>CM070523.1:32500000-35000000 GCA_036346145.1 Olyra latifolia
TCCCCTAAACTGATCTATTTACCTTGTGCCGTCGTCATCATTGTCGCCCTGCCGGAGCCACCGCTGTCGTCATTATCGAGGTAGCCGCTCCTTTCTTCTGTTTCCGCCGCCACCTCCGCTTGTGCTCCTGTCACGGTGCCCCGCCGAAACGCCATTCCAGCTAGCAGCAGCACTCTCACCAGACGCGCCGCCGCCATCGCCTCAAAGCCGAGCCGCCCCTTTGCGGGCTAGCGCCGCCCTCTCCACTCGTGTGCCTCGCCATCGCTGCCCTGCAGGACCGCACCGCGTCCAAGCCGTCGCCCAGTGCCGAAGCCGCCACATGTCGTTGCTCCTCATGCCCTCGCAGCTCTGGCCCACAAATCTCCTCCACCACCTCCTCTCTCTCTCTCTCTTTCTCTCTCTCTCCTCATCTCTCGATCTCTCTGCTCTCCCTCGATTTCACTCCCAGCTGCAGCCTTATCCTTTCCTTGCTGGACCGAAATGCTACAATAACTAGGCCCATTAGCTATGGTAGTTTTATTTTTCTGGAATTTTAGTGAATAGTATTTCTTCACTATTTTGCTGTGATTTCGTCCTAGCTCCAAATCTGGGGATTCCAGTTTCCAAGAAAGCCAGAAAATTCATATCTACTTACTGTAATTTTTATATAATTTTTAATTTATTTACTGTTTCTGGTATTTATTGTTATTTCCTCATTTTGTGTGCGTTAGACCGTGTGGGCGACGAAAGAGAGTTCATTGATGCCGCCAACATCTAGCAAATTCAGGAAGATCGGGAAGGCAAGTCTTTCGCCTAGAATCCTAATTTCTAGATTTTGCCAAAATTGTTATTTAATTAAATTATGTGTATTGGCTTTAGAAATTCCTAGTGCATGTCAAAAATTCCTAGTGCATGTCGTCGATTTATACGTTATGCACCCATCATCATGAAAACCTTAGGATAATATTATTACGTAATTTGCTACTGTTTTCATAAATTTAGATGGCTTAGCATTGTTAGCTAGTTTCGAGGAGTGATTTACTCCTATGATTATTAAAGAATCCATTGAGTATGAGACTAGAGAACTTGGGTTTTATGGTGGGATTGTTCACTCATTAATTAAAATTTGATCAACTAATAATTTGACTTAGAGCGGGTGACCCGAGTCAATGCTCTAGTCCCTAAGGACCGATGATCGTGATGGATTTAACTGAGAATTTATCGCGCGACCGCAAACACGATATGGGACATGGCCTAATCTAGAGGAAGAATAATGTCGGAATTGTCATCGTACTTTCACTGTGGGTGAGGTCCCGATGGATGCGTCATCGCCGGTGTATTACCTGGATGGAATTCCGGGATACCTATCCTATCAGGTTTGACCGTGGCAAGTTCGGGATTAGACTTCTAATAGGTTTTGTTATTATGCTATCTGATGGGAGTGTCATATCTTGGGGGAAAAGCGTACAACCTCTGCAGAGTGTAAACTAATTCGAATGATCGTGCTCTCGGTTATAAACATCTTGGTGGTTTTTCAAAATCGTAGTTACACCTTTTAATTAATTTGACTTGGGTAAGGTTTATCCAGTTGTGTGTTATTGCTAGATGATTTATGATAAATGAGAATGAGATGAGAACTATATTGAGATGATGATATGAGACAATGAGAACTTGAGACATGAGACACTAAGATTGAGAACTATATCATGTTTATGTTACTGTTAAGATTAATCATCAGTATTGCTATTTATTTATTTACTTATGTTTTTCTTAAATGCTTTTATACTTCTAAGCCAAATGCTTTTATGCAAATGAGCCATTATCTTTTCTAAGATGAGTCTAGCTTGGCCCTTCCCAAGAAAGACTTGTTAGCATTCGCATGCTAACTCTGGCTTTTATTTAGGGCTATTTATTTCACGAGCAGGTCAGGAGTACGATCAGGAATACGTTGCTGATTATCCAAAGGAGGACTACTAGCTGCTTCCCATTCAGTATGTGCCCGTGGCCGTGATGAGGCACTACTTTTATTTTCTTCTTAATTGAAATAGTGAAAACTTATTGTTATTATAAACTATTGTAATAAGTGGAGCTATTGCACTCTGATTACTTTTATTAGTTAATGCAGCGTTGGTTGCACTCTAATTACTTTATTAGTTAATGCGGCGTTAGTATTGATATTTTATTTTTTTATACTGTGGGTATGAGCACTAATCCTTAGACTTATATTGTTAATACAGAGGGTTCGGTTTAGTAAAATCGAGTCCTGACAATTTACGTGGGTGTTGGGTGCTAATGGCAGCAACTGTTGGGTGCTCTTGGGCACAACTCACATATGTGCAAAGCTAGGGTTTTATCCCCTCCTCACCTCTTTCAAGAAGTGATCTCCACTGTCCATTTTGATGGCATCCAACGGCTCACACACATTAGGCTGTTTTGAGCTCTTGGGCTTACTTGTTTCTTCGTAAGGAGGGAATTTAGACCAAAAAGTTTTAGAACAAGTCCTCCAAAGTCAAGACAGACAGACAGTGCCTTAAACAAATCAAGCATTACACTCTCACTCTAAGGGGTTGTTCTCTTCAACTTATCTTCTTATGTTATCTACTTGTCTCTGAATTGAAAAGTCAAAGGCTCTGACTTTTGTAGTCCCTTTTTTCTATCTCGAAGCCATGTCTTATAGCTGTCAGAAACAAGTCAAACGAAGCTCACTAGACTTTTCAAGCTACCTTCGGAAGCTTTCGAAGTTCAGCTTCTAAGCAAATAAGAAGATAAGTAAATAAGATAAATCAAATAGAACAGCCCCTAAATGGCCCTCTAGGCATCTCTAGGTTCCCCCAAATTATTGAACCCCGGCCGAGACGATATGTGTGACCGTGACAACATAGCAGGGGAAGAGCTAGGATTTTGGTGTGTGTGTGTTGGGAGAAGGGGGGTTATATATATTAAACTTTGATGGCATGATTGCTTTCTTAAAATGAAATTCTATTATGTCAGCACAATAGTTGGTGTTCAAGCTATCATAATAGTATAGCAACCGAATATGTTATATTGATCATTGTGATGTATTTTGGTTCGCAAGTACATTTTGTAGAGTTAAACAACAATAATGATTTTTGAGCATTGATATGGTTTGATGCAAGGGACTTGGTTAGTCATACCCAATAGAGGGTAAGAGGTCACCCATTGGAAAGTCATCAATCCATTTAATCTATCAATTCATGCATGGAAAGTCATTAATCCATTTATCCATTTAATCTCCATCAATTCATGCATGGAAAATCATTAATCCATTGGATCTCCATCCATACATAAAAAAAGTCAACCTACTAATCGATACTATGCATGGCTGCCTGAGTATATAGATATACACACGACTATGATCAGAACTTTCTAATTCATTGGATCTCCGTCCAATAGACACGATTGATTTAAGTCATCATATTTGATTATTTTTATTTAAACTATATAAAAATTTTAAAACAATCCCAAAAAATCATGAAATATAAAATTTAGTACTTTCATTATAATTTGTAAAATATTATTACAATTAATATTAAATTTGATAAAAAAAATAAGCGTCAATTAATATAAAAACTATCAATAAAATAATAAAAATTACAAAAATAATTACAAAAATAATTTTATAATTTTCACTGGAATATTTGGAAATTTTTTTATAGCTTGACAAAAGAACATATGGCTGTAGTGATGTCTGATGGAGACTAATCCAAAATAGGTGTCATTGGACCAAAATGGTAGATATGACACATAGAAATGGAAATTGATTCAAATTTTACTTTGATTCGGTTTCCAAATTCCAATAGACGAGGATAAGGAAAATCATTAAAAAAAAGAGAGAGAGAAAGGTGGGACCGGCACACCTCTTGTGCTAGAAAATGTCCATCCCAATGGTCTTACCCCCTAGGGGTAGGATGATGCACCGTAAAAGTTCCCATATATATTTTCAAAAAAAGTAAAAGTTCCCATATATATATAAGATACACTTTAACAGAGCACTAAATGTATAAAGATGAAACATTGCACACTTTTTTAGAGGGAAATTAGGAAAATTATATAATCATGTCATTATGCAATACATATTAGACACTGTGGACTTGTGGTAGCTTCACATGTTTCATGAAATATTTGAAGTAATTGGAAAAAAAAAATGCACACGCATGAACCATAAGTTAACTTATGTGCATTATAACTTAACACAAACTACTACTTAATCATGTAAACTAGTTGGCATGATGTTATTGATTAATTTATAAACACTCTAATTGAGAGGTTGCCAAAATCATAGGGAGGCAGCCCCTCCCGACCTCCATTGTCTCTGCCAGTATTGGTGACACATGCAAATGTCGTTCCGATCTCCATGTGAAATAATGATGGTGATTATTTTATAATGATGGTGATTGTTGAAGTATATTGCATGTCTTTCCTCATCAACTTCAGCTTTTGAATGAATTAGTCGAAACATGGGGTTCAATATTGTGCCATCCTCAAAATTAAAGAAAAAACAAATTCAAAATGTAAATTTTAATTCAAATCCAACATTCAAATTCTAATTTCTGAAACATTCTAAAACCTTTTCCAAACTTCTACAATTTTCCCCTAAAAATTTTCCTTTTTTTCTTTCCTCTTTTTCTCTCCCTTCCTTCTCTGTTGGTGCGTTTGGTTGGCTGTATCTCCGCGTGCAACTAGCCCGATGTTTGGTTGCCGTTCCGCATTGTTGAGCCTAGCTCGGACCATGCAGCCAACGACGCGGAGCTAGCCCATGAGAAACGAGCGATCTGGCCGTTTCCCGCGAGTCTGGCTCGCATGATGCGCGCTGGCCATGCACGTCGAATGCGGAAGGACCAGTAACATTCTAGTGCAGTTACTTTTCAAACTTTTATTTTTTTAAAAAATTCAAACGACATCTAAATTCAATGAAACAAAAAATGGAACTGTAGGTTCAAGTACAAGGTCTTAAATAAATTTTAGATTTTTTAGATTTTTATTTTTGTTTTTGAATTTATTGATTTTATAGTATTTGTTTTTTTAAATTTTAAATTTTATTTTTGAATTTATTTTCTTTCCATTATTTATTTTTTAAATTTTTATTTTTATTTTTGAATTTATTTTCAATTCAATATTTGTTTTGATTTTTCTCTCTGAAATTTATCCATCACATACTCCTCCTAGTGCAGCCAACCAAACAATATCTCTGCGCAGCCTGTCCAATTTCATACAACCAACCAAACAATATCTCCTTGCATCATCTTAGCCTGGCTCCCCCAGCCTGGCTGAGCTCATACGGCAACCAAACACACCCTGTGTTTCTTGTTTCCTTTCCTGGTGTGGGCTCTTCTTTCCCTTCCTTGGCCCAAGGCGTGCTGCCCTTGTGCACACTAGGGGTGAAAACGGGTCGGATACGGTTGGATAGGGGTCAACCCATATCCGTATCCATATTTTATACCGGATACGGATTCGGAGACGGATAGTGTCGATACGGATTCGAATACGGATTTAGTCGGATACGGTTTCGGATCGGATATGGGTCGGATACGAATACGAAACCGGGTTTTACCATAATACCTCAGCAGAAAAAAAAAATCGACATAACCTACACTCATTGTTGGCCATCCACAAAAGCACAACACGTAGTATAAAATTAAATGCAATTTGAAAGAGATACAGGCTATGAATATAATAATCTATGCTACTAGAAAATAAAGTGGAATAATTCCGATAATAAGTACTAAGCATAAATTCATAAAATCTAATAATAAGTGCCACACGTAAGTGAACATACTCATATACATGTAATATCCAAATTCTGAAATCTGGATATCCGAATTTCGATATCCAGATAATTATCTGTATCCGTATCTGGATAGCACTGTCCGCCGGATATCCCCCAACCCGTATCCGTATCTGTATCCATCAAAAAATCTGGATAATTATCCGTATCCGTATTCGCTTGGATAGAAAAATGGGTTCCAAATCACTAAAATCCGGATCCGGATCCGGATCGGGTCGGATATTATCCGACCGGTTTTCACCCCTAGTGCACACTCCGTTACCCTGACCCAGCCAAGCACGAGCCCTCCCATCCCCTCTCTCCTGCCGTGCTCTAGGCCGGGCCGAGACACCTAGGGGTGAAAACGTGTCGGATATCCGACCGAATCCGAATCCGGATCCGGATCCGGATTTTAGTGATTTGGAACCCATTTTTCTATTCGGCCGGATACGGATACAGATACGGATAATTATCCAGATTTTTTGCCGGATACGGATACGGATACGGGTTGAGGGGTATTCGGCGGATAGTGCTATCCGGATACGGATACGGATAATTATCCGGATATCGGAATTCGGATATCCGGATTTCAGAATTTGAATATTACATGTATGTGATTATGTTCACTTACGTGTGGCACTTATTATTAGATTTTATGAATTTATATTTAGTACTTATTATCGGGTTGTTTGAATTATTCCAGTTTATTTTCTAGTAGCATAGATTATTATATTCATAGCTCTTATGTCTTTCAAATTGCATTTAATTTTATACTACGTGTTGTGCTTTTGTGGATGACCAACAATGAGCGTAGATTATGTCGATTTTTTTTCGTTGAGGTATTATGGTAAAACCCGGTTTCGTATTCGTATCCGACCTATATCTGATCCGAAACCGTATCCAACTAAATCCGTATTCGAATCCGTATCCGACACTATCCGTCTCCGAATCCATATCCGGTATAAAATACGGATACGGATATGGGTTGACCCCTATCCGACCCGTTTTCACCTCTAGAGACACCCTTTCCTCTGTTTCCCAATTCTCCCAGGACTCCTGTACGCCTCCTCCTTGACCACCAATTCCATCTCTACATGGATTCTATCCCAAAATCTATCTCTATTCCAAATCAATCTCTAATCCATCTACTATGTATACCTGCAAATACATCTCAAAAATCATCTCAATCCCATCTCGAATCCACCCCCTTGGAACCCATCAGTTATCAAGAACACAGAGATGTCGCCGCTGCCCGCCGTCGCCGTGAGGCCGAGCTTTGATTGGTCCAGTTCATCTCCAGACCGAGCCTCTCTCGTTGATCTCCCTGTCGTGGGTCAAACACCACGGCAGCATCATCTCCCTCTCCCTGTTTCCTTCCTTGCCGAGCCAGCCCTGCCTCCCTTTGCTATCCTTGCTGCCCACGTCCAGGACTTCTTTTCTTCTTTCCATCTCCAACACCAAGTCCAAACTAATCAGGACTCAAATTCTTATCCAATCCACTGCGGATTCTATCTCCAGCATCTCCTTGTTAAACCTGCAAACATTTAGCCTTGTTCGTTTCAGCTTAAATTAAAATTTAAAACTATAGCTAAAAATTTGTCATCGTTATAAAAGCCAAACGATATAGGACTTTTGTAACTATTTTTTTTAAAGACCTTTAGTCGTTCTTCTCAAATCTCCTATAATTTTTTTATGGTTTTTTGGGCTCTCTAAACCCCCTATCAAGGATCCATAACTTTTTCAGATTATAATCTACGGCTAATTTAAGCTGAAAAGAACAAGGTTTAGGCCTTACAATCCCAAGCACCATATAAACTCCCAAACGGTCGTCAACAACATCGCAAACGGTCCAAACCCAAAACCCATCTGTTAAATCCCAAAACCCCAAACCAATCTACTCCTGTGCAAGCAGGAGGCTGTTGTCCGTGGTGCCGTTGCCATAGTTGTCCAGGCCATCTTGGAGGTTGCTGAAGCCCGGAGTTGCCAGGGAGCCATCGTCGTAGTCATCACCTCGCTGTCGTCGAGGTAGCTGCTGCCTCTATCGTCGTCGAACTTCGCCTCGGCCACGTCGCGTCCTTGCTGTCGTGCACCTCCAGCTGGTCACCGTGCGTCGCTTATGGTGAAACCCTAGGCTGTTGCTTGCTGCCACGTGATGCCACCGGTCGCCGCCGTCACCGCCGGGCGCAGCCTTGTGCCACGGCCGCGCCGCTACACCGCACCTCGGCTGCTACCAGCCCAAGTTGAGTCAGCGTCACCGCGCCTCGCTTTTCGAGCCACCCTCCGCAGCCGTCGGCCTGGCCAAACCCTAGCCGAGCCGCCACCGCAGGCACCTGTGTTGCCCCCACTGTCTTTGCCTTGTAGCAGCGGCGTCGTCGTTCGACCGCCATTGCCGTCGCTTACTCACGGGTTTGATGAGCCGCCGCCGTGCACCGCCATCCCTAGGCCATGCCGTCGCCAGCTGCCCCATAGCCTCCACACCCCGCCACCAAAGCCGCCGCCTGCTGCTCGTCCTCTCTCTCTCTCTCTCTCCCCCCTTGGTGGACAGCTCCCTCACTTATCCAATCATCAACCGGCCAAAGCTACAGTACCAGCACACTGCTACAGTGACTTTTCTGATTTTTAGGATTTTAGTGAATAGTGTTCCTTCACTATTTTGCCAAAAATTCATCCTAGCTCCAAATCAGACGATTCCAATTTCTAAAAATCCATAAAATTCATATGTACTTATTGTAATTTTTTATTTATTTTCTGTTTTTCCAATTTATTACTTTCTTGTTTTGCGTGCGCTAGATTGCATGGCCAGAAACGTCTCAAAGGGGAGTACCTTGACGCCGCTAACGTCCCGTAGGGCCAGCAGTTTCCTGAGGATCAGAAGGGCAAATCTTTCCATAGAATCCCAGTTTTATAGCGTGTACCAAAATTTGTATATGATTAAATTATACTGTATTGTTCTAGAATTCCCAATGCATGGTATCTTTTCGTTCTATGCACACACGATCATAAATTGCCATTAGGAGGGTATTATTATCCATTTCCCTACTTTTTTAAATTAATAGTTGGCTTAGCATTATTTAGTTAGTCATCGTGGAGTGGTTTCCACTCCTCTGATCATCATTAATAAATTGAGCATGAGAACTGGAATATCTGAGAATGAGATTTGGGATATGGTGGGTTTGGTTATTGACACAAAAATGAATTGAAAAACGAAAATAAAAATTTTAAAAATAAATAATGGAAAGAAAATAAATTCAAAAATAAAAATAATAAATCAAAAAATCTGAAATTTATTTAAGACTTTGTACTTGAACCTACGGTCCTTTTTTTTGTTTCATTGAATTTGGATGTTATTTGAATTTTAAAAAAAATTGAAAGTTTGAAAAGTAACTGCACTAGAATGTTACTGGTCATTACTAGTCCTTCCGCGTTCAGCAGGCATGGCCAGTGCGCATCACACGAGCCAGGCTCGCGGGAAACGGCCGGATCGCTTGTTTCTCGCGAGCCTGGCTCTGTGTCGTTGGCTGCATGGTCCAAGCCAGACTCAGCAACGCGCAATGGCAACCAAACACAGGGCTAGCTGCACGTGGAGATGCAGCGAACCAAACGCACCACTAGTCTTTTCATAGATCACGGAGACGCTCATGTGTTGTTTGTCCTATACGTACTGAAGACCTCCGATTTGCTAAATAGCAGCAGTCAGCTTTTCCCTTTTTAGTATGCGACTGCTTTTTTCAAGTTAGTCTATACTATTTTTTCACTTAATTTTTTTTAGAACTCGCTTTATTTGATAGTGGATATTTAGTTATTTCATATTGGAAAAAATACTTACATATATAAGTTGACAATAATTTTTTAAAATTTTTATTTATCGACTGATTTACTGTTGTTTTTTGGCTAGAAATTTGGTTTGTAAGTTTTTTTTAGTTTTTTGGGCTAACTACATTTGGATATTTTATTTAGCTTCTATGAAAATTTTTGTTATGTAGTTTTTGTTGTTTTTAGTGTTAACTAGTGTTGGACAAGTGACTACTACAAATCTTAAAAACGTCGGTCCCTCACTTTATGAGACTGATCTTAATTATGCTTTAGCTATTCTTACAAGTGGAGGAGGAAAGAAGAGCTTTAGACTGTCGCTTGCTAGGTAACCTTCTTTTCATAGGTGAACTGTCTAATTGGTCAATCTATGCCTAATTATTCAGATGATACTTGTTTACTACTTGCATTATTTGCCAGCCAGTGGAAGGAAAGAATATATAGCTTGATCATCCAAAACTCTTGTTTGAGATGTCAATTAATCAGTGCTGGTACTACGTAAAACTCTGACTTCGACCCTTGCAGGAGGATCCTCTCGCTGGCCTACGGCACCTGTTTCAGGCTCGATCCCGCTGACCGTGCGGCGACAGGTAGCGCCTGGTTTGGTGGCCTCCAGCACCCGCTCCCAAGGGCACATGTAACGGTAGGTCTATTTCTGTCTTAAGTTAAGATTAGGATAAAGTTGTAATAATGATAATAGAGTTGAGAATAAAATATAAGAGATATATAAAATAGGATCAAATAAAGCAGTGTTACGATAGACATAAAATAGGATCAAAATAGCATATATCTAAGATAGAGCCAACATTATGTATGACCTAAACATGGGCACCAAAGATCTCTTTAATTTGGACCAGAATGCGTGCATGTACTTGAGCTGCGCTCCGACTCCGACTCCGACTGCAGGCTGCTAGTACCTGCTAGTCATCGATCGGCGCGCGCGGGGAAAATATTTGGCAAAACTGCATGCGCGCGCGCAAGCGGCGCTTGCTTGCTTACACGTTTGTCGTTACCTAGAGCAAAGTGGCCGGTCCCGTCTGCCGATCTCGTCGTTTGACTTGTTGCATCACTGACTAGTGAGTGACTTGTTCAATTACAAGCGCGAGAGCCAAAAGGGCGTTACACGTGTGCACTGCCCGACCCATCGACCTATCCTAAAGTTTGTCGTCACACCGTTTTGAATCGGTCGCTGTGCACGACCTCGCGCGCCGTGCCCGGTTGGCAAGGCAAAACGGGGCCGGAGCTAGCTAATTAGGTTAATTAGCTAATTAACCTAATCAAGCTTGTCATCTTTTTGAGATAATCAAGCTTGTCATCTTGTGCGTGTTTCCGTTGCATGAAAAAAGAAGGCAACCCCACTCTATACCGTTAGATGCATTCCAACGGTACTGCACAGGAGCCACTGCCCTCGTCTTCCTCTACATGCGTCTTCCTCTACGCGCCTCCAGCCTTCCTCCTTGATCTCCTTCTCTCCCTTTTTCTTCCTCCTCGGAATTCCTCCTTGTGCCTCCACCACCACCCTTGCCGTCTCCGGTCACTACCCGTGGTTGGTGCCGTCCTCACCGTCTCACCGCTTCTCCCCGTCCTCCCACCGCCACTCAGCCCCACCCAACCTAACTCTGGCCGTCAGCACCAATCCCCTCATCAGCTCCGCCCACCGTCCTCCTCCGTTCCCGCTGCTCCAGTGGCGGCGCCACTACCTCGCCGCCCCCACCACAATCCCCTCTTGCCACCATCTCCCCGACACTACAAGAAAAGTGGTTTTGTATGACGAAAATCTTGTGACGGCGCCAATATCTGTCATTAAAAAGTAGTTTTCTATAACAAAATATTTGTCGTTCGTCATTAAGCACGCTTCGCGTCGTTTAGCTATGTTTTCTAATGACGACACTTTAAATATCGTCATTAAATAAAGTATAGAACGTCATAGAAATAAGGAAATCAAGTTGGTTCGGTATTATGGACCTGACATCGTATAGCAGACATGGCCTTGTGGGACCCATCCGGCCGTGAGGACCATCAGGGATGTGCCCTATACAAAATGAGATTTTATATTTGAAGGAAAAGTTCATGAAATGTTTAATATCTTCCAAAACTCAAAAAATATGCATTTACATCCCAAAATCTTCTTATCAGATACATCATTTACACATGAATTTAATTATACATTTTTGTCCTATTCTCCTTTTTCCTCTTTTCTTTCTTTTTCTTTCCCCTTCTTCTACTGGAAGCCAAATTCTGGCCACCTCATGCTTGCAAGCAGAGCTGCTGGCCTCCTCTGTTAGAGCCACGTTTGAGCTTTGCCACCACTGCTTGCATGCTCCTTGAGCTGTCCCCTATCCCAGAGCCACGCGCATCTTCCTTGCCACCTCCTGCTCCCAAGTCCCAACTCTTGCTCATCCTCGCTATTAGCAAAGAAGAAGCAACCGCCAGATTAGCACACATACATGCAAAGAAGCAATACAAGCACAGGCGAGACGCAGCAGCGATAGCACACAAATTTCCCTAAATTCTCCACTTTGAGTTCATCATAAAGTAAGCATGGGAACTCTCAAATCCCCACCAAAATCTACCAAGCACAAACAAATCGAAGTTGAAATTTGTCACGCTGAGTCGTGCGTGAGCATCATGGTGTGTTCTTGCTTGCTTCACGCATGCATCGCCGTTCCCCCATAGCCCACATCACATCACGCCAGAAGCTCACGCCGACACACAGGCCTCGTGCTTTCGCCACATGCATGGAAATCTTGACCAGCCACACCGCCGCCAACAGCCGAAGTCGACGTCGCGCCACGGTCGCCGGAGTGCGCCACCGCCGCTGCCTCCCTCTTTCCCATCGCCGCCATCCTTTTCTCTCTCCTCCCGTGGTCCCGCCGTTCCCCCTCCCCATTCCGCCAAATTTCCAAAAATATTTACACGGCGCCAAAATTTCCCTCCTGATATTTTTAGAAGACCCACCTGCAGTTGCACGCTCCCATTCCCTCAAATACCCATTCTCCACTCACCGCTCACTAAACCCTAAGTTCCCAAATGGATCGATCCGTCTCCTCCGCGGCGGCGAGGCAGTGAGCTCCTGCCTCTGCGTTACCTCTACTGGGGGCAGCGACCTGCTATGTCTGCATCTGCTCCGACGACGCGGCGACCACGTACGACAGCCTCGGCTCGACAGCGGGTGGCGACCTCCTACATCTGCATCGACTCCAGGAAAGCAACGACCTCCTACATCCACCTCCACAAGCATCAAGCGAAGAAGGATCTCTGCAGGTTCCCATCCATTCTTTTCCCTTCCTCTCCTCCAGCCACAACCGCAGTAGCAGGATCTCTGTAGGTTCCCATCTGTTTCAGTTCAGCCACAACCTACTGTTTCAGTGCATATCGCGAAACAGTTAAGCAAGGCACCAATCTAGATCACATTTGGGGGTTAAGTACCAGACATCTATAAGCTGGGTTTTATTATCCTTGCAGAAATTCTGTAGTCTTAGTCTATGGCGTCATCTTTCTCCTAAAAATTTCACACAGTTTACCTTTAGCAATATACCCTTTTTTTTATGAGAAGAGGTCCACTGCAATATACAGTGCTGAATGTGGCCATGTGGGCTTAGCAGCAAGGATTAAGGAAGGATCCACAACTGCACTCAGTATTTTAATTAGTTCAGCGTGCACATGGATTTCCTTGCAAAGTGCTAAACATCTACACTGTTAATATTTATTTAATAATTGCCCAGGAAAAACTAGACCTAATCTCAGCAAAATAACTAACGTGCTGTCCAAAACATGTCTGTATTGGATCACGGCTATCAATGTACTGGATGTACATCTTGTTATGTACCAATTATAAGCAGAACCAAATAGTAACCTGACATATGTTACTTGCTGCAAATATTCTTACTAGTTGATGAATCATGCAAATTACAGAGCTTGTTGTGTACCCTTGCTAGTAACATTAATTCTGAGATAATAACCCTAGAAGCAACTGATGTTATAATTTGGAAATATGGTATCACTAAGCACCCTGCTCTTTTATAAGTTCAATTCTTCTGTGTGATTCACATGGAAGTATTTGAAATATTAGTTGGTAGATAATCTGCATACACCCATGATAGCCTACTGTATTTCCTTCTACTACCACCACCAACCATGTACATATACCCATGATTACATCTGACCAGGGTTTAGAAAACCGTTTTTACCCAAACCGCCTCTGGCGGTCGGTTTTGGCCAAAACCGCTAAAACCACCAAAACCGGTAAAAACCGTGCAAATTCAAAATCAAACGGGAAATTGGGCAGGGCGGTTTCCGGCGGTTTTTAGCCGAGAAACCGCCGGTTTTGGCGGTTTCCCGGCGGTTTCTGGCTAAAAACCGCCGGGAAAAATGGAAAATCGTGGAAAATGGAAAAAAGGAAAATAGGTCTGAAAAAATTTAAAAAAATTGGGAAAAATCATAGATGGGTGAGATATATGTGTTTGTAATTTGTTTAATTATGGAAAAATTTTGGAACAACCGTTGATAAATATATGACATATTGAACATGTGTATATGTAGTCAATAATTTACTATCCATGGTTCCAGACCTCGTGACGCGCTCGCCACCGGAGTGGGACTGGGACGGAGGCCGCGGAATAAAGCGAAGTCAATGCAGGTCGCGATCACCGCCACCGTCTCTGCGCATCCGCATCCGAATCCTTCGGTCTCCTTCATCCGGCCGTTGCCTCCCCACCGGGCCCGTGTCCACGCTTCCTCCCGCGCGAACCCGGCGGCGACCGCCATGGCCGCCTCGCCGCCGCAGCTACAGCAGCTTACCATCACGCGCCCCGACGACTGGCACCTCCACCTCCGCGACGGCGACGTGCTCGCGGCCGTGCTTCCCCACAGGTTCGGTGGATAGGTCGTCACTGGCTCGTTTTCGTGGTGCACGCTGAGTGTTTGGTGTAATGTCTCTGAGTGGCGGGTGCCTGTGCGTTTGTTGTCTGCTGTGCTGCAGCGCGTGGCATTTCGGGAGGGCCATCGTGATGCCAAACATCAAACCGCCGGTGACAACCACAGCACGCGCGGTGGAGTACAGGGAGGAGATCCTGAAGGCGCTGCCTCCCGGGAGCAGCTTTGCGCCGCTCATGACGCTCTACCTTACGGACAACACTAGCCCAGAGGAGATCAAGCTCGCAAGTACGGTTTTTCCCTATGACATTCGGTTCCATACCTGTTTTATCGAATAGTATTGAGCTAGAGTAGGCAGTTGTTGCAATCTTACGTGGCATGTCATGGTTGCTATATTTCTGCATCTTCAGCTCCCAACTAGCAAAAATCCCAACTAATGGTGAGGTGGTTGATGTGTCTATTTGTTCCAGTGTTGATGTGCACAGTGCACTTGTGCAATGTGTTGGTTACCACATTAGTATATATTACTGTTAGAATAAGCTTGGTTAATGTTATTACAGAACTACCCTTAACAATTTTGTTTCATAGTATACTTGTTGGTTTTTCTCTGCTAATCTATGGATTATAAAGTGCTGGATAGTAATATTTATGTTGCATGTTGTGTTTGCTATATTGGTTCTAGAAAAGAGTGGTGTGGTTTTTGCTGTCAAGTTGTATCCTGCTGGAGCAACTACCAACTCCCAAGATGGCGTAACTGATGTATTTGGGAAGTGCTTGCCTGTCCTTGAGGAGATGGCCAGGCAGGATATGCCTTTACTTGTAAGTAGTTGTGTTGCTCTTCTTCCTACATGCATTATTGATCAAGTCTTTCTCCTGGTTTTACTTCAGATGTTAATGAAGTTGTTGTTTGCCATCGAGTTAATAATTTTGGTTCATGCATGGTTAATTATTTTTATAGCCACCTTAATGGATTTTTCTTACTTCTCCAGGTTCATGGAGAAGTCACAGATCCACATGTTGACACCTTTGACCGTGAGAAGGTTTTCATCGAGAGAATATTAGCACCACTTGTACAAAAGCTTCCACAGTTGAAAATTGTTATGGAACATATCACTACTATGGATGCAGTGAACTTCATCGAGTCATGCAAAGGTGTGTGGTTTTACAATGATTATTACTTCTGTTTGGCCTTAAAACAATCATCACATTTTTGTGTTTTGCAGGTCATGTTGCTGCAACGGTGACTCCACAGCATCTCCTTCTCAATAGGAATGCCTTGTTTCAGGGTGGCTTACAACCTCACAATTATTGCTTGCCAATACTGAAAAGAGAAACTCACAGTACGTTTTGGTCACCCTCATGTCCTAACCCACACAAATATCCAGTCTCACATCTCTAATTTTGCTCAACTGTCCTAAGTAGAATATATTGGATGCATGACTCCCTACCATTAGTTCACAGCGAGAATTCTGTGGTTGAAAACAGTGACTTGGCTATTCCTTTAGCAGTAAAACACTAGAGCTATTACATCCCTTATTGTATTACATTACCATTACCCTGTTCCTTGTAATATTTAGATTAAGCTCTTTACAATTTCCAATCTAGGAACACTGTAACTAAACTTTCTTCCATTTTTTTATTGTTAGAAACGTCGCTTCTTTCATGTATAGGAATTAGGATATTGCTACTAATGACATGGCAAAATATACCCTTCATTTTTCTGTTGTAGGTTGCATTCAGTGCGTTAAACTGTTTTTGATCCTTCTACCTCAGGGCAAGCTATTGTTTCTGCTGTAACAAGTGGGAGTGAACGCTATTTTCTTGGTACTGATAGTGCTCCCCATGATAAACGGAGGAAAGAGTGTTCCTGTGGATGCGCTGGAATATATAACGCTCCTGTTGCTCTTTCTCTTTATGCGAAAGTATTTGAACAGGTAATCTATCTCTAATTAGAGCTCAAGTAATTTTGTTTTCTCTAGATTTGTATTATCTCAAAGGGAACTATAGTCATAATGATGTCAGCTACATAAATTGTGAAAAGCTTGCAGTGTAAAGAACTGTATACAGATGTTACTATTCCATACTGATATGTTTCTTTGGACATATTTTCGGTTTCTTCAGGCTGGTGCTCTTGATAAGCTAGAAGCGTTTGCCAGCTTCAATGGGCCAGACTTTTATGGTCTCCCAAGGAACACTTCAAAGATTGTTCTTAGAAGGAGCGCCTGGAAAGTGCCTGCAAATTATACCTACAGTTCAGGGGAGATTGTGCCAATGTCTACCGGCGACACACTCGAATGGCTTCCATCCGATCAGCCTGAAGAATAAACAAAACACCACGTCATTTAGTGATGCACTTTTGGGGAAAACAATAAGTGAAGTGGCTCCATGTCTTCCCCCTTCTGTAAGAGTCAGCATGACAAACGTGCTTTCTGCCATAAGCTTGCCCTGTTTGGGATTCGTGAAAGCAACATTAGTGAGCATAACAGCAAATTGTCTGCTTGTTGAGTTGTTACATGCATTGGTTCATGGATTTATCTAGGCAGCAAAACACTGACAGAGAAACATCAACCTTACAATTATGTTCTCGTGCATCAATCCTATTGCAGCTCTGCTCTCACAAAATTTCTGTTACAGTTTTGCTCTCACAAAAGCAAGTTTCTTGTCACAAATTCATGATTGAATTTAGGCCTGTTAATGCGTTATTGCCCTGTTTAGACTATTAGAGACTGGGGGAGAGATGCATGTTTTCTGATCAGCGTCGCATGTACTCAGCCTCGCCGCTTGCTGATGGATCTCCCAGGCACAAATAACCGGTGCATTTTTCGCGCTCGCCTCCCTCTGCTGTCGCAGTGTATCAGACACCCTCACCTTGTGTTCCTCCCTCTGTCGTTGATATCAAAAGCGTCATCGCCGTCGTAGTGGTCGTGGACTGAACGCAGGAGCGCTCGCCGTCCAGCCGCACCGACAATGCCCCTCCCCTCCATCTCCCTCGCAACTCTGTCGGCGTCCTCCCTCTTCCCCGCCCTCCACAATTCCTCCACCACCGCCCTCCTTGAGATGTCATCCACCACCCTCCCCGCGTTGGCCATCTCCCACATCACTCGCTCCGCCTCCCCGGCCTCCCCGGCCATCGCCAGCGCGCTGACGAACGCGTTACACGCCGGCTCGGTCGGCACCAGCGCCTTCGCCCGCATTTCGTCGAACAGCTCCCGCGCGTTGTTCGTCCGGCCCTGCGCGCTCAACCCGTGCACCAGGTAGCTGTACGTGAAGGCGTCCGGCTCGCACCCGTAGATGGGCCCCATCTGGTGGAACACGCGCAGCGCGTCGTTGAGGTGCAGCGACTGCGAGTAACCCCTGACGAGCACGTTGAGCGATCGCGTGTCCGGCGGGACGCCCTCCTCCAGCATCTGCCTGAACAGCGCGGAGACGGTGTCCATGTACATGTAGTGGACCATGGTGTCGCCGCCCCCGAGCGACAGCAGCGCGGTGAAGAGCGCGTGGTAGGTGTCGGCGGCTGGGCGCGCGGCGGGGTCGGCGGAGGCGCGCATGAGGGTGTAGACGTGGAAGGCCTTGCCGAGCCTGCGGAACTGGCAGTAGAAGTAAAGCGCAGTGCGGAGGAGGGGACCCGGGGAGGGAGGGAGGGAGGAGGAGAATGAGAGCGCGCAGGCGCGATCGAAGTCGCCGTAGAGGTCGGCGGCGGCGAGGCGCTTGATGGCGACGAGGAAAGGGGCGGGGTCGGGGCGGAAGGCGGGGAGGCGGAGGGAGTGGGTGAGAAGCGGGAGGACGAGGCGGGGGTCGGAGGCGGAGGCGAGGGAGGAGGCTAGGAGGGGCGGGGTGAGGCGGGAGGGGAGGGAGGCGATGGCCGCGGAGACAGCATCAGGGGAGGGCGGCGCTGGGTTGGGCGCACGGCGGCTGCGGCGGAACCGGTGCGGTGTGCGGCGGGAAGAGGTGCAGAAGGTGGGGTGGTGGGAGAGGGAGGCGCGGGTGGTGAAGGTGACGATGCGGCGGAGGAGCATGGCGATCGCAGTGGCGGGCGCATCCCTTCTTGAGCCTTACACCGCCTATAGAATAAGGGTGTGCTGCGAGAGAGAATTGCTTCTTGCCACTTTGTAGATGTGGTGTCACCAAATTACCGCTCTCCACATTGCCAACTCTAGAATAGCAGTACTATCACAAGGACATCTCCACAAAGCCATTTTATCCCAAATAAAGCATTTTAATCCACTTTTGTTGATCTAGCTCACCTGAACGGACTCTTTTGCCCCTGGCCACATTCTATAGAACTTCTCCTTGCTGGGTGGACTGACCAAAGCAGAGCTCTCTCCAGGGAGACTTGGTGACGGCGACACCGATGGCAACGGGTGACGACGGCGAGCACATCCACTGTCGCTCGCTCCACCACGACCGAGCCTCCATGACCATCCAGCCAGGCCGTCCCTTCTCCTCGAGTTGGCTCCCTCTACGACAGACCAGATCAAGCGCCAGCGACAGAACCGGTCCTCTCTTCCTCGAGCTCCATCGGCGTCCTCGGCTGCGAGCTTCGGCGGCGGCCTCGGCCCTGAGCTGCAGAACTCCACCGCGGCCTCCACAAGAACTGGAGCATCAGTCCAGATTTGTTTTGCATCTCCTCTATATTTCACATTTTTTGTCTGTATGAAATCAAGAGCATCTGCTTGTAACTTCTGTATGGAGGCCTAGCTAGCATTAGCATGGTCAAACTTTGCAATTTCTCAAATAGATTATGGCATGATGTGCTTCATCAGTGGTGCGTAATTGCTAATTGTGCTATATGGTGTGCTAATTGTGCTATATGGTGTGGCCTTAACTGCTATAACTGCTATAGTGGAAATAGTCCTATGTGGCTTAGCTTCTTGGTTCAAGAATGAAGCTACTAAATAGTGTGTTGATCTAGCAGCTGTTTCTCCCCTCGAATCCATTATACAATACTGCTGGTTCATTTCTAACATTCCCAGAACTCTATAACTATAGCATGCATGGAGGGATATAACTTGGCATAATTTTTATTCAGATTTCTCTAAAGCTTCAGTGAGCCAGAGAAGAGTGCTTCTACTGTCAAGAATTGAAAGTATGCTGAAGAGTGCTTCTACATGCCTTTTCTTGGTTCCATTATATGGACACTTGTAGCTGGCTTGCCTGTGACCGAGTTCACCACATCTTTTACACTTGATAGGTCCTCTAATCATTACTTTCTTCTTTTCACCTTCCTTTGTTGATGGCTTGCTACCACCTTCAAGGAACCCTTTCATTCTCAACTTCCTCTGTCTGCCCTTAGATCTGGATCCTAATTGTGCTCCAACTTGAAAAGGCATGTCAACCCTAGGCCATTGAGCCTTGTCAGGCATTGGTTCAATACGACCTGCATAAGCATAATTATACCTGTGCACTGAATAGTACTCATGGACATAATCCTCCATTTTGAAATCCCTATGACTAGTGATGTATGCAAGAGCATGGTCACAAGGCTTCCCTATGTGTTGCCATTCCATACATGTACATTCCATGGATGCCTCTTTCACCACATGCCTGCAATTCAAGCTATTGTCCCACACCTCAGCTGCAACTCTATCAGCCTTCACAACTCTAATGTGACCCAAGCCTCTAGTTCTTGCTCTCAATTGCACCAAGACAGCAGGGAGTATGTTTCCACTCAGCCTCTCTCCAATTCTTTTCCTCTTCTCCCACAGTACCATTACCATTTCTCTGATCTTGTCTGCCATATCAAGTACAGGGAGATCCTTGATGTCCCTGATCCAGTTATTGAAGCATTCAGCTAGATTATTGTTGATGTAGTCACATTTCACCTCAGTGTTGAATTCAGGCCTCATCCATTTTAGTGGGTGATACTTGTTTAAGTAATTTAGTATCTCAGGGCACTGATTATGTATATTCTCCATGTGTTGCTTAAAAACCTCATGTGTATAGGCCCTAGCTGCTGGATACATTTCTCCAAATGTTGTCCCATGAAACTCCTTCATGAAATTCTGCATGAAGTGTCCAAAGCACTCCCTCTTTTCTGCATCAGGGAACACCTTTTGTACAGCATTTTCTAGGCCTTTACAGGCTTCTGTGCAAATTGCAAGCAAAGGGAGATCTCCTAATGCCTTGTTCAATTGTTCCATGAATCATACCCAGTTATCTTCTGTTTCTGCATCTATGAAGCCAAAAGCCACTGGATACATCCAGTTGTTTCCATCCAGGGCTGTGGCAGCATCTAAGTTGCCATTCCATCTACCATTGAGTGCAGTGCTGTCTACATTGAGATATGGCCTACATCCAGCTATAAAACCCTTAGTGCAGGGCCTGAAGGCACAGAAAAACCTTAAAAAGTAAACTCTACCATCTACAATAGTTGTGTCTATTTCTACCACACTCCCTGGTGACCTCCTAAGGACCTCAGCCTTCCACCTATAAAGCATCTAGAAGCTATCTTCCCAACTACCAAACAACTCAATCAGGGCCTTTTGCTGACCCTTCCATGCTGTGTCATAGGGAATTTCTACCTTGTGATCATGTTGTAGCTTTTTCTGCAACTCTGTAGCACCCATTGTAGGGTTCATCCTCATAACAGGTACAGCCTTGTCAGCAACCCAGGCCTTAGTGATTGTGGTGTCCTTGATTCTGCTGGTAGATGTGTATTTGTGCTCTCCTTGCAAAATTGTCCCCTGAAAAATAACAAGGAAACATATGGCATTAGCTAAAGAAGCAATGCAATACACTTTAAACAATCAATTCAGCTAAATAGAAAGTTAATAAATAGTTAATACCATTACAATTTGGGAGTCACTCCTCTTGCGCCCAACAATCTTCCATGGGCAACCTTTGCCTTTGCAGTACCCCCTAAATCTAATTTTGTCAGACTTCTCAATACCCAAATCAAACTCCTCATTTATTGCAAATTGTCTGACAGCAAGCCTAAAGTCCTTTATATTTGGGTACATGGTCCCTATATCCATCACAGGGTGGTCCTTGTCATACACAATATGAACTTTTTCAGGTATGTCATCAGCAACATGAATCTCTGGATCTACAGAGTCATCCCTAGTAGTGGTCCTTGTACTACTCCTTTCCTCATTCCTCGACATTTCCTCCTCATCCCTAGTAGTGGTCCCAAAGATTGGCCCTTTCCTCATTCCTGGCCATTTCCTCCTCATCCCTTAAGCACAATAGTACATATAGCTGATCTTGGTTCATAGTATCAATCCTCCCTTCCTCATCTTGTGCTTCTTCAATCCTTATATTATCCTAGTCAATAGTTCTGTGAACTGTCCTCTCAATTGTTGGAGCCCCATTGCCCAAAGCTACACCACTTCCTCCCACAGCATCAATCCCTATGGCAACTGGATCATAGTCGGTTGGTTCAACGACAATTGGCTCAATGGCAATTGGATCACTGTCAGCTGGGTCAACGGCAATTGGCTCAATGGCAATTGAATCACAAATAGTTGGTCCACTGTCGATTGGATTAGTATTCATTACATCATTGTGCATTGTATCAGATTGCCCTTCAGCCCATGGAATAGACCAATCTACAATATTATCTGTCCATTCATCGACTTCATGCACCCTATAATTTTGGAAAAATGGAAAACAAAGCATACATTCAGGATCATCTAACATCAATTATAAAAATCAAACATTAGACAATAAAAGTACCCTCAGATGTCCTTTACCTTGTGGTTCATCTATGTAACATCCTCATTTTTCAAAAACCAAAACTCATGTGCATCATGTCATTGCATGTCATTAAAAATCCCTAAAATTTAAAACTTTTGAAAATGAGTATGTTACTGTTGAAAGACATTTAAATTTTGAAAACCATTTTGGTTTCACTAGTGTTTTGATTGAAAATAAAACGTCTTTGTAAATGCTTGAGTTTTCAAAAGAGGACAACTGATGTTGGTTATAAAATGAATTGAGTTCAAATGTTGTTTCCTTTCAAATAAGATAAACATAATTTCATTTTATTAAACTAAAATGATTTGAGGGTGGTTTTATAAACTTAAAATTATTTGGCTTCATTTTAACATCAGATTTCCAAGGATTTCATTTTCATGAAAATGATCATTTTAAGCGATAGTTTTCTAAACCAATAATCTTGTTGATTTTCAAATGAGGAAAATGATTTCATTTCCTAAATGGTTGCTTTAAAATGATTTGTATTCACAAACTAATAAATGTTTCATTTGAACTTTCAATATCAAAACACTAAGGTTGTTTTAAAATAAAGTAATTTGAATTACGAACAAAAGAATTTTATTTTCAATTATCTTAAAAGAATACGTGGCAAAGCTATTTATTTCTGAAAAGCCCTAAAGGCTTTTACTCCTTAAATTCTTGTTTTAGGTTTTGGATTATCAACCTACACTTGTACTTTGCCAACTTTAAATTCAATAAAGAGAGACTATATGTTCCTTTAAAATATATTTTTGAACTTTCACAAAAAAAAATACAAAAGTGATTTTTAATGAAAACAAAAGTTTGTTTTCAACTACTTTACAAGAAAATGGTTTCAGCTCTAAAAGAAAAGTGTTTGGGTTTTTATTTTCGCGACGCTTAAATTAAGCTTTGTTTGGTTTTGGGCCCAAGCAATTAAACCTTTAAAGCTATCTTTCCAAAAGGGATTTGAAATCCCAAAAAGGAGCAATTTTGTTTTTCAATGTTCAATAAGGAAAATATTTAACTCCTTAAAATAATTATTTTAACCCTTGAGCTTTATAAAACTTAAAAGCTTTGTCGTATCGTTTTGGGATTCAAAATAAACAAACTATATCGTATCTTGTTCAGATTTTGAGTCCAAGCAAATAAAATTAAAAGCCCCGTTTTGTATATTTTGAATTTCAATAAAACCCTTTTCAAAGAGATTTAAATTTCTAAGGGAGCAAATATTTTATAAACAAATGATATTATCCTTTAAGTTTTGGTTTAATAAACACTTTGGTCTTGCAACTCTCGAAACTCTTTTAAATTCAAAAACAATTGGAAACGATTTTGTTACTTAAATAAATGAGGTTTCAATTGGATTTCAACTCTAATTTATTGCAAGCCCAAAACCCTTGGAGTGGTATTTGATTTCGTGCTCGATTTAACAAAACTAAAATGTCCCTTTTAAACGCGAATTTGAATTTTAGTTTTATAAAACACTAAACAACTAATTTTAAAAGGTTGTTGAATCCAAACCTTGAAAAGAATATTTAATTTAAAAGAACAGTGCAAACAGAAAGATTTATGGAAATTAACATTATTGTTGGAAAGTATTTTCAAATATATTGGTTTGGAAATATAAAATCATTTGGAATAGATTCTTAATCTGATTTGGTCCTAGAAATCCCTATCTTTCCATTTTCCTTCTCTCTCTTGCGTGGGCCCCACCTCCTCTTTCCTTCTCTCTCTTTCTTTCTTCTCCTGTTTCCTTCTCTCTCTTTCCATGGCGGCGCCTATTGATGGGAACCCCCAATCACGCACACATCACTCCCCATTGGTGGCCATTCACGTCATGGGTTACTCCTCCATCATTCCCTTCAATTCCTCGCAAAACGGCTCCCAAACCCCCCCAATTCCCTTAAAACTCCACAAGCGACGCTCCCTCGGGTTCCTTCTTGGTTCTTCAATTCTCGCCGAGGTGAGCTCCATTCGTCGATTCCTCCAAGACGTTGTTCGTCTCGTCATCGC
Source organism: Olyra latifolia (assembly GCA_036346145.1). Classification (NCBI taxonomy): domain Eukaryota; kingdom Viridiplantae; phylum Streptophyta; class Magnoliopsida; order Poales; family Poaceae; genus Olyra; species Olyra latifolia. The sequence continues at coordinate 32,524,140 of CM070523.1, forward strand.
TCATCTTTCATGTACAATTTTCCTTGTTTCTTGGCCTAGGATCGCGGATTTGGGCGCCGGGCGGGGCCCGAGTTCGCCGGATTCCTTCGCCGCCCAATTTCATCGCCGCCGTTCGGTAAAGCTTCCCCACCCTTCCCTTTTCTCCTTCGGGACCTCCGCGCTGGAGCATCACCGCCGGCCCCATTCTTGCTTTCGTCTTGCCGCCGTCTTGTCGCCTGCCTGCCGCCTTCTTCCTCGAGACCGGCCAAGCCACGCCGCCATGCTCGGCCCTCCCCTGCCCATGCCGCCGCCTGAAGCTGCCCTCACCATGCGCATCTCCCGCCTCCTTCCCCACCTCTCCGGCCGGGGTCTTCCCACCACAGTGTCAGCTGCCACCATATGCCACCCTGCTGCCACATGCCAGCTTCCGCTCCCCGACACCAGGCGTCCCCGAGGCCTCTCTTCCTTTCCCCACCTCGCTGCCCGCCCGTCGCCGGGCCCGCCGCCGCCATAGCCGTGTGCCGCCGCCTCGCCATGCATGCTGCCATGGCTGGCCTCGCCTCGCCCCGCCTGCCTGACCTCACATGCCGTCCTCTCCTCTCCCCTCCTCGCCTCATGCCGCCCTCATGGGGCCACTTGCCGCCGTGCCTGCCCAAGCCGGCGCCGCCCCATCCCTGTTTTCCCTCATCGCCACGCGGGCCCCGCCCGTCGGTGTCCCTCCTGCTCAAGCCACCCCAATTTCCCCGTTTTCAGATTTTGCCCAACTTCCAAAATTCATATCTCCTTGTAGAAAAATCCAAAATCTCCAAACCAATTTTGTTAGACTCACAAAATTGCAACCTATTAAATATGTCATTTGTATTACCTTCACTGTTGCAAATTTATTTAAATTATTTAAATACCCTTAATCATTGTTTTAATTGTTTTAGGATATTTATTTAACCAAAAATTTCCAAACCAATTTTAAAATGTTTTGTTATCTAATATCCTTGCATATGTAATTTTTACATAATTTTTGGTACTGTTTTACTCACTGTTTTAGATATTTTATTTAGTAAACCAATTAACTTAAATGCATAACCCCTTTTATTTAAATTCCAGAAAATTGGTACAGTAGCATATTTAGTTTTAAAACATATTTTCATGCTCTGTACCTTGCACTTTGCCACTGCATACATGTGCATTCATATTATTTCTGCATAGCGTTTATTGTTTCCGTTGTCGTCATTTTCGCGATTAGGAACGTGCGACTCCGGGATCGTGATCGGCGTCGCGTGGAAGACTTAGGGTTTCCTGCTGATCAAGGCAAGTGCTGAATCTCGATCCCATGTTTTTAAATGATTTTAATAGTTATTTAAACTGCATGCTATGTTAAATTTAAAAATGCTAATTGGTTAGATGCTAGCTAAAACCCCAATTAATAACATCGATATATAAAACCTTCCTTGCCACCCTAGGTTAATATTATATTGTTTAATATTGACTTCACCCCCTTGAATTAGGTTTTAATCATGTTAGCTATGCTTAGTTGCAATCACATGAAACTTGGACATGTTAATCTCAATGCTTGTTTCATCAATGATTTTAAAAAGACAGTGGGTGCTGTCGTGTTTGCAAATGGGTGTAGTTGATAGTGGGTGCTATCGGGTAAAATGTTTTATAAAACCTGATCGGGTGGTGGTTGCAAGGTTGGTGCATAAGCACGAGACTTGGGTCGATCTTGAGAACCACCACGGTCCCTAGGACCGATTCCTTGAGGTAGACGAGCTAAGTTTAACAGTCGACCATGAGTGCTTGTATGGGCGGCCCCGGCTTAGTAGCTTTCTATCCTCTAGTTTGGTAGTCCATCTGGTGGAATTGGGGTGTACTATCTTTGAGGCCAATGGTACATTTCCTTCTTTAACAGCGATAATGTACTACTAAGTCGAAATGTTTTGATAGCCTCTGGTAGTGACTCTGCTCTGTTTGGACAATTGGATATGTCGGTATTATCTTTGAGGCCAATGTTACCGAAGCTGCCACGCCGCCCGTGGAGCGAGGATGCCAAAATAGGGAAAGATTGGAAAAGGCCTTGTTAGGAGGAACCTTCCTAGGGAATCCTATCTCATGGGTAAAGCGTGCAACCTCTGCAGAGTGTACAACTATCATGATAGCCGTGTCCGCGGTCAGGGCCAGACGACGGGAGCCGCCTCATGGTACTTCTTATCTTTTGTTTTCAAAGCGGTGTTTAAAAGAAAAACCACGATTGGTGTCGTGCGTTTTGTTTTCTCTCCTCACAAGAGAGTCTTTGTGAGTGACGAGGGTTTTGCACGGTGGGTGCCGTGAGTAGCTGCAGTCTGGGCAAAACCGGTTTAGGCCGAGTTTCAAAAGGAAATGATTCAAATCTTTGTTTTCTCTTAACTCACTTTAAACCTTTTACAAAATCTAGGTAAAACTTGCAAAACTGGCTTTATGCAAAAGAACCTTAACCTTTCCTTGTAAACCATATGCATTTAGTCAGCCTTGCTTGTTGAGTATGTTGTATACTCACCCTCGCCTTTTATGCGGGGCTGCTCATTCCAACGAGCAGGTTGCGTTCAGCAGAACCCTAAGGTGGAGACGTATGAAGATGAAGGCCCCATCGCAAGTATTCAAGATGAGGATCACCCCGACGTCTAGGAGCTCTACTTCAGCCGTGCTTGTGGAGTTGTTTTGGGTCTTCTTTTGAGTTTTGAGACTTTTAGTCTCACCCCTGTAAGGCCATGAGCCCTCTGTTGTTTAACGCCATGCTTGGCGCACTCTGATGTAATTTATACTTTTACGTTTAATGGCAATGATCCAAACTGTTCAACTGTGTGTACTAGCTACTGATCCAGGGACTAGTACAGTTAAAGCACAGCAGGGACTCGACTCCGTTTGACGGGTCCCTACAATCTAGGAGACCACGATGTATGCTTAGAGCTTCCTCTCTACACGAGGATGACTGATCTAGGGTTCCAAACACCAAAGAAATCAGGGAAAAACAAATCAATGTCATGTGGGGGTGATTTTTTACCTCACGGAGGCGAGGATTCTTACCTTTGCCAAGGTTGTAGCAGGGCCGTCCTCGGTGGAGCTCGATGCCGCCGTCGCCTGTCGCAGAAGGAGCCAACTCGAGGAGAAGGGACGGCCTGGCTAGATGGTCACGGAGGCTCGGTCGTGGTGGAGCAAGTGACAGCTGATGTGCCCGCTGACGCCGTCACCAAGGCTCCCTGGAGAGAGCTCTGCTTTGGTCGGTCCACCCAGCAAGGAGAAGTTCTATAGGATGAGGCCAGGGGCAAAAGGGTCAGTTCGAGTGAGCTAAATCAACACAAGTGGATTAAAATGCTTTATTTGGGTTAAAATGGCTTTGTGGAGATGTGCTTGTGATGCTACTGGCATTTTAAGATCTGTTTGGTTGAGTGAATGAGGGTGGATGGAACCATTCCATCCAGTTTTTTGGTCTGTTTGGTTTGGGGACCAGGGTGGATAGAACCATCCCAGTACAGGAATATTCCTCTCAGATCTTGGATGGAGGGGTACGCAAAAAAGTCACATACACAGCCATCCAACTTCTCCTCACTCTAAATTCAGCACTCATCCAGCCTACCAAACAAAAGACAGGCTCATCCCATCCACCCAAACCAAACAGGCTGCTCGGATAGTCCCATCCCAGAAACACATGGATAAGATAGTTCCATCCACCTTTGTTCTCAAACCAAACGCATCCTTAGAGTTGACAATGTGTAGAGTGGCAATTTGGTGAGGCCCATGTCTACAAAGCGACAAGGAAGCAATTCTCTGGTGCTAGGGGGAAGTTTGGTTATCAAAAGGGAAAATTCATTCTATACCATTGAAAGATCACCACTTTTGCCTTATACCATCAAAAGATTTGGGTGCACATAAATACCAATGAAAGATTGGTTTGATCTCTTTTGTACCACTCCATCCAAATCCCGTTACACGCCGTGACAAGGCGTCCTCTCCCCCGCGCTCGCCCCGTTCTCCCGCGCTCACCCCATTCTCCCGCGCCCTCTCTCCCGCTCTCGCCTCTGTTCTTCCGCCCTCCCGCTCCCGCGCTCGCCCTATTCTCCCGCTGCTCTCTCTCCGCGTTCCTCCCAGCCGACGCCCGCCTCACCCGGCCCTTGCCTCGCCACCCACGCCCCTTCCCCAAGATCTCGTCAGATGCAGGAGGAATAGGCGGCTGCACCCTCCACGGCGGCGGCGGCGCCGCCTTTTCCGGCGACAACGACACCCTCCCACGGCAGGTTTGCTGCTGAAGAATCCCCCCATCTTTCTTCCAACACTCCAATGGACATGACGGCAGAAGCTTGATTCCTTCCCCGCGCCCTCTTCCCGTAGTTGCAGGCTTGGCAAAAACCCTAATAATACCCTAAATTGTTGATCTTGTAGGCTTCCAATTCTAACAATCAATAGCAGATATGGTACAAGCCATCATTCCCGAAGGGTGAGTTTCCCTGAAATCCTATGTCTCAATTGCTTTGTATTGTAAGAATCAATTGCATGTTGTACTTATGCATTTGCTGTGAATTGTCATGTTTCTTGTGATGATTATTGATGATTATGTGGTACATGTATGTATCCCATCTTAATTCCATTCATTAATTTGTTACAATTTTTTTAGGGTTAATCCTAAGACAGCATGTAGATTAGAAATAACAGTGAAGTCTTTTATCAGTATCATTAATGGTACACGTGTGTACAATAAGGGTAGAACAGTTCAATGGGTTGTGGACTCAGAGGAGTACTCAATTGTTGAGTTGCAAAAAGACATCATGGAGTACTACAGATGGTCAAGTTCCCAAGAGTGCAACCTTTGGTACATTGACAAAGATGAACAAACTGTTAGAGTTAGCAACGACAGTGAGTTGCTGCAGTTGTTGAGGGCTTCTAGGAATGCATCATTTGTCATGACAGTTGAGAAAGCTGGGGGTGTGAATGATATGTTGTTACCACCAAGTGAGAGCCAAACACCACTTGGTGGTGATACCGATTGGGAACCGGTACCACAATATGGAGAGACTGTTGCAGGTCCTGCTAGGATGGTAGAGGAAGAACATGATCATTATATGGATCCCGGTGTGGATCCTAAAGGAGATGAACCCACGGGAGCGGATGAAGAGTGGAGGTACTTCAAAATGGCGAAACAAGAGCTTCAGAAAGGGGAACCAGAGGATCAGCTGAGTGACATTGCAGACTTTGGCCCACATTGTGTGCCTGATGATGAGGCGGTTGTTGTTGATACTACATTTGCTGCTCACACATCATATGATAGAGACAACCCAGTTATTGAGAGGGAATCAACATTTGTGGATAAGAAGGCATTCATTCTGGCCATTAAACAACATGCTATCAAGGCAGAGTTTGAAACTAACATTACACACAGTGATCGTGAGAGATACAGGGCAAGGTGTGTGGACCCAGATTGTAGGTGGAGTGTGTATGCAAAGAGGTTACACGAAGGCACAACATTCATGATATGTTTGTACACTTTACTTCTGTACATTCATGGTACATCTGTCATATTTTACTTATTTACTTATTCCATATGCAGGTGGTAAACATTGGACCCGAGCATACCTGTGCAAGTACTAGTAGGTTGAAGGGAAAGGAAGCTTCTAAGGCTTGGATTGCAGAAAGAGGAAAGGAAATCATGAGCAGGGAACCTACAATTGGTGCAAGAGACTTGCAAAAAAGGTTAGAACAACAATTCAATATTGAGTTAAAGTACAATAGAGTTTGGGTTGGCAAGCAGGCTGCCATGGAGGATCTCCATGGTTCTTGGGAGGATAGTTTCAAGAAATTATGGAATTTCAAGGCTGCACTAGAGAAAACATGTCATGGGAGCATTGTGGAGATAGATTGCAAGAAAGTCGTTGGACAAATGTGTTTCTTGAGGATGTTTGTCGCTATTAGAGCATGTGTGGATGGTTTCTTAGTTGGGTGCAGGCCATATCTTGGGATAGATTCAACTCACTTGACAGGCAGGTACAATGGACAACTTGCAGCAGCGACAGCCATAGATGGCCACAACTGGATGTATCCAGTAGCTTATGCAATATTCGATAAGGAGACAAATTCTAATTGGTCTTGGTTCATGACTCAACTGAAGAGGGCAATCGGGACACCCTTGGGATTGACAATCCATACAGATGCTTGCAAGGGTCTTGACTTTGCAGTAGGCGAGGTGTTTCGTGATACAGCCGAGCATAGGGAGTGTTTCAGACATTTGATGATGAATTTCCAAAAGAAATTCAAGGGGGATGTTCTCAGGTACATGTGGCCATGTGCTTGGTCCCTGCGCTTGAGAGATATCAAAATTATTGGAAAAGATTGCATAAACTTGTCCGAAGCTATCCTTATCTTGAAACCCACCATAAGCATTTGTGGTCTAGGGCCAAATTTGGAAGAACATGCAAGGTTGATTATGTCAATAACAACATTTCGAGTGCTTCAATAATTGGATCAAGGACTTGAAAGATTTGCCTATGGTTGATCTCGTGGACGGGATAAGGAGATGATACAACAAAAATTGCTACAAGACAAGAGATTGCAAACAAGATGCAAGGAGATATCCTACCAAGTGTTATACATGAGTTGAATACTGAAGAGCGGGGATTAAAGTACAACATTGGAAGGAGTGGCTACCTAAAGGCGAAATATCGGGACCTACCATGGATGGGTCTACTTGGAGGTACGGAGTTGATCTTCTTGCACATACATGCTCATGTGGACATTGGGATATATCTGCAAACCTTGTACACATGCTATATCATTCATCACACATTTGAGGCAATGTAGAGTAGAGACTTATGTGCATGATTACTACTCAAGACAAAAGTTTAAAGATCGCTATCGGTTTGAGGTGAACCCAATGGATGACAAAGCACAAGGGCGAAATTGAATCCAGATTTGATATGAATCCACCAAAACTTGAAAGGTCTGCAGGTAGGCCACGAAAGAAAAGATTTAAAAATAGTGGAGAGCCGGGCAAGAGGGTCCATATCGATTGCAAAAAGTGTTTTCGGTTCGGTCACATTGAGAAAGGATGCCCAAATGCTAGGATTGAACCCGATGAGGACTTTCCACAACCACCTACTAGGAACAAGTAATTGCCACAACTGTCCTAGCCTTTCTCACCATCTAACTTTGTAATATGTACCAATTAAAATTTCTTTACTTGTAGGAAGAGGAAGACAACAAATGAGATGTAGAGGAGAGCATATGGAAGACCATCTATTTTGTGAATCCATTGAACAACCTGTGCTGCTATTGCTGGAACAATATTTTGTGTTTTTGGTTTGGTGCTGCTATTGCTGGAACAACATTTTGTGTTTCTGGTTTGGTGGCCCTTGTAGTGTCCATTTCTTCCTAATTGAGAAAATGGATCAACTCATAGATGTATGATTCTCGAACTTTCTATTGAATATATATTCATGTCTTGTAATGTACCACTGCTTTTCATAGCTTCTGTATGCATGCTCCTGGTGATTGTGCAAGAGACCCAGGAAAATTGTTCATTCTATATTCCTAGCTTCTGTATTTATGGTCCTGGGTGTGCAGTGCAATACTGGGTTTAGCATGCATATTTAGGGTGGAATGCATCCTTTTGAAATGGAGCAGCAGCAGGGCAGCCACTAACTATACAGGGCAGCAGAGCAGCTGGAGCGTTGGAATGCCCTGGAGCAAGCTGGAGCTGAGCAGCGCAGTAGGGCAGCACGCTGAATGCTCTGGACCTGTGCTGGCCGGCTGGTTGGAATGGAGTGTAACGGCAGTTAAATGGAGTGTAACGACTGGTGGATGGAAGGGGGATGGAATGGTAAAAAACTGAGACAAGCACTCTTTTGGTGGTATTTATGTGCACCTAAATCTTTGGATGGTATAAGGCAAAAGAGGTGATCTTTCAATGGTATAGAATGAATTTTCCCTTATCAAAATAGTAGCTCAAAAACACTGACGCTCACAGAGCGCTGGGCAGACAGAGGAAGGGGAGAGAAATAGCAGGCGACCTCGTCGGCTCACAGGAACCAGAAAGCATGGCGGCCGTCTACGCGTTGGCGAGCCCTCTCCGGCGACTATTTTACATCCCTTGCCCACGCCGTGCTATCTCCATCTCCAACCCGTACTTCTCGCGAGGTAAGGGCTAACCCATCGCTCGGGTTGATTGGCTTTGTTTGGTCCAAAACTCTAAGGACTGGCCTCGCTTGCCGCAGGGCGTTGTGACGCTGCACTCGCCGTGGCTGCGGCAGCAGGCGGAGATGCGGCGGTTAAGGGGCGCGTGGACAGGAATGCAGCGGAGGAAGTCAGGAATATTATGGATATGGTGATTTGTTTTTCTTTCTAGCTCAATTTATTGTTTTAAAAAAATTATTGCTCAGTTCATTTTTGAGTGAACTATATAGGACTTCAGTGGGAGTCTAGGTTAACATGTGCCAGTTGAATCGAGTGTTTAATTAATTGAGATCAGATGGTTGAAGATGATGGGTATTGTTGGCAAATGCACGTGGTGTTTGATTTAATGCCTCAATGGAATCAGACCACTCTCCTCTGCTGCTTCGATAAACAAATTTCAAAGCATATAAGCTTCAGGTTATGTTCCAGAAAGTGATGCTTGCTCTCTATATATTGGAGCGCATGAAATCAAGGGGCAAAATGAGACGTGCTTCATGGCTAGCTGACACATTAGAGAGGTTCAGTCATGAACTGGTGTGTTTTTTTAACTAACAGAACAACAATGCTACAAAATTTGCTCCTTCTAAGGCCTATTCTGTAACATGTGTTTTGGAAATGGTAAATACATGTTGAAGCTGAACATATAAGTTGTGGAAGGACAAAGAGACTTGATTCCGATAGTGACTGTTAAGGCTGAAAAACACGATAGCATTTACCATTTAGTATTGTCTGTTACATGATGGCCAAAACAGAACATTAAAAATAGTTCTATACTTCTACTTTTTTGCATGTTGACAATGTACATCTAGTTTATTAGTCTTAGTATTGAGCATGGTGATATAATTATAGGTGTGGAGTTAGATACTGATATGGTCATTCCTTCATTTCATGAATTTGTATTGACATCCAGTTGATGCAGGCTGAAAGGGCTTCCCAGAGAAGAGATGTTTTCCACACTAATTTTCTTACTCCGCCTATAATAAAGGAGGCTATGCTGGCAATTGAGAACTTAGCCGATATCAAATCAGTAGCTCAAGGGGGCTATCCACAGGTGAAATTCAAATACAACCAATGGAAATTTGTTAATAAGTTCCTTTAGCTCATTTACTTTGTTTCTCATATATGTATGTGTAGGCTGAGCGGTGCCGAATTTCAGTTGGACATCCGGACTCTATGTCAAGTAACCCAGATGTAGTTGCTGCTTTGAGGTTTTCTCAAAAAATATGTATTATAAGAACCACTATCTATTATTTAATCTAACTTTGAGGCCATTCCCAGCATCTCAGGGAATTTCCGATTGGAGCCCTGTTCTCACGGTGACTTTCTCGGTGCTATTCTTGGGACAGGAATAACAAGGGATAAAGTTGGAGATATACTTTTGCAGGTTCATTACCTTCCCAATTGCTCATTTTCTGGATACTGAGGCCATTTTTTTCATGCCCCTTCTCATCATTTGAGATGTCTCGTTGCATTTTTGTTAGGGGGAAAGAGGCGTTCAGGTCCTTGTTGATCCAGAACTTGTTGACTACCTGATTTCTACACTCGAAAAGGTAGGTATGCCCCAAATTGTCCTGCCACGACCACAATTCTCATTTTACTTGACCTGAATTTATATATGTAATCTGAATTTTACGCCAATACATATGACGAAAAATACCTTAGATGTTTTATCCCTACAATTGAACTTAGTGTGATTCAATGTCACTCTATATTACATTTTGTCCTTTTCTTTTACTCGTGATACATTAAGAAATAATAACACATTGTGTTATGATATTTTTTTATGGTTAGTTACACTGTGCGATAGTTTTTCTATTTGATGTTAGCATGCCATATTGTGAGTTTCGACAAAAATCAGCCCATGAACTTTGCGTTTTGTGAGTGTCGTACAATAATAACACATTGTATTCTAATATCTTTCATGGTTAGTTACAATGTGCGATAGTTCTTTCTATCTGATGTTAGCATGCCATATTGTGAGTTTCGACAAAAATCAGCCCATGAACTTTGCATTTTGTGAGTGTCGTGCAGCTTTGGTCATTGCAAACCCTTGTAATTACTGTCTACTTTCAATTGGATTTTATTTGGCAGGTGGGGAAAGTTGGTGTTTCATGTGCCCTGATTCCTCTTCTTGCTCTAGAATATGAACCTCCAAGGTTAGCTTCGCATGTGATCTCATATGTCAGCGTGCGTCAAATTTTTAGATTGTAAAAGCCTTGGACAAGCTAAACAGCACTACCTATAAATTGCAGGACCAAGTCATTTAAATCTGTAGAATCATCTATCAGGGTTGATGCCTTGGCCAGTGCAGGATTTAAAATCTCACGCACAAAGCTTGCTGGCTTGATCAGGTTTGAACTTTGAGCTGTCGATTTTCTACTTTAGGTTCAATAAAACATTTCTTTATCCTAATATAAAATGGTTGCCTGTGGACTTGCAGCTCTTCTAATTCGGACAGTGCTGCCAGTACATAGCATTCTTTTGTGAATCACTTCTCACAAATCAATTAGTTTATGGATCTATGTGTATTCTCTGTTTTTCAGTGCTGGGGATGTTCGAGTGAATTGGTCACCAGTTCTGAAAAATGGAGTGACCCTCAAGGCTGGGGATGTTGTTTCTGTCAGTGGGATGGGGAGATTAAAGGTGAGAAAAAACACGAGATGCCGTCTTACCCTATTTTATAAATAACTTGAGTATTGAAATCCCTCAAGGAAGTTAGGATAAGCTTATGATATTGCCAGATACCTATCGGAAATAAACCGAAAATAAATTTTAGCAACAAGCAACAGGCAACACGTATTATCGCCGCCTCATTTAGCAGCAACCAACACGTATTCTCGCCGTCGCCTGCGCCGTCCGGACCGCAACCCCGCCACCACCACATCCACGACGGATACCCAGCCCGTACCAACACCGACGAGAGGGAGGGAAGGACGCCGGCTTACCAGGGAAGGACGATGGGCGGGCTATCCTCGCCGAGCGCCATTGATCACCGCCCCCACGCGTGAACCCTAGCTAGCTCGTGCGCTTGTCACATCGATTGGGGCGGGGAAGAAGATTGGTGGCCGAGTGGGCTTGGGGTGGGGTGCTCGGAGGAGACAGCTTGAAGCGGCGGCGACGACGAAGGCTTACTAGCCGGCGGCCGGCGGTAAACCCTAACCCGGGGAAGCTCTCACATCGATTGGGGTGGGTCGGGGAAGAAGGATAGCGATCTTGTTGGGCTCGCTTCGGGGCGGTGTGTTATGGTTGAGCCCGACCGACCGTGAAGCGAGGGGCAAAACGGCCAGTCCACTGTTTCATGTGCTCCAAAATGGCCAAAGTGGCAAAAAGGCAAAAAAATCGTTGCTCCGGTGGCAATTTGTATACGGCTATCGAATTGAGTGGCGAACAGAAATTGGCTATCGAATTGAGCGGCAAATAACAAAAAAAAAACCCTGTAGTGCACCGTGCGTGTCCGATCCACAACCACATTTACAACTGTATTAGCAGTATACTTAGCCATATACTACCTAATTACAAATCAGTACATGTACTTAGCCATGTACTACGAAGTTACAGATCATTACATGTACATAGATCTACCAACAATCTATAATTATTCTATAAATGTACTTGGCCATTTACTACCAACATTCTATATTTATTCTCTAATTATTCTATACATCTAGCAACATTCTATAATTATTCTATACATGTACATCACAAACATTGTATAATTAACCAACAAATCAATACATGTCATGCTGACTTTTTCCTTGACGCACTTCATGTTCAAACTATTCTACTATCTACACACATAATTACATTACTTAAATTTTTGCAAAATTACTAATCCTAACATTCTACCAACACCCTGAACATTCTACAGACGTCCAAAAGTACTAATTACTAACATTCTACCAAAACCCCTAAAAACTTGAACTTACAAACACACACACATATAGATCCAGAGAGACAGCGAGAGAGAGAGAGAGAGAGGAAACGGCGCCGGTTTCTCTCACCTTTGCAGCGGCTAGCCGGTCTCTCCGGTCGGCTTTTCCCAATGGCAAGGCAAAGCAAGATCGGCTTTTCCTCGCCCGGTGTGCAAGGCAAAGGCACGGCGGCGGGTTTCGGCGGGGAAGGAGCGGGTCGGGGCAGGCGTGGTGAGAGGAATCCAAGGATATGAGTCACGGGCAGAGAAAGTGAAAGATGCAACCACGGTATAGGATAAGGTTCACGGGGGTACTGTGCATAAAATAATAAACATACAACTTAATCACTCCCTTAAACATAATTATCGGTCTCAATTTAAAATTTTGCTTCATACAAATCCTTCTAAAAACCATCTAGTTTTTTATAAGATGTTTTCTTAATTTTTTTAAAATTAAAATTAAAATTCAAATTTTTGAATTTGACCGGGCAAAAACCGGCGGTTTCTCAAACCGCCGGCCAGCGGTTTGGCGAGAAACCGCCGGTTTTTGCCCTTTTTCGTCGGTTTTGTTAACCCTGCATCTGACTGCCATTAGGCACTTTTTGTCCTTTTAACCGAAATGATAAAATCAAATACCCAATTTTCAGATGTGTGTTTTAGCATACACGGCACTTAAATTTTGATCTTAAAATATGTGGTAATCTTTTACTATAAAACATGTGTCATCTTTTACCTTATGTCTCTTTTATCTGGCCTATTTAGTACCTTTGACTTACAGTTTTCTATAACCAGCAGACTATACTACCCACGTGACCACGCATATACCGGCTAATTAGTAGCAGCCAATGACAATACGAAGCAGCAAAGGTAAAGGTTATTTTTCTAACTATCATTTACCGGATACTATAGTCTTGCTACATAATGTAAGAACGTTATAGTCATTTGAAATTCTATGTCTGCAGTAGCCTAACTCATATGTTACTGTAGGAAAAATGTGAAAAGAATAAGCATAATCATGCAAAGTTAAGTTTCATCAGGCTACAGGATCTCGCTCCTACATAGCAAAACTCAATTATCTGGTATGTATCTGATGAGCTAAAGCAAAAGGTAGAGGGAGCAGATGAGGCACAAAACAAAAACAAAAAAGAAATGGATGAATTGAAGAAGAGGCAAGAGGAAACTGAAGCTATTCTTCGCCTTCTCATACGCAACCAATGACTTGATAAATTCGTTGGTCTGGTTAAAATTTAGAGCTGAAGCTTATTTTGCTAAGATGTTATCATTTTGAACTTGTTTCACAATTGTGATGGAACCTCCTATTTATGTATCTGTGACTATCTGTGGCTGTTGAACTTGTATGTTAAATGTTCCTTACTTGTTGACACAATGCTGCTATGCATTGGTCATATTATAAATTAAATGATGTCTATGTTTTGCTATGTTCAAATTTTGATTGAATTTGTTCTCAAGTCCTCGATATTGGGATGAATGTGATTATTTAATGAAATTGTGAGAGATATATATAGCCTAGGTTTTAATGGGCTAAAATCTATTGTGCATGTAGAAATCTGGGTTATATGCAGCCCATTAGTAATTTGGATAAACCACACTATGGGCTTAAAAAAGGCTAAAAAATGGAAAATAATGGGTTGTATTTAATAGTCCAGAAATTTGGGCCTTGCATAATGGATCGAAGTTGGGCCTCCCTAATTAAACGTCAAATATTTCATGGAAAATTAAAAACACATGGTACTAATGACACGTCATCATCCAACATGGACGATGATGTGGAACATCTCACACGTCATCCGCCATGCTGGACGATGACATGGCACGCAGCCTACTGACCATATATCTTATGACGATAAAGTTCATGACATAGATATCGATCGTCATAGAAAACATATTTACCATGACGAAATATAGTCATTTCGTCATGAAAGCTAATGTATGACGCACATACTGTGACAACCAAGATTTCGTCATAGGTTTGTCATAAAACACCTACCGTGACAAGTTTTTGACTTTGCATGATGAATTTCTATTGTCAATGAAAACCACTTCTGTTGTAGTGCGACCTTCCTCTGAGCTCGGGAGGCACGGGTGTATCCCAAACCCTAAACAGAACTCGACCTCCGGTGAAAGATGGTGGCAGCACGTAGGAGAGAGAAAGGGGGGAAAGAGAGGCGAGGAGCGACGGGGAGGCGAAGGGGCATGAAGAGAAAGAAGGCACAGGAGCGTGCTCAAGGAGGAAGAAGGTGTTGTACGTTGGCAAGGAAGAAAACGGTATACCGTGTTTGAGTATTTCTCATGAAAAAATAAGAAGAAAATGCCTTAGATGCACTCCATCGTAGGGCTGGAAACGAGGCTTAGCTCGGCTCGCTCGGGCTCGGTCAGGTAGCGAGCCGAGCCAGGCTCGGCTCGGTGATTCAGTGAGCCCGAAAGGGCGGCTCGGCTCGGCTTGGTCCTGGCTCGCGAGCCGGCTCGTTGGCTCGTCGAGCCAGGCCGTCTAGCACTTCAAAGACAAACACTAAGCGGACTCCAAAGAGCCAACATTGATCAACAGGTAACAACAACAGCAAAATAAAGCATAGAAACAACCATGACCATGACCAACTAAGCCATTAAACCCATGATGAACATTTTAGCCTTCAGACAATCTGACAGCAACATGCTTTCTGCCGGCTCGGCTCGCCTAAATTGCGAGTCAGAAAACTGGGCCCGAGCCGAGCTGCGAGACTCGAACTTTCTGCCCAGCCCTACTCCATCGACGCATGTATATTGCTCCCCCTCTGCTGCAGGCATAGATGTCCTGTGCTGTGCAGTAACGGCACTGCTGTTACTGCCACTGACAGGTGGGCCATGCATACACATGTCCAGTAACGGTGGGCCCGTAACGGCGAAGGAACCGAATCCCCGCTGTAGCGTCCGCGCACTGCAAAATTTTCACCGCGTGTAATAGAATTCACCCCAAGACGGGACGAGATTTTACATTTGCACCAGCACGTACGTGCACGCACGCTCTTGGGCACAGTGGAAAGAGCCATCAATGGTGCAAGTATATACATATACGTCGGTTAAACGAGAAAGCACCGGTGGGTCTTGGACCAGATCACAGGACCTTTCCTCGCGTGGTCGTCTCACATGCACAAACCGAGCCGGCACAGGTCACGTCCATACTCCATACTCCTTCGCCCACCGCGCAATGCAACGCGCGCAATGGCGATGCCTCCGTTCTCGTGACCGATCGAGATCGCGCGCACGCGCATCTCGACGCCGTAGCACAAACAGCGTGCGTGCGTGCATGCAACGGCCTGCCTGCGCCGGAGCTGACACCGATCTGCAGCGAGCGAGCACCTGAGAATCCGTGCGCTTACATAAAACCGTCTCGTCCCTGCCCGCGCGACCCCGCGCTGGCCTTCTGGAGCTTGCCATGCAGGTGGTGCAGTAGAGCACTTGCCACGATCCACGTGACCTCTGCCTCCGAGTGAGACCACAGCCAATTCCATCTCTCTCTCTCTCTCTCTCTCTGTCTGCAGTGTTCAAGTCTCTGGACGCATGGTACAGGAAAGGCTACGTTCTAGTAGCTTTGCCAAGGGAGACGTGCTGACTGGGCGTGGTGGTGTTCAGGACTCAGGAGGCCCTCGTGCAGTGGATGCACGGCGCGCTCTGCCTGATGCCTCCCTGTCGATCGATCTCTGCCGGTGTGTGGGCATATGTGACCACAAGCGAACTTTCTGCTTCCTTTCTTGGGCTCCTCGCCTGGGAGGGGGCAAAGGGCTGTTAATTTAGCACTCACACACTATGGTCCTGTTTGCTTGGTTGCCAAGTTTGCCTAACTCTGCTACGTCTAAGCTTAGGCAAGTTTAACCGTCTTAGGTGGTCGTTTGGTTCACACCTAAGGTTAGTCAAGATTCCTTTTCTTCCATACAGACCCACATGCCATACACACAAAAAAGTGTGACAAACTTGTCTAAAGTTGCCAATGTGTGGCTAAGAATTTGAAGAGCTAAACTTAGCCAACTTTGACATGTTAGATATGATAATATGTGGCATGGTTAGTCACCGTTTTTGAATTTTCCAACATTGCTTGTTGCCAATCAAGTAGCTATCGAAAACAATGTGGAAACGGAGAAGAGGAGTGGAGGCGAGGGACCGAAAGGCTCAAAAAGATACTTCTAAGTTCTAACCCAAAGATCTGCACTGAGAGACTGGGTCTGGGAATGCATGCTTGGAAACAGGCCATCTCATGGGTAGTTCAGAATAAGCTAGATCTCTTGTCAACTGCATCACATGAATAATCTCCAAAGAAAAAAATCGAAGTAGCGCGTATTTGGTCCTCTTTCCATGACCCCATAAGTGAGTGACTTCTTTTGAAAAGAAACTTAAGCCATGCACAACGGCTGCACCTGTCCTATCCTATCCAGTCCTACTTTATTTCCAATACGATGCTGATTCTATCCTGATCCTATTTCATATCTCTCTCTTATATTTTACTATCAACCATATTTTTACTATTCATGGCCCTATCCTAACCCTACTTTGAGACAGAAATAGAGTCACCGTTAAACATGTTATAGAATTTTCTTTTAAATTTGCATAGAATCTAACAACAATACCGTGCTCTAAATCAGAAAATATTTACGGCTAGGTTATTTTCATAGAAAAGTTTGCATCTTCTTCTCCATTTGCACATGTTCACATACAAGCTGTTATAAACAAGCCAATAGCGCTCGTCTAGCAAACACACTATGGAACCTCTCTCTCTCTCTCTCTGAAACAAACATACCAATAGCGGGTGGGCATCCTAGCCACCTGTGACCTGTCCCACCCCCTCACATACAATGAGTTTGCTTGCTTGGACAGACTCCTCTCATACAATGTGTGCACCTACCTTGGACAAACATCTTAGGTAGACATTTGACGCCAAGCAAAAGCATTCTGAGACATATGCCACTAGCTCTCTCTAAACAAAATACCCTACCATCTTCAAAGCGGATAGTGGGGCCCACCCTACCCTACTATCACACAATGAGATTGCCTTCGGCGGTCGTCGTCACCTATGAAAAGTGTTATGAAACACCTGTCACCAACTCTCTACAAGAAAATTTACGTTAGTGGAAGTGCATATGTGAGCCAGATAGTGAGTCCCACCTACCCATTCTCACACAATGTGCCTGGCTACCTTGGGTAGACGGATGGAGCCTAGCAAGTGTTATGAAACACCTATTGAACAAGTCTCTTTCTCTGTCGCTCTCCCCCCTCTCTCTCTGAAAGAATATCACTAGCGGGGGGCATCCATCCACGATGGTTAGCCCTCCCCTCACAAACAATGTGTTTGTCTATGGGTGCCCACCCCACCCTCTCTCACACAATACATCTATCTGCCATGGGAGACATATGTCGCTTAGCAAAAGTGTTTATGAAACACTTGTCGCTAGCTCCATAAAGAATATCTAAATTAGCGGGAGCGTTTCCGTGCAATATAGACCCTGGACCCCCATACCAAAAAAAAAATCCACACCCCACTCCAACACACACAATATGCGCCTATCTATCTTGGACGGACGTATGCCGCCTAGCAAAAGGGTTGTGAAACAACAACGTTCAACTCTTTCTTACGTTTATATTCACAGACAACTTGTATTTCTCTACATATATGTGCCAAAATTAGATGATATGGCATCTTCAATTGTTTATCTTTCGACCCACATAACGCTCCTCACACTCAGTTATAGTATGCCAAGTAAAACATGATCTGAAATGCAAAAAACCACCATTAGAGAAATTGTGTTCTATTATTCTCTCCAAGTTTATTAACTTGACATTCTTGACTCTAACAAGTGGATCGTCGTAATTTTTCGTCAACAATTTTTTACTTATATATGGTTGTGTGCATCCGGTGCGGAGGGTGTAAGTTTTACTTCCATTATCTTAAAATTGTTTTACATATATTTAGATAGACAGTATCGATCAGCACAAAATTTATATATTTACCGCACCAACAGGAAATGCTTTCATAATATTTTATAAACACATTATTCTAAAATTAACGGTTTCTTTACCCGTGATAGTAAAAAAATCATGATTGGCAAATAAACAGGAGTAGTATTTCTCAGGTTGAATAGAACAGGTCAAATGAAAAGAAAAACCACCGAAAATTAAAAGGTTCTGTATATAGTCACGCTCACGCAATCCAGGGAGTGTGTGCTGAACTGGCACGCCTCACACAGTTCCCCGGCTTCTACCTTGGCTTGGCACTCCCCTAAACCCACTGCCTCACGCAGACTAGCAATCACACTCCTCTCACTGCCCAAACCCCTATACTTCTTCTCCCTCCAAACCGAGACACAACAAACACCCACCCGAATCGCCTCCGCCAAGCTGCCCGCGCCGCGCCCCATGGAAGCCGCCGCCGATGCAGGAGGACCCGCAAGAGCGGCGCGGCTCCGTCTCGTGTGGCGCGTCGTGCGCGCGGCGGAGCTCCTGGTCCTGGCCGTCGTCATCTCCCGCTCCGTCCCCCACCTCCCCTCAGCCGCGGCCGCGGCCTCCTCCGTCCTCCGCCTCGCGGCCTCCCTCCTCGTCCACCCGCGCTCCGTCTTCCTCCTCGCCAATGCCATCGTGCTCCTCCTGCTCGCGCTCTCCCGCCGCGACCCCTCCGCCTCTTCCGCCTCCAACCGCGATGCCCAGGATCAGCTCCTGCCCTTCACGGACCCGCCGCTACTGCTGCCTCCGATCGCCGAGGCGCCGGCTCCAGCGCCCGAGGAGGACGCGGTGTTCGAGGACAAGCAGGCGGTGCACGTGACGGTGCGCGCCCGCGCGCCGCGGCGGAGCAAGTCGGAGAAGGTCGGCGGCGGGAGGGCGGGCGGCGGCGGCGGCGGGAGGAGGAGGGCGGCGTCGCCGGAGCTGCGTCGGCCAGGATCGGAGAACGGGCGGCGGCGGCGGTCAACTTCGGCGGCGGCGGCGGTGGAGTGGGGCGTGGAGGACGAGGAGGAGTTCCGGAGGGCGGTGGAGGCGTTCATCGCCAAGCAGCAGACGCGGTTCCACCGCGAGGAGTCCCTGGTCCTGGTCGCCGGCGGCGCCGGAGGCGAAGCCGCGGCGATCGCCGGAGCCGTGGCCGCAGCGAAGTGAAGTGAGGCGGCGACCGCTGCTCCGAGCTGAGTGACGAGAGTGCAAGAGGATCTATCGGTGGAAAATCGTGTAAAGAATGTCCCTTGGTGCCTTTTTTAGTGTACAAGTTTTGCCTTTTGCTTCTTGTCTTTCTAGCATCTGAACATGTCTGGGCGCTCGCTTTTGGCGGCTGCCGATCGATGAACTGGAGCAGAAGAGAATTCAGACTTGCTCCCGCAGTTCCGTATCACTATTTCGCTTCAAAATATCATGAATCTCTGCTTGGCTCTACAGCGTTCCTGCCCAGTAGAAACTGGAATTCAACTATTTTTCTGCGAAGTGCCATTGCCTAGGCACAAACACGTCTCGTGAGAGTGAGACGTCGACGTATATTTAACAGCATCGATCTCGCGCACGATCCACCAAAAGACAACCCCCTGTGCATTGCCATTGCATTTGCATGCTTTCCTTTCCATAGCCACCCCACACCACCCGTGCACTGATCCGATTGCATGAGCTTTCTTCGTTCTGAATTTCAGTGCATGCATGCATGTATGTATGTATGTATGCAAACCAGACTAGCAGAATCGATTCAAATTTTAAATTTTCAAAATCGATGTTTTTAAATGGTTTTATTTTCAGCATAAATGGAAATCCGTCTGCAAACTGTCGGTTTTCGGTAGAAACCAAAGGGCTTACGGTTCAAACTGTTTGAATTTTTCTACAAAACCGACGTTTTTGTCGCAGTTGAAATTTTGAAAAAAGGAATTTATCCAATTTTTTGGTGATTTTTGACAAAGTTCTTGGTTTTCGTTAGCGGTTCGAAATTGCAAGTCTGGTTATGGTAAACAACATGCATGTCCAATCCATGATTGAAAGAGATGCACACGCATAAAAACGATCGCATATCCTGTAGACGTATTGTCCCTGACTCTCTCACTGATATGTAGGTTATAACTGATGCGAGCTCACACGACAGTGGGAGAAAATCAGGGAATGGTATGCCAGAGGATATGCTTCCCATACAAATATATCTATGTGACATGATCTAAAGTAGGTAGACAATTCGATGAATGATTTCACACATGCACAAAGATTTTCTTGTCTCTGTTTTCACCGTCCGATATGAATCTTAAGCATACTGTATGGTGGGCATAGGAACAAAGAAATCTGTATACAAGCGCATTCTTGAAACACATTGTACGGTAGAGCAAAAACAAATAAATCCCTGTACAAGAAGTATTCTCTCTCCGAACAATCTCCACCCCGACAAGGCAACAAGTTGGCTTTGGAGAGGAATGTGTGTCGGTTAACTGTAGCAACTAATGGCAAGAACAATGCACCATGCGCCTTAATCATTTCCGAGATGGACATGACGGACAGGATGGTTCATGCATAGGTCGCATGCACACCCACAGCATCGCCACATTGCTATTGCCGGCCGCTTGCTTGCATCCGAGCTCGCTCCCCCATCGATTCGACGCAATAATATTGCTGCTCCGGCGCAAGCTACCAGCTAGCACGCACGGGCACGCAGTAAAGAGAGGGGGAGGGAGCATACGGCCGGGTACATGCAGCACAATATCTATCTCAGCGCTTAGGTTCTACGGATCACTGACGTGACAATTCTCACGCAGATATAATATATGTATATTTATTTATTTATGTATTGCTTTCTTTCCTTTTTTACAGAAGAAAAAAGAGAGATAAATCGACGTGACATAGACCGGTTTTAGCCGGTATAAAAATTGGAAACCGACGCATGCAAGGGCACGTAAACGACAGTGAGGCAGGCAGGCACGGTGCATGCACGTCCATGTCATCTTTTTTTTTTTTTCCTCTCTCTTCTTCTCGTCGCCGATGTGTCGCTGCCTTTACGGTGCAGGAAAAGATTGACATGGCTGTGGCTTTGCGTGGAGTGTGTGCGTGAGACTGGGAGCGTGCGTGCGTGCACATGCCTGCTGCCTCGCACTGTTCGCCTCCCAGCCGGGGCCTACGCCTGCACAGAAGCACCGCGGCATCAAGCATACCTGCGTGCGCATGGAGAGTATAAAATGGTTAAGTTTAATGTACCGTAAAAGAGTTTTAAAATGGAATCATTCTGTATTGCTTATGTCTCATAATAAGTACCGGTGGGCGAGGCAGATATTAATTGATAGATGAGGTTATTCTTAACGGGCATCTTCAAATCTATCTACTATATATATAAAAAACAAGTTCTAACGGAGTCACCATGTTAATCCTAAAATACTAAAAAATTTCACAGTAATCTTAAAATACTAGAAATTTTCATGTTAATCGTAGAAAAAAAGAAAGATCTAGATTATCGATTACTTTGGGTCCAAATTATAATGGTGCAGATATAATAAGATTAAATATAAACTCTATCACAACAACCCTATAGATCTATAACATCAATTATAGTGAATTCAAATTATAACGATGTAGATCTAACAAGATTAAATATAGATACTTCAGGTTTAGACTCTATCACAATAGCCCTGTACGTATAAAGGGACCTTTATGGTCTGTTGGCACCTTACGGCGAAGACCCCGCAACTATGATCTGACGTCGTGCAAGGAAGAAGATGTGCTCCTGCACATACGTGTGTGTCCTGTGCTACCCGCGACTCAGGTGCGACGCACGGCGAAGGCGGACAACAGCTTCTCCCGGGAGACGAACATGCACTACTAGCTACGACTACATGCTGCAAGCACCGAGTCTTTGTAGGACATAATCCGGTCGGTGCCCGCTCGCGGACGCGACAAGGAATTCATGATGAGTCCAGGAAGAGGTACGCCGCCAACTTCGAGCCCTGCACGCTACCGCGGCCCTTCACCGGCGGAGGAGGCCGAGCAAATGGCGCAGAGACCAGGGGCAGGGAGCAGCAGGCGCACAACCGAAACAGAAGTCAACAGACGGAGAATAGCATTAGCGGCTGATTCATTATTATCCATCCATCATCGATCGCCACTAACACCAACGTACGCATCAAAAAGTACAGCAAATGACAGAGATCACGAGAGAAGCAGGCAGTTGCATGCATCGTCATGGAATAATTAATGTATAGAAGAGTGCTATCGCGGATTGTATAAAATACCTGGCGGTTAGGCATGGTATACCCATGCGGTGCGTATCAAGGAAGGATAAGACTGCTCAGGACCAAATTTCATATTTTATGAATTATTTTGCTATTTATTTTGTAATTTTGAAAACCAGCAAATTTGGACGCTCTATAACTAATTAGATCGGTGATTTTCAAAAATATAAAATAAATAGCAAAAAAATTTAAAAATACGAAATTTGGTCATGTGAGAGATTTCAACGAGAAGATCAAGATGGACGTTCGGATCATCCATTTAAGTCTTGGATTTTATAAACTAGACGCAAAGCATGGAGTCTCCGGACCACGCCACCCTCTGTGTACACGGGCAATATGCATGCAGGATGCCATCACCTATTTCTCCTAGTCCAAGCATGTATGTAATTATTTCTTTCATTTTTTCACCAAATCTTTTAAATAAAAGCTCCAATCATGAACGGTTTTTGAAAATGGGTTCCTGACATTTTTTGAACAAAACTAGATCACACTTGGTATATACGGTTTTTAGAAAATATTTTCATACTATGTACGGCATACGTACAATAGCTTTACTATTTTCTTAAACACAACTTTACTATATTTATAAATACAACTTTATTATATGTATGTAGTAAAATAGTAAATATATGTAGTAAAGTGTTATATATGAAGTAGTAAAGAAAAATTTATACATTGAGACTGGCCACACAGTGGCTTTACTATTTCAATAAGCAAACCTTTATTATTTTTATGAATACAACGTCACTATATGTATGTAGTAAAGTGTTATATAAGAAGTAGTAAAGAATAAATTTATATATCGAGACCGGTCTAGTTTTGTTTGTAAAAATGTCAGGAACACGGCAGTGCGGTTTGTTCCTCCATCGGAGCTTCCAATCAAAAGTTACGGTGGAAGAAAGAAAAATCCATTGAGTATAGAGAGGATGATGTCAGCATATAGTTTGTTGCATGCATCCTGGTTGTTTTGCGCAGGATTTTAGGGGAGGACACATGGGGGTGAGGGGAGGGACATGTGTTTGGTTATAAATATAGGAGTAGGGAAGGGTTTTATACTCTTAACGATAGTGCTTATATATATATATATATATATATATATACACACACACAAAGACTATTGTACTCTTAAGAATGCGGAGCCCTTCCGTATTCATACTTTTTTAACCACATGATTTAGATTAGATCTAATCCTCATAGCTCCACGTGAAAAAATAAATCCACGCCACCCTCCTTGTACGTGGGCAGCATACATGCATGATGACATCACCTATCTCTCAGTCCAAGCATGTATGTAATTTTACCATATCTTTTGATTAAAAGCTCCAATTGATGAACGGTTTTCGAAAATCAGAGAAAAAAGAAAATGAAGCCATTATGTTAATCAGAGAAGTTCCCACGTAAATCAGAGAAAAAAGAAAATATCTCCACCATCGATTAAAGTGGCGCTAAATTATAACGGGTTAGATTGAAAGAAAGAGTTCATATCAACTACAATTAAAAATGAAAATAAAAAATTTATAATAAAAAAGAAAAAAGTCCATGTCAACTACAAAACTAGAAAAAGTCAATATCAACTAAAAATAAAGAAATAAATTCAGAATAAAAATAATAGAAAAAAGTATCTATGTCAACTAGAAAACTAGAGAAAGCGTCCATATCAACTAAAAAAGAAAAATAACGCAAATTTGGAATAAAAATAATAGAAAAAGTGTCCATATCAACTAGAAAATTAGAAAAGGGTCCATATCAAATATAATAAAAAATTAAATAAAAAGTAAGAAAAGAGTCTATATCAAGGTTATAAATCGCGTTTTTTGCGGCTTCGCGGCGAGGTTCGGAAAAAGCTATAAAAGCTATCGCGGGCTATTGCAGAAGCTATCCTATATAGCGTTTTGATATAAAAATTATATGAAATATGAAATATTTGCATTATATTAGTCACATCCAACTAAATAAGAAACATACACGTTATTTTAGAAGTATTTATAGTCTAATGTATGTCCATATGTTCATAATTAATGTGTAGAATAAGTGACTGCAATCTATTCTTCTACACATTCATTATAGAAGAACTTCTCTAAGTGATCACTTATTATTTCTATATTAATAGTATCACCTTTTGAGGTTAGATGATGTAAAAATGAAGTAGAGCATAACAAAACATGCAATTGATGGTTGGATTTTCAAAAAAAATTGTAAAAATTAGCATAGCGGTGCTATAGCAGCTACAAAAGTAGCGGAAATAGTGGTCAATTTAGCAGCTATAGCGGCCATAGCTGTGTTTGCGGAATTTTAGTCCTTAGCGTAGCGTTTTACGTCCGAAAACGCTATAGCGGTGCTATCGCGGAGCTATAGCGGGCTATTTAGAACTTTGGTCTATATTAACTACAAGATAAGAAAAAGAGTCCATGTCTACTATATTAAAATAAAAAATTGGAATAAAAAAAAAAGTATATATCAACTATGACACTAGAAAAGAGCCCATATCAACTAAAAAGTTCCCACATACATCAGAGAAAAAAAGGCCTTTACCATCGATTACAGTGTAGCCAGATTATAATGACTTAGATTGAATGAAAGAGTCCATATAAACTAAAAAACCACAAATTCAGAATTAAAAATAATAGAAAAGAGTCCATTTCCACTAAAAACCACAAATTCGGAATAAAAAAATAATAGAATGGAGGCAATCTAAAATAAAAAACCATAAATTCGGAAAAAAAAAAGAAACGGTAGATGTCAACTATAAAATTAGGAAAAAAAAAATCCATATCAACTGCAATAAAAAATAACACAATTTCAAAAAAAAAATAGAAAAAAGAGTCCATGTCAAATACAATAAAAAAATAAATTCAGAATAAAAATAGGAAAAGAGTCTATATCAACTACAAGATAAGAAAAAGAATCCTTTCTACTATATTAAAATAATAAAAAATTTTGAATAAAAAATAACAGAAAAAAGTGCATATCAACCATGGCACTAGAAAAGAGCCCATATCAACTAAATCCTCCCAGTTAAATCAGAGAAAAAAGAAAAGATCTTCGCCATCGATTACGGTGTGGCTAGAACATAACAACTTAGAATAAATGAAAGAGTCTATATCAACCAAAACACCATAAATTCATAGTAACAAATGATAGAAAAGAGTCCATGTCAAATATAAAATTAGGAAAAAGAGTCCATATCAACTACAATAAAAAAATGATAGAAAAGAGTCCGTCACATCCCGGCTGGCGCGATTATCGAAGTATTCAACAAAGTGCCTGTCAGATCCCAACGGGCGGATTTTTCTCAAACCCAAACGGCACTATTCCCCGGGCAACCGATGCCCAGGATGAGATGCCCCGAAGTGTTGCTCGGGAAGTGTTGCTTGAGACGAACAGTATACCTCGAAGGCGTTGCCCTAGGAAAATAAGGCTGTTTCGCGGAGTGTTGCTCGGGAACGAGCTCGTGCCTAATCATTCTCCGCCTAAGTTTTAGAAGACCGAAGCCTGCATTTTTCGCATGTCACGATTCCTAAAGCTAAGCACCGAGCAGGCGCGATGTAAGCTAAACGGTCTACAGAAGCAAGGATTGAGAAAAGTTCATTTCATTTCCTGATTCACGTACTGTTTACAAAGACGGAAAAAACAAGATCTAATTTCCAAGTAAAGGAACAAATTCCTACATTCTATGGGACCAGTGATGCAAGATATCCGAACTTCCCCCGCCACAAGGGCGGCAGGACCCTCAGCTTTGTCCTCGTCCCCTGCGGCATTCTCTTCGGCAAGGACGGCGGCAATCGCGGCGTCATTCGCCTCCTGCTCCACCGCCTCCTCAACAGCGGCAATCTCCTCTACCAATGCCCACACCAGAGCAACATCGCTCACCACCCCGCTCCTTGCGCCGCAGCTCCCTTCATTGGTCCCTCCACAGGATCGCGTCGATGGCCTCCTTATCATCGTGATGGGACTCATCGGAGGAGCTAGAAGAGGAAGACATCGTGGCAGGGTGAGCTTGGGGTGTATGGTGCCTAGGCCTCACTCCGCCCCTTTTTTATAGACCTAGCGCCACTGCTGGTTTCCGCGCCCAGATATCGCGGTGGATTGAGTTCATATCTAGTGGGAGGCCCAACCGGCGGAAACCGGTTGATCTCCCCTCCCACGCGAGGAAGTTCATCGGCCTCGATTTCCCAAACACCTAGGTAATGGGCGCGCGCTACTCTCCTAGGCGACGGTCAAAGTACCTTTGACTGGGAATCCAGAAGGGCTCCAATCCTAGCCCGTTTACGGCATTAGAGCTCCAATGCTAGACTCAATCCCCTCTAAGGATCGTTCCTAAGCCTCAAGAGGATGACTCGGCTCGAGTAGTTTTCCACTTGAGCCTCGGGGGCTGGCCGACGGGGATTAATGGCATTTTCATAATTACTCGAGATTAGCCTAGCCTGTAATTATGTTAATACCCGGAAAGAGTTGCTCAGGGCTGATAACCCATGTACCCTGAAGTGTTGCTTGGGAACGACAGACTGCTACTCGGGGTCTCTGAGTAGCACTGGCTGCGCCACGATGCAGCGCTCGGGCCTTTCCCTGCTCGGGCACCATCAGGTGGACACGTGGCCGCTCTGGATAGGCCCCGTCTTTCGTTCCGACGTGTCTGCCGTGCTGACGTACCTCGCATTGTTGTGTCTGTCGCGGGGCTGATAAAGTCAGCAGCCACCTGCTCCCGCCACATTTTACAGTTTTTGCCATCACGCGCCACACCTCCCCACGTCATTCCGAGGGATGGGCACGTGATGCTCTCTGTGCGGCCTTAGTCAAGGGAGCAGCGTCCGGACCGCAGAGCAACGTATGGATCGCAGGATTATAGGCTTTACACTCAGAAAGTTGATAGCTTTGTACATGTATAAATAGATGACCTCGTACACGCAGAAGGGAGGCACACAGAAGAGAGCAAGACATGGACACAAGAAGAGAAAAAGGAGATCACACCATAGCTCTCACACACACTCAACCAGAAAGAGACTTCTCACGTAGATAGTCAGGAGTGAGAGAGGCGAGAGTGCTACCTCCCCTATCTCGCTCTTAGCAAACCCGAGTGTCCGCCACTCGGGCTTGCTCGAGCACCTTTGTAACATATCCTTCATACATCCATGTATCTAGATTGCTGGACGTAGGGCTATTACCTCGCTCCGAGGGGCCCGAACCAGGGTAAAAATCTTTGTCTCCTTTCAGTTGCCTAGTCCAGTTCGCCTCTTCGAACGTCCCCGTAGTTGCAGAAAGGGGCCCGTTGATCCCCGGTTCAACAAGTAAGCTCGACACTTGGGAGCCCGAACTCCCAACCGCCGACACTATCTATATATAATGAAAATATATTATATTGTTAAATAGGACCTAACGAAGTCACCACGTATGCGAGGTAATGGAGAAGAACTTGGTGTTAGAGGCGTGGCTTGCACAATGAGTTGCGCTTGCACCAAAAAAGATGACATAGAGATCAACGAGAAGGTAGATATCAAGATAATTATAGCGATGGTGCTAGATATAATGATGTGTATCTAAGGATATCAGAGTTATTAAAAAAATTTCTAGATTATACTTAGACTATATTAGAGATAACCACGATATATATGGCTTCATATTAGAAAATAATTATTCTTCTCATTAGTCATATATTATATTAGAGCTTACATCTACAAAAAGGTCTTTTAATTGCTAAAACAAATCTAGCCGCCCAAATATGTGGGACGTCGTACTCGTTGCGAAGTAAAGAGAGAAGATCTGCATTGAGATCATGATGTCCAATCTTTTAGCTCGAACGGTTGACACTTGCATGCCCGGGCATGCGCTCCCAATGCTCATCTCTTCAGTTGTTTCTAAGAGGAGAGAGAAAACATTAAATGTTTGTTTAGAGACAATCATCACAGTGGATAGTTTTTACATGTTATCTCTAATATTAATTAGCACAATATATGATCAAACAATGCATGGATCTTCTGCATCCGGCAAAAAACACATATGTAGCCAAGAAACGGAAGACGGCCATACTCGATCCGTACGAAGGGATTAAGAAACGGTTGTCTTCTCCCATTGCTAATTTTCACCGTTTATTTGGCCTTGAAAACCAGATGGAAACCGTCTCCTAAATAAGAGACGATGCTTTTCTCTCACCTCATTAACTAATCATCCACCTTATCTTTTATCGCAGTTAACAGTTATTATAGAGACAACTAGGGCTGGAAACGGGCCGGCTCGGCTCGGGCTCGGTCAGGTAGTGAGCCGAGCCAGGCTCGGCTCAGTGATTCAGCGAGCCCGAAAGGGCAGCTCGGCTCGGCTCGGTCCTGGCTCGCGAGCCGGCTCGTTGGCTCGCCGAGCCAGGCCGTCTAGCACTTCAGCACAAGCACAGCAGCACTCCAGTAGCCAACATTGATCAACAGCAAAATAAAGCATAGAAACAACCATGACCATGACCAACTAAGCCATTAAACCCATGATAAATATTTTAGCCTTCAGACAATCCGACAGCAACATGCTTTCTGACCACTCGTGGCTCGGCTCGGCTCGCCTAAATTGCGAGCCAGAAAACTAGGCTCGGCTCGGGCTCACCACGAGCCACGAGCCAGGCTCGCCCGAGCCCGAGCCGAGCTGCGAGCCTCGAGTTTTCTGCCCAGCCCTAGAGACAACTGACTAGTATACATTGGGAGTGACTTACCCTGGCGCGGGTTAAACCGTCCAGTGCTGAGGTGCCTTTCGCTGCCGTCGATTACACTCAACTGATCAATCTTGGATGCAAGGATATATAGCTAGAATTAGACAAATTGGCATCTGACATCCGTGGGATCCATTTCTTCTGAGAATGCTTTTTTTTTTCAACGGCTCAGTGATCTATTACCCTTGAGAGGCAATGCGATTTCTAATGTTTGCCAATTGCGTAGCTACTTTTTTCCTGCAAAGAAAATATGGTTCGTATTCAGCTTGAAGCATCTGCATTTAGAGCTAGAGATCATGAACCGATATTTGCATGCTCGATCGGCACCTTTAGCCTTGGCGTCAAACCGAGGTGTGATCTTTGGCTGCCGTCGATTACCCTCTCAACCGAGCTTTTTCCTTTTTAGTATTTTGTCGGGTGCATGTAGAATGAGATGAACATGGAATTAATCCTGGCCGTGAGCACTGGACGAGTTGGCATCTGCTAAATGTGGGATCGATTCCTCCAAGAATGTCTTGATATATGCGATGAATCCCTGTCCTTTCGACGTGTTTTGTTCGACGCGCATCGAGCCGTCCAGGTTGATATCGAATAGGCGCTGCTGCATTTGCAATTTTGCATGACATATCCAGCTCTAACTAGCAGTTCAAGAATGCAGCATTGTATACCGGGTATTAAACATTAGCCAGAAAGGACTTGTTAATTGCTACAGTTATCCACACAGGTCCTGCACACTATGAAAGAGCAGACAGAAGCAAAGCAACCTACCTCGATCGAGCGTATATGGATCGATCCAACAATCATGCTGTCTGCACAGCGTCACCAAGACTCGCCACCAAGCGTGAAACCTTTCTAGTTCTATATATTCGACTGACCACAGCGCCTCTCTCAGGCCACCATACTAGGACAAAAGCTGTAAGATCATGTGATGAGGTAGTGATATATTTTGTGTGTTTGAGCTTATGTTTATTTATCCATGTTTGCAAGTTGTAATTCAGAGAGCATTTGAATAGAGATTAGAATTGCTAGAGAAGTGATCCAACCTGAGGTCCAGCATGGTGTAGTTGATGGCGGACAAGCGAGGTCCGGCACAATGTTGTGGCGGACTAGGGCTCTCTCGATCTTGGTCCGGCATGGGGTAGTTAATGGTGGATCGGAGCGTTTGTGCCGGACTGGGACGCGCAGCTCGCGGTTTTCTATAATTTTTAAGGTCTTTCTTTGTTTAAAAATTAAGTGTTATATATGAAAGTTATAGAGAATTTCATGATGCACCTTTCATATTTGGACAGATTTTACATTTTGATCAACAGAAAAATTCATAAAAATTGTTGAAATGCACTGCTGTGTAGGGACCTTGGTGCTTACAGCCATTTGTATTGGAATTGTTAAATACTTTGGATTGACATGTGCTTTATGTTATTTTCATGATGGTTTAGTCTAGCTGTTTATGTACTAATAAGTTGAGAAATACTTGTTTTCGAAAAAATGGTTTGCTTGTCTCATGTAAGGGTGTAAACGGAGCAGATAATTTCTGACTAACCGACCGTCCGAATCAGTTTGGATAGTGATTTGATAATTATACGGATATCCGGTTGTTTTTTGCGGATATGGATATTAGGTGCCGGATACGGATATGGATAATGCGGATATTATCCGACGGATAATATCGGAAGAAACATATGGATAATATCCATCGGATATTATCCGAATCTATTCTAGGAGCTATGGAGCCTGTTAGCCTACCAGGCGGCCCACAAGAGTCCAACAAACCATGATAATTTAGTTGTTTGCCTTTTCTATATTTTTACCTTTGCTGTATCGCTAAAGTACATCTGGAAACCTCATCTCGTCTAGGTTGAAGAGATTGATCTTTCAATAGATGCTTAATTTCAATTCCGGTAATTTAGTTTTTTGCTCTGTACTCTGAATTTCTACAAGACAGCAAGTAACTCTGGGTTTATGATTTTCATGGGGAGCTGGATGATGTGGGAGTCTAGGAACTAGACATCGAAATGCTTTAATAGTTACTCCATGTCCATGTGTGATGTACTGATGTGTGTGATCCTTGTTCTGCTATGTTAATATGATATTACTCCATGCTTTCAAAATTATTTTCTTTAATAAAAATCAGCAGTACGCAGTGGCCAACGCTATATTTCTATCTCTTCATTGGTGAAATTGTTCACTCCAAGATATATATAGATTCTTTTTCTAGCATGCGTTTTCGAATAAGTGTATTATCCGAGGAAATATCCGTTCCGACCAATATCCGATCTTATATTATCTATATTCGTATCCGGAACTATCCGTATTTGTATCCGACACTATCCGTATCCGTATATGTATTCGATCCGTATTCAAAAAATATGGATACGGATACAATATTAGTGATATTCGACCGTATCCGATCCGTTTTCATCCCTAGTCTCATGTGCACAGGTGACCGGAGTGGGTTGACGTCAATGAAGGGGATCGAGGACGTGGATGGGTGATCCACAGTCCAGGTGATCAAATGTCCATGCGAGTCGATCGGATCCGGGTCTAGGACATGGACAAAGGAGATTGGATATGAAGATTTCGAGGTGTGCAAGCCAAAGCGGTCTAAGGGAAATTGGACGCGTGGTGGATTGGCGGCCAAGGAAGCGAAGAACAGCGGTTTTGGAGAAACCGCGATATAAGGATAAGTGGTTTAGGTCATTGATCATCTTGGAGAGAAAGTTGGATCAAAGCGGGTTACTGGGCGTCATTTTGACCTGCTTTGAGAGCCATGCTATGTGAGAGAAAAAAACCCGGTGTCTAGAGTCTCAAGTGAGCCCATGTGTAATGAGACGAAACCCTAAGTGAGATAGTTGGTTGAGTGTAATAGCCCTTTTTGGGGCCTTTTTAAAACTTTTGCAAAATTCAAAATTTGGCTTGAATTTTTCTGTATTTACTATTCACAATCTAAAAATTCAAATTCTTAAATTCAAAATCCAAATTTAAAATGCAAACTCCATCTTCCAATTGTCAAATTTAGCTCTTAATTGCAAAATTCAACTTTAACATATTCAAAAATGGGAATTTATATTTTCAATTTTAAAACCCAAAATTCAATTATAATTTTATTTATTTATTCATGCTCCCTTCTAGATATAATTAGGTCAAAAATTCAAATTTATTATTGAAAAATATTTTTAAAAATCTTTTAAATTCTTCTCTAGGCTTCTTGAGCCCAGCCTAGCCTAGTGGGCCCTAGGCCCATCTAGCCCTCCCGATCTCTCTCTCCTCTCTTTCTTCTCTCTCTCTCCCTCCCCTCTCTCCCTCTCTCCTCCCTTCCTCTTGCCCGGCATTCTTTGCCACGCACTGCACCGTCATTGCCCTCTCGTGCCCGTCGCGCCATCGCCTAGCCGCCACGTCCCTTCCCTCTACCTGTGCTAGTACCACTCCTCCCCCCTTTCTCTCGCTATCGCTTCGCGCCCTCGAGCCTCGAGCTCCCTCTGCCGCCGCCACAGCTCTGCCACGCATCGCATCATTGCCATGCCGGGCCCTCAAGCACTTCACTGCAGGAGCCTCCTCCTCTCTCCCTCTCACAGCACTCAACGCCTATTTAACCCCCCCGGATCAGCCCAATTTTGCTGCCCTTCACCATTATTGCTATCGACCCCAAATCACCTCCTTTCTTCTCGCCGTCGACTCGGTACGTTGCCGGCCAATTCCTCACGTCCCTAACATCTCTAGGAGTCGCCCCTTACCTTCCCACGCTTAATTTTGACTAGGAACCACCGGAGCTCCTCGACGACGATGCCCCTGCCCCGGCCGCCGCCGCTCTATGGTGCCAGCTCGCTCCTGTGCTTCCCTAAGAGTGCCGAACCCTCAGGTAGCTCCCTAGTATCCCCTAGACGCTTCTCGTGCCGACGAACTAGCCGCCGACCCTTTCCCTCGCCGGAGATTCATTGTTTCAGTAGAGCGCGTCCATGGCGCCGCTGTCCTGGCTCGCTGCCGTCGAAGTTCAGCCAGGACGTCCTAGGTCTCCCCTAGCTAAACCTGATTCGGGAATGAACCACTAGGATAGTGCACCGTAGCGCCGCCAATCAACCGCCGAGGTTCTGCCAGGGATCGGCCGGAGAACCTCGTGGGTCGGCGTCTGCCTCGCAGCCTATTGCTGACAGGTGGTGCCATGCTGATAGAGGTTTAACGTTTAAATCTCACGCTTAAGCGCTATTAGCGGCTAATAGGTGGGGTCGCGACCCCACTGGTTAGTATTAGTGGAGGCGTATCCTATGATAAGATGGCGGGTGTGTGAAGGGAGAACTGTGAAGCTGGACCGGAAGAGGCCCTTTGTTTATGAGCTAGTGTTAGATGCGTCAGACACAACGCGTGGCTATCACGTGTTAGTGCGAGTGTGGAGGCCCAGCAGAGTGCTCTACGGAGGCTCTGGCTGAATCTCCAACTTGAGGTAAGCGCGGCAGGGTGCCACCACCCGAGGGTGGTCTAGGTCATGAGTTCGCTGGACCGACAATGCAGGAACGATGATCCACAACTGGATTCTCAAATTCCGGAATAAGATGGTGGGTGTTTGGAAGAAAAATAGGAACGGAGGTTCCAACAGAGTTTGAGTTGGTCTAGTCATACCATGGGATGGTACCGGGATTAGACAAGATTGATGGTTTAGAAATTCAACACTTCTATAACACTCTCTTTCCTAATAAAAGTGGCTAAGTCATAGGTTTATTACTATACTTATTTCTAAATGGAATTTTGTAAATAAACAAACCTTAGCCTCCCCTTGTAAGCCTTTATAATTAATGCATTAAAAGGGTGTTAACTTGCAAGTGCAGTTTGATTGCACACTTACCCTTGTACTCACTCACTCTTTAAATGGAGATTTCTTGGAAGACACATATACTTGCTTCGAAGATAAGGAGCAGGGGTTTGAAGATGAAGCTTAAGGCGTTCCTCCCAGCCTCTTGCAGTGATGCATAGCCGCTGGATTGAACTTTGAAGACTTTTGCTTGTACTATGAATTTCCCTAAGGGGATTGTAATGACTTTTGGCCGTGACGGCTGTGGGATGTAAAATTATTCGCCATAAGGAGTTACTTTTACTATTATCCAGTTTACCTTCTCGTTTTATGCTTGGTTGATACGGCTATGTAATGGTGTGAACTAGCCTACCGATCTAAGGACTAATGCAAGAATCATTCAGGTAGACCCCAAGCGGGGCCTCCACATTAAGCCTCCACGATATAAGGGGTTTATGACCTTAATGATAAGGTGAGGATTTTGGAGATTTTAGAGAGGCTTGTGGAGATAGGTTTAGCCAAGTCACTTCAGGTTTGTTGGAGATGGATTTGTGTTGATCCTCCCTAATCATTTCACTATAATCATTCTTCTTTAATCATCAAAAAGGCTTCAACTCATGGTTTGATTTTCATGGGTCCTTGCCTCTGGTTCAATTTGGTCTTGATTTCTAGGTGTTCTTGGCTTGAATCTTGGGAAAGCTTGGTCCTTTCATTTTGGTGATTGTAGTTGAGCAATTATAGGTCACAAAAGGTGCAGGAACATATTTAGAAGTAATTCATTCAAGTAGCCCTCAAGGTTTAGCCATGTATTGAAAAATTGGTTTTTGCCCCGTTCATGACCTAGGCTTTGAGAAACACAAAAAGGTCGAGTTTTTAAGAACTATAGCTTTGATTGTTGGTGGAATAAGTATTAGACATACTAATGAAGTTATGTTTCAAATTTGAGCTCAATCGGACATTCCAATTAAGAATTATGTGAAATTTTGTTTTGCCTCGGGGTGTGAATAGTGCTCGGTCCGGCACGAAACCCTTCTGATCCGGCATAACACTAGGTTCTGTCTGGCACAGGGTCCGACATGATAGAGAGAGGGAGAGAAGGGTAGTTTCTAATTTCAGTTCAATCTCTGGATACTTTGTTCCTATTTGATTTGGTGCTTAATAATTGAGACTCAGAAGTTGTTTGAAATTTGTGAACGTTTGGATTTTAGGGACGCGTTGTGAAGAAATGGTTGAAATTAATTAGGTTTCTATTCACCCCTCTAGTTGTCTTTCCGGTCCTTCAAAAGCTCATTCTAAAAGTGCCAAGGCCCTCTTCACTACCAAGAATCCTATCAGCTAGTGTTGATTAAGAAGCCACTACCATTTATTTATTGAATATACTACCATTTATTTATTTATACCCAAATCCATTATCCATGGAATGATTCTTCCTGTGTGGCAGAAACACAACCAGTCAACATCTTTGCGTCGATATACTTAGTACTGGACATAATTGAGATCCTTGTGGCTTTTAATAACCGTTTAAGACCCCAGGTAGCACACAAAGATGTTCATGCCTCAAAGATTTTGAGTTCCAGTGGGCTGTAGACAAATACCAACAGAAAACAGCTTTTGGAACAAACTTTGTGTAGACATGGTAATGCTTCCCCTTTTAATTATGGAGACCAACCTAATTAAGTACCTAACACTACTTGTTCTCTTATATACATGATGACAAATTGGCAATAAGAGGGGTTGATGCATCATGTATGCTTTCATTTCAGTGTAGCAGCTGCCCATGACATTTGGTAGTTGTCATTAAACGATATCTGATCTCTTAGAATACACTTAAATTATTTTAAACCGTTCATTTTAATTAGGAAAAAGGTCCTTTTTTTTATCTGAAGTATGGTGGATGACTTTTTTTTTTTACTCCAAAATACAATACCGGGTAAATATGGTCCCTTGTTTATGAAAACCATGCACCAATGGTCCTTGACCAGGTCAAGAATGATTTTCACTGAAATAACACATATTTGATCTAGATTTTTGGATAGAAATGGTTCACAAAAGAGAAAGTAAATGGTATACTTGAGTTCGCTATATATAGCTATATGAGTTTATGGAATATTTTACCATTCCCCTGAATTTTCTACAATTCGCTAGCACTTTCTACTATTTTCTAGACTAGAACATGCTAAAAAATTTTACGAATTTAGAAAATGCTATAAAATACCTGGCGAAAAAGTTCTATGGGCTATTCACAGGCTCTGTGTAGTCATGGAGATGCTTTCCCTTTTAATTATGGAGGCCAACCTAAGAACCTAGCCCTACTTAATTGTTCTCTTACATGATGGCGATGGCAAATTAGGAATAAGACGGGTTGACATATACGCTTTCTTTTTAGAGTAGCAACTGCACAGGACATCTGGTATTTGTCGGTAAAGATACGATATTTTTCAAAATGGATCTAAATTATTTTAGGCTAATCATTTTAATTATTTCATCCAATGCTTCATTGATCTTCTACCTCTTATTAGATCTAACAAACTAGTGATCTCTTACCCGGTTGGGGTAAGAGTGTAAGACGGGTGAATATATTTGAATTGTACATATTTGATCGAATAGTCCATATATAGAATTAGGGTAACTATGGAATCAAAACCTAAGACTAGATATTCCAGTTTACCATATCATGGGTGTGATCGAGTTATTAGCGGGTTCATGTAGTATGGGTTTTCATCACTACATTTTGTTCACTGTTGTATTCTCATGTGACGATCTAGTATTCGGTCACCAATAATCAATAAAGTAGTGAGAAAACCCTACAGTCACTAAAATCATGGGCAATACGCAATAGTGGCAAAAAAATGGACTTTTGTCCCTGTGATTTCACTAATGTATTATGTTGTGACTATCTATTATTTTGTTACTGATAAATGATAAATCCATAAAAATCTAGAATTTGGCCACTAATAATAATCAAAGTAGCAAGGGATGAACTCTAGTCACTACAAACCTAGTTAACCGGAGACAAAATGGGTTTTTGTCGCTACATTTTGGTCACTATTGTATTATCATGTAATGATCTAGTATTTGGTCACTAATAATCAATAAAATAGTGAGAAAGCTTGGTACAATCACTATGATAATAGGTAATAGTAGAAAAACCGGCTTCCGTCACAACGATTTTGTCACTACTATAATATCTCGTGGCGAGTAGAATTTGGCCACAAATAATTGGTACAGTTACGAGGAACCTAGTGTATGATCACTAATAACTCATATGTCTGTGACAAATTTTGCTTTAGTCACTATAAACACTATTAATAGTGATATCAAGTTTCGTCGATATGTTTTGGTCACTAAATCTATGAATCCTTGTAGTAATGCTTGCATATAATGGATCCCGTGGACATATACCAGAATTAGGCTAAGGATGGAATCAAAACCCAGGGGCCAGGGTTGTGGGTAGAGGAGCCACCTCATCCTAATTGAAATGGTTGTTCCATGAAATTTGGTGGGATGATACGATTCCTCATTTTGCACTAAATGTTACATGAGCTGGTGATAGACCAATCCATTCTATTTCTCAAACCAAAAAAAGTGATTAAGTCATGCATCTTTCATTTTTGATCCATTATTATACGCCATCAGAGCTAAGAACAAATAAAAGTTACATATGTTTCACCTTTACAACTCTAAAAAACACCTTTATATTGAGTAGCAATTGCATTACAGAGCAAAGGTTGAATGACCTTAACCACTGTTAGATGTTATTTGAGCTTTAATTTGCACAACATAAAGCGACAGATATCTATGAATAGCCACACTTCACTCCATCAGCGGCACTACAACAGTGAAATGCTTGCCTTAATTTCATGCGGACTCCGCAAATCCAACCTTCATGTTGCCATAGTCAAAGATGGTGTGGTAAACTCCCATGAAGACATCACCTAATATCCTGCATGAAAGAAAGGACACACGTGTTGTAGCCTTCAGAGGATGCGTATGATGAAACCAAACCGGAAAACAATTAATCATCATTTGCAGTGGGAGTATAGTCATTCCAGTGAAATATATATGTGTTTCTTACCAGAGGGGGCCTACTGGAGGGAGGATGTCCAATGCCGTGAATCCGCTCATACATTGCGCCCAAAATCCCTCGCCAACCTTGAGGATGTACTGCTCGAAGGAACACGATGCACATTTGGGTAAACTACTCTGACACACTCATTTATGCGACCATCCATATTAATTTTTTGTATGTTAGAAAGAAGTGAAAGCTAAGTGAAATACCTGCTCTGGTTGGAGCTCAAATGCCCTTCCACCTATGCTGAACGAGACACTTCGCATGGAATCGATGTGGCTACAGTCCACAGCTGATCCCACAGGACTAGGCATGTTGCCGCAAAGCTGTCGTTTGATTCAGTAGCTGGGTTAGACACGTTTGTTGATGTACGGTTTCAGAAAGATTCAGAATGGACTCACCCGATTGGCATACTCCAGCTTGCCCTCCTTGGTATGGTTCCGAACGAACTCGCTTCGCATCCATGTAATTGCCATCTTGCATGCATTACATGTGGAGTCAGACATGCCATGTATGGATTCTTGTGTCTCCTCTGCCACTACGCTTTCAATACCAGCACTGCGTGGATGCAGAGAAAGCATGAGAGGTTTTGAGAGCATGAGGATTTCTTGGGGACTAATCAGCTTCTCAGAAAATGCAAGCAAACTTCAAGGCTAATCAACTTTAGAAGTATTGCCAAACTTGTTGTCCATTGCACAAACCTAACTCCATGAGTTCCATCGATTGTGCAGAGCCCGATCTTGGAGCACACTTCTGTCGGTGGTGTCTGCAATTTACCAGTTGGTGTCTTGAGTTCTAGCATGGCTGAACAGAAAAAGGGTATCTTGCGTGCGTTTCTGACAATGCAGTGAAAAGAACTTTATAGTCTCAAGCAGAGAGCTCGAACCTTGGCTTCCAGTAATTCTACCATTTCTTGCCCATATCCCGCGATAACTTGTTTGCACTCTTCATTAACCACTCCAGCGGCTCCAATCTGTTCATTAATCTGGGCAATTGCAGCCTGCCCAATAAAAAGTACTCAAATGAAAACCCCTCATAGGACAATAGATATTACTAGTTAGGAGTATTTTGATTGGCCATGGAATAAACGCAAGACACAAACATGAAAGCTAGCTAGGATGAACACACATAAGAGTGCTATGGATTGCTTACTATAGGACCAGCAATCAACGAAGTTCCCGAGTCTGCTATGGCCGCACAACCATCCACACAAATTCCTGTCATGACATAGAGGAATGTTGCAACTTGCAGTTATCATTGCACATGGCGGTTGAAAACAAGAAATAAGGATGGTGCATTACCGGTACTCTTCCCGCCAATAAGGAAGTCTCCCATTTCAAACTACAGATAAATATACCGATAGGAGCAACAGAAAAACCCATAGGAAGTTTGATAGGTAGAAAGAAGAAATACAACAAATTCAGACCAAACGGCCAGCCATGTTGTATCAAGAGTGAAAGGTCGTTAAAAAAACAGAGTGAAAGTAGAATGCAAACCTGCCAATAAGCTTTCCGAGTAACTCGGGTGTATGTATGAATGCCTTTGAAATGGTTGGGGTCAGCGCCTCCAAACACAATTTCACCTCCATCCCCATCGTTTTCATTTCGATTTAACCAAAAGGAGAAGACGGGTTCTTTTACTAGGCCTTGTGATACCATATTATACCTGGTAGATTACTGAAAATATCAAATACTAAACAGACTACGTATGACATGTTCTGTACCGAGATTCCCACTTGATGAAGAAGAAATTTTTATTGTGGCTACTTGTTGACAACAAATGTTTGTTAAAGAAAACCGAATGACAGAATAATAAAATAATATCATTCTGAAGTATTTAATGGAAAGAGTGGTTACTTGCGGCACAAAAAAATCCTACGTTTGATGTAAGAAATGAGTGATCCATGGTAAGAAATATAGGCTAGACCACTGATAAATAAGCACCACAGTTCAAAGTAATGACAAATCTAAGAACTGCAGTAGGATTAACAACGAAGCTGCCATACTCAAAAAAACAACGAAGCTGCCATACCAGACTGGGACTGAGCCTAAAACTGAAATTTCCTTGAATCCAAGTCCAAGGATGCCATCAAACTTTGCTGCTAAAAAAGTGAGACCAGGCTCATGAGTAGCTTCAATGAATTCCTGATAATAGAATTGAGTTCAGTAACATCAGTTCTGGCGATTCATAGGTTTGATTAAGTTCATAACTAAAGAAGTGGTAAACGTAAGACCTGTTGTTGAACAACTATATCATCGATTGTAACCTGATCTTCGCTGAAAAAGCCAGAAATTGCTCCTGTTCCATAGTGAATGGAAGCAGGTGTTCCTTCATAGAGCAAAGGAATGGTGAGGTCAGAGTCAGATCACCACCTAGTAGTCTTAAAAGAAATGGATCATAAAAAAAAGCAGCAAATATTCTCTGATAAGTAATGATGGAAATAAATATAGAGCATTTATGGGACTCCGAGGTTAAATGCTGGCAACTTAAAACCAACCCTAGAAAGAAATTAAATTACCTATATCTTTTTCACTTCTCAAGGCAAATATTAAGTGGCAAACCATACTAAGGAGGAAAATTAAGAAGCTACTCAAAATATTTTGCATTGGAATTTGGAAGATGAGAATGATATTTAAAATGCATTTTCATATGCGATCATTCTTACAATATTCCTCACATATCAAAAAAATATTTCAAAAATCCTTTTATGACTTGTATTATCTCATACCCCTGGTGTATAGTAGTCCACAAGAGAGCTTTTTTTAAGACTGAGAACTCTTACCCAGGTGTACCCTATTTCATGAGTGCTCTTATCATAAAGGGAGCATCTGCCCTTTTGCTTTTAATAATAGACAAATACACACAAAAAAAAAGTTGCTGCTGAGTGAGGCATTAGGAACTCCGTGAGCGTTTAAATAAATGCTACCTAAATTAACCACCCTTATCTAAGTTTCATCACTGTAGAGCATTTCCAATTCGAGAAATATAACAGATTGTGTGGGGTAGCCAACGTCCACATTGTACTAAAAAGGAGTCGATCTCTGTGTGAGAAAGCATACCATTCTCCTTGTAAGTGCTGGACTGTCTTGACTCGTACTTGGGATGGAAGAAACAGGCAAGCTGTTCCCACACCAACACAAATCAATAATCGACCTAGCACAGCAAGCATCCCCAAAGAAAAAAAAAAGGAAATACAGTTTCACGTTCTTACCGAAAATATGCACTTGGCAGAAGGGACCCAGAGGTTTGAGCTCCCGGTGTCGAAGATCACCGTGAAATTCTGTGGCGGGCAGCCAACTCCAATCTCCCCAAAATACTGAGCGTTCATGAAGTTCTTCAGCGCGACGATGTCCTCCCCGCCGTCATCCAGACACGTATTTTCTTCTCGGAGCCTCTGTTCCGCGGCCGCAGCCTCGGCGAACATCCTTTGTCCATGTGCACGAACTTGTTCGACCGCTTCCCTCACAGGGTCGAAATCTGTCCCTGCTGAGCTGCTCACCCTGACACCGGCGTAGCCAAGTGCAGCTTTGCTCTCCGTTGCACTCTTGGGCATTAGATCACCATAGGTGCTTTCCAGTACCGGTCTCTTGTTTAGCTTCATACGGATAAGCCCTCCGTCGCCAGCGGATGCAATGGCGGTCGACGCCAAGAGTATGGAGACAAGGATACAAGTTATATGCCCCATTCTGGTGAGCTGAAGTTCATACAGGTAGAGAAGTAAGGAAATGAGCAATCAGATGCATGCTAAAAGTGTCCAGAATGCTACATAAATGGCATGATCTGTAAATGAGGTTGTAAATCGCATTGAGCAGTACATAAAAAACCACATGGGATGAGCATACCCAAAAAAGAAACACTAATGACAACATAGAGATTCATAATTAGTCTAGCACAGAGGTCATGAAAGGGAAAAGACAATATGAAGATAACCTGAATATATAGAGAATACAGATTATACAGTAACGGATAAAATTCCCACAAAAAAGGCACAATTTTTACAG
The DNA here is from genome assembly GCA_036346145.1 of Olyra latifolia. Lineage (NCBI taxonomy): Eukaryota > Viridiplantae > Streptophyta > Magnoliopsida > Poales > Poaceae > Olyra > Olyra latifolia. Next base: position 32,565,965 of record CM070523.1, read on the forward strand.
TCGTAACAACTTATTGATGGCTAATGACCAACAGAGTCAAAAACTCGAGATCCACAGTATAATCTATCCTATGTATTCCAACAGCAACCAGCCAGCCATGCACATAGCACATCAAGCAAAATGATTAGCACAAACAAAAGCCAAAAAACAAAACTGCCGTTCAAACAATAAAGCAAAGTTTTGCATCAAAGGCCCAGTCCGAGATGCAGGACGAAATTTAGAGCCAATGGATTGAATAAATCCCTAGATCGAGGACACTAACAGGTAATTAAACCTCTGCGAAATTGAATCAGAATGGCGACACCGAGGAAGCAAGCAACATAAGGAATTTGATGGAGTACACGAAGAAAGTAGGACGAGCACTCACGAGCTTCGGGAAGAGGCCGGCTACAAGCTGAAAACCGAGAGCTAAGCAGAGGGCGTTTGAGGAAGCATTAATTTGTGGGGTTTATTAAGAGCTTATATAGACAGAAGAAGAGAGATCTACGATCGAACAGACGACAAGTAGGTAACATGAGCAAACCTGACGTGCATCGTTCATATTTGATGACGTAAAAATTGTTCAGAATTCTCTACACATGCATGGTTTGTATTACATATACAAAATTGCTAATTCTTAGGCGACTGAAATTTTCTTAACTATCAGTCACTCTAAAATTGCACTCTAGTAAGACTAAAATTGCACAGCTTACAAAGATGTCATTTTAGCATCAAAATTGCTTAAATATATCGAATACATGTGTTTACATACTTTTCTTTTTCTATGTTTCAAACCATCATGTTTGTTTCAGTTAATCTAAAATTGTACACTGGTAAAACTAAATTTACACTTATTTATAATGTGCAATTTTAGTATAGTTATAGTGCAATTTATTAATAATCGACTGATACTTATTTTATTATCAGGCAACTTGCTCATAGTCTAAACCCTTACATTTATGCTTGCACCGGAGCACGTAGGTTGGCGGCACGTAACGTTGGCCACTGATTCGGTCCTGTGCGGTGCCTTCCAAGATTAAGAATTCGTTTGTTCTCCCCCACATAACGGGGTGGTGGTAGTAGGCTAGTAGAGGCAGTAGCCGAAGCGAGCGAGGCATCCACTCATCCTGTTGGGCGAGTGGAGAACAGAGGAAGCCTTTGGGGGCACGAGACGTGATCTTGTGCCGCACTCCACGGGACCGGCGCGGCGGTTAACACCTAACACTCCACACGCTGGGATGTGGAGGGCCAGTGAGTAGTGCCTGCCTAGTTGCACCAAATTTCTCCAGTCGTGCAAGCGCATTGGGTGCAGGCGGTTTGCTTGGTTGCATGAGTGGACTTATTTTTATGAGCTCATAAAAATTTTCTTGTACTTAAAATCTCTCTCTCTATATATATACACACACACGCATTGGGTGCAGGCGGTTTGCTTGGTTGCATGAGTGGACTTATTTTTATGAGCTCATAAAAATTTTCTTGCACTTATATATATATATATATGAGAGAATAGCTAGTGTGCTAGATAGCACGAAGAGATCCGTGCTATCCACGACGTTTGGAAATTCCGAGATTGAAATAGACGATCCGAACCATCCATCCTGTTCATCTTGATGAAATCTCACTACACACCAAATTTCAAATTTTTTTGAATTTTTTTACTATTTGTTTCGTATTTTTGAAAATCGCTGATCTAATTAGCCGTGGACCCTCCAATAAGTTCAGTTTTCAAAAATACGAAACAAATAGTAAAAAAATTCAAAAAAATTTGAAATTTGGTGTGTAGCGAGATTTCATCGAGATGAACAAGATGGACGGTTCAGATCATCTATTTTAGTCTCAGAATTTCCAAACGTCGTGATAAAGATGAAGAGATCCGCTTATCCATAAAGATACTAAATAGCTCTCTCTCTATATATATATATATATATATATATATATATATGTATATGTGTGTATATATATGTGTGTGTCTATTGTAATATCCCGGCCCAATCTCGGTCCGGCCCGGCCCAGAACCGAGCCACTTAAGTGGCAGTCACGGAGGGGCCACGGCCCAGTCATCTCCCACACACCGAACCGCCCCACCGCCCCAGCCTGAGCTCGCAGGTGCCTCGTCCCTCGTCGCCTCCACTCGCACCGACCCTAGTCGCCGCCGCCGTCGGACGCCTCCCCGTCGCCGGTAGCCGCCCCGCCGTCGCTGCTAGCTGCCGCGCGCTGGCCGCCCGACGCCGCCGCCGTCCCCTCGCGCTTCCCCCGTTGGCTCGCCGTCAACCCGTCGCCTCGTCGTTGCCCCGCCTCGCCGCCGCCCGGGGTTGCCACCGCCTGGAGCTGCTGTGCAAGGAGAGGAAGAGGAGGGAGGCCGGGACAAGGGGAAGAGGTAGAAGAAGAAGGTAGGGGAAGGTTTGTGACCTAGGGTTTGGGTTTATCTTGGTTTTCTAGCTAAACGAAGTTTATACTCCGCAAGATTAGTAGTTGCTAGTGGTAATTGCTCCTGCTTAGGGTTCAATTTTGAGGATTGTTGAGGATTAGCGGTTGAAGGTGAGATTTGAGGCGTTGGACTTGCTATCCAGCGGCTTCAACGTGGGTTTTCATCTATATAGATCGTAAATTAGCTCGTGGTCGTATTCTGGGATTGGTGCGTGCCGTCGTTAGCCTCATTTTGAGTACAAGAGCGCAGAAAATGGATGAGTAATTTGGGAGATATGACCGTTTTAGTGCTTGCTGTCCAGAAACTTATTTTACTCGAATTTTGGATTACTGGTATTGATTAAAAGGGAATTAGTGAGAAATTAGCACCCAAGAGGCTAAGTTCCATGATGTATGTGTTGATAGTCTTGAACGACAGTTTAGGTGGTCGATTTGGCTTGATTACGTTGAGAATTAGGCCCGGCTAATGATTGGGACAGGAGATAGCTAGTCCTAATATTGAAGGGTAATTTCTTTTGGCCTAGAAAGACCAAGTTATATGGTAATTAATGCGATAATTGTAAGGAAAACCTAGATGCCCAGAAAGATTAAGAAAAGATGGTTAAGGATTAATACACGATGATACTAGTTAGTGTTTGGTATCATGGTTGTGAATGTGTGATATGTGCCTTGTAGGTGATACTGTCTTGGGGTCGGTGTCCTCGCCGCATCGCTTCACTCGGTAAAAGAGGCAAGTTCATAGTGGGATGGTGATCGCGGTGTGACCCCCATCCCAAACTGATCCCTTATCCCTAATATGCATTCTTTTGGGTATGTCGTCATGCATGTTTCATCTAGGGGAGGGGATTGAAGTTGATAAGAGATGCATGTGTACTTGGGTAAATAGATTAGACGGAAATCTCCTAAGTTGATGCATATCTTGGGTTGTTACATATTAGTAAGGGCTTAAAGATGGTAAGAGGCTAGCAGATAGGCTATGGACGTGGGAATGGTTGAATTGAGTTGTTGATTGGTTTAATTTGGCAGATAAGGGTGCTTTTGAACTTGGGACTTGAATTGTCCCATAGTTCTGCTTTTAATATTGTTTATGCTCTGATTTCAATATGGTAAATATAAGGCTTCTAATGGGTATTTGCCTTAGGGCGATGGTTACTAATGCTTGTTGAGGTCCTTGTTGTATGCGCCAGTATATGTTAAACACTTATTCAATTGGATACATGACTAATTGGTTTACTGTCCTGTGACTGTGCCCACGGAAGGGATGGATGGTGGTATGTGCTTGTGTGATGGTGAATATTATTTCTTTATCTGCTAAAGGATGAAGGTATGTGGGAATCGAATAACTTGGTAAGTGGCAAGAGTTGAGTTGTCATATTCATTTGCATTCATGTGCACGGGCTGGGTCGAAGAATGATCATATAACTAGTCCGGAGTGCTTTAGGCCATGTCGGTGAGAAAGCTGTATGATCAAACCCATGGGCCCCCAAGTCCTACGGGAGTAGGCACTCAACGAGAGTGGAGTATTGATTTGAGTATTGATTGGTCCCCGCCTATAATAGGACGGGCAGGAGTGTTGCACCGACGGGTGGCACTCGGGTGGTCTCCACCTATAATAGGACGGGCTAGAGTGTTGCACCGACGGGTGGCACTCGGCTATACCGGTATAAGCTTAACAGAAGAGACGCATATTGCATTGCATTGATAATGAAAGGTGAAAGTTGAGGAGAACAAGTGTTATGACTGTTGCTCTATATGCTATGGCAATGAAATTGTGCATAGCTACACTCGCTTGAGAGTGAGTATGTTGTGATTTAATGGAATAGTTTGGATATTGCTGGTGGAGGGTGCATAAATGATGGGTTAACTAAGAAATGACTTAACTCATGATGCATTAGGTGGTTAAGTCGTACTCACCCATGCGTTGAGACATTATTCGTTAACGATCAGGTATATACTGGTTGTACTTTTGTTCCAGTCTTGGGTCGTGCATTGTTCCAGTTTGGTGTGAAGGCTGATTGGATCATAGCTCTCAATTACTGACAAGGGAGGGCTTCTTATTTGGAAGAGAACTAGATTGGGATGTAGTTTTGGGACAAAGCAGTTAAGAATTGTGCTTATGGAAATTCTAAACAAGGGGCGAATGTGTTGCATATAACACTAGTTAGGAAATTGGAGGTTTAATTGCGTAAGTGAACAAAGGGTGCCTACAACAGTAGCCTAGCATATCTAGGTTTGACTGTCGGAGGGAAGGTTTGCATCGAATTCCACCATGTATTGGGGTATTCAGCTTGTCAACCAAAAGGATGGTGTTATGTTGTGTTTATCATTCTGTATGTACTTGCTGAGTTGTTGAACTCACTCTTGCTTCCTTGATGTTTTTAGGTACATCTTGAGGTCGACATGCACGGGATGGGAGTAGAACCTCACTTCGGCACTAGAACACTAGATAAACTGGCTCTTAACCTGATTCAATCTGGTTAATTTAGATTCTTCGTAATATGACTCAGTTTGTAATAGGTGTGGGTTGGAAGATTTGTTAAGTTTTGTACCTAGTACATTCCTAAGTGGTAGTTTGCGTGTGGTTGTATGGTACGCCGTCGGCGCTAAAGGTAAGCGAGGTAAGTGGTGGTTGTGATGGGATCTCCACTAAGGTGGACCTGTTGGTTAGCCTATGGAGGCTTGTATGGTTATTATTGTGATATATGAATATTTGTGCTTCTGTCTGCTGAGTGGATGTACAGTATTTAGGGGAAGTGCTGTCGAAATTTCGTAGAATTCAGAGACTTGGTAGCATCTTGGGCTCAGTAGGAGCCAGGGTGTTACATCTATGGTCAGCCGCGGCTGACGGAGCCTTCCGTCAGTCGCGGTTCGTCTCGCTGAGATCTCACTACCGACAAAATTTCATATTTTTTTTTAATTTTTTACTATTTGTTCCGTATTTTTTAAAATCTATGATCTAATTAGTTGTGGACCCTCCAATGATCCCGGATTTCAAAAATACAAAACAAATAGTAAACAAAATCAAAAAAATGTGAAATTTTGTCAGAATAGATTTCAACGAGACGGCGAGATGGCCGCTCAGATTGTCGATTCGATCACCGCTTTATAACGCCACCGCGATCGAAAACGAAGGAGATGGCCGTTCAGATCGTCGAATTCGATCACCGTTTTCGCAAACACGCTGCGACTGAAGGACGGATCTGTCAGCCGGGGCTGACCATAGCCCAGCTCTCTCTCTCTATATATATATATAGAGAGAGAGAGAGATTTGCTAGTGTGCTATGGGTAGCACGGATCTCTCCGTGCTATCCACGTGTTTACAAATTCTAAGACCGAAATAGATGATCAAAACTGTCCATCTTGTTCATCTCGATGAAATCTCGCTATACACCAAATTTCAAATTTTTTTGAATTGTTTTACTATTTGTTTCATATTTTTGAAAACTGGACTTATTGGAGGGTCCACAGCTAATTAGATCAGCAATTTTCAAAAATATGAAACAAATAGTAAAAAAATTTCAAAAAACTACACACCAAATTTCAAATTTTTTTTGAATTTTTTTAGTATTTGTTTCATATTTTTGAAAACTGGACTTATTGGAGGGTCCACAGCTAATTAGATCAGCGATTTTCAAAAATACGAAATAAATAGTAAAACAATTCAAAAAATTTTGAAATTTGGTGTGTAGTGAGATTTCATCAAGATGAATAAGATGGATGGTTTGGATCGTCTATTTCAATCTCAAAATTTTCAAAACCCGTGGATAGTATTTGTTCTTTCTTCGTCTATCCATAAGACACTATTATATATATATATATATATATATATATATATATATATATATATATATATATATATATATATATATATCTTTACTACTATAAAGCGACTTATGGTGGTGGTGGTGGTGAGTTCACCAACTCGAAAACTCCACCGCTGATCGCGATCATGAACAACGGACCAAACGCTGGGCCGGCCGCCTCCCACAACCCTACTCCTCCCGCCATCCTCCGCCCCGCCTCCTCCTTCCCATCCCCTCCGCCTCCTCCTCCTCTCCTCCTCCTTCCCCATCCCCGCCTCCTCCCCCGCCTCAGACCGCCCTCCTCCTTCCCTATCCCCGCCTCCCTCCTCCCCTCCCTTCCCCATCCCCGCCTCCTCCTCCGCCCCTCCTCCTCCCCATCCCCGCCCGCCTCCTCCCTCCCTCCCCTCCTCCTCCTCCCTTCCTCTCCTCGCCTCCTTCCCATCACGCCTCCACCCGCCTCCTCCTTCCCCATCCCCTTGCTCCTCCATTGGCCTCCCTCTCCCGCCTCCTTCGCCGCCAAGGCCTCCCTCCTACGCTCCCCTCCTCCCATCCGCTGTTCAGCCCCAGCTTCACATCGGCGCGCTTCCTCCACTGTGTCGCCAAAGCGAGGCTATGGGCTTGTTTCACCGCCGCCGGCGACCGACATGATCACCGCTTCTGACCGCCAATCATCATCGCCGACTTCGAATCGAAGGTCGGTGGTTACGCTCGTTCGCATGGTTATACTACCATCGGTCCACTAATGCGCCATGGCCACCGTAAGCTATCCTTACATCAAAATACGATTTTCCCCTTGCAACGTGACAGACAACGAAGACTATCGCAGATCCTCGGTTACGGTGGTCGCCACGAGGATTGGGCTCCCTGTTGCAATGTACCTAGTCGCTTATGGCGTCGGTAATTTCCTCACAACTTCTACCGTGTCAATTTCACTTTCAATTTTCCATGGATTATTTATGGGTGGTTCAATTTTGTATAGGTCGCTTAGGCATTGTTGATGGCGATGACGTTGAACTCGACAACCCGCAAGCGTGTACCAGTAATCTATTTAACATGCCCTGTTCTCATATCTTTTCTTCCAGCTTTGTTGTTATTCGTGCTCTATTTTAACTGTTCCTGGGATAGGTTATCATGGACTACCCTAGGTGCAACCTCATTCTCTTAGTTGACTTCCAATCTCATAACACTCGGACTAAGAAAAGGACAATTGCGTAACACTAAGACTGAGTTGCATCACTAATTGTAAGCTTGAAGGGGCTGACGCTTTTTAATCGGTGCCGTTGTACCAAGTTTTACATTTCCCCCCTCCTTTTGTTATGTAAAAACATGGAACTGCTTATGCACATCTTCTTAAGTTCGTGTCATATGGTTATATACTTATATTGCTTGTATAGTGTCAGCTTTGAGAAAAATCTAAACACACATTTTACAATTAGTGATAGATCGAAAAATATAGGCACCGATTTCCTTTAGCCATGAATCTTAGTGAATCGACCAAAATGTGTAAATGATGATAATGTAGATGCATGAATTGTCGTGTTTTGATTATAAATCATGATATATACATATGTCCTATGAAAATAGTCTTTTCATTTCCCATATTATTTAGACGTCCAATTATAATTCATAAGAGCATTAGATCGATGAAGGCAAATATGGCCCATAAAGGAAGCAAATGAAGCTTGAAGGTATGTTGTGGAGATAATTTTGACTTATTTTATGTATATTTGGACACTCATTCTTCATGTAATCAAATTTGTAACCAAGATTTCTTAACTGTCATCCCATTCATCGTGTCAATTGCAATAATTGGGGTCTCGTGTCGATTGCATCATGCTTCGCTTATTTCATGCTTTTCTTGTTGGGTTTGAAACAGAGAGACAATGAGAAATTACTGCAACTGCATGTAATTAAATTTGTTTCGATGTAAAGTGGTTTTAGCTAGATGCTACTCGTATTTTGTGTCAGCCATGTGCAACTTTAGTTAACTCGAGACTTCTCCATGCAGATGAGCCTACGCGACATGAAGAAAAGCGACTGGCCACTTGGGGAACTGAGACGCCTCATGACCTCTATGAATCTTTCTAGAACCTTTTTCTCTTGGACGAAATGATAAAAGAGAAACCGAAGACACATATACAAAAACCTCCTATAGGAATACACAGGGAAATAATACAATTGGCCAAAATAGATCATGAGGATCATCTCCATATCATTTTGTATTTCTCGACAAATATAATCTGTTTGGCTATTCTAAGTGGCTCTTTTTTTCTGGGTAAAGAGGAACTTATCATTTTGAATTCTTGGGTTCAGGAATTCTTCTATAACTTAAATGACTCAATAAAAGCTTTTATTATTCTTTTAGTTACTGATTTTTTGTTGGATATCACTCCACCCGGTTGGGAACTACTAATTCATTGGGTCTACAACAATCTTGGATGGGCTCCTAACGAGCTAGCTTTCGCTATTTTTCTTTCTAGTTTTCCAGTGCTTCTAGATACATGTTTGAAATGTTGGACCTTTTTTTATTTAAACCGTCTATCTCCTTGGCCAGAAGCTGCTTGAAGCATCCCTAAAGAAGGTCGGCATCCTCTATTCGAACATTTCCGTACCATTGCTTTGTGGATTTGTTACATGAAAATGGCATTTCTATGAGTCCTTTGAACATTTGTTTGCCGAATGGGATATATATCATGCATCATCTATTTATAAGATTTGAATTGGCTGAGTTGTGATGGCAAAAGCCAAGATGCCTTCTCTGTAAAAGTATTTTCTTTGTCCTTACAAAATTATCTGAACAATGTGTAGACGAAAAGGACTTGGTTGGCCAGTGGTGTTCGTTAACTTCTCACCTGGAACAGCGGCAACCGGCGAGCTGTATATGGGTAAGATATATTTGGGTTAATCTTGTGTTGTAAGGGAGTTTCATCAGTTGATTTCTTTGGATTTTTGCTATGGATAATCTCACAACTTTATTTGGATAACTGCTTCAGACCGAGCACCAAGCCTGCTGATCACAGGTGACCTTATAAGTGGAGATTTTTTTTATGGAACTATATATATTTAATAAGTTCTGTCAGAAAACAAAAGTTGATACATTGTCCCTAATTCCTTTGCTCCCGGAGTCTAGAGATGTCAATACGTCACATGTAAATATCGCTTAGGAACTTTTGCTATGTGCAACTACCAGTCAAAGTGTATAGTCAGATATGTTTCCTGATTGCATAGTTATGTGTGTATGATAGGTTACCTCATTTTGATGTGCTAATGTCCTAATGCACTTTGAACCTTTAATCCGTCTCATAAAAGTGCTTAGAAAAATATGTTTTAAGGTCAAATATATTTGTAGTCACTCTATTGATCGAGAGGTAGCCTTGATTGCTCTCATGTATTATTTGTGAGCTGAGCCAAAAAAGTCCTGATGAATGTAGCCTTGTCTACTTTGTTTTCTTTTCTCTGTAGCAATATGAAATCTGACCATCCTGCATTGAACCTTGTGTATTTTGACAACTGTTGTGTGATTCACTTGTAGCTTCTAATTTATTGGCATGCAATTAGTACCATTCAGCTGCTTTGCAAATCACAGAAATGTCCCCTTCATACCTCCACCATAACAGTATTTTGTTGGTCCTGTCCAAGAGAGTTCTAACATGCTTCAGTATAATATTTTTTTTAGCAAAGCTTCAGTTAAATTATTTTGATGATCAAGATCTTGAGGTTGCTATATACAATTGTGCAAGGCAGATTAGACGTGCAGAGTAGTTATGATATTTTCAGGGACAATCTACTCCTTACTACAACTGAAGTAGGATATGTAAATATACTTGTGAATTTTGGGCAGTTTATCTACAACACTAGCGGTTTACGCTTTATGTGCAGAGACAGCTTCCACTCCACAAGGGGCATCAGGTCAAGGATTTATTTCTTCTAGAACCTAACAAGTCTATTTTTCACCGTCCTTTTTTCCCCACCCTGAGCTACTGTAATGTTGAGTTTATTCTGTTCAATCACATGGAATTAGCTGACTGGAACCCACTGCTTCCTTATAGAACCATACACATGTGAATATGTGATTTATTTTTCTTCTTTAAGGAATATAGTGAAGACTTCTTTGGATGCATGTTCAGCCAGAAAACATTAACTTTAGTGCGCTGATCAAGTTTACATTTACTAGAATACATGGCATGCGCTGCAGTCTTGTTTTGAGAAGTTCAGTAACTGGGATGCTCTACTTTGATGTCACCAGGAAGCTCTAGGAAGGTGCTTGCATGAAGGCTAATGCTGGATAGATCAATAGTTTTGCTTTGTCCTTCTGTGTGCATAGAGTATCCGAAGAGAAGAACAAGAAATGAGGTATATCATCTTCCATTAACATATTCCTTCATTTTGGCTGACCACTTCCAAGATAACCGCTACATGAAATTTTTATCTTCTCACCTTCTTTGGACAGTGTTGTATTCCAAACCACTATTGTATCGCTTGCAGGATTAGTGTTAAGAAGTCTTACATGATATATTTGCCTCGTTGATGCTAGGATTTTTTTTTGACTATAGCATATCAAGATTAAGGCTGCCACTATAGTTCAGTAGCCTTCTTTTTTTAAAAAAAAAAGGATGCGAAGGCCTCTAGGCTTGTTACATAAGGTTTCACCATGGGAGATGGTTTGAACGATCATTGTATTCATGAGTTTTGAAGACCCATAATGAATATATTTGCTTCTTTCTGTACAAGGTTATTTAGGTCCATTCACTTTTTCATTCCAATTTCCTTACCGTTTATTGTTAATTATCCCTTTATTCTACGAATGTTTTTTTGGTGAGAAACCTTTATTCTACTAATGGAGTTCGGGGGGAATATGTGCTTTAGCAAGTTTAGGCTATGAAGCTATACAGTAATATGTACATTGCTGAATTAATTAGAAGTGTTCAATTTATATAAATGGCCTTCTATATATGGTAAGTTGCAATTATCTGCATAACCTAATAATTAGTTGTACTTTGTTTAGTGGCATAATGATGATTGATCGATTTTGCAGATTGGGCATCTTAAAATTGTTGCTCATCCTGGATAGTTCTTCTCCAGAACTAATTTTGGGTGTAAACCCAAGTTGGATGTTGAAGGTTGTACATCATCGGTTTTATTTAAATGAAGAAGGCTGTTTTTTGAGCCAGTTTAAACATGTTTTGGTAAGTCCAGCCCTTGCAAATTCCTTTTTTTTTTTTTTTGCTTAGTTTTGGTTTTCTTGGGTTTGTCTTTCAAAATTCTAATGTTCTACAGGATTTCAGTGCATCATACCCGATGTTCTTCCTAAAAAATAGCTAGCAAATTGGCAAGCTTGTAGGTGCTAGCAAAGCTGAGTTTAAGAAGAAAGTGCAACTAATTGCTGAAGGCAGTTGAATCAAGTGACATCATTAGAATTGGATGAGGTGGGCATGATTTATTGATTTTACCATAACAATTTTTCAATGTATGTCGAGAAAATGGTTTTGTCATGTCCTCGATAGAATGATACATGTGTGTTGCTGGCTATAGCATGAACCTGTGCTCAATTTATAGTTATAACAGTGGTCTAAAAAGGTGCTCCTCTGTTGGAGTATTTGGAGTTTTATTAGTTTTTTCTACTGAAGTGCAATATCTCTCATATTATTCTCCTATTGGGTATTCTTTTATAGTTTATTTATGTCTTATCTACTTATCTCTTAGACCTCCTTGATGTGGTATCCAAAGTTGTGTTCAGTCTGTTTGGTCTGTTTTTTTATTTTTATTTTTTAGTTTTGAGACTTTCTACTTTGAAAATAGAGAAGCAAATCAATACATAAATTGAATGTATGCAATATAATATATCGTAAAATCTTTGAAAGGTCTGTAAAAAGCAGAATCTTTGTCGCTCTTTTCCTTTTTAAGACTGTTACAATGTACGGGCACTTAACTATAGTTTAGAAGAATGAACAACACATATATCTTTCTCTAAACTTATTTTCCTTTTGGAAATAGTTCAGTCAAAAGTCGTTAGGCTGGAGATAATGTCGTTAGGCTGGAGATAATTTGTTGTCTGATGAGCAAGTCCTTCGCAACGGCTCCAATAGATGAGATAGAGGCCTGTTCAAAAAATGGGAGGAAAAGACTGCATGGCCTGGACACTTAACTTTGGCCAACAAGGCACTCTATTTTGAGGCCATTGGACTAACAGGTACAAAGAAGCTGTTGAGACTTGACCATACAAATCGTAATTCAAGCGTAGAGCAAGCAAAAGTTAGACCATTTGGATCCAGACTATTTGGCTATGCTGTATCTGTTTCATCTGGTTCACTGTCAAATGAGTGGACACTATAGTTTGTTGATTTTGGCGAAGAGATGAGAGGGGATGTGGCTTGCGTTCATGAATTAAATTATTTCTGTGTATTGTTGATTTTGGTTCTTTTTCTACCCAGTGAGTAACTACGAACTCGAGATGTAGCTTTCTTTTTTAACTACTCGTTTTTCGGCACTGCTGTAGCAGACACGGGATTTCTTTCTTTACCAGTTACGCTATTTCTTTCTACTGCATCAGGCGACACAGACCTCTTTCTTTTGTTTTTAAACATCACACTAGGAGTGCCTGCCGGTCTATCTCTTGCGTGGGACTCTTCTTCTTGTTTTTTCTCCTCGTTGTCCTCTTTCCTGTTGCTTTTTCTCCTCTTTTTAGCTTGAATAATTGATGAGTGGATAAATCAACTAAAAATCACATTCGCTGAAAATCGATCTCAGGAAAGATTCGCTTCAGTAACCTTGGAAGACTTCAATAACGCAGTTGATCAAATAAAAGGTGGTACATACGAGCTCACGCCCGTATTAATTATCTTTTTTCGCGAAGAGATGAGAGGGGATGTGGCTTGCATTCATCAGTGAAATTATTTCTGTGTATAGGTTCATTCGTGAATATGGACCAAGCGATGATGATCCAGCAATTCATCATGTATATGGTTCCATTTTATTTCTTTAGATTGCATTGCAGCACGGCGTTTACTCCCTCACTCCTTAAATATGGCTTAGATAATGGAGCGTAATTCGCCTTTTATAATTTTATATGTTGCTCTGACTAATGTTTTTCTTTCTTCCCTTAAGTTCCGTTGCAAAGCACGGGCATTGTACTAGTGTGTGTGTGTGTGTGTATATATATATATATATATATATATATATATATATATATATATAACAAGATTCAACGGAGCCACCACGTTTGGATCGTCTATTTCAATCTCAAAATTTCCAAAACCCGTGGATAGCACGGATCTCTCCGTGCTATCCATAGCACACTAGCTATTATATATATATATATATATATATATATATATATATATATATATATATATATATATATATATATAGAATAATACATAAGGCTCCATGGAGCCTAGGCTCCATGATCCGTTACCACTAGATGTGCTTTGAGATTCGTGTTGTTTGGTTATTATACTTTCATATAACCACTAAAGAAAATATTTGAGACATCAAACTTCGAAAAAAGTTGAATTGAACTTCAGTTTGAATTACATTTAACTATACGTCAAACTAGTTCAAACTATACTTCAAATTAGTTTAAACTGAGTTTGAATTTAATTTTTTTGGAGTTTCATATCTAAAATACTTTTTTTAGTGGATATGTGAAGATATACACGTCGAACATCACGAATCTCAATGCACATCATAGGTTTTTGAATCATGGAGCCTAGGCTCCATGGAGCCCCAAACTGGTTTCATATATATATATATATATATATATATATATATATATATATATATATATATATAAAACAAGATTCAACGGAGCCACCACGTTAATCTAAAATACAAAATTCCCACGTTAATTGGAGAAAAAAAATATCTGCACCATCAAGTGTAATGGGACCAGATTATTATAATGGTGTAGATCTGTTTCATAACTAATAGTTGGAAGCCAATAAGATTAGAAGCTTCTAACCGAATTGAAGTCCATGCATTTATATATACAAAAGAACATGATCGCCACAATAACAATGTGGTTTTCCATATAAAAGACAACCTGGTGCGGCACGTAGACGGGCAGTGAGCCAGTGACCGGGAAGCTGATGTTCACCATATTCGACAATGGAGAACCAGAAGCCCGAAGACGTCATCCAGAGCAGCACTTCGGCCTCTTCCAGCCTTGGCGTGAGCGAGGTCTACCACGTAGATGTTGTAAATAGTGCGGTATAAGCAATATGATATACACTAATATCAAAACAATTCTAGATTTAAATAACAGTAAGAATTCAATATTATCATGAAATAAAACTGCAGATATGAATTCTACAAGTCTTAGGACAGTAGTAAAGCAATTCATATATGACAGTGAAATTAACATGATAATAAGCAGAAATTCATAACATGTGAACAGCAACATAGCTCAGTTAGAAATGTAATGAATTGCTCTCAGTTTTAACGTGTTGGGTTGCTAGAAATAGCCGTCCAACAACACATTCACATGTATATATCACAGATATGGCTATGACAATATCAATGACTAAAACACTGCCCCAATAGCTATTAACAGTTCAGTTTCTCAAAGAATTAATTCTGTAATCACAGGTTTATCTCAGGTTTCAGCAACAGTCAAGAATATGCAGCATGTATCAAACCATATGGCACTAACAGTACACGAAGTTACTGTCCAAAACAGTGCTAACACCAGGACTGTCCAGATTATCAAATTATGACCAAAAATGGATGCTAAACAGATAAACAGCAGTGACCAATAGGATATATGCGCATATATATAACAGTAATTAATTTCTCAATTAAACAGTAACTGGTATAGCAATGTAGCAAGTATACAGTCAGTGAATCATCATAGCCAAATCTCAATATATCAATCCCATCATCGAGCATAAACTCGACGCCACACACATAAACCAGTGCACAGGCCCAAAATAGAGATAATCAGCCCCTTAACACAGAGTTAGGTCCCCAAATTATCTCTATTTGCCCTGTGCACAGTACAAAAGTAGGGAATTTGATAACTTACTGAGCACTGGATTCAAACCAGTGTGTAGAAGGGCAAGGCACGTCTATAAGACGCTGTCCCAGAAATCAATATTGCCGCCACTAGGGTACTAGCAGCAGCAAAATTAATCCGGAGATACAATGCCATCGATCTCAGTGTTGCAATCAAAGATCACCACACCGAGACCCCGAGGAGCAGCAGGCACAGCACAAGATCACATAATCCAGCCCTCGGCCAAAGGGACCAAGCCGATGTGAAGCGAAATCACTCACGGACAGCCACCAAACCCGGCCTCAAATCGGTCTCCTCTTCCAAATCAACCCAGCCGCCCTCAAGGAGAGCTTCTCCCGAGCTCGGAGGCCAAGAATCGAAGAGAAAAACCAACTCAAAGTCACTCAATCGTGGAAGATTAAAAACTAGGGTTAGCTCCACGGGAGGAGCCAGTGGATGTGCAAAAAGGTGAGAGAGGTAGAGGGAGAGGAAGGGAACCAGATAAGGGGAGGCTCGGCCGCCATCTCCAACGATCCGGCGCAAGACGCTGCGCGCACGCTACGCCGGCGCTGAGTCGCCATTGCCGCCATCGCTAGCTCACGCACGCACGAGCGAGCTCGTGAAAAGCCAGCCGCTCTGCGTTCTGATCAGGCAACTGCAGCGTGGCTGCCTTATCCAGCCCGGCTGGGCTACGTGGCACAAGGCCCAGTGGGCCGTTGCACATAGGGCAAAAGCCCAACAGTAGATTTCGCGCCTAGCTCCTACTAGACAGACACACTCCAAAGATTGATTCACATCTCGCTCTTGGTCTAATTTTTATTTTTTTTTTTGGTCCCTCAAAACTTCTTATCGAGAGTCTTTAACTTTTCAAATTACAATCAGAAGCGGCTTTTCAGCCCAAAGACCTCAGAGGAGGTGAGAAGCAGTCATGTTGTAGATCGAAAACCCAAAGAGGAGATATTGTGCAGATCGTAAGCCTGAAGAGGAGCGTGCGCCTATGTTGTTACTACATATCATAACGCTTCAAAGATTAGAAATCTAGAGAGTATGTACCTCAGAGGCAACAAGAAGCAATGAGAAGCATCGAAAGACTGGAAAGGAGATGCACACCTACTGCTGTAGGTTGAAAGCCCTAGGAAGAGAAGGCAACACATAGCTATAGACAAAATTGCTCAAGTACGATTAGAAGACCAGAGAGTAGACGACTCAAGGGAGGTGAGAAGCAATCATGTTGTAGATCAAAAGCTTGAAGAGGAGATGTTGCGCAGATCGTAAGCCCGGGGAGGACATGCCTACACACCGTTGTAGATAATAATACTCAGGATGATAAAAAGGCCAACGATGAGATGACTTGGAGGCGATGGAAGCGGTCTACGTGAGCTCAGGGAGGAGACGTGCACCTTGCGCGTGTTGCTCTGCATCTAACCAATAAAAAACAATACTAAAGGAAAAAAAGGTACATAAGTTCCAAAGCATTTAACCACGGAAAAGTAGTACAAAAGAGAAAAAAAGATGCACAAGTTTCAAAAGCTTGGTGGTCAAAGGTAATACAAAAGATTAATGTATTACTTTTCTATTTCTAATTCCTACCGTGTTTGAGAGAAATATAGCACTATTCTCTAAAAGGCTAGAAATTTCCACATTACTAATTAATTAGAGAAAATAGGGAATAATCTACACCAGGTCTATATAATAGCATTGTAGATCTTAAATATGTTTTTAGATAAATATAGTAGATTGTGTGGAATTTAATTGCATACTAACAAATCTAGCCGTGCAAATGCATGAGACTATAAGAGTGTTTTTTGAACTAAACTATAAGAGTGTAGATCTTATGTTTACAAACAAACTCAAAAGAATAGCACTGCAATATAATGTATCGTTAGTGGGCATCAAATTTTGTTTTATAATATACACATGAGCAGTGTAGACAAATTTTTTAATAAGCACATGTGGGCCGTGGTACATGGCTACATTCATTTGCATGAATTTGTGATGAGCGGTCATTTGTCCATGCTTATCTCAGGTTTTCATCTACGATTTTGCATGGTGTTTCGAGCCGATAGGCTACACGATAGGATGTATGCTTTCCATGTTACTGCCACTTCGCCCCCATAGGCTAGAAAACCTACTTTAATTGAAAAAAAATCTAAAGTATTAATTATATTGGGTCTAGATTATAATGGCGTAGATCTATGTATCCTTCGAATTAGACGTAGACCATATTAGAATATATTATTAATTTATGACCAATACAATTATGTATATCTAACTATAATAGATTTGCACAAGCATGTATAAAAAGAGTTATCCTACAAATTAGATATAGATTATATTAGAGATTATCATGACCAATACGGTTATAAATTCTTATATATGCAATGAAGATTTTTAAAAACTTTCGCACAAATCTCCCCGCACAAGTGCGCGAGTCAACGCGCTAGTTATATAATTAAAATAGGAGCCAATGAAGCCACTATGTTAATTATAGAAATTCTCATATAAATTAGAGAAAAAGAATAGAACTATACCATCAATTATAATGACATCATATTATAATGGCTTAGATTTTAAAAAAAGAGTCCAAATCGACTACAATAATAGAATACAAGCAATTTAAATTCAGAATAAAAAATAATAGAAAAGGAGTCCGTATCAACTAAAAGACTAGAAAACAAGTTTATATCAACTACAACAAAAAATTTTGGAATAAAAAATTAAAGACAAGTCTGTATGAACTACTACAAGATTATATATAAAAGGAGTCCATATCAACTATGGGACTGTTTTTTTGGGCGGTTGCGTTTGCGTTTGCGTTTAAGCTGGAAATTTGTTATTTTCGTACAAGTCAAACGCTTTGACGTTTCGTAACCAATTTTTGTAGATCTTACTATTTCTTCTCAAAACTTTCAAAAACATTTTTTCTATAATTTTTTGGTCTTTCGGATGTCCTTATCGAGGAGTTACAAATTTCAGCTTAAACGCAAACGCAACCGCAACCGCCCAAAAAACAGGCCCTATAATAAAAATAAAACTAAAAAATTAGAAAAGGCATGTATCAACTATACTAATAAATAAAAAAATGAAATTTAAAAAAATATAGAAATTCGTAATGAGATCGAGGTTGAATCTATTAGTGCTTAACAGGGTTTACCAAATCGTTTTACCCCTAAAAACAATTGCCCAGTCGTTTATCGGCTAGCAGTTGCCATTTTTATTATTTTTCTTGTACTTAAATTTTTATTATTTTAAAAAAAATTTCTAGTAGTATCAAAAATAGGAGAAAATTATTAACAATGGTGTAAAATTTAAAAAATATGGAAAAATTTTCTACGAGATTAGATAATCATGGTGAACTCAAATATATAGTTTAGTTTGGATTTCATGAAATAATATTACGTAGAAATACATGTAACACATTGGCCAAACATATTTAGTTTGACCAATGAACCATTGATCCAACCGAAAGACTATTAGTGAAAATTTTTCATTGTTGAGAGGCCATTTTTACCGGTACTACAATTTAATGACCAAAACATGTCAATAGCCATAGACGAGGGACCAAAACATGTCAAAAGCAAACAAATTGCACGGAACATTTCCAATTAGAAAAAAAAGCCATTTAATTATGCACAACATAACTTTTACACTTGTCATGTAACAGCCATTGAAAAGTGGCGAACAAATTTGTAAAAAAAAGAGAGAGAGAGAGAGAAACAAATGAAAGAATGAACGAATCACGCTTTGAACTCTCAAAAACGGTCGCAGGCTTCTCGCCCTTCCCCTCTGACGCCAGGCCGACAGCAGGATTCAGAGCTTGAAGCCGAAGCGCATGAGGAAGAAGCAGAGCCTCGCCACGACGACGACGGACTCGACCAGCCACAGCAGGTGGTACACCACCTTCTCGTACAGCACAGCCAGCAAGTCCACGCTCGGCCGCCAGCGCAGCGCCGAGGAGAGGCCGCGAGCCCGTAGCTTCGAGCTTGACGGCGCCGGCGCCGGCGCCGGCGCCCCGCCGCCACTGCTCCCGCTCCCGGCCTCCTTTCTTCTTGGCATCACCCGCTTCCGTATCCATTCCTGCGCCTTGCTCCCGCCGCCCGCCATCCGATCCAATCCGAACGATCGGTTTCTTTGCTTCAGCCCGTCCTGCGTACGACCACGACCACCACCGTACCTCCTCTTCTCGCCGGAGCCTTTTATGCCGCGACGCCACGCGGTTGGCGAGTTGACGATGCCTAAATTAATATTATGCCATGAGAGGGAAAGAACTCCAGGAGACGAGTCAAAGTTGAAGCTACGCCCGGTCAACATGGCCTGATCAGCAGTCTGAAGGCCGTGGAGTTTCGCCGGAAGATTCCCATCTGAAGCATGTCGTGGGGAAGGAGAACACGAAACATTGGGTTGACCAGTATGTAATCTCTTTTCTATCTCTGCTGATCGAAGTGCTGAGCATCGTGATGGTAGAGTCGCTGGAAGCTCGGGACATCATATTACTAGCGTGCCGTGCCGTGGTGCTGAGTCAAATTTAGCAGCCTAGTTGATCGGTTCGTCGCCTAGCCTCTCTGATGTAAGGAGTTTTTACACATGTATTTTAGTTCTATACATGCTAACAATTATTAGATATGCATTAAGATTCATGCTTAGCTTCTATTCCTCCTCACATACTCTCTTGCAACCTCAATTTTTAGAGAAAAAAAAAAGTGTCTAGGTCATTCTTCCTCTCCTCTCTTTCCCATTTGGCCCTACTGACGACTAGCACTCTCTCCATCGGTGACCGTGCCTCGCACTAGCCGTCGCATGTGTTGGCCACGCTTTTTGCAGAAAAATATGTAAGTGAGAGTAAAAATTGAGTATGAATTTTAGAGCAAATCCAATGATCATTGGTATGCTTGGAACTATCTCTATATATATATGCAATTCGTATCGCTGATTTCCTGCTGCTGCTTGCAAATCGTTGACTCTCGTGGCAGGAGGGCTGACGCCACACGCCAACATGCGTGCGAAGATCAGCTGCTTTCGCTATAGGATTTTTCTTTTTGCTTCTAGAAAGTCAGAGCTCGTGGTGAGATGCTACCGGAAAATCTTCTAGCTTGATAGACAAGCAAGTACCGAACAAGCTAGTGATATAATATAGAATCTTGTTTTTTTTTTTCAAAACACAACATAAATAACTTTGATTATATATTGATAAGATATTTTTATGTAGGTTTTAGTTTTTTTCGTCATCGTTCAAGTAAAAATATGTTCTTGATAAACATCTAGGATTATTGTTGCTTACATCTAATTAGGATTAACTAAACTAAGATCTATGCTATTTTAGAATTCTAGCCTTTTTTTCTCCAAAAGAAAGAGGTATTAGAGTGCACCATCGGCTTATATAGCTAGCATGATTATGGGCATCCAATTGCACTGTATTTTCGTTTTTGTTAAAGAAATCATGTCATACAACTCAAATAAATGTAGTGCGCACAGTTATTTATTATGTACGTATTGTCTAGCTCTACTAAAATAAGCGGATCGTTGTTGCCGTTTTGATATGTTTTAAGGGCCTTTTTTTTTTTCAATTGTTGCTCTCTAGCTGGCGCTTTTTGTTAAACTGATTGCTGCAACACCTACCGAAGAATTTCTTAGTACAGCAATTAGCATCTAAGAAAAGGTAGACGTATTGTAGACACAACAGTCTCATAGATAACGTAGTCACAGCTGTTCGAAAGCATGTCTCAATTTCCTAAGAGGGTCTCAATTTTTTAGAATAAATTTCATAAGACCCTATCGTTTGCGGCATACGTTACACAATTTCAGGTGTTACAAAAATTCTTTCAGGAAACTACATGTTCTTCGACATAAGATTAAAAACCCCAAGTTTGCTATTTCTTTTTCCAACCATCAGGATGACAGGTGAAACCCACTCATTCCTACTTGTAAGTTTGACTGCCATCTAAGGCCCAGCCGTCATGACCCGTTGGATGGAACATGATAGAACCAGCCTGATTAAGTTTGTTTTAATTATTTTTTCTTAAGAACACATATTTTTGGGAAAAAAAACATTGTATAGAACCCATGATATTGCGTTATATACGCCACAAAACCTGGAGTTTTCTGAAATTTACTTTTAAAAAAACAAATACACCTCGTTCCTGCATATAGAAAGAAATGATATTTGTGTTGACAGAGACTTCTTGACTCAGCCAAGTCAGTCATATTAACATGTCCATCAAAATGAACCATGTAGGATCTGGCTGATTCCACCAGTAAGTCACATCTGGTAGATAAACCAATGATAATACTTGACATCAGTCGCTCTCCCTCATGTGCATTGCAGAAACAGATAAACAAGCAAAAACTGGAAAAGGCAACAATGCAAGAAACAAAACAATGATCCATTGTCACACACCCGAGGAACGTCACGGACCAACATATACTATACGTCACAAAAACTTTGCACAGCAAAAGACTAGAAAATTCTTCCTCCAAGAATGCTTCTGCTCGACCTAATAGCTAGGCCTATATTTTAGCTAGCAATATTTGGGCATGCTTTCATTTACCTACCAATATCTCCTATCAGGGCAGTAATCACCTTGGTGATTAACATCATTCCTCATACTGATCAATGAACATGAGTGCTCATGTATATAAACCTCAGGACTGAGATCTGTCTGATGTTGAGCTGGCAGTCCTTTCTACCTTGTTAGAGAATTCGGTTGAATTTGAACCCTCTGTGATAGACTCGATATCCATGCTTCCTGTCCGACTCCTCCGGTTCCTCCGATCCTTTTATAAATGCAGAGATGTTAAGCAAAAAAGTCACTTGCAGTATACATTAAGGTAAGTTTTCAATCATTACCTCCCGGTATGGAACTTCTTCGGACTCGAGCATCCTAACAACCTGGCCCATCTTAGGTCTCTTTTCAGAGTCAGGATCAACGCACCTTAGTGCGACTAAAAGAGCTCGCTTAAGAGCCCTGACAGTTGGTCTAACCTCTAATCTTGGATCAACCACTTCTTCTGCTTTCCGATTGGCTACCATCATTTTGAGCCACTCAACAAGATTTACCTATTGAAAGTGTTTGGTTATCATCTGAATAAAAATATACTTATAAAATACATAATGGAGTAGGTGAATTACAAAAGCATAATGGTCAAAAAAAGTTAAGAGCTGATTCAAATGTTCCAGAAAACTCAATACTAGTGTATCATATATTTTAATTGCCATATTATTAAATTTTAAAATATTGGAAGTTTAGCACTAAAGTTTTAAAATACATGGTTACTATAACAAAAAACTAAATGATGTAAAATACAAAAACGAAATTAAATGTAAATCCTTGCTTTCAATGAATTTGCCAGCTCTCCAGCCATAGCTGAAACAATAAAAGGCCAAAGTCCAGCCATTTACCTCATTGGCAGAGCGGCTATAATCAACGGGATCCCTTCCCGTCACAGTTTCCAAGAGGAGAACACCAAAACTATAAACATCGCTCTTTTCATTTAACATCCCGGTATTAGCATATTCAGGTGCAACATATCTAAAACAATAAAATGAATGGGAAATATTAACTCCTTTAAGCATGGTTAAGAAAGGATGCAAGAGAGCACAAATTAGGATAGATAAGAGTGAAGAAAATACCCAAATGTTCCCATCACTCTAGTAGTAATGTGGCTTTTATCTGACCCTAAAAGTTTGGCCAACCCGAAGTCAGAGACCTTGCCATTGAATTCATCATCAATCAAGATGTTGCTTGATTTTATATCTCGATGAACAACTTTGGGTTCTATAGCTTCATGAAGGTAAGCAAGTCTGCAAGCCATCATGATTAAGCCCCAAAAAATAAATCATGAAATAAATTTAGACACTGTGAAGCGTATGTATCTTACAGACTGAGAAGCTGGTGAAACTTACGCTTTTGCAGTGCCTATAACAACCTTCATGCGATTTTCCCAGCTAAAAACACCATGTTGACTCATAGATCCATGAAGCCACTGCTCTAAGTTACCATTGTTAACAAACTCATACACCAACATCCTATTAAGAGAAATCATTCACAGTTAAATCATTGTTGTGGTGCATGCTAAATATGCAACCACGAATTTCTACACAACTAATGCAAGCTTTGGCCTAAAAGATCAATGATTACCATTATATAGGACAATCAACTTTCACACTAAACTGGGTAAGTATACATATGTATGGTGCCGATATGGTCCCTGCTATAGCATACTACGCTGACACAAAGAACTCATGGTGCCCCATTGCCATACACAGTCTGCGCTGAAGGCATAACAGACGCCAAATAATCTATCATTTTCTTTCACACATGACAATGGCATAAAGCAGAAGATTTCTCTAGCTCAATCAAATGTACATAGTACCCACTCCATCACATCATTACATTTCCAAAGTATAAATTGCACCGCATTTGCTGCATGACGCCTACAACAGCAAGCAAGCAGGCTAGCCATATGTTTGACAGAGACACATGATTACGCAATATGTATTAGTGAAGGAGCATTATTTAGTTGTTTTACTCTACAGCATTTTTTTAAAAAAAATCTAGTATAACAGAAGGAACAAAAATTTGAGTTGCAGTTCCTTTCTTTGATTTATTCAGGTTCATTTTATAGTCGTTATACAAAACTATTTTTAGGGGGCCATTATACAACACTTCACAGCCCATTCATATTAACTCAGTATGCAGTACATATCTAGATCAGAAGCATTTACTCAACAAAGAAAATTTCCGTATCTTTTATACTAAACTGCATAAATTGCTGAGCCAGTGATTCAAATCTGACGCTTCACATACCTATTCACTCCTTCAACACAGTACCCCAATAGACGAGCCAGATTCTTATGTCGGACATGGCCAATAGCCTCAACCTCCACCCTGAATTCCTTCTCTGCCTGCCCCCTGAAAAACCAGTAACGGTCGATGGCGCGACACAATTAAGTATGCTAGCTATATTGGAACAAACAAAGAAGATCATAGCAGTAGCTAACAGCCAAAAGTGATCTTACATATTGTTGAAGATCTTCTTGATAGCAACTTCAGTTCCATTCACTAGACGCCCACGATACACCACTCCATACCCACCCTCTCCAAGCACATGCTCCTTAGAGAAACGGTTGGTAGCAAGCTCAAGGTCACGCAGAGTAAACCAGTGACCCCAACCAAGATGAGAGAACTCAGGAAGGCCAACCAAGGGCGACGCTGACACGAATGGTGCAGGCGAATACGGTTTCCTAGCAGCCCCTGAGCTGCCATCTTCACCAGAATGCACGCTACCAGCACGGTCAACATTGCAAACTGAGCTTCCCTGGCTCATGTTATCAGGATCCGAGGGCTTGCTCAATGCCATATGCCCCAGCGTCTTCCCTTGCTCCCGATCTGCGTGCTTTTCCTGCGGCGGAAAGCTAGGCTGCTCGCGCTCATGCATTGTCTGTGCAAGGCTGCGCCCGCCAACCCTGTCCACCGGGATCTCCTTGGAGAAGATGGGGATCTGTGTCTGCCTCAAATTGTCCATTGTTCTCTTTGTCTTGCGACGGGATGCCACCCAGATACATATCATCAGCAGAATGGCCACTAGGAGGGCGACCACACCAATTGCAATCCAAATCCACAATGTCAGGCCAAGAACCGTCCTCCTCATCTCTGAACTCAAATCGGCGGAACCCATAGTGGCGGTGTACTCAATTATAGACTACCTTGGGAGATTCAGCTGCAATGCATCAGAGGAGGCCCTCTAGTCTGGCATCAGCAACAAGTGCAGATGAAATCTTCTCCCTGCAGAACGACAATGAATCGCTTAAACACCGTTCGGTTGTTCTTGCATCGAAACAATCAACAAATCTTGTTTATAAACAAATGTCCATAGAACTACCCCCTGCAAACGAAACCCAACTACTTACGTTTCTGTTCCATAGAAGGATTGCTCCCAAGAGAAACGTACATGATTTTGCGTGTGCGAGTGAGAGAGAGATGCATCAATGTAAGCACGAAATACAACTGATACTCAAAAAGAAAAGAGGATATAAAGAGGCCCAAAATTCTCTTTTGATCACAGTCCCATCACGAGGGGAATGCTAAAGCTTACCACTTTCTGCAGCAGGCTGCAGGGCCTCCGTCCACTCACTTCTCAAGCAAAGAACCTGAAAGAACGGAAAGGAAAAGAGGAAACAAGAGCAAGAACAAAGCGAAATTAAGACAAAAAAACGCACACTTTATCCAGCTGGAAACTTGAGACCGGAAATGCAGCCAAGACCAACCTTGTGAAGACAAGAACCCAACCAGTACCAGCAATGGCGGACGAGGGAACCAGAGAGAGAAAGAGGGACAGGGAGGAGAGATGGGAGGAGTAAAAGGGTGGAACGCAGTGGATGTTGCTGGCGTGGCATTAAAGGCTGGATCAAGGAGAAGCGAAAGGGGATGGGTTGGGGTGGCAATTAAAGAAAAGGGAAATGGCGCGGTAGATTTTGCTGAAACGGTGAAAATGGGGAGGAGGGAATGCCAGAGAAGGAGCGGGAGGAGTGGTGGAAGAAGAGAGGGAAGGAAGGAAAACAACGTGCTGGTCTGCAGGATAAGGTCAACTGACAGAATAGAGTAGCTGTGAGTATGAGCGTATTTTAAAAGCCAGACTGGGTCGGGGACAGCCTTTGCCTTGGCCACTACCTCTTGCCTGGTTGTGTTTATATGTGATCTGCATTTTTCTACGTGAAGTCCATTTGTAAATCCAAAAAGAAAAGATAGGACTGTTTTTTTAGTTCACTTTTTTTCATTTACTTATCTTTTTATTACTTATAAACTAAATTTTGAGAGTTTCTCGAGATAACTTCAAAATTCCGGTACATTTCGTTTTACTTATTTCTAAAAGTTTTAGGACGTACCTTTAAGACAAGAAAAAAGAACAAACTTTAAAAGCTAAAGTGTTTGATTTTTTGATTTGAAGATAAATAGATAAGATAATAAGATAAGCTGAAAAGAATAACCCTAATATTCTGTCTTTTTGTTGAGTCAAATCCCATGGTTTTTTTAAAAGGATTTTCAGCTAAAACCTGTACGTCTTATTCTTGCTTTCTTTGATCTATTTCTGTTTTGTGTCTGTCAATTTAATGAGTTGTTTCCTTCTCCCCCTCCTCACCTTTTTCTCTCTCCTTCCACTTCTGTTTTTGTGCCTATCAATTCGAAGCAGTTGTTTCCTTCTCCGTTTCTCTTCCTCCTCGCCTTGTTCTCTCTTCCCCCAGTCCCAGAGTTGTATGTTGTTTTGCGGATATTTTTTTCGACTCGTCAGCTCTGCTAATTCTTGGTGTATGTACGCCGGGTCACAGCTGTCGCTGCTCATCAAATTCTCCCGGCCTCCTCCGGATCCTCTGCGGCTGCTTCCTTTGCTCACTTCTTGGTAGTGCCCCAAGATTTCAGACTTTTAGTACTGCTAGACTGTGTCACTTCACTTGGTCACTACTACAGCAGAATGGGAAGGGCTCTTCTCTGCTGCTTTCTAGGCCAAACCACTTGCTCGACTCAGGTGTACCGCCCTGCACAGCGATGGTTCGCACCTCGCAGTACAAGATTACTCGTACAAAAAATGTACAAACTCCCTCGCAGGACGGCATGTTGATGCGTCGGCATGGGATGGGAGGACGGGTGTCCGTGTGTGGGAGGGTGACGCAGAGGATCACCACCCCCGGAAAGCAGAGCCGCGCGAGCGTACCGGACCGGCGGGACCACGCTGCCCGCTGGGCAATAATGCGGCGAGAACCGGAAAGCCGGGCAGGGGAACACGGCCAGATTTGCATGTCACAGGAACGATCCCGCGCCACCAAGTCACCAACCCCACAATCCATCCCGAGCCGGTAGCCGCCGCGGCAGGCACAGGCACAGGCACAAGCGGAGAGCAAAGCCGTTCTACGCCCCGCCCCGCGCCGCGCGATCCGTTGCGACCCACGGGACGGAGCAATCATTCGGTGCCCCAGCGCGGAGAATCCTTGGTTTTTGGGACGACGACGCGGGCGGTTGTGGCGGACGCGCCGCGCGCCGCTCTGTGTTGGGTTGGTGAGTTGGTGGTGGTTGTCTCGGGAGCGGACGCCGACTGCAGTTACCGGGAATTGATTGAGGGCGAGGCTGTGTTGTGTGGTGTGGATGGAGGGAGCGGCTACGATCACAGGTGGTGGTAGCGTCGAGCTGTTTTGTCCGTCTACCGGTACCAGACGCCAATTCTGGCTAGCGGCGCGTAGGTGTACGCTCACGCTCGGCTGCTACCATAATTCGGCTCGCTAATGGATCGCTCCCGTCGCCGTCCCGTACCGGGCTGTTGTTGAGCTAGCTGTGACACCGACACGTAGGCCGGCGGGCCAGGCATGCACGGGCATGTGACGTGACTCGAGCGGGACCTCTGTCAGTTACGCGGCATCCAATTGAACATCGCCGGTTACAGGCCGGTCCTGAGGGCGTTAAATTAGGTGACATAGCGTTTACTATTTTTTGCAGTTTGCCGATGAAAAGTTGAGGTAGTACATTATAATTATATTATAATAGTAAGGTGCGGTTTTTTCAGCTTATCTTATTTACTTATCTGTTTGCTTATTTGCTTCCGAGGTGGCCTCAAGTGTCGGATCCGCTTTGTTCGACTTTTGTTAGAGAGATTTTAGACACGCCTTCGAGATAGAAAAAAAGGAATAAAAAATGTTTAAAAAAACATGATAAATCAAATAAGCAAACGAGATAAGGATTTATGATAAAGTTTAATAGAGCCACACTCCCACATAAAATAGTTTGTTTTACGAGATAAGAAAATGAGATGAGCTAAAAAGAACTACACCTAAAGGCTTGTTTGGGAGGATCAAGATTGGCTGGGATCCCAGCCCAATCCCGGGTTAGAAATCCGTGGGACAAATTTTTCTGGGATAAATAGATATGTATTTGGAAACCATCTAGGGAGAATTTTCCCTGTCTAATCCCCGTGGTATCCATCGGAAAAATATCTTGGCCTTTCCACATCAGAAAAATTCCCGCGTAGATGTCGCGCTCGCATACGGCAACATTGCGACAACCTTCTCCGTGGATAGCACAGCTCCTTGGCGGCGGCAAGACACCCCAATGGTTGGATCTGCGGGCGATGGGGAGGAGGAGGGCTGGGTCGAGGGAGAGGCGCTGGAGCGGGACGAGCACGGGGAGGACACCGGCGAGGGAGCTCCAATACTTGGCGGCGGCGACGACCCCAAGATGGGGACGTCGGGTGATGCGGGGAGCCACGTCGTGGGGGGATCTAGATACGGCCTCCAAGACGCAGGGGGAGGGGGCATGAAGGCGGCGGCGAGCTCCAAGCCAGGGGAGGAGACCAACACGACGAAGGATGATGGTGCTGGCGTAGTGTGTCGAGTAAGGAAGCCGGCGCTGGAGAGGAAAGGAGCAAGGAGTGGAAGTTTGGAATGGACAGGGAAGGGAATGACAGGGGAATGGAATCCGAGGAAAATAAATGGCATAAAAATCCCCTTTGGAATTATTTTCACCGCGAAGATCTCTCCTGAGTATCCAAACAAGCCCTAAATATTGTGGATCTTTTATAAGGGTTTTGAAGAGGCTGTAAAAATTATTAAAAATTTGTTTTCAAGGATTTTTAAAAAACTAAAATCTTCAAAAAAAAAAAGACAAGCGTTTGATTTTTAAAGGGATAAATATCTAGTTGTAGCCTATAATCTAAAAGTAAGCTAAAAAGAATAATGTAGATAATATATTAACATCTATTTTCTCGCTACTACCTAAACCTGGATCGAACACTGAGCAATACAAATATCTCGGCTTTACTTGGAACATGTTGGTGGGTCAGAAATATGTCTCTCCACCGAGCTTATTTGTTAATTTTGTGAGACCAAGATATCCCTTTGATAGACACAAAACTAACATCTTGACCACGCGAACCTAAACATGACAAAGATTTCTATCCAGGTTCAGACCTCCTGTGATTGAGTATAATGACCCTACATCCACTGTCATAAAAAGAGAATTGTCGAGTACAGAGGATGAAAGTAAAAAGGAAATGATAAATAATTACAATATAATTTTGTCTATGCGGAGCTTAGTAGGTACAGGGAGGTGGTTAAACAAAATCTAATCTTCTTCTGATATTCTACGACGTATTGATGGATTGATTGATCAACACTTGGGTGTATGCTTGAGAGGAGTTTGTGTGTATAGTATACAAATGATTGAGGTCTGCCTTCTATGATGTGTGTCTAGGGATGGCAATGGGTACGGGTACGGACAAATAACTGCGGGTAAATTACCCGTCGGGCACGGGTATGGTGGAATTTCTTACCCACGGGTAAATTTTTTGCGGGTTTGGATATGCACTATCCATGCCCGTTATACAATGGGTATATGACATGTGGGCCTAAAATAATAAAATTCATGACTATGACTCAGCCACACTGCCCAGCCCGGCCGCCCCCCGATCCCCATTCACCCCAAATCCCGATCGGCCAATCCCCATTCAACCCTAACCCTAGACCCCACGCGGCCACGCCTCCATGGCTAGCCGCCAGCCAGCCGCCATATCGCCAAAGATCATCCGCCAGCTCCGTAGCCAGCCTCGCCCTCGTCTCCAGCGCCTCCAGCGGCCAGCCCCCGCCTCCAGCGCCTCCAGCCCTCACTGGTAACCCTCGCTGGTAACCCTCACTAGATAGTAGATGGTCACTTGGAATGTTGTTTGTTTTCTTCTTTGGAATGTTTGTTGGCATTATAGTGGCGGCGGTAGCGGTACCGTTAGTAGCGAATACCCGACGAACGCACGGCATGTGTATACCCACGAGCGTATATGGGTACGGGTATGGATTAGATTTTGTCTCGCGGGTATGGTCCGCGAACCATATATCCATGCCCTACGCGCTCGATTGCCATCCTAGGTGTGTCCCGACGTTTAAATAGCCCATCCAGTCTGTTTCGGATAAAATATACTTGATGTACGGTAGATATGCATCTTGTATGTGCTTTTAATGCAAGAGAAGGAGATGACGTCTTTCCCAGCTTGCCATGGATTTCTGCGAAGCTTTCGGCTTAAGGGATTGAATAAATGCTTCGGATGCTACTGTTATATGTTGACATTAGTCACCTAGGAGACACGTGGTATGTCAATTTTTAGGCAGGGGTAAGTGGTGATTTGTCGTCAAAGTGCCATGTAAAAAGGGCGACCCATAAGAGCATCCCCAACAATCCCTCTAAATTCTCCCTCCAAAACACTATTAGCGTTCTTCTATCCATCTCTCCAAACTTCCTTCACATTTTACACTACATTCTAAAAGATTCCTTCTCTCCAACAGCTACTCTATCTAAAAAAGTCAGAGCTACAGTCCTTTAGGGGGACTGCTGGGAATGCTCTAAGGGCGTTTCTCCCTGGGTTGGTTGCACTAGCGCATTGACCGCCCGTGTGCGACGTGGGAGGTTGACCCATTATTGGTTGTAGGGGTGACCTTTTTTGGGTAATCGTATTTGAACATTGGTCATTTGTGTGCCACGTGGTAATATCACTTTATTGGAAACAACTGGGCTTTTGGAGGATTTCGGTGCTTGGCCGCTCTCATGCCACGTGGTGGAGAAACTATATATTGACTGTAAGAGAAAACGACCTATCTGAAGGAAAAAAGAGTTATTCCTCGATAGAGTACATGAATTTTATATACATAGTATATAGAAAACAAACTATTTTATGTAAAATGAGCCACGCTCCTAGATATTTTTATGGCTAGATTTATGATAAAGTTTAATAGACATTTTATGTATATAAGGATTTAGAGTTCTATTGATTATGGTAACTCTGATAGAGTTCTTGTTGCAAATCTAATATAGGGGTTGTTCTTTTCAGCTTATCTTATTTGTTTATCTTCTTATTTCTTTATAAACCTAACTTCGAGAGCTTTCTGAAGTAGTTTAGAAAGTATGGTCCACTTCGTTCGACTTATTTCTGAGAGCTCTAAGACGTGGTTTCGGAATAAAAAAAAAGGACTTCAAAGTCAAAGCGTTTGGCTTTTTTATTCGGAGATAAGTAGATAAGGTAAGTAAATAAGCTGGAGAGAACACCCTATAGTTAAATTTGCTTTGGATACATTGTTGCATTGGTCGTAGTAAGCTTTAATATATTCTCATAGTAAGTTTTTATATCTTATCTCGTGACAGACCAACGTGGCTGCGCCTCAGATACATATTTCTATTGCTTGCATGTATTTTCTCACAAATTCCTAGTTGCGTGTTTATGTGTTGATGCTTTGATCGGTTGTTCCTCAACATTGGTGATTGCTTACCAAGGCATGATGAAGATCGTCGAAGGTATCTAGCTAGATACTCGATGGTTTTCGGCTACTATTGTTCAATGGCGACATCACTAGATTGATGTGTTAGTTTCATGTCTTCGACTGCTTCTCGATCTTGATGGTGTCCTGTTGGGGTGTGTCTAAATTATCAATGTTTATGTCTACTACTCTCATTTACAGAGATCAGTCTTGGGAAGAGGGCTACATTGATGTATTGACTTCATGGGTATTTAGATCAATCCTAGCAAGCACACCATATTGATGTGTCGGCTTTATGGGTCTTTTTATGTAGTGTCGGGAGAGTAGCTAAGTATACTGATAGATCCAATCCGATAGGAGGCTTAGAAATAAAATCTAATTTCAAAAAATTCTGTTAAAATTAGGGAGTGTTCTTTTGGGCTTATCTAAAAGTTTGATTTGACTTATTTCGTAACTTTGAGGATTTTCCGAGGTGGCCTTGAGAGTCGGATGACCTTGATTTTTAGAATTTATGGAGCTTTTAGACACGCCTACGAGATAAAAAAAAGGATTAAAAAGTAGTAAAAAAGTCAGATAAGTCAATATTAGCCATGTCTTATCTGACTTATTTCGTGACTTATCTAACTAATATTGACTTATCTGACTTTTATTACTTTTGTATCCGTTTTTTTATCTCATAGATGTGTCTAAAAACTTCCTAAATCCTAAAAATCAAGGCCATCCGATTCTCGAGGCCACCTCGGAAAATTCTCAAAGTTACGAGATAAGTCAGATTAGACTTTTAGATAAGCCCAACAGAACACCCCCTTAGTTTCCATGCCAAGCGAAGATGGTTGCTTATTTGCTCTGCTTTCATCTATAACAGGAAAAATAGTCTACTTTTCGCCCTCAACTATCAAGTTTCATCCACTCTACCCATGAACTCAAACTACATATTCTAGCCCTCGAACTATGCAAAACCATACCAATCACCCATGAAGTGGCTATGGAATGGTTTTAGAGGTGGTATGGCCCACATGACGGGTGCTGTGGCAGTGTGGTAATAAAAGTAATAAACAAAGGGAAGTTTTGATGTCATACGTCATCCTCTTTTCCTACCTCACTTCGATTTTTTCTTTTCCTACCTCTCCTCTTTTCCATCTCTCTTTCTCTCCAGGCGCCTTGTAGGTCACCTCCGTGCCCTAGCCCACCCAATTAGTTGCGGCCTCATTTAGTCGTTGTGCCCCCTACCGGGCATCACACCCTGCGACACATCCTCCTCCTCCTCGTGTGCACAAAGCAAAGATGTGGTCAAGTTATCCACCCCGCACCGCAGACCCTCGCTTCCTGGTGGAGTTCTAGGCTTAGGGGGTGAGGTTGGAGCAAGATAATGCGGGGAGGAGGCCCAAATAGCGTCCTTGGTATCGTCCATGCTAGTGTCAAGAAGCAAAGCGAGGGAGGAAGAGGAGGTCGCGGGGGAGTGGTGGTGGGAAGAGGGAGGTCGGAGGGGAGAGATGGTAGGGAGAGAGGAGGAGGCCGCATGAGTGAGCTACATCGTTTTCCCTAATTCCAGCTGCCCTCACCTCTTTCCAAAATTACTGAGCTACAAACCACCATTTCCAAATTGAAGCCATGGAACCTTCCTCCTGTGCTCAAGACTCCATTCCGTCATCATCACTGATCAATTTTGCCAAAACCATGAGTGTTACTGCCAACTACTATTCTTTTGCCAGCACTTTGTGGCCGCTATTTCTTTGATGTTGGCATGAGGTAGCCATCAGGGAGGGGAGGGTGGTCGAGATGAGGTGGATGGCAAGGGAGGGAAGGAGGTAGAAGAAGATAGGAGAGAATGAGAATGGTGTGTGGAGGGGTGGTAGAAGAAGATAATCATCCACTTCCATGTGGACCTTTACTATTAGCTAGAGGCAAGGTGTAATTGGAGGCTGCCATTTCGTCCCACATGATATGACATGTTGTTGTCATAGTAGCGAAACCACCTAAAAACCCATACAAAGGGGTTATTTGCACCTTTTTTAATATAGTTTAATTAGGGGATGTGAAGACGAATACTCGATTTAGCACGCGAGGTAATTGGACAAAGTTTGATAATTAGTGTCCAAAGTAAAACTTTTTCTTAATAATATAATAAATTTCTGTGTCTAAGCATGGCCTACATGGGTGGACTTTGCGGGCCTACGTGGGGGCAAGTACGAAGGTAACCATGCATGTCGTCGTGCCGGCGGGGATTACCGTGACGAAGCAGACGGCTGACGCTACCCCGGTGTCGTCTCGACGCGCACCGGCATGCTTGTTTCGACGGACATGTTATTGGCCTCCTAGGACCGCCATGGCGTATGTAGCTGTTGCCTCATCACTCGCTGCGGAAAGGCCACACCCCGTGGGTTGGCAGCAAAGCGACACATACATAAGCTGCTGCCGCTGCTGGCTACGCTGCGGCCCATGGATCTAGGGCGCAGTGATTTGCAAGCCGCCAAGCCGGTGGGTTCGTGTGTGTGCGTACCGGTATACGTCCGCGTACCGCCAGCTCACGCGGGCCGATCATACAATCGATCGATTATTAGACTATTATGATCTAGACTAAACAATAACTAACACTAGTAAAGGAGCAGTATTAGGAAGAATGTCATTAAGGGTGATTACATAATATGTCTGTAATTAGGGGTGAAACGTAAATTGGTTGGTCCCAGATGGGTTAGTGCTATAAGGGGCAGCCCTATAGTAACACTTACTCGTGACCTTAATTGTATCATTAGTACAGCTGGTTAGTAACTACCCATAACTCTCCTCAAACCAATCTGAGGTGCGCCTTTACCAATTCGAAGAAACCTACCACGAAGAGAATCTCCATGCGGATTTAAGGTCTTCATCACGTTTTAAGACAATGGTATGATCAAGATCAGGTTCTTAATTCTTAATCCCTAATTTCGTATTGCAATTAGTATTGTATTTATGCAATTAGATAAGATCCGCAATAAATTAATTCTCTATTTTAGTTTACATTGATACCTGGTAATACCACGTCGCCGTCGTGAGGCAAAATACAGCCTCCTCCGCTTTCCTGGCGCAGATGGGTTTTCGTCGACAAGCTCTATTGTTGGGCTTCGACGTTTTGGCCTGGTGACGGCCAGTGAAGAATTTTTTTTAAAAAAATATTTTTTTTATTCAAAATTACAAAATTACTCGTCGGAATGGTAAAATTACAAAAATATTTGCCCGTCGCGGCGCTTTGGGGCGATCGCCCTTCATTCGGCGATAGGTACCCCGACGCAGCAAGACTAACTATATTTATGGGAAGATTCGCTGGCCGTTTGAATAGGTACCTATCGCCCCATAATGGGGCGATCGCCCGACGTTGGGGCGATAGGTGGGCTTTAAAGCCCCGCCAGCCTTCTTCCCTTCTCCGCTCCTGGCCATTTCATTTTCATCGCCGAGAGAGCAACCGAGAGCAGGGAGGAGGAGGAGAGGAGAGAAAAGAAAAGAGAGGAGAAGAGAGGAGAGGAAAAAAAGAGAGGGAAAAAAGAGAAGAAAAAAGGGAGGAAAATAGAAGATAGGTGAGGCGTCATTTTCGTGGAGGTAAGTTTTTAATTTTTTTTGCAAATTATTTAATAGACAATATTTAGAAATATAGTGTGGTAGTATTGTATAGTTGTAAAAAGTAAATATTACGATGAAAACACAGTAGGATAGCCATATCTTTGTCGGTTTAAGTTTTGGAAAAATGTGACGAGAAATTAAATGTAGTAGATATGCATTTTGTAGGGTTAGGAGAAAATAATGATATATATATATAGTAGTAATCTTTGTAAGAAAAAACCGAGTAGTTTAATTATTTATTTATATCAGTAATTTGTAGTACGATCGTCATACGGTTTATATATTGTATTATCCCTTTTGTGAATTATTCCTTTTAGAATAATATGTTAAAAAAATGGTAGGCTAGCCACATATGTCAGGCACGCTTAGAAATTAGTGGAGTGAGCAAATTTGAAAATAGATAGCAGAAATAACGAGGAGTAAATGAATGACATAGGATAATGTAACAATTATATGGTAGTATATGATGTTGTTAGATAGAGAACTGATATATTTCTCGGTCGGACGTTGTAGGCAGCATGTCGGAGAAATTGTATTTTCAAATATTTTACGGAGATGGGGAGATAGCACAGGGGGCGGATGGAGTGGATTTGTCAGCATTTTCAAGAGTTGTATGGGGCATATCTAGACCGAGGATAGGACATACAGGCATTGTTGGAGTGGATGTTTGGATGTTCAATTTGGATGCCCAGATCGTTCTAATTTGCGGGTTAGAAGCGATAGTAAGCCGTCGCAACACTGCTTTTTATGGAGAGTTAATTCCCATTAATGCGACATCATCATGGAAGAGCTATGTTGGGTTTGCCGTAGGCGGGGTGGCGGCGATGTTCTTTGTACAGATGCTACCGTAACTCCATCGATGTCGGAAGTTCGTGATGTTAGGGAATGTCATACGGAAGAGGTGGAGAGAAATATGCCAGAATGCGGTGATGAAGAGGACGAGGAGCCTAGAGACGGGGGACACGAGATTGGCGGTGCCGAGGGGATGGGGGGTGCCGAGGAGACAGTTCTAGAGGCGCAGGGGCTGGCCGACGAGGGGGAGGAGGTGGAGGACATAGTTGACCTGATGGAGGAGGAGGACGGAGCTGATGAGGAAGTTCCTGATGCCGAAGACTCGGACGAGGAAGAAAATACTGGTGAAGTACGCTGAGATGGAAAATGTATTAAACCCTTGGCCGTTGTCGGGATAGTTACTCACAGCGAAGTACGCGCAACGGTAGAAACGTCGGCCAGTCCATTCTTCGACAACCTGATCAAAAGTTTGTACAACTGTGTCCACTCCATGCGCACAACGTGGCCATCCCCGTAAGTTTGGGTCTCTTATCATTGTTGGCTCGTGTTATAGCTAGCTCTCGTTCAATAGGCGTGTCGCCGCTGGTAGACGGGCTTGAGATCCAGGACCATTTGACGTCCACCAGGCTTGTCGGATCCAACCGTTCGGTGTGGGTCGTGAAGCCATACCGAACGAGGTGGTGTCTCTATCTCTACTCGCCTCCCTCCTCCGAAGCCAACCCTATTAGGGAGTTTACACACACGAGTCGAGTGAGAGTGAGGTGGGAGTGAGAGGGCGCCAACTCGCCTCCTATTATATAGGCCGAGGAGTGCACTCACTGTTAACAGTGCATTCCACCTGATCGCTTTCCCCTGCCCGGTCACATAAATAATTACGGGGCACTGCTGACCAATAGTACCGGCCTGACTGCGGTCACATCAATAATTGCGGTGCATCGCCATCAACAGCATCCGCTGACACCGGTCACATCAATAATTTGAGCACCTGCTGACCATGATGCATCGTGACACCGGTCACATCAATAATTGCGGGCCTTTGCTCAACAAGATGCCGACACCGGTCACATCAATAATTTCGGCACTGTTGACCAACAATACCTCCTGACACCGGTCACATCAATAACTGTGGGCACTGCTGACCAACAGATGCCGTCGACACCGCCCAATCAATAATTGCGGGCATCTGGCGACCAACAAGATGCCGCGACACAAAGGCAATACATCAAATGCAAATGCGAAGGCGACTTTCGGGAGGATGCGTGCGGTTCCATGAGCTTCGGTGCATGGACCGAACAAACTTCCTATTTATTTCCCTCCGCCTCCGAGTCCTCTGCGCTCCAAGCTTCCTCTCAAACTCACATATTACTCCAGCCCATACAGTGCATAAATCTAGTTGTAACGAGCAATGGCAGCCTCCGGCTCTGAGGACCGTCCGCGAAGCAAGTTTAACACCACCGTGCCTGAAGGGGTGAATGTTCCAATGTGCTTCTGCGGTGACCTTTGCAAGTTTGTTCAATCCGACGAAGTTTTCTCATATACTTACGGAAGGAGGTTCTTCATGTGTGCAAACTACGAGTACGATCCACCCAAGGTTGCCTTTGGCGAGCGTCCAAAGGTACTTGCTCACCCTACCCTGCATGATTATATCTACCTACATGGCACATGTGATGTATCTTGACTTATGTTGAACAAATAGTCTCCCCACCTCTATGCGATTTACGCGTTGGCTAGACACGAGCAATCGGAGGCGCATAAGAAACACATCGGCGTGAGGTCCGTTGGAAGAGGCGATGGTTCAGCGGTGCGATATGAGGAGGAGCAAGAGGAGAAGCATAGCGTTCGCAGGAGGAGTACCGTAGCGACAAGAGGATCTTGAGCGTCAGTTCTTGAGGCCCGAGAGGTGAAAGGGAGAGAAAGCGAGAGGCACGTCGCGCAAAGGAGGCTGGACTGATGCTACCGACAAGGAAATATCCCGTTGTACTCGATAGTACCTTTCTTGTAATCCTAATAATAAAATTTCCCGAGAGCACTTTACCTTCAACGCGCATATAAATGTTTATGATTAAATCTCGCCGCAGGCGGAGGCGCGTTTATTCTTCTAGCTATTTATTTATTTTCCCAAATAATTATTAATATAAAACCTCTGTTGAAACTTATCCATTATTTCCATACTATTATATTTTTAAGATTAAATAGTCCAAATAACGTGCCATATGTAATTGATAATATTTATTTTCATATTTCTTATAACTATTTATTTCGTTTTATTTCTTATAACTATTGTAATTAACATATTGATAACATATAATACATAATGTATACACAGAAGTTATAATTAACATATATATAATAATATATATGTATACATAGGTGGGCGGGCTCCTATCGCCCTTTTACTGGGCGATCGCCCCATATTTGGGCGATAGGTCACCAACCCAACGGCGTGTCGACGGCTTCAAAATGGCAAAACGGCGTGTGTCGGGTTGAGGCGCCTATCGCCCCAATGAAGGGCGATCGCCCCAAACCAGGGCGATGGACGGATATTTTTGTAATTTCACAATTCCGACGAGTAATTTTGTAATTTTGAATTAAAAAAAATATTTTTTTTAAAAAAATTCGCCAGTGAAGACCGCTAGATTGGCCTGGCGCTGAAGCTTATGAGATTAGTTGGGCTTTACTGCCGATTTGCATCGATGACCAATGGGCTTACCACGGCCTGAGACCCTCAGTCCATAGGCCCCAGCTGAACTGTTCTAGCTGAAGTCATTGTTGCTTCAGCCAGTCTATCACAGGGTTTCAATTTTTGTTTGGCACTGGAAATTCGAGATATGACCGCTCACCGGCAGCGATTTCTCACGAATTTCGCTCAAAAGCTAGAAACCAGAGAAAATTTGTATTGAGGCATTGAGTTTCATTACTAAAGTCTTGTCTCTAAATTTACTAGCATAAGACTTAAGAAAGCATATAACTCTAAGAATTATCTATATACTATAGTGGAAGGAATCCCGCCAACCGATGCATCCACGTTACCCCGAAAAAAATGGTCTTTTGATCTGCCCATTGGCCTTGATTCGACATCCAGTATGCAAAAGCGGATTGCGGATGCAAAAAAAACCCTAGACTTTTTATGTATTTGCAACATGATCCTTCCATACTCGCAACCGTTCGATCCATCTTCCGACCGTTCCGCTGCCATCCAGATGTTTGATTTTGCCAAAACACCCTTACAGTTTTGTTGAATCAACCTGCCATCCCTACCAAACCAAGCCCTCGATCCCCCGCTTTCTTGCTCCCTCTGCTAGGGTTCGTCGCCGCCCTAGTCCCCGTCCCTCCTCACGCCGGCACCGCCCTTCCCCGTCCCTCCTCATGCTGGCGCCACCCCCACGCTCCTCCCGCTGGCATCGCCCCTCCCCGTCCCTCCTCACGCTGGCGCAACTCCACCATCCTCCCACCACCGCCGTCCCATGCTCCTCTCGCCGGCGTCGCCCCACGTTCCTCCCGCCCGAGCCGTCGCCAGATCCGCCATCCCCCGTCTTTTCCACGCCGCAACTCCCATTTCCTCTCCTAGACACGGCGCCGCTTCCCCGCCATCGCGTTGCCCCCAATTGGTCCTCCTCTTTGTCTCCCTGCTACCGTACGGCAATGCTCCGCCTCTCCTTCCTCTCCCGGCCATGCTGTCTCCTTCTTCTGTGCACCCCTCCCCTCCTCTACCATCATGTCATTGCTCGTCCGATCCACTCCTTCCTCGCCTCACCATGTCTCCGAGCTCAATCTAGGTGCGCCATAGCCAGATCGCCCCCTCCTTCCCCAATGTATTTTTCTTCGTTTCCTTTCTCTCTCAAAAGGCCGCCTTTGCTCTGGGCCAGATTCAGCTTCCACAGTCTCTACCAGTGCTACAGATGACGACTTCGAGTTGCACTGCCCACTTCGCACATCACTCACGGCGAGACCTAGGTCAGCTTCTTCTTTCTGTGCTCTCCTATTTTCCATCAAATTGCTGTTGATGTTGATTCTGCTCACTGCTATACATTGCTTCAAAGTAATTAGGGCTATTCAAAGCACACAACATGTTAGCAGCTCCTCACGTATTTTGCACTGATTCTATTGGATTATTTGTGTCATATTTAAAACATTGCTCCATTTGCTATGTTGCTTGCTGGGTGTTTGAAGAACCTGTTATCACTCAGGTACAATTGACACTAATTTTACTCATTTATGTGTAATTGTATTGTCGAGGTACTTCAATTGCACCGAATGTATGTGTCAGGAAATGCATATGTTCAACACTCCCCGGCAGAATTCTAGATAATTGAGTTCATCTGTCCTAGAAGCTTTCATGAAGGAGGTCAGAATTTTCATTGATGCTCAAATTCAGTTTTCTAGATGTAACATCCCCATTTTCAAAAATTAAAAATCATCGTGCATCATGCAATTACCTTTTAATAAATTTCACTAAAATTTAAAACCTTTTTTAAAATAAGCATGTTACAATCACTTTTGAGCATTATAAATCATATAATTTGGTTTTCTCAGTAAAAGGAAAAGTTTTTAAATGGGATTTTCAAATCTTGCAAAAGCATGGTATCATTGCATGTGATTTAAATGGTTTTAAAAATCTTTTGGATAAAGTGCATGTTCTATATTCCATTTCTTAAAATACTAATTTAAAAAGGATTTGCTTTTAAATATTAATTACAAAATATTTACTGAAAAAGCCTATTATAAAAGTTGGTGAAATTTGTGAGTTCCACATTAGATTTTTGAAACAATAACTTTAAAAACTTAATCCAAATAAAAACTTGAATTGCAAATTAAATAGTTAATATAATGAATTACTAATTTTCTATTTAATCTCTACCCATTAATTTTTCCACTCTCCATTTTCTCTCTCCTTTTCTCTCTCTTTACAAGTGGGCCCCACTGGGCACTCTCTCTCCTCCACCTCCTCTCTCTCCTGTTGCCACCTCACCTCATCGCTTCGCCTCCCACGCAAGACTTCCCCAATACCACCCTCTCCTCGGTTTTCCTCCTCACCGTCCTCTCTCTCTCTCGATTTCTCCTCCGCCCCACCCTCCT
Source organism: Olyra latifolia (assembly GCA_036346145.1). Lineage (NCBI taxonomy): Eukaryota > Viridiplantae > Streptophyta > Magnoliopsida > Poales > Poaceae > Olyra > Olyra latifolia. The sequence goes on from CM070523.1 coordinate 32,606,904, forward strand.
GGCCGATCGCCACCGCCACCCTCCTCCTTTCACTTCCCTCTACCCATTTTACATTGTGCCGCCACACGCCATCGCCGAGTATGCAGCGTCTTGCCGGCCGCCTCTGCCCACGAACACCGTCGCGACTCACCGCCGGGTAAGTTCCCCTCCCTCCTCTCTTTTCTCCCTCCTTAGTCCCCAGAGTCTTCCCTTCACCGCCCCCCCATGGCGGGATCGGCCGCCGTGTGAACCTTGCCCCGCCTCTACCACGCCCACGCCACGCCTCGGTCCTCCTTCCCTCACCGGCCAAGACCGAGCCTCCTCCACCCGGCTTCATGACCCCGCCTTGCTTCCTGCCGCCGTTCGCTGGCCGGCAGCCGCCGCCTCTTCCCTCGCGCCGCCTGAAGCTTCGCCGCCGTCGTCCTCGGCCGGTCAACTCCACCCGAGCCTCCTCCTCTCCTCCTTCTTTACACCCCTCGGCCACCGCCCAGCCAATCGCCGGAATTCTCATGCCGCCGCCGCCGCCCTCCTCATTTTGGGTCACCGACAAGCGGGCCCTCTTGTCGATCGGCCCAAGCCGCCACGACGGGCCCCGCCTGCCAGTCCTGCCTCCCTCGCGCCCGATTGGGCCGCCCGCCTCGAGCCAGGCCCAATTCCCTTTCTTCTATTCTTTTAATTTACGAGAATATGCTTTATATTGTAAATTGCATGGAAAATCGTAGAAAATTCAGAAAAATGTGAAATAAATTTTATTAGGTTCATAAAATTCTATATTGTTTTTATGTACTATTTATTTACATATTTATGTTTAATTTAATTTTTAATAATTATCATAGTGCCTAAACTCAGAGGAATTTTATAGAATAAAATATAGATCCAAAAATATCAAAAATTGATTTCTGAAGTTAGATACATTGTAATATAATTTTTGTACTGTTTTGGAGAATTTATTAAACTTGTTTATAATTAAGTCCCTTTTATACATTGAGTATTAAGCTTATAAAACCATACACAATTATAAGGATTTTCCAAAAATGATGAAATCAACTGCAAAAGAGTTATAAAATTAAGTGGTATTGTTTTGTACTGTTTGTGTCATCTTCATGTCATGTCATGCATACATCACTTGTTTTGCATTCGTGCTTAATTGCGTGTCTTGTATTCATACGTGTAGAACCGATCGTGTTCAACGCCGCCGAAGACACTCAAGCCGAAGATCAAGTCTTTGCTGAGCAAGGCAAGTGCTGAACCTTGTGTCCTATGGTTTCGAAATTCAATTTCTTAGAAGTTTACAAAATACATGTTATATTTAAAACTAAAAATGCTAATCACTTAGCTGCTTAGTTAACACCCAATCAATAATTATTCTGTTAAAATACTCCTTGCTACCCTAGGTTATTAAAACTGCTAATATTAAACTTCACCCTTGAATTAGGTTTTGCATACTGCTTAGAAATGCTGAGTATTGAATTGTCGTTCATTTTAATAGCTGCAATTATTAAATGCTTTGTTTAAATGCTTGATTTAAAAGGACAGTGGGTGCTGTCATAGGTGTAGTTAAGATAGTGGGTGCTATCGGGTAAAAATGTTTTGCAAAACCTGATCGGGGTGGATGGATGCAAGGTGGGTGCAACGAGCACGAGATTTGGGTCCAGTGTGGGAACCACCCTGGTCCCTAAGGACCGATTCCTTGAGGTAGACGAGCTAAGTACAACAGTGAGACCATTGAGTGCCTGTATGGGCGGGCCCTGGTTGAGTACCCTTCGGACTCTTAGTCAGGCATTCCAGGTGGAATAGGGAGTGGGCATCTGGATACGTCCATAGAGTTGAACCTTTCTTGGTGAATTGGGAGTGGGTATCCAGATGTGTCCATAGTGGGAACCTATCGGCACAAGAGGGGCATTGGTGTGGAAACCTTAGTGGGAATGCCGAGCTAAGGGAAGGTTGTGGTGAAAGACCTTGTGGTGATCATTTTTCTTTGGGTGATTTCTAGGAGAACTCACCTCTCATGGGTAAAGCGTGCGATCTCTGCAGAGTGTAAAACTATCATGATAGCCGTGTCCACGGTCAAGGACGGACGACGGGGAGCTGCCTCATGGTACTTCTTATCTATTTGTTTTCAAAATGGTGTTTCAAAGGAAAACCACGATTGCGGCCGTGTGTTTTGGTTTTTCTCCTCACAGTGGGTGCTGTGAGCGATGAGGGTGTTTGCACGGTGGGTGCCGTGAGTAGCCAGGTTGGGCAAAAACCGGTGGGTGCCGGAACTTCAAAGAAATTGATTCAAACATTTGTTTTTCTCAACACGTTTTAAATCATTTTATAAAACCTTAGGTAAAATTTTGTAAAACTGGCTTTATGCAAAAAGAACCCCTAACTCTCCTTTGTCAAGCCTTAGATGCATGGTAGTTAGCCTTGCTTGTTGAGTATAAAGTATACTCACCCTCGCCTTTTATCTTGGTCGCTCAATCCAATGAGCGGGATGCTAACAAAGATGGAACCCTGAAGAGGAGATGTACCACGACGAAGGATTCGCCGCCGGGATTCAAGACGAAGAGTACCTCGACGCCTAGGATTGCGTTCCTCCAGCTCTGCCTGTGGGGATCTGCCTCGGTTTTCTTCTTTTGGAGTTTTCAGTTGTATAATTAAGACTTCCGCTTTTATAAGGCCTTTGAGCCAATCTTATGTAACCACGCCAGGAGGCGCACTCTGATGTAAATTTATGTAAATTAATCGACATGGTTGTGATCCAAGTCTGTTGTCTGTGTGTGCTAGCTACTGATCCAGGGACTAGTACAGATAAAGCACAGGTGGGACCTCACCTCCGCCAGGGGGAGGGGGGGTCCCGACACTAGAACATAGTAGTCAACAACAATAATTTTTTCACCATATTATGTAGGCTGCTAGCAACTCACAGCAAAGGGAGCATCCTGGAGCATTGCCAGAATCTGTCTTCATTGCAACTAATAGGAGAGAAGGGGTGCAGCCTCCACTGACCACAACAACAAAAGAAGGCAGGGCAACAGTGGGGAAGACAGCTGCAGTACCAAGAAAGAAGAAATCTCCCAAGAAAAAGAGAAATTAGTTGTGCAAAAGTTCATTTTTCATGTTTAGGACCAACACAATTTAATCTATGCCTTTGGAAGTTCTGATTACCTATGTTCACGCATTTTTTAATGTTTTGCTTCTCTGTCAATTTTAATCCTAAAAAAATAATGGATGTTCAGCTCAAGTAAGTATGTGTAACGATGTCTTTAGGTTTCTACGACTGAAAAATGAATGGATATTCAGGCATTTTTCATACTAGCAGCTAAATCTGACGAGGTGCACAAAAAATAGTATATGACCTGCACAGATCAAGACCTGCAAAAATCATATTCATGTTCTGCCATTTTCATGTTCAGGCATTTCTTAATGTTTTGCTTCTGGATCAGTTTAACTTTGAAAAATTAATAGATGTGCAGTTCAAGTTAGTATATTTAAATGTGATGTCATTAATTATCAGACATTTCAAATGCGGAGACATGTGAGATTCATTCTAGATAGCTCCATGATAATTCGTGACATATTAAGTTATAAGCAGGGTATTTACACATAAAAGGCCTACATACTTGGTGTTGCATACACTACAAACTCCTACTCCCACCATGGTTCAAGTTCACAGCATTACATGGAATATTTACAGATCAGTTGCATTAGTGGCGGACGCAGAATCTCGTCAAGCCCCGGGCTAATATATAATGTTCTAAAACTTATATGGAAATACGATAAATTAGCTATACGAAGCAATAACAAAATCCAAAAAACACAATACACTAATACAATATATTTTAAAATATGGATAATATAGTTTGAGTACCTATATAACAAAGATTAGGTTGATTCAAATACTATATGAGGTTGATTAGACTGCGACTTTGCTTGAAAATAAGATGTCAAAGCCCTCTTCATTCTTCCTAATTTAATGTAAATTCTTATATAAATGAGACACTGTATAAATAAATAGAAAATTAACTATCGAGTAATTAAATCAAGTAATCAACACGCTGAGAGAGAGAGAGAGAGCAATACTGGACCTACTGGTGTGCTCCAGTAGACGGCGGCTAGTAGCAAATCCACGAGACCACGATGATCTGCGAAATGTCTTGCTCTGATCTTCGCGAACTGCGGGCTGCGGGCGTGGCGGCGTGGCGTGGCGCCGGGATCACGCGGGTCCTCCCGCCGCCGTGAAGCAGGGACACACAGCAGTGGCGCGGCGCTGGCCACCGGGATCACGTGGAGTCGCCGACGGTAGACGCGGAGGTCGACGCCGAGTCGCCGATGGTAGACGCGGACACCGGACATGGTTTGCGTTGCCGCGTTGCAGATGAACGGACATGCAGCGTACAGGCACAGCCGCGCAGACGAAGGGACTCGACGCAATCACTAGAACTCCAGGAGGCACTTGCACACATGACACGACTACATGTCTACAGGTAGTCTGTCTACACAGAGCGGCCCGATCGGTGGAACAAGCTGCAAGCCTGCAACAGTGCAAAGAACAGGCCCAACTTCCCAAGAAACCTTCTTGCCTCGCTAGCTATTTGCTCATTCACTTCAGCGGACAGCAGTGGCCCAAAAAAGGTCACCACGACCTAGGCTGGGCTGCTATAAATGTCGGCCAAATATAAGAGGTTGATTAGACTGCGACTTTGCTTGGAAATAAGATGTCAAAGCCCTCTTCATTCCCCTAATTTAATGTAAATTCTTATATAAATGAGACACTGTATAAATAAATAGAAAATTAAATATCGAGTAATTAAATCAAGTAATCAACATGCTGAGAGAGAGAGAGCAGTACTGGTCGTACTGGTGTTGATGAGGACAACACCGGCATATATGCAAACACAACACTTCCCACACCTTCCACTTCTTCCAATACGTCAACAACGTCTCTGTCGACGACGTCGACTGCAGAGCAGGAAACTCGACAGATTAGAATGAATCCATATGTCAAACCATTGGAGCCATCAACGTCGGAGGATCAGCGATACAACATCAAGTTTAACAAAACCATGACGCACCGGGCCGAATTCATGATCAAGCCCAATTCGTCCACTAGTCCGGTTCGGCCATCCAGGAGCAGCGCATATTCAAATGGGCGTAACTTGGGCATCCAGACTCCGTTTAGGATATTCTACCACTTCACGGAAAGCTTAGGAGATAAGCTTTCCAACGGATCTGGCCTCACCTCTAAATTCATCCCGAGTCGCCTGGAATCAATGAAAAACTCAAGCGGGCCAAATCTACCAGGTGCTGCGCCACCTCAATTTTGGGCCCAAGGCCCATGTACCCCTAGGGTTTCACATCCACCCCCTTGGCCGCCCCCCTAGGCTATATATAGCCGTTGTTTCGTTGTTTGTTCTTAGGTTTTGTTGTGTTTGGTAGACCCCATGTGCGTCCCTCCTTGTGGCTGCGTGTCGACTAGACCACCCGACACGAGAAACAGAACCTCACCCTTGTTCAAGAGTTGATTTGTCTTGTGCTTAATTCCTATTTGTAATTTTAGATTGCTATTTATCTTGTTTTTGCGTGTTCTTTGGTTGCATTGCAGGGATTGATCTTCGTGATCAGGTCAGCCGCGTCTTGGCACGGTTGATAACAACTCGTGAGTGTGGTTTAGCCATTACCGGATTCCGATCCTTGTGTGGTTGGTATCCTGATCGTCAAGATCACTCCACCAAACCAAATTTATCCATCTCACCAGAAGATCGGGCACCCCTGTGCGCATCAATTGGTATCAGAGCATCGGTTGACTGGTGAGATTCATCTCTTTGTTTAGTAGATTGATTCATACATATAGTCCATAAAATTGCCTCACAAAAATATTTCTCTTCCGCTATCCAAACCCTCATCGTTAGCCTTTGCATCATTCTTGTTAGTTTGCATCTTTGAATTTTAGTCCATCATATCGTGTGCTGGTTGTTAGTCCTGGTATTAGTCTTGTTTGAGTTGCATCTAGAATCGTCAAAATTCATCTTGACGTCGTCGCGTCCAATTCCAATCTGCCGCTGTCCAGTTCGGTATTTTTGTTATATCTCCCATATACGAATTTGGATTTTGGTATTCTTATGCTTTCTGGAAAGCTTGGAACATTATCTACAACTTTGTCCATTGTGAGAATTTCTGAAAACGCTGTTTTCATGTCCAAAATCGCGTTGGAATTGAATCTATTTTCGTCCCCGATTTTCCTAAGCAGTCTGTATTTCGGGGCCCACATCTCTGACTTTCCTTATCCAAAATAGGCGTTCCATATATGCAAATTGATCAGCACGAAATGATCTACAACTTGTCAGTTATACATTTTTCTGTTTGAGGCCGTTAAGAGGCCGAAAACATCATGAAAATATTCAGCACCTGCTGTCCAGTCTGAAAACTTGAGAGGAAAAAAAGGGCAAGTGCATACAAAAGAGCCGCACTAAAAAAGGTGAAAAAAATCAAACAAGAAAAGTGAATCAAGAGAATAAACTTTCAGTTGTGCATCGTTGGATATTGTCCTTTCTATAGCTGATTGTTTGCTTGAGCTAGGTCTAATTCTAGGCTAGTCCAGCACATCGATCATCACTTTGGACTATTATTCAACTTTGCATTACTGATATTGAATTGATGTTCCACATATCAATAGCCTGTCCAAGCTACAACTTCTACTAACCATACAGGGAAGGACCTTGCAATCGCTTTGCCATCACTTGAGTTTCAGGTTATCACGAACCAGCCATCGGTTGCACCACCTACTTGCATCAGTAAGAACTAGTAAGAACTTGATAGTAGCTTGAGCGTGAGTGACTTGATAAGCTCCACTTTCTGGTAGTTTATAGGAAAAATATATACTCTTGTATTTTCTTGTTTGCTACAAACTATGGCAGGTCACACCTCTTACTCTCATGAGAAGAAGTATGGTGCTACATCTTTTTCCACAACTCAGTTTGATGAATATGATGAGTTTGACGCTTATATTGATTTGAAATATTTAAAACAAGGTAAGATGAAGGTAAAAAAAATACTATAAGGAATTTCAAATCTTGTTAGGACTTAGTGGGTTAAATGAATGTGAAGAGGCAACTGAAAATAGATTTTTGAAAGGACTTAATGAGGATATTCAAAATATTCTAGTTCATGAAACATACAATTCTCTTTCACAATTGTTGAAATGTGTCTGTAGAGCTGAAAGTATACTTGCTGAATCAATCAAAGAATTTTTAACTTCATTAGAGGTACCCATTGTTGCACCTCCTTTCGTAGCTAATATTTTGCAGGAAGATAAGCATTGTCGAAAGAAGAAGCATAAAGAGGGGAACATAAAGGAAAGAGAGATCACTGCTGCAACGTATGTAAGTGAAGATCAAACAACTGAGATTGCTCCTACATCAAAAGAAGCGGACCTGCAAGGTAATGAAAAAGGTGATGCACTTGCACTTTGTGAGGATGATACTGATGAGCTAAATTTGTCTAGCAATCATGCTATTGTAGAGCAACAACAAACTGTTGATTTACCTTTGTTGCCAGATGATTTGCTTAATGTTCCTTGTGATCAAGAAGAGTTATGCAATAACACTTCACTTATATCAACTCCACAACTAGTGAATGAACATGATACTTTTGTTTTAGAATCCAATACTTGTGCTGATGATAAACATATTCACATTGTAAGCAAAAAAGATGAGCTGAAATTATTGTCTTCATTAGATACATTTAGTTACATTGAATGTGTTGTTTCATATAAGTTAAATAGTATTGAAGATATGTTTGCTGAACAACCAAATTTGTCGTGTCTATCTAGAAACACTTTTCATGTTATTGGTAATCATAATGAGCAAGGAGAGTATATGGTGCATCGCATTTACATTTGCTCAAATCTAAAACCTCCTTTTGGTATGCATCTTCCTTTGCCTCCTGTTGCTACTAACCTTTTGCAGGAGAATATAGATGAGTCGAGGACGACTCAAATTCAAGAAGGGGAGGATGATGAGGACAACACCGGCATATATGCAAACACAACACTTCCCACACCTTCCACTTCTTCCAATACGTCAACAACGTCTCTGTCGACGACGTCGACTGCAGAGCAGGAAACTCGACAGATTAGAATGAATCCATATGTCAAACCATTGGAGCCATCAACGTCGGAGGATCAGCGATACAACATCAAGTTTAACAAAACCATGACGCACCGGGCCGAATTCATGATCAAGCCCAATTCGTCCACTAGTCCGGTTCGGCCATCCAGGAGCAGCGCATATTCAAATGGGCGTAACTTGGGCATCCAGACTTCGTTTGGGATGTTCTACCACTTCACGGAAAGCTTAGGAGATAAGCTTTCCAACGGATCTGGCCTCACCTCTAAATTCATCCCAAGTCGCCTGGAATCAATGAAAAACTCAAGTGGACCAAATCTGCCAGGTGCTGCGCCACCTCAATTTTGGGCCCAAGGCCCATGTACCCCTAGGGTTTCACGTCCACCCCCTTGGCCACCCCCCTAGGCTATATATAGCAGTCGTTTCGTTGTTTGTTCTTAGGTTTTGTTGTGTTTGGTAGACCCCGTGTGCATCCCTCCTCGTGGTTGCGTGTGTCAACTAGACCATCCGACACGAGAAACAGAACCTCACCCTTGTTCGAGAGTTAATTTATCTTGTGCTTAATTTCTATTTGCAATTTTAGATTACTATTTATCTTGTTCTTGCGTGTTCTTTGGTTGCATTGCAGGGATTGATCTTCGTGATCTGGTCAGCCGCGTCTTGGCACGGTTGATAACAACTCGTGAGTGTGGTTTAGCCATTGCCGGATTTCGATCCTTGTGTGGTTGGTATCTAGATCGTCAAGATCACTCTCCACCAAACCAAATTTATCCATCTCACCAGAAGATCGGGCACCCCTGTGCGCATCAGGTGTGCTCCAGTAGACAGCGGCTAGTAGCAAATCCACGAGACTACGATGATCTGCGGGCTGTGCTGCTGCGGTCTGTGGGCCTACGGACTGCGGACGTGGTGGCGTGGCGTGGCGCCGGGATCACGCGGGTCCTCTCGCCGTCGTGAAGCAGGGACACGCAGCAGTGGTGCGGCGCTGGCCACCGGGATCACGTGGAGTCGCCGACGGCAGACGCGGAGGTCGACGCCGAGTCGCCGATGGCAGACGCAGACGCCGGACACGGTTGGCGTTGCCGCGTTGCAGATGAACGGACATGTAGCGCACAGGCGCAGCCGCGCAGCAGAAGGGACCCGACGCGATCACTAGAACTCCAGGAGGCACTTGCACACGTGACACGACTACATGTCTACAGGTAGTCTGTCTACACAGAGCGGGCCCATCGGTGGAACAAGCTGCAAGCCTGCAACAGTGCAACGAATAGGCCCAACTTCCCAAGAAACCTTCTTGCCTCGCTAGCTATTTGCTCATTCACTTCAGCGGACAGCAGCGGCCCAAAAAAGGTCACCATGACCTAGGCTGGGCTGCTATGCCCATATATATATGTTAACTGCCTTAACATATATACAGAGGGGTACAACGCCAAGCCCCGGACTGTAGCCCACCCAGCCATAGGCCTAAATCCGTCCTTGGTTGCATATATAGCAAGCTGCACTAAAGCTACCGAGTCCAGACATTGAACCACATGCTTCTGAATTCTGGACTATAGCAACTGCACTAAAGCAAACAGGAATACAAAATCCCTCACATGCTATTGAGTTCTGACATTGAACCAGTACTAAAGATATTGCTTGACTTTAGTTAATCAAATATGATTTTGTATAAACTTCTCCCTGTGGTAAAGACTAAGCTTTCTCAAGAGCTATATTTGTCTTCAACTAATCATTGGTCCATTGTCAACACAAAACGTCTATTCTGAAGTACAATAAATGTGCAATCGGAAGACAGTAAGGATGATATGAAAGACTTCATGCTATGAAATACAAATAACATGAAAGCTCAACAGTGAAGTAAATTAACCTTCGGTTGTTTGCTCCTAAGATGGCCTGACCTTATGAGATCTTGGCTCTCTGGTGGCATGTCAAGTCTAAGTAGGAGGTGTTGAAAAATTGCAAAATGGAGAATTCATTGTCCAGATACGGCAATCATGATAGTGTGAGTTTGTTATTTTATTGTGACTGAGCTTCATTGTCATATTAAATTTAGTCCTATCATGACTTATACTATCTCCAACACCGCAGCATCTGATTGTCATATTAAAATTTTGCAATATGAAGAATTCATCGTCCACATACGACCGTCATGATATTAAATACTCTTTTGCATATCTGTAGTATATGAACATCATAATACGAAATGAAGAATATATCATGTTTGCCCTATGTCCTTATATTTTAACTATGAATAGCTCCTTTGTAATTTAATCCAAAACACAGTTCACAGCCGCTGCCGCTGGAAGACCCAAGATGTGCACGCTAGCGCGCAATCTATTCTAGTTATTATTATGTGTTAAGTTAACGAGATCTCACAAATCTGATTCTGTGTATGATGAGGACCATACGAAGGGAGTATGACTGCATGCTAAAGCTCCCAAATATCATAAACTAAGATCCATAATGAGACGGAGTATTATGCTATAGATGATGGGGTTTCAGTGATGACCAATAGTTGTTGTAATTACTTTATCTTGGTATGATGCTCTGACAGACATAAGAATAATTGTATTAGTCGTACGATCAAGTGGGAGAATGTTAGACCTATTATGATCTAGATTAAACAGTAATCATCATTAGTAAAGGGGCAGTATTAGAAAATACGCAAATTAGACTGTCCTTAAAGGTAACTACATAATATGCCTATGATTAGGGGCTAAAACACAAATTGGTTGATCTCAGGTCGGTTAGTGCTATAAGTATAAGGGACAGCACACCAGTATCACTTAATCGCGTCATTAGTATAGCTGGTCAGTAACTAACTCTACCTCTCCTCAAACCAATTTGAAGTGCGCATTCACCGATCTAAAGACTGAACCGCGCCACGAAGAGGATCTCCGCAGGGATTCAAGGTCTTCATCATGTTTCAAAGCGATGGTATGATCAAGATCGGGTTCTTAATTCTTAATCCCTAATTTCATATTGTAATTATTACTGTATTTATGCAATTTAATAAGATCCGCAATAAATTAATTCTCCATTTTAGTTTACATCCATACCTGCTAATACCACGTCGCCGTCGTGAGGCAAAATACAGCCTCCTACACTTTCCTGAGGCAGATGGGTTTTCGTCGGCAAGCTCTACTGTTGGGCTTCGACGTTTTGGGCTGGTGACGGCCGGTGAAGACCGCTCGATTGGCCTCGTGCTGAAGCTTATGCGATTCGTTGGGCTTTTGCCGATTATGCATCGATGACCAATGGGCTTACCACGGCCGACGACCCTCAGCCTTCAGGCCCCAGCTGAACTGTTCTAGCTGAAGTCATTGTTGCTTCAGCCAGCCTCTCACAGGGTTTCAATTTTTTGTTTGGCACTGGAAATTCGGGATATGACCGCTCACCGGCAGCGATTTCTCACGAATTTCGCTCAAAAGCCAGTACAAACCAGAGAAAATTTGTATTGAGGCATTGAGTTTCATCAGTTTTAATTACGGTTTCTCGCTAGGGTACCCAGCGAGATTGTGAAAAAAACATTCTTTTTTATTTATCGAAAACCGAGCGAGGACAGAACCAAGTGGGCGCAACCCAACGTGGGCGAGCGGTGCAATATGTTGACAGGGCTATATGTCGATGGTAGTGTTCCACAAATTGCCTCCACACGAGAGGAGTTTAAGGTAATAAATTACTCAAGAAAAAAATATTTTTTTTGAAAAAAAATTTCTTGTCAAACGCTTGAAACACATTTTAGATTTTTTTGCAAGTTTTTCCCATTATGAATTTAAAATTTGGACCAATTCTTTTTTTTTTTCGAAAGCGTGAATTTGGACTAATTCTACCGAGTGGTTTTGCACATCGTACCAGCGGTACCTGTTATGGTTGAATTTTATTAAATTCGAGCAAAATTTCACGGAATTGTGAATCTGGCGTCTCATACTGCGCACAACGTTGGTAGAAGAGTTGGAGAGGAGAAAGTAGTCTAACTATCAGACCCAGCTCCATGACCACGACCGCTCAGTAACCCTCTCGCCACCGCCCGGCCTCCTCTCTCTCTCCGTGAGGCTCGCCGTCTTGAGAGGAGGGACCCGCTCCTCCTCCTCCTTCCAACCCCCTCTCTCTCTCCCTTCTCCTCCCCCATCCCCTTCCCTTCCTCCTTCCACGACCTGGACGGGTGCTTTCTTCCCCGGTTGGTGGCTCGCCGGTGACGAGTGGTGGACACGGGCGGTGTCCGGTGGTGGTGGAGGCCGATTTGGGGTTTGGGTGGTCAGATTTGGAGGGAGTATCTTCTAGATCTAGTTTTTAGGTTTAGTTGTTTTAGGATTGTCGTGGTGATGCTTCTTTTGGTGCTCCATGGTCTTCACCGGTTGGCGGTGGTGCTAATTTCTGGAGTAGTCGCTGGAGTGGTGCTCTCGTCGCCGTTGGCTCCACTGTGAGTCGTGGGACGGTGGATGGTGCTGCGGAGGGTGGGGAAGAGCTGTCTTCCTTGCCCTCCGTGTTCTGTGGTGCCGGATCCTGTGAAGGAGATGGCATTGGTGACGGTGACCCTGTCGTTTTGGCGGGGGCTTTTGATCCTTGGTGCGGCTTTGGTGCTGGTGACAGCGCCGTGGTGGCTACCGGAGGTTTGTGCCCCTCTCTGATGTTCGCCTCTGTGGTGAGCACGCGTTGGACTTTGTTGCTGTGGCAAGTTGAGGACCGTGCGGTGGAGAAGTTGGTTTGGGATCTTCGTACTTTATCCCTGGTTTGAAAAAAGCATGTCTCTCCGATCGTGCAAAAATTCCTAGTATGATTGCAATTGTACTAGTGCAAGCACTGCTCCACACTTGTTTTAATTGCTTGTTTCAGACGAGGGTGTGGCAAGATTATCTTAATTCTGCTTCTAGTAGGAGGAGTGGGTTTAATTTGTGGAGGAATGGTGTAAGAGTAATTCCTATTGATGTAACTCTTTGTTTTTTAATCTAATGGAAATGCTGTTACTCTAAAAAAAAGCTGTTACTCTAAAAAAAAGAGAACTGGAGAGGAAAAAACTAACCCAAAGTTTGGGTTCTAAACTCCTAATCTTATTAATCAGTAATCACATCCCGCTGCAGAATCCATCCGAAATACTGTTGCTTTTGCTTTCGTAACATAATTATTCAGCATGAGCAAAAGCCAGCGAGCCTGTGTGTAAGGAATGAAATTTTTTCTCATAGATTTCCTAAATAAAACAGTAGTTGAATCGGTAACATATAAACATCTGCTAGCTCCTGCCACTAGAACTGGGGCGTGCTGCAAGCTGCATCGCCAAGCTTCTGACAACACTAGACATATTTGCAGCTCTGCTCTCCCGGGCGCCGCAGCACGGAGGTCTCTGCTGCAAAGTTATTTTTTTTCCCGCGTCTTTCAGGAGTTTCAGGCTTTCAGACACCGCGGGGCAGGCCGTTTAACTTCTGAACTGAATTTGTCGTGTAGAATTGCCATCCTGAAGTGTCTGCATCCTCCTCATGTGGACAGTCTCAGAGACATCGTCGCGATCAGGACGCACACGAGCGCCAGCGCCGCGCTGCCCTTCGTCGTCGTCGGGGCGGCGCCGACGTCGCTGTAATCCGGAGGCGAATTTGAGCCGTAACCAGGAGGGGACATTGACCCGTAGTCAGGAGGGGTCATTGATCCGTACACCGGAGTTCCGGTGTCCGGCGTGGTGGGCGTCGGGGTCATCGGGACGGTCGGGGTCGGGGTCATCGGGACGGTCGGCGTTGGAGTGGTCGGTGCCGGCGGGGGAATCGTGTTCTGGCCTTGAGCGCTGTGTCATTTCACGTAAAAACAAAAAATTTTCAGCTCTGGTCGCTAATATCAGATTAACAGTTCTTTCTTTCGAGTTTTTCTTGAATTGATAATTTGATACGAAGTTACCTTGAGGCTGGATACTGGCACGACCCTGAACCTGCAGGATTGGAGACGATTCGCATGAGAACGAGATGCTTCGCCAAGTATCATTACTGATGCTATGCATGCCTTGGAGACAGTGAGCTTACTCGGGTCGGTGGTGGTGGTGGTGGCGGTGCCGCCGAAGTCGCAGCTGGTGGGGAGCGGGTTCTTCTGGTAGTAGCTGTTGAAGGCGTAGGACGCGTGGTCGTGGACGGTGTCCGGGTTGAAGCAGCTCGCGCCTGGCTGGATCGCCGAGCAGTCCGCGCCGTAGCCGCAGGCGTAGTCCAGCGCGACCTGCAGGGCGGTCGGGTTCGCGCTCTGGCTCGCCACGCACCACGTCCCGCCGCCGCCGCCGCCGTTCGCGGCCGCCAGCGACGGGAACGTGGTCGACAGCGGCACCGCGCTCGGGGCGGTGGATACGGACGTGGGCGTGGTCACCGTCGGGTACGAGGGCTTCGCCACCGAGACGGTGGTCAGCAGCCTGTGCGGGTTGGATGCATCCACTGCCTCTGCTCTCTGCTGCTCTGCTCCTGCCAGGATCAAATGAAACGTGCAAGGTGAAAAGATTTGCTGATTGTGATGGGCTCCTTCACTTATACACAGGCCAAAGTCGCTTTCTTTTGGTTGATGGTCAGTTTCTCATGTAACATCATCTGTTCTTGTGCTTACTGTCATGCTTGTTCAAACACCAATCACACACTAAATCTTCTTTTGCTAGAACTAGGTGTTTTTATGCTTTAAGTACACATCAGTATGACAGCATCAGTGTCAAACATCATCACGTTCCTACAGGATCATGCTGTCAAAACAGAAAAAAAAAGGAACAAGAAGACCATACACAACAGTTCAAGAACTCACCGACACACAGGGCAACAAAGACGGTAAGAAGGAAGCCGATGCAATTCAACGTCCTAAGACCCATGCCTCCCTGCACAGCTCGCTCGCCTTCCAGACACGGCAGGATGGACAGACACAGACAGCAACCTGACGATCGGAGAAGTGTAAAGTAGGGGCCCTGCTTTCCCTGCGGCCAGCGCGTATATATACATGGGCGCCATGGCGCCGAATCAAAGGTTCCTTCCGCGGCAGGGGAGGGGAGGCAAGAGAGAAGGAATAAGAGGAAACTTGGGAGGGGAGGCTGGGAGCTTTGCAGGGGCACGCAAGACCGACGGGGGCGCAAGAAAATACGTACGGCAAAGAAACGCGTCGTGGGGGAAAGCAAAAGGGCAGGCTCCTCCAGTCCTCCTCCGATCGATCAGGGCGGGGAGATCTAGCCGGAGAGGCAAAGTTGCTGGGACGAGGAGTACGCCTACTTTGGAGGTGAAAGAATTCTTCATGTCGGACCGACGCGCGCGTTCACCGAAGCCCCATGCTTGCATGCATGGCGCATCGGGATTGCGGCGAATATTTGGCTTTGCGGTTCTATATACGCGCAGGGCCTGTACGAGGTTCAGATAATCAGATTATGTTAATGGAGCTTCATCAAAGTAGAGATAGCATAATGGTTGATCTGAAGACTGGACTGGACACCGGCTTTGGCTTAGGGATCCACCTTAATGATGCAGTGATGATTACGGTCGAGATTAAAATTTGAAGGAGAAAAAATGTAGGGCCGCTGGGCCTTTTATTTTCATCAATTTTAATGAGGGCTTTAGTGTTGTTAATTTTGGCATGTTAAGTTGCTAGTGCTTACTTCTGGTAGTTTTGTTTACTATTGTCATTTTTTTCAAGATCGAGTGCAGTTTTTCTCGGTACAAGCATATCCTTGTATAGGGAAAGCCTTAGAATGAGCTTTGAGATCCATGCAACCACTCCTCCTCTCTTTTATTTACATTTTGCAAAAAGGTTTACAGAAAAATTTGAATTCTACCTCCCTCTCCTTCTCTCTCCGACTCGACCTAGTCAGCTCCTTTCCCACCGGTTGCCAACACTAGGCAACGACCACCACACTGCCACCTTGAGCCATCCCTTCGGTCACCATCTGTGAGGGAGAGAGGAGACGAAGGAGGGGGGAAGTACTCATGCGCAAGAATTTGAAATTTATCAGATATTGTTTTGCAAAATATGAATGGGGACACAGAGAGGGTGTTCGCATGGATCTCAAGATCCATCCTAGGGCTCAGGGGTGGATTTGGGCCTATGGCTAGGTGAATTCTGTAGGGGCGATGTTATACTTTATATATATATATATATATATATATATATATATATATATGAAGACGGTTAAGCCCAATATATGAGCTTTGCAGCCCAGCCTGGGTCCCGGTGATTTTTTTTGGGCTGCTGCCGCAGCGACTGGTCTAATTTTGGGCAGCAGCCGAAGTGTCCCTGGACGGCTGGACCAACGCTACAGCCTACAGCCTACAGCCCAAAGTTTCTTGGGTCGTCGCCCGTCAGTCCGTCACGTACTCATCTAGTGCAACGGTGCAATGCAAGTGCTGAAGCCTTGAATTGCGTGAATGGTGACCAACTGATCGCGTTATTCGTGTCTCTTCATTTGGGCCTGCGCTGCCGTCCGTTCGTCTGCCGGCAGCGACTCGGTGATCCCGGTCCGCGCCGGCGCCGCCACACCACGTGCTTCCGGGCTCCACGCGACGCGACCACGCCGGCACGACGCGTCGACGGTCGACGCCGACGACGCGTGCTTCCGGGCTTCCGGCTCCGGGCGACCGGGCTGCTAGCCTACTGGCTACTAGCACTGCTGCAGTGCTGCACCATGGTCCACACCTCCACGGCACATCTGCACCAGGCCACCAGCCACCGGCGGACCGGCCCACCGCCCACCAGCCAAGTAGCCAACAGTACTACTCTCTCTCTTACTTAGCTCGTTGATTTAATTACTAACTTGATAGTTAATTTCCATTTATTTGTACAATTGTACAGCCTCTCATTTAGATAAAAATTTACATTAAATTAGGGAGAATGAAGAGGACTTTGACATCTTATTTTCAAGCACACTCGCAGTCTAGTCAATCTCATATAGAAATGGTTAGAACGGACCCAATGGGAGGTAGCATCAATGAGGAAAACAATCATGTGATTGGTGTTGAATTCGATCAGGATGATATTGTTGCTGATCCTGGGCTTCGAAAACCGATCGAGGAGTTCGATGTAAATGTTAGAGATGCTGCTAGAAGGGAGTACTTGCAATTGGGACCATGCCAAACATTTTCAAGGGATGAGGTCACGCAAATTTGACCTATCTCGTGCTAGTGGTAAGTTAGATTTTTGTAAATTTGAAATCGATTTAATTCCTTATGTTTTGATTTACTTTATATGGTAACTTTTCAGGTTCTGATTCATGTCCTGTTATTGATGAATAAAATGTCTCATGTTTGGATCGGCTTAATCTTCGTTATCTAGATACTCAAACTATATTGTTCAGATTTTAGAATATATTGTATTAGTGTATTGTGTTTTTGGATTTTATTATTGCTTCGCATAGCTAATTTATTGTATTTTCATATAAGTTTTAGAATATTATATATTAGCCCAGAGCTTGATGAGATTCTGCGTCCGCCACTGCTAGGGCTCCCATGTACAATGATATCCTGGTAAAGGGACGTATCTTCCCTTTTTTTTCAAAGATATATGCAATATGGTTAAAACTAGTTGCGTCTCACTTCATTTGAGATTTTAACCAATCACCTGTTGAACACCACAAAAGGTAGATAAGACTTGTGAAATCAACAAGTTGGAAAGTCCAGAATCAAAGATATCAAAATAAGAGTTGAGTTAGAATCTTGTCACATCTGATGATCTGAAACTAATCCTGCCATAAAGTTGAGCCAAAAACTATAGTTACGAAACAGATCTGGACGACTTCTTTTTTGGCTTCGCTTGAACAATTTCTATTACCATAGTAACAAACTATGAGTCTATGACGCTGACTAGAGGTGGTGTATTTTTGGTACGTAACCCATCGAACTGAGGGACACTTCACGTCCTAATCATGTCACCTAAACTGTTCGCTCTTTAGCCTTAAACAGGCTTATATATGTAGCATAATATCATTGCTTTGCCACTCATCTCTCGGCTTTCTTTTCTCTACGTTGATCACATCCCTTTTCACGTACAACAAAAGTATTGGCATACCCTACGACCTCAATGTTGATGACATTATCCTCAGCGCTTCGCTCTCTTATTTACTCCAGCACACTAGTGGTGGAGAGAATTTCTTATTTGCTACTAAAACTTAGCCAAATCCATAATTTAATATCATTTTTTTTCAAGTTCACGATTTTCACTTTTCGCTTGAATTTCTTTCCCTATATGTCACTCCCGTCAAAAATGTCTCTTTGCCCTTGCCTTTTTAATACGTTACAAAATAGAAAAATTCATAAAAATAGTATAAAATTCATAAAATTGCTATGGATTCATAAATTATGCGTACTCAAATTTGAAAGTGAATTTTAAAAAAATTTTGGGATGTAAATTTTATTTTAAAATTAATGGTACCTACCATGCATGTCTCATGAAAATAAGATAAAAATATAAATAGGGAAATTATGAAATTTGACCAACAAGTAGACCATGATTTTACATAAATCTGGAAATCTGAATTACTCAATTTGGAGTTAAAATGTAGGAAATGAAATGTTTCAAAGTTTTAAATTTAAAAATTACGAAAGGGGTATTTTCAGCATTAACGGAGCTTTCTAAAGGCTAAATCTAACGGAGTAGATGGAAATGCATGGCATATAGGGAAAGAAGTTCACACGATAAGGGCAAATCATGAACTTAAAAAAATTGATGGCAGATAGTGGATTTGAATAAATTTTAATGATAAATAAGGAATTCTCTCTTAGTGGTGTGCTTAGCCAAAGTATGCGACGAGTGACCTTGGCAATCTCCAATATTTCCTTGGTATCTAGGTCAAATACAGCTCTTACAACATTCTCGTATCCCAAGGCCAAGTAGGGTGCTAAGTTTCTTGACTGGGCTCACATGTTCTCTTTCCATACCAACCTCCATCCCCATTGACACATCCCATAAACTCCCTTCTAGGTTTGGTTCTCCACTCACATACAAGAAAGTAGATTTGTAACACCCATCTAAATTGTTTTGGACCATTGATGTGGTTTGATCCAAAAGCCCAGGTTCTCCATAGGGGGTAATAGGTCACCCATGGAAAGTCACCAATACATTGGATCTCCATCCATACATGCATAGAAAGTCATAAATCCATTGAATCTTCATCCATACATGCATGAAAAGTTATCGGATTAATCCATACTATACATGCATGGCAGCAGTTCCATTCATGTATAGACTATACACGTGGTTATGATTAGAACTTTCCTATGGATCAGATATCCGTCCCACAGACACGATTGATTTAAATCAACATATTTGGTTATTTTTGTTCAAACCATATGAAAATTTCAAAAAAATCCAAAAACATCATGAAACCATAAGATATTCAGTACTTTCAACATATATTTCAAAAATATTTAATAATTAATTTTTTTACAAAATTATAAGCGTCAATTAATATGCAAACTATCAAAATACAAAAAATATCAAAATTATATAATATTCTCTAATTTTTTAATTTTTTCAGGGACTGTAATAGTAGGTTGCGATCCCATAGAAATAGGTGCATATTTTCCTTTGATTTGATTTCCAAGTTCAAGTATGTAAGCATGAGACATCCATCTATAAACTTGCAGATGGCTTGTAGCCTAATGATGGTAGTGAGGTTGTTTGTTTCCACCCATCTAGGTTCCATCCATAGGATCGATACTACGGGTTGTGTACATCTCATGGTGTAGAGCCTGGAGCTTGCTCTATTTCTAAAAAAAAATAGGCCAAGGATAAAGCAAATCCATAGGGAAAAGGGGAAAGAAGGAACCTCCTATGTATAGATGTCCAAATGGGCGGCACGGCCCGAGCCCGATCGTGCCGTGCGGAGGTAAGACGGCCGGCCGCATTAGCAATCCGTGCGGGCAGAGCCGCCCACGCGCCTTGAGTTAGAGGCCGAACACGGCGCGAGCGAGCTAACCGTGCCGGGTCTTCCCATTTAGCCCACGAGCCTAGCGCGTGCTGTCTTAAGCCCGATCTGTGTAAATTCAAAAACCACTCTATATGTACAGTTTTGGATGACAAGTTCAAAAAATTTGCTGGAATTCAAATAAAAAGCAAAGAATTCATAAATCACAACTTAGTTAACACTTGACACATTTACAAATCACAATTTACATCAGACATCACACTGACACACTATCACATTCACATATGACACTTAGACAAATATCAAAAGGATTATTATTGAGCTGTTTTTGGAAGTTTTGGCTGCCTCGTTGTCGACGAATTATGTCGGCAATATACTTTATGGGGCTATGCGTAAGACCGAAACCCGATGGTAACACAGGAGACAGATTTATACAGGTTCGGACCCTCGAGGTGAGGTAATACCCTACTCCTGTGCTCGTGGATTGTATTGGGGTTGATCTCGATGGATCAATGTTGAGGATGGCTATGGATCGATGTGATCTCTCCTACCGATGTGATCCAGGATGTCTAACTAGGGGCCCCTGCTTCCTTTTATATAGTAGAGGGAGACAGGGTTACAGATAAGTATCCTAGTTGGTTATGGAAACGGAGGATAGAGATAGAAAGTCTATCTCTATCCTTTCTTGCCGAGTACGTAATGTACCAGATTACAACTGTGCCTTTCTTGTGATACAAGTCGGGTCTTCATGCGGGGCAGACCCGTCTTCTAGATGGTAGGCGTGACCCTGCTCCGTGAGGTGGTCCGCCTAATTTGTCTCCGTGAGATACTCGGAGACCATGTTATCCTGATAACCCCGAGTGCTTCTGGCCGAGTTGATGCTTAAGTGCTTGACTAGAACCTTCTTTATGCCGAGTGCTCCATTGGCATGCAAGGAGGTTGTGAAGGGCTCAAGAGAGCTTTGTAGGTTGAAATCTCCGAGCGACACCCAACCCATTTCTTGGAGTCCTGGAAGTCGGCGCGATAGTTGACGTCGCGGCATGAGTAGAACATCGATGCAACTGTCCTCAGCGCAGTGTGAGAAGCTGGCGTAGTAAATTGGCGCGGCTGTCCTTAGCGCAGTGCGTGTGAAGCCGGCATAGTAAGTCAGCGAGGTTGTCCTTAGCGCAGTGCGCGAGAAGCCGCAAGTTGGGGAAGCCGTCCTCGTCGTTCTTAGGAAGCGACAAGTCGGCGTAAAGTCGGCGTGGCTTGTCCTCGGCGCTTGATCTTGCAAGAAGCCGAAACCGTAGTTTGCGCCTGGCGCCGGTGTAGGCATGCCGCCGAGCCATATAACGCACTCTGGGTGCTGGTGTAGGTGTGCAGCCCTACCGAAGTTGGCGTAGGCGTGGAGCCATGCCGTAGATTGCGCTCGGGGCGGGGGTGTTGACACATAACTGTGCCATGGTCGGTGCTTGTAGCGTAAACACTTCCTTGAACCCCTGTAACATGTACATGTAGGATTTAGGCAGTATCTGAATATGAAAACATTTGGTCGGATAGAAAATCCGGCTATCTTTATGTGCGAAATAGCTATTTTTTATTTTTCTTACTTGATGATTTTTGTTAGTCCGAGTGGTTTTTCTTCCTTTTGTTATGCACTCTGCCCGACTAGTCTAGCCCCCAGCGTAGGGAGTTGGCACATGGCTTTTTATCCGTGGCACTCGTTTGGGTGACATAGAGTTCGCCGTGTTATGGGTTCAGAGCTTCACTACTCAGAATTATAATGCACTCGGATTTCACTTAAATCACTAAGTAACAAAAGCAAAAAATAACTATGAAAAAGATGGGTACACGCAAGTGCACACAATTATGTGTAGGCCCGACTTACTGCTTAGTTGGAATTCAACTAAGTATCAAGTCAAGAAATAACTATGAAAAAGATGGGTGCATGCAAGTGCACACAATTATGTGTAGCTCCCGACTTACTGCTTAGTTGGAATTCAACTAAGTAGCAAGTCAAGAAATAACACAAGTTTATATGTGAAAAGATTATGATGATAAAAAACTTAGCTACTTTGCTGACGACGATGTCATCCTTGCTTTTGAGCTTTTAGCCCCCGGGCGTATTACCTTGTAGGCTTGAAGCGCAGACATGGACTTGTAGCCGTCTTAAAGTTTGCGCCGGGCGGGCGTTAGCGTGGCCGTCTTGAGTTTGACGTGGCATGCAATGAAAACCGTATAATGCACTTTCGAGTCTTTGGCGTAGCCGTACAATCGTGCCAAAGGTTGCGCTCAGGGCGCTGGCGATGGCATGAAGCCATGCCGAGTTGACGTAGGCATGCAGCCGAGCCATATAATGCACTCGAGTCTTTGGCGTGAAGCGTCTGACCGTACCAAAGGTTGCGCTCGGCGCCGGCGTTAGCGTGAAGCCGTCTTAGAGTTGGCGTAGGCATCTTGATCGAGCCGTATGATGCACTCGAGTCTTTGGCGTGAAGCGTCTTGGCCGTGCCAAATGTTGCGCTTCGAGAACCTGGCGTTAGCATGAAGCCGTGCCGAGTTGACGTAGGCATGCAGCCGAGCCGTATGATGCACTTGGGGTGCTGGCGTAGGCGTGCAGCCGTGCCATAAAACCATCTCGCATTATCCTGCATTGTACCCTATGGGGACAATGAAAAATACGAGTAGTAGAGAAAAAACTAGATTGTAAAGCAATATGCATGATATCCAATTATGTATTTTTATTATCTCAAATTGTCGTCTTTTTATCTTTTCCGTATTGATTTACGCTTCTCCGAGTATGTTTAATTCATTTTTGTTAAGCACTCCGCCTAGCTCATCAAGTCCCTTAGCGTTAGGAGTTGGCGTGGAGCTCTGTCTCCGGACACGCGTCAGGAAACCCAAATTTTGCATAGGAATCAGAGTTTCACTACTCAGAATGTGTGACACTCGGAATCGGTAAAAGTCATGGAAAAGATCAAAAGAAACTTGAAAAGAGATAGGTGTAGATAATGCAATATCAGCAATGTTATCTTTCTGTGATTGACTCCGTATTTTGCCCGAGTAGATTAGATCCTTTTACTAAGCACTCTGCCAAGCGCATCAAGTTCCTTAGTGTTAGGAGTTGGCGCGGAGCTCTGTCTCCAAACACGCAATAGGGAAGTATGAGTGTTGCATGGAGACAAGAGTTTCGTTACTCGGATCAACCGGTACTTAGGCTCAACAAGAAGTCAAAAAGAAAGATAACGATTGGGTACAGATTGCACCTAATTAGGTGTAGCCCCCGACTTACTGGTTAGTCGGAATCCGACTAGGCAGCAAGTCAAATCAATCTCAGTGAAAGAGAAGAAAAGGGTGCGCGATTGCGCACCTAATTAGGTGTAGCCCCCGACTTACTGCTTAGTTGAATACCAACTAAGTAGCAAGTCAAGTGATAAATTATAATGATGTAATTGAGTATAAAAATAGACAATTTAGCTCTTGATCGTGTCGTCCTCACGCCCGAGTGAACGAGCCCCCGGGCATGTCACCTTGTCAGCGTGGCTGTCCTCGGCGCCGTGTGCGAGAAGCCGGCGTAAGGAAGTCGGCGCGGCTGTCCTTGGCGTCGTGCGCGCGAGAACCCAGCTTAAGGAAGTCGGCGCGGCTGTCCTCGATGTCGTCTTGTGGCCGGCCCTAAGGAAGTCGGCGCGGTATCCTCGGCGTCGTCTTGTGCGAGAAGCCGACCTACAAAGTCGGCCTTGGTGTCCTCGGTCGTCTTGTGAGAAGCCGGCCTAAGGAAGTCGGCAAGGCTGTCCACGATGTCGTGCGCGAGAAGCCGGCCTAGGGGAGTCGGCGCGGCTATCCTCGGCGTCGTGCACGCGAGAAGCCGGCCTAAGGAAGTCGGCTCGGCAGTCCTCGACGTCGTGCGCAAGAAGCCGGCCTACAAAATCGGCGCCGCTGTCCTCGGCGTTGTCTTGTATGGCCGACCTAGGGAGTTAAGCGGCTGTCCTCGGCGTCGTCTTGTGGAAGCCGACCTAGGAAGTCGGCCTTGCGATCGTCGGCCTGATCTTGTGGCCGACCTAGGAAGTCGGCGCGCGATCCTCGGCGTCGTGCTCGCAAGAAGTAGCCTAGGAAGTCGGCCTTGGTTGTCGTCGTATGATCTTGAGAAGCCGACCTAGGAAGTCGGCGGCGATTCTCGGCGTCGTCTTGTGAGCTTGCCCCTAGGAAGTCGACGCTTGTATCGTCAGCCTTGATCTTGTGAGCCGACCTAGGAAGTCGGCCTGGCGATCCTCGGTGTCGTCTTGTATGGCCGACCCTAAGGAAGTCGGCGCTTTATCCTCGGCGTCGGTAGCGAAAGCCGGCCTAGGAAGTCGGTCTGGCGATTCTCGGCGTCGTCGCCGCCGAAGCCGACCCAAAAAGTCGGCGCTGGTATCCTCGGCGTCGTCTTGTGGCCGACCCAAGGAAGTCGGCGGTCATGGTTTCGGCCGAAACCTCTTCTATCGTCACCATGGTGACGTCTCCCATCTTCTTCTCGCTCCCGTCGCCGAACTTCAATGTCATGGCGAAGGTCGTGGTTTGTTGTTGTTGCCGAAGCAACGAGTGGGTGCGGCGGTAGTTGTTGTCGTCGTCGCCGCAAGTTGGGGGCGTAGGAGCCGTAAGCCGGGACGGCGTAGAAGCCTCGCCGTGATCTTTGGGATGAGATCCGCTTTGTCATCGAGGTCCGCCATGTCCTTGCTGAGGTGCACCAAGGATCGCCGAGGTGCCGAGCGAAATTCACGTCGAGCTCCATCTTCGCACGGGATTCACGTCACCCCTGCGCAGTCTGTCTTCAAACGATCGCCACGGTTACATCCGAACTCCGTTTTCGATGATCTTAGACTCGTTGGAAAGATAACAAGATAAGATTTCCAACGCATCCAAAACCACCCCAAAATTCCTTCCGAGTCAACGGAAAATCATGATGCAAGTTTCATCCAGATTCTGGACGTGAATAGATCGCATCTTCCCGCGTTCGCTTCGTGGTTGAAGTTGTCTTCCGATCGGATCTGATCCGATTCTTCAAGGACAAGCCAAGGTTGTTGATGACAAAATCCAAGCCTCCAAAATAGGAAGCTTGGCCGAAGGTGAATTCGACGGCGCTGCCGCCGGGAGATGCCATCGAGCTTGATGAAGATGATCTTAGCGCTGCCCCTACCTGGCGCGCCAACTGTCGACGAATTATGTCGGCAATATACTTTATGGGGCTATGCGTAAGACCGAAACCCGATGGTAACACAGGAGATAGATTTATATAGGTTCGGGCCCTCGAGGTGAGGTAATACCTTACTACTACTCCTGTGCTCGTGGATTGTATTGGGGTTGATCTCGATGGATCAATGTTGAGGATGGCTATGGATCGATGTGATCTCTCCTACCGATGTGATCCAGGATGTCTAACTAGGGGCCCCTGCTTCCTTTTATATAGTAGAGGGAGGCAGGGTTACAGATAAGTATCCTAGTTGGTTATGGAAACGGGGGATAGAGATAGGAAGTCTATTTCTATCTTTTCTTGCCGAGTACGTAATGTACCAGATTACAACTGTGTCTTTCTTGTGATACAAGTCGGGTCTTCATGCGGGACAGGCCCGTCTTCTAGATGGTAGGCGTGACCCTGCTCCGTGAGGTGGTCTGTCTAATTTGTCTCCGTGAGATACTCGGGGACCATGTTATCCATACTCGTTAAACGGTGCGCGGCGGCGGCGCACCAGCACGAAACGACGCTCAAGTAGTCATCAAGACTACGGCATCGAATCGGCGGCCAATAGCCTACAAATGAAGATGAAAAGATCAAGATCCAGAAATAATAGATCAAGAATCAAACGAATGAACAAGAAAAAATAAAGATCCAGAAAAGATTCTTACCTCACCTGCGCGCCAGACCCCGGAGACACCGTGAACTCGTGAAGGCATGAACAAGAAAAGATCAAGATCCAGAAGAAATAGATCAAGAATCAAACGAATGAACAAGAAAAGATGAAGATCCAGAAGAGAATCGAATCACGCTGCTGCCGCAGGCCACCGCGACGCTCACTGCTGCCGCCCTGTGCCGCCGCGAGGCCCACAGAGCCACAGAGCCCTGAGAGGCAGAGAGTGGCGAGCCATCTGCATGCCGCGGGGGGCTCTCATAGGCGGCGGACACCGGCCACCGCGAGGGAGAGAGAGAGACATGGCGGCGCCGCCTCTCCTCGCGCGAGAGAGAGGGAGCTGGGGCGCGACCCTGTGAGGGGTCGAGGATTAGGGTTAGGGTTTACGAGTGAGAGGTGAGAGAGGCGAGCTGAGGCGAGGCGGCCACATGCCACCGCGGCGTTATATATTTCGGAGGGGGCGGCCTATTAGTCTACCGGGCGGGCAGGCCGTTGTAAAATCCGTGCGGTAGCCGGGCCGCACGCCGTGCTAACTCTAGGCCCAGGCCGCGACGCCATATCGGGTAGTGCCAACCACCCCGGTCCCAACCGTGCGTCTTGTGCGTGTCTTGGGCCAAGTTGCCATGCCTCGGGCTGGCCCAAACGGGCCGGGCTGTCTGGACAACTATACTCCTATGTGGTGGCAGAGCTTGAGTTAGGAATTAGAGGGGGCCAACAATGCATGAATTAGTATATCAAGATGGGACCATTATAATGATTAATCACTAAAACATCATAAATACTACTAATCTATAGAGTTGCATAATTGTCCCCTGCTCCTATGTGGGCATATATTCATCCAATGATATTACCCTCTTGGGGGTAGGGTGGAGCCGAATGGAGCACCGTAGAAGCGTCTAAGAGCAACCACACCTGCTACTCTATATCTCCTACTCTATATCACTTTAAACCCAACACTCTATATTCTCTCTCCTATTAAAAGAGCACATCCCTGTTTCAGGTACTCCATATCTGCTACTCTATATTCTCTTTCATGAGTATACATCAACTAACTTCCAACCGCCGTATTTACGTACGTGGGAATATTGCCTGTATTTTTAGCTGGTTTAGCTTTTCGCGTTACTGAAAGTGGGTCATAAATTGAAATAATTGATTTTCGTATTTTTAAACATAACCGTTTCAAAATTCCGAACCATGATTTATGTGGATTGATTGGAATTAGGCTGTCGTAGTTGTTGTGTTTTACGTCACATGCGTAGGCAATAGGAACTTCCGAAGCTTGCCATGGAAGGAACTGGCCACGAGGCCAATAACTTCCTTCAGAAGCCTCCTTGGCCATTGCCTTGCTCTGGAAGGAGCTTGGGGTGGCTTCCTCTGGAAGGAGCTTGGCCTGGCTCCTCTATAAATGCCAAGATGGGAGACTCCAATCCCATTGGCCCTTGTAGAAGATAGTAGAAACATTCAGTTCGCTAGTTTGAGCAATTCAAGACGAGTTCCTCTTCATCCGAGGAGTATGAGGCGCCCGTATCGGAATCGTCAGACGATGACGCCGCTGTGGTGGCGATTATCGCCACGATGATGGAGGAAGAAGAGGGTGGTCGCCGGAGGTACGCTGGCTCGTCATCGCGCCGCCGAACCATCGATCGCAAGCCACATGAGGGTTACGCCCAGCTAATGCGAGACTACTTCGCGGACTCTCCCATATATCACGAGGGCCTATTTCGTAGAAGGCAGGTATTCGTGTCCAATGTGTACATGTATACATTGAAATGTCATATGCATGTAGAGAATAATTATTGTTGCGCAACGTACGCAGGTTTCGTATGAGCAAGCAATTATTCCTCCGTATAGCGAACGCAGTCGTCGAGTACGACGATTACTTCAAGCAAAGGAGAAACAACGCCAAGAAACTGGGCCTTCATCCTCTGGTGAAGATAATAGCGGCCCTTCGCATGATGGCGTACGGGAGGTCCGCCGACAGCATTGACGAATACCTACGCATCGCCGAGACGGCGGTTCTGAAGAGCACCCGGAGATTTGCCGATGCTGTTGTCAAGGTATTTGGGGAGCAATACCTACGTGCCCCGAATAGTGATGACACGGCCAGGCTACTCGCAGAAGCCGAGCACCGGGGATTCCCAGGTATGCTCGGTAGCTAGACTGTATGCATTGGAAGTGGAAGAATTGCCCAACGACGTACCATGGCACATACACTGGACACGTCTCCAGCCCAACACTCATCCTAGAAGCTGTTGCCAGTTATGACGGATGGATATGGCATTCATTTTTTGGAGTACCTGGGTCAAACAACGACATAAATGTCCTCCATAGGTCTCCCTTATTCGATAGGTTAGCAAGGGGGGATGCACCAGCAATTAATTACATTGTAAACAACCGCCACTACTCCATGGGATATTACTTAGCAGATGGTATTTATCCTGAGTGGGCTACAATTGTGAAGAACATCCCGTTGCCACTGACAAGGAAGGCCAAGCTATACTCGCCTCTCCTCCGCTTTGCCGCAAAGATGTGGAAGCGAACTTTTGGTCAATTGCGAGGCGGTTCCATATCATTCGAGCAGGGCGGCGGCTGGGGCGAGAGGTCGCCGGGACCTAATGTCCGCTTGTATCATCATGCATAATATGATAGTGGAGGACGAGGGAGGAATAAGCCACGGGCCACCCAAATTTGAGGGAATGGGAGACCTTGTGCATCCGGAACATGGTGGCTCGCAGTTGTTGGACTCTTTCCTATCAACGAATCTTGCAATCCGTGACAAAGCGATTACCTGAGCTGACTAAAGGCGAGACCTTGTGGAGCATCGATGGGCCATGCATGGTGGTATATAGGTTTATTAATTACTAGTAGTTTGTCTGTTTCAAGTGTACTTCTATGGTGTGTTGTGCTTCTATGCTATGTAATAGTGCAAATTTCATGTGGTTAAGTTCAATTCGAAGGACTTCTATGTGCTATGATGTACTAGTATGTTACGTTAATATAAAGTATTGAGATGTGCTCCAATCCAATCACATGACAAATTCACCTTCATTCAGCAACAGCTTCAATCAGCTACAGAACCAATCAGCAACATAACCAATGACCTACACATTCACCTTCATTCAGCAACAGGTTCACAGCAACAGCTTCAATCAGCTACAAAGTCAATGAGCTACACATTCAATCAGCTACACATTGAATACATTGCATCAGCATTGAATTAGCTAAGACAGCACAGTAGAATTGAACAATCACA
This sequence comes from Olyra latifolia, assembly GCA_036346145.1. NCBI lineage: Eukaryota > Viridiplantae > Streptophyta > Magnoliopsida > Poales > Poaceae > Olyra > Olyra latifolia. The sequence goes on from CM070523.1 coordinate 32,635,956, forward strand.
AGTAGCACATGAAGTTAAACTCACTGCCGAGTAAGTTGTGTTGGATGCAATGTAGCACTTATTTTACAGTTCAAATAGGAGAACAGGAAAAACATATGAAAAGAGGTTCATTCAGTTCGGTCCGAGTATGAGTCCGACTACTGGTGTCGTCTCTCATATTTGCGCAATATTTCCTCTTGCTTCAGCTCGTAGTACCTACATTGACGCTCGCTCATTCCATCAAAATTCACCCCCATTATATGCCTCTCCCACTCCCTTTGCTTCATTTCGATGTCGGATTCAGTTGCCCAGCGCCTTAACTCCATTCCCTCCTCCTTTGTCCTAGTTTCTCGCCTCCTTAACTCCGTCTCCTCCTCCTTTGTCTTGGCAATCCGTTCCAAACTAATTCGTTTTGCCTCAACTTCTTCTTCCCTTGCCTTCGCAAGACGATCATAGTAAGCTTGCTTGTACTCCGCCTCATCTCCTTTTAAGGCGTTGAATCTGCCCAAGAGCTCAGTCGAATGTGTACCACATGACGTACTACATGCCTTGGCCTGCTTCCTGCCCATCGGCCTCCGCTCCACTATCTCGGTCTGACTCTCAACCAACGGGCTGTTCGAGTCGGCCGGAGAAGCTGCAGAGGTGGTCTTCTGTTTTTTGTTCGAAGTTTCGCCACCCGACTGCGAAGTCCACTTAGGTTGGTGCCTCAGTACCTCCCAACAATGCATGAGCACAAAGGCCTTCTTCATTTCCTGCTTATACAGGGCCAAAGCATCCTGTACCTAGTTCATTTTTCCAAAAAAAAGTTATAACATGTTAGTATTTAGCAATGTCAGTATGGATTAGTGGAACGTATGAATAAATAAATGGCATACCTTGTCTGCGTCCGTTTTCCCACTCTGGTTTAATGCAACTATCCTACGATGGCAACCAACAAAGTAACTTACTGACTTGTTTATCATATGCCACCGTGACTCAATCGACCTCTGGTCTCTCTTCAGACCTCTTTTCGAATGCTTGTTGAACTCTTTTGTTACTGTGGCCCAATAGCTTTTCGCAGTCTGATTGTTGCCAACGATTGGATCATATGACGTGTTCAACCAAACCGACATGAGTACTCTATCTTCCTCTTCATTATAATTGGGGCCCTTAGGTCCTTCCCTTCTTGACAATGACAGGTACTTCTTCCACATCTTATTGTCGTCCTCAATGTCACAGTTATTAGTATGTTGGTCATTATGTTGGCTGCAGGACACCCCTTGCGATGATGAACCATAGGGGTACGGCCCGTACTGCCCCAGCGCTATACCCGGCTGGTACACACCATACATTCCTCCCTGAAATGGAACCTGTGGTAACTCACTGCGATCACCCCCACCCACAGGGAAAGGGGCTCCCGGGATATGAGAAGGATAAGCAAAGGTTGGCCTTGGTCCTTCATACGCCATCATGCGACGAATTGCTTCATCGTCCATTGCTTTCCTGCACATCATTGCATAGGCAGCTAGAAATAACATACATGCACTGCTTGTAGTACAAATTAATAGTCGTCACAATCATTGCATGCCATATTGGAAAACCAGGAAGCCTAAAGCAAACATATTACATTGCGAAAAATATGCCTTCCGTACATAGCGGGGATGACATCATGTAACTAGTTTGACACACACAGTAGAACATATGAACCAAGCGACAATATAGTTGTCCAATTACTACGACATTAATAGCCAAAAGACATAGCACTACTAGATACCCCTGGATTGATCACTGTCGTACTCAAGCCCATTTTCCTCTAGCCAATCTTGGAACGAACCATAGTGGTCGTCATCACCAGGTTGCCAATTTTCAGGGACTACGTCGTCCGGATCAATGTCATCCCATGGGTTTCTACCTTGTTCGTCGACATGAATGTCCTTCGGTGTTCCTTCCATCTGCAGGTTGTGATCCACATGGTCTCAGGCTTGCAACGCCAAGGTGTCCAGCCTCTCCGCAATGCCTTCCATGTCCAGCACAGCCCAATTAGATGCAACCGCCGTAGGTGAGCTCCCCGGATCGAAGTGCTGCTCTGCCACGATGCGGACTTCACCCGCCACTTCCTCGATTGCGGCAATTAGAGCTTTCACTAACTGCTCTGTCTCCATCTAGAAAGATTGAAATCATAGGGAATGCTTACTTCCATACAGATCTTGGTCCTTTTAGAAAGTAAATTAGAGAAGCCTACCAAAGTTTCACTGTCATACTTAAAGGAGTTATTTGCTACATTGGAGACTTGGCAGCTATACAGAGCTATACTAAGCTTCTCCACTACTGGAATTTGTGAAATAATTATGCTTACTTGGCAGCAAAATGCCAGAGTATTCACCTAATATTCGTTCTAAATACGGTAGGCAGCATATATAGCAGGTAATAACCAAATAATTAACCACTGCACCGGGAAAAAAATGACCGTATGAATCACATATAAGACCATCAATCAATCCTTTCCACAAAAAAAGATATGTATTTTTTTTTGTTGGTCATCATGGTATTTGCTATTTTTAGCTGGAAGTTTCAGATTTAAAATGGAAAATGACAATATATAGTCCTCCTAGTCAAGCCACTACGATATGAATATGATTACTGTTAGTTACAATACAGACTATGTATCTGTACAACTTTCATTAATTGAATCAATTATAACAGAAGTAAAGCTTCAACAATAGTGCAGATCAAATTGACATTAACAGCACATGCAAAAATAATTCTAACTCAAGTATGTGGAGCACCGGAGATGTTATTACTGCTTGCAAATATAGTCATTCAACTAATATGACATTTCATGAAGCACCTGGCGGGCATGAGAGTAAATAAGCAATTAACCAACTAATTAACCACTCAACCAGGAAAATCGAAGACCGTATGAATCATATATATAGCAATATGTATACAAAATGTACAGATCAAGTATGTAATTAGAGAGAGAGGGATTCGATTCCCTAAAGCCGCGGCCAAGCAGACTACTTCAGTACTGACCTATTCTGCCCAAAAAGGTGTTCATTGTAGTTCTATGGTGGACTACAGCCAGATCTAATAGGATGAGCCAACTCATTCTTGCTTCGATCTACAAAAAACTTGCAAAATCGACTCCCCCTCCTTGCTAGGACTCTAGATCTGGGCAACCCGGTCCCCCCCCCCCCCGGTCGGCTTATCGGCCGCCGCCTTCCCTGCCGCGGCCGCCGCTCTACAACTACCTCTACTCTCCCAAGGAGGGGCGAACGCGTACCTCTTCCGGCAAAGCCGGGCGGGTCCGGCAGCGAGAGTTCGCCAGCCGGGATCGGCAGGCGACTCCGCCGTTGCTCCTCGCCCCTTTTCTCCGGTGTTGCCTCTTCCGCGCCGATGCCACCGACCTTCCTCCGCCGCTTCGGCCGCCCTTCCTTCCGTCGTCGCATCCTCTTCGCACCTCCGCCTCCTTGCATGAGCGAGCGCTGGGAAACGCCCGCCGTCTTGCGACAGATAGCGCTCGCACGCGACCCCGCCACATATCGCGTACCACCCTCCCCACGCTACTCGCTAATCTGCCTCTCGCGTAGCTGCTGTGTGGCCGGCTCGCACGCTATAACACTGTGCTGCCCCGGTCACAGTCATATAACGTACCTGGTAAAGTTGCTCTAATAAGATACGGTAAAGGCACCACGCTCTGTTTCTACAGAGGAATTGCATTTACTGTCGTCCATGTTCGCAAACTTGCAGTTGCCCTATCAGTTTAGTATCAGGCTGTCATTACGATTGCATCAGCATGAAGTGATAAATGGGTGCTTTTTTACCTGTACAAGTACTAACAACGACAAACATTATGCAGGACGTTATTAGATTTAAATCAGCCAACTACAGGAGTACTTTGTTACGCAATACGCAGGCAATAATTTGCACGATGCTGTGCCGGCCGTAGCAGCAGCACTGACAGCGACGTTGAAGTGGAGAACATTATCTTTCCTCCCGATGCGTTGCTCCCAGCCGCCTTTTACTGTAACCATGGATGCATCCGCTACACGACCAGAAAGTTTTTGTCACCTGGGGCAAGCTCTTCTTCACCTCTTCAGTTATCATCCTAAAGATGATGCTGTTTGCTTCCCTTTCCCCTTTTTTGGCTGTTCCTCAGCTGCAGAAATCATAGCAAAGTGTAGAGATTTGCTTTTTGCCCATCGAGGCTACGCCCTGGGCTGTGCGCCAATGACCGACGGTGTTAGCTCGACTTGTGCAAACCATGGTGGACTAGCAAATCTCCGTGGCCATTCATCAGTTTTGGAGTGTTTTTGTCAGCCTCTAGGCACAGGTGCAAACGGATATCCGAATTTTTGCCAAATTATCCGATATCCGAATTGATAGATAATGAATATAGCGTTGATTTTTTATACGTATTAACAACATCCTTACCAGAAATAAGAATATGAATTCAGATGAAAAGATCTATGAATTATTTGTATCCTATCGAGTAAAAAAGGAAAAAAAATTATTCTAATTGCTATTCGAATGTCTAAATTGCACCCCTACCTCTGGGTGCTTGAACTCATGTGATGGAATGGAAGTAGTATGGGCTGCATGGCCCAAATCAGCGCTGTTCCATGCTGATTCCCGTGGGCTAGGAATGTCATGTTTTCTGATCCAAAGCGTCCCAAAATCACGCTTTTTCTTTCTTTCCTTTTTTTTTTTTTTCTGGCATGGAGCTTTTTGGAGGGTTGGGTCGGATCTAACCCAACCAACGACTCGGGAATAGGGATGAAAATGGTACGATAATTTTCGATCGTCCGACCGTCCGAACCAAACTGGATAATGATTTGAATAATATTGTGGATATCTGAATGTTTTTAGGCGGATACAGTATGGATACAAATAATATCCAATGGATAATATCCGAGCTTTTTTTGGATAATATCCTATGAATATTATCCGTATAGTGAATATCCATCTACAAATCATCTCCATTATACTTCTCCACCTGTCAGTATCTTTTCCTTAGTAAGACAGTAATACTCAAATACTCACATATCATTATAACTATGAGCCCATAAAGTTGACACACAAAAGTGACAACCATATGCATTTCTGTGCTTATTTCTCTACTGTGTGTTATCGTGTATTATCCGAGAAGGAGTATCCATATCCGATTCATATTCGTAACCGATATTATTCGTATCCGTATTTGTATCCGGCATTATCCGTGTCCGAATCCGTATCCGAAAACTATATGGATACAAATACAATACGAGTGATTTCCGATCCGTATCCAATCCGTTTCATCCCTACTCGGGAAGCATAATTACCGGGAAGCGTTAGAACCCTTTGGAAGGCAAGAATGAAAAAAACACAAAAATGCAAAAAAGAAGCGTAGAAATAGAACATGAATGCACGAGTAAAACATAAGATTGCAGAACATTGAAAATGCTCTTATAGGAGAAACAAGAAAAAATCTGTTTGTCTAGATAGCTATTTAGCTAACAAGGATTCTATATAGACAACTGACATGGAATGTATATAGACAATTGTGATGTTTACAAATTGTCTATGCATGAACTGTATATAGATAGTTGACATGGACTGTTGCACATGCACCTAGGAGAGAGAATTGCTTAAAGCCAAGTCAATATGATTCATCGATGCCACATTTGTTCCAAAGTTACAAGTGCCTTCTAGCGAGTGTGGACAAGTGGACTTTGTTGACAGTGACCTATTGCAGCTGGCCTTGCAACGTCAGTGGGAGGCTGGGTGCTAAAGTGCCAATTTGGGAGAAATTTCATTTTTTGATCCTTTAGCTTGATCCACTGATGATGACTCCAAGGGATTGTTAACTTGTTATAGGCACCACAGACGAGCATTGTTCTTCCACTCATTTGGAATTATTTCTATGTTCGTTGAATTGATGGACGGATTAGCAATGGATTTGGGATATTGCACTTGGTTTTGACTATTCAATAGCGGGTTCTTCTCTAGACTGCTTGGTTTGCCTCTTTATCTCACTCGCTCATTTTGGGTGACGTGGGAGACCTTTGGAATTTGTGGTTTTGAATTGTTCTCTTGAAACTATAAAGGAATGTCATAAAAGTTGATGATCACCTTTTATGAGGAGGATAAACAAAAGTTATAACTATGATGATACTAAGATTGTTTGTTTGTTCTAAGTCAAAAGGTACATACTTTTATCCTTTTTTCTTGGACTAGGCTTAGTGTGACAATTTATCGTTGCATTTTTGTTTTTACTCTTTGAATTGTAATATATGTTTAGCTTTGGTTGTTGACTGAGAGTTCTATTATCTTAAAAAAATCAACATTCAGTTCTCCCTAGAAAAGGAACGAAAATCTTCGTCTTCCGAAAGCTATAAAATCGTTTTAGTCTGAACACCAAATCAACACAAAAAAAAAACCCAAATACTGATGATAATAAATTGTTACTGTCATGCTGTCACATCATATATATATATATATATATATATATATATATATATATATATATATATATATATATATATCCCCTACCTTAGCAATAATTAATATAACACCCATCCCTAAATCGTAGTACCAACTTGCCTTAACTATATAAGGTTTGTTGGTCCAGAACTAATTAGAACTTCTATGATAACCCTGGAGGGGTCGAAAGCCAAAAAATGCATTACCCGCGTAGATGCAGGGCTTTAATGTAATACATCGGTCCACAGATGTGAGACCTGTGTGATCTATGTGTATTTGTGATAGTGAAAATAGTCTTCTATTGTTAGTTTACAGAAAGCTCTACTAGCATATATATATATATATATATATATATATATATATATATATATATGATGTTGGTTAGATTCAAATATAGCACTAGCTGAGGGTTAACTCTTTTGGACGAAGTGACATCGAAAGCCCAAGGAAGATATTATGCACGTGTGGATTAGCCCCTAAGTTTAAACTTGCTCCAAGCAAATTTTAGCCAAGGTGATTCAGATGGTATCAAAGCATCAGCCTTCGTTATGTGGACAGTGTGGGCTAGTGGTGTGGTTACATGACTTATGACATGCGTGGGTATGAAGTGTTCATACAACATAGTATGTGGGCCAACACTGACACATACACATAGATCAAAGGGTAGTTCTAAGCATTTGCCATATATACGGTGTGCTGACGAAGGCGTCAACCCATTAAGGAGCTAGGTAAGTGTAATACTCGTGCAATACTGTGGTCGTTGATAGGAGGCTCACGTGTATCATGTGTATTGATGATAGTGGGAATAATCCTGCATCACTAGTTTAGATAGAATTATACTAGTATATTAGTACTACAGAACACATCATTAGTATCGGTTCCAAACTGTCATCAGTGTCAGTTTTTGAACAGGCACAATACAACAGACACTGATGTGCCCGGTCATCTTTATGGCCAGAACCGATACAGATATAGTTTAATTTTTTTAATTAGCTAGGCTAGCTACACCTACACTACCCTAGCTATCTATATCCAGAAGTAGTCATTGTCGTCATCAGCCACCTCGAGGTCGGAGGAGCCGCCGACGTTGTCGTAGACTCCGAGCGGGATAGGGCTATCCGAGAGATCGAGGAAGGTGTCCCCGTCGTCGGACCCTCGGGCCCATCCAAGTGCCTCCTCGTCCGACTCCTCCTCTGACTCCGACACTAGGGTAGGCGAGAAAATTGGCGCTTTACCACTCTCTAAAATAGGCTTCATGTATTTGCCATCATCGAAATGTGCTTCTTAAAATGCCACTCCTCAGCTCTGCACCTTGTTTCTCTGCCATTTTGGGCACATTAAATCATTTTGGGGCTTATTCTACTTGACTAGGGGTGCAAAATGACTCTTGTGCCCTCGTCTTCTTCCTCCTTCCTTCCCCTTACTCTCCGGCATGGGCTCGTCGGCGCCAGCCTGCCACCTTCACCTCTTTTTCTTCTTCCTTCCTCTCAATGTCACTTCGATATCCAATCTCTAGCCGGATCCGGCGCTAGCGGCTCTGCCTCCAAACCTCCTCGAATCTCGTCGCCACCAACCCGAGATCTGGCCATGGAGGGAGAGAGGAGGCTGAGAGAGAAGGAGGAGGTCGGAGCAGCTCACTGGAAAAGTGGGCGGCACTCCAACATCGCCGGTGTTAGCCCACATGGACGAGTTCAAGAGGCCAGAGCAGAGGAGGAGGCCGGAGCAGCTCACCTAGAAAGCGGGGGAGGGGGGGGGGGCGCTCCGCCACCGCCGACATCAGCCTACATGGACGGGCACAGGTTGGAATAGAGTAGACCGATGTCATGTCTACGAAGAAAAGAAAGAAGAAGAAGAAGAAGAAGAGAGGAAGGAAGAAGAAGATGTGGTAGCAATGTCATTTCCCGTGCCTATGAAGTGAGAATTACCCCAAAACATTTTTAAAAAGGCTAAAATGGCAAAGAAATAAGATACGGAACTAGGGAGTCACATTTTAATGAATCCCATCTACGGAGTTGCATTTTAGTGAAGCCCACTATATAGAGTGGCATAATGTCAATTATCTCGGGGTAGGCTCGTCGTTGTTATCGTCATCCTCCTGCTCCTCCTCTATCTCCTATGGCACCTCGCCGATACGTTATACGAACCGGCACATATAATATGTAATCTTGCCGATTCGTAATTAGCACCAGCATATAAAAGCTTTTGTCGCATGTCCACTGAAGAACCGGTAGTAGCAGCCTTATTTATGTCTGTTCTAACTGAACCGGTACAGATGTACATGTATATATGACATATTTTGGTGTAATATATAGTGTTGGTTGGGTTGACACACAGCACCTGGGTTAACCCCTTTAGCTAATATGTGGTTGAAAGCCAAAGAGAGATGATATGCATACACCCTAAAATGTGCTGGGCTCTAAGAAAAAAGCTCAAGGGAGATGCTTTGCATGCTTTTGTGGGATCGCTTATAATGGATTGGGTTCTAAGCAAATTTGATTCACGGTCTTACAATTAATCAAAGGAAAATTTTGCCCCGGGTGTTACATAGCATGTCTCAGTGCCTTCATAGTTAATACCGGCCAACTTATTAGGTATCAATAATGCGTGTTGAAATTCAATCCCCACCAACAATGCCAACGTTAACCTCTACGGCCCTCAAAATCCAAGTCTTTTGAGAACCTCTTGATTTGTACTAGTCCCTAGATCAGTACACTAGTACATACCAATACATAGCCGGATTATTTCATACATGCGGAAGTCTTTAAACAGATCACGAGCAAGTAGTAAGCCCGAAGGCTATTAATGTTTACAAACCAGCCGACCGGCCAAATAGTCATAGATATCAGAGTGCGAAAGAGGTCACACTAGTAATAAGAACCAAAAGTAAACATCCGATGGCTATGAGACCACGCAAGCGATTGGAGCGACACCCTAAACCTCCTCGTGGTTCACATACTCAGGGTCACCGTCTTCATGGCACTTATAGGGCTCTTGCTATTCTCATTCATCTAAAAGAGTGAGTGCGTGCGAGGGTAAATGCGCAATAAAACCGCATTTATGAGTTAACAACCACCTAATGCATGCTTAGTGCTAGAGACTCCATGGAAAGGTTTAGAGGTTATTTTATTTGTACCAAAGCTAAGTATTAAATGTTTTTCTAAATCACCCTATACTCTAGGACCAAATTTTATTGTTGGAGATTTGAGTAGTTGTTCCAAATAATTCCAATTTAGCCAACTCATCTCTAAGTCACCCATGACCACCCCAAAACCAACCATACCAACTCTATCCTTCCCAAAACCAAACTGACAGTCCTCCGACTGCTTATCAAGTTTTAGTTCCTTCAAACTCCCACCATCTATTCCAGGATTTGGCATTCCCATTGTGGATCACCACTTCGTGAAGTGCCTGATCGGTCTAACTAGGTTGCCGGCCCACACTAGGTTCCTGGCTCCCGGTGGTAAGTGACCTATATCACCCTCGGTGACGACATGATTCTGCCTTCGCCTCGGACTAGGGTTTGCTGTGATGCTCTCCAGCAAGCCAATGGGCCCCACGCCTGCACTACCGCGCGATAGTCAAGCGTTGTGTAGGAATCATTTCCTCCGGATGGCAATGTCCATCCGCTATATATATATATATATATATATATATATATATATATATATATATATATATATATATATATATATATATATATATATATATATAAATTTCAAGCGCCCAAAAATGGGGCTGTTACAAATGGTTTTTTAAAAAATTTTAGGTGTCCAAAAAGGGGCAGCGTCCATCAGCTACGCATATATTAAATTATTCAATAAAGGATTTTTAAAATCATACCCATTCTATGCACACACACAGTATATCAAATTTTCAGGTGTCCAAAAATGGGGCTGTTACAAACAGACCTAGAAAACCATATCGTGTGAGCTTTCAAACGGACTCGAAAATTTCCCAGGGGAAAATTCCCACTCTGATCTCCACCCCTAGTACTGTGGCCAACATGGTCGAGTTGGAGGCTTGCAGCATATGATTAACAAGAATGACCAAAGCATCCAAAATGAGATCAATTGATAAGTTGATCTGTTTGAAACGGTTGGTGCTGATTAACAAGAATGACCAAAGCATCCAAACTGAGATCAATCAATACTGATCTGTTTGAAACTGCTGTGACTAAATGGCTGGGCTTTAAGAAGAAATGTTGGAGCATTTGGTTCGATTATGCTTTAGAGAGCTTTGAGAAATGACATTGAGAGCTTAAAAAATGCTTTGAAAAGTAGGAGTACTTGGTTCATCTTTATGGTTTTTTATTGCCTAGAAGTCGGAAACAGTTGAATAAGCCATTCCAACTACGACCAGCCCAACGAGGGATTGGCTTGTTTTGGGCCACATAGGTGTGGTTCACCGTTGAGTACTATTTAATTTGGCTATGGCTAAACGGTTGAGCTGAAATATTGTGCTTCGATCGCGAGCTTCGAGAAGGCATCCTTGTTTTATCTGGCTTTTGGTTTATTGTCATTTTTCGGAGCCAAACGATTTTAATTTCTCGAAACCGTTTATTGAATACTTTAAATTTGCTTCTCAAAACTCTTGAAGCCATATCAAACCAAATGTTGTCTTATCAAAACTGCTTGTTGGAACTCTCGAAGCTTAGTGTTTTAGTCAGGCAGTGAGAAACTTACTGGTTTAAAAAATTTACTTGAAGGAACCGGTAAAAGTGAAATTTAGAATTCTGAATTTTTAGGACGACAATTTTTAAAGGAAATTTGAACTTAAGACAAAAAAGAACCAAATATTGTGTCCAATGGAACAAACATAAGATCTTCATGGAGAGGTCTCCTCAGAGCTTACGGCTGGGCTACTGGCAGCTAAGTGAATAGCTATTGTAATCAATGTATTTATATACATAATGAGTATTTGATAAAACAATCAAATTTGAATTTTTTTTGGCCGGTTTTTCCTTACGACGGGTTGCCAGTAAGGCCGAAATTCCGTCGAAAGGATTTTCCTGGTCGCAAGCATACAAAACAGCCATGTTTTAAGAGATTTGAATAGTAGTTATAAATATTCGAGAAGCTACTTGGAGAGCTGAACGGTTTGGTTCTGACAAATAACAAAACTGCAACGAGGTTGGCGGTTTGGTTTTGATATCGGGCTGCCTTTTGCACGGTGACACACCAAGCGAGTAGCATGAGAGGCAACGATTCGCCCGGGCTCGCGTAGCGGAGGAGCCATTGTACGAAAAGAAGACGTCGAACCGCCGGCAGCCGGCGGCGGCGGGCGAAGGTCTCCCGTGAAGCGGCGAAATTGACAACGGCGCCAATGTGACCACTGTCAAATTAAGCCCCCTGGAAATGGAATCCTCGTGATGTGCGCAGAGGGAGGAGACGCGGGCAACGCCGAGGACGTACGTACGTACCGTCGCGACACGGGCGATAATGGTTTGCGGTGGACCTTGTGGCGGCCGGCCGTGGGGGCAGGTAGGACCGTAGGAGAGGAGCTTGAGCCTCCATAGCAATGGAAGCTAGCATACAGCTCGTGGCCAAAGATGTAAAGCTAGCCCTAGACTGGATTCAGTGGAAACCAACACAAGGTACACTATAAAGCATGTGCATGTCAGATTTTTTTTCCTTGAATCATTTATCTATCTTTTTGAATGCTTTGACTTTGTGACACCCTTTCTATAAAATCTCAAGATCACAAAATAAATATTCTCAAATCCGATTTCAATTATCAGTTTCGGTTTTTCAAAACCCTTAGTCAAGCAGTGATAGCTCAGTTTCGACAGAGAATCAAATATTTTCACCACGGGAGCACCCTCTATATTTATCCGTGATTCTTAAACCTCCCAGTGGCCTTGTTAATTATTTGGTTCGTTCCAGGCCCAGCAGCTCAATGGACAATAGCCTACTAATTATATAGCTTGTGCCAGCCCCCCCGTGTTAAAACAGTCGACTTTTCCGGTGGTTCCTAGCTGACGGCCGATCGATTTTGTGCGATCCAACGGCGCCACGAGATCTGCGTGCATGCCCGCTTCGATCTGTACGTACGCAAATGCATTATTCGCATGGTTGGTAGCGTTGCTAATTAGTACTAGGAATGATGTTGGATGAGCGTCGCTTTCCATCTAGCTATGAATATATGGATTGCGTTTATATATATGACAGTTGATTTCGATAGCAGTTTCGGTTTGTTCATGCGGTCCCAAATAATGCCGCGTTCCTGCCAGGTCGGTCGGGGTTGTGTTGGCTGGTTCTCTACATGTTGCCATTGCTGTTTACGTTAATTCTGGTCAGGTTTAATTTGGAAAAGGTATTGTTTTGGTCTTAAACTAGGACTCTCAACCCATTTTGTTCTTTGAACTTCAAAATTAGGTTAACTTGATTATGAAAATATGAAAACTAGACATAAATAGTCTTTTTAACGGAGTCAACAATGATTTCGATCATCAAATATGATTTGATCGAAGTGTTATATGTATTTTTACATTAAAAATATTCCATGAAATCCAAAATAAACTACATATGTGAGTTTTGTGAGTTTTTCTATGATCACCCAATGTCATAGATTTTTTTCTCATAATTTTCGAAACTTAAGTTACACAAATGTTTAGCATTTTGTCCTATTTTGAAGACTACTAGAAAATGCTAGAAAATTTTAAAAATTTATACAACACAGTAAAATATGGGAAAATTTGTCTGAGCTTATAAAATAATTAGGAACTCAAATATACAATTTAGTTTACATTTTATAAAATATTTTTATTTACAAATACATTTAACACTTTGGTCGAACCACCTTTAACTGGTCAAGAGATATTATTTGTGCTCGATTTTCATATTTCGAGAACAGGTTAACTGGATTTTAGAGTTAGGGACCAAATGAATCGATGGCGAGTTCCCAACCAAAACATACTTTTTCCTAATTTGGTTGAAAGTGATCCGCAGTTCCTGCTTGCGTTCCCACGAGAGATGTGTCAATGAGCACTCATTGTTTTCTTGAGATGGCGGTGAAGTAGCTAAGCATTGTCAAAAGCCTCAAAATTGATATAATTTTCTCTTTTTTTTATCTTTTAATATAGAATGAATTTGAACTTGAAACTTCATACATAGGTAGAGTAAGTTTAGGAATACATCAACAAATTTTTTCAGAATTTTTCACGATTTTTATTAGTTGTTGTACACAGCGTATACACAAAAAGTCTATGTACACAGGATATGTTGCTTGGATTTTTATAATTTTTCACGACTTTTATTAGTTGGTGTACACGGTGTGTACACGAAAAGTTTGTGTATACAGAATATGTTGTAAGGTAACATATCCTATGTACACAGCCCTTTTTGTGTACACACCGTGTATATCAACTAACAAAAGTTATGAAAAATTCTTAAAAAATTTATAGATGTACTCCTAAACTTCAAAGTTATGAAAATTTTTTAAAAATTTGTAGATGTACTCCTAAACTTACTCTACCTCTATATAAAATTGTAAGTTCAAATTCATTCTATATTAACAGTTACAAAAAAAAGAAAATTATATCAATTTTGAACTCTTTAAATTTGTCAGAATTTTCTCTTTTTTTTTATAACTCTTAATATACAATGAATTTGATCTTGAAACTTTATACATAGGTAGAGTAAGTTTAGAAGTACATCTATAAATCTATAAATTTTTTCAGAATTTTTTACAATTTTTATTAGTTAATGTATATAGTGTGTATACGAAAAGCCTGTGTACATTGGATATGTTGCCCACATGTAATGGATAAACAGGAGTATTTGCCATGTGGCAAACGAGATTCTTGGTACATTGTCTGGCTCAGCAGTCAGCGCAGCCGAGATCTTCTTGTAAATTTGACCAAGGCCCAGTGACAATGAGACGGGCGTTAATCAATTCAACGAAGTGCTGCCGCAGGTAGCCCAATTAATGTTGGACCAAACTAACCGGTGCAGAGATGCAATGGTGGAAACTTCACTATGTATCAAATTAACTGGCGGAGTGGCGGTGTATAATTAATCTAATTCACAGTGGGAATCTCATTTTAGATAGAGCAATAGAAGACCTTTGGTAAAAAAAAACCGAAAAACAAGTGTTTGTAATACTTAATTTGCAACACTCCCTCCAACCATTTTTCCTCTCTTTCAAAGTCTGTGTACACAGGATATATTGCCAACCGGTGCAAAGATCCAGTGATCGAAACTTCACTATGTATCAAATTAACTGGTGGAGTAGCGGTGTATAATTAATCTAATTCACAGTGGAAATCTTATTTTAGATAGAGCAGTAGAAGACCTTTGGAAAAAAATCGAAAAACAAGTGCATGTAATACTTAATTTGCAACACTCCCTCCAACCATTTTTCCTCCCTCTCACCACCATGACTCACCACTCACCACTTCTATTGCCAGTAGTAGCTTTGTCCCTTCTGCTATTATTCTTCTGGATTTTTTAACCACACACACAAACTATTATGAGTCATTTATTTTGTTTGATCCAACGGTATAGAGAACTCTAGCGGGTAAGACGATGAATACATCTGAACTATGCATGTTTAATCTAACGATGTAGAGAACTCTAGGGGTAAGACGACAAATATATATGAATTGTGTATGTTTGATCCAACGGTGTAAAGAACTCTTATCCTTTGGTGTACCGTAAAAAGTATGGACTACCACTCTGCCAACATCACCACGACAACTAACAGTTAACAATTTGGTGCTATTTATTGATACAGCTATGTCCTGAGATGTTGGCTGCCATCTCGAGCCATTGCTGGGAGCACCATCCTAAGGTGTCTCTCTCTCCTTTTGCAATTTCTTAGGACATGGGTTTGGTCAAAATCTGTTTGAAAATTTCATTTTCTTTTAAAAAATTGACGTCAACGGCTTCAAAGATATTAATACTATTTGTTAAATTTTTAAAATTTTGAATTTGGAACGGTTTTTAACCTTGGTTTATTAATTAGCGCGAGCAAATCGAGCTTTTTTTCTTGGTTTTGTGAACCCTCGCTACCACAACCAAATTTTCCTTTTTTCTTTTATAGGGATAAATGTTTGGACTTTAGTAGTTACTCCGCCCACGGACCACTATGGGTGTTTGCAGAGACAGTTGGAATGAAAAACACATGAAACAAAAGAACAACAATCTTTTTGAACAAAGGAACAAGTGAACAACACACTATTAAATGGAGGATCACCGTCAAAATTTAAGAGCAGGGAAAAAAAAAGGGGGGGGGGCAAGTTGTTTTACCGGAAAACCAAGTAGGATGGACCACGATTGATTTGTGGGCTTACGAGTGGACCGGTGGTAAAGCTCTGGCTCGAACGATATTTGCAGGCTCCAATTAACTCACAAGTACACTTGCCTCTGGGCCTCTGGGGTGGTTGGGCACTTCCCTTCACTAAACTTGAGCTTATGGGTGACCACGGCCGCCGGTAAGCTAGGTAAGTGTAGTACAGTACCTTAGCTAGCTAGACTTAAATCTCTCTATCTTTATGAACAAAGTTGATTGCTTCGCAGGGTCCTCGTCAGATTTTTAATGTCCTGTTCTCTGTAGCAGAAGGCGTCCGGAGAAAACAATAAACTCAGGAGAAAGGCAGAAATTTATCAAGTAGCTAGATGCACCAGCATTAGAGCATGCACATCCGCTAATTCAAATTTCTACTCTATAACACTATTTTCTACACACTCTATCTATCTCTCTAAAATTTTTTCACACTTACTATACTCTAAAAGATTCATTCCTCCGGCAGTTATTCTATCCAGATAAACAGTGTTATAGAGTGTCGGCTACGAATGCTCTTATCCGGTGTGGAATCCGTACATGTAGATGGAGCACAGGTGCAGGTCTATGATGACCAGGCGGATCACCATTCACCAGGAAATTCCTACCCTGACGGCTGACGCAGTGACTGCATATGACACCCACTGCCCTGTGCACGCAGAGGGAGAAGGTGAGCTAAAACCAGCGCAAGCCAAAGCTGGACCTGCCACCACCGCTTCGGTTCATCGGCTCGAGACATGGATGTGTGTGTGTGTGTGTGTGTGTGTGTGTGTGTATATATATATATATATATATATATATATATATATATATATATATATATATATATATATATATATATATATATATATATATATATATATAGCGTGTGGTGTGATCTTGTGTGAGCCCAATTGTACCTAGAAAAAGGTTCTTTTCTCTTTTCTCAAATTCTTGATTATCTAATTTTGTAGTATTTTTTACCACCAATGTTCACCCATTGTGATCCACGAAGATCTCTCTAGATCAATTTGGAAATGCTTTTCCACTAGTATGAGGATATACTGGTAAATGTGAATCTAAAATTAATTAGGAATCTAGGTAAAATGCATTGTATAAACTTGAAACGAGAGTACTCAAGATTGACCATCCACCAAATATATGCTTGATAATAAACACTCAACCCAAAGTACAAACATATATTTGATCAGCTTTCACCGCCAAACATATTTCATTTACAAGAGCAAAGAGAAAACAAAAGATTCATTACTTCCAAGCAGATTACAGTAACTAATTTTGACAGTCCTTAATTACCGAGCATGCACGTATGCATAAAAAAACGCCCAGCTGCGGCGCGCGCCTTCTACTTGGCGACCACGCCGTCGTTGCCGGCGAGCATCATGTACTTGTCGCGGCGAGTCAGCCCGGTGCAATCGAACCCGAGCGCCGAGCCGAGCCGCCGCTGCACCCAGTTCGCGACCTCGGCGCCGGCCCTGCCCCCGGCGCGCGTCCACTCCCGCGGCACGGCGCCCAGGAACTCCACCCGGTACGAGGGCGCCGGGTTGGCGAAGAACGCCACGGGGTCCAGCCACTTGTGGCCGCTCGCCGTCGTGCCGTAGAGCGCCGTCACCTGCGCATCCAGCGCCACGGGCTCCATGTCGTCGGCCAGCTCCGCGAACAGAGGGCTGAACCGCAGCAGGTAGGGCTCGCGGCAGGTCGTGCCCTCGGGGCACACCGCGAGATCCCCCAGCTCCAGCAGCCGCGACATCGTCTCGGCGTCGCGCGCGCGGTCGCGCGTCAGCCGCACCGTCTTGATGGGCGCGATCATCTCGGACAGCCGGCTGAGGCTGTACGTCACGGCGGGCACGGGCTTCTGCAGTGCGGTGGAGAGCATGATCGGGTCGACGAGCGTGCGGTGCGTGCACACGTATAGGACGCCCCTGCGCTTGCCGCCGGCCGCCGGGGCGCGGAGACCGGAGGTGCGGAAGCGGATGCCGAAGAGCGCGCCAACCGCGAAGTTGATGTTGTAGGGGAGGACGAGGCCGATGTTGATGCGGATGACGGAAAGGATGATCCCGAGAGGGAGGAAGAGGAATAAGGCGAGCATCGCGGAAGCGGTGGGGAGGAAGGCGAGGCGGCCGTCGTGGAAGATGAGCGGCTTCGGGTACCTCTCCCGCGGCAGCTTGGCGTTCTTGGCGCTCTCCCTGCTTACGACGTAAACTTCCTGTAGTAATCAAATAAGTACTCGGTTAATTCGAAGTTAACTGTGACTTCTGTGATGAAAGGCCTTAGAACATAGCAAAAAGTACACACTATGAATATGACGTATGCGTTTTTTCATTTCACGCAATTGCTGAACATATGTGATTGATAGTGTATTCAAGATATAGGATTTAACAGTTGTTCGTAAAAAAAATACGCTTTAAAATTTACAGGTTTTGTGATGATTTTTTGAGATAATGGAGGATATGTTTCGACTACTACTTACAAGACGTAAAGAGAACAACTTTGTACAAAGGTAAACCATCCTAGCTGAAAACTTAAATGGATTACACAATACCTAAGCAAAATAAGTTTGAGTTGAAGTTCAACCAGCATGTAGTTTATTATTAAATCTCCATCATGGTCGAAGAAGAAAACCATGTACAATCTTCATCCATTATTAGAGAAGAAAGGCGAGATGATGATAACAGGCGCTAGATCATGTGTCTTAACTAATTCCTGTGCACACGGCTATAAATACTTGCAATCGGAGAGTGTGTATATCAATTGATAGTCCGAGCTTAAATAAATGACCTACTTCAACTATAAATGTCCTTCTAATCCACAAAAATAGGTCTCTTTCATTCTTTAATATCGGAGTATCTGTTCCTTTCAGCTAATCACTCTTGTGTAGTACGGCTCAAAACAGATAACGGGTAAAAAGCTTTGATCGCACGTGTCACCATTTTCAAACTTGTACCGTGCATCCCGGACTTTCCTCTCACTGACTCAGTGTACTACGTCTCCACCCCGATCTCGGCAGCCGAATGGCAAAGGATCCCAGGCCATCATTTATGAACGACAATAATTCTTGTCGGGTAAGCTACTCGGGCACGCCAGTCCAGACGCCCTCCACAGCACGGATAGATACATCTTTTGTACTAGAGCATCTCCAACTGGCCCTCTATTCTTTCACTCTATAACACTATTCACTCCACACTTTATCCATCCCTCTAAAATTCCTTCACACTTTACACTACACTCTAAAAGATTCCTTCCCTTCCAGCGGCTACTCTATCCAGATGAACAGTGTTATAGAGTGCCACCTGGAGATGCTCTTAAAGAAGGAAAAAGACGGAGAGCTCCAGTTCCCCGTCTATGGAACTATCTCGCACCGTTAGATCAAAAGGCGACGATTTCGATGGTACCCTATAGTGCCTCCAATTTGATAATACTACTACTCCCTTCTTTTTTTTTAATAAGATGTATAGTTTGAATAGTCTTATTTTAAAATATAAGACGTGCATATGAATTTATTAATGTTTTTTTCTTGTCTATCCTTATTTACTGTATAATTCTCTCATTCTATCATGTATTTATAAACAATTTTCACATATATCATCTCTCATATTTTCAACATTCATAACATAGGTAGCATGCTCATTTTCTCTTGACATTCTTTTGATTTTACAACTTTTTTAATCTATATGCCAATTCAAAATACACCTTATATAAATAAACGGAGAGAGTAATCTGCTACGGCAACCTAAAGAACATTTCCAAAAGCGTCTCTAAAATCAGCTTCTATAGCTACTCCCAAAATGATTAGCTCCCTATATTTCTCTCTCCAACAGCACTGTCCAAATCTTACTTAAAAAACAATATAACAAGACAAGAGGGACTCATTATATTAGCCAGATGGTGAATCCTCTAAGAGCAAGTATAATAAGGTGATGTAAGCGGGCTATAAGAGTTGTCACGTCATATTTTTACTTTGTTGGAAGAGAGAGAAGAGAAGAGAGAGAAGAAGCGGGCTCTTGTTCTATTGCCAGCTCTAAACTGGCTATAACACAGATTCCAAAGAAGATGAGAGGATGGATGGGTGGGCCATTTATTAATGTGTAGATTGTTTCTACAGCTAACTTATTATATGGGTAGACTTTTAGATAGCTGTATATAACATGGCAACCACATATAGCCAACAGTAAGCTATATTATTAGTCTTGCTCTAAAATAGGGACTAAGATTGCTGGCATGTTGAGATGGTCTAAGATTATCTTGCTCATGTGTTTCTTATCCAAAGACACTCAAGCACAAATCCATTATGTCGTCTTCTTTCTCCTTTTTAGAAAATCCATCGTTACACTAAACGAGCCATCCATTCCATCTAAACAAGAGCCCTTCTAGGAGAGAACGTGTGTACTAGGGGCGCGATGACGCCATCTAGCATCAGCGGTAAAAAGGAGTTGTTACTTCTCTCCCAAAAAAAAATCAGTACAATGCTTAAGGCATCTCCAATAGTAAAATCAGTCATGAGCTATAAAAATAGATATATCATCTATAAATAGTAATAGACAACCTCTTTGATAGACTAGCTATAGTATATATAGTCTCGCAAATTAATATAAACCTATATGTAATATTAGTGTGTATGCATCTTAAATCTGATATAGACTTTGATTCTTAATAGCTAGTCTTTATTTCTTTCCTTCACATAGGAAAAAAACTAAGTTAAAATTCTAATAACTAGCTAGCTGAGATGTCTTTACTAGATATGCTCCGCAGGATCGTGCAGCATACAGGTGAGAAGTAAAGTTCCTCAACAGAAGGACCTGAAAACCAGGTTCTTGAACCCCGGCTCTAGTATCTACCGGCGACACCGCGACGCAAGTGCAAGACGGACACCGTCCCCGAAGGAACAGCGCAGAGCAATTCCAGTAATGGACGGATCGCTCGGGAAAGGACGAGTAGACGCGTCCCGTGGCGCCCCATGTCGCCGCTGCGTGCGCAAGTGCGCCGAACAGCAGGCTGGCCTGGGGCGGAGGAACACCCGCGTAAATGCCACCAAACCCCGCGTAAATGCGCTTCAATGGCGTGGTGCGCGTATGCATGTGTGCTGTGTGTGGCCGCGTCCCGTGGCTGCCGCGGCCGGCGCCTGCCTACCCTGCGTCTGCCTCGAGCCTTCTCTACAGTGGCGCCTCGGCCGGACAAGTGTCATGGACATCAAGACTTCGCGAGCCTGGATCTCGTCGTCCCCCCATGGAGTGATGGTCCAAAAGCTGCCTACCATGTGAGCGCTAGGCACGTATTGCCGTATTGGCCGGCCGGCTGTGTTTTGTTCCTTTTCAAAAGTACGGAGTACTCCACAGCGGTGCCTTTCTCGGTGACGTTCATCTTTTTACGGAATAGCACGATGTAATAATGTTTATTTATTATTGTTAATTCAATCCCAATTCAATTATATAAAAAAATGAGGGTACCTCCTCAATCTTTCCCAACAATTGAAGATGCTGACTATTTGATTGAAATCTTTTGTATTTCTGCTTGAGCCGTTGTGAAATAAGGAAATGCATAGATTGCATCTTATTATTGAAAGAAAAGCTACATCTAAAGACTCGGAGGTTTGAATAGTCTACTATTAGAAAGAGAGGCAAATATTTTTATATGACGTGTGAAGAAGATATTTCCGAGAGAAGCCAATATACATGGTACTTTAGGAAAAGTCATACGAATTCACGTGCACCACCACCACCACCACCACCACCACTACTACTACTATTATGTGGAATTAAATGGAACAAAGTTTTGGAAGATCTACACGATTTTAAATATCCAGCACATTGTGCGGATCTTAGAAATATAACTTGCGTTGGTGAAAAATAAACTAACTTATTTACACCACTAGATTACAAGCCTATGCATCTATGTGCACCTATACTTTAGAAGACGTATGCCATGTTAAATATGTAGCATGACATGCCGAACCTAGGAATAAAACTTGCATAGGTAAAAAATAAACAACCTTACTTTTACCACCAGACTGCAAGCCCATGCATCTACGTGCACCACATGCACCTGTGTGTACCCAACATAGCTACAGAGAAATCCTGGCGGGTGACACCCTGAGGCACCGGTCCTGAGGATGATCCTTCGATGGCCCCTCCTACCCACGAGCAAACCACCCGATCGAGCTATGCTCGGTTCTCTCGCTGTTTTGTTCTTCGATATCGCGCGTCTTGCTGGTTGTGGTGCTAACGCCAACAGTCCCGATCATGCAGTATAGTCTAGGTAACTAATCGTGAAAACATTGGCCGTACTGTCTCGATCAATATATATGCCTTCATGTGTAGGTTCTGCAGTGTGTAACTGTGGTCCGTGGATATGTCCAGAGCGCAATCAGGGTCCTGGGGTCGGAGTCTCGCCTGGTCGTGCAGCTCGTGCAGGCCCTCTCGGTGTATGTAGCACTGTTAGATAGGTTTTTTTTTTTTGAGTGATCGATCTTATCACCACAGTTATCAAACTGCAGCTGATAGTTTACCTTTAATTTGCATTATCAAGAGTTTCGTCACCCTGTATAGCAATAGTTTTTTTTTCATTTTTACTAGTTGTTTTTTTTACTTTTAACCGAATATTTTTTGTACTTCTCAATCTATAATATTTCATTGTAGTTAATCAATCACCTTGAACTTCACAAAAACCTGTCACTTCATTGATAATACATTTTTTTAATTTTTTTTTGTATTTGCAGAGTTCACATCAGCCAGTAAATTTTTTTTGTAGATTTGATAGTTTTGTATATTTCTAGTTCATAATAATCATATTATTTTTTTTATTTTCACTAGCAACGAGAACGCCCGACGACGAATAAAGCCTGAAAGAAAAGGTGATTGTGTTTTTGTCAAAACACAGTTGGCCTA
Organism: Olyra latifolia; assembly: GCA_036346145.1. NCBI lineage: Eukaryota > Viridiplantae > Streptophyta > Magnoliopsida > Poales > Poaceae > Olyra > Olyra latifolia. The sequence goes on from CM070523.1 coordinate 32,658,536, forward strand.
CGGACTAGATGGCTCCATAATATTTTATTATATATTTAGATTGATTGTATTAAAATGATATTATTATACTTACCATTAAAAGAATACTTTTATAATATAAAAATCTTGTAATATTTTATAAATATATAAGTTCAAAATTACCGACGAAAGCTAGACTGTGATGGGTCTAATGTTCGGACGTAGTAATTATGTATCAAAAGCTGATGTACTTACGAGTTACGACTACAGTTGTGTATCTTGTACAAGCCCAATGAGGAAGTGATAGAAACTAGCCTTATTTCACGTATCAAGAAAATAAAGATCGCCCTTTCAAAAAAAAAAGAAAATAAAGATTGCAAAAAGGCTACAGTTTCACAAAGATTCAAAAGGCCAATAGTGTTTTGCTTTTTTGTTCAAAAAGAAGGCAAAAAATGATGCTCCACGTACCGTTGCTCCGTCGAGCATACTGTGGATAGTCAAACATCACACTAAAAACCCGATAAATGAACGATAGCTCAGCACGCCATGTAACGTACGTACGCACCTTGCAGTAGGGGACGAAGACGTGGCCGGGCGGATCAGAGTTTCCGACGACGGCGACGTCGGCCATGCCGCCGTCAGCTCCGAACATCTCCCTCAGGACCTTCTGCCTCAGGCCCGGTCCACACAGCAGCCCGGTGAAGTACCAGCCTCGCCCAACCCTAACCAGCTGCAGCTCGCACCCGGCCACCACGTCGGCGGCAATATACTCCTTGAGGAACCATTCGACCATCACCCTCGGCGCGCTCGTCACCACCACCTTCCTCCTCGCCGGCAGCCACAGGTGGTCGTACACCTGCGCGTTGAGCCCCTCCATGAAGAACTTGGGCAGGACGGCGCGGGCCACGAGGTCCACGTCCCGGGGCCTCAGCCCGAAGAAGGTGATGAACGCCATGACCCGGACGCCGGCGTCGGTGCGCTCGCCCAGGGCACAGACGAGCGGGAAGGAGCAGAGCAGGAGCAGCGCCCGCAGTAGGCTTCCGCCCTCGCAGGCGACGAGCATGAAGTAGGGGAAGAGGGCGGTGGACCTCAGGAGCGCGCCCTGCAAGTCGCACACCACGGTCCGGTCGACGGCCGCGGCGCCGTCCGGGACGGTGCACTTGGAGGAGGCGACGGTAGCGGCGGCGGCGGCCTGCGAGACGGAGGACGACTTGGCGGCGGTGGTGTTGCGGTAGTACTGGAAGGCATGGCTGCGGAGCTTCCGTGCCGCGCGGTAGAACGTGAGTAGCCAATGGGCGGCTACCTTGGGGAGGATGGTGGGGAAGACCATCTCCTCCTCCGACGCACGTATACGTGGTGCAAGCTTCGCCCAGTTAGGTATGTACCACTGCCAGCTTACAGTGGCTCGGCTCAGCCAGTTTGTTTCGTCGCTGGAAATGCTCAAGTGCGCGTGAGATCGGCAAGAAAGGTGGCGGTGGCAGTGTGATGCAGGGCGGGGAGAGCGGGTGTGTGTATATATAGAGGGGGATGCGTGGGAGGTGGGGGAAGTAGTGGAAGGGAATTTAAGGGGGTGGGTGGGCGGAAGCAGGGAAGAAGACGCACGCAGACGCGCGCAGTAGTGGAGTCGTATACTCGTAGGCAGCGGAGCAAGTAGGGAGTTTGACCGCGCGGCCCGGGGACAGCTAGGCCTCGCCGCCGGGGCCGCGGGGAGAGCTACGCCGCGCCGTGCCCATCTGCCGCTCGACACATGGCCATGGGCGGGCGCGGTGGTGATCCATCGGGATTCGCAGGGGTTTACTGCGGGACGGGCACCGCGATCGGCACGGGGAAATGCCGAAGTGGCTCCGCGGGGATCCGGGGACTTGTTGCGCGAGTACGCCATGGACCGATGGACGTGGTGGCTTAGCGAGCTCACTCTCGTGCGGTTGTGGCTATTGGTTAATGGCGCGAGCTGAATGCTTTGTGTGCCGGCCTAAAAGCTACTAGCTGTGAATTGTGATGCGATGGATCGTTGATGGATTATCATGCTCGTGGTTGGTAGGTGATGTGTGCAAACGGATCAGCAACCACCACAAGATGCTGATGCTAGAGGCGCCGTAACCAGTCCGGAGGCCAGGAGAGGTAGCTAGCTCGATCCACCGGTGGCCGACGTACGGAAGTACGCAGCCCCGAGAGAATGAAAAGAGCTGCGTGCGGCGGTAGCTAGTCGATCTACGAACGGCCGAGTACGATGAGATATATGGATGCAGCATGTCTCTACGTCGCGCGCACACGACACAGTAATCTAGGTGTCGGTTTTGGTTCGCTCTCTACGATTATGGCAAGGCAGGGACTAGCCGATAGGGCGCGCCCGGACGTACGGCCGGCGCTGCCGATGTTCCCTCGAGAGCGAACGTACGTAGCTCCGTTCGGTCTATTTTTCGGTGCATGGCGTAAGCTATCTTGGCGAAGCGCGAGGACGGATCATTGCAGGCACCCAACTATCAGTTACCCCCTCCGGCGCACCAAGATTTTTTTAAGGAAAAGTTTACTTACCTCTCAACTATACATGGTGGTGCACTTAACACCTAAACTAAAAACTTACCACAAGTATGCGAAGCGGTTCAAAGAACCCCAACATATGGTTTTGAGAGCGGTTTTGCCATATGAGCTACTCACATGGAGGAGTATTTCCACATAGGTTGAATACATGGCATTTTCTTCTATAAGAAAATATCTAGACCGTTGATTATAGTGGGACTAGATTATAACTATGTAGATCTAATATAAGACAAATTCATCAACAACACTTATAGCATATTCCTTTTAAAAAACAAATCTATCTCCAACACGTACCGATCATCTCCAAAACGTACAAGCATATATATGCCATATAAAAAATAATATGTATTGGATATGTGCCAATTTTAAGTATAAACACGTATTTTTTTACAACAGAATAAATCCCGGCCCTACATGCAAAAAAAAAGATCTACACCATCAATCAAAGTGGTGTTAGATTATAATGGCTTAGATTAAAAGAAAACGTTCATATTATACATATAAGAGCAAGTCCAGCAGAGTCTCTATTTGCATGCTCTATCACTGTTACTACTCAGTCTCAGTCTCTATATCTATCCAGTAGAGTCTCTATGTCAGTCTCTAAATTTAGAGATTCTCTCTCCGATTCTCTATATTTAGATATTCTCTCTCTTGTCTCTATATTTTTTCGAGGATAGAGACTCTGCTGGATAGAATGAAAATATAGCGAATGAATAGTAGTTTAGAGAAGGGATATAGAGATCCGAATTTAGAGAAACTGTTGGTGATGCTCTAAAACAGGGTCCAGCGAAGCCACCACGTTAATACTAAAATATTAGAAATTCCCATGTTAACGAAAGGAAAAAAAGAAAATATCTAGACTATCACTTATAGTGAGACTAGATTATAACGATGTAGATCTAACTTAAGACAAATTCATCAACAACACTTATAGCATATTCCTTTTAAACTATCTCCAACACGTACCGATCATCTTGAACACACGTCTAAGCATATTCCATATAAAAAAATATGTATTGGATATGTGCTAATTTTAAGTATAAATACGTATTTTTTATAACGGAATAAATCGCAGCCCTACATGCAAAAAAAAAACTACACCATCAATCAAAGTAGAGCTAGATTATAATGGTTTAGATTAAAAGAAAGAGTTCATATTACATATATAAAATAGGGTCTAACGAAATCACCACTTTAATCCTAAAATACCATAAATTCCCACGTTAATCAGAGAAAAAAGAAAACATCTAGATCATCGATTATAGTGGGACTAGATTATAACGATGTAGATCTAACATAGGACAAATTCATCAACAACATATAGCATATTCCTTCTAAAAAACAAATCCATCTCCAACACGTACTGATGATCTCTAACACGTACAAATATATTCCATAAAAAAAGAATATGTACCGGATATGCGCCGATTTTAAGTATAAACACATATTTTTTTTATAACAGAATAAACCCTGGCCCTACATGCAAAAAGAAAAGATCTACACCATTAATCAAAGTGGATTTAGAGTATATTGGCTTAGATTAAAAGAAAGAGTTCATACCAACTACAATAAAAAAGAAAAATACCATGAATAAAAATATAAAAAGAGTTTCTATCAACTATAAAAGTAGAGAAGAGTTGATATCAACTACAAATTCGTAATAAAAAATAATAGAAAGGAGTTCATATTAACTATAAAACAATAAAAAGTGTGCAAATCAAATATAATAAAAATAAAAAACAAATAATATTCATAATAAAAATAATAGAAAAGAAATTTATATCATATACATGACTAGAAAAATGTCCATATAACCCAAAATAAACAAATAAAACAACTGAAGTTAAGATGAAAATAATAGAAAGGTGTCCATATCAACCACAATAAAATAAATAAATAATACATTGAAAATGAAAATAGTAATATATCTATCTACCTATTATTCCCTCCGGTCACAAATAATTAACGCTTGAGATACGTGTTAATCAATGTTTCCAAACTTTAGTCACGAATATCCTTTAAATAATTAAAGGTTACTTTTTCAAAACTTTGAGAAATGTAAAATTCTAATATATGTAGATTTGTTTCAAAAGATACTTTAATAATATTATAATTTTATGGGTTTTTAAAATAATTTACAATAGTAATTAGTGATTAAAGTTGCATCTTGGAGAATGTGCAAAGTTAAAAAATTAAATATTTCTGACCGGAGGTCAGGAGTATATTATTAAAGCAGTGAAGAATGAAGCCACCATATATATGAGTCAAAGGAGAAGAACCAGACACTAGAGTCCTAGCTGCCACGACGAGTTAGCATTAGCTCCAACAAAGTTAACGTAGAGAACAACAAGAAGGGTACAAATCAAGATAACTATAGTAGCAGTGACTGAAATTATGGTGTATATATATCTCTTGCGAGATTAAATTTATTAATATACCTTTTGAATTAGATTTAGACTATATTAGGGTTTACAATGATCTAAATGGCTACATATTAGAAAAAAAATTATCCTTCTGATTGGACATGGAATATATTAGAGCTTACACCTATAAAAAGGTATACTTTACAAATCTAGACGTGCAAATGCACGGGACACGCTACTTGTTTATCAAAAGGTTGCATATATACAAGCTTTGATGAATACAATTGGAGATAAATTTCAGAGGTTGATTTAGCCACACAATTATCCGATTACAGTACGGAGAGGCCTGGTGTGCACATACACTTCATTTGCCCGCCTAGATACATATTAGAGATTAAAGGGTATAAACTTGGAACTGACGCTTGATGGCCCCGGGATGCTCCGTATTTCTACTCTGTGTGTCAATTGAGTCCCACAAGATAATTAACCAAGGTTTTACTGTCCGTCTCAACAACTATTAGTTGCGGCTCCCTGTTCTCAGCTAAAAACTATCGTATCCAAAATCAAACACTTTGATTATTTGAATTTTTTTCTTCTTTGAACCTCTTGCCAAAGCTTAAAAAACAACTCAAATGTAACAGAATGGATTCCCTAAGCTGTTTCGACAAGCTCTCAAAATATAAATTAGTATAATTTATCAGTAAATAAGCAAATAAAATTAGCGTAACAAAACACTTAAGTATATGTAGACTAAATTTTACGGCAAGAGCTTTCTTCTGTAAGTGCATCCGAAATCATATCAATATGCCAAGCAAGGGAGAAGGTCCTTTGTCATCTCTGAATCTTTGTGACTACTCCAGTAGTCTAGTATATAGGATCGAGAAGAACTGCTCTGAAATTGTTGTCCGCATACGTGGTCATTGCCACAGTGCGAGCGGAGCTCCGGCTGGGGCTGTCCTTCTCCGCCTTAACACCTCATGGCTGTTCGGTGAAAACTCCTCCTCTAGGATCTCTTTGCACTTAAGGACAAACAGGACCTTACTTAATTCCAGCACTGTGCAAATTAAGGCGCTGATTGCTAAGCTACCTACGATACTTTGTCAACAAAAATAACATTTCTCAAACCAAATTGACTTATTTCCTGTCTAAATTTATTTCCAACAAGTATATAATAAGGAACACTAAAAATGACTATATTACCTCTGGTTATTATTTGATGCGGGCATGTTGAAAATACAAAGTAAGCTGAATATTTATTAGAAGCATAGAGAGAACAGCACACTCATTTTCATTTCGAGTATAAAATTCGCATTATATTTATAAACAAGATTATTTTAAAATATTTGTTTTATATTTGTGGATGGAGGGAGCAGTGTATATTGGAGTTCAACTTTCCGGGCATCTCTATTAAAGAAACTCTGGCTGTCGGCTCCGACTTGAAAACTTTCAAGTCAGATTTGCATTTCCGAAATGGCGTAAACTTTTTTCAATTAGTTAAAATTCAAATTTCCAAATAGGATTTTTTTATCTATCAATTAAGAATTTATAAACTTTTAACTATAACTTTGCAACCTCCATATGAAGAGGCAAGGGAGACACAGCCAATTTGCCCATGCCATGCAGACCACACCAACAGCATTCAATCTAACAAAAACAGTATTCCATTCATCCTCAAGCTCTTGCCAGTGGACTTTCTTAACTTTGATACGTCCCATTGGGCTGACATAATATGGTAAAAAATATTTAGGGCAAAATAATAGACGTCAAGGCTGGTCTTTTGTAAATCTTCTCCAAAGGTAATAACATTATCAAAGCAAGGCTTAGGGTTAGGGTCAGGGTTTATGTAATCCAGCCTACCCCAATCCATATCTTCGTCGTTGCCATCCATGGTCGGCCGTTTGTCACCTATCGTCTGTGGTTGCTGCCTTCATCGTCATCCCTCTGTGGTGTCCACCATTCCCTTCTGCAGGCCACCGCCGCCGCCTCCTCTACAGGCCGTTGCCGTCTCTGAGCGCCAGACTGCTGTTTGCCGTCTGTCGCCATTGCCGTTAGCACTGCAGCCCCCCACCCCCTCCCCAATGACATGGTGCGATGGTGCAAAAACTAAATCAGGGCGGGGGCGGCTGGATTCAGCAGCCACGAGGCGCGACGACAGCACAAGCGACCAGATCTGACGGGGGCGGCTCCTATGAGGGCACGACGGGGACATGGCTCTGGTTGTAGATTGTTTTTTGTTTTTATTATCAATGCTAGTTCCAAACTGGAATAGATATTGATGCTTATATTTTGTGCCAGTTTTGAACCGACACTCATAACTCAGTGCATCAGTGTTGGTTATTTTGCGCCGATTTAAAAACCGCAGTAATAGTGGTTTAGATTTGCACTGATGACCCGTCTGTGTTAGTGTTACATGATGGCTTAGAGGCTAGAACTTTGTTCTATTTGTAAATAAAAGAGAGGCAAGTTTGGCAAATCCGTGTGTGTGATGTCTATGTACGTCTTCTCTCTAATTAATTCTGTATACGAAGAGATGGTCCAATTGTGCTTACCCTACTCTCCCAAATTATATATTGTTTTGCAGTCTTAATTTGGGTGCAAGATGTGGTGGCATGGTTCATACATGGCCCTGCTGGCTACCGAATAGGGAGAAAATTTTATTTTGTGCTCTCGGAGACATGGTTTCGAGATAAAAAAAAAACTTTAAAGTTAGCGTTTAGAGTTTAAATTCGAAGATAAGTAAATAGGCTAAAGTGAACAATCCTAAACAAATGCTAGGCTAGCAAGACGGCTGTGGAGATTATTGCTTGATTACATGATCAATTCGATCGAGATGGACGTTAAATGCCGAGTTTTTTTTATATATACTCCGTTTAATCTTCATGTGCTGCCTCGTTCTCCTCCCACAGTGTCGTTGCCAAGTCGACGTAGAGGCATTGACATTTCACAACGAGCGCATGTGCATGCTCCTCTAATATCAAACCCTGTATTTATTCCAGGTTCCCTACCACGAATTTGGATCGGGCATTTTTGCCTCCATTGATTATTTGGGCGTACGCTTCTTCCGTTTCTACAGTTCGAACTATTGATTTTTGCCTCCACAAATTTGAAAATATTTGCAGCATGCATGAAATTTTGGGTGCAAAATTGATGACATGTCACTCAAAAGAATGACAGTCTAATAAATGCAACTCGAATTAGTGAAATTGATGATTAATAAAGTACTATGCTTCCATTTTCTATACTCTGTTTTCTTTTTCATTACTGGCGTCTTTTTCCATATTGTCCTCAGGCACTAAAACATCCACATACAATATTTAATTGCATCCATGCCATTATAAATTCTAGATATCTTACGGATGCCACTTCAAAGTGAGAAATAGCCCTCATGCCATTATAAAGTGCAAAGTCTTGCAAATATGCCATTATAGACTTTTTTTTGCCCCTGGTTCCCCTTTAATTTTTTTTCTGTCAAAATGCCATTCACCTCTTCCACCTCTCTCTCTCTGGTGGGAAGACATAGGAGTTGTTGCTATGCACGCGCTGGCTCACCGGCTAGCAGCTCGCAGCGGCATCCCGTTCCTGTTGCTGTGGCCGAAGAAGGGGAGGAGGGGGTCTCACCGGAGTAAGCGGGAAGGGAGAAGCTGCCCTGCACGCGCTAGCTCACCAGTCGGTAGCTCGCTGTCATCGTTGCCGAGCGGCGGCCTGTGGCGGCATCTTGCTCGTATTGTCGTGGTTGAAGAAGAGGAGGTGGGGGATCTCACCAGAGTATGAGGGGAGAAAGGTGCCAGCCGACGGCTCACTGCCGTCGTGGCCGACTGGCGTCCCACTGCCACCGTGTCCTGCGGCAGCGACCAGCTCTCGTTGCCATGGCCGAAGAAGGGAAGGAGGGATCTTGTCGAAGTAGAAGTGGAGGGAGGCGCCGGCCGGCGGCTTGCTGCCGTCGTGACCGGTCGGGAGAGGGTGGGGCTAGTCATCGTGTGGGGGAGGAAGGAGGAGAGCGGAGTGGCGCAACCAGAGAAAGAGGGGCAATAGGTGGCCGGAGGAGGTGGGGAAGGAGAAGGAGAGAGGACTAAGGAGGGAGAGGAGGCATGAGGGATGGAAGAAGAAGAATAGGAGGGTAAATTGGTCAAAAAATGTGTGACAACTCTCATAATGGCATATTTGCAACAAGCAACACTCTATAATGGCATCTGAGCAAATTTTCAACTTTGTAGTGGTATATGTGAGATATTCACACTTTGCAGTGGCACGTATGTAATTTTTCGTATTTAATATTGCCTCTAAGAGCATGAACATCCACAGTAGGTCCTCTAAACCTCTAAACACACACACTCTCTTTCTCTTTCTCTCTCATGTTTAAAGGTTGTGGTATTTTTACACATCCTCTAAGCATAGAAAGTATTAAGCCATTACATCAGATGAGTGAGTCCAATTGTTGTAGACCGAAGATAAGTACCCCCTTTGACATAGGAGTGAGGGGGCAACCCCGCTATTTGTGTCCTAGACATCTTTTTTAGGTCTTCCTCAGGGAGCCCGCGAGGAAATACAGAGCGTGAGCGGAGCCCAGCGGGGCTGGAGCAGAGGCAAGCCAAGGAACAGCGTAGTGAGGCATGCGAGATACTCACGCGGAGCAGCACGACGGAGAGGCGAAACCTGGCGGAGCAACGTCGGAGGTGAACAGGAACGGAGCAAAGTAAGGCGAACCTAAGGCCCCGCAGCGTGGTGCAGGGCAACGGAGGAGACAGGCGGAGCAAGGATGGGGCCTCCACGGGAGCCCCGGAGTGGCGATCACAGAAGGACGGAGCGGAGCGGCAGCAACGGGACACATCTTCTTGCCGCCTACGAAACCGAGGAGACAAACGGTATAGCCAGGCTTGCCACCCTGTCAAAGCACTCGAGCAGACGTTGCACCGTGCCAGGCCAGCAAGTAAGTGCCACTCGTGTGTAATCCCCCTTATAACCCCACATAGGATGCTTAGCGGGAGGGTAAGAATGTAAAGGGACTGGGCTAGGGTTAGAGAAAAGACCCTTAAACCCCTGGCTGCGGGGCAGGTGAGTGGCAAAGAATGTAAATTCAACTAAAATGTCTCTATTGCCCCTGCTCTGGCTTAGCCAGTGAGGAGGGCAGGGTCATTTGAGAATGTTCAAGCCCACTTAGAAGAAAGAGGCCTGAAGTAATGCAAGGGGGGAGACTTTTCTCTTTCCACCAATCCATTTCCACTTTGGGTGTAGGTGTCGAGAGAGAGAGAGAGAGAGCGAGAGTCTTCCACAATGAGCTGCTCTAGGTGCGTGAGTTGCTCCACTTGGATCTCACTCACCGGGGGCAGCCCCTTTTTTCTGTTTGTGGGTTGACCCTCGCAACACCAATGAATGCAAGCTTAGAGACAATATCGTTTCTAACTATTACGAGCAGAGGATCTAAACCCTTAGAGGCCAGTCATTGTTCCTACCTAAATGGGTATTGTGAATGACCCATACATTTTGCTGCATGGAAACGGGTACGTTAGCGCAATTTCATAAATTTCTACAGTGAACACCCAAGACATCCTATGAGTAGAGGATCACATATCATTACCCTTGACGCGCAGTCGCAGCGGTAGGAGTCAGAGTATCTGAGTCCAACATCGCGCGCGTCGAGGTACAGGAAGTAGTTGTTCACATCAAGTCGAACGTCCCTTCCTCGCCGATCACCACTACAGCAACGTCATACGTACTGCCATAGAGGAAGTAGTCAATCTCACCGACCTTCTCCTCTTTGTCGCCGATTAGCGCCACAGCAACCATAGCAGTGTCTCTATGGTATCCACACGTCCAGGGGTGAAACACCGTGCACCAGTATGCTAGCACTGCATGCGCACATGGCTTAAGGTTTGTAGGAGTCGGAAAGAGGCGTGACAGCTAGGGTTACCTAGTGGCAAATTCATATGTCTGCGCTGCCCCCACGGCCTCCCTTTATATGGAGCGCACTAATGGGATTCTACGCTAGAGGCCTATCAGGACTCTAATCCTATACGGATCAGTATCCGCAAAACTCACTAATGATTTCAACCCATTAGACATGTTTCAACCCCTTAAGTATGTGACCCATTAGATTCATCTGCAAGTGGCTGTGGCCCTAGAAACTCTTTTTCAAACCAGAAGTCAATAGTGGTTATTAGCAGGACATATTGATCCCCGAATGTATAGAATGATCATATCTGCTGAACTTTGATATATTCACGTATCGACTCTTTGTCGCACGATACCAGTTAAGCTCAGGACGAGATGCGTGCCACCTTTGTGATAGCTCGACTATTCACTCGATCTTGTAATGGATTCTAAACCGTGATTAACTCTTTAATCACATTGGCATGGCCATGTACTTTCTAATCCAATCACAATGAGGGGCCTAAAGATATCTCTCCTGTTAGCAAGGAGGGAAAATTTCATCTTGATCGCTCACATCCGACATCATGTTTCATAGCATACCCAAAAGCTATATTTATAACTACCTAGTTTCGGTGTAGCGGTTGATAACTCCAAAGTATATAACTAAGCATGCTAGGATTCAATAGCGATCTTAGGTCTAAGGATCATATATGTATATCACTCGAAACTACGGGCTGATGGTATATGTAAGATAGCAATCTCAGCAATGTCTCGGAGTAGGTATATTCAACACTATGTTCTCTACCATATGTCTATATTATTGTTTTGATATTTCTATATCTATGGTACGTGAAACATTATCATCAATCAATATATGTGCTGATTAAATCATTACTATCCCACATAATGATATGAGATCAAGAATTATTTAGAATAAGATCATATAAACAATATCTCTCACAACCAAGTCGTACTTGATGAATAATGTGAACGACGTTTATTCATGAAACTGATAACATATTATCCAAAAGTACATAAACATAGACGTGATACAATCATTTTACATGATCACCTCTAGGTCATATCACTACATTTGCCTCTTTTGCTTAGAGGCTACCTGTGGAAAACATGGGCCCTGGGTAGCCGAAGACATACTACTGGACGTACCACCTCCTTGGGCCGAGTCAATTGGGCCTTCCAGAAGGCAGGCTTGGAGGCTGGCGCGGCCCAGCATGATCTACAAGGAAACGGATTCGTTTCCTACTCGAATACATGGATATAGGCGTAGCCGGATCGGTTATATCTGTATCTTCCAAACACAGATTAGGGATTCTATCTGTAACCCGACCCCCTGCACTATATAAAGGGGGTCCGGGGCCCCTAGTTCGACATCCAATCCCACATCTTACAATCATCATCAGTTTCCACCATAATACAATCCACGAGCACAGAAGCAGGGTATTACCTCGCCCCGAGGGCCCGAACCTGTATAAATTCGGCTCCCTGTGCTACCATCGTAGTTGTGATCCCTCGCATTGCCCTATAAAATATATTGCTGACGCAAATCATCGATAGTTGGCACGCCAGGTAGGGCTAGCGTCGCGATCAACTACATCGACTTCGATGGCTTCCATTGGCGGATTCGTCTTCACCTACGCTCCCGGCCAAGGCTTCATCTTCGGAGATCTCGGCTTTATCGCCGGTGACTTCGGAGAGCTTCGGTTGTGTGAGCCAAACTTCGTTCGGTCCACACATTATCGGGGGAGATGGAACGCGACTCCGACCGAGCCTCGCCACTTTGGGATCTCCTCCCTGGATTCTGATCTAGAGGAGATCTGATCTGATGATGACGACTCTTACTGGCCTACCGCGGGGCTTCCCTTTGGTTTCGGTCAAGATCTACCGCTTCTCCCCGCCAAATTTTGGCGATGGAAGATCGAGTTGCGGTCGATTCTGGCCCGTTCGCTCTCGATCGGTCGGGGTCACAATCCTCGACCATGGTCCGCCTGTTCGGATCTGAAACTCACGGCCGTTGTCCATCGGATGACATGCCGGCTTTTCCAATCTGGGCCAAGGGGCGGAACACGGCACGTGCACACTGGGACGAACTTTCTGAGCCAAGACTCAGGGACAACTCTTGCCCGGTTGACTTCCCGAGTGGCTATGCTATTCGATTTGGTCAATTCGGCTGAAAGATTCCAGCAGATTCGTTCTGCCGAAACTCAGTCGGATCCTCTTCTGACCAGAGATCCTGCACGAGAGGTGGGAGTTATAATCACTCCCATCGACGAGCCAATGAATCGGGATCGGTTGAGCCTTTCCTTCTCGGAATCCGAGTCGGAAGAGAGCGTCAATAGGTTCCCCGACTTCCGCGGCGTCTACGTGCTGCATGGTCAAGCCTCCGGATCGGCTCGGTGCCCCACAGGGGAGGCAGAGCTAAACCAAATCGCTAAGGCGGAGAAGACTTGCGCGACCAATTACGCGGTCGTGCGCGGAAAGTCCTGGAGGAACTGCTTCAAGTCCGTATAGGAGATCACTCGGTCTTCCGTACGCCACAGCAGAACATCCTCGCTTGTAAAACCCTCCTGGACAATGTTGGTCCTTTGCTTGGAGAGAACAACCCCGCAACGCCGATCATGGAACAAATCAAAGCCATGGTGACGGCAGCGGCTGTCCAAGGCACTCGGGATCAACCGGCCAACTCGGCCAGAAGCCAGACTGCCACGAGTAGTACTCGGCGCAGTCGGCACACGCGAAGTCGCGGGCAAGACGCCCGCCGGAGTGCAAGCCGCGACCTTCGCCTCGACATCGAAGCCCGGCGCAGGGAGCGAGACGAAGATCGGCGCCGTACTCCACCGCGTCGAAACCTCCCCCGACGATCTCCTTCCCCCGCGGAAGGGTTGATTGACGGGATCAAGGCATTCACTCCCCGACTCCGTCAGGTAAACTGGCCCGAGGGGTTCAACCCTAAAGGCATTGTGAAATTTGATGGAGAACGGGACCCCGAGGCTTGGTTACAGATCTATTCTCTGGCGATCAAGGCCGCGGGTGGAGGATACGACGTGATGGCAAACTATTTGCTCGTCATGTTAACCCCTCCGGCTCAGAACTGACTTGCAGGTCTTCCAGAGAACTCGATCGATTCCTGGGGAGAGCTGTGCGACCAGTTCGTTGCCAATTTCTAGGGCACTTATGAGAAGCCCGGGACCCAGTGCGACCTTTATCAAATTCATCAGAAAAAAGATGAGTCATTAAGGGATTTCATTCGGCTTTTCACCAAGAAGAAGAACACAATCCGGGAGATCTCGGAGGCGGTCATCGTCGCGGCCTTCCAAAAAGGAGTTCGTGACCCCGATCTAATCAAGAAGATGTCTCGGAAGCCTCCGACTACCGTCAAGGAGATGTTCGCCTTGGCGGATTGATATGCTACCGCCTCGGATGCTTTCGCTGAGCGTCAATAGGACCACCCAAGCAAGCACGAAAGCAAGAAGGACAGGCCCGAGTCGTCCTCCAAGAAGGACAAGAAGCGAAAGAGTGAAGAGATGGTAGCGGTCGCAGATCAGGGACGGTTAAGGCCGCTTCGGCCCGCTGACTACAATAAAGTCATGGAGGCGCCGTGTCCTTTCCATCCAAACGAAAAGCATGCGGCCAAGAACTGCAACATCTTGAAGAAGTTCGCTGAGGATCACAACAGCGACACTCCGAGAGATGCCAAGCAAGATGACAAGCGCGACCCTCCTGAGGGCGATGCTTACCAAGAAACCGAGCGAGAGCTCAACTACATATTCGGGGGATCGGATGCATATGAGTCCAAGCGTAAGCAAAAGCTTACCGATCAGGAAATCAATGCAGCCATTCCGGTGACCCCCGGGTATCTCCGGTGGTCTGAAATTCCGATCATATTTGATCGCTCAGATCACCCAAATCACGTCCCTTGCCCAGGAAGATATCCACTCATCCTAGATCCTGTGGTATAGGGCGTCCGACTGCGCAAGGTCCTGGTTGATGGCGGGAGATTGAATATCCTTTTCGCTAAGACACTGGGCGAGATGCAGATCCCAATGACGGCGCTCCAACAGACGGACGCGCCGTTCCATGGTATAATTCCGGGAACCTCATCGGTGCCAATCGGGAAAATCACTCTTCCTGTCACCTTTGAAACTCGGGATAATTACAGGACGGAAAGCCTCAGTTTTGAGGTGGCCGATTTTGAGACTGCATATCATGCGATCTTGGACAGGCCGGGCTTAGCCAAGTTCATAGCCGTCCCACACTGCACCTATCTGGTTATGAAGATGCCAGGTCCGCAGGGCGTAATCATGGTCCGTGGTGACGTCAAGTTTTCCCATCTCCTCGATAGGAAAAATTGCGACTTCGCTCAGTCCATCGAGGCGGCGGCTGAGTTGGACAAGATCCGGCAGGCGGCCACCGCCCTCCGCGACGAGGGCGATCTACCAAACAAGAAGCCGACTAGGTCAGGCATCAGGCCTGGCAAAGATGATGAGTAAAGAGGCGCCCAACGTTCTTCCACAAGTAGATCAGGACGTCTTCAGATCACTCGGCGATATGCCCGAGGGCTCGCCTGGGTAAAGGAACATCAAGCAGTCGCGTCGGTGCTATACCTAACGGCTATTGTAATCCATGTTTACAATTAAATAAAGATAAGTTTTCGCTCACATTGTCTCAACGCTTATGCAATTCAGTTTCTGACTTGCGACTTATTTGTATGTCAATTAAGTAGTAAGTCGGGGGCTACACCTAATTAGGTGCACAATCGCGCACCTAAACTGTTATCTAACTCGACTTACTACCTTGAAGCTAGTAAGTCGGGGGCTACACCTAATTAGGTGCAGTCTGCGCCTAACCAATACCTAATCGATTTTTTCTCTTTTAAGTCTATGACGAAGCCTAGCATAAGTCGTTCCAAGTAACAAAGGAACGTAGTTTATTCGGGCCAGAGCCATGACTTAAGCAGAGAAAAGATGGTTAGCATTGGCCATGTCAAAAATGGAAGTCATATACATGGATAATTTATGAGTTCCTATATTTTTATAGGAAATCTAACTCTAAGTTGTCTAAAAGGCATTCGGCGGTCGGCTTCACTTCCTCGAGCAGCGCCATCGCCTTCTCTTCCGAGCAGGCAAACCATCCTTGACAGCGTCAAGATCAATTCGAGGATTGTGCGACTTGACGATTCCCAGCACTTGACTGGAACTCGTCAGGCCGATTTCCCTGAGCGGCGCCTTTAGTTGCTTGGGGGCTTCGGTCCACCTCTGGATCAGCTCGGCTCGACTTCGCCAGCATAAAGTTGGCGTCGAGTGGGCTCCACCGCCACCAAGAGCTCATCATATCGCGCTTGCGCAATCTTGGCGTTCTCTTGAAGAACATCATACTGCGCTAGCGTCTTCCTCCTATGCTCTGTCAAAGAACAGGGAATGCATGATTACATAACCGTGTAAGCACTGGGGGTTCAGAGTCGGTCGGGTTTGGGGGCTTACCCTCCAACTCGGCGGCGGCTTTTGCCTCCGACTTCTCCAGGGCCAGCTTCTCCGCCTAAAGCCTGGCGATCGTGGCGTCGCGTGCTACACATGGTGCGGGGCATAACGTCATCCAGTCACACGCAAGACAAACAAATTCTGACTCAGGTCAGAGTACTTACACGGAAGGGAACCCGCAAGGTCGAACTTTTCGTCCTGCAGTTCCTTAATCTGGCCTGCAACTCTCGGCGCTCCTTGGCTGCCTCGGTCCGGACCCCGATGACCTCCCCTTCCACAGATTTAATCCGTTCTATTTGGGGAGGAAGTAATTGAGGAACTTGGTTTTTCTCTCAGAGTAACCACCAAGTTCCTGCAAAGACGAAGGATGGTCACCATCCTAACTCAAGCAAGAGAAGATTTACTCTACAAATTAAAAAGCTTACTCGAGCCATTCGGCCGCACTCGGAGGCATACTCGAAGAAGACCTTCCTCATCTCTTCCTCGGCCTCGTCGTCAACAAGGGCCCAGTTCTCGGCTTCGTCCCTCTAGCCCGCCGAGAGCTTCGGCTCAGTCTTCTCTGGGGGAGGTAGGGGCTGGCGGAGAATCTCCTCTACCATTGGCTCAGCCCCTACGCTGCCCTCGGCGGACGGAATCAGGTCAGAGGCCGCGGCGGTAGCACCTCCCCCGGTTCCCGACGCGGCTTCCGCCGGCTTTGCTGGTGGGGGCACCGCATCGGCTGATGGAGGAGGAGCTCCCTGACTCGGCTTGGCAGGCTCTGATACCGGCTCGGTCGGGTGACTTGACGGAACCTCTACCGATGGTTTCCTGAAATAGGAAATATTTCGGTCAGAGAAAATGCAAAGCAAGATTGTCAGGAGGTGGCGGAGTTGTGCTTACCGGTTGGTGGTCTTAATCTTGATGCCGGCCCCCTTTCAAGAGGAAGCCCCGCTCGAAGAGGCGCCGGGTGGGCCTCTCGGCCTAGCCTGAGGGTTGAATTCTTTTCCCCCTTTGGCGTCGTACTACCGCCCGTCCTTAGGGGATGAGTCCCCTGACTACAACCGGAAGCCGGAGTTGGTTGGCTCGTCCCCTCTTTGGGAGCCTCACCCACCTTTGGCCCTGAGCTTCGCGAGCCGCGTCCTCCCAACGGCGGGACTTTTTCCTCCACTAAGGGAGCCGGGCCCTTGCCTTTCTTGGCGGCCGGGGTGTCTTCAGGTTCTCCCCCTGGGCGCTTCTTGCTCTTGTTGGCAGGAGCATCAGGAGTTGGGGCCGCGAACACGAAAGGCCGGCGGCTCTGCATAGGAGCACGGCATCCCCAAATAAGCTTTAGCAACAGGATTGCCCGGTGTTCAACAAAAGCAAAAAATTATACTCGAACCTTACCTCAGGAGGTGGATAGTTAAGGGAGAAGCTCCAAGGACTCTCTGGATTTGAAAAGATAGTTCCGGGAGCGAAGAACTCGGAGAGTCGATCAATGGCGTCCGAGTTGGAGATTGGGACATCCGTTTCTCTAGTAGAGTCGGATGGCCCGGTGTACTCGAACCCGAGCCTGATCCTCTCCTTGAGTGGCTGCACACGGCGTTTCGTGAAGGAAACTACTATAGCGACGCCGGTCAGCCCCTCTTCTTTGAGATGTTGGATCAGGCCGAGTAACTCGGTCACCTGATCCATTTCAGAGGAAAGAGGGGGAGAGTTCCAAGAGGAGGAAGCTCGGAGCTTTCTCCCATGAAAACAAGGAAGACTGGGGGGAGGATTGGAACAGTAGAACCAATCCTAATGCCACCCCTTCAAAGAAGTCCGAAGCAGCAGCGAAATACTCCTTCTTGAGGCCGCTCCGGAGTTGGAATCCAGCCCCGCCAACAGCCTTAGGGGCATTATCGGTGGGGTAGGCCTTCAAGAAGAAGAGATGGTGGAAAAGGGCGAAATGGGGAGCGATCCCCAGAAAAGCTTCACAAAGATGAATAAAAATTGAAAGTTGAAGAATGGAATTGGGATTCAAATGGAAAAGCTCAATCCCATAATGGTAGAGCAAACCGCGAAGAAAGGAGGATGCGGGGAGTCCGAACCCGCGGGATAAGAAGGATTTAAAGACAACAATCTTCTCTTGATGAGGAGTGGGGGAGGATTCACTTGCGGCGGCGCGCCAATCAATGAGCTCTAGCGTCGGGAGAACGTCAGCGTCAACAAGGGCTTGCAGCCGCTCATCGGTGGTGTTGGAGGTTGCCCAGTCCCCCGCCATCGGAATGCGGTGGATTTGGAGCTTGGTGACGGCGGCGGCGCTGGGATTGCTTGGAGGCGGCGAAAGCACAAAAACCCTAGTGGAGGATTTTGGGGAGGTGAACGGTTTGGGCGCACAGTGTAAGCGTACCGGTTCAATCTCCCTGGAAGGCTTCACTTAAAGGGAAGCGGGCAACGTTTCGTTTCCGTGCAAGGCGGGAAGGAAATGAAGCCCAAAAATTGTCGCTTCGAGACTTGGGCACTGATTTAAGTCCCCGAGGACATGCTCTATATGGGCCGTGAGCTGTATACGACTTACCCGGGTACAGGTGTCACTCGGGTCATCTTAGTCGGGAAAATGGCGTGCCTCCTGTTGGGCTCATTGCCATTCTTCAATTCGAGGATTGGGCGCATCCCAAAGTCGCGACCCAGCTTTTGATGTGCCCCTGGGGACGGTAGTCGGTTTAGCTTTTTAGCCGAGCCGCACATCGGAAGTTCTTCAAAATTGTCCCGGTGGCACATCTCCGGATCGTTTGTCATTAAGACAAACACCACTTGGGCAAAATTAATCTAGCTCTTGGCATACCTCTTGGGGTCAATGGCTGGTCCGATTTTATAATCGGATTAGGCGTCAAAGAGTTACCTCTTCAATTGGGTCTCAGTGGCACGTCTCCGGATCGTTTGTCGCCAAGACAAACACCACTAGGAGGACCTCAACTTGGAGGCGGGCGTATTCCTCTATGGATCACTAGCTTGAATGCGCATTAGTCGGATCAAGGCGCCTGTACACCCTACACAGGTTGTGACATGTCCCATGTTGGACCGAATGTCGAGCTCTGCAAATCAGGCTTGAATGCCATAAGTTGTAACAGGGAGGATAACGCTGGGTGGCACTGCTCACTCGGTAAAATCCATTTTTCTGGTATGCCTCTCCGCGGGGGCATCAGCCAGCATACCGATCCGTCGGGCTGGGTACCAGGCATTTTTTAATGACTTGAGAATTTTCTCGAGTTCTTTGCAACTGTGTTGTTTGATCAGCAGGTTACTCGGCAGGAAGACTTCATCAGTCAGGCGAAGAGTGATGTCACTCGGGTAACATCCGAAGGACTGTGAGCCGAACCCCGAATCAAGACAATCCAGTCCCAAGCACTCGGGGGCTACTGTGGAAAACATGGGCCCTGGGTAGCCGAAGACATACTACTGGACGTACCACCTCCTTGGGCCGAGTCAATTGGGCCTTCCAGAAGGCAGGCTTGGAGGCTGGCGCGGCCCGGCATGATCTACAAGGAAACGGATTCGTTTCCTACTCGAATACATGGATATAGGCGTAGCCGGATCGGTTATATCTGTATCTTCCAAACACGAATTAGGGATTCTATCTGTAACCCGACCCCCTGCACTATATAAAGGGGGTCCGGGGCCCCTAGTTCGACATCCAATCCCACATCTTACAATCATCATCAGTTTCCACCATAATACAATCCACGAGCACAGGAGTAGGGTATTACCTCGCCCCGAGGGGCTGAACCTGTATAAATTTGGCTTCCTGTGCTACCATCGTAGTTGTGATCCCTTACATTGCCCCATAAAATATATTGCCGACGCAAATTGTCGACACTACCTTCAACCACAATATGCTCCTCACAACAACCCCTAAGCAATTTCGCCTCTAAGGCCTTGTTTGGGAAGACCAATCCTAGTTGGGATCCCTATGAATTGATGGGATTTTAAGCTAAATCCACATTAATTATTGGGGATCCTAACCAGAATAAACAAGGTTCAGTGGATCCACGATTGATCACCTCTAAGGCTTAGAAGCCATAATCTAGTTCTTATAAGTCGTTGTGGCCTCTATGACAAGGCTCACAGCTATAAATTAAGATTTATTTGCACTTATATGTTGGCCCACATGGAGGTTACGCCAAGTAGCCCGCAATGGTTAAATACAGTCTTTAAGCAATCTTTCTACTCCTTTGAGCCATGCTTATAAGAGTTTGCATAGTAGTTGCCCTTAGAGGCAGCCTCTAATTAAGTTTAGATGTAGCCTCTAAGTATACAGTGGTTTAGTAGCCCCGCTTTAAGTCAAACATATGACAATTTTTACTTTTTTTAATAACAATCATGGCCCATGCATCTAGAGGCTATACTAGCCTCTAAGCATTGCAAAGAGTTATATTAAGTCTTAGGGGCTAGCTGTGGGTCCTATCTCAGTGCAAAATTTCCTCTTAAGACTATACTAATGTTCTGTTGGCTCAAGCGGACCACCTGGCATGCAAACTGATTTGCATTGTTCTCTCCCATGTTCAAACCCATCATATGTGGTCCACAACTAATTAAAAGTTGTTATCTTTTCCGGTTGCATGTGTCACTAGAACACTCTCTTCTTCCTATGCAAGTGGGCCCTAGCAAATAATTTTTTATTTTCTATGAGCCGACGTAACTTCTTGAGCCGACGCATGCATCTGACACATTCAGTTGAAGCTCTCCACTGTGTGTATGAGTCGACCCATCTACCCTATGACTTGGTTTAGGTCAATATACATTGTGTATGCCCTATCATAGATGCTTTGAAGGAGTAGTGCATATAGTGGCATGCACATGTGCTCAATAAAAATGTGTATTTTACTGTTGTATAAAATGGAGTTTAAGCAGTGATCTCTCTTTAATTACTACCAAACATGTCATAGAGGACGACGTATTAGAGACGGTTCCGAGCTGGCTGTCTAGAACCATCTATGATAAGTTCTACCATGTCACAAACAGTTTTTCCAAAGAACCCAATCTGACAGACAATTTTTTACACTGAGTCATTTGCCGTGTTCCTACATCACATACGACTTAATAAAAACCTGTCTATGATATTTGAACATCCCAGATGGCCCTTTAAAACACCGTATGTAATGTTGACCACTAATCTACCGATGTTTCCATGCATGGGAACTCATTGGTTGACTTGAACTATAGCTTCTCACTACCTCTCGCTCGTGCCACCATCGATGCCCCATCCTTCACAATACTGGCTAGCTACCTATGGCCTCCTCCTTATCCTTCACCAACCTGGCCATCGTCCCTAACTCCAGCTAGCCGCCATCCCCATCGCCCCGCTTCTGTCCTCGATATGTCTACAATCCTCTTCCCCCATTGGGCCTCCTCCTCTTCCTCCACTGCTTCTCTCGCTTCAACCGAGGTAAATGCTAAACCTCATTCTATATATGCATTAATTAGCATGATAAACCCAGATAGGTGCATTAATTTAATTAACTGAATAATTTTATTTGTGTAATGGAGACACACTAATGGTGTGTTTTCTCTTATAAGAGTTGCCATAAGGGGGACAAACTTTTTGTAACGTCCATGTATTGATTGTAATAATATGAGAATGTATAGAAAGTCAGAATAGATCAAAGAATATTTGATTCAAAGGGGGTTCACGAAGGGATATTTATGTTGGAACAAACATGATGAGAGGCATGTTTGATTGGAAGGTATCAGTGTAGTATCCTCGATGAATCCAACAATATTCCTAAAGTCGATCATGCTTTCAGAGAGGGTTGGTAGGATAGTGACAATCTAGATCAGATTTTGTATGAAGCTGAAGGGGACTATGATATGGAAGAGTTTGATAAACTCGTGGATTTAATGGAGGACGCAAAGAAACCCTTATTCCCTAGGCACAAAGCAATATACACAAGATTTACATCCATGCTTGAAGTGCTACAATTAAAGACAAGCAATACTTCGTCAGACAAGAG
Organism: Olyra latifolia; assembly: GCA_036346145.1. Taxonomy (NCBI): domain Eukaryota; kingdom Viridiplantae; phylum Streptophyta; class Magnoliopsida; order Poales; family Poaceae; genus Olyra; species Olyra latifolia. The sequence goes on from CM070523.1 coordinate 32,680,709, forward strand.
TTTTAGGTATTCATAGGTATTTTAGCGGACATTCTTCTAGAGAAAAATGAGTTGTTAAAACCACATATTTATCAGGATAAAAAGGTACTCTATCCCTTTGGGAATGGAATTACAAAGAATACATACATGTCAAAATGATTATATCCTTTGCTGTAAGGAGCATGCAGATTTGCATGTTTGTCTAGTGTGCAAAATATCCTACTACAAGTGTAAGAACCATGCTAATGATGAGGGGAACATAGAGGCGAAGAAAGGACCACCTACTAATTTATTGTGGTGTCCGTTTGTGATTCCCAATTAGAAGCACTTGTTCACGAACCCAAAGGATTAAAAAAATTGTTGTGTTGACACTCAGAGGGGCGTAAGAAAGACGGATAGCTCAGGCACCATCCTGATAATCTCTAATGGAGAGGTTTCAACTGAAAGTTTGTAAATTTTGTTGTGGATCTGAGGAATATAAGGTTTGAGTTCAGTATAGATGAGATTAATCCTTTCAATAACGTCAGCAGTTTTCATACCACTTGGGTGGAAATCTATATATCTACATTCTTTCTCCTTGTATGCGAATGAACTAAAAGTATGTATATGTCTGTATGTATGTATGTATGTGTGTGTGTGTATATATATATGTATTAATGTCTCTACTTATCCAAGAGCAAAAGTAGCCTACGAGCAATATTGATGTATATTGAGCACTATGTCTATAGATCTTCTCACTATCACTACTACAGAAATGCTCATCCATACCTCCTCATTACTGTCGTTTTTGGCTAGAACCGCCTGTGAAGTGCCCCTGCTCACCCCACCCCACGTTGGGGACTTGACGAACCACCAGTGATGGCCCAGGTACGAAAAACCGTTAGTGATGATGGTACCTTATCACTAGTGGTTTGGCCACTCAACCGCTAGTGAAACTATCACTAATGGTTCACCTGACCATCCGCTAGTGATATGGTACCATGGCTCCCGCTAAATTTTGGAAGGAACCACCTGGGACATATCACTAACAGTTCTTTAGGTGAACTGCCAGTGATAGCCACATAACTCTGGCCGTTCGCCTGAAGAACCACCAGCGATATGGTCCTCCATTATTAGTTTCAGTGGCCAGGAAGCTCCATATTACTGCTGCTCACTGTGGTCCTCCGAACTGTAGCGGCGGCAGCGGTGGAGAAACAGTAAGAAGGTTTAAAAATTTTGCAAATTTCTTGAAGATCTTAAAAGCTTTAATATGTTTAAAGGTTAGTGGTACCTCAATCATTTGCTAATTGCTCTCTTGTTGCTTATTTGAGGTAGATGAGAGATATGCATGTGTAGAAATTGATCTAAATTGGATGTTGAATAATTAATATCCATGTGATTGGTTGATACTTGCTAGTTTGAGGTGAATGAGAATAATTTGTTTCCATCATGTGCTTAATTATAGTTAGCTAGTTTGAGGTGGTTGAAAATAATTAATATCCATATTTGTTTATGATATCTAGTTTGTGGTTGATGAAAAAAAATAATTATATCCATTTTTTATGATAGCTAGTTTGTGGTGGATGCAAATAATTAATTAATATCCATGGTTTGTTTATGATAGCTAGTTTATGGTGGATAAAAATAATTAATTATTATCCATGGCTTGTATGAGGTGGGTGAGATTAATTAATATCCATTTGTTCTTTGTATTTTTTACTAAAACTATGCTTGAAGAATTTATTTAATTAAATTGCCATATTAAATTTGTGCAAATAATGGTTAGAACATGGACATACACGGGAAATCATACGATAGAAGAATATGTCAAAGACGTACAAGGGTTTATAAGAGCTATCATGGGAGATATGCAGGAGAGAGGGATTGAAGCGATATGTTGTTCATGTATTGACTGCGCTAACATGAAGTTGTTCAGAAACTCAAATCAGATCGAGTTTCATCTTATGAAACAGGGATTTAAAGAAGGTTATTCATGTTAGACGAGTCACAGTGAGCAAGAAAATACACAAGGTCATGCTAATTGCACCAACGAAGGCAGTAACGATGATGCGGGTGTCGAGTGTGATGTTGACGAATTATGATCTGACGATGAGTACAATTTTGATAAGATGATGCGAGACGTAGAAATGGACTATGTGACTATGGTAGAATTTGTTAAGTTCAAGAAATGGTCTGAAGAGTCAAAGAAACTAATCTTTAATGGTTATAAGCCAAAACACACTATGTTGGCGACTGTCCTCGAACTACTAGAATTGAAGGCAAGGAACCGCTGGCCCGATAAAAGTTTTATGGAGCTCTTAGGATTTCTAAAGGATCTTCTTCCAGATGTTAATGAGTTGCCAGAAACAACATACCATGCAAAAAGAGTTATTTGTCCCCTTGGAATGGGCGTGCAAAGAATCCACGCCTGTTGGAACAACTGTATACTGTATTGTAAAGAGTATGCAAACTTGCACTCATGCCCATTATGTAGAGCACCCCACTACAAAAGAAATGCCAAAGGCCAAGACGACGGTGATAGGGACGTCGAGATAAATCGAGGACCTCAAGCTAAGGTTATGTGGTTCTTGCCGTTGACTCCACGATTGACACATTGGTTTATAAATCAGAAGGAGTCTAGACTGCTGAGGTGGCACTCCGAGGATCGTAAGAAAGACAGCAAGCTCAGACACCCTGTAGACGGTCCCCAATGGAGAAACATTGACCATAAGTTTATGAAATTCGGTGCAGACCCTAGAAATGTGAGGTTTGGGTTGAGCACGGACAATATGAATCCATTCGGTAACTAGAGCAGTGAGCACAATATTTGGCTTGTGAATCTATGCATATATAATCTTCCTTCTTGGCTATGCATAAAGAAAAAATACATTATGATATGTATACTAATCCAAGGCCCAAAGCAACCTGAAAATGATATTGATGTGTACCTAGCATCATTGATGGATGAACTTCAGACACTGTGGAACAATAAGGTGAAGGTACGTATGGGATGCAGACCAGCGGGAGACCTTCACGCTACGCGCCATGTTGTTCTGCACTACCAACGATTTTCTCGAATTTGGAAACCTATCGGGCATGGCAACGAAAGGTAGCAAAGCTTATCCTCACTGCTTGGAGGATACCGTGAGTGTGTGGTTGAGGAACTCTCGAAATATAGTGTATATGTGCCATCGAATGTTTCTTTGCACTCATCATTCGAATCAAAAAATGACCAGGCAGTTCGACGAAACTAAGGAGCAATGCTCAGCTCCACGACCAGTTAGTGGAAAAAAAACTTCATGATGTACTTACAGATTTCCATGTCGAGTTTGAGAAAAGAGAAAAAGGCTGTAAGAACAAGAAGACTACTCAGAATGGCATATGGAAGAAAAGATCAATTTTTTGGAACCTATCTTATTAGCAACACTTGGACGTTCGACACTACATTGATGTCATGCATGTTGAGCTCAATGTCTGTAACAGTTTGGTCGGGTTATTGCTGAATATGAAGGACAAAATGAAGGACGGGCTCAATGCACTGTTCGACTTGGTTGATATGAAGATAAGAAGTGAGTTAGCACCAGTCGATACTAGTACAGACAAAAAATTCCTCCCTCCAGCATGCTATACTCTTTCAAAGGCCGAGAAAATCGATTTTTGCGAGTGTTTGCATGGTGTTAAATACTCGTCAGGTTACTCTGCCAACATTGAAAGGACTGTTTCAATGGACGATTTGAAACTTTTTGGGATGAAGTCGTATGACTGCCATATTGTGATGACTCAGATGATTACCGTCGCAATAAGGAATATATTGCCTCGTAATGTTTGATATACAATCACTAGGCTTTACTATTTCTTCAATGCAATCTCTTAGAAGGTAATCGATCCCGTTGTTCTTGATCCCATGCAAGTCGAAGCAATATCAATGTTGTGTGAACTTGAGATATACTTTCCCTCATCATTTTTGATATTAGGTACATCTCATTGTTCACCTTGTTAGAGAGATAAAGATATGTGGCCCAGTGTTTCTACGTTACATGCATCCGTTCGAGAGGTACATGGGTATTTTGAAGTCCTTCGTACGCAACATATATCGACCCGAGGGCAGCATCATCGAAGCTTATGCAATAGAAGAAGTGATCGAATTTTGCATCGATTACATGTCGCAAGTTGATTCCATTGGTATGCCCGTATATCGTCATGAGGGTAGGCTGCAAGGCAGTGGGACACTTGGTAGGAAAACAATCACTCTCAACATCGACATGTATTACAAAGCATACTTCATTGTCCTGAACCACATGACCGAGATGAGCCCTTACGTTAATGAGCACAAGGAAACTCTACGCCGGCAGTATCCAAAGCAAACTGAGGCTTGGATAAAAAAAGAGCATAATCATCGTTTCAATGATTGGTTCTAACTATGATTCAGAGGAACACCGTGTGCCGATCTACTCCTGTGGTTAGCAAAGGGGCCGATATTCACCATCGCGACATGGCAAGGATACGACATAAACGATACACATTCTATATAGTACATCAGGACACGAAGAGCACTGTACAGAATAGCAGCATTTGTATAGACGAATGGGAGGAGAGGCACAACAAAGGTCAGATAATGCAGCGTATGAGCTTGTACTATGTATTCATTGTGGAGATTTGGGAGTTGGATTACGTAATTTTCAAAATTCCCCTGTTTCGATGCAGATGGGTTACTCCAGGGGGTGTGCAATGCAATGACTTTGGTGTGACCACCGTCGACCTCTAGCGTGTGGGATATAGAGATAACCTTTTTGTGCTCGCAAACCAAGTTTTACAGGTCTTGTATGTAACCGACCCCTCTGATAAGAAGAAGCACGTAGTTCTTAGCGGAAAACGACAAATTGTTGGAGTCGAGAATGTGGAGGATGAGGAGGAGTACAACCAGTTCGATGAGATTCCTCCATTTGGAGATGGCATCCGTCTCGGGTTAAAGGAAACGGCTAATACACTAGGCTATGTGCGCGTTGATCATAAAGAAGGGCTAATCGTATGACCAGTCAATGTAATGTTGTATAATATTGACATGACAATGTAATGTTCTATTATATAAATATCTGCACCATTGAGTATATCTATAGCAGTCAATTTCTATTATGCAAGCTTACTTTAAGTTCATATATCTATTATATAAATATCTGCACCATCGAGTACAATGGCTCCATATTTGGTACAATAAATAATAGGATAGAAAAGAAAAGTGCATATTTGATACAATAAATAATAGGAAAGAATCCATAAAAAGGAAAAGAGTAAATAAATAAAAATAATATTAAAATAGTTAAAACTCAGAACTAAAACTATAAAAAGATCCCATGAAGTCTGAAGGGCACACAACTTAGAACTAAAATTTAAAAAAAGATTCCATCAAAACTCTGTGCTAAAACTATAAAAATGTATTCCTGTATTTAAGACGAGAAAAAAAAAACCACATTTGGATGACAGAGTCCCAAGGGCACACTGGTTAATAGGGTTGAGCTAGGTGCGCTACTCCTCGTGCGGGTCACGGGTTCGAGCGCCACCGACTCCCCTTTCTTTTTCAGAAATACTATATCACTTGCGGTTCATGTCAAGAGTCGCTAGTGATACGTGGTATTAGCAGCGGCTCTCTCTATGAACCGCCAGTGATAGGTGGCACTATCACTAGTGGTTCATAGAGAGAGCCGCTACTGGTATGGTAGTATCAGCAGCGGTACTTCCCTAGAGCTGCTAGTGATACGGTAGTGGTGTTGGCCTGTGGCGGGCTCGGTTTCATATCACTATCTCTGGAGCCGCTAGTGATATGGTCTCTTTATATTCCCCGCATGACTTGGCACCCAAAATTTTTCTAAGTCCCGTGCCCCTGCCACCATGAGAGCTAGGTTTCACCGTCTCTGCCTAGAGCGCCGTCGCTGTCGCCGCCGTCTCCACCCCTAGCGCCGACCCCGTCGCCGTCGCTGGAGCCTCGAGCGTTTGCCCTCATCGCCGTCTCCGCCCCAAGCGCCCGCCCCGTCGTCATCTTCGCCTCGAGCGCCCGCCCCGTCACCGTCGCCGTCATCTCCACCCCGAGCACCGACCCCGTTGCCGTCGCTGTTGCTGGAGCCCCGAGCGCCCGCCTCGTCGCCGTCTCCGCCCCGAACGCCCGCCCTCATCGCCATCTCCCGCCCGAGTGCCCGACCCTATCGCCGCCGTCCAGGTTCGATCACATTACTCCCCATAAAGTACACATTTTTTTAGTCAAGTTTCTAGTTGATAATGCAGTACACAATTATTTCCATGTGAACTCAGTGCCTTTTTTCCTTAAATATATTGCTTTTTAAAGTTATATTTGCTAGCAATATAAGCAATTCCTGTATAATCTTTGAATCCTTATTGTTTAGGACATCAAAATATATTCCTTATTTTTGAGTGGCCGAAGGGAGTACCATGTTGTAGATATTATTGTTAAGTTGGGTGATATCCTGAGATTTTTTTTGTTGATTTTATTTACCCCATATTATTAGCATACTTGGTTCCAATGACCCATTATTCGTTAAATTCAAAATTTCAAATATACAATGTGGTTGTTATACCTTGTTGTTTAGAACTTGAGCATGTACAAGTTTGCTTGTGATATAGCTGATTTGTCACTACCTTTGAAGTTGAACACATGTTATGATGTGTATTAAACTATTAACAAGAGAAATTATGTCCTTACTGCAGAACACTGTATTTGATGATCCTAATTAGGCGTCATTTCATCAAATCTGTTAGTATTCTTATTAGACGTATTTTTCTGATGACCCAATTATTACTGCATAATCATTAATTGGTGAGACAGTAAGAATAAAATATATTGTTCTTGTTGGCAATGGGTGGGTCTGCTACCATGATTCTATGATACATATATCTCCAGCAAAAAATGATCACAATAATGAAATACGTACAAGTAGCCTTTTCATTGGCTATATATATATATATATATATATATATATATATATATATATATATATATATATATATATATATATATATATATATATAGGATATAGTGTACTCTCGAATCAATTCCTCCGTACTCTCGATGGGTTTACGAAATTCGAGATATTTAACGACCGACCCGAACCGTTGATCTTGTTCATCTCATTGGAATGTAGCTACCAACCATGTTTCGTATTTTTTGAATTTGTTTACTATTTGTTTCGTATTTTTAAAAATCAGCCTTCTAATTAGTCATGGAGCGTCAAAAAAACTGATTTTAGAAAATACGAAACAAATAGTAAACAAATTCAAAAAAAATTCGAAACTTGGTCGGTAGCTACATTTCAATGAGATGAACAAGATCAACGGTTCAGATCAATCGTTAAATATCTCGAATTTCGTAAACCCGTCGAGAGTACGGAGGAATCCATACTCTGGAGAGTACACTAGCCATCCATCCTTTCTTAATTTCTTATTCAGGTCTGGAGTAGTCTTTAATTTTCTTGGTGCATCGAAGTATTTCTTATATGGACGCGAGGGAGCTAAGGTATGCATGTGTGTAGTGTGAATAGAGCACGTTGGGTGATTAGGTAGGTTGAGATGGAGCGATTGCATGATGGGGTCTCATATGAGAGCTGTCACTTTAAGGATTGTTATCTTGATGTCTTAATGTAATTTTTGCTTGGTTAATTTGGAATAATGTGAATAAGGTAGTTTGTTGCAATTCTGTGAATACTCCCCTTTATTTTGTCATATATAGATTTTAGTAGAACATTGTCATAACTTGTCGTACTCTTCTCATTCGATAATAGCCTTAGCAAACATGGAGTCCACACCCCTCAAACAGAGGCGGTGCCTGCAGCCGTCCCTCAACCGGAAGTGGTGCCTTCTGCCGTCCCTGAACAGGAACCGGCGCCTGAGGATGCCCCTCAACCTACAACTAGGGTCAGGTGAGGCCCGTCCAAGCTGAAGACTGATGTGGTCTACACTATCACGGAGGTGGACCGGGCTGGTACATCGGTGCTTCTTGCGAAAAGCAGCAGCCGTGTATCGAACGATGTACAGGGTGGTTGCTAGGTCTCGAGTTCCTTGCACCATCGAGACCTGGAAGGTGCTCAATAATCAACAGAAGGGCTAGTTATGGGACGAGTTACGATGGTGTTTCAGATTCCTCGATGATTCCCTTGACGCTGTGCAGAGAAGTTCATTGAAACACATGGGGAACTCCTGGAAGAACTGGAAGGTCACCCTAAACAACTCCTTCCTGAAGGTGGAAAAGGAACCCTTCGTGAGGTACCCTTTTATAACCGAGGAGGCGTGGGAGGAATGCAAAAGGATGAAGACAACATTCGAGTTCTAGCAGAGGAGTGCCGCGCACAAGGCCATTCAGGCCAAGAATACCCACCCCCACAGACTCGACACTAGCAGGTATGCGGGCAAGATACAGGAGTGGAAGCAGGTGACCACTTCGAGCGAGCAGTTAGATGCCACAACAAGGCTCACCAACCCGTGTGTCGAACACTGGTAAAAGGCCAGGGCTAAAGTCGCACCCATAGGTGAAGTGTCTTTCCCAAGGGCTGAAACCACGGAGGTCGCTAGAAAGCTAGTAACTTATAGTCAACCATTTGAGTTTTTTGCGCTTTTCAATTTTGTAATGTCGTAAGATCCCTAATTGTATTGTGTCTACCTATTGTAGTTTGAATATGACTCCCAGGCTTCACAAGGCTCATTTCGGGAGAAGATGGAGCGGGACATCCTGATCGAAGCCCTCGGCAACAAGGAGCACTCGAGACACAAGGGGGCGTTGGGGTGTACGTACCATGGAAGGAGGCTTTTCCCCAACCCGGACTACAAGAGGAGAGAAAGTGACGCAGATTTAGAGGCGAATCTTAGGGAGAAGATGCATGCGGAATGGGAACCTTGGGTATAGAAGCTGGAGACGATCATAAGTACTCGATCTGAAGCCAACCCTCCTCTCGATGCCGACCTTCCTGTCGACGATTTGCGTCGGCAATATATTTTATGGGGCAATGCGAGTGATCACAACTACGATGGTAGCACAAGGAGCCGAATTTATATAGGTTCGGGCCCTCGGGGCGAGGTAATACCCTACTCCTGTGCTCGTGGATTGTATTATGGTGGAAACTGATGATGATTGTAAGATGTGGGATTGGATGTCGAACTAGGGGCCCTGGACCCCCTTTATATAATGCAGGGGGTCGGGTTACAGATAGAATCCCTAATCCGTGTTTGGAAGATACAGATATAACCGATCCGGCTACACCTATATCCATGTATTCGAGTAGGAAACGAATCCGTTTCCTTGTAGATCATGCCGGGCCGTGCCAGCCTCCAAGCCTGCCTTCTGGAAGGCCCAATTGACTCGGCCCAAGGAGGTGGTACGTCCAGTAGTATGTCTTCGGCTACCCAGGACCCATGTTTTCCACAAGAGTCTCCCCGAGTGCTTGGGACCGGGTTGTCTTGATTCGGGTTCGCTCGCGATCCTTCTGATGTTACCCGAGTGACATCACTCTTCGCTGGTGATGAAGTCTCGCTGAGAGTAACTCGCCGATCAAACAACACAGCTTGCAAAGAACTCGAGAAAATTCTCAAGTCATTAAAAATGCAGTACCCGGCGACGGATCGGTATCTTTGGTGATGGCCCGTGGAGAGGCATACCAGAAAAATGGATTTTACCGAGTGAGCAGTGCCACCCAGCGTTATCCCCCCTGTTACAACTTATGGCATTCAAGCCTGGCTTGCAGAGCTCGACATTCGGTCCAACATGGGACATGCCACAACCTGTGTAGGGTGTACAGGCGCCTTGATCTGACTAATGCGGATTCAAGCTAGTGATCCACAGAGGAATACGCCGGCCTCCAAGTTGAGGTCCTCCTAGTGGTGTTTGTCTTGGCGACAAACGATCTGGAGGTGTGCCACTGAGACCCAACTGAAGAGGTAACTCTTTGACGCCTAATCCTATTATAAAATCGGACCAGCCATTGACCCCGAGAGGTACGCCAAGAGCTAGATTAATTTTGCCCAAGTGGTGCTTGTCTTAATGACAAACTATCTGGAGATGTGCCACCGGGACAATTTTGAAGAACTTCCGATGTGCGGCTCGGCTAAAAAGCTAAACCGACTACCGTCCCCAGGGGGCACATCAAAAGCTGGGTCACGACTTTGGGAAGCGCCCAATCCTCGAATTGAAGACTGGCAATGAGCCCAACAGGGGCACGCTATTTTCCCGACTAAGATGACCCGAGTGACACCTGTACCCGGGTAAGTCGTGTACAGCTCACGGCCCTTATCGAGCATGTCCTTGGGGATTTAAATCAGCGCCCAAGTCTCGAAGCGACAATTTTTGGGCTTCATTTCCTTCCCGCCTTGCACGGAAACGAAACGTTGCCCGCTTCCCTTTAAGTGAAGCCTTCCAGGGAGTTTGAACCGGTATGCTTACACTGTGCACCCAAACCGTTCACCTTCCCGAAATCCTCCGCTAGGGTTTCGTGCTTTCGCCGCCTCCAGGCAATCCCAACGCCGCCGCCGTCGCCAAGCTCCAAATCCATCGCATTCCGATGGCGGGGGACTGGGCAACCTTAGACACCACCGATGAGCGGCTGCAAGCCCTTGTTGACGTCGGCGTTCTCTCGACGCTAGAACTCATTGATTGGCGAGCCACCGCAGGTGAATCCTCTCCCACTCCTCATCAAGAGGAGATTGTTGTCTTCGAATCCTTCTTCTCCCGCGGGTTCGGACTCCCCGCGTCCTCCTTTCTTCGCGGTTTGCTCCACCATTATGGTATTGAGCTTTTCCATTTGAATCCCAATTCCATTCTTCAACTTTCAATTTTTGTTCATCTTTGTGAGGCTTTTCTGGGATCGCTCCCCATTTCGCCCTTTTCCGCCATCTCTTCTTCTTGAAGGCCTACCCACCGATAATGCCCCTAAGGCTGTTGGCGGGGCTAGATTCCAACTCCGAAGCGGCATCAAGAAGGAGTATTTCGCCTTGCCGCTTCGGACTTCTTTGAAGGGGTGGCATTAGGATTGGTTCTACTGTTCCAATCCTCCCCCAGGCTTCCTTGTTTTGATGGGAGAAAGCTCCGAGCTTCCTCCTCTTGGAACTCTCCCCCACTTTCCTCTGAAATGGATCAGGTGACCGAGTTACTCGGCCTGATCCAACATCTCAAAGAAGAGGGGCTGACCGGCATCGCTATAGCAGTTTCCTTCATGAAACGCCGTGTGCAGCCACTCAAGGAGAGGATCTGGCTCGGATTCAGTACACCAGGCCATCCGACTCTACTAGAGAAACGGATGTCCCAATCTCCAATTCGGACGCCATTGATCGACTCTCCGAGTTCTTCGCTCCCGGAACTATCTTTTCAAATCCAGGGAGTCCCAGGAGCTTCTCCCTTAACTATTCACCTCCTGAGGTAAGGTTCGAGTATAATTTTTTGCTTTTGTTGAACACCGGGAAATCCTGTTGCTAAAGCTTATTTGGGGATGCCCAGGACTCATCCCAGGGCCTATTTGAAGCCAGTAATCTGCCGCAGAAAAAATTCTACGACGTGGCCGGAGCGCCTCTTGGCTACTTCGGCAGTTAGCCGGGCTAGGAAGAGCAGGCTGGCGCTCCTCCGCATAGCCTTCCTTCAATCAAGATTAAGATCGGTGAGGTTCGGCTAGGTTAGTCAGAAGTCACCAATCGACATCTGGTGTTCGGACGAGTCAGATGCTTGTTTGGCAGTCTGGGCCGGTGCTCATCTATTATCCCTCATCTATCTCCGATCGATCAGTTCCGCATAGCTTGGCCCACGGGCCACTTCTATAGACGAATCGGTGAACCATCGGCCACGGATCTTGGGTTACTCACGATGCCAGGCAACGGAACACCAGAACATCGTAGGAGTCAATTTAGCCCCATTGGAGCAATCCGGGGATCCTCAGATGAGAACGGAAAGAAGAAGAAATACGACGTGAGAGACGGCGGCTGCCCAGGGCTGACCGGGCCGGTAGCATAGATGCTGCACGAATGGCTCTGAGCGAGTATGTCTGATGGTCGTGTTTTTAGTAACAGTGCTTTTTAACTAACCATCCTCGCCCTTTACGCTTGACTCGGTGAGTTCGCTTAGTCCACTTGGTGGTTACTCTGAGAGAAAACCAAGTCTCGTTCTCCCTAGACAAGCAAGAATCCGAAGAGGAAGGTCAGTCATAAATCGGTCCGCGTGTCCCACCGACCAGTCAATCGGTCCTGTCCTGACGGACACTGCGTACGAGCAAGGCGAGGTCACAAAGAAACTCGAGGAACCGCAGAAAAGAACCGCAGGAGTAATCTCTTCAGCAGGCTCAGGCACTGACCTGAGTCTATGTTGATTGGGACCGACGACGTGTTACGTGACAGGTATCACCAATCGGTAGGAGATAATCCTGATCATCAACCCTGGGGCTTCTGGACCGCTCTGAACTCATCAGGCGTGCGACCCCTGCTGCTTAGTGCTTACGTTTTTGCATGAGTAATCATCTCGCTCTTTTGATCCTTTACTGTAGGAGGAAGCTCTTTACTTGTGATATTGGACATCAGCGATAAGCGCGATATGCCAATTGCGCATATCGCCTATGGTGCGCAAGCGCCCGCTTTGGCGAGCCCACGTAAGCTTCTAAAGAGCTTCGTGGCCCACTCTAGAATCTGTGTCGCTGATTAGGCGATCTGCGTAGTGAGAATCAAGCGCCGCGCCCTGTGCCGCGATCAGGCCAAGTTCGACCCCATTAAAGTTCGCCTTCGCTCTCTGTCAGGATGGTTTCATTTGTCTGTTGCAAGCGTTAGCACCGCTTTTGGAGGAAGGTAGGGCATGATGGCGACCTGCCGAGAAGTCGCCAGATAGAAACCGCCACCTTTTAGAACCGCTTTTAGATGCAACTTTAGACAACTTAGAGTTAGATTTCCTAGATTTCTAAGATTTCAATATAGAACTCATAAATTATCCATGTATATGACTTCCATTTTGACATGGCCTGGTAACCATCTTTTCTCGCTGCTTCAGCTCCTGTTACGCGCCCATGTCAATCTTTGTTTGGATAATTGATTGGCCACACTTCAGCTTCAAGGTAGTAAATGAAAGAGAGGACATCATCACCTACAACGCTTACCTACTTAATTGACACAAATAAGTATCAGAACGTTGAGACATGAGCAAACTTATCATTTATTTAATTGTAAATATGGATTACAATAGCCTAGTATATACGCTGTTTGATGTTCCTTTACCCAAAGTACGGAGGTATTCATCGGTATGGCCAAGAAAGCCGCAGAACGCGAACCTGGCGAAGTGAAGCGACTTGACTTAAGCTTTCTACACTCATCTTCTGTGCAGCGCCCATAACCTGGGGCTTGTTTGGTAGATCGCTCGCCATGGGCTGCCTATGCACCGCTTGCTGATCTCTTGTCCCTTCGTCCGGTACGCTACGACGGAAGAAGAAATCATCGCAGTTTCCTTTTTATCGGAGAGATGGATGGAAATTACCGCGCCACGGATGCGTGATTACACCCTCCTCATGACTCGATTTATCGACATCTTCATAACCGCAGGTGTGGTGTGGGTGGGCCATACACAGCGGCTTCCAAGATCATGATATCGATCTCGATCTAAATCTCTCGAAATTGCCCCTCAAAGCGGGGCTTTCCAGGTTATCCCGGAGTTCCAAGGTAGCGAAAAGAGTGATTTTCCCGACACCGGCGGGAAGGTATCCAAAGTGTGTGTCAGATCCGAGAAGCGCGCGCGCGATGCGATCGTGATGTGATTCAGTCTTAGTGAAAAGGATATTCAATCCACTCGCCATCAACCAGGGGCGACTTATGGCGTGCCTACGGATCCAGTGGATATCTTTGTAAAGGGGCGGATCTAGGATCTCGGCGATCAAATATGATCTGCTGACCGAGATGCGGTACCACAACAAATAATTGGTGGCTTGATTTTCCGGTAAGCGCTGCTGCTTACGCTAGACTCATATGCATTCGACTCTCAATATGTAGGTGAGCTCTTCGCCGCGCTTGGTGCTTCTAAGTCGCCTGCTGGCCCTTCACTTAGTCCATAAAGTCATGCTGAATCAGCTTGCCGAACTTCCCTGCCCAACGCACCAAGACATTTTGATCTAACCGTAACCAGCCGGGCACATGAATGTGCCTAATCAGAACTGGGCCTCTGTGGTCTTTTTGACTGCGGCCCGCCCAGCGTGCTACCGGCAAACCACGGCCTGTTGCCTGGCCGTGTCTCGAATGGCTCGTCTCAGGCGTCGACCCTAGGTAAAATCGGATAGTCTAACACTATACCACTTCCACAATGGATATTTGTCCTTTAGAGTGTTATTTGTCTCTAAGTGTAGTTAGACCAATGGTTATATGTATATGTAGATGGGCAAGTACTGCACTGGTGTTATGTAAAGTGATGTGATTGTGTTGTTAACACTGCTATCGAGTGTGTAAGCTGTCAAGTGTTCATACAGATTTTTGCTTGCTTTTATTTCAAAGCAAAGTTTTGAACTTGTCATCCAAACCATGTATAGTTGTTTTTTGCATTTTCACAGACAGCCGCCTGGGGTGCCACCTTCAGACGGGTTGACGTCGGCTTCGCGTGCAGTGCTAGACGCGCTGCACTCCGCGTCCGCCTTCCTGCTGCAGCATCATGTCAATCGGTTAACCGTGGCACGCCATTATATATTCAAGTACGCCTATGCAGTGACACATGCAGAGGCCGCAGGTCCGAATCGGGCGAGAGTGTCAGTAACGGCTGTGAACTGACATAATCGCTCGATATGTAGCGTCAGTGCTTAGCCTGCATGCTTTCCGACGTGCCGTTGGAAAGGACGTATGTAGAAGCGTACCGCACGATCGTATGCCCCTTGGTTCAAAGGCTGGAAATCTCTACACCTGACACACAGGCTTTTTTATTGTCCAGAAAAGTCGGTCTTCTTTATCTTGTCGAGGCGATGTCCACCCCTTCGAGATCACATCACCCTCAAATAAAATCCCTTTGACCCCTTCGTCCCTTCTTCGTCGCTTGATCCGCCAAGACATAACATCTCTGACGACAATCCGTCTGAGTTCGCGCTAACTTTCTAATCGGTCGGTGTCGCTAACTCCTTTTTGAAAGGCCGGAAATCGATGACCGCCCGAGATTCCGGATTGTGTCGCTTTTTTGGTGAAGTCGAGACCGGATCAACCGAAACGGCCTCTGACCATTCTTCTCTTCGGGCTTGAGGTCCCACTGGGTCCCGGGCTTCGTAAAGTGCTCTCCCACGGGAAGGTCCTGATTTCACAAGCTCTTCCTGACTGCGATAAACAACCTCTTTCCAACAGAAAAATTTGCATCTGTAGCTTCCTTCCGAGGACGAAGTTGAAGGCCCGCAGGGTATGAAGGAACAAATAGTTTGCCATCACGTATTCTCTCCCACCCGCAGCCTTGATCGCCAAAGAATTCTACAACCCGTTTCGCTTCCGGTCCCGTCTTCTCCATCAAATTTCACAATGCCTTTGGGTTGAACCTGCCGATCTCGACGGGAAGTGCGTGAATGATCCCGTCAATCCCGTCAACTTCCAGACCCTTCCGAATTTTACTGGCGAGGCCTTAATTTCGCTCCTCGCATGTCTTCTGCGTATATGACTCCGTACGAAGGTCGTCTGTGCCCAGATGGTGATGGACACCTGTACTACTCGAGATAATGCGTCTTACTGCCGCTTGCCGAGCCGCTTGTACTGTCAAGCCGCGAAACGAGTGGTCGGCGCATCGCTGGCGCCTACGCTGCTCGCGGTTACGCGCTATGGCCTTGCCGACGTCACGCCGCATGGTTTTGATTTGTTCCATGATCGGTCGTGCTGTTGTGAAGACAAACGAGAAGACCTTGAAGGCTCCCCTACAAGCAATAGGGCTCCGCGGACCTCCTCCAAGTATAAATGTGTTTAGATGGACGTTCCTCACACCGGATTGGTAAGGAATTACGGACTGAAGCGATGAAGCCTTGGCCGGGAGCGTAGGTGAAGACGAATTCGCAAATGGAAGCCATCGAAGTCAATGTAGTTGATCGCGACGCTAGCCCCTACCTAGCGGGCTAACTGTCGACGATTTGCGTCGGCGATATATTTTATGGGGCAATGCGAGGGATCACAACTACGATGGTAGCACAGGGAGCCGAATTTATACAGGTTCGGGCCCTTGGGGCGAGGTAATACCCTACTCCTGTGCTCGTGGATTGTATTATGGTGGAAACTGATGATGATTGTAAGATATGGGATTGGATGTCGAACTAGGGGACCCGGACCCTCTTTATATAGTGCAGGGGGTCGGGTTACAGATAGAATCCCTAATCCGTGTTTGGAAGATACAGATATAACCGATCCGGCTACGCCTATATCCATGTATTCGAGTAGGAAACGAATCCGTTTCCTTGTAGATCATGCCGGGCCGCGCCAGCCTCCAAGCCTGCCTTCTGGAAGGCCCAATTGACTCGGCCCAAGGAGGTGGTACGTCCAGTAGTATGTCTTCGGCTACCTAGGGCCCATATTTTCCACACTTCTGCACAAAGCTGTCGATGCCACCCCTCTCCATTTAAAAGTAGTTGCACTTCCACACCTACCCTAGAGGGTGTAGCTGACACCCAGTACCCGGTGAACCAACTCAAGGTATGTGTGTTTATATGTCTGTTTCTATGAAAGCAAGTTAGTCCCTATTCTAATGGGAACAAACCTCTATGTAGGTGACTACCTCTTGCAAGCTATTTATGACGTTTAGCACCACTCCCTCCATCGAGGTAGGGCGGGGGGTGGTATACTCATGCCTTTCGAGGATGAAGGTTAATGGTACGGACCTGGCGGCGGGCTACGAGAAGGTAGGAGTGGACTCCGTACTTGACAACACCAAGAGCACCCCCCTAGTGAATCCCCCAAAGAATGAAATGACCACAGTAGGGGATGCCGTCCATTTCGTTTGTACAGTGGCCTAAGAAGGATATTGTACTGGAGACCTTGCATGAGGGTGCTAAAGCTTCCGAAACCCTAGAGCGACCACCACAAGAAGAAAAGGAGCGACCACCATGAGTATGATATCACTGGCGACTGGTATATAGAACCGCCAGTGATGATATCACTGGCGGTTCTGTAACCGCCAGTGATAACCTCTTGGTATCACTGTCCATTAATCACTAGTAGTTCGAAAACCGCCAGTGATGATGGTTATAAACCGCCAGTGATAGGCTTTCCTATGCTAGTGTATGTGCCTTGCATGCTTTTCTGTTCTATCATTGATTTTCCTACCATCAGTAACCTGTTGGGCATGAGTACCAAACGATGCAAAGTATGCCCTCAATGCTTAGATAACATCGTGTGCATTTGGTTGAACAACTCTCAAAAAAGTATGTACATGTGTCACCTGAGGTAATTTCTTCCCAATTATCACCCATATTGTAAGATGAAGAAGCGATTCAATTGAACAAGGGAGGATGGCTCAGCTCCAAGGCCTATCAGCGAGAGAGATGTTCATGATAGCCTTAAGGATGTTAAGATCAATCTAGTAAAAAACTATGTAAAAGAGGGGAAAGGGCAATTCAACAAATATCCATTCATATCTTGAGAGATATGTAATGAGTTTGAAGAGGGCAGCGTGCATGGCACACAAGGCTATTCACCAGTGAAACCGTTACCCCCCCTATGCTTCGACCCGTGTGGGGGATACTTCCCGATATGAGATTATCTAAAATTCGCCAACTCATTCAACCATCTAGGATTTCAATTGTGTTAAAAAAATAGTACAAACTAAAGGCTTCATTACATTCTCTGGCAGTGGCAGAGCTAGAAAATTCTAAAGAGGGGGCACTTGCAAAAATCAAGCACTAACTACATCAAATTTGTAAATTGTAGTAGGGTTGTTAATTACATTCCATTGCAAAGTTGCAAGTTTAGAGATTTTTAACTCCATGTATCAATGACATATGGGCTCTATGGTGAAAAATCTTTGATTTCATCACTTTGTAGTGGCATGTATTTAATTTATCCATTATAGTATTATACTTGTTGGCGTTCATCCTGTAATCACCCAGTGTACGCAACAAGTCTGTTTTTACCTGCGACCTGAAGGAGATGATCCCCTTTGGGTCGCTGAGTGTGTGGAGCACTAGCCTGTCTCGCTAGCACCTTGGCTCGCTGAATTAATTAGGTCACGACTCTTTAGCTCACGATCCTTGGGTCGCAGGATTTTAGCTCTAGCTCGTGAATAACTTGGCTCGCAAGCTTAACTCACAGCCACCAATTATCGTGCCTTTCTAGGTCGCGATATATAATGGAAGATCGTAGATGACATCTTCTTTACTAGGTCAGTACTTTTAAAGATCGACCATAGATAGAGTCCATAACTTGATCCATACAAAAGGGTAACAGAAGATCAGGACTTTCCACGAAATAGAGATTGTGATGAAGACAAAAAAAAAAAGATGATATGCCACTCTAGCACTATAGGAGTTGCCACTTCAAAAAATGCCCTCTAAAATTTGCCCTTTCTGCCATTTAAATCAGTTTTCTTCTTTTTTAATATTTTTACTCACGTGAAAAGATTAAAATGCCCTTAACTAATCCAAATGCCTAGCTGGATTCAATCATCGGGCTACAATAGACTCAATATTCTATAAAACTAGTTTTTTAACGTCCCAATCTACCAAAACCAGATCAAATAACACCGCATAGCTATTTTGGGATGACCTTTTGACGATGTGGCCTATTCACACGTGGTTTTCTCCACGTCAGCCACCAAAGTGGACATACCTCACGCACCTCACTCTCCTATTTGATTGACCAGTGGGACCTAAGGGAAAGAGAAAAATACCTCAGCTGGTGGCGAGCTAGATATGGTTGAGCTCGTTCCATCCCAGACTGGTGCACATGTGCAGCTCCAGTGGTGGCTGTTGCCTTAGCTCCGGCTGTGACCCTCCCTTCGGCGATGATATGGCTTGAGCAGCGGCGCCCTAGCTCGAGCAGTAACGGCTATCAGCCGGACCACTACATTTAGTATGTTCGGACCCCAAGTCGTTAGGCGGTAGTACACTTTCAGGCCTAACCAGAGCAGCGGGCCCAGATCTTTTGGACCATTTCCCTCCCAAAAAGCTAGCTCAATGAAGAGGTCCTCTCTGACCTTTATAAACTATGCACAGGCCTTCCCAACTTCTGATGTGGGACTATTTCCAACAATCTCCCCTCACACATCGGGTAGAGTTATCTAGTAACTACTTGGGCCATCTGGGCTCTGATAACGAACATAATGCAAACGATTTTTTTTTTTGTGCCTCAACTCGCGCACCTTTTCGCTGACCCTTGTCTCTTTATTTATACTCCAAAGTAATAAAGATTACAAAGAGATAAAGTATACTAACAAACTAACAACCTTACTAATAAATCTCTAACAACCTAATCAAGATTAAACTAACAATCTCCCCATAATCTTGATATTCTAACTCACCACACAGGATGGAGACACACCTACTCAACATTCCATGCTTCATACTTCGATTTCGACTTTAGGAAGGCAGCACAACTCTTTCAACATCCCGGGCACAACTCATCGAAACCAAGTTATTTTAACTCGACTTCATGAAGGCATCACACCTTCTCAATATCCTGGACTCAACTCGTCAAATCCATCTCAACATGGAAACAGTGCCAAACTCATCTGCAGCACATGCTTCTTCTCTGTCAGTGACACAACTTACCACACAGCACCGAAGACACACGATCGATGTCGTTCCGCCTTAGCAGCTTCATCTTGCTCGTCTCGCCACTTCTCGATCAGCAGCCATGCTCCTAAGCCTAGAAGCATATGAGGCCCTCTTGCCACCCGCCAACTTCTCTTGCCACGTTGCACGACAAACGTGCCCACTGGGCACATATGCCTTACACGCTTATCGTCAGCGTCCGAGACCCTCCTGGCCTCTTTCGCCACGCCGTGGCGACAAACGTGCCCACGTAGCATATGCGCCTAGTTTGCTGCGGCGCAGCGACAATGCTCATCTTCACAACCCCGATCTGATACCACCTGTTGGATCCAGGATCGATAATGAATATAATGTAAAATGATTTTTTTGGTGCCTCAACTCGCGCACCTTTTCGCTAGCCCCTGGCTCTTTATTTATACTCCAAATAGATAAAGATTATAAAGAGATAAAGTATACTAACAAACTAACCGCCTGACTAATAAATTTCTAACAACCTAATCAAGATTAAACTAACAACGGCGTGACCTAAGCAGTGACGTCGCCACCAGAGCGGTGGTGACACTACGCGCGCGATGGCAGCAGCGGCACTCTAGGTCGCCATCCCACCTCCAGAGGTACTTCCTCGATCTCCAACGTCTCCTTCCCGACCGTGAGCCCAAGCGGCGGCGCCCTGAGCGGTGTCTCGTACTTAAGCGACAACCTGACCTGAGCAGCGGCACGCTAAGCAGTGGCGACACACCCGATCCCAACTGGCGGCGGCGCGACCCGAGCGATGGCACTACTTGATGAGCGGTGCTATTTTCTGAGCAGCGACGGTGCTCCACTGCTCCAGGCCTGAACCCGAGCGACGGTGTGCGGTGGTGCTTTGGTTTGTAGTCCCCGAGCCCGAGCAGCTGCAATATCTCCTCCCCAAGCCCAAGCAGCAGTGGCGTCGGCACTCCGGCGAGCAGCCCTGGTGTCTCCTCCCCAATCCCGAGTGGCAGTACCCCTCCTGCCGTTGCTTCGAGCCTATCCCATGTTTTGCTGTCTCCCTATATACGTTCATTGATTGCTGGGCCCCACTGGTCAATAGAATAGGAGAGGTGAGGTGACTAATATCGAGCTAGAAAACCACCTGTGAATAGGTCATGTCAGCAAAAATGCGATCCTGGTCAATACAGGCTATTTGAGCTAGTTTTGATAGATTGGGGTGTTAAAATACTGATTTTTATAGAGTAGGATGAACGATAGACTTTTTCAATAATTTAAAGTATAAAATAGACTTATTGGAAAGTATATAATATTCTTTATTCGTACAAAGTATGAACACTCTATGAGTTACTGTCGGAGACGTGAACAAGATATGGATCGAGGACTGCTGCCGGTAGCAACAATCACGTACATTCTATTTGTTTTTTCCCCAAAAGGAATTTACGTTCTTTTACCTAACAAGTAACAAGCAAGTATCGGCAGCTGGCAGGTAGCAACAATTGCAATAAACCAAATTGATCTCTGCAGCGAAAAACGCACGCAAGGACGTTCTGCGATGCAGTTCGGCTAGGTATACACGTACCGAGAGCGATCGAGAATAAGGTGCTGTTATGAGAGGAGGCACGTACACTCACGTCCGATTGGAGAAGACAGATGTCCGCGTGACTCCGGTGGCGATGATCGAGCGGCTTGGCCCTACGTTGGCCGTCCATGACCTTTTGTGGTGACCATCACCTAGAAGCCAAATTCTATGGCATACTATGCCACGGAATTTTCCGTGGCACCCTCCGATCCAACCCTCTATGGAGTGAAGATCTGGTTGCACAAATCTTAAAACAGCTAGATTGACGGATGGATCGGAGGATGCCATAGATGTTACATGGCATCCGGTGCCATATAATTTCCGATCGATCACCTGTGACGCTGGACGCGAACTACACTACAGCATGCCCCGTACGGCTAGGCGACGCGGCCGGGCGACTGTACATGTGGCTTCAACAATGGACTAGCGTTGTTAGCTAGATGAGCTAGTGCTGCACCTAGTTAATTAGTTCTAAGAGAGGATGATCGATGGAGTGCTTGCAGCCGTGCTCAGTCAAAGCGATGCATGGAGGAAGTATGTTCCCTTTGTGGATGCATGCACTCCTAGCTCTAGCATGTGCATGCGTTCTTTGTGAAGTAGCTAGTGTCCACATGCTGACATGAGTACGTGGTTCCTGGGTAACCCTAACGAGTGGTATAGAAGATAAGATGTCATTTTGTATGCCAAAAGTTGTCACGTTTCCGAAAATTATAATACTCCCTGACAGGGTAATGTCTTGTTGAAGGTGTTGGCAAGAGAAGGCAGGGGTAGTCTTTTAGTATCCTTATTTGAAAGGCAACGACGTCACAAATGGTGACACGTACATTATTTTTTGGACAGTTCAAAAACCGTCTCTAACAACTTCTATGGTAGTCTGGGTGTGAAAATAATTGTTTTCATACGAGTTCATGGCACATGGAATGTGATTGTCCTGGTGGTGCCAGTGGACAAGAAGAAATCACCAAGAAAACCAGGAACGACCTGCATCAGATATACCTCGGTAAAGATCGGGTGTAGGAGCTAGGCGAACTTACAAAATCTTAAATTCATATTTGAGAATTTGCGCACGTAAGGATTATGCAGAATTAACCTAGACGTATTTATCTTAAAAAAGAATTGACCTATAGGCGTTCCATCGAAGTCTGTTGCTCGTCTGGTACGTATACGTTTAACTTCCAAACCGGGAAGTTCGACATGAACACATGCATGCATGCATGAACCGGCCGGGGAGCTGCGGACTTGCGGGACAAGTCGTTTTGTGCGATTGGGCTGTGCCGACTTGGCGTTTGTGCTTGTAAAGCATCCTGGTTGATCTAATCCGTCGGTGTGAACGGCGCCACTACACGTGTGGTCGCACGATCGCTACTAGCTGTGCCTTAATTAGGCAGCCTGTGGACTGCAAGTGTTTAGTAATCTTCGTCATGCATGTAGTTGCATAAATTTTTATATGTAATTAGCTATGAATGTATTTGGGTTGGCCACGTGAGGACAAACGGTATCAATCAATTCTTTGTTCTGTGAAGTGTGAACTCGAAGCTATATCCTAATTTTGACATCATGGAGCTAGCGGTACTATGAATTTATGATCCGTTTCAGAGAGGTATGCTTTGCCCTTTTTTCATATTATACAGGAAAACTTAAATGATGATACAAAATATTTGTATATTAGTCTGTGTTGAATTTAACCTTACTAACTAACGCAAAACTTAAACGATGATCAAGGAAATTAGCGATATATATAGTTCAACACTCTTCTCGCATCTAGTCTCCCGCAAACTTTAAGACGTGGACTCGAGTGAAACAGTAATTTATTTATTAATATTGTGTTGGTTAGGTGACTTAGGTATTGATTTTGAGAATACTTAGAATACCTTTTTACTATTATATTATATTAAGTTGTTTACATGCATTAACCAGTTATTCGTATCTAACAAACAGGGAAATGTGAGCAATATATTTCAATCATTTTTTATAACGAAGATAGGAGCTCTATTAATTAAGCAGGGAAGATTAGACAGATATCTGTCATGCAATTGGTTGGGGGGGGGGGGGGGGGTGTGTGGCGCGGCGACAAATTTAGATTACATTGATATATATGTTCCTTGTAGGGCTGCAAATTTAGATTACATCGATATGTTCCTTGTAGGGCTCTCCTCCTGTTGGTAATGTCCTCCAATAAAGCCTCGTCGACTTGTTGTGTACGGCGATAGGATTGCTGAAAATAAGTTAATTTTCAAAAACTTTGGCCGTTGATATCTTTCTTACTATTTAGATTGCACATAGAAACAGTATATGCAAATTTGTCTTAAAATATTTTCATAACGGCGTGCTTTATTTGGTTTTATAAGTATAAGTTGTGTTTTGGACGACGTCTATGTCTAACAGTGGTTTTTGTTTCTTACACTTAACTCCACAATCAATTGCTCACCTAAGAATGTCTATCTTTATCACTGTAGAGCTGGGAGCAAGTTGAGGAATAGCCAAGGGATGGCCCGGATTAGCTGGGTTATTTATGATGTGCACTTGTTCCGAATCCACGTGAGCTAACCGAGGTTCTTTTTGACTTGGAATTTTACATTTGCAACAAGTTTCATACTCCCTCCGGTCAAAGAAAAAGTGGTTTTAGATATCAGGATGGTCCAAAATGCCACTTCAATTGTTAGTTACCATTATAATTTATTTATAAAAACCAACAAAACTATAATAGAATGCAAGTATTTTTCGAGATGAATATATCAACATACTATTAAAGAAAATCTCATAGTGGATGCCCTATCATGAAAATGTCTATGACATATCCACGTGGACAATATCACATATGATTAACTTATCTGTATATAATAATTGTGTAGGGCAAGAACCTTTTGTGATATGTTCTTTTCATAGGTGGTTCATACAAGTAACCGTTTGTGATAACCGTCCAATATCACAGACACAAACCCTCAAACGGTTCGGAAACTTCTGTGATGACTGGCCTAACAAACCCATATGTGGTACTGCCAATGATTTCTCATGTATCCATTTAAATATTTTAAAAGATATAGATAAATAAATTAAAAAAATTTGTCCGTACGCACCTAACACGACAACTTTTTTTTACCTTAAGGAATTTAGCATTCTCTAGTTCTTCGTATCACTATTACAGAATGAGTAATATAAAACGTACATTTTAAGACGGTTTCAGCATACCTATTCTAGGATCGTCTCTTGTTATGTGGCGACACAAGGAAAGATGTGGTTTCAAAAGAAGTGTCTTATATATATGTTAGATGTCTTGAAGATGATTTTAGAAGAAGTGTCTCATATATTAGATGTTTTTAAGATGGGTTCTAATAAGGATAGGGAACAAGAGTCATTTACTTGCTAGAAAGTGGCTTTTATGGGTATATCATATGAGGCGGTTATCAATTAAAATATGTCTGTTATGTGTCTCTATTAAATATTCGGATTTGGATCAGTTACATATTCGGTGTTCAGATGTGTTACGCAATTTTTGTAATTTTTTCATGTAAAGTAAGATAAATATAGGTAAGGGGCAATACGAGGGACTAAGACCAATGCTTTCATAAGCGAGCCATTAGTTTAGAAAATTTTTAATTTATTCATGCAAAATCATATGGGAACAACTTTTGCATGTAAATTGTAGCTCTCAATGAGATCTACAACTTTGTAGTTGAAAAATTTTCTATTTGAAGCCATTTACATGCTTAAAAATTATTAAAAGATTTTGAACAACAAGGGTAAAAAGGCCTAGACATCAAGATAACAAGATACTTGAGGTGGATTGGTTAAGTGGATTAGGCTAGAGTCAAGAGATCATGGGTTCAAATCACATGTAGAACATATAATTGTATTTCATTTCATAAATGATCCTACTTGTGTAGAATACTAAAGGAGGCTATAATGTAGTTTTTAGGTCGAAGAGTATATTTTTTAATTTTTTTGCACTAATTTTTAGTGTTTTTTTGCACAATTTCTAGTGTTTACTATGGTATGACGTATAAGACGGTTGCGTATAAAAAATATCATATATACTCGCTTATATAAAACGGTTGTAAACCGTCTCATATGAATGAAATCTTTTGTGACTGGTGTCAGATGAGTCATTTTAAAACCGTCTCAAATAATAAAAAATAACCATCTCATAAATGCTTTTCTGTGTATAGCAAACCACGGGTTTATTAATGGCATTGGCATTGATTACCTGTAGAGTTAGAAATCAAAATAGTTAACCAATAAATGGATTTGATAATGACTTGAAAAGAACAAGTGATAGTGAAGAAAGGAAAAGACTATATAATTAAATTTAAAATAGAGAGAGTTAACTTGATCAGGGCTAGCTGCGAGCTCGTTGTTACTACTGCATGCTTAATGAAATGGTTCAGATCAGTCCTGTTATAAAATTCTGCGGGTGAACGAATGAGTTGGAATGATGGGTTTTAAGAGCTTTAATTGAAAAGCGACTTTAAAAATCAAAATATTTGATTCGGCCAGATTTTGGGAGTTTCGAGAAATTGCTCCGACATATTTAAGAAAGCAAAACGTTACTCCCTCCGTTGAGATTTATAGGGCGTATTAGAGATGGGTTCCAAGACCAAGGGCAATGGTCAAGTTAGGAGTACAAATTTATCCTTGAACTTAATTGGTGGAGGAGGCAATTAATGCTTCAAATGAACTTAATCACATGCATGCATGCATGCTTTAAATGAGGGTACTATAGGAAAGATCTCACTAAAATAATATTGAAAATTATGTGCGTCCTATATTAAATAACAAATCCAAATCTCTAATACGTTCTATAAATCCCAACGGAGGGAGTACCTTTAGCTTGGAAAAAAGGATGAAAAAGCCAAGCCGTCGAGTGAACCGGACAGAACTAGCCTTGATATTCCTCTATTTGTGGCGAGCCACTACTTTTGCCGGCCGGCCGTTAATTGCTCACAGGCTGCACAGAGTAGCGACCTCTACACTCTACAGAAACCGCCATTAATGAAACATGCATGGGTCGATCAGCTCCATCTGATCATATGCATGTCGCTCGCATCTGTTGATCCCTATGTACATGGGGCATATATATATGATCCTACAATCTAATTAAACTGTCAAGCTACAACTTATTAATTACACCAATATAATTAGCGGTACAAACACACTGTCGTGATACTATAGCATGCAGCTGGATCACGTCTCGTCCGCAGTTAACTCTATGTGCTGTGTGCTCAGATCTGTTGTTAAGGGCGTGCTGGGGCCTGCCTCTGTTGCGTACGTTTTGTGCATCCAGCACGTGCCACGACACAAGCTGGAGCACTACAGTACCAATGTGTTCAATGCTAGGGTGTAATCGGATCAGATTCGGATCGGATCGATGTTACCTAAACCATATCCGGATTCGTTTAACTTTTTTGGATTCGGAGTCGGATCGAATATTTCGGATTTGGAGTTGGATTGGATATTCTTTTAATCGGAGCGGATACGAATAATAATCAAATTATCTCTCATATAACTCATATTACAGTAGTTTTTACCCAATTTAAAATCTACAAATTAAAACATACATATTTTTTTAAAGTACAACACAAATTCAATAGGAATACAACACAATTTACACATGAATACAATAGTCCAGCAATCATCAACGTACCACAAAAAGAGTATAGCGCATAGTAATTTTTTACGAATATTTTGGATTATCTGAATCAGAATCTGAAATATCCGACTAAATCTTAGACTATATCCGAATTCAAATAAAAAATTTCAATTCCAAACAATATCCGAATCCGAATCCGAATCCAAAAATCTAAACGATTGCCAAAATCAATATCAAATTTGCTAGTTTTTGGATTCATTAAGTGGATATTCAAAAATATCTGCAATCCGATTACACCCCTATTCAATGTAGTAATGCACGAACGTTGCCCTTTAGATTGTGTCATGTTATATCTATGGCTTATTTATTTGTCTCTATTTTAAAAGTTCAAACGCTTTGATCTATCCTTTTTTTTTTTATCGCAAAACCTCTTCTCAAAGCTCTCAAAACCTAAGTATTACGAAGTAGACCAGCTTCTCAAGACCCTTCTAAAAGCTCTCTAAGTTTAGCTTTTTAACAAATAAATTAAATACACGAGAACAGACCCTCGTTGGCTGCCTGTCTAACGGAGGTTCAACAAGAAAAAAAAAAAAGACGAGGACCAGCTGCGTTTGCCAGTGACATGGCGTGGCAGTTATAACAGCACGCATGTGTGAGAGTTCCTAACCTTGACCATATGTGTATTAGCTAGCCGTACGAATTTATCACGTCAGTTAAATAAATTTACTCATAAGCGGCATTAATTTCCCATATAAATCAGTGGTACTCCCGTAGATGAAAATCTTTCCAGGCGTTTGGATAGCTGTGATGAGATGAATTCCCATTCTGATCTCACTCTACATCATTGAACAAACCAATTTGTTAATTCATATACTGACTTGACATGTCAAAACACGCACACAGAGAGTTGATTTTCTAGCATTCAGGTCGGCCTGAAGATTCATGCCGCCAGGAGTTTCACCGATTTAGAAACGACCGCACGAGGCAGCAACGCAATTGCATGCATGTTGTGGAGGCTGGGAGAGATTGCACAGACCTCAAAGTGATCATAAGCAGGTGAAGATAGTCCCATCTTTTAGGTTTTTTAAAAGAAAATTTTGATGTCGTGGCAATTGATAATATATTTTGATCTTGATGATATACCCAAAGTTGTTGAGCTAATTGATGTTTAGCCTTTTTTGAATATTCGATCATATCTTGTCAATCAATGAAGATGAAATGACCAACACGCCCCTTCCTTTTCGCATGCACAGAGTGCTAGCTTCTTTAGCCCGTGTTCTCCTCACCTTATGTGACTTGCCTATTTACTTATCTTCGTTTAAATTAAAATAATTTGGTTCTTCAAATCTGTTTTTTTTTCTATCTTGAATACTTGTCTAAAAGTTCTAAAACTCAAGTTAAACGAAGCGGATTGGACTCTCGAGGCTATCTCAAAAAACTTTTGAAGTTAGGAGATAAATTACACCTATTCTCCCTTGCTTATCTCTCGACACTTGAGAGCGCAGGGCCCCCAGGTTCTGAGCTTACTTATTGAAGTGAGGATCAACGGGCCTCATTCCTACAGCCTCGGAGTCATATGAGAAGACAAACCCAATCAGGCAACCGGAAAAGAGAGATGTTTTTAGCCTGGTTCGGGCCCCTCGGAGAGAGGTAACAGCCCTACGTTCAGTGATCCATATTCGAGAATACAAGGGGGATTACAAAGGTGCCCTGAGGAATCCAAGCCAAGGCGCCGGGATTTCTCAGGGAACCAAAGATGGAAGCTCTCGCTGTTGGTCAGGGTGTGACCGAATGGCTGGCTCGAATGGCGTTACTGTGTTGCTAGCTCTATTGCGTCTATGCGCTCATACAGCGGCGCACCCTATTTATACATGGGCGTGATCCCTGCACTAATAGATGTATAGCCTATTATCCCACGGTCCGAAGGCTGTCCCCTGGCGAGTGTCGTACGAGAACAGTCTCCCCGTCATTTGTGATGACAGAAAAAGGAAAATGGAATAGTAGAACATGACCCCGGCAGGTAGCCACGGTCTTCGACACTGCCACAACGGGACGTAATAGTCATGGGGATGTCAGCAAAATTCATTACGGGGACGGAACACGAGGCTCGTTGGGAGCGGGCACATGTACCTCTTGGTTAATGCTCAGGCGATGGGAAAGGCCCTGAGAGCCCTTCCTGGGCAAGATTAGCTGCCGTTCGGGCCTCGAGCGAGGATGACTTGCTCGGGAATTTATTCGGGACCTAGTCACCCTAGGGGTAATTACGGAAATGACCCCAAACCCCTTCATTATCTGTCTCATTTCTCATCTGCTAATTTGACTTATCTCATAACTTCGAGAATTTTCTGAGGTGGTCTCGAGAGTCGGATGCCCTTGTTTTTAGAATTTAGGAAGCTTTTAGACACGCCTACGAGATAAAAAAAGGGTTCAAAAGTAATAAAAAGTCAAATAAGTCAATATAAGCCACGTCTTATCTGACTTATTTCGTGTCTTATCTGACTTATATTGACTTATTTGACTTTTTTGTTACCTTTTGAATCCATTTTATTATCTCGTAGACATGTCTAAAAGCTCCCTAAATCCTAAAAACCAAGGGCATCCGACTCTCGAGGCCACCTCGGAAAATTCTCGAAGTTACAAGATAAGTCAAATTAGTAGATGAGAAATGTGACAGATAAGCTGGGGAGAACAGGCCCAAGTAGATAAGTCAGATAAGTTAAGGTGAGAAGAACGGGGCTTAATTTTCTTTTGAAATTTGTCTTTGAGAGAGATTCTTGGCTGGAGCCATGCATATTAGGCTTTTTGTTGTCAGTAGAAAAATTGATTCACGTGGCATCTTGCATGAACTTGCCTGAGCTAACTAGTGCCGGAGGATGAACATGCGACGAGGAATGTGGACGCATTGGATGCAATGGATAATTAATGCGGTATTGAACAATACGGTACGGTATTAGATGATTTGTATTGACTCTCGTGGTCATTTATATGGTACGTGGAGGCATGTATCACAAGCAATTTTAGGGATAAACAAGGAATCATGTCGCACATATTAGAAGCAATCAATCCTAATATATTATATCCTACCATAATAGCTGAATCCTTCTAGATTGTACTATATACTCTAACATCCCTCTGTAGTTGTAATGGGAGCATCGTGCACGCATAGACTAGGGAGAAAATCGATTGAGAAATTCAACATTACCCACAGTCGTAAGGGGAGCATCATGCATGCTTAGACTAGAGAGAAAACCAATGAATTTGCTCAAATTGATGACATCCCATTTGATGCTGATTGTGAGATAGCTGAGAGTGAAGTGAAAAATTGATCTTACGATCGTAGACAAAAAATGATCTGAAGGTGAGTGGTAAAAACTTTAATCGAAAATCGATTTGGTGATCGATGACATGAACCATAACTATGGTTGTGTGCCCTCAAGAGAGATCATATAGATGGGATCGACTCCCAAGGGCGGTGTGGCGGAAGCTTTGTGGGCGTTGTATGCCGCTTTGATGCTATGTCAGAGAATGAATATGCGATGAGAGATGTGCTATGTCAGAGGATGAATATGCGATGAGAAATGTGGACACAATGGATAATACGTTACTATGAGATTTGCATTGTGCCACGTAGGCATTTATAAAGGTACACGGCGGCTTGGACCACAAGCAATTCTAGAGATAAAGGTGAAATCATATCAAAGAGATTACAATCAATCAATTTTAATATATCCTATCCTATGATAACAGTCGGATTTTCTAGATCATACCACATATATATACTATAACAGCTAGATCATGCGAATTGAATTGTTGAAGTATTGATCCATGTAAATATGTCTGCTTACGCCTTACGGTACGTCTAGGTGAGGTTATGAATATAATTTGGTCAAATCTCGCAAATGGTTTTATGCGGATTTACTTTTGGTGGCCATATGCACATAGACTTTGGGGCATGTTGGTCCTTTTATCCCATTTGTTTGGCAAAATATAGTCAAATATATTTTTTAAAAAGTAAAAAAAATGGTTTAATAACTTTGAGTTATATCATCAAGTTACTTTAGGACAAATAATCAATCTTCTCTTTTCAAAACAGATACCCGATGCAGAAGACGCCTATTTTTCCGTATACTACTATATTGGTATTCTAATGCTGTCTAAAACGTCTACTAATTGTGATATGGAGGGAGTAGTATATGGTTTAATGTGGATCATTGTGTTCTCCTTTTGTATCATAAAGCCGAGCTCCCAACCATGTCTGCTTTAAAGCCGCTTTTGACATTTCTGTCATAAAAGAGCTGCTTTTGGCATGAACCAGACGTCACACATAACCATTAAGGACCTGTTCGGAGAGCTTAAAGCTAACTTTGCTTCGAAAAAGCTGGAAGTGCACCAAAATGGGTCAATTTTAAGTAAGTTCGGAATGTCTAAGTTGATTGAATAAAGTGCCTCATCTGAATGTTAAGCTAAATTTCAAGAGGTTCTTAAATCTACTTCCACTTCGTTTATCTTACTTGTAAGAACTTTTATAGGTGGTTTTATGATAATAAAAAATTAGATTAAAAAAAATTATTTCTTTTCAATTAAGCTTAAGCCACCCGAACATATTTTTAATGTCGCATTTGGTATAAACTTATCACATACGTAAGCCAAGAGAGATTTTTAATCGTCTTTCACCAAAGTACAACTAGGTAATACAGGTGCAAACCAAATTTAACTGATTCATCCTCAGAGGTAGGACAGGAAATTAAGCAAAACCAACATGTGGAGATTGGCCGGCCAGCACACGGCAGTACAAAAGCGTGGCGGCCCGGACGCAAGGTGGGTAACGGTGGCGAGACTGTTGAAATAATCTTGCACGGCATCAAATTCATTTTGTTATTACGCTAACTTTGTTATTTCAGTTTCTTTAGCTCAACGGCTGATCCTGTGTGATAAGCTGTGGGCGTACTGCATGTAGTTTGCACGACTTGGCAGCATGTTTGTTCATGCCCATGTCTTTAGCGTTTAGTTGTTGAGCGAGCGACGCGGACGGGCTACGAACCCAGTCGTGGGATGGCACGATTTCAGGATCGAAGCGAATACCGGCCACGATCGAGCTTGTATCCATTTCTTTCGTTGAATATGTGCATGAATAAATGTGAAGAGGAACCGACACTAGTGCAGAATACGTTATCACTGGCGGTTCTGAACTCACATCACTACCGGTTTTCAAACCGACAGTGATTATGTGACAGTGATAATCAAGGGATTTTCACTGGCGGTTGTGGAACCGCCAGTGATATGCATTATCACCGGCGGTTCGTAACAGAACCGCCCGTGATATGCATTATCACCGGCGGTTCGTAACAGAACCGCCCGTGATATTAATAATAAACCGCCGATGATAACAGATTGCCACTGGCGGTATTAACCAAAACCGCTAGGGAAATGTAGACATTCACCGGCGGTTTTAAATTAGAACCGCCAGTGACGGTGCATATCACTGGCGGTTGTTGTATGAACCGCCAGTGATATCTTTTCAGGGTCAAAAAAATTTATTAGGTTGCCCTATATTTCATCCATACACATCCAGAATTCATCCATATATATACACAGCCAGAATAAACATCCATACACATCTAGAATTCAAACATATACATACACATCCATAATAAACAGATTTCATCCATATACATATACATCCAGGTTTTGGTTTTTCATCCATATACATATACAAAACAGATTGTTCTAATGGTGGCTAGTTTCATCCATATACATATACATCAAATAAACAGATCTCATCCAGATTCATCCATATACATATACATCCATATATATCTAGATTTCATTTAAATAAGAACAATATCAAATTCAAAGGAACATATCATATATTAATATAACAATATATACTTCATACAATACGTCTGTTATAGTTAACTATAGGCGTCCACTATTTACACGACCATTTGGGTCAATAACTTGGGTATTAATAAACGTAGCCAAACTATCTCTAATGTCTGCAAGAGTATTGAAATCGATGTTTGTATCTGCAATCTTCAGATCTTCATTTTGTCGTGACTCTAGAATGATTTGCATATGTCGCGCAACGTAGAAGCCGCAAGCATGGCCTCCGGGCTGCTGGTGGCACTACAGAAGGAAGTATAAAGATGACAAGGCACAATAATCAGTGGGGCAGGCACTAAAATTTTTTTCATTTTATTATGAGGAAAAGTGTGAATAGACACTTACTGAAAATTTCTCTATATGCCTAAGTTCTATGCCCATCGCAACATTGTGCTTGCCCCCACCCTTGACATAACTCTTGAACACCGCATTGAGTAGGCCTTTTAAATCTTCCCACTCGTGTGTGGGGCTCATCCTCAACGAGTCGAGGTAGAAAACCTTGTTTTCGCTAGGTTCTATGAGCAGCAAGATCCAAAGAAAATTTTTATTGAAGGGCAATAAGAAGTATGCTTTGTCCTGTCCTCTAGTCAGGGCCCTCTTCAGGTATTGCCCGATATTCTTTCTATCCGCCTTTATGTTGTCCTGGGTGACAATGCCAGGGTCAAGAAAACCGGCCTGGACTTGACCTCGTTTGGCAACTAGGTACATTTGGCTGAAAAGTAAGATATATGTGATCAGTGTATAAGTGGATAAGAAATATACACTGACAATGCGCAAGACTTGTATACACTTACACTGCAAAGCAGCGGATGAGAGAGACGTCCAACTCCTGCAATTGAAACATATACCACAAGTCCTCGAAGGTTATGGTAAGATAACTATCGTTATCGTCTAGGAAATACTTGCCCTTCACCTTACCCACGATACTGGATGATCGTTCCTTCACGGGAAGGCGTGAGTTCCTGAGGTAATAATCATGTAGGATCTGGCAGGCCGCACCCATGTCATTTAATGCGGCAAGGCTATGCAGTGGTTCTCCCATCTGAAATTTTTCCCTTTCGCGCCATGAATCTTCCTCTTAGGCGCCAAGATTGACGGATGATTCGTTTCCCTTCTCGGGGAGCGATGGCGCCTTGGTGGTGAGGACGCAACACGCTTATTACTCTGTGAGCTTGTCTTCAAAGATTGAGGGGCTGCCGCAGACAAGGCTTTCTTCGTTCTCTCCTCTTCATCGTTACGGATTGGATCTATGGGTACAACGCCGCCGGCCTCGATTTCTTCAAGATTTGGTAGAAGAGTAATATCCTTCTTGGGCCACTGGACGAAACTATGGACAGCATCCCCAACTGTTATGATTTCATCATTGGGGGATTCACAAGTGGGATCTTCGCTGCGGTGTTGTCCATAACAGCGTCTACCTGGACCTTCGCGTAGCCCGCCGCCAAGTCCGCACCATGAAGCTTCATCCCCGAAATGTAGGGGTACACCACACCGTGGGCCACCTCAAGTGAAACACTGGCGCTATACGAAACTTGGAGCAAGCAATGGGTAATCTTCTTTATGTCGTCCACCGGATATTTCGTTGCGTCAGCCTTATCGGGCGAAGGTGCGGAAGCGCAGCTGCTACACGTCACGCATCATTCTATCGAACTCGTAAACTTCCTCATCAAATGTTTCACCGACAGTAATCGAGGGGTTGACTTGATCTGTCCATTATCTGCAAAAATGTAATTTCGAAATAACAGACTTTATGAATAAAAGTTTACCTTAGGACGACAAAGCTAGTATGACAAATAGTTTGCTAATAATTATTATAAATAATTAGTAGCTGAAATAATTACTTCCTCCTATATATTAATATAAATCAATTGTTGCTTATCCCATTAACTGTGACTACAAACTCATTAACATATTAATATATTGTTACTTATCCCATTAATTACTTTTCTCGCATTCTACACATGCAAAACACATCACAAGCCAAAGATAGTAATTATCCTACTCTCCATGTACATCGCAAACCTACAAATATTAATATATCTAGATCTCAAAACACTTAATCTAGAGCTGGTTCTTTTATCTTCAAAAACAAGATGTACAAAGAAAAATAAAAAGCATCACTAACCTCTACCACTTGGATCTTCAAACAACCACTTGGATCTTCAAAAACCAGTTGAATTGAGCCAACTCCAGCTACTGACCGTCGCGCATCCGCCGCTGATCGAACAGGAAGAAGACAGAGTGAGCAGAGCTCCAATAATGGAGGTAGGGTCGGCACTATGTAGTGAAAACTATCACTGGCGGTTATCTCTTAAACCGTCCGTGATATGCTAACTATCACTGGCGGTTCTCTTTAAAACCGCCCGTCATAGTTTCCTTTCACCGGCGGTTCGATCACTAACCGCCAGTGAAAGTTTCTGTTTCCGGCCAACTCCCGCCAGTTTATTCTACAAAACTATCTCTGGTGGTGTTCAAGTGAACCGCCAGTGATATGTATCCATCACTGGCGGTTGGCCGTACAACGTCATCACTGGCGGTTGGTGTTTTGTCTCAAGCCGCGCGGAGGTCCTGTGACCCTCATCACTGGCGGTGACAAAAATAGCCGCCAGTGATGAGGGGTCAGGGATGAGCAATTCTGTAGCAGTGAGAAAAGCCGCAGTTCAGTGCGCGGCACCAGCTCCTTTCGCCTGAGTCTGTTATCGCGTGAGTTGAGTCGTGTGTGCGTGTTCTTGAGTTTCCAGGTGCTCGCGTGTGTGTTCGCCGGTTGATTTCCAACAGAAACGCAGGGCTGGGAGGAGGCGGCACATCGGAAGGGCGACGACAGCAGGCACAGGAGGTCCACAGAGGTCGAGGAGCGTAGCTGCATGCTCCCATTTTTGCCAAAATTTAAAAGCAAAATTTTAAAATCCTTTTTCAGAATTTCCAAAAGTGGATTGAACCACTCTAAAAAATTTCCAAAATTCCTCACGCAAATATTCAAATCTTCCGAGAGCTAGCCCAATAAATTTCATAAATTCTAAAAATCCCGAAGTATTTTCCATTATTTTCTTAAAATTTTTGGAGGTCTTCACCCATTTTCTAAAACTGGAAAAGCATTTATAAAGTTAATTTAATTTGAAAAATCCAAAAAAATCCTTCTTAAGCCTTTGGTCCTTGGCCCACGTATTAATGAAAAGAGAGAATTCACTATATGCCACTCCAAAGATTAGATGTCATTATATGCCGCTCTGAACAAAATCCAATCCACTATTTGCCACTTTGGCCACTCCATTATTTAGTTGGCCAAAGTGGAAAATAGTTGAGTGAATTTTGTTTGGAGTGGTATATAATGGCATCCAATCTTTAGAGTGGCAAATTGCACTCTTTTGGAGTGGCATGCAGCAAATTCTCTAATAAAAATATAACTGGTTCTTTTCTCTATATACCTTGTAGTAGATAGGAACTCCTAACCCAGAGGACGGTTTCATAATTATTCCCTGAGGAATCCTTTACTCCAATGTACTGAGTCGTGTCATAGTTTTCTCTCTCCACTTTTGAACCGGTTAAGAACAGACATTAGAGATGTCCTTAGACTGATTTTGCTTCTCAGGTCAAGTCTCCTCGGCCCATTTGGCCTGTCCAGTTGGCTAGCTAGCCCATCACCCCCACTCTCCCTTGTCCCCCATAGCGTTCTCTATGCTACAACACCCCACGTCGTGCATGCCCCGCACCGCAAGAAGCTCCGCCCGTGTAGTATAATGCCATGCCCTGCCTACACTCATCTCTAACCTAGGTGCATTCCTACCATGTTAGCCTATGTGTGCGATGTCTCCACCATCCACTGATCACACCTCTAGCATGCCATCCTTTTCCCCTCGTGCCTTTGGTTTGGGAGAAACCACACCAACATGTCTCTACCTCTTTGCGCCTCCGTCGAACCATGGTGCACACACAACCACAAGTCTCGCCATCGCCATCTTTCCCTCCTCCCTTCCACTCACTACCTCACCACTATAAGTGTCTCCCGTGCCATCTCTAATCTCCTTTTCTAGCCCTCGCAATCTCCCCGATCTCCTACTCCCTAGCTGAGCTCAAAGCCACCGTGAGAGTTGTTGTCTTCCTCTTCTCTAGCTCTGGTGACATACCATATCACGAAGTACCACTGGAAAATTAGGCACCAAGTTTGTATCTCCTTTGCTAGATCCAAGGCGCACCCACCATAGGTATGATCTCTCATCCTTTGAGCTCAACTCAATGCTACAACTAGGGATGGAAATGGGCTCATTTCCTATTAATTCCTTGATGGGGAAATGCCCTATTATAGAAATTGGGATGGGGACAATAGTCCCCTGCAAGGATGCAGATAGGAAAGATTTATCCCTCATCGGGTGAAGCGAGGAGGGAAAAATTTTCCCTGCATGGATGGGGACGAGGATCCAAGATGTCCCAACTAAATCTTCCCTCAGCTTAGACCAATACTATCAATCATAGAGTCTATCCTAAGGAAAACACGTTGTGTAGGCCGTCCGATGACAAGGGACCATGTGCATGGTATGGCGGCAGGTAAAATGAGGGACACAATTAACATGGTTGGGGTGGGATGTAACATCCAAATTTTTATGAAATAATTAAAATCTTGGAATGTTCTAAAGTAAAGCCAAAGGCATTTCAATTGCAATTTTCAAAATTTAAATTAATATTGAGCCCTATCTAATTTAACCCCTATTAATTTTTGAATCTCTAGTGGGCTTAGCCCATTCTCCCTCTGACCCTTGGCTAGCCCACCTCGGCCTCCCTCTCACCGTCTCCTCCCCGGTCCATCTTGGTCCAAGGATCAGTATGAGGCTACCTTGACCATCCCTCCTACCTCCTTTCGGCCTTGCTCGGCCCAACGCCTAGCCGGCCTACTCCCTCCTTCGCCTTCTTGTCTCCTAGATCACTCATTGTCGCTCTTTGTCCCTCTCCCAGAGCTCCTTTCTCTCAGTTCACTCTCTCCCTCCTCAGATTCACTCTCTCTCTCTCACCCTCTTTGTGCACACCGTCTTTGGACGCTTCGTGTAGACACATCGTCCAGCGCATTGCTCGCATGTGCGCAACACAAGGGCAGAGCGCGCCGCACACGACACCTTGCCGATAGGATGTACCATCCATCACCACCCTGCCTGCTGTACCACCCATGTCGCCATGCTCCCTACGCCACCCTCTCTCTCTCAGCTCACCTCCCCGAGGCGATGCAACGATGTGCAATGTGATGCTTGCGCTCGCCTCGCACAACACGAGGTTGCTGTGCCCGGACGCACGTGAAGCGATGCGATGCAACACCTCTCCATCCTAGAGCTACGCCACCGTTACTCATCCCCCTCCTCACCGTCGCTGGCGTTGCCACTCAACCACCTGGTGACAAGGCATCAATGCCATGGCCTCGCTCATCGTCATCACCTTCCGCAACCGTCCCTGATCGCCTGACCCCACTAGCAGCATCCCTACACCGTCGCCTATGCCCCGGACCTGCCAACGGGCTCTATAAAACCCAAGGCTACCCTTTCCTCTTTTGCATCCTCCTAACCTGTTTCGTCGCCACGCTCCAGCATCGCCTCCTACCTCTGCCGGTGAGCCTCTCACCCGAATTTGGGCTCAACCCAAAGCTCTCCCTCTCCTCTCCAAAGCCCTCTCTCTAATTTGGCCCTCTTACCTTGCAGCTCACCGAAGCATCCGTAGAGCGCCGCCAACCGGGAATAGCCCCCTTTTGGATTTCTTTGCTGCCGATGAGTCATGTCCCAATTCCTTGCTCTGTGAGCATCTGTGGACCTTCCTCTCACTATCGTGTCTCACTTTTGGCCTAGGTCCTACCGGAGTGCGCTGCCGTCAAGGGCCCTGCTTCAGCCGCCACAGACCTCCATGACACCAGACCGAACTAGCCCTCCTCCGTCCTCGTTGTCATCGCATGTAGCACCAACGGCCTCCTAGTAGCTTTTGCACCGCTCATGTGTGCCCTAGAACATCTAGGTCGCTAGTGCCACTGTTAGTCGTGACCGCAGCTGCCTCTCCTCGTTGCGCCGCTGCTACAGGCCGCCACCGATGACTCTATCACCACCTATAGGTTCGCCATGGAGTGTAGAACCTTAGTCCATATGCTCACGGGCTGCCTGGCCTGAGCCGCCGGCGTGCCGTCATTTTCCTCCACACGGTCACGTCCAATCGGACGATGAAAATGATGATGTCAGCATGGCATCATGGTTCCAGCTCACTGTAAAGCTAAGCCACTAACCAGTGGGCCCAATAGGATTTATAAAATTTAATTAAAATTTGTTTTAGGCTTTGAGTCGCTGACGAGTGGGACCCGCCTTAGTTTAAACCGATTGTTATCCCGCCACCCTTAGCTCCGTCACTGACCTA
This sequence comes from Olyra latifolia, assembly GCA_036346145.1. Taxonomy (NCBI): domain Eukaryota; kingdom Viridiplantae; phylum Streptophyta; class Magnoliopsida; order Poales; family Poaceae; genus Olyra; species Olyra latifolia. The sequence continues at coordinate 32,719,782 of CM070523.1, forward strand.
TGAGACCTTTGGACCTACACGTTAGGTTTATTGAGACACATTCCGAGGACTATGGCTTCCATTAGTGTTGGCGCACCCTGCCTCCACGCCTCTGTCCGGGCTTAGTACTATGCTACCCTGATTTTCAGCCTTTCTCTATTTTATAAATCCAATAAATGCAAAAAAAATATTAAAAAATAGGAAACGACTTCTAAAAATTCTAGAAAAAATTCTGTAAAATAGTAGACATTTTTCTGGACCTAGGAAAAAATATCAAACCTTTTTTCTAATAGATATTAATTATTTAAAAATCTAAAAGCCTTATAGACTATTAAATAAATTATTAAAATTATGAAATGGCTATATTTTAATTTGTAAGTTCTTAAGAACTATTTTATACTACTTTTTGATATTGTGCTATTTTTGTGTATGGTTGTGTGTTTGAGAGTAGAACCAGGTGAGTTCGTAGATTGTCCTACTGAGGAAGATTACCCGCACTAGGACTACGAGCGAGGCAAGTCCTTGAAGCATATTGAATTAATTCTTCTCTTATTTAAATGTTTCAATAGAATTTTTAAACATGCATGCTACTTATAAAATAAGTAAATTCTAGAGCTTAGCTACAAACCAAAAATAAAATATTGTCCATAACCTTAATAATTTTGAACTCTAGGAATAAATATGAGTATCTTGATTATGTGGCATCCTTGAAATAGGACAAAAATTCTTTATATGCTTAGATGATTGCACCATCATTTTGTGTATTGTTAAAATGGTTGCCATTGTGTGATTTAGTGAAATAAGACATTGGGTATAATGCCGGAATTGGAATTTTCTACCTACCCTAAATGCTTCTGACTAGGGAGGAACAGGTTGTTTGTATGGTACAGGCTATGCACGGTTTTGGGTTTGTGTTAGTCTTCCTCCCCTAGTCTAAGGAGTGTTCATCCTATGAATTTACGAACTAAGCCCTTACAGTGCAGCCTCGGTTCCCGTTATGAGACGTGTGTAGCTTGTTAAGCCTTATGCTCTAGTAACAACTTGCTAGTGGAGATGTCCTTCGTAGACATCTGGGTTGTACGAGTATGGACCATTCTTCCATGTTCGTCGGTGCCTTAGACCGCTCTTACTTGGCCTTCTTGTACGACATGAGGACTAGGGTTGTTGGACCGATCTTGCAAATGTGCCCGGGAATGACTCACGAAGCAATTGCTACTCGGTCTTATGGCTCGAACGACTTTGTAATTTGCACTTTGGTGCATGATCTCCTGAGGGTAAAGTGTACCCTTTGTGCAGAGTTAAAACTATTATGATAGCTGTGATCACGATTAAAAACATGCAAACAGAGTATTCATACGGTAGACATTTCTTTTCTAAAACCCGATTTTTGGGAAAAAAAAAAAAAAGGTCTTGGAAGAGGATGCTTGACAAAGGAAAGTTCAAAGCAAAGGATTTCGTTTACCCCAGATTGGTTTCAAAAACTACTTTCTCTTAACTTAGGGAAAAATCTTGAAAATTGGTATTTTCGCAAAATGATCTAAGTCTTCTCTTGTATTGAGCTACATACTGCATAATCTCATAGACTTGCAGAGTACAATTGTACTCAGACTTGCTATTTTTCATTTTATTTGAACCCCAGATGTGGAGCAATGTCAGGACCCAGTTTTACTAAACCGAACCCTCTGTGTCAACGGTATGAGTCCTAAGGATACGTGCTCATACCCACAGTAAACAAAGATGAATTATCAATACCACACTGCATATCTTGTGGGCCCCGGCTCCAAAGAAATAAAATCCAGGACCCATATTTGTGCACATAGCGTTAGACCAGGATCAAGCTAACACCGCACATAAATAATACATTGAGCTGGGATCAAACAAACCATTCTTTACCGAATATATTACATATAAGAACCAAAAGTGTTATCTAGGTCGGGCATGTTATTACAAACGGAAATCTAAAACTACTTTTGAACAACTAAACAGAAGCGGAAGTAGAGGGGCGGCAACAGGTGTGACTGGAGTAGACCTTTAGTCATCGTCTGGTCCTTCTTCTTCTAATCCGTTGTTTCCACTGAAACAGTCGTATGGATCCTCGTCGTATTCCTCTTCACCTAAAATGTGAGTGGGTGCGAGTGTGAGCGCAATCAACCGCGCTCGCGAACCAAAATCTTGTTGGATGCAGTTAAGAGATGCAAGGCCAGCTTTGGTGGGGCGTTAGATATATTTTGTTTGCTGTAAATCATGTTTTAAAACCTTTAGAGTTGAAAATCCTATTGTATACGACATTTGCAAAATCAAAGACGTATTAGGCCATATATGTATGCCAAAGGTATTAAATACTATCAAACAGGCGATATCTCCACAATCAGAAGCCTAGCTCCCAACGCCACGGTGAGCTACCTCCGATATTATGGCGAATCCGTGCCCATACTACAACTGGCGCACGATTCCCACCTTCTGGCGAACCTGTGCCCATACAACAACTGGTGTACGTTTCCCATGTAAGTGGCGGTGGACTCACCCTCTTCGCCAAGAGGTGTGAACCCCTTGAGCTCAACTAAGGCCTGGATCCTCAGATCCAATCAATAAATTCTCGTATGATTAGCGACTTTGTTCACACTCAGGCTAAGCAAATACCCGAGTGTATGGATTGTTTCTTTGGCTTGTCGAGTGCAAGGAATACTCCGGAACGGGGCTCGACACATTCCCATAACTATGTACTCGAGATATTCACCAAGATTAGACTATCCCACACGAAGCCATTCAGATGCTTCAGTGTCGTAATCTTAATCTGAGGAATATAACTCTGTCGTGGTACACGTCATGCAAATAATGGGACCATACCATAGAGGTACCTGCTCCGTGTACGGTGTTCGTCGGAATCAATTAGTATCGTTGATAGCAAGCTATACCGTTGCACTTGCACCGTTGATAGCGGCTATGCCGTTACTTAGATTGATTCGTCATCCTAGGGCCGTACCGTTGACAGCTAAGAAAGTGATCCATGGACTCTAGACTTAAGCATGTCTAAGCCATGTTTAAAGGCTCACTAGCCATAAAGTTTAGTTTTCTAAACCTTAGGTTATCAAAAGATAAGATAGGAAAAAGTTAAGAAAAGGGGTTATGCTTATTAGCATAACTCATAAAGAGGGATTAACTAGACTGGCTCTATTAGCATTTGGAAAATATTATAATATGTTTAGAAATCCATTTTTGGCATGCAATTATCAGTATAAATCAACACAGTTCAAATAGAAGAGTCAGACAAAAAGGAATGGTCAAGGGATTTTAGCTCGCCTGTTTCTTCGTAATCCGGATCTTGTACTTGATCTTCTTCCAACAGATCGTCGGTCGTCTCGTTCTCTAGATTATTAAATAATCCAGAATAAATATTTGGCAATAGATAGATATGGGTTGTTAGGAGAAAGGGTTATTTGTAATCTCGCGCAGATTTTTCCTACTTGTTAGTTTATTTATTTATTATATCTAATATATAGGTTTTGGGGTGAGAAAAACTTATATAAATTAAATTGGAATTTCATTTTAAGTAATTTTATAAGTTTGTGTATTTTACCCTTTTTAATCAATTTATTTTTATATATATATATATATATATATATATATATATATATATATATATATATATATATATATATATATATATATTACCTTTAGGTATTTCCTATTTAGTTTATTACTTAGTTTATCTAGTTTTCAATTTTCATAGAAATAAATTCTATTGTAACTTCACCTGTGCGTCTTCCATATGGGAAGGCGGCTCTGACGGGAAGACGCGGTCACTTGACCTGACGGGTGGGTCCTTGGGCCCACTTGTCAGTCTCAGCCGAGAGAGTGTCGCGGGATTTTTAAATCCCACGCACTGTTGCACTGGGTCCCGCCTGGCAGCGAGAGAGGAGAGAGCGTCGGGCTAGCGTTCACCCGCCGCCTCTCCTGGCCGAACTCCGGCGAGGTCTTCGGCGTTGATCCTAGGGCGCTAGAAGGCTGATCTCAAGTGCTTTATGTGTCCTACAGGTCTAGGGCACCTAGGCGCAGGTCGTCCCGCCGGGGATTTGGCCGGTGGCGAGCCGGGACGGCGGCGCCATGGCCGGAGCGGCCATTAGCTACGGTGAGATAGTTCTAGGGCGATTTGGACATGTTTTAGCTCGGATTTTTCATAGGGAAGCATCGGGGAGCTATATGGAAGCTTGCTTGATGCTCGATTGGGGTTGAAATGGTCCGGGTTGAGCTAGCGGTGGCGAGGCTGCAAGCGGAGTAAGAAGGACTTCGTCGGCAGCCTTCCCTGGTGACCGGAAGCTCGAACTCGCCCCCGGGGAAGAAGGGCGACTGCTTGGAGAAGCTTCAGCTCAAGGATGGAAGCTCGGGCGGCTATGGTTCGCCAGAATTTGAGAGGGGAGGAGTTTCGGCCGAATAGGAGAAACGGCCAAATTGGGACGTTGAGCTCCCTTTTATAGGGTGGTCGACGCGGCAAAGGGAAAATCAGACCATCGCGCGGCAGGGACGGTGCTGGAAATTCACCGAACGGGGTGGATTTGGCCGGGGTTACGCCCGAGGTGGACTGGGTTACGGTTGCGAAGTGAAATCCGGCACCAAGGGCACTGTGATGATGGCGCGAAGAAGGAGGTGGCGCGACGTGGCGACTCCCCCATGCTGACTCATCAGCATGGGTCGGACTCTAAGCCGGGCGGCGCCGGCGGGCTCGATCGGCCAGTCGGGTGCGACGGTGAAGGGGTCCGAGCCAGAGGAGGAAGAAAGGGGACGCCTTGGGTTGGGCTGGTGGGCGATCCGACTGGCTTTGGTGTGGTGGCCCACTCGACTGGAAAAGAGAAAGAAAAGAAAACAAAAGAAAAGAGAAGGAAAAAAAAGAAATGGGAGACTAGGCGCATTAGGGAGAAATTTGATAAATTTTTCCAAAGTTTAAAATTTTATTATGCTTTATGCCATTTGGTTTTCTGGTAATATTCTTATTAGAGTGAACTTTCTCTTTTCTAAAATTTATATGGACATCATTTCTCCTCTTTTCTTTATTTTAGGAACTTTAATTTCTTACCCCTTCCTCATTCATTTATAGTATAAATATAGTTTATTTATACATTTTTAGTGCTTTAAGTTTATTTCTTGTTTATTACTTTTAATATTTTTATTTTATTAATTATTTATTTTTATTTCTAAAAATTGGGGTGTTATAATAACTAAATAAAATAATCAGAGTGCAACAGCTTCGCTTATTACAATAGTTCATAATTACCATAAATCTTCACTGAATGCAACTAAGAAGCAAATAAAAAGCACTAATGGTGTCCCATCACGGCCACGGGCACGCACTGAACGGTAGCCGTTAATAGTCCTGCGCACCCTCTAGATACTTCACAACGTACTCCTGGTCGTACTTCTGACCTGCTCGTGGAATAAGCAGCCTCGAATAAAAACCGGGGTTAGCACGCGAATGCTAGCAAGTCTTTCCTGGGAAGGGCCAGGCTAGACTCAGCCTAGGAAAGATAGTGGCTCATTTGTATAAAAGCATTTAACTTAGAAGTATAAAATCATTTAACAAAACATAAGTAAATAAATAGCAGTCCTCAAGATTAATCTTAACAATAACATAAACATGGCAATTCCTCAAACTCATTGTCTCATATCACAGATTCTCATTATCTCAAATCATCTTCTCAATATAGTTCTCATGCTCGTTCTCGTTCACCATGAATCATCTAGCAACGACACACTGCCGGAAAAGCCTTACCCAAGTAAAATTAATTAAGGTGTAGTTACGATGTGAAAAACCACCAAGATACTCATAACCGGGAGCTCGGCCATTAGAATGGGTTTACATTCTGCAGATGTTGTATGCTTTCCCGCAAGATACGATATTCTCTCATCGGAAAGCGTCATAATAAAATCCATCAAAATACCAACCCCGAGTCTGTCATGGTCATACATGATATTACACACAAGTACCCTGGGGCCTTCGACCATACCTGACATTACACACAACTACCCGAAGTTCCATCCCTTAGGCTATAAACCGGCGATGACGCATCCCTCGGGATCTCATCCATGGTGTAAGGACGGTGACAACCCCGACATTACTCTCCCTCTAGATCAGGCCCGTTCCATACCGGGCTTGCGGTCGCATGGGAAATTCTCAGTTAAATCCATCACGATCATCGGTCCATAGGGACTGGAGCGCCGACTCAAGTTACCTGCTCCAAGTCAAATTATTAGTTGGTCAAAATTTTAATTAATGAGTGAATAATCCCTCCATAAAACCCAAGTTCTCATGTCTTATACTCAGATACTCCAGATTCTCATTAAAGTGCTTAATGATGATCATATAAGTGGTAATCACTCCCCGGTGACTATCTAACACTGCTAAGCCAACTAATAATTAAAAAAGTAGCAAATTACATAATATTCTCATCCTAAGATTTGTCATGATCGTGGGTTCTTCTTGACCTTGCGGAACGTCGGCGGCGTCAACGAACTCTCCTTCGTTACCCACGTGATCTATCGCACGTAAAATAAGAAAAATAATAATTAATAATAGAAACAGTAAATAAATTGAACAATTATACAAAAATTACAGTAGATAGATATGAATTTTCTGGATCTTTAGAAACTAGAATCACCGGATTTGGAGTTCGGATGAATTCACAGCAAAATAGTGAAGAAAACTATTCACTATAATTCAGAAAATCAGAAATTTTAACTGTAGCAGGTGTGCTACTGTAGCAAACCAGCCCACTCGTGAGAGGATAAGGTGAGGAGCTGTGGCTGGAAAGGTTGAACAGAGAGAGATTGTATGAGTGAGATAGGGAGAGAAGGAAAGAGAGAGGGAGGAAGAAGAAGGTGGCTGGTAGTGGTGGCTCCGGCGAGGGGTGGCGCGACGGGGCGTGGCGGTGACTCGACCGTGCCGCGGTGAGGAGCGGTGACAACAAGCAACCAGCGGCAAGCAGGCGCGTCGTGGCGAGGCACGGAGGCGGCGGCGGCTCGCCAATGCACGCCGCGACAAAGAAGAAGGCGAGGAGCGGCGGCGCGGGCGTCGGCGACGAAGAGCTAGCTTCGAACACAGCGAGGGCGTGGCGTGGCGCGATCCTGGCGGCGGCGCTGGGTGGCATAAAGATGTCGAGCCAAGCGGCGGCGGCGCTAGCGTGGCAGCGCGGAGGTGAAAAGACCGCGATGGCGGGGTCACTGCGGGGCGGCACGACGGCAACGGCCAGAGCGGGATGGCGCGACTCGCACGATGGCGCGGCGCGCACGATGACGTCGGCGGCAAACGTGGCGGTGGTGCTAGGGCTTGGCACGACATCGGCCTAGGCTGATGCACGCGGGGTGGAGGGCAAGGAAGCAGCGGCGGCTACCTCGAGACGTCAATGACGGCGGCTCTGGGTGGCACGTCGACGGTAACGACGATGCGAAGGTAGGGCGACGGCGGCAACTTGCAGATCAGTTTGGGAAGAGGGATTAGGGTTAATTAGGATTTATATAGGGAGGATTAGGATGAGTTTGGGTTGGGCAAGCCCAATCCGCGAGGGAGTTAAGGTTAATTTCTAATTGCATTAGGATTTGTAAAGAAAATTAAGAAAATAATTTTTACAAATTTTTAGGGTGTCACAAGCAACTAACCTACAACTCGCAGTTTGACAACGCCGACAAAGACTTTGAAGTCAACACTATGAGGATTTCCTAGAAGATTAGGGTGCTCCCTGCTATCTCGATGCCCATGGAAATAAAAGAATTAGTATCGTTGTATTAGACTTTATGTGTTGTAAGCTGTCAGACTCTGTATCTTAACTTACATGATGCCCCTTATGTATTGTATCAGGGTTATTTCTAGTTATATAATAATTTATTTCTATTGGTAATATATATCTCCGTTTCAGACTGTGTGTAGTATCTGTGATCCTTAGGACTAGTATAGAATACACAGAGGGGTTCGGTCTTGTAAATCGGGTCCTGACAAAAGTGGTATCAGGGCCAAAGACTCTAGGATGTGCCCAATTAGCTTAGAAACCCCAAATATTTTAATAACTAAAAGCTATTTTTAGAAAATGAGCTTACCTCTTTTCGCATGCGTTACCAAGTTGTTAATAACATTGACTTCTTGAATTTTTGTAGATGTCGACCTTTGCCTCTGCCCTTGGCCTAAGCTATGGGAGTTTCATCCGTCAACTCCTGTTGATGATGAGCGCGTCGGGCTTCGATGCCCCAATGTTCCATGGAGCCACCCCTACCTAGAGAGGCGGGCAGTGCTGGGTAGTTGGAGTCACCATTTTTGCCAAAAGCCCTCCTCCGGCATGAGGTCCTTTTTGTTTCACTAGTACTCGAGTCCACTGCTCGGATATCATCTAGGATGCTGCCCAAACCACCATCATATGGTTTGGCAGCTGTCGACGAATTATGTCGGCAATATATTTTATAGGGCTATGCGAAAGATCACAACTACGATGGTAGCACAGGGAGCCGAATTTATACAGGCTCGGGCCCTCGGGGTGAGGTAATACCCTACTCCTGTGCTCGTGGATTGTATTATGGTGGATCTCAAAGATGTTGAGATGTGTATGATGCTGATGCTGATGATGATCGAACTAGGGGCCCCTGACCCCCTTATATAGTACAAGAGCCGGGTTACAGATAAAATCCCGAATCCGTATATGGAAGATACAGATATAACCGAGTTGGTTACGCCTATATCTATGTATTCGAGTAGGAAACGAGTTCGTTTCCTTGTAGAGCACGTCAGGCCGCGCCAGCCTCTAAACCCGTCTTCTGGAAGATCCAATTCACTCGGCCCAAAGAGGTGGTGCATCCAATAGTGCTTCTCCGGATACTCAGGGCTCATGTTATCCACAGTAGCCCCCGAGTGCTTCGCGACAGGGTTGTCTTCATTTATGGTTCAGCTTGCAGCCCTTCAGATGTAACCCGAGTGACGTCACTCTTCATCTGGTTGATGAAGTTCTGCTCGCCCAGTAACCTGCCAATCAAACAACACAGCTGGAAAATTCTCAAGTCTTAAAAGATGTCTGGTACCCAGCCTGACTGGTCGGTATGCCGGCTATTGGCCCCGCGGAGAGGCATATCAGAAAGGTGGATGTTGCCGAGTGACCAGTTCCACCCAGCGTTACTCTCCCTGTAACAAATTATGACATTCGAGCCTGACCTGCAGAGCTCGACATTCGGTCCAGTATGGGACATGTCACAACTTGCGTAGGGTATTCAGACGTCCTGACCCGAGTAGTGCGAAGTCAAGTTAGTGATTCCTTGAGGAATACGCCCGCCTCCAAGTTGAGGTTCTCCAAGTGGTGTTCGTCTTGGCGACAAACGATCCGGGGATGTGCCATTGAGACCCAACTAAAGAGGTAACTCTTTGACGCCTAATCTGATTAGAAAATCAGACCAGCCGTTGATCCCAGGAGGTACGCCAAGAGCTGTATTAACCGTTCGGGAAGCATCCAATCCTCGAGAAATCAAGGATTGGCCCACAGCGCCGCCTGCTGGAATGCCAAATGTTGCTATGAATGCTGCACCAAGTTCCAAGAGTCCTCCGCACCCAATCTCGGGAACAATTCTCATCGGGGTTGCTACCTAATTCCATTATTCCGAAATCAATTCGTCTCCCCGATCTTGGCTATAAAAAGAGGCCGGTGCAGCGACCACTTCTCACCCGAACTTCTATTTGAACCCCTCCATCTCCACTTGTTCTCATGGCTGATGAAGAGTTGGCGGAGCTCTGGGCGCAGTTCGACCTTGCGCCGGCCGAGGTCGCCGAAGAAGAGGCCCGTATCCGCGATGCCGCCTCCGTCGCGGTTCTGATCAAGGTCGCCCCGGTGCTTACCGAGGTGGCTGATGAGATCGTCGGCGGCTGCCTTCAGCCAAGCCAAGAACACCGCTGCCGCCACGGCCTCGACGTCGCCCAGCCCTCGCCGAGGTAGTCAATGTGATCGTCGGGGCGCGGGCCCACGCTCGCCGCCATCCCTTGTATTGGCTTGCAAGACATTATGAATTTTAATAAAGTTATCTATTTTGCCTTCTCTCTCTTTTTTTTATCTTAGCACAGGCTAATCGACTTTTCACGATTCGAGTTATGCATTTCGCCCAAGCGAGTTAGGTCCCTTTTACTAAGCACTCTGCCCAGCGCATCAAGTTCATTAGCGTTAGGAGTTGGTGCGAAGCTCTATCTCCAATAACGCGATTGGGAAGTATGAGTGTTGCTAGGAAACAAGAGTTTCGTTACTTGGGACAACTAACGCTTAGGCTCGTCATAGTCTTGAAAAGAAAAAAGATCGATTAGGTGTCAAATAGATGCAGTGGTAGAGACTGCCCCTAATCAGGCATAACCCTCAACTTACGAACCAGTCGAAATCCGACTAATGAGTAAGTCAATCTCAATAAAAGAGAAAGGGTGCACGGCTGCGCACCTAATTAGGTGTACCCCTGACTTATTGGCTAGTCGAAATCTGACTAGGGAGCACGTCAAGTCACTTTCAATAAAAGATTAGGTGCGCAATTGCGCACCTAATTAGGTGTAGCCCCGACTTACTACTTAATTGAAATACAAATAAGTAGCAAGTCAGAAACTAAATTGCGTAAGCGTAAAGACAATGTGAACAAAAACTTTTTATTTAATTGTAAACATGTGTTACAATAGTCGTCAGGTATAGAACCAACGTAATTGCTCGATATTCCACAAGTTGTCTAGGAGGGCGCCGTCTTCTCGCCTCAGTCGGTAAGCCCCGGGCGTGTCACTGAGTCGACAATGTACGGACCTTCCCAGCGTGGAGAAAGTTTGTGGCCACTCGATTAATTGACTCGAATGACCAAATCTCCAACCGAGAAGGTACGATCCCGCACATTGCGATCGTGGTAGCGACGCAAACCCTGGAGGTACTTGGCCGACCAAATTGTAACAACATCCCGAGCTTCCTCCAGTCGGTCGGGATCGTCAATCTGACTGGTTTCTGACTCGTCCTCATTGAACTTCTGAACTCGGGGCGACCCGAACTGTAGTTCCGTTGAAAGGACCGCCTCAGACCCATACACGAGGAAAAAGGGAGACTGCCCCGTAGCTCAGCTGGGGCTTGTTCGAAGCCCCTAGAGTACGGCAGGCAATTCCTTCATCTATCTTGCCGCATATGGTTTGAGCCGATCGAAGATGCGCGCCTTGACACCTTGTAGAAGCATGCCGTTTGCGTGCTCGACCTGCCCATTACTTCGTGGGTGTGCCACTGAGGCAAAGCAGATTTTTATGCCCACATCTTCGCACCAGCTTTGGAATTCGTCACTTCTGAACTGAGAGCCATTGTCCGTAATGATCCGAGATGGTACGCCAAACCGACCGATGATCTCCTAGAAGAACTCGGTGGCTTTGGCCCCCGTAATCATGGTCACAGGCTTAGCTTCAATCGATTTGGTGAACTTGTCAATGGCGACGAAGATGTGTTCAAAACCACCTGGAGCTTTCTTGAAGGGTCCGACAATGTCGAGCCTCCAGACTGCAAACGGCCAGATGATGGGGATCGTCTGAAGTTTCTGAACCGGCACATGAATCTGCCGGACGAACAACTGACAACCCTCGCACTTGCGGACGATCTCCTTTCAGTCGGAGACCGCGGTTGGCCAGTAAAATCCTTGTCGGAAAGATTTTCCGACTAACGTAGCTGATACAGCGTGATGGCCGCACATGCCGGAGTGAATTTCACGCAACAGGGCACGTCCTTCAGACTCGGGTATGCACTTTTGAAGTATGCCGGAGACGCTTCGACGGTACAGAATTCCTTCGTGTACCACGTATGTGCGACTCCGACGTTGGATTTGCTCGGCAGCCCCCCGGTCATAGGGAAGCTTTTCTTTCTGCAGATACTCCAAGTATGGCCGCGTCCAATCCGGGTCGAGGGCAAGCACCTCTGACTCGGGTTGTTGCTCGTTTGGTTGGGGCAGTTGCTCCTGTGGTGTGATGGAGGGGGCCTGAAGCTCTTAGACGAAGATCCCAGCCGGGACTGGCGCCCGACTGGAGCCCATGTTCGCGAGCTCGTCTGCCGCCTCGTTGTCTCGTCGCAGGATATGTATGAGCTCCAACCCATCAAACTTGTCTTCCAGCTTCCTGACCTCTTGACAGTAGGGGGCCATATTGTCGTTGACACAAGTCCAATCCTTCTGATACTTGGCTCACCACAAGCTGGGAATCTCCGCGAACCACCAATCGCCGGATGCCGAGCGATATGGCAATACAGAGGCCGTGGATAAGCGCCTCGTACTCGGCTGCGTTGTTTGAAGCTGGAAAATGAATCTGGAGGACATACCTGAGTCGTTCGCCTCCAAATGATATCAGAACGATGCCAACCCCCGCGTGTAACATCCCCATTTTTCAAAATTTTTGAAAATGCATCATCATGGCATCATCACATGTGAAATCCAAGATTTTAAAATCATTTTTAAAAAAAATGTGCATGTTACTATAAATATATTTTCCTTACAAATCTATTTAAGGACTTAACTTATAACTATGTATATATAAATATATATCATTTGAAAATGTCCAAAAAGCTACAAATATATTTTTACAAATTTTTAGATTAAACCATTTCACAATAAATTTGAAGATAGCCAAGTAATTGAAACTAAAAATTTAAATAAAAACTTTATAAGCAAATTTCAAACTAATTAGGTTTAGTAGAAATGTATTTTGCCCTAACACTAATTCCCTCTCATCTCTATGACAAGTGGGCCCTACTTGTCATCCTTCCCCAATTGGGAAATCCCCATTTTGCCTTTTTTCCTAAATGGAAATATCCTATTTTGGGCCCTTCCCTAAACTACCCCTCCCTAATCCTATCTAAACCCCACTCACTCTCTCTCATCCACCTCTCTCGGACAAACCAAGACAGCCCCCCCACCCCTCTCGTTTTCTCCTTCCCTCACTGCCTCTCCCTCTCATTCCTCACCAGCGGAGCCTCCCAGCCCGATCGCCGCCACCACCCTCCTCCACTTGGTCCTTGCCCATTTTTCACGGACGCCACCACCATGGTCGCCGAGCAAGCCTTGCCGCCATTGGGCCGAGCGCTGCCACAGGCCGTCCTCCTCCTCCCGTAACCCTCCTCCCTTCTCTCTTCTCCCCCCGGGCCGCTAGGACCCTTCCGCATCCGGCCGCCCTCCTCGCCGGAGACGGCCGGCGACGTGCTCCATGCCCGCCTAAGCACGCCACGCCACGCCGCCAGACCGCCTCGGCCGCCTCCGACGCCACCCCGAGCCTCCTCCACCCCGATGCTCGCCCACCCCACCGCCTCTACTACTTGGCCGTGGCTTCACAGGCGCTCAAGAATGGCCGGCGCCGCCCGCCGACCTCCGCCACGCCTCCTTCCTCAACGCCGACCCTACCCCGGCTTCCCATTCCTCTCTCTCTATCCCCTCGCTCACGGGCCGTGGCCCATCACGGATCCGCCCCCCGAGCCGCCGCCTCCTCCTCTCCTGCCAGGACGCCGAGAAGCGGCCCCACCCGTCACCGGCCAGTGGCTGACGGGCTGCCCCTTGTCGTGACACACACCACAAGGCCGCCCACCAGGCTTCGCCAAGTGGTAGTCTGGCTGCCAAGACACACAGACGCCAAGATGGACGCCGCATCGTCCATGACGCCATGCTGCACGTGTGTGCCACGCCGCCAGTGTCTTGCTTCTGTTGCCACGCGGTCCGGTAGTATACACCCGCTTTCCTTTTCTTTTTCCAATTTGATTTATAAATATAAAATTTGTAAATTTTATATTTTAAAAATATAAATCCAAAATTAGTGAAATAAATTTCTAAAAACTCACAAAAATGTGAACTTTAATTTAAAAATATAATTTAAATAATTTAATGCATATTAATACATGATTTAGATTTAGCTTATTAAAGATAAAGACATAAATCAATTAACCTTAAATGATTTTGATAAATAAAATAAATTGGCAATTTCTAAATGGTGAAATATAATAGCATAAACATTTATTTTAGGAATTAGTTTATTATCTTTATTTCTCAATTGAAATGAAATATGTTGCTACATATATACATTAATTAAATTCTATATGAAATAAAGGTTTCTAAAATTTATAAAAAGAAGTCAAATAAAATTTATACCATTTTCAGATTAAAGTACCTTCATCATATTTATGCATATCCATTCACATGCATACATTTCATATTTAATTTTGGTATTGTGTTTATTTTGGTTGTTTTATTTGCTAGGTCCGAACGACGATAGTTTCGTGACCAATCCCCCGGAGGATCACCAGGAATTTGCTGAGCAAGGCAAGTGCTGAATCTTGTACCCTATGATTTCGAAATTCAACTTCTTAGAAGTTTACAAAATACATGTTATATTTAAATATAAAAATACTAATCACTTAGCTGCTTAGTTAACACCCAATTAATAATTATTCTGTGAAAATACTCCTTGCTACCACTAGGTTATTAAAACTGCTAAAATTAAACTTCACCCTTGAATTAGGTTTTGCGTACTACTTAGAAATGCTTAATATTGAATTGTTGTTCATTTTAATATCTGCAATTATCAAATGTTTGTTTAAAATGATTGATTTAAAAAGACAGTGGGTGCTGTCATGGGTATAGTTAAGATAGTGGGTGCTATCGGGTAAAACTGTTTTGCAAAACCTGATCGGGGTGGAGGGATGCAAGGTGGGTGCCGCGAGCACGAGACTTGGGCCCAGTGTGGGAACCACCCCGGTCCGTAAGGACCGATTCCTTGAGGTAGATTTAGCTAAGCACAACAAGGCGACTGCAGTGTGCTGTTTAGGCGAGCCACAGCTCAAGATCCTTGACCCTCTAGCTTTGGCATTCCATCGGTGGAGTAGGCGAGAGGTGCTGTTCTATTAGGCGCAAGAGGGCATCGGTGTGAAACCTTAGCGGGAATGCCTTAGCTAGGAGGAGGTTGGAAAAAGGCCTTGTGGTGATCTTTTCCTTTGGGGGCACCCTCAGGAGAAGCCACCTCGCATGGGTAAAGCGTGCGATCTCTGCAGAGTATAAAACTATCATGATAGCCGTGTCCACGGTCAAGGACGGACGACGGGGAGCTGCCTCATGGTACTTCTTCTCTATTTGATTTCAAAATGGTGTTTCAAAGGAAAACCACGATTGCGGTCGTGTGTTTTGGTTTTTCTCCTCACAGTGGGTGCTGTGAGCGATGAGGGTGTTTACGCGGTGGGTGCCGTGTGTAGCCAGGTTGGGCAAAAACCGGTAGGTGCCGGAACTTCAAAGAAATTGATTTAAACATTTGTGTTCCTCAACACGTTTTAAATCATTTTATAAAACCTTAGGTAAAATTTTGTAAAACTGGCTTTATGCAAAAGAACCCCTAACTCTCCTTTGTCAAGCCTTAGATACATGGTAGTCAGCCTTGCTTGTTGAGTATAAAGTATACTCACCCTCGCCTTTTATGAGGGGCTGCTCATTCCAACGAGCAGGAGGCGAACAACAATGGAACCTCGAGGAGGAGAAGTACCACGACGAAGGATTCGCCGCCGGGATCCAAGACGAAGAATACCTCGACGCCTAGGATTGCGTTCCTCCAGCTCTGCCTGTGGGGATCTGCCTCGGCTTTCTTCTTTTGAAGTTTTCAGTTGTATAATTAAGATTTCCGCTTTTGTAAGGCCTTCGTGCCAACCTTATGTAACCATGCCAGGAGGCGCACTCTGATGTAAATTTATGTAAATTAATCGACATGGTTGTAATCCAAGTCTGTTGTCTGTGTGTGCTAGCTACTGATCCAGGGACTAGCACAGGTAAGGCACAGGTGGGACCTCACCCCCGCCAGGGGGGTCCCGACACCGCGCCTATCGTCGGAGAGAACCGTCGAAGTACATGTTCCAATACTCGGCCTCTTCGGCGGCCGGGGGAGTCTGCATCTCTGTCCACTCGGCAATAAACTCAGCGAGTGTTTGTGACTTGATGGCACTGCATGGCTTGAATGAGAGCTCGAAATCCCCGAGTTCCACCGACCATTTTGCGATCCTCCCAGTGGCTTCCCGATTATGGAGAATTTCTTCAATAGGGAAAGAGGTGACCACTGAAATTGGATGTTCTTGAAAGTAGTGCTTCAGCTTCCGAGAGGCGATCAGGACCGCATACAGAAGCTTCTGCACCTGTGGATAGCGTACCTTGGACTCGCTAACGAAGTAGACCAAGCGTTGAGCCTTGTACACGCGTCCTTGTTCTTCCCGTTCTACTACCACCGCAGCACTCACTACATGAGTGGTGGCTGCAATGTATAGCAGAAATGGTTCCTGTGGCATGGGGGATGCCAAGACAGGTGGCGAGGTGAGGAATGATTTGAGATCCTCAAAAGCCTTCTATGCCTTGGGTGTCAAGACGAACTTTTCTTATTGCTTCTTCAATAGCTTGAAGAAGGGAGACTCATGCTCGCCGAGTCGCGAGATGAATCGGCCGAGTACTACCATGCACCCACTAAGACGCTGGACATCCCTTTGGCACGTTGGGGGTGCCATCTCCATAATGACCTTCATCTTTTCCGGGTTAGCCTCAATTCCGCAGTGGGACACCATGAATCCGAGAAGCTTACCCGAAGGGACCCCGAAGACGCACTTCTCCGGGTTCAACATCATGTTGTACGCCGACAGGCTCTCGAATGTCTCCGATAGGTCAGTGACCAAGTCAGAGGTTACCCGAGACTTGACGACGACGTCATCAACGTACGCCTCCACGTTGCGCCCGAGCTGGTTGTGGAAGCATCGCTGAATGCAACATTGGTACGTTGATCCGGCGTTCTTCAATCCGAAAGGCATTGTGACATAGCAGAAGGTCCCGAACGGAGTGATGAACAAAGTCTTGATGCAATCTTCTTCTTTTAAGCTTATTTGATGATAGCCTGAGTAGGCATCCAGAAAACTCAAGAGCTCGCAACCGACAGTGGAATCAACCACCTGGTCGATGCGAGGAAGTCCGAACGGATCCTTGGGACATACTTTATTTAGGTTGGTGTAGTCGACACACATGCGCCAAGTACCATTTTTCTTTTGTACAAGTACCAGATTTGCCAACCAATCGGGGTGCAGCACCTCCCTTATAAAGCCGGTGACTAAAAGTTTGGTGATCTCCGTTTTGATGGCTTCCTTCCGATCTTGCACGAATCGACACAGCCGCTGCTTGATCGGCCTTGCCTTGTCGTGTACATTCAAGGAGTGCTCGATCACCTCCCTCGGGATGCCTGGCATATCCGATGGTTTCCAGGCGAAGATGCCCCGATTCTCTTGGAGGAAGGTGACGAGCGCGTCTTCCTATTTCGGATTGAGCCCTGTCCCGATCAGAGCCGTTCTGGTTGAATCGAACGGGTCGAGTGAAATACGCTTGACGTCTTCATCAGGCTTGATGCCTGATTTAGATGGTTTCTTGTTCGGTAGATCGCCCTCGTCGAGAAGAGTGGTGGACGCCTGCTGGACCTTGTCCAATTCGGCAGCTGCTTCGATTGACTGGGCGAAGTCGTAGTTTTCCCTATCGAGGAGATGGAAAAACTTGACATCTCCACGGATCGTGATTACGCCTCGTGGACCTGGCATCTTCATAACCAGATAGGCGTAGTGTGGGACGGCCATGAGTTTGGCCAAGCCCGGACTTTCCAAGATTGCGTGATACGCAGTCTCGAAATCGGCTATCTCAAAGCTGACGTTCTCCGTCCGGTAGTTATCACGAGTGCCAAAAGTGACCGGGAGAGTGATTTTCCCAATCGGCACTGATGATGTTCCCGGGATTATGCCATGAAACGGCGCGTCTGTCTTCTGGAGCGCCGTCCTTGGGATCTGCATCTCGCCCAGAGTCTTGGCGAAAAGGATGTTTAATTCACTCCCGCGTCGACCAGGACCTTGCGCAGTTGGACGCCCCGTACCACAGGATCCAGGATGAGTCGATATCTTCCCGGGCAAGGGACGTGGTCCGGGTGATCTGAGCGATCGAATTTAATCGGAACTTCAGACCACCGAAGATACTCGGGGGTCACCGAAAAAGCTGCATTGATTTCCCGATCGGTAAGCTTTTGCTTACGCTTAGACTCATATGCATCCGATCCCCCGAATATATAGTTGAGCTCTCGTTCGGTTTCTTAGTAAGCGTCACCCGGAGGCGGTCATGCTTGTCGTCTTGTTTGGCGTTCGGAGCGTCCTTGCTGTGCTCCTCAGCGAACTTCTTCAAGAGGTTGCAGTTTTTGGCCGCGTGCTTCCCATTTGGGTGGAAAGGACAAGGCGCCTCCATAACTTTATTGCAGTCGTTGGACCGGGGCGGCTTCTGCCGACTGTGATCCGCGACCGCTACCAGTTCTTCACCCTTGCGCTTTTTGTCCTTCTTGGAGGACGATTTTGGCTTGTTCTTCTTGCCTTCGTGCTTGCTTGGGCGATCCTCCTGACGTTCAGCGAGAGCATCGAAGGCGGTAGCATATCGATCTGCCAAGGCAAACATCTCCTTGACGGTAGTCAGGGGCTTCCAAGACATCTTCTTGATTAGATCGGGGTCACGAACTCCCTTCTAGAAGGCTGCGATGACGACCGCCTCTGAGATCTCTCGGATTGTGTTCTTTTTCTTGGTAAAACGCCGAATGAAATCCCTTAACGACTCATCTTTTTTCTGATGAATCTGATAAAGGTCCCACTGGGTTCCAGGCTTCTCGTAAGTACCCTAGAAATTGGCGACAAATTGGCCGCAAAGCTCTCCCAGGAACCGATTGAGTTCCCTGGAAGGCCTGCGAGCCAATTCTGAGCCGGAGGGGTTAACATGATGGGCAAATAGTTTGCCATCACGTCGTATCCTCCACCCGCGGCCTTGATTGCCAAAGAGTAGATCTGCAACCAAGCCTCTGGGCCCCGCTCTCCATCAAATTTCACAATCCCCTTGGGGTTGAACCCTTCGGGCCAGTTTACCTGACGGAGTCGGGTTGTGAATGCGTTGATCCCGTCAAATAATCCTTCCCCGGGGGGAGCAGATTGGCGGGGGAGATTCCGACGCGGTAGAGTATGGCGCCGATCCTCGTCTCGCTCCCTCCGCCGGGCTTCGATGTTAAGGCGAAGGTCGCGACTTGTACTTCGGCCACGAGTTCGCGTGTGCCGACTGCGCCGAGTACTACTCGTGGCAATCTGGCTTCTGGCTGAGTTGGCCTGTTGATCCCGAGTGCCTTGGACAGCCGCTGCCGTCACCATGGCTTTGACTTGTTCCATGATCGGCGTTGCAGGATTGTTCTCTCCAAGCAAAGGACCAACATTGTCCAGGAGAGTCTTACATGCGAGGATGTTCTGCTGTGGCGTACGGAAGACCGAGTGATCTCCCATGCGGACTTGAAGCAGCTCCTCCTGGACTTCCCGTGCACGACCGCGTAATTGGTCACGCAAGTCTTCTCCACCTCCGCGGTTTTGTTCGGCTCCTGCCTCCCCCATGGGGCGCCGAGCCGATCCGGAGGCTTGCCCATCCAGCACATAGACGCCGCGAAAGTCGGGGAACCCATTGACGCTCTCTTCCGACTCGGATTCTGAGAAGGAGAGGCTCAACCGATCCCGATTCGTTGGCTCATCGATGGGAGTGATTATAACTCCCACTTCTCGTGCCCGATCACTGGTCAGAAGAGGGTCCAGCTGAGATTCAGCGGAACGAGTCTACTGAAATCTTGCAGCCGAATTGACCAATCCAAATGGCATGTCCACTCGGGAAGTTGGCCTGGTTAGAGTTGTCCCTAAGCCCTGACTCAGAAAACTCGTCCCAGTGTGTGCATGCCGTGTTCCGCTCCTTGGTCCGGATTGGAAAAGCCGGCATGTTATCCAATGGAAAACAGCGACCGAGTTTCCTAACCCGAACGGGGCGGACCACGATTGACGGATTGTGATTCCTGATTGGATCTGAGAGCGATCCAGGCCAGGAATAAAATCGCCACTTGATTCTTCATCAGCATAAGGAGCTTGTAAAGAAAGAAGTGGTAGATCCCGACCAAAAACGAAGGGGAGTCCAGCGGTAGGCCAGTCGGAATTGTAATCATCAGATTGGATCTCTTCCGGATCGGAATCCAGGGGGGAGATCCCGAAGTGGTGAGGCTCGGTCGGAGTCGTGTACCACCTCCCCCGGTAATGCGTGGACCGAACGATGTTTGGCTCACACAACCGTAGTTCCCCGAAGTTACCAGCGATGAAGCCGAGATCTCCGAAGATGAAGCCTTGGCCGGGGGCGTAGGTGAAGACGAATCTGCCAATTCAAGCCATCGGAGTCGATGTAGTTGATCGTGACGCTAGCCCCTACCTGGCGCGCCAACTGTCGACGAATTATGTCGGCAATATATTTTATAGGGCTATGTGAAAGATCACAACTACGATGGTAACACAGGGAGCCGAATTTATACAGGTTCGGGCCCTCGGGGTGAGGTAATACCCTACTCCTGTTCTCGTGGATTGTATTATGGTAGATCTCAAAGATGTTGAGATGTGTATGACGATGATGCTGATGATGATCGAACTAGGGGCCCCTGACTCCCTTTATATAGTACAAGGGGCCAGGTTACAGATAGAATCCCTAATCCGTATATGGAAGATACAAATATAACCGAGTTGGTTACGTCTATATCTATGTATTCGAGTAGGAAACGATTTCGTTTCCTTGTAGAGCACGTCAGGCCGCGCCAGCCTCTAAGCCCGTCTTCTGGAAGATCCAATTCACTCGGCCCAAAGAGGTGGTGCGTCCAATAGTGCTTCTCCGGATACCCGGGACCCATGTTATCCACAATAGCCTTTTCGCACAAGAGTTGCAACACACCACGTTCTGCTACTTTCCATTGCGGATGCCCCATGAAGTCTTTAGCCACTCCCGATCTACCGAAGATGAGCGCGATCCCACAGTGTACCATCTCGCCGCCCTAGCCCAATCCTTAGATGATGCCTACGTGATTAGCCAAAAGGAATTGGCTAGCGCATACGTGGTTGTCCACAAGTTGGACAATGTGAAGAAGGAGAACAGTGAGCTCAAGAAGAGAGACTCCCACCACCGGGCCGACTAACCTGTTTAGTACAGGTTGGTTACACAAATCGGTATAGATGTTAGAACATTAGTACCGGTTGGTATCTTCAGCCCGTACTGATGTTCTCCCCGGACCAGTAGACCGTTGAACCGGGACTGATGTAACTGTCCGTCTCGGTTCATGCATAATCGGTACTGATGTGCCGGTATGAAAGGCCATTTATGTAGTAGTGAAGTCCCATCTATATAAGCAGATTCGTCAGATCAATCAGGAAAACAACCGCTTGTGGATTGCCGCAACGGCAGCTTCTAGGACGACATGTCCTCATGATGTGCCCATGGCTGATCCATCTTAGAACACCCACACCAGAAACTCTATCCCTATTTTCTCTCTTCTACTCTATTTTCTCTCTCCATTACTCTAAAATTCCTTCACACTTTACACTACACCCTAAAAGATTCATTCCCTCCACCAGAAACTCTATCTCTAAAACTCTATTTCTATACTATTATAGGGTTTCTGCTATGAATGCTTTATAAAAACTCTCAACCGAATGCCTTGGTTCTATGTTTAATTGGACACCCTCCCAGTTGTACTTGCCGCATCGCGAGCCTAGGTACCACGTACATGGACATCATAGGAGGCTAGGAATCGTCGCACCTATGGGGAGCGGCGTGGGGGTGTCCGTGGGGGCGCGGAGCACCACGAGCAAATTAAGGGAGCCTCAAGTGGCATGCATGACGATGGTCCATGCTTTGGCCACAGGAGCGAGGAGGCTAAAATGCGGGCAATTTCAGGGCGACGTCCTCGACGTGAGAATCCAGCGTGCTTTTAATGGACTCAATTGTCGATCTCATCAGAGCTTACATATTGTGTTAAATTGCTTATTAGCATTTCAATAATTCAGATGAGACGTTTTTAAATCAAATGTTTTGACTTCTCGCCTGGTTTCGAGAGCCCTCTTACAATATATTTTGACTTCTCATCGGAGCTTAAATCTTGTGTTTGATCTTCTTAGATTAGCTACTCACGAATAAGAGACAAAGACACTCCCTTTAAACGAATGGTTAGAATTAAAATATACCACTGTCAGATACTAACTGATTTAATATACCGCAAAAGAGTTTTTCTCGAATTTTTCAAAGTTGTTTCTGTGAGCTCTTAAAAAAATAAGTCAAACATAGTGAACCGGTTCTTGGAAGCTCTTAAAGTTCAGCTTCAGCCTTTAAAACATGTTGTTTTCATGGATATGCCCTTTTTTTTAATTCAGTTAATTAGCTCCGCGATTGGACTCGGATTGGATTGAGAAGGAAGAGCGGGAGGAGGACCACGTACCCTTGCCAAGAAGGCACAAAAGTGAAACGACGGAAGTGAAGTGTGCCGCGTACCATGGGATCGGAGCACGCACGTAAGATGTAACGTCGTTCCCGGACGGACATCCAATATTTATCACGCACTGCTGCGGAATAGCAGATGGATGGTAAACTTTCCATCATTTCCATAAACATTCTCTCGGCGGAGCCCGTAAAACAGAATCTTCTCTATGTATCTAGATTCTTAATTTCGTCCTCCAGTAAAGTATACAACTCAACGGGCACTGCACACTGATCAATCAGCAGCTAACGGGGGTAAGCTGCACCTCGATCTGTCAGTACACCGCGAGAGAAGACAAGCCCCGGATGCATATGAAAGGCCTAACACAGGCGCATGACACGTATTCAAGAGCTAGAAACCTGATCGATCGGAATTAACTAGCTGCGCTGCGCTTCTGCCGCGAGCACATGAACGGACAATTAACGAGCGCGTGCATCATAATTCTCGTCTTCCTTTTCATATCAGAGGTGCGTAACGTACGCGCGGTGCATGCACACATACAGATGCCGATCGCTGGAGCACGCTGTTTCGACAGCAAGCCGGAGCCTACGTGCGTACGTTTCCGGGGCCCGCGGGCGAAGCGACCGGCCGGCGGCGGCGGGCCACTGGTTTTCGCAGACACTTGAGACGTACGGTGTTAACTCCCCGGCCGCGCGGTGTGCGCGGCGGGGGGCCGCCGGGCTTGGGCAGGACAGCGATCCATCGCCATTGATACCGAGCGCGCGACGTCACGATTCCACCGTGCGGCTGCGAGCGAGCGAGCTTTCGATCGAGTTGCACGACCGGCGGGCAGCGACGCCATGTACGTACGATCGAACAGCAACAACGGAGGCATGCACGTTGTATATATACATATATAGAGAAATTTTCCAACGGGATACCGTCCTTTTACCTCTCAACGGAACAGAAAAATGACAAGATTCGTTTCCCTCTATTAGAACGTTACGCTGCTCTATGGGCCACACGACTAGAAATGAGATCAGGCTGCCACAAAACCCATCATCATTGGGCCGCTCGTCCACGCGGCAACGCTGTAAACTACGACGATTTATTGTGAATTTGATTGTGTTGAACATCGAAGTATATGGCATCAGTGGTCACGCGCGTATGGCATCAGTGATCGGATCAAGTAAGTAAACAGCTGCATGGTAGCTCCCAAGTCCAAGGCTCGGTGAATGGTTCATCTTCGACTGGCATGGTCCTTTGGATGTACGAGATCTCGTTTGCTGGCCGGGCCCCTCGTTCCCAACCACTCACTCCGGCCGTCCCGCGACCATCTTGTGGATATGATCGATATCATAGGGGCAAGCTAGTACGATCCGCGCGTACGCGAAAACGCTTCATCAGGAGTTACACGCCTGCACGACATGGCAGGTGCGGTGCGACGTGTTTTCGCTTCGTTGGGGGTAGCTGACTAGCTAACAAGGGACGATGTGTAGAGTACGTCATGGAGTTTGAGGTGTGATCGAAGATCTCACCGAGGCCAACGGAGAAGCGTCTCGCATCTTTCCAGCTAGGATTCAAATTAACAGATTCTGGCCGGAAGCCAGGAACCAAGCCAAGCTAACACAAAACAAAGATAAATGCAGAATTTAAATTTTGAAATGTAAAAGGGATAAAAAAATGCTCAAGATTTTTTTCCAAGGTCTCAAAAGGTTGATGTCTTTTCCTACTGCTCGCTAGAACACTATCCTCCAAGAGTCTTGGTCTGATCTAAAAATTCATTACAGAGCCTAAGCCATACACTTATGGAAACCCTTCACAGTTTTAACAACGTGGACTCCAAACCTCTTGCAATCATTGGTAGCTTCCATAAACTCTTCCTTGAAATCTTACCAAACAAAACGCCTTTAAGACCATCTAGAAGCCGCCAAACTCTAGGAGTAATAGGGCAAGATAAACTTGATCAAAACAGATCAAGCACTCCGAGATGATACACACAAACTGGACTAGATTACTCAAAACACACCTCTAAGGATGAAAGGATCACCACATTAGCTGCTCTCCCTCCATCTAAGGTTGAATATGCAAGTCTCTAACCTTTCTCAGCAAGACAGCTAGGGGCCATTTATAACACCCACCACAACAAAATAGCCTTAAGACTCAAAGCAGCAAAAAGTTGTGCGGTGCTCGGACCGTCCATCCCCTGGCCGGAGCGGCCACTCACCACGGGCACGGTGATCCTCCGTAAACTACCTAGAACACTTTGGACCTCTCCGGACCAAAAGTTCAGCCGACCGGACTGGCCGACCTGGACATCGATCCGTCCAGGTGAAAAAAAAAAAACCCCTAAAACTACATTCTTGCACACTTGACATCCCAACAGCTAGGAACTAGGAAAGAGAGAAGGTGTGCATCACTAAGGATTGCTAAAACCGCTAAGAGCAAGTTCAATTTCCAAACCCCCCAGTATGGTCAAAAGAAAGAACGTCCTATTTAGCTACAGTTCACTTGACGTTCAAGTCAATTCTAGACCTCTAAGAACATCCACACCAGAAGCTCTATCCCTATTTTCTCTCTCTTCTATTCTATTTTCTCTCTCCATTACTCTAAAATTCCTTTACACTTTATACTGCACCCTAAAAGATTCCTTCCCTCCACCAGAAACTCTATATCTAAAACTCTATTTCTATACTACTATAGAGTTTCTGCTACGGATCTCTAAACCGGTCTTCATTTCTTGATACTGTCTATATTGCTTTAGGGCTCTGAGAAGACCAGGAACACCTTAAGTACCCTTGGGTCTATAATGCTTTAGGGCTCTGTGAAGACCAGGAACACCTTAAGCATCCTTGGGTCGTCAAAAACTGTCATCAATAACAAAATCGATCAATTCTAGAAATAGGGGCCTAGATGCTAACAGAAAGGAAGCTCATTTTCAAGAAAAAATGGATGGGTATAGGAAGAAATTGTAAAGGGAGGAAACCAAACGGATGATTTTAATTCCAACGAAACAACCGTACTCATTTTTTCCTAGCGAATGACGGCGCGGGATCCAAGGGCACATCGAGACCACGGAAAACAAGGTGAGGCACACAACTGAGGCTATAGTCGGAAACGCGTGGTCAGCAACCAAGGAGGAGGGGCGACTGGGGCCGGTTGGAGTGAAGCTGGAGATGGGTGACGCTGTCGGGAGTTTAAACTGAGAGAAAGGGGCCTCTGGAGTGAAGAGGCAGAGGAAGAGATGAAAGAGACTTGTAACAAGAATTTGAAATTAGATGGGGGCTTCTTGCAAAAATGCATGAGAAATGAAGTGTGCAAAAAAAAAGATTTTGGAGCAAGATCTAACAGCAACGAATGTGCCAATAGTCATAGCTACATATAGATTTGCATTTTTCCTATACAAAAACATGCAACTAGTTAAAGGATATCTAAGGTAGACCATGGTAAACCCAATGTTATATAACTTGGTATTGAAAGCAAGCTAGCTAAATTATTAGGATCATTTAAACATGCATCGTCAAACTTGGGGAAGCTGAGACGACAAACATGAAACAAGCTTGTGAAATTAAACACTCCGTGTGGGCTGCCAGGCCGAAGCCTTCTGTCCTGTCCAGAGAAATTTCACGCCCGTACTTGATCAGTATAAACACTTTTTTTTTTAGCACGTGTGCGTGCTCAGCTCATGTACAGCCGGAGCAAGACTGAAAATTATGGCGCAAGCAACTGGACCAGGCTCTCCAGTGCTCGACCAGGTCCTAGACTCTCTAGTATTTTCAGCTCAGTCGATTGGCCCAGCCTATCTTGGCCCAGCGACGCTGATTGGGCTACGTAGACCTGGGGGCCCGATCTACCCAGCCTATCTTGGCACACGGCTGTTCCCATGCTGGCAAGTGGCACCCCAAAGCTTTGCAGTTAGCAAGGTACAGTGAACGCTATTATAATTGACAAAGATACTTCACCGAATGCTAAAGCTGGTTACCAAACCAAAAGGTGTCGGGAAATCGTACAAGGAAACGCTATTAGTTGCCTAGTTGGCAAAGATTTTGAAATAAGTTCCAGGTGTTGGACAAATGACTTGAAGCTACCGAGGAAATATTCAGAATGATATGGATTCAAAGAGTAAAGAAAAACAGGGGGGCATACGGCTATTGTGGAAGAAGTATTTGTAAACGACACGACAAAAATGTCTGGTTTAAACATATGGCAAAACATATGGAACTTATTTCAAAAATGATTGTCAAATCGAACAAATAAGTTTTACAGAGGGATTGGCAATTGCTGACATACAAATTATCTTCAGGAGAGCGGCCTCCAACTAAAATATTGGTATGAGGAGGACAGCTCCCACCTTGCGTTGAAAATAATACAGCTAAGCTGGAGATTTGTAGCAGTTTGAATAGATTAAGCCAAATCACCGTCTGGCAATGCCCGTTCAAGAGCACCCCTGTTTTCTGAGGTTGTTATGTACGTCTCCTGTAAAATATTCAGAATCTCTATTTTCCTGGGATATCTGGGAAATACCTTATATCTCTTCTCCTGGTTCATTTCCTCCTGTGATTGCATGTCCTAAACTAAATCAGATCAGACTACCTTAGATCTTAATTGGAAATGTTTATTTCTGAAATATGTTGTTGTTCAGAATTTCTCTGCATTTGACTCCAAGAAAAAAATCCCTATCTTTTGGCCTCAGTTGTGTATGAGTTCTCAATCGACAGTGCATCCTGTTCAGATAACCCAACCCAAAAGGGTGACAAGGCTACCACCTTGCCAATAATTAGCAGAGTTGGAGAAATTAGATCTGCTGATTTGACTTCATTTACAAGATCCTTTAACATTGCAAATACCTACATCAAAAGAAATATTTAGCATGGGAAGCTAAGGTTAAGAAGACAATTTAGACGGTTAAAAACACAATTTAGACCGTGCTGCTCTATAACTCAATACCATTCGCTGTTGGGGGGTAGTCCCACGCTCTACTGCAACAGCAGGGGTATCTGGTGGAAGACCATGCTTCATTAACTTGGGAGCAAGAGATGGCAGTGTTGACAAACCCATATACACAACCAAAGTTGTGTCTGGATCAGCCGCGTTCTCTGCCACATATAGAGGATCGGTACCACCATTTCTAGAGTGCCCAGTTAAAAATCTGACACTGAAAAGAAGATTATATGTCAAAAATGTACTAGTACGCATTTCTAAGACTACACTTTCTCATTGCATAATGTTTTCTTAGATAATGGATCAAATTCCAGCCTCTAAATCGTGAGATGTACTCAGCATTTGTAAGGCTACACTTTCTCATTGCATAATGTAACATCAGAAATGAAATATTGCACATTGTATGTCCACGTCCATTTACCATGATATAATTGCATAGTCAAAGCATATTATCTTTCTACAAGAACCAAATCTGCTAGGCATGGCAGAACAACTCATCTTTCATTAAGGAAGGGGAAAATATTTCTGTTTTTCTACTTGTATTCAGCCATAGGACTTCAGAACCGAGGGATAAACAAATTGAGTAATAGTAACAACTATTTCCACTATACTTCTTTAATGGTCAAATTAGGTATGAGCAAATGGCATGCATGTTGAGTCTAAAGCTAGTAAAGCATCAAGCTTCAACACTAGAATGTACTAAATCAGAAAGGCATATCAAGATGCATTTGAGAAAGTTGCAGATAAATATAAAAATCAACTAGTCACAACCAAGAAGCATTTGAGAAAGATGCTAACTTTACCTGTTAGCAACACCTCGATGGGTCAGTGGAATACCAAGTTCTGCAGCAATTCCTGACGCAGAAGTAATTCCTGCACATTTTTGGAAGAGAGTAATTCATAACTAGTCACATCCAATAGCACAAATTAACCAGGAAGGTCACAGGTTTGTTATACCTGGGATGACTTCAACTCTAATTCCTTGTTGCTGTAGGAAATCCATCTCTTCTCCACCCCTTCCAAAGACCTGAAAAACACAAAAAGTAAATTTAACACCCATTAATATACACCCTCCAAGATAAATGTACATATCACATAACAAGGTTCTTGGCTGGATTAAAAGTATAAAACCATATCTATCTTTGACAAAAAGTGAAAATAGAATAAGCACCCCAATCCTGGTTTTTGGCAGTAACATACTTGCGAAAAAAATGTTGCTGGTAGCCCTATCTTCTTTTTGTTAGCTTGTTATGCTACATGCTGCTATTTGGCATATTGGTCTTCTAGGACCTCTGAACGATTTAAAAATGGGCATAAAAAATTATAGACAGCTCTACATAATATCACTTACTATTATGCAGCTTGTGCACACAAGAATATTCATTGTTCCTCTCAATTTATGCCAGGCTCATTTCATGGAGAAGTATTTCTATCATTGAACAAATTCCATAAGAACGAGTTTGTCATTTTACATGATGCACACACAATATCCTGTCTGTCATTTTTTCCCAGGATCAAGGATTTCAAGCTAGAAGACATGCTCTAACTTAAAACAATAATTAGCATCTCTTTCAATTTACCATTTCTTGGTTTATTGAATGAAGCATCATATTGAGAAACTTGCATTTTCTTGAGAGCCATAATCATTAGTAATAGTAATACTAAAATCAGTACCTGTTATATAAACTAGTGGAATTGCTTATGCAATTGTGCGGCTAGATATTGCATTTGCCATATAACTGTATTGACTTGGAAAATATAGTTTTATTTGTTATATAATTATAATAGTTGTAATATATATACATAATCTGCATCAATAATCTGGCCCACCAAAATAGGTGGGGTAGATTTTCTGTTTTTCTCTCGATTACTGAGAAATTCTTGTCTATATATGATCAACATGCACCGTTATACTCTAGCCCCACAAAAATAAATGCTGTGGATCTTTTATTTTACTCTCGATTAATTTTCCTGGATTTTGATTTTTCTCTAACTTACAAGATCGCCGAAGGATTTTCTAGACCTCCAAAGCAGATGATGTACCTTAAATATCACCAATTGCCTATAGATAAATAGATCCATCATCTGAAAAAAGACCAAAAACATAACCACATATAGAATGCTATGATTGAAAGCCTCACCAATGGCATATTGACATTCATGTGCTTACTAGAATGAATTATCATTTCCATCACAGAGTTAGTCGGGGAGATGAAACATGACACAACACCAATTGCACAAAAACATTTTAATGCCTCAGCTAGTCCTAATAACTGGCGGTTACAAATGAAACCTAATGTAGTTAGTTAATAAGTTTGCAAACAAGGACAACATATTACCAGAGGATCGCCGCCTTTCAAGCGCACCACACTGGCACCAGCCTCCGCAAAGCTCAGTAGCAACTCATGAATCTCCTCCTACATTACATCAACCAGCCATCAAACTTACAAACTTACCATCGGCATTTGAAACTACTTACAAAGCTCATATCAGCCGAATTTGATCGAGAAATGAACAGCCCTTGTCACTGACCTGGGTGCGGCTGTGGTATCCGGCCGTCTTACCGACGTAGAGCAGCCTGGCGCCCACCCCGACCAAATCGAGGACGTCGTTGGAGACGAGCCGGTCGTAGAGCACCAGGTCCGCCGCCTCGATGGCCCGCACCGCCTTGAGCGTGAGCAGCTCCGGGTCCCCAGGCCCGGTCCCCACCAACGCCACCCTCCCGGGCCCGCCGCCGTCGCCCTCACCCTCCAAACCCCTCCCTCTGGAGGCCCTCAGCACCTCCAGAAGCCTCCGCAGCTCCGGCAGCTGCAGTGCGATCTCGTCGTCCCGGCGACCCGACGCCGCCGCCGCAGCCGCCGCTGCGGCGGCGGATGACAACGACGAGGAATCGTCTTGGGCGGCGTAGGACCAGGCGTCGCGGCGGTACCGGGAGGATGATGTGGCCTCGGTGAAAGGCGATACAGCGGCGCAGACGGCGGCGGCGGCGGAGGGTGGAGTGAAGGAGGGACTCGCGGTGGCTGCGACAGAGGTGGAGGAGGTGGTGGCGGTGGCTGTGGAAATGGAGGTGGGAAGCGGCTGGAAGCTGGGAGCTCGGAGGGCGAAGGCCATGGCGACGCGGGGCTGTGGCCGTCACTTCGGTTGAGGTGGCGGTGCACTTTTTATATCCAGGAGGGAAAGGCGAGGCGAGTGGTTCTGCGGCCGGCCTGGATCACGGCGGCCGGGTGTGGTTTTGGATGAGCGAAGGGGTGGAGCGGTGGAGGGAGGGAAAGGCGAGGAAGCAGAGTCGAGCGAGCGGGGAGCGCCAACGGCGGCCTTGCGGAGCGTCGAAGGGCCAGGTTCAATGAACCGCTCATTCTCGCAGAGTCGCAGGCAGGGAGTTTGTTTGGATTTGGGTTTGGGCCTTTGGGGCGAGGAGGTAGGCAAGTGGGAGTGTGCCTCCGCGGCGGCTGGACATCCCCGGTCAGAGCCTAGCAGAAATCTTGTAATAACTAGAAATAGGGTTTTTAAAATAGAGTATTTTATAGAATAAATAGTTCTTTTAGGGTGTAGTGTAAAGTGTAAAGAAATTTTAAGGTGTAAGAGAGAGAAAATAGGGATAGAGCTCCTAGTGTGCATACTCTAATGGCATCGCACCATATGTCACGTACTCTTAAATAAAATATAGAACTTTGATACAAGCAGCTTAATACAATACTTAGGAGGTGTTTGACAGGGCTTCAGCTCTAATTTTTCATCTCTGCTCCACAACTCTACTGTGAAGCAGATCCACTATAGAGCAGATTCACAACTTCGCAGAGTATCTTTCAAGCTGCTCCACAAAAATAAACTACTGAGAGAGACTGCTCCATAGAGTTGTCTGCTCCAGAGTTACGTGAGTTAAGACGTTTGGTACTACTCTGGGGCAAAGTTGAGAGTTGGAGCACTGCCAAACACCCCCTTATTATCACTTAGTGTCCTATCTTTTATATGCCATTGCAATTAGCTGAATATTGTTCTCCATGCTATTGCCATCAAGATCCGTTAATTTTCACCATTATCAACATCTATAATGTCCAAAATATCCCTTAGCATCATGTGTGTAACAACTTGAACTTGGACCCACATGGCAACACCTTTCCATCCCCTTCTTCCCCTTTCCTCTTCTCTCTCCCCTTCTCTCTCCCTAGCTCCCTCCTCTTTTGTTGCCTTCTCCTCCTCCTTCGGCTAGCTATCCCACTCCTTCTCTACCCCTCCTCCTCCTCCTTTAGTCGGCCATCCCCCTCAAACTTCCCCGATGTTATGTCCTCCCCGCACCCCATTACCTCTATGATGTCTGGCACTGCTTCATGCCTACACTAGCTGCCGCTGTGCCCCAACACTATCGAGCTGCCCAGCCATTACCACCTACGCCCAGGACGTTGTGGGCCCTGTCCCGTCATCGTTGTTGCTCGCCAGCTTCCCTAATCTACTTCGATGCTAGCTCCACCCACATCTGCCACCCCGCTGACCCTTGGAGCTCTGCCTTGCCACAGCGTCGGTGCCATCGTGCTATTTCACCATCACCACCTTGGCTTCGTCACCTAGCGCCATCCACCACGGCCTCGTGCCCACCTACCTCCTCTCCCCCACTCTCCCTCTCGCTACTCTGTCGTGTCGCCACCATGTTGTGCTCACCGGAGATACGTGCTAATAGGTTGAGCCTACTTGGCAGTGGAAGAAAAAGGAAATAAATAAGCGATGATATAGAAGGGATTGCAAACACGTGACAAAATGATCTTTTCTTAACACCATTCGGGCTGACTATTAGAAAATGGTTAACAATGGCATATAGAGCAAGCAATTGTGATGGCAAGTAAGGGAAAGATAAGCGATGACACGTAAGGGGCTATCCAGCTCTACAATGGCATAAAAAAAGTTACCTCAAAAAATTGTGTCATGTACTTATGTATTACCTCAATGCCTGCCATGCTAAAATTATGTGATTATTTGAAACTAAATTTTCATCATTTCACTAGTGCCTTCAAAATTGATAAATGAAGCCGGATTTGAGAATATTTATCTTGTGACTTCAAGATTGTCGAGAAACAATATCAAAAAGTTAAAACATTCAAAAATATAATCAAATAATCTCTACTCCTAAAAGGCCTCTTATGGTGATGAGTGGTGGCTCCTCAGAGCAATCCTAATCATCCATTTAATCTAACGGCAGCGACAAGACCGATCCGCGTGATAGGCCTCCAACCAATCCACAAGACCGATCCGCGTGATAGGCCTCCAACCAATCCACGCGTGAGGTGGACTCCGTTTGTTCCTCCACCGCCTCCCCGACGTCTCACGCGCACGCCTCATCCACCTCACCGCCTTCTCTCCCTCTTCCCTCACCGCCTCCTCCCCCAGCCACCTCGCTGCCGCCTTCCTCCTCCTCACCTCCGCCTCCACCTCCTCCCACAGTCGCCGCATCACCGCCGCCTCCCGTTTCCCCCGCGCCTCCTCCCTTCCCTCGCCTCACCGCCGCTGTCTCCCCTCCATCTTCTCGCCCCTTCCCTCCCTCTTCCCTCACCGCCTCCTCTCCCAGCCCTACCTCCCCTTCCTCCCTTAGTTCACTCCGCCGCCACCTCCTCCGCCTCCCTCCAAATCTGGGCGCCGCCATCCCCCTCGGGGCCTCCACCTCCACCTCTCCCACAGCGCCGCCTCCTCCCTCTCCAGTGACGCTACCCTCTCCCCGTCCGCGTCGTCCCCTCCCTCTCCGGCCCGCCACCTGCCATCGGACCCGCCCCCACGTGCCGCCACCCTGCCGTCAGCCGCCTGGTTCTTTGACTCGCCTTTGCGCTTCACTCCGCCCGGCTCCTCCAACCCGCAAGCAGGCGACGCCGCTCGCTCCCACTTGCGCGTCGCCCCCAACCGCGACGGCGTCTAACCCTTTGGTTCCATTGCTCTATGGCCCGGTGGTCGACGAGGTGATGTGGTGGAGGATGGCGAAGACCGGCGAGGGATGGTATTGGCAACGGCGGAGAATCTGGCGGGAATCGACTGGTGGTGCTGTCACCGTACCGGCAGATCTTGCAGGCGCTGAACTCGCCGGCGCTGCCACTGGGGCACACCGTGCGGTTGGCGAATAAGGCTGAGTGCCAGGCCATATTCATCTTCGGCGATTTCCTCGACGTCGCGCGCCACACCCTCGGCCTCCTCAACTGCGGGTGCGTCCCGTAGAATGGTTGAAGCTTACAGAGTACTATGACCTCGAGCCTATCTCTCAACACCCATGGGTATCTCCACTCTTTCAGATTCCTATGTCGTGTTCGATTGATGATTTGGTGCTCTGTGTCGGTATGCCGAGTTGTTTCTCTATGTAATCTGCAGAACATATACATACATATTGCAATCCAAAAAACAAACTGTCCATATGGCTTTGCTATCACTTGATGACGTTACCAAACAATCCGCCTTATTGTTCTTGAATTCAATTTGAGATGTTTTGTTCTGAGGTATTGTTGAAGGAAGCAGCAAAATTTTAGCATTCAAGAACTAGCATGCATTTGCATTTCCCAAATGATTGATGTTTAACTCACCCTTGCCTTTTGTGCAATCTATTGTGTCTTTTACACATAGGAATGTGAAGATATAATTCAAACATCATTAATCTATGGCAAACACAATTGGGATGGATCATAGCTAATCTAGCAACTGTGCCTTGAGGCATGAAAGAGATATTTAGCTTAGAACACAGGACAGACGCTATATAGACCCAAGTCCACCCCTTTAGCCGTGGGGCATGAGGCCAAAGGGCAACGCTCTCCACGTGTGCCCCACCAATCAATACTCCGATTCTCCATGGACATTGTGAAGTACAACAACACCGCCATGAACGCCATGCCAGCATTGAGGGCTACGGAGAGGACGTAGTTGTACCTCTTCCACCACTTCTTCCGGTACCGGAACACAAAGAAGTTGAATATGGTGCCAACGAGAAGCCACGAGTTTACATTCACGGCCGTTGCTGGTGGCATGTTGGTCATTCCACTGAGGATCACTGGCAGGTTGATCATTGATATCCACCTCTGGCTGGGGAATATCCTGTAGAGGATGTACACCATGACAGGGCCTGCTGTGCCGATGAGGAAGAACCAGTTGAGGGTGTCATAGTTTCCAAGTGGCCCGAAGATGCGCTGTGGGCCGACAAGGCCCCAGATAACCGATGCATCGAAAAAGACACGGTCGTTGGGGCATGTCCATGGACTGTCGGCTGGGAGTTTCATGTTGTCACAGATATTCTCGATGGAGCCAAGAAACCACCATGCCACCCCAAGATTAACCGTCCCGGCCACTATTGTACCAGCAAACTGAATGAATACAGAACCTGAAGGTTATAGGCTTTTGTCTCCGCACATGTCATTCCTTGACTTACAAGATGAGTGGATTGAGGAGTTCTATTTACCTGAACAAGGAACATGGATTTGGGAGGAATCTTCATATAATGGCCAAGCTTGAAGTCCGAGAGGAAGGCAATGGCCTGTGTCATGCTCATGTAGCCGTACACCTTGAAGCAGATATTGGCAATGGGGTAGCCAGGCATTATCAGCCCAATGGCATACTTAGTGATGACATTCAAACCCGGTGTTTATCCATCAAATGTTAGATGGTTCATCAGTTTTTCTTACAGAAATCGTCAAAGCTCAGGAAAATACATTAAACATTCTAAAGTATACATGCCTGGTTGGTTGTTGCGGTGATGATGCTGATGGGAAGGGTGAAGATGAAGGCCATGCCACAGGCGAAGAGGAGACCCGACCACAGGAGCTAGGCCTGATGGTTGAGAATAGTGCAAAGCACATGCGACACTGTCATTGACAGTGTCAGGAGCGAGTAGAACCACCACCCTAGTATGTCATCATACTTCTTCATCAGCTTTGTGTGGATATTGGGCTCCTCCTTCTGCGAATCTCAAAACCAGTGGTAGATCTCCCTGCACATAGGTGCCAAGGTGTATCCCATTTCAGGCATGAATAATTCATCTTTCAGTTCTGAAACTAAATATAATTACAGCCTGAGTTTCTTTATTAATGTACAATTTTGAGAAGCCATACTTCCCGTAGAAAAGGCCGACGCGCGTGATGGTGAAGGCAATGGTGGCAAAGAGGAGCCCATACACCAGAGCAAAGAAGGCACTGAGGTTGATCTTGCCAAACTTCTGGTATGCCTCGTAGTCAATCTCAAACTGATTGTTCATGATGGTTGTCATGTCATATTTCGTGCCATTTGACATGAACAGGTTTGAGGAGAAGATAGGGAACGTCTTGGCGTTGTACAGGTTGATCCCCCAGTACGCTATGGGCATAATAACATACAAGAAGATTGTGAAGCCGAAGAAGATGTTGAGGGTGGCGAAGAAGGGCGAGATGAGCGGACTGAAGAGGAAGGAGGAGACGGTCATCCAGTCCTGCGTGAAGGACTTTTGTTCACTTTAATTGAATTGTGCTCGCTATGCCCATTTTATTGTTCACTTTTTCGATGCTTAATTCAAATTCATCTTTCGATCTATGTATGCTATGCCCATTTTATGTGAAACTTTTGTTCACTTTAATTGAATTGTGCTTCATTGCCCTTTTTGCTACTGTAATCCTCGACAAATTGTAATGGTTGACTGGTGCTAGGCTAGCGAGCAATATATATCTATCTAGGCTTGCGTTGTCGCTTTGTTCTTCTGTTTTTATTAATAGCATTTCTCGGATGGCTCTCATAGCTTTGTATGATATTATTAATTTTATATTCTTTAATATTCTGTTCATCAAGTTGCCAGGGCCTAAGGGTCCAATTATCCATGACTACTATCATTAGCAACTTTAATATTTCGCTCAACATCATTAAAACTTGTATAATTTTGTATAATTTGTATAATTTTGGTTGGTATTAAATTGTTGATGTGGAAACTTATGACTTTGTTATCATTTGATGATGGTGTAATGTATATATGGTACTATTACTATGCCCAGTAATTTTGTGGTACCGCCAATGCATTATTGTGCCCTTGGATGTGTAATCAGTAGAACTGATGTGTCATATCTAAATAAAAGATTTTGATGTGGTATGTCGTGGTCGTTAAGTGGTGTATAGTTATTGTGAGAATTGGTCATTATGTTAAATGGTGTATAGTTACTGTGAGAATTGGTCATTATCTTAGTGAATTATTCTCTAAGATATCCATGTACTTGTGGGAGTCTTTTACACACTCAATTATACAAATTACCAAATTTATATATAGCTTCTCCGTCAACAAAATGTGCTCTCCGATCTTTTTTACAACTCCGTAACAGCGCACGGGCACTCAACTAGTTTAAGAAATAAAAGGCTTCACGGAACATGCTATCTTGATTTGCTTATTCGATCATATAAATTTAGCTCCCTTAGTATAAAGAACTGACAAAGCAGGTGGACACATGTTCTTATGTCCTCAACTACGATCCCTGTGTATCTTTTAACATAGATGGAGATTTAATAATAAGTTTTTTAGTTATTAATATTGTCTAGTATATTTGAGTTTGTAATATCTAGATGTGGCAGTCTTTCATACGATGTTTGGATTTTGTGTTTGTTGTGCATTCGTGATATGTCTAGAATTTTCCTTTATATAAGAAAAAGACATTTGTCTGCCTTCTACTTTTGACCACACTTGCCTTGTTCTTTACAATTAAAAAGCAACGTACATTATAATCTGAAATATTGAGAACCCTCAAAAGAGGCTCGGAGAGGCTGAAAAATATATTTAAAATAGTTTGGGAGCTTTGAGAAGAACCACTAAAAATCTTTAAAAAATAGCTACAAAGTGTTATAGCGTTTAGTTTGTACAAAAATGACAAATTTCCAGCTATACCTTTTAATTTATTTAAGCTGGAGATATCTTTGTTTTACCAGTATGATTCACGGCTATACATCCAAAAGAATAGGTACCAAGGTCACTTAGGACAATACCAGGGCGGAGCTACAGGTTGTAGCCGTTGTGCCGTGGCCCAACTAATATTTTGCCGGCCCAAACAGGCAGAAATCACATGCACTGACGCACGGGCTTCGGGCTGCACGGCGCGTGGCACGCCTCGACGTCTCCTGGACTCCCCATAGGCCATACGGCCATACGGATCGACGCCGACTCCCCATACGGCCGGCCATACGGATCGACGCCTCGTCGCGTCCGCCGTCCGGCGCGGCGTCCCCATACGTCGTCCGTCGTCGTCTGACTCGTCTCGTCGCACGTCGCATCCGGCGTCCGGCGTCCAGCACTCCAGGCTGGCAGGCTCCAGGTATGCGTGAGTGCGTGACGGTCATGGCAGATTGGCAGTCATGCATCATTGGTAATTCAGTAATTGTTGAATTAATTACTGATTGCTCCAGGCTCCATTTCTGATTGCTCTATCCCAAATCTCTAATTGAAATTGGTAATTGTTCAATTAATCTCTCATATCTCTATTGCTCTATCAAATTGGTAATTGTTCAATTAATCTCTCATATCTCTATTGCTTATTTGATTTTGCATACATTCTATATTTATATCATTATATGTTATCATGTAAGTTCTATAGTTTTCTAAACATCGGCCCAACCAAACCTAAAATTCTGGCTACGCCACTAGACAATACATACGTACATCTAACGTACATAAACTCTACGAGGATTCATTTGCTTTCAAAATGGTTGGAACTAATTCAAAATTTACTGGAACCACTGTTGCAGAAAAGTTTTTGAGGATTTTTTCTTTCTTAACAATCAGAGGAGAATTTACTAGTTGAACAACCCAGGGAACTTTTTAATGTTAATCATTCAATTCGATACCATGCGGTGCCCAACGTTTACTAGCTAGCCATTCTAGCCTGTGACTTCAGTATGCAATGATTCACTGGCCATATGTTGCTAATTCTACAGAGCTATGCAATTATGTCATGTTAGTCTAGGCATCTCTGAGAGAACACTTGTTCATTGTTTCTTCCTAGGAACACAGTACTGGAAGTAGACCAACACAGCAACACAGGAGTTTTGGCCTGGTGACAAACTTGCCAGTTTTCTCTCTCTGTTTATTCACACTCGGCTCGACTCAACGGCTGAGTGGTTACATGGTGGATTAAATAACAAACAAACCAACTATGTGCATTAGGCCACTAACTAATCCTAGTGGCTCGGCCCACAATGCATACTAACTGACGCCTAATGACTCATAGCTACTAACAACTTTCAATCTCATGCAACGCACAGGACGCCTTGACCCTGGTCAACATGGCACGTTGCTGCCGCATGCATACAGTCTCACTAATTAACGGACTAATTGACTAATGACCAGGACTATATCTTGGTTATAAGATTGGTTCCAACAGGTCATCGACAAATCGATGCCTATTACAATCGACCAGGAATGTCTGACTTGAGCCATCGGCTCAACTTGGTTCATAAGCTTACCGACTTGCCGTCAATTGGACGGCTAGCTGCGATTAGCCGTTGAATAGGAATTACAAGCGGGGCGACGTATTCTCAAAAAAAAGAATGCGGGGCGACATGCATTCAGTGAAGGAAAAGGAAGACTGTGGACAAACCCAAAACCAGTGGATGAGGAAGAAGGTAAGAGAGAAGGAGGGATGAGAAGGTGAGGGAAGAAGCAAAGGGAAGGGGAGGGACGGTAGTAAGACCATCTCCAACCATTTTTCCTTCATTTCATTCCCTTCCCAATCCACATTTCCTTTATTTTCCACTATCTCCAACAGCATCCCTTCGAAGGGAATCGTATAGGGAAAGGAGAGAGAATCCCTTTCTGAAGAGATTGGAGAGAAATCCTTCGCGAAGGATTGTTTGAAGAATCCGTTGAGCTACTGAAGGAACAGAATCCTTCGTGAAGAGAACAGGAGGCGCGAAGGGACACCGTTGGAGTTGGTCTAAAGGAGGGAGACGGCAGTATTGAAATTTGGAAGGGCAGAGGAACCTCTGGCGACTAAGGCCCTTAAAAGTTGTCATGTTTTCACTTAGATCAAAAAAAATCTAAAGCTAGATAGTTGGGTACACGAAGTTGCGTTACCATTTCAATTAGGTCCAAAGTGGTTTGAAGATAATAGATTAATAACATGGGATGTCTAGTCAGCATAACACGTGGCCACAATAATCACTTGTCATTTTAAATCCACAAAAAAATTAAATCCAATTTTAAAATTTATAAAAATATCAAAAATTCTACAAAAAACTCTATAAAATTTCTAAAATTCGTTTAAAAATCCTAAATTCCGTAAAAGCTAAAAAAATCCTAAAATTAGTAAACAAAACCTTAAAAAATTCCTAAAATTCATAAAGAAGTAAAAAAAATCCTAAAAGTCATAAAAGTTTTAGCAATTCCTAAAAAACCCTAGAATGTGGGGACTTTATAAATAATTATTAGACTTTTTATTTTTTTTTTAATGAATTTTAGGATTTTCTAAGATATTTTTTACAACTTTTAGGATTTTCTAGGTTATGTTTTTCAAATTTTAATTTTCTATGTTGTTTACTGATTTTAGGATTTTTTTAAAGGAATTTTAGGTATTTTTAGAGTTTTGTAGAATTTTTTACGAATTTTTAGTTTGAATTCAATTTTTTATGGATTTAGAATGACACGTGGGCACATATTATGCTGCCTAGGCAACATATGTCATCAAAACCACCCTATCTATACTACTTTGAACCTAATTGAAACATAAGGTAAATTCTAGTGTCTAAATATCCGGTTTTAAAAGTTTTGGACCTAAACGAAAATGCAGGACAACTTTAAGAACCTGCATGCAATTTACTTGGAAGAAAACTAAGTAGAGATGGCATGTGATGTAAGCCCAACTAGAAGGAAAACCCTAGGCCAAATCATGAGCCAACCGCTTGTTCTAGTTTCCGTTGTTCGTTACAGGTACCATCGCAGTTGGCTTGATCCTTCTTCGAGCACCGCTGGTGCTGCTCGTTGTACATTGAGGCGCCGGTAGCATGCCGCCATGCCACCGGTGCCCTCCACCATGGTGTCTTCGTCATCTTCCTCCCTCGTCCTCTTCCCCTTCCCCTTCTAGGCTTCTTTTTGGAGACGCTGCATCCCTTTCCCCTTCTAGGCTTCTTTTTGGAGACGCTGCATGTAATATTCCAATTTTTATTAAATAAACAAAATTTGGAATGTTTTGGAATATCAAACATTTTATAATAAAATAAAAACAAGAGTTTATTACCAATAGCATGCAAGTTTACAATTTTTAAAATATAAATTAAAACTAATTTTTATTTAATTTTAATCTCCAAAATCTTATTAGTAATTGTATAAAAAGAAAAAATTAATAAAACCTCAGCTAGCCCACCCTTTTCCCCTCTCCCTCTCTGGCACATCTATCTCCC
Source organism: Olyra latifolia (assembly GCA_036346145.1). Classification (NCBI taxonomy): domain Eukaryota; kingdom Viridiplantae; phylum Streptophyta; class Magnoliopsida; order Poales; family Poaceae; genus Olyra; species Olyra latifolia. Next base: position 32,760,376 of record CM070523.1, read on the forward strand.
CATTCCTCTCCCTTGTCGGACTGGCCTCCTCTCCCCAACGCCCAGCTTGGCCTGAATCTAGCCCAGCTGCGCCCGTCTCCCTGGCCCCTTCGCACCTAGCTCCCTCTCTCTCTTTCACTCGCTCGCTCTCTCTCTCACCCTGTGCTCGCCATGCGGGAAGGACACACCGTGGCACCACACCGCCCCACACATGCGATGGACCGGTGCGCACGCACGCACACGGCCGTACCAACATGACGCGTGCGGTCTCTCCCTGCCTCCTTCTCGGGTGACCGCCCATGCCAACGCCAAGCTCCTAATGCCACACTCTCTCCCTCAGCTCTCCTCCCCGAGGCGGTGCCATGCAGCACAACACGACGTGACGCCATGCATTGCCGCCCGGTCACCGTGCCGTCTTTACTCCTCTCCTCATCTAGCTAGCGTTGCCGTTCAACCACCCGGCGACAAGGCTTTAATGTTGTAGCCTCGCTCGCCATCGTCGCCACCCTCGGCCCTCCCTGATCGCTCGGACCAGTAGATAACCTCCCTACGCCATCGCTTGTGCCCTCGACCCGCCTCCGGGTCCTATAAAACTCGAGGTACCTCCACCTTTGTTTTCCCCCTCCTAACCAATTTCGCCGCCACGCTCCAGCACCACCTTTACCTCCGCTGTTGAACCATCTCGCCTGGACTTGGGCTTGGATCAAAGCCCTCCCTCTCTTCTCCAAAGCTCTCTCTCTCTAATTGCGCCCTCTTGCCTTGCAGCTCGCCGAAGCGTCCGTAGAGCGCCGCTGGCAGGGAACAGCCCCCTTTCTGATTTCGTCATCGTTGGTGAGCCCTGTCTCGATCCCTTGCTCTAGGAGCATCCTTAGGACACCTCCTCACCTCCTTGTCTCACTCTTGGCCTAGGTCTCGCCGTAGCTCGCTGCTGACGAGGACTCTGTTTTGGGTGCCACGGACCTATACGATGCCATCACAATCCGGTCCTCCTCCGTCCTCGCCGTCACCATTGGTAGCTCCCAAACCTTCCCTGGTTGCTTTTGCGCCACTCGCGCATGCTCCACACCTCTAGGTGGCTGGTGCCATGGTGAACCATCACCACCACCACTCCTCCTCGTCACGTCGCCGCTACAGGCCGCCTCTAGCGACATCATAACCACCCATAGGATTGCCGTAGAGTCCAGGACCATGGTCTCAGTGCTCACGGGCCACCATGCCCCGAGTCGCCGCCGCGCGGTCACGCTTGGCCAGAGGAGAAAGACGATGACACCAGTTGGCGTCATGTTTCCTGGGCGAGTTGCTGACAGGTGGGCCGCAATGTTTAGGTGTTAATTAACGGTTAATTCGTTCTGAGTCTCGAACAAACAGGACCTACTAAGTTTAAATTTGGAGTTAATCTGCCTGGCGTATCATCGTCGCTGACAAGAGGGACCAAGGACCCACACATCAAGTTTAGTGAAAGTGTACTCCCGCAAGTACGTTTCCTCTTCGGGCCGCACAAGCGACGACTTGCTATGCGTGGTAATGGGCTAGGCCCAGTACTATGCTGAGTATTTTTCCAGCCTTTAATTATTTTAAAAACTCAGTAATTACAAATAGATTTATTAAAAATATCAAATGACTTCTAAAAATTTTAGAAAAATTCTGTAAAATACTATATACCTTTCTGGACCTAGGAAAAATATTACACCCTTTGCTTCAGTAGGAATTAGTGTGTTTAAAAATCAAGAAGCACTCTAGGAACTATTAAATAAATTTAAAAATTGCAAAAGGACTTTCATTTTAATGTGTAAAATTTCTAGAAACTATTTTAATACTGGCTTCTGATATCGTGCTATTGTTTTCTATATATGATTGTGGTGCGAGAGTAGGACCGGGAGAGTTCGTAGAACGGCCGGCTGACCCACACCTGGACTACGATCGAGGCAAGTACCTTGACACATATTGATTAAACCCTTCTCTGATTTAAAGTTTTAGTAGAATCTTTAAACATACATGCTACTTATAAAATAAGTAATTTCTAGAGCTTAGTTATAGCCGAAAAGTAAAATATGAGTACATTGATTATGTGATTTCCTTGAAATAGGACAAAATGCTTTATATGATTAGATGATTACCCTGTGATTTTGTGTATTGAGAAAACGGTTCCAAATATGTGATTTGGTGAAATAAGGCATTGGGTATAATGTTAGGATTGAGATTTTTTATTCTCCTCTAAGTGCTTCTAACTAGGGAGGACCCAGTTGTCGGTATGCTTAAAAACCTACATTTTCTAGTTTTTATATCAGTTGGTTCCGATATCTTCACATTCCCATAGACCATAGCCCAACCAAATATTTTGTACCTCAAGTCATGATCCAAACAGCGACACCTTTTCCCCCTTCAAGAACAGCGATATCTTAATCTGTATTGATTTCTGTAGTACATAACAAGGTAGCTGTTCTACACATACATCAGTGCACAAATCTACAACTTTGTGTTCGAAAAAACTTCCGTCGAACTGAAATTTCTTGTACATTTGTAACTCGTAAGAACTACAACCATCTGTTACAAATTCCAAAAGAATGCACGGATTGCCTAATTGCGTATAATACTTCTGTAAAATGGAAAAAAGAATAATCGCTTTCTAAACCCATACTCAATTCTATTTTAATGTCCAAGATACCTGTATGAGCCTCTTCCTGTTGGAGTGCATTTATCTCCAACCGCAACAAATGATATCAGAAGTGACCATGTACCAAGATCACTTTCTTGGTTTAAGTGTATTGTTGTGCCTGGAAATGCACCAAATAATCTTGGTTTAAGTGTATATATGATAGGTATGTTGATTCTTTTGGCTGTCGAGGTTCAAGACATTTACCTATACAGCAGGAATTTTGAGAAGTACAAGTGAGCAGCAATACAGACATATGGAGATGGCAATCCCAGCAACAAAATTTTGATACAGACGAGTGTCATCTCTACTAGGAATGAAAGCTGATTTCAAGACGCCTGTGAGCTCAAATACTCTGTATGATATCTGCAGTACAAATAATGAAATAAATATTACTGATTATTCTATTGAATATTTGAATTTTAATGAAATAGAGTTCAAGTTTCATCACGTACAAGAAGATATATTGCTGTAGTAAGCATAAAATTCAGCAATGCGTAATCTGGAATAAAAGACAAAAGCCATTTTGGCTGCCCGTTAGGCATGCTAGACCTGTATGAATAACAAAGTCATCAACAAACAAATGAAAGAAGCTCCAATATATCTCAGGGCATTAGAAGAATCAAGCACAAAATATGAAACTTTGGAGATAATAGAAAATCTGTGTGCACAACATACACGGATTCTATAGTTCATTGCAAAAATAAATTTGAAACATAAGTTATGGATCTGTTCAACATTGAATCATATGGATTCTATGTTTGTATCCATTGCTTCACGTCATAAGTATACCTTAAACAAAAATCTAACCTTGTATAGTACAGTTGTCACTACAGTCGTTATTAATGGTACCATCCAGGACAGCAAAATCGGAAAAGAGCATTATGTCCAGCACATCTAGGGCTCTAAATTTTCATTGGGACCTGGAGCCAAACAGGAGCTTGGCCAAACAAGAACTTCCATTGTATCACGACTCCTATAGAATTAGTACCCAATAAGGACACCGGTTTTGTTATTGCTAGATGAGTTCCCTATTTCTACTTGAATATAGGTGATAACCAGTATGGTACCAGCCTTCTACTTGAATATAGGTGATAACCAGTATGATACCAGCCTACCAGGGAAACGTGAGCACCGAAAATTCGGCAGTTACTAGCGATAATTGATGGGGCCTGCTAAGAAAACTACTGGCCAAAAAAAATCATGAATTTAGAGACAAGGCCATAAAAAATTCAATGGTTACCAGCTAAAATCATTGTTATCAGTCCATTTCAACTGGTACATATTGCAAATTCAATTTTTTATTAAAAAATTTAGTCCTGACAAAACAGGGAAAAAATGTAACCGCCAATACCGGATCTATCGCTACCCTCCGATAAATTTTTACACCAATAATTTTTCCCTGTATGGTACAGTACCAGACATCCTTTGGTCAGTAACAGCTGATTCCGTGACTCACCTGATCTATTGTGGGAACCAGAAAAATAGGTGAGTAATGGACCTTTACCTATTCCAAGTTCCAAATACTATATTTCGTATGCAAAAAATGGCATTTGGAAAAGGTGAAATCTCTTCATAACTTGTACCAACTAGTAAGCAGGAAAAAAAGGCCCAGAATGAAATCTGTATATAAGGTTCTTTTCTGTTTCCAAACAGGGAACCAGCCAAGATTATTTGGAACTCTAGATATGACTAGGGCTGCAAATGAGTCCAGCTTGAGTGAGCTAGGCTTGCCTCAACTTGCTCCTGTTAAAAACTGAGCAAGCTAAATTCGAGTCGAGTTGGAGAGCGAGCTACATTTTTGTCTCATACTCAGCTTGTAACAACCTCAAAGTCGATCCTGAGCTTTTTTCGAGTCAAACATAAACAATGAAAATTCCAATTATTAACTTGTTATACCATGTAAATGTTCCAAAATAATAAGGCAACAACAACCAAGGTTGTATTTGCAGCTAAAAGGCTATAGATGTGATTCACCATTCACGAGTATTCTAGGTTTGTTTCTATCTATATAAGAATTAACAAATATATAAAATAATTATAATTCGAGCTATATATAACCAAAACCGAGTGAGTTGACTCTTTTTAACCGAGCTACAAAAGACGCTCAAAGTCAGCTCATTATCCTTTCAAGCCGGAATGAGTCAATCTCGAGTGGCTCACAAGCCTTGGGCTTTTTTTGGCCCTAGATATGACTGCCTGTTCAAGCACCACGAACATTGGAAAATTCAGTTTGTTGTAAGAAAAAGAAGAAAATTCATAAAAGGGTTCAAAAATAATTATGTTCATAAATTCCAAATGGAACATCTTTCTTGTGCCATAAAGAGGAATCTTGATGCTACAAACATTGAAACTTTTTAACAATGCAATGAAATATAGTTGAACCACTTTACATATCTAACCTTATACCCTACTGATTATAAGATTACTAACACCAAAGCATGACCATTTTGTGAGTCGTGAACACATGAAATAGCTAAGCATGCTTAAACAAAAGGTCAGCATCATACCTGAGCCAAATGTGGATCTGAGAGATATAGGTCTCTAGTGTAATCTTGCCAAGCCAGCTGAAAGTTAAAAAACATAGGTTACAAGCTTATAAACAGAAAAGTAATGCATAGGAAATAAAACATCTAAACCATTATTTAAAAAAAGACTTACGCAAAAAGAGTCAAAGAGGCACTCCTAAGCTGCTGAGTGCAATTACGTAGGGAGATATAAACACTGCGCCAAAAACAGCTCTGATGTTAAAACTCTAAAATATACTAGCAAGTACTGCATATAGTATCATTTTTATAGCATAATTGCATACGCACGTGATAGGAATCCATGACGTGTAGGGATGGTACTTGTTGTATGTAAGTTTGTCTAGCTTGTAAATATATTCATACCATAAATAACCAACCTGAGGAAAGGAAACAAAAAAGCATAATTAGTACAACAGTCAAGTTGGTACATCATTGCTAATTTAAAGTGAACACAGGGCATTTGTTGTAACTTACCACCAAGGAAATAGTAAAAATGGTTCCCTTGATTGATAGCCTAACTTTAGTTTCAGATTCTTCGAGCTTCTCCATCCATCTTTCAACCTGTATGGTGTTTAGGATAGAAAGATATGTTCAAAACCCTCATATTAATAAAAGAAACTTTGCTTCAGATGATTGTACAGAGACCTAGAAGCTGTACTAAGAGGGATGCTTAATCAAAGATAAAGTTGGACCTTTGATGCCCGTCAGTGTAAATAGCGAAGATTAAACAAAAAATGTCTTTGCAAAACTTAAAACTTACATTTGGGTGAAAGTAAGCATAGATCATTCCAATAATCCATATATAACGATCAAGGCCGGATCGGAAATGCCACTCGTGTAACAGGGGTAAGTTTGCTTTTGAAGGCTCTGGGTCTTTATACCCTGCATTAAGAACAAAATGTTAGTACAAGTACAGGACATATCCAGACATGGTAGGAACATCAAATTTACAGAGGTGAGTATAACTAACCAAGCAAAAATGTAAACGGAGTCCACAGAAGTTCAAATACACCAGGAATTTCCCACATCAAGATCACTGCCAAAAAGCAGCTGACAATCTTCATAGCCATAACTGATGGTATCTCATTATACTTGTTAAACAGACCAAGAGAACCATACACCATAAGTGTAAATAGGGTGTGCATTGGGCATATGTAATAGAGCATGTAATCATTGTCAAGGACAATGCAACAGAAGGCCACAAAAAAATTCAGTCTCCACATCATCTGCATTGAAAATATAATCATGCTCGCCAGTGTCTTAAAGAAAATCACATAATAAATCAAGGGTATGAAATCACATTACAACATAACATAAAGGGTATATCAGAATGGCAAATTGGCACCTGAGCAAATCTTGCAAGGCTAAAGTCTTTCTTAATGTAATAGTATGAGAAATTCCCAAATCCAGTCATCCAGACATAGGCAGCGATGAAAACACGGATTGCGTTGTAAATTTCTGTGGCAGCGAAATAGTGGTACATTAAGAACAAGACCTGGAAACAGCAGGTGGGATAGTTAGAACAGTTGTTGCATCAGAGTTTGCAAAAGACAGCAGCTAAAAAGGATGAAAACACCATATGGTCTGTAGAATACAGCAAAGCAGTACAAAACATACTTGCCTAACTTTCAACAAACAAAAACAATTCTATAAACAAAAATGAAAGAGGTAAATCATGATATTGTAACCAAGGAATAAACAAGCAAAATATTTGACGACAAAAGCATAAAGTGCATGGTATAAGAACTTTAAAGTTGCAGCACAGTAGCATTTTATGGCTAAAGCACCAATCAGATTTCTAGGAAAAAAAATGCTGCTTAATAAAGAGGAAACTGAACATTTAGAACTACCAAACTACCAAAGTAAAATACTTTTTGAAGTATAACTCTTCGACTTAAGAATCCAAATTAACGCTAAACGTCAGGCCTGCTGGAATATTGTCCTAACTAGATACTTTAAACTATTCTTCATTGGGCCAATACTTCACATGGAAAAGAACAATAAGCTACTAGGTGTACCGCCTGAGCATAGCTGGGGGGCTGTTTGTGCCTCCGAAACATGTTTGATTTTTTTTTAAGAGATTGATGTTTTTGTTGTGTTATTCACCAATCACTTAAACCATTTAAATGTTCGGGTAGTAAAAAGTTCTTTTGTGAAATATGAATCAATAGTTCTTCTAAATTGGACTCTCCTACCATAGTTCCTGCAGCAAATCATATGGTCACAAATAAAATTTGTGCCAAATGAAAGATAAAGCAAAGCATGAGTAGAGTTAGAATCATATCGATGTATCAGTGATTTATGTGTGCTTGGACTATTAGGAACCGAAGTTCCCTTCGCCGGTGAGATCCCCTCATTGGCGTTCCCCCCTCTCCTCTCTTAAGTCCGATCATAACACCTTATGGCTTGGAAAAATTAAGTAAGATCACTCTTTGAGTCTACTAGTGAGATAGATCTTCAGAATATGTGTGTTGATCATTAACATGGAGCCTTTGCCTAATCTTCAACCAAAAAAATTAAGAGAGTAGAAAGAAGAATACATACAGCAAAATAGAGATTATGACAGAGTAATAAATGACTAACCTGCATCCAGCCTTTCCATTCCTCAGTTTGATGGCGGTTAAGATACAGTATAGACTTCCCTGAGAATAGTGATTTTTCATGGTGCTTTTTAAGTGAAGTCATTGCTGACGCAATGATGAGAAGAATGTACAAAAACAGGAACAGATCACGGTTGTAACTCTGCCAAAGTCAGGACAAACTCGATTATTAACAAAACATTAATCAGCATATGATACCTCAAGAATAATATCTACACCATTTAGAATCTGTTTATTACAAATATAGAAGTAGCTTACAAAATTTGCATTTATCAAATGAGATAAATGCTAAGGACGGAAATTAACCAGCAATCAGTTTGTGCACAAACAAAAAAGGAAGAACGTTTGTGATTAACCAAGGGGACAACATGTTTATTTAACCCCAAAAATTATCTGGTTATAAGCAGTTAAGCTAACACAAGTTAATAACATATATCCCTTTTAGCCTATTTATTTGAGAAGGTAGAAATGTAGAATACACCAGAGCCAGTAAAGATTGCATGTCAGACAGAAAAGTAGCACAGCAAATGAATATAATAATGTCACATTATAAAATATATTGGGATTATGGCTGCAAAATTCAGAGAAAAGTTATGACTTATGACTAAGCAAAGAAATAGAGCATCTACTTGTTTCATTAGGTATACATCATGGACAAAAAAAACATAAGAGTTCACACCTAAAGAAACATGAAGAAATATGTTAGGCCATAGCAGAAGTAAAAGAAGGAAGACACTATTATGATAATCTAGAAAAAAATATAAAATATACATTGGTTTCGTAATGTATTTCACATTGAGGATTGAGAGAAAGTCCATTAAAATTAAAACGGTACCAATACCTTCTTGCTTTCTGGAAATATGTTTGTTCGATCACAGATGTAAAAATAAACTAGAACAATACCAAATTCTGACCTGTGAGACGGTTAGGGTATGTAAATATCAATGGAAATTTTCAGTGGATGCAGCTAATTGTTGAGCATAAAAGGGTCTTACATTGCTCTTAGTACAGCACGGTTTTCAAGCAGGAAAGACTCATCCATTGTTATAAACCTACAGCCCATAACAACATTGAAGTGTCAAGTTGTTAGAAACAATGAATTTTCATGTGATGAAACCATGAACCATACTCTACTATTCTGACAAATTACCGTATAAGGTTGGTTTTTGTAGACATGCTCCGCAGCTTTGTAGATGGTGACTTTGACAAGCCTCCTTCAAGCAATACAGTCTTATCATCTTCTCTGACAGCTCCATTCTCCAAGCTAGAATCGGAGTGACTGTGTAGAATAAATAATGCATAAATGGGGAGTTAGGATAGTGATCTTTAGTAATTAACTTCAGTTGCAGGATTGAAATATTTATAAAAGCAAATGTGTCAATACTGAGAGTATGTTACACAATATCTAATTAGTCAAAGCTAACATTGCTAACGTTAATACGCAGAAACCTTACACTTTCATGGACAAAGATTTTCTGTACTCCAAAACTTCCGAATGGATCCATGCAATGAGAACAGGGAATAGAGCAAGCAAAAATGACACCTGCAGGAATGGACAGAACAATGAGAGCGTCAACATGTACTGCTGTCAAACCTACGAGGAATGAAGCTCATCAACAATATAACAACGTAGAACATCAACTTCAATATGGTTTTTATACGTTGGCAATTCATTGACCACGTCGGCCAATCATCCTATAATTACATCCATCTCCACAGCACTCTTTTAATACCATATTTTCTTCCCGAGCAGGACTACATTGCTATATGCCAAGTCAATGGGTTGGGATGCCAGTTTTCCTTTCACTACCTCAAACTGAAAATAAAGCAAAGATGTGTATAAAGATCAAAACAAGGAGAATCAGTAGGTGGTTGTAACAAGAAGCGCTGTATGCATATCCTGAATTCCTGATATGCCATGTACATCCCATTCGAAATCCCGAGTGGTGTTTGCACTAACTTGGAATCTAAGACACCCCCAAGGGAACAGAAGCCTGCCTAACCCCTTAGTCACACGCAAGATACAAAAAGTATACAACACGCCAAGCAACCAACAGTGGTTACTCCAATCAGTTCCAGAGGCTGGTGGGTCTCAACCTTCCAGTCACATCACACATGCTCATTTCATGGACAACGCTTACTACCATACCGATATTTGCTGAGCAATCGCTCGAGTTATATCCATGAATGATCAATCAATGCTCCTATAAGGCTATCCAATCCAATGGACGCCATGACCGTTGAGGAATCAGGGATGCATCCATCAATGGAAGCTCCATTTTTAATGTAGCACAAATTTGCCCAGAAAAAAAAAACCCAAATCGAACTTAGATTATTATGGACTAAAGCAAAATGGCATACCAAACTATCTATGCTTCTTTTTGTCATGAAGTTATAGCGAGTTCTCTAGTAACACCAAGGGTCAAACGAAAACAAACTCTCTATGATTTTTAATCTTAGGGGTAAGGTTGCGTACGCCGACCCCTCCTTACCCCGCTTTCGCGGGAGTTTCCTTAGAAACATTGGGTATGATGATGATGATGATGAACTTACACAGCACCACTTGGGAGGAGTAAAACCAAGATTCATGGAAACTACCCACCAAAATTATCCCCATTGTTCGGCAACAGCCCAATTGAGCTACAGCGCGCGCGCGTGGCGCCACCTACCCAGAGAGAGCGCGCGCGCGAATCGCGAGAGGCGCGCCGCTGGAATCCAGCAGTCCGCGCCCGTGTACGGACGTACCTGGCCGGGAGTGACGGGGCCGAAGACCTCCATTCTTCCGGACTCCCCCCAGGGGCGCGATGACCAGATCCCGGGGTCGGCCGGGACGAGGACGGAACGAAGAGCGCGCTGCTGGGATCAGGCGGCGTTCGGAGAGCGATGGGGGGCGGGTGTATATATGGGAAGGCGGGAGTGGAGCTAGCAAACGCGGGGCCCGGCCGGCGGGGAGGAGGAGGAGATCTGAAGCAAGCGGGAGGCGGTCGCCGTTCGCCCAGATGGTCGGGGGCGGAGGGAGGGAGGGGCCGGCCGCGGCTGGGAGGAAGGCGATGAGGGGGTAGTTGGAGTTTGCTTGACTTTCTTCGGAAGTGAGTGTGCGGGACTCGTTCGGTTCGCGCTGATTGTGGTCGCGTTTGTGGTGCCCCCGTGGAGGGGGGGGGGGGGGGGGGGAAGAAATTAGCTGAGTGACGCTTAATTGGCAGTCTCGAAAAAAATTGACACCCAATTCGATCCACTTTCGTCCAGTGACACTAGGGCAACGAATTGATTCGTCCAGTGACATTCCTCCCCTTTTCAGCCTATGTCAGTTTTTTTTGGGACAGTTTTGCCCTCCGATTTTTGGGACACCCAATTCGATCGGATTTCAAATCTGAAAATTTGAAATCTGACCAAATTTAAAAATGTTCAGATTTTAATTTTTAGATTTCAAATTTGAAATCTGACCGAATTTGAAATCTTTTCAAATGTGAAACCCGGAAATTTTTAATTCGTCGATTTCAAATTACCGAATTTGAAAATTTTCGGTTTCAAATTTGAATCCGACCGAATTTGAAATCTTTTCAAATTTGAAACCCGGAAATTTTTGAATTCGGTCAGATTTCAAATTACCGAATTTGAAAATTTTCGGGTTTCAAATTTGAAATCCGATCGAATTTGAATTGCTATAGACCGGAGGGCATTGTAGTCATTTCCCCCTAATAAAATCTTAAAAAAAAGAAAAATGTCACTGGATGAATCAATTCGTTGCCCTAGTGTCATTGGACGAAAGTGGGTCGAATTGGGTGTCAATTTTTTCCGAGGCAGCCAATTGAGTGTCACTTAGCTAATTCCCCCCCCCCCCCTCCCCCGTGGGGATTTGGGGGGGCTGATTTGATTGGCTGGATGTTCAGACGTGGGGTTTGGTGAATCGAGATTCGAGACTCGAGTGTGGCGCCAGATGATGCGGGTTCATTCATTATCGTTGATCTCAGTATCTGACCAAGCGAACCGATCAAAGGAGATTCTGTCCTCTTAACTAACATGATAGAGGCCAAGCACAAACTTCTGATGCCAAGTGTTTCAGTCCCACGCAGGCAGGGTTTAAAAAACCGAAGATTTTTGCTCCAAAAAATGAGCGTAACGAGCCGCTCAGAAAAACGATTTCGACGTCATATAAATTCAAATTCAAGATAAAAAATACTAAATATAGTAGTATTGTGTTTGAAGCATTAGGCATGAAAAAAAAAAATTAAAGAGACATCAACTTTTCGATTGGTTTTTATCTTATCCGAGGTGAGAAAATAGAAAAATTACAAAAAAAAAATACAGGGCAAAGCTTCGGCTAGACTGCTCGCCAGCGTGCAGCACCATGACGAGGCCTAAGGATAGCCAGACTGGAACCGAAAGGCCAGAGCACGAGGATCCTGATGGTACGCACGAAGCGGAGGATGGCGCCCTGTGGGCAATGGCACTTCCAACGGGCGACCAGCGACAATCGGGCAGGGGAAGGTGATACACTCAAGAGCAAGAGGGTGTCACAAGACATCCATCTAGTGTTGCTGTTTCGACGTCACCGCAAGCCTGTTTGATGGCGTCGTGCCATCACCCGCTCGCCCGTGCACACTACATGGGTCGTCATGCTCGACAAGTTGCACGAGCATTCCTCCTTGACGTTGCATCTCCACAACTGCTCATGAGCAACTTGGCCCCAACTTGATGTCGATCCTCCTCTGTGTGTAGATCTCTATCTTGCATTGATACCACTTCTAAGGAAATACACACAGCACAAGAGAAAAAATTCATCAAAATTTGTAGGAAGCAACTAATGCAGTAACACTTGGACTTCATTCCAAATGCTAGCGTCATACACTCTGGTTATAACAGAAAAATAATCCACTGCAACAAAAATAATAAATCGATGCAACAAACCATAAATATTCTAGGTCTAGGCTCAAAATAATGAAACAAATCACGATGATAGTGCAACAAATAAAAAATATTTACTACAATAAAAAGTTCACTCTTGTTCAACATCTAAAAAATGCAACAAGAAATCAATTGTGTAAAGTTCGAGAAAAGTGGATGCAACAAAAAAATTAGTTTTGCGTAACAAACAAAAAACAATAGTTGCAACAATCTGCGCCATTGTTTCTTGGATTCTCTTCTACCCCAAATTCAATGAGGTGGGAGACCATGGACCAAGAAGTCTGTGGCGTCATGGCCATTGAACCCGTCATAGATGCCGACAAACACCCGATCCCATACCTTCCACCCCATGATGTGGACATGGTCTTCCCTAACCTTCCTTTGTGTCCACTGCAGCTATCGGAATTGCCGCCACAAGCAGCGATGATAGCTACGGCATGGTAGGTTGGGCTCAGGGCGGTGGTGGACGAGAGGGATGGTAACGCAAGGACAATGCCCACCAGTGGCACTAGGAGGGAGAGAGGAGGTAGTGGCCTCTAAGCTGGCATCGAGGGGAGGGAGCGAGGGAGATGTTACAACCACAGAAGGAGAGAGACTGGAGAGAGAAGGAGACTAGGCCTAGGCAGGATATGAATGGAAGTTTCAAGCTGATAGGATATGCGAGAGCTTTTGGAGACGTTCGATTTTTTTGTTGCATCCGACGTCTGAGCACGAGCAATTTTGATATTTGTAACATAGTCTAGTCCAAGTGCCTACATCCGCGGGAGAGAGACACCTCGCCTCCTCTCGTCTCATCGAATCCAATGGTACATGGTATAAATTATAGTCTCTCACAAAGAGTCCTATCAAAATAGGAAACCTATCTTTACTCGAATACAAATTGCAATCTTTGCTAAATCTATACAAGTTTTAATTTAGAATATATTTATTAACTAGATGAAAAATAATGTAAGACTAAGTTAGGGTGGGCCATGTTCTCATGGATTAAACTTATTTGTTGATTTATAGACTGTTTTTTTCAGCGTTTGCTTATAAGCTGGAAATTTGTTATTTTCGTACAAGCCAAATGCTTTGATGTTTGGTAACCAATTTTTGTAAGTCTTACTATTTCTTTTCAAAGCCCTCAAAACATTTTTTTCTATAATTTTTTTATCCCTCGGATGTCCTTATCAAGGAGTTACAAATTTCCAGCTTATAAGTAAACGCAAACGCTGAAAAAAAACACTGTCTTACTTATTTGCTAAAAAGTTAGGGTGTGTTTGGTTCATGACCCCAGGTAACCCTGCCAATGTTCTGGGCATGACCAACCTAGGCCACGCCCAAATAATAGGCAAATTTGTTGTGTTTGAATTGAAGCCAAAGATTGGTAGAGAACGAATGGCTATTGTTTGGTTTGTTGCTAAATAAGATAGCCCAAATTTGACAAATTATATTGGTATTGTTTGGTTCGTTGCTACGAGTGGGTTTGCGAAAAATTGAAATTATAAAATTCCCACATTCAAATAAAAATTTTCAAAAAAACAGCAATAAAAATTCTAAAAATGTAAAAAAAGATATAGGCTAGGATTTTAGACGATTAAGAATTTTATTTCGTACGATTTGAATTTTAAATGAAATAGATATGAAAATTGGAAATATAAAATCGAAGTGAAATAAACAAGCATCGCCCCCTGCTTTTTTGTTAGTATCTGACGCTGACTACTGGGCCTGGATAGCTGACCACACTCGGAGCTTCGGCGCGCCTACACATGGGAGTGGGATTTCTGAGCCTAGAAATCTCATGAGCTTTACACGGGATCAGTACGCATCCACATATTTGGTGAGGCGAGCTAGGCAGTGTTTTTTTCTGCTTATATGACGTTTGGTAACCATTTTTGTAAGTCTTACTATTTCTTCTCAAATCTCTTAAAACCATTTTTTTCATAATTTTTTGATCCCCCGGATATCCTTATCGAGATGTTACAAATTTCCAGCTTATAAGCAAACGTAACTTATAAGCTAAAAAGAACACTACATTATAATAGTTGGCTATGAACCAAGTTCAACCCAAATAAGAAGGACCGATCAAATGGAGGTAGGATCGTTTGGGGCCATGAACCGAATACGTTCTTAAAGTTCTTAAACTTTGAGAGCTAAACTTCGAGAGGTTCTAGAAGAGGCTTAGAGGAGCCGGTCCTATTTTGTTAGACTTGTTTTTCAAATCTTTGAGAAGTACTCACTCCCGTTTATTTTTATAAAGCGTATTTTAATTTGAGAAAATTAAACTTTCTAAACTTTGATTAACAATTAGTCAAATTATGTACATCTTTAGTGTACAAAATACGTATCGATAGATTTATATTTTAAATTGCTTTTGATACAATATTATTTTGTATAAATTGACAACATATAATAAGCGAATTTTAACAGTCAAAGTATTCTTCAAAAATTTTCTCAAATCAAATACGCACTATATAAAAAACGGAGGGAGTAGTTTCGAGAAAAAAAAACTAACTCAATAGGCCACCTCAAACATTGACAATTAAGAATTTTACATTCATGAGTCAATAACATTCCACATGTCATTGTGGCCCTATGTTCCACATGTCATTGTGGCAAATTCTTAAATATCAATCTTTACAATGACAAATAATGAATTATTCAATAAATTTTACATATTAAAATCTGGTAGGCCGAGTCATCGAGTCTTCGGTTGACATGCAGCCCGAACAAATGGCACTCACGCACGTCGTATTTACTCACTCCACATATTCCTAACTAATAGAGACAAGAAATAGGAGACAAAGATTGTTCTGGCGCAACTTGCGCTTGATTTGCACGGCTATGGCTACTGCCGTCCGTCATCCAAAATTCCAGTAAAGGAAGAGCCCCTCCCCCATGAAGTAAGCACATCCCCTATGTAGCTGGCAATGTATACAAAGCCAGGGCTGACCATTGGGGAACCGTGGCTGACCGTCAAACCGTCCTCTCAGTTTCTCTGAGCTACGGTTTAAAAATTTGACTAAAAAATAAAAAATTAGGAAAACACGAAAAAATCCTTAAAATAGTATGAATTATTTGGGAACGATTGGCTGACTTCAAATTTGGAAAAAAAAATCAACGTTTATTTTATGCAATCCTGTGCACAAATAAATAAAAAAATCGTTGTTAAAAAAAGGCCCGCTGAGTTATTATTTGGGTCGACCCAAGGCTCATTTAGTGGTTTGAACCTTCTCAGATCCAGTCCCGATCCCCAATCCGAACGGAGCACCCCCAAGGCCTTGACTCCCTTGTGCCCCCTTGGTCTTCCTCCCTCCCTCTCCTTTGCCGCCGACGTTGATCCGGCCGGATCTGGTGAGGAAGCTCCCAAAACCGCCAGCAATCGCCGACAATCCGAGTCTGGGGTGGCTAGCTGACCGGCTTGGTTGAGAACCGACGCCCCTACGCCCCCTAGCACCGCCCGCCCCCGCGCCAATAGCTAGCTGAGAAAGCCGTCTGGCTACTTGGGCTATACCAGCGACTGACCAAGCTAGTTGACCAGCTACGCTAGGTGTCAGGACCTTAGCAAATTGCCCAAATCCCTTCTGTGTCACACTAGTACTAGTTCCAAGATCAATACTAGTATCCACAGATTTGTGACAAAATGACATCATAACCACGATAAATAAATAATTACATAGTAGTTTGGTCGGAGGATCAAATTATTACATCATTACGACACACAGGCCCACAGAGTCACAACGGAAGACTTATTACATTGTTTTTTTTTTCAAAACAAGACCCTGAACACTCCACAGGCAAAGACTATAAGCGCGGTCCTAGACGTCTGGTGGGAGCTCCTCATTTTCGCCTTCTGCGACACAGATGTCGTATTGTGGATCATGGAACATCAAAACTCCTCCAATACAGTGATCTGTTTGTTGGAAGAAACAACCCTGCATAAAATGTGAGATTGAGTATACTTCATACTTAACAGGTGAATCTTAGAAAAGATGCATTATGAGTCTTATTTATTTTATTTTGCATAAAGCCAGTTTTTCATGAATTTTTCCCTAAGTTTATAAAGAGTTGTTTTTAGGAATGGGGGTTAAAATCAAAACATTTAAAATGTTTCTTTTATTTTCTCTTTGATAAATAACTCCACGTCATCCCCTGCCAAATCTTCCCCCTTTTTGAAAAGAAAATTCTACCTTATGGACAACTCCTATTGCGTGCTTATAACCGCAAGCACGGCTATCCGGATAGTTTTGACTTTGCAGAGTTTATACACTTTACCCTCACACAGCATTCATCCTTTTTTGTCGTCAGACTTCCTTGGAGTGAGACCAGGAATGAATATCACATGGCCGTTTTCAAAAGCCCCGGTCTAACGAAGTTCTGTCCACCAAGGTTTCGCTATAGAGGAACCCGCAGATCAATCATAAGCCCCCCGCGTGCCACTTAACACACTGTACCTCAAGACAAGGTCACATTGCACCGGATGGCAACACTAAGCTAGAATAGTCGCTATCTACTTAACCAAGTTCGTCTCAATCCGGATCATGAGGTTGTACTGCAGGGCTCCGGTTTATAGGTCCTGAGGATGAGCGGTCATTAGACTAGGGAAGAAATTCTAACCACAACTCAAAATCATGCATCACTTCATCAATCCATTCTTTCCGTTTCTCCCTAGGCAATTTTTATTTCAAGAAGTTTCAAAATTTTGGCAACATTCCCCAATGCCTTTTACCCTTGTCATCACAAAATACACATTCATAAACCATTGAAATTTCCATTTAAAAACACTTAAAATGACTAGAGCATAGCTAAGCATCATTTATGTAAAAGGTGAACAGACATTATCTACAATATCTCTATATGCTACTACTATTATAGTTTTTACTATCCGGCAAGGAGAGTAGTTATGACAATTATAGCTATGCTAGTAGCTAGACAAGTAAACTAATTTCATTTTCTTTCATAACTAGCAAATTTTGGTAAAAATCTATCAAATCCATTTTAAACCCTAGGTGGCTAGGTGGCTTCATGATAAGGATATTATTCTATAGGAAAGATTTTTCTAAAACTTGCCACGACTTGACTGGAGTCTTGCTGCTGCTGCTTCTGCTCTTCTTGATCCTGCAAGTTTTTCCCGAACCCTAGTTTTTCTATCACACGCAAAACTAGCAATAACAAATAGCCAAATAAATATCCAGAAAAATCAAATAATTCAGAAAAATATGAAATTTTGCAGAACAGTGGTTTGCAATCTTATGAGTACAACAAAATTTATTTGGTTGAATTTTCGGTTACCATAAATTTCTAATGAATTTTTCAAGAGAATAATGGATATGTACAAATTATAGTAGTGCTAGCTAGTAGCTGCCTCTACTGCTGATACTCCACAGAGGGAACTAAGAAAAGCAGAGGAAGGCATTGAGCTAAAACAGAGCGGTCAGCGTCGGCTTTGGAGGTCGACCTCGCCGGTGGACGGAAGCACTGTGGGGCGAGGGAAGGGCACGGATGGAACTCTCACAACGCGAGGAACACGCCGGTTGGCCGGTGCACTTGGTTTGGCCGATGGCGAATGACAGCAAGAGCAGCAGTGGCAACAGCGGTTTGGTGGTGCGGTTGCACGGCACAGTGGCGCAGCGGCAGTGCTGCGGAGAAGGGCAGCGGCGCGCGAGCTCGGTCGGCGCATGGCTACGGTGGTGCCTCGGACAGCATGGTGTGCAGCAGTGACGGCACGCTGCAGCGCACCGGGCAGTGCGACTTTGCGCAAGCTCAGCCAACGCCTGAAGAAGGTGGAAGGGAAGACTACCTGGCCGGAGTTAGGGAAGAGAGAACATGGTGACGGCGCTCCACTGCAGCTTGGCCAAAAATTGAGCCCAACACATGAACGAAAATATCATGGAGATGCTACAGGTGAGATGGCTCAAGATTTAACCAAACAACGGCGATGATCTGATCACAGAGATGGTTGACGGCTGGCAGTGGCGGACGCAGAATCTTGTCAAGCCCCGGGCTAATATATATATGTAATGTTTTAAAACTTATATGAAAATACGATAAATTAGCTATATGGAACAATAACAAAATCCAAAAAACACAATACACTAATATAACATTTTTTTGGATAATAAAGTTTGAGTACCTAGATAATGAAGATTAGGTCAAACCTACTCTGATTGCCCACCTGCCATTCAAGCCAACCGTGGCCACGTGGTCATCCCGTTGCTGCACACTGCACACACAGATGCAGTGGCAGCTGCTGCAGCACTACGGCAGATGGAAGCGGACGCCAGCGTGACCGACAGTGAGGCTGCTGATTGCGATCACTGATCGGATTTGCCGAGTTCCTCCACGTAGGGCTGTATGAGTTCGAGTGACGGTTCGACTATGGTCTACGCGGCCTAGGTGCCCGCTTCAGCATTCCGCCCATGTAGATGTGGCCCATGCGGTGTGGGCCTTCGGATTTTTGAGCTTGACTGCTTGAGCCTTGAGGCGGACTGTGGCCTTGCCTTTGTGTCTACTGCGCAGTTGCTGTTCATCTGGGCCTTTGGCCCATTGTGGGGCTGAGGGGATGGGGGCTGGATGGACCGGCTGTTAACTGGGCTGGACATAGAGGTACCCTTAAGGCCCGTTTGGCACAGCTCCAGCTCCACCTCAGAGCTGGAGTTTGTAGGTTAAAATAAAGTGACTTAAGTTTATATTTTTAGTTTAAAATGTAAATAAGATGACTCACATACACATCCTCAATGTACCCACAACTTCAGCTCTATGAATTTCTGGAGTTAGGAATAGGGTGCTCCACCAACTCCACCAATTTGGTGGAGCTGGAGCTGTGCCAAACAGGGCCTTAGTAGCAAGGTCATGACCCGGGCTGAAGCCCACCCTGCCATGGGCCTAAATCCGCCCCTGACGGCTAGAGATGGTGGTGCAGCTCCGGTGACAAACTCCGGTGGTCCCGGCCGACGGATCCTATATACGATGGGTGAAATGGAGTCAGCGGAGCAGCAAGCAGCCCGTGAATGAAGGAAAGTGGTCGAGGGAGCTCACCCATGGCCATGGCAGATTGGCAGATCGAATCATAGCAGCAAGGGAGAAAGGCCAGGATACGTGCGGTTTATATAGACGAATAAGAGGGTAGAGAAAGGGATTAAGGCTGAATTAGTGGCCATGAATTAGCCGTTTTAGAAACTGCCCATTGATTTCGAACGAGGGATATGAAGAATTTGGGACGAGGAACGGAAGGTATGGTACATGGTTTAGGTGTTTAGTTAGTGGGATGGGATGGTTTAGGTGTTTAGTTAATGGGATGGGATAGTACGGTTCTGATATATGCGTTTGGTTGGTATGGTGAGGTTTACATCATGGTTCAAATTTAGAAAATACTTTTTTATAGTATGTTTTAAGTCTTTTGGTCGAATGATCCTGATTCCATCTTTTTATCCTATCTCGTTTCGTTCCGTCCCATCCAACCTGGGACTACCAACTAAACACACCCCTGATTAATTTGCTTTGAATCAACCGTTTGGAGGAGAATGGCTCTGTTTCCAGTGAAGAGGAAGACACAGAGGGAGACCGTGGGGAGGAAGAGAGAATAAAAGGGCAAAGAAGAAACGGTAGGAGATTGAATGCGTAATCAAAGGAAAAAAAAATTATGGCTAATTGGTTTGGCCTGAGTGCTGTAACTTTTTGGAGTTGTTCTACGCTGCATTGAGAGAGAAACAGAAAGAGAGAGAATTACGGTTTCGATTTGCTCGGCCTTTGATCAGACTCAGAAACGGCTATGGTTAAGTCATGGCTAGTTAGGAATGCTTTGATGTCTCAGCCCATTCCAAATTGCTTCGGCTGTGCATACTTGGCAGGAAGAAAGAAAAGAAAAGGAGATGTACGTAGGTAAGGACCACATGTAAGAGAGAGAAAATGGAATGAGGGCATTAAAAGGACACTAAAGGATATAAATGGCCTAATGACGCAATTAAATTTATAGTTTTAAAATTTTCAAAATAGTTGTTTTATTATTTCTGTTTTTCTTAAGTCACTCAAACTTTGAATTTGCAATCAATACCCAATAAGATTTTTTTAAAAAAAATCACTCCTGTGTAAAAGTCTTTTTTACGCTCAATTTTCAAAACGCAAAATACAAGATGTTACACTCGGTGAGGACCTGATCCCCCTTTGACTTGGATTTGACCTATGGTTAGGGATTAGGGGCTTAGACCGTGAGTTAGGGATAGGGACTTAGGAGCTAGGGCTATGGATTGATGCCAATTTATATATGTGAGTTTGTGACAATGGAAGCTAGCCGAGGATGATTAGGGATTCAAGGTAATACCGTGATAGTGATGATAATGGTCTCGTTTGGCACAACTCCAGCTCCACCAAAATTGGTAGAGTTGGTGGAGCACCCTATTCCTAACTCTAAAAATTCATTGAGCTGGAGTTGTGAGTATATTGAGGATGTTTAGGTGAGTCATCTTATTTACATTTTAAACTAAAAAATATAAACTTAAGTCATTTTATTTTAACCTACAAACTCCATATCTGAGGTGAAGCTGGGAGCTGGAGCTGTGTCAAACGGGACCAATATGTGATGGTGGTATTTATAAATTGTAGTGTTTGTAGTTGTGAATTTATGTGACATTTAGACAATTGATGCTAATATTTGTGTATTTATATGTTTCTTATGGTGTATGTTAATGTTCCTTGTAGTGACGAATGGTAGACAACTAGGACCCTGTCTGGAACCATGGCGAGCAAGTTGGGACTAGATTCAAGTGCAAATATTGTCGTACGGTGAAGAAAGAAGGTGGTGCAGGAAGATTGAAGCATCACTTGGCTAGTCGTGGTATTGATATGATTCATTGTATGTCGGTCCCTCCTGAAGTGAAATAGTATTACCAACATGAGCTACACAAGACTAGGTAGAAGAAGGACAAAGCACAGGACCAGTTTAGACGGGAACATGTGGCAGTGGGGGAGGTAGCGGGCATTGGTAGAATGATTATATAGGGGTGTTGACGAAGAAGAGCAGATGCGGTGTGCCATGGCTGCATCCACGCAGCAGGTAGATTTCATGAGGAAGACTGGTGGAAGATAGGATGACGGCGGTGGAAGTAACTCCCCTCAGGCTTAGAAAGGCAATCCAATGGCTAGGCTATGGGGTCAATCAGGCTCACAAAGAGATAAACTGGTTGTGCGAGACTCTCATCGTGTTGATGCCTCAGGTCTTGTGTATACAAGGATAGGCAAAGGGCAATGGACGAAGGCTGCCAAAACTATGAGGGGGAAGCTTGGCAAGGGGTGGGCCAAGTGGTTTCACGCAGTCGACATCCCTAGGAGGAATGTAGACAACCCCTACTTTGTCGTTACCATCAAGAAGGCACAAAGGCTAGGTAAACAAAGTTAAATATGTTGCAATTAACACTTGATGCACATGTTCATGGCTACTATTTACACCCTAGCATATGTTGCACTTGTAGGAGAGTGTGTTGTTCCTGACTGGACAGGATATTGATGGCTGGTACTTGAACAAGAATGAGCAACATATACAACGCGAGATGACGACATGGAAAAGGAAGTAGGCTGAGTATGGCTTGACTATCATGTGTGACTCTTGGACTAGGCCGACTAGGATAAGCATTATGAACTTCATGTTGTATTGCAAGTTTACAATGGTTGCACGTATTTTCACAAGTCAATGGATGCGACAAACTACTCACAAAGCGCAAGTTACCTCCTTCAGGTATAGTTGCATAATTACATTTCATTTCCTACAATGCTCATGTATACTTATTCCTTTTGTGCATGTCTAATGTGGTCACATGGTGTCATGTAGGAAATCAAAGCAGTGGTACAAGAAGTAGGGGTCAAGAATGGTATCCAGATTGTCACAGACAACGGTGGCAACTACAAAAAGGCTTGCAGATTGCTCTCCAAAGAGTACACATCTATTGTGTGGCAGTCTTACTTGGCTCACATAATAAACTTGATGTTAAAGGACAATGAGGGTTTCTAGGAACATGACCTAGTGATTGACAGTGCTAGGAGAATATCTCACTGGTTGTGCAACTCAAAAAAGTTGCATGCCATGATGAAACAAAACATGGGGGAGGGGGAGTTGGTGAAGTGGAATGCGACGAGGTTTAGCATAACCTACATGTTCCTAAAAAACTTTCCACGTCACAAGGGTGCTTTCATGTAGTGGATGGTTTCTCCTGCATTCTAGTCTAGCTTATGCTGCCAGAGTGATGAGGGTAAGTATACCCACAACTATTTGTGTAACTTGGAATTGTGGGGGCATGTCAACAAGTATGCAGATGTGTCCAACCACTCTATGAGTTCCTTCGATTTGCGGATCATGACAAGCTCCCTACCTTAGGTGAGGTCTTGATGAGGTACTAGACAATGGTCACAGAGTACAATAGTTTTCTCACAGAAATCCACCTTAGTAAATGCATGGCAGTTATTCAACCTAGCTTTGCAGATGTGACAAATGAAACTTATGTTGGCACAAGTAGTACACAATTACACAAGTTTACTATGCCATTCATTTCTTTCTAAGACCATAACTAATTGTCTTTGTAGATGCTGCTTTGCACCCTCTTGTACACTACACTCTTGGTGTCGGGACCCGTAAAACGGAGTCGAGTCCCTTCTGTGCTTTACCTGTACTAGTCCCTGAATCAAATAGCTAGTACACGCAGATTCCAAATCTTTGGATCATTGCCATTACAATTCGAACATATATTATATCAGAGTGCGTTACAAGGCGCTAAATCAAAGTACAAAATTCAGGCACGCAGGCCTTACACAGCGGAAGTCTAACATACAGCGGAAGTCTTAACAATCTTCCATAACTCTAAATGGAAGAGGCAAAATACAACAATCAGTCCCACAGGCGAGCTGTAGTAGCGTCCTAGGCGTCAGAGAGATCTTTGTTTTGAACTCCAGCAGTGAAACCTTCATCTTGATACATCTCCCCTCGGGATACCATTGCTGACAACCTGCTCGTTGGAATGAGCAGCCCCGCATAAAAGGCGAGGGTGAGTATACTTTATACTCAACAAGTAAAGCTGACTAAATACAACTAAGGCTTAACAAAGGAAGGATAAGGGTTCTTTTGCGTAAAGCCAGTTTGCAAGTTTTTCCTAAGTTTTACAAAATGATTTAAAATATGTTGAGGAAAACAAATATTTAAATCATTTTCTTTAAAACTCCGGCCTCAACCGGTTTTGCCCAAACCTGGTTACTCACGGCACCCACCGTGCAAACACCCTCATCGCTCACAGCACCCACTGTGAGGAGAAAAACCAAAACACACGACACCGATCGTGGTTTTCCTTTAAAACATCATTTAGAAAACAAGAGATAAGAGGTACCAATGAGGCAGCTCCCCGTCGTCCGTCCTTGACCGTGGACACAGCTATCATGATAGTTTTACACTCTGCAGAGGTTGCACGCTTTACCCACGAGAGGTGATCCTTCCCAGGAATCACCCAAAGGAAAAGAACACCACAAGGTCTTTAACCAACATTCTCCTAGCCTGACACTCCCTCTAAGGATTCCACCGTAGTGCTAGTTATTCTAGTTGGCTGAAACCCCCTCTTGAGCCTGCAGAACAACACCAATTGCCTACTCCACCGACTGGAATGCCAAAACTAGAAGTTTGAAGGGTACTCAACCAGGGCTTGCCCACACAAGCACTCAATGGTCGCACTGTTATACTTAGCTCGTCTACCTCAAGGAATCGGTCCTTAAAGATCAGGATAGGTCCCACACTGGGCCCGAATCTCGTGCATGCTGCACCATCCTTGCAACCATCCACCCTAATCAGGTTTTGCAAAACATTTTTTCCGATAGCACCCACTATCAACTAGCCCATTTACAAAATCAAGACAACACCAATTGCCCTTTCAAAATCACATGGTGAATTATTAATCAATGGCAACAAGCAATTAATTATGTGATCCACTATCAGCATTACTAAGCAAATGCAAAATCTATTCAAGGGTATGTCGATAATTAATCAAAATTAATAACCTAAGGCAGCAAGGATATTTTATAAGAATTAATTATCAATGGGAATTTAGTTAGGCAATTTAGTTATTTAGCATTTTATGTTAAACATACATGCTAGTGTTCAAATTCTATAAAACTTGTTTGAAAAACATGGGTTCAGAGGTTTCAGCACTTGCCTTGATCGACGTAGTGGGGGGAAACCTCCGCTGCGTTGGAAACAAACTCGGCACTGGGATCTAACGCGACGAAAATAAATAAATAAATAAATACAATGCAAAAAGAAATAATAGAAATTATCATGTATGCAAATGCATATGAAAATTTATAAAACAGTAAACAATGATTTTACAAACATTTTAAAACTTGTCTCACAATTTTTGGAATTATAAAATTAAAGATATGAAATAATTAATTAACACTGCTAAATAAATTGGAAGGCTAATTTGGAATGTGGGCCAAAGACGTGGCCCAACGGAGCGCATGGCTCGGCCTGGTCTGCACGCTGCAAGACGACGGGGCCCATATCTTTGGCGCTGCCCAACATGGAGTCATGGTGGTGTGGGCGTCTTGACTTCGGCGGCGCGGCGGCTCAGCAGCACAAGACCGAGGCGGCCAGCAGGCGCTGCCCAACTGTGGTGGTCTGGGGGCTTTGGCGCGCAAGAAGGGACGCCATGCCCAAGAGAAGAGAGGCGCTGGGTCCGACAGCGAGGCCCTGTCAGAGACCAAAGAGGAGAGACAATGGCATGGCTAGGGAAAGCGGCGGCGCGGCCGCGGTGGCCTGGCGGGCCACCGGTGGTGGGGAAGGAGAGGAGGCTCAACAGAACTCGAGGTGGGGTCGGTGGAGAGGAGATCGGCAGCGATGCGACGCGACACACGCGGCATGCGGCCGAGGCGGCAGCAATACAGACGACAACCACCGACCAGCGAGGAAGGCCAATGAGGCGGGGAGCATCACGGCGGTGGTGATGGTGTGGGTGGCTCTGCGGGGCGCGGCGTCGGCCGGTGGGGCCTGGCGGTGAGGCCAGCCAAGGAGAGGGAGGAGACGCACGGTAGCGGCGGTCTCCGGCGAAGCTTCGGCCAAATTGGCCGCGGGGTTAAGTCCTAGAACACCTAGGGATGAAGAGGAAGACATGGGGAGGGTAGGGGAGGCGATGAACAAGGGTCTCACCACTCGAAACCAAAGTTTTCGATGAACAGGCGCTTCTGCAGATTCCAGCGAGGTCTTCGGTGATCGAATTCGTCGCGCTCGTTCGACAATTCTTCGAGCGCTTTATTGGGTTGGATTTTCAATGAAGATATCCAGGACGTCCTCGGACGGTTTTGCAAAATTTGCATCGAGGCGGTGCTGAGGCGAGGAAGACTAGAGACGGCCAAGAATCGGGAGGCCGATCTTCGGCGTTAGATTGCTGGAGCTACGGACCTCGGATCGGTGAGTTCCTGGGCAAAATAGAACCGTGAGGAAGAAATCTAGAATGTCCTCGAAGGGTTTTGATAATGGAGGCTTACCCAGGTTGCAGCAGAGGAAAACGAAAC
Source organism: Olyra latifolia (assembly GCA_036346145.1). Classification (NCBI taxonomy): domain Eukaryota; kingdom Viridiplantae; phylum Streptophyta; class Magnoliopsida; order Poales; family Poaceae; genus Olyra; species Olyra latifolia. The sequence goes on from CM070523.1 coordinate 32,786,559, forward strand.
GAGGGAGAGTTAGCTCGCGAGGAGAGGGCGGCTGGGATTTATATAGGGTTTTACAGGGGATTTAGGGAAAGCGAGAGGATGATTTGGGTAGGGATTGATCCCTTAGGATCATGGGAACCGATTTTGCTGGTTTTGGGGAGGATTTTATGGAGGATTCCAAGAGGGGATAGAGAGGGGATCTTCCCTGTCATTATGGACAGTGGAGTCCTACAGAGGAAGGATCAGGGAGGAAGAGAAGGGAAGGAGGGAGAGAAAGGAAAAGGAAAGGGGAAAAGAAAAGGAAAGAAAAAGAAAAAAAAGGTGGGTCCACTCGCAAGAGAGCAGTAGAATAGATAAATTAAATCAAACTATTTTTTATTTAGGCTTCAAATTATAGATAAATAATTATTTTAAAGGTTAAAATGCAAATTAATATTTAATAAATGTAAAATTAGCAAAATTGATATTAACACTTTTATTTTGCACCAATAAACCTTTTTGCAAAACTTTAAATAAATATTACACTTGCAATTAGATTTTGGAAAATTTTATTTTACAAAGCTTTTGAATAAGGAACATACTTATTTTCAAATATTTTTATATTTTCAAAATTTTTATGCCATGCAATGCATATAATTTCGGTTTTTGAAAATGAGGATGTTACACTTGGCACCTCGAATAGCTTGTTAGCGGATCTTCGGTGGGCATTCAAAAGAATGACATACACAAATACTGCTTCTGAAGCTAGGCACATATGTGGAGGAGGAGGATGCCTTCTTATAGAAACCCCCTAGCTAGAAAGATGGCTATTGATGGAAGAACTAATTCATGTAATAACTATTAGTCTGTTACTAGCCTGATGTATCGTGTACTATGGTAGTATGGTGTAACATCCTTATTTTCAAAACCCTAAAAACCATCTGCATCATTGCATTTGTATAATTCTCAAAATGCATTTAAACTAAGATTGTGAAAATAAGTATGTTACCTTTTAATAATTTAAACTTTCCAAAAATAATATTGCAAAAGATTGTTCAAAAGAAAAATGAAACTAATTAATTTGTTTGAGTTTGATTCGCAAAAATAAAAATGTTTATAAAGCCCGAACCGTGAGTTCTATTAAAGTCATAATCCGGGGATTTCGAAAATTTGAAATTTCTTGTTTGAAATAATTATTTCCAAAAACCTAAAATTATATTTACTTAAAATTTTAATCTTTCTTAAAATTAATATTAGAAGAAAGAGTATATTTTTCTTCCTTTCCTTCCGTTCTCATCCGTTTAGTATATTAAGAAGAAACAATTAATTCAAAATTACAGATATTTATATTTCACCTTTTCACATAAAATAATAAATACAAGAAAAATTCTATCTTTCTTCCTTTCCGTCCGTTCCTATCCCCGTCATGATTCGTCATGATTTCTTTCCGTCCTCATCCTCTTTCGTTCTCATCCTCGTCATGATTAAGTTTTACTCCTGTTCCTATCCACGTCATGATTCTATTTCGTGCTGCTCTCCGACGTGACCTGCACGTATTGTGCCACCTCTGGCCGCGAGCCACGTACGGGAGACTTCATCTCCGTGTGCACCTGCAAGAAGTCACCGTACCTTGCCCCCGAAGCAACAAAACCCCAAACCCCACCTCAGCTCAAATACATTCTCGTAGCCAACCAACAACAAAATACAGCACAACCCAAAACCCCCGATTTCCAGTTGCCGTCGTCCACTCGCCCGCAGCAGTAGAACCGAGCGTCGCTGGAGCCGACGTCTTCGTAGCCGGAGTTCGTCACCGCGTTGCCAAGGTAGCCGCTGCCTCGCCACTGGCCACTGCCTAGCCAGTAGCCGGGCGCTGTGCTCCTGTGCAGTAGCGCCACCTCGCCTTGCTCCGCCCTCCGCAGCCGGAGACCCTCGTCGCGCCGCCGCCTAGCTGCCGGCGAGCCCGTGCTGATGCCGTGCGCCGCCCCTGCTGACCGCTGTGCACGACGCCGGCCGTTCGCCCTGCGCCGTCGCCCTGCAGCCGCGCCTCGGCCCAGTGCCACCGGCTGCCGCCCTTGACGCCGCCTCCTCCGCGCCCCGTCGCCGCAGCCGCAGGCCGCCGCCAAGCCACCGCCGGCGCCCTCCCCGGCCAGCAGCGCCGTCCGCCCCGCCGCCGGAGCCCGACCTCGCCGGAGCCGTCGCCACCTCGCCGGACTCCCTAACTGCCGGCGCCCTCCTTCCCCTTCTTCCCCTCTTCCTCTTCTCTCTTTCTTCTTTCTCTCTCTACCCACCTCTCTTTCTCTCTGTGGTTGATTTCAACCAAACAGCAGCCCCTTATCCTCACTCCCGTGGGCTGCAAAGCTAGAGTAGCTAGCCCGCAGCTACAGTGCCATCTCCCATTTTTCCAGGAATTTCAGTGCACAAACCCCTTCATCTTTTTGCACCGGATTCATCCGATCTCCGAATCCGGCTATTCAAGTTTTTAAAAATTCATAAAATTCATATCTATCCTCTGTAATTTTTGTATAATTTTTTAAAATTTTATTGCTATATATGTTGTTTATTAGTTGCTTTTTCTTGTTTTGCGTGCAATAGAACGTTCGGGCGCCGAAGGAGAACGTCTTGACGCCGCCGACGCACCGCAAGAGTACGACTACTCCGAAGGCAAGTCTTTTCCTAGAATCCCAATTTTATAGTTTTGCCAAAATTGCTATGTGAATTAAAATGTCGTAGGAATGAATAGTTCCACCCCGTCCATATGTCCATCCGGCATACGCGTCTACCAATAAACCCTGAACCCTAGGATAACTTATATTATTATCACCCACTGTTTTTACTTTAGATGCTTAGAGATGCTCAGATAGGTTATCGAGGATCTGATCCCACACAATGCACATGTGATAATAGAGTTGATATTTTGGGTTATGGTGGGATTTGGTTATTCACCATTAATTAAAATTTGACCAACTAATAAATGGGATCGGGAGCGGATGGATTGTAAGGTGGGTGCATGTGAGCACGAGTATCGGGTTTATGTTTGTTGCCGCTCCGAGACTAAGGACCGATGATTGTGACACACTTACCTGAGATCAACCGATGCGATCAAGAAGCCTTAATAGGACGGGCCTAACCTAAAAGAAGAGAAATGTCGGGATTACTCACTGTCCTTGCACGGTGGATGAATTGAGAAGTACAGAGAGAGAATTGAGAGACACCACCGGGGTATCGCCAGGGACTTGTGCTGAAGCATTTCTCTGGGTACCTGTGTGAAGCAGGTACGACCGTGTTTTAAGCCCGAGATTAATTTTCTGGAGAGTTTTGTTATAATATCCTTCGACGGGAGGATATCGTATCTTGCGAGTAAAGCGTACAACCTCTGCAGAGTAAACCCATTTAAATGGCCGAGCTCTCGGTTAAAGAGCGTCTCAGCGGTCTTTCGCAATGTAGCATCACCACTCTTAATATGACATGGGTAAGGTTATTCCGGCGTGTGTGCCGTTGCTAGATGTGAATCATGAGGTTGTTATATGAGAATTGAGATTTGAGATTTGAGAACTGAGATTTGAGAGTTGAGGAATGGGATTATGAGCCTATAATTATGAGATTGAGAATAGAGATCTGAGGATGGAGATTTTATGATATAACTGTGATCATGAGAAGTTATACTTATTTATATATGTTTCTTAAATGCTGTTACAATTCTAGGTAAAATGCTTTTATGCAAATTAACCATCAGCTTTATTAAGTTAAATCTAAACCTGGCCCTTCCTAGGAAGGACTTGCTAGCAGTCAAATGCTAACCCCGCTTATTATGCGGGGCTGTTCATTTAATGAGCAGGTCAAGAATGCAAAGAGGAGAACTTGAAGACGATGACTATACCAACGCCTAGGACGCTACTACAGCTTGCCTGTGGTTTGTTTGTTGTATTCTGCCTCTTCCATTTAGAGTTATGGGAGACTGTAAAGACTTCTACTGCAGGTTAGAATTCCGCTGTTTAAGGCCTTCGTGCCAATTAGAGTACTCTGATGTAATTATTATTCGAACTTGTAACGGCAATGATCCAAAGCTCTGAAATCTGTGTGTACTAGCTACTGATCCAGGGACTAGTACAGGTAATGCACAGAAGGGGCCCGACTCCGTTTGGCGGGTCCCGACATATGGTATACTCCTCTTAGCGATGTGTGTTGTTTCTTGTAAACCAGTGGTGGACCATGTTTGGCACGAACACACTGACGCTTACAATGCTTGCAAAGCATCTTGTTATACCGTGTGCTTCCTCTAGTGGTTGTGAGAGGAATTGAGGTACTTTTGCCTTCATACACATTAAAGTATGCTACAAGCTGTTATGCAATAAGCTCCACAAACTAGTCTATGTGTATTACAACCTGCATCTTCGATTGAACCAGGAGGGAATTCCTAGTAGTACAGAAGAAGCTGATCCAGTAGAAAAGCTATTGGAGTTTATAATTACAGACCATGACAACTCTATCCGTGCTTGGATAGAAAAAAAAGAAAGGTACTTGCCATACAAGCCCATGCACATCTATGCATATATGTATGTAGTAACACTCCTCTTGCCGATGTGTTCTGTGAATTGCATTGTAGGTCTAACAAGGCACCAATACTTGATAAGGAGGATAGTGACACTGACAGTCCACACTGCTATCAACACTTATCACTGACCAAGTGGACAAAACTGAAAGATAGACGTTGAGTGGCCATAAAAGAATGTAGGCAGTACCCACATAGGAAAGAGGAAGAGTCAAATGCTGTCTGCAAAGCATGCCTCCAAATAGGCAAAGGGGAAGGGCCACAAGGATGACAAGGAAGAGGTTGTGGGCAGGGATGATAGCAGTGGCAGTAAGGAAATTGCAAAGAGCCCTATTTACCTAGAGTCCATTAATGATAGTTCCTCAGCCAATGACACTAGCGATGATGATGGTGGTGATGATGACGGTGGCAACGATGATAGTAGCAACGTCGGCAGGGGAAAAAGCAATGTTGCCCGCTACCCCCACTCGCTCTCCTATGCACTATAGCCACCCCACATAAGACTCAGGCCCAAGTTCGCAGAGGGTGACCAGGTCAGGGAAAGGTAAGAAGCAAGTCCAAGACAACCCTGAGGACAACTCAAGTTTTGTTAGTGCCATCTACACAAGTGTAAATCCGTGTTTCCCCTATCCACCTCACCTAAATGTGCGATGGGTTTACGACTAGGTAGAGCCAGAGTACTACGTGCTCTGTATCAAAACTAGCGAACTACTTTCTATTGGATAGGATAAAGTTGGAAAGACTACAAGATAGATAACTCACAATATTGGTAGTCCAAAATAGTAATGTTTCACTTCTTGTAAGGTTATATATTTATGGTAGTATATGTGTGTGACAATTGATGATACATGCTAGTATTGTCAATTTTCAAACTCCTTATAGTTATATATAACTTCTTATGTTTCACCTATAGGTTCCACATGGTAATATGGTATGAACTTGTGCTTCTTGTCATTGCATGATGGACAGAGCAGCATGGAAGTGTGATGGTAATATGGTATGCTTTTTCTTGTGGTTGTTGTATGTTATACCTTGCTACTTATATGATTGTATCATGGATCGAACTATGCAACTAAGGAACTATGTGATGTGTGAATGTCTAAGATTTGTCAATGTGACTTGTGCTATTATTATGTTTCAATATGTTACATTTGTGATATTTGTGAATTATGTAATGTGTGAATGCCCAAATTATAACATAGGTCATGCCAAAACTTTTTTAGATTTTCTGCTTTTTTTTTTCCAAAGTATCTAATTTCATTTCATAATTTTTTAATTATTTTCTGAATTTTTCTATTTTTTAGCAATTCAGTGTGTTTTTGCAAAAGGCATCAGCTAGCCAAGGAAATCGACCGCCTAGCTGACCCCTAGGACAATCAAATTTGGATTTGAATTTGTTCGGTTTTTGACCAGTTTCTTCGATTTTTGACAAGGATCTTAATCGATTTTTTTGCCATATGGATAAAACATGTGGCACTTTTTATTTTTCAAAATACTAGTTGGATGCCCGTGCATTGCAACAGAATACATACATCAATTTGTGTGAATGACTATAAAATGACAATATCTAATTCATGTGCTTTAGTGAATGGCCAGCAAGAGATGCCTTGCCAACATTCTAAAAACTTTGTTCAGTTATTGCCATTTTGAATTTCAGTTATACAGGTACCATACAATCACCATGGTGCCACATTAAATTCATAGAAAATGTTGTTCCACTACATATAACACTACCCTATCACCATGGTGCCACATCAAAGTCATACCAAATTTTGTTGGATTAATTAGATATATACCACCGGTAAGTTGCAATTTCATGGATATGCCATTATAAACACGAATCCCTCCCATGCCATTACTAAGTTGCCAAACTCACATATGTGCCTTTGCACTCTTTTGCCCCTTTACTGTCCTCAAAGTTTTGCCAAATCTGCCATCGGGTCTCTTTCTCCTTCCTTCTTTCCTTCCCCGTCTCTGGCAAGCTACACAAACGTCACCAATCCGAGCGCCTGCTATCCTTAACCGTTGCCGCCGGAGCTTGGGCACAAGCTTGCCACTGCCGCTCCTAGCCACCAGCTCTACCTTCTCCGTTAACTCTGACTGAGAGCTCCAGGTCACACTGACACCAATCGCCTTTCCACAAAACATCCTTTTCTAAGTAGTAATAAAAAAACACCTTTCAGAACTTGAACAACAAAAGAAACATATTCTACTTCATGGAATAATCATGTCCAATTCAGCAGTAAGGACATATAGAGAATTTCGTTAGAGACCCAACTCAATAGTTATAAGATGCACCTCCAGAAAATGCAATTAGAACATTAAGAGAATTTCATGGGAGACTTCAACTCTTTAGGAGTAGAGAAAGATATTGGAAACATTGGAAGTAGAGAAAGAATTTCATGGAAGCTTTGCAATTAAAAAGCGTATAGTAGATGATAGTTACAGTTGAAACTAAAATTCTCCAAGAAATACAAACAGAACATTTGGAAGCGGGGTAGCTGGTGAGTGCTTGAGCTTGAGCTCTCTGCTCTATCGTTCATGCAAGCCGCCTCCAGCTCTAGCCGCATCTCTGCTTCCACGGAGAGGACCAACCAGTGGTGAGTGCTCTTCGTCTTCCCCTTCCTCTCTATGTGGCATGTGAGTCCATGAGGCTCGGTACTGACATGGATTGGACAATCGACGCAGGGTCTCGTCGCAGCACGTCCCGGCCGACCTCGTCGTCCGGGTCGCCACCGACACCGTCTTCCCTCTCCACAAGGTCAGTTCTTTCAATTGTTTCTCTTTTCGATCTTGTTTCCCTATTCTTTCTTCGGTGTTACGATCAAAGAAGAGAGATTTCCTTGGAGGCGAACATGATCTCTCCTAGAGCTCTGATCATGGCGATAAGTCGAGCTCTGCTCTGATCATGAGTTGTTAGTACTTAGTACAACTTGGAGTCTCACTTGGATGGAGATATTTGCCAGGCAGTGATGGTGCCCAAGTGCGGCTACATCCGCAAGGCCGCCGCGGCGGCGCGCGAAACCTACGGCCACCGCCGAGCTCGATCTCATCGCGCCACGGGCGGCGCCGAAGCTTCGAGAAGGTCAGGCGATACTTCTACGGCGCCAACTTTGAGATATCCGCGTAACGCCACAGACCGCGCGCGCCAGAAGCGTTCCTCGACATGCAACCGGCGGACGGCGGCCTCGCGGCTGCGTCCGAGGAGTTCTCGTAGGCCGGGCTTTGGATGTTGCCAGTTGCCGCCGCCCCACGCCTCGTGAGGACTCCTCCCGTCAACGCCATCGCGCTGAAGATCTGCAACGAGGTGCTGTTCCCGTCAACACCAACGGTGGAGCTCACGGCCCTCTTGCCGGCGTCCTTCCACAAGGTCGTCACAGCGCTGCACTGCCGCCGCGCCGGACCAGAGGTTCTTGTCACCGTAGCCACCGCCTACGCGGAGATGTTGCTGGCTGAAGTCCTCGCCGATAGCCAGGCCGAACCCGGCGTGCACCGCTCGCTTCTCGAGTCCATCGTTGCCGTGCTTCCTTTCGCAGACGACGCGCCCCTCCTCGCCGCTGTTGCGTGTTAGACTGTTGATTGGGGCAGTCGTGCCTCGCACGTGGATTGGCTGGAGGGGCAGTCACGCGGATTGGTCGGGGAAAGTACGCGGGGGTAACTTGCGGGGCGGTCGCTGCCGTTAGATTCAATTGGATGGTCAGGATTAATTTGAGGAGCCATCACTCATCACCGTAAGAGGCTTTTAGGAGTAGAGATAATTCTATGTGGACCCACGTGTCAGCTCTCTTTCCTCTCTTCTTTCCTCGGGACTGTTTTTTTGGGCGGTTGCGTTTGCGTTTGCGTTTAAGCTGGAAATTTGTTATTTTCGTACAAGCCAAACGCTTTGACATTTTGTAATCACTTTTTGTAGATCTGACTATTTCTTCTCAAAGCTTTAAAAAACATTTTTTCTATAATTTTTTAATCCTTCAAATGTCTTTATCGAGGAGTTACAAATTTCTAGCTTAAACGCAAACGCAACCGTAACCGCCCAAAGAAACAGACCAGGCTCTCTAACGCTCTCTCTCTCCCCTACTCTCTCCTCAATCCCGCTACTCTCTCTCTCTTCCCAATCTCCTCCACCACCTCCGCTCGCACCTCCAGTCTCGGGTTGATGAGCTCCTCGTACCGCCCTTTCTCATGCAGGTCTAGTGCCGAGAAGCAGCTGCTCTGCTTGCCACCATCGATCCAATGACACGCTCGTGCTGCCCGTCCTCGAGACCTCGACTAGCTTTGCTCCTCCTTGGAGTTCTTTCTTCCATGCATGATCTCGATCAGGAACTCGCATCGACCTATATACCAACGTTGTTCATCCGCTTCACGACCATAGTAGTCCGGTCGGGGAGCTTGCCCCTGAACACGAAGTCAAAGCTGCTGGAGTCGATCTACTACTGGAATCCGTTGGTCTCCGTGTCGAGGTGGGTGAACTTGAAACGTGCCAGCAAGCCGGGAATGAGGACCTCATCCTGGTCACTCTCCTCGTCCTCACAAGCTAACGAGGCATCGAAGGACGCATATGATGACAATATTCGCAGCTTGAACCAGCTGCGGTGCCTGCCCTCACCGCCGTCGTTCTTCTTCGCGAGCGTCCTTCTTACCTTAGAGCTACCGGCGCCGCCTCAGTCACTGCACGCTCATCACGTAGAGCAGGAAGGTGATGAACACGACCACCACGGTGGGGAGCACGATGCCAGGTATGATGCTTATGAATCTTAGCCTAATGACCCGTCGTCGTTACGCAGTGACGTCCATAGTAGTTGCATGAATCAAAGCGGATACTGGAGTGAGACCCTCCATTGCATCAAGTAACCAAGTATGCAATCCTATATATCTGTGCAGATTTCCCAATAGCACCAATAAAAAGTAAAATACAAATAAGAGTTATGGCATTCAATCTCATATTGCAAAAAATCCATTCATTTTTAGGAGCACTAGCACAAGCAAATATGGTTGAAAAGTCTTCTATTTGAAAGAGAGTAAAACTACAAAAAATCCCAAGAGCTAATCCAAAATCACCTACTCGATTGACAAGCATAGCTCGGTGTTGTCATGGAAGACAAAGCTAATGCTGCTCTATATGAGGAAGCATGACTTGGAGGAGTTCTTGTAGAAGAACCGAGAATAGCTCAGTGTTGTCGTGGAAGACGGAGCTAATGTTGTTCTGAATGAAGAAGCAGGACTTGGATGAGTTCTTGTAGAAGAACCAAGGTAGGAGCAGTTGGCCGAGCAGAGATCATAGCACACCTTGAGCATGTCGTTGGACATCACGCGAACAACGAGATGGATGGAGAAGGGAGCAGGGGGAGAGAGTGTGAGAGAGAGGACGAGAGAACAAAGGAAAGGAAGATGATATGTGGGCCCACATAGAATATAGATTTTAAAGATAAAATGCTACATGTTCTATCCACATTGCAAAAGAATCCACAGTGACAACCCTGATGGCAAAACCGTCTACAAAATTGTCTACGGGGGCTATTTGCATTACTCCATATACTTGTGGAGACGGAATATCAAGTTTCCAGGTCATGAGATTAAGTGCATTGACTTGCTTGAGGGGGTAAGCAGAGTTTTCCTTTTAGTTTTGTATTTGACATTGACTTTTTCCATTATTTTTTGGGAATTTCTATTATTTTTATTTTTTTTATTGTAGTTGATATGAACTCTTTATTTTAATCTTAGCAGTTATAATTTGGCCCAACTGTTATTGATGGCTAGATATTTTTTCTGATTTATATGGATTTTTTTGATTAATGTGGTATCTATGTTAGCTCTTGTTTTAATTATATAGCTAAGAAAATCCAAAAATGCTGAGGGGAAGTATCTAAAAAAATGGGAAGGTAGATTGTGATGTGAGGAATTGGAGAAATAATCGCGGCAGAATGGAGGCCCGCGATGGCCTAAGAGACATGGGAGGAAGGGCACCGGCGAGTATCGAAGCTGTGATCAAGGAGTAATCGGTGGCGATGAAGACTATGTGGGCTCACATGGGCATGCGGACAACCAAAGACCAGCTCTCACGAATATAATTTGGATGACATTAATGACCAAATTTTCATAGGTGTCCACTTAGCTTGGCTCCCACTTACCCTAATATTGGCCCGGCTAGGACTAGGGCTTTGTTCTTTTCATTCGAATACAAATGTAGATTATGAGCATGTTCGGAGTGACTTGGGTTAGGCTTAAAGCTTAAGCCTAGGTGAATTGAAAAGCTAAACACTTTGTCTTTTTTAGTCTATTTTTTCTAACCATGAGGCCACCTCTAAAAACACTTAAAATAACATAAATGAAGTAAACCAGCTTAAACAAACAGATTTAAGAACCTCTCGAAATACAGCTTAACATTCCGCTCAGCCACTTCAAACATGCTCTATAATGTGAAAAAGTTATGGACCTTCGATAGGAGGTTTGAAGAGCCAAAAATTGTTTAAAATATGGTTTTGGGAGCTTTGAAATGAGCCACTAAAAGTGTAAAAAAATTAGAAAGTGTTATCGTGTTTGACTGATATAAAAATAATAAATTTTTAATAGTAATTTTTAATTTTCCAAAGCATGCCAAACAGCCCAAACGGACTTACGGGACCACTCCCGTCCATGTGATGTGATTACCTCTGCCTTGCGCCGCGGGAAGCCGCAAAGGCTGCGTACGGTATTGATAGGTATGCGACGGCGGCCCAATCGGGCACCCCCTGGCCTGCGACGCTACGCCGGCTCGTGCGTGGGTGGTCGCATCGATCACAGCAGTGCGGGAATAATTGTTCTCCCAAGGTGGGAAGGCAGAGCGTGTACAAGTGTAAGGCGTCGGCGTACACGTGTCGCACCAACCCTCGCGCACCCTAACATGCCTGCATGTGCCCCCCTCCCGCCTCTGTGCATGCACGCCTCGGCCTCTCTCCCCGCGCAACAGATGCAGTGTTTTTTAAGAGTTTGCGTTTCCTTATAAGCTGAAAATTTGTAACTTATGATAAAGGTATCCGATGAATCAAAAATTATAGAAAAATAGTTTTGAGAGTTTTAAGAAGAAATAGTAAGACCTATAAAAATTGGCTATCAAACGTCAAAACTTTTGACTTGTATGAAAATAACAAATTTTCAGCTTATAAACAAACGTAAACGCAAACGCTAAAAAAAACACTGCCAGAGTTACGTGCCGTGACGGACGTACTCTTGGCGACTTGGCCCTTGGCTCGGCTCAATGGCTCATCCCTGCCTCGTCTCCACGTCGTCCGAGTCAAGTCGCCGGGGCTAAAAAATCTCGTCAAATCTTGTGGCCAGAACAGAAATGGTCTGACTATCTCCAACCATTTTTTCTTTATTTTCTTTTCTTTCCATTCTCTTTCTCATATTCGTTTTCTTTATTTTCCACCATCTCTAATAACATACATTTGAAAAGAATATATAGAAAAATGAGAGAGAATTTTTTGAAAAAAATAGAAAAGAGAACCCATTTCCAAAAAAACAGTGAAAAGAATCTATTTAAGCCACTTCGCGACGGGAATTCTGTCCGGGAAGGAAAACCAGAGCCAGTCAGCCTTGCCGTGCAGCCGTGGGAGCGTGGCCGCATGGGGCTGGGCATTTGCATCTCCGGCCGTCGCGTTGATAGGGGAAGAGTTCGCGTCGGTAGCATGTCATGCATGCAGTTTCTTTATGCCGGCTCCGGTCCGCATGGACCGGTTGTCAGACGGCGGTACCGGGTACAGGTAGTATCTGTACATCGTAGCAGGCAGCCAGGCAGTACAACGAAAAAGCCGATACGTCAGATCGAGCGGGGGGAAACGTATGGCGGGATCTGGCACATACAGCATTTGGATGGCTATTGGGTAGCCCCCCGAAACCCCGTTGCTACACGTAGCAAGTTGACCATAGACAAGTAACAGGCTAGGTAGTAGTGGCCATGGGCAGATGCAGATGCATGCACTGAACGCCACCACGAGCGCCCACATGCACCTGCCACCCCCGGCAAAACGCCGTCACGGACAGCAAAGCTACTCTAGCCCAGCCCAGCCGGTCGCCGTAAGCGGTAAGCCTCTCGCTACGCCACCTTCTGTCCCTCTCATCTCCTTCCCTTCCTTGCCGCGCAGCACAGACGCACCATATATACAACGCGCTCTAAACTGCTGCTGCAAGCCTGCAGCACGGCCCCGTTGCTCCCTCGGCCGGGCGTGTCATTCCCCCAACGCCGGCGACCTCTAGCCGGCCTCGACACCGTCATGGAGCGCCGTGTGGTGGCCTTGGATCTGAAGGTTGACGACGACGAGGCCATGAGGCGGCACGCCGTGCTCGAGCGCGGCCGCCGCATCAAGGCGGCGGCGGAGCTGGGGCTCGCGCGCTCGTCGCGGGGCCGGCAGTGGGGCCGCGCGCTGGGCCGGCATGCCCTCATCCTCTGGAAGGATCCCTCGGCTGGCGAGGAGGCGAAGCGGGGGGAGACGTTGGAGGGAGAAGTGGAAGAGGAGGAGGAGGAGGTGGTGGTGGAGGAGAAGGTGACGCTGCTGCGGCAGCTGGTGCCGGGGGGTGACGATATGGCGGTGGACCGGCTGCTGGAGGAGACGGCCGACTACATCGCCGCGCTGCGGGCGCAGGTCGGCGTCATGCGCGCGCTCGCCTGCCTGCTGTCCGGCCTCGACGCGCTGCCGGAGAAGGAAGGCCCCGCCACCGCCACCGCCGTGCCGGAGAAGCCTCTATGAGAAGTTTTTCCTCTAATCTCTCCGGGAAGTTTTTCCTCTAACCTCTCCGGCATCCTGCGCTCCATCCCTCACCACTCACAAGTTTCTACCCTTTTTTTCCCATCCCTTATTTTCGTCTAGTTCTTTCCGGCGAGTCGTGAGCTGGGACAGGGAAGCAACCAAATGTATGTGCGCTAAGCTAAGAGAAGCTGCATCTTGTTGCAACTTGCAAGTAGAGTCGTGCGAGCCTGTCAATTCTCACTCCCAACTCCTGTGTGTGCTCTGTGCTGTCGGGAGCAACGCGCGCGTAGGTGCAGCTGTCGGAAGCTGATCGTAGTAGCGTTCCTCTGCAGAGGAACGCAGTGGAGTGGGCACGCTCGTCGACCTAGCTAGCTTTGGCGTGCTAGGCGGTTAAACTATGGCGACGTGAGCATGTGGCTCGTGTAAGTATATGCGTGGGAGGAATGCTTTTCTCTGACCTGTGCTTTGGAGATGTTCTTCCCATGTGGAGGGCATGGGTGGTCGTAGGCTAGACCGCTAGAGGGATCACGGATTTGTAATTCGAGATCATGTAGCGTCTTTTTAATTAATTCAGCTGCAAAACAGCAATGTAGAAAACAGTAGTGCTAGTATATATGTTGCTCCGCCTGCAGCTGTGCTCTATCTGTTCATTCTCTTGCGTTCTCGTATTGATCCCTATATGTAAGGTCCCCGTGTAATCTGACCAACGACCATTTCAAAAGCAGTGAAAGTACCGCGTACATCCGAGTTCGGCCCTCGGTGCGCTACTGCGCGAGCTAGCGCAAAGTGACGCGTGCCAAGCCGCCAAGGTTTCAAATAGAGCAAGGATTTCGCGTATCCTCACCCCCTCGCCCCTCAACGTCCTCAAAGATTCTTGCTTTCATTTTACAGGAGAACTCTGCATTTTAAATTCTCCCATCCACTTACTTTTGACTCTTCCTCTCTCCCTTCTTCCTTTCTTCTTCCCTATCCCCTCCAGCCCTGCGGACTGCTACCCGCATTGTGCCCTGTCGCGACCAGTCTGCCCTAGCCTGCAACCACCACACCATCCCCTTCGGCCATTGCGCCACTCTCGACCACGATCACCACGTAGCAGAGGAGCGCTGTGAGGGGCCAGAGGAGGCATCGCGGTGTAACACATCTGAGGTTTGGGTTGGTCATGGTAAGGGATGGAACAGGGAGCAATCGGCCTGGCCAGAGGAGACAGATAAGGAGAGGGAGAGGAAAAGGGGATAGAGACGTAGCGGCGTGTCATTGGGGTGTCATGGCGAGTGTAGGAGCGGTCGTTGGCAAGCCGACGCTATAGTTGGTGGCGGGGAGGCGCACCATGGCTGGGAGGCGAAGGGGATAAAGAATGATACATGAGAGAGAAGAAGGAAGGCAGTGGATAGGAGAATTTAAAAGAGAGGATGAAATTTTTTTAAAAAAATTTCGCATAAAGATTGGTGTATTTCGGATGGTTTGGATATAGTGCAGGGAGCTCCTAGTACAAGTGTGAAGTATATACCATCTCAAATATCGACTATAATAGCCCTATAATCATGATAATTGAATGCATTTCTTGGGTTTGATTTAGCGAACAAACCATTTTGGGGTTTGAAATCAGTCCAAATATAAAATTACTAAATTCAAATTTGTTCGATATTAGTAGATTTTGTATGGATAAACCGATCAATCATTTTTTCTCTCCAAATCGATCGATTTTTTATTCATAAACCGGTTTGGCCATGAATTCAAAATTGAAAAACAATAAATTGAATGATTTCTACCAATTATCGACCCATTATCATCAATTTTTGCTACTAGGAAGGTACCAGCTCTCTATCCCTCAACTAGTGTCAAGAGTTAGGCCATGCCGGCCTGGTGCGAAATGGGCTGGCACGGCCTGACCACCTCTCTGCGCAGGGCCAAGATGTCATGAACTATCATTGGGCAGGCCCAACAAAGCCCATAAGCATGCCGGGCCACCGTCGGACCGAGGCAACACCGGCATGACTCAGAGTGAGCAGACCAGCAGTTTGAGTAGATCAGCAAGCAGCAGATGATGCATTGCAGTAGCAGGATCAACAATCAACATCATGCAGTAATGTAGCATTTCAAATTTACACTTTACATTAAGTAGTAGCATAGATAAAGGCATGCATTGTAATTTACAACCATACAACAACATTACAAATTTACAATTACATCATAGACACAACACTACAACAGAGCATTCAGCAAACAGCAGAGCACTCAACATTCAAAGACAATGGAGCATTTAGCAGTCAGCATCCATTGCAAGGACCACAGGATGCAGCACAAGCAGTCAGAACTCAGAATTCAGCAGCAGCAAACAAAGCCATCAATAGCAGATAGAGGCATAGAGCCACCAGCCAGAAGCAACAGATAGAGCGACAAAGAACAGAAGCACAAGAAAAATATTTAAGGGAAAGTGGTTCGGCTATCTTGTTAAAAACCTTACACCCCAGTGTGGGGTTTCCTTGGTAAGGAAAAGAGTACATCATCAGTCTACTAGGTACAAATGTTCAGATTATACATTAATGCTAAGGAATTGAGAGAGACTAAGAACTACTCAATGTTGAGATCTATTATGAAACACTTGTAGCACTTAATTTCTCGTGAAATCAAATATATTCATATCTATTAAGCTTTTGGGGCTAATGTCTTTCGTGAGTGATGCAGACCGGATTGGTAGAATAGTCGCCATACTATTAAGAGAGGTCCGGATTGGTTTTGATCAGATCATTTTCTCACTCTCGGGTGATGCACATTGAGTATCCTTATCCCTAGAGCCTAGTGAGGTGTCAGGAGTGTCGGAGGTGTGTAGCGAGAGAGAGGTGTCGAATTGTGTGTGGATTGGGACCTCTTTGGTTTGCTTAGGTTTTCCATATCTCTCTTTTAGGTTTGGGTTGGTGTAACCTTGTGGGTTGTGTAGCCCTCGTTCTAAGCTTTCTGTAGAGTCCAAGATCACCTAATTCCGACTTCTGAATTAGGAGTTATGCCATTTTTCATATCCAGTCTGACGGCCCATTGGCAACAGATAGGATGAGGACCGACGTTGAGCTATGGCGAACCGGAGCTCTTTGGACTCCGGTCCAGCCAGTGCATGTGTTTGGCGGACTGGGGTGGGGCCTGGTCCGCCATGGACTAGGTGATAGCGGACCGAGGTGGTGAGAACTCCCATAGGGTCTGGCAAGTAGTAGTGTGGCGGAGAACGTGGGGGTATTTCAACCTCGGATCTAGATGATATGAGGGTATGACTTGGCTTGAAATTGCCCCGTATGTGTTAGGTGTAGCCTAGAGAAGAGTGAAAAAGGTAAGAGAGAGAGAGCACCATCATGTGTGTGATTAGGTGATTATCTAGAGAGAGAAGAGTGAGGGACCAAGTGAGTCTTGAGTGCATCACTCTTAAGCTTTGATCCAGTGCGATCAAGCGGCTTCATGCGTGTTACTCTTGGTGCTTACTGGCATCTAGATGGCGTAGCAGGCGTCGTGCGCGGTGACCTTCTCAAGAAAGCTTGTGAGGAGGTTCGGGCAAATTGTGCGAGTGGCATTGGTACTTGACGTCTCCGGATAGGAGAAACTAGCAACCAATAGTGGAGAAGATGTGTTTGGCTCGAGAGAGAGCCGGTCCTTGCATGGGATCAAGCCTCAATGTGGATTAGGAGAGACCGACAAGTCTCCGAGCACCGTAGTAAAAAGGAATCGTGTCACTTGTGGTTTGCTTTTCTTTCTTATTTAGTCCATGCCATGTCATATGAGTTGATTGTGTCATTTACATTCTATGCCATGTATTGATCGGTAGTATTCTAATTCTTGTATTGATCTTGTTAATTTAATCCTCTTAATATCTAGATTGTGCTAAATTGTATATTTAATTTATCTAGTGATTTTGGCTTGCTCTCGTCCTGGAATTGCTATCTAGATATATTAGTTGTATTCAAAATCTTAGCTTTTAGCTTCCGCATTTAATTAGTTTTTGTACACAAGTGTAAAAATTGAATAGAAACTAAAATTTCAAAACCCTAATTCACCCCCCTTGGGCATCTGGCTTCTATCAGCGACAAAGTTAGTAGAAAGGTAGTGATTGAGTTTGACATTTGGATTCCACCCTTGACTTGAGGTCGAACTAGCGGGTTCGTTGCCCTTCGCTCGCTTCCACAAGTGTGACGTCCACCTTATATCGGATGTTTGCTTCTTCTGTTCAGCAACATTTGGCTCCATCTCGCTAGCTTGAGACTTCTTGTAATATGAGTTGAACACTTGAAACAAGTCATCTTTCACACGATTGAAAGCTTCTGATAAATCTAGATAAAATTCCTCATCTATTCCCTCCATATCAGTTTGCAATCCATCTAATTTCTTACGTGAATAAAAATAGTAGCAAAACAATAGACATGTGATATAGAACCAAAATATTTTAGAAATTTTTACCTCCATCGGTGCAACAATAGAGCCTAGAAGTAGATGAATTTGTACTTAGCGAACGACTCTACATTTAACCAAATGTATTCAATTACTAAGCATGAGGTAAGATAATAAACACTAGATAAAACATTAATTGTTGCATAAAAGGTCAGTAAGAAATATCAAAATCGACTGACAACAGTTCAATCAGAATCAGTTAGTGCAAATTCATTATCTTGAGCATTAATGTTTACAAATTAACAGTAATTATATTTCATACCCCTCTAACTTCTTAAGCACGAGGTTCTAACATTCATATCAAGAATAAATTTTCTTGGTCGCATATTATTGGCCCTACAATACTCAAAAAACTCCATCTCCAACAGCCACCCTATCTCCCCTCCCCACCCTATTTCTCCACCTTGCCCTATTATTATGGCTCCTCCCTATTTTTTTAACCCTGCCCAACAGCAATCCATACTACATTTCCTATATTCTTTCTCCCCTCCCCTATTTTTGTAACATCCACATTTTATTTTTACTCAAAACCATGCATTTTCATTGCAAAAAAATATTTATAAAGAAAATGATTTTTTAAAAAATGAGTATGTTACTTAAAAATTTAATTCCACTTTAATTTTGAAATATAACACTTAATTGTCCAGTTATTGTTGTAAAACATATTTATATATTGTTACATATTCCAGAAGAGAAAATCAAAGTTTATTTCTTGAAAATATAAATTTGGTATTTTGGTTCTATTCTTATTCCATTTCCCTCTCTATTTCTTTTTCTAATTCCTCTTGGGCCCACCTGTCAGCTCCTCTCTACCTTTCCCTCTTCCTTCTACCTCTCTGTCTCTGTCTCTGTCTCTCTCTGTCTCTTCTGTGTCGACACAGATGACACCCAAAACTTCTAACTCCCTCCACCTTCCTAATGAGCATCAATCTTGCTAATGGCACCAGTTACCACTAATTAGTGGTGATAATTTGCCACTGAAACCCACCCCCTCAACTCCCTGGGCCTCTAAGAAAACCCCCCAACCGAGCCATTCCTCTCCATTTGCCTCTTCCTCCTAATCGGCTCGGGTAAGTCACCATTGTTCAATTCCTTCCAAGACACTGTTCCTCCCCACTCCACTGATCCATTTTTGCCATCACATCCCTAGGATCATCGCCGGAGTAGAGGAATCGGGCTGCCACTACCACGGGACTTCCTCACCGCCGCCGCAAGCCCTCCTCCCAAATTGAACGTCGCCGCCCCGTAATCCCGCATCCTTTCCCCTCCATTAGTGTCGCCATAGCTAGGGTAGAGTTTCCCTCTCGATCAATTTGACCAATTTGTCGTTGGGGAGCGCCGTCGACGTGCGCATCGTCTTCTCCGTGGCCATTGCTGTCGCCGCCGCCGTGGCCTCTTAACCTCGCCCTTGGGAGCGGCTCTACGGCTCCTCCATAACGCCGCAAAACCTTAGGTTCCCATCGTCTCACCCACTCGCCGTCGCTTTACCGAAGCACCGCGCGCCGCTGCGGGCTACCACCACGGACGTCACTACCCTCGCCGCCGTCGTCTTCCCTGTGCGTCGACCCCAACCCCGCCCCGGGTTCGCCGCCCCTCCCTCTCTCTTTCCCTCCTCGGCCGGAGCCGCTGTGTCGCCGTTCGCCATCGCCGCCATGCTCGAGCCGCCGCTTCTTCCTGCGCCAGAGTTCTTGACGGTCGGGCCTGCTGTCGATCCGAGAGCCATTCTTGATGGGCGCTGAGCAAAGCCACGCAGTGCCATTGTCTTTGACGCCCACGCGACGCGTGCCAGCACAAGAAGGGCAGAACCGCCGATCTTAGAAACCAAGACTGTGCTAGCCGGGCTGAAATTAATTTTTCTTAATTCCTAGAAATAGTAAAACTTGTAAATTTTATATCTTTAAACATACCGCTCCAAAAGTTGCTAGATAAATTTTGAAATGACCAGGAAATTGAAATCTATTGTTCTATAAATTTTCTTATGCATTTACACACATGATATTTTCTGTTAATTTCTTTATTATATTTATTGTCGTGTTTTCTCGTTGTCAGAATCAGGAGACATGGGAGTGAACACCGACATCTCGGGAGATCAACCTTGTGGAGTGGACTAAGGCAAGTGCTGACCCTATCTAACCCATATTTTGCAATGATATTTCTAGGATTTGTTAAACTGCATACTATATGAAATTGTAAAAAAGTTAATTGTTATTTGCTAGCTAAAATCCCATTTAATATGCATATCCTGTTAAAACATTTCCTTGTTGCTCTAGGTTACTAAAATTGCTAATATTGGATAACACCCTTCAATTAGGTTTTGCACATGCTTAGAAATGCTTAGTATTGAATTATATGTTCCGTATTGGATAATTGTCATTATCAAATGCTTGTTTGAATTATGGATTTAAAAAGGATAGTCGGTGTTATCATGTTTAAAATGGGTGTAGATCAGGATAGTGGGTGCTATCTGAGAAAATTGTTTTGCAAACCTGATTAGGGTGGATGGTTGCAAGGTTGGTGCAGTAAGCACGAGATTCGGGTCCAGCGTGGGAACTACCCTGATCCCTAAGGACCGATTTCTTAAGGTAGACAAGCTAAGTACAACAGTACGACCATTGAGTGCTTGTATGGGCAAGCCCTGGTTGAGTACCCTCCAGACTCTTAGTTTTGGCATTCCATTCGGTGGAACAGACAGTTGGTGCTGGTTCTATAGGCTCAAGAGGGGGCTTCAGCCAACTAGGGTTACAAGCGCTGCCGTGGAATCCTTAGAGGGAATACCAGACTAGGGAAATGTTAGTTAACGGCCCTATGGTGATATTTTCCTTGGGTGATTCCTAGGAAACCACCTCTCGTGGATAAAACATACAACCTATACAGAGTTAAAACTATCATGATAGCAGTGACCACGGTCAAGGGCGGACGAGGGGGAGCTGCCTCTTTGGTACTTCTTATCTATTTGTTTTCAAAATGTTGTTTCAGATGAAAACCACGATTGCAGTCGTGTGTTTTGGTTTTTTTCCCCTCACAGTGGGCACTGTGAGCAATGAGGGTGTTAGCACAGTGGGTGCCATGAGTAGCCAGGATTGGGCAAAACCGGTTGAGGCCGGGACTCAAAATAAATTGATTCAAATTTTTGTTTCACTCAACACATTTCAAATTATTTTATAAAATCTTAGGGAAAAACTAGCAAAACTGGCTTTACGCAAAAGAACCCTGCCCTTCCTTGTTAAGACTTCATTTGCATCTAGTCAGCCTTGCTTGTTGAGTATAAAGTATACTCACCATCGCCTTTCATGTGGGGCTGCTCATCCCAACAAACAGATCTGGATCAGTTTCACCCCTACCCCAACGAAGAGATGTACCAGAACGAGGACTTCCAAGACGAAGACTATTCTGATGTCTAGGAGTGTGTCTCTACAGTCTTGCCTATGGAGTGTTGATTTTCTTTTGTTTGAATTGGAACTATGTTCTTATGAATTTCTGCTCTGGTTGTAAGGCCTCAGTGCCTAACTATTGTAATAACAGCCATGTCGGCTGGACTCTGACGTATTTGGTTTACACGTGTGATGGTAATAATCCAAACTGTTTAACTGTGTGTACTAGCTACTTGATCCAGTGACTAGTACAGGTAAAAGCAAAGCAGGGATCCGACTCTGTTATTTGGGTCCCGACAATTTCTTTGCCCTATCAATATTCATTTCCCTATTTCTCAACTCAATCCAACAGTCACCCTATTTTGCTATAGTAATGGGGTAGGGGATAGTTCATTGTTGGACATGCCCAGCAGCCACTTGGGGACTACCTGATATGTAACGAGTAGCACCACTGAAATTGTTTGAAAATTTGCTAATCACATATATACCATCTTGAACAATCTAATTAATAATGTGGTATACACACTTTTGCTGAATAACATATCCATTTATATAGTACTGAATATGAGGGCTAAGGAAGTCCATGGCAGTCGTATGTGAGGAAGCATTATCAAGAGTTATAGAAATGATCACATTTTCTATCTTATAACCATGAATTATCTCAAGAATAAGCTTGGCAATGGCATCTGCAATATGTGAATCATCCTTAACCTAAATCCTATGACTCGCTTGTTTAGATTGTATGCTTCATCTAAGTAATGTCCAACAACATTAATATAGCATGTTCTTTGGTGCGATGATGTCCAAATATTTGAAGTTAAAGCAAATGAATATTGAACTTTGAGAAAGCTTTCTTTTAACATAGCTAGTTTTTATAATGATATTATATCAAATTTCGTATTTATACTAACATGTTGGTATTGTGTGCAGAAGCCGCGTTGAATCATTCTTTGAAAAAAATTGTGGCTTTCACCCTATCATAATTGATAAATCTTCAGAGACAATATAACGTGTTATTTTGTCATGTGCTACCTGTAGGCTGTAAACCTATGTACTAACAGTGTCATTGGCCGAAAAGCTCAATTGCATCTGCACACCTTCTCCTTGAGTTTGTCCTAGCTTTTATACCAGCTTTATAGTGCCAATTTGTTCGCACCAGAAGTTAGATCCGCCAAACACACTGTGGCGTTAGGGCTTAGGATCCCAGTCAGCACCAAATCTAAGGGTTTAGAGCATGCCAGCCAATTTGACCTAAAATTGGTAAGGTTGATAACTAATCAGCTTAATTAGCCTAATAAGACAAAGGACTAAGACAAAGGTAGAGTGAACCTGCTTAATCTTGATAACAATCAAAAGTGTTAAATAGATTCAAAGGGTAGTGAAACTATTAGCTAAGATTAGATCTAAACCAATATTTTAAGGGTAACCAATCTACTACCAAACCGATATAATCAACCACGTAATAGAGGCACTACTAGATTTCTAACTTTTATGGAGTGGGCAAATACTGTCAGCCATTAGGAAATACCGTAGGCCAAGTATATGGCTGAGTGTAAACCGTCGGAAACTTCCTCTTGGCCACTAATGTTTGGCCATTCGTGAAGTTGCCGACGGTACCCTCAATTATTAGTTTAACGACGGTTTTCATAGCACTTGGTAAATACATGGGTGAGAGGTTTTTTCTCCCCAACGGGGTATAGAAACCCTCGGTTAATTCTTGCAAGCATAGGCACGATTGTTTCAGTGTAAAAAAAATAGAAAAAAATATTTTCACACTAGGACTCACCTTGAAACTAACCAACTCACTTGACCAATTTTGTTGTTTGAAATAAGATAAGCATTCCTTTTGACCCTTGTTTAAAATATTTTTTATCAATTATTTAAGCAACTAGATGTCTTAAAATGAAAAAGTTGTCAGCTACAAAGTTGTAGATCTCATTGAGAGTTACAATGTTTCCATAAAGATCACCTCCATCCAATTCCGTATAAATGCTTGCAATAGCCGAGTGTTAGTTTTACACCCACGACAAAAGTTATACCTGTCGGTGAATGCTTGCAATAGTTGAGTGTTAGCTTTGAACCCATAGTAAATGTCTTTCCCAGTTGGTGATTGCTTACAATGGTCGAGCGTTAGCCTTGCGTCTACGGTAAATATCTTTCCCCATCGGTGATTTCATTGAATGGCTGAGGGTTTTTCATCAACCGTCGGTTAGTGGTAAGCCCTATCGGTAAATCTTCTAATAGCCAACCATTTTCATTCTACCGTCAGAAATAAGATGCACCATCGGTCACCTTAAATTTTATCGATGGTCCGTAGGGCATTACTTTTTATGCTCAGCAAATGATAGATATCTAGTAGCGAGGGAGGGTAGACGGACTATTGATTAGACTAACAAGTTAATCAAACCAATAGAACGAAGATAAACAGATTATTGACTAGATTGTAAAGCCAAACTTGCCAATAAAATGAGGGTAGAACCAAACCCTTTGCCTAAAACGATGATGCACAACAATGTCAAACAAAGATAGTATCATGATAAGAGCAAAAGTCGATGCAAACCCAAAGATTGAACTGAATCGAGACAGTACATACTTGCAAGCAACTCCTGAGTTGTATCGTGTAGTCGATTAAAAAGCGATGTGCAACAAGTTGATCGACAACAAAATACGGCAAAAATAGACTAAATATGACGAAAAGTAAAGGACGGAAAAATAGTAGATTTGATTGATGGGTGTTAGACCTTTCTTACATACCATTATTGGCTACATATTTATATTAGACTCCTAACCCAATCGACTAAGATATAAACTCATATTAAAAAGACTCTGACTCTACCTATTCATACTCAAAATAGTTGATATGGATTTCATCCGAGATAACTCGATCATGCCGAAAATACCTTTCCATCCTTAATGCTCCCTAGTCAATCCAAAACATTCCAAGTATCGGCTTATATCAAAAATTGGTGTCAACACATGCCCCTAGTTTTGGGGGATATGGGTATCATGCCCCAAAATTATGCACTGTATCAACTAATGTTCATTCTACCTAAATGGAATATGAAACATCCAACAATCTCACCAATTCAGTTTCCTTCGCACATTCCTAGGGATTTGCTCCATCTTTCCTGCCTGTGTCAATAGCAAATCTGTTCAAATTCCTGGAAACCCTAGCGATTGTACTCTATAAATACCGCAGTGCCATAATCCATTTGCACGCCTTCAAGTAACCATCTTTGAGACGCGTTGGCTCCCTACAGCAACTGTTCTCTCATCTTAGCCATCAATTATATTGGAGCAGGTATTTCTCCCCCATCGAAGACTCTGAGTCCTTTTATTGTCTCGATCTGGTGGGTAGCATAGACTCTTCGGAGTTAGCTACTACAGAGACTCCTAGCTTAAGATCTTGGCCTACGACTCCGACGGGACGGAGGAACTGGTATGTCAGGATATTGGCTTCTAAGAAGGCCGAATAGGAACATATGGGCATAGCCGATTGCCCTCGTTTATCTTTAGCTTTTGCAGTAGCCAATGAGCCAATCTTAGCCGCTACTAGCTACTTTTGGTCAGACACTTTGAATGCTTTTTTGTACAAGTCTGGTTCTGTTGGCCCAACACTTTTGGATGCAGCCATGCTCAATTGGATCCAGGCCAAACAGGAACAAATATCATCTTATCATTATAGACAGCTGACAATCAAAGGGCTCATTTCTACCAAAGGAGAAGACTGGAACCGTTATATAGATGAAAACATGGGTACATGTCCTGTATGTGATAAAGAACATGTAGCCTTTTTTACCTTGTGGTTAGATAGGTTTGTAATTTGCAGCCCTTCTTTAGGCCCAACCCAAGTATATCTAGCCTTGGCAGAGAGACTAGTAGCAGGTGATCAGCTAGCTTTGCGTAAGATGCTCATTGGCTCCATATACCACATGATGCATTGTATCAGATCTAGATTATATACCACAGTCGACAATTATTCAGTGGACAATCTCGGAGGGCCGATGAAGACGGTGCCACAGACCCATCATCTTGGATCCCACCATCACCATGTTACTGAATTGAAGGCCAACGTTTGAATGCGACAACCTCGTAGCCCTCTATGTCGTCCATGTGACAATCATCCATGCCATAGTCTCCCATGCTTGGGGAGAGTTGGTAAGGATCGATATGGGCATCATCATCACGACCAATAGCATGGCCTACAGGGGCGTTTGAGGAGGGCGTGTTTGTTTACACCGTGGCCCCTCTATAACTTGCTTATTCTTCTTCAAGAGGTTTTAAACTTTAGATAAATGAAGTAATATCTAGCATTTATTAGCAGCAGCACCAAAGAGATGCCTTAGGCCTGGAGCCATATGTCATTGTGCTATCCAGATCCAGTCGTCAAAGAGGCAATCACGTCGTGTCATGGAGGACAGTCGGATCTTGCTAGCCAAATCTAGCTGCCACAAAGAGGACGGAGACAATGCGGGCACTAGTGTGAGGCTGTGACCTACGAACTAGGGTTTGAAGGAGCTAGGGAGGGGATTGGAATTGAGTGAATCGAGTGAGCACTGAGCAGCCAGATCTGGTGAGACCGTGAGAGGCCACGGGGTCATCCACTTATCAAGGACTAGGAGTGAACGGGCTTTTTTGGCTGTGCCAAGAGGCCCATCGTTCCAGAAAACCAGGCATGGCCCAACATGGGAATCGGATCATGCCTGCTCAGCCCAAACTATTTTGTACCGGGTCGTGCTTCGGGCCACCAAAATCGGGCTGTACTTGGACCGGCCTAGAAAAGCATGGCCTAACTCCCATTACTATAGGATAAGTTGTCGCTGCTGCCTGCCACGCTCGTCCACGAGGCGCGTTATGTTCCCATGTCACGGTGCCACACTGAGCAACATTGGTTGCTAGCCATGGGAGATATGCTTTCATGTCTTGTGACATTTATTATATAAAAAATTGGTAGAAAAGCCATGTATGTTTTCAAAACAAAAGGCAAAAAATGTTATGTACAAAGCGAAAAAGATATAGCTAGACCTAGGAATTGGACCAGGCTTCAGTGGGCCAGCATGAGCACGGCCCGATTTTAATGGTCTGAAGCACGACCCGGCACGAAAAAAATGGGCCAGGCTGGCATGGGCCGAATGGCATGCTGGGTTGGGCCAAAAAACCTGGCACAATGGGCAGCCTGGCACGGCCTGAATTGAAACTCGAACTTGTAATTTGTATTTTTTAGAGTCTTCCTTTGCTAATATGAATTTATATTCTACATGAAAGTTGTAGAGAATTTTGAGACACATCTTTTTTATGCAGACAACATTTTTATTTGAGCAACGTATGAATTCATAAAAAAATACGTATTGCACTGTGTAGTTTCGAACCGATGCCACCTCTCTTGGTAATTTGTGTTTTTCCAAGTCTTCCTTTGCTCATATGAATTTATATTCTACATGAAAGTTGTAGATAATTTTGAGACGCATCCTTTTCATGTAGACAAATTTCCCATTGGAACAATGTATGAAGTTATAAAAAAAATATTTAGTGCGATATGTAGTTTCGGACTGACGTCACCTTTCTCGGTAATCTGCATTTTTTGGGGTCCTCATGTGCTCATATGAATTTATATTCTACATAAAAATTGTAGAGAATTTTGAGATGCATCTTTTTCGTATAGGTAACCTTTTCATTTGAGCAATGTATGAATTTATAAAAAAATATTTAATGTGTTGTGTTCTCTCTCGTGCCGTGCTCGGGCCGACCCGGCTCGACAGCAGCCCGGCATGCCTTTGGGCCATGCCAGGCCTTGATTTTGCCAACCGTGCCGGCCCAGCCTGGCACGAAGAAATGATTGGGCCATGCCAACCCGTTTCATGCAGACCTGAAGCACGATGGGTCCGGGCCGTTCCCGGCACGGCCCAAGTCCTACCTCTAGATATAGCTCTCTTGGATTGCCTGTTCATATAATAACTAAACAGGGACTTACACAAGAGCTAGCCAGGCTAAACCAGTTTGAGGGAAAACACACGTGACACAACGCTAAGCTATGACTAATATATCTTGGAAGCATAACACCTCCTAACAGTAACAATAATAATAATCTCAAAAAAAAATAACAATAATAATCAAAAGCTTTAGAATACAGGGCAGACACTGTCAGGGCCCAAGTCGACCCCTTTGGCAGTAGGGCATGAGGCCAGCGGACAGTGCTCCCCTGCCGTTCCCCACCAGCTGATGCTTCGGTTCTCCATTGACAGCGAGAAGTACAGCAGCACCCCCATGAACGCGACGCCGGCGTCCAGCGCCGCGGAGAGGATGTAGTTGTACCTCTTCCACCAAGCCTTCCGGTACCGGAACACAAAGAAGTTGAACACAATGCCGATGAACAGCCACGAGTTGTAGTTCACAGCCGTCGCCGCAGGCATGCTGGCCGTCGCGCCGATCAGCACCGGCAGGTTGATCATCGGTATCCACGCCTTGGTGGGGAACGCCCTGTGGAGCGCGTAAACGACGACGGGGCCCACGGCGCCGGCGAGGAAGAACCAGTTAAGCGCACCGTAGTTGCCGAGCTGGCCGAAGATGCGGCGCGGCCCCACGAGGCCCCAGATGACGGACGCGTCGAAGAAGACGCGGTCGAGCGGGCACGTCCAGGGGCTTCCGGCGGGGAGGAGATTGTCCTGGCAGATGTTGGGGAAGGAGCCGAGCAGCCAATACGCCACGCCGAGGTTCACCGTGGAGGCAACGACCGTGCCGATGAACTGCACGAGGAACATGGACCTGGGAGGGATCTTCATGTAGTGCCCGAGCTTGAAGTCGGCGAGGAAGGACACGGCCTGCGACATGCTAATGTAGCCATACACCTTGAAGCTGACGTTGGCGATGGGCTTGCCGGGAAGTATCAGCCCGATGACGTACTCGGTGATCACGTTGAGCCCCGGCGTCTGGTTCGTCGTCGCCGTGATGATGCTGATGGGCAGCGTGGCTGAGGAGGCCCCACCATGGGAGCTGCACCTCGTCCTTGAGGACGGTGCAGAGGACGAGCGAGACGGCGATGGATAGCGCGAGCATCGCGTAAAACCACCAGCCCGGCGCCTCGTCGTACTTCCTCATGAGCCTTGTGTGCACGTCGGGATTCTCGTTCTGCGACGCGCGGAACCGGCGGTAGATCTCCTTCCCGTGGAACAGCCCGACGTGTGTGACGGTGGCTGCGATCGTCGCGAAGCTGAGCCCGTACAACAGCGCGAAGAACGTGCTCATGTTGATCCGCCCAAGCTGCTGGTACGCGTCCATGTCGATCTCGAACCGGTTGTTCACGATGGCCGTGACGTTGTAGCTCGTGCCGTTGGACATGAACAGGTGGGAAGAGAAGATAGGGAACCTCCGGGCATTGTACAGATCGAATCCCCAGTACGCAGCCGGCACGATCACGTACATGAAGATGGCAAAGCCGGCCAAGATGTTCGCCGTGGCGAAGAACGGCGATATCAGCGGGCTGTAGAGGAACGACGACACGGCCGTCCAGTCGAGGGTGAAGGCGCCGAGTCCGAGACCCTTCATGCCGGAACCCAGCTGCTGCGCCGTGATCGACTTGGAGAAGACCCAACAGACCCAGGAGACGGTCGTCAGCGTCGGGAAGAGGTAGCCTGGCACGGCGTACCACGCGAAGCTGCAGGCGAGCGCCACCATGAAGAACATGGCCCGCGACATGGAGCGGCCACCGCCCTCCTCCTTCTCGTGCAGTGCCCGGAACAGCGACACCTGCACGAGCGTTCCCGGCCACCACATGTGCGACGGCTCGACCACGTACCTGCGCATCAGCCCCGTCCACCCGTACCCGAGCACCTGCGTCGTGGTGATGAGCAGCCAGGCGGCGAAGAACGGGATGGACCGCCGGTAGAACGCGCGGATGATGTCGACGATCATGACGGCGTAGGCGGACCCGTTTCCGAATGCGCATCCGGCGTTGGCAAAGATGAAGATGAGCACGTGCTCCTTGATGTTGAAGGGCCCCGGGTTGAGGGAGAACTCCGCGCCGCCGAGGAGCACGGGGGCCTTGAACTTGCGCCGCGGCAGCACGCGGGCGAGGAGGTGGCCGAGCGGGAGCGACGCCACCTGCACGGTGATCTGGGTGACGATGAGTGGCTCGGTGCGGTAGGAGAAGAACTGGTTGAGGAAGCTCATGAGCACGCACGAGACCAGCCCGAGGCACCACATCCGGAACGTCCACACCGGTAACGACGGGTCGTCGACGACAGGGACGGTCAGCCGGACCTCCTCGATCGGCGACGCATCGTTCTCCTCTGCAATCATCTCGCCGAGGCCGCCCTCGACGTCCGCGATCTCACCCATCGTGTCGTGTCGTGTGTACAGAGTGTTTTTTTTTTATTGTAACGTGTGTACAGAGTGGTCGTCGTCGATTGGTGGAAGCGCGCTTTATATTGTGGTGTGGCGCGCGCTCAACGAGGCAACTCCGAAAGTAGTCGTTACTCGCCGCGTCCGTCTACTAGTCGGCGACAACGGCGACAACGGCGACGGGAAAGGGTATAGCCGTATAGTGCACGATCGAACTCGGCACCGATTGCAATACAGTTATGGCTAGGGATGAAAACGGGTCGGCTAATACCCGATCTGTATCCGTATCAACATAAATTTTAATAAAAATTAGGTAAGATCTGAATTTGGAATGTTAACTCGTCTTGTCCTGAGACTTGGGGTCTTCCTCGGTGTCCTGGAACCTTCTTTCAGGGTCCTCGATATCTACTTGAGTATAAAAGCCAGGCATAACTACGCAATTTGAATAATGATGTATGTATGAATGAGGAATAACCTCTAATGTCTAAATTGGGGTTTTACGAACCATCAAATAAACATGAATGAATATGCCCTAGTTTCCCATAGTTACTGTTTCCCTTGCTGGAAAACTAATTTTGGAAATTAATTATAGAATTTTTAAAATATTACACAAAAGCGTTTAGGTTCTTAATTTACAGTGCAAATTTTATTAAGGGTAAAAGTGGAATAAATATTTTTAATAATTTGCTTTTGATTTAAAGGGGGTTTTTATAAAATTTTCATAATTTTTGGAGTCAAATGGGTATTTTAAATAAATTTATTTGATTAACAGCAATTTAATTCCTTAAGAAAAAAGTTTTAAATACCACTAATATTTGAACAGTGGACAAGGGTAATGCTAAAAATGTTCAAATAATTATATTAAATCCCAATCTATATCTAAACTGTTTTGGAATTTTACCATGATTTATGGAAATCATTTAAATAGATAGATTAATTCCTTTAATAGGAAAATATGGCTTTTGGATTAATACAGGGGACAAAAATTGGCTACTGTTCATAGTTATAATTTTATTAAATCAAGAATGCACTATAGTATTTATCATAATTTTTTCAACATTTTTAGGAGTTGAAATTATATTTTTAGAAAATTGTTAACACATACTGGATTATTTAAAATAGATAAAGATTTGAAATACTGGAAAAACAATAATGGGCCTAGCCCCACACTAAGCGGACCGAAGTCACGCGAAGCAGCCCACAACGGGCCATCCGTCAAGGGGCCAAGGCGCTTTCTAAAATGCGCAAACCTACGGGGAACACGTATTTTCAGGAATATTCTTCCACTAGAACTGACCAGTAGGTCCATAGTGCCTACCTGTCAGCAACTGCACTGTGAGGATAATGGAACCATGATGCCAGACTAGCGTCAGGTCGTCATCCTCTGCTGGAAAAAGCACGTGCGACCTGGAGAGCACTGGTAGAGCTCAGCTGGCCGGCGGACCGGTACAAGGCAGCGCGAGGAAACCACAAAAATGGAATCTTCATGCCAGCCCGCTCCTAATTAAGGGTGGCAACGGCACGACGAACGGGTGTGAGGGTGCAAAAACAGTGACTGTTAATGCATCCTCACCACAACACAGCTGTCCAGGTTTCCAGTTGTGTTTAGACATAATACAAACCTGCAACGATAGCTTAAAATTTTACAGAGTACTTTACAACAGAAGTAGTGGTCTATTGACCAAGTTTTACAAACCCAAGGTCTTAGTGCCTCAACTGCCACAGGTAACCTGAGCGTGAGGACTACCCTAGAACTCAAAGTCCTAGTGCAAGTTGTTTATTTGTATAATATGCACACGTTAACATGAAACGGCTTAGGATAATATTATTATATAATTTTCTATTGTTTTCATGAATTAGTCGGCTTAGCATTGCTTAGATAGTCTTCGGAGAGTGGTTTCCACTCTTGTGAGCCATTAATGCATTGGATATGAGATAGTTGAGTATGACAATGGAGAACTTAGGATTTATAATAGGCTAGTTCACTCTTTAATTAAAATTTGACCAACTAATAATTTCACTCGAAGCGGGTGACCCGAGTCAACGCTCCGGTTCCTAAGGACCGATGATCGTGATGGATTTAACCGAGAAGTTATCGTGTGACCGCAAGCTCGATATGAGACGTGGCTTAATCTAGAGGGAGAATAATGTTGGGATTGTCACCGTACTTGCACCGTAGGTGGGATCCTGAGGGATGCATCATCACTGGTGTATTGCCCGGAAGGAGTTCTAGGGTACTTATGTGAATATCATGTATGACCATGACAAGTTTGGGGTAAGTATTCTAATTGGTCTTATTATGATGCTTTCCGACAGGAGAGTATCATGTCTTGCGGAAAAAGCGTACAACATCTACAGAGTGTAAATCTATTCGAATGGTCGTGCTCCGGGTTATGAGCATCTTTGTGGTTTTTCACATTGTAGTACACCTCTTAATTAATTTGACTTAGGTAAGGTTTATCCGGCTGTGTGCTGCTATTAGATGATCTGTGATGAATGAGAATGATATTGAGACTATGCGATGAGACAATGAAAACTTGAGACATGAGACATTTAGATTGAGAATTATACTATGTTAAGGTTACGGTTAAGATTAATCATGAGAATTGTTTAATATTTATTTATTATTTCTCAAATGCTTTTCTACTGTTAGTAAAATGTTTTTATGCAAATAAACCATTACCTTTTCTAGGGTGAGCCTACTCTAACCCTTCCTAGAAAAGACTTGCTAGCATTTGTGTGCTAACCCTGCTTTTATTCGGGGCTGTTTAGTTCACAAGCAGGACAGGAGTACGATTACGAGCAGAAGTATGTTGCCAATTTTCCGAAAGGTGCCCCGGACCACTAGTTGCTTCCCGTTCAGTGTGTACCTGTGGCCGTGATGGGACATTATCTTTATTTGTTTTCTTTTTTGCATTAGTCAGGACTTGATGTTATGAACTAGTGTAATAAGTGGCTTCGCCGCACTCTAATTTATTTTATTAGTTAATGCAGTGTTTGTATTGATACTTTATCTTTGTTGTACTATGTGTATGAGCATTGATCCATGGGACCCATATTTTTAACATAGAGAGGTTCGGTTTAGTAAAACCGGGTCCTGACAGAGGGAAATCATATGTTAACCAATTTGGAGCCTGCACAAATCAAAACACGCAAAAACTCAAGAATCAGAAGAGCATACTATGTGACTGACAAACAAGTTATCCTAAGTTGGTAATCACACATGAAAAAATATGAAGTCATCAACAAGAATATGGGGAGGGAAATTTTTAAATTAATAATAACAAAAAGAAAGCAGATGAGGGAGGGATGGGCAGGGAAGAGCAGCGGCAGCCGGAGGGGTGGAAGCTATCATTCAATCTAGTACGAGAGGAACGTTGATTCACACAATTGGTCATCGTGTTTGGTTAAAAAGCCAGTGGCGCAAAGCTATTGTGTGATGGATTATGACTGAATGCCTCTAAATCAAAATCCACAGCGACGTCTACGCCTGCCACTATCGGTGGAGAGTGAGGCCTTTTTTGATAGGGTGGAGGGTGAGGCCTTAAGGGGCAGCATCGCCAATCGGAGAGACGAGTGACGGCAACGACTTCTAGGTGAGGAGAGGAAGGGGAAGAGAGAGTACCGGGAGAGGGGAGCAAGGGAGAGCGGCAGGGGTTGAAGGAGGAGGAAGCTACGTCGTCGCCTGATGGGATGGCAATCATACGGGGAAGGGAAGTAGAAGGAGACTAGGCATGGCAATCGGGCGGGTGGGCATGGGTAACAGAATCACGAACCAGTACCCATGTTGGAAAACCGTACCCATACCCATACCATACCCACCCACGGGTATTAAACCTAAAAGCATCTCCAGCAGATGTTTCTAAAATCGAGTCTCTATACACCTACTCTAAATCACTATTTATTCTCTATATTTCCATCCTCTCTAGTAGAATCTCTATCCAGAGAAACTATAGAGGCTGACATAGAGAGCCTCCAAATTTAGAGGCTGGGAGAGAGAAACTCTAAATTTAGAGGCTGAGATAGAAACTCTGCTAGAGAACGAGAGACTCTAAATATAAAGAAGATTATGTTTTAGAGACTATGCGAAAGTTTCTCTAACCCATATCCGTATGTCTCCCCCCATTTTTGATTTCTCTCCCACTCTTTCACTCCTAGATCTCTGGCAGTGTGTGGGCCTCATCCCCAACTTCACTCCCTTCATCTCCCCTGTTCCGACCTCTCCCCACTTCACTAAGCCATGGCCTATTTCCTTTCGTCTCCCTTGCCACCGCTTCCATCTCCAACCGCCTCGCCAGCACCGCAGCTAGCTTGTCCACCCGCCTCGCCGCTGTGTGAGGAGGAGCCGGCGTCCTACGAGGAGTCTGGCGGTGAGGAGGCTCACGAAGAGGAGCCCGCTGGCGAGGAGACCCACGAGGAGGAGCCGGTGCCCCTATGAGGAGCCCGCCGGTGAGGAGGCCCACAAGGAGGAACCCGCGGAGGACAGCGAGGAGAGAACTATGTATTAGAAAACTTTCCTCCGTTCGATTCTAGGTTATACTACACTAGAATCCGTGCACCCAAAGTGTAGACTTCCCAACATAATACATTCTTCTATTAAAGTAAAAGTTGAAAATCCTCCTTTGCTGAAATGAATCTAGGAGATGTTTGCGGCCGTATGCAGCCCTTGTCAAGGGCATTTAAGTACATTATAGTGCTTATTGATGCTTTCTCAAAGTGGTCAAATATATGCTTTCTCTTCACAAGGAACCATGCATCTGCGAAGCTTATCTGCGGATCATAAGAATTGAGAATACATTCCTGATCATCATCATCATGTGAAGTCTAGGACAATGATAGAGATTTAACTTCAAAAGCATTTGATGATCATTGTACTACATTAAAAATTAAAGTATAACACTAAGTACCTCATGTTCACACGCAGAATAGACTAGAAATGGATTAGAAATGTCTAGCCACTCTTACAGAGTTATAATTTATAAAGTAAAGGACAAGATGTCCTACAATTAGCCCTCATAAATTAGTGCAAGGGACATATAGTCCTACAACATCCAACTAGTGCAAAGGGGTTATACTGAAAATTTGTTACATTTGAATGCATGGTTTATGTACCTATATCACACTCGCAATGAATTTGAAAATGTCCGAGGATCAATTCCTGTCGTTAGGGGAGGAATAGAACCCCTGAAAGAATAATACCGAGGAATCACGTGGAAAGCCACAAGGACCCCGCGCATGACCCCACCACACCAGTAAAGCAAATGTAGAAGTCTAGAAGACAATTAATGAAATAAAGAGCTAAACAAATAAATTGCCTAATCATTTTTGTGATTTGAAGAGTGTAATCAAGTCACATTACACGTAGTAATGCACCAGAGATGATTGAAATACCATATAAGATAGCCCTCGTACCGTTCAGAAGCCTAAGAGAAAAAAAACAGGAAACCGGTTCCTCGAATCCTAAGGTATCCGAAGACGTCTGGAGAAAAAGACATAAGAGGGCTTGTCACAATCGATCACAGAAATGCCCCAATAGAAGAACAGGGAGCAAGTTGAGACCTGGCACTGGAGAGCAACTTGCTAACGAGGCACTTCCAGATTGGAATCTTCCATTGCAGGGAAATGCCGATGAAAATATGTGTGCACATAATGAAAAGGAATTAAAGGAACTTGCTCCCATGATGAGAAATAGCGGTAAAGAGCAAGTAGAAGTGAAAGAAGCACTCCGATGAAGAAATGACCATAAATTATATATTAGCGAGGAAATTTATGAATAGAGAAATAACCATTTGTCGACGATTTGCGTCGGCAATGTATTTTATAGGGCTATGCGAAAGATCACAACTACGATGGTAGCACAGGGAGCCGAATTTATACAGGTTTGGGCCCTCGGGGGGAGGTAATACCCTACTCCTGTGCTCATGGATTGTATTATGGTGGATCTCGAGAACGTCGAGATGTCTATGATAATCTACGATCGGATGAGATGTGGGATGCCGAACTAGGGGCCCCGGATCCCCTTTATATAGTCCAAAGGGCCGGGTTACAGATAGAATCCCTAATCCGTATATGGAAGATACAGATATAACCGAGTCGGTTACGCCTATATCTATGTATTCGAGTAGGAGACGAGTTCGTTTCCTTGTAGAGCATGTTGGGCCACGCCAGCCTCCAGGCCTGTCTTCTGGAAGATCCAATCAACTCGGCCCAAAGAGGTGGTGCGTCCAATTGTACTTCTCCGGATACCCGAGGCCCATGTTATCCACACCACTATCGACATAAATTTTTTTAAATAAATTTGCCATTATTGTTAAACTCAACTCAAAGCCTACATCTCACATAGAGTGCAAGAAAAGACAAATTTGGGAAGAATGGAAGAAGGCAATTACCATGGAACATGCATCTCTAAAGAAAAGAGAGGTTTTACGGCCCATAAGCTACAACCCTACCCATGTAAATGGGTATTTTGTTTGGAAAAGAAATGAATATGAAGTGATAAGTACAAAGCACGGCTGCTCGCTCAAGGTTTCATTAATGCAAGAAACCTATTCCCTGATCAAGGGCAAAATTAACTTTAGATATTTGATCTTGTTGGCAGAAAATGAATTTGACAATGAAATTGAAGGATGTAGTCACTGAATATATGAATAGAGACTTAGATTCAGACTTGTATATGAAGATACATGAAGTATCGTTGTCCTGAACTAAGATAGAACAAATAGAAATCTATATAATGTAACTCTGAGAGTCACCATATGAACTAAAGTAAAGAAAAAGAAGAAGCAAGATCATACTTGAAGTATGAGAAAGAAATAAATGATTTGCCTACTGCAGCTTAGGCTTGTATCTTGAGCATATGTCTGAAGGGATTCTGGTACACCAGTCAACCTACACTAAGAAAGTATTAGAAAGATTTGGCTTTGAGAATGCATAAACAAAACACAAATGGTCGATATGTCCTTGCAAGAAGACAAGTAATCGTACAGATCTAGAGAAGAGGAGGAAGTCCTGGGACATGAAGTCCTATATTTGTGTGCAATTGGAAGTGCCCATGTACCTCGTGAATAGCATACGGCCGGGCATTGCATTTGCCGTTACTTCGCTGGCTTGGTACAGTGCAGAGCCCACAAAAGGGCATTAAAAGAAATTAAGGACATCCTCCGCTACTTCCAAAAAGCAGAGATCTTGAATAGAAATAACCAAGACTTGAATATAAATTTGAATATGAATATGTTTTCCTATATGGTGGAACTAGAATCTTATAGAAGTCGTCGATACAGACACTTATATCAATGTCGACAAACCACTTGGAAATCATAGCATTGAATGAAGCTTGTTATGAATATACATGGCTTCGAAAAAGAATATTCCACATCTAGATGTTGTGTAGAATGAATTTTAAATGAATCCCTACCATCATATATGAAGATATTGAAGCTTGTGATGTTTAAATGCAAATGAGCTACTTGAAGAGCAATTTGATGAAGCTAATTAAACCCTAAATTCCTCTATTCTTATGAAATGCATAACACGAAAGAAATAATTATTTAGCACACAAAGATTAGAGAAGTGCAGAATTCAGGGAGAGAAACTTTACGCACTTTGAATTAAATCTTGAACATGAAGTTGAAGTACCCGATATAAACTCGAAGATTAGAAACCATAATTAGGTGGATTGTAGTATTTTTTTCCTAACGTGAGTTTTCATTGAAGTTTCTAACATGAGGTTTTTAACGAGGCAATCCGGGCAACACAGCAAGCATATGTTATGTACTATTTCTCTAAGAATTTTTTCTACTAGGTTTTTATGAAGTTTTGATGATGCACATGGATCTCATGGCTAGTGAAAGTGCATCTAGGCACTTAAGTGATTTTGGTGATTAATGACAAACACATATAGTGACAACTATTTGTAAATGACAAATTTGTGTAAATGCTTGGCTAAGTAATTGCCTAGTGACAAACCTCTAATATGCTTATTGCCTTGAGACTAATATGTTTATTGTAAAGATTTGTTTAGTCTCACCCCATTTAGAGGAAACCCTATATAAGCTATCCATCCTAACAAGGTATGCGTTATACTAATCATATTGTTGATATTAACACACTTACTTGTTGATCTTATTTAGTCTCATAAGTACAAGTAGGTTAGATTGCTAATTAAGGTATGTCTTAGTTAGAGTTAAACTTCACATTGATATGAATTGGTTTGTGCATGTGTACCTTGTTTATATATCTTCTCATGCACATCACTTAGTGAAGTTTAATCTAGATTGTTCCACAACTTCACTCTTGCTTAAATATGATTTGCACATGTGTAATTCTTGTATATTCTATCATGTGCATCATTAAGTGAAGATTATGGTACTTACCATGATTTAGTTGATTCATCTTTCTGGCAATCATCTCTTTAGTACATATAGATTAATTGTATATTCATCGTGGTGCACTTAGTAGAGATCTTTTCTATGTCAAGTGTTTTCATTTAATATCGTGCTTATTTATATGAAACACTTGACACACCTTAATTGCTCACAAATATCAACTTATTCATATCCATTGAGCTTTTGGGACTAATACCTTTCATGAGTGGTTTGGAAAGATTTAGGTCTTGTGAGTATGTGTGATGACCAAGGTATATTAAAGGATAACGGTTAAGCCGAGGTCAACAAGACGACGGTGTCATCAAGAGTTGAGGACTAAGTCAAGATCGACTTGGCGTAGAGATCGTCGGAGAGGATAAGTCAAGGTCGATGGGATGAGAGTCTCATGAGGTGAACCAAGTCAAGGTTGACAAGGCGAAAGCGTCATCAATCATTTATTGAAGGTCATCACGCATAATGCATCCAAGGAGAAGACAGCATGTGAATTGAATGTAAGACTTAGTTTTCTCGTTTGAATTTGAGTCTAAGGATTGTCGTACTATTAAGAGGGATGTAACGTCGAATGACTTAGATATGTCTCAAGTGCTCAAGTGATATATATTTGTGAAAGATTGAGAGACACAAATCACATCTTGTATACCTAAGTGTAGGGGGTTTGGTGTGAGGGGAAGAAGTGTTGGTGGTGTCGGGAAGTGAGGATTTTGGGCCTATCTTGCCTTCCTTGTGATTTCTGCACTTATCCTTTGGGATTTGGGTAGTGAGACCTTGTTTGTTGTGTAGCCCTTGTTCTTAGCTTTCCGTAGAGCCCAAGATCACCCAAAACAGAGTCCGGAGTCAAAAGTTACGCCTATTTTCGTCGGGCTGCGCTGTGAGCTGAATTAATATCTGTGGGGCCCTAAATTTCAGCCCACCACTTGATCTGCACTAGTTCCTGGATCAGTACACTAATGCACATCATTCACATAGCCGGATCATTACATACAAGCGGAAGACTTAAATTACATAAAATACCTGTATTAAGCACGGAGGCTAATAAGTGTTTACAACACGGCACATTGGCCCGAATATTCTAAATGTTCAAAAGATCAGAGTGCGGAGACCCAAAAGAGGCAAAAGAGTCTCGTGCCAGCTATGCCTAAGCACTAGACTGGAGAAACGCCCTAAGCCTCGCCCTGGTCGTCAGTAAAGTCCTGTCCTTCATCTTCATGGCAGGCGTACTGATCCTGCTCATATTCTCCATCTAAAAGAGAATATGAATGTGAGGTGAGTGTCATCCAAACACTGGCGAGCTAGATTCCAACCTAATGCAATTAATGATAGTGGTTCCAAAGGAAAGGTTGGGGCTCATTTAGTTTGCAAAAAGCAAGCTTTATAAGTCAAAGCCTATGACTTAGCATATTTTCACCAAAGTTCTACTAATCAATGTCTTTCATTTTTATTCCACGACAGTTTCCTTGTACACTGCCAAACATTCCCATACCACGACAGTTTCCATGAACACTGACAAATGTCTCCAAACAACCACGCCATCATCTTCCGGGTGTGGCGCACCCGTTGTGGATCTTACGCCAGCGAAGTGCCCGATCTTCCCTAGCCGAGTTGACACGCCCGCACTAGAGTCACGGCTCCCTGTCACGTAAGACCTAGATCACCCGTTAGGATGACGACCTACTCCTATCTTCACCTCGGACTAGGGGTTTACCCTGACGCTATCCAGCAAATCAGCCCCTAAGTCCGCTTTCTGCGCACAAGAATGGCCACGCGTTGTGCAGCAGAACCCCATGGGCGACTTATAGCTACGCTGAAACAACTCGCGCTCCGCCTAGCACAAATGAAGCTTGGCGCCAGCACCAAAGACACTGAAGTCACGCAGCAGAACCCCTTAGGCGACATAAAGCTACGTGAAAACAACTCGCGCTCCGACTGGCACAGCCGAGCTTGGCTGCCCAGCACCATCTCCGTGATCCAGCCTTCCTTCAAACCATGTAGCCCAGCTACATCACAACCATATCCATAACCAGAACACCTCGGTGTCCCCAATCACACATACTGGCATGCCAGGCCCAATATCCAGTAAACCAAGTTGATATGTTCATCATGTCCGGTGAATGTCGGTTCACCGTTCCGAGGCGACTAAGCCTAAATTAATAATTGGACCTGAGCAATGTCTGAGCAAGATTTTAACCAAGACTTAAGAGTCTAAAATCATTTTTCTTCAACCTAATGGGCTGTCAAGGGTGATTATCAAGGCAATCATTCATAAGGTCAAAGGACAGATGATAAATTCAAGGCAATATCATCAAGGTAGAATAAATACAAATGATAGCATGGCATGATAAATCATGATTAAACAAGTAGGCATAAATACTTAAAAGAGCATGCAATTTTGTAATTATAAATAAAATATTTTAAGAAAACTGGGATTCACTATGATTCTTTTGGATGTTAACTCGTACTAGGGAAAGTATAAGCTCTCCCTAATAAAAGTAACACCTAAAGGAAAGGCTGTTAACTCGCACTAGGGAAAATCGAGATTCTCCCTAGTAAAAGCAAACATCCTATAGGGTGGAAATTAACTCGCCTTGGTCCTGCGGGTAGTGAGGGTCGTCCTGTTGATCTTCGAAGTGTCCTTCCGGATCCTCGGCGTCTATTAATCGAAATAATATTTGGGAAACAATAAATAAAACACCAATATGCGGTAGGAATCATGATGTATGAAATGCTTTCATCGATTCTAGTGATTGGTCGAGTGATGATAATTTCTAACCTAGATATCAAGAAAGTTCCATGATCCTTTTATTATATAATAGTTTATAGAAGATTACGGTAGATCGGCGTTATGACGATGATATATGATGATGCAAAAATGTTACCCTTAATAGACTACCCATAGATTTAGCAAATAGACGTATAAAGCAAAAATAGGTTTTTGTTTGAAGTATTTCCTTTATCTTCTCTGCGTGTCATTATACTCTTAGTCATGACGGGGCTTAAGTGCGTGAGAGATAAAACTTTAAGTTATCTATGTATTCTACACGTACAGATAACTATATATGTTTATAAATGGTCGTGAGATTGGTTATCTTGAGGCCTATTTAAAATAGAACTTAATTGTCATATATTGCTGTAAATTATCTACATTGGATAGGTTTAGCAATTTGATTAACCAAATTACCAAGTGGTTCTAGTAAACTATGAATATTAATTATGTCGATAAATAAATGACAAGTGTTTATAAGTTGTATTATAAAGTTTTTATCTTTCTTAAGTCCAGAAAGTTATTTCCTGCTTCACATGAATTTCACAGATTTTATTGAGTGTTAAATAAATTTTTAATAGCAAAAACTCAATTCTGGGATTTATTCCATATAGATTAATATCTTAAGGACAAACCCATGAATTATATTTCGGAATATTCTATGAGTACTGTTCATGATTATATTTTTATTAAATCCAGCATGGATTCTAGTATTTATCATAATTTTTCTAGCAATTTTAGAGATATCTAGCTATTTTTAATAAATCGACTTTATATTTTGCATTTGTTTAAATAGCTAAATCCGAGAAAATTCGGATGAACAGTATTGGGCCGGCCCGCTAACTTCATGGCGGGCGGATCCACGCCGGCGTAATCCGAATGGCGTAACGCTGAAGGAAGGCGCCGCTTGGTGGTGGCGCTTTTCCACTCATCCTGACATGTGGGCCATGGGACCCATTCGTCAGTGACGTCCGGTTTTAACGCGCGCAGGATTTAAATCCGACGGCTCCGCGCACGCATCTTGGCGCGGATCTAACGGCCGGGACTTCGTCGTCCACCTCCAACCGGGACGACGCGATGACGTCATGAAACCGACGATCTTCCAGCGACGCGGCGGCGGAGCTACAGTGCACTAGAAAAGGAGTTCTAGGGCGCTATGGAATCCTTATGGAAACCGCTACAACGTGTTTCGAGCTGCTCGCCGGCGACGGCATGGATCGGCGGCGAGCCTAGCGGCGGCGGAGAACATTCTCGGAAGCGAAAGTCTACGGCAAATCAACGTTCTAGAAGCTAAAGGGAACTGCGTATAAGCACTAGGGAAGCTTGGGGATGCTTATCGTGCTTACGGACGGGCCGGAAGAGGCGTGGATCGGGCTAGCGACGTTGAGGCCGAACGGGGCGGAAACAGGGCTCACGGTGCCAAGGAGCTTCGGGGGTCCTCGGGACCAATTAACCTAGGCGAAAGTTCGGCGAGGGTGAGGGGATGCTCGATACGAAAGCAATCGGCAGGGGACTCACCGAGAAGGGAGAAATCGAAAGGGGGAAGAATCGGGTGGCCGGCGACAGTGAGAGCAATCTGGCGAGCTCGAGGCTTCCCAATCCAATTCCTTCGGGTAGGAGTGAGGTGAGGGCCTGGCGAAGCTAAGGCGCGCACAGGTTGGGTGAATGGGTGTGTGGTTTGGGCTGTCCACGTGAGGAAGGCCGGAGCCGTTGTGGC
The DNA here is from genome assembly GCA_036346145.1 of Olyra latifolia. Lineage (NCBI taxonomy): Eukaryota > Viridiplantae > Streptophyta > Magnoliopsida > Poales > Poaceae > Olyra > Olyra latifolia. The sequence continues at coordinate 32,828,781 of CM070523.1, forward strand.
ACGGCCGGGTTTTAAGCTCGGTCTGGGCACGACCATTGTCCGGCGGTTGCAAGGAAGTGCGGGGCGGTTACTAGGTAGCTCGGGTGCTGGTTGGTTGGCACGGGCGGTGGCCAGAGCACGCGCGATGGGTTCATATATGTTTCTATATATATACACATACATTAATAAGATCCAAAGGTGTATTATGCATAATGTATTTAATGTAAACACTTACTTGTGTGATAAATTTTCATCGTGTATATATATCATTTATCTATGTTTATTCAATCATATAATTATTAGTATACTTGGATGAAGTTTTCTTGATTTCTTATGTGTATATGTGTATATTTATTTATATAAGTGAGCCGAGGGAATTTTAATGAGTTATCTATCCTTTTTCTGAATTCTTTATCCTTTTCTTTTAATGAATCTAGATTTATCATGGTAGGAGCTCTAGTTGAGTTATTAATTTTCCTATATTAGGTATCTTTAGTGAGTTGTTTAGCCTAAAAAAATTTTTATAGGTCTATATGAGAAGTTTAAAGGAATAAATATGTGCAGGAATTATCTGCAACCAATCGCACTTACGAGAGTGATTTTGAGAATATAAACATACACGATTTTTGGCTGTTACAATATCGGACTATCCGATATTCTGAAGTTCCGATCCTCTATCCGATTGACCCCTCTCTGTCATAAAATATTGGATACTCCGATATGGACATTGGATACTCCGATATGTCACAGAATGGTCTAAACGGCTAGATTTTAGGGTTCTCTATTTAAAACCTCTCCTTCCCCACTTCGTGGAGATTTTTGGAGGAGGGTATTCCTGGGTGGAATGAGTGCTAAACCCTTGTGTTCTTGAGCCCCAAACACCTCTTCGCTCTTAGATCTTAGTGATCCCCTTTGAGAGAAGGGTTGGGAAGAGTTGGAGAAGGGAAGTGCTAAGGTTGTGAGAGATTTGATCTAGTGAGCACTTGAGTTCATCTCAAAGCTTATTCTTCATGAGCATTTGTTACTCTTGGAGGTTGAGGACTCCTAGACGGCTAGGAGGTCGCCTACGAGCCACCGGTGCTTTGTATGATTGGCCGTGGGAAGGTTGTGAAGGCCCGGTCTCCGCCTCCGCAAGGAAAGGAGCCAAGCGAGTGAAACCAAGGGAGCTTGGTGCGGACCTTGGTGAGGGAAAGGGTTGAAAGAGACCCGGGCTTAAGTATGACCGAGTCTACCTCGATGGAGACGTAGGATCACCTCAAGGATCCGAACTTCGGGAAACAAATCGACGCGTCTCTTATTCACTTTGGTTTTACCTCTTTTACTCTCTTTACTTGATTCTCTTTGTGATTCAGTTATCATTCTGATTGAGTAGCTTTGCTAGCTCCTACTGCATAGTTACATGCTTGAGAATATTTGGTTGTGGGTGGTATACTTGATTGTGAGCAGATTTAAGCATTTCTATTTTGAGCATATCGGAGTATCCGATATAGACATCGGATAGTCCGATCCACATCGGAGTATCCGATATCCATATCAGATAGTCCGATATTTATATTCCGCTGCTTAATTGTTTCAAATTTGTAGTCGCATATTCACCCCCCTCTAGGCGACATCCGGTCCTTTCAGCTAGGTCCAAAGGAAAGTGCTTGCAAACCGGCCCACAAAGGGCCCAATATGAGCTCTAACCAAAACCCTAACTGTCACTATATAAAGAAGAGGATACCTCATTGTAAACAGATCAAAGAATAATAAAGCAACATCCCTTCTATATCTCTATGTTCATGTTCTTCTTGTTCATGTTTTGCAGACCCTGAGAGAATGGAGAAACCCTAGACTACACCCAGTAGTAAGGGTTTTTCAATAATTGCTAGTCCAACTATGGATCAAGGGAAGCTAGAGATGGCCCCGTAGCTAATGTGTTGGAACACCAAGGCAACAACCTCATCCAGTGAACGCAAGGAGGCTGTGGTGCTAGTAAGATCGATCCTGAAGCTAACAGTTGCAACTCTACCTTACAATGATCCTTGAAGCTCTATATGTAGGGGCAGAGCCACATATAGTAGCTAGAGGGTGCACTTGATCCTGGGTCAAAAAAGTTTTAGCAAGGATGAAGTCGTATTTTCAAACAAGTATATCTCCAAGCCCAATAGTTGTGCATCTGGTAAGTCAATCCAACTAGCTAGTGTGTAAGTCAACCCTAGTCATCCTTGGTCCAGCTAAGTATACAGCGGCATGAACTCGAACAGTGGGAGGGACGCAAGGAGCTGCAGTGCCTTCTGGAAGATAGACTATAAATCCCGGAGGGCTTGGGTTGGCTTGGACCCCATCAGCATTTGGGATTTGGGAAATGTTTGGTTGCTTGCCGCTTGCGCTTGGTTTCGTTGGTGGGCTTAAGATAAGGCGACAGTGTTTTGGGCTACCGCTACTGGGCTGTGAACATGAAGTTGGGATGTAGCCTGTGGCGCGGTGGTGGCTAATGATGCATATATTTTTTTAATACTCCCTCCGATTGGAAATGTAAGGGGTTTTAGGTCTCTATAATATTTGTAAAATATAAGGGGTTCCAGTATCCCAAGGCTAAATTTAGCCTATTTCTTCCAGTTTTGCTCTTGTTCCATTTAATTGCCCTTGTACAATTTCTATGTCTCTTTTTTTGTGGATGGACTGCAGATCGTACTTTTATGAACAATAACTAAGGGTATTTAATGAACAATAACTAAGGGTATTTTAGTCTATTCACCAAGCTTCTTAGTATGTGTGCACAAGGCTAAAACCTCTTACATTTCCAATCGGAGGGAGTAGAAAACATTGTTAATTTTTATTATGTTTTTATGGATTAACTTTATATAGCATTCATGATTTAAATTATCAATATTTTAAATTCCAAAATTAGTAAGTTACATGATATGCATTATTAAGATGTCACATAACTTACATTTATGTATGTTTTTATTTGAAATCCGTTGCAACGCACAAACACTAGGCTAGTTATAACCAAAGTTATGGCTCCTGGACAAAAACTTTAAAGGAAATTTGGCGCTAGGACACTAAATTTCATGCCATTTCTTGTAGGACACCAGTGAATCACGGACATATGTTTTAGGGCCTACATCTTAACATGAAATTTGGAGTATCCTCTGGCCAATTTTACTAAAGTTTAGGCATGTTTGGTTCAACGCGTACTATGGGTGAGACTAGTGTTTGATAGAATGCCACGCTTGAGACTTTGCCGTACTTTCTTAGCCCATTGTCTGACACGTCCTATCCACGTTCTTGTGCAAAATTTTGCCATAGCTATGCATGATGCACGCTGCAAACTCCCAGCCAAGGTGAGTACCTGTCCAGCCTGCGCCGCAGCGTCGCTATCGCTGTATATCCTCCGATGAAAACCGCCACGTGCGCCAAATTTCACGCGATCCCTCCATGCGCCCTCCGCCCCTCCCCCAATCGCCGCTCTATGGCGACGCGTCAAGGTTTCCTCGCTCGGCCCCTCGACCATTTTCGCCAGCTCCATCGGACGCGAGGTCGAGCGGTGCGCAGATTAATTAGTTAGAAAAAAGATTTAGCAATTCTAGCATCACCACGTGCATAGCAATACAGTACTGTAGTCTGCATAGCATAGGTGCACCATCCAACAACAACCCGTATGTGATTCTAAATGATTTACGACGCGTACGTCTTAGTGCAGCTTGCTAGTGACGAGCTACATACCTACCTAATCTGCAGCAGTATGTTGCTGTCGCTGCCCATGACGTGCGCACGTCGCTGCTACTATTTCGATGGACTACCCTGTAGAGTCTTGCCTCTGCTACCCGAAACCTGTCGGTCGCATACTCGCAGGGAATATCTGGTAGTTAGGAGATCGATCCTCCCATGCCGTGGCACAGCTCACCGCCGACGAGCTGGCTATTTTACGTCTATCTAGGGTCTAGGGAGGCTGGCATGGCTGCTTCGGTTTGATTTGCATGTTTGTCTGGACTGAAACGTTGCACCTTGATGCCTACTGCTCCGTCCCTAAAAACATGTCATTCTAAAAAATTTTGAGTAGATTAAAGAGAGTATATATAGGTAGGAATCTAGAGTACTTTATAGTGTTGGGAGAAGAATATATAAGTACTTTATAGTGGTGAGGGGAATCTATAGGTATTTTATAGAGGTGAGAGAAGAATCTAGCAATTATTGCCCTAAAGTGACATGTTTTTAGGGACAAATTTTAAATCGTAGAATGATATGTTTTTAGGGATGGAGGGAGTAGCTAGCTAGCTCTCTTTTTCTGAATATTCAGCGAGTACAGGATTGACACTATGTGCAGTGTGCTCGACATGGGAAGCTGATTTCGTCTCCGTCCGTTAATTGTTATGTAATAGAAGTTTATGATAGTCGTTTTACAGTTTCATGCTATGAGGAACGATAAGTTTTCCAGAAATTCTCACGGGAGACGAAAACATCCTGCCCTTGATTAGGTGGGTCAGAGTTAAAGTTCAAACATCACGGCTATTGGAATTTTTTTATATTAAAAACGAAACAAGTTAGAAATTCTAAAAGAAATCGAAACATCTAGTTCTTCATCAAGTAGATCCCAATTAAAGGTAAGCTATGGTCGCTGTTGATGTTATTATTACTTAAATATAGTAACTTAGAAAAAAAGATAATATATTCATCTTATTGGTTGGTCCTATCATGCAAGAAAAAGGTTTGGACTAGAGAGCAATCCATAGATGCTCTTCCCTACTGCCCACTTCTCCCTGCTGCACATGACTCTCCTCCTAGCTCCTCTTCTCCCCCTATGCCCTCCCCTCTCCTACAACAGACATCTCTCATCCTCCCTTCTTCTTCTCCTTGCAACAATTGCCTCCCCTCTTCTCCCCTTCGGTCTATCCTTCCAATGCAACAACTATCTCTCCAGCTTATGTAGCATGAGCTATAGCAAGGATTCGATGGGAAGCGGTAGGTGATGACACTGAGCTAGGCGCCAGCAAAGGGCTCATGCGACGACGCTAAGCTAGACAGCGCCTAGGCGAGAGAGAGAGAGGGCTGCTGGTATTGAGCTAGGAAGCCGAAGGTGGTTATTTGCACCATTTATAAATAACTCTTACAACATTTGTCACATGCATGTACAACTTTAGGGACAAAATATTTATAATATTTTATGAGCTTTTGTGTAACATTACTTGTGTGAAATGCAGCATCCTTAAATCATTGCTAAACATTTTTAATGATTGCTTGAATCATTTTTTGAAAAGCGTATGACCCGAACGAAACTATCGGACAACAATAGCAATCCAAAAGAAAAAAAAGAAAATGAAAAAAATGCACGCTTGGAGAAAAAAAAAAGGAAAGACCCGCAAATAAAAAAAAGATAGAGCTAGAGAGAGAAAACATAAGCATGCGGAAAGAGAAGAGAACGCACGCACCGGGAAAAAAAAAAAGGATGTAGTAATTAAAGACATGGATATGTCATTGTTTATCGATAAAATATCTAGTCTCATATTCATCATCTACTCTATGTTCACATAATATATGTATAAAAAGTGCACCACTTATCTTTGTGGCTCCAACCTATAGCTGTGCACATTTTTCAATAAGAATTAGGAGAATTCTTGCATTCTAAATGATGACTTATTTTATTGGATATATATATATATATAGTAGGTACAATTATCCATAAGATTACATCGAGGCAGGGCGGACCCACCACTACGGCTGGGTGGGCCGCCGCCTAGGCTTAGATTTTCAGATGTATATAGATCTCTAGATATTCAGGAACAATTAACAAAATAGAGAATTCTATGTGATTCACATGTGCCTGATGAGCTCAGTGGGTAAGACCTTTTTGCACGGACCTTGTGGGAGATCAGGAGGATTGTGTTCATTTTTCTTCTCTCTACGAGAATTTTTCTTTCCTTCCATCATGTTCTTCCCTTCAATTTCTATTCCTTTTTATAAAGAGAAGAAAAATCCCCACTGAGCAATTTTCTTTCCATCCACCCAGTTTCTATTTCTTTTTTTCATCCATTCGATTTCTATTCCTTTTTCTTTCTCTGTTCTTTTTAATTTTTTTTATTAATTATAGATAGAAAAGTTGTTTCAATTAGAAAAAAAATATGATGAAAGTTCCATAAAAATACAATAAACTAAGATATATGAAAGTTACAATATGGGTCACGTGGCATCTCTAAATATAATTCTAGATTCACCTTAGGGGAATATATTAATATTTAATGTAACTTCTTTTTAGCATTTTTATCCGGTGACGGACGCGGGGTTGGTATTAGGCTAGCTTGTCTAGGCTTGATTCTAATCCTGCGTCCGCCACTGCATCGAGGGAGGTTTGTATTTTCAAAAGTCCCACGTTTCCAAACTAGTTAATGATCGCTAATAAAAGTTGATGAAGATTTAGTATTGCTACAATAATGATAAAAACTAGAATTTCTCTCAATAAAAAAGGGAAAAATCTACGTTACTTATTTTGTACTGCCAGGCTATATTGGCCGTGTACATATTGTAGTTGTAGTAATATGGCATGTACAACTACATTTTCAATTGTAAGTGTTAGAGTTGTATGACATATACAATATTATTTTTTAACAAAAAACATAAATATTGTGTGTAGCATGCAATTGCGCGGTTTAATTCTGCTACTTCATAACAAGCTACATGGTTTTGCATTATTTGTCTGAGTCATATACAAATGACTGAACCACATTTCCAGTAGATTTGTTGAATGAGATTCTGTTGTGATTAAGGATCTCTTCCTTGTGCGCCGCCCTCGTCAACAAGTGCTTTTCCAACCGCTCTAGATTCTACTCAAGTCTGAATTAGAAGTTGATTTAGTTGCTGTACCTCTGTCCACTTCGGGGGTTGAGAATGAAGCTAGATCTGCGACGAATGGGGCACAATGTAAGGTGTGCTAGACAAGAATGGAATATGTGTTCCTGCATACTATTAGTATACGAGTGGGCTACACTAGGGTAAATGGTAGCCTATGGTAAAGAAATTTATTTACCATGTAAATAAGAAAACCATATGAGTAATAGATCATCGATTGTTGCCACTAGACACAAAATGCAGTGAAAAAGGAGTTGAAATAGGTGGATCGATGCAGTACATACCAGGTACTAGAATTAGTCAATGATCCAACACCATTTGGTAGCTGATCGTCCTTTGCGTGCTATTTAACTGTCTCCTACTCATGGTTGTCCAGAGGAGCACATCTCCTCTTCATGATCCATCTGGTCAACGCAATAAGGCATCCACCGAAATCCATACATCCGTAGAGGAACTTTGTGCACGTGTTAAGAGTATTCGTAGCAAAAACCCTATAAACACTGTAGCGCTGACTTGGTGAGGATTGGGTTTCTGGTAGGAGTGAATGAATCCTTTAGAGTATAGTGTAAAGTGTGATGGAATTTTAAAGGGATAGATAGAGTTGTGGTGAATAATGTTTTAGAGTAGTGGGGATAAGATTTCTGGTGTGGATGCTCTAACATCGACACACATTCCTCACTCCAATGTGCTATTACTGACACGCATGGTAATTAAGCACCATTGTGCTATGCCACCAACATGCATTCCCTGTTCCAATGTGCTACCACAGACACGTATGGCAGGTGCCACATCGAAACGCATGGCAAGCCTTTTGGGAAACGACGGGTAGAGTTTTTGATAGAGACAGATTGGATCATATCCCTCGCCCAGCTAGCCACATGCTTGAATAGATTCTCAGTAGAACTTATGTTGGCCTATTAACGTCCGAGGTTTTCATTATCCATGATTGCTTATAGGACATATTACTATCGTATCCATACTTACCTCTCATAATCGTCTGGACCCACGTGAAACCAATGGCTCGAGATCGGAGAGAGAGAGGAAAACATGGCATATAATCGCAGCGCCGTTTACTGATTCTCTTTCAAAAGGGACCTAATTGAGCTTAAGGGCACACCACACGCATGGTCCCATACTCCCATGGTTCCATGGACCGACAGAAACAAGTCTATTTTAGCTTTTGGCGAAGACTTGGGAGCAAAACCAAAAGATTTTGGTTGGTCACACATGCATTATTCTTTCCTTTAGCCTGCCATTGGGTCCCATCCGTGTGCTCAACAACGTTGAGGCCTTTTTAATTATCCACCAACTAAAATGTGAGAGATCGAGCAGCGGCACCGACGATGTATAACGCATGCCATAATATGCCAATGAGTGGCTGCTGTCTTATTAACGTTTCTTTTCAAGACTTATGCGCCGTGTACGTTGGCTGATATAGTACTATGTATGAAGTCCAAGCCGGACAAAGCTCAGAGAAAAATGGGCAGCACAGCAACAGCGTTTCTTTTGTCACGTGAGACGACAGCCAGCGTGCCATGGCCACGAACCAACCCTTTCAGCGGTTTGGATTGATTTGTTTTGCATGCATGTTTCTCGTGTGATATTTTCTTATTGTTCCGTTGGGATTATTTTGGTATTTATTATCGTTGTACCGGTTTTCCTTGATCATTGCTCCTACAACAGCAACATGCAGAATTGTTTAGTTGCAACATGTCTTGAAGTCAAAATAGCTCGCCAAAGTAGAAAGCCAAAATTTGATGTCATTTAGATAGTATGTACTTTCTACGATCAGAAATACATACCAAAATATATCATAGTATTATTGAATTTATAAATAAATTACAATAGTCATTAATGGCAAAGTTATATTGGGACCTCATCGATGTAAAAAAGATAATGTATTTATGTCCACACTGGGTACGAACCTCTAGAATTTGTTACAGGTTGTGTATCATTAAATCTCTAAACTTACAATTTGGTCTTGGCAAATCTTTAGATTTGCTTCAATAAAGTGTGCCTTTATTTGTTCCTTAATTAGTAGGCGTATTTAGAAGACTATGTGTTCTTAGAGCCTCCTAGCAACAAAGTATTTTCACAGTTCCGAGACAAAATCATGATTTCTGAACCAGTTTTCCTTGATTATTGCTCCTACAACAGCAACATGCAGGACTGTTTAGTTGCAAAATGTGTTGAAGTCAAAATAGTTCACCAAAGTAGACAACCAAAATTTGATGTCAATATGTCATTTAGATAGTAGTATGTACTATCTACGGTCAGATATACATACCAAAAAATATTTTCATAATATAATAGTATTAGTGAAATTATAAATAAATTATCTAGTAATTAATGGCCAAAGTTATATTGGGACCATATTGATATAAAAAAGATATGATATTTATGACTGTACTGAGTAATTAAGAACCTCTAGAATTTGTTACAGATAGTATCATTAAATCTATAAAACTTACAATTTATTCTTGGCAAATCTTTGGATTTGCTTCATTAAAGTGCAACTTTATTTGTTCCTTAGTTGCTAGGTGGATTTGGAAAGTTATGTGTTCTTAGGGCCCATGATCAACAAAAGTATTTTCATAGTTTCGAGATAAAACCATGGTTTCTGAAATTACCATAATTTTTAAAACCATGAGATATTTGGATGACCAAAAAACTCCATTCCAAAACTATGATTTAGTAGAAACCATGGTATTTTTGAAGTATTGTAAGTTCACTCCTATCCAAAGTTTTCACTATTTTAGCCAGCTCCTTGCCTACTTTGATGAAGTTTGACATCATTAAAACCATGTAACCAAATAGGTTATAGTTCGAATTTGTTAAAACCATGGTTTTCTTATGTACATATACTATTACAGAGCACCCCTTCACTGTCGACTCGAAACAAGCTTCACTGTCGGTTCTGACTTCGGCAGTGAATAAGCGGTAGTGATGAGGCACCTTATCGCTGCTAGCTAGAGGACGACAGTGATAGTGTAACACCCCAAAAATGGAACTTTTGCTTTGGCTGTTAGAATGATATAATTCAGGCCCGTATTTTGCCCGACTTTGGACACAGCCTAGAAAGCCTTACCAATTAGACTCGTTTTCATAGGATTATGCCTATATATATATATATAAGAATAATACATAAGGCTCCATGATTCGTTACCACTAGATGTGCTTTGAGATTCGTGTTGTTTGGGTATCATACTTTCATATACTCACAAAAGAAAATATTTGAGACATCAAACTCCAAAAAAAGTTGAGTTGAACTTCAGTTTGAACTACATTTAACTATATTTCAAACTAGTTCAAATATACTTCAAACTAGTTTAAAATGAGTTCGAATTTAATTTTCTTTGGAGTTTCATATCTAAAGTACCTTTTTAGTAGATATGTGAAGATATACACGTCAAACATCACGAATCTCAATGCACATCATAGGTTTTTGAATCATGGAGTCTAGGCTCCATGGAGCCCCAAACTACTTCTATATATATATATATATATATATATATATATATATATATATATATATATATATATATATATATATATATATATATATATATATATATATATAATGATATTTAATTAAGTCATGCATGCATCATTTAGGTAAACATATTTCAATAATACATATGCGAGCCATTTAAACCTTAAATTGAATTAATTTGAAATCTAAGAAAATTAGGTAGCTTGAGCCCTAATTTTCAAATTAAGCCACTGTCAATCTAGCCTGTATTATACCCTCTCAAAATTCGATTAAATCATATTTCCCCAATAAAACCTAAGGACAAAAATGGGTCCTTTGGGCCGGGCCCAACCTATTTTGGGCCTAACCCGGTCCGGCTGACCTAGCTTGGCCCTCAGCCGAGCCTTCTTCTCTTCTGAGTCGAGCCGGCAGAGCCTGCTCCTGGCTCACTCTCCCTAGCTCACCCTTCCCCCGGCTCCCCGTGCGCTCGACTTTCCCTGCGTGGGCATTCGTTCGTCCCGCTCACCTTTCGGACCGGTAGTCAGTACGACATCCCTCCCCTCCTCGCCGGACTGGCCGCGTGCCGTTCCGCGCCGAATCCTCGCTCTGCCCCTTACGCTGCGTGGCCGCCCCCGTCGGCGCACCTGCGCCGCCCAAACCTAGGCATTGGCCGCCTTTGCTCTCGCCACCCCGCCGATCGCCGCTGCCACAACGTCCCGTCGCCGCCTGCCCTCCAAACTGTTTCCCCTGCGCAATGATGAAGCTCGCCGCCACGGCCGCGTTGCCGTGCACGCCAAGCCTGTCTTCGCCGCTCCTTGGCTCGCTGCGGCCGCACCATGATGTCCCCATCCCATCCACCGCCACTGCCCGCCAATGGCCATTTCCCCGTCTCTCTCTCCCCCTCTCTCGCCGAGCGCCCCTGGGCTACAAAACCCCGGCCTAGAGCCTTGCTCTCCCTTCCTGTTTCTACCTCACAACTGCCATCGCCCCCAGCTCCCGAATTCACCCCCGTCTTTCACCCTCATGCCTTGCGCTTGAACCCAAGGCGCGACGAACCCCCAAACCCCCTATTCCTCCAAGCAATCGGTCCAAGATTGAACGAAGCCCCGGAATTGAAGATTTTCCTTCCCGCCGGTGCTCTGCCGACCTAACCACCCCCTGTTCAATTTCTTCCTCCTCGGTGAGTCTCTCTCAAATTCCTTTCAGCTCGAGCATCTCTAGAACCTCTCTAACGTTTTCTCTCGATCAAGTTTGCAAGTCCGCCGTTGGTGTTGGCCCACGCCGACACCCCTGTTCTGAGCAATTCTAGCTTTTGCGTCGCCAGCCCAATCTGCGTCGCCTCAGCCGCAATTCCTTGCTCGGTGAGGTTCTTACTTACCCCTAGAAGCTCTAGCTTGAATTTTTAGCCTTAGTATCTTTCGGGTTCGCCACCGATACATGATCCAGTAGCTCGCTCTCTGCATCGCATGTAGCGCCGCCAGTTCCGCGCCATCTCCGGCTAGTCGGCGGTTGCCCTTCTTAGGTTTTACGGCTAGGAATGTTTTGCGATCATGAAGCAGCTTAGGGAAGCATGGTAGCGCCACCATGACCACGCTGGAACTTCGCCGGAGCGCCGCCAGCTCGCTGGACGTTGAGGATGATGTGGTGACCGTTCGATTCGGCGCCAGGATTTGTGCGAGCATCACGTGCGTCGCTGGTGTCGCTGACATGCGGACCAAGGTTCCCACATGTCTGGATTAGTGATGGCGTCTTCCACATTTGGCGCTTTCACCATGTGCTTAGCGTCTCTGCGAAATACGCCTCCGGTGTCACTCTCGGGCTGCGTCGAAGCCAGGCCAGCCCATTACTGTTCCTCCAATTTCTAGCCCTTTTTGTATATAAATATTGACAGAAATTAAAATGAGTTTCTTATATATAGCTAGACCTCCCCAAAAATGCTACAAAAATTCTGATAAATACTATATGACCTGTTGGATTTATTAAAATTATCTAAGGGAACAGTAAGACTGATTTATGCCTCTGTTTAAGTTGCTTGGTTCTATTCTAGGAATTTTTCTTTAGGGAATAAACCCAGTAAATGAATAATGATTAAATAAATTAGTAAATGACTTTAGAAAAATCTGAGAAAATTTAGAATTGCCTCTAATAACAAGATAAACATAGTAAAATTTTAGTTTGCCAGTGACCCCATCAAATACCTCTGATTAAACCAAAAATTCACCCTTAGTGATAGTTCTCCCAATTATCTTAATTGGTTACCCAGCTCATAAAATTATGAGGAGACCACAGTAAAAAAATAAATGTGATTTAGGAATTTAATAAATTTATTGGACAAATTTTAGGGCCTTTAATATCCACTGGGTAATTATTTGGCCAAATTTACCACTTTTTCTTACGCATTAATATAACAGTAATAAACACTAAATTATTTAAAATACTAAATGACTTCATTTAAATCTCAAATTTTTACAGAAACATTTTTGTCCCTAATGAATTTATTAAAATTGTAGGACCTTGATAAAACTTAGTAGGATTATTTAACTAATTAACTAGGGTAAATTAGGCCTATAAAATATAATATGGGTAATTTGTTTCTAGATTTAAAATCATACAGCCACATACCTATCCATAAACAACGAAAATGCTTTTGATATGCAAACAAATTGTTTTCCTTCTGAGTCCGTTTCCGACATAGGAATTTTTCTTCAAAAATTTGCTTGACCCCTTGCAATACAAAACACGAGCAAACGAGCAAGACAACATATGGACAAGAAGGAAGGAAGGGAGAACAAGCAAAGAAAGCATGTTTTATAAAACATGGCAGTTCGTACCTATCCTAGCCCCCACTGTGGTAAAGTCTCACCGACCTAAGTTGCAAACGCGAGCTTTAGCGTAGGGCAGGAGGTAGGATGCGCGGGTCTCGATCTCATGCCTCATGCACCTAAGTTGCAAATATGGGCAAGGTCTCAAGAACAGGACGTGCGCAGCCTTATCCCCCCAGACCTTGGCCATGCTCTTGAATTTGTGAGCATAGACTTAGCCACAGAGAGGACAATGCACGCAACCATATGCCCAGCCACCGTGAGAGTGACTGCACACAAGCTGCACGAGCTCGGGGACCGGCCGTGGATGTCTATATGCAATGAGAATCAGCTTATGTAGACGAAACCCATAGGACAGTGAGCATGGGTGGTTGTCTTTGCCTTCTTCACGGCAATCTGGCATGGCGACGAACTACAAAACTCAAAGCGAGAGCAACCGACCACCTGAAGCATGATCCGACATCAAGAAAACATGAGAACAGGGTGCCCTTGAATGAAGGAGAATTGGCTTATCAAAGAGGCAGAGCCTTACAAGTTCATAGATTCTTGGAAAAAAGGATAACATGGAGGGCATGATTTGCCGGATTTTACAAAAATAGAGCCTTAGAAGGACTAAAAAAAGCTAAACATAAAACTGACAGAGTTGGACAATGTTCCATGTGCTATGTAGCTCCCAACCATCTTTCATCACCAAGCAGACAGCCCCTAAGCGTGTCATCGAAATGACCCTGTATAGGCCCTCCTACCTGGGAGTGAGCTTGTTGGCTTTGTATAGGTCCTAAACTCATCATCGGACAAGATCGCCTACTTGCAGAACCCTTGGTCGAATCGACTTAGCCGCATGCCTACGAACAGTCTACAGGTAGGCAGCGGAACAGAGTGATGCCTCCTCTCGTCAGGCTTCTGCGAGGTCGAGGTCCATGTTCCTCTCACCTTCTTTGTCGGTGTCCTCAATTATGTTGACTCTTGGGGAGCCAAGGAAGATCTCGGTAGGTAGAACGGCCTTTGCACCGTACACAAGCTGGGATGGAGTCTCCCCCGTTGCTCGGCTTGATATGGTGCATACCAACCATAGGACGGAAGGTAGCTCGTCCACCCATGCCTGTTGGTATTTGGTTAAATACGTGAAAACACGCTTCTTGATGACATGCATTATTTTCTCATTCTCTCACTCGATTGCTCCGTTGCCTTGCAGATGTGCTACAAAAGAGAAGCAGATGTTAGGACACACTTCCTCGCAATAATCTTGGAACAGCTCACTAGTGAACTGACTCCCATTATCTGTGATCAAACAGTTTGACACACCAAACATATCCCATTCTAAAGGCCTTGCCCACCATGGTTCGGAACGACGAATGGTCCTGCACATTCCTTCATGAATATCGCGGAGCAGGTATTCACTCTCCTCCCGGGAGATGCACTTGGAGAGGACTCCTAGTGCCCCCGTATGGTAAAGGGATCCTTCAACCAACTTGTATGGTAGGGATCGCCTTATTAGCTAGGTACGCTCCGCTGCATCCTCGGGTAGTGTCCCATGTGTGTCGTGTTGGACGAATGGCGTCATCCAATCCACACTCCGCTCAAGAAGTGAGACGCTACCATTCGTCTCATGTGCCTCTTCATCGACTAGTATAGAGGGCTTTTCTAAGTTCTTTATAAGCATTCCTGCCGAGGTGAACATTTGCAAGGAACCAAGCTTGGAGAGCTGGTTGGCCATGGCATTATCCTTCCTAGAGACGTAGAGTACTTCGAAGTTCTTGAAATACTTTTCCATCTTTCTCACTTCAGTCAGGTAAAGTGCCATTGAGTTATCGGAACACTGAAACTCCTTATTGACCTGGTCAATGACTAACTGTGAATCACCTTTCACAGTGAGTCGTTGGATGCCGACAGCTTTGCATGCCCGAAATCTAGCCAAGAGGCCTTCATACCTTGGCCGCGTTGTTCGCTGCAGCGACATGTAGCTGAATTGCATACTGTAGTCGTTCGCTTTGCGAGGAAATGAGGACGACTCTAGCCCTCGAGCGTTGAAAGGCACGCTAGCCATCAAACTACATGGTCTAGCCCTTCTCCTCAGTTTGGCTGGACTTCAAAGCGGGATGAGTCGGGTTAGTTCATTCCGCTATGAAATCCGCCAAAACCTAGGACTTGATCGTCGCGCGGACAATGAAATGGATGTCGAACTCAGTGAGCTCCATGGCCTATTTTGCTATTTGACCAATGGCGTCACATTTGAGGGTGAGTACAACCTCTCAACAGCCTCTATTTTCTCTATGTTTGCACCGACTCCCTACGAGCCGATCATGTAGCCGAGAACCTTGCCCGCCCGAATGCCAAAGACGTATTCTTTAGAGTTCAAATTTAATGTTCGTTGAGGTTACCAAAGGTTTCCTTAAGGTTGGATACGTGGTTTGAGGCAAGCCTACTCTTGACTACAATGTCATTTACATAGACCTCTAGATTGCAGCCTATTTGATCGGGGAAAGTTTTCTACATGAGGCGTTAGAACGTAGCTCCAGCATTTCTAAGACCGAAAGACATGGTCGTATAGCAGAAAGTGCTAAACGGGGTTATAAAGGCAGTTTTCTCTTCATCTTCAGATGATATGCTAACCTAGTGATAGCCCGAGTAGGTGTCTAGGAAGCTCATCAACTGGAACTCCGCTGTCGCATCGACCAACTGGTCTATTCTTGGCAGCGAGAGTATGTCCTTGGGACATGTGGCGTTCAAACCCGTGTGATCCATACACATGCGCCATTTGCCACATTTCTTCTTAACGATGACCGGGTTTGCTAGCCACTCCGAATGCTCAACTTTATGGATGAAGCTAACTTTGAGGAGCTTTTCCAACTGTTCCCAAATGATGGCTTGTTTCTCCAAGGAGAAGCGCCTAAGCTTTTATCGCACGGGCCTCTTTTCAGGCTGAATCGCTCGCCTATGCCCAATTACATCCCTTGGGACTCCGGGCATGTCAAACAGCTCCAATACAAAGATGTATGTGGTTGCCCAAAGGAAGGTAATGAGCTTGAGTTCCTATTTAGGGTCCAAAGAGGTCCCCAAATGTACGACATTAGAAAGGTCCTTTAGAAACAAAGTTATCGTCTTGGTTTCTCCTCCGGGTTGGAAGGTAACTTTTGGCTAGGAAGACTTTGGCCCTTGGTTGGGTCCTATTTGGGCAGCTGCCTGACATTGTCCAGCACCTCTCATCACAGCTCAGGGCAGCCTTATGGCTTCCCTTGACCGTGATGACTCCCCGTAGACCAAGGATCTTCAAGCACTGGTACGCATGATGTGTGGCCGTCATGAACTTGGCCAAAGCCGGCCTGCCTAGGATGGCAATGTAGTCGACTCAAAGTCCACCTCAAATGTGATGAACTTGTTCCGGAAGTTGCTCGGACCTCCGAACATGATAGGCAAGACAACCTGACCCAAAGGTCTAGTTCATGTGCCCGGAATGATCCGGTAAAACGAGACTGCCACATTCTTCATCCTAGATCGAGGTACTTGCATCTCATCCAAAAATTAGATCTAAGGAAGTCCACCATCGATCAGTACCCTCCCAACCGTTGTGTTACTGATGGTCAGGCTAAGCACTAGTGGCAGTCACTAGGGTTTAGTCATTCCAAGGAGACAATCTTTTTTTGGAGAAAGTGATGAGTAGCTCAGACACTTGAGTTGCTCGATTGAGGGCTTGTCCTGTGTAATATGGTCCACCTCCCGGGCTGCCTCTTTAAGGTCCCAATGGGATATGTACGCGGAGGAGCGCCCAAAGATCACTGCGATGTGATTGTTGGGTTCTTGGAACTCCTCATTTTCTTCATCGTTGGTAGGCCCCTTCCCTTTGCTACTCTCCCCTGCTCAAGGAGTGTCGTCATAGGGCCCTTGCTGTCATAACACTGCTCCATGTGAGCAGTCCAGACATGGCAATTTTGGAGATCATGCACCGAAGCTTGATGCAATAGACAAAATCTGTTGCTGAGTTGCCCATCTTGCCCATGAGCACCTTGATCGTTGCCACGACGCTGCTGAGGCCGACCACTATTTCCTACTCCATTGTACCCGTGCTACCTTTGCCCAGAGCTTTGGGGCCGAGGCTGTAGCTGCTGGTGAGGAGGGACAGGAGGAGACTATGAGGATGGCGACTTTTGCTCCATAGCTGCAACCACGTTTGGTGGAGATGTTTTCTTCTTATTCTTTTTGATCTTTTTCTCCAACGAAGTTGTCTTTTTCTTCCTGGACGATTCCAAGCCCAGTTGTGGCGAAAGCTTACCCTCATCCAACATCTTCTTGAAAGTTATTACTTCATTCGTGTTGGCGTAGTGGTCGGCTATGCAGAAAAACTCGTTAGCCGTTGTGAACAGGTGGAGCTCCAAATCTTAGGTGAAACGAACATCTCTCACCCGAACTTGAATACCTTGATTACCATCTCATCAGAGACATTCAGAATCGAGTTGTGGACCCAGATCAATCGTTGGATAAAGTGTCACAGAGGTTCATCTTCAGTCTGGATCAGGCGTTCGAGGTCTACCTCCTTGCCCGAGCGGGTGTAACAGCTCTAGAAGTTGCTCTGGAGAGAGTTACTGAGCTGCGTGCAGCTTCGAATTGAACACTCCCGCTGATTGAACAGCCAGGTTCGGGCCATACTGTCAAGCACCGTGGGTAGGTAGTTGGCCAACACTCCCTCATCTCCACCGGCCACTAGAATGGCGGTCGTGTAGATGGATAAGAGCTCGTCTGGGTTTTGGGTACTGTTATACCGCTCAATATGCCTGAGCATGAACTGGTTCGGCCATACAACGCTGCGCAAGCACGAGAAAAAAACTTTGCATTCATAAGGGGCATTCTTCTATTGTCCACTATGATCTGGGCATCGAACACGGCTGCGACTATGACGTTCTCCGGCCCTAGGACCAAGCCGGGAAAACACTTCTTTCCACTGGCACGGCGGCAACCTATCCAAGGAGGAATACTGTGCATGAGAACGCTCGTGACGACTGCCCGAGCTCCCTTGGTAATAGCTCTAGGAATCCTCTCGTCTGCAGTCTCACCGAGCTTGGTCGTCCTAGGTAATACCCCGGGATTCCTTGCGCCGGGATCCCGCCCTTGCTCACCTATCCTCATCTCAGGGAGGAATCCGAGCACTCTCCTCCCTCGGTAATTCTTGAGGGCTGAGGTCGGAAGCAAGCTGCTCCAAATCCTTTGTGACAACATGCCCCATGGCCTGAGGGTCCAGCTGACTTGGGTTATACTGGAACTCGGGTATGACCGGTGCCAGAGCCTAGAGCCTCTCCCTACTACTGCTCGCATATGTTTTGGAGTCCCGAGTTCGTGCAAATCACCTCGAATATGCGGCTCTGCCTGCGGCTCGGTTGGGCCTTACCCCTCGCCTCTCGCCGGAGGCTAGCCAACGTCCTGCTGAGGGATACATCCAAATGGCTCCGAGCGACTTTATAATTACGACGCTGAGCCGCCTACGAGCCCTAAGGCTCTCGCATGTCACCATCTTCCTCACTAGTCTTGTAAAGGAAAAGACGGTGTCATGGCCATGTCGCCACAAGAAGCGGTTTCATGCTCGGACTCTATGTGGTCGAGAATATCCACACTGTCATAGAGACTAGCGTCATCCCCATCCTACATAGGGGTATCTTGTTCTAGGATCTCCCAAAACTGATACAGTAATGGCTCGGGACATAATCCGAGTCCATGCCCTATAGCTGAGAACAAAAATGGTGCGTACGCTCTGTGGCCATCGAGGAAGCACTCCCGGGCTCAGTGTGACCCTCCAGGTCAGTGATCTTGGCCACCTCCCTGTTGGTGTAATATGTATCATTATTCTTTAGGTCATGAAAGACACAGAGGTCTTGATTATCCTAAGAATTTGACATCGCCAAGGAACTCTCTGACGAATGATCCAATCGATCCCCACAGATGGCGCTAGCTGTCGACGATTGGGAAATTTGTTTCCCGCCGAGTTTACTTCTTGAATGAGGGATCAATTAGGCCTCTTTCCGTAGAGATTTAGTTTTAGAGATGCTGAAGGGTGTTCAAGACATGAGACAAAGGAGAAAGTAAGCTTATCTTGGTTCGGGCCCCTCGCGATGGAGATAATAACCCTACTCTAGTGCTTATGTTACTGTATTGATATGAATGTTACAATGGAAGCTCTCTCCTCCCTTGGTCGGAAAAGGGGGAATTTATACCTGCCATATTAGTACTACGACGCAACGCACTAACTCTATCATTTATGGACGGTTACAAATAATAATAGGATTAACATGCCCAAAAACCTTGTTAATTGTTGCGCCGGACCCTCATCGTGGCCAACAACAGGGAGATTGTGGATGTTGTGGGCGCCTTTTCCGGAGTGACGATTACGCCTAGGCAAAAAAGGGGTCCTCGAACGAGTATGCTTGATCGTATGGTGTATGCTCCTATCTGAGCATGTATGCTCGAGGGGTCTGTCAAGATCGTGCTATTTTGCTAATGCTTGTGTAGACACAACCTTGTAAGCCTACGAGGTTCTCCTCGGGTACGACTTCTAAGGGTAATCTTAAGGGGTTCCGAGCTTTCTGTCCAGGAGCAATAATGTAATTTTAATATTTTAGCAAATCCACTACATAAATATAATAGGAAAAAATTAAATTGGCTAGCCTATTAAAATTCTTCCCAGCTTATCTGTCTTATTTCTAATCTGCTAATTTGACTTATCTCGTAACTTCGAGAATTTCCCGAGGTGGTCTAGAGAGTCGGATGCTCTTGGTTTTTAGGATTTAGGGAACTTTAGACACGTCTACGAGATAAAAATAAAACGGATTTTAAAGTAATAAAAAAAGTCAAATAAGTCAAAATAAGCCACGTCTTATCTGACTTATTTCGTGTCTTATCTGTCTTATATTGACTTATATTGACTTTTTTATAACTTTTGAATCCCTTTTTTTTTATATATCGTAGACGTGTCTAAAAGCTCCCTAAATCCTAAAAACCAAGCGCATCCGATTCTCAAGGCCACCTCGGGAAATTCTGGAAGTTATGAGATAAGTCAAATTAGCAGATTAGAAATGAGACAGATAGGCTAGGGAGAACTGGGCCTAAGATTTTCCAAATCTGATGTTTTGCTCTTTGCCAAATCTGACGTGGGCTGGTAAGGACCATGTTGTGTCGATTGATTTTGAATATAATTTACAAATCCACCTAGGGGCGACAATCATTTCCCCTGAAAATTATCTAAGCTTTAGCCATATTTTGAATTGACATATTATTTCTGAATGTAAGCAACTACAAACAGCAATAAGCATTTCTGAAGTCTATAAATTTTAGACAATCTAGAAAACTATACAGCAATCGTATTGTTCAGTATCTGGTTTGGCTATTTGGACTAGCATCTGGCCTTTTTAGTAGCTCTCAACTGATAGCTCCATGGTTTTCATTGTAAGAGCGATCAGGCAAACAAAAAAAACCTCATACACGCTCTCAATTTTGGCCATCAAACCTCATTCTCCCTTATTTCATCGCACAACAAATTTGGCATGACAAAAAAAATAGAAAATGGAACAAGATGAGCAGCTTACTTCTGTGGATCCAACGGAGAAGAGATCTCAGCCACCACGGCATCATCCGGCGGCTTGTCCATTTGGTCCTTCCAAAGTCTAGCACTAGCTCCCCCATGCTCCATATGGTAGTTTGCTTGCTATCCCACCGGTGGCACCGACGAAATAACTCGCTTTTGTCCATGAGTCATCCTCGATTCGGCGCACCAAAGGTGGAGAGGGGAGCAGGGAATAGCGACGGCACCCAGCAGAGATGGCAGTGGTAAGCGGTGCAGAGTGAAAAAAAAGAGAAAATCGCTTCTTCTTCACGCGTGCACTGCAGGGTAAAAACGAGAGATTCGCTCCATTTCAAAGGGAAAGCGATGGGGAAATATTTTGGCACGGGATTCCCACGGGGATTTGGTGCACGGATGTGAATATCATTGCCTGTTGTAGACGACGCAGATATAGTGGGCTTGAAGTCGTCGTTACCTCCTCCTTGGTGATATAACTCGCTTTTGTCCATGAGTCATCCTCGATTCGGCGCACCAGAGGTGGAGAGAGGAGCAGGGAATAGCGGCGGCACCCAGCGGAGATGGCAGTGGTGAGCGGTGCAGAGTGAAAAAAAAGGGAAAAAAGGGAAAATAGTGAGCGGTGGAGAGGTGAGCGGTGTAGAGTGAAAAAAAAGCGAAAATCGCTTCTTCTTCACGCGTGCACTGCAGGGTAAAAACGAGAGATTTGCGCCATTTCAAAGGGAAAGGGATGGGGAAATTTTTTGGCACGGGATTCCCACGGGGATTTGGTGCACGGGATGTGGATATCGTTGCCTGTTGTAGACGACGCAGATATAGTGGGCTTGAAGTCGTCGTTACCTCCTCGGTGATAGCGCTGTAGTCAATGACAATTCTGTAGACGGCTCTCTTCTCTCTCCGTTTTCTCCCTACTCCACGTCACCAGAAATCTGATGTGACATGCATTATAGCCAGCTTATAGACAGCTGAGTTGTAGCACTGTACATGCTCTTATAGATAGCTGAGTTATAGTACTATACATGCTCTTAGAAGTTGTAATTTTTTTGTTCTTGAAAAAATATAAAGGTACTTCAGAAAACTAAAATGCTTATTTTGGGGTGATTGGTTGGTTGAATTTCGCTTGGCTAGGCCCACCTGATGCAAGGAGCAAGCATTTAGTTACATGTCTTTGTTGTTCTAGCCAGTTCCAATTTGTGCAATTTTGCTGTTGTGGCCTGGCCTCACGGAAATGAAAGGTTCACCTATTTCTAGTGAGTCTGGCTCACTACGTGTGGGGGCGAGTGGAAAAAGCGAGCAAGTGTGTGTGTTAGGGTTACGACCCTCCACTTCTCTCTTCTTTCACCGTATCTGTGCCTGATCCCCAAATGCGTCTCCCTCGCTTCGCCTTCCCTTCATCGGTACCCAACGGCCACCAACGTTGCCTTCCTTCTCCGAGACCCTATCGCTGCCATTGTTACCTCCACTCCCTAAATCTTTTGCCGCCATTGATGACCCTCCTCAGTTCCTCTTCCGCCTTCCCCTCCCTTCCTCGGTACCCTACCATCGTCATTGTTAATTGCCTCCCTTCTTTGAGACCTCAGGGTGGAGCGACGAAGCTCAAGGACGGCCATGGAGCGGGCATCGGCGCTCGGGACGACCAATGCTCAGTGCGACACTGCAATGCATGGATAGGGCCAACATCGCCCCCCAGAACGTAGCCTAGCTCGGCCATGGCGTAGTTAGAGCACGACTAGAGCATGGCAGTGTGGTGAGGCTGCCGACGCATTTGGGAGGCTTGGCTGGCGACTGGGAGGTGACGACGACGTATGGCAAGAGATGAGGAGGACGACCACATGGATGCACTAGAGATGTTCGATGAAATGACTTAGCTCTGATGCAATTTGGAATACATGCAATCAATCTTTGTTACAAATCTGGCTCATGCCATGTAGGACAACCAAACTTGAGTTATGGATGGGCTTAGCTTGGCTCCCACCAACTTGTTTCGACTTATGCGGAATGGTCTGGCAAGAAACCAAACAGCCCTTTGGCTCTTACAAATTTTTTACCATAAAAACCAAAAGTATCTTGTATAAGCCAAAACAAACAGGCAATTTTGGTGCGCGATCGTGGTCGGTGATTGGATCTACTCTACCTATGTAGTCACCACCATGAGACTTAGCAGCTTCACGGCCTTCGAGAGAGAGATCAAGAAAAACTCTCGCCGGAAAAGGAAAAAACAGCGAAGGACTGAAAGTACGAGGCGGGTACGAGGCCGGCGTCCAGCCGCCGCCGTTTTAATCCGAGGTAATAATACGAGAGTCAACTCGGGCTTACCGCTTGCCACGCAGAGGCAGGGCTGGCGTCGCGACACGTCGCGCGGCCGTGCAGCCAGTGGCGATCGGTTGCGGCGCCGTGGCGCATGCGTACGTGTGGTGAGCGCGGCGAGCCCCGGAGACGCCGTGCGCGCCAACCATCACCGACACTCGCTGGCCGGGGGCTAGCTGGTCAGGGGTACCGAACGGCGACGCGTCGCGGTCAGCGGCTTGAAGAAAAGCTCCAGTTTGAGACTCAAGAAAGGCAACGGCGTTTTTGCCCAAGGTGGAGGCCGGACGGGAGACGGCGACCCCGCAGCGTAAGGCTGTGCAGGTGTAGCCAGATCGATCCACGGCTCCTATAGGCCATGCGAATCAATCACCGGTCATCAGTAAATAATAACCGATTGATCAGTTGAATTAGTGATTATGTTATACTACTGCAAGATACACCAGAAAAAATAATGATCGCCAGCAGAGAGGGATTGATCAGCTGAGTCAACACCGAATGCAAGCCCTTCAAGTTTATGTGACGTTTCATAGGTGCAGATACCACTTTCAAGAAAACCTCCCCAGAGAAAAGGGCAGTGAGGAAAGAGCTTCTAGAATTATAGTTTAGCAGTCCTGTCAATGTATATATGCGCGGCAGGGGTTGATCCAAACGGAGAGCTCATCCGGGCTGTGGTGCATAAGAAAACACCACGACAAAGTTACAACTTACAACTCTAAATAATAACAACTGTTTTCAAACGAAACCTCCACTACAGTATTTCTTTCAAGTTTGTAGCTTATCTTAGAGTGAAATTTAGACTAATTCACGTTCTTAGCTCACATGCCATCTACTTATTCAAGGGAATTTTTCTAAGAAAAATATAGAGAAGGGAAGAAATTACCACAAAAATACCTAAATTTGCAAAAGAACAAAAAAAAACCCACATTTGGTAAATGAAGCATTCAACATCTAAGATGCCAAATATATTAAAAGCTAAATCTTCTAATCAATGGTGGGCAATAATGAATTTTTTTGCAGGTTTATTGATAGAAATTAATCGTTTATTTCCGGATGCTTTGTTATTAAGTATTTATCACATCAAATACAAAACAGCATGCACTTCCTCGCTTGGCCAGGGGCGCACGGTCTCACCTCGCCAGCCTGCCTAGGTTCGAGCCTCGCTCCGTGCTTACATGTGCTCCCCCTTTTCCCATGTCCACTTCCAATCTCACCTGCCTGGGTGAGAACGAGTGGCCTGACCATGCGAGCTTTTTGGTACCTTAAATGTTGAATTCAAATTTTGTGGACATTAGAAATGGCGTAACATGACCTCAACATTTCATTTGCCAAATACAGATGTTCTTTTTATCAAATAAAATGTATTCTTGTAACTTTTTACTTCTTAAAATCCCTTGTTTAAGTTCGCTTTTTATTTTTTTAAAAATCCCTTGTTTAAGTTGTTCACGAAAGTTTTTTTTTTAAAATTCAGATTGTTGTGATCGGATATATGCTGGTTTTTATTCGAAGTAAAGCACGAGCCCTCAGGTAGTATATAAATTAAGTTACAGAAAGTAGAACACGAATTTATAAAGCAAGCTGGGAAAATAAGGCACATGGTTTGTTGGTCCTTAATTCATCAAAAAAAAAATTCAGACTTGGATTCATCAAATTAAGCAAAACTATTAGTCTCATAATTTCGAAACAATCAATGGTCATGGCTGAAATGGTAGAACATCACGAGCAATTCTTTCCCCCACAAAAGAAGTGGTACAACATGAGATTTTCTTTGAGAAGAAAAGGCAGCTAGTGCTGGAGCAGCATGAACCTCCAGGACGCAGCTTAAAAGGAATACTAATTAGTTGAAACCTCAATTCCACAACAAATGCCCACCACCTAATCCCCACCCAGGGCAGGCAAAAGGCCAGCCAATGCAAATGTCATGGACCGATGACACATACGCACGCACTACCGCAAAACGCACACACGCCAGCACATTGCTTCTCTGATCCCTACCGCATTCTGTCACGTAATAAAAAAAAAAATTGGAGGCGAGGCTGCTGATCAGAAGTGCGCAGGAAGGTAAGAACCAAGCCAGAAACGAAAAGAAAAGAAGTTGGGGTAGAAGAAAGAAAGGAGAAAGGGCGAGAGGAGAGAGGAGAGAGGAGAGAGAAATTCAATTTTGGGTTTGCAACGGTAAAGAGGAAGATTCGGTGGCATCCGCTCGGCGGGCGCGGGGTGGGGAGGGAAGAAACCTCGGAGGCACGCAAAGCGGCCCGGCCGCCGGGTCCGACCCGCTCGGCGCTCGCGGGCGGCGCAGTCCGTGCCCGAAGGAACCCCCGCTCCGCTGGCTATTTACCCCGCGCTGCCACCGCTGGGGAAGTGGGGAACACGCCACACGCGCTTCGTGTTTTATGATTTTATCCAGCGCGGATAACCATCCGCTCAAGGGTCAGACCGGGGCTTATCATCTACCATTTTGCATGCTGACCATGGTGTCTAATTAATGGATGGGATATTGGGATCTTTAATATACGTCCAAACTATTTTGGGGCACGCTAGACATCGTACCGGTGAGAGTTTTTACCCAAACTATCCGAAATATCCTCCTCAACTACCGGATAGGATGGAAATATGGTGTCAATTTCTAATGCCTATTAACAATCTCATTATATAGACTACGAATATAAACTCGCATGAAAAAATTATATTGTATTTGTATTCTACATATTAGAAAAGATGACGAAAAAAACTATCCGAATTATCCAATTTTTCCTGACCCATGCAAGAGCTTGTAATGAGTGTTTTTTTTTTTAAAAAAAATGCTTCTCAGTGCTTGTTGGATGAGATCTTTTGATGTACGTTGAAACTATTTTGGGTGCCCTGCATGGAGTATTGTGGAAGAGCTTTTAATGAGTTCTTCATAAGAAATAAATTGATTTTCAATGATTGTTGACGTAAAATCTATAATGTGATCTTTCCTAATCGTGAATGATGAAATGTGAGAAGATTAAGGTTTTAAGAAACGCACAATTTTTAGCATAAACTACTATTTTCTAAATTTCAAAACCCTCCTAGAGAGAAAGAGCTTGAACGTTGTAAAAGCATAGACATAGGGGCGGATCTAGGGGGTGCCCGGTATGCCGGGGCACCCTTAGAATTTTTTCGTAACATTAAGTTAATATTGAATACTGGGCACCCACATAAGATATATGAAGCTTAGTGACTACTAATCATATGTCTTTATTAGCTTAGATGGTAAGGTCTCCACTCATATAATACAGTTGATCTTGAGTTCAAATCCCTCTCAAAACATTATTTTCCCATTTTTTTTCCACTTTACTACTTTCCTTTTTAGTTTGCATCTTTTTTCCAGTTTGCTTCTTAGGTCTTGTACTTTTTTTTTCAAATATGGTTGTTGTACTTTATGGGCAAACACTTCTATTTCAATCATTTTTTTTAGTATCTATCACTTTTTTTTATTTTCTTATTAGTTATTCTACTTTCTTTTTCAAATTTGGTTGTTCTTACACTCTAGGGGCAAACAATTCTTTTTTAATTCAAAGAGATTTGTTCCCTTTCTTTTTTATTTTGCATCTTTTTTTGGTTTGCTTACTTCCTGCACTTTAAATAGATAAACACTTTTTGTTTGCACTCTAAAATGTTAGTCGTAAAACCAACATGACAGCTGTAACACTTTTTATTTGCACTATAAAATGCTAGTCACGGAACTAACATGGGAACTGCACGCCTTTTGCTAAGAGAGAGAAGCAACAAGCGGCACACAATGGTTATGACGTCTTCAGAGGCACACCCATTTATAAAATCCTGGATCCGCCACTGCATGGACGTCTTATTTCAAGACCTTTTGACCAGACAAACTTACGTATAACAATGGAAAAAAAAAACCAATGATTTAAATTGCGATTATCATGGCGTCGCGGAATCATGGGCAACAAAGCTATCGCGAATAGCGGAAGCTATCCTACATCGCGGTTACATATAAAATATTACTTTTATAATTTTATATAGTGGGAAAATACCACAAAAGTTGCACAAAACTTTCTATCATTTAAAAATAGTCCTAATATACACAAATATATGTCAGCAACTAATATTTGGTGTAAATATTACAAATTAGTCATATGACATGAAGTTATAAAACATAACATTCTAATTAGTAACTACTCTATCCTATCACAATGATATATTGTTTTGAGATACGTGCAATTGAACTTCTAAAACTTAGATATCTATATCTTTTTTGAATGTTTAGGTTGAACACATAAAAATCATATATAGTATTTCATAACTTGAGAAATTTCAATAGTATCAATTTATAAATATATTTAATAACTCATAATGCTCTAATTATCATTAAGATTATATGACATAGATATATACATAAGTAACAAAATCTCGCCATATATACATATAGGATCAACAAAATCTAATCATACAAGCGTAAATTAATGGTCTTGAGCCATAGCGGCCGCTATTAGCGCTAAACGCTAAGAGCTATAGCGGTCCACTAAATAAGCTAAAGCGGTCGTAGCTGTGTTATCGGACTTCCCCTGCTTGGCTTAGCGTTTAAGTGCCAAAACAGCACTATAGTGGTGCTATCGCGGGCTATTTTAATCACTAAAAAAGAATATATATTTCCAAATTATTCAATATACTTTTTTTGTTAATTAACAATAAGTGACTTGGGCGTGTACACGATTGGACAGATAAGAGGTGCGTGCAACCTGATGTCAAAGCCGCGACTGTAAAAGAGAAGCCAAGTAGGAAGCAAGAATCATGTTAGCTTCATCCATGGACTCCTCCTCTATATTTATCTTGATATTCTACTTGCTATACACGCATACAATCCTGTACTATTGCAACCATGTAAGCTAAACATAGACTGTTACCACTGATATAATAAATGGATTATATATATATATATATATATATATATATATATATATATATATATATATATATATATATATATATATATATATATATATATGTCGATAGAACAAAATGGTATAGATTATTTCCGATCGACTAACTGATCGAGTCAATTCAGACTTTGATCTGGATAATTATATGGATATTCAACTATTTTTCCTACATACAAATACATATACGGATAGTTTAGACATTATCCTATAGACACGATCCGAAGAACAATACGGATAATATCTGCCGGATAGTAGTTTATGTTGGTCACAATAATCTATCTAGCTTGTTTTCAATAATCGTGACATTGGTTTTGTCGTGGTACATCTCAAATGTCATCAAGTAGTTGCAAGTTTTTCTGGTATTATATTTGTAATTTAATACTTGTTTTCTAGTTTATTCTTTAAGTAGTATCAAGAAAAAAATCTATTCTAATATAAATCTAATATTATATTATCCGTATTTATATCCGATATTATTTTATCCGTATCCACAACAGGTAATATCAATATTAAAAGAATAGATAAGAATATAATCCGACTGATTATTCGACTGCAATCCAATGCATTTGCATCCGTGCGTCTAGAAGTGACTGACTGCCATTTCGGAATGAACAAACTACAAAGGGATTGACCTGCCTGAAACCCATGCTCCCCCTGATTCCCTGACCGCCCCACCATTAAAACCACCGTTCGCTCACGAGCATCGAATGGGGTCAGACGTGGGAGGAGGAAGAGGAGGCTCCAAGCAAAAAGGGTAGATGCGGATCGGACGGCGTCCAACCTTCGCCGCCCCACCACACGCGACCCACGACAGGCGGCCAACCGGACCAGGAGGGGCAATCCCGTCCACGCGCGAAAATTAAAGCAGGCCCCCCTAGATTCATGGCGGCCAAAAGAAAGCGTAGCCCACCACCTCCTCCTCCTCCGGCCCTTCTCTCTCCTCTCTCTTATTCCCCCTCACCGAGCGCGAGCGCAGACCACCAGAGGAGGAAGGGGAGAGAGAAAGAGACAGAGAGGGAGCCCTAACCCTGCCCCGAGGCGGATCGCTAGGGTTAGGGTCTCCCGGCCTCCCGTCCGTCCTTCCCCTTCGTGGTCTCGTCTCCCGATCCGCCCGCCGGCGCGCGGGGGCGCCCCGCGGCGTGGCGCTCTCGGCATCGGCGGCGCGGCGCGAGCCAATGCCGTGTGTCTGACCGTTGGTTTGGCGGGACGCTTTGGAGGTGGGCCTGGTGTTGCTGCCGCCGGCGCGGGGAGAGGCGCGGCCCCTTTCTTGCGAGGAGATTTGGTGCGAGATTCGGTGAGGCGGCGAGATGCAGCAGGATCAGCGCAAGAAGGTGGGCTTTGCTCGAGTTATCCTGATTGTTACGAGCATTCTGCTGTGTGAATTCGTGCCGTGGTTGAGCTTTGCCCCCGGTGTTTCGTGGGGCTAAGCTGCTGCTGCGATTGCTTTGTGTTGATTTGGTTCTGTCCTCCGAAATAGTTTGAAATTTTTTCCTTCTTTTCGGTACAAATTTTTGTTGCCGTTGAAGTTCTGGAGCCATTGTTCCTTATGTTATTGTTTTTTTCCATTTAAGTGCCGTGTCAATTCGAAAGTAGAATTTTTGCCACTGTTTCCTTGAAAAGTCTGGTTTTTTTTTTCAGCGTGATTCTGTTGTTAGCCGTTGCCAATCTTTTTCCTCGAAGCTTTGATAATTTTGATATGATTGTTCCGTCCCTCTCACTTTCTTTGCGTGCTTATGGATTGGGTGTTCTTTCCGTTGATCCATGCATTTTCTACATTCCTACTGCATCGCGTTGCGTTCTGAAGTCTTCTGTCTATTTTTGGAAAAAAGGTGAAATTTGGTGCCTGCTTACTATAGCATCTGGTAATTCACATGCAAAAGTTGACTACATCCTGTGGCCTCGAGACGCCGCCCGCGCAAAGACATATGGGCCGTTGCTTTTTCTGTCGGTGGGCAAAGCTGTTGCCTTTTCTTGTGGGGTTCTCCCGATCTGTGCACGAGCACTTGACTAAGTGTTGAGTGCGAAGATTTCAGTTTTGGCAACGAATGCTTCAAGATCTTTCACGTAAAGATATTGTCTTGATCTGACTGCAAAACAGTTGATTTTTTTTGTCTATTTGTTAATGCTGGTTGTCTTGATCTGACTGCAAAACAGTATTTTTTATCTATTCCTTAAGGGCACTCCCAATGGTTGTAACTAAGCTAGTAACTAAGTGCATTAATTGCAAGATAAGAAACTAGACTACAATTGGTTGTTACTAAGCTTGTTACTAAAATTAATTAGGTTGTTTCATGCTTGTACAAATCTATGGATCTTCTATGCCATGTCATGAAAACATATATAGGATCAGCTACACCCATTGCCATTGGATTTGTACTAGACGTGCGAAGTTATCCAACAAAAAAAATATGGATGAAACAAATGCACCAAAAACAAAAAAAATAATTTACAAAATGCTTCAATATTCCCATAGAAAATTGAAAAAATAAGATGACTTAAACCAAGATTAAAATATGTTAATTGTGACCAAACTAGACGGAATAGCAGGGCTACCAATCTTTAAGTACTCATCCAGTTGATCTGCGGGGTTACCATACGCCAATTGATGAATAGCCTCCGTACATTTTTGCAAAGGTGATAGCCCTTGGCGACCAAGAGCATCTGTCCTTGCAGTAAAGTAGGGAGACTATTGGCCCAACGCAGTGACAATACGTAGGAACATTGATCTCCTCATCCGAAATCTTGTACAAAAGGCCTTATCAGAGTAAAGTGGGGTTTTTAGAGAAGTAATCATCCACTAGATGGAATCAATGAACAATTATCTCAAATCACATCACATAGGCAAGGAGTATGTCTTTGTTGCAAACTTAGACAACTTGGGTGCTATAGTTGACATCAATATCCAAATATGTAGATCAAATTTAAATTTCAACTAATTTGAACTAAACACACAAGTGCAAGTGCAAAATTGTTTTACCTTGGTGTAGGCTTCATCTTGGATGGGGCTTACTGCTGAATCCAACCAAGCAGACGCGTTTGGAGGGATGGTCAGAGAAGACGATGGATGAGATACTTGTTGGCGCTTCGTTCCCTTCTCATTAGCCATCACCGAGCGATGGTGAGTCGTCGCGAGGGTTAAAGACTGACGAAGGTGTGGAGGGGGGGGGCAGGGGAGGGCAGAAGTCAGCGAGGCAGAGGAAAGAGAGGCGGCGAGAGGAAGGGCGACGGGGAGGAGGGGGCCTGGTAGGGACGGTGGGGAGGATGGCCGCAAGGTAGATGGGGAGGAGGGGCGGCGAGCAGAGGGGCGATGGGAGGAGGGGTGGCGGGGAGCAAGGGCAGCGGGAAGAGGGGCGGAGGGGCGACGGGGACCAAGTAGGGAAGAAGGTGGAATCCGTGAGATTGGAGAGGAGTGCACCACACTGGATTGCTAGAAACGCGAAGGACGCCCCCAACGCGAGTTTTCTTTGTTTCTGTTTCTAATGCCTTGGATACAGTGAAGCAATCGTTTCTTAAACTAGCAACGAGTTGCTTCTCTCTCCACTTTAATTATTGTCCACATCAGCTCCACATCAGATTAGTTACAGGCTTAGTAACCCTAAGCTTGTAACTAATCTGATGTGGAGCTCATGTGGAAGCTAATTAAAGTTGAGAGAGGAGGGGCTTGTTACTAGTTTAAGCAACGAGTGCTTCACAGTATCCTAGGCGATAGAAACGGAGGAAATGCGCGTTGGAGAGTCTATCTCCGTTGCTAGCGATCCAGTGTGGCGCGTTGGGGAGCACTTCACCTTCTTCCCCGTTGCCCTTCCATGGCATAGAAGATCCATAGATTTGTACAAGTATAAAACAACCAATTTTAGTTATAGCTATAGTAACAATCCATCGTAGCCCTAGTTTCTTATCTTGTAATTAATGCACTTAGTAACAAGCTTAGTAACAACCCATTGGGAGTGCCCTAATGCTGGTTGTAAATGTGCCATGATTTTTTTGACCCGACAATTATTGTGCCATTTCAGGTTTTCGGGTTATGCTGCATTGACCGTTTGGCATTAATTGTTTGCATATGATTGCAACAACTGATGGTCCATTGATCATTGAGCTTCTTTGTTGTAGTGGAGCTTTTAACGGGTCATTTCTTTTAATGTTTTAACACAATATTTGCAATTGCTTTCCAGAGTTCGGCGGAGGCAGAGTTTTTCACGGAGTATGGTGATGCAAGTCGATACAAGATTCAGGAAGTCGTTGGTAAGGGAAGCTATGGGGTGGTGTGCTCTGCAATAGATGTCCACACTGGAGAGAAAGTAGCAATCAAGAAGATACACGATATCTTTGAGCACATCTCCGATGCTGCACGGATTCTCCGTGAGATCAAGCTTCTGAGGCTCCTAAGGCATCCTGACATTGTTGAGATAAAGCATATTATGTTGCCTCCATCAAGAAGGGACTTCAAAGATATTTATGTTGTTTTTGAGCTTATGGAGTCTGATCTTCACCAAGTTATAAAGGCTAATGATGACTTGACGAAGGAGCATTACCAGTTCTTTCTTTATCAATTACTCCGGGCTCTAAAATACATTCACACTGGTAGGGAAAATGTCGTTTTGGATTTTTTTTTGCTTTAATATCTTAGGTTACACGTATCATACTATATGTGTGCTTGGGTGGACTTGCATTGAGCCATCGAGGCCATATGTTCTGACTAGAATTATAAGCTGTGTATAGTTGATATCATTTATGGGATTATCCATAATTCTCATATTTATAGTCTTGTAGCAAAAAACTGGTATCGGCTAGTGCCATGCTGGGTAGGTTGGGGGTGGGGGGGGGGGGAGAGTATATCCCCTCTCTCTCTCTCTTGAATTCAGAATGCACTTATAAACAGTTATGTTTAATCTTTAGGTGTAGGGAATGAACAACAGATCAGTTTTTCTTAATAGAGAATGTACTATTTCCTCACTATTTTAGAGTTCTTTTGTAGTTTGCTGATTATTTTTGAGTATTGGTTGGTTCTAATGGTATTTTGGTGTGCTGTATTCTTGTCAACTATTAATCTGGACAGTTCTTCCATCAACATAATCTGCATAAATATTCTGCGCTACTTTTGCTGCCTGCAGTATTAGCTAATACTAGGTCCATGTAACTGCAGCTAATGTCTATCACCGGGACTTGAAGCCAAAGAATATATTAGCAAATTCTAACTGCAAGCTGAAAATTTGTGATTTTGGACTGGCACGAGTTGCATTCAATGATACCCCAACAACAATCTTTTGGACTGTATGTTCAGGCCTATCCTTAACTTCTTTGTTTTCTTTCATTTGAATTGTTGCTTGTGAGCTGATCATAATAATGTCTCTTTGTTTATATGCTCTGCAGGATTATGTTGCAACAAGATGGTATAGAGCTCCAGAGTTATGTGGATCGTTCTTTTCAAAGGTAGGCTTTGTTGTGCCCTTTGTTGAATTTTGATTTAAGCATTGAGCTGAGACAAGGAAAGGTCAACGGTGTTATACACTTATGCTGCCGTACCACGCATCTTTGATTATGCTTAGTCAACCTATTAATATGACTCATTGCTCTTTGGTAATTGATCCATTAGTTCATTACTTTTGGCTCAAGCTTATTACGCTGTGGCACAGTAACTCATCCCCCTATAGATCATTAGATCTGATATAGCAGTTCTGGTAATGCAACACATTTCATTTAATCAACCCCTGCGGAAGCAGATGTATAAAAGTTTTGATGTGAGAAGTAATAGATTAATCTGTTTTTCCATTTCTCAGGTAGGTATTGCTATGTTTGTACCCTTGTCCTCAGCACATGTTGATCACCTGAATTTTGTTCAAACTTAAAAGTTGCTCTGATTTTCTGTTGATCTATGCTCCACAGAATTCTGACAATTTTATCGTTTTCAGTTGCAGCTGTTAATAATCATTTGAGTTGCATGTGTGTTAAGAAATAAGAATATCAAAGGCATTTCAGATATCAAAATGGTTATTCTTAAAGTATTTTATTATCATCATACTGATAATGATAAACAGTGAACAACTTTTTTTACTCCGGTGCATGTTTTCAATGTTTACATGTCTTGGGTCTTAATCAACTCAAACAAGCTGTTATCTCAACAAAATTGCAGTATACACCAGCCATTGACATTTGGAGCATTGGATGCATCTTCGCTGAGGTGTTGACAGGAAAGCCTTTGTTTCCTGGTAAAAATGTTGTCCATCAGTTAGACTTGATGACTGATCTTCTGGGCACACCATCCATGGATACAATTTCGCGGGTATGGTGCTAGTTCTTTCGGGGGAAGACTTCGTAGTTTATATCTAGTGGGCATCATCTAAGCGATTGAAGGTTAACATTGAAAATTTCTTTTTTTCTAGGTCCGGAATGAGAAAGCAAGGAGGTACCTGAGCAGTATGAGAAAGAAAGAGCCAGTCCTATTTTCGCAGAAGTTTCCTAATGCAGATCCTTTGGCCTTGGACCTTTTGCAAAGGCTTTTAGCATTTGATCCAAAGGACCGTCCAACTGCTGAAGAGGTAACCATAAGGTTTTACTGTTGTACTATTCGGTTCATGTCAAATTGCCAAGTTTTGCATCTTCAGTTTTTTGTGGGGGGCAAACTGTGAATTTATTTTGATACTTGTGATTCATATCAGGCATTGGCTCATCAATACTTCAAAGGGCTTGCCAAGGTTGAGAGAGAACCATCCTGTCAACCAATAACAAAAATGGAGTTTGAGTTTGAGCGTAGAAGAGTGACAAAGGAAGATATAAGGGAGCTGATATTCCGTGAGATACTGGAATACCATCCGCAATTGCTTAAAGACTATATCAATGGCACTGAGAGGACAACCTTTCTATACCCAAGGTTTTACAAAACTTTCTATGCTTTAGGACATACATATAACCTTTGTTTTTTTTTGTGCTTTTTTTCACATGCACTTTTGTTTGTTATTATATGAACTCATACTGACAGTAACACATTTTCAACCTGTTGTTATGCAGTGCTGTTGACCAATTTAGGAAGCAATTTGCTCATCTAGAAGAAAATAGTGGAAATGGCCCTGTAATTCCAATGGATAGAAAGCACACCTCCCTTCCTAGGTAAAACCTTTGATCATATGTTCCATGCTGTTCATTTTCTCAATCTTTTTATCATATTAATTCCAGGAGTTAAAAAACCCTTAAAGCACATAACAGAGCGCCACACTTGGTACTCCAACGTTGACCAAACTTAGACACAAATTTACACACGCCTAGTGACAAGGTTGTCTCATTATAGCCATTATAAGAGGTGAAATGGGCCTCTTGATGTTTGGACAAATAAAGGATACTTTGGACTAAAGTGACTATAGCTAGGATGTCAAAATGAATGTGCCTGTTGCTGTGTTCCTGCGATACGTGCAAGTTAAGCATAGTACTAAACCAGGAGAAAGCTGAGATGCATAGTTGCTGTGTTCCTGCAGTACGTGCCTCTTGGATCATATAGTTTGTTAAATTTGATTTAGAGCCTAGCAACCTAAAACTTGCTTGGTTAGATAGGATAAAACCAGGATAACAAACATTAATATTTCCTAAAACAAAATATGGGTTTTATGAGAGATTTCCCACCTAGTTTTCTGAAAACAAAAAAGGGAATGTGGAATACTGAAAGCTTGTTTTTGGCAAACAATGGTTTTACTAAATTCTATCCTAACTGAATAGCACCTTTAAATATGTATTGGTAAAGCCAAAATGTATTTTAGTAAAACCTGTCATCAAAATGTAAGATCAAAACAATCATAAAGTTTGGAACTTAATTTCTTGCAACATAAAGTTTTGGCTAATATTGGAGTTGGCTCTATGTTATTGAATATGGATGGACCAATGGTAGAACATTGGGGTCAAACACTGCTAGTCAGTTTAATCCAAATTGAGACGTCAACAGCTGAGATGCACTAGTCACAATTACCCACTGACCACTGCACTTCGTATTTTATTAGAATTTGGAGGTGGAAGCATGATCTTGGGGACCAAAACTCATATTCAGATTCTCACATCCTGATAATTGAATAATATGCTGCTAAACCGACTTCAGGCATCTTTGTTCTTTTGATTATGTTTCATGAAATCATGAATCATTTTCTGACTGACTTCACAGGTCTACTATTGTTCATTCAGCCCCAATTGCTGCCAACGAACAACCCTGTATTGGCCCATCAAGGG
Source organism: Olyra latifolia (assembly GCA_036346145.1). Taxonomy (NCBI): domain Eukaryota; kingdom Viridiplantae; phylum Streptophyta; class Magnoliopsida; order Poales; family Poaceae; genus Olyra; species Olyra latifolia. The sequence goes on from CM070523.1 coordinate 32,864,877, forward strand.
ATAAACCTTCATCTGATGAACCTTATAGAAATCTTCGAGAGTCGGACAAAATTTCTGGCAATATCCCAAGGTCCTCTCAGACTCCACAAAGGGTGCCAACAGGTACTTTTTGATTCATGTATGCTATAAATATGTGATTGGCTTAAATTAGTCTAATTTAATCATATAACGTTTCTCAATCTTACAGCAAGACCAGGAAGGGTTGTTGGTCCAGTATTGCCTTATGAAAATGGTAGAATAAAGGATCCATATGACCCACGAAGATTGGCAATGAACTCAGGATATCCTCCCCAACAGCAAATCCCACAAACATACAGTTATTATCAGACACCCGGCAAGTCAGTTTGCTCCGAGCCGTCACAGGCTGAAAGGTATACGCTGCACCAACAGGCCTATGCCTGTGCAAACAGTACAACTGTGCCTGATGTTGCTCTGGACATGAGAGCACCCCCTTTCCATCTATCAGCAGGGCCAAAAGGTGATTCTTCTGATAGGTTTACAGCAGAGACAAACCTATACACGAGATCCCTTAATGGCATTGCTGCAACTGCAGCAGGAGTGGCAGCAAGTGCTCACAGAAAGGTCGGTGTTGTTCCCTTCAGCATGTCAAGGATGTATTAGTGGCCGATTCATGGCACATCCTACATGCTTTGCTGGAGCTCTGCTGCTAGTTGGTGGTGGAAACATGAAGAGTGAAGTGGAAGATCAATCTGGGTGAACGCTGTGTAGTTTAGAGCACAGGGCAGCCCAAGGTTCATTTCGGTACCTTGATATATTCAGCGGTGCCCTGCTGCTCGTCTTTCCTGCCTGATCAGGGAACACCATCGCCGTCGAAGAGCATCAACCACTTCGTTCTGTTAGGCCATCAACTTGTACCTGCTTGTGTGAGAAGTGTGCCCTTTGGTGCACACTGGAAGGGGGTCGTCCAGTGGCTTGTAATCTGAGCTATTTAGGCGCCAGTTACTTTTCTAGAGTGAGGAGACAGAAGGGAAAGGAAAGACCACTAACATTTTCTTATGTTGTATAGAGGTGTTTCTCAAATCAATGTGCAACTTCAGAAAAGATATATAAACCACACAGTTGCTCGGTTTTCAGTGGCTGTGCATTATTTGTTCTCAGGTCTAAATTACTGTAAAGAAGCATAGCTTTCATTTGCATATTCATCTTGACTGGAGATTAGGTGCAGTGTCATACTGCCCGGTTGGTAAACGTCGATGATCTGATCCGTTTGTTTCGGTTGAGCTGTCTGCCCCGTGCTCTCAAAATATTGAATTATTAGCGCAATGAGCGTCACTTGCGAAAGGCTAAGGTTCTTGGTTTTGCTTCCAAGCAACCAAGCCACCGCGCCATTACAACATGATCTCAACGATCGCTTCCATGGCTGTATGACTGTACCCAAGGTCATTCCATTTTTCACTTCGAAGAGCAAGGATGATCATAAGCTGCCTTGGGCAGTCCTTTGCTGTTTTCCTGTAATTACATATTACAGATTCCACTGACAAAGCCATACAAATTTCTTTGGACATGCTCAGTACCTTTGACCAATAATTCCATCCCTAAATAAGTTGGTAAAGCCTCCGCTCGGAATTTTTCCTGACTAACAGACGACTCGGCTCACACGTCCAAGCCCATGCCCAGAGCACTGCCAAATTATGCCCGTCATGTTCAGAATACTCTGATTTTTTGGGATATTTTTGGTGCATGATGTACCTGGACCTCTGAAGACTACAGGTTGTACCGTTCTACGGCATCCCAGAGTCAGCGCCGGTCAGTAGCAATGGAAAGACCTGGTGCTACAATTCTCGAGGGCGAAGCACGAACGGTGGATGTGTCAAGTTTCTAGGTGGTGAATGGTGAATTGGTGCTGTCGACCAGAAGAAGTTCAGCGGCGAGACCCCGGACAGGCCATGATCCATCATATCATCGTTTATTCGTGAAATCAAGCTTTATTATGTTTGATCGGATGGCTGAGTAGTCCTATGTTCATTGGAATTGCAACATCATGTTTGACCAGGGATCTGTTGGTATGCCACCAAGAAGGGCAAGAACCATTTGATCAAGGAGCTGCCATGCGAAACTGATCGGCTCACGCATGTGTACAATTTTATCATTCGCTCTGACTCCATGTATAACATTCTCATTGACAACACTGAGAAAACAATCTGGCAGCATATATCATGACTGGGACATTCTTCCTACAAAGGAAATCAGGGATTCTGAAGCCACGAAGGTGAGACTAGGAGATCACCCACGCCCACGGTATGTTGTAAATAGCCATGATTATGCTCTTTTCACATAGGCACTGACATGATTTCCTAACAGTTGTAGACTTGCAGCAAGAAGGTTGGGATGACCTAGAATACATTCCTGATCTTGAGGACAAGAGGCCAGAGCTAGTTTTTCCGACCTTTAGATACCTTGCCAGTATTTATTGTAGATTATTTGGCTAATGATGGGCTGATTGAGTTAGATAAGATTATTTGAGGCTAAATATATTTTAATAATGGTATTTAGTCAAACTGGCCATCCTTTATAGGATTCAACCAATGGTTTGGAAATTTAAGTAACAAAGAAAATTATCTTTCCTTGTTCCGAAGAAAAGCCATGCTCCAAGCATTATCATTTTTTTAATGCTGATGTAACTGCCTCTAAAATGTATGCACAGTGATCTTTTTTATATAGAACATAAATAAATAGGAGCAGATGGGCTTATATCCCAGTGGTAAGAGTGAGCTAGTTCATTCTCATCTACTCGGGTTCGATTCCTAAAATGGGCTTGTAGCCCAGTGATAATAGTAAGGTTATTCATTCCCACCTATCCGGATTCGATCCCAAAGATTAGTATTGTGTGCTGTATATTTAAAATTGTAAGGGGTTAACATGGTGTGCTATATATTTAAGATTGTGAATGTCCCACGACATAGAGACCAAAAGTTTGCTCAATTTCTAAATAAATAAATAAATAGGATATGTATAGGCACATATATTTTTATTAAATTGAACTTATATCTCCGAGAATGGAAATAGCCTTTTGCATTTGGCGCAGTGCATATCAATGTTGAGACCTGACCATCTATTAGCTAGGAGTGTTAAACATATCCTCCTAAAAACTGGTTCCTTTTATCAAACACACGAAGTTATTTTCCTATGACTGGTTTACTGGCCTAGTTTGATATGTAGCTAATAAACATGTTCTCCTAAAAAATTTTCTTTTTTCATAAGCACGACAAGGTGAAAGTAATATGATTTTTTTTATTTGTAGCAACCCACTGACACTCGGTTAGTAGCACTACGAAGTTCTTTTCTTACCACTGATCTACTCGCCTTGTTTGGCATACAGTGCAGCAACTCATATGTAGAGTTTAACCTTTTTTTTTCCGACTATACTCCATGTCTTCATGTTGCTAGTCAAAATTAGAAGATTTTGGTGCTAGATCCTTTCAGAGGACATGCATTTAAACGCCATGCATGACAGCTGAAAGACTCTTATCGATAAAAATGTCGCTTATACATCAATTCAAGTTGTTCGGCAGGTAAGATTAATATCCAAATCGCCGTCATAGTCTTATTGCTTGTGAAATGTATACAGATTTTAAGATCTTATTCACCAACTCCTTACCTTGACAAGTAGAAAAACATCATAGTAATGTATATTATTATTACTACCACGCGGCGACCAGGTCAAAAGTCAAACGGTCTCTCGTTGACGGCTGTGGCGCCGCTTCCGGCGAACGGCGCCGTCTGCAGCACCCACCCCTCGATCATCGCCTGCGAGGCTGGGCCGTTGTCGCCGGCCGCCATGTGCCCCGCCCCGATGATCACCGCGTTCGTCAGCACCCCCGACCCTTGCACGTACCCGGCGAGCCGCCCGTCCCCGAGCCGCCACACGGCGCGCTCCGCGGCCAGGAACGCGCCCAGTCCCGGCCACGCCAGCTCCCTCACCCACGCCTCCACGGACGCCGGCGAACTGTGCAGGTCGAACACGCCCTGGAACAGCAGAATCCGGGTGCCGTTCCGCGCCAGGATGGCCTCCACGTCGCCTTTGGCGCTCTTCATGATGTCCTCGGCCAGCGCCGCCGACACGTTCTTGCTGCACCGTTCCCACGCCACGTCGCTCCTTGAGCCGAGCGCCGCCTTCGCCTCGCGGGTGTTGAGGAAATCGCGGAGCGGGCGCGTCGGGTACGGCCGCTCCCGCGCGTAGTTGAAGGGCGTGGCCACGCCGGTGACGTTCCTTAGGAACCTTATGATCCGATTCCTCTGCTTCCTCGCTTCCACCCAATTGCTCGCCTTGACGAGGCTCACCGTCCTGTTCTGCATCGCCTCCACGGTGGCCTTCTGCTTGGCGTTGATCAGCCCGACGAAGTAGGCCTGGTCGGCGTGCACGGTCACCTGCGCGACAGGGTGCGTCATGCCGTTGCCGATAGCGACACCTTGCAGGTTCACCCTCTGGCCGGCCGGGAGCTTGGCATTGGCGTCGAGGATGTGCGCCGCGGCCGCGGGGATGTACTTGCCGGCGTAGCTCTCGCCCGTCAGGAACAACGGGCGCGCGCGGAAGGTGGGGTCGAGCGCCATGAACGACTGGAGCGCGGCGAGGAGATGCGCGGCGATGGTGGGCTCGTCAGTGGGGATGTCGGCGTTGGAGGCCGCCGCGCTGAAACCGGCGCCGAGAGGGTTGTCGAGGAAGATCACGCCGAAGCGGCGGTTCCACCGGTTGCGGTTGTGGGCGAGAGAGGTGGAATTCAGGAGGTAAGGGCCGAGCTCGGCGAAGTTACCAATGAGCGAAGAGCAGCCGGGGCCGCCCTGGAGCCAGACGAGGAGCGGGGCGGAGGCGGCCGGCGTGGTGACCGGGTGGGTGGCCTCGTAGAAGGCGAAGTAGAGGGAGTTGGTGGAGGTGATGTTGAGGTAGCCCGACCTGGTTGGGCGCGCCCTGGCCGGGAACTGAGCCGCCACCGGGGAGGTGGACGTGGTGGTGGTCAGGACGACGACGACGAGGGAGACGGCGACGAGGCGGGAAAGAAGCGACGCCATGTTGTGGCTGGGACAAGCGCGAGTGTGCGACAGTGCGAGCGTTGACTAGAACGGGGCTGCTGGCTACCCGGAGTACCGGCTGCTGTTGTGAAGGCACAGGAAGGTATTTAGTGCCTATTTTTCGTAGAAATTTGGGAGAATTATATGAAATCAGCGGCATGTTTCGTGCATGTGACATCTTCCATGACGTGCTGACATGTCGACGAAATCAATCTGAAATTGTATTAGTGCTGCGTACAAGTAGTGTGTGTTAGAGCATAACCATAAACATAGCGACTCTGATTACGGGAACAAATATCAAAAACTACTTATTAACCGAGATTACGGAACAATTGAATTTTAATCCCAGGAACAATATATCCGATGATACCAAATATGAAATATCAAATAAAAAAAACCAAGGATTGGCTGTTAGAGTATGCGCGCATGGCACGCTGCCGCCGCTGCATCTATCCCGCGTACATGCCTGCTTGTGCCTGGAGTGGAAATTATATGGCATATATGTCACATAGCACACTCGGATTGATGATCCTCTGATCCATCCCTTCGAGCATCTTTAACAATGGGACCTAAAAATAAAGCCCTATAAATCATTTTAGGTACTCTCTAAAAATTATTGGGCTAAAATGATTAGCAACTCTAACAATAGTCCTAAATTAGAGGCTCTATACACATGTCTATCTCTTTTTTAGGGATTTAAGGAACTCTAACAATGAGCCTTATCCTAAAATATAACTAAAAAAGTTTTAGGGCTCGGTAGATGAATTCCTATATTTATGAACTCTTCTCGAGGACCTATCCTATTTTGAGACGTCTTTAAAATATAGGACCCCTTGTTGGAGTTCGTTTTTTTTATGAAAGCCTTAAATTCAAATATAGAACATTGTATAGGGCCATTGTTAAAGATGCTCTTATCTGTCTGTCGGACCTAAATCCTAAACAACCGACGGATGGATCCGAATATATCATGTGACACAGTATGCCATATAATTTCCTTTCGTGTGCCTGCCTTCGCTTGTGTGGATGCGGACGGTATACTGTTCCAAACAAAAACAATGTAACTACAACGCGACAAAAAAGTAAACAGCACCCGCAAGCTTCCCCACGCATGTCTGGTGCGGGCCATAGTCACTTTAGGCCCATGATGCGTGCTTGGCGCTGATGATACCTTCCTGATGCGCGCGAGTCACACGATGAACAGACGCACATGTGTTTTGCTTGGGCCGCTAGTGCAGGTGGCATACATGGTAAAGGTTTTTTTTTTATTTTTTGCAGTGTAATAAATTTCAATAGTTTTTGACAATTTTAAGATATCATTAGGTTTTGGTTATCATCAAGCTTCACGTCGTGAAGTATCGAATATCATCAAACATAGGATATCGAATATCAGAGTATCATCAATTGTGAGACATCATCCAGTATTAGGGGGGTTGTTAAGTATGGGGCATCATCAAGTATCGAGTATCGTTGAGCTTTAGGTATCGTCGAGTATTGGGTGTAGTTAAGCATCGGGTATTGTACGGTATAATTGAGTATCAGATTTTCATCGAGTATTGGGTATCATCTAGTATTATGTATAAGGTATCATCGAGTATCAAGTATTATTAAGTATCAGGTAGGTATTATAGAGTATCGGATATGATCGAATATCAAGCAATATCTAGTTAAGTTTCAAGAAGCATCATTAAGTATCAACTAATGGTGTTGACCATGAAGGCGATGAGTATCAGCTAGTTTTAGGAAGTATTGTTAAGCTTCACCAAGTATCAGCTAATGGTGTCATCAACCCTGTAGGCAAGGAGTATCAAGAGGTATCAAGTAGTTTCAGGAAGTATCATCGTGTACGGTTAAGTATCACCAAATATCACCTAATAGTGTGAGGGCATGGAGTATCATGCATCAGGTATTGACTAATTTCAGGAAGGAAGTATCGTTGTGCATCAGTAAGTTTCACAAAGTATCACCTATAGCATTGCCACGATGACAACGAGTATCATGAGGTATCTAATAGTTTCAGGAAGTATTATCGTGTGTTGTTAAGTTTCATCAAGTATCACATAATGGTGTATGCCACGAGGGCATAGAGTATCATCATGTATCAATTAGTTTCAAGTGGTATCATCGTGTATCGTTAAGTTTGATCAAGTATCACCTAATGGTGTTGACCACAAATGGTGTTGATCTTGAGGGCATGGAGTATCTTATTGTTAGGAAGTATCATCTAGTATTGACTATTTCAGAAAGTATAATTAGGTATCGTTAAGTTTCACCAAGTATCATTTAATGGGCCAACCATGAACACGTGGAGTATCATTAGGTATCAACTAGTTTCAGGAAGTATCATCAGATATTATTTCACCAAATATCACTTAATAGTGACGGCCATGGACGCATGGAGTATCGTGCATCAGGTGTCATAGAGCATCATATATCGTTGAGTATTGGGTAATTATTGAGTATCAGGATATCATTGAGCTTCATGTATATCAAATATCGGGGTATTGCGAGTATTAGGTTTCAGCGGCGAGTTTGGTCTTGTTCTGATCGCCCCTTCAATCATGACTTGGTGATCTTTGGAACGGTCGGCAACAACCTCTGTGGCACTCTTGCGATCTAACACACGAAACCAAGACAAAAAAAGATAATTAAAATACAATTCATAAATTAACACAAAGAATTATTGTGATAGATTTTGATAAGAAATAAATTTAAAATTTTATTTTATGAAAAACAAGGATCAAATGAATTGACTATAATTTATGGAATTTCATTACTAAAAGTGGTACTAGTACGACTAGCTATATACGGCTCTTCTTGTCACCCTCACGGGTTGCCATCTCAACCTCTCCTCATCTCTTCTACTTCCCCTCTCTTCTTCCCGTGCATAGGAGAAAAAATCTTCTGGATCAAATCACTAGTTTGGGAGGCTGTGCAAGGAAGTGCGACTTGCTGAGGAGGCAATTTATCAACTAAAGAAGTGGTTGGAGCCGCAGTCGAGCGCGGAGTTCTCTTGGGCGGTTTCGGGTGCTACTCGCGGCACCTAGTCGCTGAGCTCCAATGCGAGAGGTGGCATGGCCCTAGTGTTGGTGGCGGCATAAAAGTTCCAGATCCGGCGATGAGGATTTTTAGTCCTCAACACTGGCGGCGACAGCAGCCCTCAATTAAACAACGATGAGCAAGGGAGCACCAGATCTGGCGGGCTTGCCGGGAACGGGTAAGGGGCTTGTCTGTGGGCGGCATGGATGCGGTGGTTTGGGGGATCGAATTGAGCGCAGGCGCAACAGCGTACGAATCGAGCCTCGGCATTTTTCTATCCCGTTGATAACTCTAGCAACCGCATACTGTTCTCGACCTTTCACCAAATCAATATATCGCGTGAGTTATTCCGCTTTCATGGTACGAGGCATCCTACAACCTCCTTCCGCAAATCCTAGCCATCGGCTCTCTCTCTCACCATGTCTACCAGCGAAATTCAACTCTGAAACAGTGGGCCACTGTTGTGATGGCTACCACCGCCGCGCTGGACGACGACCCAGATCGAAGCCACCACCGACTAGCTAGATCGCCATCGCGCCTCGACTGGGGTGGTCAAGGTGGTGACGGCCACACTAGCCGCATGAACAGGAATGACAGCGGGACTCACGGCTCTCCTCCTTCCATCTGCCTTCCTTCTTCAACCCCTGGACGGGTGTGGTCCAAGTCTGGCCTCAAAACCAGCCAACTCAGGGAGATCCTAGACAATGTCCACCCCTCCGCATCAACCTCCTAAATGCTTCGGAGTATTTTTGGAAATTTACTCAGAATTTTTCAAAATATTTGGTATTTTTAAACCTAAGAAAACATTACTTAGCTTTTTAGAAAAAGGAAAAGGGTTTTCTTTTTCTTTTTGCGAAGAGGGATACATGGCGCAATCTAGAACGCTGTTTTGCGCTCGTGCACATTAGCAGCCATCGGATGCCACTTATGTAAGCGAACGGGTATAGTGGATCTCGGATGCCCGTTCGTATGACATGGCCGCATGGAAGTCATTGGATCTCGATACCGCCACAGTCGTCATCTCCGTTGCGCCGCCGTGGGCCGGGCATGCCAACCTAGGGTTCCTGAGACTATTTAAACCCCTCGAGCCGCTGTGCTAGGGTTCGTAGATGCTGTAGCTGATGTCGTCTCAACTCGAGGAGGACGAAGCCACCGAAGAGAGCTTGGCGAAGGTTTCGTGGCCGAGAACTCCGACGAGCAATTTCGCCGTCGCTAGTGAGTCTTAGCCTTCGATTTTTGGTCCAAGGCCATGTTTCATCATCGCGATCCTCGTGGTGACTTGCTTTTGCTGCAAGGAAGGTCGGAGCGTCACCGCCGTTGAGCTTTAGAGCCGCTGCCGATATTGGAGGTTGTCGGAGCTAGCCAGAGGTCCCTGGAATCACGCCTTGCCATGGTAGTCCTTAGATTCTGAATCTAGGCTTAGTTTAGGTTAGGGAGGTCCGTAGCATTTGGTTGCGTGTAGACCATGGAGTACCGCCGCTTCTCATTGCTGTTGGTCGCCGGCGATGGCCGTGTGTCCCAGTAAGTTGGAGAGGTCGAGAGCAACCCATAGAGCCCAGAAGCGTGGAGTTTGGTGGTCCGTAGAGTGAGATCAAGCTCGCCAGAATTGCACCGCCGTGTTGGAGGAGAGTGCCGTCGTGGAGTTTGGTCGCCGGAGCGACGAGATGACCTGGAAAGTTTGTGGCTGTCGGATCTAGATCAGGCTGATCAGATCTGAGTGGGAGCGATCCGGGTCATATTGGATCATTCCAGTAGGCCGGGTTCACGGTGAACCATGTCACTGCCATGTGGGTCCTACATGTCAGACCGATGCGACGTGTACCGTGAACGCGCGTGTATGGGTTGCTTGGGCTACGTCTGCCATAGGTCGTGAGGCTGACAGGTCGGCCCAGTCGTCCGTCCGGCGTGGGGGATTTATTGAAATAGGAAATTAATTTTAGAAATTGGTTTAATTGTTTAAAATAGGATAAAACTAGTAAAATTCGTATCTTTTAATCTAGAAGTCCAAAAATGCATATTCAAGTCTCTAAAAATTCAAAAAAATAAGATCTACATGTCTATGATTTTATTTAATTTTTTGAAATATATTTATTTGCTGTTTGGATATTTATTTGTTATTTGTTATATATTACGTGTAGAAACGATTGCTTTAAAATGTGTGCAAGGAGAAGATTTTGTTGCAGGTAAGAGTGGGAGTAGCAAGGCAAATCACACATAGTCATTGATCATGTTGCTCCTATCTGTAAATAAAATTGTTTTGTTTTGAATTTTGCATTGCTATATTTATTATACTTTAGTGGGAATTTAGCTATTCCAAATTGCTTGTTATTAATATCACTTTTGCTTATTATTTTCATTATTTGCACTATGCTGTAATAAGTACTCTGATGGATTTATTTTCACTATGCTGCAATAAGTACTCTAATGGATTTATTTAGCCTTCCATGGCCTTGCTTCTTATTTGTAAGGATTTATAATAATTACTCACTTTTGTGAAGTATTGTAATGATATACATTGATGTTGTCACTTGTGCGTACTGGAATTAATCATGGACCAGTGTATCATGAGAGTCAATAAGTTGCTTAATTTGGGGTCCCGATAGAGGTGGTATCAGAGCCATACTGACTAGACAGAATCTAGCTAGAATGGTCGTCTCTAAGGACTAATAAAATATAAACTAGTTTATTGCAAAACTTCTTACCTCTTTTCCTACTGATCTCTAATATATCCTTTATATTACTTGACCAGGCTAAAAGAAATATTCGTGGTTTTCTTATTTTTTTTAGATGTCGCTTTTGCACACGTACGGTGAGAAGACAGAGTGTTTTGTTGCTGAACTTTGGAGGATTCTGCAGGAAGTGGAGGGATACGAGAGACCTATGTACAAGGGTGAACCATGGATAATCAATGGTGTTAAGAAAGGCTACCACTGCAAGCTGACGATCTATGCAAGGAAGAACATGAAGGCCAGCCGACCTATGAGGGTGACTGCTAAGAGGTCTACGTTTGAAGGAGCAATGCAGGAGTGTGCTCGACTTGCTTTGCATTGAATTTGCAGCATTCACGTAGACAAGTTAGAGAACACTGTATATTGCTATAACCTAAGGGCTTTCAACTGAAAGTGCATCTAGGCACTTAAGTGATTTTGGTGATTAATGACAAACACATATAATGACAACTATTTGTAAATGATAAATTTGTGTAAATGCTCGGCTAAGTAATTGCCTAGTGACAAATCTCTAATATGATTGTGTTACTATGAGACTAACATGTTTATTGCCAAGTTGAATATTAGTCTCATCTATTTAGAGGAAATCATATATGCCAAGTAGACAATCTATCCATCCTAACAAGGTAAGTCTCACACATACAAATAGGATGGGTAAGCAAAGATGAGGTATGCAATCTCGGTAACCTTCTATATATAGATTTATTATTGCATTCCTCTTGTACAAGTGCATAGTGAGCTCCAAGTAACATATTTATTATATATATGCACATTGGTTGATGTCATATCTATTTGTGCATATATATCCACTTGAGTTCAATACGTGTCTTGCTTCTAGTATACATGTCTTAAGTAGAGTTAAACTTCACATTGCTATGACTTGACTTGGTGCATGCATACTTTGTTTGTATATCTTCTTATGCACATCACTTAGTGGAGTTTAATCTAGATTGTTCCACAACCTCAGTCTAGCTTGAATATTATTTGCACATATATAATTCTTGTATATTCTATCATGTGCTCCATTTTAGTGAAGATTGTGATATTTGCCATGGTTTAGTTGATTTATCATATTGGCAATTATCTTCCTAGTGTATCTAGCTCCATTACATATTTATCATGATGCACTTAGTATATATCTTTTCGATGTCAAGTATTTCTGTTTAATATTGTGCTTATTTATATGAAACACTTGTTATACTTAATTGCTCATAAACATCAATCTATTCATATCTATTGAGCTTTTAGACTAATATCTTTCATGAGTGTTTTAGAAAGAATTAGGTCCCGTGAGTATGTGTGATGACTAAGGTATGTTAAAGGATGACGGTTAAGTCAAGGTCAACAAGACGACGGTGTCACCAAGAGTTGAAGACTAAGTCAAGATCAATTTGGCGTGGAGATCATCGGAAAGGATGATCAAGTCAAAGTTAATAGGACGAAAGTCTCATAAGGTGCGTCAAGTCAAGTTGGACAAGGTGAAGGCATCATCAATCTTTTGGTGAAGGTCATCATGCATAATGAAGAAAAAGACGGCAAGTGACTATCCTAAACTTGTATTATCTTTGATTTAATTTGAGTCTAAGGATGGCCGTACTATTAAAAGGGATGCGATGGAAAATAACTTCTAGATATGTTAAGTGCTCAAGTGATCTATCCTTGTGAAACTTAGTTGGAGAGTGATGTTTGTGGTGTTGGAAAGTGAGAGTTGTAGGTCTCTCTTGCCTTTCTTGTAAATTCTGTATTTATTTTTCGAATTTGAGAAGTGAGACCTTATTGATTGTGTAGCTCTCGTTCTTAGCTTTCCGTAGAGTCTAAAATCACACAAAACGGAGTCCAGAGTCAAAAGTTATGCCCGTTTTCCTCGGGGTGTGCAGTGGCTGTTTTCAGCCCTTGGACTGTCTGAGGTTTTACTCAGAGTATCCGAATGACTCGGACTATCCGAAGATTTTGTTCGGACTATCCGAACTGGGTCTCTCTGTCTCTGTTACTTACACTATTAGGAGTATCCGAGTATTTACTCGGACTATCCGAACTTACACAGAACTACCTGTAACGGTCAGATCCGTGGAAGCCTCTATTTAAACTCCTCTCTCTCCCCACTTGAAAATAGCCGTTGTACCACCATTTCTTGAGCTATCCATGTGTTCTTGAGCCCCTTAGAACCCCTCTATTCTTAGATCTTTGTGATCCCCTTTGGAGAAGGGTTTGAAAGAGTTGGAAGAAGGGATTGAGGGAGAATTGGGAGAAAGGTTGGGAGGTGATTACTTTGTGGAATTAGTGTGTTCTTGAGCCCTAGTGACCCCTCCACTCTTCGATCTAGGTGATCCCCTTGTGAAGAAGGGTTGGGAAGAGTTGGGAGGAGATGTGAGTGTGAATTGAGCAAAAGTTGATCTTTGAGCACTTGTGGTCATCTCCAAGTTCATTCTTCGTGGGCATTTGTTACTCTTGGAGGTTGAGGACTCCTAAACGGTTAGAAGTTGGTCACGAGCCACCGAGCTTTGTGTGGTGCGTCGTGTCAAGTTTGTGAAGGCTCGATTTTGCCTCCGCAAGGGAAGAAATCAAAGGAGTGAAGCCGGTGAGTGCATTGTGCAACACCGGTGAGGGAAGGGTTGAAAAACCCCGGCTCAAGTGTGACTGAGCCGCCTCAACGGAGACGTAGGATCCCTTCAATGATCCGAACTTTGGGAATAAACATCGATGCGTCTCCTCTTCGCTCGTGGTTCTCCATTTCTACTCTCAAGTTTGATTTACTTGATTATTTTACAATTGAATTGATTATCTTGTCTTGTGTGATACTAATACACCTATACTTGCTTGTGAACTATCTTTGGTGCAGGTGATTTCCCTTGAAGAGGCTAGATTTACTTTTGTACATTTTCTCACTCTGTATCATTTGGACTATCCGAATAAAACATCGGACTATCCGAAGTACTCGGACAATCCGAGGTATAATTCGAACAGTCCGAACATATTGTTTCCGCTGTGTTTAATTTAGTGTTTAAATTTTGAAATCGCCTATTCACCTCCTCTAGGCGACATCTCGGTCCTTTCATCAACAACGACAAAGGATATTACCCAACCACTGGAGAGAAGAAGGATGCCGAGACGGTGGTTTTTGCTCGTATGCTGTCTTATCAAGATAAGGAACTGGATGACAATGCTTGGGAATTGACAAGTGCTAACTTGATGTTGACTACACTTGAAGACGAGGTCAATGCACTCAGGGCCAAGGTTCAGGAGCTTGAGCAAAAGGTGAAGGAATCGGAAGTGAAGGACATCCTAGTTCAAGATGAAGAGGAACTAGGTAGTACCAGGAATGAAGAGTTGGGGTCCAATGAAGGTGGACATTGGGATCAATTTGCCCCGATACCTACTCATCCCCCAATTTATTCAGCAAGAGGACCTCAACCCGGGTGGCTCAACAAGTAGAGAGTTTTCATAGTAGTTGTGTGAGACTCAGTGTGCCGAGTCACATTAATAAGATAGTCTTTTCCTTTAGAACTAGCCATTAGTTAATTTGTGTTTAGGACGGATCTTGTGTTATAAAGGGTGTGATGTATAAGTCTTTTTACTATTTATGTCATGCAACTTGATTTATAATAAGTATTATTGGATGTTATTGTCTCCCACCTAGAACCTGTCTTGTTTAGAATGTTATCTCATTGTGGTGTGTACCTCTTGTCTTATTGCTTTTCCCTCATATCTAATCCTAAAGATTCAACCCCAGATGGTTCAGACTCGCGTAGGCAATGGTGGTGATCATAGTAGCAACGACCAGAATGACTAGCAAAATGATGTGCCAGTTGGAGGTGTACGCCCTGCACCTCAGATTGATGCAACCAATCTTGGAGCTTTTCTAGCAGCTCAGACTGAGTGGATGAGGACTGTGATGGAGCAGATGCAATAAAATCAGGTAAGACAGGGATAAAACAACCAAGTACATCATAATGTGCAACCACAAGTACTAAGGATTCAGTCACGTTTGGCAGGCTTTATGAGGACTTAACCCCCCAACCTTTGCGGGTGGTGTTACTCTATTGGAAGGTGATGACTGGCTGAGGACGATCGAGAGGAAGCTGAGTATTATACAGTGGGAGGATGCTGAGAAGGTGTTGTATGCTACTTATAAGTTGGAAGGATCTATTATGGAATGGTGGGAGAACTATCATAAGGGGGGAGTAGCACAAGGAGCAATCACTTGGGAGGAATTCGGTACTGCTTTTTGTCGTTATTATGTACTTGAAGGAATCAAGGAACTCAAGAAGGAAGAATTCAGAGTGCTGAGGTAAGGAAACATGTTCGTGAATGAGTATCTCAACAAGTTCACGTAACTTGCTAACTACACACCAGAGGATGTGGCTGTGGACAAGACTAGGTTCGTGAATGGCAGTCTCGTTTTCTAAAGTTCGTGAATGGCAGTCTCGTTTTCTAAAGGGCTTGAACGATGGTTGCAAGTTGGTCTGATGACTCCTACTTTTCCTGATTTTTAAGAGCTAGTGAACAAGACACTTCTACTAGAGAGCAAGTGGAAGGAATTGGGTAAAAGCAGGAAACATTGTTTCTAGCAGGCGAAAGGATCACAGAGCCAACAGAGGTTCAAGAGCAACCTACTTAGTTTGTTAGACCCCAGACACAACAAGTTTAGTACAAGCATTGGCAGACGGTGTATCATCTAGTTGGGCAGACTAGTTGAGCTACAACACCTCAAGTACCAGTTACTGGAGATGCATCAACTCAAGGAAAGTTATGCTACAACTATAAGAAGCCAGGGCATTTTGCAAATGTTTGTCAAGAGAAGAAGGTGATAACACCTGTGCCATTCAATTTGGGCAACACACCTGTCAAGACCCAAAACCCAAGAGCAAATCATGGAGGATTTCAAACCCTAACGCCTATCATAGGAGCACCTCAATCGGTGGTTCGTGGACGAGTTAACCATGTGGCAACTGAGGAAGCCCCGAACACACTTGACGTGGTTGTGGATAAGTTTCTTGTACACTTAGTACCATCAGTTGTTCTATTTGATTCAAAGCATCACATTCCTTTATATCACAAATCTTCACAATTAAGAATCAAATGGAAACCATTAAACTTAAGCATACATTGTCGGTGCAATCACCGAGAACCAAAATGGAAACCAAATAGGGATGTTTGGGAGTGAAAATATTAAATCAGTGAGGTAGAATTTAAGGCAAACCTTGTTGTCATAGTCACCCAAAGTATTGATGTTATACGAGGAATGGATTGGTTATTCAAGCATAACGCGGTCTTAGATTGTGGTTGAAGAACCGTGAGTATACAAGATTCGGATAGGAAAATGGTGAAGTTCACTGCTATGATGATGGCGGAAGGACAATTAATGGTTAATAGTGTGCACATACTGGAGGTGAAAGAGGTATCAATAGTGGGTGACTACCCTAATGTTTTCCCGAGGAGCTGTCAGGAATGCCACCTAATAGAGAAATTTAGTTTGTGATTGATGGTACCAGGCACAATGCCAATATCAAAGAGACCGTATAGGATGCCTACCAATGAGTTGGTGGAAGTTACAAGAGAGAGGGTTCATCAGGCCAAGTTCTTCGCCATGGGGAGCTCCACTTCTCTTTGTCAAGAAGAAGCAGTGGCGGAGGACGGAATAAAATTATGATATGGCGAAGAGTATATGATGCTAAATAAAACAAAAAATAGTATCATAAGTTATAGTGTCACAATACCAAAGCAATCCATATATTAATAAGAGTAGATGATGCTAAATATAATGGAAATAATATCATAAAGAATAACTTTAAAAAGAGATAAAAAAAATACATACCACTAAATTATTAATTGCATCTAGGAGGCCGAGGCAGTTGTATTTGTTGATTTTTCATCTTTTGAAAATGCATATTCCTCGCACTCGCGGTTTGGGCTTGCAGCCAATAGCCTGTTGCGCTCTCGCCTAGTCGCTTGCATCCTGCTACGCTCGCGGTCTAGGCCTACTGCGCTAAGCGGCCCGTGTCTGTGTGTATTGCCGTGTCGGCCTTAGTTCCTGGCAGCCAAGTTGGCCTTTGTAGATTCCTGTGCCTGCTAGCGGCTAGTGGCTTCTAGGATATATGGGCTAGGGTAGGGGTTCTACAACCCAGCTTGCTATGGCATGGGCCATACCATGTCATAATGGGCTCTCCGCCCCTGAGAAGAAGGATGATAATTTGAGAATGTGTGTGGATTATCGTTCGTTGAACAACGTGACAATCAAGAATAATTATCTTTTATCTGGTATAGACGGTATTTTTGATCAGTTGAAGGGAGCAGGAGTATTATCCAAGAAAGATCGTCGATCGGGATATCATCAGCTGAAAATTTGAGAAGCGGATATACCGAAAACTGCTTTTTCTACTAGGTACGGACATTATGAGTATACAGTGATGTCATTTGGACTTATTTAATGCACCTACTTATTTCATCAACATGATGAACAAGTCGCTCATGGATTATCTTGACAAATTTGGGGTGGTATTCATTGATGACATATTGGTTTATTCCAAGGATGAGGAAGAGCATGCAGAACATTTAAGATTGGTTTTATAGAGATTGCGAGAACATAAGTTATATGCCAAGTTTAGTAAGTGTGAATTTTGGAAGAGGAGGGTAGGAGTGGCAGTTGACCAAGTAAAGTAGAATCAGTTCTTCATTGGAAACAACCCGATAGATCACCAAGATCCAAATTTTTATTAGAATGGCTAGGTATTATCGGAGGTTTATAGAAGGATTCTCGACTATTTCTAGACGCCTTATGCAATTGTTGAAGAAGGAAAAGAAATTTTTTTGGACACCTGAGTGTGAAAGAAGTTTTCAAGAGTTGAAGAAGAGGTTAACCATTGCACTAGTATCGACCCTACCAAATGTGAGCCAAGGATTTGATGTATATTGTGACACATCAAAGCAAGGGCTAGGTTGTGTATTAATGCAAGACGGGAAAGTCGTGGCATATGCATCAAGGTAGTTGAGGCCACATGAGTTGAACTATCCTACTCGTGATTTGGAGTTAGCGACAGTTGTACATGCTTTGAAGATATGGCGATATTTTCTCATGGGAAAACAATGTGAGATATACGTGGATCGTAAAAGTTTGAATTATATTTTCACTTAGTTGGAATTCAACACGAGACAAAGGAGATGACTAGAGTTGATAAGGATTATTATGTGAGAATCAATTACCACCCAGGCAAAGCAAATGTAGTTGCAGATGCTTTGAGTTGGAAGGATATGCATGGTAACAAGAGAGTTGAGAGAGTACCTCAACTGTGAACGCATCTGGAAGAGGAATTGAGGAGAATGAGAATGGAGGTAGTAACATAGGGCTATGTGGCTGCTATAGAAGTTAAACCAGATTTGGAGGATCAAATCAGAGAAGGACAGAAAAATGACCCTAAGCTCATGGAGATAAAATCTAAGATTAGTGAGGACTCGAAATTTCGAATTGATGAGCAAGGTACCATGTGGATGAAATCAAGAATTTATGTACTAGATACTAAGGAGATCAAAGAGCTGATACTCAAGGAGATGCATGTTTCAAGATATTCGATTCATCTGGGTAGCACGAAAATGTACCAAGAGTTGAAGGAGAAATTTTGGTGGCCACATATGAAACAGGAAGCCACCGAATATACTTTGTGTGATGTATGCCAGAGAATAAAGACCGAGCATCAAAGGCCAATGGGATTGTTGTAACCATTAAAATTACCTGAGTGGAAATAGAAAGAAACTGGTATGGATTTTATTACTGGGTTTCCAAGGACGCAATCAGGCTATGATTCAATATGGGTCATAGTACATCGATTAGCCAAGGTAGCTCATTTCATACTGGTGAAGACGACATATACTATTGATCGTTTGGCAGAACATATATGTCCAGGACTATGAGTTTGCCTAGGATACCTAAGAGGATAGTGTCTGACCGAGGGACATAGTTTACTTCTCGATTTTGGCAGCAAGTGCATGAAGCTTTGGGCACTCATTTGAAGTTCAGTATAGCGTATCATCCATAGATGTATGTCAAACCGAGAGAGTGAATCAGATCTTGGAGGTTGCGTTGAGGACATGTGCAGTTGGGATAAGAACTTACCATATGCGGAGTTGAGTTACAACAACATTTATTAAGCTAGTCTGCAGATGGCACCTTTTGAAACACTTTATGAAAGGGCTTGTCGCACTCCATTGAACTGGACGAAAACTGGAGAACGTAATATTTTTGAGCCTAATGTCATACAGGAGGCAGAGGAGCAAGTGGCTATGATTGGAGAGTGGCTCAAGACAGTTTAGTCGCGTCAGAAGAGTTATGTTGACAACAAACGTCGGGAGTTGAGTTTTGAAGCAGGAGATCTTGTGTATCTCTAGGGGACTCCACTCCTAGGTGTGAAGAGGTTCAATGTTCGAGGAAAGCTAATGCCGTGTTATGTGGGGCTGTTCAAGGTCTTGGAATGACGTGGTGATGTGGCTTCCTAGTTGGAATTGCCAAGTTCTATGAAAGGGGTACATGATGTGTTCCATGTATCGCAACTGAAGAAGTGTCTTAGAGAACCATTAGAATAGACATCGTTGGAAAATTTGGAACTGCGAGAAGATTTGACCTACTAAGAATGACCCATCAAGATTTTGGATGTGTCAGATAGAGTTACCCGCAGCAAGGTGATCAGGTTTTGCAAAGTTCAGTGGAGCAACCATGTGGAGAGTGAAGCAACCTGGGAGGAGAAGGAGGATGTAAAGGCAGAGTACCCAGAGCTATTATCTAGTCATCTCGAATCTCGGGGATGACATTCTGTTAAGGGGAGTTCTGCAACATCTTGAAAATTTGATGAGTTGAAAATACTTTAATTTCTATCCAATAATTGAAATAAATAATTTTATAATTTTCCTGTAATTAAAAATAATTAAAAGGGTGTTTTCTAATTAACCTAGAGCTTTAAAACAATTAAATAAGAAATATAAATGAACAGTGCTTGATAAATTGTTTTTAAGTCCTAAATGCTTCAGAGGATTTTTGGAAATTTTCTCGGAATTTTTCGAAGTGTTTTGGCATTTTTAACCTAAGAAAACATTAATCAGCTTTTTAGAAAAGGAGAAAAGGGATTTTATTTTCTTTTTCCAAAGAGGGGCCATGTGGATCAATCTAGGCTGCTGTTTTGCACGTGTGCATGTTAGTGGCCGTCAGATACCACTTATGCGAGCGAACCGATATCGGTGAATCTCAGGCACACATTGGTGTGACGTGGCCGCACAAGAGCTGTTGAATCTCAACGCCGTCTCAATCATCGTCTCCGCGGCAGAGTCAGAGCTAGCTGTTGCGCCGCTGCTGGCCGAGCCTTGGCTTTCATGCCAATCTAGGGTTTCTGGAGCTATTTAAACTCCCAAGTAGCTGTGGTAGGGTTCATAGTCGCCGTCGCCTTGACCCGAGGAAGACGGAGCTGTCGAGGAGAGCTTGGGAAAGGTTTCGGGGCTGAGAACTCCGACGAGCAATTCCGCCATTGCCGGTGAGTCATAGCTTTCGATTCTTGGTCTATAGCCGGTGACTTGCTTTTGCCGTAGGGAAGGCCGGAGCTTCACCACCATTGAGCTTTAGGGCCACCTCCGCTGTTGGAGGTCACCGAAGGTCCTCAAAGTCACGTGTTGCCATGGTAAGGTTCCTGGTAGTCCCTAGATTCCGAATCCGGGCTTTGTTTAGACTAGGGAGGTCCATAGCATCCAGTTTCATGTAGACCATGGAGCGACGCCGCTTCTCGTTGCCGTGGCATGCCCCCGTTGGTCGCCGGTGATGCTCGTGTGTCCCAGTGAGTTGCCGAGGTCGAGAGCAACCCGTAGAGCTAGGAGCAAAGAGTTTGGTGGTCCATAGCGCGAGATCGAGCTCGCCGGAGCTACGCTATCGTGCCATAGGAGAGCGCCGCTGTGAAGTTTGGTCGACAGAGCGACGAGGTGACGTGGAGAGTTCGTGGCCATCGGATCTGGATCGGGCAGATCGGATCTGAGCGGGAGTGGTTTGGTTCAGATCGGATTGGTCCAGTGGGCCGGGTTCATGGTGAACAGTCTCACTGCCACGTAGGTCCCACATGTCAGACCGACACGGGGTACATCATGATTGTGCAAGCGTGGGCTGCTTGGGCTACGCCCGCCGTGGGACGTGAAGCTAACAGGTGGGCCCAGTTGTCAGTGCGGCATGGGGATTTACTAAAAATAGGAAATTAATTCTAGAAATTATTTTAATTATTTTAAAATAGGATAAAATAGTAAAAATTCATATCTTTTAATCTAGAAGTCCAAAAATACCCAGTCAAGCCTCTAAAATTTCAGAAAAATGAGATCAACCTGTTTATGATTTTTATTTATTTTTTAAAATATATTTATTTACTGTTTGGATGTTTATTTGCTATTTACTATATATTACGTGTAGAAATGATTGCTTTAGAATGTGTGTAAGGAGAAGATTTTGTTGTATGTCAATAGTGGAAGTAGCAAGGCAGGTTAGACACGGTCCTTAATCATGTTGCTCCTATCTGCAAATAAAATTTTTTTGTTCTAAATTATGCATTGCTATATTTATTATACTTTAATAGGAATTTAGTTATTTCAAATTGCTTATTACCCTGACCTGAAATATTGTATTACCAAATATTCATTTGTAACCTAGGTTACAAGTGTCTCCTTTCTGACTAGAGATTGAGATATGAGTATCTTATGGGTAAAGATGCGCAACCTCTGCAGAGTGTATATAAACTATTCGAGTAGCCGTGTCCACGGTTAGGGACAATGCTTAGTTATACTTAAAGAAGGTATAATGTTTTAAATGTCAGTGAGTGGTTATCATATTGGGCTACTGGGTGCAGGTTGATAGGCTGTGTGCCAATGCTTAATATCAAATGCAGGTTTATCAAATGCTTTATTCAATTGCTTTGAAATCTATTATTCTATTATGTCTTTGTTAAATGCTGATTATGCAAAATAACCATTAGCCAATCTGTTGTACAAAGCTTGAATACAAAGGATAGAATTGCATTATTCTACTGTGTGTGATTTGCTAAGTATTCGTCTATACTCATTCTCGCAAACTTTTTTTGTGGCCTACCTATTCCATCCGGTGGGATAAGAAGGTAAAGAATCCTCACCGCTGTTCAAGGAGGAGTTCATCCGAGATGGCGAGTAGCTAGACTTGCTTCCCAGTCAGAAGCCTGTGGCTTATAATAGGACATCTATTTGAGTTTATTTTCATTACTTCCACTATGTTGCAATAAGTACTCTAATAGATTTATTTAGCTTTGCATGGCTTTGCTTCTTATTTGTAAGCATTTATAGTAATTATTGTCACTTTTACGAAGTATTGTAATGATATACATAAATGATGTCACTTATGCGCGCTGGAATTGATCTTGGACCAGTATAGCAAGGGGGTCACCAAGTTGTTTAATTTGTGGTCCTGACAACAGGGCTACCACCCGTCCCTGTTGCGTCGGGCCTGGCTCTTCTCTATAGGGGCGACATAGTTGGCCTAGGTGGTTTTGCTTGGCCAGCCCCAAACCAGGCGCCTAGCACCCCATGCCCGACCCTAGTTCATCTGACCAACAACCCCTTGCCTCGGCCTTCAACACCATGACACTCACTTTGCCATCTTCTAGCACTAAGTGATACATGGATTCGGGAGCCACCTCTCACATGAGCTCGGATACCAGTAACATATCTTTTTGCCATCACTTCTCTCATCATAGTCCTTCCACGCATCGTTGGCAATGGTTCCTCGCTACCTGTTGCTTCCACAGGCTCCTTCTCTTTCCCTTCCTCTCATGGCTCCCTTTTCCTTCATAATATTCTTGTTACACTGGAAATGATTAAAAATATTAATTCTGTTCGCCGATTCACTATTGACAACAATTGCTCTATTGGGTTTGATTCAATTAGCCTCTCTATGAAGGATCTTCATATCAAGAGCGTGATCGCCAGGTGCAGTAGCTCTAGGGACCTCTATTCCTTTCTACCGACGGTAACCACACCCCATGCTCTTGCAGTTGTCCCCACCACTCTATGACATCGTTGTCTTGGTCACCCTGGCCATGAAGCCCTCTCCTAGCTCACCAACACCTCTGCTATCCATTGTAACAAAAGTGGGTCCGAGCTTCTCCGTCATGCTTGACAGCCCAGGCGACGCATTCGTTTACCTTTTGCTCCATCCTAGAATTTTGATTTAATATATTTTGAACTTTGGACTTCACCTATTTCTAGTGTCTCACCTTTTGCTCCATCCTAGAATTTTGATTTAATATATTTTGAACTTTGGACTTCACCTATATCTAGTGTCTCTGGTTATAAATATTTATAAATATTATCTAGTTATTCTAGACGATTGCTTGCATTGTGTTTGATCCCGCGGGCGTGCATGCGCGTGCCTGCCTCCGCGTGTAACCCTCATAGGTTCGAAGACCCGTTGGTCAAAGGAAGGGGGATTTAGATTCCAGGACGGAGCGTCTATCCCGCATGCGTGCATGCATGTGCCTGCCTCCGCGTGTGTGGGCTTCCTTCTAAGGGTGGGTTCTTTTGAGTTTATCTTATCTCTTATTCTTGTAGCTCATCGGCTTGAGAATTTTTGAGATAGCGCCGAGAGCGGTTGACCTTCATTTTAGGATTTAGAGAGCATAGACAGCTTCTTTAATAAAAAAAGCCGACTTTCAAGTAATAAAAAAAGTGAGATAAGTCGAATAAGGCGAGATAAGTAGGATAAGTGACTTATCCTACTTATCTTGTGTCTTATTTGACTTATCTCACTTTTTTTATTACTTTTTGAGTCGGTTTTTTTTTATCTCATAGATGTGTCTATAAGCTCTCCAAATCACAAAATTGAAGGCCAACCGGCTCTTGAGACTATCTCAAAAAATCCCCGAAGTGACGAGCTACAGTAAATAAGTAGATAAGATAAGCTCAAAAGAACCCACCCTAAGGCTTCCAATCCTTTATCTCCCGGTATTTGTTTCTATAAACCTATTGCTAAGATATAGAAGGTTAACGTCTGTGTATTCATGTCTTTCACTGAATCAATCTAGCGTGTGGGTTATTCTGCTTCCATTGGCAACCGCTTGAGGTACCTTTGAGCAAAATTGAACTAAGATCACATTATTCAACACTATCGTTTCTGTACAATGATCTGCGATGTAGAAAACAGGAGAATACATATACAAGCCATGGCGACGACTGCAGTTTATGCTTGCTATTTGTGATAGCTAACATAACATAAATGGCGAATCTTGAGCCTATACCTAATCTGCTAAGAATGGCACGCACCATATGGAGTGAACCTAACTTCACTGACACCCTCAGTAGAAGATAATTATGCACCTAAATCTAATTCTGCTGCTGTGTATCGTGGAACTTCTTCGAGATTATTGGTCTAACGTCTTCTACATCAACAAGGGTCTCTAGGAAAGGGAGTAACTGGACCAATTCCTCATCTGAGGGGTCGTCGAACCAGCTCTTTATTGGTATGCCATTATCCACTTGCAACTGGAAAACCTGAAAGAAGAAAAGTTCCAATTACTTGCTTATACTTCAGAACTCAAGAGTCCAGATCTATAAAACCCTCACGAAGAAAAAAAAAACTTGGGAAGTTCTTACCAGTTTTAATTCATAAGGAAGCAACTAGATGCCTGCAGGTCACATTTCACATTTCTAGATTTACTACCTAATGGGTTAAAAAATAAAAAAGAACATTTCTATATGTGGAGATAAACATAATAGTTTGGTAAGGGAAATGTTACCTGTGGCGTATTGTCAACTATCGCAACTTCTGCCAGGTCGACTCCCAGAATTGTCAGGTCCTTTATATAGCAACCATCAGAGAATATGCAGGATTCACGGTAAATACGGCGAGAAATCAATTTCCCATCAGGGTCAAGTCTATCTATTAGCTGTTCAGCATAGATTCTCTGACTAGCTGTGAAAATGACAAGCTCAAACATCTGAGCTACCTTCTTAAGAAACATCTTCAGGTGAGGCCTTTGCCTCACATATACTGTATGATTTTTCGTATTGAAGAAAACTTGAAGAGTGAAGTCAGCATTGTCACAGTGATCCAATGTGGAATGTACAAGAGTCTCTGCATTTAAGGAACGGTTAAGATTGCCATAGACAAAGTTAAGATTGTCATAGAAAAAGATAGCAATCATAGTAACAATGTTGATATAGAATTTCACTAACAGTGAAGATAATTGTGGCTAATATACAACCTCATTTGAAAAGGCTGAAAAATATACGCCGTATGGTGGACGCTTAAAGTTTGTATTCTGAATAAATGCATGGTGGGTTACAAAATCAGTTCAGTCTAATTGCTACCTAAAACTTCAAGTAAGAAGAATCCAACATATTGACAAGGTCAAATCAGACTGCTTCAAATAATCATTTATTGTAGCAGAGCAAATACGTAGATAAGCTGTAGAGAACACCTTAGTTACTGTCCAACTATTTTGGTGGGCTATTACTTCATATTTGGTCATTGATTGTTGTGGCTTTCAGCCAATGCAGTTTGAAAAATATATAAACCTTGCTCCCATATATTTGAGCAAAAAGGATTTCAGCATGCTTAAGTCAAAAGTACCGGAAGAAAGAAAACACATTTGAAAGTATGATTGCATGATGTGAAGTCACTGCCTGCTTACCATCCAAATCCAGCACAAGAGTGACATGGCTTTTTCTCGCTGGTGATTTTGGTAAACGATTGGGTGAGTCAACATCCATTAAATCAGGCAGACCTCTAGAAAGTAGCTTTTCATCAACATATTCAGTTCCTACCACATCCTGAGCGGCAGAAGTACTTTCAGTTTCTGAATCCAATATTTTCATTTGAAGGTATAAGGATGGGTCATCAGGGTCCATTGTAGAGTGGTCAATTGGGGCCTCATCGGTAGTGTTATTTGGTTCTTCTGTCTCATCGAGAGACAGAAGCGCCACAGGCCGCTCTACCATGTCAACAATATTCATACAGTCATGATAAGAAGTACTAACATCATTCGTAAAGCCCATTAAGCTATCAAACTGTACAGCAGAAAAGCTTTCAGAGAAGTAGAAATCCAGAACATCCCAAACTTGGAATTCACTTCTAGTATTGTAACCTTCATCATTGCCACTAAGAATCAGGTGAAGGAACTCAGCACTGTCATCCATTGCTGCAGTGACCAAAAAAAAAAATGACCACTCGCCTTTTAAATGTTAAACAGTAAGATAAGAATGGGATAACAAACAAACATAAACTGATAAATTTTATTTATACTGGACAAGCATATAGTTGAGCTATCCTATACTGGAAATATAGAAACCTACAATCAAATCAATACAGCGACAGAAATTAAAGTGATGGAAACAGTTAGAAGTCAAGCCACATTACCTGTCGCATCGTGGTTCACCTCTTTTAACTGAAGATCACTGTACATTAGGTCAGGTGAAAGGATAGTCTCAAGGCCAGATGATGATGGTACTGATATTGGAACCTACAAATATTAAATAATAACTAGAATAGTCCATGATCCAGACTCCATAACTTGACAGAAACAGCAGTGCTTTCTATATGGAGGAAATGTATAACTAAAGCAAAGATCAAATTGTTCTGTTATATTTTACATGAAGCCACTGATCATCATCATCTGAGTCACTTTTACTGGTATAGTGCATCGTGAATAAGCAGAATACTTTGAGCTTAACATGGACTTAAGTTAGGAAACCTACTTGGCTAGTGATTAGGATAGGAAAATACGAGCACAGATCCTTAACTGTAACTGTTTCCTGCAACTTGAATTACCCAATAATTAATAGGATGGCACTAATTGATGAGCTTTAGTACTGAAACTAAATTTTGATTTTTGAATTTCAACTCCCTCACAACTGTCATGATGTATAGTTTCCAAATATATCATTGGTTTTGAACAAACTCAACCCATTGCCCATCATGATTACCAATATATTGTATACAACATTGGCAGAACAAAAGCTATCTAAATTATGAAATTTTATCAGTTCAACAATATTGACTATTGGCTATTAAGCATCATGTGAGGATATTTTAGTAATCGAGATTTCATTAAGGTCCAAAGCAAAGCTACAGATAAATTCTAAAGTTGATTTGCTGGAAGGAAGTTGCTAGAAGATGTAAAGCCAGCTGCTGTGGCTTTAGCTGTAGGAAGGTAAGATATTGGGTCCTATCTTTGCATCATGTCCTCAATTTCGGTACTTCTCAGAAGCAAGTGCTTTGGGTTCAAAATTCATACTACAGTCTAAACAACTTGGAAAAAACCAACCTAGATTATAAGGAACAGAAATATGCTATATCATCAGGAAATTTATAAAATGAAAACAAAAGTTTAATCACCATAGATTTAGGGCCACATGACAGCAATGATAATGGCAGTAAACCAGTGGCTGCTGTGTCAAATTCATCTTGCAGCATACTGACTTCAGCGATTCCAATGTTTCCCCCTGGTACTTCGGAAGTAGAGCAGACTGCAAAAGAATAATTAATTAAATTCGAAGGCAATCATTTCTTGCTGTTTTTGAGAGAAATTTGAAGAGATATGCTACTAATAAATGATGGTGCTTACACTATATGCTAGTACATTTTGCTAGAACAATGTGCTTCCTGCATTCTAACCTATTGGTTGTGACTTGTTGAGTTAATTCTCAATGGTAAACAGATAATCTTCACTGAACCATCAAAGAAAGGTCTATATTACAACAAAATCGAGTGAAACCACCAACTCGATTGTTATCTGAACAAGGAATAACCGATTTTTTTAGTTGAATTATATCTTCTGCCCTTTCTTTTTGTGAGCACTGAGTATAGGCTTACCTTGGCCAGAGAGGGGGTAATTAACCACATGTATGCACAGGCTGTTCAATTGTGCAATATAATGACACTAGTTATGTTCATAAAACATTGTTGAATCAAAATCACCACTGCCAGATAAAGTAAGATGGCAAGAATTGAGTATCGTGCAGTTGAAGAAGTGTATATGCTTGCTCGCAGAGTCACAGGTGCTAATTTTTTTTCGACAAGGAGGTCACCACGATTTTCATTATATCATTACGGAAACAGCAGCATCACAGGTGCTAAAATAGTAGAATAAAGTAATGCAGCTACAGTTCAGGTGTATCATAATCATAAGAAGAAAAACAAGAATCCAGTGGTAAAAAAAATTAAGATGAATCTAACAGACTAGATCGGACCGGAAATTGTGCAGAATTTAGTCAATTTACCATTTTCATGACTTGTTAGCTTTGACCTCACCACTGTTTTATCGCATGTAATCTCTTGAGAATGTGAGTCTTCCAATATTTCGCTGGCCTTGCAAAATGTCTGAAGCTCCTGCGTCCCTAAACAGTCGGTGCTTAACATTTTATTCATCCTTAATGCAGGCATTTGCAAAAAGCATGTTGAAAGTACTGCAGTTCCAGTAGGAAAAGGCCAACTGTTGAAACATTCGATACCACCGAAGGCATTAGTGTAGAAAAGTGAGGCCGGGGAAATATCTACGTGCTAATGAAGTAGCGGAAGGAACATACTTTTACCCATATGTTCTCAAGAAAATTAAGAGCCACCAAACAATTTCTACAAAATACTAGTAATTAGTAAAAACAGTACGAAATCAGCGGTCACATGCCTAGAACATTCAGCAAGTGAATTTACCCATGAAACAGCTCCTGATACTTTGAAATCTCTACAAGTCTAAACCCCTCCTAGCAAGCAGCAACTCTTAACACCAGCTAAAGCCCTTTCCTTTTCCCTATACTTCTGTTTCACACCTTTCCCAGTACAAATCTTTCCTCCATCTTACAAGGACAGACAAATTCAGAGCAAAAGGCATGGTTGACTTGGCACGAAGCACGCGTCCTGTAAAATTCCCCATACCACATAAAGAAAGGCTCACTTCTCCTCTTCCTCGCAAAAACCATCGAGCTCAGGCTCATGAGTAGCATAAATTCAGAGACTGTCCAACAATCTTCGCCGCACCACATACCTCTGTTCCTCATCCCAAGTTTGGACTCACAAAAATCCTTTTTTTCCCCTCAAAGGAGTAGAATCCACAAAACCATCCCACCTACCGAACAGTACGCCGAAAATACCCTCAAGTAGGCACTAATTTAGCAAGATAATCATCCCCCTAGCTCAATTGCAAAGAATCCGCAGAAACTGCACAGTGAAGACTGAAGAGAGCGGAACACGAACGAAGACTATTCCAAAGCGGGACAAGAAACTAAGCCCGGGAAATCCCCGACCAAAGCAGAGCCCGGCGCCAGACGTACCCGAGCACCAACCTCTCGCCGCCGTAGACGCGTACAGTACAGTCTCCTCCCTTTGTCTCGCGCACACGGAGAGCAGAGAGAGAAGGAGAGAGAAGGGAAGCAAGCAAGCAAGCGCGCAAGAGGCGAGCGAGCGAGAGAGAGAGAGAGAGAGCACAGGTAGGGAACAGCTCGATCGCTCGCTAATCCCGCACCACATAAACTATATGACCGTTCCGCGTCAGCCAAGCCTAGCCCTCGCTTCGCTTCCGCCACCTTCACTGACTTGCGGGGCATGCAGTGCCCTGCCCCCACGTAAATGCATCTTAGAGGGTAGGATTTGTCGTAAGTATTGGATTTTCTGGTGGGTTGCGGCTCCTTCCCCTCGCCCACCATTCCCATCTGCGCCGTCGCGCGTAAAGACTAAATTCTGCCACTGACAGGTAAGACCGTCTAAGAATAGGCCCCAAGCGTCAGTGGCTGGGTGAACAACAAAACGCGGTGGGTGTAGGACATGGGGGCAATGGGTACACGTGGACGGTTCGGATGGGTAGCTCATCATGCCGGGGCGGAGTCCACCCGTTTATAACACTTCGCCCCGCTTCATCCAACCGGCATAGACCTGGTACCCGTCGCTGTCTGTCTCACTGACAGCATGGGCAAGTATATATGGGGCCCATTAGGTCAGTGAGATCACTTCGGTGATGGTTTATGGGGTTTTGGAATTTATGGAGTTGGTGGGGTACACGTGGACAGCGCTTGATCTTTTGCCCCCCCTTCCTGGCTGCGTCCATCGGTTAATCGACGCGTCGTTCGGGAGATGAAATTTTTGTTGTGCCCTTCGCCTTCGCGCGTGCGGCCGCCGCCGTGTTCGCGGCCTGCGCGGAGGAGGGGAGCAGCGGCGGGCGCGGCGGCGCACGTGAGACGGAGCTCGACCTCCGGCGATGGGGCATGCCCGCGTGAGATGTTTCTGTTCTTTCACTTGTTTGTGCTTTTCTGTCGTGACGAAAAGGATTGGTACCAAGGGATCATACGATCTTTCCGATGAACTTAACGGCGACTGTGTTGGCTAAGAGGGGTTTAAATGTGTAATATATAGGTTCGGATTGTTTTGGTTGGATTTTTCTGATTGAACTAATTCGATGATCTGAATAAAGAACTTGTATTTGAAAATATTAGATGGACATGAATATTGATACAGAATAGAAATATTCGATGGATAATTGGATATACATCTGAATATTTCCTCAAATAATATCTAGTTGGCCAAAATAGATGTATTCTTCACATCTTTAGTTACTCTATCACTCGGTCCGTTGGATGCAGCAATCAACTCTTTTTTTAAGCATGTAATAAATTGTTAATGTGCAATTTTCTGTAAAACACACATATTATGGCATGATCTCTATTTGACCCTACCAATGTACAAGCTAGAGGGGGTATTAAATTAAGTGGATATTACTATCTATTTCTACTTGGTTGCGTTTGGTTTGACGTTATATTAACTTATAACCGGATTAGCTAACCTTAATCTAGCTAGATTACTTTATTCTAGCTTAATCCAAGTTTTGTGTTTGGCAATTAATCTAGGTAGTGTTTTTTTCGGCGGTTGCATTTAAGCTGGAAATTTGTAACTCCTCGATAAGAACA
Organism: Olyra latifolia; assembly: GCA_036346145.1. Taxonomy (NCBI): domain Eukaryota; kingdom Viridiplantae; phylum Streptophyta; class Magnoliopsida; order Poales; family Poaceae; genus Olyra; species Olyra latifolia. The sequence goes on from CM070523.1 coordinate 32,895,599, forward strand.
TCCGAGGGATCAAAAAATTATAGAAAAAATAGTTTTAAGAGCTTTAAGAAGAAATAGTAAGATCTATAAAAATTGGCTACCAAACGTCAAAACGTTTGACTTGTACAAAAATAACAAATTTCCAGCTTATAAGCAAACGCAAACGCTGAAAGAAACACTACCCTAGTTAAGCCAATGTGCTTGGTTCAGTTGGCGGTGTTAATAGTGAGATATAGCTTGTCCCATCATTTTGTTTGTGTTAGCTATTCTTGAGTTAGTGAGGTTAAATAACATTAAATAGGTTAATTTCATCCTGCTTAACTCAAGAGTGTTTGGGGTTAAATCTCTAATCCATCCATTGACCCCAAACAAAACACAACATTAGAGTCATCAACAATAAATGCATTAGATAAATATTTGATGTGTGACATGTGTAGTTGAGTGCTTTTTTATATATTATACAAGAATATATCCATTTATATTCACAATTGATATTATCCATATTCATTTTTATCATATTCATGTCGGAATCTGTATCTTGAAAAAATATAGATTTGGATTCGGTATAAATGATATTTGTCCGATCCGATCAAATCCATACGGCTGAATTTAATCTTGTGAAATTATTGTGTACCAAACGCAGCTATACTATTACTAGAACAAAATACTGCGCAGCCTGGTTTTGCTACGTGGTACGATACGGTATAACTTCAAGCAGAGCATCAGTTTTTTTTAAAGAAAACGATATAACATCTATTAACTCAGTGATAAAACTTACACAGTGCAGAAAAATAAAATAAAAAGAGTATTAGCAGTAAGAACCACCTGCTCATACAATAAACGATGTGAAACATTTAGCCTAACAATCTATTTAGGATATGTACAATGGTTTGTCGTGAAACATAGAGCTTAACAATCTACTTAGAACATCTGTACAATAGCTGAGACAACTTATAAAAATTGTTATGTCACTTGTAGACAGCTCTTATAGACAACATATATAATAGGTTGTTTGCAGAGCTCTCTTTAGGTTAATGATGAAGCATGATCATCTGTAACTTTCGTCTTTTTAGACTAGAAAATAACCACATGTTAGATTTCAGCATTTGTAAATCTACAAACCACAATTCAGAAAATCACTAAGAATTCACAATCAAAGCAATTCATATCCCAAGTACCGGACCAGTCAAGAATAGCTAAACAAGTTAATTAGTTGGAAATCAGGAGATTCAAGTCCCATTTGCTGGTTGAAGCCCAATCGCAGCCAATGTAACAAATAAATTTGCAGGAAATCAACAGTATGGCGGTAGTTTTGGTGGACGGTGAGGAGCTTGGCAGCATATGTCGGACTCCTCCCCCACGGCCAAGATGCACGGGGCTCCGACCGAGCTCCCGCCGCGGCTGCTGCGCTCGCCGTTGAGCTCGTCCTGCAGCCAGCCCGTGGGGAATGCAAGCCGTCGAGCACGCCGTTCCACCTGCGAGGCCATCGTCGTGCTCTCCGACCTCTCGGCCCGCCCCCCCACACAACCCCACACACCACCCCCCCCGCGCCCGCCGCGTGGACGCCGTCGCTAGGCGGATCAGAGCAGCCGTCCCCTCCTGCACCTCGGGGTAGTGGCCAAAGAGCCGTAGGAGGAGGGTACTGGCCGAGGTGGCCGGAGAAGAAAGCCATGAGAGAGGAGCGGTGGTTGCTTACCTGCGTTGCGTCCCCTGGCGTGCACGAGCGCGTCCAAGAAAAAGAAGGATGCCTCTGAACAGGATTGGTAGCGTCTCGGTTGATGTGCTAGAGTTGTCGCTTGCGGTAGCGACGGCCGCCTTCTTTTTTTTCTCTCTCGTTCATGTCAGCAAAAAATATAATGTGATCTCTTTTATAGATAGCTTAGAGAATATATCATTGTATATGCTTTTAAGCAGAGCATCAGTTAACTAGCGCACTCTGCTTGCAGTGGCGAGGAACGCTACGCTGCCACGTATTTCATAATCGATATATGGCCTTCTCTTGGCTTAGAATACTCAGAAGTATCTGTGTTACATAGTCATTCCACATGTGTTCAAGGCGCCCAGCTAATAGCTTGGTAAGACACACGATTAGAGTTTCCTGAGCATGATCTGCGCGCCATGGTCAGGCTGCAGAGTGGAGACCGGGAACGGCGCGTGCATGTAGGACGGCGAGAGCCCGAACGAGAAGCTCCGCAGGATCTTGCTGAGCGCCATCTTGGCCTCGATCAGCGCGAAGTTCTGGCCGACGCAGACCCGCGGCCCCCACCCGAACGGGAAGAACGCCGGCGCGTCCCTGGACGCCCTGGCGATGCCCCCCGCGAACCTCTCCGGCCTGAACTCGTCGGCGTCCTCTCCCCACACGTCCTGGTCATGGTGGATGAACACGACCGGCACCGAGACGATCACTCCGGGCGGGTACGTGACGCCGCCCAGCTCCACCTCCTTGTACGTCGACCGGTCGAACTGGATCACCGGCGGGTACAGCCGGAGAACCTCGTACAGTATCATCGTCACCTGCGCGCCAAATAAGTTAGACCTGAATATTAGCGATTACTGCTTGCAACCCGATGAAAAATCTGTGTAGTTGGATGCATTGATCAGTGATCACTCACAACTTTGAGCTGGTTTATCCCGTCGAAGTCCGGCCGGTTCTTGCCGAAGACGCGCAGCACCTCCTCCCTGCCGCGGTCCTGCCACTCGGGGTGCATGCTCAGCACCACCATCGTCCATGTGAGCAGCACCGCGGTCGTGTCCATCCCGGCGAAGTAGAAGAGCTTCAGCTCCCCGATGATGTCGTCCATGGTCATGATCGGCTTGGCGTTCCCGGCCTGTTTGGTCTCTGCGACGTTGGACTCCATCATCACGCCCAGCAGATCGTCGTTGTTGGCGCTGCCCTCTTTCATGGCCTTCTCCCTCTTGCCGATTATGCCCCTCAGCAGCACTTCTACCTCGCACGCGTTCGCTTTTATCCTTTTGTTGAGCTTCGTCGGCAGGAATCTGCAGAAACCCATAAGAACAAGAGGAATCAGCAACAGTGTGGGTCAGTCGTATACTCGTATACCTTAATTATGCTCAATGCTAATATGAATGTCCATTTCCTTGTGACGAATACGCTCACACGGAAGACCTAAGATTCTAGCTGTAGGCTCACCTGAAACCTGGGAGGTAAGGAGTGTTTGCGATTTTTATTACATTCTGAGCCTGCTCCGACTGTATCTGGAATATCCTTCTCCCCTCGCTGAAGCTGCTCCCGAACGCCGCACGGGAGATGACATCGCCGGTGAGATTCTGAAACTCCGGCCAAACGTCTATCTCCTTCACCTCTTCAGACCCCACATGATTCTCCCATCTAGCTACCAGCTCGTCGGAGCATGCATCAAAAGCCGGCATCATTTTCTGCAAATCATTATGCACCCCGTAAATAAAACACATGCATACATAATACATGCATATTTGATTGATATACTAACACCGCCAACAAATATCATACCTTTATCACATCTTAAATGTTATAAGAAGAAATAGTAAACTTAAGCAAAATGGGGCAAAATTTAGCTTCCAACCAAAAGGACCATCAGTGTGCCTAACAACAAAACTGAAATATTAATACTGGCCTTGAGTTTCTCAAGATGGAAGGCGGGGTTGATTATCCTCCGGTGAGTTGCCCATTCCTTGCCGTCCAGGCTCACCAGCCCGTTCGCCAGCCGCTTGACAATCCTAGGGAACTTGCGTTTCTCGAAGTGCCCACACTTGTTCGCTAGTATCTCACGCACCAGTTTGGGATCGTTCAGGATTACCCTCGGCGTTGGACCCAGCCAGGTTACAGAAATCTTACCTGCAATTTTCATTTTTTTTCACACGGCGCTTAAGCAATGAGCTTCGCACTGGCACTCGCTACTGTTTAATCAATGCGGTGGTAAAGAAGCATTCTGCAACCATGGGGACGGATTTACTTAGGGTTTAAATTTTTGTGCCACTGCTAAGTGTTCAAACCCGTTCTTGCTATTACCAAATCATGATCACATTTGCAACATTGTTAATTTTCTTCTACGCCGTCAATAAAATTTTGTCTTTTTGTTTAAACTATATAAATATTTAAAAAATTAACAAAATAAATCATAGTGTTACCTAGTATTAAAGACAGTTTTTTAATTCATTTACATGGCTTACATAAAAAAAGACAAAATTTCACTTATGACATAGATTAGATGGAACAAAGTTGCAAATACGATGGGACAGAGGGACACCATGGTTCGGTGCTGTGATGACTGATGACAACCACGGCTTTGGGCACTTGGGACACAAGGTTTAAACCCATTTACTTACCGTGCTCCTTGATGACGTTGTAGTAGAGACGGGCCACGCGCGGCGTGATGGCGTGGGACAGCGGCATGGGCTTGGAGCGGGCCGCGGCGACCAGCCGCGCGAACTCCTTCAGATCGCCGAACGGGAAGCGGTACGCGGTGCCGCGGAGGCCCTGCGCCTGCAGGGCCTGGCCCAGCCTCCGCGGCCTGATCCACGCCGACGCCAGCACCCGCCAGGCCCACCACAGAGCGACGAGCGCCCCCAGCGCTAACAGCGAGCTCCACGGCTGCGGCGGCGCTGCTCCGATCGCCATGGCCGATTCTGAATCCTCAGGCGCAGCTCACTGTGCTCTTGCTGGTGGGTAAGACTTGGGAGGACATTGGTAGGAAGAAGCTACGCCATACAGATAAGCAGCAGCTAAACTTATAGAGAGCAGCGAAAGCGAGCTTTGATCTCCATTTGGAGCATTCGAAGCAGAGTGATTAGGATAATGTTTTGACGGAGCCAGCAGAGCTTCATGCCCAAGCTGGACCGCACTGATTGAAAATGCTGACCTGCTCTGCCGTAATCGCCTACGTATTAGTTTGTCCGTGTCGGGAACAGGGGAAAGGAAAGAGACTCACAAATTGAGATTAATTTATGGCGCATGCATCAAACGTGCCGTTTTTCTTTCCTTTTTGGTCATATCCAAATTTCAATATCATGATCGAGCATAAATTACACACAGCGTATATTTTCACAGATTTATTGTTACAACGTAATGAACAATTCGTAAGATACGTTCTAAGATGTGTATATGCATACCTAGCTAGCATTATTTTCTGTTGTTTTATTTACGCCAAAGATCATAGTGCTAGTACACGACACACATGCTAGCAAGTAGCAAGTAGGACGAGTGGATGATCAGATCTTCCTGAGCTTGATCTGCGCCCCATGTTCCGGCTGCAGGGTGGAGACGGGGAACGGCGCGTGCGTGTAGGAGGGCGAGAGCCCAAACTGGAAGCGCTGCAGGACCATGGCCAGCGCGATCTTGGCCTCGAGCAAGGCGAAGGTCTGGCCGATGCAGATCCGCGGGCCCCAGCTGAACGGGAAGAACGCCGGCGAGTCCTTGGACGCCCTGGAGACGCCCTCCGCGAACCTCTCCGGCCTGAACTCGTCGGCGTCCTCTCCCCACACGTCTCGGTCGTGGTGGATGACCGCGACCGGCAGATAGAGCAACACTCCAGGTGGGTACCTGACCCCTCCCAGCTCCAGCTCCTTGTTCGTCTGCCGTACGAGCGCTATTACCGGCGGGTACAGCCTGAGAACCTCGTAGAGCACCATGGTGACCTGCCATGCACACGGATATATCCAAAGTGTGAATTGTTTTAGTTCAAGATAAAATGGTTTGGATACAGTATAAAGAAAGGTTTGATTGAAAGGAATTTCCATGAATAAGTTACGGGTTTCTTTCTAAAATTTAAAATGAATAAGTGTCATCGAAATCTGGCTGTACTCACAACTTTCAACTGATTTATGCCGTCGAAGTCGGGCTGTTCCTTCCCAAAGACACGCAGAACCTCCTCCCTAGCATGGTCCTGCCATTCAGGATGCATGCTCAGCACGACCATTGTCCATGTGAGTAGCACGGCGGTTGTATCCATTCCTGCGAAATAGAGCAGCTTCAGCTCCCCGATGATGTCCTCCATGGCCATCATCGGCTTGGAGCTGCCGCTTTCTTGGCTCTCTTCGACGTTGGACCGCATCAGCAAGCCCAGCAGATCGTCGTTGTCGGCGTGGCCGTTCTCCATGGCTCTTTCCCTCTTTGTGATTATGCCTTTCAGGAGCGCCTCGGCCTCTCGCGCGTTCGCTTTCATCCTTCTGTACATTTTGGTCGGAAAGTAGCTGCAGAGAGTACAAATTAGAGCATTGGAAGAAGAAAAAAAAATTAAGCATGACAGCAGGGTTCCAAAAACAGCCGGAAACCGATAAAAACCGGCGGTTTCTCGTCGAACCACTGTGCGACGGTTTGAGAAACCGCCAGTTTTTCCCTGGACCAATTCAAAATTTGATTTTTAAAAAAATTAAAAAAAAATCTTATAAAAAACTAGATGTTGAGTAGAACAATTTGTATAAAACAAAATTTAAAATAAAGTTTAGGAGAGGTCATATCTCCCTCTCTCTCTCTAACTTTTGCTCCCGTGAGTAGAATATGGGCCAACGCATATCACATTATTGACTTCATATTATTTATTTCACATTGATATGTTCAAATTTACTTCATATTGATATTTTTCTTGGAAACTACCTTCTTCAAATTATTAACTTCATATTCATACGTTCAACATGTCATATATTTATCAAATGTTCTTCCAAATTTTCTCATAATTAAACAAATTACAAACACATATATCTCACCTATCTATAATTTTTTCAATTGTTTTAAATTTTTTCAGACCACTTTTTTTTTTCTATTTTCCACGTTTTTTCCTGTCTTTTGTAGCGGTTTTTTTTTGGCAAAAACTGCCGGGAAACTGCTAAAACCGGCGGTTTTTCGGCAAAAACCGGTGGCTCGCCCGGTGCCCGTCTGCCCGTTTGAATTTGACTTTGAGCGGTTTCCGGCGGTTTCTAGCGGTTTTTACTGGTTTTTTCAAAAAACCGGCCCGCCAGGTTAGCGGTTTCGGGTTTTAAAACCCTGCGTGACACATAGATAAAAGAGGAAATATTATATATGCAACTGCAGAGTGTGATTCTCCTTTACACGCCACTGCTTAGTGACATACAAAAAAAATTTAAAAACCACAATGTAATCAAATATGCAATATTTTTTATCTATATTTCTCGGTACTTATGAAATTTTTTATATTCAATTTACACTCTTAAAATCTTTTTAACATAAAATATTACTCAAAAATATCAAAAAATTTGCACATTCAAATTGCTACATACTTGATAACTCTGATTTTTTTAGAAATTTTTAAATGTTTACAGTTTAAACAAAAATGATAAGTTTTTTCCATTGGCACACATGACAATAATAAGCAATTCCGATAGCATATAAAGAAGAAGTCACTGAGTGATATCACAGGTAGGGTCAACCTGAAGGCTATTATGTCCTACAAGGTTTTATCCCTAGATAAAATATCAATTCGGGGAAAAAGTTTTAAATGGTAAGTATAGTATCAGCTCACTTGTAACCAGGTATGTATATGCCGGTTTCCATCTCTGAAATATTTTGGAATTGCTCTGACTGTATCTGGAAAATCCTCCTCCCTTCGCTTAAGTTGCTGCCGAATGCCGCGCGGGAGATGGCGTCGCCGGTGAGGTTTCGGAACTCCGGCCAGACGTCGATCTCCTGCGCCCCGTCAGACCCCACAGAATCGTCCCATCTACTCATCACCTCACTAGTGCAGGTGGTAAAAGCCGGCAACATCATCTGCAAGATCAAACAGCTATTCAGTCATTGTAAGTTCATCACCGAAGAGCTGTGGGTACTTAAATTACCTTCAACTTCTCAAGATGGAAAGCAGGATTCATGATCTTCCGATGAAAGGCCCATTTCTTGCCCTCGTGGGTAGCCAGCCCATCGGACACCAGCTTGGCAATATTGGAAATATAATTGGGTTTTTGAATGTGCCCAGACTTGTTTAGGACTTCCCGGACAAGTTTAGGGTCACTGAGGATCACTGTCGGTGTTGGACCGAACCAAACCATCGAAATTTTACCTGCATTTTCAGTGTTTTTTTCATGCCAAAAATTTACTCCGAGGAAGATTAATCGACACACCTGCATAATATGCATTTAGTTTCAGCATAGCAAATGGGATGGACGATACCATGTTCCTTGACGGTGCTGTAGATGAGTGGCTCCACACGAGCGGTGATGTCGTGTGACAAGGGCATGGGCTTGGAGCGGGCCGCCGCGAGGAGACGGTCCTCCTCCCTCATGTCACCGGCCGGGAAGCGGTACGCCGTGCCGCCGATGCCCTGGGCCCACAGGGCCCGGCCCATCCTCCGCGGGCTGAGCCAGGCCCACTCCAGGGCCCGCCAGGCCAGCCACAGGGGCACCAGGGCCCCCAGCACGTAGAGCAGCTCTATTGCAGCACTCGCCATTGCTTTCGATGATCAAAAGCTAGCTGTTAGATTAAATTGTGCTCACAACGAATGGCATTGTGCTCAACTTATAGGAGGCTCGATTCCTCGTCCATTTTTCTTTGGGTTACATGATGAAGCTGCCTCCCATGCGGCTCGGATGGTTCCCAGCTTAAGTTTACAAGCTCCCCGGTGTCGTCGTAATTTCCATAATAACATTCAAAGCTTCTGTGGCGTGGAAGAGTAAGCACGTCTAGCATTTTGTGTTCGTTTTTCCATCCATGATAACAAGAATAGCACGCATCTAAGATTTGTGTTCGCTTCTTCATCATCTATGATAACAAAAACAGCATGGGGAATCATCTTTATATGATAACAAAAACAGCATGGGGAATCATCTTTATATCTCTACTATTCTAAATTGTCTTATGGTGGTGGTGGTGGTGAGTTCACCAACTTAAGATCTCAGCCCTCCACCTTCCTCTCAGCAAATATCAGCCCTCCATCCATCCCAACTCCACGCCCCCACCCCCTGCTTGCCTCTCACGCCGCCGCCTCCCTAACCCTCTGCCATTTGCCTCCCGCGCCGTCCGCCTCCTCCTCCGCCTCCTCCTCCCCCGCCTCCTCCTCCTCCTCCTCCTCCGCCACGCCTCCTCCTCGCGCCCCACCTCCTCCGCCGCCCTCCTCCGTCATCCGTCTCCTCCGCCGCCCTCCTCCTCCGCCTCCGCCTCACCCATGGCGCGCTGGCGCGAGGCTGCAATCGCAGAAGGCGGCGGCGGAGAAGAAAGCCGCAATGGCAGCAATAGGCGCGCAGCGCAGAGCTCACGCCGGGCGAAGCGGCCGTGATCGTGGGGCGGCTTCGCATGCGGATGGCGGTGTGTCGTTGTGCTTCATCTTGAGTTTCCCTAGGTCCGGACGGACGCCTGTTCTTGATTCGTCGGGCTGGTAAAATCTGTGTTCTTGATTTGTTCACCGCGAATCCGCCGCCCATGCCATGGCGGTCTTTGTCTGAATAGCGCCGCAGAAGGCGGCGACAGAGAAGAAGGCCGCAATGGCGGCGGCCACGGCGGCGGAGCTCGGCGGAGGCGCCGCCGTGGATCGATGGGATGGCTTGCGTGCGGATGGTAGGTACGTCATCGTCATTCATCTTGGCGGTGACGGCCGTCGACGTCCCAATTAAGGTCTGTGCAGCATTGTGTCGCTTGCGTGCATTTTTGTGGCGATTTTAGATCTAATTTACCGAGGATGAAATTGTTGGAGTGGTCTTCCGGTTTATCGATCATCTTAGCATCTGCTTTCATGTAAATTCGATGGTATCGACGAGGTTAGAGCAATGTCATTGACCGCCTAGTCTGCAAGAGTGTGTCATGCGTTTGGGTGATGTTGCCGTGGTACATGAACAGTGATTCCTCGGCGTTAACATTAATGTGTGATTAGGGCGCCCTGCGTCGGATGGGCTGTGAATTGCAAAGAAGTGAGCTATCGGTTCTTGATCTCTATTCGATTCTTCAAGCGGTCATGGTCAAAAATTTTGTAAGATGCCTATGCGATTATCGAGTTTAGGCGATTGGGTACAATTGATAGAAAATGCAGGCTTGAGACACCATGGACTTGATTCTTGGTTTGATTCTTGATGCTACCCAACGCTTCTTGTGGCCAAGTAAAACCGAATGTCATTGAATAAATTTTTAATATGAAGTCTAGGTTTGTGCAAAAGAAAACTCGGTCTGCAGCCATTGGCTTCGGTGCCCGCTTGCACTAAGGTGCAGTGCTTATATCAGATTTCTTGAGAGGGAGAAACCGCGTAATGCTTTAGGTGCCCAGTGCAGTTTTTTTTACAGATAGGCGCAGATTTTTTATAACCAACCATTATCTAATACACACAAGTGTGAAGTCATGTCCACAATCCGATCTGCCCATTTCCTCACTATTATTTGGTTTTCACTTTGTTAGCCTCTGGACATGCAGAGATGGTACGAAAAGTAAGGTCTTATGCTGGAATGGTTACACCATGTTTGATTGCTATTATATATGCAGGGAAATGTTTGGTTTGAATTTTCTTTTTCAAAATGGTAAAAAATTCATATGAGAAATCACATGTGACAAGTTATATTAGACTTTTTTATTTAGTGCCTAAAAAATCTAGCCAATTCATATGTCTTTCTTTGTTGTTCTTTTGACCTTTGCCTTAAGGTCCATCTTTGTGTATCCTAACTGCCTTAGTGCTCTTCAGCAATTTGGAAGGTAGGGGCGGTGGCGGTGGAGGAGCCATGCATCCTTCTTTTCTTGCTTTTAGCATCGGTTGGATGTATGTCGAACTTGGCGGTGGATTTGGAACCCTTGGTGCTCTTGATCTCACCAATGTATCTGGAGAATTGCGCCTCTTGTAACACACCGAGTTGTTTAGATCCATGACTTCCTTTGCTTCGACATTGTTGTGGACAAACCGCTTTTCCTTGGAGAAGTTGTTGCTTTGGTGGCGAAATTCTCCAGCTTCTTCCACAACATCTTTCTATCAAGATCCTGTCCTTCAATTGAGGAAACCTGTCCTTTCGGATGGTGACTTGATGTCTCAATTGCTTGTTCTCCTCTTCGAGAGTGCGGTTTCTCTCGAGCAAGCCATGGAGCTTGCTTCGAGAAGCGCAACACATGCATCACCCTCCTCATCATCTCTTCTTCATCAAAGGAGGTGATCTTTCGATGGTGGTACTGATTCCTCTCTTATAGTTTATATATGTCTCTTACTTCTTCACTCATATAAAATAGGCATAGAATGGATTTCTTAGAAATGTAGCCCGATATAAGGGCAAACCTATGAAGCTTGTGTTGGGATGGATTTCAGTAAATGTAAGCACAGAGGCCAATTATAGATCTAAGAAATACAGTCTCGCATGTTTCCACTTTTCAGTGTTTGGCATTAGTTGAAAACATATGTGAGCAAGCTAAAACTCAAGAGCGTACACCTAACTCAAGCATTATGCCATTTTCACGTGTGAAAGGCCCAACGTCGAGTAAAGGAATTAAAATCTCTGAAGTGTTTTTGAGGATTAAATCTGCAAAGTGTGATACATACAAACAGAAGAACAGTAAAATAACTACACACAAGGAAAAGCAAAGGCAAGCACAAGTACCTACATGGCTTCAATTTGCCTCAAGAAGTGGTCCAGTAGACTCAGAACGGCAATTCATATGAGTATACCATGTACAGTTTAAAAGCACAGGAAAAGCACAAGATTTTTGCAATTTTCTTATAGTCATATGGGTATACCATGTACAGTTTAAAAACTAAATACATATTGCCTCTCAAGCAACCTCTTATGTGACATTAATCATTTCAAAAATCTTACAGCAATGGATAGTAAAAATGGATAAGATTAGATGACACGGATTGGTATAATCTGTAATGTATACCTTTGTTTCTGGGGGTTATTACCAATCAGTGAAGACACATCATTTAGTTACTTTTAAATGAGAGTAATTATGAACGACTTTTTGCAGGTCAACTACTTAAATGCTCATGCAAAATCCACTCTTGTTGGTGATCTGGGAGAGGTGAATGCCATCAAGCAATTATTTAAGGATCCATCTAGGATAAATATGACCAAAGTGCTCTAATTTCCTTTGTTAACTACAGGAAATCGATTCATCGTCCTTCCTCTGTGACTTCCTATTGCAGCCCATGATATGGCATTGCTTTGGCGCAGCAGGTGGTTAATTTGGAAGCCAAGCATAAACCAGTTTGTAAGTATCTAATGTAGAAAAAAAAGCAACATGAAGTGGATTTGCAGGGCACAAATCGGTGTTAGTATCTGCACCAATCAAACCTTAGTGTTTTGCTCTGCAATTATTGGCCAGAATAGTCAATGTCTTTTGAGGAAGTTGTGTTTTTCTCATGTATTTTTTTGGAGGAAACAACCCCTGATATGAAGGGTGGCAACGCTACAAAGCTAATTTAAATAAGTCTCCTTGTATGTCGATATATACACCCATCTGTAATTATTTTGAAAGAAGTGTATAAGGTTATTTTGCAGAATTTTAATTGATTATATCTGTGTGTGATGGAAAATGCTATGATTTCTAGAAAATGTGTAAAGCTAATAATTAAATTTTTTTTGGCTCTACACAACTAGGGATTATGCAAAGGCTAGGGATATCATAAAAAGGCGATTGGGAGAAAGTATTGGGAGAAAGAATTTGTGTGAACGATTAAGGCTAGGGATATCATAAAAAATCTCTATGAATAGAGCTTGTAGCATAAGTCAAGTAGTTTTCATTCACATTATTGAAATGTGACAAGTACCAATTTTCAATCCTAGAATATGATTTTGGAATGTTAATATATTTGCAGGAGATTGGAGCCTAGATCGAGTTCGCTTTGTTGGAAAGCTTCAAACACTCTTGACGGAAGGTAATGGTCTCATATCACATTGATGAAAAAATTAATGTTCTTCCTTTTCAAATAGAATTAGTGCTGCTGGTGGCCTCAACTGGCATAATAGTTGTCCATTAAAACAAGTCAATTTGCATATGAAATGTTGTCAGGAACAGGGTCATATATGCTTGCAACAAATCATGTCTGGATAACTTGAGTGCGAAATAGAAACAGCAGCAGCTCCTCTCGAAAGGAAATCTTCATCATGACTCCTTAGTTTAATAGTGACTGAAGAATAAAGCATGACTCCTTAGTTTAGAAAATATGAATGACAATTCAACCGGTTAGATTTTGACTAGAATAGTGCTGGAGATGTGTAATGTGCATCTAGATGGAAAAGGGGAGAATATATATGGCAGCCAATTGAAGATGCCATAAAAGGGGGGAAAAGGAGATGTATATGCAGCCTCTACATTGAGACTTTACATAGGAATCATACGTTCATTTGTTGGTTTCTGAAATTCATGACCTAAAAATGTAATTACATTCTTTATTCATGAGTAATTTTATTATTCATATAGATTCAACTATTGAGAGCAAGAAGCATGCATTTGTTTTTTAGATAGTGTTTATGGCCTTATGAGAATCATACCTTCAAGTCTGCTGCGTTTTTGTCGACTTAGCACCAAGTGAATAATTAAAAATGCTAATTTCTTTTAAAGGCTACTTCTTGTCAGCTAAGGTTCAGAGAGATCTTGAGTTAGCTATGACTACTGGCATCTTTATGATCCCAATGACAGCAAATATTCCTTTCTGTATGCTTAACCAGTGTAGAAAGTCTTACATCAGATACGGAATTGTCTCCTTGTTTGTTTTGGTCTTTGTCCATGGTGTCCCTTCTTTCAAACTTGACACATCTAGAAATATTTAAATAGTGATGTAACTTCTGTGGTTAATTGGATACCACTTGGTATTAAGCTGATGATCTTGTGCAATGATTGAGCTCAGTTTATACAACTTCAGATGTGTGTGCTTGGGCGTGTGCATGTGAGTGAGAGAGTTAGATGTGGCGTGACTTATTTATGTTTAAATTATTTAAGCTACTGTTTTACATGAAGATATGACAGAGAAACATAGAATTAAAAAATAATTTAACACACACAAGAGGAGATGAATACCTCCCATTCAGCTGTAGTCAATGGGATAGTTGGATCAAGCATAGTTGTGACAACATCAACAAATGGGACCATAACAACAGCTGCCTTGAATAAGTGAGGCCTCATATTTAGGACAACACCCATCAATAGGCCACCTGCACTTGTGCCATTGATGCAAAGCTTTTCCTTTGAGCAAGATTTGTTTTCTATCGGTGCTCAAAGACAAGCGATGAAATTAGTGAAAGTGTTTCTCTTGTTCAACACTTCCCATATTCATACTACTTCTGACCCATTTCACCACCTCCACGAATGTGAGCTATCACATATATGAAACCCCTATCCACTAGAGAGAATCTTGATCCCCTGAAACTCGGATCTATACATATCTGTTGATGAAAGAATGTACAAAAGTTTTGATTCATGATTAGCACAATCATACTGCATAAACTTCTTCTTTGAAACCCGAATCAGAGATAGTCTTCTTTGCCGATGAGTTCTCAAGTTTACTATATTAAGATTGATGACAGGAAAGATACCATTGCCAAGGTCATTAATCCTCTTTCCATCGGCATAATAACAAAACTTCTAGGAAAGATACCTTCAAGTCATCTTTGTCTTTTTGTGGTCATTTTGACAGTTTAGAATGCTCTCAAGGAGACTATTCAACATTAATTAGATAATTTTTTTGTCTCCCGTTGCAACGCACGGGCATGTTACTAGTATAGATTCAACTATTGAGAGCAAGAAGCATGCATTTGTTTTTTAGATAGTGTTTATGGCCTTATGAGAATCATACCTTCAAGCTGCTGCGTTTTTTGTCAGCTTAGCACCAAGTGAATAATTAAAAATGCTAATTTCTTTTAAAGGCTACTTCTTGTCAGCTAAGGTTCAGAGAGATCTTGAGTTAGCTATGACTACTGGCATCTTTATGATCCCAATGACAGCAAATATTCCTTTCTATATGCTTAACCAGTGTAGAAAGTTTTACATCAGATACGGAATTGTCTCCTTGTTTGTTTTGGTCTTTGTCCATGGTGTCCCTTCTTTCAAACTTGACACATCTAGAAATATTTAAATAGTGATGTAACTTCTGTGGTTAATTGGATACCACTTGGTATTAAGCTGATGATTTTGTGCAATGATTGAGCTCAGTTTATACAACTTCAGATGTGTGTGCTTGGGCGTGTGCATGTGAGTGAGAGAGGAAGATGTGGCGTGACTTATTTATGTTTAAATTATTTAAGCTACTGTTTTACATGAAGATATGACAGAGAA
Organism: Olyra latifolia; assembly: GCA_036346145.1. Classification (NCBI taxonomy): domain Eukaryota; kingdom Viridiplantae; phylum Streptophyta; class Magnoliopsida; order Poales; family Poaceae; genus Olyra; species Olyra latifolia. Next base: position 32,910,757 of record CM070523.1, read on the forward strand.
ACATAGAATTAAAAAATAATTTAACACACACAAGAGGAGATGAATACCTCCCATTCAGCTGTAGTCAATGGGATAGTTGGATCAAGCATAGTTGTGACAACATCAACAAATGGGACCATAACAACAGCTGCCTTGAATAAGTGAGGCCTCATATTTAGGACAACACCCATCAATAGGCCACCTGCACTTGTGCCATTGATGCAAAGCTTTTCCTTTGAGCAGTATTTGTTTTCTATCAGGTGCTCAGCACAAGCGATGAAATTAGTGAAAGTGTTTCTCTTGTTCAACAGCTTCCCATATTCATACTACTTCTGACCCATTTCACCACCTCCACGAATGTGAGCTATCACATATATGAAACCCCTATCCACTAGAGAGAATCTTGATCCCCTGAAACTCGGATCTATACATATCTGTTGATGAAAGAATGTACAAAAGTTTTGATTCATGATTAGCACAATCATACTGCATAAACTTCTTGCTGAAACCTGGAATCTGTAGATAGTCTTCTTTGCCAGTGAGTTCTCAAGTTTACTATATTAAGATTGATGACAGGAAAGATACCATTGCCAAGGCTGTTAATCCCTCTTTCCATCAGCATAATAACAAAACTTCTAGGAAAGATACCTTCAAGCTGCTGTCTTTTTGGTGGTCATTTTGACAGTTTAGAATGCTCTCAAGGAGACTATTCAACATTAATTAGATAATTTTTTTGCCTCCCGTTGCAACGCACGGGCATGTTACTAGTGATAACAAAAACAGCATGGGGAAGGAAACCACGTCTTGGTTTTTTTTTTTTTAACAACTCGCAATATCTTCATACATTAGAGCGACATGACTAACGCTCCTTTACAAGAGTTGGATACAGAAAATCAGGAAACCACATCTTGGTTGAGCGGTGCAGTTGTAGGTATTTGACTTCTTAAAGAATTCCGGTATGACCTTTGTGATGTGGTGGATTTAAATATATCTAGCCTCTATATTTTTAGACGTCCTCTAGGGCACACTTAAGCATATGTATCCGTGTGGTGTGCTTGTAACATCCCATTTTTGGGTGTTTGAAAAATTCTTGAAAATATTAAATATTAATAATGCTCTTAATGCTTTGAGAGATTTATATCTTAATTTACATTATTTTTGACTCCTTGATACAAATATACATGTACCCATAACTAAGATATTTTGTGTTATATAAAACATATTCAATATTTCTCCCTTTATTTGAATCTTATAAAAGGTTTTGCTTTAGGGCATTATTTGGTCATCTTCTAAATACTTTCAAGCATTTTATCTTATAAAATGCTTATTAGCTGAGTAATATTTGAAAGCTAAACTATATTGATAAATAGCCAATCCAATGCAAAATATAATTATATATATAAATATAAATGACCAATGCAAGTATATGCATATATAAGGGCATTTATATTTTCATATTACAAATAGCAATTTCACCAAACTTTAACTTTCCAATGTATTGCTTGGAATATATGTATATTATGAATTATCATATTTGAATTAAACCTATTTTCTAATTTGTAGTCCATTTTCAGACTATCTACAGTGCTCACCCCTCCCCTCTCTCCTTTTTCGGCCAGCCCACTGGCCAAAACCCCACCTTGGGCCGGTACCCAGGCCAGCCGGCCTGCCCCCTCTCCCGGCCGTGGCCCAGCAAGGCCCAGCCGAGCCTCCTCTCTGCTGGCTTCCACGCTGCTCACGGCTCCCTGCTTGCTGCTCCGTTTCAGCCCCTCTGCTCTGCTTCTTTGCCCTCGGTTTTGCTCTGCCCGAGCCAAGCAGGCGCAACCCACGCCCGGCCGCGGCACGCTGCTCCTCCGACCGGTTCTTCATTGTCGCCCATGCCTCGTCACCGTGATTTAATTTTTTCGCCCTTGCCATGGACCAGCGATCTGCCCGCTCAGCTTCGCCGCCACATAATTGCCACGACGCCAATCCAACGGCCACGCGGACATCGTCCTTGCTCCCTCGCGGGATTCCCGCGTCCTTGCTCGCTTCCCATTGATTGCTAAGTCCTTTGCACGTCCTCCCCCACCATTTTCCATTCCCGGCAAGGACAACGCCCACCCCGTTGCTAAGCACACCCGGCGCCGCCCAACTTCTCCCTCTTTGCCGCTCTCGGCCTCTCATCCTCTCTCTGCCTATTGGGGCCTCAAGGTAACTTCCCCTCGACGTAAACCCGTTCCCCAAGCCGAACAATGCCCTCCCCTAGCCTATAAATACCGGCTGAACCCCATTCCTCCCTCTCCCCTGTTTTCCCTCCTCGGCCACTTCCGCTCGGCACCACCATTCTCCCTCTCCAAAGCTCCAATGAGCCCGTACAAGACATCCACGCAAAGCACACTTTACTCCCTACAATGTACTCCGCCGAATCGGCCTGAAATGCCCTAGAGATCGCCGGAGCTAGATTTCCATTGCCGCCGGCCAACCTCCCTTTGCTCTTGCCCCTTCTTGATTTCCTCCACGACGGTGAGTCATTCGTCAATTACTCGCTTCTAGAACAACCTTATGATGCCACTAACCTTTCCCAATCTTCGCCCTTGCAAGAACATCGCCGGGACGAGCTGCCTACGGTGCCCTTGTTTCACCACCGCGCGGCTCCCACGGTGACAGGCCAGCTCAACTCGTGCTCAACTCGTCTTCGACCTCCTCATCGCTTCGGTGAGCTTCCACTACCTCCCCTTATGCTCGAGCACGCCCTATTCTAGCTCGCGCCGACCCGAGTCGGCGAGGCCGAGCCGTCCCGCATCTAGCGCCGCCTCCGCTCGTTTTTTAGACGTTTGTCTATTTAGGAAATTTCAATAAATATGTATGACTTATTATATATACATAGATACCTCGAAAAATCCTGGAAAAGTTATGTAAAATACTAGAATGCTTTTGGAACCCATTAAAAATACAACTTTGCATATTTCACTAGTTAAAGCCTCTGTAAAATAATTATAGCTCTTGTCTATATATTTCTTTTATAAAGAAAACCCCATAAATGCTTATTAGGCTATCTGAAATAGTTTTAGCCCTCCAAAAATATTAGGAAAATTCAGAGAAATAGTATATCTTATACTTGACTTAATAAAAATATTTTTGGGCATATCTTATTACTATTTTTCCCTTGGAAAATTAGAGTAGCTTTATGGTAGTATTTTCCTTTATAAAAGAAAGGCTAGAAATGGTATTCCAGTTATTTAAAATATTATTTTGCCTCTAAAAATATTGATTACCCTTTTATAAACATTATATAGGATTTTCACCCTAGGGAAAGCACCAAACCTTGTAGGTTTATGATAAATTAGTTAGTAGAAATAGAAAGCCTCTCATAGGGCTAAAATTTAAATGCCCAAATAGATATTTTAATAGGATATTCCTATAGTTAAAACTGTGGGAATATTTCTATAAATACTTCATAAGGACTTTAACCTAAGGAAATTATTAAGGTCCATTAGAATCTTGGACATCTATTTAATAGTAATACGAAGCCTCTTTTTAGGCTAAAATTCTATTTCTATATGTTTAAAAGTGTTTGCTGAAGATATTTAATATAAATAATAGGTTTATTCTTTGGGAACCTAACTAAGGGTATTTAGATGCATTCTCACATGCATGACATCCTTAGCACGTTTATCGTGGAATTCGTGGAATTTCCTTGATCAGTAGGATAGGTTATTTTATTATCTTCAATACAGCCGATGCGAATGGTCACCCACGCGATTAGATGCGATCGCATAACATTCATCATGCTATGGCATATTTCTGAATATATTTGTGCTATTTGGATTATTCATGATTGATCCGGAAGACCCGGAAGGACAACTCGAAGACCGGAATCCAAGCTACAACACGCTCGGTCCAGGCGAGCCAATATCTCTAATTCATATGTCAATTCCCATGTTTTACTTAAATTATGTTGGTTTAAATAATGCAAATTGCATGCTTATATTCTGTTGCTATAATATGTTGTTAAACACAAGGCTAATAGAGCTGGTCTAAATATTACCACTCGACTATATGTGCTATTAAGCACAACCCTTAACCTTGGCATTATTCCTTACCTTATCCATTGGAATCCTAAGAATTAAATCTAAAACTCCTCTGACTAGTAAGTCCTTGGAAATGCTTAGTCTTTGCCAGTCTAGGTCAAATGAGTCGATCCCTGCCTGTCAACGATTTGCGGCATAGATATGACGGATCGATCCTATCAACATTACAACGGCATAGCAAACGCTATCAACGATGTAATGGTATAGCTGGTCGCTGGTCCCGACTATCAACGTAAAACGGCATAGAACGGGAGAATACCCATGCACTCGGGTGCCAGGTCTGCCTGAGTGCGAATGTTGGTCAAATGACCCCCTTTTGATATACTCGATAATGATTATTTGGATCCACGGGATCCTGGCTTTTGTTGAGCTCAAGGCGATCACGCCTCTTCTTTAAGAGGGTGAGTCGACCGCCACATTGGGAGTCGTGCGCCAGGTATGGGCACGAACTTGCCAGTTGGTTAGGACAGTACGCCTGTTACGGGTACTGGTCCGATCTTTCGGGGACCATTCCCATAGCCATGGGATGGATCCGCCGACTAATGGGACACGTATTCCATAGCCATGGATACGGTATCGCCATATTTAAAATACCCCAATGATAAACAATTTCAGCATATATAGCCCAATACGTCTTTGATTTGTTACTTGGCTAAGTCATAGGACTTCTATCTATTAATTATTGTAAATCTGGCTTTATGCAAATAAAATAGCCTAGCCTCCACCAAACAGCCCATATCATTATATTGCATTAGGTTGGGTGTTGGCTCGCGAGCGCGGTTTGATTGCGCGCTCACCCTCGCACTCCACTCACTCTTTTAGGTAGATCCGAGGATGGATTTGGACAGCTTGACGGTGGCAAGAAGAAGATGAACCAGATGGGTGATGTTATGACAGGGTGATAGGCGGGACTCCAGTCGCTTGCCTGTTTGGGTTGGGCATAGCCTCGAGACCCGACTCTTCTTTCTTCTGTTTCCGCTTTTCTGCTAGACTCTGATAGGAGTTCATTTTGGCATTGTAATATTTGGCCTACTCGGCCTGTTAAAAACTGAGCCACCATGTAATTGAACTCTATTGTAATAATAATATTCAGTCTCGATTGTATGAGATAATCCAGCATTTTGTATAAGGTGTCGTGCTAGCAAGACAGATCCTGGGCTAGCACAGGTGCACCCTAGTCCCCGGTTAGACTGAAAATCGGGGGCTGACAGTGCTTGCATGGTAGGGTATCTATATTTGTGTCTACCTTGCAGTCTAATAAATAAAAAAAGAGAAAATATTACAATGAGTTCGATCGTGGGAAAGTTAACTAAACCAAAATGTTGCATGGTCTGATGTTTGATGGTTTCCTAGGTTTCCTGTTGGCTTTGTTAGCCTTATTCATGAAGGAAAGCATGGAGGAGAGAAAAGTAGCATGTTGACCAAAGTCTAACGAACACCTCACGTGGAACCAACAAATCGCCCTTTTTTTTTTTTTCCATGCATGACAATTCCAATGAAGGAAATGAAAAGACATACTAGTACATTCGTGCAGGAGTTTCATCTCTGTGCAAGTAAGCAACGTTGGAGAATACTCGTACGATCAATTTGATTATGAGATCGTTGACTTTCTAAACACGATCAAAGATTAGCCACAAACCTGGATGAAAGGGCAGCGAAGCTTCCTGGGCTGACGGAAAGCATCTAGACATCTAGTAGATCTCATTTTAGTAGGACATTACGGTGAAAAGTCCTTTTTACCCAGGTACGTATGCCCGTCCATGCTGGACCGCTGGAGCACAGGCTGACAGGCTCCTATCGCAGCGCTCATGATAGTCTCTTAGTATCTTAATCATATTTTACATCACCAATATAGCTAATTTTGTTAAAAAAGGTTGATAATTGTGTATACCGTTTCTTCTAGAATGCACCGTCTAATATTAAAAATTATTATTATCTTCTGGCGGAGGGCGGCGCAGGGCAGGGCGGTGGCAGGTGGAGCACCGGCAGGCAGTGAGATAAGAGAGAGGAGAGAAGAGAGGAAGAATAAGAAGGTGAGAAAATATCATTTCTGCCCCTTGCAGTGATGATACCGTGAGGTACGAAAAAATAGAAGAAAGGCACCATGAGATACTACCTTATCATAGCCATTAGATTTGACTCTAATGAGACGTACCATGAGTGTACATCCCGCGTGTGCAACATGCTGTATGAACACGACGATGGTGGTAGGCCACACTATTTAGTTAGTTTTTTGTTTTTATTTCACTTTTTTATTGTAAAGAAAAATTAAAATGGTTTTTATCTGATTAAACCAATTTGTAGGTATTATTAAGTATCAAATATTGCTAAGCATCGAGGAGTGGTCTTATTGGGCTGCTGGTAGTATTGTTGAACATCATGTATTGACGAGCATCGAGTATCGTTGAGTATTGTGAAATTGTCAAGTGGTATCGTTGAACATCGGGTATTGGCAAGTATCATGTCCAGTATTGGGTACCATCTAGTATCAGGTAGCACATAAAAAGCAGTACCACCGAGAATTAGGTTGAATATCATGAAGTATCAGGTATCATCGAGTACCGGCTATCATTGAGTATCGATGATATTGATCCGTTTTCATAAATATCGCTAGGTATCAGATCGAGTATCATCAAGTATCAAGTCAGGGATATCACCACGCATCCGAGTATCGATTCGAGTATTGTATAGTATCAAGTATGGTCAAGTATAAGATGAGTATCATGAAGTATTGGGTTGGGTATCGCCAAATATCAAACAACATGATCAAGTATCATATGTATCATCAAAGTACTAGGGATCGTCGAGCTTCGAGTATCATGAAATATCAGATATCATCAAGTATCAGGTATCATTAAGGGGCTGTTCTCATCAGCTTATTTTCTTATTTTATATACTTATCTCCGAATCAAAAAGTCAAATGCTTTGACTTTTGTAGTCATTTCTTTTTTCTCAAAGGTGCGTCCTAAAACTCTAAAAAACAAGTCAAATGAAGCGCACCGGAGTTTCAAAGCTACCTTGAGAAGCTCTCAAAATTTATCTTATAATCAAATAAGAAGATAATCAAATGAGATAAGCTGAAGAGAACAACCCCTCAAGTATCATGGAGTATCGCCGAGTATCAGTTCGAGCATTATGTAGTATCAAGTATCGCCGAGTATAAGGTCGAGTATCATGAAGTATTGTGGGTATCACCAAATATTGAACATCGTGAGTAGGTATCATACGTATCATCAAAGTATGGGGGATCGTCGAGCTTCGAGTATCGTCAAATATCAAATATCATCAAGTATCAGGTATCGTTAAGTTTCACGATATTATCAAGTATCAGAGAGTGTCATCTAGTATCGGATATCATGTATCATCGAGTATCACTGTATCAAAGAGGTGTCATTGAGTATATCGTCGAACCTCAAGTATCGTCAAGTACCGTTAGTATCAGGTATCCTCAATAAGTATCATGTGTCATCATTAAGTATCAGTTTCATCTAGTATGAAATATAATAGAATATCAAGTATTATCGAGCATATGATACGTCAGCAAGTATTATAGGTATTAGGTATCATCAACAAGTATCATAAGTATCATCAAACTTTATATATCATCTAACATCAAATATTGTTGAGTACTGAATATCGTCGAGCTTAGATTTTTTTTAGTACGTATTGGATATCGTTGAGCCTCGGGTATTATCGAGTATCAATTATTGTTTCGCGCCGAAGGTTGTATCGGTTAAACACACATGGACTTAGGGCTTAGGATCCCCGTCAGCACCAGAACGTAGGGTTCAGAACGTGCCAGCCGACCTGATCCTATAATTGGTAATAAAAGATATAATCAGCTTTAGATAGCCAATTAGATCTATGAAAATATTATGAGTCTGTCTGATCGTAAGAACAACCAAAGAGTTAGCAGATTCAAAGATAATGAAACTATCGACTCAGATTAGAACTAAACCAATAGATTTAAGGTGTAAGCAATCTACTATTAAACCGACAGAATCAACTAAATAGTAGAGAGAGGTGTAAATAGACTACTACTAAACTAATAAAATCAACAAAGTAGCAGAAAGAGGGTAAACAGACTACCAAATAGCCGATTAGCTCATTTGACTGATAGAACAGAGGATAAATAGACTATCGGCCTATAGCAATCTATAAGCCAATAGAACGGGGTAAACAAACTATCGCCAACGAATATGTTGATTGATAGAACGAGGTAAAATCTAACCCCTAGTCGAAACGGCAATGTGTAACAATATCGACTAAGATAGTATTTTGATAAAGTTAGACTAATTGTGGCAAAGTTGATTTCCAACTAAACAAGCCTTAGTTTCCTGTTTTCTCCCAACTTTAGTAGGCGCAAACCACACATCCACCAGGCTATGGGCGGATCTATAGTGTAAACAGCGGAGTTGTGAACCCGACGTTTTTTTAGCACGTCCCATGTAAATTTCGAGGTAACTGTTAGTACACAAACTATTAGCATACAAGTGTATAACTCTCTTATTACAGTCTACTTTTTTCTTAGATCCGCCCCTGCACCAGGCAGGCTCTGGTTGGCTCAAACCCACAAAATTTCCCTGAGGCTGTTTCGAAAAGTTGGGTTGTTTAGATCTGCTTCTACAGCTTTGATACTGCTCTGCTCAACTCTATAATTGGCACGCTCAGTGCAACTCTGATTGACAATCCGGAGCTAGAGCTGCATTGAACAGAAAAAAGATCCAGTAGCATTTCAAGAAGCAATTTTCCTGTAGCATATCAAGGGTCTGGGAACTTTGGATAGCTAATAATGAGTTTTCTCTATTCTTTATTTTATAACACGTCTCAGTTTTATTAGTTATTGCAGGTACATATATAACCTTAACTATTGAGATTTGTAAACTTTTCAAACCAAAGTAGCGTACTGAACAAAGCCCCTATTTTGGATATCTAGTTACAGATAAACAATCTGTATGTTCCAGGATCACCTCCCTAATCCCCTTGTGCCACGTCCATGGGCCGCCGATGTTATGATATTAACAACGCGCTTGCCTGAGTTTAATCTGTGCCCCATGCTGTGGCTGCAGAGTGGACACCCGGCACGGTGCATGCGTGTAAGACGGCGAGAGCTCGAACAAGAAGTGCTGTAGGATCATGCTCAGTCCCATCTTGGCCTCCAGCAGCGCAAAGTTTTGACCGACACAAAACTTTGGCCCCCAACCGAACGGTAAGAACGCCGGCGAGTCCTTGGACGCCTTGGAGATGCCCTCCGAAAACCTCTCTGGCCTGAACTCGTCGGCATCTTCTCCCCATACATCCGGATCATGGTGAATGCACGCGATTGACAACAAAAATGTGACGCCGGGAGGATATTTGACGCCTCCAAGCTCCGTCTCTGTGTAAGCCTCTCGGACAACCAATGCGATAGGCGGGTACAGCCTAAGAACCTCATGTAATATCATTGTCACCTGCAACAGCAGAGAAACTCGAGCAAATTAGGATTGAAAGTAAGTAAGAAATTGCATATGCAAGGATGCTGTACTCACAACTTTCAGCTGAGTTATGCCCTCGTAATCCGGCTGGTTTTTTCCAAAAATGCGCAGAACCTCCTCCCTTGCACGGTCCTGCCACTCGGGGTGAATGCTTAGCACGACCATTGTCCATGTCAGCAGCACCGCGGTTGTCTCCATTCCTGCGAAGTACAACAGCTTCAGCTCCTCGATTATGTCCTCTTTGGTCATCATTGGCTTGGAGCTTCCACTCTCTTGGCTTTCTTTAATGTTGGCCTCCATCATCAAGCCTAGTAAATCTTCATTGTTGGCATGGCCGTCCGCCATCGTTCTCTCTCTCTTTGTGATTATGCCTTTCAGGAGCGCTTCGACCTCGCGGGCATTTCTTCTCATCCTTCTTTTGAGCTGCGTTGGTAGGAAACTGCAAGAGAAAAATTAACACGTCGCATGTAATCATCTCAGTTTTAGACATGTTTATTAGTTTGTATGATCTAAACGGATAATGTTTTCTTTTGCAGGAGTAACTACCAACCAATGTGAACTTTGTGACAGCTGTAGGAGAACATAGTAAATTTACATAGTTCTAATTTTTTTAGATAATGTAAGTAACTTCCGGCCTCTGCATCAACTAGAGATACAGACAGCTATATAATTTTTATTATTTGCTTAACTGTAGAAATACATGTGCATGTTCTATCCTTAAATTGAACCAAACTGGCAATAATCTCCCAAGTTATATATCAGATTTGCTACAGTACTAGGTATTCTTTTGTGCTCTGAGCAAGTACAGAACACTGTTTATATTCTAATAGAAGTCACTGGCAAGGTTGCATCATCTGGAAATATGAGCTTAATTACCTGTAACCTGGGATATACATGGCGGTTGCCATCTTTACAGCATTTTGTGCTTGCTCTGACTGCAACTGGAAGATCCTTCTCCCTTCATGGAAGCTGCTCCCAAATGCCGCGCGGGAGATGACATCACCTGTGAGATTCTGGAACTCCGGCCAGACATCGATCTCCTGCAAACCGTCGGAACCCACTGAGGCCTCCCATCTACGTATCAGCTCGCTGGAACAGGCAGCAAAAGCCGGCAACATCATCTGCAAAATCAACAGCAATATACACATATATGATCTGACGTGCCCTCTTCTTTACAGCTTCAGATTTTCAGCCCAATCAAACGGGGCCTAATCCTCAGAATTGAGAAAGGAAGTGAGAGATCGATTCCGGTGGGTTTTGTTCAGGGGAGTGACCTTGAGCTTCTCGAGATGGAAGGCATGGCTGATTATCTTCCGGTGGGTGGCCCATTTCTCGCCTTGCAGGGACAACAGCCCGTTGGCCAACATCTTCTCGATCCTAAGGATGGACTTGTGCTTCCCAAACTGCCCATGCTTGTTCGATAAGATCTCTCGGAACAGTCTAGGGTCACCCACGATCACCCTCGCCTGCGGGCCGAACCACGTCACGGCAACTTTACCTGCCATTTTCAGCAACCTCTCGATGTAACATCCAATCACGCGCGAGATCACTACGACATACATAAGCAGATTCAAAGAAGTCATGCAACTGTGCAAGTACCATGCTCACTGATGACGCCGTGTTCGAAGGGAACCACGCGGGGCGCCACGGCGTGCGACGACAGCGTCATGGGCTGCGAGGCCGCCGCCGCGCCGAGCCGCGCGTAGTCCTTCATGTCGCCGGCCGGGAAGCGGTACGCCGTGCCGCGGAGGCCCTGGGCGCGGAGAGCCCGGCACAGCCTGCGCGGGCCGAGCCAGGCCCGCTCCAGCACCTGCCAGGCGCACCACAGAGCCGCCAGGGCCCCGAGAGCGCAGAGGCAGAGCAAGCCCCATGGGGCCATCAGTGACGCATCGTCGATCGACATGGCGCTTGATGATCTATGATCGAGCAGACTGCAAGAAAGAACTTATAAGGCGGCTTTGCTTGTTTCATGGTAGCTACTAGTAGCTAGGAGGCGTCACGTTTCTGCCCGTGGCATTGAGAAGACCGACAGTAAACAATAGTCCTCCACGCACGTGGAAGACTATTATTCGGTGATCCATCTGCTTTTCTGATTGCAAATTCGTCGTTGTCATCGACCAAAGTCCCAGGTTCCTAGAATACTAGTCTTCCATGTACATCATAAGAAATTTATTAAGAAACGAAAAACAAAACAGGAACATAGCCACACTGATACACTATGTATGATGTATCCATTCATCCCTGGCATGTGAACGGCCGTGAAGGTGTTTCCGTAAGTTTTAAAAATAGAACAGTACATAATGAAGGAACGTTAAATCCTAGAAAAAAAGGGAGAATAGGATCGAGCAGAGGGTAACACAAAATTTGTAAGGCGGCTTTGATTGTTCCTTTGATATGTAGAGGAAGCATCACGTTTTCTGCATGTCGCATGGTGAATTCGGCGATCTGTCTGCTTTTCTGGTTCAAGACGCTTCTGTTATCACAGCTCCGTTGTGCACTCCTTAATTCAGTTGTATCATTATGTGTGAGACCATGTGGAGGTCTTCATATTGTGTTGAGTATATATGACTGAATTTGATTTGGTTGATGAGCTTGTGTTTGAGACTTATTTAGAGTTGAGTGAATTTATGTTTCAGCACGCACAGTTTTTATGGCCTAGACTGTTTCATGGTGCTCCTTTGCTCAGATGATTTTTTGGTCTTCATAACACTTATAGAGAATTTCAAGATGAAGGTTTTTTGTTTTGAGCGGAAAGTCATTTGATGCACGAATTAATTGATATAATTTTCGCAAGCTACTGTATATTTGTGGTGCAGTCTTGACTAGTTGTGATTAGTGCTGATTTCGTGTTAATTAGGGCTAATGCATAGTTATGGATGATAATATGCTGACTTGTAGGGAGGTAAGTGAGATTTTTGTGGAGATTGTGTTGGTCCATTTGAGTATAGGTTTGGAGACAGCTGTGGTCGTTGGCGGGTACCAGGACTAGATTGGGAGAATCGAGGTCTAGAACAATCGAGGATATCAGCAGGATAGTTGGGCTCAAACCGGGCTCACATGTGAACGTTATGAAGATGGACTTGAGGCAGCTCAAGGTTTTCGGTTCGGGTTGGAGTCCCGAAGGCGCGAAAATGGAGCGGTCAAGTCAAGTGATGAAGACCCGTTGCATCGGTTTGATGGGGTTTTTTTTTTGTGTAAAGCCCATGTATGACCTATAAGGCCCATGTAAAACCCATATGTGAGGCTAGTTAGAAAGTGAGTGGAGTGAGTGAATCTTAGCCCTAGATAGGATAGCCTAGGTTATAAGCAACTCATCAAGGGTGGAGATTCACCCGGTAGGCCTATATAAGGAGAGGTGGAGGATGTCTCCTCCCAAGTCTTGGCTAGGATTTTATATGGTTGTATCCTGCTCATTAAGAGCTTTGCCCACCTAGGTGTGGCTGTGAAAAAACCCACCAAGCAATAGAGATTAATGTCCTTAAATTTCTTACCTTGTTCTTACTTTGTTCTATGGTTTAAATCTAGTTCTTCTTGGTTGTTTTGTTTGCACCATATTTTCTTACTTCCCCTCCTTCTACTTACTGAAAACTTATTGATCAAGAAGATATTGCAGTTACTCATATCATCTATATTATCTTGCAGCTCACCAAGAACATCTAGATCAAGATTTGCTCTCTTTTGCTCGTTTTGGCAGATTCTTTTTTCTGTGCAGTAGTTCTTGTTTATTATGTAGAAAATTCATCTAATATGATTTTGGGATGATTCTTATTGAAAAAGTTGCATGACTTCCATATCTACCACCCCTTCAGGTGATATTGGAAAAGGAGTCATGGTTTGTAAGATACAAAGGTTTTACTGAGCCCCAAATGTTGTTTAAAATTATGTGCGGCTGATCTTGTTATTTTTGCTTTATTTTTATTTCTCTTGAGTTGGAGGTGATTTTTGGTGGGTATCTTCGTGAGACTCTGTTCCTTCTAGGAAAAATTTTGAAATATAAATGAGTTAGGCTTTTAGAGAAATCATTTCTTGACCAAGAAGCATTTCTGCTGAAAGTTCTCTTTTCCTTTGCAAATCTAATTATCCCTTTTTCTAAAGTAGCTTTTGAGTTGGTTCCTTTTTATTGGACTCTCAACAACCAGGAGCACCATAAAAAAAATCCCCATGACTACTTAAGCCACGAATTTTTATCCATGGCAATTTTATTAGGGGTATGTGCTGCTGTTCCTAAGATGATTCATGGTTGCTCTTGATTCTTGAGGATTCTTTTCTTTCATTTCATTTTCTTCCTTGTTCTTTGGGGCGCGTTGTCGAAGAAACCGTCAGTTTCCATTTGGCGTCTATTCAACCCTCCTTCTAGCCACCTAGCCTGGTCTTTCATTATGTGTATCAAGGAAGCTAACGAGTGGCGGTTAATGTCTGGTCCCTACGGATCTTTGTTTAACAATGAGATTTCACAAAGATCTACAAAAGGAAAAGGGAGAATAAAAAGAAAGGGACTATCTATGGTGGCTGCACGAGAGCGCTGCCTCCCTCCCCTCTACAAAAGGAAAAGGGAGAATAAAAAGAAAGGGACTATCTATGGTGGCTGCACGACAGCGCTGCCTCCCTCCCCTCCTCTTTCTCGCCTTGGCTACTGCCCTTCCCATTCTTTCTCTCTGACGCTGCCCTTACGCCGTCTCTCCCCGTCTCATTACTCCCACCATCATGTCATGCCGTCTCTCCTCGTCTCATTCCTCCCACCATCATATCGGCCCTGTTCACCCTAACTCCGGATCGCTGTGTGCTAATCCCCGCAGGTACCACCCACCGTCCTCCGACAACCCACCGCTCCAGCGGCGCCAAGGCCTCCACTTCCCTGTCCTCCCTCTAAACTAGGGGCACGAGTGAACCCCTCCCCTAACTCTAGTGAACTCAAACCCAAACCCTAACAGTAACAAAGCTTCAACAAGAGGGGATGGGATGTACCATTGGATCTTCCTGCAGAATAGGAAATCCGATAAAGAAAGAACATATTCTAATGGATGCCTATAATAGCTCAATTTTTGTTTGTATCTAGAACGAAAAGAAATTTGATTTAAATACCATAAAATTTGGATTACTTTGCCCATAAATGTCCCCTAGTCAAGAAAATCTGGCTTTTTTCATGAATTTCCAAAGATAAAGAAAATATCAATTTCTTTAAGGTAAAGCCCACTTGATTCTCTCTGAAATCAACCATAAATAAAACGAATATTGGTCACCCTTGAATTTTTAATAATGCACAAATTATCTATCTCACCAATTGCACGACAATTTTGTGGCGTGGTGCGTTGACATAGGTAAACAAAAATTCTAGAAGCTATAATTCTAATACTTAAACAAAAAGGCATAGAAACTGGTATCCGATGGCATCGGACGTGGCTCTAGCCACTCACTGCTATTAGCTACCCACTCATCCTCTTCCTCTTATCCTATCAATTCCCCACTTCCTTCACATTTTTCTCTCTCTCTCCACATATTTTTCTGTCTCCACCAAACCAGAGGCCAAGCTGCTGCTTCGGGGTGAAAACGGATCAGTTACGGTCAAGTAGTAGGTCATCTCGTATCCTACCCTAATTTTTTTTTCCAGATAAGGATACAGCAAAATCGGATAGGACACGGATACGAATATGGGTATTTATGAATGGGCAGAAAACGGATACCGGATATTATACGAACGGATAGAAAACGGATACAGGGTACTTAGTCGGATAGTATGAAAATTATCTAGGATTAAAACATATGATAAAAATAATCCAACTAACACACATATCAAGACAAGGTGATAATTTTCAGTAGTTCTAAATGCAGCAACACACAACAGAATATCAGACAAAGTAGTGAATTTTTGTGTCAACTCTGAATAGTTAGTTCATGAGCTAGTGTTTAAGTCGTTATGTTATCTACTGGAAATGCATAAATATCCCTATATGATCCAGTTCTTTCATGTACAAGTTCCTTTCCATGGCTATGTAGTTAACACTTAACAACACACTGCATGAGATTCAAAATCAGCATCTTAATTTATCTGCCAAGGTCTCTCCCAGTCAAGAAGCATAGGCCAAGCACCAAGCCATGCTCCTATTACAGCTCCATGAGAAGGTGCCGAGATCATGTAATCCACAACATCAGATGGTCTGCAATAATGGGCGTGCAAGAACACAAAATCAATTATGATGTCAGGTAAGGACAGTACAAAACAAAGCTCTGCATGGGATGAACTTGTGTTTTAAATTTATTTACAAGTCAGGAAATATACATGGAATGAGAAAACACATTCTGCCAATTGACTTTGGATGCTCCAAAGACACATGCTGCGGGAACAAACTGCAAGGTCATGCATTTAGCTTGTTGCCCCTCGATTTGGCACAATTATACAAGTACAAAGTGGTAAATGATGATTGTCCAGAAGTATCAGCGCAAGACCATCATAATTGCCAGTTGTATGGTGTCAATCTTGTTGTGCTCGGGTGCTCAGTCTAGTATAAGTAAAGCAGGAAAAAATGGCACCTTTCAAACACTTACCGTGAACAAGGACATGAGAAGTGACCAATAGGTTGTTGCTGTCCAGTATCTGCAAATGTGCAATCCCATCAGATAAGGAATTGTTGTTTATGAAAGGATGGCATGCATCATGTATGAATTGAAACATCCCTGTCAATTCTGCTAAAATCAGATATATCACAACGTTAAATACACAACAAACAGCATAAATGTGATTCATAAATAGTGTGAATCACAGGGTCCAGCAACAAACATAAACGTCGTTGTCAATCTACATTCTGCACTCAGTTGATCCCAACAGGTGCACCAAGAACGATCGCACCAAATGCATTTAGGAATGCTCCTGCCAGACAGCAGTGTGTATCATAAGATCCTAAACCCAACTTTTTGTGATTAATATTCCAAGAGCAAATCGACTTACTACTAAGTAGTGGGAACTGGCTACTGACTCAGATCTCCAGCATGGAGCTTAATTTTTGGGTAATGCATTCAGCATGGAATTATGACGCGTGCTATTCTAAGGGGATCAAAGTGCAAACGCAACAAAGAGAGAACTAACTAACCAACAGGCAAGCCAAGTAATCCTCGCGCCGCCGCCTTAACAAACTGCAATTAGAGAAATCCAATCAACCCAACACTTTAAAAAACATAAAAGTTTGGAATTGAAATCGGAAGAATCAATAGATCGAACAGGTCGCACGCGCGCCGCACCGAGCATCGTTTGGGATCTCACCAGAGCAAGCTGAACACAGCGATGACAAGTTGACGGGCACGGGGCGGTGTGGAGGCGCGGACGGCCCGGGCAGCGCGGAGGTCTGCACGTTAAGCGAGGAGACAGGCACGCGTCCAGTGAGCTCGCGTCGCGCACGGCGCTTCTGTCCGTCGTGTCAGGCCGGCGATCTGCTTGGATCCTTCGTGCTCGTACCTTTCTTGCTGCGGGCGCGGCCGGGAGAAAGTCGACTATTTGACACTCCCTAACGTTGACTTCACTAATTTGCCACACTCGAGCTGTACTTCACTCTTATACTACTCCGTGCGTTGCGTCTTTTTTTTAAAACCATTTTGGTCTGTTTTAATTCAAATAATGTACATTCCGATTGACTCGGGCTGGGAAAAGACCATGTCCACGTCACGCCACAACCGCCACGTGTCCCCTCCGCCGCCCCCTCCCCACCAGTCCAAAGGCGGCAGCAGCGTGCTCACCATCGCGCTCATCTTTGTCGCGTCGCTCCTCTTGCTGCTCTTGCTCTACCTCTGCGTCGCCATCGCCGTCCGCCGCTGCCGCCTGCATGGGCCGGAGGGGCCGTCCCCGACCCTATCGTCCACGGCTTCCTATGCCGCGGCCTTCCTCCGCCGCCACGGCCTCCACCACCACCGCCCCTGCCTTCACCTAGGAGCAGCTCCACGCCGCCACCGCCGGATTCGACCCTCACCGTAAGCTCGGCGACGGCGGCTTCGGGACAGTCTTCCTCGTCTACCTGCCGCCCCGCCGCCGTCAAGCGCCTCCACGTCCCACCCTCCCCATTGTCGTTTTGCAACGAGGTGCTCATCCTCTCCGTGCTCCGGGACCCGCACCTCGTCCGCCTCCACGGCTTCTGCACGGGCCCCCACGCCCTTCTCCTCGTGTACGACTTTGTCCCCAATGGCACCCTTTCTTACACCTCCACTGCCGATGCGGCGTCGCCACCACTGCGCCGCCGCCGTTCCCCTGGCAGACCCACCTCGCCATGGTGGCCCAGATCACTTCGGCGCTCGAATACCTCCACTTTGGCGTCAAGCCGCCGTTTGGACCGGGACCTGGTAACAAACTGATGCGGGGGTAATGTGGTCTTTTTCCAGCCCAAGTCAACCGGAATGTGCATTATTTTGATTAAAACAAGCCAAAATGGCAAAGAAACGAAGACGCAATGTACGGAGTGGTATAAGAGTGAAGTCCGGCTCGAGAGTGGCAAATTGGTGAAGCCAACGTTGGGGAGTGTCAAATAGTCAATTTTCTCTGTGGGGCGGTGCGGCAGTGCCGCGGTACGAGTGCTCCTTGTTGCCGAGGCACTGTGTCGGGACCCGGCCATAAAAGACCGAGCCCTTCCTGTGCATCATGTACTAGTCCCAAGAATCATCGCTAGTACACACAGTTGCCAACAGAGTGATACATTGCCATAATTATACAAGGTACATGGTCGGGGAACTCGTCCCCATTATTTTACATACAGGTCAGCACGCAGGCTGAACCACAGAGTACACAGTGGAGAACATAGGCTAAACCCATAATACAGCTATTTTTCGATACAGAATCCCACAGGCATCTTGACTGTAGGAACGGACCCTAAGCTTCACTCCTCCGAAGACTCCTCGTAGTCTGACTCGTCGTAGTCCCCATCATCCGTCTCGGAGTCGAATCCCGTCTCTTCACCTTTTGAAATTTTAAAAGAGGGGGAGAAAACAGGGATGAGTACTAATACTCAGCAGGGGAAAGGATGTGACCCGATATGATAGCTCTGTACAAAGGTGGCTTTGGTATTTTGCAGAAAAAGCCCTGAACAATTTTTCCTAGTGAATAAAAAATTGCGGTTTTAATAACATCATTTTTCAGGGGCTCCAATCTTGTCTAGCTCGGTCATTCGGCCAAACAGAACCGTTCTGATTGACCCCTGGCGAACTATGCTCCCTGGCTCGGTCATTCGGCCAATGGGACGGTTCTAGCCATTCGTCGTCGTACTAAGTTCGGAACCACAATCGACTCACGAGTGGTCCCAGTAGTAAAATCTAAAGTAGCGGTCCTTTGCCAAGTTATTCTAAAAGAAAACCCCAATTTTTATAAAAGAAACGGCTACCATATGAACACTCGCTTCGCGCGCTCATGACCGTGAGCACGGCTGTCATGACAGTTTTAACTCTGCAGAGGAGGTACACTTTACCCTCGAGAGGCTTCCCGCCGAAGCGTTCAGCCACACAGTCCCCGGGTTCCGACTTGATTGCTACCCGCCAGGAGGTCGCAACAGAGCCAGAAGACCGGGAAACAGGCCTGTCCCATTCCAGGACCCGAGGTTGTACTAAAAGGCTAGGCTCGTAGGTTCATAGGATGAACAGTCCTTAGACTAGGAGGGAACAGTTTTTAAGCCCCGATTTACAAAATCCGCGGTGTTAGAAAACACCAACCCGGTGCATGCAAGCACCCACTGGCTAAAAGTTCCTCCTA
Source organism: Olyra latifolia (assembly GCA_036346145.1). Classification (NCBI taxonomy): domain Eukaryota; kingdom Viridiplantae; phylum Streptophyta; class Magnoliopsida; order Poales; family Poaceae; genus Olyra; species Olyra latifolia. Next base: position 32,930,001 of record CM070523.1, read on the forward strand.
GTCGGAATATTTGAGGGGGAAAGAATAAGAATACCCAAACCCGGCATCGTGTCCCTTCCGATGCCCATTTTCCAAACAAGTTCATAAAGACATTTTTAGTAAACATGGACTATAACATGATTTATTTTTGCGGGCATTTGATTTTAAACAACCTAAGTCCAATGGAAAGTGGATAACAATTAATCTAGCTACACCTAGTTTTATAATAATTGGTTGTTATAGCAATCTTTATTAAGTAGGTCTAGCTAGTCACTATTCAACTAGTTTTAATATTTTAAAACTAGCATGCATATTTATAAATTCCTAATAAAATATTTTAATGAAAACAGGCTATAGACAATATGCGTCAAAGAACCTGCCTTGAGTTTCGGGGACCTGGTAGCGGTACTCCTCGGCGGTGGTGCCCTCTGCAGTGCGTCCTCCTTCGACGGACGCTTGACCAAGCGCCTTGAACATGCCAAACAAGCCAAGCACAGTACAATCAGGCTACCAGTACAAATAATATTTTTATTATTATTTTAAAATGGTTTTGCTGTATTATTTTATTTTATTTTATTTTAAAAGAAAAACCCCGATGCGAAGATGAACTGACAGACTAGCTCTAAAACTACGAGACGACTGAATCTATAATAAATAAATAATCCGGGTTTAAATTAAGCGGGAATAGCTCGGCTAAAAGGATGTGAGCTACCCGAAAAGGGCAGGGTGCTCACCGGTTTCGGGGTTTCGCCTGACCCGAACGGGTCAAGCACCGGAAGACCGACGCAATGCGGCGACGAGGCGGTTCAGCGTCCTGCGGCCAAACCCATAACATGAGTGGAGAAGCCGGGGCACGGGGGCGCGAAAAGAACTGACGGTACTGACCGAAGCCGATGGCGACGAAGAAGCGGCTAAAAGGCGGCGAAAAATAGAACCTCGGTGGTTCTAATATAACGCGACGGCGAAGGTCGATCGGACGGCCGAGGCATGAAAGCGAAACTTACGTGCGGCAGCAATGCAAGGTAGCCATTGTTTTTCAACTTGCGCGCGATAGCGGTGATGTTTTTCAGCAACCATGCGATCTGACAAAACATTGCGTGCGAGAAAACATGCAGGCGGCGACCGTTGTTTCTTTTAGCTTGCACGAGCAGTGGCGTGCAGCAAACATGCAGCGACAAAGCGTGTAGCAAACATGCAGCAGAAGAAAACTGCAGCAGACAACACTGCTGCGTGTAGCGATGGGAAAAATGCAGCATGCAAGAGGGAGAGAGAGAGAGAGGAAAAAAAATTCCTGCATGCAAGATGTACTATGTGTGTGAGAGAGAGAGGAGGTACATATGCATGCATGCAAGCATGCAAAATTGCAGCGTGCAAGATTGTAGAGAGAGAGAGAGAAAAAGATGCATGCATGCATGCAAGATGTACTAGGTGAGAGAGAGAGGAAAAAAAATATTAGGTGCATGCATGCAAGATACACTACCTGCACTACGGGAGAGGGATTAGAGAGGAGATTAGGAGAGATTAACACATGCAAGATAGTACGGAGAGATTAAAGAATTGTAGAGATTTAAAGTTCAACCGGATTTCATCAACTCGCGCGGAAAATGAAAACTAGAACCTACTAGAACTATTAATTTAAAGTTTGCTCAAAATTACCTTTACAAAAATTTTAAAACATTCTTAACATGCCAAATTACATTATTGAAAATTTGGGATGTTACACACTGTGCGGCGGCGTCGCCGTCGGGGTCGCCGAGGTCGTTGTAGACGTCGTAGTCATAGATGCGCTCGAAGGCCTTGTGCTCTCTGTGGCCGTCGCCGCGAACGGCTGCGAGCTCGCTCTTGCGCAGCCTCTCCACGCCCTTGGGTGTCTGTGACAAGAGGTAGGACTACACGGTACACGAACACAGGCTAGGCTGGGCCTAGGAGTGGGCTGGGTACCCGAATTAATTTACCGACCGGGCACCCAAAGCCGACCCATATTTGTCGGGTACTTTGCATTCCATATCCGACCCATATCCAGAAGGACAAAAACCGGGTAGTACCCGAATCCGAACCTGTATCCGATGGGTATTAAAAATCAGTAACTGTTTTATACCCGCCATGTACTAGATACGGATACGGGTCGGGTACTACCCGATCTGTTTTCACCCCCATTGTTGCTCGTTGGCGCTCGCCGACCGCTGGTGACGCCGGCGCCATCTCCTCTCATGTGAGCGTCTGATGGGAGGCCCTCCCATTAGACGTCCGGTTTGAGGCGCTGCCCATACTTAAATAGCAAACTTGCTCAAAAAACCAGAATTTTTTATGATGACCTAAACATATATACACTTTCACTTATTATCTAGGGGAACATATTCTGTGCAATCAAAGGTACAGTGCAATCATCGTGCACCCGAACTAACAAAAGTCATTAAAAAATCTGAAAAAATTTGTGGATATACATTTGAACTTACCATATTTATGTATAAAATTTCAAGATTAAATTCATTATATGTTAAGAGTAATAAAAAAGGAAAAATTCTGACAAACTTGAATAGTTTAAATTTGTCATAATTTTTTCTTTTTTGTAACTTCTAGCATAGAATGAATTTGATCATAAAATTTTATATATTGGTAGAGTAAATAATAAAGTACATCCACAAATTTTTTCAGTTTTTTCATAACTTTTTTAGTTCGGGTGCATGGTGATTGCACTATAGCCTTGATTGCACAGGATATGTTTTCATTATCTAGTCTCCTATTATTCATATAAAATCAATAAATAGTTTCATAAAATATAACTCAAATATTAAAAATAACACATAATGCTTAAAACATGAAATTTGCGGCGAAAACAGTCTCATAACAAAGTTACAACTCCAAACAAACAGTACATTCCAGGATCACCACTCTAATCAGTAATCCCTGTGTGCATGGTTCGGCGTTGATGCCAATTTGCCAACAAAGCGCTAGAGTCTCCTAAGCCTAATCTGTGCCCCATGCTGTGGCTGCAGAGTAGAGACCGGAAGCGGTGCATGCGCGTAAGACGGCGAGAGCTCGAACATGAAGTGCTGAAGGATCATGCTCAATGCCATCTTGGCCTCCAGCAATGCAAAGTTCTGGCCGACACAAATCTTTGGCCCCCAGCCGAACGGAAAGAACGCCGGCGAGTCCTTGGACGCCTTGGAGACGCCCTCCGCGAACCTCTCAGGCTTGAACTCGTCGACATCTTCTCCCCACACATCTGGATCATGGTGAATGCAGGCAATCGGCAACGAAAATGTAACTCCACGAGGATATGTGACACCCCCGAGCTCTGTTTCTTTATACGCCTCCCGGCCAAGTATTAGGATTGGTGGGTACAGCCTAAGAACCTCATGTAGTATCATTGTCACCTGCAACAGAGAAAGGGACGCTGAAGCTAATTAGAGCTGTAACTAATTGAGAAATTGCATATCCTGCCATCCTGATGTGTTGTACTCACGGCTTTCAGCTGGTTTATGCCGTTGGAATCCGGCTGGTTCTTTCCGAAGACACGCAAAACCTCCTCCCTTGCACGGTCCTGCCACTCGGGGTGAATGCTTAGCACGACCATTGTCCATGTCAGCAGCACCGCGGTCGTCTCCATTCCTGCGAAGTAGAATAGCTTCAGCTCCTCGATTATGTCCTCTTTGGTCATTACTGGCTTGGAGCTTCCACTCTCTTGGCTTTCTTTAATGTTGGCCTCCATCATCACGCCTAGTAAATCTTCATTGTTGGCATGGCCATCCTTCATCGTCCTCTCCCTCTTTGTGATTATGCCTCTCAGAAGCCCTTCGACCTCACGGGTATTTGCTTTCATCCTTTTATTGAGCTTCATGGGTAGAAACCTGCGTAAGAAAATTGGAACGTGACATGTGATCTCTTCAAATTTGGACTCATTTAGTGGTGTCTATGAGTCTATCAGGACTCATTTAGTAGGAAATTTAGACTCTTCAAGACTTTAAATAAACTACGATCAATATGGGCTATCTCATAAGTTCAATAGGATGCTTGTACCATTAGTCCTCTTTTGCTTAATTTGTTTGTGCTTGCTTCGTAATTGGAACTTTTCATATTTGCTACAGTACCTGGTGTTCTTTATACGCGTATGCCTGTCTTCATATGATCATGTAGACAAAATACCAGTCTTTATATTTGTCGTGAAATGCGCAAGACAAGTTGCATTGTCTGAAAACATGAGCTTACCTGTAAGCTGGGATGTACATGACGTTTGCCATTTTTACAGCATTTTGTGCTTGCTCTGCTTGCAGCTGGAAGATCCTTCTCCCCTCACTGAAGCTGCTCCCGAACGCCGCGCGGGAGATGACCTCACCTGTGAGATTCTGAAACTCCGGCCAGACATCCATCTCCAGCACACCGTCAGAACCCACAGAACCCTCCCATCTCTGCATCAACTCACCGGAACAGGCAGTAAAGGCCGGCAGCATCCTCTGCAAAATCAATCCACCAGCCATTACGGCAGCACAATGAACTGCGACCTAATGTAAAAGATTCAAGTGGACTGTGCTCAGCGGAGCAACCTTGAGCTTCTCGACATGGAAGGCGTGATTGATGATCCTCCTGTGGGTGACCCATTTCTCGCCTTGATGAGCCGCCAACCCGTTGGCTAACATCTTCTCGATCCAAAGAATGGACTTTTGCTTCCCGAATTGTCCGTCCTTGTTTGTCAATATCTCGCGAAACAGTCTAGGGTCATTCACGATCACCCTTGCCTCCGGACCGAACCAGGTCACAGCAACTTTGCCTGCCAATTTCAGTGGCCTCTCATGTAATTCTTGAATGAAACTAATCACCATTCACCAGCCGCGCGCGAGATTACGACACTGTAAGCGGACTAAGAGAAGTGATTGTACCATGTTCCTCGATGACGCCATGGTCGAAGGGAACCACGCGCGGGGCAACGGCGTGCGACGAGAGCGGCATGGGACCCGAGCAGGCCGCCGCGCCGAGCCGCACGAAGTCCTTCATGTCGCCGGCGGGGAAGCGGTACGCCGTGCCGCGGAGGCCCTGGGCGCGGAGAACCCGGCCCAGCCTGCGCGGGCCTAGCCAGGCCCGCTCAAGGACCCGCCAGGCCCAGCACAGAGCCACCAGGGCCCCGAGCGCGTAGAGGCAGAGGAAGCTCCATGGGGGCATCAGTGACGCACCGACAGTCGCCATGGCTATGGCTTGTGATGATCTTGCTGTGGAAGAAATAGCCAGTCGTACGCAGCTACGCACCAAAGTTCGAAGGCGGGTTTGATTTTTCTTTCTTTGATTGCTCCAGGTCAGGTGTCGTCGTGTGATGGCTCCTACCGTCACATCGTGGAGGCTGCACAGAGACTTTTCGGTGGATTATCTGGTATCTCGTGGAAAGCTGTTTGTGATCGCTTGTCATGGAATACCAGTCTTCCGTGTACATTAGACTGGGAAAGACTGTTGGTGGTCCTGGGATATGGCTTGAGAACCAGGCCATACAAAAATTTGTGACAATCAAGCCCATGCAAAAATTGAGATAACCTGTCAAATTTGAGATTGCATTTTGAGAATTAAATTTGTCTTAAGACTATCTAATATCTATATGAACTCAATTTCAATGGATTAAGGAAAATTCTGATGAAAGTTGGGCCGCACTTTGGGCTGGGCTGCGATTAGTCCTAAACGGAAAAAGTCTATTTTGCCTTTTGAAATATTAGGTAAATCCGGTTTTCCTCCCTTAACTCCAAAACCGTGCAACAAAACCCTCGAACTATTCATACCGGACAAAATTTCCCCCTGAGCAGAAACCATCCCGGTTTCGGTTGACGTGGCATCCTAGTCAGCAGGGTTTTTTAGAAAATAAATTATAGAATAATATAATAAATTGTAGAAATGATAGGAAGCTCAAAAAATAAAATAAAAAATTTACAAATTAAGAAAATGTGTAGAATCCAAATGTACAATAAAAATATTATATTTCTCTAGAAACTTATATGCCAAAAGTTAAATTTGTTTTATAGGGTCTTTTATTGATCAAATAAATCAAGTATTTGTGGAAAATTAGTTTGGCTTGTTGGAAAATTGGAGAAAACTAAGAAAAATAGAAGGATGTTATTTTGACCTTTGAATTTGAATTCGTAGAAAAATAGGAAAATTAGAAGGTTGTTAGTCAAATTAAAATTCAAAGGTCAAACTAGCATCCTTCTATTTTTATTAATGTCTCCATTATTCCAAGAAGCTAAAATAATTTTCTCCATTTTTACAAGAATCCAAAATAATTTCCCTAAATACTTGATTTATTTAATAAGTAAAAGACACTATAACACAATATAATATTCTACATATAAGGTTACACATAAACCTCATATCGTTATTGCATATTTGGATTTTACACAATTTTTTGAATTTATAGATATTTCTATTTGATTTTTGGGAGCTTCTTATGATTTTCTACAATTTATTAGATTTTTCTGAAATTTATTTTTCTAGAAAACCTTGCTAACTAGGATGCCACGTTAGCCAAAAATAGGGTGGTTTTGGCTCAGGGGTAATTTGTCCGGTATTACGGGTTCGAACGTTTGGTTGCCTGATTTTTTAGTTAAGGATGGAAAACCAGATTCATCTAATAGTTCAAGGGGTCATGGACTTTTTCCGTCCTAAACTCAGGTCGCATGTCTCGCTCTATGTACAACCCATGAAGACCTCTTACGAAGCATAGCGAAGGCGAAGGCCATCTTTCTACTGTGCGAAGGCGAAGGCCATCTTTCTACTGAACCAACACGGGAAAATCCCATTTTTGCTGACCAAGGCAAGTGTTGAACATATTGCTCCTATGTTTGTAAATGAGTTTTCTAAAGATTGATAACCTTGCATGCTATGTTTAAATTAACAAAATGCTATTTGGTTAGGTTGTTTAGCTAAAAGCCACCTAAATAAGTAATTTGTTAAAATGTATTCCTTGCTGCCCTAGTATATTAAGTTTGTTAAATATTGCCACCATCCTTGTTGTTAGATTCATTATTCATGTTTAGTGTTGCTTTCCATAGATGTTTAATCCATTGGCTGACTGTTAATATATTCATGTCAAATGCTTGATTTACATCCGTAGTTTTGAAAGGACAGTCAGTGCTATCATGTTTTATAAAATGGGATAGTTTAGATAGTGTGTGCTATCAGTAGGCAAATGTTTTTGCAAAATCCTGGTTAAGGTGAATGCTTGCAAGGTAGGTGCATCAAGCACGAGACTCTGGCCCGGTATGGGAACCACCCTAATCCTTAAGGACCGATTTCTTGTGGTAGATCAAATAAAGTACAACAGTGTGACCACGAGTTCCTATTATGGTATGAATCTGGTTGAGTTCCCTTCAAACTCTTAGTTCAGGAATTCTATTTGATGGAGTAGATAGTAGCTGCTACCAACCGGAGAAACCAGTTGTTGACACCTAATTTTGGAAGTAGCCAGTGTTCTAGAAACTTGGCTTGGGCTTGGTGAGAATATGGGCCGAAGCATGCGCAAAAGGTAGTCCAAATCAGTGTAAACCAATATGGAAGGAAGAGATTGGAATCGGCTAAAATGGATATGAAAGGAAGAGTCTCAGCCAGATTGATGGCGTGCAAAGGAGTTAGGGTCGGCTTTGTACGAGTATATTAGGAAGTTTAGATATAATTAGAAGAATAAGATTCGAGTTTGTATCGGATATGAGAGTAAGAGTCTTAGTCAAATTTAGTACAATGCCCTGTATAAATACTTAGCCCAAGGGGCATGTAAAGGATATCATCAAATCAATCAAACACATCTACTTTTTATCTATCGTTACTTTTTTTTTATCACATTAGAGTAGTTTTGTTGTATTTTGTCTTCGATCTATTTGTTGCACATCGTTTTTCGATCTGCTGCAAGGTACACCCCAGGAGTTGCTTGCAAGTAAGTATTAACCCGATTAAGTTCGATCTAAGGGCTTGCATCGGTTTTTGGTCGAAATACTATCTTAATCGATATTGCTACGCATCGCCATACGGGTTAGGTTTCACTCTCTTTCTATTGATCAACACATTCATTGGCATTAGACTGTTTACCCTTCGTTCTATCAGTTTATAACTTGCTATTTGCTAATAGTCTGTTTACCCTTTGTTCTATCGGTTTATAGTTTGCTATTCATCGATAGTCTGTTTATCCCTCGTTCTATCAATTAGATGATCTAATCGGCTAGTTGATAGTCTGTTTACCCTCTTTTTGCTACTTTGTTGATTTTATCAGTTTAGTGATAGACTGTCTACCCTATTGAATCTATTGGTTTAGATCTAATCTAAGCCAGTAGTTCGTTACCTTTCACCCTTGCTTGGATCTACTTCTAAGTACTGTAGGTTCATCACATTATAGATCCAATCGGCTACTTAAAAGCTAATTGCATCTTCTTTGCCGATTATAGATCAAATTGGCTGGCACGCATTGAACCCTGCTTCCGGTGTTGTCAACGATCCTACTCACTAAGCCCACGTGCGTTGGTGCTGAAACCGACTTTTGGTGCCAACACTAGCACAATGACTAAAACTTTAAATTAAGAGCGAGTTGGTTAAAGGCCTCATGATGGTTCTTTATGGATCATCTCTTGTGAGTAAAATGAGAAATTTCTGTAGAGTGTAAAACAATCATGACAGCCGTGCTCATGGTAAAGGGCCGATGATGGGGCACTGCCTCAATGGTAGCCTTTAGTGTTGATGGACCGATATCGTGCCCTGCGCAGTCAGGGCAGGGGCTCGGCCTCGCGCAGCCTATGGTGTTACCGAGGCTTTATTTTTAAACTCTTTGTTTTTTGCGAATTGGCTTTCGTGAGCTAATACTCGTTGAGCAAGGTTCCTTAAGTCAGGAAACTCCTACTCACTAAATTTCTCCCTTGTCTGAGGCAGCAACCCCTGGTATGCGAGGTCGGCTAACTGTGCATCGGGCACCGATTTCGCACATCATTGAATCGCTTAATGTAATTAGTCAATTAGGTGGGTTTTTTAAACAACAGTTGTTTATGACATTTTTATTTCTTTGGAAACAATCCATTGTCTCCAAAGTCTTCATTAAAAATTTGTGTTCCTAAAGGATGGATAAGAAATCATGGTCTACAACACTACCCAGTTTCATTGAGTTGCTAATTGGAGGGAAAAAATATATATTCTCTTTACAAAATGGGGATTCAGGGAATGACAACATGCATGTTGAACTAGTTATTGACTATTATAAAGGTTTGTTAGGCTTAAATAATCATATTGGGCCTGGTCCTGTTTTATGTGACTAGCCGAGTGCCCATGTGCTGCAATTGATTTCAATTTAACATAATATATATTCTAACTTTATATGTTGTTTGATTTTTCAAATGGATGAAATCTAAATACGTACAATTTATTTTCAATATTATATAAGATTAACCAAAAATGTGTATGTAATTTCATCAAGAATAATAAATATGGATAAATATAACCACAATAAAAATATTAAATTTTCTGTTGCCAAAGCCCATCCTTAAGTCTTTTTTGGTCCAGACTATTAATTTAGCCTAAACCCTAGAAGATAGCTATATAGTAGGAGAGGTGCTGACGGGACCTATGGAATGGAGTGGAGTCTCTATTCTGCATTAACTGTACAAGTCCTTATATCAAGTAGGTAGTTGTTGATACTCAACTTTGGCAAAAGCTGATTATGTGCGAAGGTTCTAAAATCGACTAGATTTGGGCCAGACCTAACACGGGTTATATTGGGACAAGAAGAGGTAAAAGGTCCAAGTCGGCTTGTTAGATATATTAGGTAGTTTTTAATAAAATAGGCAAAAATTGGGTCAAAGTCCATACGATGTACGAAGTTAGAGTCCTAGTCGATGGCATCCAGAGTCTATATAAATTTGTAGCCCATAGCGGCGTGTAAAGGGTCTAGCACCAATCCATCAAATCTACTTTTTACCTTTTTTTTTTTTTACTTTTCGTCGCATATAGTCTAATTTGATCATGTCTAGCTTGTAGCCCATACCTGTTTCTTTACTTTTGGTTTCGATCGACTTGTCTCGGTTTAGTTTGATCTTCTTGTTTGATTTATCGGAATACTATCTTAGTCAATATTGTTGCACGTCACTATTTTGACTAAGGGTTAGGTTTCACCCTTGTTCTATTGGTTAGTTTGGCTTTACAATCTAGTCAATAGTTTGTTTACCCTCATTCTATCGACTTGTAGCTTGCTATTAGCCGATAGTCTATTTATCTTTCGTTCTGTTGACTTGATCGACTCGTTAAGTCAATAATCTGTTTACCCTCTTTCTACTACTTTGTTGATCTCATCGATCTCATCGGTTTAGTAGTAGATTGTTTACCTCTTAAACCTATTGGTTTAGATCTGATCTAAGCCGATAGCTTAGTTATCCTTTGAATCTGTAACTTCTTTTGGTTGTCCAAAAGAACTACAGGTTCTCACTATTTTAAGATCTAATCGGCTATCTAAAAGTTGATTACGTCTCTTCTTACCAATTACAGGATCTAATTGGCAGGCATGCCTCTGAACCCTACATTTCGATACTGACGGGGATCCTAAACCCTAAACCCACGTGTCTTTAGCCAATACAACTTTCGGCGCAAATAAACTCTTTGGCATGCCCGATAGGACAAAGATGGCGTTAGATCAGACCGACCACAGCAATGTTACTGAAAAACAGTGTTAGGTCCTGAATGCTCGCATGGAAGAATATAAGCAAGCCTACCTCGGCTCCTTCCAAAAAGGCTGACATGCCAACACCATTCAAAAGGGGTCCTCCAAAAAATTATTGATCCTTCAAAAACCCGATATGAAGTTATGCCCCAAGAAGTGTCAGAGATGGTCAACTCATCCATTCGTCATGCTGTGATCAACGAATTGTCGGCTTTATTCTCCAGAATATCCTCTGTGATTATAAGAGGAGTGAAAGAAGTCGCTCAGGAGTTGTCCATGAATGGTATGCTCTACACCTCGGGTCCTAATTTACCCACGTACCCTCAATATACTGTGGGACAACAATAGCGCATAGATCCTATGATGGTAGCAAGGAACGCTGCATCGGCTTCTGCACCACAACAACCGATGCGCCCCGTTCTGCCTCCAATAGGATATAGTGTTCCTAATACTCCGATATGGATTGATTTCCAAGCCTCGTATCCTCCAGGGCCAAGTCAGTCAACTCCAGCGTAGGCTCTACGGGCTCAAGCGTCTCATGTTCTAAATTGAGTGTATCCAGCTCCACAGCCGATGTCTGTGCAACAACAGACATACCAAGCGCCCCAACCAACCCCGGTACATTTTGGGTACATTTCCTTACCGAACCAAACACTATATCAGGCTTCTCAACCGATGCCGGTGAATGTGGGATATACTCCATCAGCTAGTCAACAAGTTCCTTAGGGACTACCTAAGCTGATGCAAAGCTCGACAGAGTACACTCCTCAATATACTTATATGTTGGTTAACCCTGCTATGCTTGAACCTTGGATAAGGAAAGCACCAGCTAGGGTGGAAACATATTAGGGTATCACCCAGGAGAGACTGAGCCACTTCCTACACGTCCAACAATCTTTAGTCCACATGGGGATCAACCTACTCATGTCAATGTGTCCCCTCGACACTACGTCCTAGGGACGCAACAAGCCGATACTAAGTCTCCTCAACAATCGGCTGATATGGCCAATAAAATAGCTGCTATGCAAAGGGATCAGCTTAGGGTCCAACCATATGGTGGGATAATGGGATATCATAAGCCGTACCCGGATTGGATGGATCAGTATGCCTTCCATATTGGCTTCACAGTCCCTGATTTTACTAAGCTCTCTGCTAATGAATCGACTTCAACCATAGAGCACATTGATCGATTCTTGGCACAATGTAGCCAAGGAGGCCGATGATCATCATAGGGTCCAATATGATCATCATAGGGTCATATTGTTTCTGTTATCTCTCTCAGGTTCTGTCTTCACGTGGTTTACTTCCTTGCTGGCCAACTCAATTCAATCCTAGGCTGACTTGGAAAGTCGATTCCATGAGTACTACTTCAATGGCAGCGCCGAGTTAAGGGTATCCGATCTTAGCTATGTGCGTCAAAAGTTTGGAGAGTTATCATGTTCTAATATATTCTTCATGCAAAAAGCACATTACTATACAACATACGTAGCTTTTGTACAACATTTAGCACAAAATACTCTACACATTCAGATGAGCACATATAAACCTCAAGTAGCAATTATCTCATAAATCCATATATACTCCATATGTAGAAAGGCAATTCACAACGATTCCGTGTAAGGGTAGTTCGTTCTTCTTGTAAGCATCCACCACACCAACTATGCTGTAGAGGCAGGAGACCCATCGATGTGCAAAATGGCAGCTCACTGAAGCCTCCTGAACTTAATCTGCGCGCCGTGCTCCGGCTGCAGCAAACCGACGGGGAACGGAGCGTGCGTGTAGGCCGGCGAGAGCTCGAAGGCCAAGCGCTGCAGGATCATGGTGAGCCCCATCTTAGCCTCGAGCAGCGCGAAGTTCTGGCCGATGCAGATCCGCGGACCCCAGCCGAACGGGAAGAACGCCGGCGCGTCCCCAGACGCCTTGGAGATCCCTTCCGCGAACCTCTCCGGCCTGAACTCGTCGGCGTCCGGCCCCCAGATGTCCTTGTCGTGGTGGACGCACAGCAGCGGCAGCAGGAGCACCACGCCGGCCGGGTACCTGATGCCGCCGAGCTCCATCGGCTTGTACGTCTTGCGTTGGAGCGCGATCAGCGGCGAGTACAGCCGTAGCACCTCGTACAGCACCATTGTCACCTGCAATGCAATTACAGGATGCCACATTAGATACCATAAATTTAATATTTCGACTGATCTGATCGTCGGCTAGTCGTTCAGACTTCAGAAAGTACAGGTAAAATCTGCATTACTTACGATTTTCAGGCGGCTTAAACCGTCGTAATCCGGCGTGCTGGTACCGAAGACGTGCAGGACCTCCTCCCTGGCGCGGTCCTGCCACTCCGGGTGCATGCAGAGCACGATCATCGTCCACGTGAGCAGCACCGACGTGGTCTCCATGCCGGCGAAGTAGAACAGCTTGCACTCGCCGATCACGTCGTCGGTCGTGATGCCGGCGCTCGAGTTGCCGTCCCCCTTGCAATGCTCCATGTTCGACTCCAGCAGCAGGCCGAGAAGGTCGTCGCTGGTAGGCTCGCCGGCTCTCAAGGCGCTCTCTCTTTTCGCGATGATGCCTTTCAGGATCCTTTCGATCTCTGCAGCGATGTACCTCATCCTTCGGTTGGCTCTGGTCGGCAAGTACCTTCAGAGAACGCATCCCTGCCTCAGTACTGCAGTAGCAAAAGGAGAGAACCCCTTGATGCAAAAGGAGAGTGACATAGAGTGATAGAGCTCACAAGTAACCAGGGATGTAGAGCTTATTCATGGCCAGCACAACGAGCTCAACCTGCTCCCCCTGAAGCTGGAAAATCTTCCGGCCTTCAAGGTAGCTACTGCCGAATGCGGCGCGGGAGATGATGTCTCCTGTCAGGTTCTGCATCTCAGGCCAAACATCTATCTCGCATGGCTCCTCACCTGAGGCTAAGCTTTCCCACCTGTTCACCAACTCTGTGCAGCATGTGGCGAAAGCCGGCAGCATACGCTGGAAATCGAAGACAAATTTCGTTACAGCCTGACCTTGCAGGCTTGCAGCTAACCATTGCCATGTTCATTGTCAGAAATGTCACCTTGAGCTTCTCCAGGTGGAAGGCAGGGTTGATGATCCTCCTGTGCTTGGCCCATTTCTCGCCCTCGTGGCTACCCACACCGTTGTGCAGCAGCCTCTGAAGACGGCCGAAGTTGACCTTCTCAAAGTGGCCGAACTTGTTGGATAGAACTTCTCGCACCAGCTCGGGTTTGGTGATGGTCACCCTAGGCACTGGCCCAAACCAGGTGATCGACATTTTACCTGTCAATCGATTTTCACGTTATGCTGTTTGCAGCGGTTTAAAAAGGGGCATCGGTGAATTTGTGACTTGTCACACATCACACAAAAAAATATTTTCGTGCTATTATATTGTTCTAACCTAGTGTTACATATATGTTATGATAAATAAGTAGCCGCAGCTGTATTTAGGGTAAATAAATCTTTGACATGCATGGATTCATATGAATTTTGCGTGGCAGAAGAAACATCTATTATTTGGGTGCAGGGTTGGTTCCCCTACAAAATTCTTGTGAGGAAACAGTGTTTGAAGGAGGCCTTACGTTACGACTTACGAGTGTCTGAAACTCTGATCCGTTCAACCGTGATGTTACACAAGATTAAATATCATAAATCATTAATAATTCCAGAAAAAAACAAACACAACCATTTTAAGGTACAAATTATGGGAATAAAAGATCTGTCATCTTCACATTAATGAGAGTACGTTGCCATTTAGACTAATATGGTTGGTCTTTTCCCGTGGCAAATGTAGTGGATACTGCTACTCTGTTAGGTGATGTAGCCAATACGAAAAAGTCGATTCGATGGATGTTACATGGAAGTTTCCTGTTAATACTTTTCTGGGAGTCTACATCAAGTCAACAACTTCCTAAAATATCATTCCATAAAGCTAAATTTACCGATCCTAGTGAGCTTACAGAGGATCTGCTATTTGAATTTTACTCCATAAATGATTTTTCTTACTAGTATTACTAGTAGTAGGACCATACCTCTGAGCCGCTCCCTCGGGCAACTCAGGGGAACTAGCCAGTTACCTCAGCTCCCCCTTCATTGGCATCCCTCCCCATCGCTGTCGTCGCCGGTGCGACGGCAGTAGCAGGCTCCCCTTCCTTCCTTCCTCCTTCCTCCTTCCTCTTCGCTCATATCCCTTCTTCTTCCCCCTCTTCAGTGAAAACCTCCGTGGACTTAGATCCAGCTCGATCCGACAGCGGCAGCATCTGCTGTGCCCCTAGATCCGCCGTTGGTGGTGGCTATAATGCAGGTTGAAGCGTCGTCATCGTCCCCCCCCACTGTAGCTACAGCGCCCGCCGCTCTCCACGGCAACTTGCGGCGCCACTGTGGTTCTTTCACAGTACAGCGACATCATCGTTCTCCTCCCGTGGCCCTAGATCTGCCCGGATCTAGCAGCAGTGGTGGTTGTATCACCACATTTGATGATGGTGGCGGCTGGAACCCTGGTTGAAGCGGTGTCGACATCCCTCTCCCTCTGCAGCGGCGACGTGTCATCCCACTCCACGGCAACTTGCAGCGACGTCGTTCTCCTCCCCCTCGGGAGCCTACAGCGGCGACGGCATCCTCCTAGCAGCGGCGGCGTCTAGTCCCCCATGATAGCCTGTAGCGGCAACACCCTCCCTATGTAGCGGCAGTGTCCCTTGGTGGCCAATAACATCAGCATCCCGTGTCCCTTCCTCCTTTGTCGCAGTGTGCTCTGCTTGACCTCCACCCGTCCACCTGCAGCAGCGATGTCCTGTTTCTAGCCGGTAGCAGCAACATCCCATGTCCCTTCTCAGCAGCGGCTATAACCCATCCTTACCCATGGCAACCTAGCCTTGAGAAGCAGCATCCCGAGCCCCTCCTCCCTCCGTAGTGGCATGCCCTGCTCGACCTCTATTCCCCATAGAGGTCGGTAGCAGCAACGTCCCACATCCCTCTCCTTAGTCGCAACATGTCCTGCTCGGCCTACCGGCGTGGCCTTAGGGTTCTTGCTACCAACGGCAGTGGAGGTCAGTTAGTGGTCATCATCCTTGCTGAATATCCCGCGCGGCAGTAGTGATAGGCATCTCGACCATGTATCCCATATAGTTGTGGCGGTTGAAGTCTTCATCAAGCATTGCGTGCCCTATGGCGTGGTTGGCAACGGTGGCAGCTAGTGTCTCAGTCAAGTGTCCTGCATGGCAAAGGCTGACGTCCTCTCTCTTTTGATGTCTCAGCTGACCATCTCATGTGGCAGTAGTGGCTAACGACTAGGCTGACCATCACGTGCAACGCAACATAGTCAGCTACGGTGGCGGCAAATATTTCAGCTAAGCATCCCGTGGCGGTGGCTTGTTGGAGTCTTCGTCGGACATCAGGAAATCGTGCACGATTAGCAGTAGTGTTAGCTGGCGTCTTGGTCGAGCATCCCATGCGGCGGTGACGACTGACATCCTCCTGACGTCTCGACCTAAAAAATCCCTAAAAAAAACCTAAAGTTAAGGATTTTTGAATGGGTTATGTTGCCCGTACATCCCACGTGGCGGTGGCGGTTGATGGCCAACAAACCATTGCGTGTTTCACAACATAGTCAGCAATGGTGGTAGCAAACGATTGGTCGATCATCCTATGTGGCGTAGGCAATTGGCGTATCGCGTGGACTCAATGCCGATGTTAGTCATGGTGGCGGCCAACTGGGTGGGAGTGCTAGGCCTTTTGGTCAGAGGGTTGCGTGGTGGTGACCTATTGAGACCTACCTTTTGCTTAGGTTGAGTTCTTCTCTCCCCCTTCTTCTCTCTTTCTTTGTTCTTCTATCTCTATTTGTATAGTTCTCTCCTTCTTGAATGGAATGATAGAGCTCTTGTCCTTTGCGTTTAAAAAAATTACTCCACAATCATCCCCTAATTAAATGTATCCAATAAAATATTTCATAGTGGCGGATTCATCGAAAGTGAGAGCAAACCAAACTAGAGGACGTGCTAGGAGATTGTTGGCACACATTTTTTTCACCTCAATCGTGGAAAGCTATTGGACTTGCTAACGCTTGTTCTTATAGATATATTTAAATCTGTAAGTGTAGATTAAGGATCTGTTTGGTTGAGTGGATGAGGGTGGATGGGACCATCCTATCCGGTTTTTTGGTCTATTTGGTTTGGGAATAAGGGTGGATGGAACCATCCCAGCACAGGAATATTTCTCTCAGATCCTGGATGGAGGGGTACGCAAAAAAGTCACATACACAGCCATCCAACTTCTCCTCACTCCAAATCCAGCACTCATTCAACCTACCAAACAAAAAACAGGCTTATTCCATCCACCCAACCAAACAGACTGCTCGGATGGTCTCATCCCAGAAACACATGGATGGAGTGGTCCCATCCACCTTGTCCTTAAACCAAATGCACCCTAAGCTTTTTTAAGAACAATAACTACAATAGGGCCCTCTTTGATTCACAGGATTCGATCTATAGATGAAAAAAAACGTAGGATTGAATAGCATAGTATGTCGAGTCCCACTTAAAATAATACCATAAAGAAAATTGTTCAAATATATGCATTCGACTGCTTAGTAGGAAAAATAAGTAGAAATTTGAGATTAAATATTAATTAATTGTGGCGAGAATCGGGAAGGAAAAAAGTTTGCATTTAAATTCTAAGAAATTTAACCACTCATGCTAGAAATCCTTTAGAAAACTTCCTATCATCAAAGCGACCAAAACAAACAGCACAAATGAACGAGGGCAGAGATTTTCTTTTTGAAATCATAAATCTATTATATAATTAAAAAATGACCCACCACGTTAGTCGAAGAAATTCTCACATAAAGAAGAGAAAAAAGAAAAGATATACACCATCGATTATAGTGGGATTATATTATAACGACTTAAATTTAAAGAAAGAATACATATCAAATACAATAATAAAATAGAAGTAATTTAAATTTGGAATAAAAAATAGAAAAAAAGTCCATGCCAACTACAAGATTAGAGAAGGAGTTCATATCAACAAAAAATAAAATAAAATTTAGAATAAAAAGGTAGAAATCAAGTCCATATCAACTAGTACAAAATTAGATAATAATTTCACAGTTATAATAAAAACAAAACTGAAATAAAAATAGTAGAAAAATTATATATCAACTATAGTAAAAATAAAACACAACAGAAATTCCTAATGAGATTGAGGTTGACTCGATTTTACTATGATTAATAAGGGTATGAATTTTTATATATACAATTTTTTTAAGTTTGACATAAATCTAGTGGTGCAGATACGCAAACACCTGCTCGCTCTTTATACACTACCGAGTGCCCTGATAGATGCATCACCTTTTTTACTTTGCGCTTATTTCCTTAATATAAAATGGTGAAAGCTTGTTCGAAAAACAATACATGCAATACCTGAGAAGGTCATTCAATTAAAAAAAAGAAAAATAAAACTGATTCACTCGCGGAAACATGTTACTCCATTATCCGATCGTGTGCTATGAGACCAGCCAAATGTGTTCCGGGGATCGAGTAGCGAAAGAAAGCAAGAAGAAAGAGAAGCATCTGCATATATATAATTACCGTGCTCCTTCATGGCCTCGTGGAACAGCGGCATGGCCCGCGGCACGACCTCGTGGCAGCGCAGCGGCATGGTCCGGGACCTGGCCTCCCGGTTGAGCCGCTCGTTCCGCGGCGCGTCGCCGGCGACGGAGCGGTACGCGGTGCCACGGAGCCCCTGCGCCCGCAGCGCCCGCTCCAGGCGCCGCGGCCTCCACCACGCCCACTCCAAGCCCCGCACGGCGCACCACGCGAAGAGCGCGCCGGCGAGCGCGTACAGCAGCTGCCGCGGAGCCACCTCCTCCCCGATCCATCCCGCCCAGCCAGTCGCCGCCGCCATGGTCAGGTTTTGGGAACGGGAGCAGTGGTGTGCAGCCGAAGGTAGGGGAAAGGAATGCTGTGTAGAGTTTGATCAAGTGGGAGGAGTACGAGTGGTCGTCGCGCACCGTTCCGCCGTTATTATATACCGACAGCGCGTGCGCTAGCTCCGTTTTCCCTGCTTGTTTTCTTGCCATTGCAATTTGCAGGTTGGTTCTTTCACATTTTTGCCCGCGCGCTGTTTCCGCGATGGTTCTACAGGCCGCGGCATGTGGCCTCTTCGTGTGAAAAAAATAGTGTGACAAAAATTGGACGAAATCGGCAGTCCGACGAGAAAAACAACGTAGAATGGGTTATGGGTGCACTCCAGGGATGCCATGTGCGGCCTGGTTGAGGAGACTGCCGCTCAGTGGCTGGGTCGAAAGGCTTCTAAAAGCGCTCCGTATGCAGTCGTCTAACTCTTCCAGCAGGCACTTTAAATTTCTACTCTATAACACTATTTCCTACGCACTCTATCTATCCTCTAAAATTCCTGTTTTGTGTTCGGCAACTAATCATGTTAATTTATTACTGGCTGGGTTAATAGGTTAGCACAAGTAATAACTTATCACACCGTTTTGTGTTCGGCAACTAATCATGTTAATTTATTACTGGCTGGGTTACTGGGTTAGCACAAGTAATGACTTATCACACCATTTTGATTGACACGATTAACTTAATTCCTCTTGACTCATGGGTGTTTGGTAGGTTAAACTCCTAGTTCACCTCTTAATTTTTAACCAAATGGAACATTAGTATCCATTTTGATGTCTGAATTGGACTTGTAATTATGGAATTGAAAATGCAATCTCACTTCGACGTCTATTTGGTTGCACGCAAAGTTGGATGTTAGCCTTTTCATAATGATATTTATCATAACGAAAATTAAGATGACCAAATCAAACATCCGCACCTCCGATTTGGAATAAACTTGCCATACCTTCTTCAGCCCAAAGTTGCTTTGTCGACGGTCGTCTTGGATAAATCGAGTCAACCACCGCTACCGTATAGCTGGTGACTGCCACTGCTCATGTATTTTTGCTAGACCCCTCCCATCTCTCTGTGCCATCCAGATCTAGGTGGCAGTTTAGTACCGTAACACCTGGTCGATCAGCGCCACCATTTCTTCTTATCATCAACACCGCGCTTCTCATCAACCACCATCAATAGTGGCGAGATCATAGCAACCATTAGATTTACACATCTTCTTCCTCAGGAAGAATGTGCTCCTAACTGATGTAATACACAATCCATCAATATGTGAAGGCCCAATGAGCGCTAGCATGTGGATTGGTGGTGGGAATAGTCCCACGTATTGCTAGTCTAGTCTCTCTGTATCTCTCTCTGCCATTAGATCCACCAGCACAATCGCTTGTAACACGTAGTTAGCGCCACCATTGCTTCTAACTGTCAACAACGCTTGTCGTCAACTGCCATCAATAGTGGTGAGATCATAACAACCACTAGGTCCACACATCTTCTTCCTCGTATCCAATGAGCTCATAACTAGCGTAATACACATCCCATGGATGTGTGAAGGCCCATTTGGATTGGTGGTGTGAATAGTCTCATGTTGCTAATTTAGAGTAAGGGGGTGATTTCCCCAGCTTATCTGCTAATTTGACTTATCTCGTAACTTCGAGAATTTCTCGAGGTGGCCTCGAGAGTTGGATGGCCTTGGTTTTTAGGATTTAGGGAGCTTTCAGACACGTCTACGAGATAAAAAAAAGATTTAAAATGTAATAAAAAATCAGATAAGTCAATATTAGTCAGATAAGTCACGAAATAAGTCAGATAAGACGTGGCTAATATTGACTTATTTGACTTTTTTATTACATTTTGAATCCTTTTTTTATCTCGTAGGCGTGTCTAAAAGCTCCTTAAATCCTAAAAATCAAGGCCATCCGACTCTCGAGGCCACGTCGGGAAATTCTCGAAGTTACGAGATAAGTCAGATTAGTAGATTAGATAAGCTGGGGAGAACACCCACTAAGTTGCACTTGCATATAATGTTTGATGGACCAAACATATATCACCTGGGTTAATCCTTTTGGGCGAAACGAGACCAAAAGAACAAGAGAGATGCTATGCATGTGTAGGTCAATCCTTGAGGTGAGTTGGGCTCGAAGCAAATTAGTGTTAGGGCGCTACAGATGGTATGGTCAAAGCATCAACCCTCATTGTGTGAGCGCATGTGGGATAGTAGTGCAGGCATATGGCGCATGTGAGCCCAGAGTGGTCATATGACATGGCATATGGGCTAGCACTGACAAACAGACGTATATGCATGGATGGTTCTAGCCATTTCTCATATCTAGATTGGTTTTAGTAGTAATAGCCTCACATTGCTAGTAGAGAGAGTTCTACTAGTATGTAATGCATGTTGTGTCCAAATATAGCACCTAAGTTAATCCTTTTAGATAAAACGAGGTGAAAAGTCTAAGAAACATGTCATGTATGCGTGTGCCATCCCCTAAGGTGGCTATAAGAGAATTTGGGTCCAGGGATTTGGTATTGCAAGTTGTGGTTGTGCTAATTCGCTAATTACATCTATTAATTTTATGACATAATTAAATTATTCTGATAACTAGACAAAGCTAGATAATTTCCTATATATTCTGAAAGTGGTATGTTTTGCTAATTATTTGTGTGGTGTAAAAATAGAGATGAAGTTGACAAGACAAAAGCCCAATAAGCTCATAGACCGCTTTCCATGGTTAGAACCGATGATGTAAATGAAGGATCACTATGTATGACCAATTTTTTTTAGCACAGAACAGCAGGCAAGATGCCCATTGCGATTAATTAGATAATGAAAATACAAGGAGTTTATGTACAAGGACTCGGATCTACAAGCTAGATCGATTAAGAAATAGTGGTAGATATATTTTGTGCAGTTTCTGAAAAATATATGGTTTTCTATGGTAGGTTCCAAAACTAGTAGTTAGGGTTGTTTTACTGCTAGGATAACAGAGAGGTTTGTTCGGTGAGAGGGCCATTGTATGTTGAAAAAGCGGGTAGGAGTAATGTAGGGCCTGTTTGGTTCGTGACTAACAATGTCACGTCTAAGCTTAGGCGCGCCACGGTGCCTTAGACATGCGTTTGGTTACACACTAAGTCTAGACGTGCCACACATGTTAGGCAGGTGGGGAAGCCGTCGCCGCACAAAATTTCGCCGCATAGTATGGCGGCCTCGCCGCGACGTCGCCACACTGCGTGCGAGCCAGCCGCTGGACAAAGAATAAAATCAATTCAGTGCCAAACCATTCAACAACATGGACGATTTGGCCTTCTGGCTAGGATAGTGAGGTTTTAGTGCAAAGGTCCTAGGTTCAACTCCCAGCCAATGCAGTGCACTGCATTTTTCTTTTCTTCTTTCTTGTTTTAGACCGTTTAAAAATTAAAAAAATAGAAAACTTGCAAAAAAAAATGGAACCATGGCTACATGAGAAAGGTCCATAAAAAGTTTGGATGTTTTTAAAATTTTTTGAAATTTGAAAAATTCTCAACTTTAAAAAAAAAAATTGGCTTTCTTTTTTCCTCTCCTATTCTCTTTTTTGTAGCTCGTTTAAAGTTGAAATTTTCAACCTTCGAATTTATCTTTCTTATGTAGACATAGTTCTGCCTAATGTTAGATGGCTACAATCCAAACGGCTGCCACAAAATTCTTAGATGTTCCTAATCTTAGGCGTGGCAGCGAACCAAACATAAGCTAACTTTAGCTAGCTTAAGCTTGCCACACCTGTGGCAAGCTGCTAACCTTAGCCTAGGCAAAGTTAGTCAACAACCAAACAGACCTGTAGTGCTTCTTTAATGTTACAATGTTGTTAAATTATGCATGTTGAGTAGTGTGTTCGCTGTAGGTGGACTTACGTCGTGATTGATTACTTCTGCACAACAAAGCACTTCATATGGTAAAGAGGAAAGTGCATTATTAAGCGGTTGACGACTAATTGGGATTCTGTATAATCATCGTATTGCTTTATGACCCCTTTTTATGTATGCTGATCATTTGGATATTTTGGTGATTATATGACTTAAAAGATGATGACAAGTGGTAAATGAATGAAAGGTAAAACAGATCGCATCATGTGCATTCACATGTGCATACGAGTTAGATCAATCGGTGAGAAAGTTATATAACCAGTTTTGAGTGCCATAGGTATGGTCGGTGCCATAGGTATGGTCGGTGAGAAAATTATATGACTAGTTCAGATCGCTCTTAAGAAAAATCCTATTTTCGCAGGCACTCCATGAGAGAATAGGTTGGAGGCCATATAAAATAAGACGGGGCAGTAGTGTATAGTTGATGGGTAAACAATCCGCTATACCTTTATAACCAACAATATAGATGCATCTGATAATACATTGCATATAATGAAAAGTGGCAGCTGATATACAATATGCTAATTTATTGTTATTGTTCACGATTATGGCATTTGTCAATTAAATTGTGTTGAGCTTATGCTTAATCATGTACTTGCTGAGTCAGGTACCGATCCTTGCTTATTTATGTTTTTAGGTCATCGTTAAAGATGTCACACCTGGGATGGAGTAGCACATGAGGTTCGATCAATTACCCCATGCACCTTGTATCCTAATCACTTTAGTTATATTTATTCGATCTACGATATGCTTAATTGATTTGGATTTAATCAGTGATAATTTAGAACAATCAATGATTGATAGGACTAGGATGATCCTACTTAGAATAAACGTCACGGTCTTATTAGTATAGACTACGATGTCTCGCTATTATGTAGGAAATAGAACTTATAACAAGTTGAGATTGAAATCAGGAGCAAAAGATGTAGATAGTAGCATTCTAAACCATTGGTCAGATGTAACACCCTGGCTCTTAATTCACTTATAGTTACATATGGTAACAAAGCTTCAACCATTGTTGTGTGGGCGCGTGACATATTTCACATGACATTCAATTAGAACCAGTACAAATAATCACATTAGTGCCACTCCATCGACACGAAAAAAGAGTATCAGAGCCGGTTCAAATTAAAAACCTGCACAGATAATCGACACTAGCTAACAGGAAAAGTTAGGCAGGAAGTCCAAAAAAAGGGTGCGTGATGTTCGGTTTTTTTCTCTCTGCTCTCTGCTCTATTCTCTATATCTTAACTTATATCGTCAGATCCGTACCTCCTCTCCGTCCCTCCGATCCTCCCCCTCCCCCTCTCCCCTCTGCGCTCTCCACCGTCCTCCTCCTACTCTAGAGCCTCCTCTTCCCTTCGCTCTCACCGGTGAGCCTCCCTCCACTCCGGTGCCTCCTCATGATCTCCCCTTTGCTATCTCCATCGGACGGCCTCCCCTACTCTAGTGTCGGCCTACCCCAATGATGGTGAGGGCAGCCGGATCCTATAGTCACGAGGTGCAACGGCGGCGTGACGGTGGCCGGATCCAATAGGGGTGACACGCAACAGCTGCTGGGGTGGCCAGATTTGTCTATGGCGACGCGCCACAATGGTGGCGGGCGGCAAAGGCAGGACTCTAGTTGTAGGTTGATTTTTTAATTATTATTAGTGCTGGTTTCAAACATGAACTGCACATATGCTCATTTTCTGTGCCGGTTCTAGAACAGGTACAGATAACTCGGGGCATCCGTGCATGTTATGTTGTCTCAATTAAAAAATCAGCACTAATAGCGTTTAGAATCGGCACAAATCACTCGTTCTATTCTATGCTACTGTATGCAGTGTACTGATGAGGGCGTCATCCGCTTAAGGGTTTGAATGTAATACTCAGCCCATAAATTTGTGAAGCCCGTGCAGCCCATCTGATTTGGTGGAGCTGTGGAGGTAATAGTCTCACATTACTAGGCAATCTTTACCGGGTTGTATTGGCATATAATATTAGATGGATTTAAATATAGTATCCTAGGTTAACCTTTTGGGTTAAGTGTGACCGAAACCTAAAAAAGGTACTATATGTGCGTTGGCTAGCCCATAAGGTGAATTATGCTCTAAGCAAATTTTGAGCGTGGTGTTACTAAAACCTCAGCCATGTTTTTCGTCCAAGTCCAAACGCACCTGCCGCAACCAGATCCACATGTAGCCTCCGTCATATCCGGCAAGCTGCAAATGACCTCGGTCATCATGATGCATTGTGATCGATGCTGAGTGCTCGTTTTCTTTGATAACCAAACAACAACGGCAATAACCGGAGAATTTCATTTCAACAATTTGTATTTTTTTCTGAATGATACACAAAATTTAGAGCTGTAAGGCAATTCGATTTCCAGCTGAATTGGAATTGGACTCTATTAATTTGCCAATTTGAATTCAGAGAACCAAACGGCATTTCTGAGCTTTTCATTGTAAAGAACAGTACTGTCTGGCGAGGGAAAGGTTCCTTCCCTATGTTTAACAACAACGGAAACACGAATAAAAATCATTGGAGTGTGCAAATGGAAGACGAGCTCTTATTGGAAAACGGTGTATCTTGGCACTGGTCTTCTCACGGCACAGATCGCACGCCGAACAAGTGGTACGGTCCGGCGGTTTTGTGATGGACTGGAAGGCACGTCTCTAGAGACCTCTCGTTGCAATCGAAAAAGGTAAGGAAAATGCGTGCCAGACCACCGGAAACTACACGTGCAGGGCATGTCCGAATACGCACATGGCCATACCTAATCTTATCGTGTAGGGTATATATGTCTTTGCTTTCCAACTTTGTCCATTAAGTGCGTGACAACAACGCTCGTAGCATTTGTTGGGAGTATGCGCTTGGCCGGGTCGGGGGTGCAGCGCGGCAGAGGACCATGTGTGGCCAGTTTTTATTCCGATCGACTTTGCTTTACATGGCAGGTGCAGGTGCCGCCACAGGTGCAGGTCTAGATCTATGCATGGGATGGCTGATCTGCGTATAAATAGATGATCTGCCGAATACATTTTTGTTACTCAAAAAGCCGGCTACAGTTTGGAAAGAACTAGATCATGTTCCGTGTATTTTGCGCTGTTAGATTTATGTCGAAGTTTAAAAAGATCTTTTGTAGATGATAGTTTATGTTTGGTAAGAAGGATAATTCTTTTCTGATATGTATCCATATAGATCATCGTGGTAAGCTCTAATATAGTTTAAGTCTAATCCGAAAGATATATAAAAAAACTTAATTCTCGTTAGATGTACGCACACATTATATCTGACACTATCGATGTAGTTATCTCGATTTCTACCTTCATGTTGTCTCCGCGTCATCTTTGTTAGCATTGGCATTGACTTCTAGTTAATCATCAAAAGAATAATTTTTTATGATATATAGCCATATAAGATCATAGTAAGGTCTAATATAGTCTAAGTTTAGTCCAAAAGATATATTAATACCTAGCCGAGTGCCCCTTCCTTTGCTACGAACAAGCATCATATTATATTTTACAATGTCACCTTCGATATGTTTGGCTCATGTTCTCAGCTTCGCTTTGACACTCAACTACATTATGCTCATGCCCTCAACTCCGATTTCACACCTGACTATGTGGTACGTTCCGCGCAATTAATCATGCCCACATGGGAGAGGAGAGGGAGCAGTGTGGCGCTAGTGTGACAGAAAAAGGTGGTGGAGGGCGAGTATTGGAGGTCGATTTTTGGAATGGGATATGGCAGGTGATTTTAGTGGTGGTGGAGCTAGGATTTCATGTTATGACATTGGTGGGAAATTTTACTGTTGGTGGAGGAGGATTTTATGGAATGGCACTGGTTGATAATTTTAGCGAGCGATCGTTTCACCACCACTAACGACTAGAGACTTTTCAATAGCATAGATAACTCTGGTCTTGATAGATGTATACCATTATATTTTACAATGTCACCTTTGATATGTTTGACTCATGTTCTCAGCTTCGCTTTGGCACTCGACTGCATTATGCTCATGCCCTCAACTCCGATTTCACACCTGACTGTGTGGTACGTTCCGCGCTCAAATTCATCATGCCCACATGGGAGAGGAGAGGGAGCAGTGTGGCGCCAGTGTGATAGAAGAAGGTGGTGGAGGGCGAGTGTTGGAGGTGGATTTTTGGGATGGCATATGGCAGGTTATTTTAGTGGTGGGGAGCTAGGATGTCATGTTATGACACTGGTGGGAAATTTTACTGATGGTGGAGGAGGATTTTATAGAATGACACTGGTTGATAATTTTAGCGAGCGACCGTTTCACCACCACTAACGACTAGAGACTTTTCAATAGCAGAGATAACTCTGGTCTTGATAGATGTATACCATTATATTCGATACTACCGCTATACTTATGTCGATCTCTACCTTGTCGGTGCTAGCATCGGCTCATCATGCTGACCTCTCCTTTAGCTCGCATAAATGGTTGCTCCATTGGTGTCTATTTTAATAATATAATAGATAGATAGATACATAGATAGATATATTATTATTAGTATTTTAAATGTCTATTTTTAAACTTTTAGTCTAAGCTATGATAATCTAGCCCACTGTAATTGATGATGTAGATCTTTTTTTTCTCTGATTTTTATTATGAATTTTGTTTATTTTTATTTTTTATTGAAGTTGATATGGACTCTTTTTCATTATTTCTTATTTTATTTTTAGTTGTCTTTATTTTTATTTTAATTGATATGGTCTCTTTTTCTAGTCTTGTAGTTCATATGGACTCTTTTTTGTTATTTCTATACCAAAATTTAGCTATTTTATTATTTTAATGAAGTAGATATGGACTTTTTTTCTTGTCTTATAGTCGTTATGGAACCTTTTTTAAAATCAAATTTTAGTTTTGTTATTTTTATCTTTTATTATTGTTGATATGAACTCTCTCTTTTAATTTAAGTCGTTATAATCTGGCATCACTTAATTCATAGTGTAGACCCTTTCTATTTTCTTCTTTATTCTTTAATTTTTATTATTAATTTTAGTTATTTTTATTGTATTTAGTGTGACATTTTGTTCTATTATTTTTTTCTCAATTTTGATTATTTTTATGCTTTATTGTAGTTGGTATTGACTATATTTTCAATTGAAACCGTTATAATCTGGCCATTGTAATTGATGGTGTACATCTTTTCTTTTAATTTAAGCTGTTATATTATGACCTCTACTATGATTGATGATGTAGTTTTTTTGTTTTTCCTTTGCTCAAGGTGAGGATTTCTCTGGTTAATGTGGTGATTCTATATATATATATATATATATATATATATATATATATATATATATATCCTTTAAGGGTAAGAGATTCTCGAGTAATTGCATCAAATATTAGAGCTCAGATGTATTCACGAGGTCATTAGGTTATTTGATCCTGGATTGCTATTCCTCAGGCGTCCGATAGGAACTATCACAAGTATGGCCGCCCTAAAGAACAAGAACGTTGTGTCGCCCAACAGAGCTTAGAAGAAGGCGACTTGGAGCTTAAGGAAGGTGACTCGCGTTGACTCCTTTTCAATAGAAAGGAATGGACAAACCTACCTAGTTGGTTGGTCAATCATAGTGATCTTATCGGCCAGCAAAGCAGAGAAGGACGACCACGGTCCCGACCTACCACCGCCATAGGTTTACTAATCAATGAAGCTCCTCAACCTACTATCTTTTCTTACAAACTCAAAGAAGCCTAACCAAACCACGGTGGTCCCCTGGCCAGCTCACCACTCCTCTGTCTACTCCTTTTATCTCATCATTTTCATTCTCCTTCTCCATACTCTAGTCTCTTTCTCCCTTTTTCTTTAATGGAAGCGGTCCATGGGACAGAAGATGAGGAAGCACGGCGCCCTGTACTCGGCTTGCCAACATGTGTCTAGTCACTGATCGCTAACCTCTTCCTCTCCTGCCTCTCTCTCTCTCTCTCTCTCTCTCCACAAAGGATACATTAGATAGAAAAGGGGAGAGAAAGCACAGTGCCCTATACTCGGCTTGTCAGAGTGGGCTAGTGCTGTAACCACTCGATGATGGCCTCCAGCGAGAGTCCGTCAATGCCACTGCTACCAAAGACAGGCAGGGCATCGCAGCCAATGGCCGAGAACCCCTATGCGCTTGATTTGATTGAGGGATTGGGGGCTAGGGGTGATTGCGGGATTTGCGTTCTAGTCGATGGATGTGGTGGCCGCGACAAGTGAGTTTGATATCAAGAGCAGGTGACTCCACTGATCTCGACCTCCATGTTGCCTCAACTCGACTAGAGGTGCTCCTTGGTGGTGGCTTGAAGGCTGCCGTCACCGGCGAGGGTAAGCTCCATAGTGGTGTTGACAGGAAGAAGAAAACATTATCGAATTTGTCTTCAAACAATACCCATGTTCGTATGAAACAACGTTATTAAATATATGGAACATTTTGTTTGATTTTATGAAACATTTATTAGGATGGGTTGAAACATCTTGATTTTTCTTTAAAACTTTTTCCATGTCCGCCAGAAACATCGGTAAAAAATATTTGAAACATTTTATTTGCTCTTATGAAACATTTGCTCGTGTCAATTGAAACATCTTTGAACAACTGCTGAAACATTTTGTTTACTCCTGTGAAAATTATATTTACTTCTGTGAAATACCCAAAAAATATCTGAAACATTTTGTTGCTTTTATAAAATATTTAATTTATTACTTTTATGAAACATTGTGTTTTATCTTGTGAAAAATTACTCGTTTTCTCGCGTGGAACATTATAGTTTGGTTTGAAACATCCTTAACATGAAATGTTTCAGCTTCACTGCTTATGTTTTAAGTCAAGCATCTAACTTTTTGTAGACGGTCAAACGTCCGATCCACAGTGATACCCTATTTGATAAGGACTTGGACCGAGAAAAGCCTCAAGCCTCACGATCCATGTGATCAAAGCTTGACTTACGCTCGCCAGACTCGGCTAGGCAATCTTGGCCTTCATCGGGGTTTGTCCAATTCTACCCTAACCTTGTTGAGTCTATCCAAATTTTCTTTTCTTTTTAGATAAAATCATATTTAACCAAGCTTACACAATCTCAAATTTATTTGAGTTTTTCCCTAGTCAAACTTGATCTTTGCTTGTTATGTTAGAGCATCCACAGCTGCTACTCTAAAATTCTTCTCTAAAACACTATTCTCTATCTCTCTATCCATCCCTCTAAAATTCTTTTACAATTTATGCTATACTCTAAAAGATTTTTTTTCTTCATCAGCTACTCTATCATAAAAAAGTTAGAATTATAGTGTTATAAAGTATCTCTTACGAATGCTATTATCGAGTCTACATGAGTTGAGCTAGAGCCCAACTCTACCTCAATCTAAGCTCGTTGCGGCTTGGCTTGAGAATGTGGTTCGCTCGAGGTTAGCTTATCTATAGCATGTGTTGTTTCACGTAAAATCAAGGACCTTAAAACAATGGCATGTAATAGCTTCGACACGTCTTAAAAAGTTATACCGGATAGAACACGTGACGTAGCTTGTGCTGATTCAGTGAGACATGGTCCGATTCAACTGTTGAATTGTAATAGGCTGAACAATTCGATTAATATATCCGAGCACAGTAAGTTTTGTTAGTTTAGCATCTTTGTCCTACAAATTTGACAATCAGTGCGCTTCACCATTACATGCGAATTTGATTTATCTTATCTAGCTTAGTTGACTTATCTCATAACTTCGAGAATTTTCCGAGATAGCCTCGAGAGCCGGTTGGCCTTTATGTTTAGGGTTTATGGAGCTTTTAGACACACCTATGAGAAAAAAAAAGGACTCAAAAATTAATAAAAAAAATGAGATAAGTCAAATAAAACACAAGATAAGTCAAATAAGCTGACTTATCTCATGTCTTATTTGACTTATTTCATTTTTCTATTAATTTTTAAGTCTTTTTTTTATCTCGTATATGTGTTTAAAAACTCCCTAAACCCTAAACAAAAGACCAATGGCTCTCGAGACTGTTGGATAAGATAAGTTAAAAAGAACCAATCGTAAAATTATTTCTTTGGTTCTCTGGTCTGGTGGAGCACCATCATATTGATCCTTTGAAAGAAAAAAGAGCATCGTTATCTGCTCGTGAGGTTTGCCAAAGCTCAAAGAGAGTAAAAGGTCAAGACCTATCAAACTATCGATATACATCGATCCTGAACACGTGTTATTTTGTGCGATCAATAAAAAAAAAAGATGAAAGTGAACAATCGAAAACCGCTGGGGTCAAATGGGTGACTAATATGTTGTGTTCCTTGGGCGCCCTGTTCCTTTCAACGTCAGTATCATGCCCTTGGTGATGCGAAGGAGGGCGACAAGCTGAAAATTGTGGACAAAATGTTGACAGGTGGAGTTGCATCCTACGGTTGGAAGCGCTAGATTCGCATTGACCCAGTGGCCCATGTTAATCTGAACCGTCTGTTCCTCCTAATGCCGAAGGGATCCTACGCAACCTTCATCGTCGAATTGCGCACATGCATGCGCCCTTATCCTTTGGGTTTTTCTTTAGCATATCTTATGACGTCGAGACAATATCTGCTCATCCTGCTGTAAACTTTCAGGCCATCTTCTCAAGTATTGCGCACGCGGGACTGATTTCTAAAAACCGTTTCTATAATATGGGAGGGAGCATTACATGGCTTCTAACGAATCCAGTGCTTAGTTTCTATCTAATAATGGAGGCTTGCATCATGTGCAAATTTTCTGTTTGCTGTTTTGGACGGTTGTGACTGAACCAGTGATCTAAAATAGCTTCGAGAGGCTAGAACTTTTGGTTCAAATGGGTTTCTGGAGGTTTGAGAAGCAAGTTTGAAATAATTGAGAAGTGGATTCGAGAAGCAAAGTGTTTGACTCCAAGAACGATCCGGATTTTCTACAAATATATGCGGCACCATATATGTTCGCGACCACACGATGTACTTTAAAATTTGTGCTCTAATCGTGTCATTGGGACGCTCTAGACAGCAGATTTCAGGGGCACCCCAAGGATGGAGTTGGGCACGTCAATTCATAGGGGTGATCTGAATAGAGAAGCGCAAGTTAGAAAATTTTCGGGAGGAATGATTTCTCCATTGTTGTTGAGCTTGGGAACTACAACGTGTGTATAGGGGCCTATTTATTCAGCCGGCTCACACTCGACCAATCCCTTCGTTGCCCTCATGGGCCATTGGAGACCCTAGGGTGTGGGCCCCGGCTCCGTAGAATAAATCCAGAACCTATTTTTGTGCACATAGTGTTAGACCAGGATCATGCTAACACCACACATAAATAAAACAACGAGCTAGAATCAAGCTTGCCATTCTTTACAGATTTATTATATATAAAGTCCTAGAGTATTTTCGATAGC
The DNA here is from genome assembly GCA_036346145.1 of Olyra latifolia. NCBI lineage: Eukaryota > Viridiplantae > Streptophyta > Magnoliopsida > Poales > Poaceae > Olyra > Olyra latifolia. The sequence goes on from CM070523.1 coordinate 32,961,789, forward strand.
TCAGAGTGCAAGACCAAGTAGGGCCTGTTAGTATAAACTAAAACCTAAAACTACCTATGGACAGCAAAGCGGAAGTAGTGGGACGGCAGCAGGCATGTGGCTGAAGTCGACCTTTAGTCATTGCCTGGGTCTCCATCCTCTAATCCATCTTCTCCACTGTAACAATCGTATGGGTCTTCGCCGTCATCCTCCTCACCTAACATGTGAGTGAGTGCGAGTGTGAGCACGCAATCAACCGCGCTCGTGAACCAAAATCTTGTCGAATACACATCAGAAATGCAAAGCCTTTTTTTGGTGGAGGTTGGATATCTTTTATTTGCTCTAAATCATGCCATAAAACTTTAAAGTTAAAAAGCCCTAACATATAGCATTTCCAAAATCAAAGACGTATCGGACCATATATGTATGCCAATTTCTCCAGATATTAATATTTCAGAATGGCGACCACGTATCCTTAACCAAGAAACACGTGTCACACGTGGCAGACACATGCCATTGCCATGGTCATGGTCCCCACAATCGGTAGATTAGCTTCTATCGCCATGGCAAGCTATCCCCGATGGTATGGCGAATCCGTGCCCATACTACAACTGGCGCACGATTCCCATCTTCTGACGAACCCGTGCGCATACTATAACTGGCGCACGGTTCCCAGGCAGTGGCAATAGACTCACCCTCTTCGCCAAGAGGCGTGATCCCCTTGAGCTCAACTATGGCCAGAATCCTCAGATCCAATCAATAAGATTTTAGATTGTTGTGACTTTGTTCACACTCAGGTTTTGCAGATACCCGAGTGTATGGATGGTTTCTTTGGTCTGTCGAGTGCAAGGAATACTCCAGAATGGGGCTCGACACATTTCCATAACCATGTACTCGAGATATTCACTAAGATTAGACTGCCCAACATGAAGCCATTCAGATGCTTTAGTACTGTAGTCTTGATAAGAGGAAATATAACTCTGTCGTGGTACATGTCATGCAAATGATGGGACCGTACCATAGAGGTACCTGCTCCGCGTACGGTGTTTGTCGGGATCAAATTGTACCGTTGATAGTGCGCTATACCGTTGCACTTGCACCGTTGATAGAGGGCTATACCGTCACTTAGATTGACCTGTCATCCTAGAACCGTAACATTGACAGCTAAGAATTTGATCCATGGACTCTAGACTTATGCAGGTCTAAGCCATGTTCAAAGACTTATTAGCCATAAAGTTTAATTTATTAAACCTTAGGTTATCAATGGACAGGGTAGAAAAAGTCAAAGAGAGATTTGTGCTTACTAGCACAGCTTGTAGAAAGGAATAGCTAGACTGGCTCAATTAGCACTTGAAATTATCATAAGGTATTTGAAAGTTCATTTGGCAGGCAAACTATCATTGGAAATCAACATAGTTCAAATAAAAATTGGGCAAAAGAATGATCAAGAGATTTTGGCTCGCCTATTTCTTCGTAGTCCGAGTCTTGTACTTGATCCTTATCCGGCAGGTCGTCTATCGTCTCGTTCTCTAAAGTATCGAACAATACAAAGTAAATTCTACTGAGGATCCCCCCATTGTCGTCATCCTGGATGCCGCTCGCCGCCTCCCTGACGTGGTGCTGATTGTCTCGAGGCTCGTTGTGGTTGGCACCGGGAGGGGGGTAGGGGACGCCTTCTGTGCCGCTCGTACTTGTCAGGATAGGCGACAAGGCGGCAGTCATGGAAACTGTCACCGTGTTTGCTGCTCTGCAGGAGGGGATTTAGCCGAGGCCAAGGTTGAGATGGAGGATGAGGTCATGTCTGGTGGGTCCTTGCAGGTGGTGGGCCCGTCCTCGCCCGTTTAGATAGGACCATAGTGCATTCGGGTGGTGTCCTTGGCGGCTGACCTAGTGGATTTTAGTGAGTGGCGGTTTAGCGACCTGCGCTCGCAACCTGCTGTGTTGACAACATGCACCCTTGCCACGGCGGTGTCCCTGCCCTGACGATCGGGTTGCTATTCAATGGGCGCGACGAGGCTTCGCTGCTGAAGGTTCATCGGGAGCTTCTGGTAAAGGTAGGGTGTCGCGACTAGCCATGTGCTGTGTTGTCCCCGCTCTCGTTTCTTTGCTTGGTGTTCTTACGGCTTCCTTTTTGGTGTGCCACTGGCACCCGCCCCTTACTTGTTTTACTTATGTAGGTTGGGATGTTTTCACGCAGACTGGGAGAGCTCCGTGCTGCCAAGCCGCCATGTCCGCGCAGCTGTGCCAGGTGAATGGCACGCTCCTGGGTGAGAAAACGCACCTGCGGAGCGGGTCGTAAGGTTGAAGTCCTGAGCATGCTATTGATCCATGACCAAGACATCGCCCTCACGGAGCAGGTCAAGGCTTGCCAGTAGCTAGAGGAGGCCCACGGTGTGTTGGAAGAGGCTCGCTGTGTGGACACGTGCGAGTAGGCGGGGCTTGCGGAGAAGCGTGCTATGCTGGAGGGTCACCTGAACTACACCCTCGAGGACGGGGAGCAACTCTAGGACAAGACGAGTGCTCTAGTGAGCACAAGCAATGCCACCACCAAGGCGACGGAGGAGGCCAAGGGCACAAGCAGGCGCTTGTTGGAGAGGTGGCTGTGGTGGCGCATCACCTACCTGCCGAAGTAATCATGTTTGGGGTTCCTCCGCGCCCCCCTCTCGCGGGAACGACCCGACTCATGCGCTTTCCCACCAGAAGGCCGCCATCAGTAGAGTCACACGCGCTGGGCTGGCGTATGGGCAGCATTGCACGTTGACTGGGTTCTTCGCCGGGCTTCTTGCCATGGAGAAGCCTGGCTACCAGCATTGGGGACCTCTGCATGGGAAGGACCGCCAGTATTCTCCTACTAGCTTTCCTCGAATGGTCTCCAAGGGCTTGCGGGAAGCTGCGACGCTGAATAATGTGGCTAAGACAGGACGCGCCAACTGGGCGAAGAGGATGGCGGGATCAATTAGCGGTGCTACCGATGCCCCCTTTGTGGAGCATCGGCCAGCCGGGGGGGCCGCGCCACCTGGGTGCCCTCCTCTAGGGCAGATGATGACCCAAGGATTGGGTCCGCATGATCGGCTGCCCAGTCTTGCCAGTTTCTCTCTTGCTTCTCTGTAACACATGAATGTACAAATACTCTCCCTTTCTTCTTTTCTTTTCTTCTTTTTTTGGCATTTTGTGCCATGTAACTATCGTCTGGTCATGTCATGTCGACTAAATGAACTAACATTAACCGAACAAGTTTGTGTTGTACCTCGTGTGGTTGTGTCCATGATGAATGTGTCGAAGAAGTTACCTACTTTTGAATGTGCTTAACCATAGGATTATAGGGTCAGGACCATGCCTCACGCAATCTGGGCCGAGGTTGTGCCTCGTGCAACTTTTGGTGTATAAGACCGGGGTCATGCATCGCGCAGTCTGGGCCCAGGCTATGCCTCGCGTAGCCCTTGGTGCATAGGATCGAGGCCATGTCTTGCATGGTCCGGGCCGAGGCTGTGCCTCACGTAGCCCTTAGTGTACAAGACCGGGGCCATGCCTCGTGCGGTATGGGTTAGGGCTGTTCCTCCCACAGCCCTTGTCATATAGGACCGAGGCCATGCCTGGCGCGATCCAGGCTGGGGCTGTGCATGACGCAGCCCTTAGCACAAAGGACCAGGGCCATGCCTCGTGCGATCCAGGCCAGGGCTATGCCTCACGTAGCCCATAGCGAATAGGACTAGGATCGTGCCTCGCGTGGTTAGGGCCGGGGTTGTGCCTTGCGTAGCCCTTAGTGCATAGGACCGAGGCCATTCCTCGCGTGGTTCGGGCCGGCGTTGTGCCTCTTGCAACCCATAGTGTGTAGGATGTGATCAACCCTCCAGGTGCTCTTCACCACAATGTCGTCGATGTAAACTTCCACGTTGCGGCCCAACTGGCTGGCGAAGATCTAGGCGATGAGGTGGGCAAAGGTGGCACCTGTGTTACTAAGGACGAACGGCGTGTGCACGAACCAGTATGTGCCAAATGGGGTGACAAAGGTCGTTTTCTCTTCGTCCTCTTGGCGCATGTACACCTAGTGGTAGCTTGAGTATGCGTCAAGGAAACTCATCATTTCATACCCAGACATGGAGTCGACCAACTGGTCTATCCGGGGTAGGAGAAATCATCCTTTGGCCAAGCCTTGTTGAGATATGTAAAATCAATGCACATTGGCCACGTACCGTTAGATTTTTTAACCATAATGAGATTGGCTAACTATTCTGTGTGGATCGCCTTGTGGATGATGCCCACCCGGAGGAGTTTGCCTACTTCAGCTTTTGTCGCCTCGTGGCAGTCCGCTGCCATTTTACGGAGTTTTAGCTTGTGGGGTTTTGCCTCTGGCTTGATGGCTAGGGTCTGCTAAATTGTGGCCCGGGCACACTAAGAATGTCCCCGAGGCCCCAAACGAAGACGTCCTGATGTTCTCTCAGGGTATCAATTATGGATGCTTGCTTCTAAGGCTCGATATCTGCCGCAAGGACCACTTCCTACTCCCTCGGGGCCCCGAAGATTGACTGCTTCTTCATTTGCCCCTTGGGTTTAGCCTTGGAGATCCACCTCCCCATGATGGTGACCGCATCCGTTGCATGGTTGTGGCGCACCTGGGAGGTCTTGACTAGCTCCGTGTGTCGTGCATGACCTTTATTGCCCCAGACAGTGATGACAGCGGACCTACCAGGATCTTCATGCAGAGAAACCCATGGTGCACTGCGGCGCCGAAGGAGGTGAGCATGCTGTTAGTGATATGCCCTAGAGGCGATCCTGTAAGATGATTGTGTCACATCTATATTTATGTACTTTGGATAATATATTATCGGTTCCATGAATAAACGTCGTTCACATTGTTCATTAAGTATGATTTTGTTGTGAGACACATTGTTTTTATGATCTTGTTCTAATGATCCCTAGTCTCATATCATTATCTGGGACATTAATGATTTGATCGGCACATATATTGATTGATGATAATATTTCACATACTATAGATATAGAGATATCAAATCAATAATGTGGACACATATTAGAGAACATGATGTTGGATCGGCCTACCTCGAGACACTGCTGAGATTGTTATCTTACATGTGCCATTAGCCTGTAGTTTCGAGTGGTGTACCTATATGATACTTAGACCTGAGATCATCATTGAATCTCAGCATGTGTAGTTGTATACTTTGGGGTTATCAACCGCTACATTAGTGTGCCACCACGTAAACCAAGTCGCCGCGCTGCCTTTCGACTCCTAGAAACCCTAGCCGCACACGAGGTGCTAGTATACCGATGCACGACATTCCATCCTAGATGTGTGGATACCGTAGAGACGCTGTTGCGGTTGCTGCGGCGCTAATCTGTGACAAGGAGGAGAATGTTGGCGAGATCGACTACTTCCTCTACGGCAGTACGTACGACATTGATGTGTGGTAATCGGTGAGGAGGGGGCGTTCGGCTCAACGTGAATAACTACTTCTTGTTGTGGGTGAACAACTACCCATTCCCCTTCACGTGCTCCGCCCTAGAGTGGCGTTGTATTGGTACGACATGTCGATGATGCCGAAGGTGATGTTGTGGGTGACCATGTCAGGTCCTTCGCCGAATTGGACTGGGAGGTTGATTTGCCCCTGAGCCCATACTAGTTTACCTCCAAAGCTCATCAGCAAGAGATCCAAGGGCTCCGGGCAGTCCTCTAGTATGCGCATCGTCTGCAAGACGTTAGCCAAGAGGATATCTGTAGAGCTACCACTATCCACCAAAGCTCTCATGACATCACACCTGGCGATGCGGGCGGTCATTACCAGGGGATCCTAGTGGGGGAAGTGTACCCCAGCCGTGTCATCCAAGTCGAAGATGATAGGGGCCTACTTTGCAAGGGGGCGTGGGGGCGTGACGGCCACGTGAGTGACCTACCTGGCGTATGCGCGACGCTACCATTTGGAGGGCAATTGGAGGGAGGACCCTCTAAAGATTGTGTTGATTACCCTCCAGGGGTGTTCTTCATCTTCTTGGGGGTGTTCTTCATCTGCCGCTTCAATCTAGAGGGAGTGGGTAGGCCCGTCCTCCTAGGTGCCCCTAGGATTCCCCGTGGTGCTTGCCTCGGGGCTCTCCTCGGGGACGTTGCTAGGCCTCGCGGAGGACTGCCAGAGTACGGCTCTAGGGGGCTTCTGCCAAGAGGTGGGCCTTGGGTGTGACCTTGGTTGGTGCGGGGCCCTAGGAGGCTCCCTCACAGAGGTTGGCCCTAGGTGTGACCCCGGATAGTGTGGGGCCCTAGGAGGCTTTCGTGCAGAGATTGGTCCTAGGTGTGACCTTGAGTGGCGCGGGGCCCTAGGAGGCCTTCGCGCAGAGGTTGGTCCCTGGTGTGACCTCGGGTGGCACCGGGCTCCATAGGACTGTGAGCTTGCCGGCCCTTCATACGTGAGGTTGTGGGTGCCTCCCCTACAACTAGTCCACTCACCCCTCACAAGCTGTTTTGCAAAAGAGCCCCTAAAACCTTTGAAAAAAACAATCGGGTCCTTTTTCATCCTCACCACTCCCTCTTCTCTCTCTCCATCCAGGCCAAGCCGCCCACCCACCGCGGGAGCTCGCTCGAGCCGCCGCTGCACTGAGCCGAGTTCCCATCGACACCATGCAAAGCTAAGCACCCATGGGCGCGGCACCGCAGAGAGTGGCTAGCTCGGCCGTGATGGAGGAGAGAGGAGGAGACGGAGAGGCGAGGAAGGACCCGATTGGTTGGAAATAAAAATGTGAGGGGGTTTTTCTGTAAAAGAAGAGTGTGCGTGGGGAGAGTGAGGCTGAGCACGAATCGTAAAGCACATCCGATGGTCATGAACGTATATGGAGTTACATGTACATATAAGAATGAGTATCTGCTCCAAGAAACAACAAAATGTTATAAGCTATAAGCCGTAATCTAAACAAAACTGGGCAATCGCTTAGAAGCCAACTCTTATATAAAGAAATAGATATGCCTTTCGCTTCGATATAATTACATTTCATCTCATCCATCTTAAACGGCATCTATAAAAAGACAGACATCAGTGTACTGGAGTGTTGAGTTTCATTGTGCCGGGCTTGCGTTGTGTTGAAAGTGGCAGGCATTGACAGCATGAACACAATCTGTTCTTCCCCAGTTTTTGCTACTCTCCGGCCCTCTCTAGTTCTTGTCCTGATCCCCCAGCTCCTTGCTAATCTACCCCAGATGAGGGCTCGCAAAAACCGTTTTGGCATCGAAAACCAAGAAACACCACTAAAACCCGAACAAGATTTATTTGCTAAATTTTGAATCCATGGTCAAAAAGGACGATCAGAATCTGGTTGGCTTTGTCCAAGAAACGACTAATTTTAAAAAAAACAACCGAACTGGTCAGGGGTGGATCTACAGTGTTGGACCGGTGCTCTTCGAACCAACCCACATATTCTATTGTTATCTTACTAGTATATAAGCATATAAATCTATGTTTCTAGCTTAACACTAGTGTTTTGATTTCATAACAACCCGAAGACTTCAATAACATTTTAACTTGGATTCGCCCCAGGAACCGATCTCGGTCGAAACCAATCAATTTTTACTTTCGAGGTTCCCTTCCACCTTCTCCCTCCTCCCTAATTCAATCAATTAAGGCTTTAGGTTCCATCCATTCTCAAAATCCTAGTTAATTGCCCCGCTGTCTCCCCATTCTTCCTCTCTCTTTTGTGTCTCGCTTCTTTCTCTCATGCAAAACCCTGCATAAAACTTTTATGTCACACGGCTCCAAATGATAAAAAGAAAGAATTAGTCTTTTTTCCTTTTTGATTACCTTCGTATATGTATGAGATCTAATCCATTCTTTTCAAAATCGATTTCAAAAAAGAACCGCAAATAGTTATCTTTTCGATAGTCCTTCATCAATGGTTGTGACTTTATGAATGACTGAGTTTTTTCAATTCTTTCGGCGTTGATATCGTACCAGCAAATCAGAAAGGTTAAGAAATAGGATCATCTAATTTAATTCGTTTCAAATAGCCATGAAAATATTATAGTTCGCAGGGCGATCCTTGTGCGTGCGTGGGAAGAGGGGGAGGGGTTGCACGGACGACCTCCTCGGCTCCTCTCCACGCACCGCTGGCCTGCTCCATATGTCATGGTCATCTATGTGCCCCACTATCTACCCTACGCCCGCATGGTGGTTGTGATATTGTCTATGGATAGTTAATGTCAAAATATTCTTGTAAAAAACTATTTTTAAAAAAATCATAGCAAACGTCTAAAAACATATTAATATTGTTTTTAGATATTTTTAATAAGCTTTGCCAGTTTTGGGTTTGAATTTAAATCACTTTTCTAATTCGGTTCGCAGGACACTACGTGTCGGTACGCTGGAAAACGACATGTAGAGATGGGACTTTACACGCGGTTCGTGTTTCAAACCACTTCTAAGCCTCTCCATCCGTTGCTTACTTAACCGGTTCTAAGACAAAGATTACAACGGTTCATGACCAAACTGCTTTCGATGGACCGGTTGTGATGCCCAGTTCTGTAACAGTGACACCCGCCACAAATCCCATGCTCTTCGGTCTAAACTCTACCGTCAGACAGTATTGTGTCCTCTCACGACGAGTCACGAGCTTAACACCGCACTCTGCAGTGAAAGTTTGTCTGATAAAAGACAATTTAACGTCACATCCCTTTCTGCGTCTGGCCTTCTATGGACACGTGATATTAACTGTAGATGCTTTGTTAGAGGAGACTAAATAACAGGAAACTTGTCGCAACTCACATGACGAGGGCATCCATCTTGAAAGACGAGGGCATCCATCTTGAAATACTTCCATTTTTAACCATCCGTCTCCATGTACTGTATCTGTGCAAAGCCTAGAATTATCTTATAGTGTTTGACGGTGCTGTAGTTATTTGATTATTTATTAAAAATAAATTTTGATCGTCTTGTATTGTGATTTTGAAAGCCGAAACTAATAATTAAAATCAAATTTAAAATTATTCTACTTATGACTTCGTGATTTTAAAAAAATGGCGTCAAAAAAATCAAAACGTTCAATGAGATTTCAGAAAAAAAAAAAAGGCTGTCAAGTCGGATTAGGTATGGGCCTGGAATGGGCTCAGTGGATTAATGTCACAGCGTGTACATTCTGCCACGACGGCTTAACTGAAAAGAAACCCAGCCCAAATTCCCAACGCCGGAGAGATGAGCCCATGCAGGGTGTGGAGCATGCTGGCATTTTTCTCGGAGCACAGGCCGCCACGTCGAAACAACGAGGCCACGACCGCAATGATTCCACGCGACCGATGCCAGATTCAAAAAATCTAACATCTCTACAGTTAAAAAGTGGGTTACGGTAAGTATTGAGTGGTGAATGATAAAGTCTATAACCAATTTTGACCATCACTTTTAATCTAACAGTGCAAACATCATAACAGTACTTTCCTTTTATTTAATTTGTTTTCTTATTTTAGTGTGTTGTATTTTTATAAACTTTTGATTAGCGAGAATACTTCATATCAATTTCTTTCCTGTTTTACTGTATTTATATTCTATGAATGTTTCAATGGTACTTATGAAGAAAATAGTTAAAGCCAAGGGTATATCGAGCTGATGCAGTCAAGTATGGAAATGTAGCTAAATTCTTAAAAAAAATAGTTGAAGCTAACATATGTGGAGGCATAGATCCACACCTCCTCTTAGACCACTCCACCACCATTCATGGCTTCTCTACCGCTGCCATTTATGCCACCTCCATTCTCTCCTCGCGCCATCGTCGTCCCGCTGCAGCGTCCGATGAGGACACCACTACCTCAGATATGAACACCACTACTTCCACTGTATCCACTACATCGACTAAAGATCAAGTAACGCCACATGTCGACATGAAATGTGTTACTGAGCCTTTCAAGCCATCCACATGGGACGAGCAGCAAGACATATCCTGTTGGAGAACGGGTAGGCTACCCTAGCATAATTTCAAAAATTTATACCATAAACACCCATCACATTATGCGAGTAGAGGATCACAGATCGTTGTTACCCTTGACACGCAATCGCAATGAAAGGAGAGTCGGAATAGCTGATTCCGACGTCACGCGCGTCGAGATACGAGAAGTAATTGTTCCGAGATGTAATTGTTCACGTCGAGTCGAACGTTTCCTCCTCGCCGATCACCACCATAGCAACGTTGTATGTATTGCCGTAGAGGAAGTACTCAATCTGGCCGACCTTTTCCTCCTTGTCGCTGATCAGCGTCGTAGCAATCACAACAGCGTCTCTACGGTATCCACACGCCTAGGGACAGAATGCCGTGCGCCGGTATCCTAGCACTGCAAGCGCGCGGCTAGGGTTTCTAGGAGTCAGAAGGGGACGCGACGGCTAGGGTTACGTGGTGGCGAATTCGTATGTCTGTGTTGCTCCCATCGTCTCTCCTTATGTGGAGTACACTAATAGGCCTCTATGCTAGAGGCCTATTAGGACTCTAATCTTACACGGATCAGTATTCGTGAAACCCACCGATGAATCCAATCCAATAGGCATGTTTCAACACGTTAAGTGTATGACACATTAGGTTCATATGCAAGTAGCCGTGGCCCTAGAAATTCTTTTTTGAATCACAAGTCAATAACGGTTTCTAATAGGACATATTGACCTCAAATACACAGAATGATCATATCGGCTAAATCTTGATATACTTACATACCGATCTCTTTGTCGCACGATACCAGTCATGCTTAGGGCGAGATGCGTGCCACCCTTGTGATAACTCGACCATTCACTCGATCTTGTAATAAATTCTAAACCATGATTAACTTTTTTATCACATTGGCATAGCCATGCATTTTTCAATTCAATCACATCGATTGGCCCAGAGATATCTCTCCTGTTATCAAGGAGGGAAAATTTTCATCTTGATCGCTTGCACCCGACGTCATGTTTTATAGTATACCCGAAAGTTATCTTTATAACTACCTAGTTATGATGTAGCGGTTGATAACCCCAAATTATACAACTACACATGCTGAGATTCAATGGTGATCTCTGGTCTAAGGATCATATAGGTATACCACTCGAAACTACAGACTGATGGCATATGTACGATAACAATCTCAGCAGTGTCTCGGAGTAGGTCAATCCAACACCATGTTCTCTAACATGTATCCATATTATTGATTTGATATCCCTATATCTATAGTATGTGAAACATTACCATCAATCAATACATGTGCTGATCAAATCATTATTGTCCCACTTAGTGATATGAGACTTAGGATCATTTCGAATAAGATCATATAAACAATATATGTCATAACCAAGTCATACTTGATAAAAAATGTGAACGACGTTTATTCATGGAACTGATGATATATTATCCAAGAGTACATAAACATAGATGTGATACAATCATCTTACATGATCGTCTCGAAGGCATATCATTGACACATCCATGGTAAAGTATCCCACGACGCACAAGGTCCACCCCAATGTAAAGCCCAAGCCGTCCTCAAAACCAGTTCAGCGTTCAGTGACCAGTCCATATTGAAACGAGCACTCAGGACAAGTCCGAACTTCGTTTGGGGTGTGTGACCACTTGATCGAAAGTTTATCTCTTCTACTTTCCAACGGATCTAGCCTTACCTCCAAATTCATCTTGTACTGCATCCATATTTGCAATCTCAGTTGTATTTTACCTATTGTTACTTGTTTCTTTGATTGCTAGCATGAGCGATCTTCGTGGTTAGGTCAATCGTGTCCTTGGCATGATTGATAACGATCAAGTTTGGTGGTTTAGTGATTGCTAGACACCTAACGTTGCGTGGTTCACAGGCGGATCATCAAAGTCGCCTCTCTGACCAAATCGAACTTATGCCCGTGAGCCTCACCAGAAGATCGGGCACCCCGTTCCTCATCAGTGTCTTCATCCTGTTGCTCTCCTTCCTTTGCCACCAAAGCAGTGGTGCCCGTCTTTGCCTTCCCTGCCATTGTCTCTAGCAAGCTCCTCTTCTGTGTACGCCGCCATTGCCACTGCTGCCACCTCAGCTGCCAATGACAACGACAATGAGGACGAGGGCAAGGACGACAATGACAACGACACCGCCGCCGACTTAAAGGACAAGCTGATGGACTGGGTGCCCTCCTCTAACAACTCCAATGAGGAGGACTAGCCTTCCTCGAGCTCGACCTCCTCCAGCGATGACTTCATCAAATCCGGCGTCAATTCTCTGGACAATGGCGAGGACAACGACCGGTTGGCGTAGGCAGCGTATCTGCTAGGCTAGTGCACTGGCGCTAGCCTAGCAAATTTTTAAAAATATTTTGTAAAGTACTAGTGCTAGTTCTAATCAGCACAGATGACTATACACATTAAAACCTATTATTCAGTGCCAGTCTAGAAACCGATACTAATGACCGCCGTAGAACGTGCCACTATGTTATAGTCCCATCAACAAGCCTACTGCAACCAGCCCTCCAGTGTGTACTCATCAGAAGTACTGCACACAATTAGCAACTAGCATTTGCCCACTGTGACGATGGACGAACAACACAACAATCGTCCCCATTCCTCACATCGCTAAACCCTTGTAAAATCCCCTCTCCCTGGTAAGCCTGTGCCGCCTTCAACCGGCGCGCCTCCGCTGCCAGTCGATCTCTGCCGAGTGCCGTTGTTGGTCAATCCACGCCACCTTGGCTGTGTTCCCTTTTATATTCTGATGATTTGCATTTCTATATTCTAAAATCCTGGTAGGTAGCAATTGTGAATGCATTTGTGATTTGTGAATCATCATTCATGAATTCATGATATTTGAATTGTTCATGATGCATGTCAGAATTCAAAACATGCCGCCAGCCTGCCAAGCTCCTATTAAATTTGCTTGTTCAATGGTTTGCATCTTTTTATTGCTCGAAAAATGATTTGTAAATCTAAATTGTAAGTTTGTAATTTTGAAATGTAAATGAAAATAGGGTTGGCACAAGCAAAGTAATGCTCATTCCTCCGAGTTCCAAACCAATTAATATGTACAGCTGATACAGCTATGCAGTTTTGGTATGCTCTGACTCGCGAGATATATGGCCTGAGGTTTTCACGGCCCGAGCTGAGCAGCCTTTCTAGCTCGGTCGTCTGAGCGAACCAAGCCGTGTCAGTATGTTCGTCCGAGCTACACAACCAAACAACGTGGCCAACCCTATCTTTGTATTGAATTAGAAAACATTTTTTTTGTGTCTAGGTGGCAACATAGAATGCAACTATATGTGCAAAAGCGTACAAAAGTAGCAACAGTGGCATTTTTATTAGTCTGCCAAACAATCAGATAGTTCTGAGTCTAATCTGCGCGCCGTTCATCGGATGCAGCATCACCACCGTAAACGGCGCATGAGAATACGACGGCGCGAGCTCGAACTCGAAGCGCTGGAGGATCATGCAGAGCGCCATCTTGGCCTCGAGCAGCGCGAAGTTCTGGCCGATGCAGATGCGCGGCCCCCATCCGAAGGGGAGGAACGCGCCGGGATTCTTGGAAGCCTTGGAGATCCCCTCGGCGAACCTCTCCGGCCTGAACTCGTGCACGTCGCTGCCCCAGACGTCCGGGTCGTGGTGCATGAACAGCACGGGCATCTCTACGATCACGCCAGCGGGGTACGTGACGCCTCCGATCTCCATCTGCTTGTAGGTCTTTCGGCTGAACCCGATGGCCGGCGGGTACAACCGGAGAACCTCGTGAAGGATCATGGTCACCTGAAATTGCAAAGGTCCGGCAAGAATGAAACGAATCATGTAGGAGGATTAAGTCTAGCTAGCTGGAGCATTGTCATTGAAGCCTCGTCGGAGAATGGAATGGGTGGAGTAATCTGAGCAGGTACTCACCGTTTTGAGGCGGTTCAGGCCTTCGTATTCAGGTATGTTCTTCCCAAATAGGCTTAGGACCTCTTCCCTTGCACGGTCCTGCCACTCCGGATGCATGCTCAGTACGACCATTGTCCATGTGAGCAGCACGGAGGTCGTCTCCATTCCTGCAAAATAGAACAGCTTGCACTCCTCCATGACCTCTTCGGCTGTCATTCCAAGGCTGGATTGGCCATTCTCGTCCGCGTGTGTCATGTTCGACTCTAGCAACAAGCCCAGTAGGTCATCTTTGGTGCTCTCGCTCTGTTTCATAGCTTGCATTCTATTCCCAATTAAAGCTCGTAGGATTGATTCGATCTCGTTCTTAATTTGATGCATCCTTCGGTTGCTTCTGGTAGGCAAGGATCTGAAAGGGCAAATTGTTTGATCACACCATAAGGGACAGATTATGTCCTATCAGCGCTGCAAACAGGTCATCAAGTGCTAAAGGCGAATGAAGTTTAGTACAAACTCACATGTAACCGGGAATGACAATCTTCTGAATGCTTGCCATGAGGCGCTCAGCTTGCTCGGCCTGCAGCTGGAAAATCCTTCTCCCTTCAAGGTAGCTGCTGCTGAACGCGGTGCGAGAAATGACATCTCCTGTTAGGTTTTGGAGCTCCGGCCAGACATCCAGCTCGCACGAACCGTCGGAGCCGATTGACCCCATCCATCTGCTGACCAGCTCTTCGCAGCTCGCAGAAAACGCCGGCAGCATGCGCTGCGGTCATACACAGAAAACGTCGGATCAATTGTACACGGTCTCAAACGTAGAAAAAAATTGAAATTGCTAGTACAATTTAGGCCATATGAAACATTTCTGTGTACCTTGAGCTTCTCGAGATGGAATGCAGGGTTGAGGATCCTCCTGTGCTTGACCCACTTCTTGCCCTCCTGGCTGGCGAGGCCGTCGGAGAGCAGCTTGGTGAGCGCCGGGAACTGGGGCTTCTCGAAGTGCCCGAACTTGTTGGACAGGACGTCCTTAGCAAGGTCGGGGTCGGTGATGATCACCTTGGGGATCGGGCCGAACCATGTGATGCACACCTTGCCGTGCTCTCGAATGGCGTTGCAGAGGAAAGGCGCGACATGAGGGGCGATGTCGTGGCACCGCAGCGGCAAGGACCTCGACCAGGCCTCCTTGTTCAGCCGGCCGTCGTCCTTCAGATCGCCGGCGAGGAAGCGGTAGGACGTGCCGCGGAGGCCCTGCGCGCGCAGCTCCCGCTCGATCCGCCGCGGCTGCCACCACAGCCGCTCCAGCAGCCAGCCCGCCTGCCACAGAAGCACAGAGCCTAGGAGTCCGTACGCCAGGAGGCTCCATGGCACCGAGGCGGCAACTGGAAACAACACTGCAAGAGCCATTGCTAGCTCTTCTCAGGCCTCAAGAGAAGTGGGAGATCGAGAGTGTGCGCGAGCCAAAGCTGATGCAAGTGGACTTTGACCGGAGATGGATATGGGAGTGGGACGGCATCAGGGGCAAGCTGGTGAAACGGAGCCGTCACTGGGTTGCATTGGTCTCTTGGGCTCACTTGTTTAAAGTTCCTTGGTCAAATTAAGGGTGGGTGACACGCGGGACAGCCCCCCAGACCCAGGCACCTCCATGTGACTAATCTGTTTCGCCGCGGCTTCATTTTAGTTTATTTTATCACCAGTATGAGCACACGGAGTCGGACAATTCAGTCCACTGCATAAAGAAGCACCAACGCGGGTGTTGCTTACTTGCCCTTGTTTATAATTTTGCCATAAACGCCTGCGTTCTATGGTACCTTTTCAAGATAAAAATTTTTCTACGGTAACTTGAAGGAGGAGTTATTTTAACTAAAGATAATTGTACAAAAAGGTGTTAGAAAGGTAGTAAAAAAATGCAGCTTTTGTAACAGGAATGAATCTATTCAGCACATATTTTGAAAAATATATCTTACACTTATCTATGTATCTATCTATTTTATATTACTAAAACATTGACCAATGAACCTCCACATTGCCTCTGTAAGGTTCAAGACCCCATTGTGTGCATTTGGAGGTATTTGGTGTAGTTTTGATGATGATGTCAAGGATGGTCTCGTCAAATTGGCAAAGATGTGAAGAAATCAAGACTAAGGATGAATTAGAATGGACTCAGGCGTTGAGGAGGGTTCATTTAGATTCTCTAGGGCTTTTTATATTTTTGCTTTGAGATGTGTTTGAGCTGTTTTGAATCAAGTTCTATCCATGAAGTACATTGGGTTTAGGTTTAGATGGGTTCGAGCCTTTGTTAGTTTGAGGATGTTCTAGGCATGTATGTGTTGTATGGTATGGGGTACCGGACAACACCTCGTTCCATTTGTTCCAAAGAGATTTTAGAGGCTTTCTGCTGGGTGTGGTGGATCACGTACGGTACAGGGAACCGTATGGGGCATCTGGAATGGAAGGTATCTTCCAGAAATGTTTAAGTTAGCATTGAAGATCCCGTATGGTACAGGGTACCGAATGGAGCCCCGGGGGATATTTTTAGAGAGGTTTGGCCACCTTTGGTATGTCGTATGGTATAGGGTATCGTATGGCATGTCGGACGATTTCATTCAGAGAGGATCATTGCTGCCCTAGGTGCATCGTATGGTACAGGGCACCAGATAGCACGCCCGAACGGTTTCTCCATAGGAGTTTGGGGGTTGGGACTCCGTATGGTCCAGCTAGGGCCGTACCATATGGAAACCTTGCATCCCGTATGGTATGATGTGTGTCATAGCAATATACCATACGACACGAGTGGATCTATGTTGATTTATACACAACGGCTAGTTTTTGGCTGTGGGCTATTTAATGACTTAGGGCACTCCTTTGTCTTGTGCTGATTCACTCCATAGCCTATCTTAGATTCCATTTGAGTGAGAACCACCAAAAACTAGGGTTTCAATCTTAGAGTGAGTTTATGAGAGCTTCAGTACTATGTCTCCTTATGTGTTTCCATGGAAAGCTTGATCCGGCAAGATTAAGTCATCTCAAGCTTGTTACTCAAGTTTGTTGCTTTTGAAGTTAGTGCCTGATCATCTCTCAAGGAGAAGCTTGGAAGACACTCCAAGTGGTTATGAAGGTTAGAGTCTACCTACTAGAGAGATGAAGGGCTGTCTCAAGTAAAACGAAGCGATATTCCTTTTCGTGAAGAGTACTCCAACCAGGAGTAGTTAAAGGAAAAGCCTTTTCTGAACCTTGGGTCCTTGTCCCTTGTCTCCTTGTTGACACCAGATTTTGGAAATAGATTGATTGTCTAGAGATATGTTGAAGTCGGCTTGAACCTGGTGAAATATAGGCCGAAACGGGCACAGCGAGGAGTCTGAGTCGACCTGAGAGAATCGGCTAGAGAAGGGATGAAGAAGAGTTTGGGCCAGCTTAGTACAAGTATATTAGGAAGTGTTGGATATAATTAGAAGGATAGGAGTCGAGTTCGTGTCGGTTACAAGAATAAGAGTCCTGGTCAAGTTGAGTATGAGGACCTATATAAATACTTAGCCCGAGTGGCGTGTAAAGTGACTCAAGCATATCAATAAAACATATCTACTTTTTACCTGTCTTTACTTTTTGTCGTAATTAGAGTAGTTTCGTCGTATTTTGTCTTCGATCAACTTGTTGCGCATCGCCTTTCGATCGGCCTCAAGGTACACCCTAGGAGTTGCTTGTAAATAAGTATTGTCTTGATTAAGTTCGATCTACGGGCTTGCATCGACTTTTAGTCGAAATACTATCTTAGTCGATATTGCTACATATCTCCGTTTCAACTAAGGGTTAGATTTCACCCTCTTTCTACTGATCACACATTCGTTGGCAGTAGACTGTTTACCCTCGTTCTATCAGCTTATAGCTTGCTATTCACTAATAAGTAGTTACCCCTCGTTCTATCAATTAGACGATCTAATCAGCTAGTTGATAGTCTGTTTATCTTCTTTCTGCTACTTTGTTGATTTAATCGGCTTTGTAGTAAATTGTTTACCCTGTCGGACCTATCGGTTTCGATCTAATCTAAGACGATAGTTCTGTTATCTTTCACCATTGTTTGGATTTGCTTCCAAGTGTTGCCGGTTCATGTCATAGATTTAATCAGCTACTTAAAACTGATTACGTCTTTCCTTGTCGATTATAGATCAAATCTGCTAGCATGTATTGACCCCTACTTCTGGTGCTGATGGGATCCTACTCCCTAAGTCCGTGTGTGTTTAGCTGAAACTAACTTTCGGCGTCAACACTCCTTTTGGCATGCCCAGTAGGACATGATGGCCGATCAGCAAGATTGGACAAATATTTTAGAAGACCATATCCTCAAGGTGACCAACGCTGACCTCACTGAGGAACAGCGTCAGGACATGGTTGCGCGGATTGAAGAAGTGAGGCGTGCTTATCTCGGAGATTTCTAGAAGAGTCGACACGGGCACATCGTGCAAAAGGGAGAACTCCCCAAGGTGGTTGATCCCACTAAAGCTTGGTACGAAGTAACTTCCCAAGAAGCATTGGAGATGGTGCACTCGTCTGTTCATCATACTGGCAAACCAATCATCAGTGTGAAGGAGATGGTCGCCAACGATACTTTGTTCTTTCTTGGACCTACACTATCGACCTATCTACAATTCACTATCAGCTAACAGCAACAGATCGATGCTATGATCGCCGTCAGGACTGCTACATCGGCTCTGGTATCTTCCTCCAGGACTGCTACATCGGCTCTGGTATCTTCTTAGACGATGGAGTACTGGCCTGCGCCTATACTCCGTACTGATTTCTAGGCTTCTTACCCAATGGGAGCCGAACCGTCGGTACCTTCACCGGTTTAGACCTAGGCGCCAGGCGTCAGTGACATCCTTTTAGCAGGCATACCAAACTCCTCAACCAACGCTTGTGAGATAAATGTACTAACCACATACTATGCCAAGTCAAGCTCACTACGTTACGACGACTCAGCAAGCCGAGTATCAGGCTGCTTTTCAGCAGATACCAATTCCTGATCTAACATTAGTATAGACTCAAGTTCCCCAGTACTCGTACACTTCGGCTAAGCCCGCGGTTCCTAAACCATGGACGAGGACCACTGCTACTGGTGTTGAAACTTACTGGAGGTACCATCCTGCAGATACACAGCCAAGGCCTGCTCGCCCAACCATCTTTAATCCAACATATTTAATTGTTTTGGTGCTCTAGGTTAACTAGAAATTAATCTTTTAATTATTTTTAATTGCCAAAAGATGCAAAATCAATTTATTTAAATGATCTAAGGTAAAAAAAAATACTTTGAAACTCACAAATTTTTAGGATGTTAAACGAGGAGTAGCCGCACTGATCCATTACGAGATAAGGGAATATATCACTACACCAGGAGTATGTCACTACACAAAAACAAGTTCTATCTACATATTAGTGATGGCTCTTTAGTGAACACGTGATAAAATCTTATATGTGGCGGTGCCAATTACCAACTAACATAGATTACAGTTTATATGTGCCAGTTCTAATTACCAATGAGCATAAATGAATCTATGTTGGCTCGTATAACAACCCAGAACATATAATCTATATATATGTGTCAGTTGGTAATTGGCACCGGCATATATAAAGCATTTGTGTGTCCACTGAATAATCGTGTTGTTTCGTAGTCATATGTGATGATTGGTAATCAAAATCAGCACACAACATTTTGTCTCTCAATGCGTTTTGTGAGAAAAATTTTCCCCGTACATGATATATCTATCCATTCATCCAATCAATCGATCTCATATCCCATTCGCAAAAACATCCAACTTCTCCTCTCGATCCCTGCCTCTCCAACTTCCTCTCTGATCCCTTTCTCCAACTTTCGTCCCCCATCCATTATCCAACCCATCCGATCTGTGCCTGCCATGGTCCAGTCACATGCGTCGCTGTTGTATTGGTCGTAGTCTCCCATGCCAGTGCCCTCTCTACCTGCCTTGCCACCGCCAGCCTTGACATAGTTGCCATGTTCGTCGTCTCCCACACCCCTTCAGTCTCCACCCACCTCACCGCCATCGTCTCCGTCCCTATTTTCGGAGCTGTCCGGCGAGGAGATCACCGTGGAGGAGGTGCCGGCGGCCAAGCAGCGGTGCCAGCTTGCCCCATCGCCACCTCCATCCTTAGATGCTTTGGTGTACGGCCTCGCGATGGCGAGGAGCCTGCCTCCGACGAACCGGAGGAGGACAACCACGACAACGAGGAGCTCACCGCTATGTCAGAGGTGGAGTTGTTGTTGGAGGAGGAGGCGGACGAATGAATGCAAGGGTCCGACATCGGGGACAACTCCTCCAACCCCCTGGACAGTACTACGCCCAACAACTCCTCCAACGCCGAGGACAAGGTAGAGTACAACGTCGATGACGATGTGCATTGATATAGATAAGGTAGCTAGGTAGTAGTTTTAGTTAGTAACTAGCCTAGCTAGTGCACTTGATATAGATAGGGTAGCTAGGTAGTAGTTTTATTTAGTACCTAGCCTAGCTAGTGCACTGGTGTGATGTGCTTACTAGGCTAGCGTTTAAAAATATTTTAAAATATATTTGTGTCGATTCTAGTCATAAACTGGTACAGAGAATGAGTCATCTATGTCGGTTTCAACTCGGCATAGATAATAGAACACATCGGTGCCTATTAACCTATATCGATTCATGGCTAGCTCTTTTGTAGTAGTATATATTAATGATTTTTTAAGATGCATCCAAACTTTTGTGGATCATTCATTTTGCTTAATCTAAAGGTGTAAAGAACTCTTACTCCCAGGTGCATCGTAGAAGTGATCATATATTAAAGCTTAACATGACCAATAGACAATTTTGTTTTGAAAGTAAATTTAACTATACTAGATTTGCGATATGGACTCTGTTAGAGGTTACCATGGCCAGTATGACTATAAATCCAGTCTCTAGTACTTTGGCACAAATCTAGCATCCTGAACACGCAGGACATACACCTCGTTGCTTGGGAAGACAGTTTTTACGGCATAGTTGCCTACGCGGCAACATAGCATGAAACTATACATGTAGTTCATAAGGGTACAAAAGTAGCAACCGAAACATTACAGTGACATTTTTATTTGTCTAGTAATTAATCCATGAATGAGTAAAACAATCAGATAGCTCTGAGCTTAATCTGCGCGCCATGCATCGGATGCAACGTTATCACGGTATGCGGCGCGTGGGTATACGACGGCGCGAGCTCGAACTCGAAGCGCTGGAGGATCATGCAGAGCGCCATCTTGGCCTCGAGCAGCGCGAAGTTCTGGCCGATGCAGATGCGCGGCCCCCATCCGAAGGGGAGGAACGCGCCGGGATTCTTGGAAGCCTTGGAGATCCCCTCCGCGAACCTCTCCGGCCTGAACTCGTGCACGTCGCTGCCCCAGACGTCCGGATCGTGGTGGATAAACAGCACGGGCATCTCGACGACCACGCCGGCAGGGTACGTGACGCCTCCGATCTCCATCTCCTTGTATGTTTTACGGCTGAACACGATGGCCGGCGGGTACAGCCGGAGAACCTCGTGAAGGATCATGGTCACCTGCAAATGCAAATGCAGAGCAAGAATTTTTAACACGATCCCGGTTCCTGGTGGGCTGAGCTAGGTTTCCAGCCCATACACGGTTTAGGCTGGGTCGGTCTGACTGAGTTTATTTTAGGAGATTTTTTATGGTCCTTAAGGAAATATCGGGAGTTAACATAATTTTTATGTGTTATTTTATGATACCTTCTAGTACTTTAACATTGTGGAGGTATCGGAAGGTATCACAATTTCTAGTATAAATTATGGTACCTCTCGGTACCTTCTCAAGGACTGCAAAAAACCTCTTATTTTAGATAATGGAATGTCAGAGAGCCAAAGAATCCGGCCGGGTTCATGCCGGGTTGCACCGAACCGTGAATACACAACCAAGAATGAAATGATTTGAGTAGGTACTCACTGTTTTGAGGCGGTTCAGGCCTTCGTATTCAGGTTTGTTCTTCCCAAATAGGCCTACGATCTCCTCCCTTGCTCGGTCCTGCCACTCGGGATGCATGCTCAGCACGACCATCGTCCATGTAAGTAGTACTGATGTCGTCTCCATTCCTGCAAAGTAGAACAGCTTGCACTCCTCAATGACCTCTTCGGTTGTCATTCCTAGGCTGGATTGTCCATTCTCGTCTGTTTGTCTCATGTTTGATTCTAGCAGTAAGCCGAGTAAGTCATCTTTGGTGCTCTCCCCTTCTTTCATTGCTTTAATTCTTTTCCCAATTAGACCTCGTAAAATCGACTCAATCTCTTTGTTGATTTGATGCATCCTTCGGTTGTTTTTGGTTGGCAACGACCTGAAAACGGAAAATCACGTTGCAATTTCAGTATGGAGGATTGAACTAATAGTACTAAATGAGACCACGTATTAGTTGTCCGAGTTGTTTAATCGGTGTACTATTAGACTAGTAGTAATTACCAACTCACATGTATGTGACTGAATTTCAAAAAAAAAAAACTCACATGAAACCGGGAATGACAATCTTCTGAATACATGCCATGAGGCGTTCAGCTTGCTCGGCCTGCAGCTGGAAAATCCTTCTCCCTTCAAGGTAGCTGCTGCTGAACGCAGTGCGAGAAATGACATCTCCGGTGAGGTTCTGGAGCTCCGGCCAGACATCCACCTCGCACGAACCATCCGAACCAATGGTCTCCATCCATCTGCCGAGCAGCTCCTCGCAGCACGAAGAAAACGCCGGCAGCATGAGCTGCAAATCAAGCCATGCACTCCAAGGATCAATCGCACACTCAACCACACATTCCCAATAATTCAGTAACTAACTTACTTGGGTATACATAAGATGGAAACTGGTACTATATGCATATGAAACAACTGTATCTTTATGTACCTTGAGCTTCTCGAGATGGAATGCAGGGTTGAGGATCCTCCTGTGCTTGACCCACTTCTCGCCCTCGTAGCTCGCTACGCCTTCAGCGAGCAGCTTGGACAGCGCCGGGAACTTGGGCTTCTCGAAGTGCCCGAACTTGTTGGACAGGACGTCCTTCACAAGGTCGGGGTCGGTGATGGTCACCTTGGGGATGGGGCCGAACCAAGAGATGCACGCCTTGCCATATTCCCGGACGGTGCTGTAGAGGAATGGCGTGACACGGGGAGCGATGTCATGGCACCGCAGCGGCAGGGGCCTCGACCAGGCCTCCTTGTTCAGCCGGCCATAGTCCCTGAGGTCGCCGGTGAGGAAGCGGTAGGACGTGCCGCGGAGGCCCTGCGCGCGCAGCGCCCGCTCGAGCCGGCGCGGCCGCCACCACAGCCGGTCCAGCAGCCGGCCTGCCCGCCACAGGAGCACCAGGCCGAGGAGACCGTACGCCAGGAAGCTCCATGGCACTGAGGCTGCTGTTGCAAACAACACTCTAAGCACCATTGCTGTCAAGTGTCAACGAAAAGACTGAAGTGGTGAGAAGAAGAAAGTGTGCTTTGGCCACCGGTGATGGATATGGTACGGTGGGCTTCCGATTAAATAGAGGTGTCACCGGGTACTAGTGGGCAGGGGCTGTGACTTGTGAGTCTCCTGAGCATATTTGTTTAAGGTTTCTTGGAGTGTAAGACTAATGGGCATTCTGGTCAGCCATATGTTGGTTCCTCGCGCCTAAGGAACTTGGAGGAGAAGAAATTACGACGGGCGGACGGGGATTGGATCGGTCCAAGGGTGGTGGCGCGCGCGGCGGGACGGCCACCTCCGGACTGTTTATTGGCAGTACGAGTTCGGATTCTTTGGGCTTCTTTGGAAACATGCCACGGGTCGACAGGCAGTTCGGTCAGCCGTACAGGAAGGGGCCAACTACTCATCCAGAGTTGGCTGATGGAATCGTATTGGAAATTTGGAATCACGTCCGATCCTCTGATTGTCAGTTTATTTCATTTTTTTTCCTTTTTACACTTTGCTCGTAGAAGGTAGATTTTAGCCTGTACTGGATTTGGTAGAAGTTAGATTTTTTTCCCTCTCAACAGTCCGGAGGTATTTACTATAAAATAATGGACAGTGTCCTAAAAACAGGTTTGACTTGGGATTGCGCATCCGATCCAAACAAAAAAAAGATACTTCTCAGAAACATAGCCAGTGAACTAAACAAAGCTTAATTACTATTGAAACATTTTACATGAACGTGTAAAACATATATTTCACAAGTTAACGATAAATGTTTCAGTATATAATATTCCAATATGTTTCAATCCGTGCGAGCAATGTTTCACAGACAAACAAAACGTTTCATGCATTTTTGCCAGTGTTTCACAAGAGCAAAAAGAATATTTCACAAGGACAAACGCAATGTTTCATAAGAGCAAACTAAACATTTCACAAGAACAGACACACATGTTTCACAAAGCAAACAAAATGTTTCACAAAAGCAACAAACATATTTTCGACATACATGGGAAATTTTCCATGCAAGTTGCACGGTGCATCTTTCCTAACCAACTCCTCTAACTCGCCCTATCCACCCATCCATGGCGGAAAACCAAGCTAGATCATGAGATGGGACGGAGCCCTTGGTGCCATCCTATAGCGCCGGCGTTGCCGGCATGCTCATTCGCCTCTAGCTGCTGCTCCACCTTCGGGCTCCAGTGGCAATCCTCTTTCTCTAGCCGATACTCCACCTCTAAACGATGATCAAGAGCTCCATGAGGATTGGGAGGAGAGATTTTACCACCACCAGAGTTTAATAGAAATTGGAAACAAGAAATATGGCACTAGGGTAGTTATGGGGCACAATTTCCCTTGGCCGATAGCGAGATTTGGCCTTGCCAGCAATGGATCTTGGAGTGGCGGTGACTTGCAACTTGTGAGCAGAATGGAGGAAGAGAGATAACAAATTGGCTCGGTGCTAGTTTTTATTCCGATCGTGTGGATTGAAAGCGGTGAGAACGTCTGGGCATTCCCTTCACATCGAACATCTGGCTAGAAGCATTCTCGTTATTTTTTATCATTACTTCTAAAATTAGTTTGTTTTTTCACTAATATATTGGCCCCACGTCTCCACCTCCACCTAAGTATGTTCTTGCAGAGCAAGGCAGAGAGGGCATAAGAGAATTAGCCGGTGCTGTAGTGACCCCATGTCACATGCTACTCCACTGCCGTCACGATGTGTGTTGCCTCGCCTTGTGTGCCACAATGGCGGGAAGGTGGCCAGCACTGCCATGTAGAGAGGAGGAGGAGTAGGCGCAGCATCGAAGGAGGGGAGCAGGCGGTAGACATCATTGTCTGCCGAGGAAAGGAGGAAGGGGTAGTAGTGCCAGGGGAGGGAAAGTAGAGTTTGCACACGGTAGGAAGATAGGCAGGGGCGTGTAATACTGTTAAAAAAAGGAAGAGAGAGTTGGGGCCGGCCACCACCTCTATTAGCCAGCCGTGGAGGGCTCTAGAGGTAGTAAGGTCGCTGCCTCTCTCCCATTTTCTCGATCCCTCTCGTTCTCTCGATCTTTCTCTCTCTGTTTTCTCTAATTGGAAGCAACAGCCATTTTTCTCCCCCACCGAGTCACTTTCCTCAGCCCACAGCACCACCTTCACTCCACAGCGCCTCCACCTCGCAACGCGCCGCCACTTTCAAGCCACAGCGCCGCCGCCCCTGTAACCGTCCCCTAGCCGAGCTACCCCTAGTTGCTACAGCCGCCACTGCTCTTTGCTGCTGCACCTGCCACGACTAAGAAGGAGAGCCGTCCAAGGAGAAGCAAGAAGCAGGGAGGGCCGGTCAAGAAGAGTGAAGGAAGAAGGTGAAGTAGAGGAGAAGAAGAAGGGGAAAGAGCATACCTAGGGATTGGTCAAGAATCCTTCTTAAGGTAAATAAAATTGAAGCTTCCCCTCTGCAATTGATGTTTGATTTAAGATATTAGGATGGGGATTTGGGGGAATATGGAACCCTAGGTTAAGAATTCTTTGATTAAGAGGATTGTACCACTGATGCAGCAACTTGCGACCTGTTTTGGGGCATTTAAATCAAGATTCAGGATGAACTCATATTGTAGAAATCATAGCTTACGTTCTCAGCTTTCCGTAGAGTCCTAGAACGCAAAAATTGGCTGAGCCGTTTGGGAGATATGGCCTCAGCAAGCCTGCTGCCAGGGATTTCCAGAATTTTCAGTTCGGGAAATTCGCCCGTATCGAGCATCCTATTGGGGGATTAGGATACATTAGTAATACGCGGTATGGTTCGATGTGAGTAATCGGGGCTAAGGACCTTGTTAGCTTCAGGGAGACGAGCTCCGCAGGCCGATATGCAAGAGTATGGGGTGAAGCCCAAGAGTGGCCTTGCTCCCGGAACTCGACCGAGGCCTGTCTGAGGGAAGGGGTTGACAATGGTAAACAGCACAAGTGTTTTTATTCTGGTTCGGGCCTCCACTGTCGGATAACAGTCTTAAGTCCAGTCCTCGTTCAGTATCGGGCTTAAACGAGTACAGAGCATGAGACCGAGCTTTGGGAAGCTCGAGCTAGAGAACAATAAGTGCTCAAGACACTATATATGTTCCTAAAGTGACTAGGCGTGAAGAACTACGGCCTCCAACTAGGAGTCCTACGCGGGTGCAAGTGCTCCTGTTCTGTGATGACTGAGTGGAGTGTTGTGGCTTCTTGGCTTGTTGCTCGTCCTCTTTGGCTTACGGCTTGTGGCCTCTTTTATAGGCGACCTTCGGCCACCGTAGCCTGGCTTCGGTCCGATGTGAAATACCTTACCGTCCTCTGGTCACCGGGCGTGCTCTCCCGTCTTGCCAGGTTTTGGCGTAGCCGGTCTTAGAACCAGCTGGGCATTGGGCATGCTTACCCGACTCGCATGCACAAGATCATCGACCGCTTGAGGCAACAAGTCGCGCTTTTTCTCTTTGAGGCGAGTGGACAAGTTGGCCTTTGATGTGACCAGATTATCATGTTGCCGATGGTCAGGTAAACGCCAAGATCGGTCTTTGCGCCATATTTGACTTGCGACGATATGCGGGGCCGGTGATGCCTTGCGCGCGACGTGGGGCAGTCCGCCTTGGGTCTCGAGCCTCGTCCCGAGCTTTGGAAGCTCGGGAGCTAAGAAGCTCGGGCGCCCGAGCTAGAAAGCTTGGGTGCGAGCTTACGAAGCTTAGGCGGGAGCTTACAAAGCTCGCGCGGGTCCTTCCTTGGACCAAAAGGGGTAAATGGGCCGTATCCCATACGGGCCGCGTACTTTTCCCAACAGCTAGCCCCTGAGCCTCGAGTTGGACAGAATGACCCACTCAGAGGTTTTTGAAAACCGCCTTTTGACAAAACGGCGCCCTTCGCGCGTGTCGCCTTGGTTTCGGCGAGTGTGCGCCGCTGTCTTTCTTTGGTTTCTGCGCCTTCGGCAGAGAGGCGCGATTTGCCTCCCACGCCGGTTATAAGATACGGTTTTCTTCTTCGCATCACCTTCTCTCTTCCTCCCTGCGCTCTTTTGCTTCCTTGTGCTCTTCTGTCTCTTGTTCTTCAGCCTGTCGCTCCTCAGCCCCTCTCCAACAATGGCGCCATTCACTCAGAGCCTTACCTCCGTCGCGGTCCTAGAGCAGTTGACCGTGGGCGGCTTCATCGATGTTGGGGCTAGAGGACGGCCGGTGTGGATGATGTCCCGAGGCCCGAGGACAATGAGATTGTCTCCTTCAAGCTTTTCGCCGTCCACGGATTCCGGGTCCTGGAGTCCGACTTCCTTTCCGCCGTCTTGGCCCGGTGTGAGATTGAGTTGGCGAATCTCAATCCCAACTCGATCCTGTCCCTGGCAATCATCGCAGACCTTTGCGAGGCGTACGTCCGCGTCGAGCCGACGATGAGCTTCTTTCTTCACTTCTACGAGCTCACCACGACCAGCAGGAGTGATGCGGCAGGGTGCGCCTACTTCAATCTGCGTCGCGACATGAAGCCCAGGTACCTGGCGTTCAAGGCCAAGGAGAACGTCGGCGGGTGGGCGTCGCGGTGGTACTACGCCAGGAAGCTCGACGGGTCCAAGCTTTGGTTCTCGAATGAGAACCCTAGGAGGTTGGCGCTGCCACGTCCTGTGCTGGAGCCGGAGGAGGCGGTCTCTGTGGCCAGGATCACGGAGCTGGCCGGGAGAGGACTGAATGGCTATGACGTCGTGGCCGACTTCGTCAGGAATCGGGTGAGCTCGCTACGAAAGCAGGAACACCCTTTCTTGGGAACTTTTGAGACATTTGAGACTTGGGAACTTGAGAGTTGAGACATGAGATCAAGAATTATCCTATGTTAATGCTACTGTTCAAATTAATCATGAGAATTGTGAAGGACCGGACATTATCTTACAAATTGTTATTTATTTATGTATGTTTTTTAAATACTTTATACTTCTAAGTTAAATATTTTTATGCAAATAAACCATAATCTTTTCTATGATGAGCCCTAACCTAGACTTTTTTAGGAAAGACTTGCTAGCATTCGCGTGCTAACCCCGTCTTTCATGTGGAGCGGCTTATTACACGAGCGGGTCCAGAGTACGAGGATGCGCAGGACCATGTTGGAGTTCTCCCGAAGGGTGATCTGGACTACTAGATCTTCCTAGTCAGTTTTTCTATGACTGATGACGGGTTACTTCAGTTCGTTTTTATTTTGTTCTTCTAAGACTATAAATTATTGTAATAAATGGATTTGCCGTACTCTGATTTACTTTCTAGTTAATACAGTATTGGTATTAGTATTTTATATTTGTTTTACTGTAGGTACGTGTTTTGATCCTTGGGACACATACTATTAACATAAAGAGGTTTAGTTTAGAAAAACCGGTCCCGCCGGTACGATATTTGGCTTCTGAATAGAGGTGTCACTGGCTCGCGTTAGTCTCCTGTGTCTTGGAGTGGGAAACTGGGCATGCATTCCGGTCAGCCATGTCCTTGTCTTGCAGTAAGAAACTTGGTCGAGAAGAAATGGCGACGGCGATTGGGATATGAAGGTGATGACCAAGGAAAAATCTACCGTTAGGCATATTCTGCCAGAGGGGAGCCGTACAAGCAAAAAGGAGCGGTTAGCAGAAATTTTGGAATTCTTTTTGACAAAAATTTTGAATCAAAATTTGAATTTGTAAACTTATACCGACCAAAGTAACGAAAAAGGCTGAAATTCCGATAACAACGTAATCT
Organism: Olyra latifolia; assembly: GCA_036346145.1. Taxonomy (NCBI): domain Eukaryota; kingdom Viridiplantae; phylum Streptophyta; class Magnoliopsida; order Poales; family Poaceae; genus Olyra; species Olyra latifolia. The sequence goes on from CM070523.1 coordinate 32,990,728, forward strand.
TGGCCAAAATTTTGGTCTACCGTTCAAATTTTGGCAAATTTGTGTTTTACTTTGCATGCACCCCCCAAAAATTAACTGAACCCATCGATATAAAAGCCAAAATGATCGAAAATCGATAAATTAATATCCATGGAGGTGACTGGTGCGACACGATAGGACGGCCACCCTAGCTTTGTTGGTTTTTTTTTTTTGAAAAAAATTTATGGGTTCTTGCTAACACGATCGTGTTCGGACTAGTTGAGCTTCTTTCTAAGCTTGGCACTGATGCCAACCAGAGCTGCGTCGGTTCGATATTTTTTTTGGGAATATTTTCGGTGCATAACCTACTTATCCACTCAGCCACCTATATCTATACCATCTGTCCGACGTAGCAAATTCAAGTAATACAGGAATCCATCCAATGCATTTTCGTGAACCAAAAGCTGATGAAAACAGCTATTTTCGTCCATTTGCCGAGGAACATACACACACAAAAATATTACCGACGAAATAAAATTTTGAAATCTGCGGGTGGCTAGTTGAGCTGACATGGCTTTAGTGTCGCTGGCTTGCTTATCCACTCAGCCACCAATATTTATACAATCTATCGGACGTGGCAAATCCAATTGTTTCCCTTATCTCATCACAGAATGTCACACAACATACACTTCAAATCCATCCCTTTACCATCTATGCATCGCCACAGTTGTTTCTCATACCTGGTTTGCTCTGTCATGCCACCTAGGCTCTATATTCAAGTTCATGTCTCAAGTGTGTAAGAGTCCAGTGGATCATCAACCCACCGATTTAGGATAATAGTATCCCGATCAAATAATAGTTTAGACCTAAGCATGTCTAAACAGGTTTTACCTAAGACTTATGAGTCCAAATGTTCATCTAGTAATTAAGATAGGGCAATTAAAGGACATTATATTCAAGGCAATCATGGCATAGGAGCAATCAGTCAAGGGACATAGCATGTATATAACCTGATTAAACAATTAGGGCATAGCTAACTCTAACAATAAGATAATTGTGACATATAATACAGCGTGCATTTTCATAATTAAAGTAAAATAATTTTTATAAAGCTGAGAATGAAGTATGAACTATGAATGGTAACTCGCCTTGACCATGTGTGTCGAAGTCTAGATCTTGATCTTCGAGTTGTCTTTTAGGATCCTCAATGTCTACATGTGAAATACATCCAATGAACAAATGACAACCAAATATGATGCATGGATGCAAATTACGTTGATGCATAGACAGCATTACTATACTGAAGAAATCTCATTTATGAATTTCTTAATTTGCTCATGATCATGAAGTTTACTTAAGTCTTCGCACGCTCATGGCTATCAGATATATCCTTCTATCTATAAATTTATATTATTCTTAATCATTTAATTAATATGCAAATATTATGCTTCGTCTCGAGGTGCATGCTAATGTATGCAATGCATGACAATATTCTTAAATACTCTTAATTAGGTTTCATAGTTTCAAAATACACTATAGACAAATAAAATATCTTTTCATTCTCTATTAGTCAATTGCTTGTCCTAGAGAGGTTTTCATATTTTTAATAATTTTATTTGTTACTGAAATATAGGGTTTAGTATTTTTATTAGGTTCTATACCTTCTGCAGTACTTATAAAAAAAGTTTCATAATTTTTAGAAGCTATTTACTATTTTAATTAATTCCTAATCGTGTACTGGAGCTGCAATAAATTAGAAAAACGAAAGCTATTTTGTATTTATGGGATACGGGCTGGCCTTGGGCTGCTACCCTACTAGCTCACGGTGGCCTTCGGCTCATGAGCGATTCCAGCCAAGAGCAGCCTTCGAACGCTGGGGGTATGATTGCACGTCTTCTATTTGGAGAACGCGTATTTCTATTGTTTACGTTTCCCCTTATTGCAGGTGTGACCAATGGCCCACAAGTCGGTCTCAGAGCTGCTGAATGCTCCTAATCCGTCCCGTGCTCATATTATCTAACCCCACGTGCCATTGAGTATATAGGTTCTATTAGCACTAAGCTAATCCATCTACTAATCTAATTACCAGCTACAGCGGCCTATCGTCTTCTACCTCTGGACAGGGCACGCAGCGGCCATGGAAGCTTCCGGCTTGTGACACGGCATGGCCAGGGGAGTGCCCGACGACCCGGGGAGATTGCAAAAATGGATTCCTCACGTCGGCCAGCACCCAATGGTGCCGATAGACCGGGCGACGGTGCGGTGTCGCGGCGGCGCCGCGAGTTCTTGTGGTGGCCGGCGGTGGCTAACGCGGCTACGACGAACTGCTGCTACAGAAACTAGAGCATGGATTCTATATCATCTAGGGACTATAAGGAACTACCTGAGCTAGTTGGCGAGACCGGGGGTAGGCTGGAGACTGCCGGCGACGAAGAAGACGGCGACGGCTGCAACAAGGTTCACGGCGACCGCGAGCTCCGGGTGCCTGTAGGTCACCTGCGTGGCTCGGGCATGTCAGGCATGACCACGGGGTGTTTTCTTTGCAAACAATTGAAGCCAAGCTCACCGGGGAGAGAGACTAGGGGCAACTCTCGGCCGGCGACGAACTTCGGATCCTCTAGCACTCTGCAGGGGCATCAAAAACCGAATCAGGCCGAGGACTAGGTAGAGGAGAGGAAGAGGTTCCGATCAGCACCAAGCACGGGCCAGGAAACTCACCAGGTCGGCGAGGCCATCACGCCGAAGTTTCGCGATGTTCGGGTTGGAGAAAGAAATGAGCAGGGAGAGCGAGGTTCGGGTGAGCTTTAAAGCCATGGTAAGAGATGCGGGAGCGAGAGAGAGGGACGGGACGTGTTCCACGACGCATTGCTGCGCCGGACGCTCGACGCGAGACCAAAGGGAGGGAGATGGGGTGAGCGGCCTAGGCGGCCGGGCTTGACTTTCCCGCCCTCCCGGCCAACGAGCGATTGACAGCGAGCGTGCTGTTGACGAGGGCCCTGCAGAAGCGCGGGGCGCGAGGCAGCGGTGCAGTCCCGGGGATCCTGCGGGCACAGCGGCGGCGGACTGGTCCGTACATCCAAGGGACAGAGGAACAGGAGAGCTACTATCACCTCCGAGCTGGGCCAAATGGGCCGGATTGGGCCGGCTCGAGTCGAGCTAGGAAGAGAGGAGAAAAGGAGAGCAAAAGCCAAAATTGTGCTACTGTGTTTTGAACTCCTAGATGCGAATTAATTTGGATTTGAATTTGGAATTGTTTTAAGGTTTGGGTTACTAAATTTCAAACCACAATAAGTTTTGAAAGTTTTTTTTAAGTTGCAAAAATGGGATGTTACATTTTGGTCCATCCCTACTCTCCAATACGCATTGGCTACTGTCGCCGTCCCTCACTAAGTGGACGTAAGGTTAGCTGTCTAGATGTATGGACTTGTAACCTAATAAAGTATTTATAGTAACAATAACCTTTTGCAGCCCATGATCAAGTAGTGATTATTCCACCATTAGCAGGGTTGTGTAAATGTTAGCATGTTCTAAATAACTAAATCCAGTAGTTTGGTTTTATTCATCAGGGCAAAGCTGAAACAAAAATTCACGATGTTGTTGCATGCCACATCCTTGCGTGCATACCCATTTGTTAACCTGGGCACCTTGCTAGGGGAACATGGTAGTTTGATTGGTTACCACTACCCTCGCATTTTTTACATCTGGCAAATCCCTTGCCTTTTATTTTTGAAAGAGAAATTTTTTTTTCGAAAGTGAAATCCCTAATATATTTTCACCTTCAGAAATATAGGTACCTACTAGCTGCTATATGCAGATATGCTCTTACAACATTGTGATCGATAACCTGCAGTCTCCAACAAAAATGCCAGATAAGATGATCAGAGCCTCCTAAGTATGACTTGCGCACCATGCTGAGGATGCAGCGTAAGTACTGTGTACGGTGCATGAACATACGAAGGTGACAGATGAAACTCGAAATGCTGCAGGATCATGCTCAGAGCCATCTTAGCTTCGAGCAACGCGAAGTTTTGGCCGATGCAAATCCTCTGGCCCCATCCAAATGGGAAGAATGCCAACTGCTGGTTCTTGGTCGCCTTGGAGATCCCTCCCTCGAACCTCTCTGGCTTGAACTCAAGCGCGTCCTTGCCCCATATATCAGGGCTGTGGTGAATCAAGATTATGGGCAGTTCAAGGACCACCCCTGCAGGGTATGTGATGCCTCCAATCTGCATTTCTTTGAATGTTCTTCGGTTTAGAGTGACCGCCGGCGGGTAGAGCCTGAGCACCTCATAAAATATCATTGTCACCTGGATAAAAAAAGCCTAGCCATAGTTAGGAATTAGCAAATCAAATTAATGCTTTCCGGCAGCAATTTCAGTACTACTTTTGATGTGATCATGTGCCACAAACACTTGCCGTTTTCAGTCGATTTAGGCCATCGAATGTGGGTTTGTCTCTGCCGAACTCGCTCAGGACCTCCTCCCTCGCTCGATCCTGCCACTCAGGATACATGCCTAGCAGGACGAGTGTCCATGTGAGCAGCACCGACGTGGTTTCCATCCCCGCGAAGTAGAAGAGCTTGCATTCCTCAATCACATCCTCCGTGCTCATCCTCATGCTTGATTTCCCACTGTCCATGTTCGACTGCAGCATCAAGCCAAGCAAGTCGTTGCCACTGACTTCGCCATTCTCAATGGCGTTCTCTCTCTTTTGGATCATCCCCTTTAGGATGCCTTCGATCTCTCGGTTTATCGCCTTCATTCTCCTGTTGTTTTCAGTTGGAAATAGACTGCGAAGCATGCACAACAGTTGTATCATAGGCTTTTATATATGTAGTTTAAATGAACCGGAAATACCAAGATCTACACTTGAGGGTACTCACAAAAAGCCTGGGATGAACATATACTTGACGGCCTTGATAAAGCGCTCGGCTTGCTCTGTCTGAAGCTGGAAGATCCTTCGTCCTTCCATGAAGCTGCTGCCGAACGCTGTTCGAGAGATCACGTCTCCGGTAAGGTTCTGAAACTCTGTCCATATGTCTAGTTCGTATGATCCATCAGAACCAGCTAGTTTACTCTCCCAGCGACCAATCAACTCGGCGCAGCACGAAGAGAAAGCCGGCAACATGCGCTGAAGATAACGTCAGTTAGCGTACACCTGTATACATGTCCTTAACTAATCACCTAACGGTAGTTAACATTAGCATCGTACCTTGAGCTTCTCGAGATGGAAAGCAGGGTTAAGGATCCTCCTGTGCGTCGCCCATTTCTCGCCGTCGTAGCTCGCAACCCCAAGGGCCAGCAACTTTCCGAGACGTTTGTTCGTGAATTTCTCGAAATGGCCAAACTTGTTGGATAGGATGTCTCTCACTAGCTCTGGCTCTGCGAGGAGCACCCTTGGGATTGGCCCAAACCAACTGATGGAAATGTTACCTACATGCAAGTTAATTATGTGCCACCGTCAGATTTCCAGCAGCTCCCTGTTGGGGATGCTGAGAGGGAAAAATGTGAACTTACATTTAAGATAGCTTATTTATTCCGGAAAGTACAATGTTTTTAGTGCAGCAGTAGAGGAAATTATTTGCCATTCTTTGGTACTCTGGTGGTCGACCGCCAGGAGACGTGGTCTTCTCAATGTAGATGTGACTATGCGACCGGGTGCTTTCTGAATTTGTTTATCTTTTTTGAGATTGGCTTTCGGATGTGTTGAAATTAAGAAAAGGATTCCAACAGTTATATGTAGACAGCAACAAGACGTAGAGATGGAGCCTAGAAGTAGGTAGTCAGTCGTCACCAGATTGGCCATTTCCATCCCTAGTAACTCCTAATATTTCACTGGTGCACATTATGTAAGAAAAGGTATAGTGTCTTTACAAATAGAATCGTTAGGTCAAAATACGGGTGCATCAGATACAGCCGAGGCTGTAGCACTAGTGATCTAATACTATGTCAGGTTCAGCATCTCCAACAAAGATTACAAGTTTCTCCTCTATAACACTATTCCCTAAAAACTCTATCCATCCTCTTAGAGCATCTCTAACAATAGCTGAAAAATACTGTTGATCTAACTTTATAGAAATAGAGTGTCTATTCAAGGAAAGAAGTCTTAGCATAGTGTAAAGTGTGTGAAGAAATTTTAGAGAATAGATAAAGTGTACAGAGAATAGTGTTATAGAGGAGAAATTTGAAGTGCTTACGGGAGATAGTCTAAAATTCTTTCAAATTTTATACGGTACTATAAAAGATTCCTTCCTCCACCAGAGACTATCTCTAAAAAAAAACAGTGTTTTGCAACTTCTATTGAAGATGCTTATTATAGCAACTTGTAAGAGTTTGTGTCGAATATATATACGAATAGGGTTATGTGGACTCTAAGTTGTAACAGGCAGGGAGGTTAGAGTTTTAGTCAGACTCTATATCCTAGGCCCTATATAAAGGGGTATTGCCATTGTAACCCGTCATAACGACTATGCTGTAGCATAGGGCACGTAGGGGGTCAGCGGCCGATCTGTGGCCGTGACCCAGATGGCCCTGTGTGCTTGTGTTGTTAGGGAGGAGCGTCCATAATCAGAGCTTCGTAGATGTAGACAGTCTTGCCGAACTGCGTTACCAGACATCGTGTCTCTGGTGTCGTCTAGACCTTGCATGGCGTTAAATTCCTAACAAGTGGTATCAGAGCTAAGTTGGCTATGCGAAAGATCTCTATGGAGGCACGAGGATCATATCTCTACATCGCGTTTGATAATGCCCTGTGACGCAAGGTGGTGTCGGACACTCCAGGCAGGGGGCTCGGACCGTTCGATGGGCTGCAGTTGGTGAGGATCAGCCAGATGTGGCGATCAGACTGACAAGGTGGCTGGGAAGTCGACGCGGCAGTAGTAGTGGAGACTCCGGCTTAGGATCAAACTAGCAAGGGCCAGACATGGAAGGCATCCGGATAGCTTGGAATGGTGGAAATCGTAGGCAGCGATGTGATCATGTACGTGCAGCATAGGACGCCATCATGGCACTAGGGCAATTATGTGTTGGTGATGTGGATGACCAAGGTGCAACATGTTCGTGCATGAGGTGTGCTTTGGCATGCAGATAGCGTGCAGGGATGCGGCGAGTCTGAGGCCAAGTTAGACTCATTGGGCGGCTCTCAATAATCAACTCAAGTCCGAGTACATGGATGTTCGCATAGGACAATGTCGAGCTTCTTGTGGTAAAGTCATATTCGACAAGATGGAGTTTGTGTTGAATATATGTAGGAATAGGGTTACGTGGACTAATAATGCAGGAGAGGTTAGAGTTTTAGTCGAACTCTGTATTTTAAGTCCTATATAAAGGGGCACTGCCGTTGTAACCCGTCATGACGACTATGCTGTAGTACAGGGCGTGCAGGGGGTCATTGGCCGACCTGTTGCCCGATGTGCTTGTGCCGTTAAGAAGGATTGCTCGTAATCAGAGTCCTGCAAATGTAGATAGTTGTGTCGAACTATGTTACCAAACATCGTGTCTCCAATATCTTCTTGATCTTACATGGCATTAAATTTCTAATGAGATTGTTAGGTTTAGTCCTACATTAGTTATTGGTTGTGGAGGAGCACAACTTAAAAGGTAAGGCATCTTTCACTCATTAGGCTAGTGTTTTGTGTTAAGTGAGCTTAGGATCTTGGTTGCAGCTTCGGTTGGATTTGTGAATGTAGCAGGCCCAATTGGACTTAGGGCCAGGTCCATCTGTTGGTCTTCGGGGGCCAGGTCTATGTGTTGGTCTTCGGGAGAGCCAGATCATCGCTGCGGGGCGTAAGATGGTTGAATGATCACAGCGGGACAACCTGACGGTCCATATATCCCCTGCTCGAACAAAGTAACCTACGCCTTCTTCTACCCCGTTCACAGCGAGTGAAACGCAACCAAGTATACGCAAGCTGCATCTAGGGGTGCGTTTTTTTGCGCGTTGCGGCGCGGTCGCGGCGCGTTCCGCAGGCGCGGCCGCAACTTTTGACCGCGCCGCGACCGCGCCGCGCCGCGCGTTCGAACGGTGCCTAGATCTAAATCAATTGAAGTGTCGCGTGCACAGTTGCGACTTGTGGCTAACCAAGAAGATCTTTGGGAAAAATATAATTCGCGCACCGTGCTCCTTGACAATGTTGTGGACGAATGGCAGCACGCGAGGAACAATGTCGTGGCACGGAGGCATGGGCCTGGACCGCGCCTCGTCGTTGAGCCGGAACGTCTCCGTGAGGTCGCCGTCCGGGAAGCGGTACGCCGTGCCGCGGAGCCCCTGCTCCCGGAGCGCCCGGTCAAGCCGCCGGGGCCGCAGCCAGCACCTCTCCATGGCCCGAGAAACCGCCCAGACGACGAGCACGGCAGGAAGCCCGTAGAGCAGGTTCCACCGCGACGTCGGAGAAGAAGCCTCACCAGCAGGTAGCGTCGACGTTGCTGCCGCCACGGCCTCCACTGGTTTCATGGTGCTTAGCTTGTGCTCCTCTGAGGCAAACCTGCAGCTGTTGGTGTGTAGTGAGCGGCTGAGGCAGTAAACGATGGAGCATTTTATCGGCATTGGACGTGTTGTCATAGGTGCGTTGTTTGGCGTCGCATGCATTTTCTTTTCTTTTCTTTCTTTTTTTCTCCCGTAAGATTTCTTGCCGGCCAAGCGTTGGGCTTGTGGAAAAAGACGTGCCACAAAAAGGACAAGAAACACCCGGTTTTGCTGCTTGGATTGACAAGGTGTGGCACAGATCCGCGCAGATGTCTACAAAGACTACACAGCGCTACTCGCTTATGCTTGTCGTAAATCTGGAAGTTGCTTTCGTGGTTCCATTTCCATGTAGTCAGGGCATCGTCACATGCTGCGTGATTTTGCGTACACTACCTATACCTCCTAATTAAATGCTGATTGTTCACTTGAGCTTGCCTGTTGAGCAAAGAATTCTTGCGAGTTCCTGTATACGAGGACCATGGACAATTGGACATGGAGCCTGTCGTGGTAATAGTAATATTAACGCGCTCTGGGCCGGCCTACAATAGTATCAGGCCCAGTTTGCAACCGCGGAGGCCTTGAGCTTTTCTAATGAAGCGGTTGAGCGGATAGGCTAATTTTTTTTTAGAAATGACTAAAAAACTCCTAGAATATATAAAAAAAATTAAAATTAAAATTTTACATGCGTGGAAAATAATAAATAAAGAATAAGGGGGGTGGGAAAGAAAAAAAAACCAACTACCTCCTTACCATTCTCGACGGATTGATCAGATCCTGGCAGCTCAATCAGCCCTATACTGATTTTTACTCGTTGCAGCATCCACGTTATCTGCTGATAGCCAACTTCCGCACAGAGATGTTTTGACTAGCTTAACGTAAGGATTATGAATTATATCTTTTTCTAGAACTAAAACACTTTGGCTTCTCAAAGCGAACGGCTTTACAAAACTGTTAAAGCCCAAATGGGTCAAATGTTCTAGCTTCATGAAACCACTTTTAAAAACTCTCAAATCCCAACATTAGTTTCAGCTTGGCCATTAAGCCACAATCGAACAAAATAGCCACAATCGCAAAGAAGATGACCCTCAACAGTCACTAACTTTTACACAGCGCGTTATCATAGACGGTTCTAAAAGCTCATCATTGATCATTGACGGTTTTTGAACCATTAATTTAACGCATGCAATGATGCAAACAACATGAATGGTTTTGAACCATAAGTGAAAAGCTCTATCACAGACATTCAAATAAAGAACAGTATGCGATTGATATGTGTACCAAAGCCAGACGGTTTTTAACCAGAATCGTGATAAAAAAAAAACCATTTGTGATATATGAACCTGTTACACTTCTGTCAATATAATAATATATCTGATGGTCAAGGGCATTGAAAAGACTATCTTGCCCAACATCTCTTCTTCCACTTCTCTCCATTCTAATCTCTCTCCTCATACCTAGCTAGCGGTGGCAATCGGGTCGGATACTTCCGGGTCTAGCCTTCATGGACCCGGACTCAAGACCTGATATGTGGACCCGGACCCAAAGTCAGTCATGGGTCCAAAGACGGACCTAGACCTAGACCTGACGGGTACCTAGACCCGACTAGGTATTCGAGACCCGAAACTAGCATATACAGAAAGCATGTACAGAAAGTAGGCGAGGGTTTTAGTCCTCCACCGGACTGAGTCTGACGCCCACCGGACTGGTGGGCGGACTAAGTCCGGTGCCCAACGGACCGAGTCCAGTGGAGTCCAGTGCCGAATGCACATCTAGAGAATCTCCAACGGACTGGGTCCGATCGCCACTGGACTGAGCTTGCAACGTAGAAATGAAGAAGAGAAATCTAACCCCGAAAGATGTAGCACGCGAGCAGTGGAGCGGGACAGGGCCAGCAGGCGAAGGGCAGTAGAGCAAGATAGGGCCAGCGGAGCCAGGAGGACGACGGTGGCCGGCGTCCACAAGGTGGCGGCGTCGGTGGAGATGCGGCGACGGTGGAGATGCAATGCAGCTGGGAGGATGGCGGTGGATCCGGGAGGATGGCGGCGGATCCTAGAGGACGAAGCAGATCCGGGAGGATAGCAGCTGATTCGAGGATGATTTGAGTGGAGAGAATGGAGGTGGAGGAGCTGAGGGATCAATTTGTGGTGGAGGAAGTCATTGGAGAGGGCCCAGACGGCGGTGCCGGCAAGGAGGAGGAGGCGGCGCCGGCTCGAGCTAGAGAGAGGAGAACGGGAAGGAAAAGAGAAAATGGAGAAGAGAGGGAGGAGTAGGAGGGTAAGATAAGGACAGAGAAGGTAGATGGACGGCTGGGATTAAACGACAGAAGAGAAGATTTGGAAAATACACACACGGGCGAGGGTTTCAGGCCTACCTTGGACTGAGTCCAGTGCCCACCAGCCGAATTGAACGCACATCTGGAGAATCTCCATTGGACTGGGTCCGGTCACCACCGGACTGAGTATGATGGAGTTTAGTACCGAACGCATATCTGGAGGATCTCCGTCGGACTGGGTCTGATGAGATCCAGTACTACCTTTTAGGTCCGGGTCTAGGTACCCATAGGTCCAATTTAAGATCCAGACCTAGACCCGAACCTGGACCTAGACCTTAAGCCAAATACCCATGTGTTCAGAGTTGGACCCAGATTCGGATCCGTCTAGTCAGGTACCCGCGAGTACCAGGACCTAAGGGTATTTTTTGCCATCCCTACTCCTACCGAGTGGAGGCCCAATCTCAAGATGGTAATGTACACCTATAGCACTGCCAAGATGCTACATCACATCTACAACGATGTTGCCATGGCCAAGACATTTGAGGGCCTAGCTGGTATACCCCAATGATAGGTTCAAGGGTGTCGGTTGATCCCAAGTGCATATATATAAGGAAGGGTAAAGGGATGTCTCCACCAATCCATTGCTAAGGTTCAATGCGATGCTCTTGAGAGCTTTCCATGCTATAATGTAGCTGTAAACAAACCAAAAATATAATTAAAAAACAAAATTCCATCATGTTCTTGAGTTATTCTGAGGATCTTGTGTAACTTAAGTGTTTGCCTCTTCTCCTTCTAAATTCTATTGCACTTGCTGGTTTTTTAGATTAAAACGTATAAGGGGTTGAGATAATGCAATGCAACCCATCAAAAACCATAAGACTCATACAACCAAAACTTGAGTTTTTTGCTATGATTTTTTTGCTAGGACATGTGGAATAGTAATTAGAGTCACTTTGATCTCAAAGATACCATGAGCAAGGTCTAGATCAAGTTCTTACTCTCCTTGCCTTATTTTGATGGTTTTGGTTTCCTTGCTCGTAGCTTGTGGTTTCATTATCCTTTTGCTTATTGCTCGGATTAGGCGATTCTTATTGGGTTGACTTCATGACTTCCAGATCTATTTTCAATAATGTTTTCATAGGGTTTGGAGCCACAATTTGAGATCCGTGAAGGTTTTTTCGAGCCCCTGTTGTTTAGTTCGAGGTCTTGAGCAATAGGGTTTGTGAATTTCATATCTTTTTTTCTTGGTGATTCTATTGAGGTGATTCTTTTTTTTGTTTGTTTTATAACTTCCCAATATGCTTATGGTAAAGTTTTCTTAGGCACTTAAGCTATGGCTTTAAATCTATGACCATTATGTCAAGCCTCTGTCCTACTATGTCCTACTATCTAGATTCGTTATTTCATTTCTCTCTTGGTTGGAGGCTTTCTTGCTGCGTTTCTTGGTTGGCCTTAGGTATAGATATCTTCAATAGCTATTTAAGACAAGGTTAATCATTTTATTTGGATCTTGATATGTTCTTGTTAGCTTTGATAGCTATGTTAGGTATGTTTCATCTTTTATTGAAGAAAGTATCAAGATACATTTGGCGTATATTCAAATCCCTTCTACCATCATACCAGTTTTACATACTTAACCCAAATTTTTCCATAAAATGAATGACATAATCCATGTGCGCTGGAACCTACAACCTAGAGATCACTTGATGTGGGGAGGCACACCCAACCCCTACGACATACCACACCACCACTAGGGCTAGAACTGCAGAGACCCCCAAGACCCCGCTTGGCCTGGGCACATCCTAGGGATATCACCGGAGCCAGGGCCGCGCAGGAGCCATGACCTCATGTGGCTCGGGCACATCCTGGAGGCCAGAACCTCACAAGAGCTCCCAAGACTCTACACGATCTAGGTGCACCCCTAGGGCTAGGACTACACAGGAGCCAAGACCCCACGTGGCTCTGGCACATCCTAGGGGACACCCCTAGTGCTAAAACCATGTAGGAGCCCCCAATACCCCATGCGATCTAGCCTTACCCTTCAAAAAAAACCACTAGGTCTAGAATCGTGTGAGGGCCAAGACTCCACAAGGTTCTGACACAACCCCAGGGGACGCCCCTAAGGCTAGAACCAAATGGGGTCCCCCAAGACCCTGAGTGGCTCGGGCACATCCCTAGGGAACACTCTCAGTGAGCCAGGATTTTGCGGGAGCATGCAATACCTTGCATGGCCTGCATGCATCCCTGGTGACACCCCAAGGCCAGGACCACACAGGAGCCTCCAAGACCTCGTGTGGCCTGGGCGCATCCCTAGGGACACCCCTAGGGTTTGGACTGCGCAAGAATCCCCAAGGCGCCACGCAGCCTAGTGGACGGATCCAACTAAAGCTGGCTTGCGAAAAGGGAGCTAGGACAGTCAAGACGCACAAAAGCGAGAGTCAAAGAAGAAGCGCTACCATCCAAGTAGGGGCAGTATCGACAAAAGCCTGTAAAGCCAAGAATAAGACAAACCGACGACAGTGTAGAATAGGACAAACCTGACACAATTAGATAGAGGCTAAAAGGCCGAAAGCCCCACTTAGCCCTCACTTTGTGAGGACCAAACTAGGGGCAGCAGAGTCCTTTCGCAGCAAAAGACACTAGAGCCTTTGCTTTAGCGGCCCGACTAAGGGCAAGAGGGGCATTTCCTTATATTAATTAGACTTCTTGGCCCTGGCAGTATATAAGACTAAGGGCAAGAGGGGCATTTCCTTATATTAGACTTCTTGGCCCTGGCAGTATATAAAGTCTTTTCCTAGCATCCTAGGGCCATCCCAATATAAGGGGCATAGCATGTACATTGTAGGAAAAAACTTAAGATTCAATAGTACAATATCCACTTTGAACATTTTTCGACTCTAGCTTGCGCTCCCTTTCTCGATCATCCTCGAGGAAAGTGCCCTAGCCTCCACTGGGGGTGCCTCCGAAGTTCACTGTCAAGGTCGTCCCTACGACATCAACTAATCATAGTTTGCTCCATATGTACCTATATGAACCATGATATCCACACATCAACTTATAATTTTCCTAAAAATACTACAAATCGATTCATCTTGAAGTACTGTACAAAAGACAAAGGGACCTATGGCCATTGGATCGATGGATACACTGAAATGCTCAAAACATAAAAATGTATTGCTTGAGAATTGAACTGACCTTTTTTTAGCCAAAGGGCAGGAGCAATGCTGTTCCATTAGAGTAAAGGGGTGCACTGTACAATGTGCAACAGAGAGATACATTGGGAGAGAGGGGGCTAGCTAGGGGATGCTACTAAGGATGGACCAAATTTTGCCAAAATTTGCCGAGTGCCAACCAAAAAATTTTGTTCTTGTTTAAATTTCATCAAACTCAGAAATGTAAAGTCAAATAAATCCAAAACCAATTCTAGTCAGATATGCCCAATTGGTTCGGTGGTAATAACGTCCTATGTAGAGAAGGGGTGGTTGCATGCTCTAACCTCCAAAACGCTATTATCTCAATTTTTTTGTTTGGAGTTTATAATTTTAAATTTTGTTGCACCTAAAAATTCCGAGATTTCTAATTACTGGCGAATTTTGCCCTTACTGGACCCCTGTAAAGTTTTCAAAACGAAAGTTTTCAACGTTGAGACTTAGAGCAACCCTCCCCTAGAGGCCAGAGGAGAGTGTATTCCCGAGTTCTAGCTACCAGCTGTGCAACTGAAATAGGCGTTTATTCAGATTGAATCCAATGCAACATTGAAATGACGCTTTCCTTGGACAAATGACTCGACTCTCAAGGACTAAAATGATCCAACTCAGACGGATGATCCTGCCCATTCAGATAATTCTGCCTAGCAAGATATCTCATGAGAATCCATTAGAATCTTTTTGAAAAGCAAAATCCAAACTCAATCAAACCAAAATGTCAATTATTCGTCACAATACATGAGATGACCTCCACAAGCCCTCACACTGCCTCCAACATGCGTGCCATGTAAGATCATCAGAGTTTCCTGAGTACAACTTGTGCACCATACTGAGGATGTAGTGTAATGACGGTGTATGGTGCATGCACATACACAGGCGACAGCTGAAACTCGAAATGTTGTAGTATCATGCTCAGAGCCATCTTGGCCTCGAGCAATGCGAAGTTTTGGCCGATGCAAATCCTCGGCCCCCAACCAAATGGGAAGAATGCCTGTTGGTCCTCGGCTGCCATGGAAATTCCCTGTGCGAACCTCTCTGGTTTGAACTCAAGCACGTCCTTGCCCCATATATCAGGGTTGTGGTGAATCAAAATTATTGGCAGTTCAAGGGTTACCCCAGCAGGGTATGTGATACCTCCAATCTGCATTTCTTTGAATGTTCTTCGGTTTAGCGTGATCACCGGCGGGTAGAGTCTGAGCACCTCATAAAGTATCATCGTCACCTGGATAAAATTTTGAAATCTATGAGTAGTTAGACACTATATATCAATGGCCAGTCATACTACTACTTCTGATGTAACCTAGAGATTACAAGTGTCACATATACTTGCCGTTTTCAGTCGACTTAGGCCATCGAAAGTGGGTTGGTCTCTACCGAACAAGCTCAGGACCTCCTTCCTCGCTCGATCCTGCCACTCAGGATGCATGCTTAGCACGACGAGTGTCCATGTGAGCAGCACCGACGTGGTTTCCATCCCTGCGAAGTAGAAGAGCTTGCACTCCTCAATCACATCTTCCGTGCTCATCCTCAGGCTTGATTTCCCATTGTCCATGTTTGACTGCAGCATCAAGCCAAGCAAGTCGTTGCCACTGATTTCACCGTTCTGAATGGCGTGCTCTCTCTTTTCGATCATTACCCTTAGGATGCCTTCTATCTCCCGGCTTATCTCCTTCATTCTCCTGTTATTTTCAGTCGGAAAGAACCTGCAAAACGTAGCAGTTTTGTCATATGCAGCTTCAAAGAAGTAGAAATATCTACATCATGTGGACTACATGTATACTTAACAAATAATAAATTCTATGGGAGGGTGCTCACAAAAAGCCTGGGATGTACATATACTGAACTGCCTTAATAAGTCGCTCGGCTTGCTCTGCCTGAAGCTGGAAGATCCTCCGTCCTTCCATGAAGCTGCTGCCAAACGCCGTCCGGGAGATCACGTCCCCCGTGAGATTCTGAAACTCCTGCCAGATGTCTAGTTCATACGATCCATCAGAGCCAGTCAGTTTACGCTCCCAGCGGCTGATCAGGTCGGTGCTGCACGTAGAGAAAGCCGGCAGCATGCGCTGAAAATTAACTTTCAGTTTAGCGCACAGCTATGTACATGTGCCTAATTAGTCAGTTCATTCCGGTAAGATCGTACCTTGAGCTTTTCGACATGGAAAGCAGGGTTCAGGATCCTCCTGTGCTTCGCCCATTTCTCGCCGTCGTAGCCCGCAACCCCAAGAGCCAGCAACTTTACGAGTCGTTTGTTCGTGAATTTCACAAAATGGCCAAACTTGTTGGATAGGATGTCTCTCACTAACGCTGGTTCTGTGACAAGCACCGTGGGGATTGGGCCGAACCAGGTGATGCAGATGTTGCCTACAGCAAGTTCAACGTTCTGTAACGTTAGAGATGGAAACTGTAAACCTACATCTAAGAAAACACTTTTGCTAGCCGTCAGTCTAAAAATTTATTTGATTTTAGTCGATGTGACAGCCGTCCATCTGGACTTTACGATTGATGAGCGGGTTCGGGATCCAGTTTGCATTTAGGTCCCAGCCTGTTCACTTTTGATTTTCACTTGAGGGCATGACTCATGAGCAATGGCTGGCTCCCACACTGGAATTCTCTTGCGTCATGCAGGACGAGTAGAGGAGGGTCCACATATCATAAACATTGGACTTAGCAAATCACCTAATACACTTCTTTAGTGCTACGAATCATCAATTTTTTCTTTCAAGGCAGACATGACCAATACTTTCTAAACTTGTTCTTTTCTTTAGATTGTTTTCGGAAGAAATTTAGTATTCTAAAACCTATAGACAACAACAGGAAGAAGATGAGTCTCGGAACAGGATAGAGTCGTAGTCAGCATGAATGGCGTCATACTGTGGACATTTCGTTTGCTGTAGCACGCAATAATTCACAACACTAGTCAAACGCGTCAAGTTCAATGTACACGTCGGAAGCATATAGTATTTGACTAAAAATCTAAGAAATCTAGCCTTGATCGATTCCGCCCAAAACTGATCATATGAACCCACCGGCATTCACAAGCTACAGAGATTGATCTAAATCAATTGAGATGTTGCATGTGGACGGGAAAAAAAAAACCAAGAAGAAGATCAGCGGCCACAATAAATTAGCTCGCGTACCGTGCTCGTTGACAGTGTTGTGGAGGAACGGCGCCACCCGGGGAACAATGTTGTGGCACTGCGGCATCGGCCTGGACCGCGCCTCCTCGTTGGCCCGGCGGTTCTCCATGAGGTCGCCGGCCGGGAAGCGGTACGCCGTGCCGCGGAGCCCCTGCTCCCGGAGCGCCCGGCCGAGCCGCCGGGGTCTCAGCCAGCATCTCTCCGCGGCCTGGTAAGCCGCCCAGACGGTGAGCAGGACAGGAAGACCGTAGAGAAGGCTCCACGCCGATGGAGAACTCTCGCCTACCAGTGACGTTGCTGCCACAGCCTCCATTGGTTTCTTGTCGATTAATGTTCTGTGCTCTTCTCAGGCAACCGTAACCGTGAGTGAGTGTGTAAGAGAGCGGCATAAGGGCTACGCGGCTGATCCTAT
Organism: Olyra latifolia; assembly: GCA_036346145.1. NCBI lineage: Eukaryota > Viridiplantae > Streptophyta > Magnoliopsida > Poales > Poaceae > Olyra > Olyra latifolia. The sequence goes on from CM070523.1 coordinate 33,008,176, forward strand.
CCATAGTTCCATCGGCGCAGGGCGAGTCGACGGTGATAGGCCTCGCTTTGTCCTCTTATATTAATTGATAGATAGTACTTCTCGGCGAGCTGGCGGCCACGGACGAGGCCCGCGGAAATAGATGCGCCACACAAGAATTTTTTTTTTATATTTAATTATATTCGGAAATAAATAAATGATATTCAGTTTTAAAAAAATAAATAAATAGACTGCTGTCGCCCGCCTGTCGGGCAGGAAGTTTGAACCGCCCTCCGGTCGGGCGAGATATAAAAAATCGCCCAACGGTTGGGCGACCTTTGCCCTCGCCGGCCCAAGCCCGAGGTGGAGCAAAGTCCGCTCGATGGAACGGCGAGATAAATGAACCGCCCGTTGAACGGGCGGGCTTTGCTCCCACCTCCTCACGTGGCAGAGGCCAAAATCGCCTCCCAACCAGGCGGTAAGTATAGTCCGCCTCACGATAGAGGCGAGATTCTGCAATTTTTGGAATTTTCAAAAAAATAAATTATGTGACTTTAGAATAAAATAAGTGATGTATCATGAAAATAAAACTAAATAAATGGAGTCCCAAAGATCGTTTCAAAATGTAAGTCATAATAGGTCGCCATATCGAACCAAATTTTTTTTTGCTTACCCAAAAAAATTTTGCAAATATAAAAATGCCCATTGTTGTAACCCAAAAACAATAATACCCTCCATCATGGTTTGGTAGCTAAAGACAGCATATATAACTACATAATATATTATATATGTTATATATAATAATAGTTAATATATAACATATGTATGATATATATTATATATAAAAGTATATATATTATCGATTATATATGGCACATTATTTGGTCTATGTAATATTTAAAAATAATAATATGGAAATAATGAATAAGTTTATTGAGACTTTTTATATTAATAATTATTCGAAAATTAAATAAATAGATAGAACAATAAACCGTTATCTGGTTGGGCGAGATTTAATCATAAACCCTCACATGCCGTGTTGAAGAAAAGCACTCTCAGAAATTTTTATTCTCGGGATTACAAGGATGTTCCTCTTGAGTACAACGGGATATTTCCCTTCTTGATAGCATCAGTCCGGCCTCCCTTGCACGACGTGCCTCTCGCTTTCTCTCCTTTCGGCCTCTCGTGCCACAGCAGCTTGGCGTTCGGCGTCCTCTTGTTGCTTCGGTACTCTCTCTGCGAACTTTAAACTCCTCCTGCTCCTCCTCATATTGGCGCCGTCGAACCATTGCCTCTTCCAACGGACCTCACGCTCGATGTGTTTCTTGTGTTCTCCGATTGCTCGTGTCTAGCCACCGCCGAAATCGCATAGAGGTAGGGAGACTATATGTTAAGCAGAAGAACATAAGTCAAGACAAATCACATGAAGCACATAAGACTATATGTTAATCATGCGAGGATAGGGTGAGCAAGTACCTTTGGGCGCCGCCAAAGGCAACCTTGGGTGGATCGTACTCGTAGTTTGCACACATGAAGAACCTCCTTCCGTAAGTATATGAGAAATCTTCGTCGGATTGAACAAACTTGCAAAGGTCACCGCATGAAGCACATTGGAACATTGACCCTTCGACACGGTGGTATTAAACTTGCTTTGGGACGGTCCTCGAGTCGAGGTGCCATTGCTCGTTACAACTAGATTTATGCAGTGTATGGGCTGGAGTAATATGTGAGATTGAGAGAAACTTGGGCCTTGCAGGGACTCGGAGGCGGAGGAAATAAATAGCCAAATGCGCTTTCGGTGCATGGACCGAGTTCATCCTGCTGCTGCTGCTGCATTTGATGTGATTGGACGGTGTCAGGCGGGACTGTTGGTGAGCAGTGCCCCGCAATTATTGCTGTGACCGGTGTCCGTCGAATGCTGGCGGTCGGCGATGCCGCAATTATTGATGGATCTTGATCAGGCGATGTGACCGGACGCTGAAAAGAGGCTGATCGTCGAGCGGCATGCAATTTTAGCGATGAAATTAAAACAAGTGGCTAAAGTGGCGGCCAAATTTGTCTTTGAAAGCGGTAATTCGGACAAGACTCATTCCTAGGCAATAGCATTCAGCCGCGCGCTACTCCACCTTGTTATCTTGGCGACTTTCTTTGCCGATGGAATGAACGACGGAGATTCTGCCATGTCAACGTGAACAGTTAATTAATGATAATTAGGAGCTAATTTAATCAGGTGCTGATAATGACGTAACACCCTATATAGAGAGAAAGGAGGCATCACCGCTCTTTGCCTCTGGTCCCCTCATTGACCCTAAATATTACCGTCCTATTTGTAATAAATACCGTAATCCTAGCCTAAATATGAAACTATTAAACGGCTATTTTTAGCCTAAACCCTAACCTACAATAAATATTACCGTGCTATTTCTAGCCTCAACCCTAATCCTAGCCTACAAATTACGCGACTATATTTAGCCTAAACCCTATCCTAAATATTACCCTTTCTATATATAATGTAACATATACTAAATTCATATGACTATCCTACCAAGTTTTATCAAATAAATTTTATACTACATAAAAAAAAATACCTGTGAAATCGACGAATCGCTCATGCTTGCTCTTCTCTCCAACTTCCTCTCGGCTCTCGGTTCTTGAGAATGGCGGCGATGCCATGGCGGCTGCTGGCCTAAAGGGACAAATTTCGCTTGGATGGCGGGATTTCCGCCGTTCAAATATCGCCCAACGGTCGGGCGGATTTTTGAGCTTAAAACTTCGCCGTTAGGCGGCGGATTATTCTCGGCTTGCAAATCTCGCCTCCCATCGGCGGTTATTTAGCCCACTCCACGCGGGCGACGCGAGCAAATCCCGCCCGTTGGTCGGGCGGATTTTTCAAATCTCGCCCGACGGAGGGGCGGTTTAAAGTAGTTCGATTTTCTCGCCCAACGGGCTGGCGACGGGAGTCTATTTTTTTATTTTTTAAAAATTGAATATCATTTATTTATTTTTGAAAAAAAAATAAATATATATAAAAAAAAATTCCGCCACACAATGACACAATGGGCAAGCAAAGCCCGAATTTGCTGCTTGCATCGACAAAGCAGATGTCTTCAGCAGTACCACACAACCCTGCTCGCATATACTCGTTATAAATCAGGATGTTGCTTTCGTAGCTTCATTTCCATGTAGCCAGGATACTGCCATTTGCTGTGTGCAGAAAAGCACGAGCCTACATCTAGGGCTAGAAAACATGCACGTGGCTCGTGGCTCGGTTTGGCTTCCTCGGCTAGATAGAAAGACCCGAGCCAAGCAAACTTTTTGGCTCGTCAAAATTCGAGTCAAGAAGCTGCCTGCTCGCTCGTGAGCTGCTCGTTCAATCGGTCAGGCCTAGAAGTCCTGCACCGCCCCCAAGGCCAGGCCTAGCCTCCTATGCCTAGCCTAGTCACCCACTAAGCCAGAAGCCTAGATTGCTCTCCAATGCCCCATTGCCCGTAACCGTAAAAGTTGGTAACTCCTCCCCTACCAGTAGTATCCTCTAAATTCTATAATGAGCTCTATCATTTTTCTTGAAATCACAGCCAATGTATAAGAAAATATACTAAATCCTGATATCCACCTAAAGAAAGATGAACCAAGATGAAAATCATACCCAAGAGACCGTGTAAAGGGCTAGGTGAATAGTGGGCTGTGATGAATGAGAGTTGATGGGCCAGTGGCGTCACCACATGGAGAGGGCGCTACGGGAGAAGGTGGTCAAGCTAAGGTCATAGAGGCCACCAAAAGAGAGATGAACCGAGATAAATCATAACCAAGAGAATTGTGTAAAGGACCAAGTATGTAGTGGATTGTGATAGACGAGAGGCGAGAGCAGATGGGCTGGTGGCGCTTGTTTAGGTGCTGACATTGCTTAAAGATAAAGGAGATGCAGTGGCTTCGTGCATATGGCTGAGGAAGGGGAATTAGGCTAGGAAAAGGGGCGCCCTAGCACCAGTGCAGCGCATGAAGTGAGGCAGAGGAAGGGTCGCATTGGTTGAGGAGGTGCCTCGCCAAGCTTGTCGTGTTCGCACTAGGTGGATGGTGAAGCAAAGGAGAGTTGACTTGCAGTCGAGAGAAACGGTTAGATGTTAGGGTGTGGGAGGGTCAACATAGGAATGGAGGATCGATGCTCAGAAGTGGGAATGACATGGGGAAGCGATGGTAGCACAAGGAATGGGGAGGCTGGGTCGGCACTAGGGAACAAGAGGGGTTAGGGTTAGGGGTTGTGGTGGCTGGTTTATGGTTGGGCTATTAGGTCACGCTGGTTAGGGCTGTTGGGCTATGCCTTATGTGGGTTGTTGTATGGTTGTTTGGTTTTAGTGGTTACAAAACCAAACCAAGCCGAACAATATTGAAATAAAAAAATAGAAAAGTGAAATATAAAGTAATTATTGAATTAAAAGTATAATAATGAGAAATACTTAGAAAAGGTATACTGTTTTATGCCAATTCAACGGTATAGGGCGCAACTGTCTGATTGCATGGCTCATTCACTGCTCCACGGCTCTGCTTTCTTTAGCCTCGAGCTTAGGGTTGCAGCTGTTGCTACATGCATTTGGTGGGCTCCAGTCGGAGTGACCGACCAGTAAGAGAACAACACAGAGAGAGCGGCTCAAGAGTGGTCCAACCTGACGTTCAAGGAAGTGTTCCACTTGCATGCAGCCCTTTGATTCCCAGTCATTTGTACCAGAGAGATTGCCATGCAGCAGCTAATCAATGGGCAGGTTATAATGTTTGTTTATTAGGACATGCTGCTAGCAAGAAGACAACTCAGAGTTTAGAGAGTGCTACATAGATATGTGTGGTAGCTAGAGTACAATTAGTACCAGTTTGTCTCTCAATGATATATGAAACCTGGTATTTGACCATGTGTGATTCTCGACAATACTTGATGCTGGATGATACCTAAAGCTTGATGTACCGATACTCGACGATATCTAATACTCAAAGAGCTTGACAATATGCAAAGCTAGACGATGCTCGATACTCGATGGTACTGAAAGCTTGATGATACTAGATATGTGATGATACTTGAAGCTTAGCGATACTCAAAACTTGACAATACCTATCCCGATACTTGATGATATTTATGATACATGCTCATGATGTTTGATACTTGATGATATCTGATACGCAATAAAACCTTGTCCGATACACGACGATACCTAATTGATACTCCACACTTGATGATACTCGATACTTCATAATTTTCGATAGCCGATGATTCATGATATCCGTGGTACTTGATACTTGATGGTACCAACATGATACTCAACACATCGATGATACCTACATGGTACATACTCGACAATACCTATCTCATACTTGAGGTACCTATGCGATACTTGACGTACCTACTTGATACTTGGTGATACCTACCCGATAACGACGATACTTGATACTCGATGATAATCAATACTCGTTGACCCCGAAAATTGCTAATACCCAAAAGTTGCTAATACTTATTGATACTCGACAATACCTGATATTACTTATTGATACATGACGATACTACTAAATCAAACTTGTTGAAACTCAAATGATATCTGATGATACTTATTGGTACATGTTGATAGTCTTATATGGTGCATGCCTATTGAAACTCAATGATACTTGATAATACTCAATGATATATGCTTGACGATACCTGATACTCAACAATAAACGATACTTTACGATACCTGACCCTATACTCAACGATGTCAACCCAATACTGAACAATACTTATGATAGTTGCTCATGATAATCGATACTCTCGATGATACTTACCATACCTGCTCATGATATTCGATACTTCGTGATAGCCAACCTCGATACTCAACGTTACCCGATTTGGTACTCCACTGTACTGAACCCAATATGGGATTGTACCTGTGTTACTTGCTCATGATGTCTGATACTTGATGATACTTCATACTTGGCGATATCCAATACTCTATGATGCCCGATACCTGATACACGATAGTACATACATGATAGGCGACGATATCTAAAACTTGATGATACTCAATATTTAATGATAGGCGATGCTCAACAATACCCAATACTCTATGATACCCGAAGCTCAATGATCCTTGATGCTCAATGATACTCTTGATAGTCAACGATACCTGATGCTCAATAATATCTAACTCAGCGATGCTCTATACTTGATGATACTTATGCTCAAAATGCATAACACTTGTTGACATGTAAAACCTAAACGTTAAGACTTGCCATAATTACATAAAAAGGAAATAGAAAAAAGAAGTGCGCCCATTCCATATGCATGGGGTTGGACTCACCTACAATCAATGCAATTAGCCCACGTCTACCAAACACGTGCATGCTTTGTGGGGAGCTATCCCGTTGGAAGAGGTTTGGATGGTATAACATCCAACAACAGCCCTCGGCTAATAATACTAGTATCTATTCTCTACATGCCATGCAAGAGCTTGTAAAGACTAAGTCCAACCATATTTCCCTCATTTCATTTCCTTCCCCGCTCCCTTCCCCATTCCCATTCTAGATTCCTTCCCTTCCCATCAACTCTTTGCAACCATATTCCCTTCCCCATTCCTTTCTCATCCATAACACAATTTTATATTGGTTTTTCATAACCACCATACCTACTATGTATTTGTATTCCTAGATGTATACAAATACGGATGCATAGTGTGACATCATTTTCAATGTATAGGGTTTATTGTTATTTTTATACCTATTTAATATATGTCCAAAATTTGATTCAATATTATTTTATAATTATGTTCATTACCAAAATCCGCTATAAATATACCAAAAATTTTTAAAAATTAATATATTTCTCGGTACAAGGTTTATTCAAGTTTCATACAATTTAATATATGTTGGAAATGTAATGTAATGTTTCAAATTAAGTAATTTCTTTTGTAGATATTGGATATTTCCTGGTGTATTCCAAAATGTCTTACAGCAGAAGACATCATTTATAATAAAATATTTGATAAACAGTATAGCTTATAAGAGAAGGAAGCTTAGAGGAGAAGGTAGCACACAGTGTAGCTATAGTGGAGAAGGAAGCTTACATGAGAAGGAAGTTAGTAGCATATGCACCATATGGAGGGCTATAAAAGGGGTAGGGGAGGAAGGTCACTATCACCTCGCTGCTACCGTATCTTAGTACTCTCCTGTGTAGTTGTGCTAGCAATGTCGAGTGAAATTAGTGGGATTAGTGGGTGGAGTTCTAGAGGCTTATCTCCTGAGAGGTACTACTCGTTGAGTGATGAGTATGAGGACGAAATCATCATGGTAGCTATGATCAAGGAGGAAAAGGCTGCCTCACAGAGTGTTAGACGTTGGGGAGGGGGTTCGTTCGTGGCCACACCACGATTGATCGTGGTCGGCAAGAAGGTGCGGAAAGTCTATACGTGATTATTTCCCTGATAACCATGTTTACAGCCATGTCTATTTTAGGCGAAGGTATGTTCGCTCTATATTTCTCTGTGGTTTTGTTCTATTCTATCAATCCCTGGAAGTTAAGTGCAATTTCTATGCATTGTAGGTTCAGGATGAACCGTCGGTTGTTCTTGCACATAACAGGTGCTGTGGAAGCCAAGGACAACTGGTTCAAGCAAAAGCGGGATGCAGTTCGCAAGTATGGCCTACATCCATTGCAAAAGATGATTGCGGTCATGCGTCAAATAGCGTATGGGGTCCCGCCGATGCTATTGACGATTATGTGCGCATCGGCAAAAGCACGGCCTAGCTAGCTTTGACGAAGTTCGTCAAAGCCATCGTGGACATATTCCAAGCGGAATATCTTCGACAATCGACTGCCGATGACACAGCCTGACTACTGGTCGTGGACGAATAGAGAGGTTTCCCTAGGATGCTGGGGAGCATCGACTGCATGCAATGGGAGTAGAGAAATTGCTCGAAGGGATGACATGGGGCATTCAGGTGGCACACCCAAAAGCCATCCATAGTTCTGAAATCAGTAGCATCATATGATCTATGGATCTGGCATGCCTTCTTCAGTATGCAGGGGAGTTTGAATGACATCAATGTTCTGCACCGTTCTAACGTTTTTGATAGGGAGATGGAGGGAACCGGCCTAGAGGTGAACTACTGTGTCAACGGGAACACCCGGAATGGGCTACACTGGTGAAGCCCATTCATTCTCCTCGGGACAACAAGAAGGCACACTTCACCAATGTCCGCACTGTGGCAAGGAAAGACGTGGAAAGAGCATTCAGAGTCCTCTAGGCAAGGTTTGCCATCATCCGCGGTCCCGGTCGTTGCTAGGACCAAAAAACCCTACATAACATAATGACAGCATGTGCTATTATGCACAACATGATAATAGAAGATGAGAGAGACGGACCACCATAAGGGGAGGTTGACGACTACATGGGTTCTCCTGTTAGGATCACCCATGACCCGGACAGCCAAGTCCTGCACTACAAACACGCAATGCAGCGCATCAGGGACCGTGCACTGCACCATCACCTTCAAGAGGAACTAGTGGAGCACCTTTGGCATCTACATGGAGGGCAGTAGGGAAATGGCTATGTGCAAGATTATGTATAGTCAAGTAATAGCTTGTACGTAATATGTATGTTAGGTATGATCATCGTGCCTATGTAATGAGTTGTTCCCTTGAACGTTATGTAACGAGTACTACCTCAACGTTATGTAATATAAGTGCCGTTCTATTTTTAATTTTGTCCTAACATTTATTCATAATTGGGATCACAACATACCATGTAGGGATGAATATGCAGCCGACAAGCGATCATTACATAGTAAAGATATAATGTGCTACATATGACAATTGTTCAACACAAGTGCAACAGACAATACCAAACATAGTTCTCAACGACATAACACACAAACATAGTCAAACAAGTAGCGTCACTTGTCAAGTGGTGCCTCCGACTCCCACTTCCTCATTATGGCACCCTACCTCCTTAGGTAGTACTCTCTCAGTGCTCCGGTGTGCTGGTTGGCATCAACGTGCATTATCTGCTTGTCCTCCTTGTTGATCATGACAGTCAGTTTCTCCCTTTTTAGCTCAATCAACTTTGAGTGCTTCTAATTTATCTCATCAAACTGCGGAGCGTACACCCCACCGGTCACAGTACCATGGCTCTCCTTGGAGGAACTACCCCGAGCCCACTTTTCCTTTGCGGCGTCCCTCCCAATCGGCCTAGGCAACGGAGATAAAGACTATGAGGCAGTACATGCTGGCTGGGCAGGTGAGCCTACAGGAGTACACGAGGGAGATGCATCGGTGATAGACTTGTGCCTTTTGTTCCCTGATAGCTCAGTCCACTTTGGATGATCTGCCAAATAGACCTAGCAATGACTGAATCCAAAGGGCTTCCCCTCTATCTCCTTATACATCTTCCCTACCATGGGCATCTGCGAGATCATAAAGGAGCAAGATATCAGTTTCATTGACATGTGTTAGTAAGTTTGAAATAGATAATGTAGCCACCGGCTGTACCTTATCTCGCTCAGTTGTCCCACTCTGATTGATGTCATCAAACTTCTTGGGATAGACCGCAAACTTGCTGACAGACTCACTAATCACATCCTAATGGTTAACCATCCCCTTTTGGGTTCTTTCCAGCCACTCCGACTTCTTGTAGAGGTTGTAGTACTCCTAAATCCTATCCCAGTAGGTCCCTGCCGCCTGATCAGTCCCAACTATCAAGTCCTAGCTAACGTTAAGCCAGGTCGACACAAGTAGCTCCTCCTCATCGCCCTCCACTTGGTCTGGTCGGTCTTCCCAGCTCCCTTTTTCTTTTTCTTAGACCCACCCGCAGCCGCAGACCCGCCATCTCCTAACCTGTTGTTGAAGGTCGGCACAGAAGGGGGGCTGTAGCTGGCTGTAGGTGTGGATATCGAAGCGGAGTAGGGGGAGAAATGGCCCTCTCCCTCCTGAAATCCTCCTGGTAGGACGTCCAAACCCTAGGGCTGGGTGCAGGAGATGTGCTGCACTCCCTGTTGCCACAGATTTTCGAAGAAAGGATCCATGTCTTCCCTGCACGTGAGAACAACACAAAATTCTTATAAGTACATTGCATATCTACAATTGGCAAAAAAATAAAAAAAAACATAGAGCACCAACCAACCGTAGCATAAATTAATAATGAGATAACCAGACATACGTAGTTCAAGTTCATGTCCACACATCAACTTACAGGGCACACACACGTACATAATAGTAGGCTAGGTCCATCTAATACGCCCAAGTCCTGCGGTGCGCACACACACGTACATAGTTCATACAACATGTAGGCACCCTAAACCCTATCTAGGTGCCAAGAACGGTCGGATTCCCATCCTCCCATGGAGTCATCACTCTCGTCTGACAACTCCTCGAAGTATCGAAATCCAAAGGCGATACATGGTCCGATGGAATCGGGTCACCATCTCCTTGACCTGTGCGCGCCAAATTTGTGGAGCCAACCATCTCAGGTCCATTGGCCGCATGATTGGCAATGGTTCATGTGAAGGGTGAGCTCCTCTAGGCGTATGGCAATTGCCTCAACCTCTAGTAGAGCCCGGTTCATGTCATTCGCTGCTTGACAGTTGACGGGGCAGAAGTTGTCGCCGACAACCTTCCTTAGTGCTATGACCTCCAAGTCTACCTGCTTGTGGAGCTTGCATATCACAACAGTAGCCAAACCTTTGTATAACAAGTTGTTGATGATGGAGAATGCAGGCGTGCGAAGCTCGAGGCGCTTGGCTTCAGGTTCATTCTCCAGAAGGGTGCCCTCAGTGAGGTGTCATAAATTCTTTTGGGCCAATCCACCTGGGTGGCGGTTTGAAGGACTAAGACTTCTAGGCACAAAGAGGGGGTGGCTAGGACCTCGAAGAAGACCTCGGGAGAGGGTGCACTCCGTGTTTACTGCCGCGGCTTTGGCCATCTGGTTAGCATGGGTGTTCTCACTGTGGGGGATGGCTTTCATGGTGATTTCCTGGAACCCTCTCTCGTGGGCACGCACGGTGTCGAGGTACCGCGCCATGTTTGGGTCCTTGGCTTGGTACTCCTTAGCGCTGTGCCCTTCGAGCAACTTCGAGCTTGTCTTGATGAGGAGGCACTTGGCTCTGAGGGTTTTTGCCTGCCTGAGGCCAAGGATAAGGCCCTCGTACTCGATAATGTTGTTAGTGGCAGTGAATGCCAACATAGCCACATATTCCATGGTGTTCATCTCTGGCGACTGCACCGTGCTGGCTGCCTCGGAGTCGGTGGCGCAGTAGGAGCCATCAAAGTGGATGATCCATAGCGGCTCCGGGGCTCCCAACTCGACTTGGGGGGCGGCCCATTTGGCCATGATGTCGCCCAGGACCTGCAACTTGATGGCGACGCAGACGACAAACATGACGTCGAACAGGACTAGCGAGCGGCTCACTTTCCAATGCGGCCAGTGGCCTCCCTGTTTGAGAGGAGAGGTCCGAGAGGGTAGGTGGATGGCACCTTTTATGGTGTGCACCTGGAAGTAGTGCCTCAGTTTGTGTTGCGCCATAAGAAGTGTGTAGGTGAGTTTCTCCATCTCGATGTAATGTTTTTGGGCTCCCTGCAGGGTCTCGGAGACATAGTATACGGGTAGCCACCCCCTTCTTCTTTGTGCACGACGACTGCACTTACGGCGCTGGCTACCTTCCCACCATTGTGGCACACAATTCGAGGCAACATAAGTTTTGATGGCGATGGAATAGCGTGCGACATGGGGTCACTACAACACCGTCTAATTCTTGCTCCGCAAGAACGTACTTAGGTGGAGGTGGAGACGTAGGGCCAATGTATATATGAGAAACAAACTAATTTTATAAGTAAAGATAGAAAATAACGAGAATGCTTTTAGCCAGGTGTCGATGTGAAGGGAACACCCGGATGTTCTCACCACTTTTAGTACACATGGTGGGATTGATGGTCACATCATAAAGGCTAGTGGGTTTTACAGTCTCAACAAAAAACAGCACCAAGCAAATTTGTTATCTCTCCTCCTCCATTGTGCTCACCAGTCACATGTCACTACCGCTCCCAAATCCATCGTAGGCAACACCAAATCTCGTCGTCGGCTTGGGAAATTGTACCCCCAGTCTACTCTAGTACCATATTTCTTGTTTCCCTTTTCTATTAAGCCTCGTCGGTGGAAAATTGCTCCTCCCAAGCCTCATCGAGCTCTTGCCCATCGTCTAAAGACAGGGCAGCGGCTAGAGACAGAGGAGCATTGAAGCCCTGAGGTGGAGCAGGAGCAAGAGGTGGATGAGTGTTGCCGGCAACGCCGGCGCTATAGGATGGCACCAAGGGATCCGTTCCATCTTGCGATCTAGCTTGCTCTTCCACCATGGATGGTTGGATAGGGCGAGGTAGAGGAGTTGGCAAGGAAGATGCACCATGTAATCTTCTTAGAACATTTCTCATGTACGTTTGGAACATCTTGGTTGCTCTTGAGAAACATTTTGTTTGCTTTGTGAAACATATGTGTTCACCATTGTGAAACATTTGTTTGCTCTTATGAAACATTGTATTTGTCTTTGTGGAATATTCTGTTTGCTCTTGTGAAACACCTGCAAAAATACATGAAACATTTTGTTTGTCTATGAAACATGGTTGCACAGATTGAAACATGTTGGAATAACTACTAAAATATTTGTCGTTAACTTGTAAACATATGTTTCATACATTCTGTCAGAGATTGGATAAGATGCTTAATTACATATTTACCCCTGACTAGTGAGTCGAAGCCCTACTACATTTCCTCGGAAGCCGCGCCTAAGGAGAAGCTCGGATGACCTATGGGCAGTGCTCCCATGAGTGCTACCACGCTAGCACGGGCTTGCAGGACCACCCGAGCACGCATGCTCATGTCACAAGCATACGCTAAATAAGATGACCAAGTGTGTTAACTTAGATGCCCTAGCCCAAACATGACGGCCGTTCTGATGGATGCGCCCACCATGCTCACGATCTCGAAGCTATTACCTGCGACGCACATGGGGCGCTACATTTAACGTGAATTTCGGGCATGGTTATTGCCATTATTCTATTCTTTGTAACCGACGAAGTAAATAGCGGAGTTAGTGTGTTTGGTCGTCACCCTTAAGTAACAATATAACTATTCTCTTTCACGCAGAGAGAGGGGAGACCATCACCTTTTTTGTAATCTGATTTACATAAGTCAACACTCGCTAGAGTGGAGTCAGTATCTCCATTGTGAGAGGCCCGAATCAGGATAAACCGAGCCTACTTTTTACTCTAAGAGTTAAGAATTAGTCCTGTGTTTCTAAAGCCAACCGTCTAGTGAGAAGGTGCTTTGTTGATCCCTTAATCAAGAAGTAAGTTCGGCCTGGACCGACTTCCCAATCGTCGATAGCTGGCACCGTCCATGGGGACCGATTACATGCTCCGTTGGAGAATTCCTTGGAAATGTCAAATTCTCAAGGCACTCAGGTTCTCTACATTTTCGATGATGTGGAGGAAGACGATATGTATTACATCAATGATTATGTGGCCTGGATAACCGACCCGAAGTGTCACACCGAGCCTAGGAGTCCTTCCGCATTGACTGTGGCACGGGAATGCCATCTCTGCTCTTAGCTAGAGAGCATGTGTTTGGAGTATGTTCCTGAGCCACTTCTGGACCAGTTTTGAAAAATTCTAGAATAGGATACCGCCATGCTTGATGGGAATAACATAGGCCTCTATGATGGTGTGGATATTCTTGACCATGTGGAGTCCAAGCATAAAATGGCTTCGTGCGGTGGCACGATGATGTCATTATCTTACCCCTCACAAAGCTATAATGCCAACAAGGCTGATGGAGGAAATGACACTTTGCTGCTTGATTCTTTTGTTGCGTCCTAGCGTCGTCGCTATGAGGTCGCAAGTCACTTGGACGAGTCCCTTGATAGGTCGTTCACCAATCTCCAGCGGCAGGCTAGAGGTAATGCTCGGTTGAATGCTCTGATAGAGCCGCATGCTTGTGAGGATTTGCATGGGCTTCAAACTCCGGAGCACCTGCATGTAGGCCAAATTCCCCCTGCTGCATATATTAGGGAGAGTTTGCCAGCGTTGGCAGCAATAGTGCGTGACTTCCAGAAGAGTCCTGATCATCATCCACCCAATGTCGTAGCACCAGCACGAGTCAAGGATGACTCGTTTTGAAAAAAAAGAGAATGATGTGGTATGGAGCACATGTGGTAGGCATGTTCTTGGAAGGATTCTCTCGTCGTAGGTTTCTATTACACAACAGTTGTTCGCACTGAAATTGCTCATCGCAGGTTCTGTTAAACATAGAGTTGTTGGTGCTGTCATTTTCGTCAAGGTTCATTGCTACCATTCACACTCTCCATTCTAGGTGATGAGGATAGTGACGCATATGGTATTGTTCACGGTACTGTTAATGCACCTTGTTCAAATTGCAGCCATCCAAAAATAGAAGGAATAGTGGAGAAGGATAGGATCTCCATAATTGAAGCATATTGATTGGATTGGTAATGCAATAGTTTCTTTCCAGTCTTTAGGATTTGTAATTTAATTTTTAGGATAGGTTTCCCTCTAAGTGTGTGTCATTTGGAATGCTTTTTAGAAAGTCATTACTGTTCACATGATATTCATGTGAGCAGTACCCAAGTCTATGTGTGGGTGTGGCCCATATAAAGGCTTGTATGGTCCTCCAGAAAGGGGACGATGAATACAATGAAAATTTGAAGTTTGCCAATTTCTTTTGTGCACGCTACGCATTGCCTCTCGAGTGTCATGGAGACATCTCTTCCATTCTTGTGAGTTACAAGAGCATCTCATCTACTTCTCGCATGGTCGGGTAGATGGGATTATCAACATGTGGATGGGCGTGCAAGATTGACACAGGTTATTGTCCAAATAGTGGTTGGCATCGAAATCACTCGATGTAGGTTGCTGTTCCATACAGTGGTTGGCATCGACTCGGTTCATCAGGTTGCATGGCACCATGTGTGTCCCCCTCAAATCCTATGTCGAGAAGATCGAACCTCACCTCCCCTTATCACTCAACCTGGGGAGTTGATATACTGGGTCCTTTCCCTCAGGGGCAGAGAGGTTTTATGCACTTCCTCGTGGCTATTGACACTTTCACTAAGTGGATAGAAGCCGAACTTGTATCCTCAATAACTGCCCTGGAGGCTGACATTTTTCAGCAATAATGTGGTCACTCGGTTTGGGGTATCGAGCCGTTTAATCACGGACAATGGAACTTAGCTCACTAGCGAACTATTCCAAGAGTATTGTGAGGATGTAGGCACCAAAATCTGCTTCACATTTGTAGCTCATCCGCAGAGCTATTGAACAGCTGAACAGGCACACAGGGAGATAAAGTAAGGCATAAAAAAAGAGTCTTCGGGCATCTGAACCGACACCGGTAGGTATGGGTGGACGAGCTCTCTTTCATCCTATGGTTGGTATGCACCACATTGAGCCGGACAATGGGGGAAACTATATTTTAGCTCACGCTAAAATCATTCTAGGTTCCCTAGGGTTCAACAGGCTTGATAGCATCGACCAGGAAGGTGAGAGGCTTCTAGACATCAACCTCACCGAAACTCAATATGAGCAAGCGTTACTATGTTCCGCCGTCTCTTCGCAGGGGCACGACCAAGTCATTCTAACCAACGGTTTTGCAAGTTGGCGACTTTATCTTAAGATGAATTCGGGACTTGTCAAAAGCCAACAAGCTAACCCTAGGTGGGAGAGTCCATACAAGGCCGTTTTAGCAACATGTCTAGGGGTTGTCCACTTAGAGATGAAAGATTGTCAGGAACTTTAGCACGTGGAATATTGATCAGCTTCATAAGTTCCATGTGTAGTTTCTCATTCGGCTTTAGATTTTTGTAAAAATCTTCAGCCCCCGTGGCCCATGTTATTTCCCTACTAAGAAATTGTGAATGTGCAAGGGTTCTGCCCTTTGAAAAGCCGATTTTCTTTCGTGCAAAGGCAACCCATTCTCACATGCTCTTGATGCTGGAATTTGTTTTGGCTGGCCAGGGCACTCGTTCCAACCTTTATTTAGTGTCCTGCCAACACACGTGGCTATGTTCGATGACTACGACATCGGCAAGTGCAACTACTCGGTTCGCCACCATTTGGGTTTAGTCTACGTAGATTGATTCTCATCGCAAACAGACACCCTTGGTTGGTCTCAAAACTCATGCATTCTCCACGAGCTTAACCACATGTTGTCTAGGGAAACAATCGTGCATTTTTCCTTCTACCTACCACTACCATGCTCGCAAGTTAGGGGTATGGCCAAGGTCATTGGGGATAAGGCTGCACGCATTGTCTTTGTGACCTAGCCCATGCTCACAATATAAGTGCATGGAGCTCAGGGGCGGAGGTGTCACATTTTTCTTTCTCATGTCCTATGCTCAAGCTCGTGCTCGCAAGTTAGGTGCTCCTATCCTATGCTCAAGCTCGTGCTCGCAACATAGGTGCACAAGACTTGAACACAGTGGGGGTTGGGTAGGTACAAGCTACCGTGTTTTCTAAAACACGTTCTTCTGCTTGTCTTCCTTGTGTTTGTGTTGTGTGTCTATGTTCTCTCATGTTTGTTTTTGTAGGAATTCAAAGGACAAGGAAGAAACAATAGTTAACAACTTCATTAAAATACAAAGTGTTTCTTTATAGCTGGGCTAGAAGCACTCTCAAGCTTAGGGCATCGCCCGATCTAACTTTTTTAGCTCTAAAGATGAGAGTTTCTCCCTCATCTCCTTGAGCTCGACAACTCGGATCTAGGTGACACGGCCTTCTTGCGGTTCTACACGCAGGCGCTTGATTTCCACCTGGCTCTTCTACTAGCACTCAGATGCTTCCTGGTAGCCTTGGTTAATGATTCGACCTTATCTTCCAAGGCCTTGGCCCGTTGCCACTCTTGCTCGAGCTCGAGGCCAACTACCTCGATGCTCTTGGTCTTCTCCTCATACTTCATGACAGCGTCCTTGACCTGCTGCTCAAGGTAGGAGGCATTCTCCTCAGCCTTGGCCTTGATGGATTTGAGCCTCCATTGGAGCTCCTCAATCTTAGCATCTTGCTCAATGTCCTGCTTGAGGAACTCATCTTGAGTCGTGGTGGCCATAGAGAAGTCTACGAGTGTCTCCTCGATCATCTGCGCAACCAAAGATTAGTATTTTGATCTTGAGTCTTCCAATTGTCCAACTTGTTTTCTTGTGGCACCGAGCAATCAAGCGAGCCCAAACTTGCCCGAGGGCATCTCCCTTTCGGAGAGCCTTGAACTCCTCTGTTAGAGCCTACGCATGATCGGAGCATGGCCCATAATTGTCTTCATCAGCCTAGAGGGGCCCTCTTCTTGGGCTTGTTGGAATCACTTCTCGGGCAGGCGATGCACCCAAAGTTTGGAGCCCTTCCCCATAGATGGGATGGTGCCTGTAGGAGGATCCTCATCCTCTCCAACCGGCATGTTGTCTGTCATGGGGATGTCTTTATCAGCAATACCACCCGAGCTTGGCGGTGCTACCTGGACCTCATGGGGAGTTGATTCCTTCATGACCACATCACCCTGGGAGCGTTGTCCCCTAGGATCTTCTCCTCCTCCTACTGAGCTTCACCCAAGATCAAGGGTTGTGAGCCCGTCTCGGCCTTGTCACCCAGCAACGTGAGTACCGAGCTTAGGAGCACGCCCTCCTTGGGGGTATCTGCTCCTCGAGGGCATCGTGCTTCTTCCCTACGATGTCTCGGTCGTGAGAAGACATAGGAGAGACTGGCTCGACCAAGACCTTGTCGGTGATCTCGTCGAGCATGCGGTTCACTATGGAAGATAAAATTTCATTAGTCATCTTACGAAAATCCAAGGATTCAAGAGCACTCATGCTCTTGTTATGTTCCATGTAATACATCCACTCGTCGTAACGGTTATGCTCAACAAGCTCTGTTCTCAATGTATGACACATTAATATAAAATATTTTAATAGTACTTGAGCTTTGTTTCAATAGTTAATGAACTCCCCATGAGGTCCAACTAGCACCGCCGAGCTCGGGTGGTGTCGCTGATAAAGACATCCCCATGACAGACAGCATGCCGGTTGGAGAGGATGAGGATCCTCCTACAGGCACCATCCCATCTATGGGGAAGGGCTCCAAACTTTGGGTGCATCGCCTGCCCGAGAAGTGATTCCAACAAGCCCAAGAAGAGGGCCCCTCTAGGCTGATGAAGACAATTATGGGCCATGCTCCGATCGTGCATAGGCTCTAACAGAGGAGTTCAAGGCTCTCCGAAAGGGAGATGCCCTTGGGCAAGTTTGGGCTCACTTGATTGTTCGGTGCCACAAGAAAACAAGTTGGACTCGACTGGCAAGCTATTGTGATGAACATGTTGTGGAGAGGGCTTCTCGCTTGGCTTCTATTCGCAATTTGAAAACTTGTGGTATGTCACCGCATACTCAATCCTTTTTAACTTTTAGTAATGATAACATTGCCAATAAAATTCAACAACTAGGAGTTTCTTTAGGAAAGAATAGCGATGAGGTTCATAACTCTATTAATGTTTTAAAGAATATTGAAATTGATAGGCTTTCTGTTTTAGCTAGTAAGAAGAATAAATTTTCAACAAAACATGAGGTTGACGAGGATGAGTTGGATGATGTTGATAATACACTCAGTTCCCTTTGTGGAGATAAAACTGAGGTTTTTATGGAAGAGGGACTCGATCACGTTTTATGTGATTAAATTCTGCCCTAGAAAGAAAAAATCCAACTCAAATAAAAAGAAAAAAAGAGGGGCTAGAACTCCTAAAATACCTAAGATATCTATTAAAATGGTTTCATCATGAAAGGCATTTTTTGGAATAGCAGAGGTCTTTGTGACTTGGCTAAACATAAGTACATTTCAGATTTTGTTAAAGAACAACGACTAGATTTTGTGGCCTTGTTCGAAACGGGTCTTAGTGATTTCACTACTTCACAACTTAATCATTTGAGTGGTGGTTACCCATTCATTTGGCACTGCATGCCTCCTCATGGCCGCTCTGGTGGTATTTTGTTAGGGGCTAGTACAGAGTGTTTTGACATAGGATCCATTGATGAAGGTGATTACTATGTCAAGTTTACTCTACGAAATAAAGTAGACGGTTTCAAATGGGTTTTATTTGCTGTCTACGGGTCGGCGCAAACACAACATAAAGATTCTTTTCTTTCTGAATTATCCAGGATTTGTGGAAAACAATCTTTGCCTATGATTATAGGGGGTGACTTTAATATTACACGTCGACCGGAAGATAAGAATAAAAACAGTTTCAGTGTTAGATGGCCTTTTCTCTTTAATGATGTTATTGATAGTTTGAATTTGAGAAAAATTGAGCTCTCCGATCGCAGATACACTTGGGCAAACACTTTGGATGACCCCACTTTTGAACAATTAGACCGAGTTCTAATGTGCACTAATTGGGAACAACACTTTCCGCTAGTTACTTTAGAAGCTCAAGAAAGAATTTTATCAGACCATACGCCTCTGTTACTTAATACCAAGACTAGTACCGGATCTAATAACCCTTCTCCTTTTAAGTTTGAGTTGGGTTGGTTAATCCATGAAGGTTTTCACGACATGGCTACTAGTATCTGGCAAAATGAGCAGCGTGGTACTACAACCATTGATAGATGGCAATTTAAGATCCGAAGTACTAGAAAGTATCTTCGGGGTTGGGCTGAACACACTAGTGGTTTGTGTAGAAAGGAGAAAAAATCAATTTGCCAAAAGATAGAGGAGCTAGATAAAAAAGCAGAGACTAGTAGGTTAACGGCTCAAGAGTTAGATTTAAAAAATCAGCTTTCTAGGAGTTTAGTTAATTTGTTGAGGGAAGAAGAGCTTAAATGGTACCAGCGAGCAAAAACTAAACATTTGCTTGAAGGGGATAATAATACCAAGTTTTTTCACTTAGTAGCAAATGAGAAACATCGTAAACAGCAGATTTCTCAATTGGAGCAGGATGAGGGTATTATTTCTAGTGAGTCTCATCTTAAGAGATACATCACTCAATATTATAAGGGTCTGTTTGGACCACCTGAGGGGACCAATTATTCTTTAATTGAGTCCCTTAAAGATGACATCCCTCAAGTTAGCACTAATGAAAATGTGTTGTTGATGACTATGTTTTCAGAACAGGAAGTAAAAGAGGCTGTTTTTCAGATGGAACATAATAAAGCCCCAGGACCAGATAGCTTTCCTGCAGAATTTTATCAGGTTTTTTGGGAAGTTATCAAAAGAGAACTGATGGCTCTTTTTGATACGGTCCACCAGGGGATGTCATTTTTGGATCATTTAAATTATAGCGTTGTAACTTTATTACCGAAAGTGGCTAATGCTACAAAAATTCAACAATACAGACCTATTTGTCTTCTCAATGTCAGTTTTAAAATCTTCACCAAAATTTGTGTGAATCGTATAAAAAAAGTGGTTGACAATATTATACGTCCAACACAAACTGCTTTCCTACGGGGACGTAATATCATAGAGGGGTACTTATTTTACATAAAACCCTCTATGAATTACACACTAAAAAATAAAATGGTGTGATTCTGAAACTTGATTTTGAGAAAGCCTATGATAAAGTTAAGTGGCCTTTCCTACAACAAACTCTTCGAATCAAAGGTTTCTCACCAATTTGGTGTAAGTGGATTGAGAATATTGTTTCAAGAAGTAGTGTTGCAATTAAAATCAATGATGAATTAAGTCCTTTTTTTAGGACCTGGAAAGGATTGAGACAAGGGGACCCTCTATCTCCTATTCTTTTCAACATAATGGCTGATATGCTGGCAATTTTGATTTCTAGGGCCAAGCAGCATGGGCTTTTTCAGGGTGTGGTTCCTCATTTGGTTCAGGATGGTTTGTCTATCCTACAATATGCAGATGACACAATTTTGTTACTGCAACATGACCTTGAACAAGCTAAGGACCTTAAATTAATTTTGAGTGTTTTTGAATAGCTTTCAGGCCTTAAAATTAATTACCACAAGAGTGAAATTTTCTGTTTTGGGTAAGCTAAAGAATTTGAATCCCTTTACCCGCATTTGTTTGGATGTGAGGTGGGTTCATATCCCTTTCGTTATTTGGGCATTCCTATGCACTTTCGAAGGCTTTGCAATGCAGATTGGAAAGGGGTGGAGGACCGTTTTGAGAAGAAATTAAGCAGCTAGAAAGGGAAGCATTTGTCTTCTAGTGGGAGATTGGTGTTACTCAATTCTATTCTTAGCAGCCTTCCCATGTTTATGATGTCTTTTTTTGAGATTCCTCGTATGGTACTTAAGAGATTAAATTTTTATCGATCCAAATTTTTCTGACAAAGTGATAACCATAAGAGGAAATATAGATTGGCTAAATGGTCTATTTTATGCCAACCAAAGAATTACGGAGGTTTAGGAATTACAAACTTGGAGCTTCATAATAAGTGTCTTCTTAGTAAATGGTTGTTTAAATTAGCTAACGAGGAAGGCATGTGGCAACAACTAGTTATTAATAAATATCTCACAATAAGACTTTGACACAAGTTCAGAGTAAGCCGAGAGATTCACATTTTTGGAAAGGTTTGATGAAAATAAAGGATGAATTCTTGTCTTGTGGTTATTTTAAGGTTCAAAATAGTGTTAATATTCGTTTTTGGGAAGATATGTGGTTGAGGGATATCTCACTTAAAGCGTTATATCCTCGTATTTATTCAATTGTTCGTCATCGTCATGCAACGGTGGCTGAGGTGTTGGGCTCCATACCACTAAGAGTGTCATTTCGACGCTCGTTAGTTGGTCAGAATCTTATTAATTGGCACAGTTTGATATGTCGTGTAAAAGACATTCAATTGAGTCAAGAAAAGGATAAATTTGTTTGGAGCCTTAACAAAGTGGTTTATTTACAGTGCAATCCTTGTATCAAAAATTGGTATATAAGGATTTTCCTTGCGCTGGCAACTTTATTTGGAAGATAAAGATTCCTCTTAAAATAAAAATTTTCCTCTGGTTTGTCGCAAAAAATGTTATCTTAACAAAAGACAATCTTGCTAAGAGGAATTGATCAGGAAATTTATCCTGTTGCTTCTGTTACAAAATGGAAAATGTTCAACATCTTTTCTTTGATTGCCAGTTAGCTAGGTTAGTTTGGCGTTTAGTTCAAATTGTTCTAGGATTGAAGAGCCCGATGAATTTTCAGCACATATTGGGAGACTGGCTTTCGGGGATAAATCAAAAGTATATTAAACATATTTGGGTGGGCATAGCTTCTTTTTTTGGGATATTTGGCTCTACCATAATGACATTGTTTTTAACAAAAAAAAGGAAATATTACGTTCCTGCAGGTAATCTTGAGGGCTTCATATTGGCTTCGACAATGGGCGTTGCTATAGCAGGAGGATGAAAGAGAGATATTCCATCAAGTTGGCCAGTCATTTGAAGTTGTTGCTATGACTATTTTCTTTCGCTTGGGCTGGAGATTTCATAATAGAATTACTTTATAATGGGATGTAATTTTTCTCTTTTCAATTCTGCTATTATTTGGTGAGGCCATATGGTCTTGTAATAAATTAAAACCGTTTGTGGGCTATGTACATCTTAGGATGTAGAGGCCAAAAATATTCTATTATCTAGAGAAGTTAAAAAGCGTCCTATCTTTTTAATGGGACATCCCATCCTACCCTAAAAACTCAGGCATCATCCATTATTTTATACGCAAAGACTCGAGAGAGGCAATAATCTACCTTCTACGAGCAAAGTGTAAAAAGGAAAAGAAATTGAAAGAAACTGGCGATCACAGGATCGGAAGCAATTCCAATATGATTCCATCAGCCAACTCAATAACGAAGCTGCAAAGAAACATCCCCGCGGCTGGCCATCCAGCCGCGCGCGCGTCACCACCCTTGGACCCATCCAATCCCCGTCCGCCCGTCGTAATTTCTTCTCCACCAAGTTCCTTATCCGCGAGGAACCAACATGGCTGACCAAAATGCCCATATGCACAAGCCACAAATGGGCTCCGGTGACTCATAAGTCACAAGCCACAACCCGTATGCACTAGTAACCTCTATTAATCGGAAGCCCACCGTACCATATCCATCTCCGGTTGTCAAAAGTTATCACACACTTTCTTCTTCTCACCACTTCTCGTGACACTAGACAGCAATGGTTCTTAGAGTGTTGTTTGTAACAGCGGCCTCAGTGCCATGGAGCTTCCTGGTGTACGGTCTCCTCGGCCTGGTGCTCCTGTGGCAGGCAGGCCGGCTGCTGGACCGGCTGTGGTGGCAGCCGCGCCAGCTCGAGCGGGCGCTGCGCGCGCAGGGCCTCCGCGGCACGTCCTACCGCTTCCTCACCGGCGACCTCAAGGACAATGACCGGCTGAACAAGGAGGCCTGGTCGAGGCCCCTGCCGCTGCGGTGCCACGACATCGCTCCCCGAGTCGCGCCATTCCTCTACAGCACCGTCCGGGAGCACGGCAAGGCGTGCATCTCTTGGTTCGGCCCCATCCCCAAGGTGACCATCACCGACCCCGACCTTGCGAAGGACGTACTCTCCAACAAGTTCGGGCACTTTGAGAAGCCCAAGTTCCCGGCGTTCTCCAAGCTGCTCGCTGAAGGCGTAGCGAACTACGAGGGCGAGAAGTGGGTCAAGCACAGGAGGATCCTCAACCCTGCATTCCATCTCGAGAAGCTCAAGGTACCTACAGATACAGTTGTTTCATATGTATATGGTACCAGTTTCCATCTTATGTATACTCAAGTAAGTTAGTTACTGAATTACTGGGAATGTTTGGTTGAGTGTGCGATTGATCCTTGGAGTGCATGGTTTGATTTGCAGCTCATGCTGCCGGCGTTTTCTTCGTGCTGTGAGGAGCTTCTCGGCAGATGGATGGAGACCATTGGTTCGGATGGTTCGTGCGAGGTGGATGTCTGGCCGGAGCTCCAGAACCTCACCGGAGATGTCATTTCTCGCACTGCGTTCGGCAGCAGCTACCTTGAAGGGAGAAGGATTTTCCAGCTGCAGGCCGAGCAAGCTGAACGCCTCATGGCATGCTTGCAGAAGATTGTCATTCCCGGTTTCATGTGAGCTTTTTTTAAAAAAAATTCGGTCACATACATGTGAGTTGGTAATTACTACTAGTCAAATAGTACACTGATTAAACAACTCAGACAACTATCACGTGGTCTCATTTAGTACTATTAGTTCAATCCTCCATACTGAAATTGCAACGTGATTTTCCGTTTTCAGGTCGTTGCCAACCAAAAACAACCGATTGATGCATCAAATCAACAAGGAGATTGAGTCGATTTTACGAGGTCTAATTGGGAAAAGAATTGAAGCAATGAAAGAAGGAGAGAGCACCAAAGATGACTTACTCGGCTTGCTGCTAGAATCAAACATGAGACAAACAGACGAGAATGGACAATCCAGCCTGGGAATGACAACCGAAGAGGTCATTGACGAGTGCAAGCTGTTCTATTTTGCAGGAATGGAGACGACATCGGTACTACTTACATGGACGATGGTCGTGCTGAGCATGCATCCCGAGTGGCAGGACCGAGCACGGGAGGAGATCGTAGACCTATTTGGGAAGAACAAACCTGAATACGAAGGCCTAAGCCGTCTTAAAACAGTGAGTACCTACTCAAATCACATGATATAATCATTTCATTCTTTGTTGTATGCAGCAAACCATGATGCCTTCGAATCCCAGCTCTTCCCGCAAGGAACCGGGAACTTATAAATAATTCTTGCTGTGCCTTGCATTTGCAGGTGACCATGATCCTTCACGAGGTTCTCCGGCTGTACCCGCCGGTCGTCGGACTCACCCGGAAAACTTACAAGGAGATGAAGATCGGAGGGGTCACGTATCCTGCCGGGGTGATCATCGAGCTGCCCGTGCTGTTCATCCAGCACGACCCGGACATTTGGGGCAGCCACGTGCACGAGTTCAGGCCGGAGAGGTTCGCCGAGGGCATCTCCAAGGCGTCCAAGGATCCCGGCGCGTTTCTCCCCTTCGGCTGGGGGCCGCGCATCTGCATCGGCCAGAACTTCGCGCTGCTCGAGGCTAAGATGGCGCTCTCCATGATCCTCCAGCGCTTCGAGTTCGAGCTCGCGCCGTCGTATACCCATGCGCCGCACACCGTGGCGATGCTGCGTCCGATGCATGGGGCGCAGATTAGGCTCAGGGCAATATGATTATTAGAAGAATATAAGGCCTGCCCATGTTATAAGGCTATGGACTATGGAGTCTGGATATATGTTAATTGGGAGTGAAATCCCAGTGGGCTTTTGGGTTTTCATGAGAACCAAGCCATATTTAAGACCCGTTTGGCACAGCTCCAACTCCCAGCTCTACCTCAGAGCTGGAGTTTGTAGGTTAAAATAAAGTGACTTAAATTTATATTTTTAGTTTAAAATGTAAATAAGATGACTCATCTAAGCATTCTCAATTTATCCACAACTTCAGCTCCATGAATTTCTGAAACTAGAAATAAGGTGCTCCACCAACTCCACCAATTTGGTGGAGCTGGAGCTGTGCCAAACAGGGCCTTACTCATTAAATTCGCTTTAGGCATTGGGCACATCAGCACTTGTAGGCAGAATTAGCTGTCCTGCGCCACATCAGCACTTGTAGGCAGAATTAGCTGTCCTGCGCACAAATGTTACTTGAACCCCCGAAAACTGGCTGATCCTCCCTAAAATTTCCTGAACAACGGCTAAAATACATGAGCGACTGGAGCGCCGATCTGTCCGCATGGTGAGCAGAAGAACATGGCGTCTCCATTCTCCACAGCAATCTTTTGAACGCCGAGCGATTGGGCAAGTTTGATTCCATCCTGTTCATGTCAAAAGTTGAATCGGCTGAGCATACTGTGGGTTTAGGGCTTAGTATCGTGTCAGCACCTATGTTGAAGGGTTCAAGACGCGCGAGACAATTTGACATGAAATCCGCAAAGTAAGATAATAACCAGAGTAAACAGCCGATTAGCACGAGGTAAGGAACCTGGTTAATCTTAGAATGACCAGAAGGATAAATAGATTTAGCAGATAACGACCCTACCGGTCAGGATTAGTTCAAAGAGAGTAGAATCAAGATAATAACCATAGTATCGGCTTAAATCGAGACATAAATCAATACTTTCAATGGGTAGGCAATCAACCATCAAGCCGATAAATCAACTAATTAAGTAACAGCACAGGATAAACAGACTATTGACTTATTGTAAAATCAAACAAACCAATAGAATGAGAGTGAGATTTAACCCTTTACTCAAAGGGATAATTGATGATAGGCAGCATATCCGGTGCACACGGCACCCCCCGTGCACACCCGTGTACACCATGGGGGAAAAGTTTCAAAAAATTCCAAAAAAAATTATGGATGTACATCTCAACTTACCCCATCCAGATATAAAATTTCATGATCAAATTCGTCCTATGTTAAGAGTAATAAAAAAGACAAATTTCTGACAAACTTAAATAGTTTAAATGCACTCCAAATTTGTCTTTTTTGTAACTTCTAGTATATGATGAATTTGATCACGAAATTTTATATGTAGATGGGGTAAGTTGAGATGTACATCCATGATTTTTTTTGGAATTTTTTGAAACTTTTTCCCCATGGTGTACACGGCGCTTAACTGAGGCACTGTGTGCACCTGATATGTCATTTTGATGATATGCCTCAAAGTACTTGCTCAATTGATGATTTGTCCTCCATTACATGCTTCTCTACTATTTGTCTCAAAGTTTTTTGTCCAATTGATAAATGCTCTATTTTAGAACCGAGTAAAATTTGTCATACAACAAGTGCAAAATTTGTCATACCACTTATCTCACAATACAACCGGCGTAGCTGCATCTGCATTTCGCCCAGGACAACGTGGTAATACCAAATTCATAGCACACTGGTAATGTGAACGCGATTATAGCAAACTGGCATAGCACTGAGATATCATGGTTTAGTGCTCTTAGCACACCTATGTACAACAACAAAAAAGGCAAATTCCAGGGATGCTCCATGTACAGCAAGAAAAGTTTAGGACCAAATTTCAGGGGTAAAAGGCAAATTCTAGGGATGCTCCACATACAGCAACAAAAATGTACTTATGGTAGTTCCAGCAAGAAAAGTAAATGTAAACAGGTCTATCGGCATAACCAAAACCACCATCAACCCCAGTTCTTAGACCAAACAAGTGTTACGGTCTGGTTTTGGATGAGAGATAGAAAGGACCTTTTGCACTTTTGCACTTGTTGTATGGCAAATTTTGTTTAAAGTTTTAAAATGGGACATTTTATCAATTGGGTAAGAAACTTTGGGGTATATAGTAGATTTGGGACATATAGTAAAGGAGCATGTAATGGAGAGCAAATCATCAATTGAGTAAATACTTTGAGACATATCATCAATTATCCCTTACTCAAAACGTTTTGGTGGTTATTTGAAAATATTTCAATACATGCTAACAATGTTTCACAAAGCAAATAAAAAAGTTTAAGGTATTTATTTTTGCGGGATGGTACATAAAGACAAACATAATGTTTCACATGGTAAATGAAAATGTTTTAGAAGGCAAACAAAATATTTTAAAGCAAATATCAAGATATTTTAATCCATATGAGCAAAATGTTTTATAAGAGCAAACAAAATGTGTCACGTGTATTTTAGTGATGTTTCAAGAGCACATAGAAAATGTTTACAGATCAAAATCAAGATGCTTCAACCCCCTCCGAACAAAATGTTTTGCAATAGTAAATCAAATGTTTCGTATGAACATGAATTCAGGCCAAATTCGACATTGCTTTCTTCTCCCCTTCGACGCTAGTGCGGGAATTTGGCCTCACCAGCAGTGGCTCGGGTCGACCTATTCTCGCCACCACAACCATGGCCCACCATGGAGCACCTCAGGTCGTGACCACCATGAAGCACCTCGGAGCTCGGCCTCAGTGGTGGATATCTCACCACTGGTGGCACTGGCTTGTTGATTGATCTCGGCTAATCAACCGAGAACATCATGCATTGGACACTGCCACCCCACTCCTCGTGTGATAACCTTCCTAATCAAAACCTTCCTAATTAAAATGCTAATCCCGTGATTAGTGATTTCCTTAATCACGCGATGCTAATCCCGTGATTAGTGATTTCCTTAATCACGCGCCATGATCGGAGGCGCTTTCCAAATATTGGGACACGCCCCTGAGCTCCTTAGCGCCATGTAAATAGGTAGAGGTCGGCTCGTGCGAGAGGTGAGTGCGAGAGGTGACGATCTCTTGCACGGCTAACCCTCTTCTAGAACCCTAATCTTCTACCGATCCTCATCGGCGTTGGAGGAGCCCCGAAGGGCTGTCTAGGGATAGTGTAGGTGGCGACCCGAAGGCCGCCGCTGCCCATCGATGGATCACCGGTGATGACTGTGCACTGACATCGGCATCCACCTCCCTGCATCCTCTACACCACCGATCGACTACAAGGCGCTAATTGCTTCCAATTCATCCGGTCAGTACCACCTAATTCCGCATTAGAACTAGGTAATCACGTTTAGGCTAAGATCTTTACAGTCATTAGATCATTAGATAGATCTAACACTTGGTATCAGAGCCATCTCTTAGCCTTCATGATTCCATCATTCCGGATTTAGAAACTGGTTTAAGCCTCTAATTAGTGGTCGGATTAGTGAAATTATGGTTCATGACTAATGTTTAGTCTCTAATAGTTTCGGATTTTGCAATTAGAGATGATGCGCAGAAATTAGAAGGAGGGGAATTAGGTGAATTAAGAGCCGAATTGAGAAAGCCCCAAAAATTCCCCAACCCAAAACCCTAAGTTCTTCCCCAAAATCAGTTTCGTCTCGGATTAGCCCGACTTAGATAAAATTTGTAGCTAATCCCATGAGAATAGGAGGGGAAAGTGTGAGCAAAGGCCCTAATTTTGACACCCTATCGTTTTCATTCGAAAAAGACCCTAAATGTTCCCCAAACCTAAGCCCAAATCAGGCCAAGACCGGCTCGGATTCATGCACCTTTTGAGGATGGCCGTCGATGAGCTTCCCCCGATGTCGCCGATGTGCTTGGTGGCCACCGCCGCTGCCGTCATCGTCGTCGCAGTGGAGCCTCAGATCCGCCCCGCCACGCGCGTGGCTGTCGTGGTCGCTAGCGCCGTCTGCGCTCCGCCTTAGTCACCGCCGAACCCGTCGCCGGCTTGCTCGCCATCAGTCACCCGTGCGCGCCGCCGCTCATCTCGCCTCAGTCGCCGCCGCTATTCCCAGCTGCGCACGTGGAGGAATTGGGAAAATGGAAATGTGGCTTAGGGTTTCCACCGGCGTGGCCGGGATTTTGGTCCTGCTAGGCACAATCGTGCGCCGTTGGATTTGATCTAATGGCAGCCGTGTGCGTACACATTAACCAGGCCGAGTATGGATCAGCTGGGCCGATCTTATTTTATTTTTTGGCCCGATAATCTGATTAATTTATTTTAAGTCAATTAACTCCTTTTCAGTGTAATTTTATGTTATCTAATGCCTTTTAAATTGCTGAAAATTGAGAAAAATGCTCCTAGAAATTTTATGATCTCTTATTAAATGGAACCAACACGAAATTTAATTAGAGAATTAATTTTGACTTGAAATTATGTATAACCAACGTTATTAGTAATTTTAAGTCATTTCTTATATACTTAATTCCTATTTTGTTTTTTGCCCAACGGTGATGCAATTTAGGACCTAATTTTGCTGTTAAATTTTTGTTTCGTTTTCTGCCCAATGATGATGAGGAATGACATTTTATGATATTTTGTCATTAGTATGTATTTAATCAGACCAACGTAGGATTAATTGCATACATGACATTGCTATGATCACTGATGAAATTTTTATTATCTTTCAGCAATTAATAATGTTGCCTCTTAGATCAATGGCATTGAGTAGCTCAATGGCACTAGCTTTCCCTCGTGGAAAGATAAGATCCTCATTACGCTAGGGGTCTTGGACCTTGACCAAGTATTACGAGAGGATTCTCCCATCGCACCCGCCCCTAATGTTGAGAATTACGCTGATCTCAAAAAGCAATATGATGAGAAGGCGGAGCGGTGGGAGAAGTCTAACCGCATGTCGTCAATAATCATTAAGAATAACATGTCTGTCGGTGTGGATAACATGGTCCCCAGGTGTCTCACGGAGACAAATTTGGCGGACCACCTCACGGAGCAGAGTCACGCCTACCATCTAGAAGACGGGCCTGCCCCGCATGAAGACCCGACTTGTATCACAAGGAAGGCACAGTTGTAATCCGGTACATTACATACCCGGCAAGAAAGGATAGAGATAGACTTTCTATCTCTATCCACAGTTTCCATAACCAACTAGGATACGTACTTATTTGTAACCCTACTTCTCTCCACTATATAAAGGGAGGCAGGAGCCTCTAGTTCGGCATGGTAGATCATTCGGGATCACATCAGTAGGAGGGATCACATCCATCCATAGCCATCCTCAACATTGATCCGTCGAGATCAACCCCAATACAATCCACGAGCACAGGAGTAGGGTATTACCTCACCTCGAGGGCCCGAACCTATATAAATCTGTCTCCTGTGTTACTATCGGGTTTCGGTCTTACGCATAGCCCCATAAAGTATATTGTCGACATAATTCGTCGACAGTTGGCGCGCCAGGTAGGGGCCAGCGCTAAGATCATCTTCATCAAGCTCGATGGCATCTCTCAGCGGCAGCACCGTCGAATTCACCTTCGGCCAAGCTTCCTGTTTTGGAGGCTTGGATTTCATCATCAACAACCTCAGCAAATTTGCCCTCGAAGAATCGAATCAGATCCAATCGGAAGACATCTTCAACTGCGAAGCGAATGCGGGAAGAAGATGCGATCTATTCACGTCCAGAATCTGGACGGAGATTGCATTGTGATTTCCCATTGACTCGGAAGGAATTTCGAGGTGGTTTCAGATGCGTTGGAAATCTTATCTCGTTATCTTTCCAACGAGTTCAAGATCATCGAAAACCGAGTTCGGATGTGATCGTGGCGACCGTTTAAAAACAGACTGCGCAGGGTGACGTGAATCCCGCGCGAATATGGAGCTCGACGTGAATTTCGCTCGGCACCTTGGCGATCCTTGGTGCACCTCAACAATGGCATGGCGGACCTCGACGACAAAGCAGATCTCATCCCGGAGATCACGGCGAGGCTCCTACGCCGTCCCGACTTGCGGCTCCTACGCCCCCCGACTTGCGGCCTCGACGACAACGACTACCGCCGCACCCACTCGTTGCTCCGGCAACAACGAAAAACCGCCACCTTCGCCATGACATTAAAGCTCGGCGATGGGAGCGAGAAGAAGATGGGAGACGTCACCAAGGTGACAATAGAAGAGGTTTCGGTCGAAACCGTGACCGCCGACTTCCTAGGCCGTCTTCACAAGACGACGCCGAGGATAGCCGCCGACTTTCTTAGGCGACTTCTCAAGATGATGGCGAGGACGGTCAAGGCCGACTTTCTAGGTCGGCTTCTCACAAGATCAAGGCCGAGGATACCAGACCGACTTGTTAGGCCGGCTTCACGACGACGCCGAGGACACCGCCGACTTCCTAGGCAAGCTTCGCAGACGACGCCGAGGACACCGTGCCAAATTCCTAGACCGGCTTCACGATCAAGCGTTGAGGACAACCGCGCCGACTTATTATACGGCTTCTTGTGCTCGACGCTGGGGACAACAAGGCCGACTTTCCTAGGCCGGCTTCTCGTGCAATAACGTCGAGGACAATGCTACCGACTTCCTTAGGCGGCTTCACAAGACGACGGCGAGGACAACAAGGCCGACTTTCTAGGCGGCTTCTCGCAAGAGATCGCCGAGGACACCAGCCGACTTCCTTAGGTCGGCTTCTCAAGACGACGTCGAGGACACCACGCCCGACTTCCTTAGCGAGCTTCACAAGACGACGCCGAGAACGGCCACCCGACTTCCTTAGGCCACTTCTACAAGACGACGCCGAGAACCGCCACATCGACTTTCTAGGCAGGCTTCGCGCCTGACGCCGAAAGTACAAATACCGACTTCCTTAGGTCGGATTCTCACAAGACGACGCCGAGGACAACCGCGCCGACTTCCTAGGCGAGCTTCAAGATCAAGGCTGAGGATACCGTCTTGAACTTTTCTCATTCTCGTGCATGACGCCGAGGACAACCAAGACCGACCTCCTTACGCCGGCTTCTCACGCTCGATGCCGAGGACAGCCACGATGACAAGGTGACATGCCCGGGGGCTCGTTCACTCGGGCGTAAGGACGACATGATCAACAGCTAAGTTGTTTGTTTTTATACTCAATTACATCATTATAATCTATCTCCTGACTTGCTACTTAGTTGGTATCCAACTAAACAGTAAGTCGGGGGCTACACCTAATAAGGTGCAATCTGCACCCAATCGTTATCTTTCTTTTTAAATTTTTGTTGAGCCTAAGTATTGGTTGTTCCGAGTAACGAAACTCTTGTCTCCATGCAACACTCATACTTTCCGATTGCATTCTTGGAGATAGAGCTCCGCGCGAACTCCTAACGCTAAGGAACTTGATGTGCTTGGCAGAGTGCTTAGTAAAAGGATCTAATCTACTCGGGCAAAATACAGATTCAATCACAGAAAGATAACATCTCTTTTCGAGTTTCTTTTGTTCTTTTCCATGTTGACTTTTACCGATTCCGAGTGTCATACATTCTGAGTAGTGAAACTCTGATTCCTATACAAAATTTGGGTTTTCCTGACGCGTGTTCGGAGACAGAGCTCCACGCCAACTCCTAACGCTAAGGGACTTGATGAGCTAGGCGGTGTGCTTAACAAAAAGAATTAAACATGCTCGGAGAAGCGTAAATCAATACGAAAAAGATAAAAGGACGACAATTTGACATCATGCATATTGCTTTACAATCCAGTTTTTTCTCTACTACTCGTGTTTTTCATTGTCTCCACAGGGTACAATACAGGATAATGCGAGATGGTTTTTATGGGGCGGCCATAGCCCCACGCCAAAGACTCGAATGCATTATACTGGCTTGGTCATGCCTCGCCAACTCTAAGACGGCCTCGTTAACGCCAAATACCGATCGCAACCTTCGGCAAAGTCTGCAGACTCCACGCCAAAGACCGAGTGCATTATACGACTCGGCTGCATGCCTACGTCAACTCGGTACGGCTTCACGCCAACGCCATCAGTCGAGAGCGGTCAGGGGTC
Source organism: Olyra latifolia (assembly GCA_036346145.1). Taxonomy (NCBI): domain Eukaryota; kingdom Viridiplantae; phylum Streptophyta; class Magnoliopsida; order Poales; family Poaceae; genus Olyra; species Olyra latifolia. The sequence goes on from CM070523.1 coordinate 33,041,358, forward strand.
AGCGCGAGGCCATGAGCTCTCACGTCGGCGCACCCATTGTGTGCTCTCACGCGCCATCCGCAAAAACAATACAATTAGTAAGCATGCCTCATGTTAGGCCACTAGCTGGTGACCTCCAAGTGGAATCAGATGCTGAAAGCTATTAAGGGTTCGGGTTCCGGGGATACGCTTATTGAGCTGCTTGCCCTACACCATTGGTTATGGGTGCCCTCGGTTAAACCTAATCCTGTGATATGCCTCATGCTAGGTCAATTGTTGCCTCATGTCAGGTCAATTGCCGGTTACTACACGAGTCAGAATCGGATATCACGAACGGGTTTCGAGATGACCACTCGGCTAAGCCCTTGGTACGCTCTCCGTGAGCCACAAGCCAGATCCGACACACTGGGCCGGGTACCGCCATATACCGGTATACCCTCCGGGGTCAATTGCCAGATTTAATATACTTGGTCTGGGTACCGCAAGAAAAAAGAGATTCGAATGGGTCTCTCAACTTGGCACGGCTTCACACCAACGCCAGCGCCCTGAGCGCAACCTTTGGCACGGCCAAGACGCTTCACGCCAAAGACTTCGAGTGCATCATACGGCATGGTCGCGCGCCTCGCCAACTCGCAAGACGGCTTCACGCCAACGCCACGCTTCGAAGCGCAACCTTTGCACGGCCGCACGCTTCACGCCAAGATGCGAAGTGCATCATACGGCTCGGTTGATGCCTCGCCAACTTGGCGCGGCTTCACGCTAACGCCGCGCTTTGAGCGCAACTTTTGGCACGGCCAAGACGCTTCACGCTTAGCACCTCGAGTGCATCATACGGCTCGGCCAAGATGCCTAAATCAACTCGCGGCGGGCTTGGCGCCAATGCCGCCACGAAGCGCAACCTTTGGCACGGCCAGACGCTTCACGCCAAAGACTTCGAGTGTATCATACGGCTTCATTGCATGCCTACGCCAAACTCGCACGCGTCTTCACACTAACGCCAGCGTCGGCGCAAACTTCGGCAAGACGGCTTCAAGTTAACGCCACGCCGACGCAAACTTCGCTTCAAGACGACTACAAGCTCACGTCTGCGCTTCAAGCCTACAAGGTGATACGCCCGGGGGCTAAAAACTCAAAAGCAAGGACGATATAATCGTCAACAAAACAGCTAAGTTTTTTATCATCATAATCTTTTCACATATAAACTCGTGTTATTTCTTGACTTCCTATTTAGTTAAATTCCAATTAAGCAGTAAGTTGGGGGCTACACATAATTGTGTGCGCTTGCGCGTACCCATCTTTTTCATAGTTGTTTCTTGACTTGCTATTTAGTTGGATTCCAACTAAGCAGTAAGTCGGGAACTACACATAATTGTGTGCGCTTGCGCGCACCCATCTTTTTCATAGTTATTTTTTACTTTTGTTACTTAGTGATTTAAGTGAAATCTGAGTGCGCTATAATTCTGAGTAGTGAAGCTCTGAACCCATAACACGGCGAACTCTATGTCACCCAAACGCGTGCACGATAAAAGCCATGTGCCAACTCCCTCACGCCGGGGCTAGACTAGTCGGGCAGAGTGCATAACAAAAGGAAGAAAACCACTCGGACTAACAAAAATCATCAAGTAAGAAAAATAAAAATGGCTATTTCGCACATAAAGATAGTCGGATTTTATATCCGACCAAGTGTATATGTTACAGGGGTTCAAAGAAGTGTTTACGCTACAAGCATTGATCATGGCACAGTTACGTGTCAACATCCGCGCCCCGAGCGCAATCTACGGCATGGCTCCACGTTTACGCCAACTTCGGTACGGCTGCACGCCTACGCCAGTACCCCGAGTGCATTATATGGCTCACCAAGATGCCTACGCCCGGCGTCCGAAGCAAACTACGGCTCGGCTTCTCAAGATCAAGCGCCGAGGACAGCCATGCCGACTCCCTACGCCGACTCGCTGCTCCGGCAATGACGAGGACGGCCACCCCAACTTGCGGCTTCTCGCGCACTGTGTTGAGGACAACTGCGCTGACTTACTACGCCGGCTTCTCACGCGTTGCGCCGAGGACAGCCGCGCCGATTTACTACGCCACTTTCTCACATCATGCTACGAGGACGATTCGCCGACATTCTACTCATGCCACGACGCCAACCATCGCGCGACTTCCAGACTCCAAGAAATTGGGCCGAGTCACTTGGAGATTTCAACTGCAAAAGTTCTCTTGAGCCCTTCACACCTCCTTGCATGCCAATGGAGTACTCGGCATAGAGAAGGTTCCAATGGAGCACTCGGCATCAACTCTACCAGAAGCACTCGGGGGCTATCAGGATAATATGGTCCCCGGGTGTCTCACGGAGACAAATTTGGCGGACCACCTCACGGGCGGTGGTCACGCCTACCATCTAGAAGACGGGCTCGCCTCAAGATGAAGACCCGACTTGTATCACAAGGACGGCACAGTTGTAATCTGGTACATTACGTACCCGGCAAGAAAGGATAGAGATAGACTTCCTATCTCTATCCACAGTTTTCATAACCAACTAGGATACGTACTTATTTGTAACCCTACTTCTCTCCACTATATAAAGGGAGGCAGGGGCCTCTAGTTCGGCATGGTAGATCATCCGGGATCACATCAGTAGGAGGGATCACATCCATCCATAGCCATCCTCAACATTGATCCATCGAGTTCAACCCCAATACAATCCACGAGCACAGGAGTAGGGTATTACCTCACCTCGAGGGCCTGAACCTGTATAAATCTGTCTCCTGTGTTACCATCGGGTTTCGGTCTTACGCATAGCCCCATAAAGTATATTGCCGACATAATTCGTCAACAGTCGGGATTAAGGGAGGAATCCCTGATTTCGAAAATGCTAAAAAGTACTTGGCTAATGTTGAGGGAAACTTCAAGGGTACCTCCAAGACTTATGCTAGCTAGTACCTTGATCATGCGCATGCTCACATCCCGCTATGATGGTAAGAGCGGTGTGAGGGAGCATATTATGAGCATGACTGACATGGCGGCTAGGCTAAAGGGGTTGGACATAGCCATTTCTGATGGCTTTCTTATTCATTTCATCATGAGCTCCTTGCCACTTAAGTATGGACCCTTCAAGATCAATTACAACACTTAGAAGGAGAAGTGGTCTATAGTTGAGCTCTCTGTTGAGGAAGAAAAGAGGCAAAAGGCAAAGAGGCTGAAGGAACAGGCTCATCTTGTCAGCACTGGCAAGAGGAAGCATCAGGGGGAGTCCAGTGGCTTTAAGCCAAATAAAAAGCCTAATCACCCTCCTAAAAATGATGGGAAGGGAAAGGTTATTGCTCATGGCCCTCCAGCACCTCCTGCACCGCCTGCACTACCAACCGCAGGGAACTTCTTTTGCAAGTTACAAGCGACTGAGCACGCATGTATGACTGTAAGGGATTCAGCGATGGTTAGCAAAGAAGGGTAATAAAATTATTTCTTACCTTGATGAGTCCCAATTTACTGAATTTACCTCTAATACTTGGTGGATTGACTCATGTACAACTGTGCACATTACTAATTCATTATTGGGATTGCGTTCCGTGACGACCATAAGAAGAAGAGACCGAAGTCTTAGGGTCGCTGATGGAATGGAGATTGAAGTCAAAGCAGTTGGAACCCTTCAACTTGCATTAGGAGACGGCTTTAGTCTTTATCTTTTTGATGTTCTTTATGTTCCTAGTGTTAAGAGGAACTTAATTTCAGTCTCTGTATTGACTAAAACAGGTTATTCATGTGAGTTCGTGGACAATAAATGCATTATTAAGTTAAATAATGACATTATTGGTCTTGCCTTCGAGCAAGAGAAACTTTATTTACTCTCCATGGATGAATCTTTGTTGAATGTGTGCACTGTTGTAAATAAAAAGATAAGTGAAACGTCGTCGAAATTATGGCATTATCGCTTAGGCCATATTTCTAGGGGGAGAATGGAACGTCTCATTAGAGAAGAGATATTCCAACCCTTAGATTTTTCAGACGCGAACCACTGTCTAGATTGTATTAAAGGTAAATTCACTAAGAACATTAAGAAAGAAGCCACTAGGAGTACGGTTCTTTTAGAATTAATCCACACTGATATTTGTGGGCCCTTTCCAATGACATCAGTGGATGGTTATGATTCCTTTATTATATTTACTAATGATTTCTCTCGTTATGGCTATATTTCCCCATTTGTGACCGTTCTGAATCACTAGATAAATTTAAGATCTACAAAGCTGAAGTCAAAAATCAACATAACATTAAGATCAAAGTAGTGAGATCAGATCGTGGAGGAGAATATTATGGGAGACATGCTCCTTATGGGCAAATACCTGGGCCTTTTGCCAGATTCCTTCAAGAATATGGCATAGTTGTCCAATACTCCATGCCCGGAGAACCTCAGCAGAACGGAGTGGCAGAGCGTCGCAACCGTACCTTTATGGATATGGTACGGAGCATGCTTAATCATTCCAGTCTGCCTATCAGTTTGTGGATAGAGGCACTAAAGACAGCTGCCTACATACTTAATCGGGTTCCTAACAAATCTGTACCCAAGACACCTTATGAATTGTGGACTGGGAGGAAACCGATAGTTAATTATTTACGCGTGTGGGGCTGTCGTGCTGAAGCCAGATTATTTGACCCACAACTAAATAAATTAGATCCTAAGACCATGAGTTGCCATTTCATTGGATATCCAGAAAGATCTAAGGGATATCGATTTTATTGTCCAGATCGTGTCACTAAATTCGTTGAGACTAGACACGCTGTTTTTTTATAGGACAATGAAATCAGTGGGAGCTCACAACAAAGGGAGATAGACCTTGAGGAAATTCGGACTCATGTTCCATTACCAATGACTCAAGAGTGTGTTTTCCCCATTCCTCAAGTGATGCCTCAGACTGCAGCATCTCCAGCTAAAAATTCTAGAGCTGCACCCATTGTTGAGGATTTTAATAAACCAAATAATGAACCTCAACAACCTTCGCAACCGCCAATGATCCCTAATGAACCTATAAGACGATCACAGCGTGTGAAGAGGTCTACCATACCAGATTATTATGAAGTATTCCTTGATGAAGACATTGGTAAGGCAGATGACCCCACCTCATTCAAAGAGGCCATAACAAGTGAACATTCATCTAAATGGATTGAGGCCATAGAAGATGAATTAAAGTCTATGAGCACTAATGGTGTTTGGTTTTAGTAGAAATTCCTTAAGGAGTCAAAACAGTAGGCTGTAAATAGGCTACAAAACTAAGCATGACTCTAAAGGAAATATCGAAAGATTCAAGGCAAGGCTTGTAGCCAAAGGTTTCTTACAGAAAGAGGGAATTGATTATAATGAAACCTTTTCCCTTGTCTCTAAGAAAGATTCATTAAGAATTATTATGGCGCTCGTTGCTCATTATGATTTAGAGCTCCATCAGATGGATGTTAAAACTGTATTTGTTAACGGTGATTTGCATGAACAAGTTTTCATGGCACAACCTGAAGGTTTTGTCGTGGAAGGCAAAGAACACATAGGGTGCAGACTTAATAAATCCATTTATGGACTTAAACAAGCGTCCAGACAATGGTATCATAAATTTGATAAAATAATTAGAAACTTCGGATTCAAGGAGAATGAGGTGGATAATTGCATATACATCAAGGATAAGGGTGGAAAATTCATTTTCCTAGTACTCTATGTGGATGATATACTATTAGCAAGCAGTGATAAGAATATGATGCATGAGACTAAGGGATTTTTATACTCTAATTTTGACATGAAGGATCTCGATGAAGCCTGTTTTGTTTTAGGCATTGAAATACACCGAGATAGGTCTAAAGGAGTACTAGGATTATTTCAGAAGTCATACATTGGCAGAGTCTTGAAAGGTATAACATGAGTAAGTGCTCTTCCATGCCTGCTCCAATAGTTAAGGGCGATAAATTTGGATTATTTCAAAGCACGAGGAATTAATTAGAATCAGATCGAATGAAGATGATTCCTTATGCTTTGGCTGTCGGAAGCCTAATGTACGCTCAAGTCCATACGCGTCCATATTTGGCATTTGTTACCTGGATGCTTGGCAGATTTCAGTCTAATCCAGGTCTAGACCATTAGAAGGTTGTTAAAAAGGTTCTGTGTTATTTGCGGAGACTAAGCATTTCATGCTCATATATGGAAAGTCTGACAACCTTGAAGTTTTGGGTTATTTAGACATTAATTTTGCAGGGTGTGTAGACACTAAGAAATCCACATCAGGCTACATCTTCACCCTAGCAGGAGGAGCAATTTCATGGAAAAGCTCCAAACAATCTCTAGCTGCATCGTTGACAATGCAGACAGAATTTGTAGCATGTTATGAAGCAACTAGGCAGGCCGTATGGCTTAAAAACTTTATCCCGGGACTGAGAGTGGTAGACAGCATTGCAAGACCACTCACCATATATTGCGATAATAAAGTTGTACTTTTCTATTCGAGTAACAATAAGTTAAGTGGTGCTGCCAAACACATTGATATTAAATATCATGTTATGAAAGATAGAATTCAGGATCAAACTATTAAAATTGAACATATTAGTACTAAGTCAATGCTCGTGGATCCGCTCCCTAAAGGTTTACCTCCTAACTTATTTAAAGAACATACTGTCGGCATGGGTTTATTGGAAGACCTTTGATCAAGATCCTGGATGTAGGGGCATTAAGTCAATCAACACCCATTATGACTACGAGGCCGGCTCGTACGAGAGGTGACGATCTGTCGTGCACCCCAGTATTTCTACCAGCTTGAGTGATCGAATACTAGTCCCAGAAGACCATAGCTAGTATTTCACTCAAGGACATTTGGAATATCATCGCAGGCATTGCATTTAACTAGAATTTAACAGTTTACATAACATAAATATCATCCCAGTTGACATAGACAAATACATAGTCTTGCACAGGGCTTAATTCAAGCACATAAAAATAAACACAGCGGAAGACTGAACGATGATATCCTGAGGTTGACCCGGAATGCGCGGCTAATCACCTTAACCCTCCTTTTCACAGCTGGCACCGTTGCTGAACTCTTGACCTGAAGAAAGATCTGTGGTCCATATAATGAGTACACGGCTACTCAACAAGCAGTCCTTAATAAATGAATGCAAGGTCAATGGACGGGTATGGTTATTTTGCTAAAAAGTCACCTATCTACTTGTTTATTTGTTTTTGATTCATTGAACACATGATAACACACGAGCGTAGCCAAGGGACGGCTAACCAGCTCCAAGAGAGGCAATCCCTGTCTACACTACCATCAAGTTGATTAATTAAAACACATTGACTACCCCTGTGAAAACTCCTTTCCCCGCCCATAACCGCAGCACGGCTACCATGATAGTTTTAACTCGCAAAGTGTGTACATGTTCCCCACAAGCCCTGTCTCATCCCGAGGGAGAAACAAGACAAAACCGCTTTCTGCTTCCACTGTCCCCAATCTTCCCTTTCTTTTGGTTTCGCCCCCCACACGGTACACTTCGACCAAAGCCGACAATATGCTCCATTCAGTACCGACCTAATAGCGCACCGTATGTGGTTAGCCCCCATTTAAGCCATTCGGAGCTAGTGATCGCGAATCACGTCCGTCCACTACGAGTACAGCGGAAACAAGCTTCCACAGCTAACGGCCAGGACCAGAAGGCACAAGTGGCTGTACGGTTCAGGTTCGGTTTGGTAGTCACAGTATACGGTCCTTATGAGACCGAGGAGACCTGCACATCTCAACCACAATCCCAAATTCCACCTCTTCTGGGTCTCCTCAAATCAACACACGCCACGTTGATTTTAGTTGATTAGGTTTACCAAAAACAGCATCACGAAGCCAAGACTCCACGGGTACCAGTTATTAATATGTGAAACCTATCAACTACCAATTCAAGAAACTAGGCTAAGCATCTACACAAGGATAGGCTAGTAAAACAGTACCAAAATAGGCTAACAATGGAAGGCTACGTCATGTCAGTAGAGTACTAATATGAAATCGGTGCAACTGGCACATATGATGACAAATGAAGCATGCGAATTAAGTAAACATGAAATAATTAAAATTTAGCAAACTAGGATTTCAACATGAATCTAGCTTGCCTTCGAAGAAGCTAGGTTCTGGATCTCCTCCTTCGAATGGCTCCGGAATGTCTCCTGTATAGCAGGTGCACGTCGGTTCTACGCGAGAAGAGTAATAAAACAACAATAAATATCAAACATCCAGAAAACAGTATGGTAAAAATATATAAAATTCTTGGGATTATTTATGATTTTTAGGCTCTGGAATCATCTCAATTGGAGTCCGAGAACTCCCTAAACAATTCGGGGAAGTTTTGGGCTAAAAAGAAAAGGCTGAAAAGAATAAACCTGGTTAACCGTAGGTTAACCACGCGAAAACCGAGAAGAACGGCCCGGAAAACCGGACGGCGGGTCGGCCGACGCGGCGACGGCTCGGGGGCGGCGGGCGGCGGCCGATTAGCGGCGGTGGGAGGCGTGGCGGCGGTTGACGCGAGGGGCATCTGGCGGCTTCCCGTTGGCGGGCGCGCGCGCAGCGGGGACACGCGCGACGCGGCGATTACGGCGGCGGCGCGATCGGCGGCGCAGACACGGCGGCGACGCCAACCGGAGGCGGGCACGTGGCGGGCGTGGCGAAGCGATTAGCGGCAAAGCGCGAAGCGTCTTGCGCGCGTGGCGGCGATGGCGGCGAAGCGCGGCGGCCGATCGGCGGCGGCGCGGAAACGCTACAAGCTACGGCGGCGCGGCGCGGCGGCTTCGCGGTTGACGCTGCGCTTGCTGAAGTTTCCTCGCCGCGCGAATGGCGGGACGGCGGCAGGCTCGCCGGCGGCGATAAGCGGCGGTGAAATCCGGCGATCCTTCGGCATGGGAATTCTCCTTCGTTTCTTGGCCAAATATGGCGATCCATGTAGTCAAATTGACCAGCGCGACGAGCTCTACAACGTGATGGCCTTGGATTTGGTGATTGGGCACTGGAATAGGAGGATTACCTCGGTTTGCTTTGGGTTTTGCACGAAAACCGAGGTGGCGGCTAGGGTTTCGAGGATTGGGGTGATGTGGCCGACCAGGGAACCCTAGGGGGGTTTATATAGTGGTGGAGGGGGTTGGGCATGGTGGAGGTTTTCTAATAGGGGTAGAGTTTGAGTTGGACTAGAATTAGGGTATTTTTGGTATAATAAGAGTTCTAATGGGTTTAGGTTTAGATGAGAGGGGTTTTGGGCCTAGTTTGGGCCTAATTAAGCTATCCAAGCCTGTTAGGGCCTTTTCCTATTATTTTTTTATGTTTTAATCTTTTATTTTCTTTTTATAAACCAAGTGATAGACTAATAAATTTATTAGGATGTCACACGATCTCTCGCACGGCTAACCCTCTCCCAAAATCCTAATCTTCTACCGATCCTCATTGGCACTGGACGAGCCCCAAAGGGCTATCCAGGGACAGTGTAGGTGGCGACCTGAAGGCCGCCGCTGCCCATTGATGGATCATCGACGACGACTATGCACTGACTCCGGCGTCCACCTCCCTGCATCCTTTACATCGCCGATCGACTACAAGGCGCTAATGGCTTCCAATTCATCCGGTCAGTACCATCTAATTCCGCATTAGAACTAGGTAATCATGTTTAGGCTAAGATCTTTACTGTCATTGGATCATTAGATAGATCTAACATGGCCTTCTCAGCGAGAGCTCCCGAAATCTCGGTTCTGTAGAAAGGTGGCCAGAGCCACTGGCGCGACGGTCGAAGGTCATTTATCTATTGTTCTTTACCAATGGGATAGGAAAGAGAGAGGGAGGGAGAAGGGGAACGACGGCGAGGGGAGCACTTACCAGCGGTGCGCTGAGGTGCAGCGCGAGCGACACTTTTCGTTGTGTTCTCTTCTTGGTTTGCTTCAAAGTAGAGGGAGAGAGGTGTGGAAGTGCTTGATCGCAGAAGAGAGATGATGAAGTGTGAGGAGGTCAGGAGAGACAGATAAACGTGTGGAAGAGGACACCGTATGAAAGGATAAGAGTGGAGGGTGTTCGATTGGGTCGGACACCTGGCCCCTAGTAATTCCGATTTCTAATTTAAGAGTTTATATATCAATAGATTCTTTAATAAATAAACCCTCTTAATTTTCAAATGCCAAGAAGGATTCAATTTGAACTAACTTGCAAGTTTTTTTGTGACTTCTTAAAAATTTGGGTGGTCACGGTTAAGGAAAAATTGCATCCATACCAGTGCAGAGTTATGATATATCAGAAATGTCACAACAAAATTGGTATTTTCTCAGATGCCAGTATAAATTTAGATTCCTTACAATTTTTCACTATGATCATTCTTGCCTCTCTGTCCTATTCAAAATTACCTCTAATATGCTATTGGCCTCTTCTTTAGCTCCTCTTCCCCTTCTCTGCAACCTCCGGTCATCGCCCAAGCTTGCCGTTAAGCTCTAGCATTGTCGCCGCCCCCTCCAAGTGCCGCTGTCGGGATCCAGTCCCACCATCGCCTCCTCATCAAGCACTATTGTCGAGCTCCTGGAGCAGCTGCTGCCCCTTTTCTCCTACCTCTGGTCATGGCCCAAGCTCATTGCCAAGCTCTAGCCCCACGCCGCCTCCTCCTCTAAGCGCCGCCACTGAGCTCCAGCTCCGTCGCCATTGCTTCCTCCATGCATCGCTGTCTGCCTCCATGGAGCAGCTGATGCCTTCAAGCGCTTGAGAGAGAGGAGGAGGAAGAAGAGGGAGAAGGGGTCCGGCCGAAGAGGGAGGGGACCGATCGAATTGGAGGAGAAGCCGGAGGGATAAAGGGGAGAAAGGATAGAAGAGAGAGAGGAGGGATGGAAGAAGAAGAAAAGAAGAGTATTTTGGTCAAAAATAGTTGGACAGTCCTCGTAATGACATATTTGCAATGATGAACATTTTATAATGGCATCTGAGTAAATATTAACTTTGTTATGCCATTTATGAGATATCGCAACTCTATAGCGGCATGGATTCTATGCAACTGATTATTATTACCATAGTTGATTGACAAGGAGCCTAGCCGGTAAAATGTGGTCAAACTTGTTTGATTACCACTGCTAGCCCATGCTTGGGCCCTAAGCATCGCCGTCAGCCCCTCAGGGCCAGGGAGGCCACACACTGTTTAATCAGATGACGAGGTCATCACTCATCCATCAATAAAATAATATTATTTGGTTTGGAAAGAGCGCTCGACACAGTCGCGGTCTCCCAAGTGACGAGGACATCACAAGCAAGGACACAAACATACCTCCTACTTCCACTATAGCGACTATATCCACTACATTGCCAAAAGGACGAGAAGAACAATAAGTGGGCTTGAATCATTTGGCCAAGTCAAAAATGCAGGAGGTACAGTGCTCCACCACCAAGGCCCAGCATCCCCCCCACAAGGCCATGTAAGCCCACGTCCAAGCCCAACTCTCCAGGAGGTCTAATTCGGTCGTTAGCAACCAGTCTGCAATCAAACAGGTGCCAAGGCCGCATACGATGTCCAATTGAGGCCCATGAGCACTTGATGGAAAGCTTACGAGATAAGCTTTTCAACGGATCTAGCCTCACATTCAAATTCATCACGAGCAGCCTGGAATCGATAAAACAATGAAGCGATCAAAATCTACCGGGTGTTGCATCACACCACTTTTGGGCCAAAGGTCCATGTACCCCTAGGGTTGCATGGGGATGCATGCCAATCTGGTATCGAGCACCCCTCTGGCCGTCATACCTTCTCTATATATGGCCGCCACCCCCTTCTTTCCGGGTTTTGTTTAGTCTATTTTTCCATGTGTGTGTTGAAACAGCCTCGATTCCTCTTGTGTCGGCGAGACCACCAGGGGCGAGTTTGAAACCCCAACTCTTGAGTGTTTAATTTAGATTTGCAATTTAGATTGCTTTTACCGTTGTTCTTGCTTGTTCTTCGGTTGCATCGCATTAACAGATCTTCTTGAACAGGTCGATCGTGTTTCCAGCACGGTTGATAATGCTTCGTCGTGGTGGTTTAGTGATTGTTGGGTTGCAATCGTTGTGTGGTTGAAAGTCGGATCGTCAAGGTTGCCATGACATCAAATCGAATCTATCTATCTCACCGGAAAAACGGGCGTGTCTCCATCACCAAGTCCCCGGTCCCCTCAATTATCATGGCTCGTATAGTTGTACTTGTCTCCATGCGAATATGCTTCTAGAAGGCGCGCCACCGGGCATATTCTATGCACATACAGTGGCAAAGTGCCTTAGGTTCGGTGCACCTAATCAATCGCTCTCAACGTCCAAGTTGTACCACCTACCTATATATGAACGTTAATTGGCTATGTCCACCGTGAGAGCTATTTTGATGTTAGACGGATAATCCCTGACCAAACTCGTGTAAACTTAATTTATGTGTTCAAATCAAATTAACTAAGTTTTGGAGAGGAAAAACTCTGTATTTATATGGTGATATTTTTATAAAGATGGTGATTTACTTAAAGCATCTCTAGTATATTGAATGATGTTGGCCTTGCCACCTAAACATCCAAAGAACTACTAATATGGAACCGGCTCCTCCCATTAATGGGACCCACGAATTGTATCTGATTCCTTTGCTGTGTAGCTAACAAATGGGCCTATATAAAGGTTCATCATTGTTAAAAATCGACTTTTATGTAAGATCTATTTTCACCATTCAGCATTCTCAAGAATATTCCTCTATGCTAACGGTGCGACCCTCTTCATCAAACCGGATAGGTCAGAACTACAGGGGTTCAAAGAACCCTCACCGCTTTTGGTTAGGTGAGCGGGTTGCACACAAAATATTTAGAAAAGTGAAGTCTACCCCCATCAGATGTCATGGGCTCAGCCTAGCCGATCAACTACAGAGCTTCCGACTCAAATCAAGGATTTTCCTTGCAGGTACCTAGAGTTACCATTGCATCCTAACCGTGTTAAAAAAAGGTGGATACATAACCCAGACAAAGATGGTAAGGGAAGAGACAGACATGGAGTTGGTTAAGGGCACTTGGAAGGGTCTTCTCAGTATTGTAGTAGGATGATTTCATCACTCTAGGGAGTCTTACAAAACATTCTACTGAATGTACAAGAAAGTGATGACATTGTTTGGAGATGGATAGTCGATGGCTCCTATAGCGCAGAAAAAAGTGTACAAGGCTTAATTTCAAGGATCCCTAGTGAGCTTGAGCTTCAACTGGAGCGCAGCTCCGAAAAATAAATGTAAATTTTTTGCTTAGCTTGTCACGCACTCACCCATTCTCACGACGGACAAAACTAGCAGTCCATGGATGGCTAAATGGAGAAGTTTGTGTCTTTATACGGAGTCCACCCAAAAGCAGCCAAACATCTCCTCTGCCATTACGCCTTCACTAAACAAGCGTGGCAAAGCATCTTCAATATATTCTAGGCTCAAGTATCCCTCTCTGACTCACTGGAGGTTTGCATTAGGTCCTAGTGGGCAGAAACACGCCGTGTCATCACCAAAATGGGAAGAAAATCCTTCAACGAAATTTTCATTTACGGTCTTTTTAACACTTGGAAAGAGGGGAACAATAAAATCTTCCATCATAAATATAGCGATGTTCATGCCGTACTCGAGGGAGTAACCAGCAATGTAGCACTTAGATGTATGGCCAAGAACCCATGCTAGGATACCTACCGGCCCCTTGGTTGCTAGAACTGAGCTCAAAGTTGGACTTGCAACGTCCCGTAACACTTCCACTCTTGATTAGCCATAACTCTTGCCTTTCGAAAAACAATTATTTTCTTCAAAATTAAATAAATTCTATATTTTTCCTCTTCTTAAACCGGCCTTGGACGAGGCATTTGGATTTTATACTTTTGTGTGGTGTCTGGTGAGAAATATCCAATGAGGATCCAGAAAAGAGCGTGGGCCTCCTGTAAGAACATCTCTAGCAGCAATTTAAATTTCTAATTTATAATACTATTTCTACATACTCTATTTATTCTCTAAAATTCTTTATACTTTATACTATGTTCTAAAAGATTTTTTTTCTCCAATAACTACTCTATTTTTAAAAAGTAAGATAGACAGCGTCGGAGGGTCTGACAGAGATGCTCGGCTGTGAGTGTGAGTTCGAGGAGTTAGTGGAAGCAGCGTGCGGCAGGCAGAAGTTCCACCCGGTCGTCCTTTATTTTAGCTCCACACAACACAAGGCCGTCTTGCGGTACACCATTATTCCACGGCGATCCCAAGCTGTGCAGAACTGCAGATGATGGGGGAGGCCTCTCCGTGGAGCCTGGCCGGCGCAGCGGCGGCGGCCGTGGCCGTCGTGGCGCTGCTGTGGCTGGCCGCCTGGACGCTGGAGTGGGCCTGGTGGACGCCGCGCCGGCTGGACCGGGCCCTGCGGGTCCAGGGCCTGAGCGGCACCCGGTACCGCCTCTTCACCGGCGACGTGCCGGAGAACGCCCGGCTCAACCGGGAGGCCCGGTCCAAGCCCCTGCCACTCGGCTCCCACGACATCATCCCGCGTGTGCTCCCCATGTTCTGCAGCGTCATCAAGGAGCACGGTAACATCATACTCGCGGCTCATTTCCCCTCTTCTGAAACTTCTTCCTTTCGTTTTCTAGTATCCCGATATGTCAGAAACGGATACTACTGGTATTGAGCCGACGTCATCAGGGTAAACTTATAAGGGAATTGCTCCCTGCCAGTCGCCTGAAAATAGATCAAATCTCAGTCGACGTGTTTTTACACTAGTAAATAACTAAATTTACATATAATTGGATGTATAAAAAGTGCATAATTTACTGTAAAAATATTTATGTGACGAGAGGATGCAAAGTGTACGTAGCAATTGATAGAGGAATGGACCAAACAAATTTTAAGCCTAGTGACGAGTGCTGGGAGTATATAGATTAAAATGGTACTACTGAATGTAGAGAAATACTGTTGTTGGCTAACTAGATATGAGCGTTAATCTGATTTGCTATATATAGCCAGCAGCAACTATGCGTTTTGGCACTTGTTGCATGCATGCATGTGATGCAGCTAGCTATCCATACATAGCGCTGGATCTGTATGCATAAATAATTAACTGAAATTTTAGCCGTTTTCAGTCGCCTGATGATTAGTTGCTCCCAACCTATGACGGGGTCAATCGAAAGTTCAGAGCATGCATCTGATTAGGTTCGAGATGAAGTCGAGTTGTCCACAGTATGTTTCTGAACTTCTGATACATAATATGTTCTGAAAACAAGACAAGATTTTTACTGCCATGTTACGTTTACGACAAAACAAATTGATCGAGATAGTGTTTGTATCTTGTGGGAGCCATGTTCTGCGTGTAATCTTGTAGTCTCTCTTCTCATGAGATCTAAAACCCAAATGCAGGGAAATTGTCATTCACATGGTTTGGGCCAGCGCCGAGGGTAATGGTTCGAGACCCGGAATTAGTGAGAGAGATTTTGTCCAACAAGTTTGGTCACTATGGCAAAGCAAAGGGTAGCCGTATTAGAAAATTGCTAGCCCAAGGTGTTGTAAATCTTGAAGGTGAGAAGTGGGCAAAGCACCGTAAAATTCTCAATCCCGCCTTCCACCATGAGAAAATCAAGGTAACTGTACAACGGATTTTTTTTCCTTCTAAACTTTCATTTTATCATTTTCGATCACAGTATGTTAAGACACTCGATAATGCACTCTGGAGATAAACTAATAGTACTTTCTTTTCGCAGCGTATGCTTCCAATCTTTTCTGCCTGTTGCATTGAAATGATTACTAGATGGGAGAATTCCATGTCCTCCGCAGGGTTATCTGAGTTAGACGTCTGGCCTGAGTTCCAGAATCTTACTGGGGATGTCATCTCGAGAACAGCATTTGGTAGCAACTATCACGAGGGGAGGAGAATTTTCCAGCTGCAAGAAGAGCTAGCGGAACGTGTAATACAATCTGCTCAGTCACTTTTTATCCCAGGCTATTGGTATTTTCTTTCTTTTGTTCCAAGAATTTGGCAAATACGCCTATGTTTCTATATAAGATAAGATGAGTAGTTCACACTTCTATTCACGTTCTTACCTACAAGCCTATAAGCTTAATTAAGACCGTATCACTCCAACAAACGGCGTAGTACACAACCTCAATTATATTTGTGTTTTTTTTTTAAAAAGGGTATTTTGAGTACATGCATTTTAGTTCCATGTAGAAGTGCTTCCGATGGGTGAGAGAAAGAATATTGTAGACGAAAGAAATCTGTATTTTTTTTCTCTTTTTCATGTTAAATGTAAATAATAATACTCGAGAATTCATTCTTTCATGACATATTTGAAAAATCTACAGGTTCTTACCAACTAAAAATAACAGAAGGATGAGAACAACCGACCGGGAGATCCGCTCAATTCTAAGAGGAATTATTGAAAAAAGAGACAGGGCTATTAAAAATGGTGAAGCCAGCAACGATGACTTGCTGGGGTTGCTGGTGGAGTCAAATATGAGGGAATCGAACGAGAAAGCAGATCTAGGGATGAGTACTGAAGATATTATTGAGGAATGCAAGCTATTTTACTTTGCAGGTATGGAGACAACATCAGTCCTGCTCACATGGACGTTAATTCTGCTAAGCATGCACCCAGAGTGGCAAGAGCGGGCAAGAGAGGAAGTGCTTCACCATTTTGGTAGAACCACACCAGATTTTGATAACTTAAGTCGTCTGAAGATTGTAAGTGTGACATCAATGTTCTTTGTTATTGCCAAATGCACAAAGTTCAGACTATTTCACATGAAAGTAATTGTCTCTGCTTCATCGGATTCAGAATGAGACAAGAAGTAACCAAGAATATAACATATCAAGTTACCAAGAATATAACATATCAGATTTGCATGCCATCAAAACAATTTATTCCCAAATGTGTTAATTATGCATCACCAGTAAACATGACTCAGTATGCTAGTTTTCTTTTGCATTCAGTCGAACTGCTATCTAGCTAACTCTTCAACTCGGATTTCATATAGAAAACTATTATTGTACTTCCAAAACAGTATGGGCTTAATTAAGTACTGAAATACTAGTCTTAACAGTTATGACGAGTAAATTTAGTTACTGTCATACATATATATGTGAGTGAAGGAAGCACTCTTCTTGTTGCATTAAAAAGGGATTTATTTGAAGCAGATGATGAAGTTTTGATTGCTTAAGTCTAGAATAGTTGTAGCAATGATCTTGATCTTCTATGTTCTCTTGCAGGTAAATATGATTCTGTACGAGGTTCTTAGGTTGTACCCACCAGTAGTCTTGCTTGCCAGAAGAACATACAAGGAAATGGAGCTCGGTGGCATCAAGTATCCAGCAGGAGTCGACCTTATCTTGCCTCTCATCTTTATTCACCATGATCCCAATATATGGGGAAAAGACGCGGTTGAATTCAATCCAGAGAGGTTTGCCGAGGGCATCTCCAATGCGACGAAATATCAGTCCGCGTTCTTTCCATTTGGCGGGGGTCCTCGGATCTGCATCGGCCAGAACTTCGCGTTGCTGGAAGCCAAGATGGCTCTCAGCACCATCCTTCAGCGCTTCTCATTCCAGCTCTCGCCGTCCTACACCCACGCGCCGTACACTGTGATTACTCTCCATCCGCAGCACGGTGCCCAGATTAAGCTGAAGAAGCTCTGACGACGCTACTCGTGCTGGCCGAAGAGAAGAATACATGAGATGATCTGTTGTGTTCTGTTCTTAGATTTATGCTTTAAACTGAAATAATCAGTTTTATTTATGCGTGATAGGAGATTTTACTCAACAAGACAGTACTTTGAGATGTACTGGCGGGTTATGTTTTGTCAATGGCCATTTTCTTGTTAGTTTAAGATTCAAGTAGATACACCACCTAAGGAGAAACAAGGACTTACTGATCAATTTTCATGGACCATGTGAGAAGGTCCCATGATTATCTAATCTAATATATATAAAAAACAGGATCTAACGGAACCACCACATTAATCATAAAATAGTAGAAATTTTCACGTTAATCCTAAAATACTAGAAATTTTCATGGTAATCAGAGAAAAAATAAAAATCTACATCGTTAATCATTATGAACTCGAATTATAACAGATTAGATTAAAAGAAAGAGTTCATATCAAATATTCGTCAACTCTATATAAAGAAACCCATATAACTATATGAATAAATGGGTTGAAATGCCTAAAGGCAAACATATACCTATTGGGCGTCATATTGCTGTACACCGAAGCCTGAAGATGATGATGCATCGGACGATCAGGAATGCCACGGTTTAGCGAGAAGGCTCTTAGCTGATGCCTCAACAAGATCTTACGTGAGCTCTTGTAGGCCGATGTCCAGATAAGATGGTCCTCAACATGTAGGCAAATATCAAGCGGATCTTCAACCTTGAGACCTTGCTGTGGGCACCGACAACGACAAGACGCTCGCCGCTAGCACGAACTAGGAATTTTTTAAAAAAAATACAAAAAGAAAATAAAAATAACAGGAGAAGAATACAACAGTACACCGAAATTGCAGAAATCTCCACCGTAGCCGGTGTATGGGGGGCCGGCTACCCATAGCCGGCGTGTGAAAAACCGGCTATGCCTAGCCGGCACATGGTACACCAGCTATGCATAGCCGGCACACCACACACCAGCTAAGGCACTCCCCCCGCCCCGTACGCAAAAGACTAGCCGGCGTGGTAGGCAAAGATTGATAGACGTGACGTGCACTGATGAGAGGCAAAGCAGCATGGGAGGCAGGATAGGATAGAAGAGACGTGAAAGCGACGTATCGGCATATGCTGCATGCATATGATTATATGATTAATGGTAAGTACGATCAGAGTTAGCGTAAGCACGATTAAAAGGTGGATTAGAGGGGGTAAAGTGATAGAGCTGATATAGATAGAGGAGGAGCGTGATGCTGCCGCCGCCGCAGCACACGAAGCACTCGGAAGGAACACTTTGCGGGCGTGCTTCTCCGTAGAAGCACTTCGCAGAAGTGCATCTCAGCAGCAAGCGAGTCACAGGAGTGTTGGTGCTTCACAGTCGTCGCTCGTACACCGTAGCAACACTTCATAGAAGTTTGCAGGTGAGCTTTCTAGCAACCTAACTATATAAT
This sequence comes from Olyra latifolia, assembly GCA_036346145.1. Taxonomy (NCBI): domain Eukaryota; kingdom Viridiplantae; phylum Streptophyta; class Magnoliopsida; order Poales; family Poaceae; genus Olyra; species Olyra latifolia. The sequence goes on from CM070523.1 coordinate 33,060,436, forward strand.
TATATAGTGGTGTTGTACTTATACGTGTCATTAATATGAAGGGCCGGTGGGTTTAAAGAGAACGAGGAGGCGTCAGACTTTGCGGAAGTGCGAAGGCAAGTATGTAATCCTATAATTAAGTTTCATATGGTAGACGAGTTTCGTCTAGTAGAGAAGGCAAGTCTTGGTTATGTTCGTAGATAAGTTCGTCGTTATATCATGTAAATTTGAACCAGTAAACATATTATGTGTGTCATTTGGCAAGCAAATTTTATATCCCAGCAAGCCTTATGTGTACATGCCTTAATGAAGTTTATGTTTCTCGTGCATTTGAGTAAGGTAGAAATAATTAATATAGATGATTTTGTTATGTTAGGTTAGAGTAGCGTTTTGGTAGAACTTAATTGTGGCAGACAATTAATATAAGTAAATTTCTTAGGTTAAGTAGGAGTAATATTCATACCTTAATATACGTAGTTTTTTGGGGCAACTTAATTATGACGGGTAATTAATGTTGGGCTAGCAGTGCACGGGCAATTAGGTAACAGTGCGCGCTCAAAATTTGTAAAGTTGAGTCCCCATAGTGAATGATAAAATAAATTACGAAGATAAAATTATTACTACTAGTAGTGCGTTGAGAGTAGCTAGTAGATAAAATAATTACTGCTATTCATTAATTTTGTAAAGTTGAGGTAGATACAGCCGTCATTAATGCGAAGATAAAATTATTACTGCTAGTAGTGTTTTGACAGTAGCTAGGTACAACTGGGAAGATAAAATATGTACTGCCAAGATAAAATTTTTACTGTGAGGATAAATTTTGTAAAGTTGAGGTAGATACAGCTGTCATTAAATGCGAAGATAAAATTATTACTGCTAGTAGTGCGTTGACAGTAGCTAATAGATAACTTCGTGTTTTTTATTTGAATGTGTCTCATGTTCGAAATAAATAAACTAGTCCTAGCAAATTTGAGTATATAATGTAATCTAGCATAAAACATAAATTGTGTAGGACTGTATTAGTCAGTGAATGGCGGGACGGTTATTAGTAGGAAAAATAAAAAAATACTACGTATGTACAAACTTCTGTTACTTGCAGAATAGGTAGATGACAAGTTTGTGTTGTTTGTTTTTACGTGTGACAGGTTAGTGATGAATGTAAATATTTATTTTGGGGAAAGATTGGCTGTGTTGCATGGCAGGGTTGTAACCATTCAAAACTGTCAACACATACATAGTGTAATTGCTGTCCCGAATGACCTACAAGATTTAAAGTCACATGTATGTTCCCTTCTGGGTATTGACCGAGCCACCCATAAGCTCCATCTAGAAGGGGTTCATCCAGGTCTGGTTCCAAACAGCTCCATAGTTGTGCACACGCTATTTGACCTGAGAAGAAACAATGCGTGGGATTTATACGTCCGTAAGGCAGCTGAGGAGAATTTTGATGTCGGGGTCTACGTGAACGTAGTGTCACGTGAGCAGCCCAACGAGGCTGGGCCAAGCGAAGCAGCCATCGAACATGATGTGGAGGCTGACGACGTTGCAGTTGACGAAATACATGGTGAGGAGGAAAATGTTGTCCCGGAGTTACAAGAAGGGCAGATTGAGGAGGTAGATGCTCAATGCATGAATGACGAAGCCGCTGGCAATAAGGATGAGCAAGCGGCGGACAATGACGACCCCACCCCTGCAATCCAATTCTTTCGCGCAATTGGAGCGATCGAATGCACCCTCCCGGACATTAGCACCATGTCCGCGTGGGGGTACCAACACAATAACATCCAAATTAGGCAAAGGTTCCGTAACAAGGAGGAGGCAATCCACTTCATTGGAAACTACACAGTAACGACTCAGAGGGAGCATACACGTACCCGATCTGAGCCTAGGGCATATGAGGTGAGGTGCTCTAAACAGCCGGAGTGTCCTTTTTTTGTAAGGACGCACAGGCCTAAACATGAGGACTACTTCATCATTAGCAGGTATGTAGCACATACTTGCAGTGAGGAGTCCATTAGAAACATGAGCCACATTGTTGATGCGAGGTACGTTGCTCAGCTTGTGGTTACACTGGTAGGGACCGATGTTGGCATGACACCAAGGACAATTATGGAGGAGGTGCAGAGTAGGACAGGGATGGTGATAACGTATCACATGGCATGGCGAGCGAAATAGAAGGCCATGAAGATGCTATTCGGGGGATTTGAGGAGTCCTTCAACCATGCGCCAAGATTATTGAGAAAGATTGCAATGTCAAATCTGGGGACACAGTTTGCCATAGGGGACGAGCCAATAAAGATGGAGGATGGATCGTTAAACTCGAGTGGCCGCTATCTTATTTGGCTATTTTGGGCTTTTGGGCAATGCATTGAAGCTTTCAGACATTGCAGACCTGTCTTGTGCGTGGACGGCACATTTCTTAGTAGAAAATACCATGGCACTCTCCTAACTGCCCTTGCTACGGACGCAAATATTCAGATCCTCCCTGTTGCGTTCGCGTATGTGGAGAGCGAGAACAACGATAGCTAGTTATGGTTCCTTACTTTGTTGAAGGGCCGTGTGGTTGGAGCTCGGAAAAGTGTTTGTGTTGTCTCCGATCGCAACGCAGGCTTACTCCACGCGTTGGACACGCTACATGATAGCACAGACCCGGGCATGAGCTGGCCGGATGTTCAGAGACGGTGGTGCATGCGTCACCTAGGGGCGAACCTATACGCAAGGTATAAGAACAAAGCCCTCGTGAAGAGGTTCAAAGCTTTTTGCCTCCAAAACCAACTTCACAAGTTCAATGCGATTTGGAGGCAGCTTAACGATACTACGCAGAAGATGATGAACGAGGAGCAAAGACAAGAGGACCTAATGCGATCATAGATGGTGGGAGGCCAAACGGTGGTTGTACGAAGCCATACAACATTTAGCCAGTAGATTGCTGGCAAACCGGCGGAAAGGTGGGCTCTGCTGCATGACACTGCGGGGGCAAGGTAAGAAATGTAGTCGCATTAGTAGCACCTTCTGGCACAAGTTCATTATTAGTTAGTAATGCTGATGTATATCATTACAGGTATACCGTGATGACCACGAACATAGCCGAGGCCTTCAACAACGTTCTCAAAGATGTTCATGGACTCTCTTTATGTTCCATAATTGAGCTAACCTTCTATAGATCTATGGTGTACTTCCGTGATCGGAACCGTGTTGCAGACCAGTGCTGCACTCCGTACCCGTCACGGGTAATGGAAATGTTGCAGAATAGAAGGTAGAAAGCGCACCACCATCGTACGCGGATTTTTGACTTGGGCACAAACAAATTTGAGGTGATGTGCAGACGAAAATATATGTTCGGTTACAGCGCGGGCAACACAGCGCAACAGTGTGAACTAGGTCCTTACGAAGCCATGTGCATGTGCAACAAGCCGAAGCTTCAGCACATTCCATGCTCCCATGTCATTGCTGCATGCAGAGACATGGGTGGCAACGACGGAACGCAATACATCTCATGGTACTACTCTGTGGAAGCTCTACGGAACACATGGCGACCCAAGATGGAGCCCTTCACCTTAGGTTTGAACTATAAGACAATTGAAGGGCCAACTTGGTACCCCTACCCTGCAGTACGTCGGGCTGAGGCCAGTAGGCCAAGAGCTGATCGGATTCATGGCGACATGGATGCAGTCGACGTAGCAGATGGGCTACGTCGGTGCAAAATTTGCAAACAGGCAGGACATGACCGCAGGACGTGCCCGAGTAGACAGTAGAGGGTATTTAGTTCGTACGCATGTAATATTGTCATCATCATGGTACTAATGTAATGACCTTAGGTTTGTTGGTGTACCATGTAATAAATTAATAATGTTCGTTTCGAATTTTTGGTAAGTTGTTCATATGCTCTGTTTGGATCTTTATTCCCCTAATGGTATATGTGCAAATAACATTTGTTTTGAAGCAAGACCATGGCTGGCATTGCACTGCCCGAGCTACTTCGGGAGAGCGTCGATGACAAACATAGGGCTAGAGCAATTTTTAGAGGGACACAGGTTTGCAAAGCACTGACGTAGTACGTCGCATCTAATCATTCCCGCTGTTCATGTACTCACCGATTAAATCTATGATTTTTTTTAGTTGGTTCCTCTCCGAACACGTCCGATACACAGCATAAAGAGGCTTGATCCACGGTTTTACATCCCACTCACCAGGGCAGGCCTACTTCCATTTGCTCTCATGATGGATGGAGCCCCACTAGGTGATGGCTAGAGGACACCACTGCCGGCCATTGAGTAGGCCCTACTGACAGGCCTAGCTGATAGATGGCGACCGAAAACACATACGTTCCACCTCCCATGTGGCGAGCTGACCATAACCCTCAAGGACATCTCAATGCTCACTGGGCTTCCTATAAAGGGGCGACCTGTGGTCGTTCCTCGACCAAGAACACGGGGCTGGCAGGAATATCTGGAGCAAAGGTAATTGTAAAATAACCCGCGTGTATGGCACATTAGTTATGGCTTAACAACATGACCCGTACCACTGTACTGTAGGTTCGGTGCAACGTACACGATGAGGGACCACGGTGTTTCCTTCACTTGGCTCCACGGGTTGGAGGAGGACGACACCTGCCCGAGCGATGTTGACGAGGCCACCGTCAACCGCCATTACGAGGTGTACCTGTACTACCTCCTTGGTGGCGTTATGTTTGTCAATGCTGGTGGCGACTACGTCATGCCTCATCTTATTTGGCTGGCGCGCCACCTTGCCACACACCCTGAGGAGGATTCAGCATATAGCTGGGGTTCTGCTGTGTTTGCCGACATACTGCAAGTTCGGTGCGACGTACACGATGAGGGACCACGGTGTTTCCTTCACTTGGCTCCACGGGTTGGAGGAGGACGACACCTGCCCGAGCGATGCGGACGAGGCCACCGTCAACCGCCATTACGAGGTGTACCTGTACTACCTCCTTGGTGGTGTTATGTTTGTCAATGCTGGCGGCGACTACATCGTGTCTCATCTTATTTGGCTGGCGCGCCACCTCGCCGCACACCCTGAGGAGGATTCAGCATATAGCTGGGGTTCTGCTGTGCTTGCCGACACATACCGTGGGTTGTGCGAAGCATGCCAGCGGACCATGAAGGGTGGTTCGATTACCGGGTGCCTGCACCTCTTACAGATGTGGAGCTAGGAGTATCTCCCAGTGTCGCCCGTACCTCCACCCGACGTACTATCCCCAAGTTGTGGACGACGATGTGCCTGATGCTATGAGGCCAACAATGGGCTATCAGTGGATTCATGCTCGCATTAGGTGGACTCACCTGCAAGATCATGGTAACTACAATCGCATCATCAGTGATCTTGACTTGTTGACTAAGGAACATGTCACCTGGGATCCCTGGACGGTGCCCTGAGAGTATGAGATAGCCGTAGGAAGGCTTACCTCACCTGTGTGTACAAGCGATGAAAACTTGTGGATGACCACGTGTTTCATCGTCTGGATGAACGCCGTTGAAGTGTACTCACCTGAACGAGTACAACGACAGTTCAGGTGCCACCAGATTGTGCCAGTTCCTCCCCCATGTGACGCACGTCGAGCACACAGGTAAGTGGGTTACTTTTGTCATTAAACGTTTCTGCAATCATTCATACCCATAACGGCTCAAATCACTGCAGGAGAAGCGCAAAGGGTGGTGGGGGGACAGTGGACTGGATTGTTGTGCACGCAACACACATAGCCCGCTAGATGGAGGCGGACACGGAGGTCGTCCCGAGAGGGCCGTACGACCATTCTACGTACTACGAGTACCTTAGGTGGTACCGTGCCCGCACCCGGCCGACCTTACTAAGTGGCCATGTCGAGGAAGCGCAACGGGCGTTCCCTGAGGACCGTGTCCGTCATGTCCACGTTTTGGTACGGTTCTTATTGTCATGCACATTTAATTTCAATCTTTGTGCAACTTCTTATGTGATGCTTGCTTCTGACAGACGCAGGAGGCTCAGGAGATGCACTCCCAGATGGAATAGTTCTTCCAAGACGAACCCCAGTCATCACATCAGGCACTAAATCCTCTGCGGCAGTTCATCGCCTCTAGAGGAACACGGATGATGTCGGCCATTCGTGGTTTGGCCGGCTTTGCTGCAAGCCCTACACGGGGGTACGCTGCTGCAGCGATGGACCCAAGCCGGATGTCCACGAGTGCCCGTTCATCCACAAGTGGGCCACATCCCAACCTGGCCCGTGCGTCCACATCTGCCATGCTGAGCACCTCTTCCCGGCGGCCCTCCACTGCCGCCCCTACACGCTCATGGCAGGGTAGGGCAGGCCCTTTCGTTGCAGGCACAGAGGATCCCGAGATTCTTCCAACTTACCTCGCAGGGCCCCCTGCCACCGCAAAGCACATATCTTCCTAGGGGGTCGACGATGTGAACGTGCCTGTGCCGCCGACCCCCAGTGGAGCGCCCAGGATGCATTTGATCGATTTTTCTCCGATCCAAAGATAGGATTTACTTCTCTCGGAGTGCAAACACACAACACCGGCCCCGGGAGGCGGCGGGTCGGCGGTACCAGAGCAGACCCACGAGCACGCAAAGATACGCCCGGCGGCATGTTCTACACATGACCCAGTTGCCTACAGATGATTTGTCGGCCTGGTACGTGCAGGGCCGTCACAGCGGAGTAGACTACACCTTCATGACAGGACACTCTGGGCATTAGGACGACGATGGCCAGACACAACATGACTATCGTCAGGGCCCGTCGCCGGCAGCAGGGAGGAGGGATAGACATCCGTCTAAGACGTATACTCCTTCGGACTACAATACAAAACAACAGCGTCGTCGTTAGGAGGAGAGCCAGAGCTGGCAGGATGTTGCGTGTGGGGGAGGGTGTAAACGGCGCATCATATGTCGACTACAGTATAGCCGGTATACCATAAACCGGCTATAGTGTAGCCGGTATACCACAAACCTAGCCGGCATGTGATGCGCCGGCTATAGGTATCCGGCATCTCATATACCGGCTACGGTGGACATTCCTGTAATTTCTATATACTATTGTACTATTCTGTTATTTCGATTTTCTTTTTGTATTTTTTACAAAATTTTCCCACGAACTAACACCGCTTCATCTAGCAGGTCAGCCCTAGCCCAGGAAGCTTTTGGAGTTATCGGTGTGATCCAGAGAGAATTATGAATAATATGGTGGCAAGATTGTACAATAGCCAAGAGACGAAACAAAAGGGCTTTCACAAAATCAACATACGATCAACTAAGAGAAAAGAAATAAACAATCAACAGATGTGATAGAGCTGGGTAAGAAAGTAAGCCATGTACCCTATATTGATGCAAATAAAAATCTTATATACTTTGAATGGATTGCAACTCTTGAGTCTGACAAAGCCAGTACTGATTTGGTTAATTACACCAGTCATGTAAGTAGAAAGTAAATGGATGGCTAATGGCTCACAAATCTAATAGCGTATATATTGTATTAATCACATTAAACATGTGGGAAAATAATTATGTGTCTACGGTAATAACTACTATGCAGCTATTCTCTTGTGTCTCAATGACAATGACCGCCGCTTAGTAACTACCCTATCATGTATTCTCTATATAAAGGGGTTCACCGAATTGTAAACATGGATAGTGACATTCATTGAGATAATAAAACAATACATTGTGTCTCTCGTTGTTCTCATTCTCTATTGCCTTTCCATGCCATTTATATTCAATAAATGTTGTACTACAACACGTCATCTGCATTGCTCTAGTAGGTTTTTCATTACAGTAAGCATTGTTCTTGTTCTTCATTGGCATATGGATAGATCAATGCATAGTAGAAGGGGATACGTTGATCGCTATGGGCTACGATGAATGGAACCAATAAGGTTCCCCCTTGGCATTACCTATAGGAAAGGGTATGGTCGCCGCTTTAGGCAGCGGCGAATGGAACCAATAGGGTTCTCATGCATCAATGGTGGCATTATCTGGTGCTTATTCTCGCTACCATTGCATAATCTACACTGAGCGTCCCTCATCCATACAACTATCATTTAAGAGGGCACGTGCATACTTACCAGCATTGGCGGGTTGGTCTTGTCATCATCTCTATGCGCGAGGCCAGAGGAGGGGACTGCCATCCGGCCCTACCATGGTCACCCCCACGACTGGCTAGGCACTCACCGAGTACTCTGGTGGCTATGCCTTTGCCGGTGGAGTCAGCATCTTCGTCATCCAGTTTGGAAGTGCCGCCAGGCTTCACTTTAGGGATAGAGTCCGTGGTATCGATCTTGATGGTGTCACCCATATGAAGACAGCAGTACATCTAGTGGTGGTGCCAGGACTTGGTGTGCAGTTGAGGTTTCTACTTCCTCTTCTCCAACAATGGCGATTCGTCCCCGATGACGGCAACACGCAAGGGAGCAGCACCATTGTTTCCTGCAGGCATCAACCAGTCCATGGCTTCAGCGATCCTTAATGTAGAGTGTCGCAAACGCCAACTGGAAGGACAACAACCGGCATGGATTGAAAAGATCCCTACCTTGCCGCTAGGAGAACGAAATCCAACCCCGAATTTCGAGGTAGAGGAAGTACCGGTTGTGCGAAGACCGGTGGTCTTCGGGGCTGTCCTCATCCCGAGCTCTTCTTCATCAAAGGCGCATGGATCAGTGGAGGCAATGGATTGGCATCAGCATCCCATGGCGGTGCAGCAGTGCCGGCCTTTGGCACGGCGGCGGTGGCCGCGTACCCACACGGTGCAGCGGCGTCGGCCTCCGGTGGTACGTCACTTCCATGCACTCCACGAGTGGCCTCAGTCTCTGGTGTGCCATCCCCAAGAGGTGTCGTAGCCTTGTGCTCCAGCACGGTGGCTTGATGTGGCATCGTGGTCCATCCCCCAACATGATCGCCCCAAGTGGCGCGGCGGCCCCGGCCTTAGGTGGCGGCCCCCTAGCCTCCGGCGCGGTGGCCTGATTTGGCGCCATGGGTCCGGCCCTCGGCGTGGTCGCCCAAAGAGGTGAGGCAATCCCAGCCTCTGGCGTGGAACTCTGTCCTCCAGCTTGGAGGTGACGGTGATGGCGGCACCAGTCGGGTCCGGGCAGCGGAGCTCCAACCGGTGTAGGCGCTGGGCCAAGAAGGCGTCGGTGGCCATGGGGGCTAGGGATGGGAACCTATCAGGACGCCAAATTAAGCAATTTGGTGAGCCTCATTGTCGGGACTCGTAAAACGGAGTCGTCTCCTTGCTATGCTTTTACCATACTAGTTTCTGGATCAAGTAGCTAGTACACACAAATTCATGGTTTGGATCACAACCATCACAAATAAAATAGTTATTACATCAGAGTATCGGCTAGCATGGCACTTATTACAAAAATTTGGCACCATGGCCTTACATCAGCGTAAGTATTAATGCATAAATAAAAGTCTAAATGGAAGACCCAAAGTAACTCCACAAGCAAGACTATTGGAACGCGCTCCTAGACATCGGAGTAGTCTTCACCCTGAACTCCACCTGTGAAATCTTCATCTTGGTACATCTCTTTAGGATATGGGTTCTATGCATCAGGATCTGCTCGTTGGAATAAGAAGCTCTGCATGAAAGGCGAGGGTGAGAATGCAATATTCTCAACAAGAAAGGCTGACTAATGCAACATGAATGCTTAACAAGGGAAGGAAAGGTTTTTTTTTTTGCAAAAAGCCAATTTTATAAAAAATTTTCCTAGAATTTTGGAAAGATAGAAACGAAGTTGAGAAATATCAAACATTTGAATTTTTTCTTTTGAACTCCGGCAACAACTGGTTTTGCTCAAACCTGGCTAACTCACGGCTCCCACCGTGTACCACACCCTCATCACTCACAGCTCCAACTGTGAGGAGGAAAACCAAAACTCACGATTGCGATCGTGGTTTTACTTTAAAACAGCATTTTGAAAACAAATAGATAAGAAGTGCCATTGAGGTAGCACCCCGTCGTCCGCCTGTGACCATGGGCACGACTATCATGATAGTTTAACACTTTGCAAAGGTTACGCACTTTACCCACGACAGACGATCCACAAGTGAACCATCACAAAGCCTTTAACCAACTAACTCTTAGCCGAGCACTCCCGCTAAGTTTCCACTGCCCGAAAGTTAGACTACTCGAGCCAGAAGTCCCCTCGTGCGCCAACAGAAACAACACCTGCTGTCTACTCCACCAACTAGAATGCCCAAACTAAAAATTTGAAGGGTACTCAGGTAGGGCTTGCCCATACAAGCACTCGTTGTCGCACTGTTGTACTTAGTTTGTCTTTATCAAGGAATCGATCCTTAGGGATTGAGGTGGTTCCCATACTAGGCCTGAGTCTCGTGCTAACTGCACCACGCTTGCAACCATCCACCCTAATAAGGGTTTTACAAAAACATTTGCTCAAGGATAGCGACCCACTATCCCAACTAACCCACACATGAAACACGACAGCGCCAACTGTCCTTTTAAAACCAAACCATGGAAGTAAACCAAGCAATTGACAGGAATCAATTATCTATTGACTAGCAGATAATCTTCGACTAAACATGAATAGTTCTAAATCAAGGAATGACAGTAATAATCAACAATTTTAATATACTAGGGCAGCAAGGTAAATCTTATTAACAGATTAATTAATTGGGGTAGGTTTTATGTCGGGACCCGGCTTAGCAAAACCGATCCCTCTGTGCCTTACGGTACTAGTCCCAATGGATCATGGCTAGTACGCACAGTTAGAGCATAATGGAATCACTCCTTGCTGTTCAGTGATTAACCAAATGAAGTACCTTGGCAACAGATGCCAATTATTACAATAATTGTCTTAATATTAATAGGAACAAGCGGAAGATAGAAAATTAAATGACGGCTTGGTAAACCCATCCATACGCCACAGGCATCTGACTCGAGATACAGTAGTAGCCGGAAGCTCCATCGTCGTACCCTGCCTCGTAGTTGTTGTACTCGGCAGTGTCGTCACCTGCGCACAGATCTAAAAAACAACTAATGAGTATGGGAAAACTATACCCAGCAAGCATGTATGTCCTTATGTATGAATGCAAGGTATCAAAAGAATGGATATGATTTATTTGCATAAAGAGCACTTTTAAACAATCCTATCAGTTGTAAAGCAATAGTTTAAAATAATTTTAAATTCATTTCTTTACTCATGTTTTCTCAACACTATAATATTGCCTTCTCAGCATGAAACCGAGATGACATTCGCTGTCAACTCTACACGAAACCCTAGCAATACATTTCCTATAATGCACTGCTTGGCATTCGCTACCCGGTATTCGCTGCCTGGCAATACCTGTCTCTACTTTCTACAGCAAGTTAATTAAGAAAAGGTGAGACTAACAAGTAGAGCTGCCTAAGCCCACTCTTGACCGTGAGCACGGCTATCATGATAATTTTAACTTTGTCGTGACCCGGCTTAGCAAAACGACCCCTCTGTGCCTTATGGTACTAGTCCCAATGCATCATAGCTAGTATGTATAGTTAGAGCATAATGGAATCACACCTTACTGTTTAACGATTAACAAGATAAAGTACCTTGGCAACAAACGCAAATTATTACAATAATTGTCCTAATTCTAATAGTGGCAAACGGAAGATAGAAAATTAAATGACGGCTCGGTAAACCCATCCATACGCCACAGGCATCTGACTGGGGATACACTAGTAGCCGGAAGCTATAGCATCGTACCTTGCCTCGTAGTCGATGTACTTTGCAGAGTCGTCACCTGCGCACAGATCTAAAAAACAACTAATGAGTATGAATAAACCATACCCAGCAAGCATATTCATCCTTACGTATGAATGCAAGGTATCAAAAGAATGGATATGGCTTATTTGCATAAAGAACACTTTTAAACAAAACCTATCAGTTGTAAAGCAATAGTTCAAAACAATTTTAAATTCATTTCTGTACTCATGTTTTCTCAACACCACAATATTGCCTTCTTAGCACGAAACCGAGATGACAGTCGTTGTCAACTCTACACGAAACCCTGACAATACATTCCCTATAATGCACTGCTTGGTATTCGCTGCCCGGCATTCGCTGCATGGCAATCCCTGCCCCTATCTTTTACAGCAAGTTAATTAAGAAAAGGTGAAACTAACGAGTAGAGCTGTCTAAGCCCACTCTTGACTGTGAGCATGGCTATCATAATACTTTTAACTCTGCAGAGTGTGTACATTTTACCCATAGGACTCACCCGAGAGTGAGACGAAGTCATTATCCCTGGTACGTCTAGAATTGAGGATGCCTCACTAAGAATTCATCCCAGGTCATTTCATCACGAAGCCTGAAATCCCCTCGTGTGCCTGATGGACATACGGTGCTGATCAAGCACGCTCACACCGCCATGACAAACCAAATCTAAATTTCCCAAGGTACAACTAAGGTATTACCATTATTAATACCCATGGCTGCACTGTTTTACCCGATCAGTCCATCCACAATGTTCCGTCCTTAGGTCGACCGAGGTGGCATACCACAAACCAACATTGACCAATCAAAACACCACCTCGAATCTACTCACGCGACGTTGATTTTAGTTGAATTAAGTTTAACCAAAATCACACGATAAGGAGTAGATTCTCTCTAACAAGATTTTAAGTGATTTTTCATCATAATGATCATCTAGATTTCTCATCGAAGCAACTAAGCATCTAGCGTGAGTAAATTCAAGGATGGCAATAAAACAAGAATAATTTAGTCTAGGCGGCAATGGTAGGTAAAACATGCTAATAGATGATTAACACATCATAGGTGGTATCTAATATTAAACATATAAAGTAGAATTAAAATTAGCATGCACATTGTAAAAAAGACCTATGAATAGTGAAAAAGAGAGAAAACAAAGTGGGATCGATATGAATCTAGCTTACACCTTGATCCGAGTAGCACGTTCCTTGACAATCGAAGCTAATTCCCCTCTAGACTCCTCCATGATGTCTACACGCAAATCGAGCCACAGACGAATTAACAGTAGCGAATAAAAATTAGAAAAATATGAAATAAATACAGTAGGTAGATTAGGTTGAAAGAAGATCAGTAAAATTAGTTTCGCTTGAAACGGAGTTGTGGTTTGGGTGATATGAAATTACAAAGGTGTACTGTTTATATAAACAGTGCCGCGGGTTGACTGGGTTTGACCAGGCCAAAAGTTTATTTAAAGGGCCATGCCCTGCTCTGCTTCCTTCACACAGAAGCAAAAGAAAGAAGGAAGAGAGAGAGGTAGAGAGAGAGAGCGGGGACGGCAATGCTCCGGTGGAAGCTGCGACGGCGGCGCGACGGACGACGCAGCATGCAGATGCTCAACTGGCTGCTGCCTCTCCGGCGACGGCAGCAGCGGCGTCTTGGCGGCGGTGCTTGGTGGTGCTGCCGTGTGATGCAGGCAACGGTAGCTGCACGGCGCGGGTCGGCGGCAAGCGGCTCACCTTAGTGACACCTGTGATGACGGCGATCTCTCCTCCTCCTCTCTTGCTCTGAGATGGCTAGGGTTTTGGGGTTTCGGGATCGGGTTCTTGGCAGAAAATTCGAGCTCGATTTGTGGGATTTTCATCGGGGATTTGAGGGGTATTTAGTGGGGGTTGATGGGGGTGTTAATCCCGGCCGATTCGGGATGGAAATCGGTTAAGAACGATGGGGATTAGGAGTGAGTCCGGGATGAACACGAGATGCCTCTGGTTAGGGATTAAATCCACATGGCATTAACCCGTTAATGGCCGAGATTAAGTCGGTTTAGGGGCGGATTAGAACGAGATAAGAGAAATAGATAGGGTTTTATAAGGATTACAGATAAAACTGAATTAACTAGTATTAACAGTAAATTTATTAGGCAAAATTAAATTGGGATGTCACACTGCAGAGTGTGTACACTTTACCCATGGGACTCACCCGAGAGTGAGATGAAACCATTATCCCTAGTACGTCTAGAATTGAGGATGCCTCACTAAGGATTCACCCCAGGCCACCTCTCACTAAGCCGGAGTCCCCTCATGTGCCAGGTGGACAAACGATGCTGATCAAGCATGCCCACACCACCATGACATACCGAAACTAGATTTCTCAAGGTAACAACTAAGGTATTACCATTATTAACACCCATGGCTGTACTGTTTTGCCCGGTCAGTTCATCCATGATGTTCGGTCCTTATATCGACTGAGGCAGCATTCCACATCACATACATCCACCCTTCATACCACCACCTCGAGTCTACTCACGCCATGTTGATTTTAGTTTAATTAAGTTAACCAAAATCACAAGATAAATGGTAGATTCTCTCTATCAAGATTTTAAATGATTTTCCATCAGAATGGTCATGTAGATTTCCCATTGAGACAACTAAGCATCTAGCATGAGTAAATTCAATGATGGCAATAATACGAGTTTAATTCATACTAGGCAGTAGTGGAAGGTAAAATGTGCTAACAGATATTTAACACGTTATTCATATTAACTAGATTAAACATATAAAATAGAATTAAAATTAGCATGCATATTTAAAAACCTATGAACAGTAAATATAAGAGAAAATGAAGTGGGATCGGCATGAATCTAGCTTGCACCTTAATCCGAGTAGCACACTCCTAGACAATCAGCAGCTAACTCCCCTTCAGACTCCTTCGCGACATCTACATACAAATCGAGGCACAGATTAACATCAGCAAATAAAATTAAGAAAATTATGAAATAAATACAGGAGGTAGGTTAGGTTAAAAGAGATCAATAAAATTTGTTTTGCATGAAATGGAGTTGTGATTTGGGAGATATAAAATTGTAAAGGTTTATTGTTCGCCATGAACAGTATCGGGTTGATCCGACCGAGGGGATTAAAGGGGCAAACTCCTGGCTGTCTTCCCCCAACCGCAGCAGAGAGAGTGAGGGAGGAAGAGGCAGGAAGAGAAAGAGAGAGAGCGCGCGCGGGGCAGCGGCGGCGGAATGACTAGCGGCGGGTTCGGCGAAGACGGCTCGGCCTGATAGCGGTGCATGGCGGCAGCGCCCTGCATGACGGCGCGACATCCGGCTCAGGGCCCGTGGTGCGAAGGCAGCGCGCAGCGGCACTGCTGCGTGCAGCAGCGCTGAGGCAACAGCGGCCGCGGCTTCCCCGACGACTACACGACCATGTGGGGGGCGACGGCGGCGCGAGCTAGCGTCCGGCGGTGTCGTGGTGGCGCGCGGTGGCGCACGACGACGTGGCTCACCTCCACAGCAACAGCGACGGTGGACGACAGCGACTTCTCCTCCTCCTCTCCCTTGCTCTGGGATGACGGCTAGGGTTTGGGGTTCCGAGATTGGGATGCCATAGCCATCGGGTTGCTAAGTTTTATAGTGGCGTACGATGGCTGGTTTTGGCTAAACATGGTATGGATTGGATTGCACTGATTTGGTAGGGTTTTGGTGCATCTATATGGCATGGATGGATTTGGCACTGATTCGATTTGGTCTTGGTTTGGAAAGAGGGCACTAATTCGATTTGGTCTTCATTTGGGTTCAATTGGCAATAACGTTGGCCGAACTAACATAATTAGGTTAGGGTTGGGTTGGCTTGCTTTGGTTTTGATTGACAGCAGCCGACGCTCGGTAGCGATGGGCAATTAGGGTTTAGCTTTGCCTGATACGGCGGTTAGGGATTAGGGTTTGAGCTTGGCTTGCTCCACTGAGACCACGAGGGCAAGACGGTAATTGAGAAGAAATTAGAAATAAACTGAGAAATTGAAGATATTTTGTTAATAAAAATTATCATAAATGATAATATCAAATTTTAGGGTTTTAAAAATAACAGGATGTCACATTTTAGCTAATCATCCTAATCAAATTAGCATTTTTAATTTAAACATAATATGCAAGGTTCGTAAAACTCTAGTAAAAACAGTTGCAATCACAGGAGCAATATGATCAGCACTTGCCCTGGTCAGCAAAGATAGGGTTCTCTTCCGAAGTGTTGCTAACAAAGTCTCCTTCGTTCGAATCTATCGCACCACAAAATAATAATAATAACAAATAGAACAAAATAGCAGAAAATAACATGTGTGCAAATGCATATGCAAATTTGCAGAACAGTACATCTCAATTTTAAAAACATTTTAAAATTGGTTTCATAATTTTTGGAACTATAGAATGAATGATACAAAATAAACAAGTTTTATTGTTTATTGAAATTAATAAAAACTAATTCGGCCTGTCTACTAGCGTGACCCATACAGTGCGCCCAAAAGCTTGGCTCCGGCTTTAGCTCGGCCGACATGCGTCTTGACCGACAGCAAAGATCGGCGACGGGCATCTCGCCGACGGCGGTGAACTTACGGAAGAGGTTCAACACTGCATGGCGAACCTCCAGGTAGGGTTGGCCCACTGAAAAATCGACTGCGGCAACCTTAGCAGTTAGGGGTGCAAACTGGATACCAAATAATCCGAATTATCCGACATCCGTATCCGAAAAATGGGCTTTTCGTATTCGAATTATCCGCATCCGAATAGAAAACAGATACGAATACGGATACTATCCAGATTTTTTTACCGGATACGAATACGAATATGGTTTCAGAAAATAGATCGGATACGAATACGAATACGGATATCCGGAGATGGTGGCTTGTGAGAGGGGTCCAGTCCAGTAGAAGAAGACTATTATTACTCATTGGCTTCTTGCTCTTTTAATCCTTTTGGCTTTTGCTTACATGTGCATCATTGTTCATATGATCTAAGCCTGTAAGCATTATGACCTAGAACTATTGTAATGGTGGAACAAGTATTGCTGTAATGTTGTGTTGGGTTGTTGGCATGTTGGTTTGTTAAGTGTTGATGTGCTGAAGTTGAAGATATTCGTATCCGTCCGAATTAAGTAAATATCCGATCCGTATTCGTATCCGCTATGTTATCCGATTCGTATTCATATCCGAGAGGTATCCGAATCCGAATTCGTATCTGGAAAAAAAATATGGATACGAATATGGAAATAACGATATCCGATCCGTTTGCACCCCTATTAGCAGTGGTAGCGGCGGTGGCTTGTGGCGGCGCGCGGCGCTCTAGCTAAACGGCGGTGACTCGGGGACAACGGCATGGTCCAGCAACATTGCGGGGTCAAAGCGATGCCGAGAGGCATGCTCCCATGGAAATTACGCATGGGCACGGCGATGCGACGACGATGGCCGTGGGAAAGAAAGGGGTGCATGGTAGCGGTGCTCACTAGCAGCAATCCGGGCGTAAGGGCCCCATGATTGGGTTCCTCTATTCCTAGGGGTTCGATGGGAGTCGAGAGGGAGAGGGATTACCGGGAGGCGGCGATGAATCGATGATGATGCTGAAGCAATGGCAGTGGCAGCAGCTCGGCTTCGGTAGCAAAATTTGACCGCTCCGGCGACGAATTCCGATGGCTCCAGCCAGGGCCGTCTCCAGAAATTCGGGCCCCTAGTGCAAAATGCATAATGGGGCCCTAAAATTTTTTAAAGTATTTCTAATATAACTAGGGCATACTGTCACTCAATTATATAATTTCAATATGTGCTATTTCATACATATTTCAAAATTTAATAAATATTAATGGTAAAAAACTGACCTCATGTTCTACTGAAAAGCATCATTCGTGTAGTATTTTTTGAAATGAAATCTTCAATTATATCTTCATAATTAATCTTCTCTAAGACATCATTTTCAAGTGCTATTGTCTCCAACCCATTGAGTTTTTCTTGTGTCATAGTGGTGCGCAAGTAGGATTTCAACAACTTGAGTTTAGAAAAGCTCATTTCCGCAGATGCAACAGTCATAGGAATGGTTAACAAAATTATGTATGCAATAACAGCATTAGGATAAGTGGGAAGCCTTTTCAAAAACTTCAGAGTATCAAGAGGACCCATAGATTCCTTGAGTAAATCTTGAATGAAAATTAACTCCCCAAACAATTCTTGCCCATCAATATCTTTATGTTCTCCACTCTTAAGTGCATTCTCAAGATTAACACAAGTATCCATCAAACTCTTACCATCCAGTGATCGCAGTCTATCTGAAGTAAACAAGAAACCAAAAGTTTTTTCATACCCCTGGTATTGTTCAAATCTTCTAGTAAGTGAAGCTATAGCCTGATCAACAACAGGTATAAAATAGTTGACCCTAAAGTTGTCCTCTGCAGATTGTGAATCAATAGATGCATCACTCGCACCCTCGTCAAATTGTCTTTTTCTTTTCATTTTACGTTTGGTGCGGAACTCTGGATGAATATCCATCTCCATTGCAATTTCTTTTGCAGCTTCCAATGCTTTTGAAAAGCCGCTTCTCTATACTTTCGAAAAAAGAAATCACCTGTCAGAGACTCAATTGCAATATTAATAAGCATATCTTTTGATTGTAGCTGCTTGCTGATCAAATTAACAGCAGATAATATTTCATACCAGATGATTATTGCCACTAAAAATATAAAGCCACCAAGTTCATTTGGGGGCCCATCGAATTTGGGGGCCCTGTGCGGCTGCCTAGCTCGCACAGGGCCTTTAACGGGCCTAGCTCCAGCGACAATCGCCTAAAAGCGAGTAGTAAAACAGGTTAGGGCATGACGGGGAAGAGCGTCACCGAAGGAGAGGGGTGGTGGAGACTTACGCACGAGAAATTTTGCGTCGAGGCGGCGATAGGGAGAGAGGGGCAGCGGCAGCAGCTTAAATAGGGATGAGGGGCGACGGTGCCAACCTAGAGGCAGTCCAGAGGGGGGAAAGAAATTCCCCTCTTCTAAATGCGGATTAGGAAGGGGATGGGGAGGTTGGAGGTATCCCTTGTGGGGAACCTTCCCTGTCCGAGTAGGAGAAGAGAGGAAGGGAGGGTCGGCTAGGGAGAAGAAGGAAGGAGGGAAGAAGAAGGAAGAAAAAAGAAAAAGGGAAAGAAACAAAAAAGGAAAGGAAAAAAGGAAAGAAAATTTGGAAAATTTGTAAATTTATAAAATTTTATGAATTAGGAGAATACATATATAATTTTAACATTTATTAAATTCTTTGAGTTTACCAAATTAACTCTCAACCAAAATAACCATTTAATTAGTTATTTTAGAAATAACAATAGTTTTTATTACAATTTAGTAAACTTATTTACTCTTAAAATAACCATTTTTAGTTATTTTTGAGGATATAAAAATAATTTTATTACAAGTTAAATAAACTTTTTTAGAAATGGAACATAATCATTTTTAATTATTTCCAAAATTTAAATGATTTAAATACATTATGCAAATGCATGATGCATGATTTAAATAATTTTTAAAAAAAATGAGGATGTGGAAGCTAGAAAGGGTTGCAATTGCTAGAAACTGTTGCAACTGATACTGTGGATGCTTCTGGGAGTTCTCTTTTGGTAGTGCAATAAGTATATAGCAACTTTGAATGTCGATATGAGGTGTTTAATGGGTATTTGAATGAGTGCTTGGATATCATTGGTTTATTTAGGTCCTATGAGAATAATGTAACATCATAAAAATTTGGTGAGTTCATAATTTTTTTACTAAATAATTGAAATAAATTAATTTTATTATTTTCCTGCAATTAAAAGTAATTAAAAAGGCATTTTCTAATTTACCTAGAGCTTTAAAACAATTAAAAAGGGAAAGTATAAAGGAACAGTGCTTGATAATTTTTTTTCTTAAATCCTAAATGCTCACAAAGCATGGCTACGTCCATGGGAGTTGGCCCTATCGACCTTGGCCTCAGCAACAGAGCGTTGAAAGTGTTTGACCAAAAGTAGCTTGCAGCTACTAGCATCGACTCATTGGCTACTATATCGGCTAGAGATAATGAGATGCAGTCAGCTATTCCCATTCAAACATCTTGTTGGTCGATACTATGATATACTAGTCTCTCCACCCATTAAATAGTGTCGACCATTCCTTGAGCGTCTAAGTCTATAATAGGAGTGGGGTCTGAAGTCCCATCGGCCCTAGGCTAGGCCTATCAGAAAATCTGAGAATTCGAAGAAGTACCTGACTCATATTGGTAGGAGTGGAGAAGCCGATCGTCAAAGGAGAGGGCAGGAAGACCGATGGCAGGGAACAACAGCCTATTGCAGAGCAGAGAGAGCTTGGAGGCGTGCGAATGACGGGGGTCTAACAATGCTATATGTAGGAAGTAAAATTAAGGAGGTTAACCATCGTGCGCGGTAAAATCAAAAGGGCAAAAAATGGTGGCAAAACCCTAGGATCAATGGCTAGGAAATTGAGATGCAAGGTGAAGATCAAGGGCATCATTGGGATAGAAGAATGTATACGGATGAAGTAGAAGCCGATACATTGAATAATTTTGGGCATGATACTCATATCCCCAAAACTGGGGGGCATATGTTAAACCCAATTTTTGGAAAAGCCAATTCATTTAGGAGGTTCTAGAATCGGGTAAGTTGGGTCCGCTGCGGAGGAAATTATTACGGGCTGGATCGGCTATGGCGGGATGAGCCTATATTGGATTGTTAGGTAAATTAGGCAGGGTCTTACCTAAATATGTCTAGTACAGAGTCAAAACTCATATGAAAAATAAGTTAAGAGTTATAGTCGGTTGAGTCGTGAGTCTGTATAAATATGTAGCTGATAGCGGCATGTAAGGGGTTCAACACCAATCAATCAAATATACTTTTTACCTATAATTTACTTTTCATCGCATTTAGTTTATTTTCGCTGTATTTTGGTTTCGATCAACTTGTTGCACATCGCCTTCTTGATCGGCTTCAAGATACAACCCTAGGTGAGTACTGTCTCGGTTAAGTCCGATCTTCTCGCTTGGTTTACCGAGTACTATCTTAGTCAATATTGCTGCACATCGCTATTTCGACTAGGGATTAGGTTTCACCCTTGTTCTATCAGCTAGTTTGGCTTTACAACCTAGTCGATGGTCTATTTACCCTTGTTCTATCGACTTGTAGTTTACTAGCAGCCGATAGTCTGTGTATCCTTCGTTCCGTTGACTTGATCGATTCGTTGATTAAGTCAATAGTTTGTTTAACTTTCGCTCAACTAGAAGGTTGATTTTATTGGCTTAGTAGTAGATTGTTTACCCTTTCAATCTATTGGTTTAGATCTGATTTGAGCCCATAGCTTCGTTATCCTTTGAATCTACTATTCCTTTTGGTTGTCCTAAAGTGTTGCAAGTTCATATTATCTTAAGATCTAATCGGCTATCTAAAGATGATTATGTCTCTTCTTACGGATTGCAGGATCAGATCGGCTGGCATACCCTAAACCCTTCGTTATGGTGCTGACGGAGATTTTAGACCCTAAGCCCATATGTGTTTAGTCGATACAAATTTTAGAACGAACATGTCGATTATTGGGGACATCGTTGAGCCTTGAGGTATTGGGTCGAGCCTCGGGGTATCAATGAGTAACAGTGGTATCATCGAGTATTAAGTGGTATCTAGTCGGGGTATCGGATAAGGGGTATCGTCGAGTATCAAGGTATCATCATTAATCGGGGGTATCATCGAGTGTCAGGGTATCAGATCAATTATCAGGCGTATCATCTCATCTCAAGGTATTGGGTAAAGGATCGGGATATCATCGAGTTCGGGAGTATCAAGTGAGTATCAGAGTATCGTCAAGTATCGGGAGTATCCGATGTATCGTTGACTATCGAGGGTATTGTTAAGTATCTGGTTGTCGAGTATCGTGTTGAATATAAAAAATTTGAATAGAAAATAACAATAAAATATATTCATAAAATTATGAAAATTAAAACTTTACCCCGCGTTCTCATCTAGAAATAACGCTCATATAATGAATTGATAAAATAACAAAAAAATTCCAAAAAAAATCAAAAAATTATGAAATTTAACCATTAGCTAGATCTCGATTTTATAAGATTCTTGGTTTTTGGTTCACTAAATTTGGAGATCATATGAATTTTAAATAAATTTGCAAAAATAATTGTCAATGTGTGAAACACTACAACTACTAGTCCACGTGTGGTGTGCTCTTGTGGGCCCGTGTGTTGTGGTGGGTTGCACCTGCATGGAGCATGTAGAGCGGAGACCAACGCGAGGTGTGCGGATGCGCAGAGCATGGGTGCGAAAAGCAAATCGCGCACGCGCGACGCAGGCCATGCGGAGCGGGAGCGTTTCATCGTTTTCCTATACCGTTGTTTGATGTGGGACGGTGTAGTGTTGGCTAGAATTTGTTTAAAGCAATACATTGTGTCTTTTATTGTTCTCATTCTCTATTGTCTTTCGCTACTATTTACATTCAATAAACGTTGTACTATAACATATATGATCCAGTAGCTAGGTCTGGTCTATGGTTAATGTGTTTCTACATATTTGCTAAAAAAAATTGACACATATATACTTTGCATATATAAGATCGATAATGTATATATGTACACCGAGCTCCATTAGAGCAAGGCTAATAATACAGCATACTGCTGGCTAAATGTGGTTGCCATGTCATATACAGCCATCTAAAAGCCCACCCATATAATAAGTTAGCTGTAGAAACAATCTGCACATTAATAAGTGGCCCACCCATCCATCCTCTCATCTCTTTTGGAATCTGTGTTATAGCCAGCTAAGAGCTGGCTACAGAATAAGAGCCCGCTTCTTCTCTCTCTCTCCTCTTCTCTCTCTTCCAACAAAGCAAAAATGTGACGTGGCAACTCTTATAGCCTGTTTACATCACCTTATTATACTTGCTCTTAATGTACTCACCAATGTTTTTTAATGTAAATGGATAGGATTGTGACAATTGGTTTTGTTTTAATTATGGCCTAGGAATTCTCTATTCACATAGTGATCAGTTGTGCCATGCATTCCTTAATCCTTCCCTTCTACTGTCAATCCAGTCAACCTCGCCACTATGAATGATCAACACTTGCAACCAACTGAATTACAACATCTAGCAGAATAGTAAAAAGAAATCTACACCATGTCGAGGAAAACTACATCTTGAAGACCGTTCTTAATGGTTAACTATCAATCGGTGCATGAAAGCTATGTGGTCAAGCACATATGATCTGCCTTTTTTTCCCTTATACACCATGGATTATGGTAGTTTACATCAAAGGAGATTGAAATTATTATTATATCATCTAGATTAGACATAAACAATATTACCATTTACCATAGCTGATACAACTAAGTATGCGAAGGCTTAAGCAAATTTAATTTTACTAGAATTGATACGAGTAAGAATATGAAGGCCAAAGCAAATTTAATTTTACTAGAATTGAGATATGGACTATGACAGAGCTTACCATGACCAATACAAGTACGAATCCTTATATCTACAAAAAAAAAAAAATCTTAAACTTTGGCACAAATCAAAACAGGAGTGAAACTTTAGCACAAAAAAAGGCATGGGTGAAAAGGACCACCATGTTCACTCAAGAGGCTAGAAATTTGCACATAATTGGTGAAAAACATGAAAAAACTACACAATCAATTGTAGTGTGGTGGGTCTAGATTATAACAGCTTAGATTATTAGACATGGACTATATTAGATATTACCATGACCAATATACGAGCATGTATTCGAAGCAAATATGAATGTAATAGATTTGCCACATCGACTATATTAGAGCTTATCGTGGTCAATACAACTAAGAATCTTTATATCTAAAAAAGTCTCTTAAACTTTGACATAAATCTAAAAAAAGTCGCCCTTCACCTCTCTTCTCCGGCCGCCACTCGCCGGAGTTAGCTCACGCCACCGCCGTGCCGACGCCACCGAGCTTCACCCACGCCACCACCTTTCCTATCCCCGGCCGCTACTGCACCGCTCATACCATTATTGTCCCTAATCTCGGCTTGTCCCCATCCTAGGTTGCCACTGCCCACGCCACTGCCATCCCCAACCTTGGCCACCACTTCCCCGCTGGTGTCGTTGTCGTCCTTAGCCCCGCCCACCCCCGCCCATGCCGCTGCCGACCTCATCCCTGGGGACCTGCACAGCCGCCATCCCCAACCCCATCTACCACCGTCTACATCGTCATCCTCAGATTCGGCCGCCTCCGCCCACGCTGCCATCCTGTGCTCCCATTGCCGCTGTGCTCTCGTGATCAACTGAGCTCATCATCCCATGGCCATGACACAAGCGGCAAGGGAAGAGGAGGTGTCTAGTGACAGGAGGTGGCGTTTTGTGTGGAGGAGCTCAAACCAGGGAGGCTACTGCGTCGGTAGAGAAAGCTGGTGATGGACGCGCCGACGCTGATCACGTGTTTAGAGAGGACGAAGAGAGAGGAAGAGAAGAGAAAGTGAGTGAGTGAGTGAGTGGCATTTTGGCCTCAATTTTGAATGGAAGGAAGGGCAAAAATGTCTATAGTGGCATACTTGTAAGGAATTTGACTTTAAAATGGCATTAAGGCAAACAAAAAACTAGACCATTCCATTCCTCTTGAATAAAGCTATAGTTCCTACAGATGAGCAATAACCTTTTTTTTGGCAAAATGGGCACCCCCTAATTCCATTCACATACCAAAAGTATCTCTTGCAAGCCACAAGGTAGTTTTCTAGGTTTGTGCTAACAAACAAAAGATTATACCAACCAACAGTCCAAAGTCCAATCGGAAACTAGCAATATAATCCAACATATAGCAACCGCACCATATAAAAACTCAGTCAGAAGCTTTTCACAGGTCACCTTCAGATCCTTGCCACGGTTAATTTAACAACATCCAAGATTCTGAGGTAATGGTAGAATGGGTTGGTAGATTTCTTAAGGTTGTCGCATGGGTTGCCACCGATAACCAAGTCAAAGCTGCCAAACTTTCTGATAAATGATTCAGTTTGGTCATTGGTGAGAGACTGCACGTCATCAAACTCAACGAGCGTCCCACTCTGGGTCTGGTTCCACCAACCTTTGAACATGGACCTTGTCACTATAGATTTTTCAACAGAGACCCACTGCCTTCATATGGATCCCTAGCCTGTGAAGAGCTACCTCTGCTCCTCCAATGCCAGTGAACAAGGACAACACATTCATACCAGCAGGGAACATCTCCCTTAGCACTGAGAAATGGTATGCAACTATATCAACCTGGAATGAATTGCAAAGTGTTTTCAGCCTTTCTTCGCTGGCTACTCCTCTGGTGTGGTCTTTTGGGAAACCAAGAATGAATTCCATCTCATCGTGCTGCAGAGGAGCAGCCTTGTTCTTCCCGACCCACACAAGATTCCACTTGTTGCATGCTTTCATGACACTTTCCTGAACTTTTGGAGGTGGTGGATCCCCGCCGCTTGAAAGAGCACACCTGATCTGGTTTGTACACTGCGTGCTCCCCAAAAAACTGTGAAAGGACTTGAACTGCCTTCTTAGGTCCTAGGACAACCACCATTGCTTTGTAGTGGGTAAGGCCTCAAATATTGTCTTTGGAGGGGGGGGGGGGGTGACCTGTTCTCAATTGGCAGGTTATAGATGTAACCTCTTTTCCTGGCCATAGCACCAAAGTCCTTTGAATCCACAATCTCTGGCTCAATGTCATACAAGAACCCCGGGATGGTTTGCCTTCCTTACATAGGAAGGGATAGATAGAAGAAAGGCGATCCAATGGTTTGTTCAGGGAGAGTTCTGCTTGCTAACCGTAGCCTATCACTTGGCAGGTTAAAACCAATGTTTCCTTGTGCTCCACCTCCGTATTGCTTTCTCTTTTTATTGCTATCTTTGATTCTCCCTCCAAAGCAATACCTCTCTGTATCCTGCAAAGTTACAAACAAAACTCCAGCATCACTCAACTAAGTTTGTTGCTTCAGATGTACAATAAAACTATAAGGTACCTCATGGTCAGATAACTTCCCAGAGTAACCACCGTCTGCAGTCTGTGATGCATAAATTTTATCAACTAATTAACACAGGGACAGAGGCATCCAGACCTGGGTAATTTTAAAGAAAATAGATAGCATAAGGTGCCTTTCTTATCAAAGTATCAACATCAGCAGAGCTGTAGATGCATACCACATCTAGCAATAGCCATCTTTGCTTCATCTTCAGGAAACCCCATATTCATCAAGGACAGGATCTTCTCATCCTTCTGTGACATCTCTTGTAGAAAATCCTGCATAAGAGCACATGAAAAGCATATTAGAAACATTTGGTGCATCTAGCTGTCCATTCTACTGCCAATTAAGTAACACTCGTTGATATAAAAATAAGATGCCAAAAATAAAAAACCACACAAGACCCAACAATTAGGTTATAAATTGCAAATAGCTTGCAAGGGCAGAAGTCTAAAGACAAACTAATGCATGAAGCTGCAATCAAGAAGTCAAGAACTAGACAAACAAAGTTTAAATACAGAAATAATTCCTAGGAAAACTTGCAAAAGTGTATCAATGCAAAGATAAACATACCCAACAGGTCAACAATATACCAATGGTAATATAAACCAAATTTCAGAAAATGCTTATGAAATTCCTATGTCTTAAGTTCATTCCTATCACTGATACTGTGCTACAGCTAAGTAGCTACACCTGTTTGGATAAATGGCAAAAGGAAACACTATACAAAAAATGAAATTTCCCAATTAATGGGATAAAGTATTAAAAACAAAAAAGTAAGCGGCATTTTAGCATGAAACAATGGCAAAAAAGATTTACACGTATATCGTGAAAAAAATTAATACGTGATCAGGTAAACAGATCAAGAAATAGGCACAATAAAAAAATGCATAACGATGACCAAGGGGATAAGGGGGAAGCTGAAAATACCTCATCATCAGACCCATCTAATACTGGATCCCTACTATTATTCCCACCACCACCATCATCATCCCAATTTTCAAGATCAACATCATCACAATCCTCATCTTCAACACTCTGGGGGATAAAGCCTAAAGTAGAGCAATTATCCACTGAGGGTCACCGCCTACAAGCTGCATTTTAGAAAACCGCTTGTAAATACAAGCCTTCACACCATGCAACAATAGTGTCATAATATGGACCCAGTAATGGAAGCACATCAATAAATATCTTGTATGTGAAAAGCAGATTAAGTAATGCCTCCGTATCACTCTCCCTTGAAAGCAAAAAAAAAATGAACGGAAGATGCAAAACAAGCCGAAACAAGCGGGGCGAAACTGATTACTGCTATCATTACCAGTCTCCTTGATAGCCTTCATGATCATCTCCTGTGTGAAACCCATTTCCACAAAATCCGTAACCAGAGAATCAGATGGTGCTACCCATTGGCCTTCCTATTAGTATAGTTCATGAATCAGATGGTGCTGCCCATTGGCCTTCCTATTAGTATAGTTCATGTTGTTCCACAAACAAACACCATATTATAATCATAATCATAACAAGATAATAATATGAGATGAACAATTACTAGCTCGTATTAGAAAACTGTTCATCTCTACCACCTACCCGCTGCAACCGTGTGGACGAGCCAAGAGCATCAGGGTTCCTTGAGACTGGAGCAAAAAGGGCCTCATCATCGCCATCATTATGCGACTCAAACTGATCACCATCATGGCTATCGCTAGTCCAATCCTGTGAAATGGGTAAAGAACCATATCTCAGATACCTCTATTAATAGTGAAACTGAACAGACAACGATACTATATGCTTTTTTTTGGGGGGGGGGGGGTGTTCAGTATATGCAATGTTCTTCTGTTTTTGTTTGGTATCCCATTTGTTGCATTCGATGCTGTATGATGCTTTCAGATCTAATTTTTCATGATCCGCTATGCTAACTATTGACATTTCATGCTATTTGCATACATGCTAACCAAGAGAGTTTTATATTGTCCCGGCTTCATTCTTGGACTTAGGAATTGATCGCTGCTTATCTAATTTTACTATTACCAAGGGATCAGGTTCCTCTCCAGCTCCTCTTCAAATGAAGATGGTTTCTCATATACCAATTAGCAAAACATATTAAAAAAGCTTCATAATAATTCAACAAGTAAAGCATCCTATACTTGCATGAGACACTGAAGTAGTATTTCTAAGAGAAAGCAACTTTCCAGTGGCATGGATGCAATTTACTCAATCCCCAAAATTGGCTCCTATACCCCTTCTCTAAACAACTATTTACCCCTATATATATTTCTATCCCTTCCAGCAACATCTCTATCCCAAAACTATATAGAAGGAGGCGAGAACCTCTAAATTTAAGGGTCAAGGAAAGAGAACATCTAAAATTGGGGATGGGATAGGGGTTCTACTAGGAGACAAGAACCCTTAAATATAGAGAAGATGCATTTGAGCTAAGATGCTCTTCACAAGGGATCCCTTAAATTTGACTGACCATCTCCACCATCATTCTCTATATTCATATTCATATGCACATTTCCTAAACAAGATTCATTCTCAATATATTTCTATCCTCATGTCGGCCACCAATTCTGCGAACCGGAGAGCCTACATGCTTCCTGCGCTAGCCTAGGATCTTGCGAGTGTAACACGAATTTATACACACTAGAATCATCTCATACATGTGTTGAGGGTTCATTTATTCATAATAAGGGAAATCCGGAGGGGCTCATGGTTTGTTAGGCCATGAAGGCCGAATAATACAATATCAAATTATGAGCTCTTATCAGAGTTCACAAGCGAAAACAAAAAATAAGATAGAAGTTTAGGATTCCCGAAGCTATGCCCGTCCCAACCAGGCAAGCGACTAAAGTCCCACCTAACACCTGTCCCAATCATTAGCATCCTGATCATCCTTATCTTTATACTAATACTGACTAGTTGGTTGCTCGTGAGTTGTGACTGAGTCATAAAAAAATTATCAGAGAGCACGTATAGTTCTATACATGAAAGCCTAGCTAGTACATGATTTGTATTCAATTGACATAGAAAATTTAATCACTAACTAGTTTGAATGTTTGATGTATGGCCCAGAGCAAGGGGGAGAGAGAGCAGACCGCAGGGGAGATGGCCCAAGGGCAAAGTGGACATTTCACAGGAGGATTTCAGATTTGAAAATGTGTTTGGTAAATATTGCTCATGGTCCAAAAATACACCACCACATGTATTTGGATATATACATGTATTGAAAAAATTGAATTTGAAAATGAATCATCCACTCAAACTTTAATTTGAATATGTTTTCATATTTTTCAAATATGAACTTGGCACATGACTTAAATGACCGTGTAGCTTTTGCAAAATGAGTAGTGTGCATTGCCAAAGTTTTGGATTTGAGATTTTGAGTTTGAAATTTTTGAATTCACCATGTGCAAAATGATTTGAAAATACCCCAAAATGGGATGTTAGAGTAGCATCCCCAACTTGATAACCATATAAGGAAAGGAAAGAATCCCTAAATTTAGGAATAAAGAAGAAATCTCTAATATAGAGAACGAGGTAAGGATTCTATTGGAGTGATATATGAAACAAGATCCTTTGAAATTTTAAGTGCATGCATGCAAGGCAAATCGACGGGGTTCGTGCAATCGGTGAGACTTTTGGAGACACGCGTGCTCTGCATCTCCAGCATGAGCTGCAAAACACTGTCTATTTTACTTTTTAGATAGAGTAGCTGTTGGAGGAAGGAATCTTTTAAAATATAGTGTAAAATATGAAATAATTTTAGAGCGTAGATAGAGTGGGTAGAGAATAATATTATAGGAGAGAATTATCAGGTCTCTGCAGCTGTCTCGGTCGCACTACTGCTCCTGCGCCGGACACGGCAGCGTCAGCAGCTGAACTTGCGCCGCACGCACACCGGAGGAGACAACGAGGATACGACATGCAGGAGCTCTGACGCAAGTGCTTACGTCATCCAGCCTCCCTTCTCGATGGGGAAGCGCCTACAGCGACGCAATGCGTGGCCGGCGCGACAAATACAATACCAGCTTAATTATTAATTGCCTACCTAGTAAAACGTCGTCAAGCTGCGCACTGAGCTTTGGCTCAGCGGCTACGTCTACGGTGCGCAGCGTGCCCACCCACGTTCGAGCTGAACTCGGCGCGTGGAGTTGCCGCGTTTCGTCGGGATTAATCCCGGCGTCGGATGCAACAACATTGAGCCACTGCTGAAACATTTTTACGTATGTTGGAAATAATTTATACAATAAACATTGCTGTGTCTTTGACAAAACATTTTACGTATGTTGGAAATAATTTATACAATAAGCATTGCTGAGTCTTTGCCAAAATATCGTTTTCACGATCTTGTTGAAATCGGCTGTCATTTACGATCTTGTTTCACGATCATTTTCTTTAGGAATTAGCCGGCTTAAATGTAACATCGTCGATGGCCTTGGACGGGGCATCTGGGATTTCCGACTTCAGCGGTATCCGGCGTCCGGTGTCCCATCAGGATTCAGGAAATAGCGTGGGTGTCACGTGAGGCTGTGACTTCGTGGAGTGAGTGGACAAGCCGCATACGGCAGGCATACGCTTCGCCCGGTCGTCCTATATTTAACTCCACAAGGCCGTCTTGCAGTACGATCTCACCTTCATTTTCCTCTCGTCCACACTAGACCGGTGCAGATGCTGGGGGAGGCCTCCCCGTGGAGCCTGGCCGGCGCCGCGGCGGCGGCGGCGGCCGTGGCCGTCGTGTCGTTGCTGTGGCTGGCCGCCTGGACGCTGGAGTGGGCCTGGTGGACGCCGCGCCGGCTGGACCGGGCCCTGCGCGCTCAGGGCCTTAGCGGCACCCGGTACCGACTCTTCACCGGCGACTTGCCGGAGAACGCCCGACTCAACCGGGAGGCCCGTTCCAAGCCCCTGCCGCTCGGCTCCCACGACATCGTCCCCCGCGTGCAGCCCATGTTTTGCAGCGTCATCAAGGAGCACGGTGAGCATGTTTGTGTACAGGGACCACCTCTTAGTATAAAAAAAAAATCAGATCAACGTGAGCTTCTATTAATTTTAGTGCACCGTAGAATTTTTAAATATTTTATATGCTCGCGGCTCATCTCCTCAGTCCGAAAATTTTTCCTCTCGTTTTACAATACCACAATCTGTCTGATGTCAATTGGAAGTTCAGACCATGCATTAGATTCGAGGGTAAAAGACACCAAGCGTGACTTCAACAGCCTGGTAATCTACACCATCTAGAATATCTAGAAAGAGCGAAACCGCCTCCTGTTCCAACAGAGTAGCATCTCCGCCTCTTAGCTAACTGCTATGATTAGAGATGATGTTCGTCTATGGGGGCGGACCGCCGCCGTCTTAAACTTGTAAAACCTGTTGGGGCAGGCCCATCCCTATTACCCCCTCCCCCCCTAACCCACCCTCCTTGTTCCTGTCTTACTGTTGTTTCCGCTCTGTAACTTCATCTTCTCTTGAATGAAATGGCAGAGCGTTTGCCCTTAAGTTCAAAAAAGATTCAAGGGTAACTCAAGTTACTTTGACAGTTCACAGTATGTCTTTGAACTTCTGATAAGCAATATGTACTTCTGAAAACAAGGATTACCATGTTACATTTATAACAAAAGGATTGATCTAGTCTTTAAGATATCTCGTGGGAATCAGCTAAAAGATGTTCTGCTTGTAGTGTTATTCTCTTCAAATGCGATCTAAAACTCAAATGCAGGGAAAGTGTCATTCACTTGGTTTGGGCCAACGCCGAGGGTAATGATTCCCGACCCGGAATTAGTGAAAGAGATTTTGTCCAACAAGTTCGGTCACTATGGCAAACCACAGAGTAGCCGAATTGGAAAATTGCTAGCCCAAGGGGTTGCAAGTCTTGAAGGCGAGAAATGGGCAAAGCACCGGAGAATTCTCAATCCTGCCTTCCACCATGAGAAAATAAAGGTATTTCTATTTGGTCATTGGTCAATAGTCAATGGATTTTTTTCCTTCTAGAATTCCATTTTCTCATTTTGGATCGCAGCATGTTAAACAGTAAACACTACATAGATAGAGTAAAAATACTGTTTTATTCACAGCGGATGCTTCCGGTTTTTTCTACCTGTTGCGTGGAAATGATTGCTAGATGGGAGAACTCAATGTCCTGCGAAGGGTTATCTGAGTTAGACGTGTGGCCTGAGTTCCAGAATCTCACTGGAGATGTCATCTCGAGAACAGCATTTGGTAGCAACTATCAGGAGGGGAGGAGAATATTCCAGCTGCAAGAAGAGCAAGCTGAACGTCTAATGCAATCTTTTCAGAGACTTTTTCTCCCAGGCTATTGGTATGTTCTTTCTCTTCTTCCAAGCACTGGGCGATTATCTCTATGTATCTACATAAGAATAGTAATTAACACTTCTCTTCACGATTCTTAGATATACGATTAAGCCCGTATCGCGTCAACAAACCGAGCAGTACATAATCTAAATGATATGTGGTTTTGAAAAAAAAAAAAGGGTATTTTGAGTATATGCATTTTAGTTCCATGTAGAGGTGTGAAAATACCTTCAGATGGGTGAGAGAAAGATATTGTAGACAAAAAAAAAATCGGTTTTTTCCTTTTCATGTTAAACTTAAATAGTAGTAATCGAGAATTCATTCTGTCATGACATATTCGAAATTTACAGGTTCTTACCAACTAAAAATAACAGAAGGATGAGAACAATCGACCGGGAGATCCGCTCAATTCTACGAGGAATTATTGGAAAAAAAGACAGGGCAATTAGAAATGGTGAAGCCAGCAACGATGACTTGCTGGGGTTACTGGTGGAGTCAAATATGAGGGAATCGAATGGGGAAGCAGATCTAGGGATGAGTACTGAAGATATGATTGAGGAATGCAAGCTATTTTACTTTGCAGGTATGGAGACAACATCAGTCTTGCTCACATGGACGTTAATTCTGCTAAGCATGCACCCAGAGTGGCAAGAACGGGCAAGAGAGGAAGTGCTGCACCACTTTGGTACAGTCACACCAGATTATGATAACTTGAGTCGCCTGAAGATTGTAAGTGTGACATCAATGTTCTATGTTATTGCCACATGCACAAAGTTAAGACTATTTTACATGAAAATAATTTTTTCTGCTTCATTGGGTTCAGAATGAGACAAGAAGTAACCAAGAATATAACATACCGATTGTTTTACGTTATACTAACTTACCCCTCAAGGGGTGAAACCTATAGATGTATTTCACCATTTGGATGTATCAAGTAGATACGGTTAACCTGCACAATAGGTCACCTTCTCTCTCTAATCAGGATGGAAAGCCTCATACACTTATCATCTCCTTCCATGGTTTTCAAATCTTCCTGTCATGGTTTTCAAATCACTGACTCGCAGCAAGTATGGAAGGAGACACCTGGAAAATGGAAAGTCCTTCCTTTTTAATTCATGCTTACAAAGTAACGGTGGGATTTTATTAAATTAATTTTGGTAAAAAAATCATAATTTTGTCTTTTAAGTTTCCAATATTTTTTCCCTTTTTATATTAATTTTATTTACATTAATTTTGATCCAAATATTTCATAAGTTCATCTATCTTTTTTTTTTTTTCAAATTTTAGTGCAGCAGATTTCCTAAGTTCCTCTCTTAACACACGCATGATAATCAATGCACGCACCTTAATTAACGCATGCATGCACTAATTTTTAGGTGATGCCATTTATTAGAGGCTGGATTCCCGGATTGGTAACTAAGAGCACCACCAATAGGAGAGTTAACTACTAGTTATAAGAAACTTCTATGTTATTTATAGATAACATGTAGACAAACATTTCAATGAGCTAGCTATAGTATGCTCTCAAAATTAAATGTAGATCCATATGTAATTATCTTCATTTGTCTTGGAAAACGTTATAGACTGATTCTTACTTAAGAGCTACTCTTGTCTCTCTCTCCTTCTCTTCTCTTCTTCACATAAGCAAAATGCTGAGTTGGCAACCTTATAGCCAGTTAAAGTGGCCTTATTGAAGATGCTCTAATAGGATATGCTCTAATAGGATGACAGGCTGGTTACTTGATGACCTATTACTCTAGAGGGTAAAAGCTATCATGCGTCTTTGGATCAAAACAGATTAACTGTCCAAAACAATTTGAGTGCGTACGTGTTAAAAATCTCCACTCGGTATCAAAATAATTTGCTCCCAATTAAACATGTTAATTATGCATCATCAGTAGACATGATGCAGTATGCTAGCTTTCTTTTGCATTCTG
The DNA here is from genome assembly GCA_036346145.1 of Olyra latifolia. Lineage (NCBI taxonomy): Eukaryota > Viridiplantae > Streptophyta > Magnoliopsida > Poales > Poaceae > Olyra > Olyra latifolia. The sequence goes on from CM070523.1 coordinate 33,094,396, forward strand.
TCGAACTGCTAGCTAGCTAATTCTTCAACACGGAATTAATTTATATGGAAAACTATTATTGTACTCCTAAAACTGTATGACCTTAATTAAGTATTAAATATGCTAAAGTCTTAACGGTTATAACCAGCCAATTTAGTTAAGAATTGTGCTGCATATATATATGAGTGAAGGAAACACTCTTACTGTTTTATTAAAAAGGAATTTATTTGGAGCAGATCATGAAGTTCTGATTGTTTAAGTCTAGAATAGTTGCAGCAATGATCTTGATCTTCTATGTTATCTTGCAGGTAAATATGATTCTTTACGAGGTTCTTAGGCTGTACCCACCAGCAGTCTTCCTTACCAGAAGAACATACAAGGAAATGGAGCTCGGTGGCATCAAGTATCCGGCAGGAGTCGACCTTCTGTTGCCCCTCATCTTTATTCACCATGATCCCAATATATGGGGAAAAGACGCGGTTGAGTTCAATCCAGAGAGGTTTGCCGAGGGCATCTCCAATGCGACGAAATATCAGTCCGCTTTCTTTCCATTTGGAGGGGGTCCTCGGATCTGCATCGGCCAGAACTTCGCGTTGCTGGAAGCCAAGATGGCTCTCAGCACCATCCTTCAGCGCTTCTCATTCCAGCTCTCGCCGTCCTACACCCACGCGCCGTACACTGTGATTACTCTCCATCCGCAGCACGGTGCCCAGATTAAGCTGAAGAAGCTCTGACGACGCTACTCGTGCTGGCCGAAGAGAAGAATACATGAGATGATCTGTTGTGTTCTGTTCTTAGATTTATGCTTTAAACTGAAACAATCAGAATTTTATGTGTGTGTGATAGGAGACATTACTCAATAAGAGAGTAGTTTTGAGTGCATGTACAATGGTACACGTCAGCTATCTATAAACAGTCTCTAAGGCTTGCTATGTAGGACATATGATGATGTAGAGGAGAGAGAGCATGCATAGATATTTGAGCCGTCTTCAATGCAAGAGTCAACTCTACACGAGAATTAAGAAACTTGTGTGTGAGAAAACTGCCTATAAAATCGTGCAACCATCTCTACCATTGTATACGTTGTATCTAGTGCTGTCTCTAGGTGACATGGCAACAGTTAGAGACAGTTGTTGTCTCAACCATTGTACATGCTCTGAGTTAATAACTTGTACCCGTGGGTTGTGTTTTGTCAATAGCCGTTTTCTTGTCAGTTTAAGATTCAAGTAGGTACACCACGTAACGAAAAACATGCACTTACTAGTCAACTAGCATAGTGAACTGCACATTTGCACGGCTACATTTATTAGGTTGTAGTTAGATTCAGTACAGTCTATTAAATTTAAGTAAAAAATATATTCAAAATATATACCGTTATAACATGTGCCGGATCTGTTACAATTCTTTGCTAGATTTGAACTAAAAAAATATTTAACATGTACACCAATATAATCTAGACCCACTTTAATGATGCATATTTCTTTAATATTTTTCTTAATGCGGGAACTTATAGCCTTTTAGAGTATAGTGGCTTTGCCGTACCCGAGCATAGAGGTATCCGATATGAAAAAAAGACTAAATTTTTTTACTCTCCAGCTCTCAAAAACATGACGTTTTAGATTTGTCCTAAGTCAAGGTTTCAAAATTTTATCTATGAAAATCTTTTAAATTATTTGGATTGTGTACATAAAAATCATACGCATATATTTGTCTCGAAAAACACTTCCATATATAATATCATAATTTTTATGGATTTATAAATAAATTGCAATGGCAATTAGTGGTCAAAGTCATATTTCAAAGACCGTGTCAATGTCCAAAACATCAAATTTTTAAGGACAGTAGGAGTATTACCTTTAACTATCCTGCTTTGAACTTGTGCATCTTTTTTCTTTTGTGCACTACTTTTCTTTGGTCTGTTGGTCAGGTGTAGAGAAATAGCGAGTGCACATCTCCCCCCTACTACGCTCCCTGTGTCTTGTGCCTCTTGATCATCTACACTTTAGGCTTCTAATCACCACCTTTTTGATGTTCCAATCTATTTAAGATCTACATCATTTTAATCTACTCCATCCGTTTCACAATAGTTATAGTTCTAGCTAAATGCACACAAAATAAGGAGACGTGAAAAATGACTTGTCTACCCTCATTTAATGAAGGGTAGTTGAACAGATTAGCTAAATAGATGGCTGCATTAATGAAGGGTACAAAGGTCATATTGGCTCTAAAGTTGCATTGGAATATAAGAATTACAACCATTTTGATAAAAATTTTGGATGCTAGAACTACAACCATTGTGAAACGGAGGTAGTAGATCAAATATAATTGATGGTGTAGATCTTTATTTTCTTTCTCCCACTAATGTGAGAATTGTTAACTTTTTATAGTTTGGTGACTCTGCCACACTCGAACACAGAAGGAATCAGATATGAGAAGAAATAGACTAATATTTTATATTACCTTTCACTTCCATCCTTTGGAACTAGTGTATCTTTTCCCTCTCTTCGTATTGCTTATCCTTTGTCAGATGTAGAGCAACGACAAGGTTCATGTCTCCTCCCTATGCTTTCGTCGATTGCTTCTCGCTGCCTCGTCTCCTCCCTATGCTTGTGTAGTATGCTCCTCATCACCTCCCAGCTGTCTTCTCTTCTTTTTGTGTTCCGATCTATTTAAAATTTGCAATATTATAATATGATCTCACTGTAATAGATGATGAAGATTTTTCTCTTTTTTCCTTCGATGGATGTGGACGTTTTCAACCTAGAGAACATGGTGGCTATTTTCGCCGTCAATTAAAAGATTTTTTTTATCACCAAACATATCTACATAGTTGTTGTCGTTGAACATAGATGTCAGATGTAGAGCAATGACAGGGTTCATGTCTCCTCCCCACGCTTCCATCGATTGCTTCTCATTGCCTCTTCTCCTCTCTATGCTCGTGTGGTATGCTTCTCGTCACATCCTAGTTGTCTTCTCTCCTTTCTGTGTTCCAACCTATTAAAAATTTATAACATTATAATATGGTCTCACTATAATAGATGACGGAGATTTTTCTCTTTTTTTCTTCGATGGATGTGGAAATTTTCAGCATGGAGATCATGGTGGCTATTTTCATCGTCAATTAAAAGATTTTTTTTATAACCAAACGTATCTACATAGTTGTTGTCGTTGAACAAGATATTCATATGGTAATTAGGCATATCTCATTGCATTCATGATCGACTATGTCGAGAATATTCACCAGGAACCACTACAGGAATCGTCTGCAATCTTGAGGGCCAAAAACCCTCGAGAAAGGCCCCAAAACCCTCGTTAAACGTGTTTCTCGAGGGCTAGCCCTCGAGAATTGGCTCTCGGTACTAGGGGCTCGAGAAAAACGGCTATTATCGAGGGCTTGGCCCTCGAGAAAAGCTGCCAGATGACGGACTAACGGCAATCGGCGCAGGTATTCTCGAGGGCTAGTATTGGCCCTCTAGAAATCTAGATCTTCTGTTATTCTCGAGGGCCATTTCTGGCCCTCTAGAACTTGTGGTGATACTGTTATTCTCGAGGGCTATTTAAGGCCCTCGAGAAATGTTTTTAAGAAATTTTTTTTATTTTTTTTTAAAAAACACAGTTTCTGCAGCTGCTGCCCCAGCTATGTGCAGCAGCTGCACCTACAATTCATACATTTTATAACCACAAATATCCACATATAACCACAAATAGCCACGTATAACCACATACATCCACAAATAACCACATATAGTCACAAATAGCCACAAATAACCACATATAACCAGAAATAGCCACATATAACCACAAATATCCACAAACCATCATATTTCATCTTCCATATCACCACACAGCTCACAAATAGCACATATAATCAAAGTCCACATACGCAAAGGTCCAAACGATCACGTAGTTCTCATACAAGCACATAACATTACATAGTCATCATAGAAGCACAGAAACACAACATCAAGCATATCGTGATCACCTTGTTGTGCTGGCTATGGTTGATCGCTCGGCGGAGGGAAGTACGACGGAGTGCCGTCGAACAAGCTCTACACAAAGCCTCTAGTGAACACATTGAGGTCATCTTGTGCCTCACCGCTAGCTCGCCTCGATCTTTCGCCACCCCCTAGTCCTGCCGCCTACCGCCTCGTCCTATCGCTTAGCTCGCCTCGAGGCGGAACCTCAGAAGCAGAAGCCCTAGAAGAAGAACCCTGCATGTACAATTTCATTGGTGTGACAGGTTTTTATGCAAGTTTTTAATTTTGACAACGCTACAATAATAGACTTATCGGATCTCTACCCTAAGGTCGAAACACCCATGCTTCTGCTTGTTGCCCAACAAAGGGAGTCTGGCTCGCATATCCGCTTGGGCCCGCCTACACATGGATACGAATATATATGAACCGGACATTTTCATGTGTCTTTAAGCAATACATTTGGCGGTGTTCTCTTACCCCTTGGGCCCTCTGCCAGGCCTCCATGTCAGCCATCCTCTTGCTCATGATCTCCTGCTCTCTTATGCGAGACTCCCGCTCAATCCTTAAGCTTTCCTGCAGGGCCCGTATCAGGTCTTGCTGCTCCTGCCTCTCCAGATCCCTCTCCCTCATAACCCTTGCCTCGAAGTCACGACGGCTCTCCCCGGATCCCCTAGACCTCCCCTCTAGCATGTAATCCACCGACCTACAATAGATTATTAAGATTAAATTTGAGATGGACAACTGGTTGAACTTGTAATAGTTACAAAAAACTGTCACCTCAGGTGGTCCCCGCCTAGCGCGAATCGACCGTGAGATTTCCCGCCCATGTGTTGGTAAATGACAGAACCATCTAAGGGCTCTGTCTCCGGATTGCTCTCGGGGCCATGCACCCTGCGGTATGCGTCAAAGTATTGATCATGCATTCATTACAGTTGTGATCAGAAAAACTTAGCATCTTGTGTAGTAAGAAGATTACGATATAGGTAGTACTCACAATCCTCTGTTGGGCGTGAGGATCCACAACCGCAGGGGCGCCTTGTCGTGCCGGATTTGTCCTAGCCCTTCGAAAAGCCTCAAGGACACTTATTGTTTCTCCTGACTTGGCTGACTATAAAATATGAACAAAAGGATTCATTATTGCAAAAATGGTGAGCACAAGATCAAAAGCAGCATAAGAGATAATACCTCTTTCTTTCTGAATAAGGAGATGGACCACCTCCCAGTGTACCTCTTGTAGTCCTTCTTAGACCGATTCGTCTTAGCCTTTTCAGACTTTAACTTGTACTCTGGGCTAGCCCAATGTTGCGCGAGGGCCTCCCAGGCATCCGGACAGTTGAGTGACCATTCTGGTCGAAACTCATGGCACTGCTGGGCCTCAAGGTACCTTTCCGAAGCCTGGGCATCCGAGAGTCGTGCATCGCTCTTGTTCCTACAAATAGAAACATTTTGATGTGATAACAGTTAAAAGTTCATATCTTGGGTACTTTCAAGTATTATTTTTCACCTGCAGAAATCCTTCACGGCATCAAGACGTCCGTGGTACATCAGGTCGTAGACCTGCCTCTTTGCCAGGTTGTGAAGGTTCTTCTCGTAGGCCGACTCCTCCAATTCTCCATGAGGCCAAAACCTTTCTTGTAATGATGAACAGGACAGATTAGAGACAAATTAGCAACAATGTACAAGCACAACCTTGTTGAAGCCTTACCTAGAATTCCTGAAGGCACTTGGCACCGGCCGTGGAGTCCCCATGTGGCGCTCTTAGGTAGTCCCCCCAAGTGGTAGTTGGACGAGCCTGGTCACCTTCACCTACCATCCAAGGGTAGTACTGCTTGACAAGAGTCCCTAACACGTACCCAGGCTGGATCTTGATGTCAGATCAACAGTACACACGTTGCTGCAGAGAATAAAAAAGGTTAGAAAGTAACATTTAAAATGGGCTAGGTTCAGAAGCATACTTGTCCCCTTCCATCACAATGGGGATCTTCAGGTTTGGCTCTGACAGGGCCCTAGGCACCCGATTATGCCCCCTTCTTCTCCTCTGTCGCTGCTGCGAGCCCCCCTGCTGGGTAGACCCCTCGGCCTGCTCGAAGCCTCCCTCCTCTTGAGATCCCTCCTCCTGAGCGCCCTCCTCGTCGTCCCTCTAAGCCATGTTGAGGATTCTTCGGCACGGCATCCTGCACATCGAATGTAAGCAAGTGAAAATTAATTTAGACAGTAACAAGATGAAATTACATATAGCATGTAAACAAGTTTAATTTTATTAAGACAGTGAAATGAATGTAGCTAAAAATGCAGTACTGTGTAGTTAGAAGTAGTTCGAATCAATATCGAGGGGATCTTCATGGATAGGGGATGTTTCATCGATATCAAGGTAATCGTCGTCTGCGGGTTCTTCCTGGTCGGGGGATGATTCAGGTTCTTCTTTGACATCCACATCAACGGAGGCAGCTATGTTGTCAAGCCCAGTCCTAGCATTGACCACAAATCTGGCGTCTATCCTTTGATCTTGTGTGGGTTCCTCGTAATCCTCATTTGTAGGATCTAACAATCGGCCCTGACGTCTAACCTTGTGTACTACCCACCAGGATTTCAAATCACGTGCCTTTTGTCTCCCACTAACCTTTATTACACGCTTCGATGGATATGGTAGGTAATAGAGTTGCTCGACTTGGTTTGCGAGGATGAAGGGATCGTAACTTTGAAGCCTTGAAGTATGTTTGACCTCTACTAAGCCAAGCTCAGGCTGTTTTCTAACCCCGTTGATAGGATCAAACCAATGACAACGGAAAAGAACTACGGAGAGCTTTTTGCTACATTTGAATATTAGCTCGATTATCTCCTGAATGATACCGTAGTAATCTATCTTGTCTTCGCCATCATCTTGGCCTTCGCACACAACATGACTGTTCACTGTTCATAAATTGGGCTTCGTCTGCTCGTACTCCGCAGATCGGAAACGAAAGCCATTGACATCGTACATACCATGAACCTTTACGCGTACTCGACATCCAAGTGACATGAATCGAAGATCGTTGTGCACGCTAGGATTTTGCTTGCACTGTTATGAAGTGAAAACGTTTAGAAATGAATATTGGTACGTAATGCATAAAACAATTGTTTCTAACTACACTTACGTATTCCCAGAACCAACACAAAAAGTTTGGTCTGCTGTTACCAGCACCTTCTTGCATTAGTTTTCGTAGCTCCTCCGAGTTAGGCTCCCTTCTTCCTCTCCACTCAACTTGCACGAATTCACTGAAAGAAATATTTTTATTCAACTTACATTAATTATTCAATGTGAGATGCTAGTGATGACTGAAATGTGTGTGTGACTTACTTTTGAATATGGCGGAGTTCTACAATATTGTCAAAAATGTACAATAATGCAGTAACCCTTTCTTGTTCTGTTAACTCACACATTGGAAGCTTCCCGCCTGGATTGCCTTGTACGCTGAAAATTTCTAAGTCAGATTGAATCTTGCTTGCACTAGGATAGTACCTCGGTACAATAATGTCCACATTATATTCTCTAGCTAAATATTTGTTTACAAAGTGAGAGATTTCTTAAATGTAGTAGGCCTCTGCAATTGATCCTTCAACACGGGCCTTGTTTTTCACATTCGCTCGGACGGTTTTCAAACGCCGCTCCACCGAATACATTTACCTCCCTTGGACAGGCCCACCGAGCCTTGCTTCATAGGGTAAATGCACCAAAAGATGCTCCATTTGATTGAAAAAGCCGAGGACATATATTTTTTCGAACTTGCAAACAAGGACTGCTACGTCTTTCTCAAGCTTTATCATCTCCATCTTGCTCAGCTCTTTGGCACACAATTTTTGATAAAAGAAACTTAATTCTGCAAGAACCAACCAGACATCTTCGAGAACAAAACCTCGGAAAATGACAGGCGCATGGTCTCGAATAAAGATATGAAAGTCATGGCTTATCATACCATGTATCTTGCCTGATACCTCATCCACACCACGAACAAAGCTTGATGCATAGCCATCAGGAAATCTGACTTTCTCCTTGAACCACACCAAAACCTCTTTCTTCTGTTCCTTCGTTAAATAGTACGGGGCCTTTGGTTTCAACCGTTGCCCTTCTATCATATTGGAGGAGGGTCGATTGCACAAGATCTCACAGTCTAGACGTGCTTTTATGTTATCTTTGTTTTTCTCGGCTATGTCCAAGTTTGTACCCCAGATGACATTTGACTCTTGATGCATCACGTCGATGTTGTGCGGCAGAAGCAAATCATCTGCATATGGAAGGGAGTACAAAATACACTTGTGCGTCCAATTGTGTGTTTCACCGGCCTCACGATTTCCCATTTTCTCCTTCCACTAACTGCTCATGCCAGCTTTGATGTCAGCTACTCCCAAACGCCGGCCTTTCTGATCATTGCATATCGTGTTTTTGCGAAATGCATTCTTCTGTCTCCTAAAAGGATGCTATAGATCGAGGAATTCTCTATGATAGTCGAACCAACAGGGCTTGCCACCATAGGCCAACTGGTATGCCTTTGTGTCATCAAGACATATCGGACACGAGAGCCGGCCATGCGTGCTCCAACCACAAAACATGCCCCTCGCTGGGGAATCATGAATAGACCACATGTATGCAACCCTCATAACAAAATTGAACCCAGTTTTCTTATCATAAGTCAATGCTCCATTCACCCACAACTCGTTCAGCTCGTCGACTAATGGCGTCATAAATAAATCCAAGTGTTTTCCTAGACTTTTCGGACCAGGCACAATTAAGGACAGAAACATGAACTCCTCTTTCATAAGTAATGACGGAGGAAGGTTAAGAGGGATACTAAACACCGGACAACACGAATATGATCAGGTGTTCATATTGAAAGGGGTGAACCCATCCGTGGCAAGTGCCAACGCATGTTTCTTGGATCAGCTGCAAATTCCGGCTGCTTCTGATCGAAATATCTCCAAGCTTCTCCATCAGACGGGTGAACTATTACATCATGCTTTCGTTTACCCAACTTGTGCCACCTCATCTTCTGTGATGTTTCCTCCGTCATGAAACATCGTTGCAGGTGATTCTTCACCAGGAAGTAGCGCAGCACTTTCCTCGCCACATTTGACTGAACCTTGTTGCCATCGTGGTTAGTGATCTCAATGTACCTCGACTCCTTACATTTATCGCACCAAGCCTTGCCCGCATCTTCCTTATAGTACAACATACAGAGGTTTGGACAATAGTCTATCTTCTCATATGGCATTCCTAAACCGTCCACGAGTCGCTTGCACTCATACTAGCTCCGTGGCATCTTGTGCCCTTCCGGCAGGACATCACTCCACAAGGATATCAGCTCATTAAAACAAGCGATGGAGAAGTTGTAGATGGACTTCAATGCCATCATACGCGACACCTGCGATAGAACTGGCACTATCGTTGTGTCGTGCAAAGGCTGCTTTAAGGCTGACAAAAGCTTTAAGAAGTCTGACATAGTTGTTTCTGACTCCTCATCATCAAAAGTATGGCCCATGTCACCCACCATTTCCTCCATCCGGTCAATTTCATCGAACCCTTCAAGTGGATCGGGCTCGCGTGGCGCTGCCCGGACACACTCCCCGTGATACACCCACCGATGGTAACCAGGCTTGAACCCATTCTTGACCAGATGCATCTCCATCTCATCCCACAATCTCTTTCGACAGTTATTGCAATCCGCACAGGGACAATGCACATATGCGGTAGCTGGGTTCGGCGACGCTTGAAAAGCACGAGTCACGAAATCCACCCGCCTTCTCGCACCATTCGCTCGAAAGTGTTGACCGCTCGCCGCCATCCATCATACATCCATCTTCTACTTTCTTCCATATCTTCGGTCCGCACGCGTCGAGGGTTTTACAAATGGCTTGGGAAGGCTTCTAAACCCACCCATTAATGACCGCTTGGGTACTATCCGTTGTGTCACCCTCAACCCGAGGCGAAATTTGGCAAAGATAACCCTAAGGTTCTCCGTGTGCAACTATGGTCGAGTGCTTTGTACCAAACCCCAACTCTCATTTTATGCACCGGAGAACCGTAAGGTTATGCTGCCGACACCTCGTCTCGAATTCATGGGAGACACATCGAATAAAACCCAAGCGGTCATTCGTGGGTCATCCCACCGATGCCCATCTATCGTGGTCATCCATCGGACAATTCAGAACGTGGTTCACAACTTGTAATGGAAGCAGATTTAATCACCGTCCGGTCACCTTACATGTTGTGTCGTTCCTGAACGGGTGACGTACGGCTAGGTTACATGGTCTATGGACACATTTATTGAACATCGATTATCATCAATCAAAACAAAATTAACATTTCAAAGACATAATTGAAAAAATATATTACTTACTACGCACTAAATTTGTAAAGTATTAATTAACATTACACTAAATTTCTAAAAAATAATTAACATTATACTAAATTCATAAAGTAATAGTTACATACTAAAAACACTATATAAAAAAGAAGTAATTACTAACCTTATGTCAAATAATTACTAAATTATTAATAAAAATTTGGTAAATATTTACTAGTAGACCTAAAGTTATAATAAATACTACATTATATTAGACTAAATTGGTAAATAATTACTAATAGACCTAAAGTTATAACAAATACTAAAATAATCATTACTAAACTAAATTCATTAGATGCTAGGTGCAAATCACATCTCAATATGTCGTTAGCTAGTCTAATTAGTAGTTAAAACTAACCTAATCTCGAGAGTTGTTTTTGGCCCTCGAGAGTATGCACTCAAATTTAAAAAAAGCCCGTGCATTTATCTTTCCCATGAGTCGGCAGCAGTGGTGGGTTTCCCGCAGAGTCGATGGCAGGTGGTAGCGCAGCAACACAATGGCGAGGGGCGCGGCGGCGGCGGCGAGCGGAAGCGTGTGTTGATGCAATGCAATGGCGAGGCGGCGGGGACGCGGTGCGGCGGAGGCCTTGACGCGCGCGGCGGAGGCGGCGGGAAGCGAGCAATGGAGGTGGTGGGAAAGCAGCGGCAATGGCGGCAATGCGCGGAGGACGCGCGTGGCGGCAGGGGGACGCGAGCGTGGAGGTGGCGGGAACTGAGCGGGCGGAGCAATGGCGGCAGTGGGCGTGGAGCGACGGAGAGAGTGATCGAAGCGTGAAAATGCAAGTGGAGGTCCGTGGGGAAATAATTGGGCACGCTTTCTCGAGGGCCGAATAAAGCCCTCGAGAAAGCTCATACCAATCACCGACATGTGGGCCCGCTTGAATAGGCTTCTTTCTCGAGGGCACTCTCTGGCCCTCAAGAATTAAGTTATAGCCGCCGACATGTGGGCCCGCGGATGAAAACGCACGCACCAAAACGGGCCCCCTGTTTTATCGAGGGCCCGACGTAGCCCTCGAAAATTAGCTTACGCCCGCCGACATGTGGGCCCGCGGAGGAAAACGCGTGCACCAAACCGGCGCCCTGTTTTCTCGAGGGCCTGACGTAGCCCTCGAGAATTAGCTTACACCCGCCGACATGTGGGCCCACGGATGAAAACGAGGGCACCAAACCGGCGCCCTATTTTCTCGAGGGCCTGTCCAAGCCCTCGAGAATTATCTTCTCTGGCCGACAAATGGGCCCAGTTGTCCTGCTGGGACCTTTTTGTCTCGAGGGCTGACAGTTGGCCCTCGAGAAACATGACAACGGCGGCTTCCCGTTCCCGCTGGCCAAGTTTCTCGAGGGCTTTGTTGTGGCCCTCGAGATTTATCTATTCTCTCGACTGCTTTTATCTAGCCCTCGGGATTAGTCTTGTAATATTGAGGGCTCCAGTTTGGCCCTCGAGATTGCAGCCGATTCCTGTAGTGAACGGTATAAAACCATGGATTCTTCCGCAGATTCTACAAGGATTTGGACATGTCATAGATAGTCAATTAGTCCTCCAAATCATCATCGAGCAGGCTACGAATTAACACATGCAACATCAATGAGCTTAGTGTTGAGCGGCCCGACCCATGAGGCGAGGTTGTCATGCCCTAACATTCATCTCGCTGTCTCGACGACGAGCATTGCTTGTGTATAGCGGGATAATGAAGTCTTGAGGTACTTGCACACTATGACATGAAGCCGAGCAGGGAACCAACATCACCGCGATTGAAGATCTCATTGAAGGTGTTTAGGTTCTAAGACAGTTGGCAAGACGACACAATTAGAAATCGTCGGGGATTGGATAAAATATTAAAATTTTATAATTGCCTCTGGACAGATAGCTCGGAACCCCTTAAGATTACCCTGAGAAGTCATACCCGAGGAGAACCCCGTGGGCCTACAAGGTCGTGTCTACATGAGCATTACCAAAATAGCACGGGCTTTAGAGACCTCCCGAGCATACATACTTGGATTCAAGCAAACATGCTTAGATACCGGCATAAGCCATACGATCAAGCGCACTCGTTCGGGGACACCTTTTGCTCGGGCGTAACTATCACTCCGAAGAAGGCAGCCACAGCGTCCACGATCTCCCTACCGTTCGCCACGATGCGGTCTGGCGCGGCAATTGACGAGGTTTTAGGGTGCATTAATCCCATTATTATCTGTAACAGTCCATAAATGACAGAGTTAATTCGTTGTGTCGTAGTACTGATACAGCAGACATAAATCTCCCGTCCTTTTCGACCAATGAGGAGAGAGCTTTCATTGAAACACTCGTATTAGCATAATAACACAAGCACTAGAGTAGGATTATTATCTCCATCGTGAGAGGCCTAAACCAGGATAAACCAACTTCCTCCTTTGTCTTATGTCCTGAACACCCTTCAGCATCTCTAAAGTTAAATCTCTGCGAAAAGGGACTTGATTGATCCCTCATTCAAGAAGTAAGCTCGGCGGGGAACAAATTTCCTAATCATCGACAAGAACATATTTGTGTCATATTCTAATATAGTCCCAATAGATGTCCTGTTGTATTCTACCTACTAAGTTTGAATATAACCTATTTCAATCTTGTTTTATGTGGTTATAATCTGGTCACACTTTGGCGACGTTGATCTTTTCTTTTTTTCTCAAGTCAGCGTAAGAATTTCCAGCATTTTAGAACAAATGTGTTCCTCCGTTGGACCCTATATTAGTCGTCATGGCTGAACACATGAACGGGATAAGAATAAGGTGACAACTTCTCAATTAGCATCTTGTTAGTATCCAAATAAATTTATAATCTTATTAGTATCTAACTATTTCAAACTACATCCGATTACTTCGTTTAAATTAAGTAGATAAATGCATTAATATTTTATTTGAAACAATCTTTTTATATCGAATAAATCTGCACCGTTGTAATATATATGGACCCACTATAATTCCATTAACTTGGGAATCTTTATTATTTTAGAGTGAATGTGTCAGGACCCGCAAAAGAGAGTCGAGTCACTTCTGTGCTTTATATCGTGCACCCCGGTATTTCTACCGGCTTGAGTGACCGAATACTAGTCCCAGAAGACCATAGCTAGTATTACACTCAAGGACATTTGGAATATCATTGCAGGCATTACATTTAGCTAGAATTTAACAGTTTACATAAATATCATCCCAGTCGACATAGACAAATACATAGTCTTGCACAGGGTTTAATTCAAGCACATAAAAATAACACAGCGGAAGACTGAAGCGATGACATCCCGAGGTTGACCCGGAACGCGCGGCTAATCACTTTGACCCTCCTGGTCACAGCTGGCGCCGATGCTGAACTCTTGACCTGAACAAAGATCCGTGGTCCATATAATGAGTACATGGCTACTCAGCAAGCGGTCCTTAATAAATGAATGCAAGGTCAATGGATGGGTATGGTTATTTTGCTAAAATATCTCCTATCTACTTGTTTCTTTGTTCTTGATTCATTGAACACCTGATAACACATGAGCGTAGCCAAAGGACGGCTAACCAGCTCCAAGAGAGGCAATCCCTGTCTACACTACCGTCAAGTTTATTAATTAAAACACATTGGACTACCTTGAATTAAACTCCTTTCCCCGCCCATATCCGCGAGCACGGCTACCATGATAGTTTTAACTCTGCAGAGTGTGTATACGTTCCCCACAAGCCCTGTCATATCTCGAGAGAGCAACAAGACAAAACCATTCCTGCTTCCACTGTCCCAATCTCGCCCTTTCTTTTGGTTTCACGCCCACACAAGACACTTCGACCAGCCGACAATATGCACACTCCTTCAAATGGACTGATAGCGCACCGCATGAGGTTAGCCCCATTTAAGCCATCCGAACCGTGATCGCGAATCACGTCCGTCCCACTACGAGTACAATGAAACAAGCTTCCATGACCAACGGTCGGGGCGGAAGGCACAAGTGGTCAGACGGTCAGTCCGGTTTGGTAATACAAGTATTCGGTCTTTATATGACAGAGAGACTCTGCGTTTCAACCACAAGCCCAAAATTCGCCTTCTTCGGGTCTCCTCAAATCAACACACACCACGTTGATTTTAGTTGATTAGGTTTATCCAAAAACAAGACTACCACAAGTCGAACTTCACGGATACCGCTTATTAATATGTGAAACCTATCAACTACCAATCCTAGAAGCTAGGCTAAGCATCTACACAAGGATAGGCTCGTAAAACAGTACCAAAATAGGCTATCAATGGAAGGCTACTTCATATTAGTAGAGTGCTAATATGGATTCAGAGCAAACGGCACATATGATGATAATTAAAGCATGCAGAAATAAGTAAACATGAAATAATTAAAATTTAGCAAACTAGGGTTTCAACATGAATCTACCTTGCCTTCCAAGAAGCTAGGTTCTAGATCACCTCCCTCGAACGGCTCCGGAACGTCTCCCTGACAGCAGGTACACGTCGGTTCTACATGAAAGAGTAAATAAACAACAATAAATATCAAACATATAGAAAACAGTATGGTAAAAATATATAAAATTCTTGGGATTATTTGTGATTTTTAGGCTCTGGAATCATCTAATTTGGAGTTCGGGAACTCCCTAAACAATTCGGGGAAGTTTAGTGCTAAATAGAAAAGCTAGAAAAGAATAAACCCGGTTAACCGTGGGTTAACCATGCGAAAACCGACAGAATCACGGTTAAAACCGGCTCGGGCGGCGCGCGGATGCGGGCCGGAGGCTTGGCGACGCGTGGCGGCTGCCGATTAGCGGCGGAGGCGCTTGCGCAGCGAGACAACACGCGGCAGGATTGGCGGGCGGCGGCGGCCGCCGCATGGGCGAGACAACGCGGGCGGCGGCTAATCATGGCGGCACGTGGCGGCGGTCGTTTAAGACGCTGGCGCGGTGATGTCTTGGCGCGACGTGGGCGGCGGCAGCGGCGGGGGGACACGCAATGGCAAATGCCGGTTGAAGGCAATAGGTTTCGCAGACACGCGGCAGCGGCGGCGGGGTGGCGTGACGACGCGATTGACGGCGGCGGCGCGTTTTCCGCTCCGCGCGGATGGCGGCGACGGCGACGAGCTCGCCGGCGGCGATGGTGGCGGTGAAATCCAGCCAAACTTCGGCGCTCCATAACTTGGTCAATTCTCCTCCAAATTTTTCAATCCATATATCCAAATTGATCAGCGCGACGAGCTCTACAACGTGCTGGCCTTGGATTTAGCTATTAGGCACTAGAATAGGAGCATTACCTTGGTTTGCTTCGGGTTTTGCACGAAAACCTAGACGGCGGCTAGGGTTTCGAGGGTTGGGGTGATGTGGCCGACCAGGGAACCCTAGGGGGTTTATATAGTGCTTAGGTCGACTTGGATCAGTCCTAATATGGGTAGGATTTGTATTGGGCTAGAATTGGGTCTTAATTGGTCAAATTAGAGTTCTAGGGGGTTTAGGACTAGGTGGATTGGGTTTTGGGCCTAGTTAAGGCCTAATTAGGCTATCCAAGCCTGTTAGGACCTTTTTCCTATTATTATTTTATGTTTTTGGCTTTTATTTTCTTTATTTGCTAATATGTGACATTATAATTTTATTAGGATGTCACAAACCTCCCCCCTTAAGGAGAATCTCGACCCGAGATTCGAAAGATTCTGAACAGCTCAGAACTCGCTGCAGTCCTCTTGTCGCCCCCGGTGGCTTCTTTCTCGGTGTGGTTGGACCACTGCACCTTGCGGAACTTGATCGCACAACTGCGGGTACGCCTTTCAGCTTCCTCCAAAATTTTAACTGGTCTTTCCTTGTAAGTCAGATCCTCTTGCAAATCCATCGCTTCCAAGGGCATTTGTTCTTCAGGTACTCTCAAACACTTCCGGAGTTGGGAGACATGGAATACATTGTGAACACCAGACAGGTTGGGTGGCAACTGCAACTGACAGGCAACTTCTCCTCTTCTGGCGGTGATCTCAAATGGTCCAATGTATCGGGGTGATAGCTTCCCTGACACGTGGAAATGGCGCAGTCCTTTCAATGGAGACACCTTTAAGTACACATGATTTCCCACATTGAACTGCAGATCCCTTCAACGTTTATCGGCATAACTCTTTTGTCGTGACTAGGCCGTCTTCATTCTTTGTTGGATCATTCTGACCTTTTCTTCAGCTTCTTTTAAAATTTCGGGGCCAAACAACTTCCTTTCTCCTGTCTCGCTCCAGTACAAGGGTGTGTGACACTTTCGACCATACAATGCTTCGAAAGGAGACATCTGTATGCTTGTTTGATAGCTGTTATTGTATGAAAATTCAGCATAGGGAAGTGCTTCGTCCCAACTCTTGGAATCTGTTAGTGCGACTGATCTAAGCATATCTTCTAAAATCTGATTGGTCCTTTCAGTTTGCCCATCCGTTTGAGGGTGATAGGCACTGCTGAAAGCTAAATGTGTTCCCAACAAGGAGTGGAGTTGTTGCCAAAATCTTGAAGTGAACTGTGTACCTCTATCGGAGACTATCCTTTTTGGCACACCATGTAGGCATACAATTCTTGACATGTACAATTCCGCTAATTTTTGACTTCGGTAGATTGTCTTGACTGGTATGAAGTGAGCTACCTTAGTCAGCCGATCAACAATAACCCATATTGAATCATAACCCCTTTGGGTTCTTGGCAATCCAACAATAAAGTCCATGCCGACTTCTTCCCACTTCCATTGCGGAACTTGTAGTGGTTGGAGCAATCCTGCCGCCGCTGGTGTTCAGCCTTCACACACGACACACATCACATAGAGCTATATGTTCAAGAATGTCCTTCTTCATACCGCCACCAATAACTTTCTCTCAAGTCCAGGTACATCTTGGTGCTACCCGGGTGTATAGAATATGCCGAATCGTGGGCTTCCTTCATAATCAACTCCCTGAGTCCTTCTTTATTTGGTACCACGATTCTTTTCCCAAACCAAACAATTTCATTCTTGTCCATATTAAATCCTGGGGCTCTCTCCAGTATTATCTTAACAATTACGTCGATGGTATCTTCATCATCTCCTTGGGCTTGTTTAATCTTCTCCTCTAGTGTGGGCTGTACTTCCATCGTATAGAGGCATCCTTGTGCCACGACCTCCAGATTTAACTTCTCCATTTCGACCCTCAGGCAATTATTCCTCGACTTTCGGCTTAATGCATCGGCAACTACATTAGCCCTTCCGGGATGGTAATGGATCCCAACATCGTAATCCGCTATTTGCTCAAGCCATCTTCTCTGCCTTAAATTCAGATCTGGCTGAGTGAAAATGTACTTGAGGCTCTTATGGTCGGTGTATATCTCCGTACGATTCCCGACCAGGTAATGTCTCCAGATTTTTAGTGCATGCATAACTGCAGCTAACTCCAAGTCATGGGTCGGATACCTAAGTTCGTGTGGCTTTAATTGTCGGGAAGCGTAAGCTACTACTTTTCCTTCTTGCATAAGTACACAACCCAATCCTAGCAATGATGCATCGCAATACACCTCGAAGTCCTTATGTAGGTCTGGCAATACCAAGACCGGGGAGGTGGTCAACTTGCTCTTCAAGGTTTCAAAGCTTTCTTGACATTGAGGGGTCCACTGAAATTTCACATCCTTCTTCAACAACTGTGTGAGAGGTTTTGCGATCTTGGAGAATCCTTCGATAAATCGGCGATAATATCCAACAATTCCCAAAAATCCACGGACCTTGGTCACCGCTCTTGATACCTTCCAAATTCAAAATTTCACTGACCTTAGAGGGATCAACTGATACTCCTCCTTCTGAAATAACATGTCCTAAGAAAGACACTTCCTTCAACCAGAAGTCACACTTGCTATACTTGGCATACAACTGGTTCTTCCTCAAAATGTCTAAGACTATTCGAAGATGCTCAGCATGTTATTTCTCATTCTTCGAATAAATCAATATGTCGTCGATAAATACCACGACAAACTTGTCCAAATATTCCATAAGTATTTTATTCATCATACTCATGAAATGCGACGGGGCATTAGTAAGACCAAAAGACATCACCAAAAACTCGTACAACCCGTAACGAGTGGTGAATGCCGTTTGGGGAATATCCTCCTTTCGGATTTTGATTTGATGGTACCCGGACCTCAAATCAATCTTCGAGAACACACAGGCTGCTTTTAATTGGTCGAATAGGTCATCCACTCGAGGCAGAGGGTACTTATTCTTGATGGTCACCTCATTGAGTGATCGGTAGTCTACACACATCCTAAGTGTGCCTTCCTTCTTCTTCACAAATATCACTGGTGAGCCCCATGGTGACGTACTGGGTCTGATAAATCCCTTGTCCTTCAGCTCTTGGATCTACTTCTTCACCTCAGCCATCTGATTGGCATTCATGCGATGCGGCCGCCAGATATTGGGTTTGTGCCTGGCTGCAGGTCAATAGTGAACTCCACATCATGGTCGGGTGGCAACCCTGGTAGGTCATCCGGAAACACATCTGGGTACTCACTAACAACCGGTACTTCCTTCAATGGCGGTCGCTCTTTGCTGGTCGCTTTCACTTCTAACTGATGCACTGTTCCAACTGGACTGCCTAACATGGTTGACTCGTATCGGACTTGTGTATCGTCGGTGTTGGTCAAGGTGACTGCTCGGCTAGCATAATCGATTTGTCCCTTGTACTTCATCAACCAGTCCATTTCCAAAATGATTGGTATTCCCTTGGAATACAACATAATTAAGTTCGACAAGAACTTAGAACCCTCAATTTCTATTCCTACAGCTGGACAGCCCATACTTGTTTTCATGGATCCCCCCGGGGATTGAATTATTAGGGGTTGTTTTAAAGGTACCATTCCCCAATGATTTTTAACCACTAAGTCTTTTGTAATAAAAGAATGTGAAGCTCCAAAATCAAATAATACGGTAACGGGTACTGAGTTCACTAGGAACTTACCAAGCACAACGTCTGGTGCCTCCTGAGCTTCTTCAGCGGTGGCGTGGTTAATGCGTCCGGTTCCCACGTTCGGGTGTTCTCGGGCGCTAGGACACTCTTGTTTGAACCCACGTGCGCGAAGATGCACCTCCTTGGCTCTTCTGCTGCTGATTTTTCGGCTTTGTTGGGCATTGGTGAGCATAGTGTCCCACTTGGTTGCACCGAAAACAGGTGACTCCTATGGCTCCTCCTGACGCACTCCTGTTCGTGCCTTGGTTTGCATTAGGGTTCGGCCTATGAGCGTGCTGATTAACAGACTGACTCTGGCCCTGTGACTTCTGCACAAAACTCGAGGCCTGCCTCTCATTCTGGTAGTTGTGTCCTTGGTATGGCGGCCTGCTAGAGCCTTGCCCTTGCGGAAAACGACGGTGGACGTTGCAGTCATTTTGTCCTTGGAAGTTCATCTTCCTCTTTCTGTCCTCATTGTGCTTGCGCTGAGCTCCTTCCAAGATTATTGCCTTCTCAGTTAACTGCTCAAAGTCTTGGCATTGAAAAGGCAAGAATCAGATCCTCATGCT
Source organism: Olyra latifolia (assembly GCA_036346145.1). Taxonomy (NCBI): domain Eukaryota; kingdom Viridiplantae; phylum Streptophyta; class Magnoliopsida; order Poales; family Poaceae; genus Olyra; species Olyra latifolia. Next base: position 33,114,213 of record CM070523.1, read on the forward strand.
CGAGTCCATTCCTTCAGAAACCTCCAGATCTTAGCCTTCTCAGAGGAATCAGTCTCAAGCATAACGTGACAGCTCAATAAACTTGTTGATGTACTGAGCAACAGTCATGTTTCCCTGAAGCAGGTTTTCGAACTCCCTTTTCTTCTCATCCCGCATGCTCTGGGGCACGTAGGTGTTCTTGAACAGCTCTACAAATTCATCCCACATCAAGTTATGATAATTTGCGTGGGCATTGCAGAATTTTCCCACCAAGGGTAGCATTCCTTTCAAAGATGTGGGTGGCAAGTCGACACTCTTGTAGTCATCACAATCCACTAAGTATAGTTTCTTCTCCACATCCTTGATCCACCATCTGCTTCACGGATCCCTAGTCCCCGAGAACTGTGGGCGCCTCGTCCTCATGAAGTCGGCCGAACTTAGATCATGGGTGGTGCGGTGCGACTTGAGGTGCTTGGTGTTGTATCAAGGGTTGGTCAACCTTTCTACAATCAAATTCAAGGCTTGCGTAACCAGATTGTCTTGTCGCTATTGGGCTGCGAGTTGAGGTGGCGGTGCGGCCAAGCAATCGGTGCGACTGCTTGCCGAGCAAAGAACATTGGCTTGGGGGACACCTCCTCTTCTTGCTGCACTTGATGCTGATTCGACTTGCGCCTTCTTCCATACCATCAACAGTGTCGCAAGACGACGCCCACGGCCTCGCCCTCGCTCTGCGGGCATGGCACGACCCCTTCCTCTCCTCTCGGATCTGCTTCCAAGAAAGAACTAGGAAAGATGAACAACTAAGACGGTAGCGACATCCTTTAACTAAAATAATTTATAAAACAATTTTCGCACTCATTACAAAGATTCAAACGATTAAGATCCAACAAGTACCAAGCGCATCAGCGGATGCCGCTTAGTTGCATTTTAAGACGCAAATCATCACATAATGTACACACACAGGCAACAAATTAATTGTTATATTACTGCCTTATTACTAGCTATTTAATCTCCGGTACTTAGGGAGTAATTTAGGTTTCACTTTAGTAGGGAAAATTAGTTTCTAAAAGAAGAAAACACTAATTTTCGCTTCTGTACGGACACCGGGTACAGTAGTGTACGGACGTCGGGTACGATTGTACGGCCGTTTTTTTTTAAAAACAATTTTTTTTCCTTGCCGTGGAATCCTTCCATCTTCAACTTCTTTATTTGCTCTTCCTCGCGCCTTCGAATTCTTCTCTTGAACTCCGTGTCGTTGCGATAAATTTAAACAATTCACAACCACCAAAATTAAACTAGTAAATATTCCATTAATATGTTAAAATCGAGTAGTCAGATCACACCGGGAAATTTAAACCGATACGGTCCACTCCAAACATTAAAATACGACGAGGCTAATACAATCTTAATTTTAGGGGCTCGAGTAGTGCTCCTCGTGCGGGTCTCTTCCTTTCCGAGGGCTTGTGCTCTTCTTCCCATCTTCGCTTTTGCTCTGCGAAGGCCTTCTCTTCTTCATACATTTTGTCCATCCTGAAGTTCAGGTACTCCTTCATATCCTCATTTGCTTGCTCTAGTTCTTTAGCTCGCTTCGTCGAGGCTTCTTTCCTTTTTCTTTGCTTCTTTCTCGCTCCTTGACTTTCTTTTCCTTCTCGCGAGTTTTCGCCCCATCCCATGACTGTGTCAAGGTCTTCTTGCAGTTGTCATACTCTTCCTTATACACTTTCCTCTTGTGTTCTAGCGCTTTCTTCAAGCTCTCCACCGTGATCTTGTCCTTTGCGAGTTGCTCTTCCTTTTTCTCCACTTCGATCCTCATTAATTCACTACCGCAATGCGCATGTTCTGCGCCCATTTCGCTTTGGTAGAATTCTCTTTTCCTTCAGATATGCTTCCTCTTATCTTGTTCCTCCTTATTGATGCGGTCCAATTCCTTGATCAATCTCTCGCTTGGTCGGCCTTGGCCTGCACAAAGCGGTCAAGATTCTTCGCAGATCGTGCTTCACTTACTAACTGCTTGTTGGATTCTTGGGTGAACCCGTGGACTTCACTTGGTTCGCTCCTGGCAGCAAAGCGATGTCGGCGTGGCTGGTAGTGGTATTGGGTTCCTTTTAACTCCTCTTCATAAATGTCACCGATGTGTAGGATTGCTTCACGGGCCACCATCTGATGTGACTCAGTCGCATCGTCCGCGAACGCGTTAAACACCATTGGAGTCTCCTTAGGGTCTTAGGGTCTTAGGTTTTTCAGCTCCTTAGGGTCTTAGGTTCCTTTATAACTATTTTTGAATAGGTTTTTCAGCTCCTTAGGGTCTTAGGTAATTAACTACGGTATCCTAGAGTCAACCTGGCTCGATACCAAATCTGTCGTGCACCCCGGTATTTCTACCCATTGAGTGACCAATACTAGTCCCGTAAGACCATAGCTAGTATTGCACTCAAGGACATTTGGAATATCATCACAGGCATTGCATTTAGCTAGAATTTAACAGTTTACATAAATATCATCCCAGTCGACATAGACAAATACATAGTCTTACACAGGGTTTAATTCAAGCACATAAAAATAACACAATGAAGACTGGCGATGACATCTCGAGGTTGACCTTAACGCGGCTAATCACCTTGACCCTCCTGGTCACAGCTGGCGCCGATGCTGAACTCTTGACCTGAACAAAGATCCGTGGTCCATATAATGAGTACACGGCTACTCAGCAAGCGGTCCTTAATAAATGAATGCAAGGTCAATGGATGGGTATGGTTATTTTGCTAAAATATCTCCTATCTACTTGTTTCTTTGTTGTTGATTCATTGAACACCTGATAACACATGAGCGTAGCCAAAGGACGGCTAACCAGGTCCAAGAGAGGCAATCCCTGCCTACACTACCATCAAGTTAATTAATTAAAACACATTGGACTACCTTGAATTAAACTCCTTTCCCCGCCCATATCCGCGGGCACGGCTACCAAGATAGTTTTAACTCTGCAGAGTGTGTACACGTTCCCCACAAGCCCTGCCTCATCCCGAGAGAAACAAGACAAAACCGCTTCTGTTTCCACTGTCCCAATATCAGACTTTTCTTTTGGTTTCGCGCCCCACACGGTACACTTCGACCAAAGCCGACAAATATGCGCACTCCTTCACCGGACCGATAGCGCACCGCATGAGGTTAGCCCCCATTTAAGCCATTCGGAACCAGTGATCGCGAATCACGTCCGTCCACTACGAGTACAGCGGAAACAAGCTTCCACAAATTAATCTGTCCGGCGGTAGGAACAAGTGGTCAGACGGTTCTGGTTCGGTTTGGTAATACAAGTATTCGGTCCTTATATGACAGAGGAGACCTGCACGTTTAAACCACAAGCCCAAAATCCGCCTCTTCTGGGTCTCCTCAAATCAACACACACCACGTTCATTTTAGTTGATTAGGTTTATCCAAAAATACTACCACGAAGTCGAACTTCACGGATACCAGTTATTAATATGTGAAACCTATCAACTACCAATCCCAGAAGCTAGGCTAAGCATCTACACAAGGATAGGCTAGTAAAACAGTACCAAAATAGGCTATCAATGGAAGACTACTTCATATTAGTAGAGTGCTAATATGGATTCGGAGCAAACGGCACATATGATGATAATTAAAGCATGCAGAAATAAGTAAACATGAAATAATTAAAATTTAGCAAACTAGGGTTTCAACATGAATCTAGCTTGCCTTCAAGAAGCTAGGTTCTGGATCACCTCCTCAAACGGCTCTAACGCCTCCCTGACAAAGCCTACACGCTTGCTTCTCTGCGAAAGAGTAAATAAACAACAATAAATATCAAACATATAGAAAACAGTATGGTAACAATATATAAAATTCTTGGGATTATTTGTGATTTTAGGCTCGAATCATCTAATTTGAGTTCGAACTCCTAAACAATTCGGGAAGTTTAGTGCTAAATAGAAAAGCTAGAAAAGAATAAACCCGGTTAACCGTGGGTTAACCATGCGAAACCAAGAGAATCCCGCTTAAAACCGGCTCGGGCGGCGCATGATGCGGGCCGAGGCTTGGCGACGCGGGCGGCCGCCGATTGGCGGCGGAGGCGCGGGGGGCGGGAGGCACGTGGCGGCGGATTGGCGAGCGCCATGGCGGCATTGCCGCGCGCGAGAAACAACGCGGGCGGCGGCTAATCTGCGGCAAGACGTGGCGGGCTGCTTAAGACGCCGGCGCGGTCGTCTTGCGCGCGCATGTGGGGCGGCGGCAAGGGGACACGCGGCGGCCGGTTGGCGGCAGCAGCGTTCGCGCACGCGCGGCAAGCGAGGGTGGCGTGGCGGCAGATTGATTGACGGCGGCAGCGGTTTTCCTTCCCATGGATGGCGGGACGGCGACGAGCTCGCCGGCGGTGATGGTGGCGGTGAAATCCGGCCAAACTTCGGCGCTCCATAACTTGGTCAATTCTCCTCCAAATTTTGCAATCGATATATCCAAATTGATCAGCGCAACGAGCTCTACAACATGCTGGCCTTGGATTTGGCGATTGGGCACTAGAATAGGAGCATTACCTCGGTTTGCTTCGGGTTTTGCATGAAAACCGAGGCGGCGGCTAGGGTTTCGAGGGTTGGGGTGATGTGGCCGACCAGGGAACCCTAGGGGAGTTTATATAGTGCTTAGGTCGACTTGGATCAGTCCTAATATGGGTAGGATTTGTATTGGGCTAGAATTGGGTCTTAATTGGTCAAATTAGAGTCCTAGGGGTTTAGGACTAGGTGGATTGGGTTTTCGGCCTAGTTAGGGCCTAATTAGGCTATCCAAGCCTGTTAGGACCTTTTTCCTATTATTATTTTATGTTTTTGGCTTTTATTTTCTTTATGAGTGCATTATAAGGCGCTAAATCAGAGTACAAAATTCAGGCACGCAGGTCTTACACAGCGGAAGTCTTAAATAACCAAAGTAAACTCCGAGTAAAACACCAAAACATTCCCACAAGCAAGACTGAAGAAAACGCGTCCTAGACGTCTGGGTAGTCCTCATCTTGATCATCTTCTGCAAAGTCCCACTCCCACGGTTCACCGGCTTTAGGGTAGAAGTCCTGAAGTTTCTGACCTGCTCGTTGGAATGAACAACCCAACATGAAAAGCGAGGAAGTATACTTTATACTCAACAAACAAGGCTGACTATATGCAACTAAGGCTTAACAAAGGAAGGATAAGGGTTCTTTTACATAAAGCTAGTTTTACAAGTTTTTTCTAAGATTTTATAAAATGATTTGAAATGTGTTGAGAGAAACAAATATTTGAATCAATTTCTTTGCAATTCTAGCCTCAACCAGTTTTGTCCAATCCTGCCTACCCACGACACCCACCGTGCAAACACCCTCATCGCTCATAGCACTTGCTATAAGGAGAAAAATCAAAACATATGACTGCAATCGTGTTTTTCTTTTGAAACACCGTTTTGAAAACAAAACGATAAGAAGTGCCAAACAGGCAACTTCCCGTCATTCGTCCTTGATCGTGGACACGGCTATCATGATAGTTTTACATTCTACTGAGGTTGCATGTTTTACCCACGAGAGGTGGTTTCCTAGGAATCACCAAAAGGAAATAAACACCATGAGGCCTTTAACCAACATTCCCTAGCCTGGCATTCCCTCTAAGGATTCCACCGCAGCGCTAGTAACCCTAGTTGGCTGAAGCCCACTCTTGAGCCTATAGAACCAGCACCAACTGTTTACTCCACCGACTGGAATGCCAAAACTAGGAGTCCGGAGGGTACTCAACTAGCGCTTACCCATATAAGCACTCGATGGTCGCACTATTATACTTAGCTCGTCTACCTCAAGAAATCGATCTGTAAGGATCAGTGTGGGTCCCACACTGAGCCCGAATCTTGTGTATGATGCACCATCCTTAGAACCATCCACCCTAATCAGGTTTTGCAAACATTTTTCTCCATAGCACCCACTATCAACTAGCCAATTTAAAAAGAAATGAAGACACCAATTGTCCTTTTAAAAATCACATGGTTAAATTGATAATAGATGGTAACAAGCATATAATTATATGATCTACAATGAGCATTACTAAGAATGATCAAAACCTAGACAAGGTTTTGGTAACACATTATTTAATTAATGACTAAGGCAGCAAGGAACATTTTATTAGAGTTAAGTGTTAATGGGAATTTAGCTAAACAACTAGGTAATTAGCATTTTTGGATTAAACATACATGCTAGTGTTCAAATTCTACAAAAACAAGTTTGCAAAACATGGGTTCAGAGGGTTCAGCACTTGCCATGATCAACACAGCTCGGATGCTCGTCCGATGTGTCGGCAACATCACCCTAGTTGCCCGAGTCTAGCGTACGAGAAAATACGACAATAAATACAATGTAAAAAATATCAGAAAATATAATGTGTGCAAATGCATATGAAAAATCATAGAACAATAAGTTTTGATTTTACAAACATTTTAAAATTTATTTCATAATTTTTGGAGTTATATATTTAAAGATATAAAAATAACAAATAATGCTATTTAAATAAATTAAAAAACTAATTCTCGGCCCGGTCCAACGGTGCGATGACTAGTCGGCTCGGCAATGCCCACTGGTGCACAATGCAATGGCTCGGCCTAACATGAAGCGACGGCCCAACAAAGGCAGAAGGGCGACTGGCTCGGCTCGGCTGGCAGTACTGACCAGAGACCGACAGTGGGGCCCTTTGTCGGTACCGAGCAAGGACGGCGGCGGTGGCACACGGGAAGCGGCGGCGTGTATTCTCGGCGGCTCCAGTGGTGAAAGGTGGCGGCGAGGAGGATGACGCGACGCGGCCACAATGGGGTCGGCCACTGCCCTGGCGGCATTTAATTTGAGAGAGAGCAGAGGAGGAGGAAGAGGCTCGGCAGCAAAAAAAGATCGTTTGAAAATGCTAATCTGAGTCTACTCGTCTGATCGAATCCCAGCAAAAAAAGGGAATCCCTCCTTGATCATGGGGATCAATTCCATTAAGGAAGATGGAAGATTTTTTTTTTTTTTGGGGGGGGGGGACGAGGGTGGTGGTCTTCCAAAGATGAAAGGAGAGGAAGCTTCCTCTCTGCCCTGTGCGCAGGAACAGAGAAGGAAAAGAGAAGTTCGAGGGGGATCGGCTAGGGAAAGGAAAGAAAGGGAAGAAGGAAAGTAGAGAGAAAAGGAAAGAGAAAAGAAAAGGGAAGGAAAGGAAAGAAGGAAAAGGTGGGGTCCACTAGTAAGAGAGAGAAAAAGAAAAGGAAAATTAGTTAATTAATTAATCTACGCTTCAAATATAGATAAACAATTATTTAAAGATTAAAATGCAAATTAGCATTTAAATGTAAAATTTGTAAAGTTAATATTGACATCTTATTTTTCACAATTAAACCTTTCTGCAAACTTACAATATATAAATATATTATACTTGCAATTATGTTTTGGGAAAATTTTATTTTACAAAGCTTTTTAATAAGGGACATACTCATTTTTAAATATTTTTATATTTTTAAAGTTTTCATGCTATGCAATACATATGATTTTGGTTTTGAAAATGAGGATGTTACGTAATGTGTAGTTCCTTTCACTCTAGTTTTAAATAATATAATACTTAAATTTTATTTTGAATTTACATTTACTTTTATATTTTAATGAAAATTAAATAGTTGTTTTTCCTATTTTTATACTGATTTTTAACTATTTTGTTAGTGTAATTTATATGGTCTCTTTCTTTTAATCTAAACAATTACAACTTGGATACACCGTCTATTGTGTTTGACACGAATTCTTCCTTTTTAATATAATGTATAGACTTTTGTGTTAATATAGGCTGTTATAACTTGGGTCTACACATATGTTAGATCTTTTCATCTTCTCTTAACCCATACCTAACACAGTTTGTTGCAACTAGATTTTTTTTTTAGAAAGGGATAAACATTTATTCCAAAAGAGAGCATACATCATTTTACACAAAGATCCCTACATAAAAATAAAATATGAAATACATCCTTTAGAGGACTTAGTGCTAAAAATTATATGCTTCCCGCACTGCTCCTACTCCAGACGTTGAATCCATTGCTGCCGCCAGCTTCCTCTTCACAAACCTCGATCACATAGGGTATCAGATACTCCATATCATCATCAAGTATAGGTGTGGTGGCTTACAAATCCGTCACGAGGAAAGAAGCTAAGTCGGTGAAGCACCGCTGAATACCATCGTCGCGATCCCTATAAGTTTGCATGTTCATTTTTCATGTATAATACTAATATGCAAACGGATTCACATGGACTTTCCGTGTCTCATACGGTCTGATGGATATTGCCACGGACAATATAATTAGTTTCTTGCCTCGTAATCTTTCTTTATTAGCTAGTTTGTCTATCTCCAATCTCGTTAGATCTATACCATTATAATTTGGTCCAACTATAATCGATGGTATATATATTTTTCTTTTTCTTAGATTAACATGAGAATTTACAGTATTTTAGAGCAAACGTGGTGGCTCTGTTGGGCCCTATTTTAATTATATAACCAGTATGGTGTCCCACGTATTTGCATGGCTAGATTTATATCAAATTTATATATATAGGAAGCCTGTTTGGGGCTCCATGGAGCTTAGGCTCTATGATTCAAAACTCTATGATGTGTATTGAGATTCGTGATGTTTGATGTGTATATCTTCACATATCTACTAAAAAAAGTATTTCAGATATGAAACTCCAAAAAATTAAATTCGAACTCAGTTTAAACTAGTTTGAAGTATAGTTTGAACTAATTTCAAGTATAGTTAAATGTAGTTCAAACTGAATTTCAACTCAACTTTTTTGGGAGTTTGATGTCTCAAATATTTTCTTTAGTGGGCATATGAAAGTATAATAACCAAACAACACGAATCTCAAGACACATCTAGTGGTAACGAATCATGGAGCCTTATGTATTATTCCTATATATATATATATATATATATATATATATATATATATATATATATATCATGTATGATAAGCTCTAATAGAGTCAACCTTCGATAGTATAGATCTTTTTCGTTTACTAGGATTAACGTGAGAACTTACAGTATAGTGGCTCCGTTGGGCCCTATTTTAATTATATAACGAGCATGGTGTCCTACGTATTTGCACGGCTAGATTTGTATCAAAATTTAGAAAAAAAACATTATATATATAAAGATTCATACTCGTATTGGTCATGTTTGTTAAGCTCTAATAGAGTCACATCGATTTCATTACTAATTTCTTTTTTTCATATATCTATTGCTTATAGTTCATATGGACTCAGTAGTTGATACAAACTTGTTTTATATTATTTTTATTTAGAATTTTGTTTTGTTTTGTTTTTTATTTAGTTGATATGGATTTTTTTCTAGTCTTAGTTGATATGACTCCTTTTCTATTATTTTTTATTCCAAATTTAAATTGCTTCTATTTTATTATTGTAGTCGATATGGTCACTTTCTTTTAATCTAAGCCATTATAATATGGACCCGCTGCAATCGATGTTGTACTTTTTTCTTCTCTACGATTAACGTGGGAATTTCTAGTATTTTAGAATTAATGTGGTGGCTGCGTTGGCATCTAATTTATATATATAAATAGATAGTTAGATAGTCATGGACCACGTGAGAAGGTCCCATGGTGATTATACTTAAAAACAGAAGAATTTGACCAATCAAACAGAATCCTGACCTCTATCTGCATAGCTTTTCATATCCCGGACAAAAGGAACCGTGGAATGCTTGAGATAATAGAGTCTTTGCATTTAAACCATCCGGCCGGACCATGATCTTAAGGATCCTAAACATTGTAATGTCACCTGCATCTGCATGCAACTTGCAACTCCCAACGGCTACCACCTTTTCATTTTTTTTAATGGGAAATGCTTTAGCTAGGACGTCCGATGGTTGCGCAACCATCGGACGCTGCTACTTCAGGTCCAGTGACAGGCCCATCACACTCACGTGAACTCAGAATGCTAAAAAATGTTTAAAAATTATTAAAATCACTAAAAGTTAAGAACCCTCTAAAATTATCTTAATTAGAAATATTAAAATATATTAAAAATAGTTTTGAGATCTTTGAGAAGAACTACTAAAAACCCCATAAAAATCATTACAAAATGTTACAACATATGACTTGTACAAAAATGACAAATTTTCAAATTGTGGCACAATGTGCATGTTCCGGTAGCATATGTGTATGTTCCAATAGTATATCGAAATTGCTTAGGGCCGGGCGTCCGACGCTAGCCCAAAAATCGGACGCCGCTCAACATTATCCTTTTGCTTTATGCTCTGTTGTTCGATGTTTCTCATAGTCGATGCTTTTTTCAGCCACACACGCCGCCGATGCCCACATCGCCGCCACGGCTTACGAGCGAGACGACGTTTTCGAGGCCCGCAGTGTGCGCGTCGCCGCCACGTAAAGCTCATCGAATCGAGCGACGGCGACGCCTCCAAGAACGGCGCCGAGCTTGAAAAGCCTAAGACCAGCTCACCGGATTTGAAGAGCTTGAGCTCAGTGACAGACCGAGCTCCAAGAGGCTAACAGCCATCAAAGTAGTTTGATGGCTGGATCCGACGAGCACAACATCGGTAGATAGCGGAGCCTCGTCAGATTTGGAGAAAAAGATCACTAGATTTGGAAAAGGAGTATCCTTAATTTGGAGAAGAATTGCCAATTTGGCCTCACGTTACCAGCTATTCTTGAATGTTTTAGTGCTTACTTTTTAATGTTTTAGTGTTTTAATTCAAATGTTTCAGTGCACTAATTCAAATGTTTCAGCAGCTACTTTTCAAGGTTTCAGTGCTTTAATTCAAATGTTTCAGTAGTTAGCTTCAAAGTTTCGATGCTTCAATCTAAATGTTTCAGTACCTTAAATCTCATGTTTCAGCGATTTCATTCAAAATGTTTCAACAATTTACTTCCAACATTTCAACATTGTCTAAGTCATGTTTCAATGCTTTACTTCAAATGTTTCAGCAATTTACTTTCAATATTTCAACACTGTTTACGGCATGTTTTAGTGCTTTAATTTAAATATTTCAACAATTCACGTTGAATGTTTCAATGTTTTTAATTCAATTGTTTTATTAGCTTTGTTTCAAATCTTTTTGCAGCACCAGACATTATTTTTTAAATATTTCATTGCTTTTGTTTCCGGTGTGTTTGGGGGAGGTTTTGAGTGCGATGCACTTTGTTTCAGCAAGCTCAGCGCATTGTTTTAGTAGGCATAGAAGCATGTTTCAGTAGAAACAAGAGCTGGAGAGAGCGGAGATCGGCACTACAAATCAGACGATCAGCGCAATCGTCCAATAGAATGTCTTGTTTTTGTTGTGTGCGACATGCAATATTGTGAGCATGATATATATGTTGCACGATTGGTAAACGATTTTATTTTGGTGTAGTAAAACGAATCGATGGCTAAATAACGACGCAGCACATTAAACGACTCGTGCTAGCGTCCGACGTGATGGCCTTGTGCCGGACGTCCGAGCCGTAGATGCTCCCATTGTATTGTCATCACATTTCCATAAGTTTTCTATGACATTTTTTTGCCGACGTACTTCAAACTAAGCTCATTCTATAACCCTCCAACAACAATAATCTTAACCATCTTGTATTTTAAAAATCGAAAATGCTGAGCGTCGGACGTCCAAACGTGCTTGGACGCCGTGACGGCCCAGCCCAGCAAGTCGTCGAGCACGTGAGGTCACGTGACGGCATTAGTCCCATAGTGTTTTCATTTTTTCTTCTTTTGCGTTGTTGGTGATATCAGCGAATATCGAGAATTCCATGAGCCATGGTCTTGTTTGCCTATGTAGTAGTTTGCTCTATTGAAATATTTTTCTAGTTTTTTTACTCTATTGAAACATGTGTTTTTCTCTTTTGAAACATTTGGTTTTGCTTGCTGAAATATCTTTTAATACTTGTTAAAACATACTAACTGAAACATGGGTTTGCACTAACTAAAATATAGAGTTGTACTAACTGAAACATTAAACTAGCCTAACTGAAACATAGGTTACTACTAGTTGAAACATTGAATTGTACTAATTGAAACATAGATTTGCATTAACTGAAACATTACATTAGTTTAACTGAAACATAAGGTTGTATTAACTGAAACATAGTGTTTTATACTAACTAAAGCATTGTGCCTAACTGAAACAATGGATTTGTACTAACTGAAACATTTATCAGGTAGTAACTAAAACATAGGGTTCTACCTGCTGAAACATCCTCTAATATCTTATTCAAACGTTCATATTTTGTCTACAAAAACATTTGTTTTGCTTTATAGAAACATTTAGTTCTGTCTACTGAAACATTCTCTAATACCACCAAAACATTTTCTCTACTGAAATATGTGTTTTGTCTTATTGAAACATTCGATATAACTTACTGAAACAAGCGTCCGATTTTTTCAATTTAGATCGGACGTCCGAGCTGTAATTGCTCCCTTTTTTAATAATGGAAAAATCAAACGTTCGGGCCTCTGCATCTTGTGATGTACTGATCACTTCATCAGAGCCGGTGCAGCCTAACCGGAACGCCGTGCTGCGGTTGCAGCGTCAGGACGGTGTAGGGCGCGTGCACGTACTCCGTCGAGAGCTCGAACGCGAAGCGCTGCAGAATCATGCTGATGGCCACCTTGGCCTCCAGCAGCGCGAAGTTCTGGCCGATGCAGATGCGCGGCCCCCAGCTGAAGGGGAAGAATGCCCCGGGGTCGCTGCACGCCTTGGACACTCCCTCGGCGAACCTCCCGGGGTTAAACTCGCCGGCGTCGTTCCCCCAAACGCGGCGGTCGCGGTGGATGATCATGGTGGGCAGCGCGAGCATCACGCCCGGCGGGTACGTGACGCCTCCGAGCTGTATCTTCTTGTATGTTCGGCGGTTCAGGAGCACCACCGGCGGGTACAGACGTAGCACCTCGTTCAGAATCATGGTGACCTGTTACAAATTAGAAAAAGAACGACTGAATCAGATCACAAAGAACTTTGTAAATATAAAAACAAAAATTCTCTTACGATAGCCTGTTGGGAAACCAAGTCTCACAATTTTTAGTCGGCTAAGACCACTGAAATCTGGTTTGTTTTGCCCAAAGACCTGCAGAACCTCCTCTCTGGCACGATCCTGCCATTCCGGGTGCATGCTTAGTACCACTACTGTCCATGTGAGCAGTACGGCGGTGGTCTCCATTCCTGCAAAGTAGAATAGCTTGCATTCGTCGATCACATCTTCCACGGTCAGCCCCTTGCTGGATTTGCCATTGGCATCGGTATAATCCATGTTTGACTCCAGTAGCAATCCTAGCAGATCGTCCTTGTTGGCTTCACCGTTCTTCATAGCTGTCTGTCTCTTCTCTATCATGCCCCTCAGGATCGTCCTCACCTCTCGATGTATTTGCTTCATCCTTCTGTTGTTTTCTGTTGGCAAAAGCCTGAAAGGTGAAACCATAAATATTTCTAGGGATGAAAACGAATACACATTGTATTAGAGTTTGTGGCTCAACAAAGAAAATGGATACAGCAATGATACATATAAAAAGCATTCTGAAATACTGAACTAGGGATGGCTCTTATTTATTGGGACAATTGTAAGTGTGGAACCGTACGAGAAGCCAGGGATGTAATTAGTCCGGAAAGATCGAACAAGGCGTTCAGCTTGTTCGGTTTGAAGTAGGAAAATTCTTCTGCCTTCTTGGTGGCTGACACCGAATGCAGCTCTTGAAATGACATCCCCTGATAAATTTTGGAACTCCGGCCAAACATCGAGGTTGGTTGTCCCATCGGAAGCAGCAAATAAATTATCCCATCTGCAAACTAGTTCGCTGCAAGATGCAGAAAATGCTGACAACATCCGCTGAAATCAATTCGAAGAGAATTGGTCAGCACCCAACAGGTCAGAATTTTTTCCCAGTGCTAAATTTGTTTACAGAATATGGGTGTAAAACATGGAAACGTTCAACAGATTAGTTTAATTTTTGCACAAATAGCTGGACGAACTGATGGATATGCCAAATTTTTCAGATAGTGGAAGAAAAGTTCTGGTCTACATCATAAGATGTACACAACCAGGATTTGCCAAGTGGGTCTATCATACATTCATACTGTTGACAAGATAAGATGAGAAAAATGAACAACATTCATACGATTTGCTGACAATTTGCATTTGAAAACTGGACAAAACTGTGTGTCATAAACACAAGCTCTTTTAGCGAGCAATTACCTTTATCTTTTCTGCATGGAAAGCTGGATTCATAATCCTTCTATGTTTGGCCCATTTTTCACCATCAAGGATCACAAGCCCGCCAATTAGTAACTTAGAAAGTTGAGTGGCCAGCTTTGTTTTCTCAAAATGGCCAAATTTGTTTGACAGAACTTCTCGGACCAGCTGAGGGTCAGTGAGTGTAATTCTTGGGTTTGGCCCAAACCATGTAAATGAATGCTCGCCTGCGTTTTCATGTCCAGTGATCAGAAAGGTTGAAGAATGTAAATTCTTAACACCTCATAGGAACTTTTAAGACCAAAGGAGCCTACAAGTTCGCAATCCAATACATTCAGTTATGGGACAAGGATAGTTGTTTTTCCAGTCTCAAGCCATTGAGTTTTCCAATTTTACTCTGCATAATACTCTGCATCAATTGTTCCAGAGTTCATTTATCTGAAGAACTTTTGTTTCAAAAGTTCAGTGTCAGTTCAGCTTTCTGCTATAGATAGTGGAATGCCCATGCGCTAGGAAAGATGATAGTTCATTCTACTTTCGTGAAAGCAAATCGACCGGTACTGGACTACTGGCACATACCATGCTCCTCCAAGACACGGCGAAGGAAAGGGAAGACGCGCGGGACGATGTCGTGGGCCCGGTCCATGGGAACGGGCCTAGACCGGGCCGCCATCATGAGCCGCTGGTCCTCCTTGATGTCGCCCATCAGGAAGCGGTACTCGGTGCCCCTCAGGCCCTGGGCCCTCAGGGCCTGCCCCATGCGCCTCGGACCACACCAGGCCCACTCCAGCATCCGCACTGCCCAGCACAGGAGCAGCACGGCCGCGGCTCCGCCGAGCAGGCTCCACGGCGAGGCCTCCCGGAGTAGCCCCGCACCGGCACCACCGCCCATGCTTCCTTCCTCCGCTCGCCCGCTTAGTCGCTCCTGGGAATCAATCTGGAATGGACGCTGGGGAGGCACGGGGCCAGTGTATATAGGCAAGGCAGGGGAAAAGGGCAGATACTCATCAGTGATTCCTGTGAGCCAACGTGCCTATAACACTCTAGCATAATTGGCGTCTTGCTCGTCCTACTAACCGCCACTGACGTACCACCGACCCGATTGATGTGAGCTGCCAACGTCATTAGCCACTTATTAATCGCTCCATAATCCATATATGGAAATCTACCCAAGTCCTATAAATTTGATATCTAAAATATAATCATTCACCTCTCCAAGAGATCCATATAATTGAGAAAAAAAATCTAAAAAATGCTCCATTACGACTTCAGCGAGAAAAGGATGATGTCGAGGCTACAACCGTAATGATTCAACCTGAGGGAGGCGGTAGAAAGGGAGAAGGTGGTGTCCACATAGGGGAGAAGGGGAAGCAACATGGTGCCACACAAGAGAGGATGGTGAAGAGGCGAGCACTAGATGTGAATATTATGGGATGTCATATTGTGTGCAATTTTTGTAGAGGGGAAGGTGGATTTTATGGAATGACATATGATGGCTAATTTTTTTTGGTGGTGTATGACGATTTTATGACATGTCATATGATGGACAATTTTAGTGAGATGGAGGGGAATTTTATGGGATGCCATATGGACAATTTTAGTGGAAGTGGAATGAGATTTTATGTGATAATATAAAATACGGGTAATTTTGGAGACGGTTGAGAGCAATTTTATGTGGATCACATATGGAGTGTAATTTAGTGCTTGCGGAGATAGATATTATGAAATGATATATTTTTTTAGATAATGAAATGATATATTGTCGGTAGTTCAGAAAATGGCGTGCTAACACTCATCATTACAGGTTTTTTTATTAACAGCGTAGATTTTTGGCACCAAAAAGATAGGGATGGCAAGAGGGTGGTTGTCTCCAGGTATGCATATCTCATACTCGAACCCAAAACCCGAAAGGCTAACCTAAACCTAAACCTGAAATTATTCGCAAGTACAAACCAATGCCCATACCCGAGCCTGAAGATAACAGCCCTAGATTGATTCGGTTCATCTAGAAGGGGAGAGGAGAGGGGCAGGTAGCACGGTGGGGTCTCCATGGTGGAAAGTCATGTGGGGACGCTGTTGTCGCCGCCATCATTTTGGGAGACACCAATGTTTGCCATGGCTAGTGGGGACTAGGGGTACATTGTTGTTGTCGTCTCCTATTAGTCGTCGCCGTAGGGGGATGCTGCCATTGCTGTGGGAGACACCACCGCTGAGGGGGCCAGATATTGGAGGATGAACAGCTTAAGGCTCAAGCACCTGGAGGAGGAACAAGTCTAGGAGTGGGAGGAGGGGGACGCCAATGTGATGGGAGGAGAGGTTACAATGGGGATGCCACCATGAAGGAGGAGAGGACGGTGCTATGAGAGGAAAGGGGGCGTCAGTGTGCCACTGTGCCACTAGTCTGTGAGGGGAGAGGGGGAAGAGGCTAGATGGGGCATTGGTGTGCCACTAGCCTATGAAGGGGATAGATAGGGCATCGGTGTGCCATTGTGCCACTAGTCTATGAGGGGGAGAGAAGGAGGGGGTTGCTCTAGGATTGGTGGAGTGAGAGGTAGAGTGGGCCAGGGTCAGGGTTACTAAAAGCCTAGGTTAGTGGGTTGGTCCTTAGTGGTGATGGTGGGGATTGGAGGATGAATTGGGCTGGGCTGCAGATGACGGGTGGGTGTTAGGCTGGGTGGTGGGTTGGGATGCATGTGAGAACATGTGATTCATATTTGACAACGGTTTAATGAGTAGCATGTTCTTGGTGAAGGTTTGAGTACAGCCTGAGTCAAGTTGGAAGGATTTGTTCTTCGAAAGGTTTGCTTGTTTGTTGATGTGTAGGGATCACGGTCGGCACAGGTCAATGTAAACCAGGACTAGGCTCTAGCGAGGAGGTGAGGTCCGAGGCAGTTAAGGAGGTGTCATGTGGGTGCATCAAGATATGATCATGGTGCATGATAGATGGATGATGGATAAGGATGTGTGAGGCGACTCAATATGGTGTGCAGGCGAGAGATGGTCCAGCGGGGTATTCGGATGCGTAAAGACTTGGACGGTTGAGTCGTATTGGAGTTGAAGACGGGTTGTAATTGTGTGGGACCACTTAATTAAGAAATTAGGAGTTAATTTCGTGATTAGTAGATCATATGCTACCATATATAAGACACATTCTAGGGTTAGGACGGAGCTGGTTTTGTTCGTGGTTGGATTAGGGTTTGGTGTCCTAACTGAAAAGTTAGGGTTTGGTGTATTGTGTTGGTGTCTTTCATGTGGAGAGACTGTGGACAATTAATCCAGAAGCAATAGAGATCAAAGCCTCAATAATTTATGGTTCGATTCTGTTTAATCGTAGTTTTCAAAAAGATCAATCTAGGGGATCCGCATTTGAGCGTCTCTCTTCTCCTGTGACTGAGCACTGTCCCAACTCCCCCAACCCTAGCCCCATGCCGCGCCAGGCGGCTGCCGTCGGCCGCCCGCCATGCGGCTGGCTCCCAGCGTGTCCGCCGGCGCCTACTCAGCGTGGCGCAGAGGAGCTAGGCGGTTCCCCCTCCCCTTTCTTCTTCCCTCCCCTCCGTTGGGCTCTTGGCAGCTGCGGCTGTTGGCGGCGCAAGGCGCGGGAGCGGCAACGGCCGGGGGTGGCGGCGTTCGATGTCCAACTATGGCGTCTCCCTTCCTCCTCTGTTGTTGATGTGCTCGTGGCGGCTCACTTCGTTCCGGGCGGCGGCGAATCCGGCGTTCAGTGGCGGTTCGGCCGGCAAGAAGATGGCGGCGTCGTCGCGGGTGGCTCTGGCGGCGTTGATCTTGCGATGGCGTGGCGGCGTAACCGGCGTCTCGCGATTCTTTGTGCATTGGGAGGCGGGCGGTAGCGCCCCTCTCACTCCTGCTTGGCAGCGGTGAAGTGTGCCGTCCGGTCTGTGGTGGCATTGTAACATCCCCATTTTCAAAAATTTAAAAAATTTTGCATTATCATTGCATAAGCACGAGCATAGCAAAAAGAAAATTTTCAAATCAAAAATAATTTTTGAAAATACGCATGTTACCATATATAGTTTTCAAGAAACTAATTAAAGGTTAGCCTTTGCAAAATTCCAAATGTTTAATTATCAAAAACCTTATAGGATAATCTTGTAAGAAATTGTGATTTTGAAATTTGACTTTTGAAACTCCAAATTAAAAACTAAACTAAATAAAAAGTTAAAATATAAATTAAATAGTAGATTAGAAGAATTATTAATATAACTATTTTATCTCTAAACCATTTTTACCCCCCTCTCTCTCTTTTCTTTTTATCTCTATGACCAGTGGGCCCCACAGGTCACCCTCTCTTTCCCAATTTGGGCATTTCCCAAAATGCCCATTTCCATTTTTGCCCTTTCCTTATCCAGCCTAACCCACCCCCCTCTCACTCTCGGTTTCCCTCACACCCTCACTCCTTTCTCGCTCACTTGACACACACCCTCCCCCGCCGATCCACTTCACCACCCTCCTACCTTCACTCCGTGCTCCATTTTTCACGGTGGTCGCTGCCGCCATGGGTCTCGCCCAGAGGCGCCGCCGAGCTACTCGCCTCCATGCGCCGTCGAGACGCTTCACTGTAATCATCCTCCCGGCTCCCTTCTCCTTCCCTAGACCCTTACCATTCCCGTCGTCGGCGCCACCTCACCGCCGCCGAATAGGCCGGCGTGTTCCCGCTCGCCTTACTCCCCGCCACGTCGCCGAGCTCCTCGGCCGGTTCCACGTCGAGCCGACACCGCCTTAGCTCCCCCTCCCTCCCTCTTTGCTCACAGCCTTGCCACCACCCTCCGGTCATGCCGTTCGGCCGGGCAGCCGCCGCCCTCTCTTCCATCCATGTCATGCCGACCCTCCGCAAGCCCTCGCCCTCACCCCGACCCTGGGGTCCTCTCCCTTCCTCTTCCTTTTCCTCTCTCCCTCATGGGGCCTGCCGCCCCATGGGATCCGCCGTCGCCAACCTCCCTCGCTTGTTTCAAGACGGCTGACAGTGAGCCACCCTACTGTCGGACGGCTGGTCCCGCCAAGAACTCTCCGGGTCCACAAGAACCTCCGTCGCGCCCGCCGAGAAGTCACAAGACGCTGCTGGCAGCCGCCTGTATGGTAGGCCATACCATCAGCAGCTGCCGGCGCCGCGTGAACTCACGCATGCATGTGTCAGCATGACAACCACTGCCATGCCGATGCCGATGTAGCCCGGCCATACAGCCAGACACCCAGGCCGCCGCCCCTAGGCGTTCAGCCTGGTAAGCCATGCCCAATTCGATTTTCCTCCTTTCCAAATGAATTTTAAAATAAGAAAAACTTGTAAATTTTATATCTTTTAAAATATAAGTCCAAAATTAGTGAAACAAGTTTCTAAAACTTCTAAAAATATGAAGTTTTATTTAAAAATATTACTTAGATAATTTAATGCATGTTAATACATGCTTTAGTTTTATAAAGATGAAAACATATATTAATGAACCTTAATTAATTTTGATAAGATAAAAATTATATTGATAATTTACGGAACTTGTAAAAATAATAAAATAAACATTTATTTAAAGGAATTAGTTTATTTTCTATATTTCCCAAATTGAAAATAAATGTTGCTACATATAAGTATTAGTTAAATTTCATGTGGAATAAGAAATTCCAAAAATTTATAAAAAGAAGTAAAATAGAATTTACCCAAATTCCAATTTAAAATAACCATCATCATATCTATGCTTATCCATCTGCACACATTATTTTATTTTATTTAACTTGTTGTTTTTGAATGTGTGTTATTTGCTATCGTTAGATCCGATCGGACCCGTGCCCGGAGCTGAAACTCACGAAGGGCAGGAGTTCGACCACAGTCAAGGCAAGTCACTGTTGACATCTCCCCTAATTTTCTTTGACCATATCAATACCCAGTTTTACAAATGCTTTGTTAGAAGTTTATTAAACATGCATGGCTATGTTGATTAATCACTATCATATTGGTAGGAAAATTAGTTAATAACCTAACGCACTTTAATTATGCTATTAATCCTGACCCTTGTTAACCTTAGGATAATTAACCCATGATTACCTGCCAACCTTTGATTAGCTTAATTAACTTTGCTTACTCATGCTACTAGTCAATAGTTACTGCACAATGAACACCCCACCCTGATTTAATACCTGTTTAATTCAAAGTACCTCTCTGTTTGTAAAGTGCTTGTTTGATTAGCAGTAGCAGGGTGCTACTGTGGGTAAAATGTTAGTGCCAGGTGGCGGGTATGTCACCTGGGGGTTTTCTGGAAATGTTTATAAAACTTGATTGGGGTGGACGGATTGATTGGCTGGTGTAGTAAGCACGAGAATCGGGTCCAGTGTGGGAACCACCCTAGTCCTTAAGGACCGATATCTTGTGGTTGTCAAAACTAAGTACAACAGTGCGACCATGAGTGCTTGTATGGGCAAGCCCTGGCTGAGTACCTTTCGAACTCTTGGTTTGGACATCCCGTGTGGTGGAGTAGGCGCGACGCATTCGCCAACTTACCAGGCTCAAGAGGGGGCTTCAGCCAACTGGAGATACCAGCGTTGCGGTGGAAACCTTAGAGGGGATGCCAGCCAAGAGCTAGACTGTTGAAGGCTTTGTCATGATGACCTCCGACGGGAGGGAGTCATGTCTCATGGGGAAAGCGTGCGACCTCTGCAGAGCGTAAAACTTTCTAGAAAGCCGTGCCCACGGTCAAGGGCGGACGACGGTGGCGCTGCCACAATGGTAGTTTTCTTCCCTCTCCTTCTTAGTGGTTTTAAAGAAGAAAACCGGCAGGTGCCGTGTTTTGGTTTTGGGAGCCTACGGTGGTTAGCCGTGAGGAGATGACTTCGGTGGTCTAGCCGACGTGTGGATTTATGCATACGGTGGTTAGCCGTCGAGAGTTGTTGGTCCTTCGGTAGATTAGCCGTAAGGAAAACATTTTCGATAAAAACCACGATTTGTATCGTGAGCCAGCCTTTGGGCATGAGCCGGCTGGGGCCGGATGATTTAAAAGTTTTATCAAACGATTTGATTACTTCACTTCTTTTCTAAATTGCTTTAAAAACTTTAGGCAAACTATTTCAAAACTTGCTTTCCGCAATTGAACCCTACCTATCCTTTGTCTAGACCATACACATGCATATGTCAATTGACTTGCGAGTATTTTCACCAATACTCACCCCCGCGCTTTGCCGCGGGTTTGCAAGATTCCGACGCCAGAGTTCGAGTACCACCACGACCGAAGACGGAGACCCCGGCCTCGCCTTCACCGCGAAGTCGAGCAGGGAGTATGCCGACGCCTAGGATTGCGTTCCTCCAGTTCTTCCTGTGGGGAGTGTTTTGGTTTTTCACTTTTGAAATTTCAGTTGTGCTTCCGCTTTTGTAAGGCCTTCGAGCCGAACTTATGTAATGACGCCACGAGGCGCACTCTGATGTAAATTTATGTAAATCAATCGACTTGGTTGTGATCCAAAATCTGTTGTCTGTGTGTGCTAGCTACTGATCCAGGGACTAGCACAGGTAAAGCACAGGTGGGACCTCACCTCCGCCAGGGGGGGTTCCCGACAGGCATCCTCGGAGACGCTGTGGTGTGGCCGGGCAGGCGGCGGAGCGGAGGTGGCCGGATCTGGTGGTGGTGACCAGATCTGGCGTCGGGTGACCAGATCTACCGTGTGGACGGCTAGTTGGGCCGTGGGCTGCCGCCACCGGGCCCGGGTCCTCCCGTCTTCGTCGACGAGGTGGTCGGTTTCGATTCGTTTGAGTCCCCCTCCCCCCTCCCTAGGTTTCACTCAAGCAACACGGTGGCACCGACGACTGTCTTCGTTTGTCATGGCCTCGTCGCTGCTGCCGCTTCAGGCCACCCTCCTTCGGCCCCGTTTGGCTCCCCCCCTCCTTGTGGGAGCCCCGTTGCGTCATGGTGGTAGTGGAGGTGTTGGCTTTGGTGGGGCCCCGATGGCCGAGGATCGTCGTTGGTGTTGTTCGCTGTTCTCCGTGCTTCGGCTTGGGATGATGAGTGCTAAGCGAACCTTGCCAGTACCGGGCCGCGTGATGTGGCGGTTTTGGCGTCGTTTCCCATCCTGGAGGCACCATCGAAGATGCTCCTTCGTCCCTAGGGTGAAAACCCTATGTGTCCTGGTGGCGGCGGCGTCCTCTTCGTCGTTCCCTTGTTGAAGGCGCCATGGTGGTACTCCCGAGTTGCTGGCGTTCATAGAGTTCTTAGCCGTCTTCACTGCTTGTGTGGTTCCTAGGTTGGCCATGTGGGTCGCCAATGTTGTTCGGTCGACCGTGGGTGCTGTTGTCGCCTTTGGGCGTGGTGTCCGGCTTAGGCCAAGGCCGCATGGTTGCATGCGTGCTAGCAGTGTTCGTGCTGCGAAGGCAGGGTTGCGGTCGCTGCTCTTCGTGTGTCTTTGAAATGGTCAGGAAAGGCGGCAGGTCGGCCCCGGCCAAGCATCCTGCTCGGGGTGACGGCTGACGCCCTTTCTCCCACGTCTCGGCCGAGTATCTCGGGCGGTGGTGGTGGCTGACGACTAGGCTAGTTCTCTTTTGCCCCGCAACAACTGACGACAGTGACGGTGAACGCTCTAGGCGAGCATCCCGAGTACCTGGCAGCAGTAGCTTCTGGCATGACGGTGGTGGTTGGAGTCTCCTCGGCTCTCCGGTGCACTTGGATTGGTCGACAACAGTGGCTATGTGTCTCGGCAGAGCATCTCGTGCGGTGGTGACGACCGACGTCCTCCTTTGCGTACTGGACGAGCATCCCGTGCGGTGGTGATGGCCTACGGCTTTCCGGCCTTCTTTTGTCCGGCCTTCCTTTCGTCTTCGGTGGCGGCGGATGCTCCAGTCAAGCATCCCGTATGGCAGTTTCGGCAGCCTGGTTGAGGTTTCTTCCGCATGGCGGTGGCGTCTGGAGTGTTGTCCTTCATGCGCCCTGTAGAGCGGTTGGCAATAGAGGTAGGTTGTGCCTCGGTCGAGCATCCTGCACGGCGGTGGCGGCTGACGCCCTCCTTCTAGCGTCTCGGCCGAGCATCCCATGCAGCGGTGCAGCGGTGGCTGCCAATGGCTAGGTTGTCCTTCTCTTGCACTGCCTTGCAGTCAGTATCGATGTTGGCAGCGTTCCGGACAAGCATCCCGTGTAGCAGTGCTTCATTGGTGTGAGGCGTTTTGGCCTTCCTCCCCTCTAGCGACGACGTACCTCCGTAGTGGTGGCGACCCTAGGTGGCTAGGGTTGTATGGTGATGTTGTTTGGTGACCTACCGTTCGGTCGGGTCGGGTCGTGTCCTTCTCCCTCCCCTTCTCTATCTTCCCCCTCTCACGCTTGTACTATTTTCTCTCCTTTTATAATAAAATGGCAGAGCTCCTGCCGCTCTTCGAGGTTGCTCAAAAAAAAATATCAATCTAAAAATTCGCCATGATTTTGAGATCAAATCTTGTGATTCTTGTTGGGATGGATTCTAAATAGCCTCACAAACTTATATATTAATTTGAGATTTTTTGTTGATCGGATCAAACGTTTGGAACGGAATTGAGTTGCCTGCAGCGCGGTTCGTCGTGACCGCCTTGGCTGCGGTCGGCAGCATCTCCGACTCGACTACGTGCTGTAGTGCAGCTCGGACATGCGTGGGCTACAGTAGCAATTGGAAGCAAGCCATCGATCTCCGCGCCAAAGTTAGGATTAGGATTTTTATTCTAGCAAGTACGGTGTAGAAATTTAAAAGGAAAAGATAAAAATAATCAAAGGAGATTCGTACTGTACAGCCCTACACGTAAAGTACATGCTCTGACGCCTCTAAGTATTGGTGATTTCTCTACATGAAAACTATCAGGGTACCAGAGGGATTGGCAAATGAGTATTTATTAGGTTAGACTAATCTACCAGGAATTTATTCTAAGTGTCTAATACTTTTTAGAGTTAATACAATTTGTTTCCACTACGGTAGAGGGTTTTGAACTTCGAAAAAGTAACAAAGTTTTTACTAGACACCTATTCATCTCCTCTAGTCGACATATTCGATTCTACAAATGATATCAGAGCAAGGTTTGCTATTTCTCTAAGAGCATGGCGATTAATATGTGATCTTTAGAGTCCTATATTTTTGCTTGTTATAAAGCTTCTGCAGGAAAGCAATTTGTAACATTGAATTTTCTGTAGACGAACAAGATCGGTTTCTTGATGATCATCACATTGGTAGGTTAAGGAAGATAAGGAAAGAGAACCTTATCTAAAAATTATTAACTCTAAAATAGCTAGGTTGACTTCTCATGTAGCATGTCGACCGTGTAAGACTTTGCTTGTTGATAACGATGAATTAAAAACTTCCCTTTCATGGCTAAAGTCAGAAATTCACATGATGAAATCAAATGCTTCTATGCCATGTGACTCTTATATTGCTTTAAATCATGAACTCGATAATGCCAAACTTGAAATATGCAATTTAAACTCCATGGCTAGAAACAATTGTGATTCTTGTATACGTATGCTTGCTGAAAATGAAAAATTGAAATTAGTTCAATCTGATTGTTTGAATCAACTTGAACTTGCTAATTTTCAAAATTTAAAAAATGGAAGCGAATCTTTCTGCATACCTTGAGCAATTGTATCTAGTTAGAGTTGAAATTTGTGTGCTTAAAGATAGTACCTCTAGCATGTGCTTGAATGAAAATAAATTGCTTAAGAATCATGTAGCTTCTTGCAAGACCTGTGTTGTTGCATTGGATTGTGCACATTCAAATATTGTTCATAGAAATTTGAAAGGCAAAGACACTACTTCTTCTCCTGGTACTGGTATCTTTTAGAAAAAAAGTATCATTGCACCTTTTGTAAGAAAGATGATGACATTGTTAAATTTTACTTTCGACATATCAAGCACGAGCATCGAATGAACCATACAACTTTTAGGCATACACATAGCATTTCTCCTAGCATGTGTGAACCAAGTGCTGATACAGTTATGAAAGATCTTGGTGGTTTGTCGAGATTGTCTCAAAATATTTCTCCTTAAAGGAACAATGTTGTTTTGTCTTCTCGGACTTTGCCCAATGGTAGAACTTTGTATTGTTGCACCTTTTGTGGTAAGGATGGACATCATGTGGATTTTTGCTTCAGGCATGCTAGGTTCATGATCGGATATCATTGCTTACACTTTGCTAGTCATAGGCGCGGATTTGAGAGAGGATTTGTGAGAGCTTATAGAAACCTTCATAATTTTACATCTTTGCATTCACCTATACATCATGTAACTCAGTGTTGGATTCCAAAAGCTTATATCACTAGCCCTGGCACCAAGTCCTCGACGCTCTCTAGTTGTGTTGTGTAGGTGATGCAGATTGATGTCAAGAAGAAGATCAAGTGTTTCATTATGATATCTTTGGATCTTTCTCTTTGGCTTTTGAAATGCAAGTGTCGATGGCAAAAAAAAAATGATAGTAACAACGACATCTCTTTGCACTAAGTGGTGTCACACAAGTATGTTTTCTATGCATCTCCTATTACAAGTTTTTATCATTGTTTTTATCATATGGCTTGTATTTAATGGGAGTTTATGTTCAACTTTGTAACATATAGATCATATTGCATATCAACTCATCATATAGTCTAAGCATTGTCTATTATCCTTGTTGAAAATTTAGAATTATGATTATGCTCATTCTCATGACCTTATCTTGTGACAAAGCAGCTTAGTTGAGTTTTTATTGCTAGTGGAGAGTGATTTTACTATGGGCTGCTATATTATACTGAGCTTGTTGAATTTGTCATATGGAGTATTTTTTTAAAAAAATTAAACTGGTTAGTACGTTTTTGTACTGATTTTGAGCCTTATGCTAATGAGCTAAATAATCATACTAGGTCTTTTGCATGACTTGGGATGTAGAATAAAAAACACATGGCAAAAGTTGCTAGCTTGACTATGTAATGTCGCTTGCAAATTTACAAAAAGATGCAAGATCAACGTTATCATTCCAATGAAATACAAGACGCAAGTAGAATCCTTTGCTTGTAGGAAAAGATGCAAGCTCAAACTTACCGCACATTTTGCATATGTGAAAAAAAAGGAAAAGAGCAATAGGAATAAAGAAAAAAATCCAAGAAATTATGCTTTTCACAGATAAGGGTGAGTTTGGTTTGCACTTTGTGCTTCGATCTAGTATCTTTCTCACACCGTCATATTTTTCTATATACATATATTATTAACTCTATATGCTTATTTACTTGTTCATGATCTTTTAGTATTCTTGTAGTCTTTTTATTCAAAACTAATGATTTTTACCTAACTATAGGGCAGTGCATGAGTATGGATGTGCGTGTCCCTTTTATAATATAAGTGGTCAACCTGGATACTCTACGATGCTTTTTAGGTTGCCATGTCATATTCATACTTTTCACGTTTGCACTCCATGCATAGTTTGAAGGGGAGACGTGATCCCTTAATTACTATTTCGACAAAGGAGGAGAAATCATCAATTGTGTGGGGAAGAAGGAAAGAGGTTGCATATTTTGGTGCATTAGTTTGCATTAGGGGGAGAGTGCATATTTTGCATATTTGCACATGAAACAAGAAAATATAAAAATATGCTTTATCATGTGAGGGGGGGAGCTATATTGCAAAATATGATAACAAAATTGCTTATTTGAACTTTTGTTGGATTTTTGAAATTCCGACATGTTCATTTTGTTAAAACTTTATCAACAACATACACATCAAGGGAAGATTGTGAGAACATGTGATTCGTATTTGACAATGGTTTAATTAGTGAGTTTTTGGTGATGGTTCGAGACCAACGTGAGTCGAGTTTGCATTTGGGGAAGGATTTGTTTTTGGAAAAGTTTGCTTGTCTGTCAATGTGCAGGGATCAGGGTCGGCGTAGGTCAACGGAGACCGGGACTAGGCTCTAGGGAGGAGGTGAGGTTCGAGGCGGTTAAGGAGGTGCCGTGTGGGTATGTCGAGATAGGATCAGGGTGCATGATAGATGGATGAGGATGCGTAAGACGACGAGAGATAGTTTGGCGGGGTGTTTGGATGCGTAAAGGCTTGGACGGTTGAGTGATATTGGAGCTGGAGTCGGGTTGTAATTGTGCGGGGCCACTTAATTACGAAAATAGGAGTTAATTTCATGATTAGTTGGCTAAGGGATATGCTACCCTATATAAGACACATTCTAGGGGTAGAACGTGCCCGGTTTTGTTTGTGGTTAGATGCCTAATTGAAAAGATAGGGTTTGGTATATTGTGGTAATGTTCTCTATGTGGAGAGACCGTGAATAATCAATCGAGAAATAATAGAGATAAAGTCTCAACAATCTATGGTTTGATTCTAATTTAATCTTACTTTTCGTCTTATTTTTGGTTTAGTAGATTAATCTAAAAATTCATCACAATTTTGAAGTCAAATATCATGATTCTTGTTGGAATGAATTCTACATAGTTTCAGGAACTTATTTATTAAATTTGAGATTTTTTTTGATTGGATCAAAAGTTTGAAACGGATTTGAGTTGCGTGCAGTGTTGTCGTCGTCATCCTCTCGCGCCTTGGCTGCGGCCGACAGCATCTCCGGCCTGACTATGTGCTGTAGTGCAGCACGTACATGCGCGGGCTACAGTAGCAATAGGAAGCAAGCCATCGATCTCCGCACCAAAGTTAGGATTACAATTTTTATTCTAGCAAGTACGGTGTAGAAATTTAAAAGGAAAAGATAAAAATAATTAAAGGGAATTCGTACTGTGCAACACTACACACACAGTACATGCTCTGACGCCTCTATGAGTTTTGGTGATTTTGCTACATGTAAACTATCGGGGTACCAGAGGGATTGGCATTCTAGAAGAGTGACCGACATGCCGAGCTCATCCACCATTTGTGACAGTCTCGTCAGATGAGAGTAGACAGTTGGCCTCTACACCTCTCCATCCACGCATGGTTAGAATACCCTTAGATATAACACCTTGTTTGGTTGTCTGTAATTTAATTGAATACACTCAATTGGATTCCAAATCCAATTCTAATTGGATTTCATTTTGATTGATGGCAATTTCAATTCTAATATTTCTGTTTGGATGCCATATGGAATTTATCATCTCAAGGATCTTGCTTTGCCAATTCAACATCTTAAGCTTATATAGACACAATTCGAAATAAACAAATCCTAGAGTGCTTCAGGCTTGCAAAAATGGTAGAACAGGATGGGGAACTGCTGATCCAAGGAAGGTGAGGAGGAAGAACGGCCTGATCTAGGTGACAAGGGAGGAGAAGAGGTGCAAGAGCTAAGGACGAGAGGCAGAGCCAGAAAAGGAGGGAGAAGGTGGAAGGGGAGGAGAGGCCGCCAACAGGGAAGACTCACCTTGTCTCATCGACCATGGCTCACCTCGCCTTGTCAATGAGGAGGAACAAGCGGCACGATGGCATAGGGGGAGAGGTTGAGACAGAAAAGGAAGGGGAAGGATAGATTGACGGCGACGAGGATCCTCGCCAGGTCTCGGTGGCGAAGATGGATAGGGAGGCGATAGAGGCGATGCAAGGGGCGCACATTGGGTTTGCAATAGAGATTGCGGCTCGGTTAGATCAATTTCACACAAATGATAGGTTCAGGTAGAGGATTTGGATTTAGTCGTGAGTTCGATACGTGAAATTGGGCCAGGAATCGACAATTCTGATTCCAATAATAGCCAAACGCTCTCTCTTATGGATTTCAATTCCAATTCCACGATTCTAGGCCTAATTCCTGGATGCCAAACACCTTGTTCGCATTATTATCATTGATTTAAGCCATGTATCATTGATTTAAGCCATGTTCACTTCTACCGCAACAACCCTTTCAGTCAACATGGGTCTAGATCCCATCTTATCGCCACCTTGACGGGATTAGAGGGCCCTCATACTAGTTGTCAGTTGTCACAAACCCCAAGCAGTTCGTTGGCGGATTCAAGACCGGATCGAAAGCATCAGAGATATAAAGGCAAAATTAGGGCTTTAGTGTTGTCATAGTCTTTTTTGGATGCCCACGATAGCATTACAATAGGAGTGTTCTCAAGATGCCATGGATAACAGGAAAATGAGGCAACCATGTGAGCACAAGAGAGAAACCAATCCTTTCATGTATTGAATGAGATTAGATCTAGCCCTATACAAGAGTCCTTGGATCATTTATATAGTGCAAGATGGAATGCTACCTTTCCATGTTGTTCTCATAACTAGCTTTACAGGGGTATTTGAGTACATTTGTGTGGGATAATAACTAATATCATTATCTTGACAATTCATTGATCTTATCCTTGTCCGATATCACCGACATCTCTATATCCCAAACAATCCTATGTGTTAGGGACTCCCCGTGTTATTCCTACAACAACAGGCTTTATCCCACACAAGAACACGCAGGTGAGACATAGCCTAAGCTCACACACCAAGAGAGTTAGGGCATGTTTTATGGTGGCCCTATACTTTTATTGTAGCTGGCCATATTACTGCAAAAATAGGGTTGTGAATAGTAAAAATAGGGTTATGAATAAATATAAGAGAGAGATACGTAGAGTTTAGAAAAATAGGGCTAGATTTGCATAGGTGAATAGTAAAATAGGGTTGTGAATAGAAGATAAATAGTGAGTAAATAGTGAAATAGGGCTAGAAAATAGTGTCGGCGTTGCACGTGGCCTTACAAGGCCTTCTTTGCCCACGACTTAATGGCTTAATAGGGTGAGTTACACATCACTCATGAGCATGCCCTCCGCTAGGCCGTCTGGAGTTGACGCAGTTTTGCTTGACGGCTGCAAGGTCTTCACTCTTCGGGCAGCCATAAAAGCCATCGAAGCCAGGGAGCATGGAATCCATGACATGCAGCAGTAGACAAAGGCGACAAGTCGCCTGTCTGCAAGCTCCACCAGGCTAGTGTGTCCAAGGAAGTGATGCAGTAGCGCTCAACGACTGCGAGGGCGAGCTTGACGATGGAGATGGGGATTCGACGCGGCATAAGGGATGGTTTTGGAGCCAAGGGATCCACCGGGACCTCGATCTAATCCCTAGGTGCAAATCCCTAGTGGGATTGTTCCCATGGAAATTTTATTTCCCTGTTTGGGTGTAGCACTACAAATGAGCCGAGCTCGAGCGAGCCTGCCTTATCAGGCTCGAGCTCGACAAGGCTCGAACCGAGCTCAGGTTGACGCTCGAGCCTACCTTGAACTTGGCTCTAACAAAGCTTGAGCTCGGCTCGTCTAGGCTCGGTAACATATAACTTGTGTAAAAAAATGTAAAACTATAGTAAACTCGAACAAAGCTCGAGCTTGGGCTCTAGTTAACTCAGTTAAATATGATTTTATCAAGAAAAAGAAAGTTTGAATATGCTCGATGAAGCTCAAGTAGGCTTGAATAAAGCTCACGCTCGAGTAAACTCCATAAAATATGATTTTATATGGAAAAATGAAGCTCGATGATGCTCGAGCTCGGCTTGACAGGCTCGCGAGCTTATGGACAGGCTCGGTTCAAGCTCATTTTGAGCTCAAGCTGAGCTCGAATTGAGCCTCTAGCGAAGCTCGAGCGGTTTGCGAGCCTTGAGCTTTTCTTGCAGCCCTATTTGAGTGATCCATGCCCTGGGAAAATCTTGCCCCAACCCTGCTGTTGACACCAAAATTTGGTAAAGGCCGATGGGCTAAAAATTGGCTAGGGCCCTAAAGGGAATAGGCTAAAACAAGTGGTACAACAGCCTAAATCAAGTAAACGGGTATACATGGAAAGATCCAAGTCCGCCTTTAGAGATGTATATGAATCAAGTTCGGCTACGAAGATATGCAAGGAAAGTTCAGGTCGAGATAAATAAGGAAGCTTGAGTCCGAATCGGCTAAGAGTCTAAATATATTAGGATAAGTTAGATAAATATAGAAGAGAAGATTGAGTTTGTATCGGATACGAATCAAGAGTCCTTGTTGAAGTCAAGTTTAAATGTTTGTATAAATAGTTTGCCCTCAAGGGCGTCTAATCCATCCATAGATCAATTCAACATATCTACTTTTTACTTGTTCTTTACTTTTCGTCGCATTAGAGTAGTTTCGTCGTATTTAGATTTTGATCGACTTGTTGCGTATTACCTTTCGATCGGCTTCAAGATACAACTCAGGAGTTCTTCAAGTAAGTACTGTCTCGATTAAGTTCGACCTACGGGCTTACATCGGCTTTCGATCAAAACGCTATCTTAGTTGATATTGCTGTGCATCGCCGTTTCAACCAACGGTTAGGTTTCACTTCTCTTTCTGTTGATCAACACATTCGTTAGCGGTAGATTATTTATCCTTCATTCTATCAGCTAGACAACACTATCGGCTAGTTGATAGTCTGTTTACCCTCTTTCTGCTGCTTTATTGACTTCGTCAGCTTAGCAATAAATTGTTTACCCTTGAAACTGCTAATTTAGATCTAATCTAAGGCAATAGTCTCGTTATCCGTTACTTTGCTCGAATCTGTTTCCAAGTGTTGCAGATTCATCATCTTACAGATCCAATCGACCACTTGAAGGCTAATTGTGTTTCCTTTTGCCGATTGCAAATTGCGTCGGCTGGCATGCCTTGGACCTTGCTCCCGGTGCTGTCGGGAATCCTATTTGCTAAGCCCATGTGAGTTGGTGCGAAAACCACTTTTTGCGTCAACACACTTTTTGGCACGCTCGGTGGGACCACCATGGCCGATCAACAAGATCGGGTTAACATCAACGAAGAGAACATCATCCGCGTGACCAATGCCGATCTCACGGAGGAACAGCGTGAGGACATGGCTGCAAGGATGGAGGAGGTGAGGCACGCCTACCTTGGTGCATTTTAGAAAAGCCAACACGGAAATGCCGTCCAGAAGGGAGATCTCCCAAAAGTGGTCGATCCGGCTAAGTCGCGCTATGAGATATCCCTCCAAGAAGTAGCGGACTTGGTGCACTCATCGGTGGATCACGCTATGGCAAACTAATCATCAGCTTTCATTGCCAACCTTAGCTCGATGATCACCAACAGTGTGAAAGAGATAGCACACA
Organism: Olyra latifolia; assembly: GCA_036346145.1. Classification (NCBI taxonomy): domain Eukaryota; kingdom Viridiplantae; phylum Streptophyta; class Magnoliopsida; order Poales; family Poaceae; genus Olyra; species Olyra latifolia. The sequence continues at coordinate 33,146,408 of CM070523.1, forward strand.
ATATGATTGCTAATGGAACGCTATTTGCTCTTGGACCTACAATACCCACGTACCCGCAGTTCACCATTAGCCAACAACAGCAGATTTATGCGACTATGGCCACAAGGACAGCTGCGTCGGCTCCAGCCTCATCACAACTAATGAGGTATGTGTCGACGCCAACTTACGTGCAAGCCTCATTGGTACCCAAAGAAGGACCATCAAGGACACCACTAAGTCCTCAAGCCCAGACTTCGGTGACATTCTTCCCACAGGCGCAACAAGCTAAGCCAAAGCCTGTGAGACAAGCACATCAGCAGCCGACCATGCCTGGCCCGGTATACTTCGCCCCGGTGAGTCAGCAGGTAGAGTATCAGGCTCCTCCTCAGCCAATACCAGTTCTAGAGCCAATTCCAATCCAGACTCAAGTTCCTCAGTATTCCTACATACTAGCCAGACCCACGGCCCTATAATCCTAGACAAGGAACACGGCCGCCAGCGTTGAGACCTACTAGGGGTATCACCCAGCAAAGACTCAGCCAGGACCTACCAGCCTAACTGTCTCGATGATGTCTGCTCGAAGCTATGGAGGGCAACTAGCGGACAATGAGAGATCATCTCCTCTGTTGGCTAACTTAGCCGATCAGATCACTAATGTCTTGAGGGATCATTTTGGGATCCAGCCCAAGGGGAAGATCATGGGATACATGAAACCATATCCGGACTGGATGGACCAGTACACTTTCCCGGTTGGTTTCAAAGTCCTAGATTTCCCTAAGTTCTCAGGAAATGAGACAAAGTCGACTATGAAGCACATTGGCTGATTCTTGGCTCAATATGGGAAAGGAGGCCAATACAATCATCATCGTGTTAGGCTGTTTCCATTGTCCTTGTTAGGGCCGGCATTTACTTGGTTTACATCTTTGCCCACCATCTCTATCAACACCTGGGCTAACTTGGAAAGCCGATTCCATGAGTACTTTTTTAACGGAAGCGCAGAGCTGAGAATCTCCGATCTTAGTGTTGTCCGTCACAAGTACGGGAATCGGTTAATGACTACGTCAAGCAGTTCAGGAATGTGTGCAATCGGTGTAATAATGTGGTACTACCAAATGCCCAACTAGCCAATTTAGTGTATCAAGGCCTGCTGCCTCAAATCAAGGAGAAGTTCAGTGGACAGGAATTCTCTGATCTCAGTAGTTTGGCCCAACGAGTATTGGCTGATGAAAGTCGATTCGTTGAGAACAAGGAATTCAAAAACAAGTTCAAGAAAGCCAAAGGCAAAGTCAGCTATGTTAATTACGCATCGGATGATGAAGACTCGTCTGATGAAGAGAATACGAAAGTAAATGTGGCTGAGTGGGTCAAAGGAAACAAGAAACAGCTCGTGTGTACTTGGCTCAAACCCTCTAAAAGTCGATTGGAGGTCAAGTACTCATTTGATGTGGCCAAGTGTGATCGGATATTTGATCTACTACTCCAGGAGAACCACATCCGATTGCCCGAGGGCCATGTGCTGCCATCGCCTGAGGAGATAAAGAAGAAAAGATATTGTAAGTGGCATAATTCCTACTCCCACAATACCAATGATTGCAATATCTTTAGGAAGCAAATACAATCGGCTATTGAGGATGGAAAACTCAAGTTTGAAGATAAGAGCGCCATGCAGGTGGATGTGAATCCTTTCCCTGTCAACATGGTGGAAATATCCAACAAGGAGAAACAAAAGGTTCAGTCTTGGGCCAATGAGGTGGAAAAACAGGAGCTCGTCTTGCCAAGGGTGACATTCTCCAAAAATGTAGCACAGATGGTTAACCAGAGTATCAAATCTACCATCGGCTCAGTAAGTATCTCTACAGGAGCTTCAAGCACATCCAAAACTTTGAAGCCCAAAGGAGACCCCAAAGTCGGTACATGGTATCGGCTAGAAAAGGTTAGGCAGACGTCGAGACCGATGCTAAAGCCAAGAGTGACATTTAATCAGCTATATGAAAAATACAAAAAAACGTGTGTCGCGATCGGCCAAGCGAGAAACAATACCTTGGAGGGAGCGCGTACGGGACAGAGGGATCCGAACATGGAACACTAGGAGTGTCCATTCTTCTAATTATGTTGGGAAAGAAGGATGACGCTACCATCGGTATGGGACTGTCCGATGCAACACTTTCCACCACGGTGATATCGATCCAGGAGTCCAAGTCCCAAGAAACAGAGGATATCAGCTAAAGACATGATTGAGGACAGCAGGTCAGAGCCTCAGGGGCCAAAACCGAAAGAGAGCTTGACAGGCAAAATCAGAGAGCCGATAGAATCCAAACCACAGTGGGTTCCTGATGGACTGACCAAGACCCAAAGAAGGTGTCTGCAAAGGCTGAGGACTCAGGAGCAGAGGAAAGCCGAGGCTGAGCATGAAAGAGACAGAGCCTTCAATGAGGTAAAGCTGATGGCGGTGAAGGAGTGGCGCAGGACAGATGTACTCAACGAAGAACCATCTTCTTCCAAAGCCAACATTAATATGGTGTTCATACTTCCTGCCGAATACCGAGTGCCTAAGGTATGTATGTCGGACCCTCAAGGATCCATGGAGGCTCAGCTATGCCTTGGTTCGCAAGAAGCTATATTCAAGAAACCTAGAGAGCATCGGCATATCAAGCCGTTGTACCTAAAGGGGTTCATTGATGGCAAGCCGATAGCTAGGATGCTGGTAGACGGAGGAGCCACTGTGAATCTGATGCCTTACTAGACGTGCCGCAAGTTGGGCAAGACTACAAAGGACTTAGTCAAAACCAACATGGTGCTCAATGATTTCAATGGCAATCCGACAGAGGCCAAGGGAGTGCTGATTGCAGAACTTACCATAAGAAGCAAGACGTTGCCGACTGCAATCTTCGTAGTCGATGGCAAAGGGAGTTACGTGGTACTCCTTGGGCGAGACTGGATCCATGCCAACTGCTGCATTCCATCAACTATGCATCAGGTTCTCCTTCAATGGGATGATGATCGGGTCAAAACATTACACATGGATATGACTGCTCATGTGGCAATGGCAGATACTGATGTTTTCTGCCCACTTGGTGACATTGATTGCTTGTCTGGGGAAGTGCTAGAAGACTATGACTTCATCAACATCAGTCGACTTGGCTTCAAGCCGATCGTGACTGAGAATGAGACGGCTGGAGCTGCAATGTGCCTATGGGATCTAAAGCCATATATGACTTTGAGGAAAAGTTAGGCCAAGGGTTTATGTCCTTATAAGAAGTCGACATAGGCCATGATGAAAAGAAAAGACCAACTTTTGTAAACACTCAGTTGCTTGCTGAGCTAAAATTTGAATTAATAAAATTACCTAAAGCGTATTGGGATTGTTTTACTTGGGAGTATCATGAGACGCCTGGTTTGAGCCGATCGTTAGTTAAACATCGGCTACCGATAAAACCTGGGTTTAAGCCTTTTAAGCAGGTTCCTAGAAGGTTCAATCCTAAAATCTATGAAGCGATCAATCTAGAGATCGAACGACTCCTTCAAGCTCGCTTCATCAGGCCTTGCCGATACGCGGAGTGGATATCTAACATAGTCCCAGTCAAGAAGAAAAATAGGAAGATCAGGGTTTGCATTGACTTTAGGGACTTGAATAAGGCGACCCCAAGGGATGAGTACCCAATGCCTATAGCCGATATGCTTATTGATGCTATATTTGGGCATAAGATAGTTAGCTTCGTGGACGGCAACACGGGATACAATCAAATATTCATGGCGGAAGACGATATCCACAAGACGGCGTTCTGATGCCCAGGTGCCATCGGTTTGTTTGAGTGGGTCGTTAAGACTTTCGGGTTGAAGAGAGCTGGGGCTACCTACCAACGCATGATGAACTTGATATACCATGAGCTGATCGGCTTACTAGTAGAAATATACATCAACGACATAGTTGTCAGATCCAATGAGAAGCATGAGCATATAGCCGATCTGCGAAGGGTTCTAGAGAAGACTAGAGGGTTTGGATTAAAGATGAATTCGCTTAAGTGTGCTTTCGGTGTATCGGCTAGACAGTTTCTAGGATTTTTGGTGCATGAGAGGGGAATCGATGTCAGTCATTAAAGGGTAGAAGCCATAATGAAGTGTTAAGCCCCTAAGTGCAAAAAGGACCTACAGAAATTAGTTGGCATGATAAACTATCTCCGACGATTCATCTCTAACTTGTCTAGACACCTTGGGGCGTTCACGCCTTTACTAAGATTGAAAGCCAATCAGTAGTTTGTTTGGGAGAAGAAACATCGGGAGGCCTTCGATGACATTAAGAAGTATTTGGCTAGTCCTCCGGTGTTGACAGCACCTCAAAAAGGGGTCCCATTCAAACTCTACATATTGACTGAAGATGATTCGATTGGTGCAGTCTTGGCACAAGAGGTTGAAGGCAAGGAGAATGTAATATTCTATCTAAGCCGATAACTCATTGATGCTTAGATGAGATATTCTTCAGTAGAGAAGCTATGTTTATGTTTATTCTTTGCTTGCACCAAATAGAGGCATTACATCCTGGGTACTGAATGCAAAGTAATTTGCAAAGCCGACGTGATAAAATACATGTTGCCCGCACCAATATTGAAAGGACGATTAGGAAAATGGGTGTACACGCTCGTAGAGTATGATCTGAAGTACGAATTGGCTAGAGTAGTTAAGGGACAGGTGTTGGCCGATTTCTTTACTAATCATTGTCCTGCCATCGCTGAAGGTATGGTCAGCATTGCTCCCTAGACAATGTTCTTTGACGGATCAGTCTGTAGCCAAGGGAGTGGATTCGGCTTGTTGCTGATATCCCCAAAGAGGGGTAGGTATGAGTTTGCATTAAGAGTTGAGTCACCATTCTCAAACAATCATGTGGAGTATCAGCCTTTGCTTAAAGGATTGCAGTTGTTGAAAAGTATGGGAGCCGATACTGTAGTAGTTTTTGGCGATTCACTTTTAGTTGTACAACAAATGTCCAGAAATTATGAGTGCAAAGGATGAAGTTTTGAACGGATACTTGGATGAGTGCTTGGATATCATCAGTTCATTCAAAACGTTTGAAATCACTCATGTTCCTAGGAGGCAGAATTGTGAAGCCAATGCGCTAACACAGAGTGCGTATGGCTATAAGTCGATGGAGACAAGAAACATACCAGAAGTTGCGACTATGGAGGACGACTGGAGGTGCGAAATTATCAGAAACCTGCAGAACCCTTCAGGATGTAAAGATAAGAAATTAAAACAAAGGGCTTTGAAGTACGTACTACTCGATGGAGTGATGTACAATCGGACTCTGGTAGGATTATTGCTCAAATGTCTTAGTACAGAAGAGGCCAAAGACATCATGGGAGGGGTTCATGAAGGGATTTATGGAACTCACCAATCGGATCACAAGATGAAGTGGCTTATCAGGAGAACTAGATACTTCTGGCCGACGATGTTGGAGGATTGCTTCAAATACTACAAGGGGTGCAAAGACTGCCAACGATTTGGTAATGTCCAGATAGCCCCAGCATTGGCTATGAATCTGATTATCAGGCCATGGCCGTTTAGAGGATAGGGAATCTATATAATCGGCCATATTTATCCTGCTTCATCTAAAGGGCAAAAATACATCTTGGTGGCCACAGATTACTTCACCAAGTGCGTAGAAGCTGTTCCCATGAAGCAAGTCACGGCCGTTGAAACTATTGGCTTTTTGAAAGAACATAATGCATACCGATTTGGGATACCTCAGACGATTACAACAGACCAAGAGACCATGTTCATGTCGGAGAGCTCACTATGGGCTTATCAGATTGCATGTCATGGAGCAACCAAGGTTTCTCCCCACCAACTGGTGTATAGTCAAGAAGCAGTACTTCCGTTAGAAGTAAGTATCGGCTCATTACGGATAAGCAAACAGGACGAGTTAAAGGCCGATGACTACAAGCATTTACTAATGGACAATCTGGAGGATTTGTCTAAGCATCGGCTTAGGCCATTAGAATGTATTGAAAAGAATAAGGCACGAGTTGCCAGATACTACAACAAGGGTGTTGTTGCCAAATCTTTCACGAACGGTGAACTTGTGTGGAAAACAATACTGCCTATCAGCTCGAAGGATAACCACTACGGAAAATGGTCTCCTACATGGGAGGGACCATATCACGTAAGCCGACTGGCACCTAGTAACTCGTACATTTTGGAGACATTAGAGGGTGAAGTATTCTGTAAAGCGATCAACGGCAAGTACTTAAAGAAATACTACCCCAGCGTATGGGTCGGGTCTTGATTATAGTTTACCTAGAGCCGACCTAGATCGTGATAGCCGACGTAAAGGGATGTAGCCTTTAGTACCATCCCGGGCACGTTGCTGTTGGGGTGGTTCAGAGACTAAGTATGACAGAGAAAAAAGGAGTAAAGTAAAGGTATTGCATTAAAAGAGTAGAAGTTCAAGTACATCGGATACAAGGAGCATAGGCCAGAAAGAAAGAAAAATTACAAAATCGGCTCACAAGGCCGTAAAAGAAAATTACAAGGAGCCGATTATTCCGAATCTACTTGGACTGGCGTTGGGTAGATTATCTTTGACACATCTGTTGCAGCCGCCGCCAGGATCTTCTGGACTTCCCAGATGATCGCTTCATCGTCCTTGTCCGATCCTGGGACTTTGATGATCCAAGCCTTTTGCTGCTTCATTGAGGCGATGCAGTCCTTGACTTTCTACTTCTGGAGCAGAGTGGCCGCATCGGCTTCCTCCTTAGCCTGAATAGCATGAGCCAGTTGCCTCTTCGCTGCCTTCAACTTCTCCTCCAAGATCAGGACGGAGGTTAAAGCGGCGTCGACTTCCTTAGTGGCATTAGAAGCCGACTCAGCAAGCTTTCGATAAACTGCCGGCTGAGTATTGGCATTCGCCGCCAAGGACTTGAGGAGGTACTCCTCATCCCGCTGAGCATCACATCTGGCCATCCGGTCTCGAGCCGACACGACACCCTCCCAATGCGAATCAATGTTGCAAGCCAATAGGATAGCACTTTGGGCGGCTTCCGAGAGGACTATGTCTAGGTCTTGGACTACGTTGTGAATCGGCTGCGCATCCTGGAGAAGGGCATCGGTGTTGAAGGTGAGGAGGAACTCCAGTTACTTGAGCTTTTCCAAGATAGCAGGAGTCACAATGGCCGAAGCCGATGCTTGGCCTGCTTTCTTCGAGATCCTAGACAAATCAGTCATGGGACGGGAGCCCACTCCCTTGTCACCCTCATCTTCAAACTCTCCTTGATGGAAGTCCAGGAGAGTGGTGATGTCAGAGGTGCCCTTGATCGGCTTTGAGGGAGCCTGTGATGGAGGAATGATCAGAATAATTTCTAAGAAAAGAAAATATGCGTAAATCCAATCAAAAGATACCAAGACAGATACCTGATCGGCACGGGCAACAGTGGCGAAAGTCTAAATCGGCTTAGGAGCCGACGGTGGAGTCACCGTGAGGACATCCACCATTGTATCTTGAATGAAGAGAAAATGGGTTAGAAGATGAGTCTAGAGGAAGGGTCCTAAGGCAAAACGGATAGAAGGACATACCTCTTGAGGAACCGATCTCTAGGGTTGAGATTCGGCTACTCCCTTTGTCACCTCGGCAGTATCGGCAACAGTGGAAGCTGTCTTACTCTTCTTCAGCCTTGGGGCATCCTTCTTAGACGCCAAGCGCTTAACATCTGCAAGTAGCACATCGGCTTAGTAAAATAATAAAACAATATATGAAATAAAAGCTAATGTGGGGAGGACTTACTCTTGGTTTTGCCTTTCTTCGCTGCCAGCTCGGAGGGAGTAGGGGCGTTAGCGTATATGTTGGCCGATGAGTAGCCAACAATCCTAGCGGGGCTTTCTTAGTCTGATCCACCTGCAAGAGCAACATGAAGGGTTAAGATTGACTTAGGGTGTTATATGACTAATAAAGAAAGTTAGGAACTAGAGGAACTAGAAAAAAAATTCATCTTCCTCGGCGATGGGTTATTGGATTTCTTGACGAGCCTCTTTAAGGAGGTTAGGGAGATCTAGGTAAAGCCGATCGGTGTAGAACTTGAGAGGAAGATGACGTCCCAGATGGGCTGCCACCATTGCTTGAAGGGAAGGGAGATCTTGCCTCTAAGGCAGAGTGGTCGAAGCTCAGTGCAGAAGGGATCATCGACCAAGCCAAGGATGGCACTCATAGTATTTTTTGCCGATGGGAGTCGGGGCTGAAGTCACCGGTTTAATATCAAGTTAGGAATGGCTTGCCCAAAGCTGAGTTGTCTGGCATAAAAGGAAGGATGGTAAAATTCGTAGAAGGGCTTAAAAGTCCTGGCTCGGGTGTTCAAGCCGATGACCAGAGTGCAAGAGGAAATAAAATGCTTCAGGATTTCTCGCGATTCATCGTTAAGGTGATCGGAGATACGAAACAAAGAAGGGACTAGAAATTTTTCTGCCTCTTGGTAGCAGAATAAGTGTCGTGCTGAGACTTCGTTGGTTGCCAAATGGAAGAAAAAAATCAAAGTATTTCACCATAGCCGATGCACGGAGCCTGGCGAAACCCTATCCTGAGGAGATAGCTTCCCCATACAATCGGCCAGGTCTATATTCAGGTTCTTCTTCTTCTTCAGGGATGTCTTCTCGGAGGAAGGGGACAGATGAGTTTATAGGTGTCTTCCACAGCCGATGAAACTGTGTGTATAGCCAGAGCTGCATAAACCACATTGGTCCCCCTATATTTCCTACCGCGCAACCCCCAAGGCCAGTGTACAGCCTAGATCAGATGATATGCATCAACTGGTAAGCCAATCCTAGGAGTAACTTGGCTAAGGACACTAGGCCTTCGCGAAGCAACCTCTCAGCAAGACCTTGGTATATTTGCGTCGGACCAAGAGAAGCTCTGCAAAATACGAAGCGGTCCAACCACATGTTAAGAAAAGCGACATGCTCTTTGTCTGATATTGGGCCTTCTCCAAGGTTATTGTCATCCATGTATCGGTTCCACCCTTCGCATTCCTGAGAAATCAATTTGTGGGAAACCGAGAGATCGGCCAATGATTGCTCCCTATCAGGCCTAAGTCTGCACGGCATAGCAACATCAAGAAGGGTTGGTTCGATTGGCCCTGGCTTAAGCATAAAAGCATTGAACGTGTCGGACCAAAAATAGCTGATTGCTGCCAGCATAGACTCATTAGCAGTAGGATTGGACAAGGAAAGGAGTAGACAATCGGCTATCCTTATTTTCTCCCATTCAGGTTTCTTAGCAGCCGATACCCTAATAAACCAGTTCTTCCAACCGGCTAGTTCGGTCGGCCAAGCACGGAAGTTATCCTTCGAGCCCTCCACATTTGCACCCACGACATTGAGAGGGAGACAAAGGACATCCAAAATGATGATGTCCGATGGGGTGAGGTTTCCCATCGGGCCGAGGGTGAAGGTGTAGGGGAAGTTAGGAATCGGAAGAAGTACATGAGACATGATTGCAGAACGGGAAAAGGGAAGAGTTGACTAAGTCTGAAGGAAGGAAGCTGTAAAGCTGATGGCAGAGGTGCAAGCCAATTCCAAAGAAAAGAGGGTTTGAAAGAGTACAAATGAAAACGACGATGACATTATTTATAGGAAGTAAAATCGAAAGAGTTAACCGCCGGACGCGGTGAAACCGCCAAATGCCAAAAGACAATTTGACGGTTAGCCAAACGAGAAGAACATGCGGTCGAGGGCAAAATCAGAATAGAGCAATGAAGATGAAGCCTACTATGGAAAAATTTTGGGACATGATTCTCATATCCCAAAATTGAGGGGCATGTGTTGACACCAAAAATTGTTAAAGGCCGATGGGCTGAAAATCGGCTTGGGCCCTAAAGGGAATGGGCTAAAACAAGTGGTACGGCAGCCCAAATCAAGTAAACGGGTATACATTGAAGGATCCAAGTCTGGCTAGAGAGATGTACATGAATCAAGATCGGCTACGAAGATATGCATGGAAAGTTCGGGTCAAGATTAATAAGGAAGCTTGAGTTCAAATCGGCTAAGAGTCTAAATATATTAGGATAAGTTAGATAAATATAGAAGAGAAGATTGAGTTTGTATCGGATACGAGTCAAGAGTCCTAGTTGAAATCGAGTTAAAAGGCCTGTATAAATATTTTACCCTCAAGGGTGTGTAATCCATCCACAAATCAATTCAACATATCTACTTTTTACTTGTCCTTTACTTTTCGTTGCATTAGAGTAGTTTCGTCGTATTTAGATTTCGATCGATTTGTTGCACATCGTCTTTCGATCAGCTACAAGATATAACCTAGGAGTTCTTGCAAATAAGTACTATCTCGATTAAGTTTAACATACAGGCTTGCATCGGCTCTCAGTCGAAACACTATCTTGGTTGATATTTGTCGTCGGCCTAGACCGGACAGACAAATTTGGGGGCACCCCATGAGCAAGCTCAGGGCTTAGCCACGGGGATGCTCAGGAAGAGGGGATCTAGAGCAATAGAGAGCCTTGGGGAAGAAGATGCCGACCAAGATTTTATTAATTTTCGGGGGGTTTTTTCCTGCTCTCTCCCTCGGTACATGAGCCCTTGGGGCTGGTTATGTGGGCGAGGTGGGAGGCTGCTTTCCCGTTGTGCCCTCCCACCTGCTCTCTTTACAGGGGCATTCTAGCACATTTACAAATTTGGGCAGCTCATGGGCTTGTCTTTACAACTCATCATCCTTATCCTTCCTTAGCATTTAATTGTGATTTTATTCCCGACAAGCCTAAGGAATGGGGCATCCCTACACCATCTCTACAACAGACTCCCTCGTTCGTTTGTCTTTGAGATCCCGAGGCGGCGGGCGCAAATGTTTTGCCTCGATCCTTGGGTTGTCGGGACACCACGTCGTGCCCATGCCTTGTTAAAAACTCCTCCTGAAAAACCCAGTGGGAAGAACACAGGAAGGAGAAAAGTGTGCACGGCATTTGTCGAATGGCCCCTTAGCGAAGGAACGTCCAATGAGTTGCTTTGTCGTAGCTAGAGCCTATGAATGAGGCGGTGTTCTGAAGCAGGAGGAGAAGCGTCCGCCGATACTTGAAGACGGCGAAGGAGAAGTCCATTAGCCTCCGATGCTTGCGAAGGAGAAATCCATTGAATCCGAAGCTTCGCGAAGGAGAAGTCCATTAGCCTCCGATGCTTGCGAAGGAGAAATCCATTGAATCTGAAGCTTCGCGAAGGAGAAGTCCATTAGCCTCCGATGCTTGCGAAGGAGAAATCCATTGAATCCGAAGCTTCGCGAAGGAGAAGTCCATTAGCCTCCGATGCTCCGTGTTCAATATCCGTTGTCCTCGCGTTAAATACACTTGAAATTTTATTACACATTCCAAGGACGTGATGCACGAAAGTGGTAGGCAATCCTAAAACCATTAAGAATACAAACTCCCTTCTGTAGATCACGGGTTTGTAAGGGTTGCCCGTCCTTGCGTCCGTTGCTCTGCTTTTACCATTTCTTTTGCTTCGCCTAGTGCTTGTTTGGTGTTGGTAGGGTGAAGCATCTGATCCGTTTTGCTTTCACTTTACGCCGCTCTTCCTTTGCTTCTCATTCTTCGTCGTTACCCCTTGGCGTTGCCTTGCCTTGGCTTCGTGCCGCCATAATTTTCGTCTTGGTAGGGTCTTCAATTGTCACTCGGCGTGGCATTCATGCGATTTTCAAGTTCACTTGCGAAGGACACTCGCCGAGGCTTGGGCTGCGAGACCGTGGCGATCGAAGCTTCGCAAAGAAGAGTCCGTCGATCCGCTCGGCTGAGGCAAGGGCCTCTGAGGCAAAGGTAGTTGAGCATGCGAAGGAGAGTTCGCCGATCCTCTTCGCCGAGGCAAGGGCCTCTGGCGGAGGTAGTTCGAGCCTCTGAAGGAGTCCACCGATTCGCTTTGCGAGGCAAGAGCCTCTGAGGCCGAGGTAGTCTAGAGCTGCGAAGGCGTTCGCCGATCCTCTTCGCCGAGGCATGGGCCTACGAGGCGGAGGTAGTCCAGAGCCTACGAAGGAGCGTTCGCCGATCCTCTTCGCCGAGGCAAGGGCCTATGAGGCGGAGGTAGTTCGGAGCCTATGAAGGAGCGTTCGCCGATCCTCTTCGCCAAAGCAAGGGCCTACGAGTCGGAGATAGTCCAGAGCCTGCGAAGGAGCGTTCGCCGATCCTCTTCGCCGAGGCATGGGCCTACGAGGCGGAGGTAGTCCAGAGCCTGCGAAGGAGCGTTTGCCGATCCTCTTCGCCGAGGCAAGGGCCTACCTTCGCCGATCCTCTTCGCCGAGGCATGGGCCTACGAGGCGGAGGTAGTCCAGAGCCTGCGAAGGAGCGTTCGCCGATCCTCTTTGCCGAGGCATGGGCCTACGAGGCGGAGGTAGTCTAGAGCCTGCGAAGGAGCGTTCGCCGAGGCAAGGGCCTACGAGGCGGAGGTAGTCTAGAGCCTGCGAAGGAGCGTTCGCCGATCCTCTTCGCCGAGGCATGGGCCTACGAGGCGGAGGTAGTTGAGCCTGCGAAGGCGGCGTTCGCGATCCTCTTCGGCCGAGGCAAGGGCCTCTGAGGCGAAGGTAGTCGAGCCTGCGACTCCCGATTGTTAGCCCTAACACAAGAGGCGAACAGATGTAGTGGATATGAGCCCCACCAAAAGCAAGTATAAATCATAAAATTGTTTTAGAATATGAACTGGTTTGAGGGGCGCAGATGAAATTGGTCGTCCCTAAGGCAAATTTGGGTTGGTGAGCAGCGTATATAAGGTTCCTGAAGTGTTTCACCCCTCGGCTTAGGAGGCGCAGCGCTTTACTCCCTAGCGAAGGGGATGCACAGCGGCGGTCCTACTCTGCTTACTCCTTGGCGAAGAGGGCGCGGAGCGGTGGTCTTGCCCGCCTTACTTCCTAGCAAAGAGGGCGCGAGCGACGGCATTGCTCGCCTTACTTCCTAGCGAAGGGGCGCGAGCGATGGCCTTCTCCGTCTTACTCCCGATGAAAAGGACATGGGAGAGGGCCTGCTGCGCCTATTCACTCGAAGCGAGGACCTTGAGCGGTGGTGTAGTGAAGGGACACGGAGCGATGGTATTGCTCGCCTTTCTCCCTAGCGAAGGGATGCGGGCGATGGTATCGCTCCGCCTTACTCCTAGCGAGCACCATAATTTGCCCCTTAGCGGGGTCTTTAATTACCACTTAGCGTGGCCTTCAGGAGTGAGTGGGCGTAACCCACCAAGCACTCGGCGTAGGAGCGAGTAGGCATAACCTACAAGCGCTTGACCTCCCCTTAGCGGGATCTTCAATTACCACTTAGTGTGGCCTTCAGGAGTGAGTGGGCGTAACCCACCAAGCACTTGGCGTAGGAGCGAGTAGGCGTAAGCTACAAGCGCTCGACCTCTCCTTAGCGGGGTCTTCAATTACCACTTAGTGTGGCCTTCAGGAGTGAGTGGGCGTAACCCACCAAGCACTCATCCTCCCCTTCGCGGGGTCTTCAATTACCACTTGGCGTGGCCTTCGGGAGTGAGTGGGCGTAACCCACCAAGCACTCGTCCTCCCCTTCGTGGGGTCTTCAATTACCACTTAGTGTGGCCTTCAGGAGTGAGTGGGCGTAACCCACCAAGCACTCGTCCTCCCCTTCGCGGGGTCTTCAATTACCACTTGGCGTGGCCTTCGGGAGTGAGTGGGCGTAACCCACCAAGCACTCGTCCTCCCCTTCGCGGGGTCTTCAATTACCACTTGGCGTGGCCTTCGGGAGTGAGTGGGCGTAACCCACACCAAGCACTCGTCCTCCCCTTCGCGGGGTCTTCAATTACCACTTGGTGTGGCCTTTGCCGTGCAATTTGTGACCTCTTCATCATAGATATAACGATGCAGGGAGATATATGTGCATAGGTACAAATGCATGTATGTATTCATGTACGTGTGCGCCTCCAAGCAATATTGAGATTCACCGTTTAAGCAGCGAGTTCGATTGCATCTCCCTCGGTCTTTGCTTCGCTTCCATCTATCTTGCAACCGCATGGGTTTGGAATGTGTATCGCCGGGAGGCCTTGCTCGGGAAAACCTTTGCTAACCGTTTTGCTTCGCCGGATGCCATCGCTTGATTAACTTCGCTTGGATTGCTTTGCTTGGCGGTTCCTTGATGCGCCATTGCTTAACAGGCGATTCCTTCACTTGGGGGCCCTTTGCTCAGCCGTTGCCCTCGCTGGGTGGCCCTTTGCTTGGCCGTTGCTCCGCTTGGCAATTCTCTCACTTGGTGGCCCTTTCATTCCACCGCTCTTTGTTTGGCGATTTCTCTGCTCCGCCGCTCCTTGTTCAGATCCACCGGATTTGACAGCGACGAGTTCATGGAGGTGAATCCTTCCTGAGCAGCCTTGCTTGCCGCTAGATCCGCTAGGGTTGAGCTCGTAGGAGGCGAGTTTGCGAAAACACTTGGTGCGACGCGGATCCATCATATATAAATCGTGGAGGTTGGATCTGTTGAAGATGGGCTCGTGGAGGCGGATTCGCCAGGACAAGCACCGTTGAGGTGAAATCCGTGGAAGATGAGCATCGTGGTGGTGGATCTCCCCGATGTGTGGTTTCTTGTCCGAGAATCCCCACAGACGGCGCCCTTGTCGTCGGCCTAGGCCGACAGACAAATTTGGGGGCACCCATGAGCAAGCTCGAGGGCTTAGCCACGGGATGCTCGGGAAGAGGGATCTAGAGCGATGAGAGCCTTGGGGAAGAAGATGCCGACCAAGATTTTATTAATTTTTGGGGGGTTTTTTCCTGCTCTCTCCCTCGGTACATGAGCCCTTGGGGCTGGTTATGTGGGCGAGGTGGGAGGCTGCTTTCCCGTTGTGCCCTCCCACCTGCTCTCTTTACAGGGGCATTCTAGCACATTTACAAATTTGGGCAGCTCATGGGCTTGTCTTTATAACTCATCATCCTTATCCTTCCTTAGCATTTAATTGACAGATTTTATTCCCGACAAGCCTAAGGAATGGGGCATCCCTACACCATCTCTACAACAATATTGCTATGCATCACTATTTCAACCAAGAGTTAAGTTTTACCTCTCTTTCTGCCGATCAACACATTCGTTGGCTATAGATTGTTTATCCTTCATTCTATCAATTAGACGATACTATCGGCCAGTTGATAGTCTCTTTACCCTCTTTCTGCTGCTTTGTTGACTTCGTTGGCTTAGTAGTAGATTGTTTACCCTTGAAACTGCTTATTTAGATTTGATCTAAGCCGATAGTCTCGTTATCCGTTACTTTGCTCGAATCTGTTATCAAATGTCACAGATTCATCGTCTTACAGATCCAATCGGCTACTTAAAGGCTAATTGCGTTTTCTCTTGCTGATTGTAGTTTGCGTCGGCTGGCACGTCTTGGACCTTGCTCCCGGTGCTGCTGGGAATCTTATTTCCTAAGCCCAAGTAAGTTGGTGTGAAACCACTTTTTACGTCAACGCCTGCTCAATCCCTAGTAAGAAAAAAACTCATCCCAAGCTCAAGAAAAAAATTCCCCGTCTTCCCCACCTTCCTTGGCTCCCCAATGGTGGTGGTGGGCATGGAGGTGGCTGCCGGCTCTAAGGAGTCATTGACGGTCTCCAAAGTGGTGATGGCGACCTCCAAGGCAGTTGTGGTGGCTCGCTCCATGGCGTGGCGGTGGATCCAAAGCATGGCGGCGGGCTCCTTCGGCGGCGGCGTGGTTCCTCTAGCAACGAAAGAACGGGGTGAGGAGAGGAGGATAGACCATGTAGAAGTGTGAGAAGAGGGAGGAGAGCTGCTGCAGCAGCACCAAGCAGATGTGGGGAGGTGGATGGACCATGGAGAAGAGATATGGAGAGGAGGATGGACCGATGGACCATGGAAAAGAGGAACAACAGCTAAGGGGATTGTGAGGAGAAAGAGGGGAAGAGACTTGCACATGTGGCAATCTTTACTTGCCTTGGTGCTATTAGCTTGACCGCTTGGGAGTTTGCATTGAACTGGAAGTCAGATTTTTGTTTCTGGACGGGGTTGTGTTCCGTGGACATGGAATGCCAAAAAAAATCCTCTTGAGGTTTATCTTCCCTGGGAATTAATTACCTTGGGAGCCAAACAAGCCTAATTCCTGTAAAACCCCCCTGATGCAAACGGGTAGGTAGACCGTGAATATGGTGACATTCCCTCTTGCCCACCAGATCAGGGTATAAAAAAAATTGATGGGTAACCGCGAATCAAACCGACATGAGCCTACTTAATTAGGAAACCCGTGGTTTAAAAGCATCCAAATTAATAAAACAAGCAGGGTGTCCCGCGCATAAAATTTATGTCAAACTTTAAGAAAAATTTATACATTTAAATATTCACACTCGTACTGATCATAGTAAACTCTAATAGAGTTAACCTCGATCTCATTATGAATTTCTACATTTTTTAAATTTATGTTGTTTTCATTTTTTAATATAGTTGATTTGTACTTTCCTATTATTTTGATTTCAGTTTTCTGTTTTATTATAGTTGATATAAATTCCTTCTCTTATCTTGTAGTATTTGATACGGAATCATTTTCTATTATTTTTATTCTAAATTTTATTTTATTTTATTTCTATTGTAGTTGATACGGACTCTATTTCTAGTCTTATAGTTGATACGGAGTCTTTTTCTATTATTTTTATTTTGAATTTAAATTGCTTCTATTTTATTAATTTAGTTAATATAGACTTTCTTTTAATCCAAGCTATTACAATCTAGCCCCACACATTTGTGTGGCTAGATTTGTGTCAAAAATGATAATATTCTTTGTAGACCTGAGCTCTAATATAGTTCACATCCAATCAAAAGGATTTTTTTTATGATGTGTAGCCATATCGATCAGGGTAAGCACTAATATAGTCTAATTTGAATCTCTACCTTCTATTCGACACTACCGCTGTAGCTATCTTGATCTCTACCATCTTATTAATCTCCACATCATCTTATTGGTGGCGGCATTGACTCACTGCTAGCCACAACTCTAGCACTTAGTTCTTCACCTTTAGTTCACATACATGGTGGCTCCGTTCGCTTATGTTTTTATTATATAATAGATAGATAGGTACTCCATATATGGACACCTTTTGTTATTTCTAATTTCAATTTCATATAGTTATATTTTTTTTAGTTGATATGGACACTTTTTCTAGTGCTATAGTTGATATCAACTTCTTTCTTGTCTTATACTTGATATTGACTCTTTATTGTTATTTTTTATTACAAAATTTAGTTACTTTTTTTATTGTTGTTCATATGGACTCTTTTCCTAGTTTTGTAGTTAATATGAACTTCTTTTTCTATTGTTTTATTTCTATTTTGTATTATTTATTTTTTCTTGTAGTTTATACTGATTCTTATTATATTTTGTATTTGATATGGACTCTTTTTATTATTTTATTCTTTATTGTTGTTGATATGTACTATTTTGTTTAATCCGACATGGACTCTTATTTCTATTATTTCTTATTGCAAATTTATGTAGTTTTTATTTTCTATATTTTAGTTGATATGAACTCTTTCTTTTAATCTCACAGTGACTCTTATCTTTTATTCCAAATTTATTTAATTTTTATTTTTATTGTAACCAATATTAACTCTTTTTTAATCAAGGACTCTTATTTCTATTATTATTCTGAACTTATAATTTTTATTTTTACTCTAGTTGATATGAATTCTTTCTTTTAATCTAAGCCGTTATAATTTGACCCACTATAATCGACGATGTAGATCTTTTGTCTTTTCTTGATTTACTTTTATTTCGAATTTGTATTATTTTTACTTTTGCTTCTAGTTTATATAGATTGTTTTTCTACTTTTGTATTTGACATGGACTCGTTTTTCTATTATTTTATTGTTATTTTATTATTTACTGTAATTGACATGAACACTTTCTTTTAATCCGACATGGACTCTTATTTCTTATTCCGAATTTATGTAATTTTTTATTATAGTTGATATGAACCCTTTCTTTTAATCTGACATGGACTCATATTTTTTATTCTGAATTTAATTAATTTTTATTTTTGTTGTAACCAACATGAACTCTTTCTTTTAATCATAGACTCTAATTTCTATTATTTTTTATTCTGAATTTATTTTTTATTTTTTGTTTAGTTGACATAAATTCTTTCTCTTTTAATCTAAGCCATTATATTTGACCCATTGTAATCGACAATGTAGATTTTTTTCCTTTTTTCTTGATATACTCTATTTTGACTTTCCATTATTTTTATTTTTCCTTGCAGTTTGTATGGAATCTTTTGCTACTTTTGTATTTGACATGGACTCATTATTCTATTATTTTTATTGTTATTTTTATTATTTTATTGGATTTGATATGAATTCTTCCTTTCAATCCGACATGGACTCTTATTTCTATTATTTCTTATTCCGAATTTATGTAATTTTTATTGTAGTTTATATGAACTCTTTCTTTTAATCTAACATGGACTCTTTTTTATTATTTTCATATTGAATTTATTAAATTTTATTTTTATTGTGACCAATATAAACTCTTTCATTTAATCTGACATGGACTCTTATTTATATTACTTTTTATTCTAAATTTATATTATTTTTTATTTTAGTCGATACGTTTTTATTTTTATCTAAACCTTTATAATTTGGCCCCACTGTAATCGATGGTGTAGATCTTCTTTTTTTAATTTTTATAAAAAATTTCTCCGATTATCATGATGGCTCCATTTATATATATAATAGATTCACTCAAATTCAAAATGCACAAAATAAACACAAAAACTTCCAAAAAATAGAACTAATGCATTCAAAACAGTTGATGTCAAAAGTTCTTTTGGCTATATCCCACTTGGGCAATACTCTGAATAGGCCATGGCAGCCCCGGGTTGCGCCATGCGCCCATGCCCTTGCCTGTGCTATGGCTATTCGGACCCGTGTCACGCTGAGGCTGTGCTCTCGCATAGTCGCATGCACAGGGCCGTGCGGTGCTGTGCCAAGGCCATGTGCCCGCATGGTTTTTTTGTCAAAAACCCCTAATTTTTATTTTTAAAAAATGTGCTATTTGGCGGTTAACCGCTAGAATTTTCAGTAAACTGGACCAAATTCGCTAGCTGATTTTTTCATATGAACAATAGTTTGGCCTTTTTAGCGGTTTTAGTTAGTTTTTTCTAAATCCAAGAACGCTAGCTTTTCAGTTAGATATATAATGAAGAGTGATCGGAATTGACTCAAAAAGGACACAGAGTAGGGGCTGTCCGGGAAATTAATCTTTTCAGCTTAAATTAAAATTAAAAGTTACAGTGAAAATTTATCATTTTTCACAAGTAAAATGCTACAGCACTTTGTAACTATTTTTTAAAAAACTTTTAGTGATTGTTCTTAAAGTTATCAAAATACTTTTTATAAATTTTTGTCTCTGCGAGCTTCCTGTCTAGAGTTTAGACTTTTTCCGCACCGGGAGATGACCATTATTTTTCGTCGTCTGATCCTTTCAATGAAATGTATCTGCACTCGTTAAATATACAATATTTTCCTAGATTCATTAATTAAACAGAGTCGTGGTGGTCCGTGGAGGCTGGTGAGATTAGGTGAGGTGTCAAATCCCTGATGTCAGTGGACGGCAAGTTGTGTGTGACGACAACACTACGTATCCTTTGGACCTTCGTTTGATAGCTTTGCATGCCTATCGTTGTTGTCTGAACCATTTGCTTGTAGGCACCACTTCAACTTCAAAAGTTTGTTACCGAAGAAGACCGGCGCCAGTGCCACAGCCGTGCAGCCATGGCTACCAAAGATGAGCAGCGGCCACTGCACATCCTCTTCTTCCCGTATATCGCGCCTGGCCACCTCATTCCGATCGCTGGCATGGCCGCGCTCTTCAGAGTGTGTTTGGTTGATTGAACCTCGATCATTCGGGATGAGTTTTAGGATAGGTTTAATCCATGGTGGATGAGTCAATGCTACAGAGTTTGTTTGGTTTCTCTAGCACCAACTTGTCCCAGCTGGCGTTTGGAAGGTGCGTTGGATGGTGAGGTCCATCATGCGTTCTGTCAGAGCACACGTACGTACCTATAAGTGCAGACTGTACGTGCAGCTTGATTATGAAATTACACGTACGTACCTATAGACAGCACTAAAGTTAAATCCAAACACATGCAGCTTAATTATGCAGCCCCCAAACACATGCAAAAGGCATCAGTACATACTACAAATTATGATATTACACGTCTGCAGATTACAATAGGAAAACATGCAAGATTCAAAACATCTAGAAAATTAAATAATAAGACAAAGTAATTATCTCCAGCCTGTAGCAAGCAACATCATCACATAATTAATCTAAAGCAGAGATTAGTATTTCACAACACTCATGTCACTTAACACCAGATAGCAAATATTTCTTAACCACCAGATCGCAAATATTTCACACCACTCATGTCACCTAACCACCGGGTCATAATCAAAACTCACTTTTGTCAATTGCTTTCACCATTATGCAAGAATAAAAATAGTTGTTAACATTTAACAATTGCAACATAGATGTAAATGCTTGCTCTGTATATAACCTTTGGTATTGATATACCATGCAAAAAAAATCTAAATTACAATTAGACGACAAGTTTCTGGTTTTCAACAACAAAAGACTGACGTTCCAGTGTTCTACCTTTGCATTTGAAAGAAGAGAACACACCAACGTAGAAAGCACATTGATGGTGATTTAAAATTTAACATCCTTTTATGTATTGTTCACTTTTGCTTTTCTGGAATGGCAGAAATTTAGTTTTTATACATTTTCCAATATAGGCAAGGACTTCATGAAACTAATAGAGTTGATGTCATCCATTAATGTGCCAAACAACAAATTTGAACACATAAGAGGTAAATAGTTCACGGCACCAACATATAGCTAACAACATATTTCCTAAACTTAATTGCAGTATTAGCTTTTTCTAAATTTATTAATTCTGATTGTTACCATTTTGCAACCATCACCATTTAAATGATAGCACGAACAAGAGGCAATAAAACTTACCAGCTTATGGATGCTCACTAAAAAACTTTGCCGCCATCACCATTTTGCTTGACAGGGGCACCATCATGAATGATCTGGCTTTGCTTGGGTTATCACAGAGGTACTGCAGCTAGTTGAGAAGGTCCACTTCTTCAAATTCAGCAACGCAGACACATGATCCCACAAGTCATCGAGCACTTGAACTTTTGCCGTCTTCTCAATCGCATCGGCCAGTTTTCCTAGGTTTGTCGGTTATAGTTTGCAACAAAGAGTCATCTTGTTGCACACGTTGCCTCTTGTGTTGCTTGGGGGGCTTACTGCGAGAGGATTCACCTACAAAATTTAAGAAGCGACATTGCCTCACACTAATCCAAGACTCAAAATTGTGTGAAACAGCATTGCCAAATTTCGAATTCAAGACTCAAAACTTGTTTAAAACAGCAAGCACCTGTAGATGTGTTTCGGGTTGTGTTACTGGTCTCATCTTTAGTCAAATTGCCTCCCATTTGATTGTTGTTTCCTGGAGTCTCAAGCTCTTCCATAGCATTAGATGCCAGAACATCCGAAGATGATTTGGCATAATCACCGGTCGCCATGCCACCAGAGAATATTGTCGCCATCTCATCATACAACTCAAGAGGAGTGTTGAGAAAATTGGCATCTTTCTTATGCATCTAAAAGAAAATGTTTCTTTCAGGGACATAAAGTCCATTCTCACGTTGCAAGGCATTGTTCAAAACCAAGGCATCATGTGCCGAACCTTTCCAACCAGCCAAGACATAAGTGAACTTGAGATCAAAATCTACAGCAGTTAGGATTTTTTTGGTAGTGAAGAGGTTTTTTCCTCGACATGCTTGTTCCATCATCTTAGACACAGAGGCTCTAATGTGGGTCCCATCAATCGCACCAATACAATTCTAATGTAGTCAAACGAAAAGAAAAGTATTGTTGGTCACTAAACATTGGAAAAGACAATAGATAGAATTATTTATTAATTGATTTTTACCTCAAACCAAGGAACCATCTATGGCTTGATGATATCTTCGTCGGGGTCTCCAAAGATGGTGGCCTAATGACATCATCACGAAGTTCACCTATAGCGTGCAAAACTTTGGAGAAATACCGGCGGACAGTTTCACCCGACCTACTGAAGTTAAATCCAACCACACGGTTCCTCTCATTGTGTCCAACTGTATGAAGAAACATGGAAACTTGTTCCTCAACGGTGACATGCCAAGTATCCCTAAGCAATCCCCTTGTGCGTAAAGTATCGCACAAATTGAAAAAGGAAGCTCGCCTCAACCTACACATTCTCATGCAGTCGACATCACTTCTATGGTAAATACCTTTTAGATAGTGCTTCCTTACTATGTTTCTAGATATAAGTGGACCATACTCCACCCTTACAAATGTAGTTCATAGCAGTGACAATGTGATGCAAACTAAGCTAAGATGATTCATTCTTTCCATGAAGGCTAATGCCTATTCCCAATTCAAAATAAATACAAATGCAAACATGGTCCACTCCAGATCAGGCAAAAGTACCAATAAATATCGAGGATGGCTTGTTCAGAATGGCATATCCTATTGTATAGTCTAGACTTGTTGATTTCAAAGGACGAATTAAAGAAACAACTTGAATTGATTTTATATAACAAATACTACGTACTATCATATAGCGGAAAAATCAATTCACTTACTAGAGGATACCAAATAGATCTGTTCAAGCAATTCAAGCTGAAAAGAACAAGATGAAAGACGGCTTTTGCTATCGGATCGAGATCAGGCCACAAATAATACAGTACTCCTACGATCTTTTGCAAGAAATCTTACCATCTTCTTAGTACATCTTGACCAAGAACCTGGTTGTGGCTTTGGAAGGAAGAAGCTGGGGAGATCTGGCGCTGGGAAGGAAGGGGGAAGGGGCGGCGTCGGGATGGGAAGGATCTGGTGCAAGGGGAGAGGAGGGTGGTGGCGCAGGTGAAGAGGAGGGCGGCGGTGCAGGGGAAGAGGAGGGCAGCGGTGCGGGGAGGAGGCTCGTGGGGAGAGGTAGCGGCGTAGGGGTGAGGAGGCGCGTGGGGAGAATCGGCGACAGCCCAGGGCGATGCGCCCATGGCGGCGGCGGCTAGAGAGGAGAAGGCGCGTGGAGTGAGGGTGTGAGGCAGTCCAGCACGAGCTAATCTCTCCTCTCTGTATCGGATGGAGCGGACCATGAGGGTATGCTAGGGATGTATCAATCCAACCAAGATGGAATCATGCCACTTATGCCAACCAAACAAAAAACGTCCCCGTGCTGGACCGGACCATCCGGGTCCAGGAAACCAAACACACCCTAGCCGCTCGCGGCATCAAGTGCACCATCCTCACCACCCCTGTCAACGCCGCCGTCATCCGCTCAGCTGTTGACCGTGCCAACGACGCTTCCCGTGGCACGGGTGCCCCGGTGATAGATATCTCACCCTTCCCCTTCCCCGACATCGGCCTCCCGTAGGGCTCTTTCGGCAATTTCGGCACCTCGTCGATATTCAAGTTGAGAATATCTCAGCATCTCTCTAAACGATGCTAAGAAAATACTGACACTCCACTTATTTAAGCTGAGAAAAATTCCGGCAATTCCCTGATGACTGCGCTTTGAAACTTTAAGCGCTTCGCCCAACGCGGTCATCAAAAAGTAAGACAAGGCCTGACTCAAAAGGAAAAAAAAAGGTATGACCAAAGGAAAAAAGATACGGCTGAAACCAAAAAAAGAGAGAGAAAACCCCAAAAAAAAAAGGGGGCCGGACCAAACAAAAAAAATGAAAGAAAAAGAGGAAGAAAGTACGGCTGCCAAAAGCCAAAAAAAGGGAAGGAAAAAGTGCAGCCGATCAAAGATAAAAAAAAAAAAAGGAGAGAGAGCATCATGCATGCACCACACACTATGCAAAACTCTCCCACGCACGCCACCCTCACATGCACTCATGCATGCATACACACGCTGCATAGCTCACTCACACTGCCCAAGGCATGCACTTTTGCATTCGCATATGCTCACGCATAGGGGTGTAAACGAAGCGGATAATTTCCGACCGACCAACCGACCGAATCAGTTTGGACAGTGATTTGAATAATTATACGGATATCCGGCTGTTTTTTACGGATATGGATACGGATATAGATACTGGGTGCTGGATACGGATACGGATACGGATAATGCGGATATTATTCGACGGATAATATCCGAAGAAAAATATGGATAATATCCGATGGATATTATCCGAATCCATTCTAGGGGCTATGGTGCCTTCCAGCCTACCGGGCGGCCCACAAGAGTCCAACAAACCACGATACTCTCCAGGTCAGGCCACTGCACTAATCACCAGCCCACCAACACCAATAACATGAACAAAAACTCAAGAAGCAAGACTGATGTGTGTGATCCTTGTTCTGCCATATTAATCTGATATTACTACATGCTTTCAAAATTATTTTCTTAAACTTAATTAGCAGCACGCAGTGGGTAGCGCTATACTGCTATATTTCTTCATTGGTGAAATTGTTCATTCCAAGACATATATTGATTCTTTTTTCTAGCATGTGTTTTCGAATAAGCGTATTTTCCGAAGAAATATCCGTTCTGACCAATATCCGATCTTATATTATCCGTATTCGTATCCGACACTATCCGTATTCGTATCCGACACTATCCGTGTCCGTATCCATATCCGGCATTATCCGTATCCGATCCATATCCAAAAAAAAAATATGAATACAGATACAATATTAGTGTTATCCGACCGTATCCGATCCGTTTACATCCTGCTCACGCATTCGCACGTACACTTTTGCATGCAAAAACGCACTGCCCAGCAGCACTCGTGTCATCCATGCTGTCTTGTTTGTTCTCACGCTATTCCACACAGTGCATACTCAGTCATACATTTGAAGCGCAAGACATCATTATATATTATTTAAAGATGGCAAGTCTCTCCAACAGTTACATGATTAATCAAGCCAAAAAAACAGCGAAAAAATTACAAAAGATCGACAAACCCAAGGCCAATCTTATAGAACAAGATCATTAGATTTCAGGAAAGACGCTGTACTACAAGGAAACGCCAAAATGACTACTTCATCGGGAGGCCAGGAATCATGCTTTTCACGCTCTGCTGTGGCCTATGACATATAAGCTTCTACGATTGATATACGGCAACCTAGCTCATCAGTCCTGCCAATAAAATCCTTGAAGTCAACATCGCAGCCATCGAGCTTCTTCATAACGACTCGTTGTTTTAGCACAATCTTCTTCTTTAGCACGGCCGAGCGAATTTTTCGTTCCCACACAGGCAAAAAATTATAGTGCGAACATTCTTAAAGCTATCAAAATACTTTTTATAAATTTTTGGTTTCTGCGAGCTTCCTATCCACAGTTTAGACTTTTTTCGCGCCGGGAGATGACCATCATTTTTCGTCGTCTGATCCTTTAAATAAAATGTACCTGCACTCGTTAAATATACAATATTTCCTGGATTCATTAATTAAACAGAGTCGTGCTGATAGAGCATCCACACCAGAAACTCTATCTCTATTTTTTCTCTTCTACTCTATTTTCTCTCTCTATTACTCTAAAATTCCTTCACCCTTTACACTACACCCTAAAAGATTTCTTCCCTCTACCAGAAACTCTATCTCTAAAACTCTATTTTCATACTACTACAGAGTTTCTGCTACGGATGCTCGTACGGATGCTCGTACGTGGAGGCTGGTGAGATTAGGTGAGGTGTCAAATCCCTGATGTCAGTGGACGGCTATCTGTGAGTGACGGCAACACTATGTATCCTTTGGACCTTATAGTTTGATAGCTTTGCATGCCCATCGTTGTTGTCTGAACCATTTGCCTGTAGACTTCAACTTCAAAAGTTTGTTACCCAAGAAGACCGGCGGTGCCACAGCCGTGCAGCCATGGCTACCAAAGATGAGCAGCGGCCACTGCACATCCTCTTCTTCCCGTTTATCGCGCCTGGCCACCTCATTCCGATCGCTGGCATGGCCGCGCTCTTAGCCGCTCGCGGCGTCAAGTGCACCATCCTCACCACCCCTGTCAACGCCGCCGTCATCCGCTCAGCTGTTGACCGTGCCAACGTCGACGCTTCCCGTGGCACGGGCGCCCCGGTGATAGATATCTCGCTCTTCCCCTTCCCCGACGTCGGCCTCCCGCAGGGCGTCGAGAGCGTTTCCGGCCTTTCGTCCATGGCCGACAACGGCAAGCTCATGGCAGCGCTACGGCGGCTTCGCGAACCATTTGACCGGTTCTTGGCGGAGCACCGCCCCGACGCCGTCGTCGCCGACAGTTTCTTCGAGTGGTCTGCGGAGGCCGCCGCGGGGCACGGCGTCCCGCGGTTGGCGTTCCTCGGCAGCAGCTTGTTCGCCCGGGCATGTACCGACAGCTTGCTGCACAACGACCCGGCAGAGTCCTCCCCCGACGACGACCCAGACGCCGTGGTGTCCCTGCCGGGGCTGCCGCACCGTGTCGCGACGAAGCGGAGCCAAACGATGGACTCCAGGAGGCACCCGGACATGTGGGCGTACTACCAGGGCGTGAATACCGCGGACCAGATGAGCTACGGCGAAGTGTTCAACAGCTTCCAGGAGCTGGAGCCGGACTACGTCGAGCACTACCGCACGACGCTCCGCCGCCGCGCGTGGCTCGTCGGGCCGGTTACACTGGCGGCCAGAAAAGACGCGGCGGTGAGAGGCACCAAGGCGCTCCCGCCGGACGCGGAAGGTTGCCTCGAGTGGCTCGACGCGAAGCCGGCCGGCTCAGTGGTGTACGTCTCCTTCGGCACTCTAACCCACTTCTCGGCGGCGGAGCTGCGGGAGATCGCGCGAGGCCTGATGTTCTCTGGCAAGAACTTTGTGTGGGTCATCAGCCGCGCAGGCACCGACGCATCGCAGTGGATGCCCGACGGCTTCGCTGAGCTGATGGCGCGCGGGGAGAGCGCGCTCGTCATTCGGGGCTGGGCGCCGCAGGTGCTCATCCTGAACCACCCTGCCATCGGCGGGTTCGTCACGCACTGCGGGTGGAACTCGATGCTGGAGGCCGTGAGCGCCGGCGTGCCGCTGGTGACGTGGCCCCGGTACGCCGACCAGTTCTACAACGAGAAGCTCATCGTGGAGCTGCTCAAACTCGGGGTTGGCGTTGGCTCCGGCGAGTTCGCGTCTATGTGGGAGGCCCGCCGGCAGGTGATCAGCGGCGAGGTGATCGCGGAAGCGATTGGGACAGTGATGGGTGATGGCATGGAGGGCGAGGCGATACGGAAGAAAGCTAAGGAGCTGGCTGAAAAGGCCAGGAGCGCTGTAGAGAAGGGAGGCTCTTCGGACGACGACGTCGGACGGCTGATGGACGAGTTGATGGCTCGCCGACACTCAGTCAAATGACTGAGGCGGCAGTGGGAGTGACGGCTAGCTGCTGGATGTTAGTGCGAGTTAAACCAATCTCTAACTATTTTCCCTCCGTTCATTCTCTTTTCCCCTCTCTACACTATATTCTTTCTTTTTATTTTTTATCTCCAACTATTTTCCCTCAGTTCATTCTCTTATCCCCTCCCTACACTATATTCTTTCTTTTTATTTTTTATCATCTTCAACAGCATCTTTAAAAAAAAACGATACAGAGAAAAGAGAGAGAATATCCTTCTAAAAGGAAAAAAAGAATTCCTTTCAAAAAGATGATGAAAGAAATATATTAAAATGTTAAAGAAAACGAGTTTCCCTCCATGAAGAAAACAGAAACAGAAAAGGAATACAATTGGAAATGGTTTGAAACGACACTCTAAAAGATTCTTCACAATAAGATTTTTTTTTTCAGAAAAGACATCCTAAAGAGCGAGCCTTTGCCCTCGATCTAGGACACCTTGTTTTGCTCAAACGTAAAGTTTTGGTAAAATATACTTTGAAAAGTTGTGGGCCTTTTATATGAGATTTAGGGAGGCCATAAAAATTATTAAAATTGGTTTTGAGAGATCTAAGAAAAAAACACTACAATCTTAAAAAAAAAGGTACAAAACATCAAAGCTTTTATCTTATATAAATAACGAGTATCTCGATGTAGATTATAATATAATTTTAAGCTGAAAAAGTTTATTTATGAAGAACTATATTTTGGTTTTTGATGCCAATATTCAAACTATATATAATACATTATCGTGGAGCAGTTGGACTCCTATAGCAAGCCAAGCAAGCCTTCTCTGTCCTCTTTGTATCTCCTTTCATTGCCGAAAAAAAATACGGACCACACTGAACCATGGCTCTCGACCTATTTTGGTCTCAAAACTTCAAAACTGGGTATATTTAGTCCTGGAGTATGTAAACCGAACATATATGGTCCTTCGACATGTTAACATAACCATTTTAGAGAGAGGGTTGCTGATATGGCGGATACATGGTGCTGATCACTCTCTCTTTTTCTCTCTCTTCCATCACTCTCCCTCTCGTTTCTCTATCTCCCTTCATTCTTTGGCTCCTTTCCAATTGTGGCCCGTAGCATGCTCCTCACCCTCGCTACCTCCACTACCCTCGTAGCTGATGTGTTGATGCCACCCGTCGTCCTCAATGAAGGAGGGTGTGGAAGGGGAAGGCTGGCATTGGAGAGTTGGCACCGTCGAAGAGGAGAGAAGGGAAGGGGAGGTCACCACCTCTACATGGCGCAGAGCAGCTACCCGTCGTCCTCAACACCACCGTCACGCCCTTTCCAAAATCAAGCGTCACCACTGCAGCCATTTTCTTTACTGACACTGACCACCATGGCTACGCCACTATGGTCCATGGCCCACTTCAGCAAGAGCTTCTTGTGGAGAAAAAGAGCGAGAGGAAGAAGGAGAAGGAGAAGGTCTGCCAGTGGCGTGTGGCCACGATGGTAGCTGGCATGGAGATGCGGCAGCGACTCGAGGCGACGTTATAGACGAATCGGTGTAGAAGGAGGTGTCGGGTGACTTGTAGACAGCGCGCGACCATGGCACTGGAACATGGTGCTAGGGATGGTGGCCACCCGACAGCGATGGAAATGTCAAGGTAGGGCAGCTTGCCCATGCATGTACGCTAGGCATCGCGGCCAAGGAGTTAAGCTAGGGAGAAGGGAGCTGCAGAGGAGAAGCGCTGGAGAGGAGAACGAGGGCAGAGAGGTAGCGAAAACGGGGAGCAGGCCGGGTTGCGGTGCCGGAGTTGGAAAGGAGAGAGAGAGTGTGTAAAGGGAGAGCATGTAGGAAGAAAGAAAAAGGAGAGAAAGAGGGCAAGTGACCAGTGACATGTGCGATGTGCCTGCCATCTCAACGCCATGTCAGCAAACCCCCCTCCCCCCCCCCCCTTCGCCCTCCTTCCCACCACTGCTCTATTGACAAGTTAAAGAACCATATGTATCCGGTTTTCATGCTTCATGAACCAAATATATCTGAATTTGAAGCTAAGGTTTTCATGCTTCTTGAACCAAGTATATCCAATTTTAATGTTTAAGGGACCAAAATGGTTGAGAACTATAGTTCAGCAACCAAAATGGACTAAAACAGTACCATATGGATACGTCTGAAAAAAAAAAAGAGGAGATTAGATACTCAAATTCCTTTTAGAGTATGGACATGCACTATTCCATTCCATTGAACAAGTAATGTGCCGTTGAACGCGTAAATGTACTGTAACCAAATCTAAAAATAAATCCGGGGAGGGTGAAACGAACTAAGGTGTAATGGTGCAACTAGCCACCTTGGAGTAATTTTGTTGTTACCAAAGAATTTAACAGTGATGTACACAATCATTCAGATTGGATTAACGAGCCGACGGCCGTGGACTAATTCACGAGAGGTTTCGGCACTCTCTACGTCTCGTCATTCCGGCCCAACTTTGCGTGGTAGTTTAACTTTGCGTCGGCTTGGTACTTGTGCTTCAAGGTCCAACTCACAAATTCAAACTAGGCTGTGTGCATTGTTCTTTTTTGTTTTTTTGAGAACTGCATTGTTCTTGCTCCTGGCCGAAATGTCTCCGGTCGAAGCGATATAAAACCTTTTCTGATTTCGTGTAGTATACATGGTAACCAATGGTCCATCTATACCTTTAAATCAATAAAAATATTCAAGTTACCTCCATTATTTTGGAGGTCTACAAAATCTCACGGTAATTCTTAGATAAAAATTCTAGAAATATCTACTATATATAAAAACAGGTCCCAATCCTAAAATACTAGAAAATCCCACATTATCCTAAAATAGTAGAAATTCCACGTTAATTGGAGAAAAAAAAGAAAAACTAGACCATCAATTTTTGTGGGCTCAAATTATAACGGTGCAGATATAACGAGATTATAGACATCTAGGGTTTGGACTCTATCACAACAACCTAAAGATCTACACCGATTATTGTGAGCTCAAATTATAATGATGCAGATCTAACAAGATTAAATATAGATATATTAGGTTTGGACTCTATCACAACAACTATGTAGATCTACACCATCGATTATTATGAGCCCAAATTGTAATGATACAGATCTAACGAAATTAAATATAGACATCTAGTGTTTGGACTCTTATCACAATAGCCCTATATAAAGGGACCGTTATGGTCTGTTGGCACCTTATGGCAAAGACCTCTCAACTGCAATATCTGACGTCATGCAACGAAGGAGATGTGCTCCTGCACGTACGTGTGCGTCCTGCGCTGCCCGGCTCAGATGTGGCGCACGGTGAAGGCGGACAGCAGCTTCTCCCAGGAGACGAACATGCACTACTAGCTACGACTACTTGCTACATGTCCAGAGTCTTTGTAGTACATAACCCGGCCGCCGCCCGCTCGCGGACGCGACAAGGAATTCATGATGAGTCCAGGAAGAGTTACGCCGCCGAATTCGAGCCCCCTGCACGCTGCCGTCGCCCTTCACCGGCGGAGGCGGCCAAACAAATGGCGCAGAGAGAGGCAGGGAGCAGCAGGCGCGCAAGCGCAACAGAATTCAACAGACAGAGAATAGCATTAGCGTCTGCTTCATTATTATCCATCTATCATCGATCGCCACTAACACCAACATACGCCTGAAAAAGTAAAGCAAATAACAGAGAGATTAAGAGAAGAGCAGGCAGGTGAATGGATCGTCATGGAATTATATATATAGAGAGAAGAGTGCCAATTTACTAATTGAGAATTCTTCGTTAAATCAAGAAATTCTACAACAATTATTGGTTGGGACCTAATATATTAGCTAAGTACTCTCTCTAAAAAGAGAAGATCTAAGCTATGGATCAAGTGGAGGCCAGTTTATAATGGTGTATATCTAACGTGATTAAATATAAACATTTAGGGTTTAGACTCTGTTACAGTAACCCTGTATAAATGGACCCTTTACGGTCTAATCACAGCCTACGGCAAGGCCACGGTGGGTCCGACAATCGAAATCAAATCAAAGGCAAGCAAAAAGCAAACCATCGCATGACGCTACCCCTCGACTACGACATGGCATTGTGCAAGAAAAAAGATTCATGAGTTGGAAAGCATGACAATCAAACGGAAGAGAAAGGTTAATATATTTATTTTTAATTTTCAATTTCTTACGCTCAGGTACAAGTGAAACGGATCCACCATGCTCTAAATTTCCATATTAGTCTAAGAAAAAAGAGAACAATATATACTATCAATTATAGTGGATCTATATTATATTATAATAATAGTGCAATATCATTAGATCTAACGAGATTAAATATAGACATCTAGGGTTTAGACTCTGTCACAACAACCCTATATAAAGTGACCTTTATGGTACAATGGCAACTTACAGCGAAAGCCCCTCACACTACTAGAGAACTTACCTTAGTACCGGTTGGAAACTGGCTTTAGTACCGGTTTTTGAACCGGTACAAGCCATTCGGAGCATCAGTCCCGGTTCCCTGACCCGGTACTGATAGTACTGGGAAATGTTTAAAAATGTCGAGGATGTATGGGAGAAGCGGGACTCGCCTCACCCTTCTAACCAACCCACCCACCATTGCGTACTAATATAGATAAAATATGCATTCATTTTGAATTTTCCTAAAACGAGGCATCAGTACCAGTTCGTAACACGAACCGGTACTAATGAGAGGGCATCAATACCGGTTCGTGTTACGAACCGGGACTAATTTACCCAGTGCCTTCGATACTGGTTCGTATCACGAACCAGGACTAATCTTGAGACATCGATGCGGTTCGTGGCTCTAACCGACTCTTCGCTCTATACCCATGAACCGTGCGATGCTACTATCAAGATCTTGTGCGGTATGAAAGATATCAGTTTTCTAGTAGTGTCAACTGCTATCTCACGTCGTGCAAGGAACGAGACGTGCTCCTGCACGTACGTGTGCGTCCCGCGCTACCCGGCTCTGGTGCGGCGCACGGCCGGCCAAGGCGGACAGCGGCTTCTCGCGGGAGACGAACAATATGCACTACTAGCTACGACTACATGCTGCATGTCCCGAGTCTATCATTATCTGGTTGATTTAACAAATGAGATATGATGAGGTTTTATATAAAGAACCACCTTCCCCAATAATTAACTGAATGGAACGTCACAAAGGAGACGTCTGGTATTTGCTGTAGATCGAAATGCTCCGAAGACTAGATATCCAGAAAGTAGAAGACTCCGAGACGGTGAGAAGCAACCAATAGGAGCATAGCGAGGAGATGTGTGCCCAATCAATGCGAGCATAGCGAGGAGACATGTGTCTATCGTTGCTCTATAATTGACGAAGAAAAAGTAGTACAGAATGGAAAAAATGCACAAGTTTTAAAGCATGGTAGTCACAAGTAAATAAAAAAGACTAATCTATTTTCCTATTTCTGATTCCTCTGATGCTAAGGTGTGGAAGAGCCGTTACACTCTATATTCTAATACTAATCAAAGGAAAAAGGAGAAAAGGCAGTTTAAAAAGGAAATATGCACGAGTTACAAAGCATGACGGTCAAAAGTAATAAAAAGATTAATCTATTTTTCTATTTTTCAATTCCTCTCATACTAAGGTGTGATAGAGTCACCACGCTCTATATTTCAATATTAGTCAGAGAAAAATATACATCATTAATTATAGTGGGTATATATTATAATGGTTTAGATTTTAACTATGTTTTAATTGAACCTAACATGTTGGACAGTATGTAATCTAACTACAAACTAAAAAAATGTAGCCGCAGGTTACCGTGCTAATTATCAATAATCTAGAAAAAAAAAAGAGAGGATATACGCCACTTATTTTGGTCAAAATATGTTATAGTGGTACATATTAGTTATTTATAAATATTAGCCATCACAATTGTTTATCAAATGCAACTACATTTTCAAAGGCGATAATGTTATGTAACCAACTAAATTGTGCGGGCGGGAAGTTCAACTTCTTCGATGTAAAAGCAATTGCCAAATTCATTTGCTACTTCTTTTACATTTTAGGTCTTTGGCCTGTGGTGTTTACTTTGCTCACACAAGTCTTAGGCAACTTTTTTTTAAAAAAAAATTTGTCTGGAAGCTCTAGTATTCATTAAAGGAGGGGAGTAAACACTTTGTGTTCGAGTCCGGTGGATAGGATGATCCACGGCATCCTCTACTAACCTAGCAAACATTCGGTCCTCAAGTCTTAGGCAACTTCGTAATTAAAAAAGAAATAATCCAAACTCCTCAATGTTGTCATGTTTGCGGTGTTCATAAACCATGACAGCGTTGGCCATATTGTATAACCACAAGTCATGTGCATAATTATTAAGTGCGATGAATGCAAACGCAATATGTTTGGACAGCCTGACTTTCCCTTGCCTTGCATTCTTGCCCTGTTTTTAGTGAGTGTGCGCTATAGACCGTTTAATCACAACTAGAGATTAAATGGACGCTTGAGATTGCCCCTTGGTGAGTCAAGGGGCAATTCACATTAAACAGACAGACATGGACCAATCCAACGCCATCCATCTCATCTCATCCCACGATCACAAAGCCAAAGCATGTCTATCTCAGCGTTCAACCCTAACCATGCTCCAGACAGATAGCCGGGGAAAAGGACTTCAGGATGATGGATGGATGGCCCTGGACTCAGTCTCAAGTGTGCCTGTCACCTACTGACCTGACCTACAAGGCATGTCTTCTTTTTTTCCATTGGGGATGCGCACATTTTCTGCTACTGATAGTAGCGATCCTGGATGCTGCCACATTGCAGTTTTTCTTCTTCTTTGCGTTGCGGCTGGAGCCCCCGCGCGGCCAGGCTGACGAAAAGACGGGGGAATGCATGGAGCAGACTGCGGAGACGACGACCATGGCAGCCCACGGCCGGCGGGGAGAAGGCTCGGGGAGTCAACACCCGATCGGCAAAGAAAATGAAGTTCGGTACCGTGTCACTCTCGACAAGGAAACGCTGCCTCCCAGAAACAGCTGAGCATGGCACGCCTATCATTCATTACCCATTAATTAAAAGACACTGGACTTGGACCAAAGAGCAGCGCTACGCGTACGTATGGAAGGGTTTCTTCGAAGAAATTTGCACATAATACTCACTGATAAGTGGGTAGCTAGCAATGAGTGCCATGTACTGGGCCTACTGGCACGAGTCAGGAACCGAGGTATTTTCACCGATCGCCCTCGCTCCGTGGTCGAGTTCTTTCGCATTTCTCGTATTGTTTTCGTGGATTAGCATCTTGATGTTCTTTGATGGGCATAAAGAAATCGGCTTGGTAGAAACCATGCAGCAGGGTGCTTAGGGAAATGCTTAGGAAAGAAAGCCGGTTTTTCTTTTTCTATGGGCAGATAATCAGAGATACTTGCAGGAGAGAAGAAGTGTTTAAGTGAGCATAGGGAGAGTGTTTAACTGAGCATCTATGGGTGTGTTTGGTTGTTAGTATGAAATTTCAGTAGGGCTTGTATGAGTGGAGCCAGAAATTTGAGTGGATCTGAAAGTGATGTTGTTTGGTTGGTTGTACGAGGTTAGACAGGATGTGTAGAGATGTTGTTTGGTTGTCTGCACTAGAAGGAAAATTGGATGGACAAATTCAATATTATAGGGATGGACAAATTGAAAAAACAAATACTAGAAAATCAATAAATTCAAAAATAAAAATAAAAATACAAAAAACCAAATACTAGAAAATCAATAAAATTGAAAACAAAAATAAAAATTCAAAAAAATCTGAAATTTTTTTAATACCTTGTACTTGAATCTACGGTTCCAATCTTTTTTGTTTCATTGAATTTGAATTTTTTTTGAATTTTAAATCATTTTTGAAAGGTTGAAAAGTTGTGTACAGTATCTATTCTATTAGCAGCGTTGTGTACAGTATCTGTTAGTGTGCGTTGCGGCCGGCGCGAGCCTGGCTCCGCGGAAACGGCCGCCCGCGCCGTTTTCCGCGGGCCAGGCTCCGAGATACTGTTTGCATCTATGGATGCAGGCTCCGAGTAGTGAACGGGCAACCAAACACACGTTTATCTGGCTCACACGAGCCCGGCTGAGCACAAACGGGCAACCAAACACACCCTATGTGTAGACAGATGCATAGAGGATTTAGTCACCTATATAAGGTCATGTACAGTGTAAGGTGGTTATGCACAAATGCTTAAAGAGAGAGCATGCCACATCACTTACAACCTTCTCTAAGCACCTACATAGGTGCTTAGTTAAGCACTTTTCCTCTCCTACCAGCACCTTTCTAAGCATCTATCCATCCTACGTGGCAAAGCAAAAACGGTTCTCTTTCCTAAGCATCTCTCTAAGCATCCTGCATTATACATGGCATAAGCTTCCTTGCATTAAAAGAGAGATTTTTTACATAAATACTTAGTGACGTTGCGTGCTCTCCCTTAAAACAATTATGCATAAGCACATTACATGGTACATGATTAGAGTCAGAGGGCTTACCCTTGGTCAATATCAACTTTAAAGGAAGCTAGAACTGAGCGCGCACGCTGTCACGGGCATGAGGTAATTTTATTCTAACTTTTTTTCTTCCAGTTATGATCGAAGAAAGTGGGTACAACATTGAGCCAATTAGCTAGGCACATCGATCAAGGATAACTCGACATGAGAATCAATCAATCATACTACAAGGTGGAATAGACGAGGAAGTTGGCCTATGGCAACATGCGCGAGTTTGCGCCAGCCTACTTGCCTTTGAATCCCGGACTCGGTTCTGGTAGTAGATGGATATCCACGGTTGATTTACTAATGGATTGGCATAGATCAACCCCTTTGGCACCTTCAAATCTTCAAAACATGTGCGGTTTTCTTAATTGAATTGAGTTTGTGTCAATGGATATTTGGGGACCAAATTTTGTTGAATTTTTTGGTCCCGCAAATACATAACTATCTAGAATTCCAGTTGTGCTAAAAACCGATATAAACCCGCAACTAGATATTGAACATAACAAAAGATGGTGGATCGAAAGTAGCTATCTAGGGACCAAGTATTACAAAATTTAGGTCTTACAAACCCATTTATTTATATTATAGGGCGGCACCTAGGAGGACTCTGGCCAGGAGTTGGTGCACACTCAGGGGTGCGACCAGGCGAGTGGGTCTCAGGCCACCTAGGAAGAAGAGGGGGGACAAAACAAGGTCCCCAAGGCACCCACGGACGCCAGCTCGAGGATCCCCATCAAGATCAATGGGGACAGGTATGTTTTATCGCTTTGCTTCAACCTCGTATTTTTTTTCAATGTAAAATTGCTAACATTCTTTCAATCTCTACAGCAATATGTCGACGGTGGATGCCTCGCTGAGGATGCAGTCGGGCTACACGCTGGAGGGACTGGTCCGCCAGTTTTACCATAGCATGGTGAACTTCGGCGACGTCACCAGGCCAGCGTATAGCTGGGATGACTACAAGCTTGCCCCCATGGGGACTCAACCGCCGCAGCCCAGTGCGTTAGAGAGTTCTGGGTAAGTCTGTCTAACCTACTTTACTTTCTGAATTTGTGATCATGACGCTAATCTTCTTGGTTTGTAAAATCTCAGCTCAGGTACCGTCCCTAGGCGGGGTTAAGGAGGCAAAATTCGAGCCTGTCCTAGACAGGAACGCGAAGCAGAAAGTCCAGGACCTGATGTCCGGCGCTCGTGTCATGGCGGTCGAGGAGTACCACAGGTAAGCGACCATCCCTATAATCCTTGTAAAATGGTATTTACTATTTCTAAAACTGTGAACTATTCCAACATTTTAGGAGAGAGCACGGAGAACGGATCACCACCTCCGAGGCCCATGGGATCTACCTCGACGCGGCCGACTACGCTGAGGTGCCTCCTGAGTAGGCCACGAACCACCCAGAGGCATGGAGGGCTCTTGGCGACAAGTGGGCCAGCCAGGAGTTCCGGGACAAGTCCGTGAAAGCCAAGCATAATTGGGCCTCCAAGGACTACAAGAAGAGCATGGGGAAGTGGTCCATTCCTCAGTTGGCCAAGAAGCTGGCAAGCTCTGATTTTTCCTTTACTTTTTATTTTTTGGCTAGCTAACTTATATTTCTCTTCTTGCAGAAGCTAAAGACAAGGTCACACCCCAGCGCGTTTGAGCTGTGGAAGCGAACCCACATACCAAAGGCCAACCCGACACCCAGCCCGAGATGGACCTTTTCGCGCAAGAGAAGATGGTAAGTGCTAAACAAAACTTTCACCATTGACATATTTGTAGTTTTGTTTAGTCTAACTCAAAAAATGCAGGAACGCTACCCGGAGGCCTACACTCAGATCACCAGCCCCCCTCGACCCACTAGTGATCCACCAGCACATGTAGGGCAAGCGCACGAGAGACTGGCGATCGGAGGGGACCACCTCAGGTGAGCTAATTACTATGTACCATGTCAATTTTTTGAAAACATTGATTTTGTAAACTAATCACGGTCCTTAATTGTAGGTCAGAGTCTTACATGCCCGAGGTTCGGGCCTCTCAGAGCGCCACTGAGAGTCGGCGCGAGTTCAAGGCCCACATCCTAAGGGAGAGGGGGGCAAG
Source organism: Olyra latifolia (assembly GCA_036346145.1). Classification (NCBI taxonomy): domain Eukaryota; kingdom Viridiplantae; phylum Streptophyta; class Magnoliopsida; order Poales; family Poaceae; genus Olyra; species Olyra latifolia. Next base: position 33,184,304 of record CM070523.1, read on the forward strand.
GGAGGAGGCAGAGGGAGGAGGAGAGGGAGCCGGAGAGGAGGGAGCGCCAATAGATGATGGTGGCGTTCCAGACGAGCCTCAAGTCTGCGGATAAGGACCGGCGGCTGGAGCGCGAGGAGTTTAACTCTAGGCTCCTAGCTTTGGAGGCAGCGGCAAGACTTGGCGGGGTAAAACACTATCCACCTCATTTCTTTTCTTTCAAATTGATATGTCTTTAACTAATGCGTCGCGAATGTGTAACCCTCATCGAGCAGTTATAGGGGTCGTCCCCCCTCTCCTCCGAGTGCTGGGTCTAGATCGGTGGCTCCAACTCCGGCTCTGTGCGATGATGCCCAGGACGAAGACGACGGGTTTGGGAGCCAGCCGATGGACCTGGTGTCATATTTGTTTCACTTCGACCCGCCGCCCTGTCCTTGAGTGGTACCGTGGATGTGACATATGAGACTTGTGTAATATATCACATAATTTTAGTTCAAATTGTGTTTTTGGTTTTGAAACTGTGAATGTTATATATATTATATGATTCTGGTTTGAAATTGTCCTTGTGGATGCATTTGTGTGAGATGTGGGGATGATGATATATACGTGGGGTGTTTTGGTTATTCAGGTGCAGCTGCTACTGCTGGGGTTGTAGCAGCTGGTAAATTGGGATTTTTTAAGCCATTTGCGTGGCTCTTTTTTTTTTGCTGAAAGTCAAGTACTCTCTCGACGGCCAAGTCTAAGCCGTCGAGAAAGGGCGTAGGTTCCAGGGAACAATCGGGAGGCAAGCACTCTCGACGGCTTCCCTCTAGCCGTCAAGAGAGGTCAAGATGGCCACATGGCCCAAAGGCGCTCTCTCGATGGTCATCAAGCCGTCAAGAGATGGTAAGATGGCCACGTGGCCCGAGCTGGACGTCACCACTCTTGATGGCCAGGTGGCCGTCGAGAAAGGTAAAGCCGGAGGCATGAACCGGCCAAACGGCCGTTAGCCCAACTTACTTGATAGCACATTGTCTAGCCGTTGAGAGAAGTTTTCTTAACGGCTCAGTCGTCGAGAGAAGCCATCTCTCTCGACCGGGCTGTCCCGACGGCCATTTCTCGATGGCCGACCGTCGAGAGAACGTACTATCGATAATTTCACGGCCTTTCTCGATGGTTTCAGTCGTCGAGAAATCACGCGTTTCCTGTAGTGCTACCTGTCTGTCCTCAGTGTTGTGGATCCAAACATTCCAGGTGCAAGTGAGCGGTGCGATCCTAGTGTAGCAAAACTCCTCTATCAAATCTTACATATTGAGCTAGGGCCATATCATCGCGAGAAAGGTTAGGTACACACTATCGGACCCCTTCAGTGTCACCTTGGGCGCATTAATAGCCTCAACAGGGCCAAGCATAGTGTGCAGACCCTAGTCTGCCGCATCCATGTAGTGGTAATACCAATGTCACATCCAATCGCCCTGCCACTTGTGCTTCACAGTAGGGGCTGGCACGCAACGCATTAGAGGGGACCATAGTTGGAAATAAAGGTTATCGTACACCTATGTGTCGTGGATGTAGGCGAATATGCCTGACAATGGCACAACCCCCTTGGTGCACAAAGCCTACTCAAACACGGCAATGTGAACAATCGTGTTGTGCTTCAGTTTCCTCAACTATGTGTAATACGTCTCTAGGATCCCGACGAGTAGTGGCATGACGGGCAACCGTAGCCCAGTGTCGAGAAAGGCATATAGGGTCTGTTTGGCTCGTGGCCACCGGAGGCCTTGCCCTCACGCGGCGTGCCCTCGGCCACGGCGCGGGCGTCGGCGCGTTGGCGATCGACGGCGCAAGAATTCCGTGCCCGCGCCCTCGCTCGCTTGCGCGTGGAAAACCGAGGGCGTGCCCTCGCGCGGGCGTCAGCGACGCAGACGTCGGCTGCGATCCAAACCGCCGCCAAAATCAACGGCACGCCGAGCGTTGGAATGGCGAGCTCGGGACGCCATCCAAACACACCCATAAAACCAACGCTTCATCCCCAGCTAGCGACAACGTCATCTCGTCTCTCAAGAGGCACATATCCCCACGGAGAAGGCCATACATGGTTGTCTAAGGATGGTCGGTCCCAACTCCTGCAGGAGAGAGGAACTGGTCTCGTCAACTAATAGCTTGACCATAGTAGTAGTAGCTTATGTGGAAAACAGTCACAGTGGCATGGAGGAAAAAGAACAAAGCAGCGATGCAAGGCTTAACAGTGACAAAGCACAGGAGGAGAGAGCAACGTTGGTGCAAAAAGACCCAAGTAAGTGGCAACGCCCCTCCAAGACCCCTATAAGTATAAGGCACAGGATGGCACCCCACTAGGTCCAATTCGCGCCACCTGCACACTAGGGATAAATCATAACCACACAAATGGCGTCCGAAGACGGACAATTGCCCTGAAAATGCACACCAAGGCACCTTCTCAAAGCGACACAACTATTTAATGTGGTTGTTCAAACAATAATCGTTGGGGAGAATCCCTAGTGGAGGCACGTGTCCCTAGGCATGCGTGCTTACCCCGAGGCTCCACGTGGCCTGAGCACAACACCGGAGGCACCCCACGGGCCAGGGAGAAAATTGAATATATGCCATCACCTAGAGTTGGACTCACCAATATGTCACCCCGTAGATGGCAAACTTTAAAATGCCACCGACAACGTTTGCGCACTTGTTGTTATGCCATTTTGGCCGTTTTAAATCATTTCTTGCCCTTTATCCCTTGAACAACCTTGTGAAAGGACAGATTTTCCCTCTCTTGTCTCCTTTCTCTCTTAGCTCAAAGCGGGCGGTAGCAGTAGCAAAGGTCCGGCGACGAGGTCTACAACGAAGACGGCGACTGGTGGGCAGCGGAGCAGGAAGGGAAGAGGAAGACGGTGGTGACACAACTGTCACAAGGCAGTAGCGGCGACTGTGTGGTGTAGCGCAACGATAGCTAGGGCTCAAGCTTGGGCACGGCTAGGACGTAGCCAAACGGCGGCTGCTAGCGGCGCTAGGGAATCAGTGGAGTGAACCAGCTTGTGGTGGTGCGTGGAGTGGAGCAACAAAGAAAGAGGAGGCAACCGGTCGGTGGAATACCGAGGGAACGCGGTGGCGTGGAGCAGGTTGTGGCGGTAGAGATAAAGCCAAGGGCGACGTCAGTGGGCTAGGGCGACACAGGTGTCGGTGATGGTGGCACGCCCGAGGGAGCTAGACAACACAACGACGATGCACCGGCTAGGGGGCTTGCCGTCTATAAGTTCAAGATAGGCCTTGTGTGTCTTGTGGGATTTTGGTGATTAATGACAAATATATTTAATGGCAAAGCTTTATTAAACAATAAACATGAGTTATTGATTAACCTCTTTTGTGACTAACATGTGTTGTCTTAGTCTCTTTGGTAGAAGGATTTTTAACTATTAAAGGCACGCATCTAATCATTCTATTTGAGGCTAATATTATTTATTGATGTTATTCCTTTAATCTCAAATTTAGGTCCTTGGTGAATGATCCATTTAGAGATATGAAAAGCATATTCTATATAGTATATCTATTGAATGCTTAATTTAGTGCTTGACTCATAATATTTCTTTTATGTATGATAATCTTGTTATGAGACTAATGTGTTTGTTGCTAAGTTTTTCTCTAGTCTCATATTTCTCTAAGAGGAATCATTAAGGTCAACTAAATGGTCTATTCATCCATGTAAGGTATGTATCTTAGTGTCTATTTAGTTGAGACAAACAATTTGATGGTTTACTCCTTTTAATCTCACATATGCAATGTGGATGAATAGTGCAAGATGAGGTATGCAATCTCGATATCCCTTTCATATTTATTATTGCACTCCTCTCATGCTAGTGCATAGTGAGCTCTAAGTAACATAGTGATTACAATTATGCACATTGCTTAATGTCATACCTATTTGTGCATAAATATTCTTTCCAAGCTTAATATGTGCATTGCTCACTTGCCATCTTGTTTTAACCAGAGTTAAACTTCACCTTGCTATAAATTGACTTTGTGCATATATACCTTGTTTTTACATCCTCTCATACACTTAATTTAGTGAAGTTTAATTTAAATTGAATCACAACTTCAATCTACCTTTAAATATAAATTGTACATGTGTAATTCTTGAATATATTCTCACGTGTATTTTTAAGTGAACTTGTGTTCATGAAATTAATTAATTGCCAAGAAATATTGAATTATCTTTTGAACAATCATCTCTCTAGTGCATGTAGATCAAATAAATCTTCATCTTGATGCACTTAGTAGAGACATTTCATGTCAAGTGTTCCATTTATGTTTGAGCCTTATTGTCGAACACTTATTATGCTTAAACCTTTTTCAGAAACTAATAAATCTATCTTCCATTGAGCTTTTGGGACTAATGTCTTTCATGAGTAGTTTGAAGAGAATTGGGTCCTAGGAGTGTGTGTGATAACCAAGGTGTGTTGAAGGATGATGGTCAAGTCAAGATCAATAAGACAGGGGTATCACCAAGAGTTGAGTACTAAGTTAAGATCAATTTGGCGGGATAATCGTCGGGGAGAATGATCAAGTCAAAGTCGATAGGACGGGAGAGTCTCATGAGGTGATCAAGTCGAGGTTGATAAGACGAAGACGTCATCAATCGTGTGGTAAAGGTAATCATGCACAATGCATCAAGAAGTGATGCATGGAGCGTTAAAGTGGACTTAAAGGCGTTGATGTAGGACATCGAGCTTCAAGATGGTGCTCAAGTCCAAGGTATGGCTACTGTAGGCCTAAGGATGTTCCCTAGTCTTTTGTCGATCTTGGTGGTTGGTTGAAAGACCGGGTTTATAGAATAGTCACCGTGCTATTAAGAGAGATCTGGATCGGTGTCGATTGGATTGGTTTCCAGCTCTCAGGTGATGCACACTTACTCCTAAACCCTAGTTGAGCCTAGTGAGGTGTCGGGGTGCCGTAGGAGTGCAATGAGAGTGTCGGAGGTGTTCGGACTTGTAGTTGTCCGAGAGGGAGTGTGCGGCGTGTTTGTGCCGTTGTGGCTCGGTATGCAGTGCCTGTTTCATCCACCGGATTGAGCCTGGTGGTCACGGACTAAGTCCAGTGGAGTGCGTCCTACAGTTGTGTGGGCTGTGTACCGTTCTGTAGTCCACCGATCCGGTAGTGACCAAACTGTGTTCGGTGGGACACGGTACAGTGCACATGGGGGACTGGGGCACAACGGATTGGGTCCGCTAGCCACCGGATCCCTGTTGCTCAATGGGCACCGGACTGAGTCTGGTGAACTCTAGTAGCGAGCGCATATGGGCGCCAGGGCAGCGGACTTTGCCCGCTCGCCACCGGACCCTAGGGTTTTCATAGTCACCGGACTGAGTCCGGTCAAGCCTTCAACGGCTAGTCTGTGCGAGATTTCGAATCCCAACGGCTAGTTTTTAGGGGCTATGCTATTTAAGGAACTGTGAAGAGCTTTAGGGCTAGGTGATTGGTTTTGCTGAGACTTTAGGTGCGTCCCAAAGTGTGAGAAGTGGCCAATAGAGGGAGAGCACCAAAATTGGGTGGATTTGGCGAAACCCTAGTGAGAGGAGTGAGTGACCAAGTGAGTCTTGTGTGCGATCAAGCAGTTTCAGATTTGTTACTCTTGGTGCTTACCTACACCTAGACGGCGTGGGAGGCGTCGTGCGCCGATGATCTTCTGTAGAAGTGTGTGAGAAGGCCGAAGCAAACTATGTGAGTGGCGTTGGTGCTTGCCATCTCCGGAGGGGAGGAACTAGCAACCACCAGTAGAGAAGAGGTGGTTGGCTCGGAGAGGGAGCCGATCCTTGCGAGGATCAAGACTCAACGTGGGTTAGGGGAGACCGGCAAGTCTCCGAGCACCACGGGAAAAAGTCTTCGTGTCACTTGTGTTTTGCCTCTTATGCTCTTATATTCATTGTCATATCCTTGAGCTAGTCTAGCTCTCATGGCAATTATCTTGTGTTTAATTGTATATCTTAATAGCCTAATTGTATCTGGTTTACCTCACTGTAGGATTGCTATCATTGATATATTACTTGTGTTCAAAGAATTTATATTTAGCTTCCACATTTGTTTAAGTTTTGGACACAAGTGTAAAATTGATTAGAAAGTAAAATTTTGAAAAACCCAATCCAACCCCCTTGGGTATCCGATTCCTTGCACCGTTGACTCCAGCCTCCCTCGCTTGGCTCAGGAAAGAAAGGGAGGAGGGGAGGAGGAGACGAGAAAGGCTATGAGAGGGACACGAATTTGTCCTTTCACAAGGTTGGTCAGGAGAAAAAAAGGCAAGAAATGATTTTAAAAGGCCAAATTGTCAAAAAAAACAAGATGACAAACATAGTCAGTAGCATTTTAAAGTTTGTCATCTGCGGGGTAGCATATTAGTGAGTCTAACTCTAGACGATGGCATATATTCAATTTTCTCCGGGCCAGGATCACGCGGAGGTTCTACCAGGCCCGAATGGCCCAGAGATACCTCGAAGGAGCCCTGCGGGGCTAGGATTAGGAGGAGGTCCCCCGACGCCTCGCGTGGCTCGAAGACAACCCCGAAGGTACTCCATTGGGTAATGACCACATGGAGGTCTCCCGAGGCCTTGCGTGGACCGGAGACAACCCTGGAGGCATCCTACGAGGCTAGGATAATGCGGAGGTCCCCCATATAGCCCAGAGGAAGCCTCGTGAACACCTAGGGCCACCGCCCAGGTGACAGCTGTAGGCCGAGAAGCCCTACGCAATGCCAAGAGGAAGTAAGGGTGGTCAAGCGTCCCAACAGGCACAAGACCACCAATCAAAAAGGGAGGATGTTACCATCCAAATGGAAGCAGTCTCGACAAAAGCCTTCAGCATGCCTAGAACAAGGCAAATCGGTAGCTGCAGGGACCAAGACAAACCGGCGGCAGTGCAGAATAGGACAAACCTAACATTGTTGAGTGGAGGCAAAAAGAGTTAAAAGATGTACCTAGCCCCTACTTTTGAGACCAAAATAGGGGCAACAAGGTCCTTTCGTAGTAGAAGACACGCACTAAAGCCCTTTCTTTAGTAGCCTAACCAAGGGCATAGGAGACATTTCTCTAGATAAGACTTCTTGTTCCATTGTGACATTGGTAGCTTTGGAGTATGGTCGAAGGGGCGGGAGAGTCTTTCTCGATGCCACCTGGCTAGCCCTGTATAAGGAGCATTGTGTATGCACTGTAGCCTATGACAAGAATCAATATAACAGTACACCACTTCCAAAATTTTTTGACTCTAGTTCTTACTCCCCTTTCAACCACTGTTGGAGAGGGCTTTCCAGCCCGTACCAGGGGTGCCCCTAAATTTGCTGTCAGGGGTGTCCCTATGACAGTGTATTGGCGGTATATCACGTCCGATGTTCTTTTTTGTGCCTTTTTTGTTTGAGACCTACGTATACTAAAACAAAGAATACTCAACTAATCCTAATTCTAGTTCTTTAGTTCTACACCCAATTATATAGGTCAAACAAGAGCTTGGAGGGAAAACTGACAAGTACAATGTAACTTTCTAAACTTGCAACAAATCACACTTAGCCCCCCTTCCCCAAACTTGAAAATTATTTTTTGACTCCTTAATGTTGTCTCCTTTTACACCATAGCCCCCAAAACCTTAAAATTCGTTGTTAGTGATGAGCTAGCAGCTCACACGTCCAAACAGAAATGATGTGGCGCCTCGTGTGGGCCACATCACTCCCTTCCCATCTCTCCCTCCCTCTTCTCTCCCTCTCTCGCCATCGCTCACTTGGTCCCTCTGCAACGGCTAGGGAGGGAGGATGCTAGGGCTCCGACAACCAAGGAGCAAGGAGGTGGAGGCCACACAGACTGCCATAAAGGTGTTGTTGGTTCATGTCTGTCATGGCACCATCGAAGAAGGTCCTCAATGACATGGTGCTGACTTGTGCCATGGATGTCAAGAGTGTGTCATTGATGAAGCAGCAAGATGAAGGCAAGGTTGGGGTGGTTGCGTCAATCATCGAGGTCCCTCCGTGTGCCAAGCAAAGAAAGAGGGTGGGGTGGCCAGCGCTGGCGCTGGCAAGGAGAGGGACAGCGATGCTAGCTCCTTATGCCCCCTCTTCCTCCACCACATCCCCGATTGGCGGAGAGCTCCACCACGGACCATTGCTGCAGGGAAAGGGGCCACACCACTGACTAGCCATAGATGAGTGCGGAGTGCCTACTCATTTGAGAAGAGGAGAGAGGGATAAATGAAGGAGGCCGAGGATCAGGCATGGCTGCCGTGGAGGATTGAGAGAAGGGGAAAAGGGAGAGAGATTGAGAGATGGGGGAAGAAGGATGGTGCCACATCACCGCTATTTAAACACGTGAATTAGCATTTTAATGGTTGACCTAACGAAGTGGAGGCTGGAATGCAAATAGATAAAAGTTTAAGGGCTGACAAAATAATTTTCAAGTTCGACGGCCTAAGTGCTGGGCATGGAAATCGCTAGCCTGCTAAAAGCGAAGTCCCACGAAATCCGTATATTTCAAAAAATAATTTGAAATCAGCTACCGTTTGAAAACTAGATTGCATTAGAGTTTACCGAAATTTCGAGTGAAATCTTCAAAATTTCAAGCAAAATATTCAAAAATCCTACAAGCCCAAAAATTGGAAATTTTCATGCAAAATATTTGAAATCCTGGACGAAACCAACGCATTCAAATCCGCTTCTTACTCTTTTTGCCCCCACATTCTTCACATTTCACACTGTAGGGCTTTTGCCTATGGTCAATTGAGCCTCTACGGCTATGAAGCTAAGACCATCCCTAATCATTTTTCCTTCATTTCGATTTCTACCATGTTCCCTGCAACATATTTTTTTCCTTTATTTTTCATCTTCTCTAACAACATCCATGGGAAGGGAATGACATATAGAAAGGAGAGAATTTCTTTTTAAAGAGAATAGAAAAGGAGAATCTATTTTGAAAAGAAAACGGTGAAGAGAATCTGTCAGAGTGTTGAAGAAACGAGATTTTCTTTGCAAAGGGAATGCGAATGGAAAAGGGTAATCGCTGCACATTGTCTAAGGGGCTACAAGCCTGCAAACCTAGCGCACGCACGAGATCAGAGTGAGCGAGGAGACAAGGAACTTAAGAAAGGCATCGGCCGTTCGTGCAAGCGGCGGGACGTGCGCGCGGAGGCTGCGGGCTTAGAGCATCTCCAGCGGTCCTTTTAAATTCTCCCATTCAAAACACTATTAACGTCCTCTCTATCCATCCCTCCAAACTTCCTTCACATTTTACAGTACACTCTAAAAGATTCCATCTCTCCAGTATCTACTCTATCTAAAAAAGTCAGAACTACAGTGCTTTATGGGGACTGCTGGAGATGCTCGGCGTGCGGTGCGTTGGCGCCGCACGACACGGCATGCACTACGAGCACACAGCGCGACGCGCACGGCGAGAACGCTACGCGGCGGGAGAATCGCGCAGCCGCGGCAAGATCACTGGAGCGTGGCCGTTGCGGCGTGAGCGCGACGGGGAAGTGCCTGCACGTGTTCGGCGAAATGACCCCACAAAGGTGGCACAAGTAACATTAAAATCCGCACGAAAAATTTGGCTTTTTCAAAAAAATTTGTGCCAAACTCGATTAAAACATCAATGCTATTTTTAGGAACTTTTTATCATTTTCCTCTAATTTTTAGTTTAAATTTTTACCCGTTTCTACCGTGAGATTCCGATCCCAGACTGAAATCACGAAATCCCGCAAAACTTTTGTGAGATTTTAAACTTGGACTAAGTAGATTCTTTACAAATTCAAAAGGATTGTAATATACTTTTGAGTGCTTAGAGACTAGACGAGTAAAGAAGCATCTAGGGCATATAAGACTATCTTTAATTATTTTCCCTTCATTTCTTTCTCTTCCTCATTTCTTTCCTCACATTCGTTCTCTTCATTTCCTACCATCTCCAACAGCATCCCTTCAAAAGAAATGATATAGAGAAATAAGAGAGAATCTCTTTCCGGAGGGAATGGAGAGAAATCTTTTCGCAAAGAGATCGCTAAAGGGAATCTATTGAAGCGCTGAAGGAAATGGGAATCCCTTCGCGACGGGAATTGGGGATGGGAAGGGAAATGGTTGAGATAGTCTAACCTAGGGATGAAAATGGTATGGATAATTTCCGACCGTCCGAACCAACCTGGATAATGATTTGGATAAGATTGTGGATATCCGAATGTTTTTAGGCGAATACAGTACGGATACAAATAATATCCGATGGATAATATCCGAGTTTTTTTGGATAATATCCGATAGTGAATATCCATCTACAAATCATCTCCGTTACACTTCTCCACCTGTCAGTATCTTTTCCTTAGTAAGTCAGTAATACTCAAATACTCACATATCACCATGACTATGAGCCCATAAAGTTGACACACAAAAGTGACAACCATATGCATTTTCTATGCTTATTTCTCTATTGTGTGTTATCGTGTATTATCCGAGAAGGAGTATCCATATCCAATTCATATTCGTAACCAATATTATTCATATCCGTATTTACATCTGGCACTATCCGTGTCCGAATCTATATCCAAAAACTATATCTATACAAATAAAATACGAATGATTTTCGATCCGTATCCGATCCGTTTCATCCCTAGTCTAACCTCACGTTCGATGGAAGCAGTTGCAAGACAAGCAGACACACCACTCCACCTCTCGTGCACTGTGACTCCACATACACACACCCCATACTGTTAGTGCTGTGCCTCCTAGCTTCCTTTTTGTTCCTATTGTCCTCTCCTTTCCGGTCTCCACCCCCCAATTTCCTCTCCTTTTCTTGGTGCTGCTGCACGAACGCCTCAAGGTCGCCACCTCGAGATCGCTCCCAAGATCCGATTTTGATCTCCACGCGAAGGATTCAGCTCCTCCTCGTGCCTCCTGGATCGCGCTATCGCGCTCGATTTGTTTGTAATTTTCTGATTCTGATACTTATCTTTGGTCTTTTTATTCTTGTCACTGCTTTGGTTTCTTGCTCTGTCCGTTTAGATCAGGGGCTTGATCGTGATTAGAATTGTGAAGTTTGGGGCCTCCATGAGTAGTATCTGCTAAGTGCTAACTACTAACCCAGCAAACTTGGTTGTTTTCTTGATAAGATCTTCGGTGTTTTACAAAACCTTGTTGGAGTTCGATTCATGATAGTTGTTTACTATTTTTTTTTGCTGAATTCCATGCAATTCTCCAATTAGTTTAACAAAGAATGATCTATTTGTATAATCTGTTGTAGTACCTTGCCCGTGGGTATCTGAGATTAATTCTTAGTTCTCTCACGAGAATTCCTTTCGGAATTCAATGGAATTTTGACCCCTAGTTACTACCAGGACAGTTGAATTGGGTACCACTAAACAAATGACATACCCAGGGGTGATGTATCAAATCATATGACTGTATGAGCTCGTGTAATCTCTGTACGACTTAGCTCCACCTCTTTCTCATTGTTTCCAATTCTAAGTGTTGATAACAGATTCACAATCAGCAGGGTTGCAAGAATATAACAGAAGTTAAGCATTGAGCAACAGTATGCCGTGGAATCCCCTTTACTCGACTTACTACAGTAGCCGAAAGTGTGTTCGCCTTGTTGTGTTTTTCCGTGTGATTGTGTAAGCCACTTTCTGTCTTCAGAACTTCTTTTGTGTTCATCGTCAGAAAATTTCGTAATAGAGAGTGCGCTCTGAATTTTTCATTTTGCATGCATTGCAGGTGAGACTGTTATATTTACAGGAGACTCTTCTTTCCCTTCAGTGGTTCTGTGTTCTTGATTATATTGGGTGTGAAAAGATTGAGAATGTATGTTAAGATTGAACTTAAGAGATTCCGCACTGTGAAGGAGGTGGGAACCATAGTAATGAATGTTAGGATCTTTGTTTGTTACCAGTTGATGCAAGTGTGCCAGGTGAGTTATTTCTTTATTCTCCCAATAATCCTGTTCCAAAATTAAATAAGCTGTTCCTCAACAAAAACAATCAGATGACATTTTTATAGCTAATTTATAGTCACTCGTTATGTTTTCGAGTTTATTTTTTGAAACACGAAAGGTCAAGGGAGAGATACATCAAGTTCTAGTTATTATCCTGGGACTGAAAATCCGGATATACTTGAATTATGCAAGAAACATGTTCAATTTCCTTTTTTGTGAAATGCAAATAATATTCAATCATACATGATAAGCACTGCATCTGAAAACATTATTCATATCTTGCTTGGCTAGTAAATGGATGCATTGTTCTGTGCTTACTCATAATTGGTATGATTGCTGCATACCTATCTAGGCTAAATATATTCTTATAAACTGAATTTACATGTTCTTTTTCAAATTAACTGCTTATTCGGTTATTTCACACATCTTGCTACACCTTTTTGTTGTGTGTGTTCTTGGTATTCTAACAACTTGTTCTACATTGCAGGCTGAGTACTTCCGTCAATTGCTTAAGCCTGTTACGTAGTCTAAACACTGGGCACAAGTTTAGTTACTGTACCTGTTATTTTAGCTTTCATTTTATATAGATTTGCAACAACAAAAGCAGTGCATTCATCATGATGGCTACCTTGTGGTAGGACATATTTAGCCTTCTTGTTGTTGCGAGCTGCAAACATATTGCACTATTCTCATTGGTTTTGGGCAGTGTTGCTACTGCACCAAATCAGGTAGAGTTTCATACTTAGGTGCATCCCTGTCCATTATCTGCCATCAACCCATGCAGAGGGATCCGACAGCTTTCACTGGAAACCCTGGCTTTGCTTATGGACACGAAGCAGATGGCTGTTTGGCAAATGAACCTTTGGGTGGTCAATGCAACTACAGGGCACCAGTTTCACCTGCCTTTGGTGTCCCTGCAGGCATGACAAGCCCACGACTCCGAACCCCGCTTGATGGATTTGAGTTTCAACCTTCCAAGGTATGCCCCAGAAACTTGATCATCTTTGATCACACCGATGACAAAGGGCGAATCATGTATCATCCAGCCTTGGTGAACAAGCTGAACCCCAGAAACATCAATGCTTTCCCTTCCTACTATGGGACAGTTTGTAGAAGTTCTGGCCATGATAATGGTAATCTGGAAGAAGATTCATCGTCTTTCAAGGAGGACACAAGAGAAATCGATGCACTGCTGAGCTCTGATGAAGAAAGTGATGAAGATGATGTTGTGAGTTCTGGACGTACTCCTGTTCCCTTGGAGAGTGGTCTCCTTGATTCATCTTCACCGCCGAGATTTAAGAAAACGAGGCATTCTTCTGAAAAGAGTTTAGTTTTCCATGAATGTATGGAAAGTTTAACTCATGAGAAGATGACGAAGATGGTTGCTATTCTTAGGGAAATAATCCCTGGTGGAGACGAATTGGATACTCCTTCTGTCCTTGAGGAAGCTGTTAGATACCTGAAGTTCCTCAAGATGGAGGTAAAGAAACTCGGCGTGGAAGGCTCGAATAACTAGAACTGTCCAATGATATGGCGGACAGTAAATCCCCACATAAATAAAATCTGAAGGCAGCAAATATGTATATATATGGCCAAAAGCAATGCCCTTATCATCATTGATACTGGATTGGCTTTGTGTGGATGTGGAAGGCAAGTAAGGCATCCTGCTTTTGCTTCTTTCTGCAGGCCTCAAAAGCTTTTGGTTTTGTGGGATTCTGATGCTTGATTTCCGGTGGTATGGTCTTGCTGCACTGTGGCTTTTGCCTGCCTGCTCATGGTGTTGGTTGGATCGTGGGAAGAAGCTTTGCATGGTGCATGATGTTGTCTGGCTTGCTTTTGCCGTTTGTGACTTAACACTCCATGTTCTTGTGATCAAGCTTCCTCTGGTGGGCACACCCTAGATCGTTGTAGTTTGCTGAAGGTTACTTCTGTCTGCCTTTTCAAGCCCTTATCTTTATGGACTGCTTAAATTATGTACATGCTTGGCTTGATATTATGCAAAGTACAAGATCTGACTCTTATCATTGTAAACTACCATATGAAATAATGCAATTTGGCTTTGTGATTTGTGTCAAGAGGAATCTATCTCGTGTCATATGCTCTGGAGATGATGATGGCTTTCACTTTGGGTTAAGCATGCATTGAGATGATTGTGATGATGGTGTCCAAGAGGTAGCATGACATTTGTGCTTTGATTTATTCGCTGTGCTTTTTCTGAAAGGTATGAAAGCGAATCCAGCATTGGCACGAACGTACGTGCAATCTTTTGCAAAGGCCAGTTATGCTGGACTAGACAGGATGGTGTTTCTCATGCTTTAGCCTCGGCATTTGCTTGATTATTGTTGTAGGGAGAATACATCCACCCCGCAACATGGTGACCAAGGGCCTGGCTAGGCGGAGCAAGGGTGGAGCGAGGCAAGGGCAATCCCACCACCATTGCCTCGCTAGAGTTAGACAAGCAAAGCGAAGCAAAGACGATTGCTTAGGACGACAGAGCAAAGCAATGACCTCTAGCGCCACTGCTTCTCCGAGGCAGAAGGAGGGCAGAGCGAAGCAATGACCTCCGGTGCCACCACTCCACCGAGGATAGGTAGATAAGGCGAAGGGGAGAGAGGCGCCCAACATGGCAGGCGAAGCAAGGACTAGGGGGCAAATATGCCCTGGCTAGTGCGTAGACCTCGCTAAGGTGGAGGATCAACTTTGAATCCATGAAAGCTCGGAGGACAAATAGTACAGTAGGGCCCACTAGGTGTCAGGATAAGCATCATTGGATCCCTCTCCTAAGGGGCAGGTTGTAACTACCTGTGCCATGTAAATCCCTCTTGTAACCATGCTTTAGTATGACGGCAAAGAGACACTTTGGTCCTCTCCTCCCACATTGTAACGGTGAATGACCCTGGAGCCCTAATAAAGAAGAAAAAGCAAGGGTACAAGGTCATTTGCCCCTCATTGGACCATTGCACCCCTAGGATTGACCCTTTTCGGAGGCATTTTGGTTCCTCACAGACTATAAGGTGAGCCCGCCTATATAAGGGGAAGGGCGAGCCTCTATAAAGGGACACAACATTTTTTTCTCGATACAATCCGATACTCGCATCCAGTATCATGTTCCCCAAGGTCACTTGGTCGCTGCTTTGCTAGGCCCCAAGTGCGTGTTGGGTGTGCCTCCTAGTGTGTTTGTCTGGCCAACGCTGACGACAATTGACGCCGTCTATGGGGATCCCGGTACTAGAAGCCCAAGAACAAGCCCTAGAGATTCAGATCCAAGCCACTGCATGTCACCGAAGAAGCATGAGGTGGCATCCGGCACGATCGCGAAGGGGGCGCACCTCAACGCGTACATGGAACCAGATCCAGAAGCGTCATGGTTAACGGTAATCAAACTAACCAGAATCCCCGTCCCTCTTCGCAGTTGCCATCCACAACCTTTCCCAAGATCTGAACCAAAATCCTTACCAAAATCCATCCAATTTTCCCTAAGATTCGAACCAAAATCCTCGCCAAAATCCGTCTCACTCCTCCTAGCAACCACCCCACAATTTCAACCCAAACAAGCACACCTATCAATCACACTACAACCATCCAACAGCCCTCTATGGAGCAACCGGACCCAAACATCCAAGCCTTGCTCCTGGCTAACGTCAAGTTGGTCGCGGAGGTCAAGAGGCTCTGTAGAGGCAACCTACTTGCCAACCCTCCAACCGACCCAACACCTCAGCCGCAGAGGAATCTAAACCCGCAGACAACAAGTGTGGCCATGGACGAGAAAGAAGTCTTGTCACCACTCCGCCACCGTGTGCAACAAAGTAACCTGGAAGACCCAAATCCCTTGTCCACGTGACTACGGGGTAAGAAGTGGAAGCTGTCGGGGGAGATGACAATATCAAGGCCAAGGGACTCCACCTGTCCATTGAAGTAATTGCATTATCCTGGTACTCCTCTCTCTCACCTACATTATAAAGAATTCGCAGCAGCTCCGATAAAAGCTAGAAAACAATTTCCAAGGAAATTAAGGAGATATGAAGGAAGAGAGTGACATCTAGGCGGTAAAGCAAATCAAAGGAGAGGCGCTAAAAAGTTACTTTCAGTATTTCCACAATTTGAAATGCCAGCTTTGAGGGGTCAGTGACACAATCATCATCAACCCAGGACAGTGTGGGCTACGAAGGGGACCCTTATCAGAGAAGTTGGCCCGCAAGAAGGTCAAAATGGTGGAAGAATTGTTCGCAAAGATGAAGGAATACGCTAGGGTAGAGGAAGACACCCTATGAAGAAATGACCCTAACCCTAGCAAGCGAAGCAAGTTCCCTCGCCAGATGAATACCGCAAGAGGTATGACCAAGACAGATACTCGGACAAGAGAAGGAATGAGGATAGAAGAGACTATAACAAAGGTAGAGGAAAACGAGTATAAAAATTAGAAGCATATGAGGATCACAGAAATGGGAGGCAGGGCCATGAGGAGAGGGGAGATCGAGGAAGAAACCAAGGCCAAGGCAGGAACCAAGGCCAGGATAGGAATCAAAGCCAGGGTAGAGATAGGGACCGAGGTAGAGTACCTCGAGAAGATCACAGAAGAAAGTATTATTGCGAAGTCCACGGCTAAAACCCAACTCATGACATTGCGGAATGCAGAACGCTCGCAGGATACCGTGAATACGAAAACAAACAAAGAAATGTGCAAAGAAAGGATCGCAGGTGCAACGAAGCACCAAGGCAAGACCCTCTGGGCGAAGCACTGGTCCACAATTTCTGAAGGGTAATTAATGTGATTTCCAAAGGTTCATTCCTACAGCTACCCTCGAAAAGATAGAGAAAAGTATATGCGGGGCAGATAAATTACGTGATAGTTGACTCCGTGTAAGTTTAAGGTAGTCTTTATGTGATTTTGGTGATTAACGGCAAACGCTGACTAATGACAAACAAACATGATTTATTGATTAACCTCCTTTGAGACTAACATGTGTTGTCTTAGTCTCTTTGATAAAGTCGTTCACCATTAAAGGCATATATCTAATCGTCCTAATTGAGACTAATATTCTTTCTTAATATTTTCCTTTAGTCTCATATTTAGATCCTTGGTGAATGATCCATGTGGAGGTACGAAAAGCAGATTTTACATTGTATATTTATTGAATACTTATTTCAGTGCTTAACTTATAATATTCCTTTTATATATGATAATCTTGTTATGAGACTAATGTGTTTATTGTCAAGTTTTCTCTAGTCTCATATTTCTACAAAGGAATCAAATAAGCGCAAGATGAGGTATGCAATCTCAGTATACCTTCCATATTTATTGTTGCAGTCCTCTTATGCAAGTGCATAGTGAGCTCTAAATAACATATTGATTATAATTATGCACATTGCTTCATATCATATTTATTTGTGTATAATTATCATTTTGAGCTTAATATGTGCATTGCTCACTTGCCATTCTTGTTCTAACTAGAGTTAAACTTCACCTTGCTATAAATTGTCTTTGTGCATGTATACCTTATTTTTACATCTTCTCATGCACTTAATTTAATGAAGTTTAATTTAAATTGAATCACAACTTCACTCTAGCTTTAAATATGAATTGTACATGTGTAATTCTTGAATATACTTTTATGTGCATCTTTAAGTGAAGTTGTGTTCATGAAATTAATTAATTGCCATAAATTATTAAATTATCCTTTGGGTAATTATCTCTCTAGTGCATATAGATAAAATAAATTTTCATCATAATGCACTTAGTAGAGACCTATCACATGTCAAATGTTCCATTTATGTCAAGCCATATTGTAAAACACTTGTTGAGCTTGAACCATAATTAACTTTAGGTTTATTCATTCATATTGAGTTTTTGGGACTAATGCCTTTCATGAGGTGATGTGAAGATGATTAGGTCCTGTGGAGGTGAATGACGACAAAAGGTGTGTGATAAGATGATGGCCAAGTTGAGATCAACAAGACGAGAGAATTGCCAAGAGTTGATGACAAGGTTGAGACTAATAGGATGGGACGATCGTCAGAGAGGATGATCGAGTCAAGGTCAACAGGACCGTGAAGTCATCAAGCTTTGGGGTTGAGTCACGGTTGATGAAGCAACGATGTCATCGCAGCTAGAAGAAAGTTGTCAAGTGAAGGAGAAGGAATTAATGGATGATGGTCAAGTCGAAGTCAACAAGACGAGAAGATTGCCAAAGGTTGATGATGAGGTTGAGACCACCGAGACAGATGATCGTCAAGGAGGATGATCAAGTCGGTGTTGGTGGGACGGGGAAATCATCAAGATTTAGGGTCGAGTCAAAGTTGACAAGACAAAAACATCATATCAAGTGTAAGTGCAACGCGAAGTGGTTGATGGAGGATATCATGCTTCAAGAGGATACGCAAGGCGAAGGTATGGCTAGTGTAGGTCTAAGGTTGTTTCTAGTCTTTTACCGGTCTTGGTGATTGGTTGGAAGACCAGGTTGATAGGATAGTCGCCGTACTATTAAGAGAGATCCAGATCAATGTTGATCGGATCGGTTCCTAGCTCTCAGGTGAAGCACACTTACTCCTAAAACCTAGTTAAGCCTAGTGAGGTGTCGTAGGAGTGAGCAAGAGGAAGTGTGCGCAGTTTCGCACGTGTTTATGCCCTTGTGGCCCTTGGGCAGCACCATTGTTGTCCACCGGACTAGGTCCGGTGATGAGCGTTCTGCGGAGTGTGGGCTGTGCACCATTCTGTAGTCCATCGGACTGCGTCCGATGGTGACCAGACCGAGTCCGGTGATACACAGTACAGTGCACACGGGGGGGACCGAGGCGTAGCGGACTGGGTTCACTGGCCACCAGACCCCTGTTGCTCAATGGGCACTGGACTGAGTCCGGTAGGTGCTGGACTAAGTTGGCGGGTTCCAGTAGTGAGTGCATGTAGGGGCCACCGCAGCGGACTATGTCCGCTTGTCACCGGACCCTAGGGTTTTCTCTATGACCGGACTGAGTCCGGTGACACCGGACTGAGTCCGATCAAGCTAGCAATGGCTAATTTGTGCGGGATTTTCGAATCCCAATGGCTATTTTATGGGGGCTAGCCTATTTAAGGGGCTGTGTAGGCTTCCTTGGGCGTGTTGTTGAGCTTGGGAGAGCCTTGGGGAGTTGTGGTGATTGGTTTTGGATGAGAGTTTGGGTGTGTCCCAAAGTGAGAGGTGGAATTAGAGGGAGAGCACCAAATTGGGTGAATTTGGTGAAACCCTAGTGAGAGGATTGAGTGACTAAGTGAGTCTTGCGTGCATCACTCTTGGGCTTGAACTGGTGCAATCAAGCGGCTTCGGGTTTGTTACTCTTAATGCTTACCGGCACTTAGACAGCATGGGACATGTCGTGCACTGGTGACCTTCTCAAGAAGCGTGTGAGAAGGCTTAAGCAAATCGTATGAGTGGCGTTGGTGCTTGCCATCTTCGGAGGGAAGGAACTAGTAACCACTAGTAGAGTAGAGACGGTTGGCTCATAGAGGGAGCCGGTCCTTGTGCGGATCAAGCCTCAACGTGGATTAGGGGAGACTATAAGTCTCCGAGCACCATAGAAAAAAGATTTCATGCCATTTTTGGTTTGCTTCTTGTGCTCATATTTTCATTCACGTACATATCCTTGAGCTTGTACTAGTTCTCATAGCATTTATTGTGTGCTTAATTGTATATCTTGATTGTCTAGTTGTGTTTAGTTCACCTCACTCTTCGATTGATATCACATTGACATATCACTTATGTTCAAAGAATATATCTTTAGCTTCCGCATTTGTTTAAGCTTTGTACACAAGTGTTAAATTGATTAGAGAGTAAAATTATAAAAAGCCCAATTCACCCCCTCCCTTGGACATCTGGTTCCTTACACTCAGTCCTGCTTCAACCCACATGCTACACGCCAGTAACATTCAGTGAGGAAGATGCTAGCGGGTTCCATTTCCCATAACAGGACCTTCTAGTCATTACATCTAATATTGCAGACTTCGATGTCATGAGTGTAATGGTGGATGAAGTGCTGCAGATATCTTGTTCGCCGGAGCATTCCAAAAAATGATGATACTAGAGAACTGATTGAGACCATCGAATGTGCCTTTGGTGGGATTTGGTGGCAACCCATTTAAAACCCTGGGCCAAATAGAGCTCCAGCCTCTAGGCAACATTGACTCATGGCGAAGCAACAATCATAAGAGGGGTTATATTCAACGTGGTTGACATACCTTTTCAATACAATGACGTTACGGGAAGAGGATCCTTGACCTTCTTTGGGGCAATAGTGCATCATGGGTATATATGCATGAAGATTCCTTCGGGTAAGGGAACAAACACAATCAAAGGAGACCAGGTTTTGGCAAGAAAGATAGAACTCGAGGGACCTCTGTGAATTAGGAAAGTACGGCCGAAGTAGTGGTAGCACAAAAAGACAAGTGGATACCCGAAGCAAGGCTAGAAGGCAAAACAACAAATATCACTGTTTGGAGTACAAGGTGAGAAAGAAGTGATTTTGAGCACAGAACTTGAAGCAAGTGAACAGGAAGAAATACTGGAAACGATGTGCCACTACGAAGGAGTATTCACGTAGAGTTTGGAGGATACCCAGGGGGTAGGGAGATCAACAATAGAACACATGTTGGCAGTCAAGAAGGATGAAAAGCCCAAAAAGCAAAAGCTACGCAAAAGATGATACTGCCAGGAAGTAGCGAAGACAGAAATTACTAAGCTACTCAAGACAGGCATAATACATGAGGTAGTACACACAGAGTGGTTGGTAAATACGGTCCTAGTCAAAAAAAAATCTAGTGCCAAGTGGAGGATGTGTGCCAACTATAAAGATTTGAACAAAGCATGCTCGAAGGATGACTTTCCATTTCCTTGCATTGACCAACTAGTAGATACCATGGTAGGATGTGAGATGATGAGCTTTTTGGATGCATATTCATGAAATTACCAACTTTACATCAGAAGGGAAGATAAGGCAAAGACAACATTCATAACCCTATTCGGCATGTATTGCTTCGTACGTATGCCATTTGGTCTCAAGAATGTGTATTGATAAGGTAAAAACTAGATATCCTGCGCTTGCGCCCAAAGTGGTCGCTGCTAGTTGAGGAGCCAGATCCAGTGCAGGGCCCTAGCTGCATGGGTCCACAAGGCAGTGATAGCAACTGCACAACAAATACTTCATCTGACCCATGTCCCAAGTTGGCTTCTCCCGCACAAGGTTTTGGGGAGCACAATAATGTGCTTGGATTTTGTTGGACCGAACACAACTCTGTTGCGATATTTTATTTATATATATACACACACACACACACATATATATATATATATATATATATATATATATATATATATATATATATAGAGAGAGAGAGAGAGAGAGAGAGAGAGAGAGTGCAGGCAAGGCAAGGTGGTTATTTCCTAGCACCCTTTTTTTTCTATTTATGGCTGTTGGTTCCTACAAGATGTCGCCTCTACAACGTTTGCACTTCCAACTCTACTAGGTAAATGTTATTTGGTGTATTGCGGTAGGTGTCTTTGGTGTTTTTTTGGTCGGGACCTATCAATTAGTTAGATTAAGTCTTATATATTATATTCTCTTCTTAGGTAAAGTGGTAGATGTGTCAAAAAAATTAAAGTGGTAGATCTCCTGCCTCTTGTTTAAAAAAGTAAAGGTTCCTTTTTGAAAGGGATTTTCGCTCATTCCATAAGCAACTTCGAACTTACAAGCCCCCTGATCAACACAAGGTTTACAACAAGAAATTTACAGGGCCAATCCACTAATACCTGGAAAAAACTAATCCTTCTCTTCATGCCAGCGCAGACGACGACACACAATAGGGACGGTGGCGCCAACAGGTCCACCTCCTGCAGCCTCACCCTTAGTTTAGGACAAAGAAAGAGATCAACATCAAGGGTAGATGAGGCAGCTTGACACTCCATAGCGGCTGTGTGGCTCAAAGTCCCTTTGTTGGTTTGTGAAGAGATTATCTTAGTTTGGTGATGATGACATTGTGATGAAATTATGTTGCCTTGGTGGTGAAGGGATCCAAGATTAAAGATGTTTTAGCTTGAACTTGCGAGTCGAGATGAGATCACCTAGAATTAGGTGTTTTGTTGCTTATTTTTGTCTAAGAGGGGTTTGATATGTTTTGAAGTTGTTGCAGGTTGTTTTCCATCGACGCACTTTGGTTTTAGGTCTTAGTGTTGGTTAGAAGGTTTTAGGTCTCTCTTGATTGGCTGCAGTACAGGGACAGTGGTGTCGTATGGTACGAGGTACCAAACAGCGCCTCGTAGCATCTTTTCCAGAAGTGTACCAGGCGGCATGGCGTACTAGACGGTGCTGCCATAGCTTTTTTCAGAAGGTTTCCAAAGCGGTTTTGAAGCACCGTATGGTACGGCGTCCCAAACGATGCTGCCGTCTCATTTTTTTTAGAGAAGGTGTTTGGGGGTCCAGACGCCCCGTATGGTACAGAGGTATCAAATAGGGCTGCTGTTTGGTTTGTGTCTCGGGGGCACCGTATGGAATGGTACGGATCATACCATACAGCAACCCCTGGTGCCGTATGGTACAGCATGTGTCATATGGTACGGCACCGACGTGGATTCCCTATTTCTGGGTCCCAACAGCTAGTTTTTGAGTTTGGACTATTTAAGGACTTAGGATACCTCTTTGTTTCGTGCCGATTCACTCCACATCTTATCCTATAGTTCATTTGAGTGAGAGGCACCAAAACTAAGGTTTCTATCTTAGAGTGAGTTTATAAGAGCTTAAATGTCATATCTCCTTATGTGCTTCCATAGAAGGCTTGATCCGGCAAGATCAAATCATCTCGAGCTTGTTACTCAAGTTTGCTGCTTTTGGAGTTGGTGCTTCATGATCCCTCAAGGAGAAGTTTGTGAGAGACTCCAAGTAGTTATGAAGGTTGGAGTCCACCTACTGGAGTGATGAAGGGCTACCTCAAGTAAATCAGACCGATACTCTTCATGAAGAGTAATCCAACGAAGAGTAGGAAAAGGGAAAGACTTTTTTGAACTTTGGAAAAAAAAATCCCTTGTTCCTTGTCTTCTTTACTTCTTGTATTTACATTTCTTCTTCTTATCATTTGTGTCTTGTTTTAGCTCTAAGTTGCTTGCTCTTATTTAGTTCTTGCATCTAGTTGTAAAAAAATTTAATCTTGAAATTAAATTTAAAAGTAAATAAAAAATCTTTAAAAATTCTCTTAGGCCAAATCATCCCCCTCCCACTCTTGGCCCCTTAGATCCTTTCAGCGGCCACATTCAAGAAAGACAAGGCTGAGTGGTCATCTTCGCCAATTGCCACTACTGTCGCTGAACCCAATGGCATGGGAGCCTTCCTGCAAAGAACCGAAAGCAACCCCCTCTCCCCAAACAACGAACTCCAAAAACTCTAAAAGTTCCTCATCCTTGCGTCATGGAAAGCACGCTCAGAGAGGCCTTCTTTCCTTTCACGCATGGAGTCGGCGTCACCAAGCGTGGCCTCCTCGGATCCAGCGCTAAGGTCTAAACTCACCTTCTTTATTACCTCCGATGAAGAAGCTGCGCCCCTCAGCAGCACTGGTAGCCAAGCGAGCAGGCTACCATCGGCATTGGCGAGACTACCACTAGGTGTCCCGCTGCCACCATCGTCGACCAAAAACCTCCCTAAAAACCTACCCCTAATCTACACCCTAGGCTACCTCTGTACAAACCCCGGCCGAGATCTGCCTCTTCCTCACCCTGGCAAAGGCCCGATAGCCAGCGCCGGTGAGGGAGTCAGCCGAATCTAAGCCGACCTCTTCCCCTCACGCTCTCTGTCCTCTCTGTCGCCTACACGGAAGGAAAGGATAAGACTGTATGTAGTACTTTAGTAGATGTTCCTTTTATTAGCCCGTTCTCGTAGCCAAGATGAAACCAGAGAAGAACTAACCATCTGGATATTGCCACACCTTTTGTTCAAATTTTTTATTTAATATTTATTTTAAATCTTTTTTAAAAATACTCGTATGAAAAAATTACAAAAATAGGCACCGGTCGACCCATTCCCGAGCGATCGCGCTAGTTCCGGGCGATAGGTCAGTAAGACCTCTTAGGTTGATAATGGCCTGCGAAGTAGCCGTTAGCCCGGGCGGAGCCGTTTGTGGTGGGGGCCACATATCGCCCAATTATGGGGCGATCGCCCGTTATAGGGGCGATAGAATGCATTTAAAACTGAGTGCTGGCCTCCCCTTCTGTCATTTGCAGCGAGCGAGAGCAGAGCAGAGGTAGCGCCGGGAGGAGAAGAAAAGAGAGGAAAAAGGCGAGAAAAGAGAGAGAGGAAGGAGAGAAAAAAAAGAGAGGAAGGGAAGAAGAGAAGAAAGTAGATCCGATATTTTCGCGAAGGTAAGTCTGGGGTTTTTCCCACAAATAATGTAATATAGAATGCTTAGAAAATACTTAGTAGTGAAATTTAAGTATTACTGTGAAACCTGGTAGGATAGCCATATGTTAAAGCTTGGTAGGATAGCCATATGTTGTACGGGTAAAGATTCGATAAATGCAATGTAGAAATTAAAGGAAATATGATATATCCCATAGATTGGCAGTTATGACGGGTAGGAAAAAATTAATAATTTATAGTAGTAATGACGTATGGGAAAAATATGAGTAGTTAATTTACGACATATGATATTTTAATAATAAGAGAAAAACTAATTTTTTTTTATCGGATGTTGTAGGCAACATGTCGAAGAAAGTATATTTTAAAATATTTTATGGAGATGGGGAGATAGCATAGGGGTCCGATAGAGTAGATTTATCTGGATTTTCTTCGGTCACACGAGGCATATCAAGACCGAGTGATAGGACATACCGGGGTTAATAGAATGGTTGTTTCGGTTGTTTAATTTGGATGCCCAGATTTATCGGTTGCTGGTTAAAGCCGTAGTAAGTTGTGTGCAAGAAAGTTTTTTTGGCGAGTTGGTTCCTATAAATGCAACATCAACATGGAGAAGCTATGTTGGATTTGCTTTAGAGCGCGGTTGGCCTCTTACGTTACTGGTACAATGCTACCAATTAACTCCAACCGTGCCAGAAGTGCGTGATTATGAGATAGATGTAATGGAGGAGGAGAAGATAAACTTCGAAACATGCGCTGTTGGAGGCGGCGAGGAGATTGAGGGCAGGGGGCGAGATTGGCGGTGATGAGGAGATCGACGATGACGAGGAGACAGGTGTGGAGGCAAGGGGGTGGCTAATGAAGGCGAGGAGGTGGAGAACATAGTTGAGATGATGGAGGTAGAGGACCATGAAGACAATGAAGTCCTAGAGGTTGAACAATCGGACGAAAAGGGCAATACTCCCTATGTGCTTGTCCCCGTTGCATGGAATATCTATAATTTTGAAGACTTAGCAATGAATCAAGGGAGTCATGATGCATGGGAGTATCATGAGAACGAGGTCATGGAGGTAGCCATATATAAAGATAAGGAAACTGTTATAGATGTTGTGAAGTACTAGGCAATGTCTCTTCGGTGGCAATTCAATGTAGTGAAGTCAAGCGAGAAGGACTACTACGTGAAGTGTGTCGTAGATTCGTGCCCATGGCGAGTACATGCATACAAGGGGAAGTGGAAGGATTATTGAAAATGCTCCATAGTGAGGGAGCATAACTATGAACTGGAGCAAGCAGAGCAGGAGCATCGGAATTTATTGTCCACCTAGGTGGCAAATGTGTTGTACGGTCAGATTGTGGACAACCCGCACCTACAGCCTCGATTTATTATTAGAGCTGTGGAGGAGAGATTTCAGTACAAGGTAAGTTACGGGAAGGCATGGAGGGCAAAGAGAAAAGCATTGGAGAGAGTTTTAGGACATACGAGGCAACGTATGAGGATGTTTCACACTTGCTGAGGGCAATAGCACATAGGAACCCTGATATATATTTCGACATTGCGGAGTACCCCGCAGACGGTGTGTATGCAGGTAAGTGGGTGCTGCAGAGGGCATTCTTCGCGCTCAGTGCGTGCATAAATGCCTTTCGACACTGCCGACCGATAATTTGCATGGACGGCACTTTTCTCACTGGCAAATACAGGGGGCAGATATTGACTACAATCGTTGTGGACGCGAACAATCAGGTTCTACCGGTCGCGTTGGCCTTTGTGGAGGGGGCAAACACGGAGAGCTGGTATTGGTTCCTCGAAAGAGTGAAACATGAAGTGGTACAGGATCGGCCAAATGTGTTTGTCATACATGACCGACATGCTAGAGTGCTGAAGGCGCTCACGGACATGCAACAAGGGTCGGACGTTGCTGGAGCAGCAAAGTGGCTAGACATAAAAAGTAGGTGGTGCATGAGGCACATGGGTGTAAATTTTTACCGTCAGTTCAAGAACAAGGAGCTGATGAATATGTTCAAGAGGCTGTGCAAACTGAACCAGCGAGCCAAGTTCGAGACACTTTGGAAGACACTTGATGAGATGACAAAGAAGTAGACATCACAACCTAGGGATATGGTTAATTCGTCGAAGAATCCAATGGTCCACCACGAGCAAGGAGATGACCCCACAGCCTTGTGTGCCCTCCCGACCAACACACCAAACATTAGGCGAAAACTAGGGACATCCATAAGGAGTTTCACCGACTGGATGTGCCACGAGCATTTGGATAAATGGGCTCAACTACATGACGAGGGTGGTGCAAGGTACGAAATAATGATCACAAACTTAGCGGAGGTGTACAATTTGGTCATGAAAGGCACGAGATGACTTCCTTTTGTGGGTATAGTAGAAGGTGTCCTGCTTGGTACACAAAAATATTTTATAGATTGATATAGAAAGACGGTTGCATGTATGCCAGACAATTGACTTTACTATTCGGTGGTTATAACTGCGTACATGGCCAAAAAAACCAGAAAGGCACAGACACACTGTGTCACCCCGGAGAGTGGCGTAGAGCGGACATACCATATGCACTGCGGTGACCGAGGTCGTAGAGGTGCCTACCGCGAGAGGAGATCCTATCTGTGCATACTCCGAGCTAGTAAATGTGAGTGCTCCAGCCAGAACCCAAGGCTGCTGCACCTGCCATGCTCCCACATGATTGCCACTACCGCCAAGACATATCAATCATACCGTCCATTTGTCTCTGCGTATTACCTCAAGCAAAGTGTTTTCAACATGTGGAATCATGAAGTTGGTGGGTACCGAGTCGATGGGTCGTTCATGCAAGCACCGCCTGCTGGCCATCGATAAGTACTAGAACTACATAGGTTGAAGCAGAAGATCGGTCGCCGAAGGACCCGCCGTATACGGAACGATATGGATGAGTCGGAAGTGCATCATCAAACACAAAGATCTGCGGATCCGGAGGCTGGGCCGTCCATATCTCGTCGAGACACACTCTGAGTATGCTTGTAATTTATAACTGTCTATGCGAACCCAATGCGAATGTCTACATGCAATTTATACTGTAATGTGTTCCATGTAATTTCTTTTTGAGTGTGGACCATTGTAATTGTATTTGTGTGCCAAATGTGAATGTCTACCATGTAATTTATATAGTAATCTGTACCATATTATCTCTTTTTAAATGTGTAGCATGTCATTTTGTTTGTAATGTGTTCCATGTAATTTTTTTTCTAACGTGTATGATGTAATTTCTTTTGTAATGTGTACTATGTAATTTTTTTGACGTGTACCACGTAATTTATATTGTAATTTGTACTAAATGTTAATGTTGATTTATACCATGCAGGGACAACCGGCCATGGCGGCAGGTGGACGTTGTGCGGGTGCGTTGCCAGAGGTGCTCGACCGGACCGTCGATGCGATGCACCAATCTAGTTTGTCCGCAGTGGAGAATAGGCAGGTCGGTACATTGCCGCCGCGTATGTCAAACGAGCTGCTTTGAATTGACCCTCGCTGGGTTCCGCGGTAACTGTTCCGTAACATTTACGATTATGTATGTACTGTTTTCTTCGCTTGTAATTTATGACAGCATTACGTATTGATTGCAGGTTGAGAGTGGCAGGTTTACTTCCACTGTGTAGGATGGTCGAGTTCGCCACTGCACCCGAGGAGGGCCAGCACGTGCCACAGTTCGGGTATGATCGATCCTTATTAACTGCACTCGTGGACCGTTGGAGGCCGGAGACCCACACCTTCCACCTCCCCTACGGGGAGATGGCGCCCACGTTGCAGAACATTGCGTACCTGCTAGGACTGCCGTGTGCTGGTCCTACAGTTGCACCTGACGACGTCCCCGTTGCGTGGCACGCCGACCTGTCCGCGTGCTTCGTCGGGGTAATGTGTTCCATGTAATTTTTTTTCTAACGTGTATGATGTAATTTCTTTTGTAATGTGTACTATGTAATTTTTTTGACGTGTACCATGTAATTTACATTGTAATTTGTACTAAATGTTAATGTTGATTTATACCATGCAGGGACAACCGGCCATGGCGGCAGGTGGACGTTGTGTGGGTGCGTTGCTAGAGGTGCTCGACCGGACCGTCGATGCGATGCACCAATCTAGTTTGTCCGCAGTGGAGAATAGGCAGGTCGGTACATTGCCGCCGCGTATGTCGAACGAGCTGCTTCGAATCGACCCTTGTTGGATTCCGCGGTAACTGTTCTGTAACATTTACGATTATGTATGTACTGTTTTCTTCGCTTGTAATTTATGACAGCATTATGTATTGATTGTAGGTTGAGAGTGGTAGGTTTACTTCCACTGTGTACGATGGTCGAATTCGCCACTGCACCCGAGGAGGGCTGACACGTGCCACAGTTCGGGTACGATCGGTCCTTATTAACTGCACTCGTGGACCGTTGGAGGCCGGAGACCCGCACCTTCCACCTCCCCTACGGGGAGATGGCGCCCACGTTGCAGAACGTCGCGTACCTGCTAGGACTGCCGTGTGCTGGTCCTGCAGTTGCGCCTGACGATGTCCCCGTTGCGTGGCACGCCGACCTGTCAGCGTGCTTCGTCGGGGTGCTGTTGGCGATTCTTACACGCTACAGAATAATCTGAAAGCGGACGGATATCGCGGTAGTTTTCACCCGGGAGTATTCCAAGGTATGGTTTTTAATCCACAGAGAACAAGGGTAAAGAATATCGATATCGTTGTACAGTATATCTCTATTAATTAAGTTACCAGCCAGCTAGGTAGCGGGGGATATAATAAGGATATAACGAGATAACCAAAGTGACACACACAGGTGATAAAATAAGCCAGTAGTCTTGCTTGTTTGGGAGGACAACGAGACAAGTACGTTCCTAAGATAAGTTCAATTAGATTACCAAGTCTGATCTAATAAAGATAGTAGTAATGTTTAAGAAAATCCTCGGAGCTCAGCCGATTCACTACCACCCGCTATCAGTTAAGAACATCGGATGATTATGACCACCCCCGATTAGGCTCAACTGGTCTGAGACTAACAGGGCGGTCTTCGCAAAAGCTAATACCACCCCGATAGTAGGGTTGTCACCACCTACTACCTACCGCACAACTGTTGAATCAGGTGTATTCCAAGTCAGATCTAGCCTCAGACACCACGTCTGCTACTAGAACCGATCACTTCCCCTCGGGTCCTTCGGGGACGATCTAGGTTCGATACTAAGAAGTAGATGAGAGGGAACTTAGACTCGGAACCAGATAACCTTAAACACGACTGTAATTCTCCACACTCTCAACTAAAACGGAAAGTAGATGCTCAGCTCGAATAAAGTAAAGAACTTATATTAATTTGATCTAGTCTTACACAGGGGAAAAGTAAAGGATACAAGAACTATTACCCGAATTCCCGAAGACAGCTCCGGAACCTCGAGCCTCAGCTCGACTAGAACTCTAACTCCCAAACTAACTAAGAACTACTCTAGCTAGTGACAACGTGATTCTCCTCCAAAATGGTGTGATGTGTGTGTTACAACTGAGGTGAGGAGTCCTTTATATAGTGTCACAGAACCAATGAACAGTTGACACGTTGGGGGACACATGTAGGAGCCTCCTTAGTTGAAGTAGCATCCAAGGGAGAAACTTGGGGGGGTCGACCGGGCCAAGGGGGGTCGGCCGGCCTACCTCCGGTTGATCCAGACCATCTGCTTTATATGGGATGCTCTATGGACGGTGTAGATTGCATCCCTTGCGTCGGTTTTGGTAGTTGGAACCGGTAGAACCCCCTTCCAAGTGGGCCAATGGATCTATTTGTGAAGCAAGCATTGCCCTTTGATCAAACCGACGTGGATGAACGGCTAGGATGGCCTCCTTTTGTGCTTGTTGGATCTCTGGAGAAAGCATAATGCAATTGGCCGAAGGAGCATAATGCAATTGGCCGAAGGAGCTGTGTCGGTCGGCCCAAGGGGGGTCGGCCGGCCTCGCTTTTTGGCCGGTTCAGCTCCGGTTTTTCCCATTTGTACCTAAGGACAGAAACTCACCAAAACTTGTGAAAATTTATTAGTTTAAATAATTTTAGAGCATTAGACCTTGAATTTACCCAAATTACCGGAATGTTGGCATAAAGATTCGGAATTTAACGATCGCCAAGACACCCCCTAACTTGAACTTTTGCTCGTCCTCGAGGAAATGACTCAAAGTCGGACCCGGTGGATCAGGATTGCATCAATATCATTAATCAGCAAATATTAAATATACAAGCTAACACTCTCTTTATTTGTTAACATAAACTGGTATAAGTGTACCCAGAACTTAATCTCATACCAACAGAGTTTTTAAATTTTCACATTGTCTTGAGTGGTTGAGAGATGGAATAGCGTAGATAGAAAATGTCCAACCCTTCTCTATTCAGGTTAAGTCTCGGAGTTTTTTTCATAATTTTCAAAACTTAGTTGCTCAATTGGTACTCTCAGATCGCTCAAGTGGTATTTTATTTAATCCTCACCAAGGCCATAGGCCCATTCTAGTCCCTAAATTCTATAGGCTTATGTAGAGCTCAAGGTAGGGAAGAATGGCCTACTTAGGCTATATACTTTGCTAAGTCAAAGATTGGTCTTAATGAAGATCATGCTATTTCGCATTTCGGTCATTAGAGAATAATATCTAGGGGTGAGGGAGAGAATGAACTCACGCGAAAGGAATGAAGAAACACTAGTGCAAGGATGTGAGGTACTAATGAGTCCATCACATCGGATTTTGTGTTTATGGAACAGTCTCTTTAATTTGACTCCTTTAAGCAATTCCCTCTTTATGAAACTCTTTTGGGAGAGGCAATAATTTTAAACTCTCTCTTTTTTTCGAGGAGATTATAATATTTCTCCCAACTTTTCCTTTCTTTCTTCTCTCTCTTTTTTTTGGCCTCTCAATTTTTTAACTTTATTGAGGGAAAGCTTTGGGTA
Organism: Olyra latifolia; assembly: GCA_036346145.1. Classification (NCBI taxonomy): domain Eukaryota; kingdom Viridiplantae; phylum Streptophyta; class Magnoliopsida; order Poales; family Poaceae; genus Olyra; species Olyra latifolia. The sequence continues at coordinate 33,215,537 of CM070523.1, forward strand.
GTTTAGAGACTTCAGACTGTATAGGTAGGTATGTGCAAAGAAGACTTTGGCTTGATTCTTGCTTGGGGAAGGAATATCTGGCGAAATGGATGCTTAATTCCAATTTAGAGATTAGCATAGCCAGACATGAATAGGCTAGAATGCTAAAAGGGTACGCAAAAGGAGATGACCGATTTTGAAGGGTCACTACTTCTTAAGGGCACAAATTTTGACAAAACTCAATACAGCCATAAGTGGCTAAAGTATAGGTTTTGAATTCCTTTGTATAAATTTGGCTTTGGTAGGAGGAAAAACCATTGAGGAACTTTCAAAATATTTTTTGCATTTTTAGAATAAATTCTCCAAGAATTTCCTTACTAGGATAATGAGCGGACTAAGCTCTAATCTTAGCTATAACATATTCTCAACAACTTAGACTTGGATCAAAATATTGGCTCTCACTAAGTACGGATCAAGGTAGGATCACAACTTATGCCAATAAATACTAAACTTAAAGAAGAGTATCAAATTGTAAACCCAACATTTGCAAGATAATTATAGAGCAACATTGCATCATTTCCTTGGGTGAAACTCAAAATCTATGTTACTTTATTGAAGTCAAGGAAATATTTTTGGGGTTTTTAGATTATGCAACTTTTTTATATATATATGCTAGTAATAATGACTAGGCAAACTTATACTAACTAGGCAAATTTTCTTATTTTGGCAGGGTGGTGTAACGACTATGACAGTTCGGTAGTGCAAAATGACGGGTAAGACAAGACAAGGCAAGGAAAGGCAAGGCAAGGCAGGGCAGCAGCACGATAATGACAAAGCAACGGCAACGGCAAGGCAGCAGCAATCTAGCGAAACAGCTGGTGACGAGACCGTACCTCATTGACCCGAAGGGTCAAAACCCATGTGATGAAACCATGCTGACAGAACGTCGGTGTGGGCTGTCACGGCATCGGTGTTGGCTTGGAGGCTTGTTCTCGTGTCTTCGTGGTACTTATTATGTTGTTCCAAAGTAGCACGGACATATCCCATGTCGTCCACTAATATGTCCACGCGGTCACCAATGAAGCGAAGGTCCCTTGCAAAAGGTTCCATGTAGGACGAGTAACGAGCAGACGAAGACTGCCTATCTCGCCCTAGAGTGGGACCTTGTTCATACAGGTATTGGGAACCTCCCGCATCGTGTTGTCTTGAGCTACCAGCCTCATGATGGTGGGTTCCCCATCCCTCATACCCTTGTGTTCCATATCCATGTGCAGATGGACCAGGTTGGTCCCATCCAGCACTAGGATTATAATGGTGAGGGTAGGAAGGACCCATCCATGGGTCGCTGTGCTCGAACATGTCTTGTTCCTGCTGGTGCTGGTGATAGTGCTCCCCATGTTGGCGGCGTGCGCGGCTACGGGTTGTGGGACCTAAAACACAATGACAAGCGGGCTCTCTTGTGCTAAGGTTAATAGTTAGATCTCGGGCAGTGTAAAGATTCAGCCTTGGATTAGGCAGTGGAATCTCCACATCTCTGCCTGGGAAGAGCATAACTACAGAGTCATTTGGGCCATTCCTCAAAATATGCCCTTGAATAAAATGATCCTTCCCTATTAATGGAAATGGTAAATCAAGAAAGGCAACTTGGGCATTCGCTAAAAGACCCATGTTTTCATCGATTCAAGTGATAAGAGACGTACAGTCTATGTCACATGCCCAGTTTTTCATTTCTAACCAGTGAGTGATCATATTCAAAGTTGGGTTTATTGGTTTTCTATTAACCATAGCATAAAGATATTGCAGCTCATCAATTCGAACAGTACGCAAGTCTCTTCTAGAGTTAACAACCATAGCCAGCCAACGGTGCATGAATCTAAGTGTAGCATTAGGAATTTCATTCATGCGAGGTTTGCCAATGTATTCCTTACCAGAAATGGATAGCCAAAAATCATCACGGTTAAATCCTCTTAATTTTTCAGGAGCAGTTTTACATCTTAGAGAAAAGCCTAGATAGCGAGTTAGATCGTTCAAGGAGCATTCAAAGTTCTCATTGAAGAATCTAAAGCTAAACTTAGTGCCATTATCTAGAATGCGAAGCGTGCTCAAAAATTCAAGAGTTAGTAATCGCGAACCTTTTTTCGTGATTGAAGTGAAGTCATCCAGGAGACCGAGACTAATCAACAGAACTGGGTCATATGACCGGGCATGTTGGAAAGTGCGGTTCAGGAGAGCGTTGAACGTCTGCCTTTCTCGGTCATTGAGGAGAATGATTTGCTCCTCGGACGTGAGGACTCACATGTGGAGACCTTGACCGGACGAGCCACCGTGGGCTTCATCTGATTCGGAATGTCGGCCAGTTTGGTACCTGGAGTGGTGAGAGTCCATCAACATATTGTCCCAAGATTGGCTCTCCACGACCTCAGTCGCCATGTGGCTTCGGTCGGAGCTTGATGAACTAAACCGCTTGTGCACTCCTTTGGCACCCTTGGCGATGTTCTTGCCAAGTTGGCCGTGCCACGACATTTTCTGCAAAATGGTTAGGACTGCTAATACCCGAAGGATATATACTAGAATCAAAGGTTAGCAGTCCAAAGTCAGCTGGTCAGTCGTCCAGGTAGTCAGTAATCCTTGTGGGACTTAGTGGTTGCCTCCACAAAATATAATTTTGCCAGAGTTTATAAAGCAAGAACCTAATCAGCTTATTAGCAACTAAATGCAAGAGCGCAAGCTGTGAGATCATGCAATCACCGCCTGAGGGATGCATCGATCGCATCAATCGGCGTTTCATTTTATAGCCGCAGCTCGTGCAGCCAAATGATGCAAGAAATGCATGAAGACATGCAATGCCTAGCTATGAAATAGAGTGGTGGGTGAGATGCATCATGTGTGGTGGAGAAGAGATGAGCGGCCGGCCGGTTGGTGACGGTCGGCCTGGCTTGGTGGGTAGGCCGGCCCCAAAATATTATTTTTTTTTGTGCGAAGTGGATGCAATGGTAAAAGTTAAAAAAAGGGGTGATTAATTAAATGCAAAAATTAAATGTAACAAAAGGATAAATTCTGGTTTACCTCACGGTGAGGACTCGACGTTTTCGCGGTCCTCAAGTCAGACCGTCTCCATTCCTCAATTTTCTTGAGAATTTTCCACGATCGGAGTTGAAATCGCGGCTGGTTGAACTTCCTTTTTACACCATACTTGTTCCTTCGAAGTGGTTTGAATGGCGTCGACCGTCTTTTGCGGATTCGAGTATTCGGCCGCAAGTTGTTTCCGCTCCTTTTCTTGATGTTTCTTCCTCTTTGAAGGTTTTCTCCAATATTGTCTCCGGCTTGGTTCGGTCAATAGTTGGAGAGTTTTCTTCATTGAAGCGATGGGACTATCCACCTGAGGTTTTGGTATAGCCTCTTCTCGCTTCCACACAGGCTTAGGATTTTACCATAATAAGTACGTACCTGTGAGCGTTGTTCAACCCTTGGTTTAAAGTTGAAGCATTCATCTTTGCCATTGATATTGAGTTGGATTTCTCCCGCACCAACATCTATTGTCGCATTTGCCGTGCTCAAGAACGGTCTCCCAAGAATGAGAGGCGTCTTGGCGTCCACCTCCATGTCTAGGACCACAAAGTCCACGGGTACCAAGAAATTCTGGATTTTTACCGGTATGTCCTCGGCGATCCCAACGGGATGACGGACCGATTGGTCCGCAAGCTGCAAGGTCTTGGCAGTTGGAGACAAGGTAGAATGATTTAACTTCTCATAGATTACCTTGGGCATGATGCTAACGCTTGCTCCAAGATCGCATAGAGCACGATCAAAGTGTTGTGCACCAATGGAGCAAGAGATAGTCAGATAACCAGGATCCTTTTTGTTCTCGGGGAAAGTGTTCAAGATTGCCGCACTACATTCCTCGGTCAATTTAACGACCTCCGCCGTATGCAACGAGTGTTTGTTGTTGAGGATGTCCTTTAGGTACCTCGCATACGTAGGCACCTGCATTGCGTCTAGCAATGGAATGTTGACATATAGTTGCTTGATTACCTCGACCAACTTGCCAAACTGCACATCAGCAGTTGGTTTGCGTTGACGGCGCAAGAATGGTAGGACCGGTGTATCTATGAATTCAGCCGGACTAACTTTAGTCCCTGAACTTTCTCCCATCGGTTTTGGTGGCTCTTCACAGGGTGCCTTATCAATTTCCTCATTCTCCTCGGTAGCCTTATTGGGGGTATCATCTTGCCTCCCTACATAGTTAGGACACGACGTGTCTCGGGTGGTTTTTCCCTATCTCGTCGCAACAGCACTAACATTCTCCTTTGGGTATGGTTCCGGTTGTCCCGGCAAATTTCCTGGAATAGATGTAGGAATTACAGCAGCCAACTGAGCTATTTGAGTTTCTAGCATTTTGTTAAAGCTCATTTGGTTTTTCATGGCATTCGAAAATCCCTCTACTTTTCAGTCTATGCTTTCCAAGATTTTGTCATTAGCAAGAAATTTCCTACTAATGTCTCCATTTATCTTATTTTGGGCCGTCATAAAATCATCTAGAGTTGATTTATTTTGATTAAAATTGCCAGCATTACCTCCCTGTTGACGATTGTCAAAGGAGAAATTGGGCTTGGAATTCCATCCAGGGATAAAGTTCGGTTGTTGTGGACAGAACCCATTGCCAATGAAGTTGACATCTTCAGGCTAGGTCTCGGTGCAGTTATCACCCGAATGTCCAAGACTCCCATAGACCTCGCAAGTCATGCGAAACTCAAGAGACTGAACAGTCTGCGGTGTTGGTGATTCTAGCTTCTTCATAAGAAGATCCATCTTGGCCACGAGCATGTCCATGTTGTCTATTTGGTGGACTCCTCGTGTGCGCGGCTGGAGACGTTTGTTGCTCTAACCTTGGCTTGAGACCAATTTTTCAATGAGAGTGCGTGTGGCACTCACACTAAGTGAGAAGAAAGCTCTGCCAGAAGCAGCATCAAGGTGCTCTCGGGCCATGCAGTTCAGCCCATGGTAGAAACTTTGTATGATAAACCAGTCTTGCATCTCGTGATGGGGGCAAGCTAGTATATACTCTAGAAGTCGCTCCCAGGCTTCCGAAATGGATTCATCGGTGTTTTGTTGGAAACTAGAAATCTTGTTCCGAAGGACATTGGTTTTACCCAATGGAAAATACTTGGTGAGAAAGGCGTTGGAGCACTTTTCTTAGGTAGAAACTGCATCCTTGTTGGCATAGAACCATTGCTTTGCCTTCCCAATCAATGAGAATGGGGAAAGGCGTAGCCGGACAGCATCTAGGGGTGCCCCCTTGATAGTAAAAGTTCTACAAATTTCCAAAAAGTGTTGGAGATGGGCGTTGGCATCCTCCGTTTGCTTGCCACAAAATGGGCTAGCCTGAACCATGTTGATAAGAGCCGGCTTCAACTCGAATCCTCCGTCTCCCACATTGGTGGTTGGACCAGTGGGGATGTTAGTGCTAGATGGGGCCAACAACTCAAGGATGGTCTTCTTAGCAGCCATCTCGGATGAAGATGACGGTGTTTTGGCAAAGAGGAAAGGGTTTTCTTTTTGGAGTGGAAGGTCAGAGACTCGGACTTGCAGAGGCACGACTCGAGGTCGAGTTCTCCGTACGAGTGAATCTGGATTTTGGTGGAAGTTTTCCGGATGGTCGAATCCGGTCATACACTGTTCTGCCAGTTTCGAAAAAAAACAAAGAGTAGGGTAAGCCCGCTAAACCTGGCTGGTAAATTAATTAGTAGAGGTTCCTTAATAGGATATCTTTAACCACTGCGTTCCCCGGCAACGGCGTCAGAAAACTTTGTTGGCGATTCTTACGTGCTACAGAATAATCCGAAAGCGGACGGATATCGCTGTAGTTTTCACCCGAGAGTATTCCAAGGTATCGTTTTTAATCCACAGAGAACGAGGGTAAAGAATATCGCTATCGTTGTACAGTATATCTATATTAATTAAGTTCCCAGCCAGCTAGGTAGCGGGGGATATAATAAGGATATAACGAGATAACCAAAGTAACACACATAGGAGATAAAATAAGCCGGTAGTCTTGCTAGTTTGGGAGGACAACGAGACAAGTATGTTCCTAAATTAAGTTCAATTAGATTACCAAGTTTGAGCTAATAAAGATAGTAGTAATGTTTAAGAAAATCCTCGGAGCTCGGCCGATTCACTACCACCCACTATCAGTTAAGAACACTGGATGATTATGACCGCCCCCGATTGGGCTCAACTGGTCTGAGACTAACAGGGCGGACTTCGCAAGAGCTAATACCACCCGGATAGTAGGGCTATCACCACCTACTACGTACCGCACAACTGTTGAATCAGGTGCCTTCCAAGTCAGATCTAGCCTCAGACACCACGTCTGCTACTAGAACCGATCACTTCCCCTCGGGTCCTTAGGGGACGATCTAGGTTCGATACTAAGAAGTATATGAGAGGGAACCTAGACTCGGAACCAGATAACCTTAAACACGACTGTAATTCTCCACACTCTCAACTAATGCGGAATGTAAATGCTCAGCTCAAATAAAGTAAAGAACTTATATTAATTTGATCTAGTCTTACACAGGGGAAAAGTAAAGGATACAAGAGCTATTACCCGAATTCCCGAAGATAGCTCCGGAACCTCGAGCATTAGCTCGACTCGAACTCTAACTCTCAAACTAACTAAGAACTACTCTAGCTAGTGACAAGGTGATTCTCCTCCAAAATGGTGCGATGTGTGTGTGTTACAAGTGAGGTGAGGGGTCCTTTATATAGTGTCACGGAGCCAATGAACACTTGACACGTTAGGGGACACGTGTAGGAGCCTCCTTAGTTGAAGTAGCATCCAAGGGAGAAACTTGGGGGGTCGACCGGGCCAAGGGGGTCGGCCGGCCTACCTCCGGTTGATCCAGACCATCTGCTTCGCATGGGATGCTCTATGGACGGTGTAGATTGCCCCTTTGTGTCGGTTTTGGCAGTTGGAACCAGTAAAACCCCCTTCCAAGTGGGCCTATGGATCCATTTGTGAAGCAAGTGTTGCCCTTTGATCAAACCGACGTGGATGAATGGCTGGGATGGCCTCCTTTCGTGCTTGTTGGATCTCTAGAGAAAGCACAATGCAATTGGATGAAGGAGCTGGGTCGGCCGGCCCAGGGGGGTCGGCCTGGCTTTTTGGCTGGTTCGGCTCCGTTTTTTCCCATTTGTACCTGAGGACAGAAACTCACCAAAACTTTTGGAAATTTATTAGTTTAAATAATTTTAGAGCATTAGACCTTGAATTTCCCCAAATTACCGGAATGTTCGCGTAAAGATTCGGAATTTAACAATCGCCAACAGGTGCATAGGCACCTTAGGGCCGCCCTCTACGTACCTCTTAGGCTAGGTGAGCGTCACGGGCCGACGAAGCAGTGGCTGCTTCAGTTCACGGCGAGTATGTTTTGTTACGCGATTTGATGGTCTTGCGCATAGGTGATGAAATACATGTTGAATTTTGCAGGCAGAGCTGATACACCCGCATGCCGACGACGACGCGGTAGCGAGGCACCTCAAGGCATACCTGTTGATGGTGTTCGGTTGGGTCTTGTTCCCGTCGTCGCACGAGAACACAGTGGACCGACACCTGATCCAGTACGCCCAGTACGTAGCGGACACACCGAAGGACGAGGTAAATGGGACCTATGTCATTCATGTCGTCGTTTCTTATTTTGTTTCTAACATTTATGATATTACCAGATACAGCACTTGTCGTGGGCCTCGGTGGTGCTTGCGGCCACGTACAGAGGGTTGTGCGATGCTGTGTCGCGAACCGACCAGGACGCGACCATGTCGGGGTGCGTTCTGCTACTGCAGCTGTGGTCGTGGGAGTGGTTCTCAATCGAGAGGCCGGAGGTCAATCCTACGTCCTACCCCGCTGACTTGTACAGCGGCCCTCCGACGGACTGGCCCAACATAGGCCACTACTGGATCCAACGACAGGTGCAATCTCCCGCCTCTTACTCGCTCCTTACGCGTACACCTAACAATAAGCATTCTTTTCTACCGCGCAACGCTTGTTTGCTCACTGCCAGGTGTGGAGGTCCTATCCCGAGTTCGTTCGAGAGTTTGACTCCTTCCAGGATGAGGACGTGCGTTGGACACCCTACAACACACCTGACGTCGCCGACCGAGCACCGTTCGTGTTGTCCTTCTTTTGCACACTCGACCAGGCGTACTGGCTTAGGCGGAAGGTCCTCGTGTTTGATCTCTACGTGGAGGAGTACTCACCCTAGAGGGGTGATGTGGCAGTTCGACCTGTTCCAGACCTTCCCCTTGCCACCGCACCACGTTGTTTCACGTGGCGCGCACAAGTATGACGCATAACTTCGTCATGTACGCTTTTAATTGAATCAATTTTTCCTTAAATGTACCGTCCATTCGTTTCAAGATGTCTCGAATTAGGGCTGCGGTGGGCATGTCCTTTGCCCATCGCATGATGCCCTGGTCACTTCAGTGGCAGGATGCGTTGGAGGACCGGGTGACAGAGTATCGCCCCTACGCACCAAACATGTACGATGAGTACATGGGAGTGAGTCCTAGCCAAGACGACGGAGCTGTGTCGCATGATGTCCTACAGAGGGCGCAGAGACACGGTCGCACGTGGTCGACCCCCTCCCCGTAGGCCAGCACCGCCATGGGGAGGTGGCCCTCCACATGGCATGGCGCCCGCTCCTTCCTATGGCCCAGCTCCTCCATGGCCTGACGGCGGCTTTGCCACGCCAGGGAGGCCCTTACATGGCCAAGCCGCCACCCGCGCAACAGACATTAGGAGAGTGAGCTGATGTTGGGGCCTCTTCATCCCGTGCACCGTCCGCATACCGGATGTGGGGAGAGTGGCCTGATGCTGGGGCCTCGTGGTCCCGTGCACTGCCCGTGTAGTAGACGTGGGGAGAGTAGGCTGATGCCGAGGCCTCTTTGTCCCGTGCAACACTTGGTCTACATGGTACCTACAACGACTTCGACGTCCCGGGAGAGGGTACCTTCGACATTGCGGATTTCCTGACGCAGGAGGTTATTGGGCTGTTGCAGTTGACAGGAGCACCCTACAATGAGAGACACCGCCTAGGCAGCCTGATGTGTCCACCCCTGTCGACCAGGGCAGGCCTAAGAGGGACGTTTGACCCCTGATGCACTGGCGTATTCAGAGCATCATTGTAGGAAGCGGGAGCGTGGGAGGCATGAGGGTCGTGGGGGCGTGGGTGAGGTGTAGTATTACTTTTCAATTTGTTGTACTCTACTTGTCATGTTATTCGCATTGCATTATTGTGGACACTATGTTAATCAAGATCAATATTGTTTAATTTTTCATACACTATTTGTCATACATTTTGTTAATTAAATTGGCACTTCATTTTTTACACCTACTGTGATTAACAAATATCTAATACACATGTTTTCTTCTGTGTAGTACTACTGTCCTGTACTTCAACACCTCCATCTATTTTCATGGCGAGCTGGGGAGCCTCTTCACTGCTATATGTGCCTGATGCATGGTGGGAGTTTTTTGACCCTGGAGAGCATGCTCGTCCTCCTGCGGACAACATGCGGATCATACAATATGGGGAGTGGAGAGATGGGCCCTCTATGCTACGAGATCGTCACTTCCCCTCGGTCTTCGACTGGCCGACGTGCGACTGTGGGAACCCCGCTGTTGTGCAGTGGTTTGACCACGTGCACAAGGGGTTCATTGGTCGCAGATTCTACTGATGCCCTGATTACCATATACGTTCGCTCACATTTATTTTACGCTATCGCGATTATTATTTACTTCCCAATTGTTCTACCTCTAGTTTCCAAACATTACGTGCGGATAGACTTGGTGGATGGATGAGCCATACCCGGCAGCAGCGTACACCTACATAGCATACCTGCACGCAAGAATCGACCGTTTGTAGGCTAGACTGTATGCCACAGGAGGATCGGCACAACTAACAGATCATCAGAGGTCCGCACGGCCTCCTAGGCCCCGCAGGCTGTCCATGCAGGCACGTCAAGTGCACAACCAGCCGGTCATTGATCAATACTATCAGCCGAACCGTTCCTGTCAAGACCCTGCATGTCTTTACAGATGCCACTACCCGGGACACCTAGCCCCGAAGTCCTCCACCAAAGAGCTATCATGCAAGAGGCCTACCCCGTGTACTACGACATGGAGTGGGAAGCCACTGTTCGGTGTTCGGCCATTTGGTGTTCCTGCCAATGCCACAACCCGTTCACCCGGCCATGGTGACCAGTTATGCATGTCATCGCACCATCTATGTCATGCGTGTTTTCCGATTTATACGTGCTACTTATGTATTTGTCAAATCCCCTAAAGGCGCGACGTCCATAGTCATGTGCCATTTGCATGTATGTCTATGTCGAAAATGCTTGCTAGCTTTTAAATATACCACGAACTACATGTCTATGTCCTAACATGGTGGATTTTCCACTACTAAAAGTTTTTCCATACTCTTTTTCCTTCCTACCCCCTATGCCCTACCATTTCCACTACCCCACAACCCGACCATTGTCGTCATGGCCATGGTTAGGGGCGTGGTGGTGGCAATGGTCGGACCAAGAAAAGGGGCTTCATGGGCTTAGGATATTTACTTTTGTGTTTTCGTTAGGATGAGGAAGTTTCAAGGGTATACTAGTTATAAGGATTGAGCTAGGTGCATGCGTTCCCCTGAGGTTGTGGGTTCGAGCCCACCTAGCTCTCTTTTTTCGGCCGTGGCAACATATCACCCTTGTCTCGGGCGATCGCCACAGGCGATCAGTGGCCAGCCCACCTCATGCCTTAACGATCGTTAACGCCGCTGCTACCAAGGGTCACGTTAGGGGGACAGATCGCCCGGGAATGGGGCGATTGCTTGGGAATGGGATGATCAACGCCTATTTTTGTAAATTAAATTTTCTGACGAGTATTTCCGAAAAAATATTTAAAATAAATATTAAATAAAAAAATTCCCTTCTGTTCAGCGGAAAGATGGACCAGGAACTGCTTTGCCGCTGGGTCTAGATTTATGATGCTCCGTTTCCAAGCGTCAAAAAGGGCCCAACTATCGGCCCACGTGATATGGAGCTATGCAATGCACAGCTTTGTTAGATCTTGTTGCCTTGGTGATGGTATGCTCTATTGCATACCAGCCATGGTGGTCCAGATTAAAAGCTTAACGGGCCCAACTTACAAGACCTGGGAGTACTAACAGAAGCATTTTAGGGCATGTTCTCCTCACTTTTAACTTATGTGACTTATCTACTAATCTAACTTATCTTTTAACTTCAAGGGCTTTTTAAGGTAGCATTGATAGTTGGGAAAAATCAGCTTGTTATCCCTATAGTAATTTTTATCCGTTGAGCGATGGCCCTTCCACTCGGCGAATCCACTTTGTTTGACTTGTGTTTTAGAGCTTTTAGGCAAGTCTTCAAGATGAAAAAAATTATTCAAAAACAAAGTATTTTTAATTTAACCAAAACTAAGTAAATAGGCAAATAAGTCACATAAGTCCGATAAGTGAGAAGAACGGGGCCTCAATGTCAACGCTGCCAATTTCAATAGTGCAAAATAATACTTCCTCTGTTTATTTTTATAAGGCGTATTTTGATTCAAGAATATCAAACTTTATAAACTTTGTCTAACAATTAGTCAAATTATATGCATCTTTAATTAGTGTAGAAAAGGCATATCAATAGATTTATATTTCAAATTGTTTTCGATGCAATATTATTTTGTATAAATTGACAATATATAATAAGAGAATTTTAATGATCGAAGTATTCTTGATGAACTTTCTCAAATCAAAATACATCCTATATAAAAAAATAGAGGGTGTCCTATCAACTTCAACCATTAAACCGTCCGGAGTTCAGGACAAAATAAACGCCGTAAACATTGTTTCCTGTCAGATTTATTTTAATGGTCTGAGTTGTTGACGAGTGACAATGACGGATTACATTTGTAGTCAGTATAACCAGCTCCTCCCATTCATAGTTTGAGAGGGGAAGTCAACCTAGCCTATTTCACAGTTTGGAACTGTGTAATTACAGTTGCATATAGCTTTTACACAGTAAAAAAAAATGCAAAACCAAATCAAAGGCTTTGATTTTTTTAAAGCTACTTCTTGAATCTCTCAAATTTCTTTTGATACACTTTCGTAAAGTAAGCCATTTAGATCTGGAGCTAGTCAAGGGCTCAAGACATGCCCACTTTGTTCTGCGCAGTCCAGTGGTTGCATAGTTATCTTACATAAAGCATTAATTTGTTGTCTCCTTCACGTTTGCTGAGTTCAATGAATAGGAGCGAGTAATTAACAGGCGTTATGCCCTTTAATTAGTAAGTTTCGGAAATAACTTTTTTAGATTAATCTAGATATTAATAATATTAGTGGTAAAAGTAAAAAAATTAACAAGAAAAAACTATTATAGACAAGACATATTTTTTTGAAGAAACAAGTGTGTGTGTTTTGTTAATTCCTATTTGTTTGATAGCATATTCAAGGGAAATGTATCATCTGCAGTAAAGACAGAAAGGTACTCTTGTCTTTTATCATTCTTAGCTGTTGGATCAATATCCGATGAAGATCGAGGATAAGTACTAGCTATAGTAGGTTCTACGGCTACAAAAAATTGTTGTAGCGAAACACTGTATTAGAGCATCTCCAATAGTGCCATTTCAGCTAGTTATAAAGGTGCCGACTCAGCATTTTGCTTAGGTGGAAGAGAGAAAAGGAGGAGAGAGATATAGACTGACTACTAACTTACAGCTAGGTTATAACTGATTTCAATGCACTTATTATTTATTACATGTGGGCCAATATTTAATATTATAGACAATGTTATAGTTAATCCATTGGAGAGATTGTCTACATGCTACCTATAGATGACATGATCATTTCTTATATCTAGTGCCATTGGAGATGCTCTTATGGTATCACTACTGTTGCATCGAAGACGAACTTTTGTAATCCAACTAGGGATTGAGAAAGGCAGAGACTTTTATAGTAACACGTCAGGGAATCTGCTTCCTATCCAATGTCGACTATTACCACATGAATTGGTCATCGGCTTTCCACCACATTGCCATGAAAAAGAGTTTTCCACATATGTCGATTAAGTATTCCACCACCTTGTATTTCTGTTCCAAGCTGAACAAGAAACACGTTGGCTTAGACATAAAGTTTAAGCCTAGCTAAATTGAAAAGCTAAATGTTTTGGCATTTTATTTCAATTTTTTTTAACATGAAGTCACCTCTAAAAGCTCTCAAAAAACATAAACAAAACAAATCAGCTTTAAGAAGTAGATTCAAAACTTCTCAAAGTTCAGCTTAATGTTTAGCTCAGCCAGCTTATTCGTTCAACTCAGCCACTCCGAACACCAGATAAATCTTGCGCATTTCAGCTAATCGAATGGCACAAATTCATGGCGTTATATTTTGTAGCACCCTAAACTTTATTAATATTGCATCACAGAGTACAAGCAAGCTATACCCTTACCAGATGAATCTTTTTCCTTATAGGAACGAACAGCGTGTCCCGATCAAAAGGATAATATGTGTCAAAAATTAAAAGACTTTTTATAGATGACTTTTTATAGATGTGAGTTCTAATATAGTTCATATCCAATTAGAAGGATAATTTTTCATGATGTGTAGCCATATAAATCATGATAAACTCTAATATAATTTAAGTCTAACATGGATCTCTACCTTTTATTCGATGCTACCGTTGTTGTTATCTCAATCTCTACCTTCTCGTTGGTCTCTATATTATCTTTATTGCTGGTGGCACCGACTCACTATGCTAGCCACAACTCTAGCGATTGGTTCTTCTCCTTCAGTTTGCATATACGGTGGCTTCGTTGACTCATGTTTTTATTATATAATAGATATATATATATAGACTCTTTTTTATTTTTATTTTAATTTCATATGGGTTATATTTTTAGTTGATGTGAACTCTTTATTGTTATTTTTTATTACAAAATTTAGTTATTTTTTTACTGTTGTTGATATGAACTCTTTTTCTAGTTTTGTTGTGATATGGACTCTTTTTCTATTATTTTATTTTTATTGTAGTCGATATGAACTCTTTCTTTTAGTCCGTCTTATTTCCATTTTTTATTCTTAATTTATGTAATTTCAATTTTTATTGTAATTTCTATTATTTAAATTTTTGTTGTAGTTGATATGAATTCTTTCTTTTAATATGACATGGACTCTTATTTCTATTATTTTTATTCCGAATTTATGTATTTTTTATTTTTTATTGTAGCTAATATAAACTCTTTCTTTTAATTAGACATGGACTCTTATTTCTATTTTTTATTATGAATTTCTATTATTTAATTTTTTTATTGTAGTTGATATGAATTCCTTCTTTTAATTTAAGGCGTTATAATTTGGTTCTACTGTAATGTAGATCTTTTTTTATTTACTTTGAAATTTCTCTGATTAACTTACTTAGGAATCTCATTATAAGGCGTTATAGTTTGGGACTTCGTTGACTCCTTGTTTAATTATGCAATAGATATTTAAATATCACCGCAGTGGAAGCGTCCAAAACCAATTTGCAGAATCCTTGAAAGGGAGGTGTCACCTAGAAATGTTCACACCCCGTTGCTCTCAAAAATAGAAAATGTACAAAGCCGTAACACTGAAGTCGCATTCTAAAGCCACAGTCCAGCACATCCGTGTTTGGTAATTGGTAGTAGCTGCTTCAAGGGTTTCGATTTCCTACATGTGCTTAAATATTCATGCATCTTCCAAGAAACATCACGTCCGACCACGTTATCCTGAAAGGTTTTGTTCGCGAGATCTTGTCTTCTCCTTTTTCTTCTTCTGATCGTGAAATAGAGCACAAAGTCTTCTTGAGAACTTGGTCAAATTTCTTATGCACCCCTACAAAACTTGGCAATTCCACTTTTACCCTGTAGAACAATAAATGTTAGATATATCCCTAAAAAATCCTCTGAAGCAAATTTTCTGCCCCTGTACTTTCTTTTTTAAGTCGGAATTAGAATAGTGACTTAGTTGAATTGACAGATATTATGTGCAAATTGCAGTCCCGTCGGATTGATGGAAAATTTGAACTAAAATTCTTATCATTCCAAGGGGATCACGGCTGAGATTAGGCTTCCAAACAAGGCAAGTGTCTTACAATTCCCTTGGATTGATGAAAATTTTGAACTAAGATTTTCATCAATCTAAGGAGATTCGGATCGAGATTAGGGTTTCCAAACAAGACCTAATGCAAAATTTTAGTGCCTTATGCTTTTCTCGTGGTTTGCAGATGGATTTTTCCATATATATAGTACGTGTCGTCTCATCTGAACAATGGCGGTTGTCAACTAGGAACGTATGCCTAAGGGGATGCATCAAGACTTTGGCACAGGAGCTAATACTGGATTTAACAGTTCGGGACTAGAGAAACAACAAGAATTTTGACAGTAAGCTACGAACTTTGGGAAGCGTTGCTTTGTTGATTAAGAATTGTGGCCTTCAAGAACAACGGCGAGGCGTTTGGATGATATAAACGACTCCAAAGTATTAGGATCTGCATGGTGATTTTAGGGCTGGTCTCCAAAGCGGTAGTCTCTTGGTTTTGGAAAATAAGTTAATACTTTCACTTGCATGCATGTATATTAAATTAGTGTATATTTATGACGAGATAATAAAGTACTATAAGTCCATAATCAACCAGCAATTGAGTGCTCACTGTTCAGTTCAAAGCACCGCAGGGTCGCGGTAGCTACCGGCACTGTTCGAGTGCGAACTCAGCGCGTTCGCCCACGAATGGCAGGGATTTATTCCCGAGTCCACCGTTGGTCGAAAGAGAGAGGGTTGTAGCCATCTCACTGCTTGCGTCAAAGGAAAAAATTAGTAATTTCTCGATTTAAGGTTATCACAAGTGTACCATACTAGATCAATCTTTAAAGAGACAAATCATTGTTCTTCCCTTAAAAATAATAGTGTTATCTTTTCAGACAAGTGTATTATGCTAGATCAATCTTTAAAATATCATATCTCAAAAGGTTAATCTTTCGGTTGTTCAACAATGGTCCATGGACAACCATGCGACCAATTACACTGAAATTAAACCGGTTAATTCCACGTACGATTGCAGCGACTCCTCCCGTGCCACCATCACAGCAGTCCATCCGGCGGGGAGAATCCCCCACCAGTGCACACGCACGCGGCTTTTACGCACGCATGCGACTCGCGAGAGCCTGACAGAAACGCCCGCCCGAATTCGCAAGCCGCACAGCGCTCCTTTTCGCGATTCAAGGAACCGTCCTTCTCGGCTAGTTGCATTGCATGAGGCGAGGCTGATTGATGGATTGACGCCTGATTGTATGACGGCCACTTGTCCCCCAGCTAGCTGCTAACTAGGCGCCTTAGTTCCCTTGTCCTATAGCGGCCAAAAAGTCGGCAGATAATCCACCATAGTTAGACAGTGAGATCGCGTCGGATGTTGATCACCGCACCGGCCGCTGGCTGAATCCAAACCCGAGTCAAAATTTGACCCAGGAGGGCTCGCTCGAGTGTGGCGCTCTGACGAGGGTTCGCTTTCTAGATGGATTAGATAGCGTCGGTCAGAAGCTATAGCCTATAGCGCGGTCGTTTCGCAAGCATGTGTGCTCGCCATATGTCGAAGCACTGACCTTGAAAGGTGTGGGAAGATTAGTTATATATGGAGTAGAATGACGCCACTTAGATCATCTATTATTAGCTTGTACATATATTACCATTTATTTTCATGCTCTATGCACACCACGGACGTCACGACAACAAAAGTGATATTTTGGTCCTTGTTTTACACCTAGAAAAAGATTAGCCGCAATGGGTAAGGGTGTGTACCTCCGTGCTACGTGTAGATAGCACTCACTGTCTTTTACATGTCTTTATAAACCTGCACACAACTCTACCTGTCTTTAGAGATAAACTTTGTTTCTTGTGTATAATTAGGAGAGACACTAGGTAGCAATTAAATATAATCATCCAACTAATAGGGGTATAATTAGGAATAAAACTACCTTTTCCTCATCATCTCTCTTACACACAGAGACACACCATGATCAGATGACTAGCTGGCACGTGAGGGAGCGACGTTGGCGGACGAGCAAGCCAGCATCACTGTATAGGGCGCGCAGAAAGTGGTAGGGATAGGTGGCAACAACACGAGGCTAGGGGGCAGGCAGCGGTCGGGCAGGCGGCTACATTGGTGGCAATTTACTATAGCAATGTTGGGAGAGAGAAGAGGAGAAGAGAAAATACAAAATTGCCCTTCTATGCATTTGTGCCTCCAAAAATGAAGAAATAGTACTAAGAGATACTAGGAGATACCATCTAATGACGTCCATTAGATCAAATTATGATGAAAAAGTCAAAAAGAAAGCAATGATGGTTTTTATCAGAGCCACTTTACAACCGGTTTAGCAACTTCTCCATGCCCCTACTAACGAAATATTTGGAGTTTGACAACTGGTTGATGCCGGTTGATACTCCAGTGAATATATCACCTGTAGATACTTGCTTTAGGATCGCTTAGCCATGCTTCATAATTGAAAAAACGGGCACCATGGAAATACATGCCACTAAACTAAAGAAGATAATGGAGAGTTGATCAAAATGAGCACTAAAGACTTTTCAAGATATCTCCTCCAAATCACCAGTATGACTATCGAAATTGCGAGCATCAACATGTAGGTTCTAGATCCAAGTACGTGGTAGTATCAGAGCCTTTAGCTATTGTTCTTGAGAAATGGCTAGGTTTGGCCCATTAAAGAGATATGAGAAGATACCAAGGACAATAAAATTACAATCCATATTCGTATGTTGCATGACAAATGGCCTATTTTTTTATTATATTTCATTCATGTTAGCTAAAATCATACATGGTGTATCTCTTTCATCCACGTCAACTAAACTCCTATATGGTAAAAGCTAATGTACAACTGATATATATGTTGATTAATGGTGTAATGCTCTAAGTATGGAGCACTTAGATCTCTTGTAGCCATGGGTTTTCTTAGGGATTTACGAGCCACACTTGTAAGGGGTGTGTGTTCTTGTTTCTTGTAATAAAGACGGTAAGGCTCTTCATGGTCATATATTGGCAAAAAAGATATGTATAAGGCCTTAGACAGAAAAATGGAAAAAAAACAAAAGAAAAAAGGAAAAAAAGCAATAGAAACTTAATTAGTTCCACTCCAACGTACAAAATCATTGTAAAGTGTGTTTACCACTTCTCGTCACACGAGCCATGTGAGGCTAACCTAAAGCTCGGAGATAGAGAGAAAATTAATTTGAGGCTACACCACACTTATGAGTACTACTTCAGGGCAAATTAGCATGCGAAAGTGTGAGACCATGTAGAGGTCTTCATATTGTGATGAGTATATGTGAGTTGAATTGATTTGGTTGAGGAGTTTGTTTTGGAGACTACACTACTACAGATATCTACATCAGTGCCAGTTCGAAACCGCCATCACTGCCGGTTTCTAAACCGGCACTAACCACCGTTATCACTGCCGGTTCTAGAACCGGCACAGATGCCAGGCATCACTGCCGGGTCATGCATGGTAAAAACCGGCAGTGATAGTTGGGAGCGCTTCAACACCGAGCATTACAGCCCCCACATCAGTGCCGGTTTTGTATTAATGAACCAGCAGTGATAGTATCTCCAGGAGTTTTTTAAAATAATATTTATGTGCTCGGATTTATATAAACATCAGTGATATTTTTATTTGGTATATTAGTTTCTATTTTTCACAAACATGTATTATTACGGTATATTAATTACTAGACTAATGAAGTATTCACGGTCACAATTAATATATAATATAACAAGATATACATGTACATATGCACACACAGGTGACATCTAGCTAGTTTTTAATTAAACAACTAAAATGTTCAACGTAGAGACTTGTTTTTGCTCCCCCTAACTAGGTGAGTCTTACTTTTGCTCCCACTAGCTAGGTCAGCCTTCCTTTGCCTCCTGCTAGCTGGGTCAACCCTTTTCCCCCACTACCTAGGTCAGTTTTTGTCTTATCCGCCCTAAACATGACTCGCTAGTCAGGATTGTAAAATTCGCCGTCTCGATCGAGAATCTCGGTAACGATGAATCCAGCAAGTTGTTCTTAAATTGCTAGGAGTTCATTAGCCAGTAGCGAACCTGTAAATATTTGCAAACGCTGTCATCCAAAGAATCGAAGACATATGTTATTTATTGAGTAACATGCATGGAATATTTATATATGCAACATTGTATGTGTTTTATGACAAATTTAGCAGACCTCAATATTAGTTGTGCCCAACACGTCCGCAGTGAAGTTGTGCATGAACTTTGCCGCATAGTACCCAAAGAGATTATTGCCAGGGGGTTGCCTATGACACTGAGAAAGAGAAATAATATATTTATAAACCTTTTTCATATCTGTTAAGTAGGAATTGCGAGACAATATTGTTTCGTACTTACAGGAAAGTTGATTCTGATAGTGAGTTTCTTCTGATAAGGACAGTGGCGATTACTTTTTTAACAATATCGTTCAAAAGCCCTATGCGTGAGTAATTAAGGATATCAGTAAGCAGTTTTAAATTCGACATTACTTGAAACGTGGAAAAGACTTTAACAACTTAGAAAGATGAAAGAATTTACTTGTCGAGCAACTTTATGATGGGTTGGTAACTTTCTTGAGGTTTTCTTTTCGAATCGAGGACAACTATCTTGCTATCCAATGGCACGATGGCAAGTACGATCCAGTGAAAGCTGCGCATGTGGAGAATGAAATAGCAGTAACATCTTATCCCTAATAAATTATACAACAAGAAGAGTATATGACACATACTTGAACACATAGGGCAGTAGTATCGAACTCTTTAGTTCTTGCTTGATCAAGGATTTAGCTACATAGTCCTCGATTGTTTGATAGTTGTCTCTGACGAGCGTTTCGTTGACCATCTCAGGATCGAGAAACCCTATGTCTTGAATACCTTCTCTCTTGCATTTCTGAGCCTCCATTCTACAAAGGAAAAAAGCTAAGTAATTATGAGGGCAATATAATGGCAGAACAATATTGAATTATACGCAACACACTTACAAAGTCCAGCACCGAAGCATGCTGACGTCGAGGGCGTCTTACTGGTACAGTTGATACAATTGATCGAGATCCACCCAGAATGCGTAGTCCCCGTTGTGCAAATATTCATCTTTGAGATTGGCGGAAAACATTTCGCAGCCCATGTTACTGTACTCCATGTACCAGTCATGTAGTTGACGTAGTCTATTTGTTAGACCAGGGAGCCAAGTTGTCGGGACCAATGGTTTGCCTAACTGAAACCCCATCTAAGAGGTGCGACCGGAATATCTTGATCATCTCCATATTGTAGTTCTGCAAGTTGAGCCGGCGTAAGTCCCGCTTCTGCACGGAACCTATCAATTCCAAACTGCACCATGTCAGGCTTTTGTGAGATACGCTCGTAGTCTGACTTTCTCTTTTCCGAGGACCCCGTCTGTTTACTAATGGCCATTGAAATGAAAAATTCACGAGCCTGTTTAGGGACTTCATATTGCTCGGCACTCTGACCTGGAAGAGTCATCAAAGATGTTATGCTTCCACTGATTTCCTTTTCCTTTGTCGAGGGTGTAGGCGAATCATCAAACGCTTGCGATTTCTGTGAAGACTGTGATCTATGAGATGATGATGCTGCTGAATTTTTTGTAGGTGGCCATTTGGGAGTAGGTCATTTGATAGGTACGACTGCCTTTTTTTTTGTTGGTAGCGGTTGGGGAGTAGGGCTTTTTGTAGGAGGACTTGCGCTCCTTGTTGCCGGTGATGGGGGAGGACTTGCTTCATCTGCATGATGAGGGGGAGGATCTCTTCACGGCTCTTCTTCATCATCTTCTTCTGAGTCCAAGCCGAAAACTATGTATCGTTTTCTCCACGCAACGAAACCGTGTAGGTTGTCTCCTAGAGTGTTTTTTCCCTCCTCACCAGGGAAGTCCAACTCAAGTCTTCGGTACCTCTTGAAAATTATATTGTCAATGCAGACTTTCCCATAGCCGGCCGGTATAGGGCGGTTGTGCAGCTGAACACCTTCCCCTGACGGAAAAGCTTGCCCGGTGGCCACCTTTGTTGAAAAGTTCAGAGTCCGCACGTACAGCTTGCATGCAGTCGGTTCCTTCATGTCGTCCATAGGGTAATGGGTGTTAGGATCAGCCTCCACAAGCCCTCCAGAGGCACAACTACTCCGTCGAGCCCTGGGTGTGGAAAACATGGGCCCCGGGTATCTGAAGATATGCTACTGGACGTACCACCTCCTTGGGCCGACTCAATTGGACCTTCCAGAAGACGAGCTTGGAGGCTGGCGCGGCCCGACATGTTCTACAAAGAAACGAACTCGTCTTCTACTCGAAGACATAGATATAGGCGTAGCCAGATCGGTTATATCTATATTTTCCATATACGGATTAGGGATTCTATCTGTAACCCGGCCCCTTACACTATATAAAGGGGGTCCGGGGCCCCTAGTTCGACATCTCTCATGTCCAATTCCACATCCAACAATCATCATCAGCATCCACCATAATACAATCCACGAGCACAGGAGTAGGGTATTACCTCGCCCCGAGGGCCCGAACCTGTATAAACTCGGCTCCCTGTGCTACTATCGTAGTTGTGATCTTTCGCAGTACCCCATAAAATACATTGCCGACACAAATCATCGACAGTTGGCGCGCCAGGTAGGGGCTAGCGTCACGATCAACTACATCGACTCCGATGGCTTCAATTGGCAGATTCGTCTTCACCTACGCCCCCGGCCAAGGCTTCATCTTCGGAGATCTCGGCTTCATCGCCGGTGATTTCGGGGAACTTCGGTTGTGTGAGCTGAACTTCGTTCGGTCCACGCACACGGGAGGTGGTCTGCGACTCGGTAGAGCTCACCACCGGGATCTCTCCCCTGGGTTCCGATCCGGAAGAGATCCAATCTGATGATGACGATTTCGACTGGCCTACCGTTGGACTCCCCTTCGGTTTCGGTCGGGATCTACCACTTCTTTCTTTACCAGCTCCTTATGCTGGCAAAGGATCGAGTGGTGATCTGATTTCCGGCCAGGATCGCTCTCAGATCCAGTCGGGAATCACAATCCCTCAATCGTGGTCCGCCCCGTTCGGGTTAGGAAACTCGGCCGCTGTTTCCCATCGGATAACACACCAGCTTTTCCAATCTAGGCTAAGGAGCGGGACACGGCACGCGCATACTGGGACTAGTTTTCTGAGTCAGGACTCGGGGACAACTCTAACCAGGTCAACTTCCCGAGTGGACATACCATTCGGATTGGTCAATTCGTCTGCGAGGTTCCAGCGGATTCGTTCTGCTGAACCTCAGTCGGATCCTCTCTTGACCAGAGATCCAGCACGAGAAGTGGGAGTCATAATCACTCCCATCGACGAGCCAACAAATCGAGATCGGTTGAGCCTCTCCTTCTTGGAATCCGAGTCGGAAGAGAGCGTCAATGGGTTCCCCGACTTTCGCGGCATCTACATGCTGGACGGACAAGCCTCCGGATCAGCTCGGCGCCCCATGGGGGAGGCTGGGGCCGAACAAAACCGCGGAGGCGGAGAAAACTTGCGCGACCAATTGCGTGGTCGTGCACGAGAAGTCCAGGAGGAACTGCTTCAAGTCCCGTATGGGAGATCACTCAGTCTGCCGTACGCCATAGCAGAACATCCTCGCATGTAAAACCCTCCTGGACAATGTTGGTCCTTTGCTTGGAGAGGGCAATCCTGCAGCGTCGATCATGGAACAAATCAAAGCCATGGTGACGGCGGCGGTGTCCAAAACTTTCGGGATCAACAGCCGACTTCGACGAAGCGAGCGCCACGAGTAGCACTTTCGGTGTAGTCGGCGCCTACGGTCATGGTTGTCGCGATCTTCGCCTTGACATCGAAGCCCGGCAGAGGGAGCGAGACGAGGACCGGCGCCGTACTCCACCGCGTCGGAATCTCCCCCGCCAATCTCCTCCCCCCGAGGAAGGATTGATTGACGGGATCAAGACATTCACACCCCGACTCCGTCAGGTAAACTGGCCCGAGGGGTTCAACCCCAAGGGTATTGTGAAATTTGATGGAGAGCGGGACCCCGAGGCTTGGTTGCAGATCTATTCTTTGGCAATCAAGGCCGCGGGTGGAGGATACGACGTGATGGCGAACTATTTGCCCGTCATGTTAACCCCTTCGGCTCAGAATTGGCTCGCGGGTCTTCTAGAGAACTCGGTCGATTCCTGGGAGAGCTCTGCTACCAATTCGTTGCCAACTTCTAGGGTACTTACGAGAAACCCGAGACCCAGTGGGACCTTTATCAGATTCATCAGAAGAAAGATGAGTCGTTAAGAGATTTCATTCGGCGTTTCACCAAGAAGAAGAACACAATCTGGGAGATCTCAGAGGCGGTCGTCGTCGCAGCCTTCCAGAAAGGAGTTCGCGACCCCGATCTAATCAAGAAGATGTCTCGGAAGCCTCTGACTACCGTTAAGGAGATGTTCGTCTTGGCGGATTGATATGCTACCGCCTCGGATGCTCTCGCTGAGCGTCAAGAGGATCACCCAAGCAAACACGAAGGCAAGAAGGACAGACCCGAGTCGTCTTCCAGGAAGGACAAGAAGCGCAAGGGTGAAGAGATGGTAGCCGTCGCGGATCAGGGTCGGCAGGGGCCGCCTCGGCCCACCGACTACAACAAAGTCATGGAGGCGCCGTGTCCTTTCCATCCAAACGGAAAGCATGCGGCCAAAAACTACAACATCTTGAAGAAATTCGCTGAGGAGCACAACAACGACGCTCCGAGAGACGCTAAGCAAGATGACAAGCGTGATCCTCCTCAGGGTAACGCTTACCAAGAAACCGAGCGAGAGCTCAACTACATATTCGGGGGATCGGATGCATATGAGTCCAAGCGTAAGCAAAAGCTTACCGATCGGAAGATCAATGCAGCTATTCCGGTGACCCTAGAGTATCTCTGGTGGTCTGAAGTTCCGATCATATTTGATCGCTCAGATCACCCAGACCACGTCTCTTGCTCAGGAAGATATCCACTCATCTTGGATCCTGTGGTGCGGGGCGTCCGACTGCGCAAGGTCCTGGTTGACGGCGGAAGTGGATTAAATATCTTTTTCGCTAAGACTCTGGGTGAGATGCAAATCCCAAGGACGGCGCTCCAGTAGACAGATGCGCCGTTTCATGGCATAATTCCTGGAATATCATCAGTGCCGATGGGAAAATCACTCTTCCTATCACCTTTGGCACTCGGGATAACTACCGGACGGAGAACCTCAGTTTTGAGGTGGCCGATTTCGAGACTGCGTATCAAACAATCTTGGGAAGGCCGGGCCTGGCCAAGTTCATGGCCGTCCCACACTACACCTATCTGGTTATAAAGATGCCAGGTCCACGGGGCGTAATCACGGTCCGTGGAGATGTCAAGTTTTCCCACCTCCTCGATAGGGAGAGCTGCGACTTCAGCCAGTCGGTTGAAGCGGCTGCCGAGTTGGACGAGATCCGGCAGGCGGCCACCACTCTTCGCGACGAAGGCGATCTACCGAAGAAGTCATCTAAGTCAGGCGTCAAGCCTGACGAAGATGTCAAGTGAGGAGGCGCTCGTCGTTCTTCTCCAAGTAGATCAGGACGTCCTCACGTCACTCGGCGGTACGCCCGGGGGCTCGCCAACTAAAAGCGTGAAAACGGCACTCGCCTGAACAACCCATGGAACATCGAGCAACTGCATCGGTTCTATACCTGACGACTATTGTAACCCATGTTTACAATCAAATAAAGATAAGTTTTGGCTCACATTGTCTTTACGCTTATGCAATTCAGTTTCTGACTTGCTACTTATTTGTATGTCAATTAAGTAGTAAGTCGGGGGCTACACCTAATTAGGTGCGCAATCGCGCACCTAATCTTTCTCATCTAGAATTCGACTATACTTGCTCCCTAGTCAGTTCCCGACTAGCCAGTAAGTCGGGGGCTACACCTAATTAGGTGCGCAATCGCGCACCCCTTCTTTTGAGATTAAATTGACTTGCTCCCTAGTCGGATTCCGACTAGCCAGTAAGTCGGGGCTACACCCAATTAGGTGCAGTACCTGCGCCTAATCAACTTCTCTCTTTTTTCAAGTGTATGTTGAGCCTAAGTGTTAACCGTTCCGAGTAACGAAACTCATGTCTCCTGGCAATACTCATACTTCCCGATTGCGTTATCGGAGTGCTCCGTCCCAGCTCCTAACGCTAAGGAAACTTGATGCGCTGGGCAGAATGCTAAGTAAAAGGAACTTAACTCGCCCGGGCAAAAAGCATAACTTGGACAAAAGAAAAGGCGATCGGCATGTATTAAAAAGACAATAATTTACATAGATAGTTTACAATGAATTCCTACATTTACAGGGATCTAGTTCTAAATTATCTACAAGGGACTCAGTGGTCGGCTTCACCTCCTCGATCAGGGCCAACGCTTCATCCTCGGTGCAGGCGAAACCATCCTTGACAGCGTCAAGCTCAATTCGAGGGTAGTGCGACTTGAAGATGCCCAGCGCCTGGCTGGTGCTCATCAGGCCGACCTCCTTGAGCTAAACCTTCAGCTGCTCGGGGGCTTCGGTCCACCTTTGGATCAGCTCGGCCCGGGAGCTTGGCTCGGCTTCGCCAGCATAGAGCCGTTGTCGAGTCGGCTCCACGGCCGCCAGGAGTTCATTATATCGCGCTTGCGAAGTTTCGACGATATTCTGTAGAACGTCATACTGCGCTAGCGTCTTCTTCTTATACTCTGACAAAAAAACAGAGAGCGCACAGTTATTCAACTGTGTGAACATCGGAGGTTCGGAGCCAGTCAGGTTTGGGGACTTACCCTCCAACTCGGCGATGGCTATCACCTCCGCTTTTCGAGGCCGCCTACGGTCACAGGACTTCGCCAGATTCTGCTCCAAGGCGGCAATTCAAGCGTCAGTCTGCTGCACATAGTCGCGAGCATGATGTCATTCGGTCACACGCGAGGCGAGCGATCCTGACTCAGGACAGGGCACTTACACCGGAGGGATCCTGCAAGGTCGAACTTCTCGTCCTGCAGCTCCTTGATTCGGGCCTGTAGCTCTCGGCGCTCCTTGGTTGCCTCAGTCCGGACTGCAATAACTTCCTCCTCCACGGATTTAATCCGCTCTATTTGGGGGAGGAAGTAATTGAGGAACTTGGTTTTCCTGTCGGAGAAACTACCAAGTTCCTGCAAAGAGGGAGAATGTTCATCATCCTACCTCGAACTAAAGAAGATCTACTCTACGGATCAAAAGACTTACCCTGGCCATCCTACCGCATTCAACGGCATGCTCAAAGAAGGCCTTCCTGGTCTCATCCTCGGCCTCGTTGTCAATAAGGGCCTAGTTCCCGGCCTTGTCCTTCCAGCCCGCTGAGAGCTTGGGCTCGGCCTCCTCTGGAGGAGGCGGGGGCTGGCGAAGGATCTCCTCCACCATAGGCTCAGTGCTCTCGCCGCCCTCGGCGGGTGGTTTCGGACTTGAGGCTGCGGCAGTGGCGCCTCCTCCGACCCTGGTTCCCGACACTGCTCCCGCCGGTGGGGTCACCGCATCGGCTGTCGGAGGAGGTGCCGCCTGACTCGAATCGACCGGCTTTGACGCCGGCCCAGCCGGGCGACTCGACGGAACCTCTGCCGACGGTTTCCTGAAATAAGGAAATGGTTCGGCCAGATAAAACGTAAAAGAAGACTAACAGGCGGTGGCAAGGCAGTGCTTACCGACTGGAGGTCTTAATCTTAATACCGGTGCCCCTCCGGGGGGAACTCCCGCTCCAGGAGGCGTCGGGCGGGCCACTCGGGCTAGCTTGAGGGGTTGGATTTTGTCCCCCCTTGGGTGACGCTCCGCCGCTCACCCTTGGGGGATGAGTCCCCTGACTACGCCCGGAAGTCGGCGTCGGCCGACTGTTTCCCTCTTTGGGAGCCTCGCCGACCTTTGGCCCCGAGCTTCGCGGGCCACGCCCTCCGGATGGCGGGACGTTTTCCTTCACGGAGGAAGCCGGACCCTTGCCTTTCTTTGCGGCTGGGGTTTCTTTGGGCTCCTCTCCTGGGCGTTTCTCGCCCTTGTTGGCGGAAGCCTCGGGAGTTGGGGCAGCGGACACGAAAGCCCGGCGGTCCTGCATAGGAGCACGGCATCCCCGAGTTAGCGTCGAAACAAAACTGCTCGGTACACAAAACAAGCGGAAAGAATACCCAATCCTTACCTCTGGGGGCGGATTGTTGAGGGAGAAGCTCCTGGGACTCCCTTGGTTAGAAAAGATAGTCTCTGGAGCGAAGAACTCGGAGAGTCGATCGACGGCGTCCGAGTTGGAGATCGGGACATTCGTTTCTCGTGTCGAGTCGGATGGCCCGGTGTACTCGAACCTGAGCCGGATCCTCTCCTTGAGTGGCTGGATACGGCGCTTTATGAAGGAGACAGCTATCGCAACGCCGGTCAGCCCCTCCTCTTTGAAGCGTTGGATCCGGCTGAGTAACTCGGTGACCTGATCCATCTCGGAGGAAAGAGGGGGAGAATTCCAAGAGGAGGAAGCTCGGGGGTTTCTCCCATCAAAACAAGGAAGACTGGGGGGAGGATTGGAGTAGTAGAACCATTCCTGATTCCACCCCTTCAAAGAGGTTCGGAGTGGCAAGGCAAAATACTCCCTCTTGAGGCCGCTCCGGAGTTGGAATCCGGCCCCGCCAACAGCCTTGGGGGCATTGTCGGTGGGGTAGGCTTTCAAGAATAAGAGATGGCGAAAAAGGGCGAAGTGGGGAGCAATCCCCAGAAAAGCCTCGCAGAGATGGACAAAAATAGAGAGTTGAAGGACGGAATTGGGATTCAGATGAAAGAGCTCAATCCCATAATGGTTGAGCAAACCACGAAGAAAGGAGGAAGCAGGGAGTCCGAACCCGTGGGAGAAGAAGGATTCGAAGACGATGATCTCCTTTTGGTGAGGAGTGGGAGAGGACTCACCCGCGGCGGTGCGCCAGTCGATGAGCTCTGGCGTCAACCAGGGCCCGCAGCCGCTCATCGGTGGTGTTGGAGGTTGCCTAGTCCCCCGCCATTAGAATGTGGTGGATCTGGAGTTCGGCGACGGCGGTGGCGCTAGGGTTGCTTGATGGCGGCGGAATCGCAAAAAACCCTAGCGGAAGTGTTTTGGGGAGACGAGCGGTTTGGGTGCACAGTGTGAGTGTACCAGTTCAAATTCCTCGGCATGCTTCACTTAAAGGAAAGCGGGCGACGTTTTGTTTCCGCACAAGGCGGGAAAAATGAAGCCCTAGAATCGTCATTTCAAGACTTGGGCCCGGACTTAAGTCCCTAAGAACATCACTGCCGGTTTTTTATAGAGAATACATCACTGCCGGTTTTTTAAAAAAATCGGCAGTGATAGGTATTATCACTGCCGGCTCAACAATTTGGCGGGAAATGTTACAGAACCAGCAGTGATAATAACTATCACTGCCGATTCTAGCCTGTGGGTGGGAAGGGTGTATAAAACCGGCGGTGGCAGTTTTCACTTTGCGGTTCATATTAGTGCATTAAAACCGCACGATACTCCACAACAATGCGGTTTTAATAGAACCGGCGATGAAACTATCACTTGCGGTTTGTGCTCTAGCCGTGCCGATGCTCCAATTTTTTCAACCCCTTGTTTGCAAACCGGCAGTGATAACTAATCATAGCCGATTTTGTTTGAACCGGCACAGATGAGGCGGTTACAAAGGGTAGTTCTGTTGTAGTGCTAATTTGAGCCAGTTCGGCCATTTATGATAGGACAGAGTATTTTGTACTTTTGAGAGTCTTTCTGAGTTCGGATAGAAAAATGTTATATACATATTTTGTAGAGAATTTCGGACGCATCTTTTTTGTATTATGACTTTTTTCATTTGAGTAAGGAAAGTATTTTTAAAATTTCCATCTTCGTTCTGTTGTGCTAAGGGAAGTACTGGTTTAAAAGGTTTCGGTTTCAGTTCGAGTGGGAACATGGGCATGTAATCATATATGTTTAAATTCATGATAAAATTGGACTAACATGCAGTAAAAACAAAGGTAAGAAAATATTTTTGTTTGTGGAAAATGGTTTGGTCCTTGTGGGTGCAGGCTTGGAGGCAACCGTGGTTGGGTACCGGAACTAGATCGGCTGGATCGAGGTCCAGAACGATGATGATGTCGCGGTACGGATGGGCTCAGGCTTGGGGTCTCATGAGGACGCCATGGAGAAGGACTTGAGGTGGCTCAAAGGTTCCAGTTCGGGTTGGAGGCCCGAAGACACGGAAACGGAGCGGTCAAGTCCGGCAGATGAAGGCCCGTTGCATCGGGTTTTGTGTAAAACTCATGTATGGCATATTTGGCCCCTGTTGGGCTGTGTGTGAGTGGTTTAGGCCCATGTAAGTGGCTGGTTGAGTGGGTGAATCCTAGCCCTTGACTTAGTTGCTTAGGGTTAAGGCAAGAAATCAATGGTTGTGGTTCACCCGGTGGCCCTATATAAGGAGGGGTGGAGGGGGTGCCTCCACCAAGCCTTGGGCTAAGGTTTTGTGACTTGTATTATACTCTTTTGTGAGCTTTACCCACCTAGGTGTGGCTGTGAACAAACCTTCTCAAGTAATAGAAACTAGTTCTTCAAATCATATCTTTGTTCTTGTGTTATTCATGTGTTTGATCTAGTTTTTTTGGTGATTTTGTTTGCAACAAGTTCATTTGCCTCACCTTCTTCTATATGTTGCTGATCTATGATGTTTTGAGGTTGCTTATATGATTTGACACCCTTGGCAACTTGTGAGAAATAAGAGATCACGTTCTTCCCACTTTTATTCAAATTGGCAGATTTGTTCTTCCTGCGTAGTAGTCAGTGTAAGATTTTTAGAAAAATCATCCGAGATGCTTTTTGAGTGATTCTTATTAGAGAAGGTCCGTGACTTCCATATCTACCTGTGAAAAAAATTTGGAGTCATCTGGATTCTTCGTTTGGGAGCAATGAGGTGAATACCAAGCCCCAAACTTTCTATGCGTGTGTTACAGTTTCTATCTCAAGAATTTTTATGATTTTTCTGTGAGAAATTTTGATCTGAAACTTGGCTGGAGCCTTCATGACTCATTATGAAATAGGGAGAAAAATTTTCATAATTTTTGGAGACCAAAAAGTCAGTAACCACTCCTATGATCAGATTTGATTTCTGTTATAATATTCCTGCCCGCTTTTTTCTAAAGCACCTTTATTGGGTGGGGTGTTTTGTCTTAAGTACAACCACTTTGAACTAAGATTACTTTTGTTTGAACACTTAACAACCAGAAATATGGCTCTTCTTGTGGGATGTCATCCTTGAGGCGTATTGGGTAAAGAGCACAATTCTCTCCTTGCGAAAAAATTTATTTGGCTCCTATTCAACCCCCCGTCGTTAGGTTCAGTATTTCTGAAAGAAACACTGTAGCCAAAATGAACTATACTAACTACTTTAGCTCGAATGATACTCCCTCCGTCCCTAAAAGAATGTCACTCTGAAAAATTTTGAGTAGATTAAGGAGGATATATATGGGTAGGAATTTATAGGTACTTTATAGGGTGAGAGGGGAATCTATAGGTATTTTATAGGGATGAGAGGGGAATCTAGCAATTATTGTTCTAAAATAACATTCTTTTAGAGACAAAATTTGAATCTCAGGATGACATTCTTTTAGAGACGGAGGGAGTATGTGCCAGTATCACAATTTCTAAAATTGGTCCCATTCTATGACCGCACGTACAAATATATTTTTTTTAAAAAAAATTTGAGCCATCACGCGACCATACCGATCATTGGTGCCTTGCAGAGGGAACAAAATTAATTCAAGGCGGAGTAGTGCACGTCAAACTTTCAATAACCCATCCCGGCTGAATCTGAGGGGATGATGTAGCCGAAGCCGAGCATATACCAATCCTAACGATCTACATCCATCACTTCACATTCAATTCCCAAGGTACCTAACAATTTTATCCTGAAAATTAGGTGCCTAGCACTCATCACACAATCACAGCGGCAGAGGGTCACCAATAAACTAGAGGGCGAAATTCCAAGTCAATTGCTAGATACTTAATCAAAATTAGCGAGTAATACGTCTTGAAATTATTATTATTACTCCCTCCGTTTTTTATATAGGACGTATTTTACTTGTATCAAATAATAGTATATCAAAAGTAATTTAAAATACAGTTCTGTCGATACGTCTTTCGTACACTAAAGATGCATATAATTTGAGTTATTATTGATCAAAGTTTATAAAGTTTGATTTTTTCAAATCAAGTACACCTTATTAAAATAAAGGGAGGGAGTATTTAGAAAAGACAAACTAAAGATAGAAAGACCATGGTATCTGTGGTGCCTAAGCCGAGGCTCAAACACTCAACCTCGAGGGAGTGGGCTTGGTTAGCACGCCGGCCTACGCTCCTAGCCAACCAAGCAAAGTTTGATTCACAATACTTCTAAAAGTTTAACGAAAACATTTTAAATCTCTTCAAACCCAACATTTCAATAAGTTTGTCGTGAAGTATTTCAGCCTAACTAAAAAAATATATACTCCGTGTAGAAATGGTTCATTACATGACTTTAATCAACTATGCCTTTTCTAGGTTCTCTTGCACTTCAAAAAACAAGAGATCATGTGATGAAAAGATGACGATAACTAAACTAATTTACTGGTTGACATATATAGGCTGTTTGGTTGGCTGCATCCAAGGAGATTTGGCTCTATAGATGCAAGAGAAATGTTTGGTTGTCTTCTCATTCATCTGGCCTGACTCTGCAGATGCAACAGATCCCCACAGCCTAGTCCGCAGGAAACACCAAATCTAGCTGTTTCGTGCATGCAGGTGCCGCGCGCTGGAACCTGGCAGTGACTAACAAGAACATGCACTTCCTTTCAAACTTTAAAAAATATTTTAAAATTCAAACAACATCCAAATTCAATGAGACAAAAAAAAATAGAACCATAGGAGTACAAGGTCTTAAAACAATTTTAGATTTTTCTTGAATTTTTATTTTTGTTTTTGAATTTATTGATTTTCTAGTATTTGTTTTTGAATTTATTGATTTTCCTGTATTCATTTTTTAATATTTTTATTTTTGTTTTTGAATTTATCTTTGTTGTAGTAATTTTTATTTCCCTCTCTTGAATTTGTCCATCCTATTCTTCTCCTAGTGCAGCCAACCAAACAACATCTCCTTGCATCACCTCAGCCTGGCTCCCACCAGCCTGGCTAAGCTGAGAAGGCAACCAAATAGCCCAATAAATGTTCACTTCTACGAATGGACTACAATTAAAGTGTATGATGCGCCAGCAGGGCATAAACTAAGGGTCTGATTGGTTGCTTGAACGAAATGAGTCTGGCCCGTATGAGTCATGTAGACTCAGGAGAGCCAGGCTGAGCTTATGCAAGGCCCCGTTGTTTGGTTACCTGCATCGGTAGAACCTGGCTCGCACAATCCCACATTCCATCGAACGCCTTGCAGGCATCGCTAGCCGCGCCCACGCCGTTGCTCCGGCACGCCATGCCTTGCACCACCACAGCTATGCCAAGCGTCGTTGAGCTTCGGTTGTGCCCCCACGCCTCTAGCATGTCGCGCCGCACCATCAGGTCATGCCCCCATGCCCTCAAACCATCTTCTCCGGCATTCCCGGTGGCCCCGTGCGCGCTCTTGATCACCTGCGACCTCACTCGAGCATCGCTACTCCTCCTCTCGTGCCCCGAAGGTGTTCCTGGCTGTTCCGCTGCACGTTCTAGGTTGTGTCGCCGCCGCCCAGAGCACTGCATGGAGCTCACCGCCGCCTCTGACACACTGCGCAGAGCTTGCCGCCACCTCAAAGAGCGTCACATAGAGCTCGCTGCCGCCGCCTCTGAAGAGTCATATGGAGGTCACCGCCAGTCGTCATGGCCGTCCATGCTACGGGGCAGCTTTGCTCACGCCATATCCTCCTTGGCGGCACCGTCTACAGATCTAGCGTCAGCGCAGCCTCTTCGAGCTCCTAAGGCATCACACAGCTAGATCTGAAGCTCCGTCATTCGTCTCTGGCATAGCTCCGCCACCGCTTGCTACCGCAACGTCATCTCGGCACTTGCTCGCCCCCATGTTCACCCCGTCGCCTCGCATCCACACGCTGCACCTCACCTGCACCACATGAGCTAGGCCCACGGAAAAGATCAAAATCTGCAATCCTGCTGAGCCTAGCTTGTATAGTGAAAATACACGAGTTGAGCCAGGCTTCGCAGAGTAAACAGACAACCAAACAAGTGTAAAGGTGGCTCACACGACGTGGTAAGCTCCCGCATAACCAACCAAACATGCCCTAAGTCATTCTCAATAGCTTGACAGTACTTTCTTTCCAAAGAAAAGGCAGTTCTATTATATCCAATGTATTAAAAGAAGGGTAGAATGAACAATGGAGATATAAGGATAGTCAAAAGACCAAAAGAAACCAGCACTACACCAAACAGGTTATATTTACCTATATTTGTGCCGGTTAAGTTACAACCGACATAGATAAGGTTATTAGTGCTAGTCCTTCAATGGACTCACGGAAAAAACTTATATGTGTCCGTTCGAATTACTAACCAACACAGATATGTATATTATATGTTCTAGGTTGTACAATGAATCGGCACATATGCATTTGTGTCGGTTCATATTATGACCCAACACATATAATTTGTACATCTACGTCGTTTGTACTTAGAATCGGCACATCTAGCGTTTCATATCTTGATACGTAGTGAAATATGTCGATTAGTAATTGGAACCGGCACACATAACGTTTTGTCTCATGAGGCATTTTGCGGGAAATATTTCCCCTGTACTCTATATCTCGTCAATCTCTGCTTGAGAGATTTCCCACCTCCATTCTAAGCATCTCTCCAAAATTTTTGATCCCCATTCGCTAGCTCTGGTTACCACAAAAATGTCATCTCCGACGCCTAGTCTACACCGTTGTCTTAGGCCCAATCTCCGCTGGCCTCTCCATGGTCATCATGGCCACTGTCTCCACCCCAATCGTCGTCTCCGACATGGTCGCCGCCGTCTCGCCCTGATCATCGTCATTGCCATCATCTTCACAAGGTGAGGAGGCCTCTAAGTTGGAGGAGCCAACCGGAAAGGATTCAGAGGAACAGCTAGCCAACGAGGAGGAGGATGAGTTGTCGGCTGACAAGGAGGACCTAGAGGAGACCGGCGAGGAGCCGACCAGTGAGCAGGAGGGGCGGTCGGTAAGCGTGAAGAAGGAGCCAACGGCAAAGCAGCGATGCCAACGCGTCCTACCACCGTCGACATCGGAAGCTGCACTGTGCAGCCCTGTCGCCACTACTGACAAGGAGCCCACTGACGATGACTCTTTGGAGGAGAAGCTAGATGAAGAGGAACCCGCCACTGATCACGACGAGGATGACTCGTCGAAGAAGGAGCATAGATGGGTCCGAGGGTTCAACAACGGTGACACCTCTGACGACGCCTGCAAGAAAGACCGTATGCCGAGCTCCTCCGATTCCGATGACCCCTCCTCCTATGCCGATGAGGAGGAGGAGGAGGAGGACGGGGACAAGGAAGAGTGGATGTGGTGTATAGGATAGTAGTCAGCAGGTAGTAGAAGCTTAGTGCACCGTAGGCACTAGACTAACAAATGAAAAAAATATATTTTTAACAGTATTTTGTGCTGGTTCTAACCATGACTGGGCACATGAGTGCCTGTTATTCTGTGTCGGTTCATAAACTGGCACTAATGACCGGTTTAGAATCAACACAGATTACCATGTCTGTAGTGGTGAAGAGTGAAGAAAGAGACAAATTAGACAAGCCCAAAAGGGTTACAAAAGCATTAGGAAACATACGAGACATGTTTTGCTCATGCACTCATCCAAACCTTGAGTTCATCTTTGATATTACTGATGAAAATGTCAATATGGCGCTCACTTTGATTAAAGATGCAAGCAGTCCACTTATTCAATAGTCCCCAAGGATGGCCATGCTTGCAGAATTGATGCGTAGTGCGAGTCTATTTGTGTACTTGAAAGGATGTCCTCAAGCCACCAAAATAGGAGATCACTGTGTTCTTATACCAATTGTTCAGGCAAGAGGTTCGATATGTTCGACCATATCCCGTTACATGTCACCATACGCTTCAAATAAAATTTCAATCAAGTAGCAATTTGATGGTTATTTCAAAGTTTCTATAACACAGTCAACAAAAAGTAATTATTCAATCATGAATAATAGCTGGATTTCAACTGTGAGGATCTATTTTTAGTTGTGAGCCACACACAAAAAATATGCATTTGAAATGTGCCTAAGGACGTACTACTCCGTCCCTAAAAGAATGTCACTCTGGAAAATTTTGAGTAGATTAAGGAGGGTATATATAGGTATGAATCTATAGGTACTTTATAGGGGTGAGAGGGGAATCTATAGGTATTTTATAGGGATGAGAGGGGAATCTAACAATTATTGCCCTAAAATGACATTCTTTTAGGGACAAAATTTGAATCCCAGGATAAAATTCTTTTAGGGACGGAGGGAGTACGTCGCCAAATGATCAGCTTGAGCGGGGCCAACAAATTCCAAGAGCATGGGCTTGATATATAGTACTTAGCTTGTTACTAGAGTAGAGAGAATGTTTAGATAATATTTTAGATACAATCACTTCAATCGATTTGAAGGACCTGATAGGTGACTAGAGGGGGGTGAATAGGAGCCAAATTAGTTTTGATCCTTTCTTCACAACGTGCCCCCAAAATCCAAATGTTCACAAATTTCAAACAACATCCAAGTCTCTGTTATCAAGCACCAAATCAAACTAGAACCAAGTAACCAAGCTAACTAGAACAAGGCATCTAAAGATTTAACCAAAACTCTAAACTATCCCTCTATCTCTTGTGCCTAACCCCGTGCCGGATCGGGCCTAGTGTTGTGCCGGATTGGAGGGGGTTCGTGCCGGATCGGGCACTATTCATAGCCGAGACAAAACAAAATTTAGTGTAATTCTTGATTGGAACGTCCGATTGAGCTCAAATTTGAAACATATCTTCCTTAAGATGTCTAATACCTCCAACAATCAAAGCTATAGTTCCTAAAAACTCAACCTTTTTGTATTTTTCAAAGCGTAGGTCATGAACTGGGCAAAAATAAAAATTTTCAATCCATGGATAAACCACGTGGGCTACTTGGATGAGTTGATTATAGATGTGTTTACACGTATTGTGATGCTAAGCATAGAAGAAACTCAATCAAAACGAGAGGAATAAGATTTTCAAGGATTCAAACCAAGAACACCAAGAACAAGACCAAAACAAACCAAAGAGAAAATAGCATGAAATTCAATCCATGAGTTAAAGTCATTTTGATGATTAACGAGGAATGATTACAACGGAATGATTGGGGGGATGAATACAAACCCATCTCTAACAAACTTTGAGTGATTTGTCTAAACCTATTTCCCTCAAGCCTCAACAAAAGCCTCTCTAATCCACTCAAATCCTCACCTTATCTATAAGGTCATGAACCCCTTAAATAGTGGAGGCTCAACCAGCCATCCCACTTAGTGTTTCTCTCATTACACATGGGCATACCCGAAACTCGTTAAGACACCTGGTTTTCCCTCTCACATAGCACGGCTTTCAAAACAGGTCAAACATGGCACCTGGTAACCTGTTTTGATCCAACTTCCTCTCCAAGAAGATCAATGACCTAAACCACTTATCCTTATGCCGTGGTTTCTCCATGAGTTGTGCGCCCCAGTCTGCCATCAACTGCACCAAGCCGGGCCAGAGTCCAGAGAGTTCTGGTCTATCACAACACTGTGTTGGACCGGCCTGGTCCACCTCAACACATCGCGCCGGACCGCAGGCTTTATCACCCTTTAAAACTTCTAATCTTTATTTAAATGCCCTCTAAATTACAACTTATAAACATGGATCAGTAAACTCAAGCTCAAACACAAAAAATATGTCAATACCTGATCACATGATCTCACACGTTTGTATCTTCATATTGGTACCAAAGTTTATATCTAGATGAGAGAGAATGACAGGTTTGAAGAGAATGTCTACATTACTTTTTTGGTTTTGTATAATGGCGTACTTGCGTGAGTCTCAAATTTATTCTCACTCTTTCCCCTCTCTCCTCTGTAAAAAGACAAAAGCTGACATGACATTAACTAAACATCAAGCATTTAATAATTAGACTATTTGGAGTGCATCCCCTAATTAAATATGCCATGTTTATCAATTACTCCATAAACCGTCTATAATTAAATTGTAGAATTTGCTACCTGTCCGTACTTGCGGTCAAAATCGGCAATATTTGAGATGGGCACAGCTAGCATATATATGCAGGTCATACATCACGGCTGCGCGTAGGACGAATAAGCGATCATGTCTTAGCGGGCTCTCAAGATACTCGTAAACAGTTAAATAGATTGGGCACGTAGATACCCTGGGTCCCTGGCTCGCGCTCGATAGCTAAGCTTGCGCCCGTGTGAACTTGACTACAATTGTCACGTGTATGTGTGTGCGTGTTTAATCTCAAACCTCGGATTCAAGTCATGGTATACACTGTGCACATGCGTAATTAAACAGCTGGTCAAACAAGCTGCCAAATAATTAATTGTGTGGCTGTCATTGATAATTATTTATCTTTCTCTTTTTATTTATTCCTCCTTTTGGAAACCTGATTTTTTTAAAATTGAACGGTGGTTGCTTTAATTTCTTTGTTTTTCAAATACCCATCCTCTACCAGCTAATTGCAATATTGTCTGCTTTAGAAATTAACAAACACTTGAGCATGAATTGACCATTTTTTTTTGTTTCCTTTCCTAGGGCTACCTACCTACCCCTATTCTCTGGTCAATAGTATAGATAGACAGGGAATTAATTAGAACTAATCTATATACACCATGCCTTACAGGACTTGCCTGTCTTAAAGTGTATATATACACATACATACAAATACAATGGAAGGGCGTTTGGTCAACAATGACGGCAGAGGGAATCAAGGAGATGGCACGTACGTACGTGTCTGCCAAAACGAGAGAATGAACTCAGCTAGCTAGCTAGTTAGACCGATCGAGAGGAACCGAAGCATGTGCTTTCGTGTATATATATCTGCGATCTGTATAAAAGTTGCAACTTTTCCGTGGGAAAGATATGAAGTGAAAGTGGTGAAGGAAAAACTGCCGCGCGCGTGGCCATTTTTTATCATTCCATGCATGCATGCGTACCCGCGGAATAGATGATTCGGTGGCAGCACCCACATACTGCACAGCCATATGCCGCGAAGCCAATCGTTTTTAGCATGAACGTACAACACACCAGAACATACGAAGAAAATTACTCAAAAGATCGATCAAAAGGATACGTGTAATGATCTGATCTGTAAAATTTTAACCGGAAAAAGGAAACCGTGCTTAAATATAAACCTAAGACAGGAAATTGCAACGAACTAAAACTGACCAGTACTTTTCAAAATTTACAGATTTTATCCCTGTACTTTTGAAACTGTCCTGGAATTATCATCGATGCGCCATACCTAGGTAGCCATCTGCACTCCAGATCTCAATAGGTATATCCCACTTGTGCACCTCGTCATGCCAATTTACACAAAGTAGCTTCTATCCACACTAAATCATCTCTAAAAATTTCAACTAATTTTTTGAAAATCTATATTATTGTGAACGTGAAGTTAAATTTTAAACACAGAACTTTTATGAGATCAATTAATTCAAGGATGTATGGCCCGTATATATATCGATCTAGTCCTATAAACTCGTACAAATTAACATTGTGCACACTAAATAATCTCTAGTAAATTTCATTTGATTTAATGAAAATTTTACGTTGTACATACAAACTTTATGAAAATTTTTAATGTGAACTCCAAATATGACAAGTATAAGTTAGAAACTAATTCTAGTTCTATCATGACACTTAGAATTAGCTTTGGAGCCATTAATTGAATTCTATATGGCAGCTGAACATGTGCATCATTATAATTGAATTCCAATTTCACAATTCTATTGAACCAATACCTTTGAGCCAGATAGGGTGTAAGAAAAAGCAGATACATTTCCCGGATCAAAATCACAGCCTCATGAGCATAGCAAAATTCACAGTGATAACTAGCTAATTCCAATTTCACAATTCTACAGAACCAATACCTGGGAGCCAAATAGGGTGTAAGAAAAGACATACATTTCCCGGATCAAAATCACAGCCTCGTGAGCATAGCAAATTCACCGTGATAACTACATGCACATCGCTAGAGAGCTGCCCCTCAGACAAACCCATCAATAATTTCTTATTCTCGTCTCAAGTGAAACTAGTTCTGTGCTACCAAACAAGCAAACCATGACAAGGCTGGACACTTATGCCCATTCCCACAAGAAACCATTTCACTGCATCACCGTCCAAAGCAATCAAAATTCAAAACTCCCTTCTTCAACATCATCATTGTCGACGCCAGTTTTACACATGCACAAAAGAAACTGCAGTACTGCAGCCGTCATTGATGGAACAAGCAGATCAGTCGAGATGGCATGCATTCCCCAAGCATCGAGGGGAAATGAAATATTTCTCTCTCCCAAACGAGTCAACGACGTACACATGATATACACTAGTACATGTACAAGAGGTCTAGGGTATAGAACAATACGAGCTAGATTAAGTTACCGTTCTAGCTATAATATACCAGCTTCCATCTACTCCATTCAATTTGTCTGGGGAGGTTGACAAGTGGAAGAGGATTAATGAAGCAGTACTGCAAGCTAGCACAAGTTCAAGATGAAAGTTTGCAGAAAATTAATTTAATTAATACCAATACCGGCCTCGCCAAGACCATGCAAGCTCAATTCAAGGTACTCTCGGTGAGCACATTTGGCGCAACGTACTCCAGTGTTTGGAAATTGGAAAGCATCATGCATGCATGTCGACTAGGGCTAGCTAATTAAGTGTGTATTCATTTGCAGAAGTTAATTAGTTAGTCATGGGTTGTTGGGCATTGTGGAAGGGAAGAGGTCTTGCAGGAGGGCGTAGTCGGTGAGGTGGTGCTGCTGAAGAGGAGGAGGAGCGGACATGGGCGAAGCGGGAGGAGGAGGCATGCCCGGCGGCACGTACATGTTAGGGTTTGCGCCCATGGGGTAGTGGTGCTGGTGCATCATGCTCATCAGGTCCGGGCAGAACGCCCCCGGCATGAGGTGCGGCGGCGCCAGCGCGTGCACGCCGGGCATGAAGAAGTGCGCGCCGCCGGCGGCGCGGAGGCTGGCGGGGCTGTGGTGCGTGTGCTGCCCTTCGTACGTCGTGATCACCGTCGAGGGGTCCTGGTACGACCGCTCCACCCGCTTCTTCACCCCGCACTTGGGCGCCGTGCACCGGTAGTAGCTCCTGCATTGCGGTCGATCGATTCACACGTTACAGCGAGGCAAAACGTACCTACTTGAACACCACGATTGATCATTTGATTGTGTAGCACAATAGCACGTACACGTACGTATACCTATATATGTAACAGCTGGGTGCAAACTGTGCGACCTTATATACATATATACCTTGGGAATGGGCTGTTCTTGACGGCCTTCTGGCCGTACTTGCGCCACCGGTAGCCGTCCTCAAGATGATCGACCTCGCTCTTGGTGAGGAAGGCGACGCGGGCCTGCCGCTGCCGCTTCTCGGCTTTCTTCTTGGGTTTGTTCCTGCAGCAGCAAGATCAGTTAATTCGGAGCAGATCGATCGATCAGGCGGTGATTCCTGCAGCAATTAATTAACCAAGCTCAATCTTGAATTGTTTGGAACACAAGCTAGCTATAGCTAACTAGTTAGTCTACATGATGGAGTAGCTATTTCATGTCATGGGTTAATTAGCGCCAGCTTCGCCAAGAGGAGTTGTACAGACTAACGTTAAATACAGCTTTATAGACATGGATCGAATGTGATGGAAAGATCAGCGAAAGTTTAAAAAGGACATTGCAGAGATCTACAGTAGCTTTAAGTGCTTTAGAGATATGATAATATATATTTGATCTTTTCTAGAAAGGGGAAAAACTTTGATTTTATCTTCAAAGGTGAAGCTGTTCGGTCAAAAATTGAAGCTACGGCGCACAACAATTGATTAATTCTATGGAAGATTTCTTCTGGAGAGTACTTCGATGGTCTATTAAATTGAATAGTACCACATGATCTACAAAGTCATCTCGGAAATGGGACCGAAATGAAGTAAGAAGAAAAAAAGAGACGAGGAAATCAGGAAAGTAGCTTGAAGCTTGCCGGATCTTAATTCTTGATGAACAACGAGAACCCTAGAAAGTAATCCAGGCAAAACCCTAATGCTCACACCATATATATAGCCGAGAAAAATAAGTTCAATTAAGCAACAGTAGGAGCAGATCTAACTATATAGAAAAGCACCCGAGGTGAAGTCATGTATCATATCCACAATTCCCACATAGATTCAAGCAAGAAATCAAGACAAATCACAAAGAGAATAGCAACAAATTAATGAAAAACCTACCCTTTCTTGGAATTCTCCCCATCCTCCTGATCTTTCTCATCCTCCTCCACAACCTCATCCTTCGCCCGGCCCTTCTTGCACCGGCGAGATTTGCCCTCTCCGTCCCGGTCGCTGGACGAGAAAGACACCGACGAGTTCGGCGTGGCCAGCGCCACACCTTCTCCGGCAGCGCTGCCGGTGCCCTGGCTGTCGTGGCTCGTCACGTCGACCGACAGCTCGTGCTTGACTGGCGCATCCGCAGCCGGACACGGCACGTCGGGGTGACGACCCAGCCCGGTGGGCTCCAAGAACCCCTGCAGGTAGTCCGTGATGCTGGAGTACGGCATCATCTCGTCGGCGGCCCCGGCACCACCCACACCGACGCTCGCCGGCTGGCCGAAGAAGAAGCTCTCCATGTCGACGTTGCCGCCGAACACGTACTCGCCGCCATCGCCGCGGGCGAGGTGGCTGTGGCCGTGGCCGTGCTGGTGGTAGAGGCCATGGCCATGACGATCTCCTCCTCCAGAAGACATGGGGAGTGGGAGCACGGGAGCTAGCTAGCTAAGTGTGTAAAGGGGGAGAGGCGTGGAAGTGAGAAGGGTTTGAGCTTTCAGCTACTCTCGCCCTTCCTTCCTTCCCTTTTGATTTGTTTTTTTCCTCTCAAAAGCGTGCAGGGAGCCAGGGATAGGCGCAAGATACGACTTTTTTGGAGCGAAATATATAAGTCCGTGTGGGTGCGGGGGTCTGGTGATCTCCGTTATATAATACTCCATGCCCTTGTTAGTATATATATGTTACCAGTCAATTCTTATTGATGTCAGTCGATCTACTAATGAAATCAGCGTGCTTAATTAGGATTCTTAATTGCTTTCGCATGTGTCTATCAGGGTGGTGGTGCCCAAGACCGGCGTCAGAGTGAACTGTTGCTACGATTAATTTGTCATTTGTGAGTCCCATGTATGCACAGAAGATCGATCACTGCTGAATGATCGATACTGGTTCCCAACTGGACAGGTTCCTGAAATTGAGCTGTTGAGCAGAACAGGTACCTCTTGTCATCTACGGTCAGGCTAGCTAGGCTAGCTCCAGCCAAGGCCCAAGTTTGACACTATGTGGATGTGGCTTCAAATTTTGTTTTATGAGGGGGTTTCCAGTTTAGATTAATTGATGGCTTTGTATGGTACAGACGTACAGTAGACCTCTTTCTTTACTTACACGTGCAATACGAGTACCGTTTTGAAGGATGACATCGATCCACATACGTATATATAGCTGTATAACTGGAGCGGTATGTCACAGTACCACGTGCCATGCACGTACAGCTGCCAAACTATGCATACAGCCTCTCTAGCTTGTGAGGGACAGCTCTTTCATGTGGTTTAAAATTAGAGAAGAATCCAGGGCCATACTGCTCTACACAACCGAGAGCATTGACCTCAAGGTTACTTCCAACTTCCAAAGGAGTTGGCAGAAAATCATGTCTTGGTGTTTGTGTTGTCCACATCGAATATGTGTCGGCTGCATTTTTTAATTTATATTTTCTCCTTGCTGCTCTCATATAGTGAAATTGCATATACTTTTTTCCCTGAATGTTATAGTCTAATATATAATTTTATATCATGAAGATAGCTAGCTACTATATTGAAAACTATAGCTTGTAGTTATAGTTCATTGGAGTATTATATAAATTTGAGTGTTGTGGTTTAGGAGGTGCACATATATATAGTGCTTCCA
Organism: Olyra latifolia; assembly: GCA_036346145.1. NCBI lineage: Eukaryota > Viridiplantae > Streptophyta > Magnoliopsida > Poales > Poaceae > Olyra > Olyra latifolia. Next base: position 33,258,801 of record CM070523.1, read on the forward strand.
TTTGAATATGGCATGCGGTGTGAGCAAGGGTGTTCCCTTCCACCCAATTGGGTGTTCATTGGGAAAAGTGCAGGCTTTTCCGAGGATATGGTACCTCTAAATATAGGATACGGGGCCCTCCGACGCCCGTCGGACAAGCTCCCATTCGATGGCCTTCGCTGGCTATTGGATGGAGATTCAACAACCATAGATAGATCTAGATGAAAACATTGTTATTTTTGTTTTAGACATGAGACAATTCTTAAAAAATCTATAAAAATCATAAATATTAACTAATCTGTGTCAGGTTCAACATATATTTTTAGTATATATTTATATTAAAGTTTTTAGATCTAGTTTATGCTTTAGTACATTTGTGAAAATGAATATTAATCATAAAAATATGAAAATAATATATGTTGAACTTAACACGGATTAGTTAATATTTATTATTTTTATAGATTTTTTAAGAATTTTTTCATAGCTAAAGTAAAAATAACAAAGTTTTCATCTAAATCTATCGCTGGTTATTGTCCAACGGCCAGCAAAGGCCATCGGATGGGAACTCGTCCGACGGGCGTCGGACAGCCCCCGCATCCCTAAATATAAGATGTCCTAGCGTGCATAGTAGACATGTGTGTGTATAGTGTGCTTGGGTGTAGGTTCTCTTGTACGCTCTAAAAAGGAATATAGTTTTGTATTTCAAATTTTACGATGTAATAGAGAGTTTGATTATTGTGTTGCTACAAACTAAAAAGAATATTTATCTCTCATGTTGCTAAAAATGTCATCTATGTGGAGACAGAAAAGCTAAACCACAGGTATACAAAGAGGTCTTGCACCGTCGCAGCCATAGGATTTGCTCTGAGATCTATGTTGAGTAGCATCCTACTCTTTCTTGCTACCACATCCCTCGTTCCTTCCCCCCTCTCTGTCCATCGTCCTCTCTATTCCCTCATCCTCCCTGACCAAGCATGTCGGCCAGACCTCCGATCATCGGGTCATCGGCTTTGGGCGCCGCATTGTGTCGTGACCTGTCCTAACCTCGCCTTGCCATGATGTGACTATCCTCCTGATCTTGCCTCATGGCCGCTCCCTCCCGCTGCAGCCCAACCCGAGCATGGCGGTAGGATCTCTGACCACTACACTGCCGCCCCCACACACGCCACAATGCTCAATGGTCAGGACAAGGAGGGGAGGCAAAGCACATCGGCGCTGCCGTGGTCAAGACTAGGGAGGGCGGTGGTGATAGCTTCGACCATTGGAGATGAGAGAGAAGAGATGGAGATGAAGGAAGGACTTCATGCTTGAATTCGAAGGAATAAGAAGGTTCTTTTTGCAAAACATGAAGAGAGAAAGGGGAGCTAGTAGTTTTGGATTTTGAAGCATATCCAATGATTGAGAGTGTACAAAGAAATGTTTATACATGGGGATGTGGAGATTCGCAACAGTAGGTAGAGTGGTGTTCAAATCATCATGGCCCTTATTTTGAACCAAGATCACTGAGCCTCGTGTTCTTCCTCGCAGCATACATACAACAACTAAAAAGCTTACGTTCAACACATACGTACAAACAATATAATTAGATTGAAATGGATAGCAAAACATTTTGAGATGAATTGGAGTTATACATATAATATGCTCCTCGTTTAGGCCTAAGTTTGGCTTTCCACATCGATCCAGAGCCTTTCATACTACATGACAGCAATTCACACAAAAAAAAATATTGGTCACGGCTGTAACAGTGCTCTTTGTGAACTCGGCTGTGAGTCTCGACGTATGAAAGGTGACGAATTTTTTTTAACGGCCGAAGGCAATGAATTGGTACTAGGAACATAGCGACAGACAGTTGTAAAAAGAAACAGAGCGATACAGCAATGCTTTATGTTGTTTCCATCTCGTAAAACTAGAATTTTTGCTTCCTGTCCACAAGAATGAAATCACCCTATCTCGTAAAACTAGAATATGTAGGCAATCCAACTTTGAAAAGGAAGATCTCGCGAAACAGTTCCAAGCACAAGCACTGATCCCATCGTTTCTTTCAGGTTAAAAATCCAAAAACAAGATACGAGAAGATCTTGGCGACGGAACGAAACAAGCAAGCCACTTTAAACCCGGGCGGCGCCGCGGCGCACGTAGCTGAGGCGAGCACGGCTCCTCCCCGCAGGCGGTCACAGGCCAGCCGAGCCGCGCCCACGACCTGCCGGCCGGCCAGTCCCCGGCGAGCATACGGCGGCTGGTGTCCAGTCACACCACGAGCGGCAGGTGCGCTTGCGTGCTTGCGCTGGCAGCAGGCGACGGCATCGAGGAGGGCTCAGCGTCGATCGGTGGTGGCACGGACCCCAGGCATGCAGCCGCCCGCGCGCGGTCAAACTTAGCCGCTTTCGATCCCCGTGCACGTGCGCGATCGCGCCGGCCGTCGCGGAACCACCAGAATCCGACGGAGGAGCCCGCTCCGCCACACGTGGTGTGGTTAGAGCTCGTATCGTACCGGGAGGACACCGACCGACACGAGTGTGGCCCGGCATCAGGTGCGGTGCGGGGCGGTGGTGCGGTGCGAGGGTGTGAACGGGCGGGCGCTTTGGGGGCGCCGCGGTAGCGCGCGTCGTGGTCGGGATTCGGCGATGGGGACGCGACGGTTCGCGTATGGTTTTCGGGGCGTTTTTGTGCATGCGCTGCGGGTGGGCGTCGGCACTGGCTGCGTGCGGGCGCGCGCGCGCGCGGGGATCTTGTGCCGCTGACGAGACGAGGCGAGCAGGTGGAGGCAGGGCGGCGCGGGTACGTGGTGGTGCCGAGCCCGGCGGCGCGTGCGCGTACTGTTCTCGTGATTCTAGCGCCTGTTCCCGATGTGTCGATCGCGTGTCGGTTCGGCCAAAGACAGCGGGGCCGGGCGGTGACTCGGACGGGTTTGGATCTCCCGGAAGGGTGAAAGTGGCGTAGCTAGTAGTAGTAGTCAGTGGCAAACTTAAATCTTAAATGTCTTTTTTTATGAGCCTTAGGCTCTTAGTACTTTGTAACCACTTTTAAAAGATTTTTAGTGGTTTTTTAAACCTACAAAATTATTTTTAATATATTTTTTAGCCTCTCTAAGTTTCTTTTTTCAAAAACCCTTAACTTTTCACATTATAATCTATCGTAACTTTTTGGTTGTGAAGAACAATGCCTTAAATAGGATTAGTATCCTCTCTCTTCGCTCGGCTAAAGTAAATTTTGGGTTGATCAAATCAAATGTCCATCGTGACATCGGTGTCCTAGGTTGGATTTTCCGTTCTCCGTCCATCAGAAGCTAAATATGTTATTTTTATTACTGTGCATGATGGTCTCGGTCTTACACGTTGATTCTGCGAATGATTTACATCGGACCGATACAATTTTGAAGATAAGACGTAGAGAATAATCTTAGGAAAAGTGGAGGGGCGAGGGAATATGTGCGTGTCCCCACCCAGCTAATTTGGGCGTGGCTCCTAGGTTCAGGTTCATGAATCTGCCCAGCCGCATCATGACATCGGTACGGTACGGTAACGGTAGTGTCGCTTACTGCCTTTTTCTTTTCTTATTTCCCCCCAGATTTTACGGAAGTTGCATTGCATGCAACGTTAGTAGAACCATGGTAATCTGGTTGACCTAGCAGTATACCGGTTGGTACTAGCACTTATATAACACCTGCGTTTTTACTTGACCTGGTGTATATGGTCGTGCTATTCTATTTTTACGAAATATAGGAACACGTTGAAAAATGGAAGGTGGTCGAACTTTAAACGCACTAGCTAGGGCCAAGTGATATGTGACAGGTGATGCCGGTCTGTAAACAAATCCATGGTACGGCCGCTGCATTTCGCATACAAATACAGGGCTGTGGTTGCATTCTTAATTAAGCTGCGAATTACGTGTGCTGAACGAGGCATGTCTGACAGTAGACTCAAATGGTTCAATGTAACGTAAATTTTGTGTTAGCCAATCCAAACCATCAATCATGGGATCAATGTGTAAGGGTGGGTTCTTTTCAGCTTTTCTTATCTACTTATTTGCCTTATCTCGTCACTTCGAGAATTTTTCGAGATAGACTTATTCTACTTATCTCGTGTCTTATTTGACTTATCTCACTTTTTTTATTACTTTTTGAGTCTTTTTTTAATCTCCTAGGCGTGTCTATAAGCTCTCTAAACCCTAAAATTGGAGGCCAACCGACTCTCGAAGCTATCTCGAAAAATTCTCGAAATAACGAGATAAGGCAAATAAGTAGATAAGAAATACTGAAAAGAACCCACCCTTAGACTGACTCCATCCATGAGTAGGTAGATTTTTTTTTTTTGGGTATGTTGGTCTTAGCCTTAAGGGTTGATTCTATAAGAAGATATGAGTCTGTCAGGTATTCTATCTGACTACTAGTTGGGCTTGCGTGTGTGTGTTGGGCTGTGTCTCTAGTGTTGGCCCATGGCCGTGTAAGGGCTTTATACTCTGAGTGTTGTGTGAGAGCTGGGGGTCATCGTTGAACAAGCAAATACAACTATTCTCTCCCTGCTCTTCTAATCTTCTCTGCTAGATCTTGGAATTCAGTCCGAATTCTCCATTTCCTTCCTCGTTTTCTCTCTGGGTTGTTGAAGCCATAACAAATTGGTATCAGAGCGGTGGTGATTCGTGTGGTTCTTCTCCTCTTTTTCCTCGGTTGGATTGGTAAAAATTTTCCGAGAGGTAGGTTAGCTGTTGCTTCGCGACAGCTGTAAAAACTTCCTATACTCGAGGTTCAATCCGATTTGGGGTGGAGAAACCTGCGATCCCTTCGATCATGGAGACGCGCTTGTCAGCTTTGAGCGCAGATGTGCGCAATTTGAGCAGCGATGTGAAGGCGGTGCTACAGGCGATTTCGAGAATGGATGAGCGGCTGAAGAGTGCTGAGAAGTGGCGCCCAACAATCGATCAAGCAATGAAAGGATTGCGTGTGGCGATGGACGATTTGGGGACAAGGCTGTCCAATTTGGAGGAGTCTCCACCTCAAACCCCAGGTAATTCAATTCTCGATCACCAAGGAAATCAGGGGGCGCAGATGGCTAGATTTGATATGGATGGGGCGAGAAATGAGTTCATTGACCAGGGGATAGCTTCTCGATCAGGGGTGATGCGAGGTAATCTTGCGTGGGATAAGGATGTTAGGATGCCTCGTACTGACTTTCCTCGATTTGATGGTGAACATCCGCGTATCTGGAAGCTTAGATATGAGAAGTATTTCTACATGTTCAGTGTACCACATCATCTATGGGCACAGTTTGCTTCTCTGCATTTTCATGGTCATGCTGCTCTGTGGCTGCAAGCTTTTGAAATGCAGCACTCGGTTGCTACCTGGGCTGAATTATGCATTGCAGTAGAACACAAATTTGGTAAAGATCTATATCACAATTCAGTTAAGAGTTTGCTCAGCATTAAACAGACAGGTTCGGTCCAAGAATACTATGATCATTTTCTGGAAATTTCACATAAGGTGTTGGCTCATAATAGCTCATATGATGAAGTTTTTCTGGTTAACAAATTTTTGGAGGGATTGAAGCCAGAAATTCGTTCTGCATTAGTCTTGCATAAACCAAGATGTGTAGATGCTGCTTTATCTTTGGCCTTACTGCAAGAAGAAGAGCTGGTTTCAGGCAATAGGAAATCAGTTAATCGATGGGACAATAGAGATTATTCTAAGGCAGCAACTCGTACAGTGGTTGCTGTTAACAATGGGGAGAGCAAAGGAATATTAGGTTCTATTCCTGGTAACATTAAAACGTTGGAAATGCCAAAAATGGGAGATACTTATGCTAATCTGAGAGCTCAACGCAGAGCACAAGGGTTGTGTATGAAGTGTGGAGATAAATGGGCACAAGGCCATAAATGTCCAAAACAAGTATCTCTTCAAGTGTTAGAAGAACTTTTGCAGGCTCTTCAGTTGGATCAGGAAGAGACAGAAGAGGAAGTTGCACAAGATAGTATTTCTACTCCTGAAGTATTGTTAAGTGTCTCTCAATATGCTGTGGAAGGGACCATGGGTAAAAGGACAATTCGATTAGTCGGTCTCATAGGCAGACAATCACTGTCTATTTTGTTGGATTCAGGAAGTTCAGGCAATTTCTTAAATCAAAGAATGTTGGAAGTGCTGAACTATATTCCAAGTGAAGTGTAGGCTGTTCAGGTGGTTATTGCTAATGGTAGTCAGTTGTAGTGTAACAAACAAGTGTCTCAACTATCATATACAGTCCAAGGACACACATTTGAGGATAATTTTCGTATCCTTTCTTTGGGCTGCTATGACATGATTTTGGGTATGGAATGGTTGGAAGCTCATAGTCCAATGTTAATAGATTGGCAACAGAAGTCACTGCAATTCTCATATCAAGGGAAACCTGTAACTCTGTATGGTGTGCAGGACAAACTGTCCAGTTGTGAGGCAGTTTCTGCTAATAAGTTGACTGGTTTGATTAAGAGAGGCCAAGTGTCTCAATTGGTATACTTGCAGCAATTGGAAATTTCTCATGTGGAGCCCGGGGTTCAGTCACACATTCCAATGGCTGTCTCTGCTGTGTTGCAAGACTTTGTGGATATTGTGGAGTCAAGATGACGAGCATATGAGGAGTTGGTCAAAACTTTCGGTTTCCGACAAAATTCTTCCAAACTTGACCACTTGGACATGGCATGTTGTTTCTTGAGTCTTGCGAAGTTTTGTGATCTCCTTAGCATGGAAAAGACCCTTAGATGATTTAGGTAAAGCCGGCGAAGTCGCCAAAGTGCCACAGGACGCACTTGCCCCCAGGCGGTTGTTTCGTGTCGGGCTAGTCACTATTTCGGTTATCATTTTTGCATACTAACCCCGATCGAGGATCGGTTTGTTGTGTTGGGTTCGTGGTGATGCCGCGGACGTTCTAGATGTGTTTTGGTTGTTTGTTGTTGTGGATGCAGGTGAGAACAGGGTGCGAGGTGGAGTGGATGTGTCCGTTCGCCAGGTGGGCTGCCGGTTCGGTTGGAGGCTGGGCGCGGAGCTTCACGGTGGGAACGGCTATCACTTCGGAGCACGAGTTCTTACTGGACGTTGGGACGTGCGGATGCTTGGATGCGAAGGGATCGTTGAAGGCGGTTCGCGACGCTCTAAGATTCGTGCGTGTGAGTTAAAACCCGTGTATGTGTTGGGTTTCGGGTTAACCCATGTATGGTCCATGTTGGGCCATGAGTGAGTAGGCTAAGACCCATGTAAATAGCTGGTTGGAGAGGGTTAATCTCAGCCATTCATGGGTGATTCAAGAGAGATCTCAATATATCGTGATATATCGAGATACCCTAGAACCGGTTGGCCTATAAAAGAAGGGGTGGAGGGGTGTCTCCACTCAAGTCTTTTGTACCCAATAGTTTCTGAAGTTTAGCCACTTGTGAATGTTTTCCACCCTAGGGTGGCTGTGTAAAACTTTCCCAAATCAAACAAAGTTAGTTTCTCCATGTTCATGTCTTCTTCTTACTAGTTCTATTGTTTCAATCTTCTTTCCTTGATGTTTTTTGTTGCAACTTGTTTGTATGCCTCCCCTCCTTCTACATGCTTCTGATCCATGATGTCTTGAGGGTGTTTATATGGTATTTACACCTCTCCTGCACCCTAGGATAGACTAGAGATCAAGTTTTCCATCAAGTTGCAAATCTCTGCAGATTTTGTTCTTCGCGCAGCACCCAGTGTTTGATTTTTAGAAACAATCTAGAAACATCATTTTTGTGTGATACTTGTTGGAGAATGTGCGTGACTCATATGTGCATCTAAAGAAAAATTATGGAGTCATTCCATTGCACCGTTTGGACGCCATGAGGTGAAAACCGAGCTTCAAACTTTTTGCTCGAAGTTCCTGACAGTCTGTAGTGTTTGATTTTTCATATTTGTTCTACAGAGAGTTTTGAGGAGATTTTCGGTGAAGTGCTTCGAGATTCATGTAGGATTATGCACACAAAATTCCAAAAATATTAGAGCTTCAGAAACCCACCAACCTCCTGCTCCAAGTGGGGGCAAATTCTGGAAATCTGTTTTTACTTTTCTGAAAGTGTCTTTGATGGTTTGTCTTTCTCTCTTTTCCTTTTTGCTTTTGTTTTCCAGAGCTAATCTGGTCCATCCAGGTTTGAACTGGTCCTTTACTTCTTGTTTCTTCCAGATCTGAACAGATCCTTCCTGGTCTGATCTGGTCCAAGTTGCAGGCTTCCAGATCTGAACAGGTCCTTCCTGGTCTGAACTGGTCCATGTTGCATATTTCTCTCGGTGTTGTTGGAGGGGTCTTTCAATAGTCCAGATGCCCTTGGGTATCTAAAGGACATCCTCTACCTCCAACAGTGGCTTAAGTCTTTTCTCTTCATCATTGTTTTATCTCGGTGTTTGGGTTGGAGTTCTAATGGAGCACAAAATAGTGAAAATTTGAAAAAGGCTTCATTCACTCCCCCCTCTCTGTCGCCTTGGTGAGTTCACAGTGGTATCAGAGCGAGGTTGAGCTCTTGTGATTCTTGCGAGTCTTTGAGCCCTTCCTGTCTTTAACCATGGCAGACGAGAGGTACTCAAACAAACCATCGATTTTCAATGGCCTTGATTTTTCCTTTTGGATAGCTCGGATGGGTTCCTACCTTATGACACAGAGCTTTGATGTTTGGGCCAAAGTCAAGAAACCATATAAGGTGCCGAATGAGGAGGAAATCACCCCCGAGAACAAAAAGGATTTTGAGTTGAATGCTAGGGCCAAGAACATTCTCTTCCAAGGTTTGGGTCGAAATGAATACGACCGGGTTGCTCACCTTGAGTCCGCGCACGAGATCTGGACTACCCTCATTGCTTTCCATGAGGGGACAACTCAGGTCAAGACCGTTCGCTAGGACCAATTCAAGCGTGAGTACAACCGGTTCTCTCAAAAACCTGGTGAATCTTTGGATGCTTGTTTCAACCGGTTCACAAAAATCTTGAGCAACTTGCGAGCAGTTGAGATAGTGTTCACTGACTCCGAGAATGCTCGTCACTTTCTCTCAGCACTTGATTTAAAAATTTGGGGAGTAAAGATCACCACGATCCGGCAAGCTACGGATCTCACTACACTCACTTTGGATGGTCTCTATTCGAACTTGAAAACTTATGAACTTGAGCATCTGTCAGTTCTTGAGACCGACCCAGTTTCCACAGCTTTGGTCACAAATCCTTCTGGTTCTTCCTCTTGCGATCTTGGTGGAGTTTCTTTGTCTGTTCTTGTGGAGCTTCCTGACGAGCGCTTAGATACAGTTCCTGAAGAGAGTTTAGCCCTCCTATCCAAAAAATTTGCTAGAGCTTACAAGAGAGTGAGTGAGTGAAGGAGAGGCAACTTGAGGTGCTACGAGTGTGGAGGCCTCAACCACATTCGAGCAGAATGCCCAAATCTACAGAAGGGACGAGAAGAAGCTCCTGTTGCCAAGAATAACTACCCCAAGCAGAACCGCAAGCCAAACCAGAAGTCTGTACCTGGTGGCCAGAAGCCCACATTCCAGAAAGGGCGGAAGCTGTTCCAAAAAGTCTTTGCGACCTGGACTCACTGCGTCTCGGACCAGGAGGCGAGTGACGATGGGGAGGAGCCCCAAGACGAGGACTCCGACGACATCGGCTACGTCGGCATGTGCTTCATGGCCGGACACGCCGGTTTGGACTACTCCGACATCGACTCTGACTCAGAGGTACCTTGTTACGAAAACTATGATGATCTCAATGCTGCGTTTCTCAAGCTAGGTGGCTTCCTCTCTCAGGCAAATGGTAGGGTTAGAGATTTGAAGGAAGAAGTAGCCTATCTTACTTTAGAGCTAGAGAAGTCTAGGGCTGCGCCTAGTTCTTCTACTATTTCTGCTCTTGATTCTGATGCTTGAAAAGTTTGTGATGAAGCTCTTTCTGAACTTACTGTATTAAGGACCTTGCATGATAGTGTGATTAAGGAGTTTGGAGAACTTAAGGAAAAACATGTTTGTGTGCTTGAGGAGCTTGAAGAAACTAGAAATGCTTTAAAACTGTCTGTTGCTACTGAAATGGTTGCTTGTCCGGATCCTACTGCACATATCTCACATGACACACTTAAGGACCCAGTCAGTCTAGATGAGGACTGTAGTGATCATGATGCACCTAAGGACACAACTAGCGATGGAGATGACAGTTTTCACTCTACTTACGTGCAAGCGAGTGTGTCGATGCTTAGACTAGAGAACTTAACATTGAAGAGTAAAATTGCTGAACTAAAAAGGTCTCTAGATGAGTGCTCTACTTGTTTGCGATGTGATGAAATGGATGGGAACGTAGGTAAAGCGCTAGAGGAGCTAGGCCGTAGGTATTAAGGTTGTCTAGCAGAAGTGCAAAACTCTGAGTGTCTTTCCTGTCAGTCCTTCAAGAGAGAGCTTGAGATTCTAGGTGATAAAGTGCGCAGGTTGCAGGATAAGGATGTTGCTAGTGGTTAGGGTGACACAAGTCTTTGCTAGGTCCTCTTCCTCTCGTGTGAGTTCTGTCCACAGCTTCATCAGGAGTGTGAGTATCTCATGAGCACTCTTGAGAAGTTCGTTGGTGGTAAGAAGAAACTGAACTTGATCTTGGATCAATCCAAGATTTCACAGGATAGAGGTTTGGGTTTTGGTGGCTTGATCACATCAAGCGTCACCCACCTAGGGTTGTCACTTCTTGAGGAGGTAGGATGGTGGTTGCGTCCTCGGGAGTCCCAGAGAAGACAGATCTTTAGGTCTCTTGGTCTTGAGTTGCTTCGACTGGTGGTTGGTTCTTCTGTAGCATCTCCTTCTGCTAAGAGTAAGAGTACTCAGTCAAGTTCCAAGTCTGCAACTCCTGTAGCACCACCTAGGACAAAGCCAAGACCTAGGTTCGCTTGCACTTCTTGTGGCAGGGCGGTCACATAGCCGAGTTCTCGCTATCACCGGTAGGTTTTCCTAGCGACATCCCAAGAGTGCCCATAATCACACTCGAGCATGCTAGGGTCTCAGAGGCACGTGTTTCACCACACCGGTAGCTAGACAAGTGGAGTCTAGAATGAGCATTAGGCCTGGTCTGGGTTTCAGGGAAATTGAGCCCTCTGGTGGGTTCAATAGGTCTAGGTTTCAGAGTTTCCGCCGTCCTCAGGGTGTGCCTTCGTTTTACGGTGGAGGTAGACACCAGCGAGAGTTCTGAGAGGTTAGATGGACTGACGGAGGAGGCGGTGAGGTGAGGATGGCCCAAGGAACAATGTTGTTAGGATAGAGCGTGTGCCACGCGGTTTTGTAGAGGTGGAGTCAGTAGGACATGCTGGTCATGTGTCTCAGTTTTGGGTTTCTAGGTCTGCTCTAGTGAGTCCTCACACTGAGACTCGTTTCTTCTCAACTTGACTCAGGCTCGTAGGGCTGGGAGGAAGGAGGTCTGGATCGTTGACTCCGGTTGTTGTTGTCACATGACCGGTGAGTCACGATGGTTTGCCTCTCTGGCCGAGACCCCAACGGTGAGTGATCACCTTTGGGGATGCGTCTGGTCGTGTCCTAGCTCACGGATCTGTCGAGTTAATCCACGCTTTGTTCTTAGGGCGTAGCCCTAGTCGATGGTGAAGTATAATTTGCTTTACGTTTGCACTTATTGATCGGGGCTATGAGGTCAGATTTAGGACTTCGGTTCTTGTGTCTTGAGCCCCTCTGGGCAAGTTCTTTGTGGGATTTCTCGTTTTGGCGAGTCTTTCGAGTGCTTTTCATTCGCTTCACCGGTGCTTCTCATTGCTTACTTGCTTCTGATTCTCGTGACATTCAGTTCTGGCATAGGCGTTTGGGTCACATTGGTTTTGATCACTTGGCTAGGGTGAGCTCTTCTGATTTAATTTCTGGAATTCCTAAGCTCACTCATGTCTCTGATTTGGTTTGTGCTCCTTGTCGACATGGTAAAATGGTGGCTGCTTCCCATCCACGAGTGACACGTGTGATGACTGATGCACCAGGACAGCTCTTACATATGGACATTGTTGGTCCAGCTAGAGTGCAGTCAGTAGGTGGGAAGTGGTATGTGCTTGTGATCGTGGATGATTTCTCGTGATACTCCTGGGTCTTCTTCATAGCCTCAAAGGAGGAGACATTCGAACTGTTCAGAAACCTCTCAAGGAGGCTTGCAGTTGAGTTTCCAGGTGCACTTCGGGCCATTCGTTCTGATAATGGTACCGAATTCAAGAATGCTTCTTTTGAACATTTCTGCACACTTTCTGGAGTTGAGCATCAATTTTCTTCGCCTCATGTAGCCCAAAGAAAGCGGGGTGGTAGAGAAAGAATAGGACCACGGTCGAAATGGCGGGACGATGTTGGATGAGTACTCTACCCCACGACACTTCTGGGCTGAGGCAGTTGCTACTGCTTGCTATGTCTCCAACAGGGTGTTTCTCCGTGCCAAGTTGCACAAGACCTCGTACGAGCTTCGATATGGGCGCAAGTCCAATGTTTCACACTTTCGGGTCTTTGGTTGCAAGTGCTTCATTTTGAAATCTGGCAATTTGGACAAGTTCGAGTCTCGCTCTTCCGATGGTCTCTTTTTGGGGTATACTAAGTCCACTAGGATCTACAGGGTTTGGGACATTGCTAAAAGAAGGGTAGTGGAGTCTTGTGAGGTCACTTTTGACGACGCTAGACCAGGTTCTAGGCCAGACATCTCTCAGTCTGATCTTACCTTTGAGCCTATCTTTGTAGAGGAGAAGGTGAGTCAGGGTGACTGCTCGTCAATTCCCGATGAGGAACCTCCTCCACAGGTAGAAGCCGTAGTCAGACCTTCTGCTTCTGACCCACCTGAGCCCTCCGTACCTTCAGCCTCTTCTGAGCCTACTCTTGTTAGGACTTCTTCTGAGGTTACCCCTGTAGAGTCCTCCCCTGGTGGCTCTGATCCTGCCTCGCTTCACATGAGGCAGAGGCCACCTCGGGTGCACCTAGACACATTCAAGCTAGTCACCCTCCTGATCAGATGATAGGACCTATAGGTGAACGAGTGACTAGGTCTAGAGCACACCAGTCCCTCCTCTCTGCTGCCTTTGTTTCTTCTCTCGAGCCTAAGGACATAGCTCAGGCCCTTGCCGATCCCGATTGGGTCAATGCCATGCACGAAGAGTTAGAGAACTTTGAGAGAAACAAGGTTTGGGACTTAGTAGCATGCCCTATGGGCGTAAATGTCATAGGAACAAAATGGGTTTTCAAAAACAAGCAGAGTGAGGATGGGGTAGTAGTGAGGAATAAGGCTAGGTTAGTAGCACAAGGTTTCACTCAAGTCGATGGGATTGACTTTGATGAGACCTATGCTCTGGTTGCTCGACATGATTCCATTCGCATCTTCCTTGCTTTTATGGCTTCACACCGTTTCAAGGTTTTTCAGATGGATGTTCGAAGTGCTTTCCTAAACGGTTTCATTGAGGAAGTGGTTTTTGTTCGGCAACCCCCTGGCTTTGTCTCTGCTGAGTTTCCTGATCATGTGTACAAGCTCTCCAAGGTATTATATGGGCTCAAGCAGGCCCCTAGAGCTTGGTACGAACGGCTCAAGAGCTATTTGATTGGAAATGGTTTTTCAATGGGCAGTGTTGATAAGACCCTATTTATCAAGCGCAAGTCATCGTACTTTCTTCTGATTCAGATTTATGTGGATGACATTATCTTTGGAGGGTCTTCTGATTCTTTGGTCTCTGAATTTTCTTCTGTCATGAGTTCTGAGTTTGAAATGAGCATGATGGGTGAACTAAACTCTTTCTTGGGCTTTCAAATCAAGCAGACCCCTCAGGGGATCTTTCTTCACTAGTTCAAGTATACTAGAGATCTGCTCAAGAGATTTGCCATGGCTGATAGCAAGCCTATTTCCACCCCATGGCAACTTCTTCTGTGCTTGAGCCTGACCTAGATGCTGAGCCCGTAGATCAGAAGCTCTATAGGAGCATGATAGGAGCCCTCCTGTACCTTACCTCGTCTCGACCGGACATACACTTCGCTGTGTGTCTGTGTGCTCGGTTTCAGGCTTCCCCTAGGATTTCTCATCTTCAGGCAGTCAAGCGAATCCTTCGCTACTTAGTGGCCACCCTCGAAATAGGAATCTGGTATTCTTTTGCTTCTTGTCTATCTCTTAGAGCCTATTCAGATGCTGACTTTGCAGACTGTAGGATAGATAGGAAGAGCACTTGAGCACATGCCGGTTCTAGGCACTTCTCTTGTCTCTTGGTCATCTAGGAAGCGCACCAACGTAGCCGATCTCTGGCCGAGGCCGAGTACGTAGCTGCAGCTGCTTGTTGCAGTCAAGTGCTTTGGTTAAGGCAAATGCTTGAGATTATGGGTTAGAGGTTGGTAGTGTCCCACTCTTGTGTGATAATACCTCGACCATCAACATTGCCAAAAACCATCCGACATTCTAGAACCAAGCACATTGATATCCGGTACCACTTTCTTAGAGACCATGTAGAAAAGGGGGATATAGGGCTAGGATTTATGGATGGTGATCACCAGCTTGCCGATATTCTCACCAAGCCCTTAGATGGTCCTAGGTTTGCCACTCTCCGGGGAGAACTTGGCTTGGTTAGTGCTGTAGGCATCAAGTGAGGGGGAGTTTGATCTTGTATGATATGTATATTATTGTTTGCCTTTTTGTTTGGGTTTATTCTTAGAACAGGCTAGAGTCATAGCACGTTCTTTTGGCACCTCTTACCTTTTAGGTTGCTATCATGCGTGATTAGCAATGTCCTCTGCTCTAGCTAGTGAGTCTCACATAGACTTGTGGGTTGACCAGGTATGTGGAGGATACCTGGGTAGACAGGGTTTGTGTTTGCTCTCTCTAGTAGTCAAGTTTAGGCTTGCTTCCCTATCTTCTGTAGCTAGGAGTGTGCCCTGCACTAGCGTGTCTGCTGTTTCATTTCACTGTTCTATCGCAAACCACTTTCTGCCTCTTTCCTTCCTCTAAATGCTTTGCCACAGGTTCTTATTTTGAGGGGGAGGTTTGCAGTTCTGCATTTGCATGTAGTCTTGCTTTCTTTTTATAAGAGCTTTGCCTATTAGACTTATTGGTTTTCATTACAGTTGAGTTTCGATGTTCCAAAATTGAGTTTGTAGGAAACCTGTTTGATTTGATACAAGTTTGAGAAAAGACGAAAAGGAGCATCAACATCTTTTTTAAAAAAAAGTATTGCAAAAAACCTGACATTTGCATTTGTCAAAAGTTTGGATTTTCATTGTCAAATGTTGGTACATCTTCTTGGTCTCTTTCAAGATTTTGAAACTTGTGTTGCCTTCGTCTAATCTTGGCCATTCTTTAGTGGCGTCCTGTCATTTGCCCCTTGTGTGTAAAATAAAGCAAACAAACATGGGTTTCAATCCCTGAAGTTTGCAGTTTGTAGACTCAGCGGGTGACCTAGGGGCGGTTCAAGTTACCCTTGGTCAGGCTCTACTAGCAATCATTTGCTATGTGAATAGGTTCTAAGAAGGCCTATAAAAAAAAAAGAAAACAAACAACAAATCATCAAAAAAAGGAAGAAGGCCAAAAATAAAGAGTATTGCAAACACATAATCGGGAAAATTTTGGACACATTCTTGAGTTGGCCATTTCGTTTAGGCAACCTTGTCTTTCTTGGTCTTAATGTTTCTCAAGCTTGTGCACCTATTTTGACCTTGAAAATCTTCTCATTTGATTTATGCAAATGTCTTGTTACAAAATTTGATTAGCTCTTTGCATGCCTTAGTATCTCTCTCACGTCTTGTCAGCTTGTGACCCTCAGACTTGGTTTGAGCATTGGCCTCCGGTTTTGGTGACCATTTGGCTAATTTTCAAAGCTCTTACCTAGGTTTTCAATTATTTTCGCATGTGCATGTTTGGGGTATCCTTGATACTTTGGTTTTCTTGCTGATCATTTTGACAAAAAGGGGGAGAATTTGGGCCAAGACAAAAATGATGCATTAAGACAGGGGGAGGCAAATTTGAAAATTTGTGGGAGTTTGATCAAGGGTTTCTTTCTTGGTTTTACGCATGAATTCTTCCAAAACCCTTGCATCTGTTTATCAAAACTTCGCACATTTGGCCACTTGGTTTGATTTTGTCAACATGCTCGTCAAGGGGGAGATTGTGGAGTCAAGATGATGAGCATGTCAGGAGTTGGTCAAAACTTTCGGTTTCCGACAAAATTCTTCCAAACTTGACCACTTGGACGTGGCATGTTGTCTTGAGTCTTGCGAAGTTTGTGATCTCCTTAGCATGGAAAAGACCCTTAGATGATTTAGGTAAAGCCGGCGAAGTCGCCAAAGTGCCACAGGACGCACTTGCCCCCAGGCGGTTGTTTCGTGTTGGGCTAGTCACTATTTCGGTTATCATTTTTGCATACTAACCCCGATCGAGGATCGGTTTGTTGTGTTGGGTTCGTGGTGATGCCGCGGACGTTCTAGATGTGTTTTGGTTGTTTGTTGTTGTGGATGCAGGTGAGAACAGGGTGCGAGGTGGAGTGGATGTGTCCGTTCGCGAGGTGGGCTGCCGTTCGGTTGGAGGTCGGGCGCGAGCTTCACAAAGGGGAACGGCTATCACTTCGGAGCACGAGTTCTTACTGGACGTTGGGACGTGCGGATGCTTGGATGCGAAGGGATCGTTGAAGGCGGTTCGCGACGCTCTAAGATTCGTGCGTGTGAGTTAAAACCCGTGTATGTGTTGGGTTTCGGGTTAGCCCATGTATGGTCCATGTTGGGCCATGAGTGAGTAGGCTAAGGCCCATGTAAATAGCTGGTTGGAGAGGGTTAATCTCAGCCATTCATGGGTGATTCAAGGGAGATCTCAATATATCGCGATACCCTAGAACCGGTTGGCTTATAAAAGAAGGGGTGGAGGGGTGTCTCCACTCAAGTCTTTTGTAACCAATAGTTTCTGAAGTTTAGCCACTTGTGAGTGTTTTCCACCCTAGGGTAGCTGTGTAAAACTTTTCCAAATCAAACAAAGCTAGTTTCTCCATGTTCATGTCTTGTTCTTACTAGTTCTATTGTTTCAATCTTCTTTCCTTGATGTTTTTTGTTGCAACTTGTTTGTATGCCTCCCCTCCTTCTACATGTTTCTGATCCATGATGTCTTAAGGGTGTTTATATGGTGTTTACACCTCTCTTGCACCCTAGGATAGACTAGAGATCAAGTTTTCCATCAAGTTGCAAATCTCTACAGATTTTGTTCTTCGCGCAGCACCCAGTTTTTTATTTTTAGACAAATCTAGAAAAATCATTTTTGTGTGCTTCTTGTTGGAGAAGGTGCGTGACTCATATATGCATCTAAAGAAAAATTTTGGAGTCATTCCATTGCACCGTTTGGACGCCATGAGGTGAAAACCGAGCTCCAAACTTTTTGCTCAAAGTTCCTGATAGTCTGTAGTGTTTGATTTTTCATATTCTTTCTATAGAGAGTTTTGAGGAGATTTTCGGTGAAGTGCTTTGAGATTCATGTAGGATTATGCACACAAAATTTCAAAAATATTAGAGCTTCAGAAACGCACCAACCTCCTGCTCCAAGTGGGGGCAAATTCTGGAAATCTGTTTTTACTTTTCTGAAAGTATCTTTGATGGTTTGTCTTTCTCTCTTTTCCTTTTTGCTTTTGTTTTCCAGAGCTAATCTGGTCCATCCAGGTTTGAACTGGTCCTTTACTTCTTGTTTCTTCCAGATCTGAACAGGTCCTTCCTGGTCTGATCTGGTCCAAGTTGCGAGCTTCGGATCTGAGCAGGTCCTTCCTGATCTGAACTGGTCCATGTTGCATATTTCTCTCGGTGTTGTTGGAGGGGTCTTTCAATAGTCCAGATGCCCTTGGGTATCTAAAGGACATCCCTCTACCTCCAACAGCTGGCTTAAGTCTTTTCTCTTCTGTCCGCTGTTTTATCTGGTGTTTGGGTTGGAGTTCTGAATGGAGCACAAAATAGTGAAAATTTGAAAAAGGCTCCATTCACTCCCCCTTCTCTGTCGCCTTGGTGAGTTCACAGATATCTTTGCCGAACCAAGAGAGTTACCACCACAGCGGCACATGGACCATGCTATTCCAATTATACCAGGCATGAAACCGGTCAACATTAGACCATATCGATATGGTCCAACTCAAAAAGATGAAGTAGAACGGCAAGTCAATGACATGTTGGCTCGGGGGATAATTCAGAGCAATGAGAGTCCTTTTGCTTCTCCAGTTATTCTAGTCAAAAAGAAAGATGGTGCATGGCGATTTTGTGTGGACTATCGTCAATTGAATGCTATAACAGTCAAGAACAAATACCCCTTGCCAATAGTGGATGAATTGCTTGATGAGTTACATGGAGCCCAATGGTTCACAAAACTTGATCTTCGTTCGGGGTACCATCAAATTAGATTGGTGCAAGGAGAAGAGTTCAAGACAGCATTTCAAACTCATCGTGGGCATTGGGAGTTTAAAGTGATGCCATTTGGTCTCACTAATGCTCCAGCAACTTTTCAAGCAATTATGAATCATCTTTTTGCTCACTTGCTGCGTAAGTGTGTTCTCATTTTCATGGATGACATATTAATATACAGCAAGTCTATTGAAGAGCATGTTCAACACATTAAGGAAGTGTTTACTATTCTGAGAAATAATCAATTGTTTGTTAAAGAATCCAAGTGTTCATTTGCTCAACAGTCCTTAGAGTATCTTGGACATATCATTAGTGGCTCTGGGGTGTCCACAGATCCAGCTAAGATTCAGGTGGTGAAAGAATGGCCAGTACCAACAAATGTGAAACAGCTAAGAGGATTTTTGGGACTACCAGGTTACTACAGAAAATTCATTAGGAACTATGGTCTTTTAAGTAAACCTCTGACCGATCTACTTAAGAAGAATGTTACATTTGTATGGTCCCCAACAGAGCGACCCGACTTTTGAAGTTCGAAGCAAGCTCTTATATCACTTTTGTCCTAGCATTGCCTAATTTTCAGCAGGAATTTGTTATTGAGACAGATGCAAGTAACCAAGGCATTGGGGCTATTCTTTTGCAAGCTGGTCATCCTATTGCATATTTGAGTAAAGCTTTAGGACCTAGAGCACAGCAATTGTCCACATATGAAAAGGAATGCATGGCCATTCTTATGGCAGTGGATAAGTGGAGAGCATATTTGCATCATGCTCTTTTCACCATACACACTGACCATAGAAGTCTTTTGCATTTGGAAGATCAACGTCTCACGACTGGGATCCAACATAAAGCTTTTGTCAAACTTCTGGGGTTACAATATCGTTTTGTTTATAAGAAAGGACGTGAGAATACTGCAGCCGATGCATTGTCCCGTCAACCCCAAAGTAACTTGGAGGTGGTAGCTATCTCAACCTGTGTCCCTCATTGGTTAGAAGTTATTATGGAAGGTTATCAACAAGATGAATTGAGCAAATAACTGTTGATTGAATTATCTGTGACAGGAACTAACCAACAAGGCTTTTCACTAACTGATGGCCTTATTCGTCTGCATGGGAAGATATGGATTGGCAACAATTCAGAAGCTCAACTAGCAATGCTGAAAGCATTACATTCCAGTGCAATTGGAGGACATAGTGGGATTAATGCAACATACACGAAAATTCAGTCTCTGTTTGCGTGGCCTAAGCTCAAAGACACAGTAACCAAGTACGTTACTGCTTGTCCTATCTGTCAGCAAGCTAAACCGGACAGAGGACGACCCCCTGGACTTTTGCAACCCCTACCAGTCCCTAATCAACCTTGGCATACTATTAGTATGGATTTTATTGAAGGTTTGCCAAAGTCTCAGCAATATGATACAATTTTGGTGGTGATTGACAAATTTTCCAAGTATGGGCATTTCATTCCATTGTCTCATCCTTTCACAGCTATCTCAGTGGCCCACTTGTTTCTCACACATATATATAAACTGCATGGATTACCAACAATGATCATTTCTGATCGGGACAAAGTGTTCACAAGTGCACTTTGGAAGGAATTGTTCAAACTTGCTGAGACCACACTTAATCTGAGTTCAGCTTACCATCCTCAAACGGATGGCCAAACGGAGAGGCTTAATCAGTGTTTGGAGACCTATTTGCGTTGCATGATTCAAACTTGTCCTACTAAATGGGCTAAGTGGATTGCCCAAGCTGAATTCTGGTACAACACTTCCTACCATTCTGCTTTGGGAAAATCACCCTTTGAGGTGCTTTATGGTTACCCTCCTCGGCACTTCGGTGTGGAGTTCACTGAAAACTGTGCAGTTTCTGATTTAGCACAGTGGTTTGAGGAAAGAGCAGTCATGCAAGAGTTGATCAAACAAAATCTCCATCGGGCACAGCAGCGTATGAAAGCTCAAGCTGATAAGCATCGCAAGGAGCGATCCTTTGAAGTGGGTGATTGGGTGTACTTGAAGCTTCAACCTTATGCACAGCAGTCTTTGGTACGCCGAGCTTCTCCCAAACTGTCTTTCAAGTACTTTGGGCCTTATAAAATTGTGCAACGTGTGGGTGAAGTAGCGTACAAGCTCCAGCTGCCAGCAAATTGCTCCATCCATCCAGTTCTTCATGTTTCACAATTGAAGAAAGCTTTACCTATGGGTTTGGAAGTTTCACCAGATGACACACTTCACTTTATTGAAGATACAACTTTATGGTGTCCTAACAAGATCAAGTGTTATCACTTATTTCAAGTAGGATCCAAATTGGTAACTCGGGGCAAGGTGGCTTGGTCTCAATTGCCTGCGTCGTGGGATACCTGGGTATCCTTGCACAAATTTAGAAGATTGGTGGGTCAGCTTGAGGACAAGCAGCAGCTTAAGGAGGGGGGATTGTCAGGTATTCTATCTGACTACTAGTTGGGCTTGCGTGTGTGTGTTGAGCTGTGTCCCTGGTGTTGGCCCATGGCCGTGTAAGGGCTTTATACTCTGAGTGTTGTGTGAGAGCTGGGGGTCATCGTTGAACAAGCAAATACAACTATTCTCTCCCTGCTCTTCTAATCTTCTCTGCCAGATCTTGGAATTCAGTCCGAATTCTCCATTTCCTTCCTCGTTCTCTCTGGGTTGTTGAAGCCATAACAGAGTCCACGTAGGAGTAGTACCTTATTGAAATCGTTACATCAAACACTCCAACAGGGATTGCAAATAGACGCTTAATAATTGCAATTCTTCGCCATACGGACTAGAACTGGCGTCGATTCGACTAATTGAGTGATTGATCGAGGGGCTATCCCCGATAAAGTCCGGCCCGACATCTTTTAAAATCTAGCCCAAATTCTGTTGAGCCCCAGCCCATTGGCGCAAAGCGAACGGGCGGCCCACTAACCAGCTAATATTAGCACAAAAACTCCATCCATCCCCTCTGTCACAGCGCTAGGGTTTTTGTCTCGCGACCGAATCGAATCGAATCGAGACTCGAGAGGTGCCATGGCGTCGCGGCCGTCGCTGAAGCCGAAGGCGAAGGGCAAGGGTGGGAAGAAGGGCCCGTCGGCCGCCGAGGAGCAGTTCTCCACGGCGGCGTCGGCGGCTCGGTTCGTGAAGGAGTGGAGCACGTGGACGATGAAGAAGGCGAAGGTGGCGGCTCACTACGGCTTCATCCCGCTCATCATCGTCATCGGCATGAACTCCGAGCCCAAGCCCTCCATCGCCCAGCTCCTCTCCCCGATCTGATCCGGTCCCCCACGAGGCCTAGATGCGATCGATCCGTCTCCTTTTGCTTTCACTAGCTTATAAGTAGCAGTAGTCGATGTTCCTGCTGTTTCTTGGATGGATTTTGATGTTTTGCTATAGTATGGGTCTAATAATGTTATACTATGGGCGGATTTCTTTTCGGAGGCATCCTATCATTGGACCAAATCATGCGATCAATCGGAGGCTCTATGGATCTGCTATTATTATTAATATGATATGATGTTAAAGAGAAGGTTCTGTGTTGTTTCTGTGCGTTATATGCTCACTCTGCCTGATGCTTGTGTATGATGATTTTGACTGAAGTTATCTAAATAGTTTCAGCATACTTCTGGAGTGATTGAATGGAATTTCCTCCAGGATGTGGTGCTTGTATGCGATTCATCAGTGTGCCTTTGTATGTCTTCATGTGTGCTTATGAATTGTGGTCGGCCTGAACCTGCAAAGGCTAACCGTGGCGATTGAGGGAGAGAGAATTGAGAATTGTTCATCGAATAAAAGTCGGATGATGCTAGCAGAAACTTTGCTGCTGCTAGCCCTATGAATGTTTCTGATCCTTACACTAATCAGTTAATTTCCTATGATGTTATTTTCCTATGAATGTTTCCGATCCTTTTTTTGCCGATCCTTACGCTAATAGGATAATTTTGTTGTTGCCAAGGCACCAGCTAATCGAGACCAGAAAGACCAGATCAGCTCTTTTGTTCCCTAAGAGTGATAATTTTGTTGTTGCCAAGGCAACAGCTAATCGTTGAGAACTTGAGACCAGATCAGCCCTTTTGTCCCCTAAGAATGAATTGTTTGCAGCGAACATCATGCCTCACCTTATGTTTTATATAATCATCCATGACAAACTTATATTTGCAGCGAACATCATTGCACAGGCTACTCTCTGATAGAAACTACCAAGCAACTCCCAAAATAACAAACCTGTCTAAACTCAGCATTTCAAGCTTCATGCGTTTTAAGCGGTCAATGTAGTCCACAATAAAAAGGTACAATGAATTGAACTTTATTGCTCTGTGCAAGTAAGAAATAACATACAAAAGCGTTGGATCTGTTCTCTACATCAACGGAAAAAGGAAGTGATATTCACCTCCAGTAATACGGGGAGGGACCACACACCAAAACACCACCAGAGCTCTCAACAAACAAGTTGGCTCTCCAGATGAAATATACAACAATGCATATTTCCTTCACCCAGAGAGCACAGATAATATCCACACAAAACCCCAGTGTTCTCTCCCAGGTAAATCTGCTAGTGTCGCAATGCCGTTGGACAGAAAAATTCATCTCATTTCCCAACATTCCGATTAAAAATATACTCAAAAGGCTTTACTTTTAAGTCTCGAGGATGGCGGGGACTGCAGACATACTTAGAACACGGCAGAAAATGCCCAGATCAAGAAAGCCCAAATGAGGATAATGCTGACAAAAACAAAGTAGAAAATGCTTCAGCAGCTGTCCCATCATCAGCCTTAATTTTGAGCTGTGCCTTTGCTGATGCCGTGTTGACGACACATTCTACAAGGAAGAAAGCTGTAGCCCCGTCTTTCTGAGCATAGAAAAAGAACTTGTAGTTTGGAGGCTGCCCACCCGAAGCAATGCACTGAATGTAGTTGCTTTGCATATGACGAATGAGTGATTGAGGATTCATCAACGATGCTGCTCCTTGTGGGCTTAAAGAACATTCCTGTTAAGCACAATGAAGCAGAAGCACACAAGGGAAGATTACTTATATGATAAGAAGGGCAAAATCATTGCTCAAAACAAAAAAGATAAAACTGCTAATTTCAGGCTTTTCTATCAGAGGAATTCAACGAGAAGACGTGTGTATTAGATAATACAAACACACAGGCTATCTATGTATTATAAGAAAACAAGAGAAATTATTAGACAATAGCCACAACCAGGATTTTCATGCATTAGATCAATTTGCTAAGATCATAAGAAACTTGATAAAAATGAGAAAACACTACGTGTGAGCACGTTGCAGTACTAGCAATCACATAATGCAGGGGCAAAAACTTGAATCACCATACCTGAGACAGGGATAACGCTAACTGGCCCCATTTCCTCTGGAACGTACCAGGATCCAACATAGGTTTTGTGTTGAGGGCCAGTGCTGGAGGTGGTGGAGGAGCAGGGACCTCTGCAGCACCGAGCCCAAGGAGGTCATCAAGACTGAAGTTTGATTGCGACAAATACGCTGGCCCAGAAGGATTTATTAGTGAAGCTTCAGCTGGTGTTTGTAAATTTAACAATGAAGGACTGCCCAAGTCGGAAGGAGCATTGTATGTAGAGGTAGAAGAACCATTGCTGGCAGCTGCACCATTATCCTCTTTATCTGAGGTACTTAGCAGAAGATCATTATCATTTTCTTGATATCTTTGGGCAGAAATGACATTTTCTGAAGTCTCAGCCCCAACAGTCAAGTTTGTAAGATCTTCTGAATACTCAAATGGTCCACGGTGCTCCTTATCCGTAAACATGTAAGATGGCTGTCAAATGCATAAGAGATGTTTATTTTTTTTAATGTGATTTTTCAACAATTATATAAACTATATCTGAGGACCTGACACGCTAAACAGATATGCTATAACAATAACTAGCATTTGTAAATTGTAATAACCACACATGTACTAGAGCTTTTTCTTCCTTGCCATGCAAGAAATGCATTTCTAATCTCTACTATTAAAAGTCTCTAGTGGTGGTGACGGTGGTACATCATCCATCTCCACCCTCTATCCCTCGTCCAATGGTCAAATCAATGTAGACACTTTCTATCTATTTGGATTGCTTTCTTATTTAGGTGCATGGTATTTTAGGCAGTTTTTAATCAGCTCAAGATATATCAAATCATTCTATTTACCTAGCTTCCTTATTTTAGCGTGTTGTATTTTAGAAAACTCCCGATCATCTTAAGATATATTAAATTAGAAAGAGTGGAAGCACAACACATTCGAGCGCGGAAGCGGAGCTAAAGTGTGCGAAAGCATGATGCAGTCGAGTGTGAAAGGCTGAGAACGGAGCTAAGGTTGTGAGTCAAACAAATCAAATGCAACACAGTGGAAAGTAATATGGTTTTTGTTCATAGCAAAGCACGGGCGGTTGGCTAGTAACCGTAAAAGCATAATATGGGAGGATCACTTGACACCCAATGCTAAAAAGACAGTTTAAGAACATTTAAGCACTAACAATATTATCATGGCATAAGCAAGTACATGTGTTGATAAAGGTTGTTAAACTAGAAAATCCACAAATACGAGTGGCATGAACTCATAATTCTATTTGAGATTTATCACATGAACTCAACTTGCCTCAAGACATGGGTTCCGAAAACTTCTGATTATTGGCTCTAATCAGCCTTGCAGTCAGTAAAGCGCTTAATTTAAAGTACAGAGCTTAATCTCTCTTATGCTACCAACTTTCCATAAAAATTTTTTATATAGGCTCACTGTTTCCTTATTATTTAAAAATTCACAACTTGTTGGAGACAAGCTGGTCTTGTAGTATTCAGCAAACTACTACTTTTACATTGGTCTGTAGGTGGTTATTCAAGTCCACAGTTAAATCCCAGGGCTCAACGTTGGACATGCGGTGAAAACTACCAAGCTGGAGTACAGTAATTCAATGAGATAGGAAAGAACACCAAAGGTGAAAGCACTCTACTTGACCAACACTGACACAGACGAAAGCTAGGGGAAGCAAATGGGATAAGAGACCCCCGTAGTTCTAGCCGTAAACGATGGATATTTAAAATACCAATGATTACAAGTTGGAGACTGCATACCTTCTGATATACAACTGACATGCTATTGAATTCATCAAATATCCGATCTTTGATTTCACTGCTCTGTGTATCTGCAAATACAGAGACAGCTTGCTTGGGAGGGTTTACTACCCGCTCCGCTACAACAGGATCATGTTGCAAAAGCCTGTAGTAGAAAAGCGCTCGATCATGAACATCCTGCAATGAAGTGGCACTTTAGCAAGAGAAACATTCTTTTCACCATTTTATAGAAATCAACAATCTAACTCTTTTAATAAAAAACGATTCTGACCTGGTGAGTGTCAGATAGACCAGCGGCTAATGTAGCTCCTAATGCATTCTGCGTTTCTGGCGGTCTCTTAAAGAAGCATTTCATCACCGCGGTGAGGAGATGCAAACGAACCTGCAAAAAAGATATCACTGGAGAAAATGAAGCGGAGCTCAACAAGTGCTACTAGCTACTGGCATATGACAATATATAAATCTAAAGAAAAAGGCATAAATTTTGCAATACTAAAAGATAGCCTACTGTGTCTAAAAAAACAGATAGCCTACGAGGTCACAGAGAGAGAGAGAGGTGGTTTAATGAGCACTAAGATGTGAATTTTACTCATCAAACCTTTGTCCTGATAGGTTGATACAGTGATACCCTTCATTCCACCAATTAAAATCGGGCATTCAACTTTAGTCACTACCCTCTACGAATTAAAATGTCAGCTTATGGCCTTACGTTAAACAAGGCAATGATTAGCAATTACTACTGATTAATGTCGTTAGAGTTTTAACTTAAATATGCACTCTACCATTAGATACTCCAAGAAACAAAATCATGACTGTGTTATATGATCATATTATTACTGTGAAAACAACCTTTTGAAATACATATAGGACAAACAGAAGAGTTCACTTTCTTACGACAAAAAGTAATTTTAACCAGTGGGTTAATGGCATAATGCATCTTAAACTAATGGGAAGATATGACCAACATAAAGCAAGTAAAAGTTTCTAATACCTCAGGAGAAAGCTCTTCATCCCAGTTTTCAACAAGACTTTCAAGAATGTATTGGGCGTCATGCATGTCTTGTGAATATTCTCCCAGCATCCATATGAGAGCCGCTTTGCCTTTTGGCTCCTGGATATTTTTGCTACTGATATTTCCAACAACTGCTATACAATCATGGCTCCATTGAGGATATTTCCTCAGAAGATCTTTCACCAAGACCTGCATTTAGGTTTTACTCAGGAACATAGAGGTGAAGCATTTAATGTAATCTTAAAATATTTTATCCTCAGTAAAGGATTGACGGCATAACTAGCATTAAAAAAACTCACAAGAGTTTCAGCAGTCACATAGTCTTTGTCCATTTCAAGAAATTGTAGAAGCCTGTCAACAATAGCATTCACATCATACTGCTGCAGCGCAATTTTTCCAACTGCCCGGATAGCCTCCCTTGCGATTGGTACATCAACATTTCCAGCATATTCACACAGCTCAGTTACTGGTATAAAAAAAATACCATATGAATTATTTTAGAAAAATAATGGCATCTAAGAAAAAACAATACATCACATATGTTGCCAGATACGGCATATAGTTAGTGGAAACTGAATATCTGCTATACCAATTTCATAGGTGTTGCTCTCATTTGCTATAGCAGTCAGCATCTCAAGTTTCAGCTTCTTCACATAAGAAGGATCGCTAAACTGGCAGTAGAAACTTTTGTAGTCGGAGGAAAATAACATTGGAGCACGCATCACCAAAAGATGAAAATGACATAGCACAGAGTATGATTGTTCAGGGCTCCCAGCACCTACCAGAGTAAGCAAAGGTGCTTTTATACGCTCATAAACCTAAATTATAGGATGAAAACAGAGATTAGAAAGATCTCAATCAAGGTCTCAATCCTCATCTTTTTTTAATAAGAGTCCAATAATCTATACAGTACATTAATATGAGTATATTTCAAAAATAAGCATGAGAAATAAATTTATCAAGTGTCCTCGGAATGAACAAATTTGCTGACTTACATCTTTGGAAATATAATGGGTGTAAGAAACTATGCACCTGTTGGTGAACATCAGTCATTGACATTGTCAAGTGGAGAAAAACTTTGATTGTTGCCAAAACAACAGCTCCATTTGCATGCTGAAGTCTATCCTCAAGGAGGTTCATTATGTCAAAAATTTCATTATTATCAGATGGAAGGAACTTTGACACTAACTCAAGAACAAGGCACTGTGCCCACTCACTAAACTCTCTGATCCTGAAATCACACACAAAAAAAGTATACAACAATTGAAGTAAATGCACATAAAGAGTGTTGCCAACAAAAGTTCCAGGCAGGTTGAAACTCACCTGTTTAGCAGGTAAAATACCACTTGCTTGCTATACAGTGTCTCAATCTCCCTTGCTGCTGCCTCTGAATTGGCAGCCTCTAGGGTCCAGATCTCCTGCAGTGCATGCAGACAATTGGCAATCACCTGCAAATTCAATAATGTAATCAGAGTTCCGAGAAAAGGATGATAATCCAACAAGATCTCAACCTAAGCTAGTTAAGTCGACCTATCCAACGAAACAGTTAAGATTCATGTTAGACCATCCTCAAGATACCTCATAATCGGCATGCAAGACCTACTAATCAAATCTTTAAATTAATAGAATCCACTCAAAAAGAGATATTTCTGTAAGCCATATTAAGCAATCAAGTTTAGCTGTCCTGAAAAATGCTAAAAATGGATTAATAAAGTCAGTGCTGAAAAGGCAAACTCACTTTTCTGCTGCACGCAGAAACAAGCAGGAGCAAGTGAATTTTCACTCATTTCTATTTAAGATTTTTTTAAGAATAAGGGGCTGTTCTCTTCAGCTTATCTTATTTGCTGATTGTCTTATTTGCTTATAAGCTGAACTTCGAAAGCTTCCTGAAGTAGCTTGAAAAGTCCGGTCCGTTTCGTTTGACTTGTTTTTAAGAACTCTGAGACATGGTTTCAAGATAGAAAAAAAACATATTGAAAAAGCTAAAGCGTTTGACTTTTCGATTTGAAGATAAGTAGATAAGAAATAAGAAGATAAGCTGAAGAGAATAGGGCCTAAGTCATAGATGTCCAGCAAAATGAATCAACTGCACAATCATAACATTAGTTAGAAACAACCAATCTCCCATCCAGCACGTTCTGAGCACAAATCATCCAGACAAAAATACTACAAGAACAAGTTTCTTGCTGGCCTAGGTTATATACAATCAGCGAACTGTCCAATGCAGCACCCAACACCAACGACATTTTCAAGGGTCATGAAAACAGAACTGCTAATGGAATACAAAAAATTCCAGAGGATGTTCTAGTTATATGTGAAAAAGTTAAAGATCTCTTTAGCGCATTCAGTAGAAGTATGGAACTAAAAAACAGTGGCTTGAGCTCTTTCTTCCACATTAAAATATCTGCGGTGTCCTATGAATTTTGGGCACCATGTAAACTCACGGCACTGTACTGTACTGTTGAAGGAACTGGAAAACAGGATAAACCAGGAGAACATGCTAAATGCTATTCAAAAGGGTCCACTGAAGTAAACTGCTAGTTTATTTTTCGTTAGATATAGAACTAGTGAGACTAATCTTATGCCAGGTCTGAGTAATTGCAATCTCCAACCTGTATCATGTTTACAGAGTATTAATTAATATCAACTCATTAAAAATGATGGATTTATAAAAGGATATTTAATGTAGAGGCAATAGGGTATATCAAGATTGGTATGCAGCTTATAAGTTATAATCCAGAAATTTTAAATTGATCACACCAGCCACTTAGCTAGAAGCTACTACAATTCAAATCTCTTGGGCGAAGTAATTAACTGGTCATATCAAATGGGTTAGAACCTCCTTTTTGCTATATCTAATCAGTTATCCTATGCGAAAATTTATATTTACTCAATAGATCACAAAAGGGTAGGCAGTTGAACAGCAGTGCTATTTGAAACAACCAATATGATCAAACAATCCAAATAAAATAAAATCTTATATCAATTAAGGATATAAATATAATCACTAAAATGCAGTTTCATTAGGCAGGTAGCAGCTGCATGCAGAACCCAATTCCAGGTTACAGGCTCCCATTGGCATGCAGTAACTAAATTCAATCCATATAGTGACTTAACTTCCAGGTCCAGGTTGAATCAGCACAATCCATGAATTATAATTTTACGTGAAAATTAAACAGTCACACAAGCAATTTGCGGCAATACTGCAATAATCATTGCAACTAATAATAATATGGTCGTTGAGGCAGTTCACCTGCGCATCCGGGTCAGAGAGCATGAGTGCCTTGAGCCCAGCAGGCAGGTCAGCGTCAAGGCAGGCGGTGGCAGATATGTGATACAGCTTCGCAGCACCAACAGCAGCGATCATCCGGACGTAGGCACTGGGGTCCTTGAGCCCGGTGGTAAGTGGCGTGACAAGGTACTCGACGAGGTTGGGAACGCGGAGGGAGCAGAGACTGCGGAGCGCCAGCCCGCGAATGGTGGGGTCCTGGTCGCGGCAGTCACGCTGGAGGAAGTTGATGGTGAGGAGGGCGAGGTCCGGGTGGGCGCGCGCGTGGACGCCGACGTAGAGGTAGCACATCTTCTTGAGCACGACATCGGAGGTGGCGGAGCACATCACCATCTCCCCGAACGCCGCCGACACGTCGATGCCGGCCGTCATGCAGGAGATCACCCGCTTGAATACGTCCCGGCGCTGGTCGTCAGCGTCGGGCGCGCGGCTCCCCGCCAGCTGCCGCAGCTGCTGCTTCAGATCCGCCACCTCGCTCTTCCTGCACGCTCAACTCGGAGACGCCAATTTGGTTAGCTAGGGTTAGGGAGGCGAGAGAGGTTTTGGGAACCGGAGTACGCGAGTGGCATACCCGGAGGGTTGGGACGGGGAGGCGGACTTCGCCGGCGAAGGCACCGTTGGAGCCATGGCAGAGGACGGCCGCGGCGGGGGGGCCTTGGATCTGGGTGCGCGTGGGGAAGACGACTCCGAGAGAGTCCGAGGGGTGGTTTGGTGGGAACTTGGATCTGGTCCGGAGCTGTGGGGGGAATACGAGAGGCTGGTAAGTGGGCCACGCACAAAAAGTACGCCTTCCCTGTTAATTTAAATATTTAAAACATCCATACCAGCTACTTCAAACTTATATTCTATAACACTATTCTCTACGCACTCTATCCATCCCTCTAAAATTCCTTCACACTTTACACTACACTCTAAAAGATTCATTCCCTTCAGCAACTACTCTATCCAGACGAAGAGTGTTATACAGTGCTCGCTATGGATGCTTAAGGAACTAAACACCAAGCCTACCTTGTTGCTGGCATAGCGACCGGAAGGGCGAGACGCTGCGCAGGCAAACGCTGCAAGATCTCTCGCTGCCGATGATCAAACGCATGCGCGTCTGACATACGCTAGCTTCAGTGCCCATGCAACGGTACCGCAGAGCACACACGCGTGTATCTTAGGGAAATATGAGACACCACGTCGAGCTCAAAGCTTGAACACGAGTGAGTAGTGGATGGAGCCACACGACTTGCCATCGAGCTACAACATGGTCCTCTGATCACCACAATTTGCATGACCACCTCGGACTCTTCACCTATTTGGCATTCAACGTGATTGCTTGGATGATGCATGGCGTCAACAATTGACTGGGATCCTCTGCCTGTGTGTTGTGGGGCCACATGTCAGGAGTGCAGCAATAAATGGCACCACATAGGGGATTCAGGTTCGTTGGCAACGGAACGCGGATCTCTCTATACACCATCTCCTAAGCATGTGGTATCTATGGTGCTCGAAAGACGTGGATGAGATCTAGGAGTTTTTGGATGATCGCGACATTTAACCAAATACAAGTCTTCTTGTTGTGGTTTGAGTTTCTATTACTATCTACCGTCAGATTGATTGCCCTGACCTATATATCTTAAGTTATTCACCTAAGCAATCTTGTACTAGGTGATTTGGTTTATGAACAAGGGATAGTTTGACAAACAACCGGTCTTTGCAAAAAATGGCGAGCAGAACTTAGACCATCTCCAGCGGTGCCCCATTAATGTAGCAGTGAAATTTGGGGCACATTGTTGGGGAGGTAAATAGTGATTGAACAATAAATAGTAAATATAGAGAGTGAGAAGATAAGTAGTGATGAGGCAATGCTCCAAAGTTATAAATAAATAGTGATGGAGCTGGGACAATGGAGCGCACTACTGAAAATGGCCTCAAGACCAAAAGCCCCTAGGAAATCTATGTCCTTGATTATTTTAGGCTAATGGCTTAGGCTTATAGCTTATGCACGTTTCAAAAGTCTAACTTCTCTAGTTCTTTTTTATCTCAAAACTTCTTCCCAAAGTTCTAAAAAATAAATTTACGAAAACGCTTAGCGTCAGACGTCCGAGTCAATGTCTGACTGACTCGGACGTGACCCCAATCCCACACCTAGCCTCGTACAATCCTGCTTTCCCTTATCCTTTCACCACCGCTCTCCTCCATCCATTTCTCCATGTCTCTCTCTCTCCCTCTCCCTATTCTCTTTCTGTGCAAACCAACGCAGCACTCGCCGGCCGTTGGCGCTAGCACTCATCGACGCCGCCCCTCTCTCTCATCTCCTGTTCCCTCTCTCTCCCCATCTCCTCTCCTCCTCCTCCCTAGTATCGACGGCAAGCTTGTGAGGCGATGTCAACAGCGAGCCGTGACGGCGACGACAAGCTCGTGGTGGACGACGACAACACCGAGCTCGTGGGGACGACGACAACAATAAGCTTGTGGGGCTCTGTTCGTTCTGCCTGCAGATCCTACAAGCTTGGAACGAGAGCAGGCTTGGTGCTGTGGTCGTCGCAGCCGTCGGCCGATGCCAACCTTTCTCTGGAGAATGTGAGCTTGGTGAGCTTTTGGCAGCCGGATCAAGTGAGCACGGCGTGGGAGTTCGCTGGATCTAGAAAAGAAGAGGGTTAGGAGAAGGTTCATCCCCATTTCTTCATGAAACCCTCAGCCATATGCGTGCGAAACTTCGGTTTTTATTTAATGAAACTTGGTTTTGTTCTTGTGAAACTTCTTATATTTGCACGGAATGATTTTTAAACAACAATGGAACATGAGGTTTCATCAATAGTTTAGCCAAGTTTTATTAGTACTTATTAAAGTTTCATTGGTCATTCTTCAAGTTTCATCAGTCGGTTTTGCTAAGTTTCATTGCTCATTCTTCAAATTTCACCAGTAGTTTAGCCAAATTTTATTGGCACTTTTAAGTTTTATTGGCAGTTAGCCAAGTTTCATTGGTATTTCTTCAAATTTCATCGGTAGTTTTCCCTGTTTCAGTAGTTATTTTGTAAGTTTTCATCAGTTTTCGCCCTATTTCATATGTATACTGTCAAGTTTTATCAGTAGGTTTTCCAAGTTTCATCAATTATTTTCTAAGTTTTCATGCTGACGTTAACATGACGTCATGCGTCCGATGAAAATTATCCCATCGGACGTCCGATCCGAGACGCTCGCCATAAATTTAATAAAGCCGTTTCAAAAAGGTCTCTAACTCTAGCTCAACATCTCACAAGGCATATAATATCCCATTTAAACTCATACAAACGACGCAAATGAAAAGACTCACCCAAACCTCAATTTGGGCCGGTCGTTGGCCCATTCCACCAGGACAAAGTGGCCACGAAGCTTTGGATGGAATGGCAAAAGATGCAGTATTCGCCCCATTGGAAATGGTGGATACCGCCATAAAAAAAAAAAAGAAATGGTGGATCCTCAAACGGAGGGAACACTGGCCTGTCACTCACAGGAGGAGCCGAGGAGGACATGTGTACTGGGCAAGTGATCACCACTTCCACTTCTCTGCAAGTAGCTGCTTCACCAAATCATTTCTCCGCTAGCATTAAAAAAAGATCATCAAATAATTTAATAAAATAATCTATTGAAAACATTTTTTATGACATATCTAAATATGGAAATTCTCTACTCTAGTGTCTGGCAAGACTTCCTTCAGCAAGTGTACCTTCTTCGACAGAGCACTATGCTTAGACGAGGGTTTTTCTTAATGATGCTTGGACGAGGTTGTTCTCTGGCAAGCTACATCCCGATTCAACTAATCTTATGGTGGCCATTTTTGTTTTTGTGAGCACAGGACTAGGTCAAATTGTCTAATCTCGTTACTCATTTCCCCTGTGTCCAGGCACCCATGGAATTTGATTTAAAGGCTGTTAAGAACTCATATTATTGAACTTAGAACATGTGCGGAGTGGTTTAGACTTATTTGGTTAGAAAACTAATTTGACTTTTTACTCTATTTTTAATTATAAAGGCACCTCTAAAAGCTTTTAAAAACAACATAAACGAAGCAAACTAGCTTTGAGAAACAGATTCATAACCTCTCGAAGTCTAGCTTAACATTCAACTCACTTCAGCTCAGCCATCTTATTCATCCAGTTCAGCCATTCTGAACATGCTCATTTACTTTGCTCATGTTCTTTCATTCCTTCTTGGTTTCACTAACTTCCGTTGTATAAAATGATGAGCAGTGTGTAACTTATGGAACAAGGCATCAATAGCTAATTGGTAGATGCCGATAATCGTCAACTATAAGCAATAGTTGCTAAAAAATCGGCCATTTTTTCCCCCAAAATTTAGAATTCATAAGGAAAAGATACTAATTAGTTAGGAAAATTATAAAACATAAACATGTGTTACAAGGTTTTTTATATTGGAATATTGAGCTATTTGGTAATTAATTATATTTGTGCCAAAGAATTCATGCATATGGTAGGCCAAACTTATTGATTTGCTTATTCGCTGAAAAACTAAACTTCAAGAGCTTTTAGAAGAGGTTTGAAGAAGTCGATCTACTTCGTTAGACTTGGTTTTGAGAGCTTTGAGAAACTGTTTTGAGATTAAAAAAAAATCAGTTCGATAAGTCAAAGCATTTGGATTTTCGAATCAGAGATATGCAAATAAGCTCTAAAGAATAGACCCTAATATATGTAACAAGCTCTAAAGAATAGACTCTAATATATGTAACAATTACCTTAAACTCTAGCATGCTATTATTTTACTATATATCTACACATGATTATTTATTCTCATGTGATATCTTCGACGATATCTATCTGCTTAATAATATTTGTATGAACAAAAGAACACATTCAAGTAATAAGTCATGGTTTTCGTGGCTTTACGGTGGGTCTGGAAAAGCTATACGAACTATTGCACGAGCTATTTTGCTAAAACGAGTGTTTTCTCAATAGAAACTAGTGCTTGTTAAAAAATTGCAATGGACCCACGAGTCGCACGCTGGAACACATGGTGCACGGATGGCTCAGAGCATCTCCAGCAGACCCCCTAAAGCACTGTAGTTTTGACTTTTTAGGATAGAGTAGCTGCTAGAGAGACGGAATCTTTTAGAGTGTAGTGTAAAATGTGAAGAAAGTTTGGAGAGATGGATAGAGGGGACGCTAATAGTGTTTTGGAGGGGAGAATTTAGAGGGACTGCTGGGGATGCTCTCACGGCATCACCCAAGCATATGCACCACTAGAGAAATGGTCTTCCATCTGACACATCGGTCCGATTGGCCTGGCACCGGATGATGTAGCAATAGTCCCCGTTCGTGGCTACAGGGACTAAAAGCACGATTAGTACCAGTTCGTGGCTCACATTAGTACCGGTTCATAACACGAACTGGTACTAAAGGTGGCTTTGGCAAGCGAGTACATGCTAGCTGGCACAGGCACATATTAATTCCGGTTCATGTTACGAACTGGTACTAAAGATGGGCCTTTAGTCCCGGTTAGTAACACAAACCGGGACTAAAGGCTCATTCCAGCATACTTAAAAAGAAATGCATATCCTAGTCTATTAAATACGTGTGGGTGGGTGGGTTGGTTAGAAGAGTGAGTGGGGAGTCACGTGGTGGCATAAGGTCACAGGTTCGAGTCTTGGGTTCGCCTTAATTTTTAGATATTTTCTACGCTTTAGTATCGGTTACGGGAACCGGGACTAAAGATATGTGACCTTTAGTCCCGAATGGCCTGTTCTGGTTCGATAAACCGGGACTAAAGCTCGTTTCCAACCGGGACTAAAGCCCGTTTTCCTAGTAGTGATGGTTGGCGCTCGCCAAGGCTCGAGTAGGCGTGCAATGTTCAAGAGGAAGGCCGAGACGACATGTGTTCGATGGAGGATCAGATTTGGTAAAAAACTTCTTCAAATTTTGGACTTCTAAAAAATTCTTGCCAAACATTCGGAATACATTAATACCATTTTAAGAACTATTTTAGATTTTTCACGAAATTTAAATTTGAATTGAATTTTCAGTTTGGGGCCACGGTTTTAGGAACCGTACCTTAACAGTTTGGCAATAAAGCATGTTTTTCAAGTGGTTTACCATATTTTTAAAACCTAGTCAAAGAGGTGGCACAGTGCAGGAGGGAGAGAGAGAGGGGAGAGAGTTAGTGATTGGGTGGTGTTCCGGGGGTGTGGGTATTGGGTGTGGCTATGTGGGTGAGGGAATGCATGAGAGGAGGGAGGAAGAATTAGGATTTAGGGTTTTGGCTGGCTAGGTGGGCCAAGTGGCCCTGGGGAACAATAGTTGGATGGGTTCAATTTGAGTGATTTTTTCTGTTATTTTTACAGGACAACTTAGAATCAATGTTACATAACATGCAACATGTACGATCAAGATGACCCTAACAAGAACTTATATTATATTTATCTGAAATCCATTGCAGCACATAGACATTCCCCTAGTATTTTCAGGCATCTATGTTTTATCATCTGATATTGTAAATATCGACGCAAATATTCTAGCCACACAAATGCACATAGGTTATGATGCTGACTAGATCCTTTAAAGTAATCATAGAAATCAAATGTTATCACCACAGACTGCTACACCGGCATCCGAGACCTAGGTCATTGTGCCGCTACACCTGCAGGCCCAATCACAGAGCAACAACCAAGATCTATTAGGGTGTAGGCCGTTGGGCTGCTACACTTGTAGGTCCAACAACAATAGCAACAACCAAATTAAGCCTGTTGGGCCAACTACCCCAAAAGACTAGTATGATATGTGGTCCCTCCAAAAGACTACTATGATAGGTGGATACCCTCTCACCATTATAAATCGTGCTTTACCCCCTCACACGACCAATGTAGGAATATTCCTAACGATCTCCCCCTTCACACATTGGTGCCCCTTCATCGTCCTCTGATGGTCCCTCAGCCCCACGATCCATCGAGTCTTTCACATACCATTGTCCATCAGGTCTGATATGCTATTCGGGAATCACCTGGGCCTTGAATAGTTGGGTCGTGGCACTCACAGGCCCAACCACAAAGCAACAACCAAGGTTTGTTAGGTCAATTCTCCCAAAAGATTAGTTTGATCGGTGGATGCCCTAATCATTATAAATCGCATTCTACCCTCTCCACAACCAATATGGGACTATGTCTTCTCAAATTAAGAGCATGTTCGGAGTGGTTTGGCTTAGGCTTAAAGCTTTAAGCCTAGCTGAATTGAAAAGCTGAACGATTTGGCTTCTTTACTCCAGTTTTTTTATTATAAAGCCATCTGTCGGCGACCGAGAGGCGAACCTCCGCAGCGCCGATAAGTGAGGAAAGGGGGTGCGAGGCGGCGGCCTGTCCTGGATCAAGCCCGGCCATTAGCGGACGCCGAGGAAAGGAGCTTAGTCTCGACGCGATCGGTCGCGCGAGACCGGAGGGATGACGACACGAGTATTTTATCTGGTTCGAGCCTCCATTGTGAGATAATAGCCCTCGTCCGGTCTTCGTTTATCTGAGCTTAAACGAGTGCGAGGGTGAAGTCCGGCTTCGAGAAGCCGGGCCTCGAGTACAATAAGTGCTCAAGGCACTTGTGTGTGTGTTCTGATTACACGGATGCGAGAACTACCGCCGGGAACTAGAGCTCCTACGGGGTGCAAGTGCTCCTGTTCTACAGTGGCTATCTTCCGAGTGTGTTGTGTGTATGCAGAGGTGGGGGTGTGTGTTGTTGTGGCCTGTATGCTTCTTTTATAGGCACCTTCCGGCCACTGTAGCTTGCACTGGCCCGTTGAATAGTCGTTACCTTTTTGCCATGCCGGAGCGTACAAAATCTACCGGGTAATCGAGTGTATCTCCCGATCACCATGCCGGACCGCTACTGGTCGGCCGTGTCTTTGCCCATCTGCGGCGGTTGACGGACCGGCCGCCAACCCGTCGAAAGCCGCCGCCAGCTCCTCGATGCAGTCTTGGCGCATTTAATTCTTGAAGACTCACGGGGACGAAGCATATCACGTCCTGTAGCGGCATGATTTGCCTCGGGTCCTGAGCTTTGAACCTCGGAAGCCCGAGGAAGTGAGAGGCTCGAGCTTCCGAGGCGGGGAAGCTCGGGCGTAAGCTTGCCAAGCTCGGGCGCGTGCTTGCCAGCCCCGAGCTTGGCTCCTGTGGGGCCGTAGGTAAGTTAGTGGGTCGAACTTTCATGGGTCACGTACTTTCCCCAACACCATCTTTAAAAGCTCTTTAAAATAAAATAAACGAAACAAACCAGCTTCAAGAAGCACGTTCAAACACATCTCGAAGTCCAACTTAACATTCAACTCAACTAACATATTCATTCAACTCAGCTACTCGGAGCATCCTCTAAATCCTTCAATTTTTGCTTTGAAATTCCAATACTACAAAAAGAGCTGGTTTGATCCGATTCTAAACCGACCATTAGTGCTGATCGACATACAATGATAGATAATGATGTGTCCAGTCATCTGTGCTGATTTCGAACCGGTATAGATGACTCATTCTCTGTGCCAATTTATAGTTAGAACCGATACAAATGCACTACTAGGATCGTACAATTCCTTGATGGCCGAAGCCGTCGAGACAAGCAAAGAAACCGTCGAGAGCACCTTTTCTCGACAGTCGGCCGTCGAGAAATGGCCGTCGAGACAAATAGGTTGAGACAGACCGACTTTCTCAATGGTCCAGTAGTCGATACAGCCTCTCTCGACAGCCTAGAATTCGGTCGTCGAGACACGAGCAATGACGGCTAGAAGGGTGTTACTCGGCTCCGTCTCCGTCAATCTCGACGGCCACTAGCGGCCGTTGACACAGCTGACTGGGCCCGTGGACACGTGGCAGCACCATCTCTCTCGATGGCCGCGGCAACGGTCGAGAGAGATAGCCTCCAAGGGAGGTCCGC
This sequence comes from Olyra latifolia, assembly GCA_036346145.1. Classification (NCBI taxonomy): domain Eukaryota; kingdom Viridiplantae; phylum Streptophyta; class Magnoliopsida; order Poales; family Poaceae; genus Olyra; species Olyra latifolia. The sequence goes on from CM070523.1 coordinate 33,297,372, forward strand.
GGGTGAGACGACCCTCCCAATTACCACATACTAATGGCATCATCATGCCAAAACTATGAAGTAATTGTGGGGGTTTAGGCGTATACACCGAAAAACATCTCAATTTCTACGTCCCTTCGGATGCCATGCCCAGATCAGAGTTTTACAGCAGAACAATAATTAGAGAATATCATGCATTATTACATCATGAGGCCAGACATGGCAGCAAATATTTTATTATTACAACAGAGTCCAGACTTAATTTAATTACACATATGCCACCTTCCTAGTGACTAATTATTTAAGGGGTGGCATCCACTCGCTCTACTACTACCATGACCTCTTTAAAAGAAGTCCTCTAGGAAGTCACTGCCATCGGGATTTTCCTCAACTCCCTGATGTTCTTCATCCTCAACGGTATCATAACAAACGACCGTGTCCACATTAAAATTAGTATCTAGCAAAAAGGGGGTAATAGCAAGAGTAAGTACACGAGTACTCAGCAAGCGATAATAACAACAAAACAAAAACAAAATTGTTTCCCTTAACCTGTTTAACAATTTCTTCCTTGCTATTCTCTCTACTTAATCAAAATACAGATTTAAAAAGGGTTGATCTATTTTAAGATTTATAAAAAAACTACTAACACTCGTATATAAGGCGGACTTAGCCTCCGTAGTCTCCAGTCCAAGAGACATACATGAATTCATGATTTTTACCCTGCGCGGTTTGTACCACTTTACCCAAAGTCGTCCCGGAGCAGACTGGGACTCAGAGTGCTTACTCTATTTGGTAGGTTACATCTCCAGCCCGATTGATTAGCAAGCGGTGATGCTCTCGGCAGGACGTCCTTACACACCACCCCGCCCTCACCAACTTGCTACCCCAACCGTTCTACTCATTCCCGACGCCATGAGTATCATCCTGGCGTAACATATTGCCGCTTGGTCGGGGAAACCTGGGTCCGCTCACCCACCCCTCCTAATTATGTACTTACCCAATGTGGAGAATGTAACCACCTCATAGATCCATCATCTCTGATTGCAGCGCGAGACTATGGCTGGTACATTTTCTTTACGGTTCAATGCTCGAGTGATAGGAAAATTCCTTATATTATACCGTGTGAAGGGCCCGCCTTTCCTTAACTCCCTTCCAGAGCACCCTTCACCCACTTGGTAGATATACTTCAACAGCCCGATCACTCCATCGATCGGACTGCTGCTCTTTTTTTTGGTCCTCTTTTCCTTTTTATATAAAATGATTTGTCGCTTATGTATATAGGTATGCACCTATTAGTCATTTTTGAAATTATGATATACCTTTAAATTACACATCTAAAATGGTCAAAGGAAAGCTTGCCTTTACTCAAGTAACAATAGTTCACGCCGCTGCTCGGCTGCTCGATCTCAATCGCTAGATCGCTACCTGAAAGATGGTTTAGTTTGGTTTAGGGTCTCGCTAAAATTTTATTTCCAGTAAAGTAGTGGATAGTTTCTTCTTGTAAATTATGATGCTATTTTGGGTGGTTTGGTCAGTATTCGAGTCGTTTTGAATTTAAAAGTGGCGGCGTCTTATTAAGCTAGGGCTGAACCATCCCTCCGCCGATTTAACGCTACACGGTTTCTGCAGTTTTCCCCTTTGTGATTTCTTAATTCTCCTAGTATTCTACCTTCTCCTAATCCCCTATTTTGATAATCCTTCTTAATCTCTAAATTCCAAATCCCAACTCCTAATCCTAATTCCTAATTCTCCCAATTGTAATTCCTAATCCCTAATCCCCAATCCTAATTCCCAATTCCCCCCAATTCTAATTCCTAATCCCCTCCCATTCACTTTTTTTTCCTAGCTTCCCCCCCTCTCGGCTCTCTCTCTCTCTTTCTTCTCCCATGTCCTCCCTTCCTCTCTGCTTGTTCCTCCTCGGCCGGTGACCAGCGCCTCCCGCGGGCTCCGTCTCCCGCGTCTCGAGGTCGCGTTCTTGCCTTCCGTGCGTGCCTCCTGTTCTTGGATCGACTGGTCCCTGCCCTTGCCGCATGGATGGTGGTGAGGTTTGGTGGCTAGGGTTCCGGGGATCCTTGGCGGCACCCTACCGGTTCGCGCCGTGCTCGGCCACCGACATCTCCCCGCCGCAGGGTTAGCCTTGTCTTCATTCCTGGGCCGCCTCCGCAGCTGGCCAGGTCGACTCTTGGCGGCGGGCGGTGGTACCTAGCGCTTGCTAGGGAGTGGCGGCCATTGGTGTTGCTCTCTGGTCCAGTACGGCTTGGGGTGATGGCCGGCGACACCTAGCCGTGGCTAGGGACGCGGCCATCTTCTATGGTCCTCACCGGTGCAGTACTGCGGTAACCCGCGGCTACCCCGTGGTGCCATTGCTCCCCAAATCTACCCTCCTTCGGTTCCCAGCTCTAATTTCCCCCTATCCTCAAACCCTTCCTCTACTAATCCTCTTATGGCATTCCCTGATTTGCATGATTTATGTTTTACATTCATACTATAGTTGAGTTATGTTGATTTCGTTGATGCCGTGATGTGGGATTAAGCCGTCTTTGGTTAGTAGGATAATGAGAAATGGTGCTAAGTGCTTGAAATGGAAGCGAGGTTTGGTTCTATGTCTTTGTGGATGATATTTGGGTAGGGTATGGTCTTTGTGTTGGTCGGATGGCCATGTGTCGGTACCTAGGAGTCGTTAGTGTCTTTGTGGCGCATGCAGCGATTTCTAGGGCGCATCGACAACCACCTTACTGTGCGACTAGTTCTAACCTCTAGTAAGTTACGCTATCATTTGTCATTTTCTGCGAATAGTAAGATGTGGATCATGCAATTTTGTGCGTGGAGAGGATTGATTTGGATCGGCATGGGGAGACAAGATGGGAGATTAGTTTGGGAATATCATGTGTTGATAATGCAGGTGACTTATGCATGGGGATGGAGATTAGGGAGATTTTTGGTGGTGACTACACCTTACTCACTTGGTGACCGGTCTGCTCCCTTCTCCTAATTCCCGGCTTGGATTTGTTGCCTCCTAGCTTGCTACTACCATCTCCTCCAGTCTTGCCTTGGTTTCCTTGCTCTAGTGGTTGTGGTTGGTGCGGTGTGGAGGGCAAAGGTGGCCGAGGTGCTCTGCTTTGTTGCTTTTCTTTGGAAATGGTAGCGGTAGTTGTTGTGACCTAGGGTTCCTGCTACGGGTGCTTGCTGAAAATGGTAAGTGTGGGGGCTTTGTGAGCTCAAGATGCACTACTTGGGAGGGAGAGGTCTTGGCGGTGTAAGCCTTGGGTAAAATCTCTTGGTGGGAGTGGTTTTGAATTAGAAACAGTGGGCATGTGATGTTGGTGCTGGTTTTACGGTTGTTGGATCTTTTGTCCCTTGTGGCAAGAGTTAGGGTGCTAATTGTATGGAAAAATGGAACCTTGGGGAGGGGGCTGTCTATAGCTACTGTTGTGGCTAAGCTACTGCTGTGGCTGGACTGCTATGGCAGCTGCGTGCTGCTGAAGCTGAGGTCGTTTGGACCCTTGGTTCGGCCAGTGTGCCTAGCTGATGTATGTGCCATCGGTCTTTGTCCTCATCTGTATTTAATGTGGGCGAGTGGCTGCTCTTCTTGTTGTTAGGTTTTCTCGGGCATTTATCTCAGGTTTGTGTTCTCTTCTTTGAGTGAAGAACTCTAGCGGCAAGGGAGGCATCTTGGCCCCGACGGCTGGCGTCCCAATGAGCTAAGTGCTACTAAGTCGACAAAGAATTCCTTCTTCCAAATTCCAATGTCTAAGCTCCTGTACTTTGAATGATCTAATTGGATTTATGTTACTATTTGATAATTTGAAATAGTGATGTCTAGGTTTGACTGACTTGTAGGTGTCGATGAAGGGAACGGCTGGTTGGAGCAGGTTGTATGCGAGAAGGGGCTATCTTATGGGGACGATTGGGCTGCTATCATTCTAGGCCCTTAGTAACATAATCCTGTGTGAGGTCGAGTGTTAGTGATGTAACTAAGGAATGTACCTGCTGTGTATGTAACTTTCAGTGTTGATGGCTAGTAGTACTTGTATGAATTTTACAGTTATATGTATGGTGGTAAATCGGTGAATTGAGCCGGTGATTTTGTAGTCTCTCAACAACTGTGTACCTCCATTATCGGTTTGTCAATAAAGTCTTTCTAAATTAAATATTTTCATTTATTATTTATATATATATATATATTGTCTAATTTGAGAGTGTGATCTCTGTCATTCGATAATATTTAACCCATTATTTTTGTGATAGTTGCTCGTTATACTATGGGGTGTTTCAGCGGGGCCACACTCTCTCGACGGCTTCGTCTGGGCCGTCGCAAGAGTTTGACTGCAAAAGGGGTCCGTAGGGCCCCTTTCTCTCGACGGCACCCCTAGGGTTGTCGAGAGTGCTTGGCATCCAGGAGGTTTGCTAGACCCCTTTCTCTTGACGGCTTTGTCATAGTCGTCGAGAATTAGTGGTTTCCAGTAAAAAAAAAAAGAGCTTGGTAAATTGTTTAAAAAAAATCCAATTTAACAGCCGCTGCTGCACCTGCAAACCCAAAATACCCCGCATATATTTCACAATCCCACATTTCACACAAAAATACATCCACAATCAAAATTCCAATAAAAAAATAGGCAATATATGACCAAAAGAGCCTATTCACCCCATTCATCCACAATTCGAACCACATTCTTGACATATAACATTAAACCAAGTCATTGAACCGCATTCATCACATATATCACATGTATCTGAAAGACCACCATGGCGAACTAGAGGGGGGTGAATAGGAGCCGAAATTAAATTTTCGGCGAAGCCGATATGTGCTCTTCACCTAACACGTCTCAAATCAATTACTTAAGTCATCACGAATAAGGAATTAAGAAACTGCCACTTGAGGTGCAAGTTCAGTCTAAAAACCTTCTCTACTTCCCTCACAAAAAATGCAATTACTCCTAAACCATACGATGAAATCACTTGAAATTTGGACAGCAACTAGATGATGGAGTCATCAAGCTACCCTCTGAAAATCAGCCCTAGATCACGTCAAAGTTTTGAGCTTTTGCAAAATTCGTGACCTTGGGTGCAAAACCGAACTAAACCCTAAAATCGCGATTCCAAGAGAATCAAGAAGAGTCTGTTTGTGGGGGTTTGAGGGGTGATTTCTAGGTCCTTTGTGATCCTATTTCATGCCTCAAACCAGCCCAAAACATAGCCTTAGCAATCAGTTCGAAACGGTGCAGAGCAGGGCAAAACGTGATCAAACCAAGGCAAGAACGAGCCAAAATGCGGAGAGGAAGAAAGAGCATGAACCAAAGATGAAAAATCAGAAATAAAACATCACAAGGATTCGAATGATCTTCCCAAACAACCGGCTTTACTCAAGGATGAAGAGATTACACCGTTAAACACACTCTCACACGCACCCTATGTGAAGGCTAAGCAAATGGGAGAGATAAACCCTAAGCAACCAGCTTGAGGGTTTATATACCCCTTGCCCAACACCTGGGCCAAAATACCGGGCCAACCTGCCAAGCCCATCTAACACGGGTTTACACGACACACACACGAATCTCCGAGCGCAGCCGACCGCCTCCAACGATCCCTTTGCTCCTAAGCATCCGCGTGTCGACAATCTCATGAGAATCTCGCGCCATTGAAGCGATAACCTTCCCCACCGCGGAGACTCCACGTCCAAGCTCCACCCGAACCGGTAGCCCGCCTGACCTAAAGACTTATCCTCTCTACCTGCACCTTTTCTCACTTCAATCCACAAAGATGACAAAAACATGTACCAAAATATTCGCGGCTTCACCACGAACCCAACACATCAAGCAGATCTCAAATCGGGGTTAGAACGAACAAAATCCATCCAAAACAGACTTAACTGCCCTGTTTCTAACACAGCAGAAAACTTCCTGATTTTTATGATTTTTCCTGTAGCTCTAATGAAAAATTTGTCAACACAAAAAAGATGCACCTCGAAATTCTCTACAACTTTCATATATAACACTTAATTTTCTGAGTAAGGGAAGGCCTTTAAATATTTAAAAAAGACACATTGTCCCTGACTGTCCGGGTTGGAGCCGGATCGTCCGGGTTCGAGCCGGACCGTCTAGCCAAAACATCAAATTCCTAACTCGTTTATCACCCGAAGTGAGATAGTGCTAGCTGGACCGTCCGGCTGAAACGCCTGTTCCCTGGTCCGTTTACCACCCGAGACCTGATAGAGCTAGCCGGACCGTCCGGGTTGTAACCCGGACTGTCCAGCCCAGTTTGGGACCAGAAAACTTCTGGACCTTCAAAAAATTCTAGAAAATTTCCAAAATTTTCAAAAATTCATGAATATTCCAAAGCCTTTTTAGAACCTTTTCCAACCTTCCAACACTTCAGAAATGCCTCAAAACTCGTCCAAACTCAAATCAAGCCTCCGAGGGTTTTAATTACCGGGAAAATCCATTAGATACCCAAAACATCCCAAAACCCTCCATACTTGTCCATATACTCATCACATGGATTCATAGTATCATCAAAAAACAAAGTTCAGTCATCAAACAAAAGGCTCAAGAGAAGGGTGGTGGCGGAGGGTCGTCGCGAAGGAAGCTGCGCATGAAGTCCATCGGTTGGGACTCATCGTCTCCATCCGGGTTGCCGTCGTGTCGGGTCGGAGCCACCGATCCCGAACCGTGAAGTGGAGGAGACTCTGGGCGTCCCACAATCCCGCTCGAGCTGGCCTACACGTTGACGACATAATTAGTTAAAGAATTATAGGTTCGAGGGAAATGAATTGAGATGGTCGTAGTGTCTTACCCCAGGCTGCATCTCTAGGAACCGGCTAAACATCGCTTCCTGCTGCTGATGCATCGCCTCCGCAAACCTCCGCTCCTGCTCCTACTCCCGCCTCAGCTACTCCTCCTTCGTTGTCCTCATGCTCTCCTGAAACGCCTATATCATCTGCTCCCTCTCCGTCGCCATCCACTGCTGCATTTCCTGGCGAAGCCGGGCCTCGAACTCACATCGGCTCTCGGGGGCGTTCTAGGAGGCCCAAACCTCCGACATGTAATCCTCGGACCTACAATTAAGGAGGACAGCGGTTAGTTGCAAAAATCAACGTTATCAAAGCAATGACATCTAACATGGTTACTAGCTCACCTGAGATGGTCCGCTCCGATCGCCAGCCTCCCGTGCGCCTTACCGCCCAAGTGCTTATGGATCACCACCGAGTCGAGGGGTGCATCCTCTCGAAAGCTGTTCGGACTGTGCTCTTGAGTGTATGCCTCCCGATAGCGATCCTACGTGGTTTCGAGTTAGACTAAGGTAAACTACAAATCTGCTAAGTGTGATAAGTTTCGTTGGCACTTAGCAGCTTGGCCTGCGCATGGGGGTCCATCACGTGCTAGGTGCCGTGCTTGGGCTTCGGAATGTGGACCTTCTTAAAGGCCTTTATGGAACTTAGCGCCTGCAGGAATGGAAAGACAAGTTAGAAAAAAAAGAAAAGTAAAGAAGAAGCTAGATCTTACCATCTTCTTGCCTAGTTAGGGAATGGACCACCTCCCGATGCTCCTCTTGAAGTTCTTCAAGGACCAATTCTTCTTGGTTTTCGTGGACTTCTCGAGGAACTCCTTACTGGCCCATTTCTCTCCAAGGGCCCTCCATGCCACCGGGTCCCTCGCCCACTCAGGACGCACCTGGTCGTAGTTTTTTGGCTCCAAGTAGATGCCTTGGGCCTCCTTCGTGCTGACCGGCTCTTCGGTGTGTTTTTTGAAATGCACAAAAGTTCACAGGTGTAAAAATGACGGCGAGGGCGTGCGCGATGGTGAGGGCACCCTCTCTTTCTTCCTCGGTAACAGCGACGGCACACGGCGACCGGCGACGGCGAGGTGCGCTGTGGAAGCGTGAGGCCGCGATGGTGGAGGCGGCAGGCGGCGGCGGTGACACTGGGTGAGCACGGACAGTGGGCGGCGCGACAAGGAGGCGATCGGCGAGTGCGAGTGGGCGGCGACGACTAGGGCTAGGTCGGGGCGCGAGGCTGGGGAGTTGGCAGCTTTGCCAAGTCCCCAGCCCTAGGTGGCTCAAGACTTACCGTCTCTCTCAATGGCTGTACTTAAGCTGTCGAGAGAGAGGTGGGTAATGGTCATCTACGACCTCTCTCTCGATGGTTGGCGGACAAGCCGTCAAGACAGCTATAACCGTGCCTAAACCCTAGACACGTCAGAGTCTGTCTCGACAGCTTCTATTCTAGCCATCGAGACAACTGCTTGGTAGGCCAACCCAGGACGACCAGTTGGGTGGGATGAACAGGTGGTCTCGATGGCTCTTGAAGTGGCCGTCGAGATAGCCCACTCGTAGACCAAGCCTGGCTTGCCCGCTGGGGTAGGGCGCTGGCCTGTCTCGGTGGTCCATGTGACAGCCGTCGGGGCTGGTCCTCGGTAGGCCAAGCCTACCCCAAGCGGCTGGGAGGGCCTCTCTCGAAGGTTGTCAGATGGCCATCGAGATAGGCTGCCTATCCCCGATGGTTTAAGTACGGAGCCGTCGAGACATGCCTCTCAAGAGCCATTTGTTGGCTGGCCATCAAGAGACATCTGTCTCCATAGTCTACGTTGACTACCATCGAGAGGGGTACATCTATTGTTGTAGGCCTAAGATAAGTACCCCATTTGACTCAGGAGCGAGGGTACAACCCCGCTGTTTTGTGCCCTAGGTGTCTCTTTTCAGGATAGCAGCGCGGAGTACCGGTAAAGCCCAGCGGAGCTGGAATCGGAGCGATGTGAAGCACAGGTGGAACCAAGTGGAGCACAGGTGAAGCCTAGCGGAGTTAGGAACGAGGCAGCCAGAGCATCTGAGGGCCCAGCGGAGGCAGGCGGGACAGGCAGGGTGCCCACGCCGAGCGGCGAGGAGGCGAAGGAAACAATGAAGCAAGTACGAGCCCCCACCACGATTCTCCAGAGTAGAAATCTACGAAGGGTGCCGCGGAGGCGAGCGGGGCAGCGACGAGACAAGCCATCTTGCCGCCCATGAAACCGGGGAGACAAACCGTACCGTCGGACTTGTCATCGTGTCAGGGCACTCGAGTAGGCCCTGCATCGCGCCAGCTTGTAAACCCACATAGGATGCTCGGCAGGAGGGTAAAGATGTAAAGAGAAAGGGTAGAAGCCATGGAAATGACCACTAGACCCCTGGCTTCAGGGCACATGAGGGGCAGGATATGTAAATTAGATAAAAATGACCCCGACACCCCTAGCCAGAGTTGGTCTGGAAGGGAGGGGAGAGTTGTCAGGCCATGACCATGTAAGAAAGCCCCTCTATAAAAAGGAAGCAAGGGCCAATGAAAGGGGGATTCTCTCCTCTTTCTAGCACCTTATTTTCCACCTCGAGCGTGTTTCAAGAGAGGGCAATAGTTTCCTTCGAGCTGCTCCAGGAGCGTGAGTTGCTCCACCAGGACCTCACACACCGGGAGCAGCCCTCTTTTCTGTTTGCGGGTTCACCCCCGCTACACCTATCTCGACGGTTCAAGGCAAAGCCTTCGAGACAAGCTTCTGACTAGACGACCCTTCCTTCTTTGGGCACCGGTGATCTACCCCGGCTATTTTGATTTTATTAAAAAAATGTATTGACACTATTGACCATAACCTTCGATTATATTGCTCCATATGTGACTTAGCATGCTCCAAAAAAGTTTCAAAAAATTTTGACTTTTCGATCTATCGAACCCTTTGTAATCGCCCTAATCGAGTCACCGGCGGGGTTTAGTGTCTATAGACGTTTGAAGACAATCCCCTCTACATTTGCCGGTTTCATCCCACTGCCACTCCAATCATTTCAAACCATTTTAAAAATTCAAACTCTACGTGGTCCCATGTTCGATATTTGATTTTTTTTCTTTAAATTTTGAACAATTCAAACGTTTATTGTTAAATCAAAAGCATTTTCATCTTTACGAAATATATACAAGTCATATTGGCTACTTTCCTAAATCAAACCATGTTAAATTTTGAACAATTCAAATCTAGAAGAACTACTTCCCTAAACCTTGTAATGCCTACTTTCATGATTGCAAGCCATATAGCCAACCATATGTATGACTTCGGCAAAATTTGTGAAAATACAGTCTCTCTCGACGGCCGCTAGCTTAGCCGTCGAGAGAGCCCATGGCCCACTGGTCAGAGATGCCTTCCTAGGCGCTCGAGCTAGGATTGGCCTACCGGAGGGCTGTCTCAACGGCTGCCAGCGAGGCTGTCGAGAGTGCCCATTCGCGCTAGCAGGCTCATGCGAATTTTTGTTTTCCCGCTCTAGTGGTCTCGACGGCTGACGGATGGTCATCGATAGAGAATAACGCTGTGAGTCAGCCTGCGCTGTTGTGAGGGGGCGTTGTGTCTCTCTCGACGGTTGAATTCGGAGCTGTCAATACATCTTAACTCACTCGATGACGGGCGCTTAGCCGTCGAGAGAGATTAACTGTATCGACAGTCAACTCGTGGCCGTCGAGATAGCTAGGCGTGGTCAGCTTTCGCTGCGTTTCTTGTAGTGATATATTTTAAAATAATTTTTTTATTTGCTAGCCTAACTAGCACCACCGGTGCACTCGCTGGACTAGCTACTAACTATACTACCCTACCCTACCCTATCTGCATCCAGAGCTTGTCGTCTTCAACATCGTACTCCTCCTCGTCTTCCTCGCCGTCGTCGGAGAAGCCGCCAAAATCGGAGGAGCTTGAGGTAGGAATGTCCGGGGCATTGGAGGAGATGTAATTATAACCGACACAATGTAAACTTTTGTCACGTATCCACTAAAGAACCGATACTGATAATCTTATTTGTGTCGATTCTAACTGAACCGACATTACCTGTTTTGGTGTAGTGCTCCTTTAAACCAAATAAGACTGAACTGATCCGAGGCCACCATTAAACTGCAGCTTAAGAAACAAATAAAATGCCCTTAGAACAGAGAGTATGTAGGACATGACTCCTTGTGATCCATGGCAGTTGTTGTGCTAAACTATTTTGTCTGCTGATCTTGTACGATTGAACAGTACGGCGAGTACCTCATATATTAGCAATCCGAATCCATCCAAAACCGAAATTTCATGACGATCTGTCGAGCCCTGCACATGAACCTTTGTTGTTGTATTGCTCTGCTCGTACGCTGGTTCATATACGGCTACTGCTAACTGCCGCAATTAGATGCTCAGACACGCAGTCTAGGCTAGCTAGTTAGCTACGGCCGGTGGGACGCTGGAAGGACGCTGCTAATCCGCCGCTGCCTCTACAGCTGGAACCCTAAAAACCAGGGCGTCGTCGTCGTGTATCACAGCGGCGGAGACGTTGATTTCAGACCCAAAATTTTTGTTCGCGTTCATTAGTTGCGGTTAGAGCATGCACGCACACATGTGATGCACCTATCTACCTGACAAATTCCGTAGCCTCTTGTCCTGCAGCAGTACCTTGACCAATAACGGAAGCAGCAGCAATCAGTGGGATTCAATCCAGCAGCAATAACGGAAGCAGCGTTCATGGTGAGTTCCTGGCGTCAAAAAAAAAAAAGAAAATGGTTAAGGATACAAAATACAATCAACCAACAAATTCTTACTTCTAACCTCTATTGGGGAGAAGTAAAATCGATCATGCAGGCTCATCTAGCAGTAGCAAAGATGCTCCTTGGGACCAGATTGATGAGCTGCTGTGACTGAGCCAGCATGCAGTGACCTGCCACGGCGACCGGACGACGTGGTACAGCAACCGACAGCCGGCCACTGCTACTGCCGGGCACCGATCGGCCGCCGCATACGCCGGCGGGTGCGTGGCACAGAAGAGCGCGTACGCATCCAAAGGCGCCCGCCAAGCTTAGCGAGCCGAGAGCGAGAGGTCCCAGCAGCAGGGACGTACAACGTGCGTGTCCTAGGATGGTTCTCGCTGCCCCCCCGCGGATCGTTCCCTGAACCTTCCCGCCTCTCGGCCCCGCCCGGCGGGGGGCGGGCGTACGTACGCCGTATCTGGATGATCTTATTGCTCCTCCGTTGATCGATACCGGATTCGTCGGTCGGTCTGCCAGGCATGCCCGCGTGCGTCTAGACTGGCAGAATCATTCGACGTTAGACGACAGTACGGGCAACGGGCCGGCTACCTACTGCCATTCCTCTCCCCAGATCGAGTGGCCACTGACCACAGCGTGCGCGCACTGTGCAGCAGGGTGCTCTGCGTTGCGATGGATCTCCACGTTTTAATGGTATTTTTGTCGAGTTAGAACTTTGCAGTAACATGATATAATTTATTTTTGGATCAAATAATATTTCTATTAAGTTAAGACGGATCTAGAGAGATATGGACTGCCGGATATGCTAGGGCACGCAAAAATTTGAGCAACCATGTGAGTATATATGCTGCTTTAGTAGCCCACCTGTTTCAAGTTCGAACCCCATTTCCTAATTTTTCTGTTGCTAGCCTAATCACTTCACCCCCAACTTGCTTATTTCTTTCATTTTCTGTCCATTTCTTATCCCTGTTCCTTTTTTAATTTACATTTTCCTTCTTTTCTTTCTTTAATTTTTCCCTAATTGCTTGCTTGTCTTTTTTCCTTTATGTTTTCTTTTCCGGTTTGCTTGTAAGTTGCTGCAATTTAAATGTCATGCACTCTTTATTTTTACTCAAATATCTTGGAGAAAAAAGTATATAGCTATAGAGAGTTTTGGAGCGAAGGGGCAACACGACCGACGGAGACAAGCTTGCTGGTTGGCATGGTAACAGCAAGCTAGCGGCAAAAGGCGGCTGCGACGTGTTTGACAGGCACACATAAATATAAAATCCTAGATCCATCATTGAATGGTAGTAAAGCGTAGGCAATATGATATGAATTTTAGTTTGTCATCATCAAAGTAGAAATGAATTTTATAGAATCGTATATACTACTCCATGCATAGAAGAACGCTGCATAAATATGAATTTTAGTTTGTCATCGTGGAAGTAGAATGCATGTCTAGCTAATATCCTGCAGTTTTAATTTATAGGAGACCATTGTGAAATCCAACGTGCTATATGGTGCAGAAGGACCTCAGGGGTATCAGACGATCCAGAACGAAAACTGAGCGAGACATGGCCCGCTTACGTTTGCTAACAATATCTCAGCTATTCCTTCCTGGTTCACATGGCAGTGTCAGGATAAACACAACGAGATGGCAAGTTGAAATTAGGAGATGGGTTGGTTGCAGGGTAAGATACTCCCAGAAGGGCATCTCCACCACCACTGCGCCTAAGCTCAGCCTGTGACATAACAAGACAAGTGAGAAGGCAACAAAAGCCTTCTCCCTTCTCTCTCATAATAAAACCAGTGTTAATCCCCATCCAAGACTACGTGTTCCTCTCTCTGGCATACACAATTGATTCGCAACTATAATACATATGGCCGTGCTCACATTTCTCCTGTAACTGGCACATCAAGTTCTCTTCAAAGCTAGCACATGGTGCCCTCTTCCACTACCTGTCCCTTAATTTGTTCTTGGCCACTAACACATCTAAGTCCAAACGCATTTGAAATCTGCAAAGACTATCTATTTTCTTTTGCAGGCGATGGGGGTCAAGTCTCAAGAACCACAGGCCTCGCCTGTTCCTTTCCTGGTGTTATCTTTCAGTCTTTTCTCCTCCTTGGACTTAGCCGTGTACGTGCATGAGATTACATGGATATGTTTGCAGGACGTGCCTAACCTTTTGGCATGTTACTGTGAGAAGTCATTGAGGAAGACGCATGCAATGCACAGATGCTGCTGCCTCCCGCTGCATTGGAAGGATGAAACATTCCGCTACCTCCTAATCATGTGGCTACAAACTTCGTGGTAGAATGATCGCCTAGATGGGAGCAAAATTAGGCCGTTGGGCTTGTTCTGATCTCGATTAACACTACTGTAATTTTGGTTTGAAATCGAGGTGAGGGACGATGCATGGGTGAATACTGAATACTATGGGCAGCTAGATTGTAGAATGTTTGTTTGTGTTTGGTGCGTTGTACTGTCTTCAATATCAAACGCATTTGAGGTCAGAAAAGGTGTCTCATCGGCGCACATCAATCAGAGGGAATAAAATAAGCAGTGTGAGATGTGTATCCTGCGCCTTGAAACGCCTCGTGACTGAGCAACTCCTAATTGCGGACTGAGCCAGCTCAGTTGGCTTGCTCGCGGTTGTGCGAGCGAGTCCACCAACGTTCGATGTCTGGTCTCTGCACGCTGGTGTCGCGTTTTTTCGGAATTTAATCCTAGGTTGGTACACCCGGGATTGAATCTTGGGGTGTACGTGTGCGTGTTCAGTGGAACTACACGTGCCCGTGTACGGAGGTGTAGGGCCTCTCATCTAGTTCTACGTGTGCACTGGATGCGCACGGGGTGCGTGAGTGTGGTGTTGTGGTATGAGTATGATGCGAGTTGTGTGCGTCCGGGTTGTACCATCTCAAAAAAGTTTCTAATTTGGCTCCTCCGCGACTATGTTTGAGGTACGGCTAGTAAATTGGACCAAACTTCATCATCGCCTGTGATCAGGGATGAAAATGGTATGGATAATTTCCGACCGACCGACCGTCCGAACTAACCCGGATAATGATTTGAATAATGTTGTGGATATTCGAATGTTTTTAGGCGGATACAGTACGGATACAAATAATATCCAATGGATAATACCCGAGCTTTTTTGGATAATATCCGATGGATATTATCCGTATAGTGAATATCCATCTACAAATCATCCTATTACACTTTTCCACCTATCAGTATCTTTTTCTTAGTAAAACAATCACACTTAAATACTTACATATCACCGTGACTATGAGCCCACGAAGTTGACGCACAAAAAGTGACAACCATATGCGTTTTCTATGCTTATTTCTCTACTATGTGTTACCGTGTATTATCCGAGAAGGAGTATCCATATCCGATTCATATTCGTAACCCATATTATTCGTATCCGTATTTGTATCTGGTACTATCCGTGTCTGAATCCGTATCCGAAAAACAATATGGATACAAATACAATATGAGTGATTTCTGAACGGTATTCGATCCGTTTCATCCCTACCTGTGATCTAAGGAGGTGTTCCTTTCGATTTATCTTATTTTCTTATCTTTTATTTACTTATAAACTGAATTTTAAGAGCATATCGAGATAGTTTAGAAAGTTCGGTGTACTTTATTTGACTCATATCTAAGAGCTCTGAGACGTAGTTTCGAGATAAAAAAGGACTAAAAAATCAAATCGTTTGAACTTTTGATTTGAAGATAAGAAGATAAGTTGAAGAAAATAGTCCTAAATACACTCAAGTCATGTCAAATTGTGCTTTGAATCTTACTCCATCTTGATCGCGCACTGATAACCATGTCGTAAGAGTAACATCCAGGCCTATATGGCAGTAGTATGAATCATGTACAACAGAAATGAAGCGTGATTATGAACTTTTTCTGAAAGGAAAATTATCGTACAAACCAATCGTCACAAGCTAGGCGATGGACCAGTCACGGGACGATCGAACGCGAGAGCCACCGAAAAAGCGTGCGCGAGGCCGCGGGAAATTCCTTTCCCTTCCCCTCCGTCCGTCCGGCGCGCGCAGAGCGGTCAACGGCTCGTCCCATGGATCCCAGCGGCGGCCGGACACTGCGCCTATTATTGTTGAGAAAGGAAGTGGGCCGAGAAAGGCCTACGTGGTCATTTGTCGAAACCCTAGGGTAATTATAAAAGAGGAGACTCGTTGTACATAATAAGAAACCAGAATAAAGAATTATCTATACTTTGCCTCCTATCTGTGTCTCCCCTATTCATTCTTTTAAATTTATTGGGGATCTTTGGCCTATACCTAGTAACAGTGCTCCTTTAATACGATATTAGCACGAAGCTTCGTTCATGAGACAGATTAGAAGGTAAAGGAATTGAATCTGAATCTTGTAATCCCTCTCTTCCCCTTGCATATTATCTAGAATCTTGGCATCAACGACAAACATTACCGTGCCGACTTGTTGCCGTCGGCACGAAACTGATCAAGATGTTGCATTGATTGCCACAGATTAGAAGTCGCCGACATGACGTTCATTAGTCAAATGCGAAACTACTCGTATAGAATCACATTAATTGATTTTCGTTTTCAATCCAATGACATCGGCACGAAGCCAACGACGTCTGTGGCCTATCCATCGGCATCTCAACACAAATCCACACTGCACATTGACCTACGTCGGCCGTCGGCATGAAGCCGTGACACACCTAAGCATGATGTTGTTCGTCGCGCCGTCGCCACGACCATGCCATGTCTTCGCGCCGGCCACCGACACAAGGCCACGTCATCCCCATTCGTGTGTTGGCCGCGCTGGCTCAAAGCCGTGTCATGCGTCGGCCACGCTGCTGTCATGCGCTTTGTGCGTCGCCGGCGAAGGCTCAAAGCCGTGTCGGGCACTAGCTACGCCGCTATCATGCGCTTTGTGCGTCGCTGGTTTGCCGCCTCGCAGGACATGCACACCGGTGTCGCTCGCGCCGCTCCGGCTGCGGCGTCCGTCGTGCTCGGCCTAACAGCAAGCCCTTGCGTCGCGACCCCTCGCCGACCCGGTAGTGCCAAGCCGCCACCGCGCGTGCTGCCTAGATCGGGCCTCAAAACAATGCTCCTACCGCCTTGTCCCGCTCACCGGCCTCGAAGCGCTGTTCCTCGCCGCTCCATGCTGCCATCCAGTCGCCGGCCCGCCGCATCCCCGCCAACCGTGCCGCCACCTCCTTGGTGCGGCTTGGGGAAACCCTAGCCGCACCGATCAGGCTTAGGCCAGAGTAGGAGAAAAGGAGAAGTGAATGGGCCAAGGGGAGAGAAAAAGGATTGGGCTGCCAAGGCCTGGAAGAGAAAAGAAAAGGAAAGAAAAAGAAAGAAGGGAAAGAAGTGGGTTGGGCCGGCTGGAGTTTTGTGAAAAAAACCCTTGGAATCAGAAAATTACATGAATTATTTTTCCCAGGACACGGAAAATTATAGAAAAACCTCTAGAAAATGCTGAATTCGTTGAGATTCTAGCATAAAGGGCCATGGGATTCCGAATTTTAACCTCGTTTTTTTGCATTTAAAGCTTACTTTTGATGCTTTTTATGCTTATATGCATGATTTATGAATTTTTACAATCTTTTATATATGTATTCATTGCTATCTTTACTATACCGAAAATCATGTGAATATTTATGCAAATTTTATTTTGAAACCACTCTTTAAAAGATTACAAGCAGTAATCTAATGAAGGAATTTTGCAAATATGCATATGACAGACATCGTCAGTCACGAGTTCGAGGAGCTGACCCTGCATGGTCAGAATTATCTCACTTGGGCATCTAACATCTAGATCGTACTCTTCGAAAAATGAAAAGCCCACTGATTAGCAAAACGATCAGGCGTTGCATTTCCTCATGCACCATCTCTCGCCCACCCTAAAGAATGAGTATATGGAGGAGAAATGTGCAACGACTCTTTGGACCATGCTTAAGAAGGGGTTCAAGAAGTTGAAGTACACCATCTTTCCCCAAGCGCAGCACGATTAGGCACATCTGATGTTTGTGGACTATAAATCCATGGCCAAGTACAATTCTGTCTTGCACAGAATTTGTACCAATCTCTCTCTATCGTAAGAAGATCACAAAAGATAAAAAGATTGAGAAAACTCTTTCCATATTTCACCCGAATACCATAAAGAGTACCTGCAACTACCGTCAAGACGCATACAAGGAGTACAGCGAACTGATCAGTGTCATGCAAGTTACGAAGTCACAAAACGAGGTTCTACGCAAGAACATCGTTTCCCAGCCAAGTGGCAAAGACGTTGCCACTGAAATCAATGCCAACAACTACAAGATAAGGAAGCCCAATTAGAGAAAGAAGGGCAAGAAGGGTGGAGAGGAGAAAAAGTCAGCCGACAAAGAAAAGTCTGTTGCCTAGGTGAAAAAGACAGACAAGAAAAAGCCACCGGTTAAGCCATATGGTCAGCAGGACCAGACGTGCTACATGTGTGGCACTTGGGGACACTGGCCAAAGATTTGCCGTGAACCCAAACACGTGGTCAACGTCTACCAGGCAAAGAAGAAGGGAAAGGGCAAGGTGCAATCAGAAGCACACTTGGCCTTGTTAAGTGATGAAGATGCCATGGACGCGGGCATCCCGACAGCAATGTCCTCTCCTCCCCCTTGACCTCATGGGGGCAGTGAAGATCTTGGAGGCAAGAAGAGAAGACCTCTATGTCCGACATAGAGGTAGAGACCGACAATTTTTTTTGTTGATTCCATTTAGTGCATAAATGCACTCTTTGTATTTTCTTTGAATTGTGGTTTTTATAAACATTGAATAATGATCCGTAAGCTCTAAAAGAGCACACTTTAATTCTCATGATTAATTATACACTTTATTCTTTCTAGTATTCTATTAGCAATGTTTGAATTATCTTGCCACTTTCTGATTGCAATTGTACTGCATTTTTCTAGAAATTGTGTAGCCTTCAATGGAGGATTTATATATTGTAGATAGTGGCACAACGAATACCATTCTAAGAGAGACAAAACACTTCTAGTCCATTACGAAGAACACTGACAGTATTACTATGATCACAGGCAACGATTCATATATAACAGGCTCTGGAAGAGCCGTAGTTATACTACAAATGGGTACTACTTTAGAAATCAAAGAAGAATTATTATACCCTAAATCTATTAGAACTCTTCTAAGCATAAAAGACATTCGTGTGAATGGTTTTCACGTAGAAACCGGTGAAGAAAATGGTAAAAAATAACTATGCATTGTGAAGCACGCGAAATGTGAAAAATGGCATTAGAGAAATTCCCCTTATATGAATCTGCATTATACTACACAAAAATTAATGCAACCATAGTGTATATTTCTATGAAGACTGTTTTTAGAAGCTCCAAATTATTTTCTCTATATCATTGTAGATTGGGCCACCTAGTCTTAGAATGATGAGAAATATAGTGAACAACTCGTAGGATCATAGCATTAATGTTAAAAATTTTCCAAATCACGAAGATTTTGTGTGCCCCACATGTGTCACTAGAAAATTAATAACTAGACCATCTATTATGAAAGTATAGGATGAAATTCTTGCATTTCTGGAGCTCATGTAGGGAGACATTTTGTGGTCCAATTCAGCCCTTGTTAGGGCCGTTTTGGTATTCTATGATACTGATTGATGCTTCCTCGAAATGGTCGTATGTATGCTTGCTGTCTACAAGAAACTATGCTTTTGCAAAGTTCATCTCGCATATCATTACAATTAAGAATACTTTCCCTAATCATCGTGAGTAGTCCAGCTGAATAGACAATGTCGGTGAATTTACGTATAAGGCATTTGATGATTATTGTACGGCAATGGGAGTTGCAATTGAGCACTCAATACCGCACGTCCATACGCAAAATGGATTAGCAGGGGAATTGATTAAAAGAATTAAATTCATTGCTTAGCCTTTTTTGCAGAGTTGTAACTTACCAACCCATGTTGGAGACACACGGTCTTGCACGCAACAACACATCAATTTTCGACTGTCGGCCTACAACATCCATTCACCCACCTTAGAAAATTTAGATGTATGATATATGTACCTATACCACCTCCACAGCGAACTGCAATAGGTCCTCTTCGGAAATCAGGAATATACGTTGGTTATGAGAGCACATACACAATTAGGTATTTAGAACCATGACTATATACCTGCATACAACCCGGTTTGCTGATTGCATTTTTGACAAGGAACATTTCCTGTCGTTTGGGGGAGGAAATCAACCTCTGGATGAAAAATGCTGAGAAATTTTATGGTATTCCACTAGTATCTCCACTCATGACCTTCGCACTAATGAAACAAATTTAGAAGTCCAGAAGATAATTAATTTGCCAAATCTAGCAAATGAACTGTCTGGTTATTTTTGTGATTTGAAGAGCGTGGTTAAGTCATATGTACCTGCTCTACATGCACCAGAGAGGGTTGAAATACTAAAGAAATTAGAAGGTATATCCAATCCGGTTCAGAGGCCTCATAACAATAGAGCAGAAACTCTAGCTTCTCAAACCCAATAGGGAGTGTTGAGAAACGAAGTGGGCCGAGAAAGACCCATGTGGCCCATTTGCCGAAACCCTAGGCTAGGTTATAAAAGGAGCAGCTCCACCTCAGTTGTACTATGAGAAAACTGAATAAAGAACTATCAATATCTTGCCTCCTATCTATGTCTTCGTATTCATTCTTTTAGATCTACTAGGGGACCTTTTGTCTACACCTGGTAGCACTGGTCTCTCAATAATTATATTAGACCGTCTGGCACGGCGTAACTGGGCCCGCTACATCCTCGCTGGTTTATGGTTATTCTTATTTGCACCAACGTGCCAAAGCACATTTCTTGTTTGGAGTGGCTATTAGGGTGCTTCTCATCTCTACATAATAAAAAAAGTAAATATCTATCAGATTGTTGAAACTATTTCTTAAAACTCACGACAAAGTCTTCTCAACCACCACCTTTCTAAGGAAGACGATAAATATGAGGGAAAAAGAGCACCTCCAACGCAGACACCTACTCACATGCATAGGCCTGTCCGGGCCCAGCCGTTAGCAGTACCGCAGACGATTGCAAGTGCCTGCATTTAAGCAAAATCATAAAAAATATTATGGAATTGTGCTTACGTACATCACCATTACTAGTAGCAAAAGGGCATGCTCCACATTTCCATTGGTAAATATGCCATGAGGGTCAGAGTTTTGTTATTAGGAGTGATTATTTCTCAGTTGTCTAAGATTTTTTTTAATCTCAATCGATTTTCTGGCATCCAACAGTTTAAATCTATCCCACCATCTCTATAAAAACTCCTCCCAAAATGAACCCTATCCCCACCCACTCCCTCTCCCATGTTTAGTGCGTTGCCACCTCTACTCGTGCTCGTGCCCTACCCCTGCCCCTGGTCATGCACCGCTGCCAGCGTTGAGATGCCTCCTCCTCCATGAAGGATATTGTTTCCCCGACAACAAGCTTCTTCCCCCCCCCCCTTCTTTGGCCAATGTCATCCTCAATTCCTCATCTCCGACATGGTTCCTCGCCTCCGCCCCGCTCTCCTTCCCGTCTCCAGACGCCAAATCCACTTTCTAACGATCTATGGTCATGTCGCCGATTCCCTAGCCAGCTCTACCCACCACCCTCCATCATTCTCGTGGCCGAGGTGGCACCATCGCTGCCCCGTCGCTGCAACTGTCCACCCTTGGGCCTCCATTGCCCTAACATCCGTCTAGGTCGGGGAACTTGGTGAACCTCGAACCCTAAGTCAAACTCTAAGCTGGCTGGAGAGGAGAAGGACAACGGTCGGAGGAGGAGGATGGCAATGACCACGACGGTGATGAGATGAGTAAAATCCACTGAAATTTCTTTTGTTTTCGGTCCACAGAAGATTAGCAATTCCGTTTCTTGTCATCTATTCTTATTTTAAGCCCGCGCGCCCTCCTCGACACCCTGCACATGGCTAACAAGTCTCGCCGGATCCTTCGTCTACTCACTTGGCACTTCACACTCCCTTATAAAGCGAAGCAAGCCGCGACGTGACATAAACCAAAAGCCAGAGTACGAGACGCTCATAACCACCTCCGCCCCTTCATTACATTTCCACCTCCCGGAATCAATCGTAGCACAAATGCATACGCCCTTCATGGACAAAAGCCCCCACCGCCGCGCCGGCGTTGGCGCCGGAGGCCGGCTGAAGCAGAGGCTCGCGCAGCTCCTCGTGCGCTCCTCTTGCACCACCAACACCGCCAAGACCACGACCATCTCGGCCACGGCCTTCGTCAGCCTCGATAAGATCACCGCCGACTCACACCAAGAAGCGCCACCTTCCCCTTACTTCTGCACCCCCTGCACCTACCAGAGGCCCAAGCTTGACGCCGGCAGGCGTTCCCGTCGCCACCGAAGCGCGTCGCTGGTGCATATCTCCATCGACTGCGCTGGCGGGGCCGGGGCCGTCTCCGGCCGCCGCTCCGTTCACTCCGACGCGCCCCTCCTGCGGTCATCAACGCCAACAAGTGACGTAAAGAAACAGAGGAAGAGCAGGAGCAACCTGTTCTCCCCGTCGGCGTCGAGGCGACATTGCTCGTCCTCCTCCTGGGGGCGCGCCCGGCTCCCGAGGAGGACACCAGCGGTGTACAGCTGGTCGTCGTCCACCGTGACCGACGACGAGCTCGGCCCGTTCAGCACCGACGAGGAGAGCGGCGGGGAGGCCGAGACGAGGACCCTGTTCTCATCCCTCAGCTTCTCCTCCGACTCCACCTCCGAGTTTTACCACACCAACAGCATCAGTGTCGCCAGGAAGGACCACAAGAACGCGCCTCGCCGGGCGGCGCGTCGCGCACCGTCAAGAGCCCGCGACCCACCCGAGGCCTTCCGGCCGCTGGTCTCCGTGGCGACGACGAAGCAAGAATGCAACGGCAGGAAGGAGGAGGGGGAGAAGGCGATCAAGATGGTCGGTGCCGAGGAGACCGGCGCCGTCGGCGCGGGCATGGCGGTGGTGAAGCGGTCGAGCAACCCGTACGCAGACTTCCGGAGCTCGATGGTGGAAATGGTCGTGGAGCGGCGCATCGGCAGCGTGGGCGGGATGGAGGAGCTCCTGGGGTCGTACCTCTCACTCAACTCGCCGCAGCACCACCCCGCGATCCTCGCCGCTTTCGAGGACGTCTGGGAGGCCGTCTTCGGCGAGGAGTGACCAAGTGATCCGATGCCCGATCACCCGAGTTGTATCACTATATGTGTTCGCTGTATTGTCAGTAGAGCAGAGGTACGTACGTACGTAGAAGCAGGGATCTTTCGCGCGTGGCGATGTGTTCGTTCGGTGTTCAATTCGGCCTACCTTGTATGTACATGCCAATGCAGAATTGGCGTTGATTATGCCATCAAAATGTTGCGGTGCCCATCTTCAGTTTTGTGGTAGTGTCGCTTGAGCCAGTTTAACGATGCTCGGGGTGTGCTGCCGTGTGCACGTGTCCGCCATTGCTACTGTGTCTATCGGCAGGTTACAGGTACCAAGTACCAACTAAGAGCATCCGTAGCAGAAACCCTATAGTAGTATAGAAATAGAGTTTTAGAGATAGAGTTTCTGGTGGAGGGGAGGAATCTTTTAGGGTGTAGTGTAAAGTGTGAAGGAATTTTAGAGTAATGGAGAGAGAAAATAAGGATAGAGTTTCTGGTGTGGATGCTCTAAGCGCACTACCTGAGTAGAGGCAGGTTGCGTTCAATCAATGAAATCATGACAGCTCGGATACGAGAAGATAAACCAGTCGTTACGAGAAAAAAGACTGCATGATCAATCAAGCCTCTGCAACCATTTATTTTGCTATTTTCATTTCTTGTGTATCGTAATGTCTTTTCATATCTATAAGTTTTCAGGACACTTAGGATGTGTTTGGTTGGGTGTATGGGTAGAGAATGGCTATGGAGATGCAACATCGCGCTTATTTGATTGGCTGCAGCGACATCGTCGGCCAGGCCCGGCCGATGTAACGCCCCTTGACAGCATGACTGCCCATGGAAAGCGGCGCAGCGTCTTGCATGCTGGCAAGGCTTCGCTTCGAAGGGAGGCCCACCCCAGTGAGTGCGGGGCGACGCCCAGGCGGCAGATGCAAGGACTAGCAACGAAGCTACAACTTTATACATCAACTTTTCAGACTTTCAAAATTTTTAAAAAATTCAAACGACATCCAAATTCAATGAGACAAAAAAAGGAACCGTAGGTTCAAGTACAAGGTCTTAAAAAAATTTTAGATTTTTTTGAATTTTTATTTTAGTTTTTGAATTTATTGATTTTCTAATATTTGTTTTTTCAAAATTTTTATTTTAGTTTTTGAATTTATTTTCATTGTAATATTTATTTTTAATTCCCCTCTCTTGAATTTGTACATCACATTCCCCTCTTAGTACAGCCAACCAAACAACATCTCTATACAGCCTGTACAAACTCATACAACCAATCAAACAACATTCTCTTGCATCACCTCATTTGGTGGGTTCATCTTCTTCTACTGGTATTTCATCTGAGAACCAAACGCATTCCTTACCCTCCCGATGGAGCGTGCTTTGAAAGCCATGCGTATTTCCCTTTTTTTAGAAAAGTGCGCATTTTCCTCTTTCATGGGTTTTTGGGGGAAAAACCCTCTCTAAACTTGGTGTTGCACGAAGAGCCGAAGGGGCCGACCTGGTGGTCTCAGCCCGGGGACGGTATGGCCACTGCTAGGGAGGGCACAAGCCGCTGCCGACCAAGCCAATTGGGCTAGAGGAGAGAGGAAGAAAAACTTCAAGCAAGAATTCAACAAGAAGAGGACTCTTGTAAAATTGCATAAGAGAGAAAAATGATCACACGGATTTCGGAGTATGACCAACCAGTCTCTTAGGTGTCTGAAATATCTAATACATTTAGGATATCAGTGTACTTCTGGTGTAATTAGACTAAATGCATAGCAAACATAGCATACATGTCACCCGTGGTCATGGTTGCTGCAGCCTACAGTCGTACGCACAGCATACAACCTTTGCAGTGAAACTCGCAGTTTGGATTCATTGTGCCCAGGACACCTGCACGGCTGTACCGCGAGACTGTCACATCACATCGAAAGCCAAAATTGGCCGCGTGCCCGCGATGGTTTCTATGGCCAATGCAGCCCAAACAACTTGCTGCATACGACATGCATAGCTATTCTGATAATCTGATTGACCACCCATCAGGATACAGTGCACATTATAAATAACAAATTCGTTCGATATAGGAGCAGCGTCGTGTAAGATCTGATGTTTTTGAACCGGGGATTCTGTTCCTACCCTGATGGTCGCTCACCTCATTCCTACCCCGCATCACGTCAGACTGTTCCATCTGCTAGCAACATAGCATCAAGATTATAGGATTACAGGTTAGACAATGCAACCAGGGAGCGGGCATCTCCAACAAAAACTCTAAAATCAGATCTCTATACACTCCCTCTAAATCACTATTCGCTCTCTATATTTTCATCCTCTCTAGCAGAGCCTCTATTCAGAAAAACTATAGAGTTTGATATAGAGAGCCTCTAAATTTAGAGGCTAGAAGAGAGAAATTTTAAATTTAGAGGCTAGGATAGAGGCTCTGCTGGAGGACGAGAGATTCTAAATATAGAGAAGATTCTGTTTTAGAGGATCTGCTGGAGATGCAGAGCATCCACACCAATACTCCAAATTCCTACTCTATAACATTATTTTCTATACACTCTATCTCTCTCTCTAAAATTCCTTCATATTTTACACTATACTTTAAAAGATTTCTTTCCTCCATCAGATACTCCATCCAGATAAATAGTGTTGTAGAGGACTTGCTACGGATGCTCTAGCTTACTCTCCAACCACAGACGAAAAGGTCGAGACGACTAACAATCCTTGCCTAGTAATCCATCCCCACGAAAACTTCTCGCCACTAGAAGTAACCCAATCGCTGACATGTGGGCCTGCTGCCTTGCAACCACGTATTGGAAAGGTTTTCGTAGGCGCGGCGTGCGCGGTGCGCAGCATGGTAGCCAGCCGCGCGCGCCGGAACAAGCATAAAGACGCCGGCGTGCTTGTCCGCACGCGGCGAGCACGGCTCAGATTCGCCGCTCCGAACGCCGCGCCGGTGGTGGTGGTGGAGGTTTCCGGGGCCTCGAGTTCGATCGCCTCGTGCCGTGCCGTGCGATGCCGCGCGTGCATCCGCGAGTTGTATAAACGCGCGGCCGCTCTTCCCGACGGCCGCCGCCGCGGCTTGCGCAGCCTGTTGCTCGCTGACGTCGGCGTGTTTTTTTGTTAACCCAAACTTTTCAGCGTTGGGAGGTGTGAATACTGTCGTGTTCGGCAAATCCTTGATGTACTTTTGTCCTCTTGTCTGGAGAAACCACAAATAATGAACCCTATTAGCTAACCCTCGTTCCGATTTAACGAAATCACTTCTTCCCGGGCGAGCCACGCATCCGCCGGACGCTCGCTCGTTGCGGCCCATGGCCCATTAACGTGCCCCACGCCCAGCTACGCGTTCAAACACTGCACTCTGAACCATTAATTCCTTATCCTCCCTAATTCTCTCTTGCTATAACCTTCTCAGAGCATCTTCAAGACTTCAATAATAGACTCAACTACTAGTTATAAACAACATCCATATCATTTATAGATAGCATGTAGACAAACATTTCAATGAGATAGCTATATCATACTATCAAAATTAAATATAGGTTCACATGTAATAGTTTTCATTTATTTTAAAAAACGTTATAGGCTGACTCTTACTTAAGAGCTAACTCTTATCTCTCTCCTCCTCTTTTCTCCTCCACATAAGCAAAATGCTGAGTTAAAAACCTTATAACTAGCTGAGGTGGCCTTGTTGGAGATGCTCTCATAGCAGAGAGCGAGAAAAGGGGAAGGAGGGGAGCTGAGCTGAGCATGCCCATAGGCCAGAGAGTAGCCGGCCGCTCAGGCGCCATGGCGAGTAAGCATCTAACAACTAAGGACGCTCGAGCGACCGGTCACTCCGACGGTGAAGGCAAGAATCGGACAGCAGAGTGCACGGATCAAACGGCTACGAGCTCCTCCATGGCTAGATCGTAAGACAACGAGCCCTTCCACGGCATTAGCGACCTTAGATCTGACTACCACAAGCTCTTTTTTGGCAAGATTCGACGACGACGAGCTGCTCCACATGATGGTGAACTCATGGGGGGTAACAATAGCGCGGTGGCAGATGTGCACGCGGTGGTCATGCATTTCATTAGAATGAGCTAGATAGGGAGGATGCATGTCGATTTGCCCTAAAAAATTACCATGTACGTATGCAAAATCGTTAATTAATATATAAAACATTTTGCACATACCAATCAAAACAACTTGATTTTTGCTCTAAAACATTTTCCAAGTATGTCTGGAACATCATTAAAAAATATTTGAGACATTTTATTTGCTTTTGTGGAACATTTACTCGTTCAGTTTGAAACATCTTTGAATAATTACTGCAATTAAATATTTTTTTGCTCAGGTGAAACATTTGATTACTCTTGTGAAACATTTTTTGTTTATGTGAAATATTCGAAAAAATACCTGAGATATTTTATCTACTCCTGTGAAATATTTTGTTTCCTCTCATGAAATGTTTTGTTTACTCTTGTGAAACACTCGTAAAAAATTCTTAAACATTTTGTTTACCTTTGGGAAACATTTACTCGTTCAGTTTGAAACATCTTTGAATAGCTACTACAGTGAAACATTTTATTTGCTCTGGTTGAAACATTTGACTGCTCTTGTGAAATATATTTTGCTCATGTGAAACATTCAAATAAATATCTGGAATATTTTGTCTGCTCCTATGAAATATTTTGTTTCCTCTCATGAAACTTTTTCTTTACTTTTGTGAAACACTTTAAAAATATCTGAAACATTTTGTTTGTTGTTGGTGAAACATTGCTCGTATAGGGTTGAAACATTGCTCATATAGGGTTGAAACTTTTTTTTGAAAGCATTATCATTTTGCAACCTTATTTTGAAATCATTATCATTTTGTTCCGGTAGTTTTTGAGTTTTATTCTGATAGTTTGTTGCTTTTGTTTCAAGAAGCGTTTGCTTGTTTGCAATCCATTGGACATCGTCCTCTCAGTTTTATCCTGTTTTTGTGTTTGGTAATAAATTCTGTTAATCTAATACTGTTTGATCGACAAACATGGATTTTTCAGCTTTTTTATAATAATAGAATTTTCATTAGTTCATTGACTAAAGGGTTCCAACCATAAGGAAAACTATTAAAATACAACTCCACCTATAGACCTAACACCTACTAGAAACAGTACTAAGATCAACTTTCATTTCTCTCACCCGAATCTTATAGTGCTTGCATTAGTAATATCATACTAGGAATTTATGCACGTTCTGAAATGCATATTTTTCCTTACCAGAGAAGATACACGAACACCCCAATCTAGTTTCTTCACCGTTTTCCTCTGATTTGCCTTCGTCGACTGCATCTGCATATCAACAAAACCATTCGATGTTACCGTGGAGAGAAATTCTACATAGCAATCCAACACAAATACCAATAGCCCACAAACAAATTAGGGACTACCAAGCCTACTAAAGATGTCGTTGATAAGGTCACTGAAGGCAACCATCACACTGAAAAAATTTAGAGGGGAGTTTAACACTGTACCAATTAGCTACTCCGCCATTGATGCCGCCATGCAGGACAGGACGGACATCAAACCTTAACTTAAAAAAATAGATCTAACTAAAAACCTGAAGTTTCAAGACGAGAAAAGGGTCCCATAACCTCTCCAATACAGAAGATATTATCGGAGTTAGGGAGACGAGGGAGCCGAGGAGCTTTGACTGGAGGACGCCCTAGCCGCGGACAGATCTCTTCTTTTCTCTAGCCTTTCTTTCTTTCTTTGACTTGACGTACCATGGCTGGAAATTTTTCTAACTTGATGCTGGGTTAACGTGTTAAATGTTTTTTTGACCGATTTAATGTAATCCTGTTTAATACATTGGTGTTTGTATTCTCGATAAAGAATTATAGCCACCTTGAATAAAGAAGAACTAGCATGGTGCCTCGCGCACTTACGCGGTTAGATTTACTACAATATGATATATTCAACAAAAAATATATTATTATACGTGTCCACTGCAATTGATGCATTAATGGTATTTTTTTTGTTATATTCAACTAAAAAACATATCTAAGATGCATGCATGCTTGTACAGCTAGATTTGCTAGTTTGTAGCTAAATTTGGTATAATCAATTAGCTCTCTACCATTAGTAGTGATTGATGGTGAAGCGGTCATAACTAATCCCGATCATCAATCCTTAATCCAACCGTACAGATATCATAAGGAAACTTGGTTGCTTTCTTGTTTTTAGTAAATTATATTTTAGAGAGCTTTCAATCATATCAAGATATACCAAATCAGCATGATGCGGTTGAGTGTAGAAGTGGAGCTAACCCAAGGGTATGGAAGTGGAATGTGAAAGCGTAGGTAAGGACATGAACGAAAGATATAAATATGACATAGCGAAAGTAATACCCTAACAAACCCCTCACCTTGAAACAAACCCCTAACCATGAAACAAATGCAACGTGTTAAAATTTTTTTATCAATATTAATGTAATCGTGCTTAATTCATTGGTGTTTAGCGGCTTATACCCTAACACACCCGATAACCACGAATCAAATGCAACCTAAACTATGTTTTTGTCGGCGACCGGGAGGCGAGTCTCCGTAGGCCGATAAGCAAGGGGAAGGGGTGTGCGAGACCCGAGAGCGGCCCTGCCCCCTGGACCGAGGCCCGGTCGCTGGCCGGGCACCGCCGAGGGAAGGACGAGTCGTGTGCTGGGTGACACGGGGTGTTTTTATCCTGATTCAGGCCTCCACTGCCGGATAACAGCCCTACGTCCAGTCTTCGTTTAGTATCGAGCTTAAACGAGTACAGAGGGGTGAGACCGAGCTTTGGGAAGCCCGGGCTAGAGTACAATAAGTGCTCAAGGCACTATTTGTATTTCTACAATACCTGGATGCGAAGAACTACCGCCTAGAACTAGAAATCCTACCCGAGTGCAAGTGCTCCTGCTCTACAGTGGCTGAGTGCTCTTCTGTCTATGTCTATTCTTGTTGCCTCCTTTGGTTCTTCCTCTCGGTAGTGGCCTGTGCACCCTTTTATAGGCGGCCCCGGCCACTGTAATCTGACTCTGGTCCGTTGCCCCTGGTTGCTAGTTGTATTCTTCAATCTTGCCGTGCTGCGACATGGCAGACGTACGAGATCCACCGAATATTCGAGCGTGTTTTTCCAACTTGCTAGGATCAGTGTTCGGACCGCTACACGACAATACGTGTCTTTCTCTATGTGGGCGGACGGTAAGATGACCGTTGACACGAATGGCCACCAACCCGTCAGCGGCTTGCGGCAGGCGTGCATCGGTACTGTGGTCGCATTTAACTCGCGGTGACATACGGGACCAGCAGCGTGCCTGCGCGCGGCGCGGCGTAGTCTACTTTGGGGTCCGAGCCTCGGGCTTCGGAAGCCCGAGGAGGTGAGAGACCCGAGCTTCGGAGCGGGGAAGCTCGGGCCCGAGCCTGCCAAGCTCGGGCCCGAGCTTATGAAGCTCGCGTGTGTTCTCTGCTGGGCCAGAGGTAGGTAGTCAGTCTCGTTCCTACGGGCCGCGTACTTTCCCCAGGAGTTTTATACTTTGGTTCGGGTTAGATTAATTCAGATAGTTTACCTAGCTAAATTTGATTAACCTAGTTTTTGTGTTTGGCAACTAACTATTTAATCACATGCTGTTTGTCTGAGTTGATAAGATTAGTAGAGAGATAGCTTATTTTAGTTATGAGTTAACTTAATCATGAGTTAGCGGATTTAAGTGCCTTTGATCAGATTAATTTAAACGGTGTTTGAACCCTTAACCGAACCATGGACTCCGAATAAAAAGCTGCCTAAAATGCTCGCATGAACTGCTGTTACCACGTGCACATGTCGCAGTCCCGCGGAGAGAAGGACGAGTTGCGCTGGAAAAGTGGAAAGAAGAAAACAGAGAATTTCGTTATATTTTATATTTATTTTAATCTGAATTAAAAAAAATAAAATTCTCTTTAATAAAATTTAATAAATAGATGCCTGTGAGATGGTCAGGCGAGAGAAAAAAAAAAGGGCCCGTCCAAACGGCGAGTTTTTCTAGATAGGCAAGTTTGTCCCTTGTATGGGCAGGATTTCCTCTGTGGAATCCACAGTCAAGATAGCGGGCTGGGGCGTGCTTGCGTGACACTTCTCATCCAACCAAAAAGAAATTTATTTATCCTTCCACCCATCCAAGGCATCATATCTTGTGAGACCAATTTATCATATCTCGCCAGACCAACGTTCTTTGTTTTATATCATATTCATAGGAAAAAAATTGCAATTAGAGAATGGAGTCATGAGGGCAGAAAATTATAGTGTTGACGAAATGCTCTGCAACAGGCATTTTCGGGGTATTCCTCCTCTGAACTACGCACCTAACAAAGCAGCGTACAACCCGGTAGAGGGACAACATCTTAGAGAGCTCAACACTTAGCTTTGGTAGGACTAAGGAAATGTGTTGTATTGATCTTTTACTTTTGGGGTTCCACCCCTTACATATACATAGATCCCCCTCTATATTGGGAAAACTTTTTACACAGGAGGGACGAAAATGTCCATACAGATCTGATAGGGCAGGCATTTTAGTCCTTAATGCCAAAAGACAGAGTTGGCCTTGCACAACAACTAAAGCAGGGGTAAGGAGGTCTTCAAAGTTCTCCTTTAGAAACCTTTTGAATAGAATATCCTTCCATCGTCATACTAAACTAAGGGCACTAAAGGAAACTCAAGCTTTGAAGTTGGTTACAGCCTATCTCCTCTTAGAAGAATCCAATGATGCTCATCCTAACACCGCGTGGGCCTCCCTCTAGTACTGTTTGTCCCCAAAGCTCCCTTCACTTCGGCCAATGGCACCTCTGCTTCGATCCTCCGTTTTCCTAAGAGCTGGACGCAAAGGTTGGGCAAAGCTCAGTCTCTGCTTCGCTTCTACTTTGGCCCAATGGTGCCTTTGCTTCGCTCGAGACCATCATGCTATAAGGGGTGGTTGTATTGCCCCTACAACATATATTAGATTTTTCATTCAGCCTATTTTGAAAGGCATAATTCACAATGCGACAAGGGCATAATTCGATAAGTTAACTTAAGCAAACATTGGTTTGAAAATAAAACCGTCCTAGACACAACAGTAATTTACTAGTACAAATAGAGCATATATGTCAGACTTTGTCTAAGACAAGCAAGAAATAAGATTACAACTTAGCACATCATGTCTACTGAGTGCACTGAGGTCATTTTCCCTTCTCCCATACTTCCAAGGACATGGCCCTGACACAACGTGTCCTCTCTCTTTTCTTTTCTCGCTCCGTCTCCCGCTCTCTTGCCTCCTTCCTACGCTCCTCCTCATGCTTCTCCTTCTATTTACGCACGCACTCTCGTGTTGGCGTTTTCATTCATCTTGAACTAACGTTACACTGTATGCATTACTTCAAAATTAAAAACAAAATAACTCTTATTGAGATCTACCGTAAACATTGTTATGCATGACTAACCCTAATCTATGGCTATAATAACTCAAATTTATTAAACATATAACAAAAAAAAATCCCACATTGCACTGATCTAGCCTGTTTCTACTTCCCAAACTAACCTAACCTCCAAACAAATACATGCTACTTCATATACGTCATCGATTCTACGCTACACTAATTTCAGCTTTAGCGCTATTTCCTATACCTAAGCTAGTCTACGCTACACTAATTTCAACTACTGCGCTACTTGCTAAGTTCCTATACCCTAAACTATTCTACAATACACTAAGTTGGGCTACTTAAAATGGGTAAACTACCATGTTTGATAATTTTATAACAAGTTAGAAATTTTTCCCCTCTTCCTCTCACTCTTCCCCTCCCTTTTCCTCCCCCTCCCTCTCCTGTCCTCTTAGATGTGGGTGAACATAGACATGGGCACACCGCGCGCGGTTTTATATAGACGCAAATCTCGCCGACGAACATGTGATTTTATTGCGCCTCACCGTACCAAACGGTGATTTTTCCCTTCTCGCCCTATGGTCAGGTGGGCGATTTTTGCTCCATGGGCCCCACCACCCAATCGACAGTTCCGCTCCAACGGTTGGAGCATTGATTGCCCGACCGTTGGGCGATATCTACCACGTGTCTTTCCCTCCTGTTGGTCGGGTGACAAGAGCAAAACTCGCTGTTTGGACGGGTAGTTTTTTCTTCTTGCCTGACCATGCCAAATTATTTAATTTTATTAAACGGGGCGTTATTTCTTTAATTCGAATTTAAATATAAAATATAATAAAATTGAAAAACAAATGTGGGTACTGCAGGCCAGAGTTCGGCAGATTCCCATGTTAGGCCTATTAAGCCGGAGTTGGATGGTGGTCGTTTCGAGCTCACCAAACCCTTTGTGTGTTGTGGACCTGTGAGTCAAACAGGTCTAGCTAGAGCCTAGAGGACGGAAAATAGATTTATCGAGGCTCTGTTTTTTTTCAGGAGTTTCAACTTCCGGGTAGCAAGATTTGGTAGGCCTAGAATGTTTAAGCATGTCCAATGATGATTCTTCTTTGCACCTGTAATTTAGTCCTTTTCTTCAATAGTTTATCTTCTTTCTTCTATGCTTGATGAAGATTACGTCAAGAAAAGGTAAGTCCCACGTCAAATTCATAACGATAACGAGACCAATATAATGCATCTATGTGTGTATGGCGCCCTAGTATATGTATATGAAAAACAATTCAATCCAGCTTCGGATAACTAGCACTATAATTCTTTTTCTAAAAACTAGTACTATAATTTTGAGCGATCTGCAATCGGATAATGGATCGATGGCCCATTCCGCGCACCGTATGCCATGCAGGACTGCAGGGGAACACGTGACGCACCATGCATGCACACGTGCGACAGCTAGAGGATTTCACTGCCCCCTCACAATAACTAAACATGTACGCTGCTGCGGCACAGCGCGTCCGCGTCAAGATCCAGCGTACATTATGTCCCATAATGTTTCCGTTGCAAATATTGACAAGGATATATCGGTTTGTTTGGTTGATCTTCTAAACTTGCCATAATTTGTCACAGCTAATTTATCAAAGTTATCTAAGCTTAGTTCATTAAATTGCTAGCCATAATTTAACTAGCTCAGACAACTTTATCATATTTTTTTAAATACAAAACTTAGTTAAGTGTGGCAAATTGTGACAAGCCACACTTTTTTAATTAGCTGTGAACCAAACGGATGTCTAACTTGGTTAAATTTAACTAACTTTAGATGTGACAAAGTGTAGCATTGTTTGGCTATAAATCAAACAACCCATTGTTTCTAATATTTACCAGCCATTTATCAAGAAAATTAATAGCTCATATCCTGTCTAGTTGAAACTTGAAGCCTGATAAGTGATGACATAATTCCTACAGATTTGTAAAAACATGTTAAAATAAATCGTATGAGTTGAGGGGCCCATAAAACCCGATGGGCTTAGCTAGTAGCTACTGTCCCAACCGGTTTAAAGGTCCACGGTAGAGTCAATCGTGGATGCGCAACTGTCATAGGTGTACTCATCTAGTACAAGCAAATGTTCCATAAGACCATGCCTAAAGAAAATAGCTGCACCTGAGGTCCGAGCTTTACTTGGATGGCTTGCTAGCGCTGTGTCGAGCAGCCGGTCATAAGTTCGATCCCTAGGATCGTAACTCGCGGGCCTCATTGGCTGAATTTATTTCAGCTAAATAAAAGTTAGGTGCGCATGCCTCGACGCCAGCTGCTTATGTCTAGCGTGTGTTAGGACGCACACACGTGTACGTGCGTGAGGTGTACATGGTGAAGTGAGTTTGTGTTCGTCCGTAGTTGTACCCTCTAAAAAATAGCTGCACCTAATTGGTGCTCCAATCGTGCTCCTACCACACGCGCCGACCCACGGAGGAAGCACCTCTTCCAGTAATAGGTTGTCAATGCAAGGCATGCAAGCGTGGGAGCCGATTGAAGTGCCGAACCATATGGGAAAACTAGCAAGGGTGCACGCGCAGGACACGTTTCATAATAATTGGTTCGGTTTTAGATAAACACAAAGTCTGAACGCTATAGCGTTGGTGGAGATTTCAAAGGCATAGCTAGATGTCGACAAAACTCAAGTGAGTCTATCTGATAAAACCACATGATACCACATAAAACTATACGTGGATCATGAGGTCGAAACCACATAAACAATATGATATCATATGAAACCATGTTTCGATAATACGGCCCGCCTGATAAAACCATATGATACCTACTTGATGGAACCACCTGATGAAACCACGTGATGCTATACAACCTTTTTTTTGTCTTTTACCTGTGTCGTTGGGATTGCACCTAATGGTAAAGTGTTGGGTAATGCACTCTCAGATAAAATCATAGTTTTTTTGGGAGCCTACGCCAAAATTAAATACACCATGAAGCTTTCTTCGTCCTCTCTTGCTCTTCGTGTGTTTCTCTCTCTTCATCCCATATGATCATATCTCAAGCTGCCACCTCCGAATGCACCATCGGTGATGTCGGATCTCGTTCTCGGTCACCTGAAGTGAAATCACCAACCTACTCTAGTGCTAGCTATACCATACCTCTTCCCCCTCCCCCTCAGTTAAGCCCTGGATGCATTGGCGTGAGGCAATGAGCGTAGAGACAAAGTGGTGGGTGGCTAGAGTAGAGATTTTCTGGTGTGGCTAACGGATGGAGGCTTCACAGGGATGCTTGCTCGAGGCGATGTAGCAACCGCTCCTAGTCGTCATGGTCGTCGACATTCAGATGCTGAACCCTTCCTCCACCCACGCATGAACTTTTTGGCCTCTTGAGTCGACTCTATATTTTGGGTCTACTCAAGAATCTTCTTGCAAGCACCAGTTTGTCTAATGCGATGGCTGATTGAGATTTTCTTCTTTTTAGGTTAAAATCATATTAAAATGTACAGCTTAAAATTTGTTATTTTTACATAAACCATACGTTGTAGCATTTTGTAGTTGTTTTTTTAAAAACTTTAGTGTTTCTTCTCAAGCATTCAAAAAGTATTTTTTAAATATATTTTTCAACCTCTTCGAATTTCTTTTCGAGGACCTTTAACTTTTCAGATTATAATTTATCATAGATTTTCAGCTCAATCAAACATAGCCGAGTCCACCCATAGCCTTCTCTTTTCAATGTTAGCTTCCGTTTGGATATACCCTGAACAAGCTCTTTAAGGAGTAGGGATGGGTTAGACAGTAGAACATGGTATACGAGAATGGAGCATTCTCAAATTTAGTTCTTCTCAATGATTATTCCCATATATCCAATAAAACCGGTAGTCAAGATCATCTTTGTAGTAGGTACGCAAGCAACTCAATCAGCACGCATCGATTACCAATTTACCATCCGAATCGGTACGTGTCATCATGCATATAAAAGTACGGCGCCCCTGATCCGCTGCCATATTAGGTATTACCTCAAGCTAGGGCCGGTACTCGGCAGCTTGGGAGGAAGGAAAGAAGGGAGTTTTTAATAAAATATACCAGTTAAATATTATATTTACTAAAAATATACCACAGAAAAAATAAATTGATGAAATAGCTGTGGTGGCCACCGGCCGGCACGGCAACAGCCACCTGCCCTGCCAACGCCCGCCAACAGCAGTTTCCCAGTACATAGTACATGTAACTAGTGAACTTTGCAGAATTTTTAAAAAATGATGAAACATCGAATTGCAACGAAACTTGAAAAAATGGAACTGTAACTTCGTAGGAATGGTCTAGAAAAAATTTCTTTTTTTTTTCAAAATTTTGAGGCCAGTCCGTCGTGCCATGCCACGCTCCCTTACCCGTGCCACGCACCGTGCTGAGCTTACTCCCATCATTCGGCCTGGCGCCGGCGGCCGCCAGGGGTATTTGTACAATTTTTCCTTTAGTATAATTTATTAAATTTGATTTTGAACTGGTATATTTAATTAAAAATTCCGGAAAGAGCATCCCGTGAGGCAAATCTATTCTGCACCATGACATGTGGGCCCCTGACCAGCGAACATGCAATTGTTGAATGTGCAGCAGATCCGGCTGCATGAGCTTCGAGGCAATCCTACAGTGGCACGTCATGTCACCGTGCATCCCTCACACTGTACGCTGCCTTTCCCATGCTGATCAGTGATCAGTTCCATCCATCCCACTTGGCTTGCTGCGATTCTTAGGATTTTTAATAAAATATACTAAATAAAAATCATATTTAATATAATATACTACAGTGTATTAAAATTGACACCGCCACCCCGCTTGGCTGCAACCATACCGCATGACGGCAGCCATACAAAGCCATGCACCGCTAGTTGTATATAAAACTAATAATTTTATTTAATTTTTAAAAAATTATGCAACATCAAATCGCAATAAAACTTTAAAAAATAGAACCATAGGTTTGTAGGAAGAGTTTACAAAAAAGTTTTATTATTTTAAAATTTTAAAATCATGAAGAAAAAAATTAAAAATTCATTTTTTTTATCCCTTTTTATGAATCTATTGTTCCTTTTTCAAGTTTCGCTGTATTTTTATGTTTCTAAAAAATCATATTTTGTGAATTCATGATTTTTAAAATTTAAAAATTTTAATTCAAAGTTTTCAAAAAAATATAAAACTTTTTGTAAACCCTTTCCGTGAATCTACGCTCCATCGTGTATACGGTGGAGCTCCCACTCTGAGCACTCAAAGCTAAAGGTGTAGGAACCATTACTGTGTACAGCGTGTAGAGCAGCAGATGTCCTTGTATATGCACAGATAGCATAGAGCGATCAAGACGCGACCAACTAGCTAGTCATGCACATCCACATATAAGCTACAGGCATGATGTAGGCGTATATCTCCTCACAAACTGTAGGCGAGACATATGAAAAGCTCTTTTATGATACATAACAATAAATATACATGATGGTGGTATAATTTAGATTTAACTGTTTATTTAGGAAGCTTTTTATATAAAAATATATACTAATATAAATACTACCACGTTAGTATAAGAAATAATAATTAATATGAACTATTCGGTCGAGTGAAATGGATGTCTCCTACACATTCCGTAAAATTTCTCCGATTGATACACTAGGTTTTGCAAATAAATTAATAAACAACCAGATACGTCATCTGATGGGATATGGCGGGCCAGCTAGCTGCTCATTCCCGGGCCCGTCCTGTTCTTGGACGCATCCGTTTACTTTGCCGACTAGCTACAGTCGCCACGGGAGAGAGACGGGCAACTGGGCATGCATGCGACTCTCTCTCTTCCTTGTAGCATAAATGCAGTGCCCTGCTTATTTAGAACTTCTCCGAGGACCAAGGACCTTTTCTGCCTTTTCCGTTTTCCTTGCGAAGAGAATTCGGTTCTCTTTATATTCCAATAGATTCTTTTCACGGTTTCTTTCTGAAAGAGAATCTCTTTTCTATTCCCTTTATAAAGGATTTTTTCTTTTTTTCTATATCGTTCTCTTTAAAGGGATATGTTAAAAATGGTGAAAATAAAATAAATAAATATGGAAAAAGAATAGTAAAGAGAACAAACAAAGGAAAGACGGTCATAGTCCAACAGAGGCACCAGCCCCGGATTAACGGTGGCCATCGGCGTCCCGAATAGAACGCCGAAACAGCGTCATCTCACCTGACCACGGAGGCGTCGTCTCAGGCCACCGCAATGAGAGGCCATCATGGCGTTCCCAAGGGGGACATGAGCCACATGATGTCACGTGGATCGATGGCGGAGAAGAAGCGGCCAGCGTCCGTCGCCGCGCGTCGCTAGCTACGCACCACTAGACACTAGCTACCTAGCCGCTGCACCGTGCGTGCTAAAATCTTTCTCGCTCACTGCTGCTTGCAGCTAGTCCACGTCTGTCTATCAAATCTACCACTGCTACAGTGCCGGCACTGGCAGTCTAGTTAGTACGAGCTAAGTACGCCTCGATGGCAGCCAAATCTCGGCAAATATTTCCTCCCGTCTTTTCGATCGGTTTGGCATCCTGGAAAGCGCGCAGTTAGCTACTGCATACTATCCATCAATCGATATCACACTCTGTGCACCAACGAAGTTAACAGCTGAGGCAGGACGCGTGGCTAGCTAGCCGAGTAGTTAATTAAGCAAAGATATGGGACGCTTAGCCGTGGTTATTAGGCCACGAGCTCGCCCAAGTACGCATTAGCCGACGTCCGAGTAGCTACGTTAAACAAAGATGTACGAGACGCTTAGCCGTGGTTAAGCCACGATCGATCGAGCTCACCCCGAGTACAAGCGTGCGATTAGGAAATGAAATGGGCGTACGGTCAAACCAGAGGCGCGCGTGGTCGATCGATGGAAAGGCCGAGAGAGAGGGAGGATCGCGTCGGGATCGATCGATCGGTGGATGGCACCGGCGGGCGCCATCTTTAAAAAGCTTTCTTTCATGCTCATCGCTCGCAAGCTGTCCCAAGCGAAGACTAAAGGCGCCGGGTAAAAAGGTAAATAAAAGCTTCT
This sequence comes from Olyra latifolia, assembly GCA_036346145.1. Classification (NCBI taxonomy): domain Eukaryota; kingdom Viridiplantae; phylum Streptophyta; class Magnoliopsida; order Poales; family Poaceae; genus Olyra; species Olyra latifolia. The sequence continues at coordinate 33,336,438 of CM070523.1, forward strand.
TAAAGCATATGCAATGGACATGTTAGCTGTCTCTAAATCTTACTGTGTAGGACAAAAAATAACGTAGATAAGAAAGAGGGTGCATAGAGAGTTGAGCTGTCTCTTAATTTAGAGTCGACTCTAGTACGAAAATCAAGATAGGTTGTGTGTGAAAAGAAGCTATCTACTCATAAATGAGATGTTTATACCATTGTATAGGTTATCTATAACGCTGTCTATAAATGACATGTCAATCTGGTATAGACAACAACTATCTATAGCTATACTGTTGTATATGCCCTTACGTGGCATTTTCCCATCCTCTCGTGAGTCCAAAGGGGCCTTAAAGTTGCTTCCCCATCCACGTCCAAATCCCCATTTTAATTAACATCATCACTACAGAAAATGTACGAGTGTTTCCACGGAGGCCGACACCTGGACCATTCATATGTAGCGCATCATCCCGGGACTCCTATTAGCTGAGCTGTGGGTCCCGTACAAAAATACATCCAACGCAAGACCGCTCGCGCTAGGCATTTCGGTTGATGAAAAATAATGTGCACATAATGTTTCTTTAAAATATTTTTTAGCTCGATTGAAAGGAGGACTTTTTTTTATAGATTTTAGAATTTTACGGGAATCAAATTTCATGCAAAATTCCAGACTAAACGAGCCAAGTGACATTAAATACTTCCTCCAACCATAAATAACTGAAATTTGATATATCTGCAGATTAAAGTTTTAAAACTTTAACTATGAATATTTTAACTCTTTAGATTGAATACATAAAAATCATATATATGGGTTTGTCTCAAAAGTACTTCCATAATATTAAAATTTAAAGAGTGTTCTCCAATGTTTAAATTATCTAAAGTATCTGTTGAAATTGAACTTTGACTTCTTTAATTTAACATAGCCTTCGAAAAGCTAAAACTGATAATCGAAGCCATATTTGAGATTGTTCCACTTGTGACTTTAAGATTTTTAGCAACAACATCAAACTGTTAAAAAAAAGATAACCAAACAATTTAAGAAAAATAATCTGTGAAGAATAGGCTCTTAGTCATGAGTTTATAACTAATCTGTGCAGTAACAATTAATTATTGATTAAAGTTGTATTTTAGAGATATGATAATCAAAATGCTAGTTATTTGTGACGGGAGCAATTAGAACGTACAATTATCTAGCAACTCTATTTAATTAATTTATTTACGTTATTTTCTTCTATCACACCTGCCTCTACCTTATCTAACTCCTTTCTGATAATCCCCGTACTATAATATTTTTTGGTTTCTCTCAGATAGTTTATACTGTATTTTCCTTGATTCTTCTTACACATGAGATTTTGTTATGCACGGCACCCCATGGAACCCGCTGGCGTTTGTTCGTTGGGAGCGCACTAACAAATGCAAAACTGCTCCATAAAATAAGATGAAGTTATTAGAGCGTTCACAATGTACCGTTACTATAAATCGTTGCAACATGTGCTATGTCATCTAAGTAACAGTATAAAAAACAGTAGACACAATACATAGCTACTTGAGATAGTTTCTTATATTTATTATTACCGTTTCTTGATTGGTCGAAAAGTACTGGGAAGAAACAGTGAGAACCACAGTAGGTTGCTAAGTCGTTACTAGTGTCTCGATTGATGTGAAGTAACGATTGCTTATTGTTACTTAAACAAGCAACGATAGGCTTCTCTCTTCTTATTAAATATTTGCCATGTCACTCTTTTTTTCTACGTGGCAGACTAAGTAACGATCATAGTAACAATATTGTGAACGCTCTTAGCAGAAGGGCAAGCAATGAGCAATCAGGAGTAGACAAATGTTTGCAGCAAAACAAGTGCGCAAGCTTACTTTAATCCCTACAAGCTTGGAGGACATGCAGGAAGAACGCTGATGCATGCTAAGTACTAGCACTAATGGCTAACACCAATGTCGAATAATAGATCGATCAATGCGTTGTTATACATACGTACACAGTAAAGTTACGTACACCGTAGCTTTGTAATCTGTACCCTATAGGAATAATAATCAGAAGAACACATACCGATGTGGGTATCACTGCATGCAGAGTAGAACTTGCTTGGTTTTTAGTAAATGGAAGAGCGTGCGAGTGCTGTGCAAGAATTGGAATGGCCGGCTAAAAGAAACCCTGGCCGAGTAGGCAGAAGGGGAAGGGCGTCTCCACCGCGGAATCACCGTCGGTTAAGCCCATGATGCCGCCGCCGCCACCGCCACCGCCCCCGAAGTCTGGCATCTTCTGTACTCCGCAGCTGGCGGTGGGTTGCTCGAAGAAGGTGGGGAGTATCAGTGGCTTCTGCTCCGCCCATTGCCAGACGCCGTCCATGGCCGCGCCGCCGAGCGCCAGGAGCGGTGGCGGCGCCGGCGGGAGTGGGGGTGGGAGGGGAGAGGCGGTGGAGCCACGGGAGGGGAGCTGCATGCGCCGGCGCTTCGTTTCGGCGGCCTGCTCGAGGAGGTGGCCCGTGACGGCGTTGGGGTCCTCGGCGAGCCTGGCGAGGAAGGACATGAGCTGGTCGGGCCGCCGCTCCGTCACCTGGAGCCGCCTGCTCATCCGCGCTAGCTCCTCCCCGATGGCCGTCTGCTCCTGCCGCAGCTTCTGCACCTCCTCGAATAGCGCCTCCCTCCCCTCCTCCTCCACCTCCTCCCCCACACTGCCCGCCATGTGCTGCTCGCAGCTCCAGCCACCGCCCCCGGACGAGCAAGAGCCGCCGCCCTCGCCGCGCTTCTTGCGGCGCACGATGCGCGGCAGCAGGTGCGTCTGACCGCGCAGGAACGACTCGTGCGCGAACTCCCACCGGTCCGGGTGCACCTTCCGGAACCCCTGCACACGAATCCCACCGAGCAAATCAAGGAGCTGCAAGGACATCCATTCCAAGAACGTGTACAGTGCACGTCACATGTACGCGCGCGCAGCAGCAACACCAAACAGCACAGGTCAAAAGGCGAAGGCGGCGGCGGCGGCGGCCGGCGCCGGGAAGCTCGGTGGCTAGGACACTCACATAAGTGTTGAGCTGGCGGACGAAGCTGGAGAAGTTGCTGTGCTTGAAGAAGCACGGGAGGAGGAGCCGCGAGAAGGCGGCGGGGTCGGCAACGACGAAGCTGTTGTTCTCCCTCCCCCACCGGACCACGGCATCCGTCCGGGGGTCGCACACCATCTGGTACGTCTTCGCCACGAACGGCGCCGTCTGGAGCTGGACGTCGCACCCGATCAGCCCCAGCGCCAGCTCCGTGTGCAGGCTGTCCATGGCGCACTCTCTCCACTCTTCACTCGTCTCCCCCCAACCAGCGCCGTCGACTCGACTCACTACCCCCGGCCCAGACGTCAAATCCCTCAAAAGGCAGCACGGTTGCTTGCACAGGGAGCCGCCCGGCCGTCCGGCTAGATCAGGTCGCTAATTATGGGCGCCGTGCGTGACAGGAGGACATGACTAAACTAATAAAATCTCATGCGTACTCACTAACTGATGAGCTTGTTTGCCCCGATCGGGGTTGATATATAGACGCCTCCGGGCCTCCGGGCCTCCGGCGGCTCCGGCGGGCGACAAGTGTCGAATCCTGATCCTTCTCAAACATATCCAGCCTTGCGGCGTCGCCATCGCGGGAGATTTTAGGTGACACGAACAGTGCCGCCTTTCTGACCAGGGCGTGATCCGACAGCGCAGAACAGTGCGTGCTAATCGTGATTAATACGCGGCTAAACCCAACTGCCTAATCTAGTGGCCGCCGATCCGTCGATGGAGACGGCAGCGGCAGCCGGCAGTGCAGTATCGCGGGAGGATATACTTGCGTGGCTTCTTCCTCTCCGGCGACGATCGACCGATCGAGCGGTAGGGTTGGCCACTTGTGATCGACCCATCCGTCTCGCCTCGACTGTACACCGCGAAAGTAGTTTATTCTAGCTGCCTAGCCACTAGGGCATGGTGAAATATGTCACGAAAGGCTGGGACTTATGGACGTGGTTCAACCCGTACGCAAGAGCGCGCCACCGCCCGGCCGGCCGGCCGGCGAGGCGGTGGCCTGAAACGCCACCGGAAAGGCGCCGCGTCTGGTGGTGACAAAATGCGCGCTTACGTACATGCGCGAGGCTTGACCGGAGCTGTCTCGCTAGCTTGTGCACGGTGGATTGGCTAATCGAGCAACCCGATTGGAACGGATGGAAATCATGGAATCGAGCGAGCGAGGTCGCAGCAGTTGGCTTAGAATTGGTGGCGGGGCCGGGCAGGGACTAGGCAGGGACCCCTCTGCCCTTTATGAGATTGATTGGTTAATGGAAGTAATTTCAGTCATAGGGGAATATCTTTTCGAGTTTAAGTTTTAAAACTTTGGATAATGATAGATTGATTTCTATATATATAGAGGACACAAATAGGAATGGTATCTGTGTATCATGTTTCAAAAGTATATCTTTTTCATAAAGTAGCTAAGTGCTTCTGCTTTTGCTGGAAATTAAAAGAATATCAAATGATATCTTATCATATTGCGATCAATGTGTTTGACTAAGCATTTGGCTATGTTTACACGCTCGGCTATGTCATGCCTACGTACTCTCGGCTACAACTATTTTTTTCATACTCTTGGCTCAGACTATTTTTTTTATGAGTGTCGTTCAAACCTTCATATAATACAAATATAATAAATAGGAAAGCAAATCAAATCAATAGAAATCACTGTTGCTAATAAAAAGTTTTAAAAATACAATGCACTAAAATAATAAATAGAAAATATTTTTATGATGTGTGAACCATGTTGAATGAAGGAATAATGGACGGTGAAGATGAAAAGTTGACCTCTTAAGACACTTTTTAATAATATATAGATATATAAATATTGTACTTCTATTTGGTCCTACAAACATATATATTGGAATAGATATTAGTAGCGAAAATTAAGTTTGGAGATCATATCAATTTCTAAAAGGGGAAAATCGATACAACAAATTTCCAGCGGTATACAAAAAATTTTGTCTTTCTAAAATGATATGCTTTTATAACGAGCACAACAACTTTCTTTTTTTTAACACTAGGGAGTAGCATGAAGCATACTGTGCTATAGCTGTGCTCCCTTCGAAAATATCTTCTCTTGGAGGCCTGAAATGGATGGGGATCGCTCATGAGTCATGCCTCCTTGCGTTTGGTCCCCTAGACAGCTGAGCTGCTGCTCTCTATTTCCAAAATGAGCATGCTACTTTGTGTCCATACGGACTTATCAACTGCTAGGGTGAGAGTCTAAAAAGATACTGCTAGGGCGAGAGCGGTAGCTGCTTCAATTTTTATTTTTATTTTTTGATGGAGGTAGCTGCTTCAATTTGATTTGGTGCTAGAGGGTGGGTTCATGGAGTGAGGACTCCTGCTTAATTAATATGGGTTCCCCAAATTCGGATCGATCAACTAGTGATAATTAATTAGTGAACATGTCACTGGTGTCTACAAGAAGAAAGTACTCTATAGAAATCTTATATGCTAGGTCAACTAAGGCTGCATTTGGTTTAGGGTTAGATTAAATGAGTTAGCTAATCTTAATCCAGCTAGATTAGTTTAACCCAGCTTAATCCTATTTTTGTGTTTGGCAGATCTGTACTGTTTGGTTGGGTTAATGAGGTTAGTAGAGAGGGATTAAGTTATCCCATCCTTGACTGGGTTATCTAATCTTGAGTTAGCGGGGTTAAATAGCGTTGGTCGGATTAACTTTATCTTGCTTAACCTAGGGGCGTTTGGTGGATTAAACCCTTAATCCATCCCTTAACGCATGTTGACACCTAACTTCAGAATTAGCCGATGTTCTGAAAACTTCTAAAAATCGGCTTGAGCTTGAAGAGATATGGGTCAAAGCAGTTGCGAAAGTGGAGTCCAAGTCGGCTTGGGCAAATATGGAAGAAGGGATTGGATCGGCTAAAACAGGTATAGAAGGAAGAATCCTGGTCGGATTGACGAGGCACAGAAGAATTCGAGTCAACTTAGTGCAAGTATATTAGCTAATGTAGATAAAATAAGAAGATGTGAAGTCGAAGGTAAAGAGTCTTAGTCATATTGAGACTTAGGTTTGTATAAATACCTAGCCCCTAGGCGTGTAAGTCATCATCAGATCAATCAAACACATCTACTTTTTACCTATCGTTACTTTTTATCATATTAGAGTAGTTTCGTCGTATTTTGTCTTCGATCGACTTGTTGCGCATTGTCTTTCGATCGGCTACAAGGTACATTCCAGGAGCTGCTTGCAGGTAAGTACTGTTTCGATTAAGTTCGATTTACGGGCTTGCATTAGCTTTTGGTCAAAATACTATCTTAGTTGATATTGTTGCGCATCGCCGTTTCAACTAAGGGTTAGGTTTCACAATCTTTCTACTGATCAACATATTTGTTGGCGGTAGATTGTTTATCTTCGTTCTATCAGCTTATAGCTTGCTATTTGTTGGCAGTCCGTTTACATTTTATTCTACCAATTAGAGATCTAATAAGCTAGCTGATAGTCTGTTTACCTTTTTTCTACTACTATATTGATTTCATCGACTTAGTGGTAGACTGTTTATCCTTTTGAACTTATTGGTTTAGATCTAATCTAAGACGATAGTTCGTTGCCTTTTACCTTTGTTTCGATCTACTTTTAAGTGTCGCAGGTTCATTATATTACAGATCCAATCGACTATTTGAAAGCCAGTTGCGTCTTTTCTTGCCGATTGTAGATCAAATCGGTTGGTACACATTGAACCCTACTTCCGGTGTTGTCGGCGATCCTACTCCCTAAGCCCACGTGTGCTGATGCTAAAGCCAACTTTTGGCGTCAACAACCCCTAACCAAACATAGCCTTATATAGTGCCAGGAGTTGGAACATGTCGGGCCAGGCATGTCGTGCCTTGGACTGCGGCGAAACGGCTAGCTGTTGGCGAGGCCCAGTTTAGGGGTTGGGGTAGTAGAAGTCGTCCGCTGTTGAGTTGCTTCGTCAATGAGCCACAGTCCACCATTGTCGTCGAGGAGAAAGGTGCAACAGTGGGGGAGGGCAGAAGGGCGACCGTGGGAAAGAGAGAGCGGTAGGGGAGGGAATTGGGGCCGCAGCATGTGGGGGAGGAGGAGACAGCGGTGTAGGAGGGGGACTAACCTACAGTCCGGAGGTGAAGGGGGCAGTTGTGTAGAAGAGGGGGCATTAGGAGGAGAGGGGGGAGGCGAATATGTAGTCTGGAAAAGAGGTGGGAGATGATTGTGGATGAGGCGGGTAATATTGAGAAGTGTTCAGGCCATTATTCGGGTTGTGCTAGCCCGAGCATGACCCACATGATCGGGCCACGCCGGGCTGCCCATCGTGCCCTTGCACGGAGTACGATCCAACTCAGACTGTTCGGGCCATGCCAACCTCTCTATCTCGTGTCATGTCGTGCTTCGGGGCACTCTATTCGGGCCGTGCTTGGGCAGGCCCAAAACAACACGACCCAACTCCCATCACTAACTATGCTAGATTGAGTTGCTGCAAGTGGCTTAGTCGACTTATTTGGCCAGAAAATCAATTAGGCTTTTTAGTCCTTTTTATCATGAAGCCAACTCTAAATACTCTTAAAATAACAAAAACGAAGCGGACCAGCTTCGAGAAACAGATTCAAGAATCTCTCGAAGTCCAACTTAACATTCAGCTTACTTCAGCTTAGAACATGCTGAAGCAGGGCTAACTTGAATTGTTGAACTTGTTGATTTCCTAGATTGCTGAACTTCGAGAGCTTCCACCCCACTTTCTTCAATTTTTTTTAGTCTATAATTGTATATTGTGAAAGAATTAGAATTGACATTGGTCATATTTTACACTTCCTAGTTCTAGGATTTTCCGGCAATACGGATTGGACCAGATCGTACGGAAACTAACATGTGCCAATCTATAAGATCGGACTAATCTTGCGGTAACTAATTAAGAAAAATAACAATATTTGAGTTGGACACCAATTAACTATAACTAATTAATCTACTGGATCTTACGGCGAGAAACTAACGTCCGTACGCTGTAAATATCTCAGTTGGAATCTAATTAACCATGACTAATCAATCTGGTCAACATATACATGAACTGTATTAGTACATATCTATTTACCTGTTTATAATATTAAATCAAGAGTCAACAGAGCCACCATGTTCACTCTAAAAAAATATCAAGTTTTATGTTAATCAGAGAAAAAAGAAACATCTACACCGTCATAATAGATCGGTTTGATGATAAAAATCTTTACTTAGCATAAAAAAAAGACATGTTTGCTTTAAAAACTAATCTTGCGTGCAAGATTTTATCTTAACATCTCTTGGCACTATTTAAAAAGATCCGTAAAGCCAACACATCAATGTGTTGCTCTAGCCAGGATCTATAAACTATGAACCAAAGGACCAACAGGAAACCATCTAGATCCAGACACGCTTTGGTGACCTTCATGATGGCCAAGATCAAGGAGTTGTTATCAACACATATACACACAATGGGGAGTCCATGAGAAGAAACATGTGAATTTCTCCACACACGGCGAGCAATGACCAAAGATTGAGGAGTTGCTATCAACACATACACACACAACAAGGAGTCGAGTGAGGAAATGTTGCTCACCCAAAATAATGAAAAAAAGAAAAATTTACCTCATCAATTATAGTGGGCCCAAATTATAATGGTGTAGATCCGTTCGATGATAAAAAAAACTTACATCTAAAGAGAACTCTTTCTTTGGAAATTAATCTTACACTCATGATTTTATTGGATTGAATTTTATCTTGGCACCTTCTTTCTCAACACTATATCAAGAGAGACATGAAGCCGACGTATGAATCTAGCGCTCTCAACAGGAACCATCAAGAATCCATACATGCTTGAATGACCTTCTCCACACGAAAGTAAGAATCAACCAAGATCAAGGAGCCTGACAAGAAAATGACCTAGATTGAGGAGCAGCCGGTTAAAGCATTTAACACTTACGTGGGCATCCAAGTTTATGGAAAGATATTTTCATACACGTAAACACCGAACTTATGTACTCGAGGAGCAGCCACATTGATCTTTGAGAAGAAGAGGGGAGATTTTATCATATTGAATTTTTTTTCTCCTCGCCTTCTTCCTCAGCGCTATAGTAAAAGAGTCTATATCAACAACAATAAAAATAATAAAACTAAAATTTCTAATAAAAAATAATAGAAAAGGGGTCATATCAACTGGACACTAAAAAAGGGTTTATATCAGCTTTAATAAATAACTAACTAAATAATAAACTTTTAAAATAAAAAAGTAATATATCTATTTATATATTATATTATTACAATAAGGCCAATGAAGCCAGCACGTATGCGAACGAAAGGACAACAATCAAGCACTAGAGTTGCAGCTCGCACAGTGAGTCGGTGTCATCACCAACAAATATGATGTGGAGACCAATGAGAAGATAGTGATCGAGATAGGGGTAGTGTGGGATATAATGGTTTATATCTAACGAGATTAGAGTTATTAATATATCTTCAAGATTAGACTTGGACTATATTAGAGCTCACCTTTCTGATGGGATATAAACCATATTAGAGCTTATATCTGCAAAGACTTTTTAATTTTTGACATAAATCTAGATGCGCAAATATATAGGACACGCTGCTCGTTGTTTCTTATACTAAAAATCACTTTATTATCTGAGACAATTTAATAACAGTGAAGTAGTAGCACACCATATCGGTCCCGCATTATAGGTACTGCATGATTTTCATCTGAGCAAACGGCGGTCTGGCGACTGAAGAAACAGTACTTATCACTAATCATGGAGATAAGAGCGATCTGTTCTCCGGCCCGGGGTCGCGCCCATACCAGCATCTCTTGTACATTCTCCTTCAACTTGGTAGGGCCAGATGGTATCAAAATAGGGTCAAATCGTCCATGCACATAGGTCCAACATAAATGTTCTTACGTTCCCATCATCACTGTGTTTTTTTTTTTTCCAGATATTATATTTTTAAACAGTTTTTTACTGCATGCATGTGCAAGCCAGAGTGCCTGCGTCAAATTGTGATGACACAGTAGCAGGTTTTTAGCTTTGTGCGTGTCCATAAGTTCGCATGTCATTTCGATTGGATCCTACTATACATGTAAACAGAGAAATCGTTGCAGGCATTATTAAATATTAATATACGGCTTGCAGGCATTATTAAATATTAATATACGGATCGTGCCAAACGCGCTCCTGCACCTGAAGATCTAGATTAGATATTCAGACGTACATATCAACTCTAGCGTAAGATTCAGGGGTCAGGGGCACCACACACCTCGTTTAAAAAAAAAAAGAAAAAAAAAGACGGATTCAGATTGGCGGGCAAAAAAATTTGAGACGGATCAGTTCATGTTCAAGAAGACAAGCAAGCACACCAGGTGGGCAGTGCTCCGGAGAGGCGTCGCTGAGACGTTGAATTAATTGTTGGTCTATCTAGGAGTTTCCAGCCACATAATGCGGAGTTTCCAGCCACATAATGCGTGTGCGCGTGGTGCCTCTAGTGTGCTTTCCAGATTGGATTTGGGAGCTGGGATCACCTGATGAGATCGATGTCTTTCACTACCGTGCCTGACATTGTTCCAACTTCCAAGTCGCGGAATTATCATGCTAAGCTTCGGTAAATGCAGAACAGTATACTTTACAAGCACTGTGCCCCCAGGTGAATCCGTGAATGCAACCTATGCAAGTGTGTAATGGCAGATACAAGGACATGGTAACCACATAGTGAGATCTTCGCGGTTCCAAAATGGAAAACGATAACACTCTGATAGCTTCTTCATGCACCATACAAGATCACAAGAAAGTGTATTTGTTGAGCAACAAATAGCAGGGCGCTCATGTGACAGATATACATACACATGGATGGAACACCGAACACACCAACACAATGGCGCAACTCAGGTACAAATAGGTCACGAAGTCGGCCACGTCAGGCAGCAGAAAACTAGCCATCTAGTTCTGCGTTTGTCATGCATCTACGGGTTCAGAACAGCAGCGGTATTGACAGAATCACAGGGCAAGACTGCATCGGTGCACCGTGCAGAGCTCAACGGCATATCGACTCTGGCATTGTCCCCAACTTTCTCATTAGCCCTGTAGTAGCGTCCAATAAAGAACTCCTATGATCAAGGGCACTGGGAATAAATCAGTACATTATTCTCATTTAAGCGCCTCTGGAACTGTGCCAAGCGGGCTTGCAAATCCACAATTCCGGCAGCTTTCTGTGAGAGTATACTGCTTAGTCTTGTGACATAGTCATCGAGTTGGTTGCCGGGTTGGTCTGCTTCAACTAGTAAGTTCATCTCCTGATCACAAGAGGTTCACAGGTTATGGCAAAATGAGACGGTAACCAACAATGGCGAGACAAATTACCATTTTAAGGAACTAAGTAACTAACCTCTTTGATGATATCCAGGGTTTCTTCCACCTGCTTTCTATGAGCGGTTACCAAATCTTCCTCTTCCTGAAGTATTTATCCAATTTCAAAATGTAGCTCGTCCATTTTGTATCACAAAAATGGTGCAGAAGCAATAATACCATACCTGAAGGAGGTCAGTCAGATCATCATCTTCCTCTGGCGCAGCCCTTCTAATTGGATAACCAATCAAATTTCTCACATTATTCTCCGAAGTGAGATCTCTAGCCTTCCTTGCCTGTTGCCTTCCCTGCTGGTATATTGTATCTGGTACTTCAGCTATGCACATTGCTGCAGTACCCTTGATTCTTTGTTCCTTCAAATGACCGCCATTCAATAAACTGAACTCCATATCTTCCTTCACCTTTGTCATTCTATCCACAAATGTTGGTGCTGGTGGTTCTTTGACATACTGCTGTTTCGACCAACCAAAATTACTCCTTTCGGTGATATCATTCATCACCTCAGCTGCAAAAAAAGAGGGTACTACTGAAGCCACTTGAGAAGGACTTGAGTCCCGTAAAGGTGCAGCAGCCAAAGGCACATCTTTCTTCGTGCTGCTTCCTTTCGACAGGCTCTTCACCCTGAAGATGAGAATGTTTGGCTTATGTTACATGGACAAAGCAGCTATTGCAACAGAAAGAATTAGGATGGGCAATTACCTATCAGCATATCTCAGCGTGTTTAGAGTATGCTCACAAGAGCCAGAACTAGGAGAAATGCATGATATCATGACAGTACGTGAGTCTCCAATGAATGAATCTCGCAAAACTTCAGTTAATTTGCTACCACGGAAAGGAATGTGAGTCTGATCGTTATCAAGCGCTCTGATGCATTCCTTTAAGGCAAGCAAACTTTTATTGATCTCAGCGCCCTCAATTCTGCATTGCATTTTTAAAAGGGCAGTTAAGCACTATGTACATATCATGGCATGCTTAGGACAATGGCAGATTGGCAGACAAAAAAAATTGAGGGATGACCTTGTTTGTTTATCATTGTCAGTTGTATCAGCACCGCGCTCACTGCCAGCAAGGTCAATAAAGGACAACTTGCCAGCCAATCTGGGTGGTTTGGAGTCATTGCCATCAACACGTCTTTTAATAACAAGCTGAAGAATGGCATGAGATCTTGAGGACTCTTCATTTGCACCAGTCGTACCTGTACTTCTGGTGGCATTGCCTTTCTCAATCAACTCCTTGATGGTCTCAACATCAGACACCCTATACTCTTGCAAACCGACAATGCAAACTTTCTGTTTTCCATCTTCTCTCATGCAAAGTTTACTGCATGAAGTAATTTGTACTCAGAACAAGACACATGACAGGCTTTCTGAATGTAAAATATTTCTAACCATCAACAATTTGGGGATAACTTACCTCCTTTCATTGAGAAGGTCAAACAATTTCCCACCATATATCTCAAAGAAACTGACAAATAACTGAAAACCTTGATTGCGGTACGTATGGTGCATCAATCTCAGAATGTCTTGGGAGGCCTTAAGAGGAAGTGGCCGCATGGTGTAGGTCTTTCCGCTACCTGAGTGGACAATATGAGTGAGATAGTCTTGCATATGCTGCACATATATGTAGAGAAGATTAGACATATACCTGTTTGCCCATAAGCAAAACAAGTTGCCTTTGTACGATTGAAGATAGCAGGAACCACAGGTTCCACTGTTTCACGATAAACCTGTAAATAAAATGAACCCAGGATGTTGATAATGGATTTACAGTACTTCATAATACTAATTATAACGAGTATGCAGTTTACAATCACCTCATCATTTGAAACATCCTCGTCTAAAACAGCATCAAATACAAACTCATGCTTTTCAACATATTCAGTGAGATCAACCTGCAAAATAGTGTACCAGCAATTGAGAAATATGAGTATAGACTGCCAGAAGGAAACTAGATCCTGAGGAACATTAGTAAAAAATAACGCATATAGATGGAAATAAGTTTCTTAGCATGAACCTTAAGTTTAGTCTCATGGACAGTCAAAGAGTTTGAACTTTGTTCAATATCTATAATATCTTCTTCTTTCTTAGATATTTCCCTCTTATTCAGTGGTCTTTTGCGCACCTGCATTCGAAATTCAACACCAAAACTGTTACAAGTAGACAGGCTAAACTAAGTTCAGCTGAGCCATTAAGGAATATTTATCAATAATCATGGAGCGAAGCCAAGAAACATACCACCACTTTGATTTTGGCAACAGGGGCTGCCTTCTCTTTCTCAGGGAAGGCCTTGAGGTAGTTACTTTCAGTAAAAACAGTGGACTTACTCATCTGTTTTTTAGTAGCAAAGCTCAGATCTGAATCGTCAAAGCCTCCTCCATTGGCATAGCCAAACTTTTGAGCACCATCATATATCCCTGGTACTTCAAACTGCATTTGAATTTGAGCTACAGTTAATATAGAACTTTAGTATGCAAAAGTTTATACCCTTTTATAGCTTTATTACATCACATATTCACATGGGTATGGACAAACATTTAATTTTAAGATCAGATCATTCGTCAACAATGCTGAGATTGGCGACACATATCCTAACCTACTTGGACTTGGAGATGTGTGCTATAAGAATTCCTAAATAAATCCTAATCCAATCAGGATTACTACTTCTCTCCTAATCTAGGAAGCCTTGTAACAAGTCTCTCCAAGTCCTAAAAGGTTAGGATATGAGCCAACAATCCTCACCATGAACATTGTCCATTGATGTCACTGTACTCAAAGTGTTTAGAGTCAGCTTTACCTTTTTTTCGTTTTACTCTTTTTTTGTCCTTTGTCCCTTGGAAATGCCCTCATGCACATCATTGCAATGTGCATGACAATGTCCATGCTAGCCTACCCGAACCCTCTACTTGAGAGCTCCTTCATTGTGTATTTTGGATATCCACACCACATGTTCCTATAAACCTCAAAACCATATTTTTGAACCACCTTTGATGTCAACCTTTTAATCAATACTGCAGGATTGGTGTCTGACCATGGCTTCCTTCTTATTACAGCTCCCACCTCTACAACCGCTAGAGTTTGTCAACCACTTTACAGCTCCGCACATAATCATAGATGATATCTAAATATAGCATGTCGATGACATGGTTACATTCTCCTGACAAGGATTTTTGTCAGACCTCCCATTGGTTACTGTTCCCTTATGACTACAAGTCAATTGGTATCCTCCATTACTCAAGATATGTGTCATGACTCATGATCACCAGCCCTTTGCAAGTAATTCACATATATCCAACTTGAAGTGATATGTCACAACCGTAAAGTTAGCTGACTTCCACAAATATTAGATTCTTCTTTAAGCTAGAAACATATCACACTCCCACCAATTTGTGTTGTGCTCTATCATATTCATACATCTCCAATATAATCGTTCTCACCTCAGTAATTGCATACTCCTTGCAATACACAAAGTGAACAACTCCGTGCATAGTGCATAACTGCATATGGACCTTTCGTCGAACATCTTCCTCACCACCGAACATATAAGGAAGTAACGAGCCTCTTGAACCTTTTGGAACCCTTGTCCTATACAAAAATTTAGTACTAAAGAATAATCTAGCCTCTAATCCTCTCATTTGTGGTAGCAGAGCATACAAATACTAAGTTAATCGCATCATCCAAACTAAAGAACCAAACTTAAACAAATCGATAGATTGGACCATAGAAAGAGTAGTTCAGTATTGGTACGGTACTACGGTACCACATCTGAACAACCACCTATGTTTCCACCAAACTGTTACTATTTGTTTAACACACAGATATTCTAATCCCCAAAACAATTGCCCATCCAACCTAGCACGCCTAAAAGAAGACCAAACCCAAAACAAAAACAATACGCCTGTCCATTTGCATCCCGAGCCACCGATCAATTCAAAAAAGAAACTAAAAAAATATATTTTTAACGAACCACGCGGCCATGCCTGCGCACTCGGAAGTCTCGGATACAGATTACAAAACATCAGATCCACCACATCGGCAGCAGTCCAGAACATCTTGATCCAACCAAACCATGCGAGATCATCGAAAAATGGACAGTAACTAAAAATGCAGCTCTCGACTTACATCGGGGATAAGCTCGGTGTCGAAGGCGTGGAGGTCAAGCAGCCCGGGGCTGAGCTGCTGCCTCTGCCCCGGTGACTCCGCCGCCGCCGCGTCCCCTCCGCGCAATCGTGCCGGCGTCGTCGGCTCCACCGACACGAAGATCTCCCCGTCCCCGCGCCGTACCGGGGCACGCTGCACCGCACACAGGAGAAGAGGCCCGAGTGAGCTAGCCCCGAAAACACCCGAAAATCCCGCGCCCCACGCAGATCTCGACGAATCGCGGGCCTTACCTGGGCCCACCTGCCGCCGGCGCCTGCATTGGCGGGGACGTCGAAGAGGAGCTGCTCCGAGGAGTACCGCCGGCGCCCGCCTCCGTTCATCGCCGCCGGCGGGGTGCCGCCGTGTGGAGCGGGGAGTAACTAGTAAGTAAAGAAGAGAGAGAGGACTAGAGGAGTGGAGCGGGGAGGCACGCCAAGCAGCTGCAGGGGGGCCAACGGGAGGCGGAGCGAGCCGCGTAGTAGAGGCGAGCACAGCAAAGGGGTAAAGGCCTCCTTTTTCCGTTTTGCACCCTGGGTTTCGTCAGCCTTGCGCGGACGCCCTCCGGTTTGAATTTGGAGTGGGATTCAAGGCACAGCACAGGTAGGGGAAAAGAGGGCCGTGTTTTGAAGCGAGGGGACCTTTTCTTCGCTTCTTTTTGGGGGTTCGGTTGGCTAACGCCTGTCATGACCACCCCCAGCTGGTTGGTGCAAATTTCGTTTTCTTCGTTGTTTTGGTTGTCAATTTCTGGTGCAGTTTTGCTCAATTTTAAAGGAGTGTTAGGTGTTCAAGGCAATGAATGTAGCTGCGTGCGTCACCGACGTTTCGATATGGAGGATTGTGGCAAAGGAAAAATGCTCCATGATTTTTGTTTACAATGGTAGTACTAAATATCAAGCTGAAGCATGCACTGTGTTGGGGACCAACTCGAGAGTTATCATACATAACATGGGGTCTAGCATTTAGGGTTTAAGGGCATGCATGTTTATGATGGGTCTATTTTTTTACTGTAGTTAGCCATATTATTGTATAAATGGGGATGTGAATAGTGAAAATATGTTTGGGAATAAAATATAAGAGAAAAAAATGTAAGGATTAAGAAAATATGGCCAACGTTACTTGGCCAGGAAATAGAGTTAGAAGGTAAATAGTAAAATAGGGTGAGAAAATAGGCCTAGCGTTAGACATTCTATAAGCTGTTTGGTTGCCTCGCTCCTCAAGCCTAGTCCAAACGAGACATCCAGACTAATGAGAGTTAGACTGAGTGGATACAAGTCCTCATGTTTGGTTGTACATATCGCTCGAGCCCATAAGAGTCGGTGTTTGGTTGTCAATATCACTCGAACCAGACCCATGTAGACATTTCGTCCAACACCTCTCCTATCTCCCATTCATGTCCAACACCTCCCCGTCTTCGCCATCACCACCTGCATCCTTGTTCAGCACCTCCCCTCCATCACCTCCCTGCCCTATCTCCAACGGGAGGCCCAAAAGGCCTTCATAGCCAAAATATAGGTATTGAATCTTTTTAGGTAGATAAGATATAGGTATCTGATTTTAGGTATTGTTGTTGGGGATAATTTTTGTTTGCTCCAATAGATGATCTATCACGATACTTATTTTAGGTTTATACTCTCTGGATACGTATATTTAGGTATTCTCTCATCTCTACCTATATAGTTTTGTAGTGGTGGTTCTCTAGACTACCTCCAATAAGAGACCTAAATAAATGCCCAAAAGTTTGTGCATTCTCTCCATATTTGGGTATTCCCTCTAGCTTCAACAGAGTACTTATCACGTGACCTATATTTAAGTATCCCTCCTAATAGACCTATGTTTGGTATTCTCTGTCCTCTACTTGTATAAATTTAGGTTTTGGGCATTCTGTTGGAGAGGATATAAATACTTAGATAGTGATTCTTTGTAGATAGGAAATTAAATAGAGATATGGGTATCCGATTTTTGGTATTGTCGTTGGAAATAGCCAAGTGCTCGATATAGGGGCTATTCTCTTCGGCTTACCTTCTTATTTTATCTTCTTATTTTCAAATCGAAAAGTCAAATACTTTGTCTTTTGCAGCCCTTTTTTTCTATCTCGAAATCACGTCTCAGAGCTCTTAGATATGAACCAAATGAGTTGTACCAGACTATCCAAACTACCTTCGGAAGCTCTCAAACTTTAGCTCATAAGTAAGGAGGCTATTACCCTGACGGAACACCTTCTGTGGTGGATCGAAATATGCAATGGACCCATAAGACGACGACAAAAAAAAATTTCTTGTTGCTTATCAATGCAGACGTGCGCAAAGTTTAGGTCAGCGAACTAGAGTTTGGGTGTGCTGTGCGTAGGGAGTTAAGGTGGGCCCCAGGGTGGTCCATAAGAACTATTTTCTCTTTTTTCCAGTGTAACGAGTTTTAAAAGTTTCATAAACAAATTTTCTTCATGTTCATGTACTAACAGGTTTTAAGTATAATCGAGTATCGGGATGGATATGTAGAGTATCACGGTATTGCCGAGTATTGGATAAGTATCACCGAGTATCGTGTATCATCAACTATTACAATATCGTAGAGTATCGGGTAGCATCAATCATCGGGTATCATTGGGTACAATGGTATCATTGAGCCTCATGGTATCATCAAGTGTCAGATGGCTATCATCAATTATTATGGGTTTCATATTAGGGGTGTCGATCATCGAGTATCGATGGTATTATCATGTATCGGGTTGAGTATTGGGGGTATCGCGTTCAAGTATCGGCAGAATCGTCAAGTATTGAGGGTATCAGGTTGAGTATCAGGGGTATCATCGAGTCTCGAGGTATCATCGAGTATCGAGTTGAATATCGGAGGTATCGTTGAGTATCGGGTTGAGTATCGGGGGTATCATTGAGTCTCGAGGTATCGTCGAGTATAGAGTTGAATATCGGAGATATCGTTGAGTATCGGGTTAAGTATCAGGGGTATCGTCGAGTCTCGCGATCTTATCGAGTATCGGGTTGAACATCGAGGGTATCGTTGAGTATCGGGTTGAGTATCAAGGTATCATCTAATATCGAGGATATAATCAAGTATCTTGATTGAGTATTAAAAAAAAGAATAAAAAGCAAAAAAAATAAAATGAATTTCTAAAATTATGAAATTTTACTAGAAGCTAAATCTTTGTTTTAGATGAATTATAAATTTTGTTTTGTGTTAAACAGAGTTCCTACGAAATAGTTTTGAAATCATGATGTGTAATAATAGAAATAGGCAAGGTACACGCAACCATGTGAGGCACCGACTAGTTGATCAGCCGGCTAACTAGTATAGACGCGCCGTGCGATCGCTGCACACACGTGAGAGAAGGGAAAAATTCGGGAAATGACATTCAATTCGCATGTCCTAAGAAATGTGTCTATGACATGTGGGACCATCTAAGTTAATGATAGTGGACAAGGATATCATATACTGAAATATGAATTTTAAAGAGTGTCATTTACAGAAATCTCCCCGCGAGAAGACCTAATTTTTTCTTTTCCTTATTTTCAGTCACTGCAAGCGCCAAACGCATTTTGTGGTTTTCTTGTTTCATTGAGAAGCTCTCGAACCATACACCGTAGGAGAGTATTCCTCTATAAATAAATAAGAAGAAAAGGAAATAAGATAATCTAAAGAAAACATTTAATTTGGAGAGCACGAGCTCGCCTGTGAAGAATTTTGGCAATTAGCAGAGTTAGGAAAGAAGAAAAAAAATGAAATGGATACTGACTAGTGGCTCGCTTCATCCAATCACTTCGCTCGCCTTTGGTATGTGCCTACACTAGCCTCTCTAAGGCAGTGTCCTTTTCGGTTTATAAGCTACGTTTGCTTATAAGTTAAAAATTTGTAACTTCTTGATAAGGATAACCGAGGGATCAAAAAATTATAAAAAAATGGTTTTGAGAGCTTTGAGAAAATATAGTAAGATCTACAAAAATTGGCTATCAAACGTCAAAGCGTTTCATTTGTACGAAAATAATAAATTTTCAGCTTATAAGCAAACGCAGCTTATAAGCTGAAAAGAGCACGCCTAAATGAGGGACGTTGCATCCAGCGAGTCCCATTAGAAACAAGTTGATTTTGCATAAGATGACCTAGGCTCAGAGCATTTCTGGTGGTAGCTAGAAAATATTGTTCATACTTTTTGATATAGAGGAACAGTTGAAGTGAAAAAAAATCTTTTAGAATATAGTGTAAAATATGAAAGAATTTTATAAAATAAATAGAATGTGTAAGGAATAGTGTTATAAAGAAGAAATTTAAAGTGTTCACCGAAGATAGCTCTCACATGTAACGTGCAATCAAATAGTTGTCACTTGCATCCTGCATTCCTAGTGAATAAGTCCAAACCCATAGTGAAAAGACCAGTTATAAAACAGAAAAAGAATATTCAACTGCACTGTTTTCTGACAAGTGGCCTAATCTTGTCCTGGAAATCTCGAAAAGCACAAGGACGAAGGTGGCAGATTGCTCATACAATAAGGAGGGAGTCGCCGCTGCGAAATGATTTTGAACAGGGGCGACCGCCCCACGGGCACGTGGCGGTGCCGTCCTCCGGTGATGCGTCGCTCACGCTCGAGCACCGACCGAAAGCGGCCGTACGGACGAGGCTCGTCGCCGGCCACCAGCCGGTCGCCCGGCTCCGGAAATATAAATATCTAATTTCCTTTTTAATTGCAACAACTTTGAACTGATTACCCGCTGAATACTACAACATTGCTTTAGGGTTGAGTAATCTAGCGCCTCTGTTAGGCTTGCGGCCCGCGTGCTTGTCACCTTACCACGAAAAGGTCCAAATGTTTGATGCGTAGCGCAGGAACACCGGCCCTGCGTGAGCGACGTGTGGGCCCCACCCGCATTCACCCAATTCAAACCATCTGTCATCTCCATGCCATCAGGATTGCGGTCGAGTTTGATCTGCAGTGCAGGTTGCGCGGCTCTGCTTGCCAGCGGTTCATTGGAATGCAGAGGCAGGCCTCTCGTACTTTTGGTGCGATCTCTATCGCTTGTTATCGTGCCTGCCCAAAAATTATGCGAAACAAGAGGGATCCGAGGTCTGGGCGTTCCCGCTACGGGGTGATGCACGCGTTACAAAGGTCAAAGGCGGTAGTTCAAACACGTGCACAAAATTCGCTAATACATTCCACTGCAGCAAAAATAATTCTTCTTAGGGTTAATTAGATATACGCCAATGCTCACTTTGATAAATTCAAAAATTGCCACTGCTCAACTTGAAATCGTAAAATTGTCATTGCTCACGCGCGGATATTAGATCTATGCCAATTTGCAAATCTCAAAATAGCTTTCTAGCGGAGGAACCCACATGGCAATTTTTTTGGACGATTTTGCTCCTGTCCCTTTCTTCTTCCCCTTTTCTCTCTCCCTAGTCATTCTCCCATTCTCCTCTCTCTGCTCCTTGTGCATGCTGGCCGCTGCCATTTCTCTCCTCCCTCACCCTCTCTTTCTTTGTTTCTCTCTGCAGGAATTTCGTTGCATCGCATGCTAGTTGCCACCACCTCACCGTCATCGGTGAGCCGTCGCCACCAAAGCTCTTGGGTGCCAAGCCACTGGTGAGTCGTTGCCGACAAAGTTCTTGGCCGCCAAGCCGTTGCGACCCTACATCTGCTCCATCCCCGACGCCTTGCCCTGCATCTACCCTGCCCCATTTTCCCGCCCTGCATCTGCTCCATCGCTAACCTGCATGTGCTCTACCCCGCTGTCCCGCCCTGCATTAGCTCCACTGCCATCGTGCCAAGCTGCCTCCATCTCCATCGTTTCTTGCTTTCCACCGACAAAGAGAGCCAGAGCCAGTCGGTCGGGAGCTCGTAGAGGTAGGAAGATGCAACGCGTATCCTCTGCCTCTTAGGTGAAGCCTGGTTAACACAGTCGGCCAGAGAGATTGAGGAGAGATAGAGAAAAGAGGAAGAAGGGGCATGGGCAAAAAGTCCAAAAATGTTGCCATGTAGGTGTCCCTGCTGGAAAGTTGCTTTAAGATTCGCAAGTGGCATGGATCAAATTTTCGTGTGTCTAATGGCAATTTTATGATTTCATGTTGTGCAGTGGCAATTCCAACCGAGCAGTCGCATGTATCTAATTAGCACTCTTTTAATCATAAAATGGAACCATTTAGGAAGGGGTTGGAATCTCAATCCTCTCCCTCGTGGGCTTGTCTCTAGCTCGTTTAGTTAGGGTGTGGCTAAACATGTGAAAAGTAAGACTTTAACAGTTTTAAAAGCCAAAATACTTATGAGATTTTGCTTTGAGAGCTTTGGGAATCCACTTTAACATTTTTTAAAAATGGTTTTTATGAAGCCAAAGTGTTTTGCTCAGAGAAACGGCCATAAGCCGTAGGGTCAAATTTTTTGTATATCATTGCATAGCCGAATAACCCTTACGTGCCATCACTCAGTCGTCTCTTCTTTATTTGTCACCACAATTGCTTCAATTTTGCCACGTATGTCATTGTTGAAAAATTATCTTTTTCTTTAAACTATGTAAACATACCGAAAAATTCTGAAAAATCACAGTGTTACCGGATATGCAATACTTTCAATCTTTTTTTTTTGGTATTCTTGCAATGTTTTAGTTAATTTTCGCATAAAAATATTGTAAATATAAAGATTTATATTAAAAATACTAAAAAAAAGGTTGTGCATTCAAATTGCCGCATACTTAATAACTCTATTTTTAAGGATTTTTAAAATGTTTACATAGCTTAAAAAATAAGTTTTCGCTAATGACACATAAAAAATAATCAAGCAATTGCAATGACATAGAAGAGATAAGTCACTAAGTGATGGCACGGAGAGGATTATACTTAAACGCAGTGGCAAGGTATTATCCTAAGCCACAAGGTGTAATCTTTCTCTTGTTTAGGTAGGTTGTGGTTATGTTGTTGAAAAGTTAGACTACGAGAACATCGAGAAGCCGAAACATTTGATTTGATTTTGTTTTGTGAGCTTTGAGAAATGATTTTAACTTTTTTTTAAGAAATAACTACATAAAAACCAAAATGTTAGGCTCTAAACAGACGTGAGCCCTGACAAGAACAGAAAGGCGGTGTTGTTGTTCTTCGTTGTTGATGGTGCTAGTAGTAGATTAGGATTTTTTTTTTCTTGTTTGTCACTTGCAATGCTTGACCAATGACGATGCAAAATTCCAGATGTACAGTCTTCTCACCAAATAATTGACCGTGCTTGATGTTGGCATTAGTTCATTTTTCAACGTTTCGCTTGCAGTGAAATGTTCGAAGAAAAAAATGTTCCAACAAAATGATGAAGCCTTAATAACTTTATATAACTCTAAATCTTACAAAATAATTTTCTACAAATTTAGAATTCAAAAGTGTTACAAACCTAGGAAAAAAAAAGAAAATGCTATAAACTCAAGATTCTACAACACAAAACTGAAAATGCGATGAACTCAAAAGGTTTTAGGAGCGACTTTCGTTGGACATTCAATGGGAAGCATTTTATCGAATCAAAGTACTACTGAAACATCGTCAAAATACTAATGAAATATTTTTATAAAAATATATTAGTAGTTATTCAAAAATATTTTAATCCATACTAGCAATGTTCACGAGAGCGAACAAAATGTTTCTGGTATTTTTTGCGGGTGTTTCATAGTACCAAAACACAAAATGTTTCAGATATTTTTTTATTAGTGTTTTGCAGAAGCAAGCAAAATGTTTCACGAAACAAATAAATTTTTTTAGATATTTTTTATGGGTGGTTCAAGGAGAAAACATAATGTTTCATATATTTATGAAATAAATTTACTTGACCCCCTGAACTTTACTCTACTCCCTAAACTCAAAAACCAGGTATTACCCATTGAACTAAACAAAACCGTGCAAATAACCTAGCGTGCATATGATGTGGCAACTCAATCAGCAAATTGATAAATAAATAAACATATAACATTGTGGGCCCTACAAATAAGCAACTCATCTCGTCCATCCATCTTCTTCCTCATCTCCACTTCTCTTCCCCCATCCCATTCTCTCTCTGTCTGCTTCTCGCATTCTTTCTCTCTATCTGCTTCTTGCCTCCTTTCATGGCCATCTCTAGGGCCGACCTACAAAGCACCATTGTGCTCCGGCACGCTCGTGCCGGCCTGCCACCGTCATGCCACAACCTTGTGTCACCACGCTGTTTCCCCTCTCGTCATGCAGCACCTCGCCCTTGTCTTCATTCAGCAGCACCAGGTTGCCCATCCCCGTCAACCATGCCTCACACGTCTCCGTGTTGTCGTCCTTATCCACCTCATCGTCCCTTGCAATGTCTATCTTGGTGACGCCCAAAGCTAGAGAAGAGGAGAGGACACGATTGACAGCGTGGTTGGTGGCGAACCGAGGTCATGGTCAGCACGGGCCAGCCCCGTTCTCCTCCCCTGGCCTCCTCCTCCGCATGCCCACACTAGAGCACAATGGCATGGAGTTGGATTCTCCTGGCAGTGGCTGCACCCATGCCACAGCTTTTCCCTACTGCTAAGAAGAAAAAGAGAGGAAGGAGAGAGAGAGAGAGAGAGAGAGAGAGAGAGTAGTGCTTTGCTTGCACACACTACTCTATTTGCCAAGAGCCCAAGAAGAACAGAGACAGAAAGGAGAGACGAAGAAGTAAGAATGACGAATGGTCCCAAAATACTCTTTATTTCTTTGTTTGTTAATTTGCTGACTATGGTACCACATCATATGCCACGGTAGAGAAACCACCTCCAAGATTGCTCCAAGAGGTTATTTGCACGGTTCTGTATATTTCAAGGAATAGGTATCTGGTTTTTGAGTTCAGGGGTAGAGTAGATAAAGGTCAATAGTTCAGTGGGTTAAGTAGACTTTTTTTCTATATTTATTGATGATGTCTACATGGGCAATGTTTCAAGGCAAAAATCAAGGATACATTTTTTTCTAACCATCTCCTCTCTCCAACTTCGATGGCCTCCTCCTCTTTCTCTCTAGTAGCGGAGCAGGCGTGGAGGGGCAGACCTTGGCCATCACACTGCCTAGCCTCCTCTTCGGCGACGAGCAGCATCTATCGGAGCTCTTTCCCGAGCTTGCCAAACTTGCAGCCAACATGTTCACGTGGGATTGATCAATCCAATCTTAAATTGTCTAAAATGGTCACATGAGTGTGTGGTAGAAATGAGCTATTTTGAGGTTATACCATGCTAGTGTATAACTTGTTTACTTTTGAACCTAGCCTTTAACTCTAGCTTGAGCACATTTTACTTTATGTTTGAATCACAAATACTCCTCTTAGACATCGAACTAGTATTTTGGTTCTATTCGAGACTTTTCTAATTCTCCTCACTGAGATCGCTTGTCATTGCAGTATTACACCCGACATGAACATAGGGGAGCGTTGGATGACCGAGATCATCTCTTTTAGTGTCATGCTAAGTGTCGGGACCTGCAAAACGGAGTCGAGTCCCTCTGTGCTTTACCTGTACTAGTCCCTGGATTAAGTAGCTAGTACACACAGATTCTAGATTTTTGGATTATTGCCATTACAATTCGAACAAATATTACATTAAAGTATGAAATAAAGATACATCAGAGTATAAAGTTCAGGCACGCAGGCCTTACACAGCGGAAGTCTTAACGGTGTTCCATAACTCCAAATGGAAAAGAAAAAAAATTCAACAGTCAATCCCACAGGCGAGCTGTAGTAGCGTCCTAGGCGTCGAAGAAATCTTCGTCTTGAATTTTGACAGCGAAACCTTCATCTTGATACATCTTCTCCTTGGGATACCAACGCTGATCAAAACCTGCTCGTTGGAATGAGCAGCCCCACATAAAAGGCGAGGGTGAGTATATATTATACTCAACAAGCAAGGCTGACTAAATGCATCTAAGGTTTACAAGGGAAGGATAGGGTTATTTTGCATAAAGCCAGTTTTATAAGTTTGCCTAAGATTTTATAAAACGGTTTGAAACGTGTTGAGGGAAAAACAAATATTTGAATCATTTTTTTTGAAACTCCGGCCTCGGCCGGTTTTGCCCAAACCTGGCTACTCACGGTACCCACCGTGCAAACACCCTCATCGCTCACAGCACCCACTGTGAGGAGAGAAACCAAAACGCACGACGACGATCGTGGTTTTCCTTTAAAACACCATTTTGAAAACAAATAGATAAGAAGTACCATGAGGCAGCTCCCCGTCATCCGCCCTTGACCGTGGGCACGGCTATCATGATAGTTGTACACTCTGCAGAGGTTGCACGCTTTACCCATGCGAGGTGGTTCTTCCTATGGTGCCCCTAAGGAAAAATGATCACCACAGAGCCTTTCTCCAACATCCTCCTAGTTAAGACACTCCCGCCAAGATTTCCACTGCAATGCCCCTCTTGCGCCGATAGAACAACACCAATTGTCTACTCCACCGACTGGAATGCCAAAGCCAGGAGTCCGGAGGATATTCAACCAGGGCCCGCCCATACAGGTAAACATGGTCGCACTGTTGTACTTAGCTCGTCTACCTTAAGGAATCGGTTCTTAGAGACCAGGGTAGTTCCCACGCTAGGCCCAAGTCTCGTGTTTGCTGCACCAACCTTGCAACCATCCACCCCGATCAGGTTTTATAAAACATTTTTACCCGATAGCACCCACTATCCCAACTACACCCATTTGCAAACATGACAGCACCAACTGTCCTTTAAAATCCACGTTAAATAAGCATTTGATATTATCATCATGTATCCAATTTAATATAATTGCAACTAAGCATAGCTAATATGATCAAAACCTAATTTAAGGGATGACAATATTCAAAGACTAAATAATTAGTCCTAGGGCAGCAAGGTACAAGTTTAATAAGATAATATTAAATGGAGTTTTAACTATGGTTAACAACTAGCATTTTCTACATCTTTAACATAGCATGCAAGTTAACAATTCTAGGAAAGTCTTTTATAAACATAGGTAGCGAAGTTCAGCACTTGCCTTGATCAGCACGGCCTTGGTGATCTTCCAGAGGGTTGATCGCAAAACTATCGTCGCTAGATCCTAACAAAGGAATTAACAAAAATAAACACATAAAAATAAAACATGAAATGATATGCATGCTCATGCTTATACAAAATTCATCTCAAATAGGTGCACGTAATCTTTCTGGTCAAATAATATTTATTTACAAATTGTTAAAACAAAATTATCAAAATAACAAATTAAGGGCATTTGTCATTAATAAATAAATTATGCAGAACATTAAATGTGCTCAATAAATCATGAAAATTTACTGAATGGTAGAACACATTTTTACAAACATTATGAAATTTGTTTTGTAATTTTTAGATTTGTAGAATTAAAGTTATGAAATAAACAAGGTTATTGTTTAATAAAATTAGAAAAGAAATCGGGCTCGGCTGCTGGGCTTGGCCCAAGATTGCGCGGCCCAAATGGCGAGGGCGCAGCGTGCGTGGGGGACAAGGGCGGCCTAGCCACGCCCAGTGGCAATCTTGGCGACGCTGCCCTCAAGACGGCAAGCCAATAAATGCCCAAAGACTAAGAATATGCATGGCAAGCACCACTGCCAGCCTAGCCGGTGGTGAGGGGAGGACGGCGGCAGGGTGGGTGAGGGAGGCGACGGCATTGGAAGGCCTTAGGTGGCTGTCCTGTGGCGGATGGAGGGGTGGTGCAGCCCGGCGGCGTGGCCGGCCATAGGGAGGAGGAAGCGCATGGTGACGGGATTACCCGGCGGCGCTTCGGCCAAATTGGTCGTGGAGGTAAGTTCTAAGACACCTAGGAATGAAGAAGAAGGCATGGGAATGGGAGGGGAGGCGATGAAATTGAATCTCACCACTCCAAACCGACTATTTCCATGAACATGCGCTGCTGCAGATTCCGGCGAGGTCTTCGGCGATCGATTTCATTGCGCTCGGTTAACAATTCTGTGAGCGCTTTGTTGCGATGGATTCGCGATGAAGATATCCAGGACGTCCTCGGACGGTTTGAGTAAATTCGCATCGAGGTGGTGCTGAGGCGAGGAAGAGTAGAGGCGGCCAAAAATCGGGTGGCCGAGCTTCGGCGTTAGATTGCCGGAGCTGCGGACCTCCGATCGGTGAGTTCCTGGACAAAATGGAACCGTGAGGGAAAACTCTAGGATGTTCCGGAACAGTTTTGGAAAAGGAGACTTATTACCCAGGCCGAATCGAAGAAGAAAGCAAAGGGCAAGAGGGAGCTCGGGCTGGGGATTTTTGAAATGAGACAGGGAGGTGAGGGAGTTGGCTTAGTGGCATGTTACTACCTCAAATGGATGTAACTGAGGCCATTAAGGGGAATTCAAGGCTGGATTTAAGCAATGGGGAGTTTAGGGAATTAGGGAGTGAATGAGAGGGGATTAGGGAGTGAATGGAGGTTCCTGCGTGTAGTGTACAGAGAGAGAGAAAGCAGGGAGATGGGGAGGTTTCCTGGCAAGTTAATGCCACCATTAGGGAGAATTAAAACTAAATTAACACATGGGAGTTAGGATTGAATGGGGGAGGGGAGTTAGGAGTGAATGGAGGTGAATTGGGTGAATTTCTGCGTGTAGATGGAACAGAGGGAGAGAGAGTGGAGAGAAGGGAAAAACAGAGAGGGAGAAGGGAAGAGGGAATGACAGGTCAGGCCAAGAGCAAGGGAGGGTTTAAAAACATTTTTATTTCTGATTTTATTTTTTGAAAACCAATTTACAAATATAATTTTATTACCTCTTTTTCGATTTAAATACTTTACTTAATTACTTCCCAAAATTATCTACAAACAGCTCAATTAATTTTAAAGTTTTTGTTAAACAAGTAACATACTCATTTTATTAAAAATTATTTTATTTAAAAAGAATTGTAATGCAATGCAATGCATGATGCAAATGAATTTTTTTTTTATTTTTGAAAATGAGGATGTTACACTAAGAATGATCGCTTATGGCTTAAAGCTCTCTTTAAATAAGTGCAAATGTGCACATTTGTTCAAATGAAAATTTCAAAATTAAACAAAAAAGGATTTAAAATGTCGAGGTTGAGCAAACATGGCTCATACATGAGGATATGTGCACTTTAGATGCTAAATGCTAAATTCTCAATTTTGCATGCTTATACCTATATGGCATGACTTTTATTGTTCTTTTAAATATCTTGCTCATGTTGAACATTCTATTTGAATTGAACTCTAATGCTATATCTTTCTTGAGCTTGTTGGCATGGTAGCATATTTTAGGCTGTAGAATGGTCAATGTTAGAATTTTGACTACTATCATAGTCACTATGGATATTTCTCAAAGCTTAGTAGGTATTGCATATCATGGTATGCTTAGGTTCATTTAGAACTTTATAGCTATCCGTATAGTTTATTTACACTATGCAGAAGTTGCACATATTTATCCATAAGATACTCATATCTCAACCTCGGACCAAGAAGAAGACACTCGTAACCTAACAGTTATGAGACTAAACATTACCAGGTGATCATCTCAACCTATTGTGTCACCCATAGCCAAACATCTAGATCATTGGGATCACGTAGAAGCACAACATCATCGCTTGGACGATGGCCCTCATAAGCAGCACATCTCTCCCAAATGTCCCAACCCATGACCATATTTTCTAACTTGCCTTGAGATGTCATAAGCTAATACTTAATAGCTTAACTGTCAGACTTAACCAAAGTCAAGCTCATGGTTTGTACCGTTTTAGCCTAGCAATGCTTTTACATGATTAAGTCCTTAGGGGTAACTAACAAGACTTCTTTCTAGATTTGTCCCATAGCCTAGCCACACAAGCTCCACCTCCACAGCAGA
The DNA here is from genome assembly GCA_036346145.1 of Olyra latifolia. Classification (NCBI taxonomy): domain Eukaryota; kingdom Viridiplantae; phylum Streptophyta; class Magnoliopsida; order Poales; family Poaceae; genus Olyra; species Olyra latifolia. The sequence goes on from CM070523.1 coordinate 33,365,736, forward strand.
TCCACTTGCCTTAGTCAAAAACATCACCCAGATTATTAACAAATTGCAACACATGACAGTTTCTACACAAGAGCAACACATGCATATCCATACGGAGCAACACATGTCTCCTTCACGTAAAAGCATATGCAATTACTCTCAATTGAATATATCTCATTAGTCAATATTAATTAATCCTCACGGGTATGTGCATGAATAAACCAATCTCACAAATATCACCACTCTCCCAACTAAAATGATGATAAGCTAGGTTATAAAGAAATATCTGGTAATACAATATTTCAATTGAGAGCAATAAGAAATTTGGAATAATTAAATTCTCATTAAAGTATAATAAATATAGCAATGCATAATTTAAAACAAAACAATTTTATTTGCAGATAGGGGCAACATAATCAAGGACTATGTGTAACTTGCTTTACCACTTCCAGTCTTGACTTGCAGCAAAATCTTCTTCTTACATAACTTCCAAAGCAATCGTTTCTATACATAATATTTAGCAAATAGAAATAAAAATACAAACAGCAAATAAATATATTTAAAAAAATTAAATAAAATCATAAACAGGTATACCTCATTTTTTTTTTGAATTTTTAAAGACCTGAATGGGTATTTTTTTTATATCTAAATTAAAAGATATGAATTTTACAAGTTTTATCCTATTTTAAACAACTAAAACAATTTCTAGAAAATTTCCTGCGCCGGAGTGACAACTGGGTGCTTCTTGTCAGCCTCTCGGCCTACAGCACACTCAGCCCACACACGCATGCTCACGATGCACCCCGCATCGATCTGACATGTGGTACGCACATGGTAGTCACACGGTTCACCATGAACCCGGCCCACTGGGCCAATCTAATTTGAATCGGACCGCTCTCGCTCTGATCTGATCTGCCCGATCAAGATTTGATGGCCATGAACTCTCCATGTCACTTCACCACTCCGAGGACCAAACTCCGCGGCAAAGACCAACTCTGGCGCAGCGGCGCAACTCCGGCGAGCTCGATCTCGCTCTACAGACCACCAAACTCCATGTTCCTAGGCTCTACGGGTTGCTCTCGACCTCGCTAACTCACTGAGACACATAGCCATCGCTGGCGACCAATGGCGGCGAGCCACGATGACAAGAAGTGGCGGCGCTCCGCAGTCTACATGCAACCGGACTATACGAACCTCCCTAGCCTAAACTAAGTCCAGATTTGGAATCTACAGAGTAGTAGGAACCTTTCCACGACAACGTGTGATTCTGAGGACCTCTGATTAGCTCTGGCGACCTCCAACAGTGGCGGTGGCCCTAAAGCTCAACGGCGGCGACACTCCGGTCTTTCCTGTGGCAAAGTCACCATGAGAATCAAGACAACAAAACAAGGCTTTGGACCAAGAATCGAAACTAAGACTCACCGGTGACGGTGGAATTGCTCGTTAGAGTTCTCAGCCCCGAAACCTTCCCTAAGCTATTTTCAGCTGCTCCATCCTCCTTAGGTCAAGGCGACAGCGGCATCTACGAAACCTAGTGTAGCTGCTCAGGGATTTAAATAGCCCCAGGAACCTTAGGCTGGCGCAAACGCTAAGGTCTGACTCGTGGCGGTGCAACGGCCCGACTCACCTTCGGCCACGACGAGGCGAGGCGATGGCGATGGCAACCAGCCTCACGTGCGCCACGTCACACGAATGGCCGCTCAAGATCCACGGATACCGGTTCGCTTGAATAAGCGGTATCCGATGGCTACTAATGTGTACGTATGTAAAATAGCGACCCGGATTGCACCATGTTGCCCTTCTCTGCAAAAAGAAAAGAAAAACCCTTTTCTCCTTTTCTAAAAAGCTGATTAATATTTTCTTAGGTTTAAAAATGCCAAAACATTTCAGAAAATTTTAAAAAAATTTCTAAAAATCCTCTGAAGTATTTAGAACTTAAAGAAAAATTTATCAAGCACTGTTCATTTTTTCCTTATTTAATTTTTTAAAGCTGTAGATTAATTAGAAATACCCTTTTAATTATTTTTAATTGCAGGAAAATTATAAAATTTATTTATTTCACTTATTTGGTAAAAATAAAAGTATTTTAAACTCACCAATTTGTCAAGATATTACATTAACTGACTTCGACCAGTGATACTAAAAGCAGATTTAGGCGCAAGGAATAGTATAATTTTTTTAGCTGTCGAAACATTGCGATCAACTATTGCTTTTAGTAAGAGAGTTCCAATGTGCACAGCAAACGCTTCATGTTCATTTTTTTTCATCTTTGCCCTTTTTTTTATTGTAAATCATCAACTAAAAAGATGTAAAATTCTGAAATAGGGATATGGTTCGATGTTACCCGATATATGGGCCGAATCGCACCTAAAATCTTGCTATATCTCTACTAATAAAAAGTTTGTTGTGGTGGTGGTGGTGGTGGTGGTGGTGGTGTTATCAGCTTTCCATCTCCACCCTTTGATCTGATCCAACGCTCAGCAACTTCCCCTGGTCACCCTAACCTCTCCCGGTCAACCCCACGCGCTGTGTGTCTGAGCCGACACCCGTGCCCCATGCCGTCTCCACACCCTGTGGCTTACGGATCTCCCATGCCCCATGCCCCATGCTCCATGCCGTCTCCACTGCCGCCGGAGCTCCCCTACCGCCGCCGCCCTTCCTCCCCGGCCATTTCCACTCTCCACCCTCCCCCGTCCCTAGCACCGCCGCCTCTACTCCCCTCGTCCTCCCCATGCGCTGCGGATCTCCCCATGCCCCATGCCCCATGCCCCATGCCGTCTCCACTGCTGCCGAAGCTCCCCTACCGCCGACGCCCTTCCTCCCCGGCCGTTTCCACTCTCCACTCTCCCCCGTCCCTAGCACCGCCGCCTCTACTCCCCTCGCCCTCCCCATGTGCCGCCGCCCCTGCTCCCATCCTGCCGCTCCCATCCCTCCCCATCCGGCGAACTACCCCTAGCGCCGCCCCTTTTGCTCCCATCCTCCTCCCGAGGCGCTGCCGCCCCTTCTCCCCTTCTCGCCGCCACACATACTCCTCCCCTGCTCCCATGTCGCCACCGCCATACTCCAAGACGCAGCCGCATCCTCCTCCTGCTCCCCACCGCCGCCGCACCCATCTCCCATGTCGCCCAGCCGCCACCACCACCTCTCTCCCATCCCGCGTCTCTGCCCGTCCCCGTCCCCAGCCCCGCCACAGAGAGGAGGAGGAGGCGAGCGAGAGGAGGAGGCGGCGACGCAGGTGGAGGCGGTGTCTGTGAGGAGGCGATCATGTTATCGTGCATGCCGATTGGCGGGAGTGCAAAGACGCGGATCTTGGGCGGATTGGGCCAAGCATCGGTATGAGAGCGATTCAAAAAATTTTAAAAACGACTTTGGTTGCTCCTCCTGGTGGGATTCGTCAACCTCAAGGCCTTCGAGAAGCGCCGCAACTCCTACCTCGCCTTCGCTCTTGAGACCCGTACGCTCCTCGACCCACAAAATGCCGTAATTACTCTGCCGTTTCTCTTGTGTCTCTGTGCCTCTTGTGATCATGCGGTGCCATCCAAGAAATAAGGGTCTGGGCTAGGAATCTGGTGGTGGATTGCTGGATAAATTAGGCCTAAGTGGGCGGCGCATTGCGGTAGCTATATGATTTCTATGGTGAAATGGTCGTTCCTAACTGTTTGATTTGGTTAAGGTTAGGATTTTGTAGTTCTTGTACACGTAGGAATGAGACTGCATTTGAACAGCCTGATTTTCTCAAACCTACATAAGAAAGGGTTACCTCAAGTTCAGGAGAACAAAGAAAATAAAACACCTGCCAATCGCCACAGCTCACACGAAGTCCTGATCCAGAGAGTGCTAATCTTCTTAATGTTGGTCAGTATTGGTATTGGCGTAACAACACTAATTCGTTTCTCCATTTTAATGTTTGTTTTGAACACTGTAATTTTTTTTTGGTCAATCAGATCCATCTTGACATATAACTTATGAACAGTTTATTTATTTGATTTGGGACGATAGAAAGCATAACACTCTCTTTTTTTAATTAGCATATTTGATTTGGTCTCTCTGTGGGGCAGGCGTAGGGTTAGGCTTCGATTTGGCCGTAAAAAGATAATCTTTGGGCAGTACATCCAGTTGGGTTTGCTCTAGGGCTGTTCGTACAAGGTCATGTATCAACTTAGATCGAGATGGAATCTTGCGTTGAGGGCTAGCAATGGGCTGCATTTCTAGAGCAGGAAATCTGAGCGAAATTCGAGTGAGATGTGAGATTGATTGGGCATTGAATGTGTAGAACATTTGTGATTGCATGAGGTGAGCCAAAGTGGAGACCTGTTGTGTTGTTCTTTTTCTGCATTCTGCTAGGTACTTCTTAGTGTGAAGTGTAGGTGTATTCAAGCTTAATGTGCTCTTGGGTGTGCAGACCTAATATGTTCGATTAGAGAGAATTTATAATTTTATATGCTCATCCTCATACATGCTCACAATGAAGCAGAAATTTTCCAAATGATTAGAATGTTTGATTTTAATATTAGATTCATGATATTCTGTCTTTAAATGATTGTATTTCAGTAAGCAAACTAATGACGTTTTTTTTTGGTGAAGCTAGGAAGCGGATTCGTAGCATTAGCAATTGGTCGCCACGATGCGCAATGTTTTCCACTGTTTGTCATACTAAATCCTTGGCCTTAGCACATGAGGTTTGTATATTGCCCACATCCTACATTGGTCCTGTTGATTATAATCATGGATCTAGATTGGTGTTAATATATAAGTATTCCCTAATCCTATAGTATCTATAGATTGATTGATAGAATTTCTATGCATTTTAATCCTCTTAAGAATTCTATCTCTGGTTTCTTTCAAACTGACCATGCTAAAAGTAACTAATATTTCTGCCCTTTTGATGAGTAACAAAGATTAATAATTTATTAATTGTAGACTGAAGTTTTTTGTATTCAATATAATAAGAACAAGTTCAATCCTACCTAATTCAATGTTCTGTTTTTTGATTTTTAACGCTTTGTTCCTCATACTTCTTTGAAAATGCAATGCAACGCTCATGCCAATGAATAATTTAATGTTGGTTTTATTTAGTTTACCTTCATTTTACGTTGTGTACATCACTGATTATTTAATATTATTTCCTTTTCATATTTGCCAGGATGCTTTTTAGTGGATAATGGTTTATTTCATTGAAATCATTTGAGTACGTCACTAAGTTACCAAGGAACACAGTAAGGCTGGATGCAACATAATAGGAAAACCATGCTGTCTTCCTCGGAAACATGCCACCTTGGTCCTTTGTTGTCTGGCAGACTATAGAGAGCAGCCCTTGCGGTGAGTCTAATGAAGGGGAAGCAGTCACTTTCTCACAGTTGGTGGGTTTTCAGTTTTGGTCTCTACTTATTTGCCTATTCTAAAATTTACCTATTCTTTAATTCTCCTTAGTACTATAATTGATCCAGATAGCAAGAGCATATATTCTTTAATTCTCCTTAGTACTATAATTGATCCAGATAGCAAGAGCATATATTTTTTTTTATCTAACATCTCTTGATCCAGATGTTCTTTTTCTGCATTCTGCTAGGTACTTCTTAGTCTGAAGTGCAGGTGTATTCAAGATTAATGTGCTCTTGGGTGTGCAGACCTAATATGTTCGATTAGAGAGAATTTATAATTTTATATGCTCATCCTCATACATGCTCACAATGAAGCAGAAATTTTCCAAATGATTAGAATGTTTGATTTTAATATTAGATTCATGATATTCTGTCTTTAAATGATTGTATTCTGTCTTTAAATGATTATATATATATGTGGTATGAACAAGTGTTGGTGTTAGTATCCCTTTTGTAGAATGTACGGCGACCTTGCTCTCTTTTGGATTTTAAAGTTTGCTTCAATGTGATGTAATGGACAACTCTCTCCAAAATGCATTGGATAATTTGTGGCTGTCTTTTTACTCTTTTTCCCTATGGTTGATGTCTTGGTATGGTAATAGATGTCGATGGTTCTATAAACTCAAAGAAGAATAAGCTCATATCATCAAAAAATGGCTTATGGCTGATTTTCTCTTAATTTTGTAGGTTTTTCATAGCTATGTGATTTGTGCTCTGTTTTAGCATGTATGTGAGTGCTAAACATTGGAATCTGACAGCTTCAGATTATGACCTTTGTGAGTGCTAGCCATCATAACATAGAATGGCTAGAGCATGGTTCTTCAGATTGCAATACCCCTGTCATCATGTTTATCTTAAGAATGAAAGTTACAAAAACCTTAGAACTGTTTTTCTTTTAGACTTGATTCTGGCAGTAACTATTCAAATTATTACTTGTTTTGTGATATGGTCTTAATTGCTAATGAGTGCCCAAAATTTATTACCTATAGGATGTATCTCTTCCTACAGCAAATATGAAGAAGACGTATCGATCACAAGTTATAATTGGTTCAGTATAGTTTAGCAGTTTGTTTTTTAAGATGTTTGCAATTAATAATTAATTCTATAAATATTAAAAGCGTGTGTAATTTAAGAGTTTATTTACTCCATTTGAGATTCCGTAGCAAAGCACGGGCACTCAACTAGTGGATAATAGGTTCAGCTCAATACTAATCGTAAGTTCAATAGGTTGGATTGTATTAATTCTTAGGTTAGAGTTGTCGGCGAATGGGACTAAAGGTATCCGCCGAGCTTACTTCTAGACTTAGGCTCTGTTTGTTTGAGCCGTGGGTTCTTCAAAAGCTGCTTCTGGTTTTTTACTCTGGAGAGCCAGCTTTTACAAAAACTGTATTTATTTGGCAACCCAGTTTTTGGTTCTGCTATCTAGTAGCTTTGGGCTGAATGAAGAGTATAATATCGGTAATGCCCCTAATTGTTTGGAGGATCTAGCGGATTGAAATTTATCTCTTCGAGTCTGTTATCTTATGTAAACAAGTATGTTATGAGATGATCACTAACAAATAAAATACTCGAATTCAACCCCAACGCGCGAAACGGCCATGTCATCCAACCACAACTGTCATGCAAACGAAAACATACATACATGTACTGCACCAACAACACAATGGAAAGCAATAGCCAATCTTATTCCTTTTGACATTTTTGGAAGGAAGAAAACGTACACGCATGAATGGCAAGACCTGTAATGTACAAAACCGGCTACTAGCATATCACGCTAACAACTGAAGATAAAGACGGTTGTAAAAAAGTGTAAGCCCTAAAATATGGCGTCGCGACGGCGTCGAGGGAGGTGGAGCCGGCCACGGCAGTGTTAAGGGAGAACCCTAGTCACTAGAGGCAGCGGGCGGACGCGGTGTCGCGATAGGGGTAGGGATGATTTCTGAGGTAGGGCGGTGAGAACATTTTTTATACGATGGCAATGGTGGGTAATTTTTTTACCAACTATGATGGCAATGTCGCAAGTTCAACCCGTAAAAGCCACAAAAACCGGTGAAACTGGGCTTTTCGGTCCCAGTTGTAACGCTGACTTTTGAATTGTTAGCTTTTGGAGAAGCAAGATCCAAAAGCTGGCTCTTTGTTTAGACTTCTTATTTCTATAGTATAAAAGTTAGGTAGAAGCCAAAACAAACATGGCCTAAGAATCAATTAGGCTCTTTCGGTGAGAAGAAAGTCTTTCAAGATGTACAGCGCTTAGGAGATAAGACACAAAAATTATTCTGATTTGGGTTTCTCTTTAAGGATAACAATCCTACTCTAGTAGATTGGCAACTAAGTGGAATGAATTACGAGGAATGTGTACGTGTATACCACTAATGTCCTCTGTCAAGTGTCGTCTCTAATGCGAACAAGAGAGATTTATATAGCGCCGTGCAAGTGAAACGTGGAGTTAATGAGCTACAATTGCACCCAAGTTTTTAGCTTCGGTTACCGCATGAGGTGAGACACACCTTAATTGATTTATCTCGTAACTTCGAGAATTTTTCGAGATAGTCTCGAGAGATAAGTCAAATAAGTCATGTAAATAAGTCAAATAAGTCAGATTTATATAACTTATTTGACTTATCTCATTTTTTTTAGTTAATTCTTCGATTCTTTTTTTTAATCTCGTAGGCGTGTTAAAAACTCTATAAAATAAATCACACAAAGGACACCCGGCTCTCGAGTCTATCTCGGGAAATTCTCGAAGTTACGAGATAAGTCAAATAAATAGATAAGATAAGCTGAAAAGAAGCAGCCCTGAGTAATAAGGCATCGTTCGGCGGTGCGGTCGCAACGCGGTAAAAAATTGTAGCGACCGTCTACGAAACGCGCCGCGCCGCACCGCGCCGCAATGTGCAAACGAACGGGCTGTAAGACACTGCTACACTGCTATCACTCTTGAATCGTGGGAGCAACGGTCGCCACCACGTAACCACTTCATAGTTGCGTGCCTCTGACGTGGTCTTGGATGAGTAGACAACTTTCCCGTGGCACGTGGACCACGAGCAATGAGGCCCTACGAGTAGTGATCGGCCGAGCAAGGCTTTGCAGGAAGTACCTCCACAAGTTTACACCCTAGTCAGGGCAAGGCATCGACGACCAGGCATGCTCGCCCACGAGTAAACCATAGTCACTAGAGGTAAGTATGTGTTGACTAGTCAACCAAGTATTTAGCCTATTTCTAACAGCTAGTACTCAAGGTTCAAGTGAAGAACTATTTGATTGGGTCTTCTCCTCGAGTCTCTTAACCCAAGGGGAAATTGGGTTGAAACATTTATATATGCATCCGTGTCATACCCCAAGATGCTCCATGGTAGTGGTGAGAAGGCCACTGTCGCCGTTGAGGCAGAGCTCCATAGTGGCATCGACGAGGGAGAAGAAAGTATCATCGAATTTGGCTTGGAACATTAACCATGTAAGTATAAAACATCATTATCAAATATATGAAACATTTAGTTTGATTTTGTGAAACATTTGTTCGGTGAGTTGAAACTACTTGATTTTACTCTGAAATATTTCTCATGTACGTATCAAATATTGATAAAAAAATTGCAAATTTTTGTTTGCTCATATGAAACATTTACTCGTATGAGTTGAAACATATTTGAATGACTGCTAAAATATTTTGTTTGCTCTTATGAAGCATTTAACTGTATAAGATAAAATATATTTGAATAGCTACTAAAACATTTTATTTGTTCTTGTAAAATATTTGCTCGTATGAGTTAAAACATCTTTGAATAATAGTGGTTCACTACAAAATATTTTAGTAGTATTTCAATTTTGTTCTGACTGTTCACTGCTTGCGTTCCAAGTTAAATGTTCGGTTGAAACACAAGGAACAACTGAGATTGACTCGCGCGCATCAGGCAGCGGGCATAGTCGTTCCATGAAATCGCTCCGATGGAACGTCCGAGGCGAAGTCGCGTCGAAAAACATTACAAGTTCTAAAATTTTCGCAAAAGAAATTCCGGAAATGTAGTCGAGAGAGAGGAGCTTTTCCGCAGCGTCCACAAGGAGCATGGGTTCTTTGCAATCGACAGGCTTGGGCCTCCGTGTGGCTTATCACCGAGCCTATCGTTTGGGCCAGGCAAAATCTGGCTTTGCCTCTCGGGAGCGCCAATACAGCAGCACGCGCGTTGCACAGCGAAAAGACAAGATGAGTCAGGACGACTGGACGAGAGCGACCTACAAGAAGCATAAGCTCGATCATTCCAGATCACACTAAACGCAAGCACTAAGCACCGTGGCTCTTGATTACCAAGCTTGAAAGACCAGTCTAGATGGTTAGAAGCAGGGGTTAAATAGACGCCAAACAAAAATTGACAGTTTCTTCAACGCCATGCCCCAAGAAACAAGTAGGACCATGAAACCAAGCAAAAGAACTCTCAAGAATCAAGAGCAATTATTGTTTATTTTTGGGACAGCAACATATATATCAAATATAAATACTATGAATAAAAATTCGTGGCTCAAATAGACATGGGGATTTTTCTTAAATACTCTTAGTTGTTGAGAGTCCAACAAAAAAGGAATCAACTCAAAAGCTACTTTAGAAATAGAGAAAAAGTTAGGATAAGCTCAACTGATTTTGCAAAAGAAAAGTGAGCTTTCAGAAGAAAAACATCTTAACAAAGAAGTGATTTTTCTAAAAGCGTGACTCATTTGAATTTTAAAAATTTTTCCTGGAAAGAACAGAGTCACGAACATACCCACCAAAAATACCTCCAAATCATGGGAAATAAAAAATAGAGAAAAAAAAAGAAGATCAGTCGCAAAGAAATTTCGGATAAAACATTTGGGGCTCAATAAAACCCTTGTATCTCACAAACCGTGACTACTTTTGCAATACCACCCAAAGGAGGTGGTAGATATGGAAGTTATGTATCTTTTCCAATAAGAATCACCTCAAAATCATATCGAATTAATTTTCTACATAATAAACAAGAATTACTGCATAGAGAAACCGAATCTGCCAAAACGAACAAAAGAGAGCAAATCTTGATTTAAGTGTTCTTGATGAGTTGTAAGATAATATAGATAATATGAGCAACCACAACACCTCCTTGATCAATAAGTTTTCAACAAGTAGAAGGAGGGGAAGTTAGAAAACATGATGCAAACAAAACAATAAAGAAGAACTATATTTAAATCATAGAACAAACTAAGAACAAGGTAAGAAATTTGAGCAATTTAATCTCTATTGTTTGGTGGGTTTTCCACAGCGATATCTAAGTGGGCAAAGCTCTCAATGAGCAGGATACAACCATATAAAACCCTAACCAAGACTTGGAGGAGGAATCCCTCCACCCCTCCTTATATAGGCCTACTAGATGAATTTCTACCCTTAATAAGTTGCTTACAATCTAAGTTATCCTATCAAGGGCTAGGATTTACTTACTTCACTCACTCTTCAACCAGTCACAAACATGAGCTTTTTTTAGTTCACAAACATGAGCTTTACATGGGCTACATAGGCCATACATGGGTTTTACACAAAAACCCGATCAAATCGATGCAACGGGCCTTCATCCCTTGACTTGACCGCTCCATTTCCGAGCCTTCGGGCCTCCAACCGGAACCGAAAACCTTGAGCTGCCTCAAGTCCATCTTCATGACATCCACATGTGAGCCCGGTTTGAGCCCAACCGTCCTGCCGGCATCCTCGACCATTTTGGACCTTAGTTCTCCCATCTTAGTCCTAGTACCCGCTAACGACCACAGCTGCCTTCAAACCTGCACTCAAATGGACCAACACAATCTCCATAGAAATCTCAGTTACCTTCCTGCAAGTCAGCATATTATCATCCATTATCATGCACTAGGCCTATTAACCATAAATCAACACTAATTATAACTAGTCAAAACTGCACCATAAATACATGGTAGCTTGTGAAAATTATATCAATTAATCCATGCTTCAAATGACTTTCCACCCAAAACTAAAAAACCTTCTTCTTGAAATTCTCTACAAGAGTTATGAAGAACAAAAAATCATCTGAGCAAAGGAGCGCTATGAAACAGTCTAAACCGTGAAAAATATGTGTGCTAAAACATAAATTCGCCCGACTCTAAACAAATCTCAAACACAAATTCCTTAACCGAATCAAATCAAGTCATATATACTCATCACAATATGAAGACCTCCACATGGTCTCACAAAACTGTTATTGATCCATGAGGTGCTCATAGCCATAGAACACGGTGTCAAGTGACTTAATTAAGCTCCCTCTTAGCGAAGAGAACGAAAAGTCGGAGCAGCATGAGGCTAAGACAATCTCCAAGGGAATCCATTCCCCATTTTCATTTCCGTCATGAAAGAAATCTCGTTCTTTTCAACTTCTAATAGATTTTCTTCACCATTCTTTTTCGGAAGAGATTCTCTTTTTCATTCTCTTAAGAAAGGATTCTCTCTTCATTCTCTACATCATTCCCTTGCATAGGATGTTGTTGGACATGTTAGAAAATAAAAGGAAAGATTATGGTGTAGGGAATAGGGAAGAAACGAAATGAAGGGAAAATGGTTGGAGATGGTTTAATGAGTGATGGACCTCTATTTACCCTTTTTTTTATATATATTCTCTTTGAAAGACGACCTACACAGCTGCATCAGCAATATGTTCTCCAAAAATTTCAGATTATGTGGTATTCTTTTGTAGACAAGTACCTCCCAGTACGTACGTACTTAGGAAATTAATTGATTGCAGTGTTAATTAAGACTGATAGGCAGGGCTGGCCCAGGGCCTGTGCGGGCTGTGCGCCGCACAGGGCCCCTAAATTTTAAGGGCCTTCAATTTTAAGTTTTTGGTTTATCTCCACTGTCTAATTATATGATGCTAGATTAAGATATCTCAATTACACATCACTTAAACCTTTCTTTTACTTTCTCTTTATTTTTAGTCTAATTTAAAATTTAAATTTCTTGTAATGCTATGTTTTCGGGCTCATTTTGAAACTTTATATAGTTTTCGCATCAGGGTCTCAAATTTCTAGGACCGGGCCTGCTGATAGGTACTTAGGTGAGATGGCAGAAGAAAATATTTGGCGTGTATGTGTTGATTTGACGTGGACGATCGAGTTGACTAGAGAGAAAACGATGCCGTCCATGACCCCGAAGAGCAACCTAGGACGAACTTGCTAGCCGTCGACAAACAGGCACCCCGATCGGCTTGTAACTCTTGAACTTCACCATGGCAAAATTCTTTTCTCGAGTGAACCATATAAAGAAGACCACATGTTTTATGGCGAGCCAGATCATCACGCGTCGTCAGTCAGTCAAGTCACCATAGTATTCTCGCCGGACTCTCATGGCCATGCGTGATTGCATTTTGCATTCCAAGTGGCCTTTTGTTTCTCTCGGTTTGATCGTCAAGATGACGGCAATGACGTGCGGATTCCTTACAAAGTAGAAGGGTACAGGCTAATGGCGAGTAAGAATATAAATGAGATATCCCCTCCGCCGTCTGCATCTCGCATCGCATCCAAACCCGTCGCCACGAGCAACCGGCGAGCCGGACAAGGCGTCAAGGTGCAACCGAGGCCCCTTCGCTAGCTCGATACGGCGCTTCCCCCAAAGCGCGTGCGGTCACCCTCTTCTTTCCTTTTCTAACTTGAAAGAACATATCAGATATCACCAATGCATGGAATTAGCTAGATCGACAGGACCAAACCCTCCGTTACACAGACAATGCACACAGAACCACGTCGAAAACACCAAACCCTCCATTATATAGGCACGCATGATTTCACTAAACACGCACACGTACCTCTCCGAAATTAAATCCCAAAGTGTATCTAAGCACAGAATTAAATCCCGAAGAAAATATGACACCACACGGAGTATGAGCTCGCCCCACTGCTCTATATGTCGATGTCCATGTCGAGCAGCAGCCAACAGCGCTGCAGCTTTAGCTCGTTGTTATTCCTTGCGCAAGGGCCGCCGCATCTAGGGCTAGGCCGGAGAGCTGCAGGTTGGAGAGGAGTGATCTGTTTTTTCACTTGGTGCAAAGAGACAAAAGCGAGCCGTCGGCGTCGCCGGCACCAAATTAACCCACTCCGAGCAGTGATCCTAAAAGCAGATTTAGGTGCAAGGAATCGGATAGATTATTTTCGTCGTCCAGACGTTGCGATCGACTGTTGCTTTTAGCAAGCGAGTCCCCTGTGTGCACATAAAGGCCAACGTCTCATGTTTCACTCTTTTTTTCTTTGCATTTTGGAAGAAACAAAAATGGTTTTTTTTCCCTTTTTGCAGGGGCTTCGTGTGGGAACCATTATGTTTTTTGGCACATTGGTATCCTCTACCGTACGGTCCATATGTTTTATAATTGAATACTTGAAAATCCATACGTGAGGAAGATACGAGTGTGTTTGGAGCATATAGAATGTAGGAATCGCTAATCATCAGCTAGAAAAAAAAATGCATAATATCTACTATTTAAAAAGTCTTTCACAACATGATGATTAATGGACTCACCTCTCATTTCATTCTTGCACATGTCCCTCTTTTTTGTTTTGTCCGAGTTTCTCGATTTCACTTTTTCCGTAACGAAGCACATGTACTTGACTAATCTAATCTAATATATATATGTACATATATATGTATATATATGTATATATTACCGTCGTGCTATTCTATTCCTAGACGTAGCGGCTCCTATTCTACGCTCGGTCGCACCTGGAGCCGATCCCAACAAAGTGAGAGGAAACTAAAATGCCTGCATTAATTTTTGGATCTATGAGCAGAAATAACCATTCTACAGAGTAGAACTAACCATTCCGAAAACCAAATCTATCCATACCGGCTTGCTGTTTGCATGCAACCCGAAAATCTCGGGAGGAAACCCACCCATACGTGGGAACACATTAATTGCTCGATTTTCGAATCTTTTCTTCCATTTTTTCATCGTAACTTTTGATTGGAACTTCAGATCGATGAACGGTTTTCACTGTTGGATTACTTACGTTTTTAAAACAAAACTAGACCACTCTTGCCATATAAAAAATATATTTTTTCGCAGAGTTCCTAACAATTGTGTGCTAGGTTTCTAACCATCGGTGCTGGTTTCCTAACCATCGTACGCTAAGTTTCTAATTGTTAGAAACCTAGTCCCAATGGTTAGAAACCTAGCACTTGGTGTGGTTAAAAGGTTCGGTGCACGATGGTTATAAATCCATAAAACAACGGTTAGAAACCCAGCATATGGTGGTTAGAAGGTTCGGTACATGATGGTTAGAACCCAACATATGATGGTTATAAAGACAGCACACGCGATAGTTAGAAGCCCGGCGCACGATCGTTGGAAACCTAGCGTACGATGGTTTAGGAAACCAGCACTGATGGTTAAAAACCTAGCACAAGATGGTTAGGAACACTGCAAAAAAATATATTTTTTATATGGCAAGAGTGGTCTAGTTTTGTTTGTAAAAACGTAAATAATCCAACGGTGAAAACCATTCATCGATCTAAAGTCCCAATCAAAAGTTATGATGAAAAAACGGAAGAAAAGATTTGAAAATCGAGCAATTAATGCGTTCTCACGTATTGGTGAGTTTCCTATCGAGATTTGAACCATGCTATTTATCAGGAGGTGAAACTGACCGAGCGTAGCATAAGCTATACTACGCCTATGCCTAGTATAGTATATATATATATAGAGAGAGAGGATGGCTAGCGTACTCTTGAGAGTATGGATTTCTCCGTACTCTTGACGGGTTTACGAAATTCAATATTTTTAACGACCGATCTGAACCGTTGATCTTATTTATCTCATTAAAATGTAGCTACCGACCAAGTTTTGTAATTTTTTTAAATTTGTTTACTATTTGTTTCGTATTTTTAAAAATGAGCCTTCTAATTAGTCGTGGAGCACAAAAAAATGATTTTAGAAAATACGAAACAAATTGTAATAAACAAATTTAAAAAAATACGAAACTTGGTCAGTAGCTACATTTCAATGAGATGAATAGGATCAACCGTTCCGATCGGGTCGTTAAAAATCTCAAAATTTGTAAACCCATTGAGAGTACGGAGGAATTAAATATAGAATCTACTATCAAAACCAAATTGGACTCTATCTCAACAATTTTATCTTTACCCCTCTCAACGCTATATAAAGGAAACATGTGTCCCTCATAGCCATCATCGAAGGCCAATTTATCTGCCGTTATAAAACAAGATCCAACGGAGCCACCACGTTAATCTAAAATACTAGAAATTATCACGTTAATCCTAAAATACTGGAAATTCTCACGCTAATCAGAGAAAAAAGAAAAGATCTCGACCGTCGATTATAGTGGGGCTAGATTTTAATGGCATAGGTTTAACACATTAAATATGAAATCTACCATCAAAACCAAATTAGACTCTATCTCAATAATTCTATCTTTACCCCTCTCAGCACTACATAAAGGAAGCATGTGTCCCTCATAGCCATCATCGACGGCCAATTTATCTGTTGTGGACCACGTCTAGAAAGAATTAAACCCACGGTGACTAGAGCCTAGCTACCATGGCAATCACCGAGCAATGTGAGAGCGGTCGTCCGGTGAGTCCTCCACCTGCGTTCCGAATGCGGCGATGCAACACAAATCGGCGATGCCAGTGCAACCTCACGGCCGGGCTAGCTAGAAATTCCCACGTTAACCGGAGAAAAAAAGAAAAGATCTAGACAGCCGATTATAGTGGGACTAGATTATAACAGCACATATCTAACACATTAAATATCAAATCTACCATCAAACCAAATTGGACTCTATCTCAACAATTCTATCTTTACACCTCCCAGCACTATATAATGGAAGCATTTGTCCCTCATATAGCCACCATTGACGGCTAATCTATTTGTCGTGGATCATGACTAGAAAGAACTAAACTCACGGTTACCAGAGCATGGCTGCCATTGCGATCACGGAGCGATGTTAGTAATTGTGGGACCAGATTATAACGGCGTAAATCTAACAAGATTAGTCCTATATGAAGCGGATACTTACATCTCTACCCTATCATGAATCATATCTATATAGAAAACTCTCTCATTATTAATACATCAAAACAAGAACTTCCTTAGACAGACATGTCGATGAGGCGACGGATGGGGCTGGCGGACATGAAGAAGAGCATGCAGACGGTGACCATTTTGGCGGCGCCGATGATGAAGTGCACCTGTTGATCTCACCACTCAGATGCTAGGATGTGCTGCAGAACGGTCCTATCCCTTCGGAGGATGAGAGGAAAGAAGCAGGCAAAGGCGCAAAGCAGGGCAAGGCTGCAATTCAGTCGAGTATGGAAGATATATGATCCGTTGCATGTAGGATAAGGTAAAACCCAATCCACGCCGTTATTGAGCGGCCAGCCGTGTCCATCGATGACGCTGCCCCACGGCAATATACTACCGGCTGGCGCTCTACTTCTAGGACAACCAGACGCCGATCGAGTCCGCTCAGCTGGAGAGTCCTGGATGTCGCGGTCAATGATGAGACGTTCTTCACCAGGCTGAAAGGATCGATGCTTTACAACGTCAAGTGGTTGCTCTCCAGGCATACGAAGGTCACGCTGACCCCTGTGCCAGGTTCGTCGGTCGGGCTGGTGAGTGGTGACCAATGTGGCTGAGCTCATGATACATGGAGGAAGGACTCATCCTAGATATGGTAATTAACTTATAATTTGTGCAACTAGCTCTCATGGATCAAAGATAATTCAATGTTTGCTCAGAAGATCTGGGTAAATCATCTGTCTTTTATCAACAATGAGGCGTTCATTCGCAAGAAGCTTCATCAACCCACCATCAAACCAGGAAGATCCTTGCTTGCCTATCGGGGACTCATGGTGTCACCTGCAATCTAGAACCATTTGCTCGAGTAGCCCTGTAAGTTTCTAAACCAAGAGCAAAAGGAGTCACCACATTGTCTCTATAAAGGCTAGAAACTCTCACATTAACTGAAAATAAAACGAAAAAATTTACACCATCAATTATAGTGGATTCATATTATAATGGTATAGTTCTATTCAAAGATAAAAAAATATTTGAATAAAATAGTAATTTATTTATTTGATTAACATGAATTAGTTTTATGTTTTAAAAGAGTCGAAATATGATAAGACGAGAAGTTTGAGCAGATACTAACGCAATATAAAGGATTTTAAGTAAATTATTAGAGTCTATCTCTATATCCATAAGCTTAATATAAAGAATCCTCATTCGTTGGAATCACGGATCGAAATGCCTGAAAGACAGTTTCATATGTGCTACTGCAGACCGCCGGAAGGGAGACACCTATATGTAGCTACATATCGAAAGCCTGAGGAAGAGATGCCTACATGGTTTTGTACCAATTACGGAAAGCAGCATGAATACAAAAAGAAATTAATATGAGTGAGTAGTTTTTATCTCTCTTCTACTTATCTCTCTTTAGAGGGATTGACACACATGACGATGCTTGCACCACTAAACAATCACATGAATGGTAAGGTAAAAATCCCACCAAATCTGCTTTGAAAGGCTAAAAATGCTCACATTAATAGAAGAAAAGCAATAAAAAACTATATCATCAATTATATTGAGTCTAGATAACAGAGTCGATCTTAAACGTGTTTTTAGATAAATCTAGTAGATTGTATTGAATCTAACTACAAACTAACAAATCTGTCCATGCAAGTGCACGGAATTATAACTGCATATATTTTAAGCATGCAAGTGAAACCTTAGTGAGAAGAGTGAGTGACCAAGTGAGTCTTGTGTGCATCACTCTTGAGCTTGATCCCGTGCGATCAAGCTGCTTCGGACTTGTTACTCTTAGTGCTTGCCAGCACCTGGATGGCGTGAGAGGCATCGTGCACCAGCGACCTTCTCAAGAAGCGTATGAGAAGGCTCAGGCAAACCGTGTGAGTGGCGTTGGTGCTTACCATCTCCGAAAGGGAGGAATTAGCAATCACTAGCGAAGAAGAGATGATTGGCTCGGAGAGAGAGCCGATTCTTGCGAGGATCAAGCCACAACGTGGATTAGGGGAGATTGGCAAGTCTCCGAGTACCATGGAAAAAAGTCTTCGTGTCACTTGTGGTTGCCTCTTGTGCTCTTATATTCATTGGCATATGTTGAGATGATTATCGTGCTGTTTATCCCCTTGCCATGTAATTATTGTGCTATTTATCCCCTTGCCATGTGTTGATTGCTACTAACTAGATTGAACTTGATCTTACATATCCTTGAGCTAGTGCTTAGCCCTCATAGCATTTATTTTATGATTAATTGTATATCTTGATTGCCTAGTTGTATTTGGTTCGCCTTACTCTAGAATTGCTATCACATTGACATATTGCTTGTGTTCAAAAAATTTATCTTTAGCTTCCGTATTTGTTTAAACTTTGGATACAAGTGTAAAATTAAATAGAAAGTAAAATTTTAAAAAGCCCAATTCACCCTCCATTGGACATCCAGTTCCTTACAAATGGAAAACTCAACACTCAGCTCTCTAGCCAAACAGAACTCTCTTATTTTTCTTTTTTCAATGGTCTCGCCCATTACATCTACGTGAGTTCTCTATTTATAAGGGGAGGGAGAGATTACACCGAAATGGACCAAAACACCGAAATGGACCAAAACACCCCTCTGGATCCAGATGACCCGGGTTATCTTGGCCCTTTCAATGAAATGTCCTATCTGCACTTATTGAGCCACTAAAGTAAGGGCTGCAAGGTCTTTTTTGGGCCTTGGACAGGGTCACCCGGATCGAGCTGTCCTCCCACCGTCATAATAAAGTAGGGGCGGTCTCGTCTTTTCCACTCTCCAGGCAGTTACGGCCTGTCTCCCGCCAGAAGGATCCAATGATGCTTATCCTGACATTTAGTAGGCCCCCATGTACCATTTTATTCCCTAGGCTTTCTTGGCCGCCAAGTTGATGCTTCCTCCGGGACGTCGTGTATTCTGGTGTCCCGTCTGACCTCCTTCTTCCCTGCTATTGCTCTGGGCAAACGAGCGAGGGTTGGCTCTTGCCCCTTTGCTTCGGAAAAGGTATCGGTTGTCACGCCTTTGCTTCGCCTCTCCACTAGTACACAGGGCTTTTGCTTCGCCGGCAGTTCTTTAGGTTATAGGGGATAGGTATGCCCCCCCACAATAGGGTGCAAACGAAAATAAGTTTAAGATACCGAAAAAGTAAAGTTCAAGTTCCGGAGTTTAAGTATGATTTCGTCTAAGTTTAGGAGACAACAGTGTGCTCTTCTCCTATAAAAGTTCTGTTAAAATCTTTGTATAGGAAAGAAAAACCAGCCATCCTCATGAGTTTCTAGCTCGTTTCCATATCGATCATCTTACCCTCCTAATAACCGGGAGACCGAGTCAGCGCAAAAGGCCCACCCGGACATAGCGCTTACCGTAGCCGGAATGATCATAGGCCGTACCTCAAAAACGTACGCCTTTCACGTGTCAACCTCAACCAGAAGCACATCCAGCCATCCAGGCCTAACAGCCCAAGCTTGATTACCCAGCACCAGTCGCCTCGTGGCGATCGGCCACCCGCGATTACGTGCACAGAACTACGTGAATCCACGCTCACTCCCGTACCCAAATCCACACCATCCTCGCCGCGACGTGTCGTACGCGCGGCGACAGACAAGCAGACAGCCGCGCGGCGCCGTGCGTACGCAAGCATGCGCCGATCGGTAGCCCTCTCCCAGTCCCTCGAGATCGCAGCCCCGCGCGCGGAAAACGATCTGTCGTTGGAGAGAATCGGCAGGGACGCGCAGGCCAAGCGCGCACTGGGCACTGCGCAGCCGCGCGCGGCGGCGACCCAGCATACAGCTCGCTATCGGCCGGGAGCGCGGGCGCGGCCTCCCCTCCCCGGCTGCGATCCTCTCACGTCGTTTTCGTCGGCAAAAGCGCCGCACTCCACTCCACCGTCGCTTTGCCACTCATCCCCGCGCCGATTGGGCCGCGTCCCCCCTCGATCGGCCCCACCGCGAATAAACCCCCGCGCGAGATATGACGCATATGGGTAGGATTTTGTTGCCCTCTCTCCACATATGCCCTTTGACATTTGGCCAAAGTCAGATCAACCAATAAATAAAGGGAGCCATGAGCCCATGATGGAAAATGAAAAGAATTGCAGAGCCTGCAGCTCCTGCCTTTTACGACGCGAGAGGGTTCGGAAGAGATTCGGGGCTCTTTCTCTGTGCTCGTCTCTCCCTTTTGACATTTGGGCCGACGTCAAAGAGAACAACAGGAAAGCCTATGCTGCCAAAGACCAAAGGGCGATCGGTGACAAGTGTAGTGTGCGCAGCAGCAGCAGCAGAGCGCCCCTCTGCTAGCTGACATGCAGAATGCGTCGGTAGCATAATTGGCAGGTCGTCAATGCAAATGCGATCTTTTTATCCCCTACTGCCGCCGTGCCCACCACTTGCGTTTGACTTTGCGCAGCTGGCTCGCCAGCGGTGGTCGATCCATCGATCATTCGAGCTCGCGGCCCGTGCCGTGACGCTTCTGAATCCTCCCGGCGTACGCGTCCATGTACAGACGTACACGTATATATGCCCGGCCCGTCCTGCCAGAGCGCAAAGTCAACCCCCTCGCTCGCTCTCGCGGCTCGTCAAACCCCTCCTCCTCCCGCGAGCTCCAAGCCACCGTCGTCGTCGTTCATGTGCGGCCTGCTGCTGCGCATGGAGCACTTCAACGACTGGGACCTGCAGGCCGTCGTGAGGAGCTGCAGCTTCTCCCACCCGGCCGGGCCTCCGCCGGAGCCGCAGGAGCCCGCCGGCCCTCCTCCCCGCGGCGAAGCAGAAGCCCCCGCGGAGGCGCCCCTGGCCCGGGAGCTTGGAGCGGTGGCGGCCAAGGGCGCGTCGCTGTACGACCTGGAGTACCTGGATTTGGATCATAAGCCGTTCTTGCTGTCCCCGCCATCGCAGCAGGCGCGGGCGCCCGGGGACGACGGCCACGAGGTGATGATCTCCTTCCCCGCGGCGGCGGCGGCTGCCTCGACGACCTCCGGTATGCAGCCGCGGATGCCGGCCGGCCGGAAGCCCACCAGCATACGCACCCCGCGGCCTAAAAGAAGGTAGGGACTGAGTTTTCTCCGCACTCGTTTCCGGCACGCTTGGTCGGAAAAATTTAAGCAATCGCGCGATTCGGATCGACGGAGAAGAACGGAGCGATGAGTAACAGCTAGCTTCTTTGTCCGTGGTGATCTGAGCAGCAAGAAGAGCCAGCTGAAGAAGGTGGTGTGCGAGGTGCCGGTGGCCGACGGCGGCGTCTCCTCCGACCCGTGGGCGTGGCGCAAGTACGGCCAAAAGCCCATCAAGGGCTCGCCTTATCCGCGGTAATAACTGACCTCTTTGACCTTGCCCCGCCCTTTTCCACGCGTCACGGTCGTCGTCACCGCTCACTAGCTACTCGTGCGCACCCTTGAAAATTACCACTTCACACCACTGGTAATCCACAAGATTACCGTAACAAGGAAGTCGCACTGTGATCACAAGATTTTCGAGCATTTGGATAATGGCGAGAAAAAAGTACAAAGTACTGTAAGCCAGGCACATACATGTACATGCCCTATCGTTGAGACCTGAGAGCATGAGATGCCTTGCCGGTTGGGCATCAAAATTAGGTCACTTATCACTGCACATCGCTTGTACGTTTGCAGTACAACGCAGAATCTTAGTACTAGTGCTAGCGGCACGCAGTACACTGGTATATATGCGTAGTGGTGGCATGTACGTGCGCCTGACCCGCGCGCATTTTCGTTGTAATTTCTGGTTAATTTGGGAGCTCTGACCTACAGGGGGTACTACAAGTGCAGCAGCATGAAGGGGTGCATGGCCCGGAAGATGGTGGAGCGGAGCCCGGCCAAGCCTGGGGTGCTCATCGTCACTTATATGGCCGAGCACTGCCACCCCGTGCCGACGCAGCTCAACGCGCTCGCCGGCACCACGCGCCAGAAGTCCGCCGCCGCCGCCGCCGAGGACCACCCGACGACGTCGCCCAGGAGCCACGAGGGCCCCGTCGGCGGAGCGGGCGGCAGCGCCGGCGGGGCGGCCAGGTGCGAGGACGACAGCAACGAGACGTCGTCGGCCTTGGCCATGGACGGCGGCACCGAGGCAGCGGTGTACGACGAGAACGAGTTCTGGCCGGCGGAGATGGGCCTGGACGAGTTCTTGGCGCCCGTCGATGACGATTTTGATCATGTCTTCGAGGAGGGCGGCGCGCTGGGACGGCGGCTCTCGCTATAGCAGGAGGTGCCGAGGTGGAGCTGCAGCCTAGGGCCGCTGATTTGGCAACTTTTTTATCTGCGAGACCCATGTCTAGCGGCAAGAGAAGCCACGTGTAGGGCTCTCTCTTTTTTTTTTGTGTGCGCGCTCGCGTTTCTGGCATGATCCGTCTCAACTGAAAAGCTGAAATTTGCAAGCGTAGATGTGTATCAGTGTGTAGTAATTTCTGAAATGTTGGTGCGCCTTAATTTTTGCATTTCCTCTAATGCCTCTTGAGACTTGACAATGTTTAGCAAGCAGAGCGGCAGTTTCACTGCCATCATCCGAAGGCTATTTAAAGTGCACCATGGTCAAAGCAAGTGCATGATTCGCATTATCCACACTTGCCAGTTGCTATAGCTAATTGCCCACCCCTTCCCCGTGTAGTCACAAGTCTCAACTCGAGGTTCCACCGCCAAAGCATCTAAGACTAGTCATTTATTTCCACACACCATTGTGCTTTTTTTAAGTTGCTGCACTTCGTCGCCATCAGTGAAGTAGTGTACCCGAACAGTAATGTTCAGATATCTTCAAGACTTCAACCCTTGATCACATACGTGACATACAACATACCAACATATCATTGCCCGTTGAGGTATGTTCAAGGCTTCAAGCCTTCATCGCATGCGGCATGCCAAAATATCAGCGCGCACGCGTGGTCGAATCGACCAAGATGACCAATGAGCATCAATTGAGATGGACGCATTCAAGAAGAGAGATTTCAAACAAAAAATGGAACCATTTTACAGAAGATAGTTTGTAGTATCAGACAATCAGTTACCACAAAACACAAGTTTTGCCATTCATGCTCTACGTGTCCAGTTGACTAGGATAAGTACCCTCAACAAGCTAGTCTCTCATGCAAGCAACTTACAATATGGAAATGCAATAATGGAAATGCAATAAGAGTATCACACAGTACTCCCAAAAATATCACACACTTAGTACTCCCACTTCTTCAGTTCCATTCCATCAGGAGGGCTTCCCTCAACTTTCTTTGAACCAACATCTTTCCAGTTTGTTGAGAGAACAGTCCCATTGGATTCCACCTGCAACAGACATGGTTCACAGGCAGTATGTAAGTACAATCTCAATGTGAGAAACTTATGTCAGCTGACAAATACGTCCAACGCAAGTTATATGAGTGAATGTGGCAGCAAGGAGGCTAAAGATCACATACATAGGACTTCATCATTGCCCTCCGCATATCTTCATCAGCATCACCGTAAATATCACGGAAAAATTTGTTAAGTGCAGCATCACCATCCAGTTTCTCTTCTTTCTCCTGATACAAAATCAGAATCATGCCAACTCAACATTTGAAAAGCTTTAATGACCGCAGCAAATAAACATTGATATTAATTGTGTGCAGTGCACAGACTTCCTTTTTTACTTGAGCCTCTAACTTATCCCAATCTTTCTTGGATTTTGATGATGGATAGGCTGGTCTCTGCGCGGCTTCAGCTGCAAAGCAAAGCCATTTTTCAACAACTATGTGAACAACACAATAGAACAATAACCAACGCTAAGATTTTGTTGAAGAAATTGAGAATATCTTGAGTATGCTACTAGGTTCATTTGGAATTCTCATCAATTACATGGTTCATCTTAAATTACCTCAGTTACTATTACTCAGAATTTAAACACTACAAAACAGTACGACACTTGGACCAAACCCCAGTTACTATTACTCAGAATTTAAACACTACAAAACAGTATGAAACTTGGACCAATAATAAGTTATGGACTTATGGAATTCATATACACTCCACATCATCTTCCTTTACATATCCTTTTTCTTATTTAAGTCCGTTTACAAAGGTTTTATGCATCAACAAGTGCAATATTGTTGGTTAAAGTCATTGTGAATATCATAGTAAAACATTAATAGGAATAGACTCCTACCAGCCATGTTTTTCTGTTGGCAGTGAATCATACATAGCTGAAAATAAGAGCTTGAGCAAAGTTGGCAATTGTAATATTCAGCAAATTGAAAATAAGTTAGGAGAACCTCTCATGTAAGAGAATTTTGCAATTAGTAACTATCCATATTAAATACCATGAAAACCGCAAATATAATTGTATGAAATTAAGAACAATCAATGTCATAGCAATAGTTGTCCCACTAGGCAAACACAGATATGATGTTACGTGCTTGATCCAGCATGTAACGAGAAAGGATACGGCCCTTAACGCGAGCGAGACGAGCTATTGTCGAAACTAACGCCTTGGTTGTACGGAGCCACCGGCCAGTTATGGATGGCAGCCCCTTACTAGAAACTTGGTTTACTCATTGCTTGGATCGATTAATAAAGGATACATGAGGTCTCTTTTATAGGGATGACTGACTTGCACACTAAGAAAAGACTTAAATCTGATCTAATCAAATCCCCTAAAGATAGATAACAAATTGGAAAGATAACAATCAAAAGATAAATGACTCGGATGACATGGGCCATGTGCTACAGTACCACAGGTATTGTTCATGTCGCTACAGTACCTCGGTACTGTTCATGTGATGGGCCAGCCCATAGCATATGATTTAGTGGAAATCCAGTGGCAACAAATTCTTATGCTTGAGGAATTACCTAGTGCGTTTATCTTCTGTGGAACTGCCTTTGTTTTGGCATTATAATCCAATGATGTCCAAGTAACCTGCTCAGCTTTTGCAAGGCGTATCTCGACTTTTGTAGACAATACACTATATTTGCACTTCTCTGGGACAATCTGATTATCAATAAACAACTGAAAGGAGTTAGTAATGCAGCTGAGGATCAGCCTAGTCTAGTGAACCAAGATAGACAAAGGAACACTCTTAAGAACACAAAAGATTTCGAGGACAGTAGCTTGCAAAAATTTTATGGAACAAGGACCAATGACAAAAAAAACTGAAGAGAACTTAGTCCAGGATCAGATTAGAGGACCTGCCAGTCATTTCCACTCAAGAAGAGACAAGCAAAACAATAGTTAGAATCAAGAAAATCCATATCCTGATTTCTTAATAAATCTTATCAAAGAGCTCCAGGTATTGACAAGTTGGTTCACGACACGGGACAAGTATAAGCTTTGGGGATGGCAGAATGGGGGGAGCATGGCTGAGGAGGATGACGTGGGGAGGGCAGCAACCTTTGTTGCTGGCAGGCAGAGGGAGACATGCTGATGGCGGACAAATGAAGGGAGACAACGCGACAAACAGAAGGGAAAGTTAGGGTGATGGGTGGAGGGAAGGCAAGCAGGGCGGATGAAAGAAGGGGAGGCGCACGCCTCAGGCTTAGGGGATGCAAATGGCAGGGGTAAGGAGTGACGACCAGAGTGGAGGGTAGGCCGCTAGGGAAGAAATAAAGGTGGGAGGAGGTAGGATATCACAAGTGAGCCCAATATTGTCAAAATATTATAAAAATGATGATATTTATTTTACGTTCTCTACATATTCGTGCCAAGATACAAAGGATCAGAGGGTAGTATCCAGTGCTATTTATTGATGACGTCAATACTTTTAGGTATGCCTATAGAAACCATTCACTGGGATTCTGGGAATGCCCTATGCCCCTAACAAGTTATGGACCAAATCATGTTATATTGTTATTGCAACATCATATCTTAGCAATCAGCCAATCATATTGTAAAGAAATATGAAGCTACATATGAAGATTCACCTCATATAAGAGTTAATTACCTTAGAAGTATAATTAAAGTATTTTGCTAAAATTATTGACTAAGGGTGGGTTCTTTTTAGCTTATCTTATCCTACTTATTTGCCTTATCTCGTAACTTCGAGAATTTTCCGAGATAGCCTCGAGAGCCGGTTGGCCTTTGTGTTTGTGGTTTAGGGAGCTTTTAGACAGGTCTACGAGATAGAAAAAAATGGACTCAAAAAGTAATAAAAAAAGTGAGATAAGTCAAATAAGATTGACGCATCTCGTGTCTTATTTGACTTATCTCACTTTTTTTATTACTTTTTGAGTCCATTTTTTTCTATCTCGTAGACATGTCTAAAAGCTCCCTAAACCCCAAACACAAAGGCCAACCGGCTCTCGAGGCTATCTCGGAAAATTCTCGAAGTTACGAGATAAGGCAAATAAGTAGGTACGAGATAAGGCAAATAAGTAGGATAAGATAAGCTGAAAAGAACCCACCCTAAGAACAAAGTGGTGTTGCCATGATCAACCAGCCTCCAAAACCATGTATTTCTAGAGATGTTTATCAAGAAGCAACTGTTAACAGCTTTTGTTATAAAATGAGTGACTATGGTACATGTGCATGTGTGCATGTAGTTTATGCACCTTACATATGCTTTTCCCACCATACGCCACTCATCTTACAAGTGGGGAGTATAAAAACTGAAGGGTGAGGAAAAACTTTAATAACTCTTCCTAACTAGATGTATGTGCGTACCATAGCTATCCCTTATAAAATTTTATTTCCTGGGATCCGTTGTAATTCATAATTTTTCAAGGCCTATACTTCTGAGACCCTTCTCTTAAGTATAAGGAAACACTTCTGTACAACAATTCTGCTTGCTATACATGTACAAACAACAACATACAGGTAAAGCACTAACTAGAGAGGGTACCTTTGAAAATAGACGAGGCTGAAAATGGTACGGTTCCTCACCAGGGACTTCAATTGAGACACTCAACTAGAAAGTGAAGTCAGATTAGTCAATACAGAAAAGTAGCGCCCACAGCTAATTCGTAAGAAAACATGAGGGGAACACACCATCTGTTCACCAAAATCAACAATCACACTGTCAGCTGGAACACCCTTAGCAAAGATTGTCAGTACCACTTCAGCAGCACTATTATAGTAGTCATGCCTGCAATACAAAGTGCATGACAAGAAAGTATTAGAACAGTTGGCAAGAAACGCTTGGAATGAAACCCTATTTAGGACATAAGCATTTATTTCTCCTCCTTATAGAAAAATGCAGAGGTATTTTTTTATCCTTGATTGTACACCTGTGGGTAAGGTGGTTTCAAAGATAGATTTTACTGGATAGAATCATAGCACTAGTATTAGAAAGTCTTGTACAAAGAAATTAATGTCTTGGGAAAAGGGAACATTATTGAAGAAATAGTGAATCTGATTTACCTGTATTTGGGCTTTATTGGCACTTCTACCATTGGTTGTGTGTTCTCCAAATTCTCACCATCCTCCTTGTACTCAACAGCAGTAGCTGCAGTTGCAGCTCCAGAAGGTGCAGCCAATCCATCCTCAGCCTTCTTTGCTGGCAACTGGCTAGTCTCCTCTGAACAGATAATAACCAGCATCAACAGTGGTGTATCAGACAGACATACAGATAGAGCAATGAATGCAGAGTAAGGGGGTTCAAAAAATTGAATTATTAAAATGCCTTTTTTCAACATCAATTTGCAACACTGCCATGAAGAATTTCACAGAAAACAATAAAGCCACAATATACAGTGCAAACACAAAGGAAATCAATCCTAGTATTCTCATATAATGGCATGCCCAATTAAACAATACCACCCTACACAATCATACATTAGGCATTGATGAAATGAAGGGTTATGCTCACCAGCAATGCGCTCATCACACTCCTTCAATAGACGAGTAAACCTTGAGTTGCCAGGTGCATAGGAAGAACCCAATTCAAGAGCAGCCTTTGCAGTTTGATATTCCTCAAGCTGGATGCATGCAGCACTGCAAACAGACATTAGGTATCACATCAAAATAAAATTGCAACAAATGGTCTGTTTTTAAATGACATTTAACTAATAGAGCAGATAAGTGCACTACTAACCCTTTCCGAAGGTAAGCTTTATGCATCGAAGGATCAAGTTCAATGGCTTTGTTGGCATCAGCTACAGCCTCTGCAAGACAAATCAATATGCACTCAGTGCACTACATTGTTTTAACAGCTAATACAATTACAAGCATTGCTCACTAACAAGTAACACAACTAAAAAAGCAATTAACCTGTTGAGCTTAGAAATAGCAGGGTTATGGTTCTTCCCACAGTGCAGCCACCCTATCTGCTTATCCTCCATAGTCCATACCTCATCCTTTTAGCTAGTCAACTCTCGCTAATCAAACTCGTTTCCCCCATTCAGTACAATCCTCATCAAAAACCCTCTACCAGTCATCCGCCTATACCCGGAACCGCACGCGAGCGTCCTATCGCCACACCTCAACACCTGCTTGCGCACGCGAGCATCCTATCGCCACACCTCAACACCTCCCCACGCAGGCAAGCGATTCGCACCGCGCGCACGCTAACATCTTACGGCCACACCTCAGCACCTCCCCACGCAGGCAAGCGAATCGGACCGTGCGGGGGGAGGGGGGGGGGGGGGAAGAGCGAGAGCGGGGGGCACGCACCAGTGTAGTTGCCCAGCTTGATGTGCGCCTGGGCGCGGTCGGCGTAGAGCTCGGCGGTGGCGGGGCCGGCGTCGATAGCCTGCGTGTAGAGCTCGGCCGCCAGCTCAAAGTCGTCGTCGACGAAGGCCGCCTTGGCCTTGCTCTCCAGATCCGGCGCGGCGGTGGCCATGGCAAGGTCGGAGGAGACCAGACGAAGACTTCGGCGAGGTGGTGGGGATGCCGGGAGGGGGGACGCCGTTAGCGGGGCCGCCGGCCTTTTTAAGGGCCCGTGGTGTGGGAGCGGTTCTAGAGTGTTCGATTCGGGAGTCTGGGCCAAGCAAAGGCCCTGCGAGTTGCGATTGCAACTCATTTAATTTATTTTTCCCTTTTCTTTTTGTTTTGGCCTTTTGTGTGGGTCAAGTCGTCCCGGTGTATTTGTTTTTGTTACGGGGAAGCCAGGAAGTTTCGCGAATTATTTGAGTGCCTTGCAAGTTGTGGAGCTGTGGTCTGTGTCTGGGGTTAGAAGGTGGCGACTTTTTGTTCTGTATATCTAATGGTGGTTTTATTTCTTTACTTTAGTTGGTTTTATTACCGGAAAAATAGTTACGAATAGAAATAGAGTTGTGCATAGTAAAAATAGGATTGAAGTAAAATATAAGAGTAAGAAATAGAGGACTAGAATGTGAATAGTAAACTAGGGACATGAAACAAGGCCAACGTTAACGTAATATACAAATAAGGTTGTAAATAATGAAATAGGGTTGGGAGTAAATATATAACATTTACTCCCAACTCTATTTTCACTATTCACAACCTTATTTCTATAGTAATATGAGTTTGTTCTCTTCATTTTATCTTTTTTATCTTATCTACTTATTTTCAAATAAAAAGTAAAATGTTTTAGCTTTTGCAGTTCGTTTTTCTATCTCGAAATCATGTATTAGAGCTCTTAGAAACAAGTCAAACAAAGGACACCAGACTTTTCAAGCTATCTCGGGATGTTCTCAAAGTTCAGTTTATAAGCAAATAAAAAGATAAGCAAATAAAATAATCTGAAGAGAACAACCCTTAGAGCTAGCTACAGTGAAAAAACGGGGCCACTGTTACACATACCCTAATACTGATGTTGGGGATCATGATTCAGCAACGGCAACCTCGCTATCATGTGGCATCAGGCTAGTGGCAAATGGAGATTTCAATATGATAAAATTAGGTTAGCACTGTACTAGACGCTGCAGGGAGGCCGCTGTGCTAAACTAGGAGTATGTTCTTGCTTCGCTATCTTCTTATCTTATCTAATTATCTTTAAATCGAAAGATCAAACGCTTTAGATTTTATAGTACTTTTTTTTTTCAATCTCGAAACCATGTCTCAGAGTTCTTAGAAATAAGTCAAATGAAATGGTCCGGACTTCCCAAGCTAACAGTCCATTCATTGCGCGTTAGCGCCATGATCACGCAAGACGTTCATAAGCCATTAATGCGCGTGCGAACTTATGCTGGCCGTGGATCGCAACGCAACGCAACACGGTAAAAAACAGAGCATAACTTGGTATGCTCTCCAAGTTCAGCTTACAAGCAATTAAGAAGATGAGCAATTAAGGCAAGGTGAAGAGAACAACCCCTAAGAGCATGTTCTTGATAGATTTTTTTCAAAAGATAAACACTGTTAAAACGTTTTGACTTTTAAAGAGAACAACCCCTAAGAGCATTACTTTTTTAAAACGCTTTGACTTTTTGACGCCACTTCTCTAAAATCTCAAAGTCAAAAGATAAACATTATTAAATTTAGCCTCGATTATCTGTTTCAACATTTCGTGCCACTTATCAAAGTTCATCCAACACATGATCAGATAATTTCAGCACAAGATATCACAGTCTAAGCCCTCGCCTGGCACAGTTAGCCAGAAAAGTTTGCCTAGCTCTAGTGCTAGGCTCATCCAATCAAACCATTTAAAAACACGACGGTCCAATGGTTTTAATTTTTGCGATTAAGTGCTCGAAAACCAAGAAAACTATCTAGACAGAACGAATTCAAAATCCAAAATTCGAATTTAATATTAAAAACAATCGGTTTTCCTCAAATTACGCAAAACGGTCGATATTTCGTTAAAAATGATGGTTTCTCAAAAAAATTGAAAAAAACACAACGTATGCATGGTGCACATGTTAGAACACGTCGTAACACACAAGAATATGTTGGTTTGTGCCATGCATGCTCAGGGTGTGTATTCTAGCGTGGACCAGGACGTGCACAGGGCTTAGGGTGCGGCAAGAGGAAGGTCAAGGCAGCACATCCACTAGAACATAATGAGAAGGCAGATTTTGTTAAAAACACTTGAAAATTATGTTTATTTAAATGATTATGACAAACGTTTAGAATATATTAGTACTATTTTGAATAATATTTAAGATCTTTTTGAAAATTTGAATTTGAATTTAGGATGGTTCAAAAACATTTGGAACCAGGTTGCATTGGTTTTGTGAACCCTACTCTAGTAGTGGGTAATTGAAATCCTACTAAAATATGGTAGATACCCATATTCTCGACTACATATGTGGATCAAATAGTATTACTGTTATGAATACAAATCTGGATTGATTACTATTTTTATTTTGAATATGAATCCAGACTGCTCTCACAGCGTCTACACCGGCACAGTTGTCATGCACTCGCCGCTTCTTTTCCTCGAGTTCCATGTCTAGGGCGTCGATACGCGCCCGCCTCGATCGTGGTCTACCTCTCACGTCGGTTTCTCTCACTTCTTTCTTGCAGTTTCTGTGTCTGCGTAGGCCTATGCCTCCATCGCTGCGCCTCCTCCTTCCTTCCTACTTCCCGCGCTTCTTCCCGCTCTTCGCGATAAGCCTTGATTCCCGAGGCCAAGCACGCTGACCGATTCTTGCAGGACTGGGCGGCCGCACTTCGGAGCTCCATGCTGCAGGATAGATCGGTACAGGTAAGCGAGTTTGTTTTAGATAAGACCTTGAGCTTTCGCGGTATCCCGATTCGATTGGCTTGAACCTCAAGCAGAAGCTCAAAGCCGCTGGTGACAACTGTTGAACTTGGCTCCGAGAACACAACATCAAGACAGTCTTCGAGAGAGCATCGGGATTGAGTTACAACGGCTCAATCCTCGATTTGCCGCAACCTGATGGAGCCTTGACCACACAACCATGCGCAACCTGGCCGACGTCGTGCTGCTACATCAACGCGCGTGACCAACGTTGACGATTGTATTAAATGAGGGTGCGACTCCTGGGACAGAGTACAGAAGCCCTGGCGGACACTAAGTGAATGTACATGCTGAGAAGGCCAAAGTCGTGCACAGGGCCAACTTAGCTACAGAAAGAAGTGGCCGTCCGCACCCCTGATGGGCCGTAGTGCCGAAGCTGGGCCCCTGCCAACATGAAAGTGCATGCAGTGCTGCCCGGCAATGCCGGCAACTGATGCATCGACCAGCAATGGACGGCAAGATTGACTTAGCCTGCGGGCGGCCGGATTCACTTCCTTCGATGTCGCCGACTGGGTGAGCCCTGAGCCCGCCCACGAAGCACCAAAGCGTTCGAGTTCTGGGACGACGCACCTCTCCAGCATGAAAGGCACCTCCCGTGGTTCTGTTCATTTGTTCTGCTTCTGCATATCCGTCTGAGCTTCTTCCCCAGTCGCTCGTGATGTTCTTTTTATTCTTTTCTCTTCGCAGTTTTGCCCCAAGACGATGTGGTTCGAGTCGGGCTTCTCTGCCCATGAGCCATAACGAGCCATCGTCCGCGCTCGCAACGCCCCGACGAGGTACGCGCTCTACGGGCTTAGGCGCCTTGGGGCGGCTTTTTCGTGGAGCCGACGCTTCGGCCTATTTTCCGCAGGAAGCGGAGCGGAGCCGGACCCGCCGTGATTCGCGGTCTGCCTCTGAGCCGCCATCCCGGCGTCGGCGGTGACGCGAGCTTAGCCTCGCGCGGAAAGGACAAGCCGTGGGCAAGCGATCGCTCGCGGAAGAAATCGCCGCCGCTTCGCAAGGCCGCTCGCCGGCAAGATGCGCTACCGGTTATGGAGCGTGGCTCCATTGACCTTCTCGGGGTAGATCTCGGCGACGCCATCGTGGGTCGAGCACCACCTTGGGATCGCCACATGGAGTCACCAAGAGGCCATCCGGCCCGGCGATCCTCGCCAAACGCTCGAGGAATGGCTGGAGAACCGTCTGGGGAGAGGACCTCCGGTGGATGCCTGGACGCAGACTGACTTCCCTCCCGAGCCGTGTCCTCATGCGGTTGATGCTGCCGAGCCTGTGGGGGAGGTCGCCGAGCCGACGGGAGGCCCGGTCGTGCTAGTGGGAGGAGCGTGGAGCTCATGGAAGACTTGGCCGAACCTGGGGGAGAGGTAGCCGAGCTCATGGGAAGCTTGGCCGAGCTGCGGGAGAGGTGGCCGAGCCAGGGAGGCTTGGCCGAGCTTGTTGGGAGGTGGCCGAGTTTGTGGGGAGGCGCCGAGGGCCCAAAGAAACTCGGGCGACAAATGGCGCCAGTGTCGCCAGTCGGCGCTCTCCTCGCCAAGGGCGTTCGCAGATGCTCGACACGATGTCGCGGTCGTGGCGGTCGCCAAGCGGTAAGTGTCTCCTGCTTGGTTTTTGTTGTCTTGTGTTTTCTCGCTGGTCCTCCACTTCCTCGGTCTGCCTTCCCGTGCAGATCTCCCACAAACTTGTTGATATGGCTCGCTTGCTTGAGGCTAAGCACGATGTCGAACGAGAGGCCCCGATCGGAAGGCACGCGGTGGCGACAGAAGCCCACGCCCGCGACGACGCCCGAGCTTGAGGAAGCTCGCTCGAGCTCGGTCCAGCGATAGCTCGAAGCTCGAGCCGCAGCTGGCCGAGGCGGCCCTAGCCGTGGCGCAGAGGACGCCAAGGAGGTTTCTTGCCGATCGCTGGAGGCCCTTAAGGCCGAACGCGACCGCACCCTTGAGTTCGAGGAACGCCTCCGGTCAGTGGAGGCATGCCGTGTCGCTGAGATTGCTCGCTCGGTGGAGGAGCGCGACCTCCTTGCCGCAGAGCTTTCCCAGACGAAGGTCGCCAAGAATCGCGACGGACGGCTTCATCAAGACCCACCAGATGTCGTCTCGAGCCGGAGGTCGCCAATGAAGCCTTACGTCAAAATGCAGACCTCCGGGCGAAGGAGAAGGAGCTCCTCGACCTTCGTAAAAACGACGAAGTTCTTGGCGAGCCGAAGCTCGGTGCATGCCCTAAGCCATAGGCCCCTTTTTTTCTTTTTGTTGGGTGATAATCCTACCGCCTTTGTAAATACCTTTTATCAATGCAGTTGAGTTGTTTTGATTTCTTTCCTTCGTCACCTCTTTGGTCCGCTTTCTCCCGGATGCCGAACGCCGTTTTGATCGTCGCACCGGTCCCAAGAGACATTCGCATTGATTCGCCTTGAACGGTTCCACGCCGGATCGCTTCGACGCCATTACTGGATTGCCTTGGCTTCCCGAATCTCGCTATAAAGAGACCAATGCGCTTGTCACTTCTTATCCTGCACTTCTTTCTTCCATACCTTTCCTCTTGCTTCCATGGCGCATTTACCGGAGTTGGCGGAGGCTTGGGCGCCTTCGACCTTGCAATGGCCGAGGTTATGGAGGAGGAGGCGCTTCGTGGATATCGCCATTGCCGAGGCGCCGGTTGAAGTCGTTCCCGTCTTCGCGGGGCCTTTGATCCGTTGGTGGGCGGTCAGTCGTCAGCCGTGCCGCGGCGGCTGCGCGCGGCTTTGGTCGAGGCCGCCTGGCCGCTGCCGAGGTGGTCGATGTCATCGCGGGTTTACGGGACCCTTTGGTCGGGCTAAGTGTAACCGCCTTGTGGGTCATCCCAACCCTTTCTTAATAAAATTGTTGGTGGTTGTCATTGCTTCTCTTTTGTTTTCTGTTTTTTCTCCTGCATGCAAACGAGCCCTAGTAGTCGTATAGGCAAGAAATGGTTGAAAATGTAGTATAGTCCTACCGATCCTAGCCTCGAGCCATGTCCGAGCTTCGAGGAGAAGCTCTGGACGTGGCTTAGAGGAGATCTAAGTCTTTGATTGGGAATTTGATCTTAAAAATTATATAAGAAATCGACCCTTAAAAAATCGACCCAGCCCCGAGCCATGTCCGAAGCTTCGAGGAGAAGCCCAAGTGGCTTAGAGAAGATCGCAATTTTTGAAAAATCGACCCTAGCCCAGAGCCATGTCCGAGCTTCTAAGGAGAAGTTCGGGCGTGGCTTAGAGAAGATCAATTTTTGAAAATCGACCTAACCTCGAAGCCATGTCCGAGCTTCCAGGAGAAGCTCGGTGGCTTAGAGATGATCAATTTTTTGAAAAATCAACCCTAGTCCCCGAGCCATGTCCGAGCTTCCAAGGAGAAGTTCGGGCGTGGCTTAGAGAAGATCAATTTTTTGAAAAATCGACCCTAGCCCCCGAGCCATGTCCGAGCTTCTAAAGAGAAGCTCGGGCGTGGCTTAGAGAAGATCAATTTTTTGAAAAATCGACCCTAACCCCCGAGCCATGTCCGAGCTTCTAAGGAGAAGCTCGGGCGTGGCTTAGAGAAGATCAATTTTTTTGAAAAATCGACCCTAGCCCCCGAGCCATGTCCAAGCTTCTAAGGAGAAGCTCGGGCGCGGCTTAGAGGAGATCAATTTTTCGAAAAATTGACCCTAGTCCCCGAGCCTTGTCCGAGCTTTTGAGGAAAAACCTGGACGTGGCTTAGAGACCGCACACTTTTTTGAACGAAGCTTGTGGTCCTGGCTCTGTCCCTTTGCGAGAGGCAGATTATCTGACTCTAGAGGTATCCCGCCCTGCCGCAGTGTTATCGGGGCTTAAGGCATAGGGCCGGAAAGCGTGTGCCCACATGGGATTTTGCGAGGTGCGATGGATATCGGCTTACCCGTGTGCAAGGGAATCCCGGGGGTTGGCTTCTGCGTAGCCGCTACCCTGCCGATGTGTACTGGAACGGCCCGGGTTTTCCCCCAAGCCCGATCATAAGTTTGGGTCATCAAGTTAGTTTGGGGGCTCTCTAGGGAATAGTGGGTTGAACAAAAGGAAACAAGATAGGGGAGGGTTAATGGAGACTTCGACCTTTTCTCGACGAGAATCTTTGAAGTTGAGCTATGTTCCAGAGCCGTTGAGACTCTCCCATCCCAAGCATAGCTGCCTTATCTTCTGACTCGGGCGTCGATGACGACTGCACGGACCTCCCATCTTGGGTGAGCTTGTTGGCGTGAGCGAGGTTCGAACTCGTCTTAGAACCAGTCGCCCACCGCAGGTCCGGTTCAGATTTTTTGCTGCGTCTTGCGCAGGATTGCCGGTATCTTGCCACTGCAGAGTGCTTGCTCGCGCAGACTCGAGATAGGTCGAGGTCCAAGAACCGCCCTCGTCGTTGTCGATCCGCCTGCAAAATCAATACGAGCTGAACCAATTTTAGCTCGACGGTAGGACCGCCCGAGCCGTATACAAGCCTAAACGGGTTTCGCCAAGAGTCTGATTAGAGGTTGTTCGGCTGCCCAAAGCACGGAGGGTAGTTCTTCTACCCGTTGTGTCTTTGTTTCGGCGAGAGCGTCGACACTCTACGCTTAATACCTGCATGATTTGCCCATTCGCGCTTCGGCTTCACCATTACTTTGTGGGTAAGCTACCGGGTTAGGGCGACCTTCATGCCGAGCCTCGCAGAGTCCCGAAATAGCTCGCCAGAATCTGGTCCCATTGTCGTGATCACCCTTGGGACGCCGAACTGGGTCATGATATTGTTCCTAAGAAACCTCTTGGCCGTCTGGGCGGATATGCTCGACACTGGTTCGGCCTCGATCCACTTAGTGAAAGTGTCGA
This sequence comes from Olyra latifolia, assembly GCA_036346145.1. NCBI lineage: Eukaryota > Viridiplantae > Streptophyta > Magnoliopsida > Poales > Poaceae > Olyra > Olyra latifolia. Next base: position 33,402,519 of record CM070523.1, read on the forward strand.
TGGCGACGAACAGGTGTGTGCAGCCCTTTAAGCCTCTGGAAAACGGACCAAGTATGTCTATCCCCCATGTTGAGAATGGCCAGGTTAGCGGGATAGTCTGCAGCTCATATGCGGGCTGGTGGGATATCCGAGCGTGATATTGGCAGGCCGGGCAGCGTTTTACGAGCTCTCTTGCATCGGTCAACGCAGTTGGCCAGTAATACCCCATGCGAAAGGCTTTTCCTACTAGGGTTCTGAAAGAGGCATGGGCCCCGCAGATCCCGTCGTGGATGTCTTGGAGGAGAAATTTGCCTTCCTCCTGGGTCACGCACTTACAAAGCACGCCGTTAGAACCCCTTCGCAGACAACAAGCCCCGAGTAACCCGGTAAGGTCGGGCTTGTCTTTGGGCCGGATTTCTCCGTGTGTCTGTCTTTGGAGCCGGATTTCTCGGTGTCTCTGGGCAATGTCCCATGCGCCAAGAACTAGACGAATGGCGTCATCCAGTGTCGCGCCGCTTAGGAACTAAACGGTACCGGCCGTTTGGGTTGAGGCAACCGTCTTCTCGGGGCCTCTTCTCCGAGGGAATAGAGGGCTTTAGTAGGTGTCCACGAGCACCCACGGGCGGTTTTTGTGAGGAGCCAAGCCATGAGCTTATCGGCCAAGCTTATTAGCCACCTGGGACGAGCATACTTGAAGTTCTTGAAGTGCTTCTCCGACTTTCTCACCTCTGCCAAGTATCGCGCCATTGAGTCGTCATAACACCGATATTCCTTGTTTACTTGGCGACGACCAACTTCAATCCCTTTCATTGTTAGTCGCTAATGCCAAGCGCAGCAGCATGTTCAATGGTCGGCAGGAGGCCTTCAGACTCGCAAAGATTGTTCGTTCTGGAAAATGGAGTCAGATTATATGCTGAATTTGTTCTCCTTGGGGGAAACGAGAACAAACCCGCACTGACGCTCAAATTGGCGCGACCCATCGAATAACATGGTCCAAAGTGCTTCTTGGCTAGCGAAGTTTGGGCGAGCCTTCCGAGGGTTGGCCGGCCGGTCCACTCAACCAAGAAGTCACCACGACTTGGGATTTGATCGCTGCTCGAGTACGAACTTGATGTCAAATTCACCAAGCTCGACCGCCCACTTTATGACCCTCCCATTCGCGTCGGGTTCGAATGATGTCCTTTAACGGAAACTTGTCGGGACGCTTATTGGATGGGCTTCAAATAGTGACGAAACTTCGCGAGGCCATAAGCAAGGCGCATAAGAGCTTCAACCTCGGTACCGCTCCTTAGCCCGTGAAGTACCTCACTTACGTAGTAAACGGGTTGTTGCTTGCCTTCGCGTTCGACTGCTAGTACAGCACTTACAGCCTGCGGGGCAACCGCCAAATAGAGGAGTAGAGCTTCCCCGAGCTTTGGCGTGGTTAAGACGGGAGACGTGGACAGGTAACGCTTTAGCTCACTGAAAGCGGCCTCGGCTTCTTCCGTCCATTCGAAACCATCATGCTTACGCAGGATTTTGCAAAAAGGTGCATTGCGCTCGCCGAGACGAGATATGAATCTGCTGAGAGCCGCCATCCGCCCGGTGAGGGCTTGTACCTCCTTAGTGCAGGTTGGCGACCTCATATTCTCGATGGCCTCGATTTTCTCGGGGTTTGCCCCGATATCGCCTTTTCCTATCACATAGCCAAGCAACATCCCGGATCGACACCAAAGACACATTTTTCAGATTCACAACTCGATGCTTTCTAAGATTAGCAAAAGTTTCTGAAGGTCGGTCACATGGTCCCGTGGGACTTTGCTTTTACAACAAAGATCGCTACATAGACCTCTATGTTGCGCCCTATCGATCGTGGACCGTCTTACGCATTAGTCGCCGAACGTGGCTCCCACGTTCTTGAATCGAAAGACATGGTCGTAGCGAAGGTACCAAAAGGTGTTACGGCGATCTTCTCTTCGTCTTCCCATGCCGCCGCGATCTGTGATAGCCGAGTAGGCGCCCAGAAGCTCATGAGCGCCGAGTCCGCCGTTCGTCGACGGGCTGGTCTATCGCCGCAGGGAAATTGTCTTTAGGGCAAAGGCGTTGAGGTCGCGATGGTCGACGACATTCGCCATTTCTGCCCTTCTTCTTGACGACGACCGGATTAGCTAGCGGTCGGAATGCTCGACTTCTGGATGAAGCCGGCTTGGAGGAGCTTGCTGTTGCTCTGGATGATGTCGGCCTTCCATTTTGGGAACGCCGTAGGGCCTGTCTCGACAGCTTTTTGTCGTCAAGCAGCTAGCTTTGTGCTCGATGACCTCCTTGGGACTCGGGCATGTCGGACGGTTCCCACGCGAACACGTCTGCGTTAGCGGGAGGAAGGTGACGAGCTCGAGTTCCTATTTGGACTCAAGGTTGACCCACGTGGGCGACCTTGGTGGGTCGCCCTCGGAGAGGGGATCGCTTAGTGGGCTCTGCGCGCCGCAGGCCACCTTAGAGGCGGACGGACGGACCGCTTCGGCCTTGGCCGCCACGCTAGGAAGCTGTCCGACCATGGCCAAGGCGCTCTCGTCGCAGCCATTGCGGCTTTGTGATCGCCTTGATCGTGATGACCCCATGAGGGGCCGCATCTTCAGCGATGGTAGCTATGGTGGGTAGCCGCCATGAACTTGGACATGGGCGCCCGAGGATGGCGTTATATGGGAGCTCGAGTCCACCACCCGAAGGTGACGTGCTCCGTCCGGAAGTTCTGGGGTCCCCAACGCCACAGCGGACGACGATTTGCCCGACGGTCAGAGGGCGACCGGGGACAATGCCGTGGAAAGGATGGCTATGTCCTTGATCTTGGACCGCGGGATTCGTGATTCGCCAAGAACTTGAGCAATGGATTTATATCGAGGAGCTCCGCCATCTACCAACACGTGATCGACCCGTGTGTTGCCGATGGTGGGATGAGCACCGCCGCGACGCTGGGGCTGGTCATTCGAGGGGACAATCATCCCCGAGAAAGTGATTGATCGGTGGGACCACCGCAGGGTGCGTCCCCGGGCTTACCTTTCTCGAGGTGGTAAACCTCCCGGGCAGCGGCCTTAAGCTCGCGTCGCGAGCTATAGGCAGAAGCGCCGCCGATGATCACGGTGATGTGTGCGCGAGCCTCCTGGAAGGCATCGCCATGGGCGCCTTGAGGCCCCCGGTCGTCCGGCACCCCATGATCGGGGAGCTCGGGCATGGGCCGCGCCCGGCGAAGTCCACCAACCGCGGCCCACGCCCCGCGATTCTGCGAGTTATGGCCGATCGCCGATGGCGGAGGAGGCGATGGCGGTTGTTCGGAGGGTTAGCCTCTGGGCCGGTCGAGGTCGAGGCCGGGAGCTTGCCCTCGCCTGGGCCGCTGCCGCTGGCGTTCCGCCACCGCCCGGTGCCGGGTCGCGGAGGCGGTCGCTCGGGAGGAGCTGGCCTCTCGGGCTCTACAGCTGCGACGTAGGCGGGGGCGGCGGGCTCCTTCTTCTTCTTCTTCTTCTTCTTCTTCTTCTCGGCGTCGCCCTTCTTGGCATCGGTGCGGTCCACCGCGCCGCCTTCTCCTTCGTTCTCCTCTCTTGTGCTCCACCGCCGGGGCGTTGATGATCCTTCGCAAAGACGAAACAAATCGGTGCGGTGTGGACCGGATGGAGCTCAAGGTCCTCGATAACGGGTGTTCCGCTCTCTCCTTGAAGGCCTCAACGATGGCCTCGCGGAGATCGACGGAATGGTGTTACGCGACTGATCTAACCTGCGGACGAGTCCTGCAGTTCTCTCTCCGCCCTTTGGACCACAAGCTTGAGGTCCCGGGCTCCCAAGGCGCCAGAGACCACAGAAGTTTGTCCGGGCGGCCTCGCAATTGTTCCCAGTGCGATCGAACCCCGGCGCTGGTTGAACAACCAGGTTGGGCCATTCCCTCCAAGACGGTAGGGAAGTAGTTGACCATTACGGCCTCATTACCGCCTGCGGCCAGGATAGCGGTAGTATAAACGGCGAGATATTCGTCGGGATTCTTGCTCCCGTCGAACTTCTCAATGCTCCCGGGCTTAAACTTGCGGGGCCATGGGGCCTCGTGTAAAGCTCGGGAGAAAGCCGGGCATCCGGGGGTGGCCCCGTTATTCCCAGCGGGAGCTCTCCCGCCTGGAAGCGGCCCGAGGCGGGAAAAAACTCCGCCGGTGTCTTGCCGAGAGCGCCGTCCGCCGGGGCGTGGGCGCTTGCGCGCGATCGAACGCTCTGGCCGCGCCGCCTCGAGGAGCCACTGGTGTGCGACTGGGCCTGGAGGTGCTCGCCGAGATCCCAGCCGAAGCTCCCTAGGCCGTCAAGAACCGCGCGCCTAGATCGCTATGGTGAACCCTCGCGGGTCCTTCTCCAGTCACGCGATGACTGGCATCGTTTTAACCCTCTCGCGATCAAGCAAAGACCGGGTTGGTGACGGTAGTGGTGGCGAATACGCTGCGTGTAGCGCGCGACAATGGGCGCCGGGCCAACGAACTGCGACGGATATCCGCCAGGGTTCGCCCAACCGACCCAGCAAAGAGGCTTCGAGCGGCCTCACGCCGGTGGTGCTCTTCGCTAGGTCGACGTGGTGGTGCGGGTCGCCCGCCGACGCCAAGAAAGACATGACGTGAGGCAGCTCCGCTGGGGACATGTCGGTGTCACCCACGGAGGCGGTGCCCTCGACACCCTCAATCGCCATGGGCTCACGCCGTCCGCTGCTGGCCTTGACGGGCCGGCCGCGCGCCCGGTGCGTGCACAGATCGGTCCTCTCTTGAGCGTAATCGCGAATCTTGCGCGGTCCGCCGGATATGGCATCGTGGCGGTGCCTCCAACCCTCCATGAGGGTTTTCACGACGTGAGTCGGCCGGCGTCGAGCAAAGCCGGGAGCGGACAGCTACTCTCGAGGCGGGCGCGCCTCCACCTCCATCTCATTGACCGAGCTCGGCGAGGATACCACTGCCATTTCTCATCGACTTCGCCGACGTTGTCGAGATCGCCGCAATCGCCGGTTGAGGTCCACAAGATCAATGTCGCAGAAGACAACAAGGCCATCCTCGACTCGACGAGGAGAGGATCAAATCGGGCCCCACGGTGGCGCTAATTGTCGGCGATCGGGAGGCAAACCTCCGCAGCGCCAATGAGCAAGGAAAGGGGTGGTCTGCAAGCGCCCCTGTCCCCGGACCGAGGCCCGGCTTTGTGGCGGGACGCCGGCGAAAGACCTTGGTCGGCAAGCTGGCGCGCGCCAAGACCGGATGGATGGGAACGATGACACGAGTGTTTTATCTCGTTCAGCCTCCATGCGGGATAACACCCTACGTCCGATCTTCGCTTAATACCGAGCTTAAACGAGTACAAGGGTGAAGTCGAGTTTTGGGAAGCCCGGCCAATACGATAAGTGCTCAAGGCACTGCGTGTGTGTGCTCCTACAGTTATCTGGACGCGGAGAACTACCGCCGGGAACTAGAGCTCCTACGAGAGTGCAAGTGCTCCTGTTCTACAGTAGCTATTCTCCAAGTGAGTTGTGTGTCGAAGTGTAGCCTCCTCTTTGTTGCGGCCTGTGCGCCCCTTTTATAGGCGTCCTTCGGCCACTGTAGCTTGTGCTAGTCCGTTGAATTAGTCGTTGCCTTTTTGCCACACCGGTAGTGTACCGAATCCACCGGGCAATCGAGTGCAATCCTCCGATCCCCGCGCTGGACCGCTAGCGGTCAGCACGTGTCCTTGCCCATGCGGGTGGTTGACGGGACCGGCCGCCTACTGCCGAGGTCGCAGCCAGTGCTCCTCAGACAAGGCGCGATTTAATTCTTGATGACTCACAGGGACCCGGCGTATCCTGTCCATGGCACATGCGATGATTTGCCTTGGGTCCTGTCCCTTCGTACCTCAGAAGCTCGGATGAAGCAAGAGGCCCAAGCTTCCGAGGCGGGGAAGCCCGGGCTCGAGCTTACCAAGCTCGGGCGCGAGCTTGCTGGTCCCGAGCTTACCTCCTGTGGGGCCGTGGGTAAGTAAGTGGGCCGAAACTCCATGAGCCACATACTTTCCCCAACAGAATCCAAATTGAATATCTACTGAATTCAGCTAGGTGCAAATATTCACATTGCTTATATTATTCCCGGGATATTTATGATACTTTTATCCTTTGATACTTAACAAATCTAATCTAATATAGTATTTCACTTTAAGAAACCTGAATTTGGACGTATTTGATAATACATGAATATGACTTAGATATTTACACTATATTAACAATTTTCCTATTTGTATTCATATCCACATAAAAAAATGGATATATAGTATAGACTTTTGCCATCTGAAATGTTATTCTATTTGCACTATCCATATAGTTGATCTGAACTTGATAAAATAATATACATATCTTATTGCATTATGGCTTATTAGTTCAACAAGTAAATAGCTTTCATGTTTCTTTAGGTGAAATAATAAATTAGATGGGGTTAAATAAGCTACCTACGAGGATAAAGTATAGTAAATCTTGTAATACTACAAGTTAGGAGGATATTCACATCCGACCAAGTTAAGTAGATATTTGATTCAAAATTGATTTTATTAATACATTTGATTCACATTTGTATTTGAGAATATCTAGATTTGTATTTGTATTCGTTTAAAAAACATCGACACGAATGGTTAGGGCACTCAAAATCCGTCTCCACTCTTGTTGTTAGATCGATGCTGTCATTTGGGATCATGATTAGCCAATGTGGCAACGGCATGTCAGCATCCATGCTGGCATTAAGGTTACTGAACTGAAAACTTTGTGGCAAACTCTCGCTGGAGTTTGCCCAACAGTATAGACTCAATGTCCAACTGAATTAGTTGGAAATTTCATATACATCCTACGAGTAATTATATTCATATGTGTAGGTATATCCATGTCTGAAACAAACTCAACCAACACTATTGATTGAGCAGATAACCAGCTAAAGCTGAACATCAGAGCATACATATAGAGCAAGCTTAAGGACAAGGAGATAATTTAACCACAAACATAGCCATACTCAGGATTAAACCGAGTTAGAGGCGCTTGCCCACCTTCCAATAAGACGCGTTAAAACTTGGACAGGCTTAGCACATCGCAACTCCACAGACACAAGGGATGATCCAGCACAAAACATCTCACATGAAGTTCGCAAAGCAAGTCGTCGCACTACTACAAAAGATCTAACCTTGTCGGTTCTAAACCGGTCATTAGTGTCGGCAAAGAAGACACATTTATCTATGCCATTTATGGATAGAACCGGCACCGATATCTTTTTAAAATATCTTTTAAATTTGTTAGCCTAGCATCATTGTACTAGGCTGGCTCCTTCCTATATCGATCCGACATTCTACTTCTAGTAGGGATCGTTGTCGCCGCCGCTAGTCATCCGACTCCTCTGGTTGGAGGAGGAGTTGCTGGAGTCGCAGGAATTTAGGACCAGATTCTCGCCAAAGTCGGCGTTGGAATCTTCGACGTTGTTATCATCGAACGTTTGAACCCGGCACTGCTCCTCCTCTGACTCGTTGTCGTCCTGCTTCTTTTCCTTCTCCTCTTGCTCCTCGTGAGTAGCGGGTTGATCCTCGTCTTTATCATCGGAGGAGGCGGGGTTGCACACCAAAGCCGAAGATGTTGGCGACGAAGGTGGCCGACATTGTCGCTTGGGTGACGAGAGGAGGGTGGCGTGACTAAGACGTCGCTTCTCTCTGGCCTCCGGCTTCTGTTCCTCACCGTTGGCCTCCTCCTCCTGCTCCTCACCGTTAGGCTCCTCCTCCTCATGCTCCTTGTCGTTAGGCTCTTCCTCCTCCTGCTTCTTGACATTGGGCTCCTCCTCCTCTGTGCCGGAGTCAGAGTCAGAGTCCTCTTCCTCCGTGTCGGAGTCTTGCGACGATGGCCGTGAATCAGGCGCTGACGAGAATGGCGACTAGCTGGAGCACTGAGATTAGAGCGTCGAGTTGGGCGGAGAAGATAAAGAGCTCAACATGGCATGGTAGGGGAATGGGGAATCAATCGAATCGAAGTGATGAGCAATGGAGTTATGTCCAGCGTTTGCATGCAAAAAAATATCTGTGTTAATTCTATTTACAACTTGGTACATATAATTTTTATCCTTTTCTATGCCAGATCGTAAATGAATGAATTAAATATCAGTGCCGATTGTTAGTTTTAATTGGCTCATGCAACAAATTATTTGCGGCGCTTAGTAAACAGAACCAACACATATACATCTGTGCTGGTTAGTAAAAAGAATGACCACAAATAACTAAAATATCAGTGTCGGCTCTATTTACTAATCGGCACAAATAAGCTCTTCCTGCCCTCCCACCTAGAAATCGGCACTGATATACCGGTATATGACCTGTTTTGTTGTACTGTCGCACAATTCCCACGATTTCGACCAACACCCTATTCTATCCCTTTTCTTGTGCACTCTGAAATCCATTCAGAGTGCGCATGATATCTCAGCTTATCAGAGCCACCGCCTCCTGCTTGTCACCATTCTTTGCTAGCGGCTGCCATTGATGGACGAAAGGTTTGTGCATGCTAATATTTCCGGCGAAGAGATAAACTTGTTATTAAACATCGTACCGTATTTAGCCAAAGGACCACCGTACACCTGCTAAGAGCACAATTTTTGTTTTGTTTTCGTTCTGCCAGCGTTCCCTTCGATTTATGTGACAAACTATAATATCCTTAAAATTAATAATTATAATCATTTAGATCAGGAATTCATCATAGGGACAGAAGGACTAAAAAAATCAAACCATCTGGGTTAGGTGCTATAATTATTTTTTTTATCTATATCTATTTAATAGCCTCCTCCATGCCGAAAGGTTTAAATGTTTAATCATCACTACCTATATCAGATACTACTATATTCTAGTCTTTCCACATCAGGATGAAGCTGAATTTGATTCCTTTCCTCGGCCAACAAGGTTTTGTAATAGGATTATATGAATGAATGAATGTGTTATTTGAGCTCTCTGCCTCTCTTTGATCATGATCTCTACTACAATCTTCAAGCGCAAAATATCTAAACACTTTATTCTTCTTCCATTGGCAATTCTATGGATGTATGAAGTGTTTGCATGACCTATTATAAATCATTGTTCACCACATCTCCTCTGCCACGTCTTCTCTTCCATGAAGTAAAGTTCCTCTAAACTCTTTCTCAAGCTCATATTTGTTCTTGACATATCTCCAATTCCATCTTCAGACTGCTCATCACTCTTGTTTGATCTAGTTTTCTCTCAGCAGCAAACAGGTTTGCTTGTGCTGTCGTGCAATTTCCTTGGCTTCAAACATTTCAACATTTCTATGAATTTCATTTCTATCTCGGCGTACGATCGGTAATATTACTTTCTATAGAGCCACATCTATTAAGCAATCAGAAATTCAGAATTGATTAATTATTCAACCAGAGTTGGTGATGTTTGGTTTTAGCTAAATAAGTTTGCAATATTACGGCAGATCGGAGATTAGACCTATCACAACACAATACTTCAGGCAGAGTGGCAGACACTTGGTTTGTTACTCGCTGTTACATTCTTCAAAGCCTACTTTATTTTGCACATTCGAGGTTTTCCCCTCACATTTTTTACCTCGAGAACGCCCACTATTAGGGTTTGTTTAGAAATGGAACAAAGTTCCCTTTTTTTTTTGTCATAAGACGTATACAAACTGAAATATCCAGCACAATCGAATCTAGGTGAATAGCATGAACAACATCACTTCCACCACTATGCTACACACTCACTATTAGGGTAAAGTGAAAAAAAATTGCCGAGGCATGCATGGACAGGAGAGCCATGTACACTTGACAGGAATTGCAAGAACATTCGAAGACTTGCATGACCAATCTAAACTTTGACAGGAATCCATGGAGGAAACAATCAAGAGTTCAGGAATGTTACAAGCTTAGTCGATCCTTATAGCCGTTCAAAAGCTAACGATGGGCAAACAAATCCAGTCCGTTCACGAGACCGCAGCCAAGAGCCGTTGTTCATCAGAACAGGTCCCGGAGCGTGGGGAGCTTCATCTCACCCTCGGTGGTGAGCGGGATGGTGAAGCTGCCGACGACGGGCAGGTCGATGGTGAGCCCGGCCTCCAGCACGTAGTCGATGTCCCAGTCGCTGCCCAGATCCTTGATCAGCGACACGATGAAGTCGTACGGCACCTTTACCGGCAGCTCCAGCTTCGTCGTGCCGCTCGCCGCGATCCACCCCGGGTCAGGCATCGCGCCTGACGCTATGACCCTAGCAATTAACCACACGGGAACCAAGATCACGGATCCGGCTAGATAATTGAACCTGGACAAGAAGAGTAGTGCATGCCAAGAATCCATTCCATGCGCTACAATTTATGGTCCAAATGGTACGATCCCGAGTATGCATTACTCGTACGTTTTATACAGAAGGAAACACAAAACCCGAATCCGCAAATTGGTAGTACTCAGTTAATATATATACGCCATATCCACAAATTATTGCATGAAGAGAGCAATGTGCCCAGATCATTGCAAGAAGAGAAGGATCACATCCTCACATCAAGAAAGCGGATGGAGCTTTGCATCGGCGGGTACGTACTTGCCGGCGCTCTTGAACGTGTAGGTGAGGTCGCAGATGGGGATGCGGTGGGCGTAGGGGTTGCAGACGTCGACGTGGCTATGCAGGGTGATGCAGTCGCGGCCGACGCCCTTGAACGAGACGCGCTCCAGCGATGCCTCAGGCCGGGGGATCTGCGCGATCTTCTCCGCCACGAACCCCTTCGCCCTGTCCACCAGGCCCGCCACCACGCCGCCGGCTCCTCCGACTCTCTCCCGTCGCCCCTCCTCTCCCCCTTCCTCCTCCGACGTCGTCGCGTCTGCAGGTTTCCTCCCTTCCTCCTCCGCCGTGCTCATGCTGTGCCGCTGCCGGCCTGCTTGGGTGATCGTCCGTGCGCGGTAGTCGGAGGATTCGACGGACGGTGAGGGCAATGGGTGAATGAGGAACAAACAGGCAGCCGCGCGCGTCCATGCCATGGAAGGCGGAGCGCGCGCCCCGCGGCCGGGTGCGTCCAGCTGAGCAAGGCCCACACGTGGGAAATGTTAGTAATCTTTGACTGCATGTTTGATTTAGTTATCCTGCATGTAACTATTGCTAGGAGTTGAGCCGTTGCCTCATGCCTTTGCTCTCCGTGTCGGGCCAGGCTAGCACAAACCGTCATTAGCCAGGCCCAGCACGGCCCAAAAGCACACTTGGCTTCTGTCGGGCCGGTCCAGCACTTGCACGGCCCAACTCCAAGTATCAGCATCGGTGTGTCAGCAATGCAGCTCCAGATATTGGCAACATATCTAGTGCTAATGAGACATTATATGCTAACATGCTAACTCTAACTATCAGCCCTTAGATTCATCGTGTATGGCTGAGATTAGCAGAGGTGAAAACCCACCTTGCCACTTAAACCTTTTTTAGAAAACCCCTTAGAGTTTATTTCTCCCTTAGAGTTGGATAGAGGGCTTTCACCTTTCTTGATTTGGACCATCCAAACACAATCCAATGGTTACTATCTTGAGTTATCACATTAGCACCCAATTAGGCATTAGCACTAGATATGTTGCCCCAGATATTAGCATCTAACCGCACATAGAAAAGCACACTTACAGGTTAGGGCATGCAAGCACAAAAGCACACTTTAGTAGAACATTATGTTAAGAAGCCCTTGCTGCCAGGTGTAGTCTAGGGGGCTTCTTAATAGATCTAAAGTGGGAGATAAAAAAGTGGAGGAAGGTATACTTCTTAGTCAATTCTTTTCTACACAACAGGGATCCTCCTCCCTTTTATAGCCTAGTATAGCGTTTTGGCAAATAGGCCACATGAGCCTTCTTGGCCTAATAAGCGTTTCTCAATACTCCCCCTTGTACCTTTGCCGTGAGATGCATATGCCTCAAAAACTCCATAAAAACCCAGAGAAAAAATACTTAGAGAAAGAGCACATAGCATACGCTAGCTGTGTTGTATAAATTGCCTCATTAAAAACATTGTGTGAGAAACTTCCATGAAAACTCATCAAGGGAAAGGGAGTATAATTCACCCAAATTCTAAACTAATCTTCAAGATTAATATTGGGTACTTGCACTTCATATTTAAGATTTATTTAGGAGTATGTCAAGATTCTTCCCTTGAAATCTGCACTTCTCTAAGTCTCATCATCCCGATTCCTTTAACACACATTTTGAAAGTCGATGCAGAGAGTGACTTAGTGAATAAATCTACAAAGTTCTCACATGACTTAGTATGCATGATCTTAATTTTGTTCGTCTTATGCAATTCATGAGCATAAAAGAACTTAGGATTAATATGCTTCGTTAGGTTGTTTTTCACATAGCCCATCTGTATTTAAGCAACACAAGCTGCATTGTCTTCATAAATAATAGTGAGGGTTTGCTCAATGCTCAAGTCACATGACTTCTGGTTGTGATGAACCATTCTTCGAAGCCATGCACATTTACGAGAGGCTTCATACAATGCTATAATTTCTAAGTGGTTTGTCGATGTCGAGACAAGAGTCTGCTTAGTTGAATTCCATGATATTGCTGTTCCACCATAAAGGAAAACATACCCGGTTTGAGACTTGTATGTATGAGGGTCAGACAAGTACCCTGCATCGGCATAGCAAACCAGATTCAAGTATTGATTCTTTCCGTAAAACAAGCCAAGAATCTTGCTTCCTTGGAGGTAACAGAAGATGTCCTTAACCCCTTTCCAATGCCTTTTGGTGGCTTCCGCACTATATCTAGCTAACAAGCTAACAGCGAATGCAATGTTTGGTCTGGTGCTATTCGCAATATATATGAGTGCTCCAATTGCACTCAAATACAAGAACTCCGGCCCTAGGACTTCCTTCCCCTCTTCTTTAGGCCTGTACGGGCCTTGGTCTGTTTGCAATGACCTTTCGACCATCGGGATTTTAGCGGGGTATGCCTTCTGAAATCCAAATTTCTCGAGCGCCCTTTGAGTGTAGGATGATTGGTGCACTAAAATTCCCTCTTGGACATGTTCAGGCTGCAGACCTAAATAATACTTGGTTTTACCCAAGTCTTTTATTTCAAATTCAGACTTCAAGTATGAACTGGCTTCATCTACTTCTTCACCTGTCCCAATGATTTTTAACTCATCTACATAGACAGAAATTATATAGAGCCCATTCTGGGACCGCTGGATAAAGACATAGGGACAGTCTTCATTGTTTGTGTAGCCTTTCTTGCATAGAAATTCACTTAAGTGGTTATACCACATTCTTCCTAGCTGCTTGAGTCTATACAGCGATTTTTTCAACTTCACGCTGTATAGGTTTCTATTTGCTGTCTTGGTTTAGGATAGGAATACCTTCCAGTACTTTCATGTAGATATCTGAATCCAAGTTTCCATACAGATACGCTGTAACAACATCCATCAATTTTATTTTCAAGCTTAAATTGACTGCTATTGAGATTAAATATCTAAAGGTAATTCCACCCATGACCGGAGAGTAGGTTTCTTCATAATTAACTTCTGGACATGGAGTAAAACCTTGTGCAACTAGTCGTGCTTTGTACCGTACAGCTTCATTATTCTCGTTTCTTTTCCGAACAAAAACCCATTTGTGATCTACGGGGTGAATTTGGGGAGACGTGCGGCACACAGGTCCAAACATCTCTCTTTTGTTCAGAGAGATTAATTCATCGGAAATTGCCTTTCTCCATTCTTCTCAGTCCAGTCTTTTCTTGCATTTTGCCAATGATGCTGGTTTGGAATCATGATCAATGACCATGACAATTTTCTTTGCAGCATACGTATCAATATTGGATGTTGCTCTATTCAGGGTTCTCCTAGTAATACATAATTTATGGCCATTTCGTCATAGGCTGCTTCATGCACTTCTACTTGCTCTCTGCAGCTATTTTTCATCATGGGAGCAAGTTCCTTTAGTTTTTCATCACCTATATGTGCGCGCACGTTTTCATTGGCGACTTCCTTTAATGGAAGATTCAGATATGGAGTTCCTTTCTTCTTAGGTTCCTTTTCAGCGCCAGGTCTCAGCTGGCTCCCCTTCTTGTTTTTGGGCATTTTTGTGATCGGTTGTAGTAAATCCTCTTGCCCTCTTTTTCCTAGACGTCTGCGAGTACTTTGGGTTTGAGAAGCTAGAGTTCCTGCTCTTTTGTTCTGAGGCTTTTGAGCGAAATTAGGGATATTTTCTAGTTTCTTTGATATTTCAACCCTATCTGGTGCATTTTGAACTGGTACATGCGACTTAACCACGCTCTTCATATCACAAAAATAATCAGGTAGTTCATTTACTAAGTTATGCAAATCAATTATCTTTTGGACTTCTTGATTTGCTTCAATAGTGCACAGGTCATGAGCGGGATTCCAGTGGAATGTCATATGATTTCTTGGCATTTTTCATCCAAAGGTTGGTTCTCTCCCCCTAATGACGAGAAAAGGTCCTCATCAAAGATGTAATTGGCAAATTGGGCTGTATGCAAATTTCGCGACATGGGTTCCAAATACCTGATTATGGATGCACTCTCATAACCAACATATATCCCAGATTTGCAGAGAGATCCCATAGCATTCCGATGTGGAGGTGGTATAGGTACATATACTATGCATCTAAATTTTTTAAGATGGGAAATTTTTGGTATAACCCCTTGCACAAGTTGCATTGGTGATTGGATGTTATAGGCCGATGGTGTAAAATTTATGAGTGTTGCTATATGCAAGACTGCGTGTCTCTAGCATGTGTTGGGTAAGTTACAACTCTGCAAAAGCGATCGGGCAATGGATTTGATTCTTTTAATCAATGCCTCTGCTAATCCATTTTGCGTATGGACATGTGGTACTAAGTGCTCGATTGTAATTCTCATGGCTGTGCAATAATCATCAAAAGCTTTTGAAGTAAATTCGTCAGCATTGCCTATTCGAATGTACTTCACAATTCACACGATTATCAGGGAAAGTGTTCTTAATTCGAATGATCTGAGAGATCAGTTTCGCAAAAGCATAATTTCTAGTAGACAGTAGGCATGCATGCGACCACTTCGAGGATGCATCAACGAGCACCATGAAGTACCGAAAAGGCCCTGACAGGGGCTGTATTGGACCGCAAATATCCCCTGTATGCGTTCTAGGAATACGAGGATGTCGTCTTTGACTTTCATGATGAAGGGCCTAGTTATCAATTGCTCGGTGGCACATGCGGGGCATACAAAATCTTCATGATATGAAAATTTTTTAACATTAATGTTATGGCCTTTTGAGTAGTTAACTATATTCCTCATCATTCTAAGACCAGGGTGGCCTAATCTACAATGCCATCGAGAAAATAATTTAGAGCGTCTAAAACCATTTTCAGGGAAGTATACACTGCCGGTGCATGGATTTTTGTATAGTATAATCCAAATTCATATAAGGGAATTTCTCTAATACCATCTTCTCACATTCTGCTTGCTTCACAATGCATAGGTATTCTTTACCATTTTCTTTGCTGGTTTCTGCGTGAAAACAATTTGCGCGGATGTCTTTGAAGCTTAGGAGAGTTCGAGTAGATTCAGGGTACAGCAGAGCCTTTTTTATTACTAGTATAGTACCCATTGATAGTATAATTGTGGCTCTTCCAGAACCTATTATATATGAATCATTTTCTACGATTGTGATAATACTGTCAGTGTTCTTCATAATCAACCGGAAGTATTTAGTCTCTCTTAAGATGGTATTTGCTGTGCCACTATCAACAATGTATATATCCTCCATTGGGTGCCACACAAATTCTAGAGATATACAATGTAATTACAATCAGGTGTTGGCAAACATTGCTTGAAATAATATAATGCTGGAAATAAATTGCATGACCAATCATGAGAACTTAATGTTTGCTCTTTTATAGCTTACAATCCATTATTCAGAGTTTAACAACACAAATTCTAGAGAAATACAATGCAATTACAATCAGGTGGTGGCAAACATTGCTTGAAATAATATAATGCTAGAAATAAATTGCATGACCAATCATGAGAACTTAATGTTTGCTCTTTTAGAGCTTGCAATCCATTATTCAGAGTTTAACAATATCGCTACTATAATAAAAATGCAGATAGTGTGTTTCATGCACTAAACAATGTCTGCAAAATAGGCATTCACTTCTGCCTCTATGTCATCAGCAAAAGTATTTTCTTTTTCGACCATTATCTTTGCTGCTGCTGCTGCGAGGTCAAGGGAAGGAGTGGGAGGGGATGTTGCTGCTGGAGTTTCCTCATTCATGGCATCAACATTGCCTACCATGGCAAAGTGTGCCTCTGCTGGTGCCTTACCTTGCTCTTTCTCTTGGACTGGTAGGCATCGATGATGTGTTTGGGTTTATGGCAAATCTTTGACCAGTGTCCCCAAAAAACACATCTGTAGAACGTCTGGTCCTGCTGTCCATATGGTTATGCAGGTGCCTTCTCCTTGTTATTCTGCCTCTCTTGGGCGGCTGACTTTCCTTTCCCGGCCGGTTTCCTATTTCCACCCTTCTTGCCCTTCTTCTTATGATTGCACTTTCTCACCTTGTATCTGTTGGTGTTGACTTCTGTGCCAACACTTCTGCTAGGTGGCTGTGAGACGAAATTCTTGCGAAGAACCTCATCTTGTGACTCCACAACTTGCATCACCTCAATTAGTTCGCGATAGTTGCGGGCACTTTGGATAGCACTTGGGTTAAAAGTGGAAAGTGTTTTCTCAATCTTCTTATTATCTGTGATTTGCTTGCCACAAAGGGAGAGATTGGCATAAATTTTATGTAAAGCAGAATTGTACTCGGCCACGGATTTGTAGTCCGCAAACCTCAGACGTACCCAATCTTGCTGAGCTTAGAGCAAGATGGTGTACTTAAGTTTTTTGAACCGCTTCTGGAGTGCGGTCCAAAGATTCATTGCACTTCTTTCCGCCATATACTCATTCTTTAAGATGGGTGAGAGGTGGTGCCTAAGGAAGTGTAATGCTTGTTCATTCTGCTCATCAGTAGGCTTGTCATCCTTCGAGGAGCCTAGCCTGATGGCAACTCGGAGTTTCTTGCTCCTGAGTATGATCTGGACGTCAGATGCCCAAGTGAGGTAATTCTGTCCATGGGGGGACAGCTCCTCAAATTCACGGTTGATGATGCTTGCCATCTGCATGTTTACAATGTTCCTTCATTAGATTACTGCTTGTAATCCATTATAAAGTGTCTGCTAAATAAATTCTTGCATAAAGTTCTCATGATTTTCTGTATATTAATTCACAGCAATAAGAATAAAAAGAATGCAAAATTCACAAGTCATGCATACAAACATAAATAGCTGTAAAAGTAAGTTTCAAATGCAAAAACGGGATTAAAATTTGGAATCCCGCGGTCCTTTTATGCTAGGACATGTATTTTCAGTGAATTCAGCACCTTCCAAGGGCTGTTATATAATTTTCAGCATTTCAGAAAATTCATATACAACTTATAGATTTCCCGAGGGCCCATATGCAAAATTAGTTAGCTCATGTCTTCCCCCGGGGCGGCCTGCCAAGCCTTTCCTAGCCAATGGCCTATGCGCGTCATTTCTTGGTCTTGGCCTGCTCGGCCTACGGCCCATCCATTACTACTGGGCCATGAGTTGGTGGGCCGGCTAGGGTTCGCTAGCACGGGCGTCGGCGAGGGCTGCTGCGAGCTGCGACGAGGCCGGCGGCGTCGCGGGAACCAGCAATGGCGACACGCGGAATGGCGGTTTGGGGCGGTGGCACCGCCGCAGTGGCGTGGCACGGGAGGGCGTTCGGGCGGCGTGCATGCGTCTTGGCGCGCCGCACTTCGGTGGTGTGCACGCGTGTGGGGGGGCGCGAACTGGGGCCGAGGGGCATGCGAAGCAGTGTGGGTGCGATGCTTGAGGGCCAAGGAGGCACGCGGGCCCGAGGCGGTGGCGTGGTGGGCCGAGGCGACGGTCTGCGTCGGCGCAGCGCATGCGATGGCACAAGCGGCGCGAGCGACGCGTCACACGCTGCTGGGGCCCAAGGCGGGCGGCATGTGATGGCGCTGCGCGCGCGGCCAATGCCAAGCTGCTGGTGGCTTGCGCGCGTCGAGCGCGTGGAGGTGGAGGCCAGTGGCGGTGCGGCGTTGCATGCGCGTGGGCCGAGGCCGGGTGGCGGCGTGGTGCTGCATGCACGTGGCACGGTTCGTGGTGGCAGTGGGGTGTGCACGGCTTCTTACCGGCAGTGCTTTCTAGATGTACTTTGTATACAGGGGAAAAGGGGGATTTTTTATTCGAATCCACTTTACCTTTATATGTCTCTTGAGAGGAATAGCTTCGTGCTGATAACGTGTTAAGAAGTTCTTGCTACCAAGTTTAGTCTAGGGGCTCCTTAATAGATTTAAAATGGGAGACACAGAAAAGTGGAGGAAGGTATCGATACTTGTTATTCAATTCTCTTCTGTACAACAAGTGATCCTCCTTTTTATAGCCTAGTCTAGAGTTTTGGCAAATGGGCCACATGGGGCCTCCTTGGTCCAATAAGCGTTTCTCAACACATTAGACTAGTAACCTGACTTAATAAAGAAACTTCAGTTAAATATCTCCTAGCAAGAACCTGATTACATGAACATGTCTTCCAAGTTTCAGGCAAACATACATGAATTGGCTTGCAGTACACAAATACACAATCACAAATTCACATTCATCATACATCAGGTATTCACACTCAGACATGACCCTGACTTGCATTTACTTATTGCCATTTACCAGCAAAACAGCAGCACCGAGTTGCCGAAGAGATGCCTTGGGCTTGGTACCACGGCGCGTGGAAGCCACCTTGGAGGCCAGCGGTGACGGCGTGACGTGACATCGATAGAGGTTGGCCTCGTGCCCTCGTCGTCATGGAGGCCAACCGGATCTTGCTCACTAGAGGCCCAGATCCGATATCAATTTGGCAGGTTTGCCGAGGGATTGGTTGTGCCGTCGTGGGCTCAGAGACGCTGGAGAGGAGTGACTTGAGAGGAGGCGAGTAGAGGGAATTGGATCCAAAGGGTTCGCTTCATACGGTACTGCAGTGCCTTATCGAATTTTTTTATATTTTTATTATTTCAAATTAAATAAATAATATTTCGTTTAATTTAATTTTAAAAGTAGATGCACGTCGCCCTTTGGTTGAGTGGGACTAAAATCCCGTCCTTCGCCCAACCAGCGGGGCGGATAGGGCATATTCTCACGCAGTTGGGCTAGTGGGGTAAATCCCACCTGTTTGTTGGACGAGATTGAAATCCTGCCTTACCAACGGGCGGGTTTTTCGTCTCGTCCAACCAATGAGCAGGATTTGTTTGGTAAATTTTTAATACGATGTGGAGAAATTTTCATGTTGCTAAAAAAGGTAGACTATGGACTATTTTATGTTTTGATCTTTCATAGCTAGACTTGTAGTGCAGTGAAGTCCACGAGCTTTTGATGCTCTACGGTGGGTCTAGCATGCTGAGCGCAGACATAGTGTATTCCTGTCAATGGGTTGCGGTCTGTCAGAAAGGGTGAAACAATGAATTACACATCTAGCTTATGACATACTAAATGTTGGCAACCGTTTTAGACATGGCGCTACGTAGAGTTAGAGAACCATACAAATGGCACATGACTACAAATGTCACGCTTTTAGGGGATTTGACAAATACATAAGTAATACTCCCTCCGTTCCAAAATATAGGGCGTGCATGTATTTGAAAAAGTCAATGTTTGAAACTTTTGACTAATAATTAAGTTAAAAACATATATGTTTAGTGTTATGCATGTGATATAGTTAGATTCGTATTTAAAAGTACTTTGATATGATGTTAATTTTGTAGTTGATGATATATTGTGAAAGAAATTAGTTATGGTCAAAGTTCTACGTTGGAGACCACGCCAAAAACTTATATGCCTTATATTTTGGAACGGAGGGAGTACGTGTATATCAAAAAGCACGCATGACATAGGTGGTATGATAACCACTATGGTCGTTCACCATGGCTATGTGAAGGGGTTTTGGGACTGATATGAATACCAAGTGGCAGAACACTAAGCTGCCACTTTCCATTCCATATCATAGTACATGGGGTAGGCCTCTTGCATGATCGCTCTTCAGTGGAGAATTTCGGCGCTGGGTGTGGCGGGGTAGTGGCATCCACAAAGACATGTAGGGTCTTGACAAGAATGGTTCGGTTGATAGTATTGGTCTAACATCGGTTGGTTGTGCGTTTGACGTGCGGGCATGGCTTGCCTAGGAGGCCTAGGGGGCCTCGCGGTCCTTTGCGAGCCTCTTTGTTGTGCCGACCCTCCTGTGACATCCAGTCTAGCCTGCAAGTGGTTGATTCTGGCATGAAGGTATGTTATGTAGGTGTAGGCTGCTACCGGGTATGGCTCATCCATCTAGCAAGTCCAACCATATGTAACGTCTGGTATCTAGAGGTAGAAGAATGTATAAGTAAATAATACTTACGATAACATAACATACATGGGCATGTGGTAATTAGGACATCGGTAGAACTTGCGACCAGTGAACCCCTTGTGTACGTGGTCAAACCCCTAGACAATCGAGGGGTTCCCACAGTCGCATCTCGGCTAGTCAAAAACCGATTGAAAATGATGATCTCATAGCAAAAGGGGCCCATCTCTCTGTTCCGCATAATTTATGACCCACATGTCATCAGCAGGAGGACGAGCATGGTCTCCTGGGCCAAAAGACTCTTATCAACTATCAGGCACATATGGCCGTGAAGAGACCCCTCAGTTGGCCATGGAAGTGTTGTGTGGTGACCCGATAGTTCTTTACCGATCCTTTTATACATGAACAAAGAGCGAACTTTTTATTCGTTCAAGTCTAGAACGCATTGGATGCCTTGTGTGACTAAGCAGGTTGCAGTCATACTCGAATTGATGGCTCCTGTAGCAATATAGTTTAGCTTTGGATGCCCTGTATTATTGAGTAGGTTGCAGTTGTACTCAAAATGATGTGTGATGCGATTGTACAGTTGATT
This sequence comes from Olyra latifolia, assembly GCA_036346145.1. NCBI lineage: Eukaryota > Viridiplantae > Streptophyta > Magnoliopsida > Poales > Poaceae > Olyra > Olyra latifolia. The sequence goes on from CM070523.1 coordinate 33,423,496, forward strand.
CGATGTGGCTTTAGAGTTTTGTAGCGAGTGGTCATTCAGTCGCACAAAAGAGACGTAACGAGATGGACATGATAGTGCTGGGACATGGAATGACAAGTGACATGACATTGAAACAAAAATTGAATGGCAGTAATGTGGGGACATGGAACGAGAAGTATAATGTGACATAATAACAACTAGATGAGGTTCCCGAAAGGTACAAAAGTAGTAGTAAACAGCACATCTACTGATGCTCCCTCTTGAGGGTGACCCCTCGAATCAATCACTCCAATTGACACTTGCGGCGTCTGCCTCTGATCTATGTAGTAGGGAACATATAGCGATCTGGTGGGTGCACATCCCAGCAAGGTCGTCCTTCTGGAGGAGGTATCGCGACGTCTGACTGGGATGGCTATGTCGGTGGTGGGGGTGCCCCTAGTAGCTATGAGGACCCTAGCTTGTCGTGGCTAGTGAAGAAGGGGTCAACGTCGCAGTCGGCGAGGTACCGGTGTGGATCTGCGGTGATCTCCAGACTATCCTAGTCCGCACGGCCACTATCTAAAATATGTAGTTGTTAGATTGAATATAGCAGATGTATGAAATTATAAAAGAATACCTACACTTACCTCCAATGTCTGAGCGGGGAGGCGACGCAGCCTGCGTCGGCCGAGGCCTCCACGCTCCCTGGAGTAGGCTCTGCGAGAAAAGCCTAGGTCCAACCGGCGGTATCCCCCAGGCCTGCGAGGGCGTCCCAGTCTCGTTGAGCCTAGTCCTCCACGATCACCGAGCAGCCTCCTGTGAGGACGTCCTAGGCTCATCGAACCGAGCCCTCCATGCTCCCTAGGGTGCAGGCTATGAGGACGACCCATGGCCCCATGTGCTTGCATGTGTGCCGAGCGTTCATATTCGATAGTATGGTCAAATCTATGGTGTGGTCCTTACCTGGCGGCCGGTACTGAGTCCTCGTTATGGGCTGGAGGGTGTCTAGAACCTTGCATCATGAAGTCATGCGCATCACTCGCGCCGTTTTGTCATTGGTGCAGTGGAAAGTTGCACGTAGCTACACCTTGGTCATGTGGATTCTATTCTGCAAGCGCTACAGGGCCGACTGCACATCCGCATTGTACCAGCGCATAAGGTCGTGCTATAAATTTGTACGCACGTTAGGCCTAAAAAAAAAATAAATACACAAGGCTCTTTGATAAAATATGTACCGCCTGGTACGAGGCCTAAGCTCGATGGAGTGGGTACATGTCGGTGACTCTAGCCTCGTGGAGGATCTCAGTACTAGACGTGTGGCCTACACGTGTCTGGGTGGCCCTAAAGTACCACCGTAAGTACGCGGGTATGATTCCTCTGAGTATGGCCGGACCTTCATGACTCGGTCCTCCAGGGCCTGGTTTCACTGCTCAACTCAGGGCAACATCACTAGTGCCCACAGATATCCCGCATTGTGGCCTCGTCTAATCAACCTAAAAGAAAAGCAGTGCAAGCCACATGTAAACAGAAATCGAAACATATCAGAGGAAGAGCATCGTTCTTACTGCTGAGCCTGAGACGGCACAGTGTGGGCGACAGGAAGGGGAGTAGCTGCAGTAGTCCAAACTAGCGCATCACCCTATGCGGGTGATTACTCCTCGATGAAGATGTTGAAGAGTACCGGCTTCGTCGTAAGCCAGTACTCTGAGTCACGCGTGCATAGCGAGGGGAGATCGCGTGGTGCGTGAGCCTCAATCCAGTTAGTGTTGTAGGGTGTCCATAGCACGTCATTCTAATGTAGCTCGTCGAACTGTCGCACGTAATCAGGGTAGTCCTTGTGCGACTGAACGGGAGCACACATGGGCTGCAAAAAAGAACATAGTATTCGTTTAGGAAATCAGAATCAATAATATGCAAAGACAAAGGGTGGTTAACAATGCATACCCTGCGACGAAACCAAAGAAAGCCCATTGTGGGCGTGTCCTCTGGTGTATCATGGTAGAAGGCGTAGAGGCTGTGATCCATGAGAGGCTGCCTAATGACGATCCTCTCATATAACTACAGCTAGAGGAGAAGAGGGCACCCACCGAGCACGGGCTGCGCGTACATCTTGACGTAGGCGTTGCACAACCCTCTATATGTGGCCGCTAGGACCGTGGATGTCCAACTGTAGAGAGGTACCTCATACGGCGGGGCATCCGCGATCTCCCTGATATACTGGAGCATGTGCTTGTCCACCGTGTGGCCCTTCGTGCTTGAGAACATCACCCACCCGAACAATCAGAGGTGGTAAGCCTCAAGATGCCTCGAGACGGTAGGCTTGTCTGCTTGAGGGTGGATGTGCTCAGTTGTTGAAGCAAAAGAAAAGGCATGTCAACAAGTAACGAAAATACAGAGAAAGGGTTGACATTTCTTACCGTGAACTGCAGAATCCACCTCTTCGGTGGTCCATGCGTCTCTGACTGGGGAACGGCCTGTATACACCAGCCCCTAGGCGACGTACGATCCTAGCAAAGCGGCTAAGGAGCTCTGTACGCCAAGCTGGCGAGACGTCGACGGCCACCACCGGTGCACCTGCACACGACAGACCTAGCAGGAACGACACGTCCTGCAATGTCGGTGCCATCTCCTTGCAAGGGAGGTGGAAGGTTGTAACATCTCAAAATTTTGGACTTTCAAAATTTTTTTAAAAAATAGCTCTTTGAAAATTTTTCCATAAATTATCTTAAATTTTAATTTCTAATAAAAGATTTGGTTTGATTTTCTAAAAATTGACAACCATTTTTGTGGAAGTCAAGATCTCTAACTAATAAAATTCATTTTTTGTAAGAGCTACTTGAACCTTAAATGTTTTATTCGTATTTTCAATGATTTTCTTAAAGCTATTTCCCATTAATGGATTTATTTGAATTTTCAAATAAATCATATGAGTAAAACAAAACCATAAAGATTTTCAAGATTATTTTTCTTGTGTTTATATTATTATAAAATATTTTTTTAGAGTTTTTAGTAATTTCTAAAATCAATTTGTTTGTTGTTTTGTCCATTGGAAACTTTCGAATTATTCTATGTAGCCAAAAGAAATATGAAAATTTGGCAAAACTATTTTTCTTGTGTTTTCTATGTTTCAAAGTATTTTCTAGAATTTTTGTGAGTTTTAGGGATCTATTTGCTATTTAAACTAAGCTATTTTGGTTTTTTAGTATTTTCTAAAAATACTAGATTAAATTAATTCCGAAAATCTTCTAGGCCTCATCTCTCCGGCCAGCCCACTTACCCTTCCCTCTTCTCTTGGGCCACCTCCTCCTCCTTGGCCCAAGGCTGAACCAGCCTCATGCGCCCCACCTCCCAGCTTCCCCTCACCTTGGGCCAGCCAAGCCTGCAAGGCCCAGGTCACCCAGTCCCTTGCACAATCAGGGGCACGATCAGTTGATGGTGTGACCGATCCCAGCGACCGTGCCGCCTCTCTCCCCCTGTGCATCCTGATACCCTCCGTGTGCGAACCCCACAACCCTCTCTACTAACCATAGCTGCCACACAACCCGAACGGCTGCCGCCCACCCCGAAGGGTTGCCGCTGCGCCGCTAGACAGCACCGACGCCACTGCCAGCCGCTGGAGCGGGACCACCAATTCGCCGTGCATTCCTCGCTTCTCTGGTGCTCCAATGCAAAATCCGTCCGCGTCACTTTGATCTACTCATCATCAACTAGTTTTGCACCAAAGGGTTCTGCCGCAGGATCAATGAACGGTGAGAACCATCTCTCTCAAGTTTGCATGTTCCCTAGTAGATCGTTTCTTCTCCGGGCTTGACCTGTACGTGAAACCTTCGAAAACAGATTTTTATGATCTTCCTATACACCGTGCTCACCATGTTTCATACCCAGATCGGCCAGAAAGTTGCTGTCCTTGCACCCGAGCCACGGCCCAAGATTGTCATCGTGTTCCTCGTTGCCACGGCCCAAGTTGCTGGTAAGATTTTGGAAATCCTGTTCGCATCACATTGTGCTATGCATGTTCATATATCATCATGCCAAATTTTATAATTTTTCACTACCCGATCTAGTAGGTACGAATTTTGCAAGATCTCTGCCCAAGAAGCTTCCGTGGCCATGTCTATGACCTTCTGTTCATATATTGCACCAAACTAAATTTTTTCAGAGATGTACTCATCATGCTATACCTCTAAGACATACTATTTTTCTATGATCTATGGCTTCGTGTTGTGAACTAATATTTAAGCCATGCCCTCTAAGCCCCTGCTGTGCCAACCGGCCATTGTAGGTCTTTTCTGAGAATCCGGCCGCGTTATTGTGTTTGTATGGTCGTTTCCATCCCGTTTTGATACTTTGAAAGCCTTGCCACCACTACAGGAATTGCAGTGAAAACTGACCACGCCAATCTGTCGAGAACGTAGCTCTTTCTCGATGGCTACGCGCGAGCCGTCGAGTGATCTAATCTATCTCGACGGCTTCAACAGTAGCCGTCGAGATAGACACGACCAGCCGCGCAGCACCGCAACGATGCACTCACGGTGTTAATCTCTATCGACGACTATTGTCAAGCGGTCGATACAAGGAGAGCGAGAAACCAAAAAACGAATAAGCGTGTTGGCATGCACGGGCTCTCTTGACGGCTACACCAACGACCATCGATACAGCACAAGGTAGGTCAAAGCCTGTGTTGAGATCCCAGGAGAGCCCTCTAATAGGTGGGCCATGGTATCCAGGCTATCTCGATGGCCGGGAAGCGGATCGTCGAGAGCAATGGCCTACCGGGCCCATTCAAGAGCCACGCGTGGTCGATAGCAACTAATAAAAACCTTGCGCGCCCTTATATGTCGAGAAACACATAAGGGCGCACTGGTTGAGGGAGTTGAGCTCACGACTGATCACCCGCGAGGTCGCCGGTTCGAGCGACGTGAGCTCCTCCTTTTTTAAGAAAATTATCTGTCTCGACGGTTTTACCTTGGGCCGTTGAGGCAGCTCCTTGGTAGCCCAGGCTGATCTGCTGGGCCACCTCTGTCTGCCAGGTGGGCCCACTCTCTCTACTGCCTCCCCTTCATCCGTCGAGAAAGGATGTGTTTTGATAAATTTTGCCAGACTCTCGCACATGTGGCTATTTGGATTGCATTCACGAAAGTAGGCATTGCAAGATTTATAAAAGTAGTTCTTCTAGTTCACGATGAATTTCTATATTTGTTCCAACCGGTGAGCATGAAAAAGTAATTTAAATGTACTTTGTGAAGATGGAAAATTGTTAAATTGATTTGCATTAACCAAAAATGTTTGGATTGGTGAAATATTTTTTAATCAAAAAATCAAGTATCGAACATGTCACCTAGTAGAGCTTGATAATTTTACACGTTTAGTGTGGCGGTGGCGGTGGGATGGAACCGGCATAGTTGTACAAAATAATCCTCGAACACCTATGTACACTAAAGTCCGCCGGTGAGTCGATTAAGGCAATTACACATAGACCCCTAGCTCGGAACTTTAAAATTTTTTCAAATTTTGTTGAGCATGTTAAGTCACATATGGAGCAATATAATGAAAGGTTATGGTCAATATCATCGATATATTATTTTAGAAAATTGAAAACAGCCGGGGTTGACCACGGGTCAACCAAGAAGGGAGGCCATCGAGTCAAACATTTGTCTCGACCGCTGTAGGGAGAACCGATAGATGGACCTCTATCGACGGTAGTCAACGAAAGCTGTCGAGAGAGGGTCCTCTTGATCGCTAGGATGAAACTAGCCCTCGAGAGAGCTGTCTTCACGGCAATTCATGAAGCCGTCGAGAGAGACGTATCCACCCGTACACGGTGGCCTTGACCTCTTTTGACCAAGCAGGTGTCTTGACGGTCCGTTAGCGGCCATCGAGATAGGCCTCCCAGCCGCTCGCGACCTCAAGCATGTTTCTCGATGGTTCGTTTTAGGCCGTCGAGACAGCCCCATGGATGCTAGGGTTTTGGCCTGTCTAGACTGTCTCGACGTCTGCTGGCGTCACGGCCGTCGAGAGTGGGCACAAGATATGAATGCCACGGGCTCGGTACTTAGGCAAGAACGCCCAAGTCCTGAGCCACAGAAACGCCGCCAACACTACCTCAACTCCCATTGCGCCGCTCGCCGCCCCGGTCGTCGGCCGTCGCTGCCTTCCACTGTGTCCTGCGCCTTCACCGCCACCTCGCTTGCGCTCCCCAGCCCCTCGCCCCGCCGCTGCTGCCTCTCACGCTGTTGCCGCCTCCCATCGCCGCGCCGCTCACCGTCACCGGAGGAGAGGAGGAAGAGGAGAGGAGGAGGAGGCGGAGGAGGACTCGAGGCCACCAGGAGAAGAAAGGAGGAGGAGGAGACATGGCCACTGACGGGAGAAGAAAAGAGGAGCCATCGGGAGAAGAAGAAGGAGGAGGAGGAGGAGTGGAGGAGGGCCTTGCTGCCGGCACCCACCATCGCTGTTGTCGCCATTGCCGCCGAGGTAAATTTGGCGCCTCTTTTTGTTTCAATTTTCGGAGATTAGTCTCGATGGCCACTCATGTGGTTGAGACTAATATCCTTAGTTAAGTGCATGCCCAATTAGCAATTAGCTAAAAATTGCGTAAATATTGTAAATTTGATAGAAATTGTGGCAAACTGTTATAATTCGATAGAAAATGTTAGAAATTGCGACAAATTGGTACTAATTGTTATAAATTGATACAAATTGATATAAAATGCTATAAATTGGTACAAATCGATAGAATTTGATAGAATTTGCTAGAATTTGATAGAAATTTTTAGAATTTGCAATAATTTGTAAGAATTTCATAGAATTTGCTAGAATTTCATAGAATTTGCAAGAATTTGATAGAATTTGTAAGAATTTCATAGAATTTTCTAGAATTTGATAGAATTTCATAAAATTTGATTAAAGTTCATACATAAACACTTAAATTATTTATATATCTGCTTGATTTATTTAAATGTTACTAGCTTTCCATTTATATATGTCCTTGATTTTTTTAATTGTGTTACTAACTTTTTATTTATGTGCAGGATGCCTCGATCTCGACAACAATTTGTCGGGACCCCCATGACGGACGAGGAGTTGGATGACTTGATGGAGGAGTACGAGGATCGCAGGGTTTCGGCCAGGGTAGCACCCAGGCACAGGAGTCTGGCCCGGGGTCTGGCCAGGGGACTGGGCAGGAGCTGGTGCCCACTGAGGGGTCCGAGGCCGACCAGGCTAGTGGTTCACAAGCAGCTAGGAAGAAGAGGGGGCCAGAACAAGGTCCCTAGTGCACCGACAGACTCTACCTTGAGGATCCCCATTGTGATCGATGGGGATAGGTATGTTTAAAAGCCTTACTTCAATATCATATTTTCATATGTAAAATTGTTAACACTCTTTCAATCTTTGTAGCAATATATCGATGGTGGATGCTTCGCTGAAGAAGCAGCTAGGCTACACGCTGGGGGGTTTGTTCCGTAAGTTTTACCCTGGCATGGTGACTGTGGGCGACGTCACCAGGCCAACGTATAGCTGGGAGGACTATAAGCTTGCCCCCATGGGACCTCGACCGCCTATTTCCTGAGTGATTTCTGGGTAAGCCTATCTAATCGACTTAACCTTTTGATTTGTCATCATGTTGCTAATGTACTTCGTTTGCGAAATTTCAGCTTACATATTGTCCCCATACAGGGTTGACTGAGGTGGACTTCGAGCCTGTCCTGGACAAAAAAGGGAAGCAAAAGGTCCAGGACTTGATGTACGGCGCTTGTGTCGCGGCGGTGGAGGAGTTCTACAGGTAAGCAACTATCACTATAAATCTTGCAAATTGGTATTTACTTTTTGTATAGCTGTGAATTGCCTGTACATTTCAGGAGAGAGCGTCAGGAGCGGATCAGCACCTCCGAGGCCTGTAGGACGTACTTGCAGACCAATGAGTGCGTCTGGGTGCCGCCTGAGTGGGCCATGCACCACCAGGTGGCATAGAGGGCTCTAGGCGAGAGGTGGGCAAGAAGGAAGTTCCTGGATAAGTCTACTAAGGCCAAGCAGGGAAGTGGTCCTTTCCATAGCTCAAGAAAAAGATGGTAAACTCTATTTTCTAATTTACTTTATTTTTTTAGGTTAACTTGTCTTTCCCCTCTTGTAAGCGCTAAGTACCGGGATGGTGCCCGTCGTGTTGGACATTTGGAAGAAGGCCCACACACCGAGGCCTAAGCAGCCTGGCACCCAACCCTTGATGGACCTCCACGCGCAAGAGAAGATGGTTAGTGTCAATGAAAACTTCCATTACGAGTAGATTTGTAGTTTTTCTTAGTTTAACTCGAAACAACGCAGGATTGCTACCGAAAAGCATACACTTAGGAGCACAGTGCGGACAGCTTCCGAGAGGACGCGCCCCTTGACCCAGTGGTGATCCACAAGCACCTAGGGGGCAAGGCGCACGGGAGGCTGGCGATAGGAGGAGACCACCTCAAGTTACTATCTAACGTGTCATTTGTTTGAAACCATTGATTTCAGAAACTGACCATACTCCTTAATCTTAATGGTAGGTTGCAGGATTACCTGCCCGAGGTCCGGGCCTCTCAGAGCGCCACCGAGAGCTAGCGCGAGTTTGAGGCCCGGGTCCGCAGGAAGAATGAGGACATGTTGAGGGAGTAGCAGCAGATGATTGAGGCGTTGCAGGTGAGCCTGAGGACAGAGCAGAAGGAGCGGCGATAGCGTGAGGAGCAGAGGCGGGCGCAAGAAGAGATGATCTCGAGGATCCTCGTGTTGGAGACGGCATTGAGACATGCTGGGGTAAGTGACTACGACCACCTCATTTCATTTCTTTCGACCGTACAAGTCTTTACCTAATGTGTCACGAATGTGTAGGCCTTGTCGAGCCATCCACCGCCTGGTGCTGCTTCGGGATCGGTCGCTCCAGCTCCGGATCGGTGCGACGACTCTGGCACGCCGATAGACTACACACGCTTCTTATGGGACGACCCGCCACCCTCTTGACTTGTGGATAGACTTGTTTTGCTTCATATGTGATTATGCATGCATACCTGTGATGGATGGACATGGTTTGGTTATATTTTGTGTTATATTGCTTTTTTTTGCTTGAAAATGTGATTATGGATGAGTATGTGTGCAATGTGGGGGAATTATGAAATGCTCGGGCTGTTTTATAGCTAAGAGAATATGGCTACCATTGTGCATTGTGCATCTCCTAGCATTGTTTTATAGTTATGCTCCATGATTTTACATCTCCTTGCATTGTGCATCTATGAGCATCTGCACATCTGGGCATCTATGAGCAGCAGACAAACTAGCATTCAAGTTACATCTTCCCAAAGCTTATCAATGTTGAAATAAGGAGCCAATCAGCATATGGACCAATTTCACCATTGCAAATAGCTAAATACAAGGTCTGTTCATTCACAAATTGCAGTGCACAATTCACCATTCACCAATATTATAACAACAATATGGCCAATCATATAAGTAGTGTACATTCACCATTCACCCGAAAAAACAAACTCAATTTCTCATACAATTCGCCATTCACCCAGATACAAAGTAGTGTATAGCCAAGAAGCAACGAAACCCAGATACAATTCACTATTCACCCATGGCCAACCTCCCCTAATTCTGGAATGCATTTGCATTTGCAGAGCTCTGTCCTCCACTAATATGAAAACAAATCCACTAATCTAAAAATCATCCACTAATATGAAAATCATCCACTGAAAATCATTCTATATAATCTGATGTTGCCACCTTGGAGAGCCACCTTGGGCAGAGCCACGCCGCCGCCGTCTTGGGGACCCGCCGAGCCTCCACAGAGGCCAGAGACGCGTACCTGCAGCACACAGCACCGAGCCTCCCGGTCGCGGGTGTCGTCTCGCCAGACTCCATGGCGGAGGAGGCCGTGATCTCGCGGCCGGCATCGGGGACGCAGCAGCAGCCGCCGTCATGCCGCACCCTAACGGGCATTGGGCCGCGCAGATCTACGAACACCATACTGTGCGCATGTGGCTTCGGCGCCGGGCGCAGGGGGCTTAGGGACGAGAGCTCGGCTGCGGAGGCGGCGGCTCTGGGTAGGGGGTTCGGCGCCGAGGACGAGGGCTCGTGGGGGCGGAAGCATTGGTGGGAGCAAGGACTGGCCACGAGGGCATCTCAACGCTGCTGCATCTGGAACCGTTGATTTTTGGTGGATGGCTCGATCAACACAACTACAGAGAACGTCAGACAATTCTAACGTCAGGGGATACGCGTCCGGTTCGCTGAGGAGTTGCAGCCGGGCTGCTAATAAGTGACGACACTAGAACAAGCAGCAACAGCAGTGCGGCTTGAGCAGCTGATTGAGGAGCGGCAGCACTAGGACAGCAGCTAGGCTTTTCTATGGATGCAACTTCCCTAAAGGTACAAGAAGAAGCCCCTCTTTTATTTCCTTTTTTGTGGTTAAAATTTTATAATGAAATTTCAATGGAGCTGCTAATTTTTGTTTGATCTAGGATATACTAGCTATTCATTTTAAATTGGTGAGTCGACATGAATAGCATGACTGAGCAGTGGATAAATAAGCCTAGGTAAAAGTTTAACATTTTTTGATGCATTAGGTATAAATTTAACATTGACCACATGAAATAGTAACCAAGCTAACCAACAATGATTGATTAAGTTAATGCTGAAAATGTGGGCACTCCAAGCAGTATATGGAGGGTGTAAAAAGCTTCATAGAATTTGCTTTTACAAATTCATCAAAAGGAAATCAAATTTGATGCCCTTGCAAGAAGTGTGTGAACAACAATTGGTATGAAATAACAGATGTTCATGACCATTTGATATGTGAAGGATTTTTAGAAGGATATACAACATGGATTTTTCATGGAGAGAAAGCATCATTCAGTCAACAACATAGGGAACCTACATTACAACCTGAACCTTATATAGAACAAGAGCAAGATATAGATGATGAGATAACAGAAATGCTTCATGATATAGGATATGGATACCAAGATGACACTAACATGGATGGTGGTGATTGTGATATAGGGGGTATGAGTGAAGATATCGAGTCTTTCTATAACTTAGCAAAGGACGCTAGTGAACCATTATATCATGGGTGTAAATTCACAAAACTTCAGTTTATAGTGAGACTTCTTCACACAAAATTCTTTGGTAGCTGGACCAATAGTAGTTTTGATACTCTTTTAAAATTGCTTAATGAGGCATTTCCAAAGGATACTTCACTACCAAAGAACTTCTATGAAGCAAAGAGGACGTTGAGGTGTCTTGGATTAGGTTACGAGAATATTCATGCATGCAAGAATGATTGTGCGCTTTTCGGGAAGGAGAATGCTAATAGAGATTCTTGCCCAAAATGTAATACTTCTAGATGGAGGTTAGTAAGGAAGAGTCCGAACGGAAAGCGAGTGCATAAGGTTCCCCATAAAATTCTTCGACATTTTCCATTGAAGAAAAGGCTCCAAAGAATGTATATGTCTCCAATATCGGTTAGTGATATGAGGTACCATGCTGAAGGGCGCCAAGGGATGGGTTAATGCGTCATCCTACAGATTCAATAGTTTGGAAGGATTTTGATAATAAGTATCTAGAGTTCAGTTTGGATTGTCACAATATATGACTTGCTTTAGATACAGATGGTATGAATCCTTTTAGAAATTTAAGTTCATCACATAGCACATGGCTTTTTATTTTGATTCCTTACAACTTACCACCATGGATGTGTATGAAACAAACAATTTTATAATGTCATTGCTTATTCCTGGTCCTAGATGTGTTGGAAAGGACATGGATGTTTACTTTTAGCCTTTGATTGATGATTTGCTAGTTGGTTGGCATGAAGGTTTTAGAATTTATGATGCTGTAACTGGTGAATGGTTTCAATTGTGTGCTGCTTTGTTGTGGGCAGTTGTAGACTATCCAAGGCTTGGATATGTGCATGGATAAGTTACTTCTAGAGAGGTGGGGTGTGTTTGTTGCTACTTGAAAACATGTTCTCTTTACCTAAGAAAAGGTAGAAAACATTGCTTCATAGGGCATCATTGTTTCTTGCTTGCTGACCATGAATATAGAAGCGACACTACCTCTTTTGATGGTACTATGGAGTTTAGAGAGGCACCAATTCATCTATGAGGAGATGATGTTCTCAAACAAACAAAAGATATTGTAAATGACTTTGATAAAGATCCAATAGGGAAAAAAAACCACTAATAAAACGTAAACATAAGGAAGGTAAACCAAAAGTTATTTGGAACAAACAACCCATCTGGTTCCGACTGCCATATTGGAAAGATGTTATACTGCGACAAATTCTTGATGTAATGCATATTGACAGAAATGTGTGTGACAATATAATAAATACATTGCTTGATATTGATACAAAATCTAAGGACAACTTAAACTCTAGTTTGGATTTGCAAGAACTTGGTCTTAAGAAGGGACTGCACCCTGTTTCAGTGGATGACAAGTTTTATTTGCCTCCTGCATGTTATTCAATGAGCTCTAAGGAGAAGAAATTGTTTTGTGAAATGTTGAAAGGTGTTAAATTTCCTGATGGATATGCAGCGGATATTTGTAGTTGTGTAAACATTGAAGAGAAGAAATTAATTGGCCTTAAATCGCATGATTGCCATGTCCTTTTAGAACACTTGCTCCCATTGGCTGTTAGTAGGATTCTAGCTGAAAATGCAAGCGCACCACTGATTCGCTTCAGCAATTTTTTAAGAAAATGTTTTCTCTTTTAATTTGAGTGAGTGATATGGAGTACTTAGAATCTAAAATTACGGAGACATTGTGCCTTCTAGGAAAAAAATTTTCTCCATCTTTTTTTGATGTCATGGTGCACCTCATGGTCCATCTCCCATTTGAGGCAAGGATTGCCGGTCCTGTCCAATACCGCAACATGTATCCTATAGAAAGGTACAATATGATCTTTATAGCCATGCTTGCTTTGTAATTTTTTTTACTATACTTTTGTCTAATTAAGCAATATAAAACACTATGTAGATTTTGGTTAAGGTTGAAAGGATATGTTCGAACAAAAGGTCATCCAGAAGGGTCAATTGCTGAAAATTATGTGTTTGATGAGAGTATGACATTTTGTTCACGCTACTTGCATGGTTACGACACTAGATTCAACAAGCAGAGTAGAAATGATGATGAAAATGGGAGTGATCTACCAAATGGCTTCTCCAACTTAAACAATACTAGCCATGGATTGGTTGGAAAATGCACGGTTATGTTTGACCACAAAACCTGGATTCAAACTCATAGATATGTCTTGTGTAATTACGAGCACATTAATCCATACTTGGTGTATGTTCTTAAACTAATTTTCACAAGTTATTATTATTAGTTTGATCACACATATAGCTATTGTCTTACTTAGAATATATATGCAGACAACATTTGGAGTATCTTTCTTCCATTGGCCATCAATGGCAGCATGAGGTAGAGCTTATACATCACAGAACATTTTATGAGTGGTTTAGGTTACATGTAAGTAATACATGATATTTGGTTTGTAATTTTTTTGGTAAATTAGCAATCAACTTTATGAATAATTAAAATATGATTATTAATAGGTGAATGATTTGTTAGCAAGGAGTGAAGACGTGCCAGAGGAGATTCGTATATTGGCTAGTGAGCCTTTTATGGTTGCAACAAAGTACAATAGCTATTCAATAAATGGGTATAATTTCCATACAAAACATTATGATGATGGCAAATCCATTCAAAATAGCAGAGTGGTCCTTGTAGCAAAAACTAGTAGTTTTTCTAGTTCCAAAGATCAAAACCCGCAAATAGAAGATGTAACATATTATGGTGTAATAACTGAGATACTTGAGCTAGATTATCATAGAAAGGGTACTATTGTTTTATTTAAATGTGACTAGGTTGATGTTCGTCAAAGAGACAAGTGGGCAAAAACCGATAAATTTGAAATCACCATAGTGAACTTTAACCATTTATATAATACTAGGGAGAATCTATCCGACGAACCATACATTTTAACATCACAAGCAACTCAAGTCTATTATGTATAAGATCCTAGTGATAAAGAATGGCATGCTGTGATTCAATCAAGTCCTAGAGACATATATGACATGTCTACAAATGAAGAACTTGCAAGTGCAGTGAAAATCAATGAAATACCTAGCTTGAATGTTGATGTGGATAGACAATTAAGTGTTCATGAAGTTATAAATACGTGTGAAAGGCAAGATATTGATGGTGTGATTGTTAGGCAATCAAATGCTAAGAAGTAAGGCCTTGTCATATATATGTTCTTTTGTTTTTACAATGGATTAAGTTATATGTGTGTTCTTTTATGTAGATGAAAGGATGGGACACTACAAAGGAAGAAATGAAGATTCTTTTCATAACGAGTATGAGGAGGAAAGGCGAGCAAGAATTGCAAGGAACAAAGAGCAAATGAAGGCAACGGGTCTAAAACTACCTACAAATATTATGGATGCTATATCAACAAGAACAAAAAAAGGTTTAAATTTATTGCAATCTATAAGTGTTTTATTGAAGCCATTGTATTAATATGTATTTGCTTCATTGCAGGCTGCACAAGCTACTAGTGAGAGGCCAAGGTTAACCCCTAGTGCTCATCAAGAGCCTCCACAATTAAGAAAACGTCCTCTCACTAGTAATGGAAGAATTAATGGTGATGCTTGTGAAGGGCCATCTAACCAACGAAGATGCACTCGCAGCAACAATGAAGAGAGGGAAGATGTGCATGAAGATCCCAATTATGATATATTTAATGAAGATCTACAAAGCCATGATGATGGAGATGAAACATTAAATATAGGTAAAGTAACATAAACAAATGTAGTCTTTGTACTATCATACAATTTATATACTTGCTTCACTATATTGTAGCATTGGTTATAGAACCAAAAAGAAATGAAAGGGACGGGGTCACACCGTGAAACATGATATTTGGATGAGGAGGGAGAATGAACCAAAACTTCATGCTGAATACAATGAGAAGAACCAGCCATTGGAGAGCAAGTTGCACCCTGAGCCAATTTCATATCCACAATTGTGAGGTCAGGAATACCTTTGTCGTCTACCAACTGGTTTGAAGTTGATGAACAAAAGAAGATTGATGTTTGGGACATAGTACAGGTCATTTTCCTTTTTTATAAAATTCTTGTTAGCACTTTGCAAATTATTTTTTGATTTGAATGACAATGTTCAAGATTGGTCAATGAAACAAGCTACGATGAGGTGGAGAAACTTCAAATGTGAGATAAAGAAAGTCTACTTCATTCCAAACAAAGACTTAAGTGATGAGCAACTTTTTGAAATGGAGATTGACGAGCGAGTACCCAAATCTGATTGGATTTGGCTTGTGCACCATTGGAGAACAGCTCTCAGCAAGGTATAATTGTAGCTTGATTTATTTAATTATTCACTCCGTCTCTTAGGCCTAAACTTAATTCTATTAATGCCTTAGGCTCTTAGTGAATCTGGAAAATCAAATAGCTCAAAAATAACTATGACCCATACCACCAGAAACAAGATCCTTGCTCGAGTTGCAAATGAATGGGTATTTACTGCATCCAAACTCAATAGAACTTGAATTTTTTAACTCTTATCTAAGCTTAAAACATAGCTTCTACGTGTAGCTAAAAGAGCATGGTTATATGCCAGCTAGGCATGAAGTTTTTATCAAAGCACATACTCGCAAAGATGGAAGTGCAACTGAACAAGCTGAAGCTATGATTGTAATAATAACTTGGAAAAATTGTTAGTTGGCATTTTTAGTTTCATGCTATTTATTAAAGTTATGTCATGTCTCTTTCTCAGAATAAAATCTCTGAAACTTGTGCCAACAAACCAGAATTAGCCACAAAAACCATTGAAGAAGGTGATTGTTTAGCAAACTATTTGGGAAGGAAAAACGATCACGTGTACGTGCTATTGGTACGGGACCAACTCCTCAAGACTTAAAGATTGCTGGGTGCGCAAGTGTTCATCCACAAAACTTCAACTAGCTATGTGTGCAAAGATTAGTGCTCAAAATGAGAACACAATTTTGAGAGAGAGGTTGGATGACCATGAAGAGTAATTATCAAAAGTACTACAAGAAATGGAGAAACTGAAGAAGTCTGTTAATTTAGCATGAACTACACAAATTGATGTTGAAGAGAACGATGTTGAACAGAACACCAACAATCGTGCTTCAAACTCTCCAATACAGGTCATTTTCCTACCCACCTAATACTGTATAGTTAGCTAATAATTAATTATCCAATGTGTATGTCTTGTTTTAGGATATGAGATACAAAAGCGATGATAGCGGTGTTAGATCAATTGCTAATGAAAATGGCACTCCACGTAGTGAGGTATGCTCTTATTGTCATTTGGATGTGCACCATAACTATTGCAGAATCTTATCTTTTTCTTTATGTATAGATCATCCGAAAGAAGGTTGTTGCATGACATGATACAACAAACACTAACCATGGGGTATTCACTACTTATATATTATTTTTTCCATAAAAATGCATCGTTGTACATAGCAACTATGTAATTCAAATTTACTTTTAGGCTGGCAAGGAGGTTATTTTGTTCTCAGTTGAAGGGCAATATGTTTCGGTAGCTAAGGCTACAGTCTAGCTAAGGCACAGTCCAAGAACATCTCAAAGTGCTATTGTTGGAGGTACTGCTCTTAGGCCTGAATATTGTGAGGTTGCTATGTACTATGTCATGAAAAAGAATGCAATGTTGCCTCGACCATATAGTAATATCGCAACAATGGGTGGTGCTCAAGGCCGTTGCATCGCATGGCCATATGAAAGGGTAATTAGTATTGTATAGTGTTTTCAATCCTATTAGTCATGGATAAAATATAACAAAAAGATCTATGTATTTGTAGGTGGAAGATGATGTTGGACCTAACGGTGCTGGTGGTTCAACTCGTGGAGAGAAAAATCAAAGTCGTGGAATAGAACAATGCATTGCTTCTCTTTAACTTTGGTAAGACTCAGTACTATCACTAGAGTTCTTTTTAGTGTTGCATTATTTATTTCTTTTAATTTTTGTAACTTTGTGACATGATGAATTTATGCCTACCTATTGACTTGTGATATTATACTAAAGCTACTGTGACTTGTGCCATCAAAATTGAGAAATATTGCATCTTTTATACACAGGTGAAAGGGGCAAAGGAAAACATTAAAGTAGAAGTGAAGAACTTCAAGATTTGTTTTTGCTGAAGTTCAAGATGGATGCTTCTATTAGGATGGTTTATGTTTTTTTGAACTGCAAGACTAATTGCTTATGTGAAGGTGGATGTTGACTAGATTCTTAATAGATTATACTTTTGATGTAAACATATGAAGGATATGAATGTGTTCTTGTCTGTGGCCAAAGAGTAGAATTTGCACTATGTTTTGGTCGTATATATATGTATGACAGAAGAAACTAATTCAATTGCTTGAGTTATGGAAGCAAGTGCAATTTGGATTCCAATAATCTTATTATTTACATTTTGTCATTCTATCATGCCATCATCATATTAATTGTTGATCCCATGAAAAATTGAGCACCAAAAATTATCCTCCTAGCATGTTCAAATATTATTGCAAGCGGTATATATGCATTCAGATTTTACAACTATGTGGTATGGCTAATTATATGCAGTAATACCGCTTGCCATTATCTTTGAATGTAGACATAGCGCTTTAAAAGATTTGAACATTGCAAGCGGCTCAAGTGCTCACAATCTATTTTTCAAAGCGGTCAATAACACATAAAAAGTAAATACCGCTGGAAATACTTTTAGAAGCGCCGGAACGAAAAGCGGTAGCTATTAAAATTCCAAGCGGTATGACCACATGTAATACCCACTATTGCAAGCAGTTCTACCGCTTCCAAGGCCATGTATTCCTATAGTGATATTCTCTTGTTTATTCTTTGTCCTGTCATTTGTCGATCCATCTCATTTATCAAACTCCTATTGTCTATAATTTTCTTATTTAGATTAATTTTATTCATCCCAAATTATTATAAAACTATGAATTACTTTTCAGTAAGTTTTGTTTGACTTTGCAGATTGTTTTGTCGTTGTTTGGATGTTACTTGGTTCTTCATCATTTATTCACGTAACGGATCATCGTACTAAGTACCGTCGACGAAGGATATGTGTCTTATGACAAGAATCAGACCAAGTATCTGAGATATCTTTGTGAGCCTGCCACACATAGTTCTTGATCATGTTGATCCTATTTGTAAATAAAATAAATTTGATTTATAAAATTCCATTGCTATGTTTAATTTAATTTATTGGGAATTTAGTTATTCCAATTTGAGTTACATCCATCCTTTGAAATATTGTATTATCAATTATCCTTTGTAACCTAGATGTGTCATCATTTTATTTGGTTAGTGATGATACTATGTGGGATGGTAGCCGTATTTAGTTTGTTTAGTCATGCATGTTACTTAGGATTGGTTTAATTAATATTGACTAAAGAGAGAGATTGAACTCAGAGTAAAGGCATGTGTTGTTTTTACGTGAGGGAGACATGTGTTGCTCCATATTGGTTTAGCATGTGTTACTCTTATGTGATTGTTGGCATATGTTGCAAATTGATAATAACCTGGATGGGTGTTTTGACTAAGGCAAGTGATACTGTGTGGAAGTCTGTGTGGCTAGGCTATGAGGCAAATTTAGAAGAAAGTCTTGCCTTTGTTACTCTAAGGACTTAATCTTGTAAGAGCATGCCAAGCAAAATGCAGTATAAACCATGAGTTTGACTTCGGTTAAGTCTAGCAGTGAAGTTACTAAGTGTGATCTTGTGGTATCTCATGGCAAGCTAGGTAAGAACCGCTTATGAGGGTTCTTTGGAGGAGATGTGCTGCTTATGAGGGATAGCTTATGAGGGATATCATCCAATCGATGTTACTGTACTAACTGTGTGTAACCCAATGGTCAAGATGTTTGGCTCTGGGTGGTGCAGTACTCATCGAGAGGACCATTTGCTTAAATTTAGTTTTGTGACTGTTGGGTTACGAATGTCTTCTTCCTAGCCAGAGGTTGAGATATGACTAACTTATGGGTAAAGATGTGTAACCTTTGTAGAATGTTAAAAACTATTCAAATAGCCGTGTTCTCGGTCATGAACAAATTCTTGGTTGTATTGAGTAAGATATAGTGTTTTCAAAATGCAATGGAGGTTTATCACTGTGGTTACTGCTGGGTGCAGATTATCGAGCTTTGTGCTAGATTAGGCTGTGTGTCATTGCTTATGGATCAAATGCTATTTATAAAATGATTTACTTAATTGCTTTTGAATCTATTATATTATTAAATCTTTGTTAAATGCTGTTTATGCAAAATAACCATGTAGCTTATTATTTGTACTAAGCTTGCATATAAATGATAGAATTGCATTACTCCACTATATGGGATTTACCGAGTATTTATCTATATTCATACTTGCAAACTTTGTTTGTGGGCTGCCTATTCCTCTCGGCAGTATGAAGACTTTGCGGAGAAAAAGGCTAACATCAACGAGAAGTTTTACGATGAAGGCGGGTACTAGGTTGCGCTACCCCGGTCGATTGCCTGTAGGCATATGGATTGGCTACGCTGAAGATATTTCTTTTTTCGCTGCAGTTTATTGAAGAGTTTAGCCTCTAAGGCATTTAAATGTAAGTTTTGATCATAAGATCACTATTCTGATATTCAATAATAATTATTTCTTTCATAGTTATTTGTGATATGGAATTGATATTCACTGATGAAGTCACTTGTGCTCACTAGAATTTATTCTGGACTAGTGATGCATAAGGGGCAACAGATTTCTCAATTTGGGGTCTCGACAAAGGTGTGCGTCTCGGGCCTCCACCAGTCGACGAGGACTGCAAGCATGGACTTGTTGTACCTAAAACGCCTCTGTTTGTCACGCCTAGGAGGGTCCCTAAGCAACCCACGATCAGTCACCTCAATCATCTGGCAAAGTGGGAGTAGGCCGGACTGTCGCACCCTACAATCCAATCCAAATTAGTAAGTTTTAAGCTGAAAGGCACATATTACACAATGTTATTTGACTCAATATCTGTCAACCCAATGGGGGTCGAGGGTGAGCATCTCGTTCGGTCCTCGTGCAAAACACCCCTAACTCCACGTTATCCACGACACTTAGGTATGAGCGGTGCCGTGGGTCGAGGAAGGAGTCTAGAAGCTCATGCTACTGCTACTGGTCACGGCCGTCGTTTGCCATAATGGTTTTAACCTGCAAATCGAAACTATTGGTCATATGTACACATGCACAGGTACATACAAATAAATTATGAGAAATACATTTTGTATAGTACTGATACAAAGCTGATAGTATAACATCAGAAAGGACGTGGAGTAGACATGTTATATTTTGTACAATACATAAAACATGATACAACAGTAAGGATACGACACTAAGGATATCACATCACTACACTAGCACATTGCATACTACAGACTGTCATATCATATAGCCACAATACAGTACAACATAAACCCTGATACAACACTCAGGACATGGAGTACACATATTATGTAATTAATACGACACGACTATAAGAATGTTCAACAACCATCAAGACGTTGCCTATCTGCCCCTGAACCAGAAGGCCCCGCATCCAAATTGTAGTACCTAGATCCAGTAGGCTTGTCGCAATTCTTGTACGTGTGCCCAGACTCGTTGCACCTGCTACATTTCTTCAGGAGCCAACCTACCTCGGACTGATCCATGTCATTTTGAATCCAACGGTGCTGTTGGCAACCTAGATTGCACTTCAGTATTTCCCTGTTAGGGACATGACGACTGTTTGCACTAGATGGTTCGGTAAACGTCCTGAATATGACGTAGCCATATATCTCTCCATGCCATGTGTTCAAGATCGGTTGCTTTAAGAAGTATTCCGATATGTACGGGATGGTGGAATGATTTGTCATCGATGTAACAGCAAGTACATAAGAGCAGGACTTGTGCAGAAGCCTGGGCTTGCAGCAAGAGCGGATGCATGTGTCGTCACGGAGAATGCACTCCTGCCTTGATCTCTCCCGTCTCCTTATTTGATACCTCAACTCATCAGCTCCCATCGGTGATGCTACGTGTTTCTCTGTCTTCCTCATCTTTTCTTCCATGTACTTTGTTATCATAGTAGAGTAGATCAAACGACTGTTGGCCATAGCATTAGACGCCGCACGAAACCAATCCATGAAATACTTGCATGTACCATGAAGAACCCCCTCCACAATTACAACCAGAGACAGTGCTCTCATCCCTCGCATAACCCAGTTGTATACCTCTGCTAAGTTTGTGATCATTATTCCATATCTAGCCCCTTTGGTGTCGTACAGCAAAGCCCACTTCTTTTTCGGGTCATCCTTAATCCAGTCCGAAAAGCACCTTATGGCCGGAGTACCTCTACCCCTCGGTTGCCGAGTGCCGGCTGCCTCTGTGGTCTACTTCTTGGTCAGCTCATCAAGGGTCTTCCACAATTTATTGAACTTTCTTTGTTGATTCTACTTACATAGCCTCTTAAAAAGATTCATTAGATTTTTTCTTGAAGTGTCTGAAAAAATTAGCACCCATTAGACTCATACACCACCTGCTTTGTATGTCCTCCCACTATGCATTCTCACAGTTGTCCGAACCATTTTTAATATCTTCAATTGTCCGCAATAAATCTGCATGCTTATCATGTATAACACATACATTTGGCCTCTCTGAAACAACTGCATGCTTCAAAAGCTCTAGAAACCAATACTATCTATCAGTATTCTCACCCTCCACAAAAGCAAATGCCACCGGCAGAATCTGGTTGTTGCCATCCATGACAATTACTGTCAATATCTGCCCATTGTACTTCCCAGTGAGAAATGTACCATCTACGCATAGCACAGGACGACAATGCCTAAAAGCATTTTTGTATGCTCCCAAAGCAAAGAATGCCCACTACAGAACCCACTTGCTAATGTCTGGGCCGGACGTGGGGTACTCCCTAATATCGTAGTACATTTCTGCATTCCTTCTCTATATGGTCTCTAACAGGATAGGGAGATTCGCGTACGATGCTTCATAAGTCCCGAACCGCATCTCCAAAGCCTTTTGCTTTGTCCTTCAAGCTGTCGAATACTTAATCTTGTACTGAAATTGTTTCTCTATGGCTCAAATTATGGGACGAGGCACATAATTGATATTATTCACTATTTGTGAATACATGACCACCACTATTGTTGTAGGCCAGAGATAGGTACCCCCTCGGACTTGGGAGCGAAGGAAGGATTCGCCCGCGTGCCTCCGCCTCTCTCTCTCTGCCAGGAGACCGGCGAGGCTAAAGAAGGAGTGCGGAGGAGGAACATGAGCGAGCCGTGCAAGGCTCGCTGTCAAGACAGCGCGAAGGTGCGGTGCAGCGGTAGAGACGATCGCGACGGGCGGTAAATGTCTGGCGAGCGCGGAGCCTGCTAGGCTAGGTGGAGCAATGAAAGAGAACGAGGAGCAGGCCCAAGCTAGGAAGCTCGCGCGGGGCCGACATCCCCGCCCGCAGCAGGACGGAGCGGGCAGGACGCGCCGACAAGCCTGACGCCTTGTCAGGGTACCCGAGTGGATGTCAGGAGGGCGCAGTCTGGTCTGTAACCGTTGTCTGGGCGTAATCCCCCGTTTGACCTATAGTGGAAGCCCCTTTAGGAGGGCAAGGCCGTAAAGAGTATGGCTAACATGCTGCGGAATGACCCCGGTGCCCCTTGCGTAAGGGCAGGTGGGGTCCAAAACATGTAAAGTAGCGAGGAAATGACCCGCGGGTCCTTGGTCGGGGTATGGAAGAAAAGGGACCGCCATTGCATGGCGCTGTACACTCCCGCTCCTATATAAGGGGAGGGGGACGCAGATAATAGACAGATTCTTCGAGCCCAAGTGTAGTGTTCCTTCCATCCACGAGCGTTACCAGAGAGAGCACGAGAGTCTCATCGAAGTCAGTCTTGGGTCTTGCTGATCGCGATCGGGGCAAAATTTTTTCGTTAGTGGGTGACACCCACAACAACTATAAAAGTTGAATTCAGGCTCCTATGCCTTTGCTGCGCTTGTGCCAACTGACAGTTGTGCTCTTTAATGATCGAACATATCCAGTAATCCATCCACATTCCTCTGAAGGCATAAACCCGTCAAGGGCAACCGAGCACCACGCACTTCATATCGTACACACTTTTACTAGACTTGTCAACCCTGAATTCTCTCCTAAGAGATTGTGCCCAATACTTCACAGCATCCATAACAACGTCCTTAATGAGACAGATGGATCCCTGGGACACCTTGTTCTCATGGTAATCCCATGCTATGTGTGTACCTTCATGAATAGATAAATCTTGAAAGTTATAGGAGTTCCACTTAGTCAGCACAGGATTGTCACTAGCACTTCTCTCATCATCTAACATGTCCTTGTTGGGGACTTGCTCGTGCTCTGTATCCTTCACCTCCATCTTTTGTACTATTGCCTCAATTTGTTCCTTATCATCCGTCGCACCTATTGGCTCATGTGTTGCTGGGTGCTCACTTCATCTCTCCTCTGTCTCCTAGCGTTCGCCTACATTTTCCACATTTAATTTCCGCATGTTCTTATATTGATTGCATAGTGAGTACTTATAATTTTATTGTTGCAACTTAGGTTTTATCTTGCTTGATTCATTCAAAGAAAAATATTAAAAATTAAAATAGGCCTATTCATCCCCTCTAGGCCTTATTAGGTTTATTTCAACGGAGCTTCATTTACATTTTACATTTTTTGCAGGTCCGTCGTCCTTGGGAAGTGCAATCCAAGTTTGGGAAAATTCATCACGTAGTTACATTTGAATCAGAGCCATTGCTTTGCTAGAACCATGTCAGAGATTAATATAGTTTTGACCAAATCAGTATGTAATTACATCTGAAACTAAAATACTGCTTTTGTGCAACCACTTTATTTTTTTTAAGAAGTCAGTAGGTAATTACCTATTGCTTTTGTACGACCACTTTAGTGAATTTAAGAAGTCAGTAGGTAATTTATAATCTAGTTTACCAGTATGTGTGCATTAGATTGCTTTATTCTAATTTCTTTTCGTACAAAATGGAAAGGGATTCGATCAAAATAAAAATACATCATGGGGGATATTTTTCAAAGGAAGGTGTACTTGCTTATGTTGGAGGCGAAGTGTCTATTTTCCAAAATTGTGACATTGATCGAATATCCTACTTCTGTCTAGTAGACAGGGTTAAAGATGTAGGATTTAAAACTGGTGATGAACTGTACTACACCATCCATGGATATACTATAGAAAATGGAATTGATAGACTTCACGATGACCAGTCTGTCATTTAAATGTTGAATCATGTCAAGACAAGCAACTTTGCAGAAATATATGTCAAGCATGTTGCTTTCTCTTCCCATGCCTAAACCTACTAACCAAACAAAGAAAAACAACTCTCTCTCATTCCTACCTGCAATTCCCAGTGCATACCAAACAAGGGATTAGGAGTTAAAATCCATTTCCCATACTCATCCCACCATGAATTCCCTCCCTAAATTCCCATTCCCCTTCTCCATCTTTACTAAACACACTCTTAGTGTTCAGGCTCGAGCGAGAGAGATATGGTGAGCACCTCATTACCGGAAAAGAGCATATTCCTGACAGCTAGAAATTTTTCTGATGGGCGCTGGCCCACAGAAAAAATAAGTTTTTGTTACGGGTATATTTAATCTGTCAGAAAAATTACAATTTTCCTGACGGTCTTAAGGAAAACTATCAGAAAACTTTTTTTTATGTCAATTTAGATTGAATCGTCATGTTATTTCGTCACTAGTCCCACTATATCAATAGCACTCACTACCCCGTCTCCTAAACTCCAAAGACACCAGTCGACTTCCCACCTCACCGAAATCTCTCTCCACTGTTCTCTTGGCTTCGCCTCCATGACGCCACCGCTACTCCCTCCCTCGCAACCACGTTGCCGGCCGCCTCCACTTCCCGGCCTTTGTCCCCTCGATGTTGTGGTGCACCTCAAGTTCATCCCTTCCCCTGAGCTCGCCTACGTCGGCGTGCACCTCCTTGAGCTCTACCATGCCAGATTCGTCATCTCCAAGCTCCCTGGCGTCATATCTGGCCACCAACGCGGCTAACGCCTTCGATCTGCACCGGATCCAGCCATCCCACGCTAGATCTGGTGCCATTTGCTTTGCATCAGGCCTCCTCTGGTAGGGATGTATGGTGGCGACGCTGCCCCACGGCGAGCAGATTGGAAGTCTGGAATGCAGCAGCAAGTGAGGTGGGCGTAGAGGCGACGCTGCTCCATGGCAGTGAGTGGCCTGGAGCACGATGCCCAGCGTGGGCAGCACACACCCACGATTTGCAACCATCAATTGTGGTGAATAGGATCAATGAGGTGAGGGCTGACTGCCTTCTAGTGATTTAGAAAAAATCTAGGATTTGTAGAGTGGTGAACTGGTGATTGGATATTTCAACCTCAGGATTATGTCTGAAGTATGTGCCCTAGCTAAAAATTCTTGGTCCACGATTGTGTCCTAGTTGTCAAGTTTCACCTATAAAATGTGGCGTTAGATTGGAATTAGGGAGAAATTGTTCCATTGTTAAATTGTTCACTGTATGTTGAAATTGTTCCAAGAAAGAAATTGAAATGAAAAAGGAGGTTGGAAGGTATGTTGAAATAAATTGTAAATTGTTCCATTGTTAAATTGTTCACTTAATTTTGTTGATAAGAGTTTAGATCTTCTATTTCCAATTTCTAGATGAAAGCAAGTGGAATAACTTTTTTTAGCTGCATCTAAATGAACTTAAAATCAACAAAGAGAGGGTAAGTTTTTTATTTTAAATATAAGAAAAGTAGATATATTCTTCATTTGAGGTCTGCACTTCAGGGCACTTCTGCTTGTGTGTCAAGACTAACTAGTAGATGCATGTATGGATAGATGGTACATGGACATGAACTTATTTTCTTTGCAGAGGGACACAACAGGTGCACAACATAACTCAAAATAAGGATGCAGGCCATGGAGCAACAGGTTGGTTTTCAACATTTTTTTCCTTTTTTGTGTTTAGAACTATAATCACTTTCCACTTAGCCATTGGTTGAAAACAACTCCCTTCACTTTATATTGTAGCATCTTCAGGTTCTCAGTGAATGTTAAGTGCACGTTTTTCTGCAACAACAGGAAAATGGTCTCTTATTTTTTATGACTATTGTTTCTAAATTAATAACACTTGCAAGTTAACATCTGGTGAATAATATGTAAGATTCACATACCATTAGATCAGGGAAATATGTGAGATGGACAGTACTAGTAATTATTTAATTGTTTTTTATATTCTTGATATATGATACTAGCTTTTCATTTTACATATCACCAGAACTTAGAAGGTAAATGAACTGGACCCCAATTTGTAGTGAATGCTATGTTAATACGATGCTTTTTTTGTGCGGCTAACATCCTTAGCCCATTCTTAATTTTTTTTGGCTTCATGTTGTCTGGCAGTTTATTTTTAATTTTACTTTTTTATGTGTGCTCAGGATTTAGGTTTAGGGGCCCATAAGGATGAGGTATGTTTGGTTTAAGTACTAAGCTTGCCAAGTTTTGCCAACTCTTTTTGCCATACTTGTCTAAGCATAGTTCATCAAAATCATGACCACACTTTAGTAAACCTAAGAAAATCTTGCCATACTTTTTTAAGCCACTTACACATGGGGTCCACTAAGAAAAAGAAGAATCTTGCCACAAGTGTGGTTATAAACCAAACATGTGCCTAACTCGGTCAAACTTTCCTAACATGAGGCGTGACAAAGTGTGGCAAGTTATGACTATGAACCAAACAGGCCCGAAATCCCTAAATCTGTAGCACTAATTTAATTTTACCAAGGAGTTGCTGACAAAAAACAGGTATGCTTCATGTGCTGCTTACATTTGTTCTACAAATTTTGAGTACCTTGGTAATATTGTACCTTCAAGCCTTAATCAGTGGAGTGACACTAGTTCAATAAAAATGCTGGATAACTAATATTGTTGCTTGATGCCTTCACTGAAAAAGGAAAGGTTATGTAACATATACAAAATGCTAGTGGCACACGTATCTACATTAGTTTCTCTAAACATTGTGTCTACTACTCAACCAGTATGAGTTGTGCATATAAGCTTGACCGTAAAAGTTTAGTTTTGTTAAAAACTTTTTTTCAAAACTTGTCATGTTTTACTTCTACAATTCTTGTCTAAATTGTTTGTTTCTTTCTCTGTTTGTAGCTAAAGCCAACATCAAACTACATGGTTCATAATTTCATATTATGTTTATTATTCCATATCCATAAGTCATCCGAGGGAAGGTTGATTACAGGGGCGGAATTGCATTGTGAGGATGCTATGGTATGCCTTTGCGAAAAATTTTATTTGTTTGTGATGTGGTTAATTTAGTTATATGTTCCACACACAACTAAAACATTTTTAGTTTCAAGAATTAGGTGCAGGGGACTCAATAACTAATTACATGTCAGAACTGTATAATAAAAGAGAGCAGTTTGTACCAGGATGTATCTTACTATTTCACATGTCTCTTGTTCTAGTATAATACTATATACCATGAGTGCGTAATGTTATGTTTAATTCTTTAGAAAGGATGTTTAGCTTCTTGTACTTTTGACTCATTAAAGCTTGAATCCTCATATATGCAAAGTTTCCTTCTGGGATCATTTTGGCATTTGGGTTAAGGGCCTTGCATTAATATATGTGCACAGTGCAAGTAAATGGGCCTGTTAGGAGGAACTTTTCTCTTTTTTTTTTTTGGTTGGGGGGGGTTGGGGGTGGGGGCTGGAATGATTATCCTGAGGGTTAAAGTTGTCAGGGAAATTGTTGACAGTATTGTTTTTTCTGACGGTAACATCACGCTAGGGGAATACAATTTTCATGACGGTTGAAAAACTGCCAAGAAAACTTAACTTGACGGGGAACAACTGGTCATGTTTATTCCTAATTTTCCTGATGGTTTAAACTGCCATGTTTAATTTACCTGACGGGAAACCATCAGACAAATTGAATTTTACTGACTTTCGAAACCTAAGGGTGTAGGTTATATTTTTCTGATGAGAATTCCTATTTTGCTGACGGGTTTCTCCTCGTCAGGGATTCATTGGAATCTGGTAGTGCCTAGGCCAACAAGCGGCCTGGGGGTGCGCAAGGGATAGGGGAGGTTGGAGGCTGCAAGGGAGGCGAGGGTGCAAATAGGATAGAACGTCAGGCAAGGCCGGTGGCAATGAGAAGGCACAAGAGGACAAAAATAGTGGGAAGGAAGCGATGTAGAGGCGGCAAGGCACCGAGGGAGGTGGGGAGGCCAAAGGTGGTGAGGGAGCTCGAGGAGGGAAGGTAAGGATTTCATGAGGTAAGGAGCGAGGAATAGGCTCAAGGCGGATGGGGATGGGATGGAGGGGAAGGCTAAATGGGACTAAGCTTAGCACAGTTTAGCCTAGCCTATTTGCCATGGAGCTAGGCATGAGCATAGTACCATGGCACATGGTCAGGTCTAGACCAACTCCAACGGTTTTCCCTCGTGGCTCTCGTTTCCTTCACGAAGGGATTCCCGTTCCCTTTAGCATTTCAACGGATTCCATCAGCAATCCCTTCGCGAAGGATTTCTCTCTCTAATCGCTCTAGAAAGAGATTCTCTCGCCTTTCCTTATATCATTTCCTTTAAAGGGATGCCGTTAGAAATGGTGTGAAATAAAGGGAATGTGGATTGGGAAGGGAATAGGGAAAGGAATGAAATGAAGAAAAAAATGGTTGGAGATGGCCTAACGAGCACAATCTATTTGGCCAAGTCTACATGTGAACGTCATGTTCTTGCGAAAAATAGAGTCCCACTGTCGTATGCTTAGCACACACCAACTCTCTAGCCCCCCAGTCCTCACATAGGCCGAATGCTTACCATTAGAACCAAGACCAATACATAATGGTAGCCTAGGAAGAGATCATCACCCCACACTGACCTACACACATCACAAGTTTAAAATTATATTTTAATTTATGGCTGTAGATTTGTCATTTTTATACTAGTCAAATGCTTCAATGTTTTGTAGCCTTTTTTTAAGATCTTTATTTCAAATTTCTCAAAACTATTTTTATTTTTTTATTTTTGGTACCTTTAAGCCTCCTATCAAACACATACAATTTTTTATATTATAATTTACTGCTAGCTTTCGGCTAAAAAGAACAGCGAAGTATGTTCCCAACATTAATGACTCTTTCTTCGCGGTTTCACAGGAGCAGCAATACACTTGCTTATCTACGTACTTGCTGACAGATATGGCTTCTGGCTTCAGCTCGCAGTTCCGACTACGGAGTAATGCTGTTCATACGCAATGTCATCTACGTCCGAGGACCACCGTGCAGTGGTAATGAAATAAGAACTGTAGCTGCATGTGCAACAGCGTGTATGGAGCTAGCAAAGTGCGATCGTGCTTCGTGGAGAATAGGAGATTTGGCTGGCCATGCCCATCTGTTTTTTATTGAGCTGGCCACACTAAAGATTGAGCGATACACATGCTCCTTTGCCTTTGCCTTTGTTTTTTTTTTCTTTTCTTCTTTTCGTGATGACATATGGACATAGACAGATAGATCGGTGAGCCTTGCATGTTCCTTTCACGGGAACACAGTACCACCGTTATAAAGGGTAAATATATGGTTTTCTCATCTTCTCTCTTCTCTCTTCTCTCTTACCTTACTGCCCACCCCGCGCCATCCCCACCGGCCTGCCCTATGCTAGCTTGCACTGTCGCCGACCTGCCACGGACGCTCCCAAGCCACCCACCGTCGGCCTGCCCTGCGTGCCACCCTGTCTCTCCCCCACGCTAGCGGCGATGATGGTGGCGATGATGGCGGTCTAAGTTCTAGCGGCGGCGTGAGTTCTAGCGGCGGATAGGCTTTGAGGAGAGAGAAGAAGAGAGGTATTTTCTAGCCTAAATACCCAATCTACGTCTGATCTAATACCTCTTGATATCTTTCCAAAGATAGTAAAATAGTTCTTTCTTAAGATGCATCCAAACTATTGTGGCATATTCATTTTAGTCTCCATGGAGTTAGACCATGAATACATTTGAATCGTGTATGTTTGACCCAATGGTATACAGAGAACTCTTACCTTCTAGTGTACGTACCATAGGAGTGCTCAAAACTGAGCAAGAGCAATAGTCATATAGCACAGCACTCCACAAAATCCTTATCTTAATCTCTTTTCCATGGTGTCTATGGTGGAAATGAGAACTAAGAGCATGTGTAATGGTAGCCCTATTTCTTTACTGTAGCTAGTCTTATTACTGTAGAAATAGAGTTGTGCATAGTAAAAATAGGATTAGAAGTCAAATATAAGAAAGAAATGTATAGGATTAGTATTACTTAAGTAGTAAATAGAGCCAGGACATGAATAGTGGGTTAAAAGTGAAATAGGGGAAAAAAAAAAGGGAGGTCATTAGACATGTTCGAATATGTCAAAAAAAATTAGACATGTCCGAACATTTCGGGGCTGTTTAGTTGCCTTTTTAGCCCAGCCAGGTTGTATGAGCTTAGCCAGGCTGGTGGGAGCCAGGCTGAAGTGATGCAAGGAGATGTTGTTTGGTTGGTTGTATGAGTTGAACACACTGAGCAGAGATGTTGTTTGATTGGCTGCACTAGGAGGGGAGTGGGATGTACAAATTGAAAAGAGAGAAATTAAAGGCAAAGAAAATAAATTCAAAAGTGAAAATAAAAAATTTTAAAAATATATTGGAACAAAAATAAATTCAAAAACAAAAAATAAAATTCAAAAACATACTAGAAATTCAATAAATTCAAAAACAAAAATAAAAATTCAAAAATTTTAAAATTTTGAAATTTTTTCAATATCTTGTACTTGAATCTATGGTTCCATTTTTTTGTATCATTAAATTTGGATGTCATTTGAATTTTTAAAATTTTTTCAAAGAATGAAAGGAACTGTTAGTGTACTGTATGTTGCTAGCTAGTGTGTGATTGTGTTGGCCTGACTCGCCAAAAGCGGCCGAGCCAGGCGTTTCTAGGTCTGGCTCCGATGTCCATGCAGCCATCCAAATAAGTGGCAGTTGCATGAGACGAGCCTGGCCCGATCGGATGCAACCAACCAAACGCCCCTTCAGAATTCGGATACCATAATAAGGACATCAAGGTGTTGCACTCACACTCGCTACTCCCCGGCGTAGCGTGCACGTATAGGAGGACAACGGGCTAGCTACCACGTCACAGAACTAATGATGAACCACTGAAAAAGAATGTCACTAGTCTCTGTCTCCAGGAGTGTCATGATAATAATCCATCGCCGGACGATCGAGCCAAAAAGGTCCACTTCGTTTCCCCACACGTCGCTGAGCCCACTCGCGGCTGTCTTAAGGCCATACATACCAAATAAATAAACACCAGCCTACTCGTCCATCGTGAACCTCGTACAGAACAAGGCATTATGGGCCAGTACTTTTTTTTTTGAGAAGGGGTAAAGATTTCATTAGATCAAACAAACCCTTTTACAAGAACAACCAACACCGAGCTCCAATCCAGAACACCTCATCCAACCCGACGAACAAGCTAGCTAGCGCTGGCATGATCTTCATCTCCTCAGGCCATCCCAAAGGGTGACGGAAGGTAAGATCAAAATCAAGAGAAATCATGGAAGCACTACAACCCGTCAATAGCATAAAAGGGGAAACGAAAATCAAGAAATCAGCGGCCAGTATTGCCATCACCGGCGACAGACTTAGCATCCCAGAAATTTGCCGATGCAAAATCGAAGCTCTTCCTCCCCAATCAGCCCACCTGTGAAGGGATCGACGCCGCACAACAAGACCGTCGCCCGGAGAAGCTCCCCCACCGAGGCATCTCCCCCTCCTCCGTGCCATCACCATCCCGAAGAGGTCTCCTAATGCCATCTTCCCAACTCGATTTCATTTTCACTCACCTGCACAGATACTCTTATTGATGCCCATGAAGCTCCCGCAATCGGCTTGACGACAGCGTGCAGACGCGCTGGACCCTCCTCGCCGGCGACGTGACCGTCACCCGCAGGGGAGTCGCCGCCGCACACGTTCCCCGCCTCCGCCGCTGCTACTTCCGGCCAAAATATCCTATAAACTAACCCTTTGATACAGCAAAACGTAGCATTGTACAAATCCCGGCCGAGATCCTTCACTCCCCCACCTCGGCAATGGCCCGGAGGCCCGCTCCGGCGAGGGAGACAGCCGGATCTCAGCCGGACTCCGCCTCGCTCACTCTCCGCCCTTTTTTCTCCGCGAGAGGATAAGACCAACCCTACTATAATAATCCTTATGGGCCAGTACTTTGTAGAATGTTGGGAGTGGTTTAAATTTAATTGAGAAAAAATGATTTAATTTTTTTAAGTCTATTTTTTTATTATTATGAAGTCACCTCTAAAATCTCTTAAACATAATATAAACAAAGTGGATCAGCTTTGGATTGAAGAAATCTCTCAAAACCCAACTTAAAACTCAGCTAACTTATTCATTGAACCCAGCAATTTAGTAAGCTGTCTGTTAGATTGTCAACTCATATCTAAAAACACACACAAAGAACCAAATAATTGCAGAATCACAACTTGGTATGTACTGTTGTGATCGTTTGGTCTATGAACCATGCTGGATCCGGTCGCTCGGCAGGACATTAATCCAGACATCAAAGGCACTGAGCAGGTTTTACATTTTCGAACTGACATTGAAAAGCGGATGAGCATGATAGTGGTTTTCGATGAAAACCGCTCAAAATTAAAAAGAAAAAAGAAATTTGATTTTAGAAATTTGAATTCATGATTGAAAAGTGTGGGTTCAACGAACAAAAATCGGTTGGCTTGGACCGAAAATCAATTGGTTTTCATTTTAAAATGGACTGCAGCCTTCATGGCCTCACAGGCATGTGGGTGTTGGTCGAGCATCTCAAAAGGAGATCCTAAAAATAAAGTCCTATTGGTTAAAAATAGAAACTCTTCATAAGATACGGAGCTGTAAAATAGAGATAGACTCCAGTAATGGGTTGTTAAAACAGAGTTATTCGGGGCAAGAGTACCCAACCCTACCCAGGGCCCTATCCTATTTTAAGACTTCTTTTCAAAATTGGACACCTTGTTAGAGTTTTTTTTTAACAAAATCCTTAAATTGAAATATAGTTACCATATATGGCTCTTGTTAGAGATATCCAGTCCATCTCGTTCCTCATATGGATGCATCAAATCTTAACCGACCTCATCTATCCCTAGCCACGACCATACAAGAGCATCATCGAGCCTACTATCACCGTGCACCATCGCCACACCTTTCCACATTAGTAGTCCCACACGAGGATTTCATGAGGTAAGGATTTTATGACGTAAGGAGCGAGGAATAGGCTCAAGGCGGATGGGGATGGGATGGAGGGGAAGACTAAATGGGACTAAGCTTAGCACAATTTAGCCTAGCCTATTTGCCATGAAGCTAGGCATGAGCATAGTACCATGGCATATGGTCAGGCCTAACGAGCACAATCTATTTGGCCAGGTCTACATGTACACGTCATGTTCTTGCGAAAAATAGAGTCCCACTGTCGTATGCTCAGCACACGCCAACTCTCCAGCCCCCAGTCCTCACATAGGCCGAATGCTTACTATTAGAACCAAGACCAATACGTAACGGCAGCATAGGAAGAGATCATCACCTCATACTGACCTACACACATCACAAGCTTAAAATTATATTTTAATTTATGACCGTAGATTTGTCATTTTTATACTAGTCAAATGCTTCAATGTTTTGTAGCTTTTTTTAATATCTTAGTGTTTATTTCAGATTTCTCAAAACTATTTTTATTTTTTATTTTTTGGTATCTTTAAGCCTCCTATCAAACGCCCATAATTTTTTATATTATAATTTACTGCTAGCTTTCGGCTAAAAACAACAGCGAAGTATGTTCCCAACATTAATGACTCTTTCTTCGCAGTTTCACAGGAGCAGCAATACACTTGCTTATCTACGTACTTGCTGACAGATATGGCTTCTGGCTTCAGCTCGCAGTTCCGACTACGGAGTAATGCTGTTCATATATACGCAATGTTATCTACGTCCGAGGACCACCGTGCAGTGGTAATGAAATAAGAACTGTAGCTGCATGTGCAACAGCGTTAGGGCAGGGCAAAAAGTTCGAGGCTCGCAGCTCGGCTCAGGCTCGGGCGAGCTTGGCTCGGCTCGCGCTGGCTCGTGGCTTGGGCTCGCAATTTGGGCGAGCCGGCTCGGCTCGAGCTAATGAGCCGACAGAAAGTATGTTGCTGTCTGATTCTCTGAAGACTAAAATGTTCATTATGGGTTTGATGGCTTGGTTGGTCATAGTCATGGTTGCTTTTATGCTTTATTTTGCTGTTGCTGTTGCCTGTTGATCAATGTTGGCTGCTGAATGGCTATTGGAGTGCTGCCGTGCTTGTGTTGGAGTACTGGATGGCCTGGCTCGGCGAGCCAACGAGCCGGCTCGCGAGCCAAGACCGAGCCGAGAAAGGGCTCGCTGAATCATAGCCATTTGTTTTTTATACGGCTTGTTATAGAGCTGGCCACGCTAAAGATTGAGCGATACACATGCTCCTTTGCCTTTGTTTTTTTTTTCTTTTCTTCTTTTGGCGATGACATATGGACATCGGCAGATAGATCGGCGAGCCGTGCATGTTCCATTCACGGGAACACAGTACCACCGTTACAAAGGGTAAATATAAGATCTCCTCATCTTCTTTCTCTCTTCTCTCATCTCACTGCCCACCCCGCGCCACCCCCACCGGCCTGGCCTATGCTAGCTTGCACTGTCACCGACCCGCCACGGACGCTCCCAAGCCACCTGCCATCGGCCTGCCCCGCGTGCCACCCGTCTCTCCCCTACGCTAGCGGCGATGATGGCGACGATGGCACTGCGGCTGTGTGAGCTCTGGCAGCAGCTAGGGCTTTGAGGAGAGAGAAGAAGAGAGGTATTTTATGGCCTAAATATCCAATCTACGTCTGACCTGATACCTCTTGATATATCTTCAAAGATGGTAAAATAGTTCTTTCTTAAGAAACATCCAAACTATTGTATCATATTCATTTTGGCCCCCATGGAGTTAGACCATGAATACATTTGAATCATGTATGTTTGACCCAATGGTGTACAGAGAACTCTTACCTTCTAGTGTACGTAACCGTAGGAGTGCTCAAAACTGAGCAGGAGCAGATAGTCATATAGCACAACACTCCACAGAATCCTTATCTTAATCTCTTTTCCAAGGTGTCCATGGTGGAAATGGGAACTAAGAGCATGTTTAATGGTAGTCATATTTCTTTACTGTAGCTAGCATTATTACCGTACAAATGGAGTTGTGAGTAGTAAAAATAGGGTTAGAAGTAAAATATAAGAAAGAAATGTAGGATTGAGAAAATAGAATTAGTGTTACTTAAGTAGTAAATAGAACCAGGA
The DNA here is from genome assembly GCA_036346145.1 of Olyra latifolia. Taxonomy (NCBI): domain Eukaryota; kingdom Viridiplantae; phylum Streptophyta; class Magnoliopsida; order Poales; family Poaceae; genus Olyra; species Olyra latifolia. The sequence continues at coordinate 33,458,959 of CM070523.1, forward strand.
CATGAATAATGGATTAAAAGTGAAATAGGAAAAAAAGGGTCATTAGACATGTCCGAACATTTCGGAATTCGGATACCATAATAAGGACATCAAGGTGTTGCACTCACACTCGCAAGTCGCAACTTCCCCGCGTAGCGTGCACGTATAGGAGGACAACGGGCTAGCTACCACGTCACAGAACTAATGATGAACCACTGAAAAAGAATGTGTCACTAGTCTTTGTCTCCAGGCGTGTCATGATAATAATCCTTCGCCGGACGATCGAGCCAAAGAAGTCCACTTCGTTTCTCCATACACGTTGCCGAACCCACTCGCGGCTGTCTTTTAGGGCATACATACCAAATAAATAAACACCAGCCTACTCGTCCATCGTAACCCCGTACAGAACAAGGCAAGGTAAGACCAAAATTACGCTTCGAGAATGAGAACATGTGAGACCAAAAGGTACCCGGGTGACCTGGCATCAAAAGAGCAAACACCCGATCGACTAAAATGCTGGATCCGGTCGCTCGGCAGGACATTAATCCAGACATCAATGGCACTGAGCAGGTTTTACATTTTCGAACTGACGTTGAAAAGCGGATGAGCATGATAGTGGTTTTCGATGAAAACCGCTCAAAATTAAAAATTAAAAAGAAATTTGATTTTAGAAATGTGAATTCATGATTGAAAAAGTGTTGGTTCATCGAACAAAAACTGGCTGGCTTGGACCAAAAATCAATTGGTTTCCATTTTAAATGGACTGCAGCCTTCGTGGCCTCACAGGCATGTGGGTGTTGGTCAGCATCTCAAAAGGAGGTCCTAAAATTGAGGTCCTATTGGTTAAAATAGAAACTCTTCGTAAGATACAGAGTTGTAAAATAGAGATAGACTCCAATAATTAATTGTTAAAACGGAGTTATTCAGAACATGAGAGAAGAGTACCCAACCCTACCTAGGGCTCTATCCTATTTTAAGACTTCTTTTCAAAATAGGACTCCTTGTTAGAGTTTTTTAACAAAATCCTTAAATTGAAATATAGTAACCCATATATGGCTCTTGTTGGAAATACCTAGTCCATCTTGTTGCCTCATATGGAGGCATCAAACCTTAACCGACCTCATCTATTCCTAGCCACGGCCATACAAAAGCATCATCGAGCCTACCATCACCGTGCACCATCGCCACATCTTTCCACATCAGTAGTCTCACGCTACACACTCTGTGTCACCGTCTAGTCTCCCACACATCCCATTAGACACCAACGAGCAGTCGTCATCTCCTCTTCAATGTCAAGCCATTCATGTCCACTTGCACACAAGGTCTTCATGATATTACCAATGCATGCACAAGGTGTTTATGGTATTGCCAATGCATTTTTTATATTTACTTAATAAGGTAAAAAGTACAGACATGAATACATTTTTTAAAAATAAATCATGCTACACACGTACTTCGAATACATCATACTATTTTTTCATTTTTTATGGAATTTTCTTAATTTTAAATTTGAAAATTGCCAATGCATTTTTTATTCCCCCATTAAGGTAAAAAAAACCACATGAATCAATTAAAAAATCATGCTAAACGCATCAAACACATCAATACTATTTTTTGGTTTATTTGAATTTTTTGAATTGGATCTATTTTAAACTTTTTTTGCAAACCGGACCATGCTCGTAAGCTAAAAACCACAGTTTTCATTGGTTTTATGAACCTAGGACAAGTCACAACTAGGATTTCAAAAATCATCTTGGGGAAGAAAACATAGAGTAGCTCGACATTGATTTTGTCTAAAACCACATGAAAATCACTGATAATCGACTAAATTTCGTTTTTCAAAATTTTAATATGTGGTTGAATGGGTCAATATGTTGATAAAAATTCAATCCATTTGGATGGAAAACCAATGGATATCAACAAAAGATTGGCCGGTTTGTTTATTGAAAATCGGTCGATTTTGACATGTTTTAAATTTAAAATTTCTGAATTTCAATTGATTTCAAATAGAAAGTGTTTCAATTTTGGAAAATTTCGTAAGTGTTTGGCTAGGCAACTCTACACCGTTCGAGTGCTCCCGATGGTATAACACAACCCTTCACACTAGTTCAATTAAAGGGAATGAGTGTGATTTCCCTCGCGAGGCTTTCCTTACATTGTCCTCCCTTTTTTCTGTTGTTGTTGTTGGATGGTCCTAGCCCATGAGGATGGTGGGAAGTATCAAGTATCATGAATATCATGTATCAGACATCATCAAGTATGGAGTATCATTAACAAGTATCATAAATACCAGATATCATCAGCAAGTATCGTTAATATCATTATCGCTAGCAAATACCATAACTAGTTGTCATCAATAAGTATCATAGGTATTAACGACAAGTATCTTTTTTATTTTTCTCTTTTCTAAAGTTCAAGGAATATCATCAAGTTTGAGGTATCATTGAATATTAGTTATCATCGAGTAACCAGTATCATATTTGGGTATCATCAAATATCGAATGTCTTTTTTCTCTCTTTTCTCATGTTTCAATGGATATCATCAAGTTTCATGTATCATTGAGTTTGAGCTATTGTCGAGTATCAGTTATCATCGAGTATCGAGTACTATACTTGCGTATTATGTATCCTCAAGTATCTGGTATCGTCAAGTTTTTAGATATCATCGAGTATTCGGGAACATGCTCGGGTATCATTGAGTCTTGGTATCATCAAGTTTTATATATCGTTAAGCGTCAGGTATCATCAAGTATCGGGTATCAAAGAGTATCAGGTATAATACTCAGGTATAGTTGAGTATCACGTATCATCGGGTATTGGGTATTATAGAGTACCGGAAATCATATTCAGGTATCATTGAGTATCAGTGTCGTTGAGTATTGAGTATTGAAAGGATCCAAGGGGCCAAGAGGAGGGTGAATTGATCTAAGCAATTTTTTAAGATTCTTCGGTTCACTTTAAAATTTAATTACAAGATCACTTTTAAATTTAATAACAAGATTAAATTTTTCTACAACTAGATCTAAGAACTAAACACAGGCAAGCAAACTAGAGCTAAAACAAGACACAAAAGATAAATTATGGAAATGTAAATGCAAGAAGTAAAGGAGACAAGGAACTAGGAATTTTTTTCTTGAGGTTCGGAAAAGGCTTTCCCTTTCCCTGCTCCTCATTGGAGCATTATTCACGAAGAGGAGTATCGCTCTAATTTTACTCGGGGTAGCCCTTCACCGCTTCGTAAGGTGGGCTCCGACCTTCACAATCACTTGGAGTCTCTCACAAGCTCCTTTTTGAAAGATCACCAAACACCAACTCTAAAAGTAAGAAACTTGAGTAATAAGCTTAAGATAACTTGATCTTGTCGGATCAAGCCTTGCCTGGTAGCACACTAGGACACATAGCATACAGAGTGAATCGGCACCAAACAAAGGGGTATCCTAAGTTCTTAAATGGGCCACACTAAAAAAAAAATCTCAAACCCCTCTTGAATAAGATATACAATAAAAACATCTAATTCTAGATGAACTCATCTCGACTCCCGAGTTCATGCTAAAACATCCTTAGTCTTGCATCTTTATCACCAATGCCTCAAAGCTTCATCAACACATTATCATCACCAAAACAAAGATATTATCTTCACAAAAAGAGGATTTCATCCATACAAGTATCATGGAGTACCAGGTATCATTAAACCTTTGGGTATCATTAAGTATTGAGGTATCATTGAGTTTTTTAGATATCATTGAGTATCGGAGTACATCCCCTTGCTCAAGCTCGGCTCATTCCAGGCTCGATCCGAGTAGACTAGGTTTGCAAGCTTGAACCAGTTGAGCTTGAAGGCTTGTTTTCATGCCCAGTCTGGTATCTTGATTCATAATCCACAAATCAACCAATGTTGACGAGAAAGCATCCTTATCCACTCCCAAATAAGCACTATTAAACCATTCAACCCACTAATCCTTGTACTCATTTCTAGACCAAGATGGCAGCAGCTCTCTTTGCCTTACTCATAGAGCACCACCGACTAGATACCTACTAAGGTCATCAGTCAACCTCTCATACCTCACGAGTGTGCACGGGAACTAGCGGTGGAATGATTGTGGCTAGGGTGACAAAAGCGGTAGTATTTAGAAGTAGCGACACAACTCTGCCACCAGCTCGATCGCCTTCTGCATGGCCTCACCCATCAGGTACACCTCCGTCGTTATCATTGCCACCGGCTATGACCCTCGCCTCTTCTAAAGAGACGATGAGCGGTGTGGTGTGCTTAATAAGAGAAGCCAAGCTAAAGGGAGTAGCTAGGAAATGATATCCTGTTTGGCTATTTCTGGATGGAACTGCAAAATGTCAAAAACAACTCAATAAATGTGTACTACACGTAATTTCCTTCCTGTACGCATTTACTTACCTAGTTCATTAAGCGATTTGCTGTGTTGTGCAGATGTTGTCATGTTTCTATTTTATACCTTTTTTTTCATTTTTTTGCTTATGTTGTGTGGACCCAACCTATAGGGAGAATGAGGTATCAAGTATTATAAGTATGGGACGTCATCAAGCATTAAGTATTGGGTGTCGTCAAGCATAGGACATTGTTGAGTATCGGGCATCGTCAAGCATTTAGGGTATCATTGAGTATCGAGTATCATCAAATATCATGTATTATCGAGCATTTGGTATTGTTGACTATAGAGTATCATCAATATCATAATTATCAGGTATTGCCAACAAGTATAATAAGTATTAGGTATTATCAACAAGTATCAGGTATATATCATCGAGCTTCCGTTCATATATCAACAAGTATCATGTATTGTCCAGCATGAGGTATCATTGAGCAATGGTATCATCAAGTATTGGGTATTATCAAGTGTTCGACATCATTCATTATCAACTATCATTAGCAAGTGTCAAGTATCACCAACAAGTATCGTAAGTACTGTATATCATCATACGAACTCCTTGTCGTTTATTATGATTAGTCTAGGAAAGTCAGCTAGAAGATTAAGGGGCTGTTTGGTTGCCTTCTCTCACGAGCCTGGCCCGTTTGACTCAGCCAGGCTGATGGGATACGGGATGCACAGATGCAAAGACGGTGTTTGGTTGAGTGTTTAGTAGGTAAGTATTTTGAAATTTAAATATTTTAAAATTTATATAGCAAGTGTGGTCTAGTTTTGTTCGAAAAAATGTTAGGAACCCATTTTTGAAATCGGTTCGGTAATCGGAGATGCTAATCAAAAGATATAAACAAAAAAGAAAAAAGAAAACTTGCGCAGAACACGAGGCTGCCATACGCTGCATGTAGAGATACGTCCATTTTCTCCGTATCTTTAGAGCTACGCTGCATGAAGAATCTTACATCTAGAGAGCCAGGCTCAAAACTAAATGCAGGCAACCAAACATAAGAAAAAAACAAGATTCTGCATTTGTAGATGCAAATCTCTGTGCATGCAGAGAACCAAACAGCCCCTAAATTTGGAAACCTTATACAAAAGGCCAGTTCTAGGAAGACATAAAGACGAAAGAATTTGTGTCCAAGTCAGATATAATGGCTTATTTTTAGTAAGTTTGAGTCAGAGTTTGTATCAATTTCGTGTGTTGTACACGTTCGAGTCCATGCATTTATTATGATTATTTTAGGAAAGTTTTGAGTAGAAGTTTGTATCTCATACGAACTCGTATCTAGGTAGGTTAAGTTAGTATATATATGTAGCCTATGGTGGCATCTTGGGGAAATCCAACAGTCAAATACAATCTACTTTTTTCTTTTTAACTTATCTAGTTTCCACTGTATTTTGTTCTTGATCAACTTATTGTGCATTGCCTTTCGGTTAACTAGACAATATAACCTACTTTGAGTTGACACAAGTAAATACCTTCTCGATTAATTTCGATCATTTGCTTGCATTGGCTTGGGCGTTATATATCCAAAACACTATTTTGTTTGATATTACTATGAATTGTCATTTCGTGCAAAGGGTTAGCTCTACCCAAGTTCTATTGGCTTGGTTAGCTTGATAAGCTAGCTGATAGCTTGTTTACCCTTTGTTCTACTATTTAGCTTGATATTAGTAGTCTGTTTACTTTTAGATTCATTGGTTTAGACTCTTGTTTAAGCTGACGTTTCTTGCCATGTCTTGAATCTAACGGTTTGAACCTCCGTTTAAGTCGATATTTTCACTATTACATTGTATATGTTAATCTTTTGGTTTTTTTAAGATATAGCCGGTCTTTGTCTTAACCTTGGATTTAATTGGCTAATTAAAGCTGATTAATTTCTTTTACCTTTCTGAGGCAAATTAGTTGACATGCCCTGAACCCTTTATTTGGTGCTGATGGGATTTCTAGATCCTCATCCCTCAAGTGTTTTTATACAGGCTATCGACTTTCAGTGTAAACAATATCAAACATCGTCGAGCATTGACTATCGAGTATCATCAAGCAATATGTATCAAGTTTATCATAAGTATCAGGTATCTTCCCTCAAAAAAGTATCGGTTTCATTAAGTATCAGGTATCGTAAAGAATTGAGTATTAGGTATCATCAACAAGTAGCATAAATACTAGGTATTATCATCAAGTATCAGGTATATATCATCTAGCTTCAGGCATCAACAAGAACCGAGTACGTCGAGCATGGGGTATTGTCGAGTATTGGGTTATCGTCGAGAAACAGGTACCATCAATTATCGGGTATAATCGAGCTTTCAGCATCCTCGAGTATCGGGTATCATCACAAGTATCATTAGTATCAGAGATCTTAGCAAGTATCATAAATATTTGGTATCATCGGCAAGTAGTATCAGGTATTGTCATATATCCAGTATGGTCGAGTTCAGGTATCAAGTATCATGAATATCATGTATTAGAAGTATCATGTATCGTTGAGTACTTTATATTGTCGAGTATCCTGTTTTGTTGACTAAGGATGAAAATGAATTAGATCGGATAATATCAGTACCCTATTCATATATGTATTTTTTACTCGTATGTGGATATGCCGATATGGGTAGGTTGAATACAAATTATACATTGATTATGAATACAGAGCTAATAAGGATGGAATCGAATATGGTCACGAATACTTATTGAGACATGGACACTCGTAAACTATACATCTAAAATAAATGAAAACATATAAGTAATTTAAATGATTAAAACATCTGTGCTACTGTTATGAAACAACTTTGTTTGTATGCATAAAAGAAAGATACATAGGAACTTTTCGCTATGAAAATAGATGATCGAGGGGTTATATTAAAGTACACAACACATAGTTTATCTTCAAATAGAAAGAACTCTAAGACTAAATAAAAAAATATCAAATTCTATCCATACGCCATGGCTTGTATTCTTTGCTTCATCTTCTCAAGTTTGTTTATCTTCTTCCCTAGCAAAACCACTATCCCAAACAAATCCACAACCACCACCCTACCAAATCCAAATCCACTCACTCGTCGGGGCGTCCTCTCATGATAGCAACCTCGTATGACCCTTCTCTCGTCGCCCCCAACCCCTTCTCTCTTCGATGGCCGCAGCACGGAGTGAGGCGGCGCACGGGGGCAACTAGGGGTAGCGCTGGTAGGAGGAGGTCGAAGGGATGAGGGGTATGTGACACAGATTGGGGAGAGGATGGGCAGACACTGCTGGATTGAAGAGGCTGTTATTAGGAGAGAAATGCTTTTGTTGTTTTCTTATCCCTTTGCTAGACACACGAATGAGATACCACTCCGCAGATTTTCTTAAGGAGAAGAAATTGTTGGTGGGGCGGGTAATCGTGGGCGGGATCCACCAAAGCATGCCATCCAAAAGCTATCGCCTATTCCGTTGCAAACATATGTAGTAGCAGTGACTACGGATGAGTGACGAGCAAGTTTAAACTTATCAACGGCAAACCGCGATTTGCCGCGGCAAATCGAGGTATCGGGCCGGATCGATAACGGTAAACCGTGAATTAAATTCAAAATTTTGATTCAAAATTTAAAATCAGTTTGGATCGATTTATCGAAGTTTGGCTCGAGATTTCAAAATTCCAATACCGATTTTTTGTTTTCAAACGATTTATCGAAGAAATCGGTCGAGTTATCGATAAAATCGATCAATTTCTCGAAAAACAAGCGATTTCGATTTATCGAAGAAATCGGTCGATTTATCGAAGAAATCAATCGATTTATCGAAGTTTGGCTCGAGATTTCGAAATTTCAATACTGATTTTTTGTTTTCAAACGATTTATCGAAGAAATCGGTCGATGGTCGATTTATCGAAGAAATCGACCGATTTATCGAAAAAATAAGCGATTTCTGATTTTTTAAACCTCTGGTTGATTTAAAATTCAAAACTCAAATTTCAACCGATTTTCCACGAAATCGAAAATCGGTCCGAACCGATTTTTGGTCTAAAATCCATTTTTGGAACTCTGGTGACGAGCCAAACTACCGGCCAATCCTCTCCGTCGCATCGCTCGGAGCGACCACGTTCGACGCAAAAGGTCACCCGGCCTCACGCCGGCGCGCGCACGCACCCACGCCATCGCGACCTCTGCAGTCCGCAGACCACACTACCACAGCCGGCAGCACTCTCCCTCAAGCCTCCCCAACCCCACCCCGCGTACACACGGGAGAGCAGGTCACCCCGCCCCCTTACTAAGCCGTGCCTTGGACGCCTCGCCCTGTCTGTCCCCGTCCCCGTCGCCGTCGCGGTCGTCTTCCCCCGTCTCCACTGCTCCATGCTCGCTTACCTCCGCCGCCCTCGTCGGATCTGAACCCGACCTGCCTTGAAATAGAGCAGTACAACTGTACAAGTAACTAAACCCGAGTGTCCCCACACCCCCATACACTCCGGTGCTGCTACAACTACAAGGCGCCGTGCTCTCGGGAATTCCAATCGGCCGCGTCGTGTCAGCGTTTCGTGCCGGTTTTAAATGGCGGCGGGGGCGGCTCGTCAGCGCAGCAGCAGCAGCGACTGAATCCTCGGGGGGGAGTGCGGCTCGCCGCTCGCGGAGTCGTCGGCCGGGGTGAGCTCTCGGTTCCTCTCCCCTCCTCTTTTTTACTTCTTCTTCTCCCGATCTGATGAATATTGTATTGGGGGCGTTTTGCTGGATCAGGAAGTTCGTTGCGTCATTATTTAGGGTTCGTGCTTGATTGATGCGGATTTGGGGTTTGATGCTGTTGAGCTTCAGTGAGGTGCCCAGCTGTCAAGGTATACTGTTGGCTTGGCTTAGCTTGTATCCTGCTCAAGACCGTTGGGAGTTGGGACTGTGCGTCTGTGGCACTCTTGCTTGTTTGGTGGGGGAATGGCTGGCCCTGTTGCATTCTTGTGGCGTCGCTTGTGGAATTCGATTTAGCTAGAGCGTTGCGGGGGTTGCTTGCCTGGTGAGTGATGCTGCTCTCGCGTGGCTGGGCGATCTCCGATTTAAGGATCTGGTGTGGGTGTCTGTGTGTGGTTTAGGAGCAGGTTTGTAGCAGCGTAGGGGGCGTGTGCTTAAGCCTAAATGATGCAATTATAGCTCAAGCTGCTCCATCCGTATGTCTGAATGTATGGCATGCACTCCTGCCAATCTGCCACGACAAGGTCGACGAGTCCTTTCTGTCAGGCAGCTTAGATTTCTTGATACTCGAAACTGGAAAGATTTGTTCAGTGTGTTTATGTCGGTGTTGTCACTGTTATTGTTTTTCAGAAAAGTTGCCATGCTCCCGTCTCTTTGCCTGCTTGAATAATGCACATCTTCCTTTGAATCATTATGCTATAATGTTCTGTGATTTCTTATTAGGCTTCCCTTTCTTTTGCAGTGTGTAGTTAATTTGTCTTTTTTCTCAAGATTTTGGATTTCATGAGTTGATTAGCATGTCCATTCCCTGGTTCCTGATGGAGGCGTCAGCTTGCTTGCCCTACAAACTTTGTGGTTTTGGTTCATCCAGGATATGGCTATGTCTTCTTCTAGTTCTTGTTCTTCAGAATTGCAGCCCAGCACTCTCAGATTCGCCATACTTGATTGGCATGGGAAGCTATGACATAACCGGGCCTGCAGCAGATGTTAACATGATGGGATATGCAAATGCTGAGCAGATTGCGTCCGGTATTCACTTCAGGCTAAAGTCACGTGCATTTATTGTTTCTGAGCCTAATGGAAAGCGTGTTGTGTTTGTGAATCTTGATGCTTGCATGGCATCACAGCTTGTCACTATAAAGGTGCTTGAAAGGCTAAAAGCAAGGTAAGAGTCAATTCCCTTGAATCTTATTATCAGAAAATCCTGACATGTTCGTTGCGACTGTCTGCATGATTTCAAGTCATAGATAGTGCGTAAGTTAGCATGATCCATCATCCTTTGCACACTTATCTTTCCCAAACCTTAATTCATTTTCAAGGTATTTGACCATTATATATGTCTCTCTGTGTATTAAAGTGTTTTTTAACTGTCATATTAAAGATTATTCAATTGTAAAAATCCTTATCCATTTTGTAATGCACTCATTGACAGTCTTATTTGAATCCACTATGTTTTTTTTTAAAAAAATAATAATAACATAGATGCTGCATTGCATGCTCATGAAGTATGACTTGACTATGCAAACCTTAATTTGGCAGGTATGGTGACCTTTATAACAAGAACAATGTGGCTATCAGTGGCATCCATACTCATGCCGGGCCTGGAGGTTATCTCCAGTATGTAGTTTATATCATCACATCTCTTGGGTTTGTTCGCCAATCATTTGATGTAATTGTTGATGGAATTGAGCAAAGTATTGTTGAAGCTCATAACAATCTCCGTCCTGGGAAAATATTTGTAAATAAAGGTATAAATTTATTTGCATTACCTGGTACTACATAGGTTTTTTTCCCATATGCTAGTGGAGTCATCGCACATCTATTTAATTAAATAAAAGAATTCAATATAATTTTATTAATTGTTCCCACTCTATAGATTAATTGCAGTTCTATTCTAAGTAGGCCTTCGAATGTTATTACTTGAAGTCTGGCTGAATAATTTCATTTTGACCACTCAGAAAGCTTTATAATGTCTGGAAATCTAATTTTACATGTTCTGCTTCCCTCATGATGCCTGTTGAACTAAATTCAGTCTGCAAACACTTTAAACTCTAGGCACTTGATTTTCAGGTAACCTCCTTGATGCTGGTGTGAATCGCAGCCCGAGTGCATACCTAAATAACCCCGCTGATGAGAGAAGCAAATATAAGTATAATGTTGATAAAGAAATGACCCTTGTAAAGTTTGTAGATGATCAGCTGGGTCCAGTTGGAAGTTTTAATTGGTTTGCGACTCATGGAACATCAATGAGTCGTACAAATTCTTTAATAAGTGGTGATAACAAAGGAGCAGCTGCACGTTTCATGGAAGACTGGGCTGAACAAAATGGCTTTCCAAAGCAGACGGGTCATGCAAATCCTGATGATTTGGGATCTTTGCACAAGATATCTGGACTTCCGCGAAGAGTTTCTACAATAATTCCTGAACCAAATGAGATAAGTATGTTCCATGCTTCTTGCACTGCTTAGATAGTATATTGACATGAAATATATTCAATTGTGGTTAAACCTTCTCTTTTTTCCAATTGCTCTTCTTCAGCTGATGACTTAATACAATTGGCATCATCCTATGAGGCCTCAGGCGGCAGGCGGCTGGCAGGTTCAAATATCACCAAGCGCATTAGAAGTAATCAAGATAACAAGGCTAAATTTGTTTCTGCATTTTGCCAATCAAATTGTGGAGATGTTAGTCCAAATGTCTTGGGAACATTTTGCATAGATACCCATCTTCCTTGTGACTTCAATCACAGCACATGTAATGGGAAGAATGAACTTTGCTATGGACGAGGCCCAGGGTATTCACCATGCGTAACAAGTTAACAATCTTTCCTTCACATTTGCAATAACTAATTATAAACGAAGCTTTCAAATGTTGCTGTGTTGCAGATATCCTGATGAGTTTGAAAGTACCCGTATCATCGGGAATAGGCAATTTCTCAAGGCTGTAGATCTCTTTAATTCAGCTTCAGAAGAAATACAGGGCAAAATTGACTATCGACACACTTATTTAGATTTCTCGCAGCTTGAAGTTAGTGTTTCTACTGGTACGGGAGATCAGCAGGTGGTGAAAACATGCCCAGCAGCCATGGGGTTTGCCTTTGCTGCTGGAACCACAGATGGCCCTGGAGCTTTTGATTTCAAACAAGGAGATGTCAAGGTTGACTATGTCAAAATACTTGCTTTACAGTTTTAGATAACGTGCTGCTGACTGGTTGCTATCACCTCTTATCAGGGAAACCCTTTCTGGAAATTAGTTAGGAACTTATTAAAGCCACCTGGGAAGGAGCAAGTTGAGTGTCACGATCCGAAACCAATATTACTAGACACTGGTGAAATGACCGAACCATATGATTGGGCGGTATGACTTCCTTTTTCAATAATCATTTGCAGGCTTATAAGTTAATTTTCTCTTAAAATATTTTAGTTTAGTTAATGGCTACATCATAGGCTGATATGGCAAATAGTTCTTTGTAATATTGGAGAACTAGCAGGGTGGCCCTCACATTCATGTGGCTAGATTTGTTTCAAAGTTTGTGATATCAAATGATGTAACTTATATATGTACATATCTTGTAAGCTATTTAGATTTTTTAAGAGACCATAAACATTGGAAATGATAATATAATAATCTTGAAGGGCAATAGAAATAATTGAATTATTAGCTTTAATGGAAGAAAATCATTGTGAACTTAATAAGTTTCTGAGGTTATTGCATATATAATCAGTCTTTATCATGAATGGATCATGTAGCTTCATGCCCCTATTCTTTCTCCATAGTTACTCCTTTTGAAAATATATGCACATATACCTCTATCTAATCTCAAGCAGTACATTGATTATTGTACTGCAAACTATCTTACATGGTATTGGAGTACCTTGCTGGCTTGCTCATGCATCCATAGATGCACAATGGGTGATCTACCTTGAAGTTATCTTCCCTTACGTGCTGGCTGCTCCATCAAACTGTGTCTCTTCTATCCCTTCTCACCACCACAAATTTTCTGCTTCAACCTCCAGTTATGCAGTATGCACAATTCTTGGTTGATACCTCTCAGTTGCTACTTCTTCCAATGCAATACTCAATCCCGTAGTTATCTTTGCTTCTCTCCAATTATTGCTTAATGCTGATTGTTGCAGATCAAACACACATACAAGTGCAACGATCCCTACCAGGGACACCCATCACACTCTATGCGGTGGCTCCAAGCCTATCCCCTACTGCTACGACACTTCTACTCCAAGCTCTTTGCTCTTGTGCTTCTGTATGCCCATGCTTCTATTTGTTCAAATGCAGCATGTATATACATATGCATGATATTTTTTGTGCTCAATGTCCTCTTCTACTGTGTTGGACTCTCTTCTTCAGTTCTTCTTCAACGTGGACAAAGTCAACTTTGTGGCTTCCTCACTAACCACACCGGCCTCCCATCTTCACTAAGGCTAGCATGTCCAGTTGTCCACTTTAGTCGTTATCTTTGATATAGAGAATCTTCTTTCCATCGTTGGTGAGGCCATGCCACTCACTAGTGATGGCACACTCCTAGCTAACGGATGGCCCCATATTAATATATCATCCATCGTTTGTCTTCAATGCAAAGCTTCGTCTCCTCTCTACTAGGTCTTCCCTATTATCGAGCTTCTTTGGCTAGTAACTTCTTCAATAACTTTGATGCTCATTAGTTGTTGTGGAATTTGGCTTCTTCGACTCTAGCCTTTCTCTTCAATGGTTACACAATCTTACCCTCATCAAGCGGCTAAAGTGACACACACAACATTATCCTCATTTCCACCTCTGCTGCCTTGGCCCTTCGCTTCCCTGGTAGCTAGTGTCTTGTGGCAGTAAGACAAATTGATGTTATTGCACTTATTCGTGGTCTCCCACCATTCGTGCTATCCTTGTTATAACTTTTACTTTTATTCTAAATTTCAGTTATTTTTGTTCCAAATTTTATTTGAATCAAATTACTAATTGTATTTAATTTATTCCAAATTTTATTTGTTTAGGGATTTTACTTCGGAGTTCCTGTATAAAACAAACTGCAAATTTACTTTTAAAAAAATTTTGAATTCCCATTATTTTTAGGTGGAATTGTATGCAAATCCAATTGGTATTTTTCAATTTTTTATTTATAATTATAGTTATTTAGGGATTTATCTTTGGGATTCATATGAAAATAAAAAATCAATTTGGTTTTTAGTTTTATACCGAATTTCAATTATTTTCTTGGAATTTATATACAAATTGAATTGCTTTTTGTTTGTTTTTATTTGGAATCATATATTTTACTTATAGTATGGAAATCAAGTTTCGAATTTTATATTTATTTTTACTCTGAATGCCACTTATAATTAACGGCATAGATCTTTTTCTTTATCCTCCGATTGACATGGTAATTTTTTAGCCCTTGACAGCGAGCGTGATCGCTCACTTTTCTATCTTTATAATAATATTATAGATGGCATATTCTGATATTCCTTACTTTTATGTTTGAATTAATTTGAACTTCTCCCTTAGAACTTGCTTAGTTGAGCTTATTATAGATTGCCATCATATTTGTTGTCAATACATTTTTTCGTTGTAGAGGTGATGGGATAAAATGGGTTGTTCCTTGTGAACCGTAGGCTGCCTGTCATGAGCAAGCTCCATGCTGTGTCAAATCAGAAAGAAGATCTCTAACTAGAAATCAACTTACTGATTTTTTTTTGATAGTCCTGTATTGACTTGTGTAATCTTCTGCAGCCTGCAATACTTCCCGTTCAGATCATAAGAATTGGCCAGTTGGTTATCTTGTGTGTTCCTGGAGGTATAGTCCCAATTCTTCACTCCTAGAATTCTGCCAAGCTAGGATTTTATGTAGTGTCTTAATCTGTTGGCTTGTGTTATCAAACCAACCCCCCCCAACACTCCCCTGGCCCTTGCCCCCGCCGCCACACCCACCCACCCACACACACGACAACGACAACGAAAAGAATCATCCTAAATTCCATTGCTATGTTTTGGTACAGAATTCACAACAATGGCTGGCAGGCGGCTACGTGATGCTGTCAAAAATGTACTTACAAGTGGCAGCAATGGTCAATTCAATAGCAATATCCATGTTGTCCTTGCGGGGCTGACAAACACGTATTCTCAGTATATTACAACCTTCGAAGAATATCAGATCCAAAGATACGAGGTGTGTATATCCTTATGTTGTCTCTTCTTTCAAAAGAGAACAATATATGAAATGAAACAAACAAAATAGCTTCAACTTCCTTGTGCAGTTTATTTGTAGTTATGTACATAGACATTTTTTAACTGCATTACTAGGTTGAGGTCGTTTGGTTTAATTTATATGGCTAAATTGGCACTTCACCCTATGTCAGATTTACACAAGTATCTTCAATTTAAGATTATTTATGTTGCCATGTTTTCTTTTTCCTTCATGTCCTTGCTCAATCTTGGAAGTATCAAATCCAGAATAATAGGCCTGCATATCAGAGTCCCCTTTCATTTGTTTTCAAGCTTGCACTAAAATTAAGTATCCTGCTTGAAGATGTCTTGCAATATGAGTTCTTTCAACTGCATCTCTCTCACATGGTGGAAACAGTAGGGAAAATTTCATGTGTTCTTAGAGTTTGCATGGTTGCATCACTTGGCCTTTATTGATGTGTTATCGATAAATATCTCATATTTCTTTATCCTGAATTTTTAATGATCTTTCTGAAAAATGTATACCCTTTGAACACTCTATGTATTGTTTCAACAATTTATTTGGATGAATACCTTTGACAGGGAGCATCAACTTTGTATGGCCCCCACACCTTGAGCGCATACATTGAGGAGTTTCAGAATCTTGCTACAGCTATGCTTGCAAACAAAGAGGTCCCAACAAATTTCCAACCTCCTGATCTCTTGGACAAGCAAATTGGACTACTTCCAGGTGTTATGTTTGACTCGACTCCCCTTGGTGTCAAGTTTGGAGATGTCAGCTCGGATGTTCCTGCAAACTCTACCTTCAATAAGGGCAGTACTGTGAATGCTACATTTTATTCAGCCTGTCCAAGGAATGACCTTCTTACTGATGGTACCTTCTCACTCGTTGAGAAGCTAGACGGCAGCAATTGGATTCCTGTCTATGATGATGATGATTGGTCATTGCGCTTCAAGTGGTCAAGGCCTGCAAAGTTTAGTCCAAGAAGTTTTGCAACGCTGGAGTGGACCATTCCTGAAGATGCTGCATCTGGCGTTTACAGATTGAGGCATTTTGGTGCCTCCAAACCATTATTCGGGTCCATCAAACATTTTACAGGGACGTCTCGTGCATTTGCAGTGCGTTAGGCAGTACACCTTCTATGGCACACCTATCACAATTTGCATCAGCCGCCTTTTTAGATTGAAAACACATCACTGCATCTAGACGATCGATTTCACCTTAGTTTTTACATGTATCAGAGGGGTCATAACAATAAGCTTGTCTCATCATATAAATCTACTGCCCCTATGGTTATGCTCCAATGGAAATATATAGCATGTACATAGGTATACTGTCGATATATTTGAACTTGGATAATACGATTGTGAGGCTTAATGGTAGTGAATCTCTCCCATATCCCTGTGAATTGTCTTATCTGTGTTTGCATCTATATATATCGGATATAATATGAACGATGCTAGTTTCTCTGATGTGAACTTTGGGGTGCCCCTCTCGTCGGAATGAGCTGAGCCGTCAGTACATACGTCCTACGGGAAGAAACGGAAACGATGTCTAGTCATCCGGATGATGTTGATTAAACATACTTCCCATATGCAGTGATGTGAATACGATGCAAACCTGAATTCAAACAAACTTATAAGTTTCAAAAAGTTACATAACAATACCACATGAAGTGGATGATATCCGCAAAATGTTAAGATCAAAATCGATTATATTCGTGAGATACGAAAAAGATAAATTCTTGCTGAAATATTGAAACACTATTTCAGACAGAATTTATTTGCCATTTCACAAATACAATCGAAATTCATCTTGAAATCTTTTGCTAAAAAAAATCATCTTGGAATCTTGCGGAGATGAAATAGTAATTTCATATGTGGAATCGTGCAAGGTTCCAAGCAACATGCTGTAAAAGCGCGCATTCTGTAGCGGCAAAGTTGTCCGAGATACTATAAAGCAATATGAGGCTGGGCTGGCCCAGCCGCCTCGGCCGAAAGATTACCCGGACTCAACTAACCGGGCTCGTTAAAGCTTTCTTTATGCCCATGTACCCTACCACCGTTGAAAACGCGTCCTTTAATGTGTTGTTTGGTTGGCTGCGTCTCCAGAGATTTATATCTATAGATACAAAAGATAGGTGTTTAATTATTTTCTCATCCAACTCAGCCTGACTCTACAGATACAAAATAACCCTCCCAGACTGACTCCAAGGAAACAAAAAAAAAATCCACCGTTTCCTTAGAGCCAGACTCTACCGTGCCAGCGCACGGGCTAGTAGCCCATCTGGATAGAAGCCAGCGTGTGATGACTACCAACCACTAGCAATGACAGTGTAGTTCATTATATCCTTTGAAAAAATTTTAAAAATTTAAACGACATCCAAATTCAATGAGACAAAAAAAAAATAAAACCGTAGACTCAAGTACAAGGTATTGAAAAAATTTTAGAATTTTTATTTTTGTTTCTGAATTTATTGATTTTCTAGTATTTGTTTTTTTGAATTTTTTGTTTTTGAATTTATTTTTGTTCCAGTATTTTTTTTAAAAAAAATTTATTTTCACTTTTGAATTTATTTTCTTTGTTTTTAATTTCCCTCTTCTGAATTTGTCCATCTCACTCCTCTCCTAGTGCAGCCAACCAAACAACATCTCTGCGCAGCTTGTTCAATTTCATACAACCAACCAAACATCTCATTGCATCACCTCAGCCTGGCTCTCACCAGTTTGGCTGAGCTCATACAACCTGGCTAGGCTGAAAAGGCAACCAAACAGCCCCTAAGAAGCCGGGGTCACGCCTGAAGATCAGGTGCAGCTTGCGTGCGACCATGTGCAGCTGGCAGGCATACACATCTGATACAGAAATGGCATTGGCTATCAACAACCCTGAAGATCAATTAGTGACTTGTCATGTTGACGGGGCGCTGAGTTTGGCTAAGAATTGTGCAGGTGGAGAATGGGTTCTTTCAGTTGGGGAGGACAGGTTCCTAGCTTCTGGGGTGCAAAAAATGATTAGACTTAGGGCATCTCCAGCAAGAAGTCCCAAATGGGATGCCCAATCACTGTAGCAAACAGTGATGGTAAGGAATGGAAAAATAGAGAGTAGGAATAGTGATAAGGCTGTTATTGGGGAGGTGAATAGGGATAGTGCAGCCTCATTGGTGAGGTGGCACGTGAATAGTGATGGAGCAAAAGGAAAATGGGGCAAACTGCTGGAGATTTAAAGACCTACAAGCGATTGAGGCTTGGAGGTGCAAGCAAGCTATATTTTTTGCTCTGAAAAATGGTTTCAAAAATGTCAAATTTGTCTCTGACTATTCGAACCTGGTTGAAGCAATGAATTCTGATGTGAAGGTCATGTCTCTAGAAAAATCAATAGTCACTGATATCAGACGACACATGAAAACCAATCCTGGATATTCCCTTGTCTATGCGTTGAGGCAAAGAAACTTCAAAGCTCATGTGTGCGCAAAATATGCTGTTAATTCAGATGCCTCTAGACTTCCTTATAAACTCTTTTATGATCTAATTTATTATAGGGTTGTCTGTGTCAAAAAAAAAGGAAGCCCGGCCACTCATGTTATCCCCACAATATTTTGTACTCGAAAAAGGTCGTCATTTTGTGCCAGTGCCAATGAACAGGAACATGGCCTCCTTAAAAAAAACAAGAACACAGAGACACGTGCACGGAAAAAGGAACCCTACAGCGTGTCTGAACACGCAAACATTTTCCAAGAGAACAGTTTAATTCCCTACAGAACGTCAAAAAACCTTCGTGTTTTCCAAAATAGGAATATTATACGACGCTATACCATTTTCACCACCAGCAACGATATAGAAAAACGCAAAAAAACCCGCTCCGTGCGGCCGGCTTCCTCACGTTGCATAACCTCAAAATACGCGGCGGCCCATCGCCCCAAATGCCAGCGCATTGGCAGCAACGCCTCGCGTGCGTCTACACCTGACACCACCGTCACCGCGTCCGGGGTCTCCTCGTGGGGGTCCAGCCGCCGGCTAGCCGGAGCAGCAAAGGTGGGGAGCGGCCATGATGTGGGGGATTGCAACCGCCGTGGCCTCTGGCGTGCGAGCTGCTTGCGTGCGACTGCGTCACGCCAGCCGCCGTCATGGCACGTGCAACGGGATCCTCTTCCTCCAACAGGTGCGTCGCCGCGTGATTCTTTGCTCTCCTCCTCCTCCTCCTGTTTTCCCTTCTGTAGGAGAAAGATTCCGCCTTGAATTCTTTGATTTGGAGGAATCGATTTGCTTACTCTCCCTCTCCTTTCGTCTTTTTGCTGCGCCTTAGGGGTCGTCGTCAAGGGGCAAGGGAAGCGGCGCCGGCGCGGACGACAGGTTCATGCCACTGTTCGATGACCTGCAGTTCATCAAGACGCTCGTCACGACGCACCGCTGAATTCTTCAGCCACGCCGTGCCCACCCATCACCGTTGCCCTGTTTCTCAGGGGCAATGGTTTGTCTCCGTCATCTTCTTCGTCTTCTTCCCGCTGTGATTCGCCGGAAAGAGGTAGCAAGCTACATGATTTCGGCGATCCGTCGCCGGCAAAGTTTTGTTAGGACAAAATTGAGGCTTTCATCCCCCCATTTATTTCTTTTCTTTCTTTATGTTCATTTCATCGTTGTGCTCTATTGATTGCTTGATGAACTGATGATCGTGTTGAGGTGTGTGAGGCTATTGTAAAACGGCATGTGGTGACGTTTGTACTTGTGAGCCTTTGTTCTTCATCTGATTTGTTAGGACAAGCATGATATGATATACTAGTAATTATCTTGAAATTTCCCATTCCATCATCTTGTCCAACAGCAAGGCTGTCTGTCATGGTTTACCATGTTTCTTTGCTCATGCTCACAGGATGGTATTCTTTTATATGGCTCCAATTTACCTATTTTTTGTGGTAAAATTGCTACATTCCCAGGGTGGATTGCTGGATGTGGTAATTACTGCTTCTCCTGGCAGAGATTAAGATTTCTGTTTGTACCTGTGACGAGCGTCATCATGGTTTACCCTGGTTCACTCATGGATTATCTCTGGTTCACTGTTTCACCCGTGGTTCACCTATGATTCACTGGTTCACCTATAGTTCACATGCACTGGTTCACCCATGGTTCACTGTTTCACCCATGGTTCACTCATGATTCACCCATGATTCATTGGTTCACCTATAGTTCACCCGTATTGGTTCATCCATGGTTCACTCTGATTCATCCATGGTTCATACTGATTCACCCAAATTGATTCATCAATGGTTTACATTTATTTTATCATATTCTATACCATAGCTATACTGTCCCCTAGTGGCTTGCTTTCCAAAATGGGTCCTGAGGTTAGAACCATATCCTCAGTGAATTTTGGCTACAGAGCATTATAATTCGGTGACTATTTTGATCTACGAGACTAACACATTCTAGCCAATATCATAATTTATTTACTGGTGAAATGTTTGTTCTGCCCTCTCTTCTTCTTCGTCTTCAATGGTGAAATGTCTTAGCCACCACTATGAGCCTGAGCTCCAGCAAGGAGGTCGTCTGAGGGAGAGCTGCAGTTGTTCCAGTTTGCAATCGAGCATCACCCGCTCCTATGGAGAAGCCAGGGGAAGAGGCCGGCCGTCTGATCGGGGGCAGCATTAGTGTAGAGTCGAACAAAGCAATTAGAGAGAGATGCTGGATGAGGAGGAAGAGAGGAACAAGGAGGAGGAGGCAAATTAGACTTTTGGGTGCTATCGACCAGCGGATATATTATTATATTAGTCAGAATGTGATAGGTCAAATGGCCACCGAATTGTAGTGCCCTATGGTGTAGGTATGAAAAGTACTCAGGAGCTCTACCCGCCGACTTGCGGTGCTCTATAGCCGAATTTCCTCATCCTCCACGGTTCTATCATTGTGAACTCACATATTTTGCCTGTGTCAACCATCCCGTCCATTATTAATCAATACTGAGGCTATTATTAGTGATAGGGGTATGATTTATAGATACGAAAGACATGAACCATTAATTCAATATATGATAAATGAATTGGATGAAGCAAGGGCAAAGTCTGTCTATCATTGAGGCAGAGGCCCTGAGGTCCAAGAGGACCACTACTGTTTTTTGTCCACGGTTTTCAATTGACTGGATAATCTCCTTCCCATTTTACTCCGTACGTTAATGGTTACATTACCATGTTGCCTCCAATCGCAATCATACATACAAGACAAGCACACGAAACGCATGGCTTGATTAGCTTAGGGTCCAGCCTCCAGCGACAAAATAACAGCTCCATCAAAGGCTAGTTATTGGGACCAATCGCTGATCGCCCCCAAAGGATGTAACACCTCCTCAAAAGAGATTAGGAAAGAAAGCCCGCATGTTTACCTCCCTCTAGGCGAGGGAAAGGATGGAGACGGCCTGGAACAAAGAAGAGTTGGGATACACACACTTTGGGAAAGCAAAAGCCAAGGATAAACAAACCAAAAAAAAAAGAGCTCATGTGTTCTTCTAAGCTGAAGGCAAAATGCTGCCTCATATATATATACTACCTATATAAAGCGCGTAGCGCATCTTCTTTCTCCGCGTCCTCATCGTGGCCACGTCGGCCGGAAGACGCTGGCCGTCCGATCCTCGGTTGACATAAGATCCGGCCGTCCATTTAAAAATTATATATAAAAGCAATCGCAGCCGTGACTTTCAGCGAGGTGGGCCAATTGCCCAGTTGGTCTTCTGCGCTTACCCTCGCCTCGGTGGGCAGGTTTCGATTCCTGCCTTTCCCACCATTTTCCCCAGTTCCACGTCCGTTTTTTGCTTTGGCCGTTTCATTCCTGTTGTGCCACGTCCGCAGTTTGTACCTGCTTCGTTCTTCTGTCCCGTTTGGAGCTTGCCGCTCGCCACGTCGCCTTTTCCTACCCCGTTTTCTTCCACGTCGCTTTCGTGCACACTGTGCTTGCTCTGTTCGTTCTTTCCTGCCGTATCGGTTTCACACACTAGCAAAATAAACACCACAGCCATAATTGCTCCTTAAAAAAAAAACCACCAACCGTGCTCCATGTTTGTGCTGTTCTTCTGTACACGAATATGTTTACGATTGATATAACATAGTACGTCGTGTTACACTGTCAGTAAAACATTCATGTGTCATGATCACTGTACTCTTTTTTGCTCACAGATGCTGTGTCTTTTCACCACATAATCTATGACAGGCTCAGCTCCCTGCATCACAGTTAATATTCCTTCTAAACTTACACAAACAGGAAATTCTTATCAATTTTAATATAACTGAAAACATATAACGCTATCCCACCCTCCATAATTTGCTATGTTCTTTCTTCCAGAGGCAGCCCTATAAACACATCCCATTCAGGACAATAAAACAGTAAATGTTTGCAGTAAACAGTTCTGTTTTTAGATTGCCGATAAGTGTTTTTTTTATTCTCCCTGTTGCAAAACTGCACGGATTTAGTTCACATTGAACATTTAGTTAGGCATAAAATAAATTACCACCATATATATTTGTAGTTCTGCAATATTAGAAGATCATAATGCTCCAACGGTCAATAGACTACCAGATAATTAGCTTCTCACAATACAAATGAAAGCTCCAGTCAGGTGGACTGCCGACCTTCATTAAATCAGGTTAAACCATACGAATATCCACAGATTCAAAATTTACAATCTTATATTGGCCACTACAGCTCCTGTTTTACCTGTTTACCAAAACTATTATTACTTTTTCTCTAATCTGAAACCTATTTTTTACTTCGTTTTTCAGCCTTTCAGCTCTAAAGCTCACTTTCCAAACGTACCAGTCATCTAACGCGTATTACCATACATTAAATCCAAAGGGCTTCGTCCTCATGCCCACGTCGGCCACAGGACGCCGGCCGTCCGATCGTCGGACGAAATAGGATTCGACCATCCGTTCTTAAATTATATATAAAAAAATTTCTTCCTTTTTTTCCTCGACGAAGCGGACGGAACGGCCGATTGGTCACCTGCGCAACTTCTCAGCTCACCGGCCTACGTTCGATTCCCAGTCGCGCGCCCCTTTTCCCCAGTACGTTACTTCTTTCCTTTTTTTTTCCCCCTTTTTCTATTTTTTCCCTATGCTGTTTAAAAATTCAAAAAATTAGAATTTTTGCAAAAATGGAACCATGCCTGCACAAATAAGTTCCATAAAAAGTTTGGATCTTTTCAAAAAAATTTTGAAATTACAAAATTTTTTTGCTTCCTGTCTTCTTCTTTTACTTTCTTTTTTCTTTTCTATTTGATTTTTTCTACGCTATTTAAAAAACAAAAAAAATACAAGCATTGCAAAAATAAAACCATGCATGCACAAATAAAGTCCATAAAAAGTTTGGATATTTTCCAAAATTTTTTGAAATTACAAAAAAATTTTGCTTCCTCTGACTTCTTTTTTTACTTTCTTTTTTCTTTTCTATTTCCTTTTTTCTACGCCGTTTAAAATTCCAAAAATTTGAAAGTTCGTAAAAATAGAACCATGCCTACACAAAGAAGGTTCATAGAAAGTTTAGATTTTTTCAAAATTTTTAAAATTAGAAAAATTTTCAAGTTGAAAAAAATTCTCTCTCTTTTTTCCTCTTCTATATTTTCATTTTTGTATGCCTTTTAAAAATCTAGAAAAATAAAGTTTACAAAAATGGAACCATGGCTCCACAAAAAAAAGTAGAAGACCTAGAAAGACATAGATTTTTTTAAAAAACTTAAAATTAGAACAATTTTGGAATTTAATAGACGTTTTCGCTCTCTTTTTTCTTTTTCCTTTTTTTTTCCTATACAAAATGCACTATAAGGCAAAACAGGGACGACCGCGCCATGGGCGCGGGTTCCTTCCTAGCGTTCATACATGTGGCGACCAGAGGCACAGTTGCTGCCTTCACAAGCCATACAATGCAATGCACTGAAGGTGCCACGGAGTAGCGATCTCTTGGCCTTTGGGAAGGGCTAGATCCCCTTATCGTCTCGGTCCC
Organism: Olyra latifolia; assembly: GCA_036346145.1. Lineage (NCBI taxonomy): Eukaryota > Viridiplantae > Streptophyta > Magnoliopsida > Poales > Poaceae > Olyra > Olyra latifolia. The sequence goes on from CM070523.1 coordinate 33,483,153, forward strand.
ATCCTTGTCCGTGATTCATAAGCACGATCGGGAGTCCTTACGATGAGCCAACGTTTCTTGCCCGCTGCCATGTCCGTTCATGCACCTCAGAAACCTGAAAAACTCTAAACAAAAACGGTGAGAGCCAAACAGCCACTGGCACCTAGATGCATATCCAAGGAGGCTGCCTGTTGATTGGCAATAGTTTAAAACACGCATGAGAAGATTCATTCTCTGCAAAGATCTCATCATCTTGCATCCTCCTCGAGGTATCCGGATCCCTACCATCTGCCGTTGCTAGAGAAGCAGCGAGGCACCATGAGGCAACGCACAGGCTCTCCCCTGTCCGTCCGATGCAAGATTGGCGGCTCAGATCGAATCACGCCCGGGCGTCACGCCGCCTGATTGAGCAGTAGCAGTCTGGAGACGCCATGATAGCCGTCTCTGCTGCCGCTGCAAGTGCGACGGGAATCGATTGCCCAAGTACTCCTTCCCATCGATCGAAGTCGAGCAGTTCTTCCTCCTCCGCGAATCAGTCAAGATCCGCGAAATCCTGCGCCTCGCGTTTCATCATTGCGCCCGCGAGTCTCTGCAGGGGGATGCAGTTTTGTCATCAGTAAGTCCCCTGAAAAAGAAAAGAAAAAGAAAAACCTCCTTTCAACAGGAAGAAGAGTAGCACTGAACCATACTACTTCGACTAGAAAAAATTTCCATGGGCATCATGGCCGTGTCCCCACGGCGCGGGCTCAGATGCACGCTAGGTCGCTAGGCAAAGCTCCTGCCTCGCCTCGGATTCGCTGCTAATGCTGACGACGATGCACGGCGTAAATCACGTAGCTCTTGCAAACTCTGCTTTGTTACTGACCATAACGAGATAAAAGGCTTAAGAACATCTCCAGCAGAGCTCTAAAACAGAATCTGCTCTATATTTAGAGTCTTTCGTTCTTCAGCATAGTCTATGGCCATGTTTCTTTTCGCGGCGGTTGGTGTTTTGCTACAGTAAAATTTATTATTTTCATATGATTTCTTTTTAGGCTCATTAAACTTTTTTTAAAAGACTTATAAATTTACTACAGTAAAACTGCCAACCGCTAGTTTCTGCTGAAAGAAACAGGGCCTCTATCTCAGTCTCTAAATTTACAGGCTGGGAGGCAGACTCTAAATTTAGAGACTCTCTATATTAATCTCTATAGTTTTTCTGAATAGAGGCTCTGCTGAAGAGAATAAAATATAGAGAACGAATGGTGATTTAGAGAGAATGTATAAAGACCCGATTTTAAAGATTCTGTCGGAGATACCCTAATTAGTTATTAGAGCCAAGCAAAGGTTGGACTAAACAAATGCTTTCTTGGAGCTCCTTTCCCTCCCATAGTCCATGGCGATGGCGTCGTCAGAACTTTGCGCCATTCTCGGCGACCTTTTCTCTGTCCTCCCTTGCCCTCGCACACAGGTAAACGAAAGGAACAGCAACAAAAGAAGGGAGACGAGTGAAAAGGTAAGGCTGCCTGCGACTGCGAGGGGAGGGGCCAGCAGCGGCAGCGGCAGCGGCCAGCGGGTGCTGGGGATAAACAAAGCCGAAAGAAATGGGCGCAGCGCGGTTCCCCGGGCACTTAGACCCCTCAGGATCATGCGCAGATCTTTGTCTTCACCACCACCCGCATCGTACGAGCGCGCACCCCGCTCTCCGTCGTCTACCTCGCTACCTCCACCGGCTCATCAATTCATGGCGGCCAGAGCTTTTCCGAGATCCTATTCTCCTCTTTGCACAAGCCAAGAAACGAGACCAAAGACTGATGGGGCGATGAAGATGGAACGAGCTAGCAGATCATGAATGAACGCATGATACAAAGATCAGAGCAAAGAATATGGCACGAGTGCCTAATTACAGGTCGTCGTGCAGGTCTCTTCTCTTGTACAAGGCGAAGCAAAAGATGTAGAACGAACAAAAGAGGGGAGTGAACAGACAGGCACTGCTAGCTCCACGCTTGTACATGGGGGAGGTGGCCAAAGGAGAGCTTAAAAGGAGCTCTTTTCCCACGCCTAAAACCACAAAAGAACTCTCACTCCACACACACAAAAGAAGGTTAAAGATCTCTAGCTCAGCTAAACCACCGTATGTGATGTTCTTCAAGCTCTTCAACAATTTGTACATTAAGTTTCCTGGTGTTTTCCTTGCTTCTTCCTCCGCGAAATTCAGCGCGAAGCTTCGGTCTCGCTCGCTCCAGAATCTCCGGGCTAATTGGCAGGCGTATGCAGAGCGAAACCCCCAGAGTATTAGGTTCCTGGATCACTCCTCGACCGCAGCAACGGCGAGTCGCACTCCGACACGGACGCTGCAGCACAACGGGAGTGAAAACGCGCGTCAGAATTGGGAACGGTTTGGAGAGAATTAATGGAGGCAAGAAACGAAATGGACGGTGGCGTCAAGGCGTGGGCGCGCACGTACGACGGTGGAGGGACTCCTTGCAGTGCGCGATGGCGCTTGCGATGCCGTCCTGCTTCTCGATGAGCGAGTCGTCACGGCGAGGTGGCGGCGATTGAGCAGCGCGCGCTGCAGTCTGCGCCGCGGACTCCGAGCGGCTCTTCCGTAGCCGGAGATCCGACGCTGCTGCGGCGCCGGGCGCCACCCTCCGCAGTCGCCTAGAGATCTTGCTAAGGTACCGCCTGATCACGTCGCCTGAGGGCGCCCTCTTTGGCTCCTCCTGGTCCGGCGAGCCGTACCCGTACGCGGTGAAGAGCCTGGCCGAGCGCGCGCTGTTGGAGCTCCGGGAGAAGCTGGCGCGGCCGCCGTAGAACGCGGCCTTGGCGGACCCGAAGCTGAGCGCGCGCAGCTTCCCGCGCCGCGCCGTGCTGTACCGCGCGGCGGCGTCGTTCGGCTCCGACGCGCAGAACTTGAGCGGCGGGGGCACCGCCCACCCGCCTCCGCCAAAGAAGAGGCGCTCGTAGGACGGCGACGCGGAGCGGCTCCGCTGCAGCGAGATGACTAAGTCGACCTCGCCGGCGCACGAGTCCTCGGACTCGGAGCCCGACTCGGCGTTGGACGCGGGGGCGGAGCAGCAGGACAGGTCGAGGTCGAAGAAGGGGCCCTCGTCCTCCCCATAGTAGCCGCACGGGGTGGCCGGCGCCGTCGCCGTCGCCGTCGCGGTGACCGTGGACACCGCACGGCGCCGCCGCCGCACCGCGAGCAGGCGGAGGACCTGCATGCGCCCGTGCTTCGGTTCGGACGTGCGTTCGTGCGCGTTCTGTTGGGGTGGGGCGGGGCGGGGTGAGCTCGGCGTTCGGGTGGTGCCGGTGCCGCCCGTGGTGACTTTTAAACGGGAGCGGACGTGTGCGTGACTGATTAAAGAAGGGCTCGTGTTTTTCTTCGTTTTGATGGTGTTTCCGCTGTGACGTGGGGTCACGGCACGGCTCGGCACGGGGGTTTGGCCATTCGGGCGTTCGTCGCGGCCCCGGCGCGGGGCGGGGTAGCTGCGTCGTTCGTGCGTTCGCGTGCGCCGCACGGGCCGTGGTTGGCAACCGGGGTGGGTGGGTGTGCGTGGCCGGGCGCGGATGCCCAGCTTGTAATTGCACGTGTAGTTACAACCACTATTGCATGGATTCACGTGACAGTGGCCGAGAGCTACGACAGATAATTTTAATTGGTGCATGGCCAAGGTCACGGTAATTCGTGCCGTGGATGTGGCTGATGGCTAGTTTTGGATTTTGCTGGGATCAATGAACAGTGCGTGCGTACAGCCGTCAGCGGCATGCCGACTCTTGCCCCTTGCCACGTGAGTCGCGAGATCTGATTTTATCGGACGAGTGATGCAAGTGATGCATGGTTTGGAGAATTCTAGGTTGCCATGAAAGGAAAGAGGATGTTTGGTGGTTTGGCTCAAGTCATCCTCCGCTTGTTTGATTGGCTGATTGCCCCCGTGAGTCTCGTATAGGGTTGTGGCGCGACTACATGTCCTACACGAGGTCACAGCGTGTTTAGCGTGTTCCGTATGCAATCGTGACACATCTAGAATACGTCCATATAATGCTCATAACATGTATAATAAATGATGACACACTGTGTTGCCAAATATAGAGCAACTAAACATATGTTTTTATCAACCAAGCTTAATTGATGCAGCACAACCAAACAAACAACCCTCCACTCATTCAGCCTAGCTCCTGTAGGCTGAACTCAGCCTTAACGGCGTCCAAACAGCCCAAAATGTTTTGGAGTGGCAAGACCGTTTCGCAGAGCGACATCACCCTGCGTGACCCGTATACTTGGATTGCGCGTTTCCGGAAGCTCGCGGGAATGCTACGCGCGACGTTACTATCAATGGGCAGCCATGTCAACGTTCCGGATTTTACTTTTGTCTCTTACCAACCGGAAATCCAGAAGACTCCTGCCGCTTACCGCTTTCGCATGTTAGTCATGTTTAAAATCTATCAAAGCAGTAGTGCTAGTGGCTTGCCAACAAATTAAGCAAAGCGAATATCTTCGTGGACGTGTCCAATCACACGCGCACACTCCAGAATGCTTGCCAGCCCTTTTAAACTGTGGCTCACGAAAGACGCATTTTCTTTTGGAGAAAAGGCGGTTTGTGAATGTTTCGTAACTCTTCAGTCTTCACCTCATTATGCCTAGTAACACAGAGTGGATGCTAATCACTATCCACTGAAACGAACATCATAAAAATCAAAGGTACAAAAACACATACACAGACAACACAGTACATGATGATATTTTTCGTTCCTGGCCCCTGGGACTGTCCATGAACTACGCTCCTAGGGGAAAGAGAAAGACACGAGGCGGAGTCCAGCCGGGGGCCATTCCGGCGCCAAAAAAACGCAAGGCCACGCCACTGACAGCAAACAGAAGCTTCATCAAAGTCTGCGAAAACATCCATGAGGTATCGAGCTTGCAAAGAGACGGAGAGGGGAGGAGTGGGGCAGCGGCAGAGAAGCAGAGCAGCGGGCTGGAGCTCCACTCGATGGGCGGCTGCGAGGATGGGAATTGACGACCGCAACAGCGCGGCGCAGCTGCAGACGAGGCTGCACCCCTGCAGCACTCGATGAGTCCAAGTCCATGGCGCAAAAGCCTTTACAGCCTTTCTCGCCTGCGGCTGCGGTCTTCCCTTCTCTCCTCGACCGTCTGACGGTCTGGTCCAACCCATCTACAGTGGTCTCGGGTCAGACACTGCAATTATTCGGCTTGACCGAGCCGAGCCAGTCGTGCATACGGCCAGCTCTTGTCGTCCCGGCGTCGGCGTGCAATGCATTCCGTATGGTACTCCTGCTCCGGTTCGTCTTTGAAAAATTTGTTTACCAAGTTTTAAACCCTGCCAGGCTACCGTTTATGCTAATGACATGCTACATTTCCGGTTTGCTAAAGGAGGATGTGATGTGACGCGACGGATCACGGACCATGTGTTGATGACCTTCAGCGCTTGGTTTCGGCGTCCTGCGTCAGGTGAGTTCAGGCCAGACCCAGACACCCCCGTGCAAGCGCGGATTAGAACGGAAACGGCGACCGCATTGCTTAAGGGGATTTTTTAGGATATTTAAGAAGGTACTGAGAGGTATTATAATTTTTAATGTTAATCTATGTTACCTTGTGATACCTTAACACTAAGAAAGTACCGAAAAGTATCACAATTTATACTAAAAATTATGGTACCTCTTTAAGGATCGTAAAAAAGCTTTAAGGAAAAAAATACGTACTCCTATAAAATCCAAACTGGATTCAGTGCTCTGTACGAGTGTTTGGCATAAGCGTGGTCTTTCATTTCCTGCTGAGTTTGGGGAGGCCGTGCTGCTTCTGCTCGTAAAAGTTTGAACAGGGTTTCAAATTTTTGTTCTTATTAAAGCGGGGCACTGACTCACTGTGAACTGCTCCAACGGGCAGGTACGTACGTCCGAAACTCTGAAGGATCTTTTCCCTGGAAATGCAAGCAGAGCAATAAATAGATCCAAGGACGAATGCCATACCGTCCAGTTCAGATATTCATGGCTAAAAAACTCGCCATCCAAAGACGTTTTTTTTTTAAAAAAAAAAAGGTATGGATTTGATCCTGAACTTTTTTCCTCTTCTACTTTGATCCCTAAACTCTAAAATCAGGATAACTCAGTTCTCGAATAATCAAAACCGAACTAAGTTGGTCACTTAACCAGTCAAATAACAGTTTAGGGTGGTTTTCGCTGATGTTTGCACGTGGCACGTTTGAGTGAGGTCGCATTACGCATGGCTGAACATGCCAATCCTATCTCTCTTCTTCTACATGGACTCCACGTAAAGCAAAATTGTCCATGTGGATGCCATATCGGCGAAAAGCCTCTAAAACCACTATGTTGACCAGTCAAGAGATCAATTTAGTCCGATTTTAATAGTTCGAGGACCAAGCTAACCCGGTTTTTGGACTTTATAGACCAAAATTGGACGAGGCCAAAAGTTCAAGGACCAAATCGACACTTTTTTCTTTTGCGTTCCAGTATCGGGAGTTATGGAATGTCTAACAGTCACGAAAGAGGATCCTATGCAGTTATGCCTTCTGTCTTTCAGTGACACAAAGGTAGCTGGCATAACTGTAGAGGATACCGATCCCAACAGTCACACTATTCCCGTTTCTATAGGGTATGGGATTTAGAGATTGCTATTGGGTTTGATTTTGATATAGAGAGGTGAATAGTGATAGGGAGGAGAAGTGATATAGAGAGTGAAAAATAGGGCAACTATTGGAGATGCCATAAAAGCTTGTTCTACGGTGCTCTGATTATCTGTTGGAACTGAATTTCGACTGTTTTGACTATTGGCTTTAAAAACCTATGGGGACCCTCCTAAATTTGCATTCGAATTAAGAGACAAATGAACATGCTCGTTGCCTACTAGTTGAAAATTAACATATGAGCTACAATAAGGTGTGTCATACATGTTAATGCTGACCAACTAGATCATAAGCAACAAACATGCTCCCTCATTGAAAAGACAGCAAACCAAGATACCCCGATATGTGGTCTGTGATAGCTTCCAAGATCAAGCACTATCACACACATATACTTTCAAAAATTGATACCACAATATATGCTACAATGAACATAACTTACGTACGAACAAATATATGGATTGTTGTCCATACATCAACATATAGTTCAACTGTAGTTCAATAGCAATGGAAAGAACATAAGTTTATCTGAGTGCAGTGAAATAACATCAGAATAACCACATGACAGCGGAAATAGCATAAATATAAGAAAGAGTCAATGTGGTATGCCCCAAAACCCTTGGGCAACCGACTGGAAGCAAAAATGTCGCATTGGCTGCTAACATCGTTGATCCGATTCAATCTTTAATAATCAGACAACAACTTTACACCTGAAATTTGCAATAGCTGGGTTGAGTACACAAGGTACTCGCACATTATAAATGACAATATAGCATCAACATGATTGGCGATGAACAAAAAGAAGGCTAAATGTTATTTTCAGTATAAAGAGAGCATTTGTAAAGACATAGACATATATAGATTGAAAATGCATTTGAGTAAACATTTAAACATATAATAGCATCATAAGTATCTCCACATTCTCATCACCATGAATGAATTCCATATTTCAATATATCACAAATTGGACTTCTTGTCCATAGAGTTATCTGCCCTTTTATCAATCGTAATGGACCAGTTGTCCATAGGGCTACCTGCCCTTTTCATCAACATCACAAATAACCATGTATTTGGAAATAAACCATAACCATCCCATCATACCCAAACCATAATCCACATGCTAACAAGGGAGGCTTGCCAAGTCAAGATTTTTCCTTAACCTCGGATGCGGTTGTTCGAACAATTTAAACTCTGTAGAGGTGTACGACTTTACTCACACGACACAGCAAGCCATGCCGAAGCTTCTTAGATGTACATGCTAGTCCTTTGAGTCATCCGAATGACTTTCACCCCTCCCCACAACTCTTTGTGTCGAAGGGAGCTAACCGTTGCTATGGATTTGTCCATAGCCCGTTGTCTGGCACTCATGAACGCGTCACGAATAAGGCAACATGGCCCCTTCCCCACACAAACAAACTTAGACCCATTGTTACCCAACGACCCTAGCATGCATAAAGAATTGGTCGATTGTTCCCATGAGACACGTGTGATCGTACGCATAGTATTTGAGTGTAAGGGTCCAATGTTCGGTCCTTAGTCGACTCAAACAAGGCTACATCTCTAAAAGCCCTTCTCCATCATCGCTCTATCACGCGTTCAAGTCTAACTCACAAATCCACGTATGTCATAACCATCATCATTGCATAAATCTGAACCAACGCCATTTAGATCATCACATTTGAAAACATAGCGACTGATGGACTAAGTCCATCTATCGCCTTTCATCATGGACCTAAACATGGCTAAGAAAATCGCTATGCAAATACATATAATTACCCAAATTAGGCTACCAAAGGAGAAGGAAGGAAACTTACGTGGCATTTACTAGCTACATAGGATATAGCTACCTTGTATCCATAAAGTATTATATACTTGAAAATAACATGCAAGCAATTTTAGAAATGCAACGTAAGCAATTTAAGGAAAATGGATCAATATGCATAAAGGAGGGGTTTAGTAATGTCTTTGTTGTAGGTGGTATGCATGCTCGATCTCAATGTAGCACTCGTCATCTTCTAGAGCTTCGGAGCCTATTCTTGAACAACGAACTCAAATAAGAGCCAATCAATGGAAAATATTTCAAAATGCTCAACATATGTATGGATGCCATGCATTAGGTGTATTTTAGTGCTATGTGCACTTTATTAAATGGTTAGATTAATTTGGATTACATCAAGATATCAACGGATATCGAATAACAAATCGATACAAAGAAGTGCTACCGTTACATGTAGATATGAACACATGATAATAGTTTCTTGTGATTTCTCTAATGCAAATGTAGTTAATGTGCGATGCTCTAAGTGTGAGGAAGATGAAAATGAATTAGGGAAGAGCCTCACCAAGGCAAGGATGCCCTTGTTTAAGGGGAAACTTAAATCAATGAAAAGGATGAAGTGATGGTGATGGCGGCGGCACTTGTTCTCTTTCTCTTGCTCGCTTGTTAGGTAATCTTCTTCTCCTTTCCTTGCCTCAATAATGGTGTTTCTCTTCCTCCCCTTAGCTAGAAGGATGGCTAGTGACGTCTTATGCCAAGACTTGAGTCCTCAGTTGCATTGGAAAGAAGCAAAGGAGAAATAGAGATGAGATTGTTGCACATATGGATGAAGCTTGAGCAAGAGATGAACAAAATGAAAACATGTCCACCTTCATGTTGCTGCCCTTCTCCCTCTTGAGCTCATGGTGGATGCTCCTTCTCCTTCTTTTATAGCTTCCAAGGTTGGTTTGCAAGCAATCCTTCATCTCTTAATCATTAGAGATGTTGCAAGAAAGATAGAAATGGGGGATTAACATGTTGCTGTCCTAAAAGTAATGAGACAGGAAAAGAAGGAAGAACTCACCAATTACTTCATGCATGGATAAGCCAATTAGATGGAATAAGCTAGGGAGGTAGAGAACTTGGATCTAAACATGCACGAGCTCATTTGATGTTTTGGAGGGGGTTTGTGGAGGAGAAAGGAAGGGAGATGTTGCTTTTTTTTTTCAGGATGGAGAGGAGGTAAGCTGAAATTTTGAGGAAGAAATGAGAGTAAGAAGAAGGAGAGGAGGTGGAGGAGGGATTAAGTAGATGTCTCCTATCCTTTTCTTATAGGTGGGGTCTATCCCACATATCATAGGGTACAAATGAGTGGATAAGAAGTGAGTTATGTGAGTGAAAACACCTAGGTAACAACGCAGCTCGAGCTGAAGACTCAGGTGCTAACCGTCAGCATATGCATTCGCGGACGAATTGACAGAGAAGAATTAGATATCGTCCTTAATATACATGCTGACCATCTACATGTGTAATGCTGACCTCAGCACATGTATTGCTGATGAAGTGGCAGGGGAACCTATATTTTGCTTGGATTTCCTCTCCAGGTGTTGATCGTCTGTGAACCATGTGCGAATTGTCCACGAATTACTGGCCAAACAAGACATAAGAATTTCAAGACTCTCTAAGATTTTGGTGTAGATGTTAATCTTAATTACCTTGTTTCTGATGCATTGCATGCAACACATGATGCAAGATTTTTATAAATTCAAAATGCATATGAAACGATGAGTATGATATATAAGGTAACTAGAGTGCGGAGTTATTGGTTTGTTAAACAACACATGATGCAACACACAAAAAATGCACAAAATTCATGAATAGGGCATGATATGCATATAAAATAAGCATAACGGTTCTAGGTTGTAATCATGGAGAGAATATGTAGATGGGATGAAAATAGATCGGTAGGTTTCAAAGGGCATATGGGTGCAACAACGCACTAGTATGAGACATAGTGATTTGGCACGGTTCTTGTCCTCATTAGAAACAAGAGGAAAAAGGGCAATGGTTCAACGGTGTCACCACGATTAGATAGAAAGATAAGATAGATGTGACACTACGCCTACCCATAAGAACTTGGTCGGACTTGCCGGGTTTGGTGCAACGACGAGGTGGACGGGTGATCCAAACGTACTCATATGAGTATTAGCAAGGATGGATGATGGAAAGCTGAGGTGGCAAAGGTGGATATGAATTGATATCTCAGGAGCATATGCAATCGTGAAGAGTAGAGAGAAATCAACCGAGATATGAGTCAATGCTACCACCACAAAGTATCCTTATGCTATCGAGAGGTATGAAGGATCTCTAACATGCCAAGAATAGGTACAACAAGGAACAAATGAAGATTAGAAGAGGAACGTCGAGAAGATACAAATGATCCAAGGAATAGTAATAAGCAATTACAACATTTCACAACCGTAGAGAGATTGGCTTCGATCGATATCGGTCGTGACAAATAGCTAGGTCGCAAGTATAGAACATGCGATCTAGGACATGCTTCATATGTCATGAAGGATTGTTACAAAGACATGACCCACAACAAAACCAGTGAAAAGATGAAGAGTTAGATTACAGGAAAGCCTTGCCATATAAGAAAGCGAAGGCAATGTTAGCTTGACTCGAGGGACTTCCGATTGATAATTAAGGTGTAGCCTGGAACAACTGAGATGGAATTAGAGTTCAATTTGAGAAAGGTAATATAAGTAGAAAAGGATGGACAAGGTTGCAATGTCGACAAGACATGCAAAGGAGATGGCGAGAGAGATGTTTGATTTAGGTTTGAATTCTTTTGGAAAAATATTTTTCCAAGCAATCGGGTTTCAAATCAGCTATAAACATATTTAATGAGGCCAGTGCCTCTATCTTGCTTTTGTAAAAATTTTAGTACACCCGTTTTATGGACTTCAAATTCTTATTCAAAATTCGTTTCATGCTGCTCCCAAGTGGCACTGTCCCTTGCTTCTCCGTGAAACAAACATCTATACTAGCACCATGCTGCTAGGCCAAACGCGTCTCAAGTACGTTTCCATGCAAATCCTAAAATGGTTGCATGATTGCTGATCAATCAGATCACTTCCTGACGTGGATGACAAGTATGGTTAGATTCCACCCAGTTTTTTTGCCTCTTGTCCCCTACGTGCAAGTGCAACGACACGTGCACAAGATTGTTGTAGTGCCGTATATATGCTATAAATCTCTGGAACTATCGAGCCATGTGACTTGTAACCGCCAAGTCGAGCAGAAGTTTCGGTTGTATGGATCGCACTCGACTACTTTGAGCAATCCCCTGACCAACTTACCGTCTTCATTGCACTTACACCGCTCAAATGCTGCGAACATGATGTCACGAACTCACGTTCAAGAACACATGCATGCCGTGCTAGCTAGCTAGCTAGTAGCTGCAATTTTGGACATGGTTACTGCAATCTCGCCTCAAATCTTGGGAAGCCGTTGGTTGGCAATTGCCCAAACCTCGCACGATGCGCTCTATAAATGGCGTGCAACGAAGCCAAAATGTCAGTAGTAGCAGCAGCAATCTGGAACTAGTGTTTCACACATGGCTCACTTCCAGTTCCACGCTCTCGTCTTGACGCTCCTCTGTTGCATCGTCTTGTCAGCTGCAGCCGAAGCGGCGTACAACATCGAAAGCTTCGGAGCGAAACCTGATGGCCGGACGGACTCGTCCGGCGCACTGGACTCGGCTTGGTCCGCCGCTTGCCGGTCGCCGGAGCCGGCGACAGTTCACGTGCCCAACGGGAACTTCTTGCTGAGCCACGCGGCCTTTACTGGCCCGTGCTTCGGCAGGATGACGGTTCAGATCGATGGCGCGCTGGCGGCGCCATCCGGCTACACCAACACCAACGGTGCCAACTCCGGCGGGGAGTGGATCGTGTTCGACAACGTCGACGGCCTGATCGTGTCGGGCGGCACCATCGACGGCCGCGGGGAGTCGCTGTGGGCGTGCAAGGCGGCCGGGCGCGGCGGCTGCCCGGACGGAGCAAGGGTGAGCTGTGCACTCAAGCACGGCGGGAACCTACGTGCTAACTCACGTACGTAATCACACCGTCTGCTTGTGGTTTGCGTGGCAGTCGCTGACGGTGCGGAACTCGAGGGACGTGGTGATCAGCGGCCTCAAGTCGGTGAACAGCGAGCTGTACCACGTCGTGATCGACGGGTGCGAGGGCGTGGCCGTGCTGGGCGCCAAGATCGTCGCGCCAGAGAGCAGCCCCAACACGGACGGCATCCACGTGCAGGCCTCGTCCGCGGTGACGATCACCGGCGCCAGCATCCAGACCGGCGACGACTGCATCTCCGTCGGCCCCGGCACGGCCAACCTGCGCGTCGAGCACGTCAGCTGCGGCCCAGGCCACGGCATAAGGTGAGCTTCACATGATGCTGCGCGTCAGCGTGTGTGTGCATGCATGTACCAAGTGGCAGCAAGCAAGGTGACTGCTGTTTGCATTGCAGCATAGGCAGCCTGGGGAAGGAGAGCGAGGAGAAGGGCGTGGAGAACGTGACGGTGACCGGGACGGTGTTCGTCGGCACGGAGAATGGGCTGCGGATCAAGACGTGGGGGCGGGCGGGGTGCGAGGGCGCGTACGTGCGAGGCATCGTCTTCCAGCACGTGCTGATGCGCGACGTGTGCAACCCCATCATCATCGACCAGAACTACTGTCCCAACCACGACGGCCAAGGGTGCCCCCATCAGGTGCGTTCAACCCAAGCCTCCCTAAGGCGGATCCATAAAAATAGGTAGTCGGTGGATCGCTACGCTATATTATAGCTTATAGCTTGTAAATAATCGGTTTATATACTAATATGCCAAAAAAATACACTAAATTTATATAGAATGTTCTTGAAGTCACTGGTCTCTTAAACATAGCGCTTATATGCTAGATCCGGCGCCCCTGCCTCAGAAAGCATCTATTGTCTGTCAGCTTAGCTCATTTCTTTCATGTATTTTCAGAGTTCAGCTGTGAAGATCAGCGATTTGACATACACGGATATTCAGGGGTCGTCGGCGTCGCAGGTTGCCGTGAAGTTCGACTGCAGCCCGAGCAATCCGTGCAGCGGAATCGGCCTGCAGGACATCAAGCTCACCTTCGACGGCGGCAAGCCGGCGGAGGCCACTTGCCAGCACGCGGATGGCACGGCTTCAGGGCTTGTCATGCCTCCCAGTTGCTTGTAATAACACAATTACTTCTCATAGTTTGTTCAACACGTACGAGGAGAATTAAGTATACATGTCAAGCTCTGCTCTACGACTAGGGAAATTTGAATGAGTTCGAGGTTAAGCGATTCACTCGTAACATAAAGTTTTAACATCAGTACTTCACATTAACACAAGTCATGATTGGTGAGGGAAAAAATATAGGTTGTTTTACGGTCCTTGGTACCTCTTGGTATCTTCTGATACTTTTAATTAAGACTATTCATCGTGCTTTATTTAATGATTGCTATTAAATGGTACCTCTTGGTACCCCCAAAGGAACTAGTGAATACAAGGGTAAATTTGTATTTTCTCCTTCCCTTATCTCTTCTCCATATATCTCTCCCAACAACGGCGTCGTCCTCACCGCCGGCCGGCCAGCATGGCCGCCACCATCGGCTGCCCAAAGAGCCACCACTCGCCTCGTTCGCACGCACGCCACGCCACGCCACGCTCACAAGACCGCCGTTAGCCCTAAGGCGCATGACCACCATCGCTTGTACCACCGTCGTCGCCCATACCGCCATCGTCGTCCACTTGCCCGGGCGCGCTGTCGTCACCTTCCGCCTGCCTCCATGCACGCACGCCGCCTCGCCGCCTTTACGCCAAGACGGTGTGCCGCTTAGCCGTGGAGGCGCCGTGCACGCCGCCGCCCTGTCGGCTGGACCACCTCTTCTCACGTGTGATTGAGAGAGAGAGAGAGAGAGAGAGAGAGAGAGAGAGGAGGGGAGAAAGAGAGGTTTTTTCAATCTTGCTCTTATAGATGAATGGTTGGATTTGATTGGTACCTGATACTTCCTGGTACATATCAAAGGATAGTAAAAATATTTAAAAACTATACCTCCGGTCACAAATATTTAATGTTTGGGGTATGTGCAAGTCAAAGTTTTAAAACTTTAGCTATGGATATATTTTTACATAGTCAAGTATTCATGTTTAGTAGAGGAAAAATGAAACCAGGAAACTAGATGGGACAAAACCTAAAAAATTAGGACATGCACAAGAAATCTAGAAACTTAATAATCATTTCTTCAAACTTGATAATCAAAACGCTTAAGAACTCACCAAAAGAGACGTAAAACCAGAAAACCCAAGAGGGTAAAATATAAAATGGAAGGTGATGCCATCATCGCTCACCACAAGGGTCTTTTTTCGGTAGTAAAGATATTTATATTGGGTATGTGGAAATTGTACATGTACATTCATCTTGGAGAATACTTCCATAGTGTTATAATTTTATTGGATTTTATAGTAAATAAGCGAGTTGTCCCATGTATTGCGTGACTAGATTTATGTTAAAGTTGAAAAAGACCTTTTGTATATATAAGGATTTATAATCATATAAGCTATGGTAATATCTAATAGTGAGTATCTAATCTTACTATGGACATGGAGTCTCATAATGACCATGGTAAGCTATAAGTTCAAGATAGGCCTTGTGTACCTTGTGTGATTTTGATGATTAATGATAAACGCTAATTGATGATGAACATATTTAAGGGTAAGCTTTATTAAATAACAAACATGAGTTATTGATTAACCTCCTTTGAGACTAACATGTATTGTCTTAGTCTCTTTGATAGAAGGATTGTTTACCATTAAAGACATACATCTAATTATCCTAGTTGAGACTAATATTCTTTATTGAGACTAATATTCTTTATTGACGTTATTCTTTTAGTATCATATTTAGGTCCTTGGTGAATGATCCTTGTGGAGGTATAAAAAGCATATTCTATATTGTATATCTATTGAATGATTAATTTAGTGCTTGACTCATAATATTTCTTTTATATATGATAATATTGTTATGAGACTAATGTGTTTATTGCCAAGTTTTCTCTATTATCATATTTCTATAGAGGAATTATTAAGGTCAATTAAATGATCTATTCATCCATGCAAGATATGTATCTTAATGTCTATTTTGTTGAGACTAACAATTTTATGGTTTATTCCCTTTAGTCTCACATATGCAATGTGGATAAATAGTGCAAGATGAGGTATGCAATCTCGGTATCCCTTCCATATTTATTATTGCATTCCTCTTATACAAATACATAGTGAGCTCTAAGTTACATATTGATTATAATTATGCACATTGCTTTATGTCATATTTATTTGTGCATAAATATCCTTTTGTGCTTAATATATGCATTGCTCACTTGCCATCCTTGCTTTAACTAGAGTTAAACTTCACCTTGCTACTTTGTGCGTGTACACCTTGTTTTTACATCTTCTCACGCACTTAATTTAGTGAAGTTTAATTTAAATTGAATCACAACTTTACTCTTGTTTTAAATATGAATTGTACATGTGTAATTCTTAAATATATTTTCATGTGCATCCTTAAGTGAAGTTGTGTACATGTGAAATCATCTCTCTAGTGTATATAGATCAAATATATCTTTATCATAATGCACTTAGTATAGACCTTTTATGTCAAGTGTTTCGTTTATGTTTGAGCCTTATTGTTAAACACTTGTTGTGCTTAAACCTTTCTGAGCATCTAACCAATCTCTTTTCTATTGAGCTTTTGGGACTAATGTCTTTCAGAAGTGGTTTGAAAAGAATTAGGTTCCAGGAGTGTGTGTGATGACCAAGGTGTGTTGAAGGATAATGGTCAAGTCAAGGTCGATAAGACGGGGATATCACCAAGAGTTGAGTACTAAGTCAAGATCAATTTGGTGGGATGATCGTCGGGGAGGATGATTAAGTGAAAGTCGATAAAACGAGAGAGTATCATGAGGTGATCAAGTCGAGGTTGACAAGACGAAGACGTCATCAATTGTGTGGTGAAGGTCATCATGCACAATGCATCAAGGGGTGGTACATAGAGCGTTAAAGTGGACTTGAAGGAGTTGATGTAGGACATCAAGTTTCAAGATGGTTCTCAAGGCCAAGGTATGACTAGTGTAGGACTAAGGATATTTTCTAGTCTTTTATCGGTCTTGATAGTTGGTTGAAAGAGCGGGTTTGTAGGATAGTCGCCATATTATTAAGAGGGATCTGAATCGGTGTTGATTGGATCGGTTCTTAACTCTCGGGTGATGCACATTTACTCCTAAACCCTAGTTGAGCCTAGTGAGAAGTCGGGGTGTCGTAGGAGTGTAGCGAGAGTGTTGGAGGTGTCCGTGAGGTGTTTGGACATGTGGTTGTCCGAGAGTGAGCGAGAGGGCTCCGGAGGTCTCCAGACTTAGTGTGCTTCTTCGGGTCGGACGATCTCTAGGTAACAGAGAGTTCATAGTGTTAGACAGACAATGTAAGGCCAGACAGTTCGGAGTAGGTTCAGGCTAAGAAAAAGAGGAAGCAGATTGTTGGTAGTGCTGGACGGACGGCCTGGGCTGGGGGCCGGATGGTCTGGGGCTCTGGGCTGAGGGTCGGACGGTCCGAGCTAGGGCCAGACGGTTAAAGGTGAAGTACTACCATTTGAAGCTCGGACGGTCCGGCTAGGGGTTGGACGGTTTGGGCTAGGGCCAGACAGTCGGGGGGGCTTTTGGTAGTTATTTTGGAACAATCCGAAATTTTTCCTAGACTGTCCTCCCACAACTACCATTCTTCCAACGGCTTGTTTTTCAGATTTAGACTTATTTAAACACTTGATTGGCTCATTTGTGGTAGAGCTTTGGGGGTTGGAAGGTTGGTTTGGCTGAGATTTTGAGTATGTTCCAAAGTGTGAGAAGTGACTATAGAGGGTGAGAAGGACGGGGAGAACCATTTTTTGGTGGATTTGGTGAAACCCTAGTGAGAGGGGTGAGTGACCAAGTGAGTCTTGTGTGCATCACTCTTGAGCTTGATCTGGTGCGATCAAGCGGATTCGGATTTGTTACTCTTGGTGCTTGCTGACACCTAGACAGCGTGGGAGACGTCGTGTGCCGGTGACCTTCTCAAGAAGCGTGTGAGAAGGCTTGGCAAACCGTGTAAGTGGCTTTGGTGCTTGCCATCTCCGGAGGGTAGGAACTAGCGACCACTAGTGAATAAAAGGCGGTTAGCTCGGAGAGGAAGTAGATCCTTGCGAGGATCAAGTCTCAACATGGTTTAAGGGAGACCAGTAAGTCTCCAAGCACCACGAAAAAATGTCTTCATGTCACTTGTGATTTGTCTCTTGTGTTCTTATATTTATTGCCATATCCTTAAGCTAGTGATTAGCCCTCATAGCCTTTATCTTGTACTTAGTTGTATATCTTAATTGTCTAGTTATATTAGGTTCACCTCAATCTAGGATTGCTATCATTAACATATTACTTGTGTTCAAAGCATTTATCTTTAGCCTCCGTATTTGTTTAAGCTTTGGACATAAGTGTAAAATCGATTAGAAAATAAAATTTTAAAAAGACCAATTCACCCCACCTCTTGGGCATCCGGTTCCTTACATAAGCTCCATAGCGTCCATCTATAATCTTGTTACAAATTTGTAGTAGTGTCGTATTAGCCATAATAAGCTCTTATAAAATTCTCTAATCTCATTAGATCTACATCCTTGTAATCTAACATCATTATAATCGACGGTGTATTTCTTTATTTTTAAATTAACCTGAGTTTTTTCTAGTGTCTTAGGGCGAAACATGGTGGCTTCTTTTAACTTTGTTTAATGACATAATAGATTGCAATAATAATTAGTGGTCAAAGTTATATTTGGAAGACCATGTCGATGTCGAAAATATTAAATATTTATGCAGGGAGGTAGTAACTATTAGTGTTATCTGGTCATAAGTACAGGTTGATTTTGGATGCGTTCAGTCAAACTTTTGTAACTTTAGCCATAGATATCACAAATGCTTTGATTGGATATATGAAAATTATAATAGTATTCATATAGAAAAATACTTCCATAATTTTATAATTTTATTGGGTTCTATGAATAAACTGCAATAGGAATTATTGGTAAAAATTATATTTTGCAGACTATATTGATATCTAAAACGACGTAAATTTGTAACGGAAGGGAGTACTAAGTATGTCAACTACTCCTGGTCTCCTAGTCGAATAGCCTCCAACGAATCCGCACAACATCGCTTGCAAACATCACCAAGCGCACGTAGATCCTAGGGCCAGTGCCATCCAATCGCACATACATACATGTATATACATATCTGAATCCTTTCCTACAAGAAGTACGTCAGCTGCTCATGCTTTCTGGACCCGCCTTTGCCATACAGGCTATTCCATTCCTTGATTTGATTCATCACAACGCATTCACTGGCAAAGCTTGTGGCGACCTGCATAGTGTCAAATGCGCAACGGTTTTAATTAGCAGTCTGTTTTCGTGGTGATGAGGTTTATTAGTACAAAATATTATTTGTGAAGACTGCAAATAGTGTCACTGTCACCAGCGAATTACCTCGTCCTTTGCCTGCCTCATGTCATCCATGGTTATCGGTCTGAGGGCAATGGTCTCTCCAGCTTCGGCTTCCACGCCTTTCTCAGATCTATGTTCTTGCCTTTCTTGGTTTCTGACTTGTTTTCCCTGCTTTTCTTGGTTTCAGGCTTGCCTTTCTCGCCTTTCTTGCTTTCCGAATTCCCCTTCCCACTTTCTTGATTTTTGGATTTCTCTCCTGGTTCCTCCTTCACTTCCACTAATTTTTCCTTCTTATCCTGGAGCATCAAATTATCATTAGCCAATGTGAGATGATAATATGGTTGGTCAAGCAAACGAACGATGAAATTGAGGGTTATCAGATATGTTTCTTTTGTCTTACCTTCTTCCTTTCTTGTCCTTTCTGAAATAGTTCTCTGACAGGGTGGTAAGCAGCTGGCACACAAAGATTCTGCAAAACAATGCAGTTCTAGTGATGCAGAAGCAGAATAGATCCTATTTTCTAATACCATAAGTTCAAAACAGCGTACAAACCTTGAGATCACTGGCACTGTAAACGTCACTCCTATTTCATTGGCAGGTACGACTGATGGTCTAATCCGCTTTTCGTATTCGTTGTCTGAAATTTCCTGTGAGATGAGATGATAAAAATTGTAAACAATAAGTAATTACAATAGTAAAGTACTAAAGATAAGTTATTGCTAGTTGAAAATATGAGATATCTTCATTGCCTCAAGCTTGGCTTGCATTGTATCATTCCAAAGGTTGCTCTCTCGGAAAATGCTTAATCCTTGAAATAAGCTGTGAAACAATCATGTTACCAAAAGCTGAGGATAAAGCTAATAGTGGATTATCATGATAAATTAGCTAACCTTTTTGAAGAAACAATATTATAAGCTTCCCATTTCTGTATTCAGGGTCCTTGTCATTCCTCAAATGATAATGAGACTGCCGACGCCATAATTTCTTCTATTTAATTTGCAATATCTATAAAACCATTAACTGCATCGATTGAGTTCAAATCATCACACTCCAGATTGTTTGCTGATAGCACCTCTGCAATGTGGTTTATTATATCTTTACGCTGGATTTTCTTCTTATCTTCTTTCATTTTGGTTTTCCATTTCTCAAGATGGGTCTCCTCTTTGGGAGGCTGTCTCAAGAATGTATGGGAACAGTCGAACAGAGCAATGACACCCTCATAAAGATCAACGCTATCTTCATCAGATTTAGGGAAGTATGAACCAATTATCAATACCCGTCTAGATAGTTTGTTCAGCATTTTCTGGAACATAGAACAAGCTCTCTCTGAACTAGCCAGGAATGATTGACATCCCTTATGTAAAGGATAACTGGACTGGATTCAGAAATGAATGCAATGATCTGCAAAAAAAAGGTCCAATACCAGCTCATAATACATACAGGGCGTGTCAAATTCGAATATGAAAATGGATGTCCAAATTACCTAGTAAAGGGACCGTAAAAGAATTTTCTCGTCCAAACTCCAGCTTTGTTTGTATGATTCTGCATCAGATAACGAATTGTAAGTAACTCGCGCATGCAAAGTGGTGACTTTGTACATGCACTACGAATCATGTGCAAAAAAAGAGGGCTCTTTTACAGTATTCCAATTTACTCGGGAGATTGTGGCAACTATGCATTACACATTTGATCAATACACATAAGATTGTGGCAAAGGTGACCAAGAATCATTTTTAGAAAAATAACTCACCAAAACATTCAGAAGCTTCTGAGTTAGTTGGTCGTACCAGGTAATAAAGATACCTACAACCGAACTGACGGCACGTTGCCAGTAGAATAATCGCTGCAGAAGCAATTGAAAAAATGATTATAGACTCAATAGAATATCTTTGTCCCAAGTCTGATATCCTCAGGGGTATATTTGTTACCCAGTTCTAAAATCTGGAAGACCCATTTCACGATCCACTGATCCTGCATTAGTGTTTCACGCACACAAAATCAGAACAGCACAGATTTAGCTTTTTTTAAAAAAGGGAACATCACAGCACAGATTTCATAGCAAGGGCGTTGCATGGCATGCGTGAGGCAGAAGCCGTGCAAAAACAACCAAGATCAAAGAACTGAGCTTGCTTGCATAAAGATGGAGATACGAAGAAGGAAAAAGTACCCGATTTAAGGTCTGTTTGGTTCATGGACTAACCTTGCCACAACTAAATTTAGACATGCCGCAGTGGCTTAGGCGCTTGTTTGGTTCCCTTCTAAGGTAAGGCGTGCCATAGAAGCTTAGGCAAATTTCTATTCACTTGCCTCAGTTTTTTTTGCCTAAGGTGTGGCGGTGTTTTTCACCGCCACACTTTCTTCTCGCCGCCACAACGCGCTCTCTCGCAGTCGACGGCGACGGCAGCGGCAGTGAGGCTCCTGCGGGTGACGGCGACGGCGGCGGCAGCGAGGTTCCCGCAGACGACGGCGGCGGCAGCGAGGTTCCCGCGGGCGACGGCGGCGGCGGTAGCGAGGCTCCTGCGGGCGGAGTCGTCGGCGAGGCTCCGCGGGCGGAGGCGGCGGCAGCGAGGCTCCCGCGGCATCAACAGCTCCGACCGAGCGGCAACTGCAGCAGCATCTCGCGCGGGGCAGGAGCGCAGCTCGCGGGAAGCAGTTGCAACGGAGGAAGAGCAAAGCGTGGCCGCGGACGACGTATACGAACGAAATACGCGTGCGGCCGGAAAATCCATGCAGGAACAGTGCCATGCAGGTGGTTAGGAGCTGCGTACGTAGCGAGCTAGAAGCAAGGGGTGCGTGCGTGAGTATTGGGTTTGTTAGCCGTGTTTCCAAGAGATGATCGGCATGGTTAATTATCGTCTGAAACTTGCTCGATGAAATGCCTACACCAACTTAGTCAATTTTTTCTGAAGAAACCAAATACCGACCACAATTTCTTGCCTAGCCTAATGTTAGCTGTGGCTAAGAACCAAACACCTCCTAACAATAGTTAAGTTAGTCGTGCCACAACTATGACAAACTCCTAATGTTAGGCTAGGCAAAGTTAGTAGGGAACCAAACAGATTAGTCATTTTGGTCTTGACCCATTTTGGTCTATATACTTCAAAACCGGATTAACTCGGTCCTTAAAATGTTAAAACCGGACATAAATGGTCCCTAGACGAGTCAACGGTGGTTTTGATTAGTCAAAGATGTTTCAACCAAACTATTATATTATTTTTCATAAAAATATTTCATGAAATTCAAATAAATTGAATATTTGAGTTCCTATTTATGTTTCAAGTTCATAATTTCCATATTTTTACTAGGTTGTACCAATTTCTAGAATTTACTGGTATTTTCTAGTAGTCATAAAAGTAGCATAAAACTCTAAACAATTATCTAAAGTTCATAAAAATTATGTGAAAAAAAATTCTATAAGATTAGGTAATCATAACAAACTCAAATATATAGTTTAATTTGGATTTCGTAAAATATTTTTATGTAAAAACACATATAACATTTTAGTTAAACTACCTTTGACCAGTCAAAACCACGTTGACTCGGTGAAGGGACCATTTGTGTCCGGTTTTGATAATTCAAGGATCGAGTTGATTGGGTTTTCAAATTTAGAGATCAATGGGTCAAGTGTCATATTGCTCTAGATTGATGCTTTGGTACCTCTTGGTTCATCCTTTATGTGAAACAAGTTGAAAGATCCAACTAAACCAGATACGCTATCCAAGGCTGTCCTGGTACCCATTTTTGATGGACCTGCATCGAGAATAAATCATCAGAACTTTCATAGACCATAGCAATGCCAGTTTTACAATATAGAAGACGCAACAAATGCTCCTATGCTCTAAAAATTGTACATTTCGGAACTCTATTTTCTAAAACCCTGATTACCGAAGAGCGGTTATCGGGGATTGGATAAAATACCATGATGATTGGGTTCTATACACGATCTGCCCCTAGGATGCGTATCCGGAAAGGATAAGGTGAATATGATAAGCTCGGACTGATGATTCATATCTGTACCCCTGCTCTGGTGCTCGAGAGTGGGCCTCCTTTCTCATGGGCCATTATGCGGGTCACCCTGGGTCCTAAGAGGATGTTTCGAGACAATCGGCCCAACACCCTTAACCGTCTTTGGAGTCATTCTATATCTAGAGCCCGAGACCTTCCGGATATGGATATCCCTTGGAGCACAAGTTAGTATATTTTTAGAATATATCATAGGTTTGATAGGACTTTGAATTATCCTTTAGGTCATATAGGACCAGAACCGTATATACCTTGTACTATAAATACCTTCCCTATGGGAGGGGGAGGGCATCGGCATTGACATTGAGAGATCCACAATCTCATTGCAATAACACAAATGCTCACGTGCAACTGGAGTAGGGTTATTATCTCCTTCCGAGAGGTCAAAACCAGGATAAATCTTCGTGCCTAGTTTGTCTTTCATCTTGGCGAGTCTATATATCTTCGATGAAAACCCTTTGGTGGGAAGGAGTTGTTTGATCTCTGTTGATTTTCCAAAGGATGTCTCGGACTACTAGTTGCTTTCCGTTCAGTGTGTGCCTGTGATGGGACGTTATCTTTATTTGCTTTCTATTTGCATTAGTTAAGACTTGATGTCATGAACTATTGTAATAAGTGGCTTCGTCACACTCTGATTTATTTTATTAGTTAATGCAGTGTTGGTATTGATACTTTATCTTTATTATACTATAGATATGAGCACTGATCTTTATGACTCATACGGTTAACACAGAGGGGTTCGGTCTAGTAAAACCGGGACCCAACATTTGTCCATGTGAAACTTCTTCGGTGTAGCCTTATCAACTTTGCCTTATCTAGCCTCTTCTTGAAATCCTCCATAAGTTTTCTATAGATAAGAATTGTTCAAGTCAACTACATATGTAAATAAAATTGAAGCCACCTAATATGAGTCATTTATTTTTTGCTGCCCCCTTGATCGAAGCAATCCCGTGTAAAATCCCGTGTAAACACTTGTACACGTTGTTGGAATAATTTTATTATAATTTCGATGGTCCTGTTATTTCTTTTAGTGGAGACATGTGATGGGCTGAAAAAGACGCAGAGCAGTCTTAAAAGTTTTAAGAAAGCATCGCCTAGGATCTCCGCCACCACATATGCATCCAAGGATGAGTTAGACTGTACTAGATGCATTCTTCTCTCTTTCTTTTTGAATTTATGGACAGAAGCCGTAGCATTCTTAAAGAAGAGTGAAGTGAGGCAACCCGGGTTTGAACCTGGGCTGGCAGCTGCTTAACCTGCCAACCGAGTACAGGTCAAGTGTCATGTTTCTCCGAACGAATTACATATTATAGGTTTTAGTCATTTCACTGGTATAAACACCTCGATATCTCGAAACTATTTTTGAATATTTCAAAGCCCCTTCACAAATCACTTGAAACCTAGTTGAACCAAACTCTTGTGCTTCTCAAGGCTTTTTGCAAAACCCATCTTAACATTTCAGCTCAACACGCACAAAACCATCGATTCCCTAGATTTAATACTCCACAACAAGGCACAGACAGCTGATAATTAACTGTTCGGCATTACGGCTACTCCTAATTAACTGTTGCAGGTCTTCAAGCGCCGAGCTGTCCATGACACTGTCAGACGCGGGGCCTCAAAGAACGTCGTAGTGCGTGCCTTGCCGCCAAAAAGGACGCCTCGCTGCCCGTGGAGACGAAGGCGCGCCACCTCATCGTTCGCAAACTTGAGCCATGGCTGGGGCCGAAGGTCAACCCAGTGGACGACATGGCTGCATTAACCAAGCTTTTGGAGGCCCCCCTCCCGGAGGGTGCCGTCACGACCCTTGCTGACCTGGTCGGGCTCAAGATCGGTGACCCCGTCCCTGCTGCACCAGCCCTTGACGGCGGCGCCCCGGAGCCTTGCCCCACCTCATGCTGATCGGCCTTCGTCACCGGGCGGCGTCACAAGCACCAGTGGTGACGCCATTTTGCTTTTGTCCAGGCGCATCCCCTTCGGGCTGTCCTGCTCGTTGTAGCCGTCGACGTCAATGCCTAGGAGACCTCTTTTTTTCTGCTCGGTCGTCCCAGAACCTTATTGCCTCCGGCTACTGGTCTGTTATCTGTGCGAAATGTTTAGGCGTTGATTTGGTTGTTCCCATCGTCATAGTGCACACGTCGCTCTCCGTCTTACTCTCCCCGCAGCTGCAGAGATCCCCCCACGATGCGGGACAGTCTCCGACTGTTTGATTGGAACGTTCGCGGCCTTAACTCAGGTGCCCGCCGTGCGGTCCTTCGTGACACTATCCGTGCTCACCGTCTGAATCTTATCTGCCTGCAAGAAACCAAGCTAGAGAACGTTTCCGATCAACTCATCCGGGACAACGTTGGCCCCGCCTTCGTCTCACACCACGTGGCTCTCCCGGCCTCTGGCTCCCGTAGAGGCATTTTGATTCTAGCCCACTCTGACTTCTTCTCTATCAGTCACGTCGCCAGTGCGGACCACAGCCTCTCGGTCCTCATCACGCCCCTCGATGGTAGCCCTGCTTGGCATCTCACCTCGGTGTATGGACCTCAGGACAGGGGAGACAAATTTCTCTTCCTCAATGCGATCATCAGCTCTCGCCCTGTCGACCCAAACCTACCATCGCTGTTGGCCAGAGATTTCAACCTTATTTGTCATTCCGCGGACAAAAACAACAACAACGTTGACCAGGGCCTGATGAACGCCTTCTGCAACATCCTTAATCAGCTCAGCCTCAAAGAAGTTGCCCTCTTAGACAAGTGCTTCACCTGGAGTAATGAGCGTGCTCTCCCCACCCTTACCAGGATCGACCGATTGTTTTGCTCCTTGAGTTGGGATCTCGCCCATGCCTCGGCCACCCTCCAGGCCCTCCCTTCTCTCATCTCCGACCACTGCCCCCTTCTCCTGTGATGTGATCATGGGCCGCGACGCAGCAAGCTCTTCAGGTTCAAGAACTATTGGCTCTCGTTCCCAGATGTCCTTCAGACGGTCAACGACGCCTGGTCCCAACCTATTGCTAACGGTCACCCATATCGGCGCCTCCACATCAAGCTTTCCCGCACAGCGAAGGCTCTTTCAGCTTGGGCCAAAAGCAAGGTTGGCAACCTCGCTGTCCAATTAGCAATTGCCAAAGAGATGATCCTGCTTCTTGACAAAACCTAGGAGCTTCGTACCCTCGCCCTCCTCGAATTCGAGCTTCGCCGACTGCTAAAATCGCGCTGCCTTGGTCTTGCCACGTTACAAAGAAGCTGTATACGACAATGAGCTCGAGCTGCTTGGGTGCATGCAGGGGACGCGAATACCAAGTTCTTTCACATCCGGGCCACTCATAGGCGGCCAAGAACGTCGTGCACACCCTCCACACCCCATCATCCACAGCTAACACCCATAAGGAGCTGGAAGCGGAATGCACTCGCTTTTTCTCTGCTCATTTAGGGTCTTCCCCTACTCGCAGTCTTTCCTTCCAGTGGAACCGGCTGGGATACACTCCCCACTCCCTCTCGGACCTGGAGGCTCCTTTCTCTGAAGAAGAGGTTAAAACGGCTGTTTTTCCCTACCTAGCGATAAGGCCCCTGGGCCAGACGGCTTCTCTATCCTCTTCTACAAGAAATGTTGGGATATCCTTAAGGATGACTTAATGGCCGTCATACAACGTCTATTCCAACAAGATCGTTCCTGCTTCTCGCTCCTCAACTCCGCTAATGTGGTCCTCCTTCGCAAAAAAAACTGAATACCTCCGTCTCTCTGACTTCAGTCCTACCAGTCTCATCCACTCCGTTAGTAAGATTTTCTCCAAAATCTTAGCTAACCGGTTGGCCCTTCGACGGAACGATCTGATCTCCAATTGCCAAAGCGTACTCATTAAGAAGAGAAGTATCCTTGACAACTTTCTCTTTGTTCAGGGGGTTATTTGTGACCTCCATCGACGGCAAACCCATCTCTCTTCCTGAAACTCGACTTTGCAAAGGCCTTCGACTCAGTGCACTGGGGCTACCTCCTTGAGCTCCTCGAAAAGCTCGGCTTCGAACAACGCTGGCGCAACTAGATTGCCATCCTCTTGGGCACCGGCTCCTCATCGATCCTCCTTAATGGTACCCTCGGATCACGCATTGTGCACCGCGGGGGGGTCAGGCATGGCGACCCGCTCTCCCCCATGCTCTTCATTCTTGCCATTTGAAATACCGAACCTGGCGACTAGAGGGGGGTGAATAGGAGCTAAATAAATTTTCTCGCAAGAAGATGAATGATGCTTTTCACCCAACGTGCCTCAAGGATGACATCCCACAAGAGGAGCCATATTTCTGGTTGTTAAGTGCTTAAATAAAAGTAATATTAATCCAAAGTGGTTGCACTCAAAGACAGAACACTCCAACTAAAAAAGTGCTTTAGGAAAAGCCCTCAGGAATATTCCAGTAGAAATCAATTCTGATCACTGGAGTGGTTTCTGCCTTTCTTGGGTCTAAAAATTATGGGAATTTTTCTCTCTATGCCTTGATGAGTTGTGCAACCTCTAGCCAAGTTTCAGATTAAAACTACTCAGAGAATATTCAGGAAAAAATCGTGAAATAAGAACTGTCTAGAACTCGCGCACTGAAAGTTTGGAGCTCAGTATTCACTTCATGGTTCCCAAACAAAGAATCCAAACGACTCCAAAAGTTTTTCACATGTAGATATGGAAGTCACCGACCTTCTCCAACAAGAATCACTCAAAAATCATCTCGGATGATTTTTCTAAAACTCTTACACTGACTGCTGCGCAGGAAGAACAAATCTGCCAACTTGAACAAAGGTGGGAAGAACGTGATCTCTTGTTTCTCACAAGTTGCCAAGGGTATAAAATCATATAAGCAACCTCAAAACATCATGGATCAGCAACATGTAGAAGAAAGTGAGGCAAATAAACTTGTTGCAAACAAAATCACCAAAGAAACTAGATCAAACACATGAACAACACAAGAACAAGCAATGATTTGTGGAACTAGTTTCTATTGCTTGAGATGGTTTGTTCACAGCCACACCTAGGTGGGAAAAGCTCACAAAAGAGCAGAATACAAGGCACAAAATCCCAGCCCAAGACTTGGTGGAGGCACACCCTCCACCCCTCCTTATATAGGGCCACCGGGTGAACCACAACCATTGATTTCTTGCCTCAACTCTAAGCAACTAAATCATGGGCTAGGATTCACCCACTCAACCAGCCACTTACATGGGCCTAAACCACTCACACACAGCCCAACATGGGCCAAATATGCCATACATGAGTTTTACACAAAACCCGATCAACCCGATGCAACGGGCTTTTATTTGCCGGACTTGACCGCTCTGTTTCCGTGCCTTCGGGCCTCCAACCCGAACCAGAACCTTTGAGCCACCTCAAGTCCTTCTCCATAGCGTCCTCATGAGCCCCCAAGCTTGAGCCCATCTGTCCCGCGACATCATCACTATTCTGGACCTCGATCTACTCGATCTAGTCCCGGTACCGTCGCCGACCACGGTTGCCTCCAAGCCTACGCCCACAAGCATCAAACCATTTTCTACAAGCAAAAATATTTTCTTACCATTGATTCTTTCATGTTAGTCCAATTTTATCATAAATTCAAACATATATGACTACATGCCCAACTTCCCACTCGAACTAAAACCGAAACCTTTCAAACCGGTGCTTCCCTCAGCACAACAAGACAAAGATGGAAATTTTAAAAATACTTTCCTTGCTCAAATGAAAAAAGTCATAATATGAAAAAGATGCATCTCGAAATTCTCTACAAAATATGTATATAATATTTTTCCATCTAAGCTTGGAAAGACTCTCAAAAGTGCAAAACACTTTGTGCTATCACAAAAGGCCAAACTGGCTCAAATTAGTCACAAAACAAACTCCTCAACCAAATCAATTCAAGTCACATATACTCATCACAACATAAAGACCTCCACATGGTCTCACACCATTGACCCCCTGCAGCGTCTTCTTCACCTAGCCCAGGAGGATGAAGTGCTCTCCCCCCTCGACTGCGCTCCCTTCCCCTTCCGCATCTCCTTATATGCGGATGACGCTGCCCTCTTTCTTAAGCCGGCCCAAGGGGAGCTCCAAGCCATCATGCGCATCCTCGACGCCTTCGGCGAAGTCTCAGGCCTTATTGTCAACCCGTGCAAGTGTGCAGTCCACCCCATCCATTGCAGCGAGGATGCCCTCGGTGTCACCTTGGGCGACTTCACAGGCCTTCGCAGTTCCTTCCCCTGCACCTACCTGGGTCTCCCTCTGCACATGCGAAACCTGCAGCACAATCAATTCACACCGATCATCGCTAAGGTCCAGAATAGGCTTGCCAGCTGGAAAGGAAAACTCCTGTCCAAAGCCGGCCGCCTAGCCTTGATCAAGGCTGCTCTCACGGCGATCCCCACCTACCTCATGACAGCCGTTCGCGTGCCTAGCTTGGAAATTGGCTCGGCTCGGGCTCGGCTCATTTGAAAACGAGCCGAGCTTGAGCCCACTTTCCAGCTCGGCCTAGAAAACGAGTCGAGCCAGCCCTTGGCTCACTCGTTTCAACTCGCGAGGGCTCGTTTGCCGCACAACTTCGTAGTCTTCATGGTTTGCTATATTCTTGTTTTACATGTATACATATATATTCATGGTTCATTGTTAATGGTTCATTAATATGGTTCATTTATGTATATATGATATATATGGCTCTTTGTTCATGGTTCATTCATGTATATGTAATGTATTTTAAATTTTTTTCATCACGACCTCACGAGCCCACGAGCCGGCCCGAGCTTTTAGCGAGCCCGAGCCGAGACAGGATCTGAGCTCGTTACTAAAAACAAGCCGAGCCGAGCCAGCTTGTTTTCTAAACGAGCCCGAGCCGAGCCAGCCCTGGCTCGCTCAGGTTCGGCTCGGTTCCAGCCCTACGTGCAACCCGATGATATCACTTGGACTGCCGAGCCCTTTGGCTCCTATTCCGCCCGCTCAACCTATAGATTACAGCTCCTTGGCGCCACCGACTTCACTCTAGCCACCCTGATCTGGAGAGCTCATGCTGAGAACAAGTGCATCCCCCCAATTGCTCGCTCTGCGTTAGCTGCCCCGAGACTACTGACCATTTGTGCACCTACTGCCCCTTTACCAGGCTAGTTTGGAAGGCTATCCTCCCTCTCAACCCCTCCGTGCACAACTTGCGATCAGGTGGCTTCCTACCCTAGTGGGAACGCATTGCTAGAGCGACACCCAAGCAGCAACGCCGCTCGTTCAACGAACTAGTCATTACCACGGTCTGGCACATTTGGAAGGAACGCAACCGGCGGGTTTTCCACAATGACGGTCTTTCTCTGAATCATATTGTTGCTTTCATTTCTGATGACTTAGCTATGAGGGCCAGCGGGATCCCCCTCTCTTCGAGAGTGTAACATGACCCTTCACTTCCCCCTTTCCCCTTCCCCCTTCCCCCCTCCTTCCCCTCCCCCACCCTCTCCCTCTCTTTCTCCCTATCTCCCCAATCCTTTGTACAGTTCTTTCTCCTTTGAATGAAATGACAGAGCGCTTGCCTGTTCGTTCGAAAAACATTTCAGCTCAACTCTGATTCCTAAAAAATCTAGAGCTGAATATATTCAACAATATAGACCCATTTGCCTACTGAACTGTCTTTATAAGATTTTCACTAAGGTGCTGACCAATAGAGTGGAGGATGTTATGGGAAGGATTATTGATGAATCTTAGAATGCCTTTTTGAAGGGTAGGAATATTATGGATGGAGTTCTAGCTCTACAGGAAATTTTTCACTCAGTCAAAAGGAAAAAGGGGGGATCTTTTTGAAACTTGATTTTGAGAAGGCTTATGATAAGGTTAGGTGAGATTTTCTGTTTCAATGTTTAGAAAAAAGAGGGTTTAATAGGTTATGGTGTAGTTGGATGAGGCAAGTGGTGTCTGTGGGTACTCTTAGTGTTAAGATCAATGGTAAGGAAGGAGGATTTTTCTGTGGTAAGTAGGGTGTTAGGCAAGGGGACTCGCTGTCTCCTCTGCTTTTTAATTTGGTGGTTGATAGTTTTGCTAAAATGATTTTTAAAGCTAAAACTGAAGGGTTAATTGGTTGTTTAGTTCCTGATTTGGTGTATCAGGGGGTTTCTCTACTACAGTATGCTGATGATACGGTTGTTTGTTTGCTTGATGATTTTGATAAAGCTAGAAACCTGAAGTTGCTTATATACATTTTTTGAAAATATGTATGGTTTGAAAGTTAATTTCCTAAAAAGCGAGATATTTTGTGTGAATTGTGATGCTGCTCAGGTTCAAAATTATTCGGTACTCTTTAATTGTGCTATTGGGTCTCTACCGATGAAGTATCTAGGGGTTCCAGTGGGCTGTGATAGAATTAAGGTTTGTGATTGGGAGAATCTTATTAGAAAGGTGCAAAATAGGTTGAGTGCTTTGAAAGGTTGTTCTCTTTCTTCAGGGGGCAAGCTAGTGCTCTTGAATTCTTGTCTGTCTAATATCCCCATTTATTTTATGTCGATGTTTCTGATACCTAAAACTGTGCTTCACAAGCTGGATATGATTAGAAGAGGTTTTTTTTGGCAGGGGAGTAAACAAACCAAAAAATTTCATTTAGTTAGGTGAGAATCGATCTATTGTCAAAAGAAATAGGGGGGCTGGGAGTTAAGAATTGAGGGATTTAAACATTAGCTTGTTGTGCAAGTGGTGGTGGAAGCTTGAAAAAAATGAAGGCGGTTTGTGGGGAAAATTGGTCCAAACAAAATACATTGGTGATAGCACTGTTGCTAGTCTGAAAAGGAGATTCGGTACGTCTAAATGTCGGGGAGATCTGCTTTCTATTAGATATATGTACATTAAAAGGAGGAGTTGGGTTT
This sequence comes from Olyra latifolia, assembly GCA_036346145.1. Taxonomy (NCBI): domain Eukaryota; kingdom Viridiplantae; phylum Streptophyta; class Magnoliopsida; order Poales; family Poaceae; genus Olyra; species Olyra latifolia. The sequence goes on from CM070523.1 coordinate 33,514,967, forward strand.
TGGGTTCAGGTCATAGAGTGGATTTTTGGGGGATGTTTGGTGGAAAGGCCGATCCTTGAAATCCCAATTTCCGGTTGTTTTTGAAATTTGTAATGACCAGTATATTTCTGTTAAAGAGGCTCACAGTATGGGTTGACATCTTTCATTTAGAAGAAGGTTAAGTGGAGAAGATATTAATGAGTGGAATGCCTTGGTCAAAAGTTTGCAGGAAATTCAGTTTTCAAATGATGGTGATATAGTGAGATGGAATTTAACTAAATCTGGTATTTTTTTCCAGTAAAATCGATTTATTCTTCTTTGGGCAGAAATTCTTGTGGGAGGGTTTTCCCTGGTTTTTGGAAATCTAAAATTCCTTTTAAAGTCAAGATCTTCATGTGGTTTGCTTTTTAAAATGCCATTTTAACCAAAGATGTGCTTAGAAAAAAGTTTTGGGTGGGAAACCTAGTGTGTCAGATTTGCTGTAATGTGGAGACGAATAACCACTTGTTCTTTGGCTGTAGTATGGCTAAAGCTATTTGAGGGTGTTTAGCATTAACTTTGGGAGCTGACTGCATTCCTGGTTCTTTTGTTGCTTTCTACATTTGGGTTAAAAGATGGTGGAGTAATGGTTCTATGCTGTACTTCACCTGCCTTGCTGCTGTTTGTTGGGTAATTTGGAGATTTATGAATGAGAGTTGTTTTCAGAATAAGAAAATCCTTTTTCCTGCTGACATTTTATGTGCTATTTGTGCTACCTTACATTTCTGGACAGGGCTATATACTGGTGATTGGCAATTGGTGTTACAGGCTGGAGCGGCAAAACTGGAGGGCTTGTTGGTTAATCTGGACGGCTTCTGCAGGGGTAACTCAAGGTTGTGGATTTCTGATGGAGAAGGTGGTGACATCAAGTTCTAGTCCTTACTGAAGTTTGCTGATCAACTGGGTGATATAGGTGTCATTTTAGTGCTAGGGTCTGATGTTGTCTGGTTTAGGCTGGTGTGGCTATTTGTTTTGAGGCTTGGTCGTTGTTGGTAATGGTGTTCGGTTGGTTCCGGGTGATGTGCCAATCTGGCCTTGGTTGTTGTTGGAGAATTGAAATATGTTGTTTTGCTGTATGATTTCGTTGTCTTTGCAATAGAAACGGGACGCTATCCCTTATGAAAAAACTGCTTAGCTTACAATGCGGCAAATTGTGGGACGCGCTGATCAGCAGCCTCAAGTGACAAGTCGGTCAACACCGAGCTGTACGGCGTCGTGATCGACGGGTGCGATGGCGTGACCGTCGCGCCGGACAGCAACCCCAATTCGGACGGGATCTCCGGTCTCCGGCACGATCAGTCCTCGTCCACCGTCACGATCACCAGCGCCAGCATCCAGACCGGCGACGCGTGCATCTCCGTCGGCCCCGGCACGACCAACCTGCGCGTCGAGCAGGTCATCGTGCGGCCCCAGCCACGGCATGAGGTGAGCGTAAAAGAGTACGTTGATTCAGCTATGTTCGTTTAACACGCACAAAACGATCGATTCCCTAGATTTATTACTCCACAACAAGGCACAGACAGCTAATAATTAACTGTTCGGTTTGACGGCTACTCCTAATTGAATAGCCTCCAATGGGCAGCGAGTCGATCCACAGAAGATGGCTTGCGGAAAATTCCTCTTCCTCATCTCCAAGGGGCCAATGCCATCCAGCCGCACATACATACATGTATATACAAATGAAACCCCTTCCTACAAGAAGTATGTCAGCTGCTGTTTCTTTCTAGACCCGCCTTTTCCATACAGGTCATTCCAGTTCTTGATCTGATTCATCACAGTGCCTTCACTGGCAAAGCTTGCGGCGACCTGCATAGTGTCAAATGCAAAACGGTTACAGCACTGTGTTTCTGTGGTGGAAAGGTTTATTAGTACAAAATATTGCCAGCGACTTGCCTGCTCCTTTGCCTGCCTCAAGTCGTCCATGGTTATCGGCCTGAGGGCAATGGTCTCTCCAGCTTGGCTGCTTACGCCTTTCTCTGATTTATCTGCCTCCACTTTCTTGGTTTCTGGCTTGTCTTTCTCGCCTTTCTTGCTCTCCGAATTCCCCGTCCCACTTTCTTGAGTTTTGGGGTTCTCTGCTGGTGCCTCTTTCGCTTCCACTGCGTTTTCCTTCTTATCCTGCGGCATCAAATTATCATGAGACAATGTGAGATGATAATATGGTTAGTGGTCAAGCTACCTAATCAAGCAAACCAATGGTGGAGGTGTCACTTCCAGGTCTCGTTGGGCAAAACAATGCATGAAAATTGTCAGGGATTTGGTTGAGGGATGTGTTTTCCTTGTCTTACCTTCTTCCTTTGTTTTTCTTTCAGAAGTAATTCTCTGACAGGACGGTAAGCAGCCGCCACGCAAAGATTCTGAAAGAAAAAAACTTGCTGCTCGGGTCATTCAGAGAGAGAGTAGTTCCTACTTCGTAATAACAGTGTACAAAACAGTGTACAAACCTTGAGGTCACTACCACTGTATCCTTCAGTCATTCTAGCTAGCTCCTTGAAGTCAATATTGTCGACCTTCACTTTCGACAACAACGTCTTAAAAATCAGCTCCCTGCTATCTGAAGTTGGGAGGCCGACCATGATTCTGTTTTGACACAACAGGACACATCATCAACTCATCTAGAGGCAGCTAAATTTTATCAAGACAAAGTATTTTTTTTAAAATAAAAAAGGCACCCATTCAAACACACCTGTGCTCAAACCTCCTTACAATTGCTTCGTCAAGATCAAACGGTCTGTTTGTTGCAGCAAGGAAAAGAATCTTTTCATTGGACTTCGACAGCAGTCCATCCCAGTGGGTCATGAACTCGTTCTTGATTTTCCGCGACGTCTCATTTTCATTGGAATTATCACGGCGCCCTAACATGCTGTCCACCTCGTCCACGAAAACGATGGTCGGTGCAATTTTAGCAGCCAGACTGAACAAAGCCCGGATGCTCTTCTCGCACTCTCCGTACCATTTCGACGTGATGCTGGACATAGAGATGTTCAAGAAGGAAGCACCGGCCTCATTCGCTATAGCCTTAGCAAGCATGGTTTTCCCGGTTCCAGGTGGTCCAAATAGTAAAATCCCCCTGCATTGCTTCAAGAGACCATCGTTGAAGAGGTCAGGCCGCTGAAGTGGAAGCATGACAAGCTCCTGAAGTGACTCTTTGATATCAGCCAGTGCTCCAATGTCATCAAATGTCACTCCTATTTCATTGGGTGGTATAACTGATGACCTAATCCGCTTTTCGAATTCGTCGTCTGGGATTTCCTGTAACTTGAGAAGGTAATAATTTAAATAATAAGTAATTACGTTGGTAAACTACTAAAGATAAATTATTGCAAGGTTAAATTATGGATATCTTCTTTGCTTCAACCTTGGCTTCCAAGCAAGTATCTATCCAAAGGTTGCTCTCTTGGAAAATACTTAATCCCTGACACAAGCTGCAATAATCAAATTAATAACATCTAGGGATAATATATAGCTAATAATAGATCACCATGATAAATTAGCTAACCTCTCTGAAGAAATAATGAGCTTCCCATTTCTGTATTCAGGGTCCTTGTCTTTCATCAAATGATAAGAGACTGCAGGGGCCATAATTTCTTCAATGCAATTTGCAATAACTATAAAATCATCATCCGCATTGATCGAGTTCAAATCATCACATTCCAGACTGTTTGCTGAGAGCACCTCTGCTATGTGGTTTCTAATTTCTTTACTCTGGATTTTCTTCTTATCTTCCTCCATCTGTGATTTCCATTTCTCAAGATGGGCCTCCTCTTTGGGAGGTTTAGTCTCCAGAATGTATGGGAATAGAACACTGACACCCTCATTGAGCGCAATGATATCATCATCAGATTCAAGGAAGTGTGAACCAATTATCAACACTCGTCCAGACAGTTTGTTCAACATTTTCTGAAACAAAGAATATGTTCTCTCTGAACTAGACAGGAATTGATTGACATCCCTTATATAAAGGATAATTGGATTGCTTTCAGAAACAGAAGATATGATCTGCAAAAATGATTCCAATATCAGTTCATAATACAAGTAGTGACGGCCGAATTCTATCATGCAGCCGAATGAGTTACCTTGTAAAGGGACTGTATAATGATTTTCTCATCCAAACTGCAATTTCGTTCAAATAAATCTGCATCAATAGAGGAACTATAAATAACGAATGCAAAATTGTGACTTTGTACCTGCACTATAAATCATGTGCAAAAGAAGAAACAGGGTTGACCCATTAATAGCTAACAGAATAGGACAAGCCCTTAAGTTTCCCCAATTCAGCTAGATGAACTAACACGGACAGGGACCTTGAGGATGCTGGGTTGCCTGAAAGACTGAAACTAGTCGAAGGTCCAAACTATGCATTAAACATTTGATCAATGCACGAGAGGAATAACATTTGATCAATACACAAGAGAAATTGTGGCATAATTAATCCAGAAATTTCTTTTATAATAACTCACCAAGGTCGTCATAAGAGTCTGAGTCATAATCCTTCGCACCATGTAATACAGATATCTGTAGCCGAACTGCAGGTGTGTTACTAGTACATTGGATGCTGCAGAAGTAAAAGAAAAATATCTTTACCCAATCCCTAAACTTTATATCCTAAGATATATATATCTGTTACCTCGTTCTTAAATCCAGAAGGCCCTGTTCACGTTCTAGCGATCCTGCATTAATGTTTCATGAAAACACAATCAGAATTCAGAAAGACACTCATATCTAGCAAGGGTGTTGCTGTGCTAAAACTAAACAGAGCAAACAGGAAGATCGACATACAAAGAAATATACTCAATCGTTCTAAAAAAGAAACCAGTTATTTGCTACAGAGAGAGAAATTGGTTCATATTTTGACACCTCTTGGTTCATCCTTCTTGCAGAAGATGTTTACAGATCCAATCAAACCAGACACTTTATCCAAGGCTGCCTTGGTTAATGATCTTTTGTTGACCTGAGTCAAGAAAAAAATCATCAGAACGTCCATAGCAATACCAGTTTTACATAATAGTATACACAACAAGTGCCCCTATGCTGTAAAAACTGTACATTCAAGGTCTCTACATTCTCTAATTGATCAATGCGGGCAGATTACTGCTGTTCTCAATCATCAAGGTTCCCATGGTTTTATTTCATGATAACCCGTTTCACATTCATGTTCTAATTCCCGAAGGAAAAAAAAATGGCTAAAACCCTGACTAGAAAGGCCGCGATACAGAGACCCTCAATCTGCTAAAGAAAAGATTACTGAAACTCCTGAATTTCCCCCTACCCCTCACTCAGCAGAAATGTGCCATACATAATGAAACCAACATCTATACGCATGAGGCGGGACCGGGGGAGTAAGACACCAACCAGAGAATTGCTTGGGTTGCCGTACTTCTGATGGATCTGCAATGGCGTTCAGCAAGAAATAGTTCAGAATCATAGCAGAACAGGGCGACAGTAAAATTACGATATTTTGGATGGTTTCAAACTGACCCGTTGCGAGAACTCGACGAGATCGAGCGGTAGCAGGTGAGCATTGAACCGGTGCGCCAGAGCCTTCGTGAGCGACTGCAGGTACAGCTCTGCAAGAAAAAAAGGCGCGCATGTCAGAAGATAACATTTACCTCTGGGACCCAATCAGGCAATCACCCAAAGAATCCACACTACCAAGTACCGATCAATGATTCGAGGCGAACCTGAGCTGCCGCAGAGCAGTATGGTGCGGCTGGAATTGCAAAGGACCCGGATGTGCTTGGGCAACTCCATCTGGCCCAGGAACGAGTACGCCGCGCTCGTGAGCGCCAGCTTCATACGCTCGCTGCGAACGAACCACGGAACCGCGTGTATAATTGCTAGTTGTTGCTCACCAAACGCATTCTAACGACGGAGCAGCAGTCACAACGTCATCAGGGACTGAGGCGATCGCTAATCGTTTCTCTCTTTTACTACTAATCGAAATACTGGAGGAAAAAAAGGTTTTTTCCGGGTTGGATGGGGTTTTTCCTACGGACCTGAGATAGTACGGGAAGTTATCGAAGGAGACGCCGCCCTCGCGCCCGTGGATGACCAGCCGACGCAGCTCCGCCTCCACCTCCGCGGCCTCGGGGCCGCCGCCTCCGCTGGGAGTCGGCGCAGTCAGCCGCGCGGACACGAGGCCGAGGCCAACGCCCACGCCGACGCCTATGGCCGACGCGAAGAGTTTCCCGTGCTCCATGTCTCGGCTTCACCTACCCCCCCTGGGGCATGCAACCCCTGGGGCTCGGCGACGAGCGGAGGCGGAGGCGATGGGACGGCACTGAAGAGGACGCGAGAACGGAGCTCGTATTTATAGACAGGTTCCAGTCCACGGCGTCTCCGTCTCGTCCTGTGGGCGTTACGGCGCGTGATTGCTTGGGGCGCCGGCTTCGGCAAACATGGTAGTAATATTTCCAGGAATAACTCCGCCGGGCTCGAGTCGTGTGTGCCGATCGACGGCTGGGATTTGAGGGGAAATTAGCTGAGTGACACTCAATTGGCTGTCTCGGAAAAAATTGACACCCAATTCGACCTACTTTCGCCCAGTGACACTGGGGCAACGAATTGATTCGTCCAGTGACATTCCTCCCCTTTTCAGCCCATGTCAGTTTTTTTTGGGACCCCTCCGATTTTTGGGACACCCAATTCGATCGGATTTCAAATCTGAAAATTTGAAATCTGACCAAATTTAAAATGTTCAGATTTAAATTTTAGATTTCAAATTTGAAATCTGACCGAATTTGAAATCTTTTCAAATGTGAAACCCGGAAATTTTTGAATTCGGTTGATTTCAAACTACCGAATTTGAAAATTTTCGGTTTCAAATTTGAATCCGATCGAATTTGAAATCTTTTCAAATTTGAAACCCGGAAATTTTTGAATTCGGTCAGATTTCAAATTACCGAATTTGAAAATTTTCGGGTTTCAAATTTGAAATCCGATCGAATTTGAATTGCTATAGACCGGAGGGCATTGTAGTCATTCCCCCTAATAAAATCTTTAAAAAAAAAGAAAAATGTCACTGGACGAATCAATTCGTTGCCCCAGTGTCACTGGACGAAAGTGGGTCGAATTGGGTGTCAATTTTTTCCGAGACAGCCAATTGAGTGTCACTCAGCTAATTCCCCCGGAATTTGATACCCGTTTCGGTAGTACTGCCTTTTTGGGTTGCAGGACCTGGCCTACCTAAACTTTTAGAACTTTTTGTGCGGCTTCGGCGTCCGTGTAAAGTAACTTGTATCGGTGTATGGTTAACGAACGTTAACAGTAGGCCACGTTGAACCTGCGCAATTCACAGATACAATGACACTTGGCTGGTACAGCGTGACAGCGATAACAATAGATCACGTTGGTCACGCGCATCCTCCGTCGTAAGATCATCCGTACCAGATACTTTATAACATTGTTTATCTGACTTTTTAGAAATAGAGTAGCTGTTGGCGGAATGAATCTTTTAGAGTATAGTGTAAAGTATGAAGGAATTTTAGAAGGATGGATAGAGTGTGTAGAGAATAGTATTATAGAGTATAAATTTGAGGTAATCGCTGAAGATGCTCTAAGGAGGTGTCCTTCCATCCACGTGAGGGAGAAGAACAGAACGCGTATTGGATCAGCGACTGAAAGAAGCAGTAGAAGGATGCGCATCCAGCACCCGACAGTTGTGGTGCCAACCGAGCGACGAGGCAAATGTGCCAACTCATTATATTTCCTTTATGAGTGTAAGTCTCTCTGTGGCTAGAATGAGGACAATGCACCATCAGTTTCATTCCTAGTGTGTACACCTCAAGCACTCAATACACTACAGAGGGGTTGACACAATCAATCGAAATTATTGCCGAAATTTTATTAGAGGGCAATATAAGCAACGGTAACCGGGACTTTTCAAACAAAATTTTGAGTCTTTAAATTTATACTCCCTTTTGTCACAAATATTTGATGTTTTTGACTCCACACAGTTTACAAGATATAACTTTGACCATTAATTACACTTGTAATTTATTTTAAAAATCTAATAAAATTAGAATATTATTGAAGTACTCTTTCAGATGAATTTATACATACAATTTTTATGTACACGGTATAATTATTTAAAAAGATATTTATGACTCGAGTTTCGAAACTTTGATGGGCACATATCGCAAAGGTCAATTATTTGTGACTATAGTGAGTATTGCTTTTCCTGAATTCTTTTTATTACAAAAATTTCGTCAGATTTATAAAATTTATATGCATCGATTTTTTGATGATGTTTTTGTCGACGACTGGGAGGCGAACCTCCGCAGGCCGATGAGCAAGAAAGGGGTGCGAGGCCCGAAGGCGACCCTGTCCCCTGAACTGAAGCCCGGCCGCTGGTCGGACGCCGCCGAGAGAAAGGACGATGGACCGACGCGGTTAGACGCGTTGGGCCCTGGTGCGACACGAGGATTTTTATCCTGGTTCAGGCCTCCACTGTCGGATAACAGCTCTACGTCCAGTCTTCGTTTAATGCCAAGCTTAAACGAGTACAAAGGAGGTGTGGCCGGGCTTCGGAAAGCCTAGGCTCGAGTACAATAAGTGCTCAAGGCACTGTGTGTTCCTACAGTTACCTGTATGCGGAGAACTACCGCCGGGAACTAGAGTTCCTACGTGAGTACAAGTGCTCCTGTTCTACAGTGGCTATATTCCGGGTGTGTGTCTATGTCCGCTTGCTTGTGTTCCGATCCTCCTTTGTTGTGGCCTGTACGCCCTTTTTATAGGCGATGCCCGGCTACTGTAGCATGTTCTTGGTCCGTTGAATAGTCGTCTCTTTTTACTTTGCCGTGTCGGGGCACACAAGATCCACCGGGTAATCGAGTGTATCTTCTGATTGCCGTGCCGGACGGCTACCGGTCAACACGTGTCTTTCTCTATGCGGACGGCTTGACGAGACCTGCCGCCAATTTGTCAGTTGCCTTTGTCAGGCGCTCCTCGGTACTGTGCTCGCATTTAATTCTCGGTGACCTTCGGAACCCGCAGCGTATCCTGTGCACGGCGCGGCGCGATTTGCCTTGGGTCCCGAGTCCTGGGCTTCGAAAGCCTGGGAGAGGTGAGTGGCCTCGAGCTTTCGAGACAGGGAAGCTCGGGCGTGAGCTTACTAAGCTTGTGCGTACTTCCCGTGAGGCTGGAGGTAAGTTAGTGAGCCGTATTTTCATGGGCCACGTACTTTCTCCAACAGTTTTATTTACCCGGTCACACAGATACTAGTGAAAACCATTTCTATCTTTTTATGTAGGGATGATTTTTTTCTTTAAATCCCAATAAACCTGGTTTTCTCTAGCTTAGTCATGGGACGAGATTTTTAAAAAGGAAAATACGAAAACGAATTCTTGTGTCCAATGATATATATTATCAAATGTAGTGTAAGATTTACATGAAAAGTAGGTCACAAGTGGAAATTTGCCATAAAGATGCTCGGAGGCGTGCTCGACTCCACGGACTTGCGTGTTGCGTCATATCAGATGACAAATTTACCCGCCGCCGTAGACCGGACAGCAACTCATGATTGGCTACCATGGAGATTTGGCGATGCAAAACATTCAAAAGCCAACGCAAGTTGCGATCGTTGGCGGCTTGGCGCGATGTGGCGAGCCACCTTTAATTTGCCCCTCTCCAGTTGTAAGCTGTGGATAACCATGTCATGTGCAGTGAACTCAGGCCCCAGAAAAGCTCACGGCAACATGCGTCGTCATCTCCTAAAGTGCCCCGAACCTGACGTGAAATTCCTAAGTTGACGCATCTCATGGCGTGATGTCGGTCTCGGTGTCTCACTCGTGGCAAGATAAAGAAACTCCGGTCCGGATGCTGTGCTCTGCGTCGTCGTCTTCAGCCTTGATGCTGACCTACAGGCCGTATCGACGTCGTTGGCGTCCCCGGCAACGAGCCGCTGATCTGCTTTGGCTTGCTTTAGAGTATCCACACCAGAAACTCTATCCCTATTTTCTCTCTCTTCTACTCTATTTTCTCTCTCTATTACTCTAAAATTTCTTCACACTTTATACTACATCCTAAAAGATTCCTTCCCTCTACTAGAAACTCTATCTCTAAAACTCTATTTCTATACTCATATAGGGTTTCTGCTACGGATGCTCTTACGAGCTACGGCAGTACGGCTGCCGCTGGTCCAAGCCAATGCTAGGAAAGAAAAAAAAAAGATAGTCCCTATGGTGCCATTGAATCTCGAACTTGCATCTCAAAGCACTCGGCCTAGCTAAACTAAACATTCTTATTTCTTAAAAGCACCTTTTCAAGCTCTCGAGACTTAGCATTGCTGCCCCAACCATTTTGAACTATATCTGCTTCTTTTAGGGGTTATAGAAAAATAGCTTTTGTTCGGTAAGAGGTTATATAGCATGATTTTACGAGAAAAGGAACAATTTGATATCAATCTCTAAAGTTATTTTTGAGAGATTTTTCAGATGATTTTTTAAGGCAATTTTCAAGATGATTCATCTGCTCTGCTGTGCAATCAAGTTTTGAGTGCAATCGTCGTGCAATCAAATTAGCAGGATCCTACTCTATGTATAAAATTGCAACATCAAATTCATTCAATTTTGAGTGACAAAAAAGAGAAATTTTTGATAAATTTGAACTCTCCAAATTTGTTAACATAAGATAAATTTGATCTTGAAATTTTGTATATATGTGTGGAGTAATCAATGAACAACATCTATAAAATTTTATCAGAATTTTTATGACATTTGTCAGTTTAATTCCATGGTGATTACACCTGAAGCTTGATTGCAGATGTTCCCACCTTAACTAAAAGGGTGAGCATGTTAGGTTAACGCATGACACAACTTACCTATGTATATTTGCAACAGTGTTACCACATTAATAGTGTCGGGGATTAGATAAGATATCCTGGCAGCTAGGTTCCGTCTGAAATATGCCCTTGAAGCATGTACTAGGGAGAATAAGCCCAGCATGGTAAGCTCAAGAGTAGGTCCCTTTACTTATGGGTCGTTGAATGCGTCATCATAGGCCCTAAAAAGATACATTAGGATGATTGGCTAAACACTCCCGCCGTCTTGGGAATTTTCCTATGTCCAGAGCCAGGAGCCTTCCGGATATAAATATTTTTTGGGATGCAAGTTAGCATGTTTATAAAATATATCCATAAATCTAATAGGATTCTAGGTTATTTGGGTAGGTTTTTCAGGTCGTGTAGGGCCTGGACTGCGTATACCTTGTGCCATATATAGGAAGAGGGCATCGACAAACATTGAGATCTAATCTCGTCGCAATAACACAAATGCACATATGCGAGTGGATTAGGGTTATTATCTTTTTTCGAGAGACCCGAATCAAGATAAATCTGTGTCTAATCTACTTTTCATCTCGACAAATCGGTACATCTATGACAAAGGCTCCCTAGCAGGAAGGAGTTGTTTGGTCTCTTAATCAAGAAATAAGCTCGACAGGGGAATATTTTTCCAATCACAAGTTACAGCGGCGAGTCCTGGAGCGCTACCCGAGAGAGCCGCGATGTAACATCCTCATTTTTCAAAATCATTTACTCATGCATCATGCATATGCATCTTGATTTAAAAACTATTTAAATTTTGAAAATATTTAAAAATGAGTATGTTCCATTTCTAGGAAAAGTTTTAAATACTAAATTGTATTATAATTATTCTATATTTCTAAAATAAATAATTAAATAGCTAATTGGCTGGTAATTAATTTGGTAAATTCAAAGTAATTAAATAATTATTTTATAATATTCCATTAGCTTGTAAACATTTTATAATTTTTTTAATTTTTCCTTTTCCACCCTTGGATACCTACTTCTTTTTTTCCCTTTCCTTTTTCTTTCTTTCCCTTTTCTTTTTTCTGCCTTCTTCTTCCCTCCTTCCTTCTTCTTTCCTGGCCAACTCCCTCTCCCTATCTTATCTCTCGTGCAGGGAAGGTTTCCACAAAGTGAAACCTCCCCAACCCCTTCCAAATCTTCAAATGGAAGAGGGGGGTCCCCTTCCCCTCTCTAGTCCGACCCTAGGTTGGCATCACCCCCATCACTCCTATTTGACCGGCCTGCACCCCCCTCTCTTCCTCCCGCCGCCCCAACACCAAATTCATCGTGTGCGAGTCACCCTCGTCCTTTCCCTTCGGTGACGTTCTTCCCCGGCATGCCCCTAACCCGTTGTGTCCATCGTATCCAGGAGATCGCCGCCGGAGCCGCTGAATTTTGTCACCCGAACCGAGCTGTCGCCACTGCTGTTGCTTCAAAGTCGCCACCAATTCACCGCCGTCTCTTGATAAATTTCACCCTTCTCTGCTCCTCTAGTGCCCCTGGGCGTAGAGGAACCCCTTCATCAGGCCCTTAGGGCCGAATTGCCGCCAACGAGCGCCGCTGCCGTGCAACCCCTTCTTCCCCACGGGCGCCATTGTGCCACCGTTCCCTTGTGTAATTCCTCGCGAGGGCGTGCCCCTCGGCATCGCCTTGGCCTCGCGATGCTACACTAGTACAGAATGAGTAATATAAGATGCACAATTTGAGACGGTTTCAGCCTTCTTAAACTAGAAGTGTCTCTTATTGTGGTAGAAATGAGGAAAATGACGTTTTCAAATCATAACCGTCTTATATGATTGATACATTTAGGATGGTTGAAATTATGAACCGACTTATATAAGGAATAAGACGTTTCCAAATCATAACCGTCTTATGTGATTGATGTATTTGGGATGGTTGAAATTAAGAACCAACTTATATAAGGAAAAAACGTTTTTCAAATCATAACCGTCTTATAAGATTGATGCATTTGTGACGGTAGAAATTAAAAACCAACTTAAATAAGGTTAGAGTAGAAGAGTCTTTTCCTTACATTTTTACGTCGTTAATATATACGTAATGTAAGGCGGTTTGAAAGAACAAAATGTCTTTTATGATGAATCAATAAGACGACACTCCTATTTTAGAAAGCAATTCTTTTAAATCTAGAATCATATGCAACGATTGTATTGGGTGAATAACATATATATATATTGTATATAGTAAATTGCACTGTTAGTCTCTAAACTTGTCCCGTAGTTACACATAAGTCCATAACTATCGAAACCGCTCACTTAATTACTTAAAGCTATGAAACCAACGCAATTAGGTTCAAAAGGTGGTTTTTGAATTTTTGAATTTTATTTTTAAAATCTATTTTGGATTTTTAAATTTCAAAAATAAATTTCAAAATTATTATTTATTAATAAAATAAAATTTAGAAATTTTAGTTTCAAAAACTATTTTAAATTTGAAAATGAAATTAGAAAATTTAATTCCTAAAAATCAAAATTTTATTTTATAATTTTGAATTTTACATTTTGGAATTATTTTTAAAAAAATCAAAATTCTAAAAACAATTTTTACATTTGTACATGTATATTGTAGCTCTTGAGGGGATTTACAACTTTGTAGTTGATATCTTTTTTATTTGAAGCAATATAGATGTCTAAATAATCATAATATGGATTAAGACATTTATAAGTCGTACAAAAATAAAAATTATATGAAATTGTAGGCTTCAATGAGGTGTACAACTTTGTAGTTGAAAAGTTTTCTATTTGATGTCAGTTACATGTTTAAAAAGTTGTTGAAAGATTCACAAAACTAATGTTAAAAGGTATACATATCCTATTATAATTAGAACATGGTGTGAGGTAGGATGATTAGAAGGGTGAGGTTAGAATCAATATGTCTTAGGTTCAAGTCATGGGATATGCAATGTTTGTATTATATGCTTAAATTGTGTTAATGTGCATAGATGGGTGGTAGGTGATAGGAATATAAGTTTCTGATTCACAAAAATATATTTCCTATTTTTTCACCTAAAATCGTATTTGAAAAATCTCGTTTGAGACGGTTTAGTAAGGAAGTGACTTCTATAACATGACATATAAGATGGTTCTATACATAAATCGTCTTATATACTCACTCACATGAGACGGTTATGACTCAAATGAACATTCTTTTTTACGACACGACTTAGACGCGTTGAAACCATCTCAAAAAGGTCAAAATAACCGTCTCATAAATACCTTTCTGTGGTAGTGCTAGTAGGCTGAGCCGTTGTCCTCGAATAGCCGCTATTCAGCTGGAATGTCGCGCGCTGCCACGAGCCGTCGTTGCCGCTGCTGAGCCGTCGCCGTTGTTCTCTCGGTAGGTCAACCCCACCAGGAGGATCACCATTCCTTAATGACCCTTCCCCGCTAGGTTGCCGTCGCTAGTGAGCCGCCGTTCGTCGCCGCCGTCGTTTCCCAACGCAGTCGCGCCGCATCCCTGTTCGGTGCTGCTGACAGGCGGGCCCTGCCTATCAGTTCGTAGCACGCCAGTGGGCCGAGCTAGGCCACTGCATCACGCGTACCGCGCTGGCCGGGACATGTTGGGCTGCCAAGCCGCACGCTGCGCCGTGCTATGCTAGACTGGGCCACATGAGCTCGTCGAGCTCTAGGCTGCACAGCGTTGGGCCGTGTTAGTTACTAGGCCGATCTAGTACATATTAATTTTAATGAACAGTAAGGCTTGTTTATTTTGTATCTTTAATCCTATAACTTCAAAAATTATGAAACCAATTTAAAAATATTTACAAAATTAAGACCTACTATTCTGTAAATTTGCACATGCATTTGCACACATCTTATTTTTTGCTATTTTGTTCTCTTTATAATTATTATTTTATTTGTCGTGCGATAGATTTGAATGAAGTAGATTTTGCTAACAACAATTCGGAAGAGAACCCTAGCTTTGCTGACCAAGGCAAGTGCTGATCAAATTGCTCCTATTATTGCAACTATTTTTCCTAGAGTTTTACAAATCTTGCATATTTTGTTTAAATTAAAAATGCTAATTTGATTAGGCTTATTAGTTATAACCCATCCAAATAATTAATCTGTTAAAAAGATATACCTTGCTGCCCTAGTTTATGAAAAAGTGTTGATTAATACGGCCATCCTTGATTTAGAACTATTCATACTTAGCGGTGCTTAGATTATTTGTTCATTAATAGATAATTGATTCATCTCAATTGCTTGATTTACTTCCATGATTTTAAAATGATAGTTGGTGCTATCGTGTTTCATGTTTGGGTTAGTTGAGATAGTGGGTGCTATCCTTGGGCAAATGTTTTTGCAATACCCTGATTGTGGTGGATGGTTACATGGCTGGTGCGGTTAACATGAGATTCGGGCCCAATGTGGAAACCACCTCAATCTCTAAGAATCGATTCCTTCTGGAAGACAAACTAAGTACAACAGTGTGACCACGAGTGCTTGTATGGGCAAGCCCTGGCTGAGTACCCATCGAATTCTTAGTTTGGGCATTCCAGTTGGTGGAGTATACAACAGGTGTTGCTGGTTCTATTGGCGCACAAGAGGACTTCTAGCTCGAGTGGTGTAACTCTCCAGCAGTGGAACCTTAGCGAGATTGCCCGGCTAAGAGCTAGTTGATTAAAGGCCTTGTAATGGTTCATTTGTGGATCGTCTCTTGTGGGTAAAGCGTGCAACCTCTACAAAGTGTCAAACTATCATCATAGTCGTGCCTACAGTCACGGGCGGACGACGGGGCGCTACCTCAATGGTACTTCTTATCCATTTGTTTTCAAAATAGTGTTTTTAATGTAATCCACGATTGCAGTCGTGACTTTTAGTTTTCTCCTCACAGTTTGTGCTCTGAGTGATGCGGGTATTGTACACGATGGAAGCCGTAAATTAGCTAGGTCTACGCAAAACCGCTTGTTGCCAGAGTTCAAACGAAAATGATTCAAATATTTGATGTTTCTCAACTCGTTTCTATCTTTCCAAAACTATAGGAAAAAACTTTGTAAAATTCGATTTTGGTAAAAGAACCCTTTCCTTTTCTTATTAAGCCTTCATGTTGCATTACTCAGTCTTTCTTGTTGAGAATGTTGCATTCTCGTCCTCGCCTTTTATGCAGGGCTGCTCATTCCAACGAGCAGATCCTGATGCACAGAATGCTTATCCTGAAGGGAGATGTATCAAGACGAAAATTTCTCAATCAGAGTTCAGGATGAAGACTACTTCGATATCTAGGAGCGCGTTCCAACAGTTTTGCTTGTGGAGTTATTTTGAGTCTTCATTTGGATTTTCAATTATGCACTAAGACTTTTGTTGATGTAAGGCCATGGTGTCAAACTATTGTAAAGTGCTATGTTGGTCAATACTCTAATGTAATAACTGTTTTATTTGTGGTGCTTGTGATCCAAACTGTGAATCTATGTGTACTAGCTACTTGATCCAAGGACTAATACGGTAAAAGCATAGCAGGGACTTGACTCAGTATTACACTGATGTAATAACTGTATTATTCGCTGAGTAGGGTTATTATCTCTTTTCGAGAGGTTGGAAGCAAGATAAATCTCTGTGTCTGATCTACTCTTCATCTTAGTGAATCCGTGTCTACGACGAAGGCCTTTTGGCAGAAAGGGATTGTTTAGTCCATCAATCAGCAAGTAAGCTCGATATAGAATCTTTTTCTCAATGGCAAAGCAAGAGTTTTTTGTTAAAAAAATCCGCAATCGTCGACACAAAAAGTATATACGCACAGTGTCTTATTTACTTATCCAACCATTAGGTTAAGTGCGGACATGTAGGCCGGTTCTAGATCACCGTAGAGAAAAAAAATGAAGTTGAGATACCGTAAATGCATCATCCTCTATATATTTACACCTAAAGGTAGGGAGAGAATTGAGTCCACTGATCGACAATCTGAATTCCGGCAGGATATGCATCCAACGTTGTAGGCCCACCATACGTTGCTGCCACGAAACTTCAGCAAATTAAGATCAACTCGACAGTAGTTTAATGCAAGTGTTTGTCACCCATGTGTTGGATTAGGACATCCCTTTCTTTTGACTGCTTGTGTTTCCCTCGTTGATGTTTCACATGCATGGACCAAGGCTATTCAAAGAAAATCCTTATGAGATGCTAAAAAGCTCCCGTTCTCTTCGTTTTGGTTGTTTATTAACAGCCACCAAGATGTTGTTTGCTTCCACATGGTCGCGGAGCCTGCTCACTACAGAAAACGATTTGTTTTCGACGGCCCCACATAATTCGTCGGCCACGAACAGACCGACATAATTACATATATTATTTCATCGGCCCAGACAAAACCGACAAAAATAAGTGCATCTTCATCGGCCCAACCGACGTTAAAACTATTTTAATTATTTTCGTCGGCCCGACCAACGAACATAGTTAGGCGAATGCCCCGTGCAAGAATTTGAATATTCTGCAAACAATTATGGTCGACTCGGCCGACGAAAATAAACAATAAATAAATAAAGCCATGTGTCGGGCCTTGAAGGTATTTTCGTCGGCCCGATCGACGATAATAAGACAAAAATAACAAAAAAACCACGTGTGAAGTAAATAAAAAAAACCACGTCACGGGCCTCGGGCTCTATTTTCGTCCGCCGGGCTTACGGAAATAAACCGGAAATAAAATAAAAAAAACTACCACGTCACGGCCGGGCACTATTTTTGTCGGCCCGGCCGACATTAATACCTGGCTTTTTTATGTATAGGCCAATCTATCGTCCCGGGCCCTAATCTCCACCTCGCACCCGTCCTTCCCCATCCTCGCCGCCAGCGCCTCCAGGCTTCCCGTCCCTCGTCATTGCTGCGCCCTTCCCGTCCTCGCTTAGCAAGGCGCCTGCGTGCGGCCGCCCATGGTTGTGCCACCCCGTGCTTGCCGTCCTCGGCGCGCCGCCACGCCTCGGCCTAGCCACGCCGCCCACGCCACGCCACGCGCCGCCACCACACCTCCTCCACCAGCACGCGCGCCACGGCGTCCGTGCGTCGCGGCTTGCATGCCGCCGACCGCCGGCCTCGCCGTGCCTCTGGCTTGCCCCGACCCATTGTCATCCGCCTCCTCGTACGTAAGTTTATTTTTTCTTATCAATTAGTGAATTTATTTTACGTAGATAACATAAACATTATGTTACATTCATCTATGGTAAATTATTATGGTACATTTTTGTAAATTTCTATGTAGATTCATGTAAATTATGAATTGATGAATTTAATGAATTGGTTAATAAATTTGCATGTTAATTATTATGTTATTTTTAGGTAGATAATGTAGGTATTATGAATTATGCAATTTGTTTAGTTTCTCAATTTGAGAATTTAATGAATTATCTAAAAGTAAATATTTGCAACATTGCATATTAATATTCTTGTTATTGTTGAAGACTAAATATAATAATTGCTCCTTTTATTTATATTAAACATTCGATATAAGCCACTCCAAAAGGTGTTAATCGGTAATATTCTACTTTTCATAGCATTGACATGTTGGTCATTGATCAACATGTTAGCTTGTTAGGTGGTATATTTCCAAATAACAACTTTTGAAGTGATATGTATCGAATTTAATCATTTCATAAACACAAGTCACCCAACCTATGCGTTACCCGTTCGGGAGTGATATGGTTCACATTAAGTTGTGAGCTTTGTCGCTCTGGAATTGTCCACGATTTTGGACAGCCTAGGAATGGATGGTTAAGCCCTCTTTTTATGACATGTCGTATAATTCGAACGGGAATTTCAGCAGCGTAACCCAGTTGTTCTCCGATGCACATCAACCGGTCGTGCATTCGAGGAACAGCGGGATTATACTGCCGAAATTTCGTTCGGATTGTATGGCATGTCATAAAAACCAGGCTTAACCATCCATTCCTAGGTGGGTTTAGGACCTATCCTTGCCTAGATATGTTGTTAGGATGTGTAACCCACTTTAACAATTATTCATGCATTCAATATAGCATACAAAATGAGAGATGATCGTAGATGGATGTACAATGGTTGGACAAGCACTGGGGCACATACATAAGAATGGATGGTTAAGACACAAGGTTTTGTGGATCACGCTTATTCCTCATCTCCTAGTAGCGGGTTGGCGAAATGCCCATGTTCTAGGTGCCGGAACTTTACTCGACAGTCCAAACCTAGTATGGAGCATCACCTCTGTAAATATGGTTTCATACCAAACTATCTGACATGGATCGAGCATGGCGAGTCACAGATAGGAGCGACGTCGAATTAAGTCCATCAATCAGATGAGCCTAAGGATAGAATGGATGAGCTAGTCAATGACTCGGTTTTGAGTCCGAGGTTTGTAGAAATACCTAGCGCCTAAGACGTGTAAAGACTTCATCACAGCAATCAAATACATCTAGTTTTTACCTGTCATTGCTTTTTATCACATTAGAGTAGTTTCGTCATATTTTGTCTTTGATTGACTTGTTGTGCATCACCTTTTGATTGGCTTCAAGGTACAACCCTAGGTGAGTACTGTCTCAGTTAAGTTCAATCTTCTTGCTTGGTTTACTGAAATATTATCTTAGTTGATATTGCTTCGCATCGTCGTTTCAACTAAAGGTTAGATTTCACTCTCTTTCTACTGATCAACACATTCGTTGACAATAAATTATTTTCCCTTCGTTATATCGGCTTATAGTTTGTTATTTGTTGATAGTTTGTTTACCTCTCGTTCTATCAATTAGACGACCCAATCGACTAGTTGATAGTTTGTTTACCCTTTTTCTACTACTCCATTGATTTTATTGGCTTAGTGCATGGTAAACTTTACTCTGTTGAATCTATTGGTTTAGATCCAATCTAAGCCGATAGTTTCATTACCTTTCACCCTGTCTGGATTTGCTTCTAAGTGTTGCAGGTTCCTTATATCATAGATCCAATTGGCTATCTGAAAGCTGATTGCGCCTTCTTTTGTCGATTATAGATCAAATCGACTAGCACACATTGAACCCTGTTTTTGGTGCTGTCGGAGATCCTATTCCCTAAGCCCATGTGTATTGACGCTGAAGTCAACTTTTTGTGTCAACACATACCTAATCGGCTTATCCAAATTTTAGCATCAACAGATTCATGGAGAGCAGAGGAGGCTTAGGGGCTGTTTGGTTGCCGTATGAGCTCAGCCAGGCTGTATGAGCTGAACCAGGCTGGTGGGAGGCAGGTTGAGGTGATGCAAGGGGATGTTGTTTGGTTGGTTGCATGAGATTGAATAGGCTGCGTAGAGATATTGTTTGGTTGGCTGCACTAGGAGGGAAGCAGGATGGACAAATTCAAAAGAGAAAAATTAAAAACAAAGAAAATAAAATCAAAAGTGAAAATAAAAAAATTTAAAAATACTGGAACAAAAATAAATTCAAAAAAAAATAAAAATTCAAAAAACAAATACTAGAAAATCAATAAATTCGAAAACAAAAATATAAATTCAAATAATTCTGAAATTTTTTTCATACCTTGTACTTGAATCTACGGTTCCATTTTTTTTGTTTCATTGAATTTGTATGTCGTTTGAATTTTTAAAATTTTTCAAAGAAGGAAATGAAGTGCATTGAGTTTGTACTGATTGTTGCTAGTTCTTGTTAGTTGTTCACTGTGCTAGCCTGGCCGCCGGAAATGGCCGCAGTTCGCATTTCCCACGAGCTAGGCCAGCACAGTGATTTCGCATAGGGAGAGCCAGGCTCCCACGCCTGTTTGACTAACCAAACACCGGTTGAGTGGCTCGTGTGAGTCTGGCCAGCTGGAGCCACCCAACCAAACACTCCCTTAGACTCCAAGAGACGGACGGGAGTCATGAGACAACGAGAGATGGATAGTCACACAACCATGGGTTTCTGGTTGAAACCAAACCGAAAATCAACAAAACCGTTTGATTTTTTAGAGAAAGAAAAGGCCGATGATTTTTTGAGGATGTCCTATGATTTTTTAGCTCACTTCGTTTGGTTTCTCGATAAACTTCAGAATTATTTTTAAAACAAAATTTGACCGAATCTCAAAACGGATTTGAAACCTGCTAAGTGGTGATCAGCAGCAACACCGCGTGGTTCGTGGCAGCATTCGCCCCTGCGCATGGGGGTCGGGGGAAGGTGAGCAGAGCAGAGCAGATCCGGGCCATCCGGCACGCACATAGGTAGGCCCAGCCCAACCCCTATCTAACCTGCCCTAGTCAATGAGACAATGACCACGCGTCCGCGCGAAGGGAAAGAATTGGCAGACGAGCGGTCGAGTGTGCATGGCCCCGACGCTGACAGTTCATTTCGCTGGATGGGCCACAAGACGCCGTTGTTTCTCGTTAAGGTCGAATTTTATTTTATTTTATATTTATTTTTAATCTGATTAATTAAATATATCCCATTTAATAAATGTAAAGAAATAGACGCTTGTCACCACATGGTCGGGCAGAACAGCAAATCCACCGACCAACGGGCGGTTTTTACTCATCGCGCCTGACTGTTGGGTATTGAATTCGCCCGAACGACCTACAGGCCCCACAGAATAAAAACCACTTTTTGAATGGGCAGGATTTGGGCAGAGACCAGGCCTCCTCCCTCACACAGTCGCACACACAGAGCGATAGAGAGCGGGAGGGAGAGCCGAGGGAGGGAGAGGGAGAGGAAAAGGGAAATAGGAAGGAGGAGGAGGAGAAGGGGCTATG
Source organism: Olyra latifolia (assembly GCA_036346145.1). Taxonomy (NCBI): domain Eukaryota; kingdom Viridiplantae; phylum Streptophyta; class Magnoliopsida; order Poales; family Poaceae; genus Olyra; species Olyra latifolia. Next base: position 33,536,472 of record CM070523.1, read on the forward strand.
GCATGCTTTAGAGGTATTTTTTTCTTTTGTAGTTTGAATTAGTGAAAACATGATAGGTTAGCCATATGATCTGACTATAGTTAGTGTAATGTAATCTAGTTTAGACGCAGGTACAATTAACATATGTTGTAGACAGTAGTTTATTTGATATTTAAGAAATAGAAGTAGGTTTGAGTACCGCATTGTGTTAATTTTTTTTGCATGTTTAATAGGTGCGATTTATTTTTAGGGTAATTTGTAGGTTACACCTGAGATAGAGTAGTGTAACGAGGTATTTAATAGATATAAGGAAATAAATTGTTAGCGCAGTGTTCATAATATATCTGAGGAAAGGAAATTTTTTTAAAATAATTCGTACGCGATGTTTTTTGTCCAGGATGAATGTCAGAGAAGTTATATTTCCATATTTATTATAAGGAGGGGCGATTATTCATGGTCCAAGTGGGATAGGTCTTTTGTGTTCCAATTAGTTACACTAGGGATATCAAGGCCGACAGAGAGGTCATTGCTATGGTCAGCAATGCTATGGAAGGGTTCTTTTGGGAGTTGATTCTGATGAATTGTATCAGAAACTGGAGGCGCTATATGGAGATTGCGACTGAACGCGGACTCCCTCTAATGTTGTTTTCTCATGTGGAGTTCAAATAGCATGTTGAGACAAAGGGCGAAGAGACATGGGAGGCAGAGGAGGTGGAGGTCACGGAGGAAGAGGTGGACGAACTTGGGGAGGTACATAAGGGAGAAAGTGATCACCCAACAACACATGAGCCGATGGGTACTGAAGACGAATGGGAACAAATTGAAGGAATAGTACGATAGATGGAGGTGGAGGATGCGGAGTATGAGCAAGTCCCCGAGGAGGACATGTTAGACGATGAGAGAAGTTGTGAAGACATTATTGTGCCGGTTAAGTGAAACTCCTACAACTCTGAAGGTACTCACACGACATGGATTACCATAAGAATGAGGTGTCACAAGGAGCCATGTACCCAACTAAGAAGGCTGTGATAGATGTTGTGAAGTATTGGGCACTGTCTCTTATAAGGGAATTCAAGGTTGACAAGTCTAATAAAAGCATGTGCAATGTGAAGTGTGTGGTGCTCAGTTGTCCTTGGCGGGTTTATGCATTTAAAGGAAAGTGGATGGTGGATTACTGGATGTGTTCGATCATATAGGAGCATAACTTTGAGCTGGAATCAGCGCAACAAAAGCACATGAACCTAAATTCAACATTTGTAGCAGTAGTCTTGTATTCACAGATAGTAGATAACATTAATTATAAGCCTCGCTCCATAAATTGAGACATTGAGAAACCATTTCAGTACACAATCAAGTATCCTACGGCTTGAAGAGTAAAGCAAAAGGCTTTGAAGGTGAGGTTTGGAACTTATAAAGCATCCTACGTGAATCTCCCCGCCCTGTTAGGTTGTGTTTGGTTAGAGAGCAAAGTGGGATGGGATGGCTCCGTCCCAATTTTCAAGGATAGGATGGCTCTGTCCCAGTTTTCAAGGATGGAATGGCTCCGTCCCAGTTTTCAAGGATGGGCCCACTGTCATCCTCACGTCCTAAGTGGGATGGCTGCGTTCCATCGTTTTTGTGGGATGAGCTCGTGCAGCATCTTGAGAAATATTCCTCTATGGGAGCCATTCCATCCCTCCTTTTGCACCAACCAAACACATAGAAAAATAGGATGGGATGGCTCTATCCTTGCACATCCCACCAACCAAACACACGCTTAGAGACCATAAAGAGAAGGAACGTGGGGACATACTACGATATTAAGTAGTACCGCTTGTCCGACCCAGATAGCGGCAAGTGGGTTCTGCAGCAGGCATTCTTTGCTCTCGGACCCTGCATCAGTGCCTTTAGGTTTGTTGGCCTATGCTATGCATGGATGGTACATTCCTCACCGATAAGTACAAAGGGCAGATATTGACAGCAATTGCCATGGATAGGAACAACTAGATTCTGCCGATGGCGTTTGCTTTTGTGGAGGGTGAGAATACTAATAGCTGGTATTGGTTTCTTGAGCGTGTGAAACTTGCAATTGTTATAGGAATACCAGATGTATGTGTCATAAGACATACAGGTTTGCTATGAGCAATTGAGAATATCAAGAATGGTTTGGATAGCCATGGAAATGCGCAGTGGGGTGACACCTCCAGCCTACACCGCAAGCTCAGTAACAGCCACCGAGCCACCCTTCTACTACTCTGCCAGGTAATGATTTCTACTACTTCGCCATATATGTGACAATACTATCGCATGTGACCGCTCCCTACACATGCAGGCACACAATAGAACGGGTCTTCCTCACAGCCCCAGCCCTAGGGAGCGTGGAGGCCTCGCCTTGACGAGCCTAGGACATCCTCACAAGGGCACCTCAGGGATCGTGGAGGCCTCCGCTCAATGATCCTGGGACGTCCTCACAGTGGGGACCTCAAAGATCGTAGAGACCTTCACTCGACGAGCCTAGGATGTCCTCGCAGGTGGGACTTCACGAAGCAAGTCCTCTCCCACAAGCTTTCCCGCATACCCCACTACAGGGAGCCTGGAGGTCACCACTGGCTGGATCCCAGCCTTTCCCGCAGAGCCCACTACAGGGAGTGCAAAGGCCTAGACCATCCAGGCCGAGACCTTTCCCACAGAACACGTCGCAGGCTGCACTGACCCTCTGCTTAGACGTTGCAGGTAAGCGTCCATATGTTGTTTATAGATTCGTAAATATGTTCAATGCAATCTGACAAATATGTATTTCAGGTATTTTCCCAGGAGACTAGGATAGTCCAGAGACTGCCGCAGCACCAGACAAGTATCAAGGCTAGTGTGATGTGGATAACTTCTTTGCCAGTCAGGATGAGCTACGGACGTCACAGTTTCCAAGGGCACCCCCCACCCTCCCCTCCCCCCCACCGACATAGTCGTCCTAGCCGGACTACGTGAAACCTCCTCTACAGTGTCGACCTCCCTTGGATGTGCGACTACGTGACCGCTATATGTTTCCTACTACGCAAATTAGAGGGGGACGCAAGCCTCGGTGGAGGGGTCCGTCCGAGGGATGCGCCCCAAGAAGGGGCATCGGTAGGATGTACGATTTAGTAGTACTTTTGTACTTTTGTGAAACTCGTGTATTATCCTCTTTCGGTGACATTGTACTTCTTACTACATGTTACCCTGCTTTAGTACCATTCGGTTTTCGTTCCAACATTGTGTCACTGTCGGTTATGTGTTTTGTGAATTTCGTTGCTATGCTTGGGATGCCGAAATGGGTGAGTTGCCCAGGTAAGAGTCTGAGCCTAGGTTGTCACGCACACCCTTATATTTTGTCATGATTGTTACGTTACCACGTCTGGCCTGCTCGACACTGCTTCCAACGCTAAGTACTACTGTTTTCCTGGCGAGCGTGACTTCATCATCTGCCACCTCAACATCTCTATCTTTATGTGTCTGCCTGCACACATCAATTTCACCTGTCTCTCGTCATGTCTCTTTTACATAAAAGCTATAAAGCCACTTCAAATCAATTGTAAAGCTACATGAGCAATCAATTCGGTCCACATCTAGATTCCTCAAGCTAGTGTACATACAAAGCATCCAGTGCAACAAGGAGTTACTTAAATAAAATATACAACGCTTTGCTCGTTTATACATTGCTCATAATCCCCTTATGTGCTCACCACGCCTCACTGCCATGGCGAACTGGGGAGGCTCGTCATGATCATATGTGCCTGATAGTTGATGGGAGTCATTTGGCCCTAGGGAGCATGCTCGCCCTCCAGCCGACGACATGCGAGTCGTTGAGTATGGGGACTGGAGAAATGGGCACCTTTGAAGAGAGGTCGTCACTTTCACTTAGTTCTCGAATGGCCGAAGTGCAATTGTGGAGCTAGCCTAGTGGTCCAATCGTTTAACCATGTTTACAAGGGGTTCACTGGACGAAGAATCTACCGATGCGCCATCTACTACCTTCGTACATCTCAATTTCACCTTTTTTTTTTGCATAACATACTCCACTAACGATATCCTATTGTGTGACCTTCAATTTCAGATGTCGAACGTGACAGGTGGATGGACTAGATGGATGGATGAACCATACCCAGCAGTGGCGTATACCTACATAACATACATTCACATAAGGATCGAATGCTTGCAGACTAGACTACGCAAAAAAGTAGGGACGGCCCAACCAAGCTGCTAGGAGAGGGCGGCTAGGCCGGCCAAGCAGACCATCTGGACGGATCAAAGGAGCAACCAGCATGTCTTTGACTAGCAATATCGCCCAAACCGATCTTGCTAGGACCCCACGTGCTTGTGTGGTTTCCACTACGCTAGCACACCCAACGCTGAAGTTCTTCGTCAAAAACAGATAATACAGGAGGCCTACCCAGTGCACTATGACACCAAGTGGGAAGTGACATCGAGCTGTGATGCCACTTTGTTCATGCCAGTGCCACAACCCCTTCACGCAGTTGTGGTGAATGAGCAATCCGAGAGGAGGATATATAACAACATGTTTGTGGGGTATAATCACTTCACATGTATTTTCAATTCCCTAAAGGCAGCATGGTCCATGTGACCTCTTTCTAGGCATAAACCTCATGACTCTTTTGCTTTCTTTTGTACCTCTGCATCTCCTTCTCCCTTCCACTAAATGGACAATGCTATGATCAAAATGAGTGAGTCCATGACCTTTTGTTATGTGCACCAGCTTGAAATTTTATTTAATTAATCCTTATGTCCATAACGAATGATAATGCAAATGCTTGAAGCCTTCTATTTCAAACTCGTTTGTCCTGCATCAAGTAAAAACAAAACATCCATGTCTGACAATGATGGTGGGTGTGCACGTAAAGGTGGCCACTACCACCCTTACTCTCTCTCCGTCGGTGCTCCATGCATTACTGGTTCATTTTGTCCTCACCTTCGATCTCTCTCCATCGATGCATAATGCACGAATAGATACGAAGATGAAAAGATGCCGAGATATCCCTATGAGTGGATCGATTGTTGTCAACCATTTCTGCAGACCACTTAGTGCGCACTACCTTGGATTCTCTTCTCTCGCATTTTGTACCTCACTGTATTAATTAGTCCCAGTGACTTCATGACATCGTGCTGCATGGGGTGACATGAGTGTGTCCTCTTCTCCTCTTACCCCCTCCCCTTCTCCATCGGTGCACTTAATAATTGCCCCACCGTATCGTGGCAGATAGGCATTTCCCCTATTGTGTGCAAGACATGGGCATTTCACGATTTAGGGATTTTTTTGGACAATAAACAAAAAAAATTCTTCATTTGGTATTAAAATACACCTTTGGTTGGAGGAGACAGAAAACCCTCTCGTTAATGGCCGGGGACAAAAAATCCGCCCTACAAACGGGCGAGATTTACCTTGCCTGCCAGACCGCCTTATCCGCCCTTTCATTGGGTGAGAAGGGTAAACCCGCCCATTGGTCGAATGGATTTTCTATCCCACCCTACCATGTGGCGACGGACGTCTATTATTTAATAAAATAAACATAATATTATTTATTTATTTTAGAAGAAATTTTTTTTTCATACTGCTACAAACACCTGGTATGCCTGGCTTGACAAGGTGTGCAATGCACACGATGAGCATCCAGGCTGAGCGTATGCAGCGGATTCGGTAAAGCCAAACCGCACGGACGAACTATATGCAATGCAGAGTTATGACAGAAAAATTGTCCTGCATACGGCAGCCTGGAATAGCAGCCATTCTCTTCGAAGTAGCTGAGCTGAATGAATAAGTTGACTTAGTTAAATGTTAAGATAAAATTTGAGAGATTTTCAAATCCATTTCTTCAAGCTAGTCAATTTCATTTATATTATTTTAAGAGTTTTTATAGGTTGCATATAAAAAAAAGCTAGATTAAAAAAGCCAAAGCATTTATAGAATGCTCAGAGTAGCTGAACTAAACGAATAATGTGACTGAGTTGAATGTTAAGTTGAACTTCGAGAAGTTCTTGAATCTGCTTATCGAAGCTGGTCCGCTTCGATTATGTTATTTTTAAGGGAAACACTTCAGTGCATACGTCCATTTCACATCGGACGTGTAGCATGCACTCTGCGCAACTGCGTGTGCCCGAGGCACGTGTGTAGGACCCACCAGCCACTCCATCGATCTCTTTTTTTTCTCTCTCTCTCTCTCTCTCTCTGAGGAAGTCTCCGCCTCGCTTTGTCCTACCTCAAAATCCAAATCCACAACCAGCGCAAGCTCCGCACTGCTAGCATTTTTGCACTACTCACTGGTCAGCGGCACCGCCTCTCGCCGATGAGTGCCCTCTCTCTCCTATGCCCCCTCTCTCTCATAGCTCCCTATCTCTCTTCCTCTTCACTTATAGCTCCTCATTTTTTATCCTCCTCTCTTCCCTCCGAGCTTTCCTCTTCTTCGTGCCTGGTGGCTTCTGCTGCATCCATACATATGTTCTCCTGCCATCTTCTCTTGGGGTCCTAGTGACCAATCCAATCCAAATGGATTTCTCTGTTCGTTCTGCTTGCAAATCCTACAAGCTTGGAAGTGACAGCAGGCATGGCGCCGTCGCCGTCGTAGCCATCGGCCGATGCTGACCCGTCTTTGGAGAATGTGAGCTTCGCAGCCGAATCCGGCGAGCATGGCTTGGGAGCTCGTTGGATCTAGAGAAGAAGAGGGCTAGGAGAAGGCTCATCCCCATTTCGTCATGAAACCCTCAGCCATGTATGTGTGAAACTTCGTTTTTATCTAGTAAAACTTGGTTTTGTTATTGTGAAACTTATTATATTTGCACGGGGTGATTTTTTAAACAATAATGAAACATGAGGTTTCATCAGTAGTTTAGACAAGTTTTATTAGTACTTATTCAACTTTTATTGGCCCTTCTTCAAATTTCATCAGTCAGTTTGGTCAAGTTTCATTGCTCCTTCTTCAAATTTCACCAACAATTTGGCCATTTTTTATTGACATTCTCAAGTTTTATCGGTAGTTAGTCAAGTTTTATTGGTATTTTTTCAAGTTTCATCAGTAGTTTTTCTAGTTTCAGCGGTTATTTTGTAAGTTTTCATCAGTTTTTGCCATGTTTCACATGTATATTGTCAAATTCATTAGTAGGTTTTCTAAATTTTATCAATTATTTTCTAAATTTCCACGCTAACGTCAGCATGACATTATGCGTCCGATGAGAATCATCGCATCGGATATCCGATCTAAGGTGATTCCCATCGGATGTCCAATCCGAGACGCTCACCTATTTTTAAATGCTTTTAGAGCTGCCTCCATGATAAAAAAAAATCTATTAAAAAAGCTAAATCGTTTAGATTTTTGATTTAGCTGGCCTTAAAACTTTAAGTGTAAACTAAACTGAAAGGGACGGCTATCCGCAGGACTCGAGGTCGAGGCTTACCATCTGCATCGAATTCGGATCCAACCAAGAGTGCAGGTGCCCGATTCGGACATAGTATTTTAAAACTCAAATGCACCGAAATTTTTTAAACAATAAATTATTTTAATGGACTCCACCAATAACCGGCGATAACAGGTGAAATTGGTGATACAATTTTTCATGTAATCAACAGCCTCTGCCTTGCAGCGGCAAAGTATACCTTCCGAGACCATGTGTGATCTGAACAATGAATGTCCCTTCAATTAACACGGTCGCAGTGTGGCAGGCTGGCAGCAGTACACATTCCTCCGTGACTCCGTTCAACATTTCAGCCGTGGGAAGCTGCAGGCTATGTGTGCATAGCGCAAACCATGTGTGGCACGCTTGGATGCACGGTTCCACGTGACTATAGTGCATCCGTTCAGCAATGCAGCTAAAATATTTTAGGCTGTTCATTCTATTTTATTCAACAACACGTTAGGTAATATTTAATCCTGTAGAGGTAATACACATGAATACATCTAAATTGTACATATTTGATCCAACAATACAATAATATTTTACTGTTAGGGTAAGTTGGAGTACCATAATAGAACTCATAATGTGTATATTAGAGTATATTATTAATCTACTATATGGAGAAAGAATTTTTTTTGCTGAAAAACTTTTATATTGCATATTTTATAATTTTAACTAGCATGCTATGATACAATCTACCTATCTATTATATTATTAAAGAAGAGTTAAACGGAGCCACCACCTTAATTCTGTAATACTAGAAATTCTTACACTAATCAGAGAAAAAAGAAAGATCTACACCATTAATCATTATAGGCCCAAATTATAACGGCTTAGAATAAAAGAAAAAGGTTGTATCGATTACAATAATAAAATAGAAGCAATTGAAATTTACAATAAAAAATAATAGAAAAAGAGTTTTGTTAGGGATTGAATAGCACCTACGGGCTAGGAGTGCCTTTGGCATCTCAAAGTCTTGAAACATGCCTTTAAATGTTATTCCCAAAGGGGTCTGCCCCGTCGCTCTGCTTAACCGGGCAAAATATCTGCCATATTCGTTCTTCCGAGCCAGGTGGGGTCATTGCTCGGCTCCTAGGCATGACGCCTGCCTAGGACCCTCATGCCCGGGGCTAGCACCGCAACGCCACCCTGATCGAGGTGGTGCACTTGGACGTTGGATACAAGTTGAGACGCCATGTGGCCATGATCCCCACTTCCGTGGAGCCGTTACCCACGATCCAAACATGGTTGTAACCGACATGCGTATTTTAAGGCCACATTTATTGTAAATAATGACGATTAATTATAGAGGTTAATAGCCTCGTATGTTAGCTTCTCCGTGGCCTATATATACCTAATGTTTTTGTAAACGAAGAGGCTCAAATACTTAGAAATATACACATTGAAGTATGGTTGTTATCTCATCTTTGAGAAACCCGAACCAGGATAAACTCCCTATCTTGCTCGTTCCATCATCCCGTGAAACCACTACATATCAGAAGCAACACGTTTAGCAAAAAAAAAAGGGTTGTCTTGATCACTCATTTAAGAAATAAACTTGGTGGGGAAGCCATTTTCCAATTGTCGATAAGTTCACATCAACTACTGCAAGCCTAAAAAATGAGACTATATAAACTACATAACAAATAAAAAAATAAAGTTCAGAATAAAAATAATAGGAAATAGTTTATATTAACTACTACAGCACTTAAAAAAGTCCATATTAACTACAACAAAAAATAAACATAAATAAAATTTATAATAAAAATAATAGAAAATGAGTCCATATCAATTCCTTAAAGACTAGAAAATGGGTCCATATCAACTAACATAAATAATTAACCAAAATAATAATAATAGAACAAGGAGTACATATTAACTATAATAAAAAATAAAACAACAAAAAAATAATAAAGAAAGAAAATTGCTATGAGATCAAGGTTGACTTTATTAGAATTACCATAATCAATAGGAGTATCAATCTTTATATATATAAATTTCTTTTAAATTTCAACATAAATCTAAGCATGCAAATGCGTGGAAGACCATGCTCATGTTTATAGAGGTGCAAGTATATAGCATCTGTTTCTGGCTATTAGTCCTAGGCTACTAGCCAGGGTTTTAGAAATCCAATGATTTTCGCACGATTAATAGACGAAAAGCTGCAAAAAAAAAAATTGATCAGCCAATCGGTTCGAAGTGGATATTTACAAGAAATCCGGCCGCTACAATTCCTTAAACATTTCTGGTAACGCTTTTTTTGCAAATCGGTACCGGTGTGAACCCTCCTCCTAGCCACACCGACCGAATTTGACCTGCCCCAGCGTCACCATGATGCCATCGCCACAGAAAACGCTGGACTGTTGCTCCGCGCCCGTACTTGGACTTGACCCGTCCGGACCGCCGGACGGCTTAACGTCGGTGGTTTGCATGCGGTGGTGCCGTGGTGGCCTACTGGCCACGAGCCGCCACTACTACACATCCCCCTCTCCTGCATGCTGGCCACTGGCCGCAGCCCGGCTCGGCTTGCCTGTCTCACCGGCCGTCTCTCGCCGCACATTCGCTGAAGCCGGGACAGAAACAAGCCGTCTGCTTAAAGGGTCAAGAAATCGTCCCCGCCGCTAATGAATATGTCACGTCGATGAACAGGCGCATGAGTGATGCGATGGAGGATGAATGCCGAACTGGGCACGTACGGCGGTGGACAATGAACGCCCGTGCCGGTACGGTGCAAGTACGCGCCGGCCAGGACTCGGCGAGGGCCAATCTGATTCGAGTCTTTGGGAGGCACTACTGCACCGGGGACGATCGATCGACGCGCGTACGATATCAATGTGCCAATTAGAGGCTAGAGCTGACCATGGTATGGCGTGAGCACCTGCTGCTGCGTACGTCGTCGTGCATATGGCCGGGCAGGGTACGTACCATACACGATAGACATGATACATGATCGGGGTATGCATCCCAGGTTTGGCCCAACAATGCTGGCAGGAGCATGGCACGAGCTAAGGCTTTGGGAGCCTGAGACCCCTTTTTTTTGAGAGGAAGCCTGAAGGTGTACAAAATCAGCCACACATATGACTCACATCGTAATCCTAGAGTTCTGACAACCACCATAACACTGGCACACGTAGTTGCCCTAAATGTACATACGTAAACCCTTAGGAAAATCCCGGAATATATCTGGGCCCTAAAAAATCCCGGAGAGGTGAGACCAGAGTTTGATCCTAGACCAGCCTTCTCGCGCCACCGCGAGCTGATCAACCGAGCATCACCTGGTTCTCGGGAGCCTGCGAGGCTGGGACCCTGAGTAGACAGGTGAAATTGCTCCAGCGCACGTTGTAAAGTGGACGAAGCAAGTGGTGTAGTGGGTGTGCCTGAGTAGATTGAAGGATGGAACGGACAGGACATACCAGGGTGGAAGATAAAATCCTTCTACTGTGCTCCCCACAACGAGCTCTGTTTGGGATAGCGGATGTGGCAATGTACGGTGTAGAGTGTACGTACGTGCCTTCTACATGCATGCAACATGCCGTGTTAGCTTACCTTCTCGATGAACTATACAATTACGTTACTGCGGCCAACGGAAATTGCCGTCCAATATTGAACTTCTTTCATCCGTTATATGTCTCTGTTGCTTTCGAGAAAACAAAATGGTTGTATTTATTATACGCCAGTAATAGCCGCAACGTTTATACATGGTTAAACCCCTAGTTATAATTTGCTAATTTAAGAATTATGGGATTTTCTAACAGACTTACATATTTGCAACATGTTAATTACACTATCGGGCACCCATGAGCTTTCCTGATTTTGTGTGCAGCCCCCATTCCTAGCATTTTAATTACCTTCGCAAGGACAGTGTGGGTTCCTATTTTCTCTGTACAGTAACCTAGAGGGCGACTCGAGGGCAGGTTTGTCTCCGGCGTGGTTTCGATCGGATCTCTCGTCTCCGGTTGCCTCAGGGCTGCCAGCGAGGAGGGCAAGGCACGCCGGGATATACGTAGGTTTTCTAGTGTAGCTTTAGGAGGTTAGGGAGGTTCGCCAGTGGATTTCCCTTCTCAAGTCATGTTTCGGCTCCATGGCGGCGCCGCTAGCTAGCTCGGGTGCCCTGTGGGACACCAAATCTGGAGGCGCATATCGTTGGAAAGATTTCCTTCCCAGGGTCATTGATGCCGGTAGTAGCGCCTCGGCGGATGGATTTGGTTGGAGGGACTTTTGCCAGGGAATGGCCCTAGATGAGTTCCTATATGTTTCGCTGGGCACTTCGTCGCCGTCAGCAACATTAGGGTCCTCGACAGTGGTTCTCTGGAGACCGACACTACCAGAGAACAGGGATTTTATCCCGGTTGGGAACGGACTACAGTCCCAGTTTCCAAACCGGGATAATTCCAGGGGACTAATGGCAGGGGGCCTACAGTCCCGGTTAGCCATCAACCGGGACCGAAGGCCTCAAAAGCTCGGGAGCTGGGGCGCCGAGGCGACTTATCCGTCGGTTGGAACTACCAACCGACTGGAGGTCGATTATCGATCCGGTTGGTTGTACCAACCGACTACAAGGTGTTTTAATATTTTTAGTTGCCCATTGGATGACTTATCGGTCGGTTGGTAGAACCAACCGACTAAAAATGTTGTCATTTTATTTTTTGCCCGCTGGATGACATTTAATTGAAACTCATATAATTAATTGAAACTTAAGTATATGTATATATTTGTGTTAAATCACAATTAATTGAAACTCATATAATTATTCATACACAGTTAACTCGTTATTAAATGAAAGGACATTCATTAAAATTTAACTACAGCTAATTTAATTATAAGTAATTAGTACTACAATTGCAAACTAACTGGGCTATATATACAAGTATCACAAGTACACATTGTTGTACACATAATTACAAGTACACATGTTTTTGTTCATCGGGATCATCTACGTGGATTGCTCTTGGTAGACCTAGATGTTGACCCTGACGGTTGATCGGTTCCTCTCGAACGGTCGGGCTCCGGAATCTTATTGAAAAAAGGGTGATGATGCTCGCCCATTGGAGTCACGACCTCAGCTAATATAAAGCCGGCGAGTTGCTCTTGTATTGCTTTCACCCGCACCGCCGAGAGTTCCGGACCTTGTTCCAAACCTTTCTTCGCCAATTTTAGAGGGATCTGTCATTAATTAGGGAATTAACTAATCAATCCTTGGATCTATAGAGGTGTCCGGAATAGTTAGGCATTACTAAGGTAGAAATTATAAGTACTCACTCCAAAAGGTTCTCCTTTTCTCGTAGAGGTAGCAGAGCCTCTGATGAAGTGATGCATCATCTCGCATACATAGTAGCCGCACAAATTATTTCCCGGTGCTTGATGCAAGACCTGTGGTGAAAAAGTTGTAGAACGTGAAATAACTGCATAGAAATTTAGTGAACTAACTACAAAGCTAGCATTACGAGATACTTACATATTTAGCGAGGTGCAACTCAAATTTTTTCTTAAATTCTCCAACGTTTTCCTTTTGGAATCTTGCGAAGGCACTATACAAGTGATTATGAGTTATACAGATTAGAGTTGGCTTCAAACTGAGAGAAAGAAAACAAGTGTGATAATAAAAGGAACGACAATGTACCGGTTGAGCATGGCCAAGAAGTCTTTGTATTTTGCAGGGGGTTTTCTTTTTGAGTCCATAACCGTGATTGTGCTACGATCTACCTCGATAATAAAAAGGGCAAAGTGAAAGTCGCACATATATATGTCAACAGTAGTAGTTAGTACTTTTAACATCATGGTAAGAAAAAATTATAACGAGGCGGTAAGAAAACACATACTCAAAATCATAAGCTAGAAGTATCTTTGACTTGTATCTTTGTCCCATGAGCCCGTTGTATATGTGTTTGCTCTGTCTCTTCTCGGTTTATCTCTAACCGGTTTCTCATTGATCACTCTCGGGTCGAGAAAGCCAAACTCATAATTAATTCTCTCGGTTTGGCATCGTTTTAGCTCCATTCTACACAACAAGAAATCAGTTAGGTTTGGGGATTGTTACAAAGATATGGGCGTGCGATAAAATTTATGAATAAGACACTTACAGAGTCCAGCAACTCAACATGCTCACGTCCAGGGCCCTACCCTGGTATAGATCAAATAAAGGTTCCCATTCGATGAAGAACTCGTTGTCTCCACGGAAGTAATGAGTTTCCTTGAACCTGACGGCAATCGCATCTAAACCATGGTTGGCCGCGGCCAAATACCATTCATGGAGTTGCCGCATCTTCGTTGTTAGCTGGGGAGCTCCTCACGTCTCACAAATGACGCACCATGTACAAATTTCCATGCTATCTCCGCAACCGGGATGTCCTTGAGGCCCAATACCTGATCTGCATCAAGGCCAGTATCATCGTAGAAACTGTTCATCCCCTGTGCAACCTCTTCCGCCGTCCGCTCTGGTGGCGTCTCCTTGTCGGCTGTCTTACTCAAGATGCGCTCGTAGTCTGACACGGGCGGCCTTTCTGGTTTATCTATGATGTCCTTCAACGATAGGATAGCCCTCCTAGCTTTGTGCCATTCATCCATACCGGGCTGGACCCTCGGTGGAGATGGCTTCTTTGCGAAGAATGAGGTGACCTCGGCTCTTACAAACTGCGAGGTCTCCTCATCATTCATATCGTACGCCAACTTCGGAGGTGATTTCCTTTTGGATTTTGTTGACGTGGACGTGGACCGTGTCTTTTTGAGAAGTCTTGGCCCCCTATCCGACCTGGTTGGTACATTACTTGGAGCCGTTTGTCGATTGGGGGCTGCCTTGGCGATGTGGGAGTTGGAGTTTCTAGTGCAGGGGCTTAGCTTAGGAGACGGGCTTCTTCGGGGCGTCGATTCAAGCAAGTGTAAGATTGTGGAGGTGACGCCGAGACCGTGGAGAGGAAATGCGCACATTGTCTTTAAAATTATGAACGCTTATGCCACGCGATGAAACTGTACAAGATCTAATAGTTTCGTGCTCCGCCACCTCCTTCAATGTCGAGGTCAAGATCCTCGTACCACTGGCATACCTCGTCCACCGAGACCTTCACGTAGCCCAGCGGTATGGCGAGACCATGGATGAGCTGCCTGCTCCACCGGGAAAGCCATGCCTTCAGCCGCCTTTAATGAGAGGTTCCGTGTTTGCACGTGCAACTCACATGGTGTCGGTTGTGTGGTGTCGTCCACTGCATAGGGGCCCAAGTCAGCTTCAGCCAGCCCACCGGAAGCGCAGCTGCTCCGCCGCGTCGAGGGACCGATAATGTCTGGATTTCGGGAGGTTCTGCCGACTTGTCTCCGATGTTGGCTCAAGGCTAGTTGTAGCTCTTTTCGACCAAATCGGGTATGCCGGCCTTTGTTGCTCTCGGTTCGTCTTGAAGGTTCTTGATATGTTGTGCGTGTCGACCCTTGGATCTCGACCGACTCAGAGGTCTCCGCGATTATGGGCGAAACCGACCTTCCACGGACGACGCCAACGCCTGTGTCGCCCGTGGTGTTCCGGTTCAGAGAGCCTTTGTTAGCTCGTCGTCCTCCTGCTTGGCACGAAGGTGCCTTGGGCCGACTGGTGTGCGCGCCCCTGAAGCTCGTTGACGACTTCTCTCATCGATCACCAAACACCGCCTCGCCGTCATCGCTAAGGCTGCCGTTATGACCGAAGAACCAATTTCTCGATCTGTTGGACCAATCCAATGTGGCGGGTGGACACCCTTAACCAGCAAGTCACGCTCCTCTTCGCCATTTGGGTAGGGCCTTGCGGTAACCACCGTGTCCGAGGCGATGGTGGTATTGCTTCTTCACGATTCGCTTGTTCCTTTCAACCAAGTTCGACCTAGCTGTGAATTTTTGTACCCCACTAATTCATCCCAAAGATCTTGTAGCTTTGGGTACTTGTTGAAGTCGAGGACTAAATTCTTCTTGACGTACTCGTTGTTCACTTCTTTTTATGTACGTCCCAAAAGCCATTGCCATCTTCTTTAATGTGTACCTTTTCACCTTATCTTCGGTCCTTCGGGAAGGTGAACGCTTCCTTCATATCACCATAGGGTGTTCTTGATTCTGCAGTACCTCGTCCCATTTCGCAGCTAATAGTCACGTGGTCCTCGACGATCACGCCGAACGCCGATCCGAACGGCCCAATCGCATTTTCGGCTTTAGAGGCTCGCCTTCCTCACCGACTTCAGTGAATATGTGTCTTGCCCTCGGCTTCTTGCTTTGACCTCGCTGACGTGACTGGCTACTCGTTTGACCGGTCTCAGTGGCTTCGACGGCCTCACCGGTTTGGGTGGCTATGGCCGTCTCTGGTGCTTGGGTAGCATGGGCCGCCTCTTGTCCGAACAACTCGCTCAAAAACTCGTCACCAAGAAAATCCATTCGACTGCATAGAATTGAATAGAAACATTCAATTGGGATTTCAAGTAGAATTGAATAGTATCATGTAACGTTATTCTTGTATAAGTTATTTTCTATGAAGGTAAAAAAGCAGATAGATGAAAGATACATATAGGCCACACAGATATTAAAACAACTAAATAGCAAGGAAAATGACATGATAACATGTTGTAATTTATAACAATTAAACAACAACAGAGCTCAGTTTAGTTTGTTATAAATTGCTCTCAAATTTAATATGTTGGGTTGCTAAGAATAGCCTTCCAATGACATACACCATATATATATATATATATATATATGGGAGTAATACATAAGGCTCCATGGAGCCTAGGCTCCACCCTCATCCACCATTCATCTTTGGTTGACCAAATTCATAGATCAGCTCATTTGGTTAGTAGAATATATATATGTACATACACGTAAAAAATAATTGATTATTCCAACTAAATATACACATCATGTATATACACGTCTATATTCAAGAGTAGAGTACGTGTATATATTTGCATGAGCGGTACCTATTCCGATATACACATGTATAAAAGACATTATTAGTGATTTCGTGATGGTCCAACATAATGAGTATCCCATCACAAAAGATACACGTAAAACAACTTGCATCTAAGTATATAACTTGCTTCAACTGAATAAAATGTAAAAGGTGTCGTGCAACTTCAGAGCGGACAAGCAATATCCACCGTAATCAACGTAAAATGTCACGGCATTAAGACACTACATCTACTATAGAGCATGATTATTAGTTACTTGGCTCCCGACTAGCATACTAAGGAGCTAATTTTCATATCATAAAATAAGACATAAAGCATCGGACCAACATCTGCGCTTCAGAAGAATTGACAGCAGCAAAATTTCCACCTTAAGAAACATCTCAAGCAAAATAAATGCTCTTCTTGGAGAATTTGGTACAGATAATATGTTTCCTTGTGCAATTCACTTGAGGAGGTAGTTGGGAGGCACATGGCGGTGGGACATGCATGTTGACCTTGGACCACCGTCTTGTTGGATTGCATTGGACGATTAGATCCCAATTGGGACGAAGGAGCCCCTGACATAAAGCTATACCAAAACTAAACTACAGAGATCCGACAAGCAACAGTATTGAAAAGGTAACAACGATCCATGATGTGTGAGCTCGGCACTAGTGAGCGATCCAAGATTACTGATTCCATAGTAATTCCTAGTCATTGCCTGAATTCTCGATCGCAAGCAAAGAAACTAAATAGACAGCCAAGATTTCAATTCCTCTGATTTGCAACAAATGGCCACAAAAATTCACCATGGGAAAGTTCAAGAATCGCGGAAGAAGGATTTTTTTTCGATAACTTACAAAAGCTCATAAATGTGAGTCAAAGGCTACTAGCAATAGACCCAAAATTCAACTCAAGATGCGACGACCTGTGGGATTTCATCGTAACTTGCTATTGTAAGAAAATGCACATCCATCTCAGAACAAGAGCAAAAAAAAAATTCAGATCAGATCCGAAGAAACTACCACCCGCTTACCTCAATCACCAATGCGACCATAAACTACTATCAATCGGACATAAGTTAGAAATCCACTCACAAGGGCTCCGATAGCATACAAGAAATGTTCAGTTCAATTCAACAGAAACCAAATATAGTTAGGACAAGCTACGGAAAAATGGCCACAGCATTGGAGCCTAGGCTCACTGGGCGCGCGGCGGCGTTGGAGGCGGGGAGGAGGGGATTGGCGGCGTCACGGGTGGCGACAGCGAGGAGGTGCACGGCGGTGAGGAGGGGAGTGGCGGCGTCACGGAGGCGACGGCGAGGAGGTGCACGGCGAGAGGGAGGGCGTCGTCACGGGGGCGGCGGCGAGGAGGTGCACGGCGGCGAGGAGGGGCGGCGTCACGGGCGGCGACAGCGAGGAGGTGCACGGCGGCGAGGAGGCGAGTGGCGGCGTCATGGGCGGCGACGGCGAGGAGGTGCAGCGGCGAGCGGCGAGTAAGCGGCGTCATGGGCGGCGACGGCGAGGAGGTGCACGGCGGAAGTCCACGGTGGCACGGGCGGCGACGATCTAGGGTTGGAGCGATGAGGAGGGTACGCAGTGGCAACCGTGGGAAGATTGGAGTGTCCGGGAATTTAGTATTTTGATTTCAATCCCGTTGAAGACAACAACCGAGATTGATCGACCTTCGATCCCGCCGTGTCTCCAACCGGGATTGCCGTGGTGCTAGCCCCACACGCCGACACGAGCGTAGGGTGGTTAACCTTCAATCCTTGTTCAAAACAACAACCGAGATTGAAGGAGCTTCGATCCCGGTCCGTCTCGTCCAACTGGGATTGCTAGTGGTGCTTGGCCCGCCAGAGATCGTGGGAGGTGGTGGACCTTCAATCCTGGTTGGTATCTCCAACCGGATCCATAGGCTATCTTCATCGGGTGGGTTTTCCCAACCGGATTGATTGGTGAGCCGCCCCACACGCCGATGCGAACGGGACCAACGGCGAGTGCTAGGGACTATCACCCGGTTTATTATACAAATCAGACCGATACCCAAAAATAAAAAAAGCGATGCGCGAGCCTGGCTCGAACTCCGTGACCTGCAAGGTCGGGAGCCAAGGCCAAGCACACGCCGCTAGCTGTGGGAGAGGGGAGACATGTTCTCTTTTGTTAGAGCGAATTTATTTTGTACCTTTCTTGGTCTTTAGTGGAGGAAAGGGAATTTTTTAATTGTATTTTAATTCCTTATTTGTATTTTAAATCCATTTTCTCATTATATTTCCTTTTTAAAATGTATTTTAATTAGCTTATTGTGGAGAAAGCCATGTTTTCCTTGACATGTGGGCCCATATATGGTGGGTCCCATATGTCGATGGTAGTAATTTGCCATAAATTTCTTCAAAATTATAGAAAATTGTTGGGAGCCTATTAAAATTAAATAAAATTTCATAAAATTCATAACAAATGTGCAAAAATTGACATATATAAAAATGAGTTGGGAACCTTGAAATTTCTCATTAGTTTATAAATGAGATGGGAATAATCTACTTATACATAAACGATGGGAATTTCTCATAATTGGCGAAACACGAACGATTCTTTCCTGATCAATATGAATTTAGGGACAAATATCTAAAATATTACATGACTACTTTATTTTTACAAGTGATCCTTCGTTATGATCGTATGTGCGTTTGAGCTTCCTCATCATCACTAAGGACACTAATGTCTCGTCCACGAGAAAGGCGGCACTCGTCAAACCGATTATACTCTTCTTCGTGCGGACGCCTCAACTCCAACAATCCTTCTTTACCGTAATGAACCACGTGGTGCCTTGCTTGATCACCGGTAGTCTTGTTCTTCTGTCTTTTTATAGTTTTACCCTTATGAACTTTTGGTTTGTTGTCCATGTCCATCACATAGAATATCTGTGTCACATCATTGGCGAGCACGAACGGTTCATCCTCAGAGGCCACT
Source organism: Olyra latifolia (assembly GCA_036346145.1). Taxonomy (NCBI): domain Eukaryota; kingdom Viridiplantae; phylum Streptophyta; class Magnoliopsida; order Poales; family Poaceae; genus Olyra; species Olyra latifolia. The sequence continues at coordinate 33,555,724 of CM070523.1, forward strand.
TGCTTGAGGTCCACGATTGTCATACCATAGTCATCGATCTGCACGGCTGTCAGTTTCACCCATTGGCACCTAAACAGAGGGACTTTCAAATGTCCATACTCGAGCTCCCAGATCTCCTCTATGAAACTATAGTAGGTGTCTATCTTTCCATTTTTGTCCAAGGCATCTATACGGACGGCGCTGTTTTGGTTGGTGCTCTTCCTATCCTGGGTTGTCGTGTAAAATGTGTACCCATTTATCTCATACCCTTGTCATGATACGATTGTTATGGATGGTCCCCGAGCTAAGAGTCTGCAATCTGCTCATGGACTCCTCCTTGCCTAACAGATGCTTTTGTAGCCAACCACCAAAGCTCTCCACTTGCTTGTTCGCGATCCACTTATCTGACTTATCTGGGTATTGGTCTCGTAATATCCTCTCGTGATCAAGTACATACGGAGCCACTGAAGATGCTTGTTTCAGTACCGTGAAATGTGCTTATTTAAATGAGAGTAGATCGTCACAGGAGGATTCTTTTCTCCCTAGGGTCCCTTTTCCCTGTAGCCTCCCCTCATAGCGTGATACAGGGACGCCAATCGGATTCAGATCATCAATGTAGTCGACACAAAACTCAATCACCTCCTCTGTGCCAACACCCTGGGCAATGCAACCTTCTGAACGAGAACGGTTACGACCATACTTCTTTAGGACACCCATGTACCTCTCGAAAGCGAACATACTGTGCGAGAAGACTGGTCCGAGAATTTCGATCTGTTTGACCATGTGAACCATGAGATGAACCATCATATCAAAGAAGGATGGAGGGAAGATCATCTCAAGGTTGACCATACTAGCAACAATGTTATCCTGCAGATTAGATAACTTATCCGGATCTATGACCTTTTGTGATATCGCGTTGAAGAACGAACACACCTTTATGATTGTACCTCGTACCATGTCCGTAGAATACCTCGCACCATCATTTGGGAGCAACTGGGTCATCAACACATAACAATCATGGGATTTCAAGTTTACGATTTTATTCTCTTTTGTGTTTATGAGTCTTCTTATGTTCGACGAGTACCCGTAAGGACCTTAACACTGCTCAACAACCTGAATCATGCTTTTTTTTCTTCTTTGCTTGGTGTGTAGCTCATGGACGAGGTAATGCCCTTTGTCTTTCTCTTGTGGATGTAGTTCTTCCCTGAGACCTAACAATTGTAGGTCCTTTCGTGCTTGAAATGTATCTTTTAATTTGCCATACATATCTATGAAGCCTAGCAGGCTCACGCATACATTCTTTGTGATATGCATGAAGTCTAGGGAGTGACGGACCTCTAAGTCTTTCCAGTAAGGCAAGTCCCAAAATATTGACTTCTTCTTCCAGCTAGGCTTCTTCCTAGATTCTTCAGCCGGGAGTGGCGGGACGGGTTTACTACCAGGACCCTTTCCAAATACTACGTCTAGATCCTTTACTATAGAAAATACTTCCGCCCCACTGCGATGCTTGGGCTTCTTACGTTTCTCTTCGGTCCCATCAAAATTAACACGGTTACTCCGTAACGGGTGCTTCAAATTGAGGAACCTACGATGGCCCATGTAAACAACCTTCCGAGAGTTTATTAGGTACTTGTCTTCCGTATCATCCAAGCAATCGGATGCGTGCTTTATATCCTTTATAGATAGGCCCGACAAGTTACCAAGTGCAGCCGATCGTTGATGGTTACAAATAGCAATGCACGAAGCTGAAATACTCTATTTTGTACTCATCCCATACACGCACACCATCATTCCAAAGCGTTAGCGATCTTCAACCAACGGTTTGAGATACACGCCGATGTCGTTACCAGTTGCTTAGGGCCTTGGATAAGCAATGGCATCGTAATGTATTTTCGCTCGACATAGCCAAGGAGGAAGGTTGTAGATACATAGAGTAACGGCCAAGTCTTTGTGACTCTCGCTATGTCACCGAACGGGTTCATCCCATCCGCACTCAATGCAAACCTTATGTTCCTCGCATCATTCGCGAAGTCCGGATATTTTCTATCGAAGTTTCTCCATCGCGAGCCATCTGCTGGGTGCCTTAGCTTTCCGTCGACTTTACGATCATCGTTATGCCAACGCATCATCTTCGCATGCTTTTTGTTCGCAAACAAACGCTTCAACCGAGGGATTATAGGGAAGTACCACACCACCTTAGCAGGGGCTCTCTTCTTCTTACGCCCCCCCTCTACTTCACATGGGTCATCACGCTTGGTCTTATACCGTGATGTTTTGCACACCGGACATTCTTCCAAATCCTTGTACTCATTACGATAGAGGATACAATCGTTTGGACATGCATGTATCTTCTGTACCTCCAAGCCCAAAGGGTAGAGAACTTGCTTGGCTTCATACGTAGTTTCAGGTAGCGTGTTACCCTCTGGAAGCAACTTCTTCATGAGGCCTAACAACTCATCAAATCCCTTATCAGATACTCCATTAGTAGCCTTCCATTGCATCAAGTCCAGTGTGGTACGCAACTTTTTGTGGCCCTGCCCATAGTTTGGATACAACAATGTTCCTTGGTCCTCCCGCAGGCGCTGAAATTTTTCGTAATGTCTTTCATCGGTGTATTCTCCCTCTCCATCATGCAACATCTGTTCTAGATCATCGTCGTCAAACTCCCCTAGCATATGTTCAATAGAACCGTGTTGGCCAACATCGGCCATATAATCTGCCACATCTTCTTCGTCACCATCTTCTTCTTCACCGTCTTCTCGTATAATCTCTTCTTCACCGTGTTTGGTCCAACAGTATAATTTTCCACTTAAACCTCTTGAGATCAAATGGAAGTGAATTTGCTCGAGTTTGACCATTCCTTGTGATTCTTGCGTCTATGCATGGACAACATATGTAGCCTAATCTTGTGCGTGCACTTGCTCGACGATAAAGTTTCCAAACCCTCCACAAATGTGAGGAGCGGCGGTCCATGTACATCTATCGCCGATTCATCTACATTAAGTTACATCAAGGTAGTTGTTAGTTCATTTTCCAATAATGAATTAATTTCTAAAACCAAAATTAAAGTACTGCTTAATTTATTATACATTTATTTAATTTTTTAGGTCAATACTTCAATTTTAGGTTAAATACCTTTTTAAAAGAATTATTTTTAAGCTGATAATATTTTATCACATATTTTATCACAATCGAATCAAATTCTAAGGTAATGCAACAAAGTATTTGGCAACCCACTTAAAATGATATATCTAGATCTACCAACTTATAATTTTACATCAATGAAGTGAGTAGAGATCAATGAAGTTATAATATTTTATCATATATTAATTAATATATAATGTTAATTTTTAAACAATCAAAATCTATGCAAAATCTACTTTAAACTCTACTCCCAAAATTTCTCCATGAATCGATGAAACCAAAATTCTAAATTTGAGTCACCTCCACGCATTTAATGTGTGCTACATCACAATCCAAATAAATTCTAAGCTAATGCAACAAGATTTTACAATCCACTTCAAAATTTGGTCCACCAAAGTTAAGATTCAAAATCATAGATCCATGAAACCATCATCTAAATTTAATTAGCTACAACTACAAATTCAAAACGAACTACGTCTTAATCCAAGCAAAATCTAAGATTACACAACAAGTTTTCGCCAACCCTTTCAAAAGATCGAGCTATATCTACCAATTTATAACATTTCATCAAAGATGGGGAATAGAGACCAAATTTTTTCATATTAAATTTAAAGCAATATAGAAACTACATTTCATATACAAGTAGTGAGAAATGAAGTTACTAACCTTGGTTAACTTGGATTGAAGTGAAATGATCAAATTACAAAAATTTGAGCAAAGACTCCCTCAAATCCCGTAATGGCGACCGAGCTCCTCTGTCAAGTTACAAGGGTGGGAAGGTTACGGTAGCTTGGGAGGAAGAAAGGTTAAATCGCTAACCAATCCTGCTGATGTTACCAACCGATTGATATCTCATTCGTCCTTTGGTGTTACCAAATGATCTGCATTCAATTTAGTCCCGGTTGGTAATACCAACCGGACGGCTATCCCACGCCGCCACCGCCTTTTTGTGGTGATACCGTCCCGTTGGTAACACCAACCGACTAATGGTCCTCACTACCATGCCCAAGTTAGCTGCTCAACCGGATCACAGACCGCTTGAGTCCCGGTTGGTGGCTAACCGAGATTGATGGGCCGGTATGGAAGGCCTGTTCCCTGGTAGTGCGATGGTCACAACAATCTTTTAGAGGTTGTTGCTTGGAGGAAGAGTTTCGGGTGGAGGTCTTTGTTTAGAGGTAAGGGGTGAGTTTTTGGCTTGGGTTGTTTCTGCGATGTTGGCTTCGGTGTCTTTAAAGGCGGACTTCGTCGATGCGTCCTCGCCCTAGCTTGTCTCTCTCGGTGGTGGTAGTGCTCCTCTACCGCATGCCTCGGCACAAGCGTCCTATTCGTGGACGATTCTGAGTTTCTGTGTTAGTAATATGTTCTAGAGATGACTATGTAAGATGATTATATCACGTTTATGTTTATGTACTCTTGGATAATATGTTATCAGTTCAATAAATAAATATCATTCACATTGTTTATCAAGTACGACTTGGTTGTGAAATACATTGTTTATATGAGACAGTAATGATTTGATCAGCACATGTATTGATTGATGGTAATATTTCACGTACTATAGATATAGAGATGTCAAATCATAATGTGCACACATGTTTGTTAGATAGGCCTACTCCAAGACACTGCGAGATTGTTATCGTACATATGCCATCAGCCTGTAATCTCGAGTGGTATACCTATATGATCTTTAGACCTGCGATCGTTATTAAGTCCCAGCATGTCTAATTGTATATTTTGGGGTTATCAACCGCTACGTCGTAACTTGGTAGCTATAAAGATAGCTTTTGTGTATGCTATGAAACATGGCATGGGGTATGAGCAATCAAGATAGAATTTGTCCATCCTTGATAACGGGAGAGATAACTCTGGGCCACTCAATGTGATTGGATTGAAAAGTGCATAGCCATACCAATGTGATTAAAGAGTTAATCACGGTTTCAGTATCCATCACATAGACAAGTAAATTGTCGAGCTATCACAAGGATGACATGTATCTCGCCTTGAGCTTGACTGGTATCGTGCGACAAAGAGATCAATATGTGAGTATATCAAGGTTCAGCCGATATGATCATTCTATGTATTCGGGAGTCAATATGTCCTGCTAGGAATTGCTATTGACTTGTGGTTCGAAAAGGGGTTTCTGAAGCCATAGCTGATTGTGCATGAACCTAATGGGTCACATACTTAACGGGTTGAAACATGTCTAATAGATTGGATCTATTAGTGGGTTTCAAAGATACTGATCCATGTAGGATTAGAGTCCTATTGGGTCTCTAATGTAGAAGTCCATTAGTGCGCTCCATATAAGGGGAGGCAGTGAGGGCGGCGCAAGCTGTACAAGTTCGCCACCACCACGTAACCCTAGCCGTCGCGCCCCCTCCGACTCCTAGAAACCCTAGCCACACGCGTGCGGTGCTAGCACACCGATGCATAGCGTTACGCCTTTGGACGTGTGGATACCGTACAAGCGCTGCTGCGGTTGCTGCGGCGCTGATCAACGACAAGGAGGACAAGGTCGGCCAAATCGACTACTTCCTCTACGGTAGTACGTACGACATCGCTGTGGTGGTGATTGGGGAGGGGGGATGTTCGGCTCGGAGTGAACGACTACTTCCTGTACCTCAACGCACGCGACGTCGGACTCAGCTATTCCGACTCTCCTTCTGCTGCGATTGCACGTTAAGGGTAATGATCTGTGATACTCTACTCGTATGATATTCTAGGTGTTCGCGGTAGAAATTTTCGAGGTGTTCATGGTAGAAATTTTTAAAATTGAGCTAGCATAGCCTACTCGTTCTCCTTCATTCCGTGGACCTTCCCATTGTTACCCCAGACTGGTAAGAACAGGAGAGACATGGTTCGCGATGGCTAGGGACAGTTTCGGCTGCTTCGATCTCACCGGTAGCGGGCGGCGCGGACCTGCATAACTATGGGAGTTAGCTTGGGTAGGCATCTGCGAGTGTGATGAGCTATCCTTAGCGGCACAGGAAAGCATGCTTTCAAGCCTCGGCACTAATTTTCGGCGGAGTTTTGTCTCAATGTTCATCTGTGTCTCCACTCTAGGTGTTGGGGACAAGGTTCTTCATCGTGGTGTCGTTGCCTTTGCTACTTGTTCTAGGCCAAATTAGGAGCCTTAGTGCCCCAACAGCTACTGATCTTGTGGTTTGGTCTCTCAATGTTCTCCCTGTGCAGAAAGAGGTCGATGATGCAGGATTTGGCGCAGCCCCTTTCTCGCGCGTCGACCTCCACCCACCACGCCATCTCTCCTCGGCTCCGCCCCCGCGCTCCCTTTTCTGCCAGTGCCGCCTCTCCAACCCTCTAGCGAATCCGTCGTCCTAGGCCTCTCCGATGCCACCTTCGTTCATCCTCGCTACAGCATCGTCCCGCGCCGCCCTCTGGCCCTGGCCGCTCCTTCATTCGCTCTTGGCCAGAAACGTGCCCGTTCCCCGCTTCGTTGGCACCGCCATCCCTAGACTCCCACCCTCCTCCCACCCCATTCGCTGCCCCGCGCCACCCTCCTCCTCTGGCTCTGGCCCTCCCCACGGCGCCGCCCCACAACGCCCTCCTCCTCCCCTCCAGTTTTCTTCAACCTACCTTTTTCCATACCTTTCCCAGATTGGATCCCCTCCTCTTCCTTTCCTTCCCTCTCTCCAACAATCCTCTCGCTTTCTCTCTCCAGCATCGGCAGCTCGCTCTTCGGCGGCTCGACCTCCGCCGCCATGCCCCGCTGTCGACGATTTGTGTCGGCAATATATTTTAGGGGCGATGCGAAAGATCACAACTACGATGGTAGCACAAGGAGCCAAATTTATACAGGTTCGAGCCCTCGGGGGAGGTAATACCCTACTCCTGTGCTCGTGGATTGTATTATGGTTGATGCTGATGATGATTGTAAGATGTGGGATTGGATGTCGAACTAGGGGCCCCGGACCTCCTTTATATAGTGCAGGGGGTGGGGTTACAGATAGAATCCCTAATCCGCGTATGGAAGATACAGATATAACCGATTCGGCTACCCCTATATCCATGTATTCAACTAGGAGACGAGTTTGTTTCCTTGTAGATCATCTCAGGCCACGCCAGCCTCCAAGCCTGCCTTCTGGAAGGCCCAGTTGACTCGGCCCAAGGAGGTGATACGTCCAGCAGTGTATCTTCGGATACCCAGGGCCCATGTTTTCCACAGTAGCCCCCGAGTGCTTCGGGACTGGGTTGTCTTGATCCGGGGTTCAGCTCGCAGTCCTTCAGATGTTACCCGAGTGATGTCACTCTTCGTCTAGTTGATGAAGTCTGCTCGCCGAGTAACCTGCTGATCAAACAACACAGTTGCAAAGAACTCGAGAAAATTCTCAAGTTATTAAAGATGCCTGGCACCCAGCCCGACGGATCGGAATGCTGGCTAATGGCCCTACGGAGAGTGTCGTGCACCCCGGTATTTCTACCGGCTTGAGTGACCGAATACTAGTCTCAGAAGACCATAGCTAGTATTGCACTCAAGGACATTTGGAATATCATCGCAAGCATTGCATTTAACTAGAATTTAGCAGTTTACATAACATAAATATCATCCCAGTTGACATAGACAATTACATAGTCTTGCACAGGGCTTAATTCAAGCACATAAAAATAAACACAGCGGAAGACTGAAGCGATGATATCCCGAGGTTGACCCAGAACGCGCGGCTAATCTCCTTGACCCTCCTGGTCACAGCTGGCGCCGATGCTGAACTCTTGACCTGAACAAAGATCCGTGGTCCATATAATGAGTACACGGCTACTCAGCAAGCGGTCCTTAATAAATGTATGCAAGGTCAATGGATGGGTATGGTTATTTTGCTAAAATATCACCTATCTACTTGTTTCTTTGTTCTTGATTCATTGAACACCTGATAACACATGAGCGTAGCCAAAAGACGGCTAACCATCTCCAAGAGAAGCAATCCCTACCTACACTACATCAAGTTAATTAGTTAAAACACATTGGACTACCTTGTGTCAAACTCCTTTCCCCCACCCATAACCGCGGGCACGGCTACCACGATAGTTTTAACTCTGCAGAGTGTGTACACGTTCCCCACAAGCCCGGTCTCATCCCGAGGGAGAAACAGTACAAAACCGTTCACTGCTTTCACCTGCCCTATAATGTACCCTTTCTTTTGGTTTCGCGCCCCATACGGTACACTTCGACCAGCCGACAATCATCGCGACTCCTTCACCGGACTGATAGCGCACCGCATGAGATTAGCCCCCATTTAAGCCATTCGGAACCGGTGATCGCGAATCACGTCCGTCCACTACAAGTACAACGGAAGCTAGGTTTCCACAGCTAATAGATTAGGGCCAGAAGGCACAAGTGGCTGTACGGTTCAGGTTCGGTATGGTAGTCACAAGTATACGGTCCTTATATGACAGAGGAGACCTGCACAACACAACCACAGTCCCAAAATCCGCCTCTTCTGGGTCTCCTCAAATCAACATACCCCACGTTGATTTTAGTTGATTAGATTTACCAAAAACAGCACCACGAAGCCAAGACTCCACGGGTACCGGTTAATAATATGTGAAACCTATCAACTACCAATCCCAGAAACTAGGCTAAGCATCTACACAAGGATAGGCTAGTAAAACAGTACCAAAATAGGCTAACAATGGAAGGCTACGTCATATCAGTAGAGTACTAATATGAAATCGGAGCAAACTGACATGTATGATGATAATAAAGCATGCAAATTAAGTAAACATGAAATAATTGAAATTTAGCAAACTAGGGTTCAACATGAATCTAGCTTGCCTTCAAGAAGCTAGGTTCTCGATCACCTCCTCGAACGGCTCTAACGCCTCCTAAGCAGCGGTACACGCTTGTTCTACGCGAAAGAATAAATAAATAACAATAAATATCAAACATACAGAAAACAGTATGGTAAAATATATAAAATTCTTGGGATTATTTGTGATTTTTAGGCTCGAATCATCTAATTTGGAGTTCGGAACTCCTTAAACAATTCGGGAAGTTTTGGGCTAAATAGAAAAGGTCAAAAGATTAAACCTTGCTTAACCGTGGGTTAACCACGCGAAACCGAGAGAATCCTGTTTTTGGGTCGGCCGACGGGCGGCCGACGCGAAGCGGCACGCGGCCTCTCGTTGATGGCGGCGGCGCGACACGTGGTGGCGGCCGATTAGGCTGGCGGGCGCGCGCGGCGGCGGCTGGCGCCGGCGCGACGACACGACGCACGGCGGACACGCGGCGAAGCGTGGATAGGGCGGCGGGCGGCGCTTATCGCGGGCGGGCAGCGGGCGGCGGCGGGGCGGTGACGCGTGGCGGCTCGATCGGCTGCTGCAGCAAGACGAAGCGCGGCGGCGGCGGCGGCGACACGCGGGATGCGGGTGACGGCGGCAGGCGTGGCGCGCGCCGGCGGCAGCAGCGAGGCGTGGCGGCAGCGATTGGTCGGCGCGACTCGAGGCGAGACGGCGACGCGTGGTCGACGCGGTGGGCGCGACGCCGAGGTTCGCCGGCGCGCGTGGAGCCTCCAAACTTCGGCGACTTGGATCTCCCTCGTTTCTCCACCAAATATGGCGATCCATATAGTCAAATTGACCAGAGGGACGAGCTCTACAACGTGATGGCCTTGGATTTACCTCGGTTTGCTTCGGGTTTTACACAAAAATCGAGGCGGCGGCTAGGGTTTCGAGGATTGGGGTGATGTGGCCGACCAGGAACCCTAGGGGGGGTTTATATAGTGCTTGGGTCGGCTTGGGTCAGCCCTAATATGGGTAGAATTTGTATTGTGCTAGAATTGGGTCTTAATTGGTCAAATTGGAGTCCTAGGGGGTTTAGGACTAGGTGGATTGGGTTTTGTGCCTAGTTAGGGCCTAATTAGGCTATCCAAGCCTGTTAGGACCTTTTTCCTATTATTATTTTATGTTTTTGGCTTTTATTTTCTTTATTTGCTAATATGTGACATTATAATTTTATTAGGATATCACAGAGAGGCATACTAGAAAAGTGGATTTTGCCGAGTGAGCAGTGCCACCCAGCGTTATCCTCCCTATTACAACTTATGGTATTCAAGCCTGGCTTGCAGAGCTCGACATTCGATCCAGCATAGAATATGCCACAACTTGCGTAGGGTATTCAGGCGCCCTGACCCGACTAGTGCGGAGTCAAGCTAGTGATCCCCAGAGAAATACGCCCGTCTCCAAGTTGAGGTCCTCCTAGTGGTGTTTGTCTTGGCGACAAACGATCCGGAGATGTGCCACTGAGACCCAACTGAAGAGGTAACTCTTCGGCGCCTAATCTGATTAGAAAATCAGACCAGCCATTGACCCCAGGAGGTACACCAAGAGCTGAGTTAATTACCCGGGAAGCGCCCAGCCATCGAAGGATTGATAACTGGTATAAGGCCCAACCAGAGGCGCGCCCTTTTTCTAAACTAGGTTTGGTCCAATCAACACCCGCATGTGAGCAACGTACAACTTACGGCCCACATGGAGCGTGCCTTCTGGAACCTAAACCTGGGCCCAAATATTGTGACAGTGAATCCAAGGCCTCGTTCCTTCCGCCCAATAGGAAGTCAAACGCGTCGCCGCGGTTCTTTGGTGAATCGCGCGCCACTGTTGGTCGCCACGGGTCATCTCTAACGTCACTTCGCCGGAAGACCAGATGCCACCTTGAATGCTGCGCCATGCTCCCAGAGGCTTCCACATCAAAGCCCAGGAACAGTTTTCCTCCGGGTTGCTTCCCAACGCCATTATTCCTCGAGGCCGATTCGACTTCCTCAATCTCGGCTATAAAGAGAAGCCGATTCAATGGCCGCTTCTCACCCAATCTTCTTCTTCCTCCACCCTCCTTTCTCCCGCCTGCTCCCATGGCACGCGACGAAGAGTTGGCGGAGCTCTGGGCGGAGTTCGACCTCGCGCTCGCCGAGATGGCCGAAGAACAGGCCCGCGCCCGCGACGTCGCCTCCGTCGCGGTTCTGATCGAGGTCGCCCCAGCCCTTGCTGAGGTGGCTGACGTCATTGTGGAGGCGCTGGTCCGCGCTCGCGCTCGCGACGCCGCCATTGCCGAGGCCCTGATCGATGCTGCTCCAGGGCTCGCCGGGGTGACGGATTTGATCATCAGGGCGCAGGCCCACGCTTGCCGCCATATCTTGTAATTGGCTTGCAAGCCATTGTAAATATTAATAAAATTATCTATTTTGCCTTCGATTTCTTCTCTATGTGTTGTTTTCCTTTTTTTATCTTGGTGCAAGCTAATCGACTTTTCTCGGTTCAAATCATGCGTTTTACCCAAGCGAGTCAGGTCCCTTTCACTAAGCACCCTCTCCAGCGCATCAAATTCCTTAGCATAAGGAGCTGGCACTGAGCTCTATCTCCAATAACACAATCGAGAAGTTTGAGTGTTGCTAGGAAACAAGAGTTTCGTTACTCAGAACAACTAACACTCAGGCTCATCTCAGACTTGAAACGAAAAAAACTCGATCATGCGTTAAATAAATGTGGCGATGGAGACTGCTCTTAATCAGGTATGACCCCCAACTTACAAACCGGTCGGAACCTGACTCACGTGTAAGTCAGACTTAATAAGAGAAAGGGTGCGCGATCACAAGACCGATTAGGTAGCCCCGACTTCATCGGCTAGTCGGGATCCGACTAGGGAGCAAGTCAAATTAATTTTTCAATGAAAGGTTTGGTGCACGATTGCGCACCTAATTAGGTGTAGCCCCCAACTTACTACTTAATTGAAATACAAATAAGTAGCAAGTCAGAAACTGAATTGCATAAGCGTAGAGACAATGTGAGCGAAAACTTATCTTTATTTAATTGTAAACATGGATTACAATGGTCGTCAGGTATAGCACCGACGCGATTACTTGATGTTCCTTTATCCAGGCGAGCCCCTGGGCGTACCGCCGAGTGACGTGAAGATGTCCTGATCTACTTGGGGAAGAACACCGGGCGCCTCTTTACTCATCATCTTCGCCAGGCTTGATGCCTGACTTAGATGGCTTCTTGTTCGGTAGATCACCCTCGTCGCGGAGAGTGGTGACCGCCCGCCGGATCTCGTCCAACTCGGCAGCCGCTTCAACCGATGGCGGGTCGCAGCTTTCCTGTCGAGGAGGTGGGAAAACTTGACATGTCCACGGACCGTGATTACGCCCGTGGGCGGCATCTTTATAACCAGATAGGTGTAGTGTGGGACGGCCATGAACTTGGCCAAACCCGGCCTTTCCAAGATCGCGTGATACGCAGTCTCGAAATCGGCCACCTCAAAGCTGAGGTTCTCCGTCTGGTAATTATCCTGAGCGCCAAAGGTGACAGGAAGAGTGATTTTCCCGATTGGCACCGATGAGGTTCCCGGAATTATACCATGAAACGGCGTGTCTGTCCACTGGAGCGCCGCCCTTGGGATCTGCATCTCGCACAGAGTCTTAGCGAAAAGGATATTTAATCCACTCCCGCCGTCAACCAGGACCTTGCGCAGTCGGACGCCCCATACCACAGGATCCAGGATGAGTGGATATCTTCCTGGGCAAAGGACGTGATCTGGGTGATCTGAGCGATCAAATATGATCGGAACTTTAGACCACCGGAGATACTCGGAGGTCACCGGAATGGCTGCATTGATTTCCCAATCGGTAAGCTTTTGCTTACGCTTGGACTCATATGCATCCGATCCCCCGAATATGTAGTTGAGCTCTCGCTTGGTTTCTTGGTAAGCGTCGCCCTGGGAGGGTCACGCTTATCGTCTTGCTTGGTATCTCTCGAAGCGTCGCTGTTGTGATTCTCAGCGAACTTCTTCAAGACGTTGCAGTTTTTAGCCGCGTGCTTCCCATTTGGATGGAAAGGATACGGCTCCTCCATGACTTTGTTGTAGTCGGTGGGCCGAGGCGGCCTTAGCCGACCTTGATCCGCGACCACTACCATCTCTTCACCCTTGTGCTTTTTGTCCTTCTTGGAGGACGACTCGGGCCTTTCCTTCTTGCCTTCATGCTTGCTTGGGTGATCCTCTTGACACTCGGCTAGGGCATCCGAGGCCATAGCATATCAATCCGCCAAGGCAAACATGTCCTTGACGGTGGTCGGGGGTTTTCGAAACATCTTCTTGATTAGATCGGGGTCGCGAACTCCTTTCTGGAAGGCTGCGACGACGACCGCCTTCGAGATCTCCCGGATTGTGTTCTTCTTCTTGGTGAAACGCCGAATGAAATCCCTTAACGACTCATCTTTTTTCTGATGAATCTGATAAAGGTCCCACTGGGTCCCAGGCTTTTCGTAAGTTCCCTGGAAATTGGCAACGAATTGGTCGCAAAACTCTCCCCAGGAATCGATCGAGTTCTCTGGAAGGCCCGCGAGCCAGTTCTGAGCCGGAGGGGTCAACATGACGGGCAAATAGTTTGCCATCACGCCGTATCCTCCACTCGCGGCCTTGATTGCCAAAGAGTAGATTTGCAACCAAGCCTCGGGGTCCCGTTCTCCATCAAATTTCACAATGCCTTTAGGGTTGAACCCTCGGGCCAGTTTACCTGATGGAGTCGGGGAGTGAATGCCTTGATCCCGTCGATCAACCCTTCCCCGGGGGAAGGAGATCGTCGGGGGAGATTTCGACGCGGTAGAGTACGGCGCTGATCTTTGTCTTGCTCCCTGCGTCGGGCTTCGATGTTGAGGCGGAGGTCGCGGCTTGCACTCCGGCGGGCGTCTTGCCCGCGACTTCGCGTGTGCCGTCTGCGCCGAGTACTACTTGTAGCAGTCTGGCTTCTGGCCGAGTTGGCCGGTTGATCCCGAGTGCCTTGGGCAGCCGCTACCGTCACCATGGCCTTGATTTGTTCCATGATCGGTGTTGCGGGGTTGTTTTCTCCAAGCAAAGGACCAACATTGTCCAGGAGGGTCTTACAAGAGAGGATGTTCTGTTGTGGCGTATGGAAGACCGAGTGATCTCCCATACGGACTTGAAACAGTTCCTCCTAGACTTCCCGTGCACGATCGCGTAATTGGTCGCGCAAGTCTTCTCTGCCTTCGCGGTTTTGTTCGGCTCCTGCCTCCCCTGCGGGGCGCCGGGCCGATCCGGAGGCTTGGCCGTCCAGCATGTAGACGCCGTAGAAGTCGGGGAACCCATTGACGCTCTCTTTCGACTCGCATTCCGAGAAGGAAAGGCTCAACCAATCCCGATTCGTTGGCTCGTCGATGGGAGTGATTACAACTCCCACCTCACGTGCAGGATCTCTGGTTAGAAGGAGGTCCGACTGAGTTTCGGCAGAACGAATCTGCTGGAATCTTTCGGCCGAATTGACCGATCCGAATGGCATAACCGCTCGGGAATTTGGTCTGGCTAGAGGTGTCCCCGAGTCTTGACTCAAAAAGCTCGTCCCAGTGTGTATGTGTCGTGTCCCGCTCCTTAGCCCGGATTGGAAAAGCCGGCATATTATCCGATGGAAAACAGCGGCTGAGTTTCCAAATCCGAACGGGGTGGACCATGACTGAGGGATTGTGACCCCCGACTGGATCTGAGAATGATCCTGGCTAGGAGTCAGATCGCCACTAGATGCTTCGTCCGCATAAGGGGCTGGCGAAGAGAGAAGCGGTGGATCTCGACCGTAACCGAAGGGAAACCCAACGATAGGCCAGTCGGAACCATCATCATTAGATTGGATCTCTTCTGGATCAGAATCCAGGGAAGAGATCCCAAAACGGTGAGGCTCGGTCAGAGTCGCGTACCATCTCCCCCGGTAATGCGTGGACCGAACGGTTCGCCACACAACCGGCCGTCGAAGTCACCGGCGATGAAGCCGAGATCTCCGAAGATGAAACCTTGGCCGGGAGCGTAGGTGAAGACGAATCCGCCAATGGAAGCCATCGAAGTCGATGTAGTTGATCGTGACGCTAGCCCCTACCTGGCGCGCCAACTGTCGACGATTTGTGTCGGCAATATATTTTAGGGGGCGATGCGAAAGATCACAACTACGATGGTAGCACAGGGAGCCAAATTTATACAGGTTTGGGTCCTCGGGGGGAGGTAATACCCTACTCCTGTGCTCGTGGATTGTATTATGGTTGATGCTGATGATGATTGTAAGATGTGGGATTGGATGTCGAACTAGGGGCCCCGGACCCCCTTTATATAGTGCAGGGGGTCGGGTAATAGATAGAATCCCTAATCCGCGTATGGAAGATACAGATATAACCGATTCGGCTACGCCTATATCTAGTATTCGAGTAGGAGACGAGTTCGTTTCCTTGTAGATCATCTCAGGCCGCGCCAGCCTCCAAGCCTGCCTTCTGGAAGGCCCAGTTGACTCGGCCCAAGGAGGTGGTACGTCCAGCAGTGTATCTTCGGATACCCAGGGCCCATGTTTTCCACACCCGCTCCCCTCCTTCTGGTCTAGATCCGGCGTCGGCGGCTCTGTGCACGGCGGCTCCCCTGGTATTCGATGTTCTCTCGATGAATCTGGTGTGCTCCAGGCTAGATCCCATGTGGATTCGGTTTTTTCCCTTCTTATTCCAATCCGACTTTTTTTTTTCTCATGAGTATGTTTGTTCGAGCAGGGGAGTAAGTAAGATAATTCAGTTTTTTGTTTGGTCATGAATTTGTTGGTCCGATGTGAATTTTTTTTTTTGTGCATGTTCTTCTCCCCCAGTCTGATCTGTTTTTTCATTGTTCATGAACATGATTAGTCGGTTGCTGGTTAAATTATTCAGTGAAGTGTGGTGATACTGCTTGCTTGCAGAATGGCCTGAGGTTTTTCTCTGATTAATCAAAAGATCTGATGCACCCAGTGTGGATTCACATCCACTGACTCAGGTATTGGCAAAAAAAAAATGTTTACAAATTGGTTATTGATCAAATGGACAAGGTAATAAATTGATTTTGATCTATTCAAAGTATGCTGGTCAAGAACCCTGGCATACGAGCTATTTATATAAATCTGATGCATTCATGTGGTATGAGCTGTTACAGATTAGTAAAACAAGAACTGAAAATTGCAATGGGTTTTCTAGTTTTTCCCATGCGTTCAACGAAGAGAAATCAAAGGCCTTGCCTCGGGGGGGAAAAAACCGAGAAATCAAAGGCTCAAGATTCAGGCTAGAAAGCACGATGGAAAAGGCAAAAGTGAAGAAAAAGGGATGAGAAAAATATAAATATATTTCTGAAGCTCGGAACGTGCCGTGTGATGTGGACTGCAACATATTGTGTTCCGTACCGGTGATCTGATTAAGATAGTTTTAGGTCAATTGTGGGGCCAACCCCCTCCACTAACCTCCTTGTTCTCGTGTTGGCGTCACACAAGGGGAAAAAAAAATCAGAAAAGAGGAACTAAGCGATTTCATTACTACAGTACAAGAGAGTGACATATATTAGCCGGTTTAAGAGGTATTGGTGTCCTTAATATCTCAAACTACATTAAATCTAAGTCATCCATTAAACAAGATCTAACAGCTCTCTAGAGATGTATATATAGATACCACCCCTCTATTTTTGGAGATATCAGCATATTAGAGGTAATTTTATATCTATTCTTTTCTTTTCCCTTTTCTCTCCTCTCACACTCACGAGAGCATGTCGTGGCAAGTCATTGACTGCCAGCGGTCCCGAGCACCTTTCTCGTCCCCTTCTTTCCCTCCTCTCTCTCTCTCTCAATGACCGGCCGCTCCACACACCACCACCTACGTGTGCCACCTTCGGCTCAACTATCTGATGGCCATCCATATGTTGTTGCCAACCGCTACTAGTCAGTCAATGAGAGAGAAAAGGAGGAGGAGAGATAAACTTATTTTAATATGGTTGGATTTGATCGGTACATTCTTCTACTTGGCACTTGGTAGTATGTACCTCTTTCAAGGACCGTAAAAACCCTCTAGCCATTTTTAAGCTTTGCTATTTAAAATATACGATAATTTAGAGAAGATGGAGCAAAGTATGGAACCTTTCTTTTTAAAGAAAACATTGGGCAAGAAAAACAACCTATTGTATTAATTTTCGCATGACATAAAGTACATCATAAATAGTAGCCGTCTCTACCACTATACGTGTCTTTGTTAGATCGATAAACACGGCTTTAGTTAATCATAAGCAATCGATCTGTCCACAGCGAGAAGAATTAAACTACGGCGTTAATCTGTGTCTTTCCGGTCATGAGAACGATGCGCGCTATCGTACCCTAGCATTGTCCTTTCGTGAAAGTACAACTCGCCAGCCTTATCAGATTACCCGTGTGATTAAGATAAAAAGATAGCACTAGCTAAGTTGCTCCGTACCTCTCCGCAACGCGTACGTGCTACACGGGAGACTGGAAAACCTTTTGCCGAACCGTGTGGCGACCGCGTCGATCGCGTAGGTCTTGGCACTATGGGAAAGATGAATTCATGTATAGATCATAGATCCAGTCGTGTCAGGTCAGGGCATGATCTGCGCAGCGCAGAAGAAGAAAGGCGCCCACTCGCACAGACCGTGTTGAGCATGCAGGTACATGGTGGTGGAAGCCCAAGATGCCATAAATCATATCTGCAACTGCAAGCAGTTGTGTTCCATTCTCTCTTTATTTCTTAATAGTTTTCCTCTGAGAAAGTGCTTTGCCATTATTAAAGTTGTGTAGCACGGTAGAACTTCCTTTTTCCTATAGACCCATCATCTTTTTTCATGTTTTTGATATCATCTATTTTTAATGTAAGTTGCAACAGCTTTAGTTTTTTCGGAATTACTAGTGATTGTGCATTCGACACGATCGGACGGTGCATCGGGGATGGCCCAATGCTCGATCCAGGCCCACGAGCGCTTTAACTGTGGATATTTCTCGCTTTTCTCCTTCTCATCCTACCAACAACACACTCAAGTGCTCACTCTTTCTTGTTCCTCTCCCTCTCCTCCTAAATCAACCTCTTCATATCTTTGTTCTCCTACGAGCAGCACTCTCCGGCGCTCCCTCCCTCTCTATCTATCTCCTCGCCTCTCTCCAACTAGCAGTAGAAGAGGGAGATCTCTCCAGCCCCTCCTTCTCTCTATATCTCCTCCCCTTTCTTCAACAAGCAATAGAAGAGGGATACCTCTCCAACGCTCCCTCCCTCCCTTGTCTCTGTCTCCTCCCATCTCTCCATTGAAAGGAGTTAGATGGGGAAGGTGACATGCAATTTCGCTTAGAAACATTATCCTAATACATACGAAATATTATTTTTGCTCTTGTGAAACATGATGTTTGATCTGGTGAAACACCCCTAAAAAAGTGTGCGAAACATTTTATTTACTCTTGTGAAACATTTTCTCTCCTTGTGAAACATTAGTTTTGCTCTGGTGAAACACCCTAAAAAATAAGAAACATTTTTGTTTGCTTTGTGAAACATTGTCTTTACTCTTGTGAAATATTTACTCGTATTAGGTGAAAATTTTTGAATACCTATGGGAATATTACTTCGACTGTATTTTATTAGTACTTCGGTGGTGATGTTCCCACATCCCTGTATTTCCTGCGCATGGAGTATTGTGGTGTTTCATCACTACGCACTACTGCAGAATACCCCTTCCATGCCGCCTCATTACTACCGGTTCACTCAGAAACGACAATGATAACTTATCACTGCCGGTTGGTGTCAAGAACCGATAGTGATAATTAATATGAAAAGAACCGGCAGTGAAATATCATTATCATTGTCGGTTTGTGTTACGAACCGGAAGTGATAATAGAGGGAGTATCACTGCCAGAACCGGCAAGGTTGTGTTATCACTGCCGGTTTGTATTACGAATCGGCAGTGATAAATTATTTTTAAAATTTTATAACTTTTTCATACGAAGTTGGATGAAGACAAATTTCATATGAAAATTGTAGCGCTTGACGAGATCTACAACTTTGTTGTTGATAACTTTTCTATTTGAAGTCATTTTGATGCCCAAATAATCGTTAAAAGATTTGAATGACAAGGGTCAAAAGGAAAAATATCCCACTGCTCTCACTAATAATTGATAGGTAAGATGGTAAGGAGGCTTTGCGTGTGCTGAGAAGTTATAGATTAGAATCCATGAACCGCATCGGTGCGTATTTAGTGTGAAAAGTGGTGCGACATGTGACTTTGTGACCGTGTAGATGTAGATAGTAATACTTGAGTGTAAGAAATTTTTTTCCGGCTTTATAAAGCCAAAAATAGGATAAACAGTGATATACTATCACTGCCGGTTACGAACCGGCAGTGATAATGGAGGGAGTATTGCTGCCGATTCAAGAACCGGCAATAAAGCTAGTTCTGAACCGGCAGTGATGTGGCTGTCTGTAGTAGTGACATGCATTGTGTTTCCTCAAGTAAAATCGCTTGTTTCAGTTGGTCAAACAATACAAACAACCGACATCGACCCGTAGTGATCGGACGTCCCACGTGGGCGTCTAATGGGAATCTCTCCCACTGTACGTCCACCTGGGGTGTGACCCTTTATTTTTTCTAGTTACGTGTTCTTGTAAGTTCAAAATGTTATCGCTAATATATGGAATAAGGCTATTTTACAACCCTAATCAATTAAGAAAGTTCATTTTGCCCCCCTAAACTATAAAATGACCTATTTAATCCCCCAAACAGGAGCAAAAAACCTCCCAATATGGTTTTTCTTGTCCATTCTAATTAGAATAAGTTCATTTTACCCGCTCAAAATATTTAAAAATCTAATAGACACCCTAAACAACAAGATAATATTTTAAAAATATTCAATTACTGTAAACTAAATTATACGAAATATACTCGTTTCAGAATCTTACTGAGAAGGATATATTGGATTTTTTTAACGAAAATATAGCCATTTTAAAAAAGCTGATTTCTTAGAAAAGCATTCATGAAAATTTAACTGTTTGAAAAAAGATTCATTTTCTTTAAAAAGTCACACAAAATATAGTCATTTAAAATAAGTATATGGAAAATTTAGTGTCATAAACTCCCTAAACTACAAAATTTTATAATGGCTTTATTTTCATGTAAATATTTTTTTGGTATAGGTATTTATTAGACCTTTTCGATAATTTGAGAGGGGTAGACTTATTCTAATTAGAAATAGCAAAAACATTGTTAAACCACCATGGGTGTTATTTGCTCTAGTTTTCACAATTGGGAGAGGGTGGTACGTAAATGGAATGTTTTATAGTTTGAGGCCTAAATGGACTTTCTTGATAGTTCACTAGTGTGAAAATAGACTTATTCCTTAATGTATTTTACTTTTAGCTGATTAATATTTTGAAATAATAAATAGGTTAAACAAAAAACCTTAATCCAATGTAATGTGAACAAGTTTACCGAAATATACAAAATTAAACTGAACAGATGCAAACATTCTACTACATAGACATGAATGTTTGAATTAAACCTTTTTCAATTTTATATAGAAATACATATGCTATGATAGAAACATGAAAATTAAAAAACGTAAGTTTAAGACAATATGGATCCTATATATGATCTGTTCCATAACCCAAACAAAAAAAAAATCATATATTTCTTTTTTTGTGATGAGGGGGAAAACTTATGTACGCAATGGACATGCATCGTTTTTGCCCCCGGTTTCAGTTTGACGTATTAATTCCTTTGATCTCTTCCCACGCGCTTTCTATTTGCAGCGTATGTGGAAAAACTAATTGTGTAGTTTAAAAAACTGAACTAAACCGAACACGTATGGGGTGGTCTCGATCTGTACTATATTAGTACTATACTGTAGTCTAAAGCATCGATCATTTGACCCTGCAGATTGGACTCATGTAGATCCCATTCGTGTTTCCTTATCGGCTGTCGCACGTATCATCTTTATATGCCGTGAATCCTACTCCACAGCCTACACATGTACAAGTCGATAATTAGGTCATGAGATATCACTGCTACGTACGTGGGACCTCAGCTCAACAGTTTAATTAGAACCGCAACATGAGAGGAAAAAAAGATGAATATCTTCAACGCAATAAGGCAAAAGCAAAACCGAAATATAGATCTGCCTTTTTCACTTTCCGTGTTCAAATTCAAGTTGATCTTCGCCTAGCTTTGTCGGTAAGAGCTATCTCAGTCTTCAACAAAGAAAGAGGAAAAAAGAAAGAGTTTACGTCGACCGCTGTGCATGCGCAGAATGCTCCATTTGCTGCAGATTACTTTAATGTAAGCAAAGCATCAATCTGCAGACTGCAGTAAACACATACGAATTCGATGATATCAACTACTTGAGTAGATCCATGGAAAAAGGTAGCCACAATAGTTAGATCGTTATGGACTCGATCGTAACGCTAGAGTGTAGTAAAGTCTTGCAGTTAATGGCATATACGCTTTTATCTAAGAGAGTAATATTGTAAGATGATCTTGCATAATCTGTATGCACGCGCTTTGAGCTGAAGAGTACTGGGCAGCTGAGCAGCTCAGCTCAGCAAACTGCTTCGTCCTTTTGTTGTCCTTTGTTGGACGATCCACTGCTGAATCGAACGCTTAACGCGTCCGTAAAGCGCCGGGGAAAGCATGCAGATGATCGATCGATCTGCACTGGGAATTTCCCCGACGGCGAAAAGGCCCGGCCGCCCGCGGCGGCGCCGATGTTAATGGGATCTGGGCGGCGATAACATTCTCCTTTCCGTTGCTTAGCTTCTTGCCTGTAAAGCGTGTGCCGTCGTCGGGCCCAAGCGCGGAAGCCAAAAGCGAAGGAAAAGGAAGGGACAAAGAATGAGGTGGACCGGCATCGATCCGACGGTGTGCACGCACGTCGACGACGACGACGACGACGACCAGCAGAAACGTTCGTACAAAGGCTGACACCATACGTACCGACCGTCCCATCCCGGCGAATCGGATCGCCGTGGAATTATTCCCGTGATGAGCACGCAAGGAAACGCATGCGTCTAGTAGGCACAGGGGAGATCTAGAAGAGTAGGAGTAGGACCCGGTTCAGACATGCGCACCGTAGTGCAGTGCTCCACTTCACATGTAGGAGTCGCACTACTGATTCTGGATGCAGCGCCAAGTGCTGAACGCCATGATCATGCATCCGCGCGCATGGGACCCTGGCGTCGATATGTGCACTCTTGTTCCGGCAGGAAGTGCACGCACGTGCATGCGTAGTTACATACTGTAATTGGATCCAGCAATAATCGACCGGCCCAAGTCTGCACGGCTGTAAAAACACCAGGCGCTATTTTTACAATGGAAAATTGATTACGTGACACTACGCCCATTTGTATGAGTTTGCAGCATTTGCTATATAGTCACTAATATGTTGCATAAGGAAAAAGCATCTCTCATGTGTACATGTAGTTCCATGTATGCATATGATTATCGAATCTGCTTCAAGATTCATGTTCGGCCTCCACTCCTCCTCACATGCATTTTTGCAAAAAAAAAAACTTAAAATCTTTTAGGAAAAAGCAATTGAGTCATTCTTCTTCCTCCCCTCTCCATCTCCTCCTCTCCTCTTTGACTCGACAAAGTCGGCTCCATTTTGGCACACTCCACGCCAGTGACAACCGCCCTTCCTAGCCGCGACCATGCTGGCGGGCTCGGCTCGGCCATGAGGCGGTGTGGGCCGACGCACAGCATGATGGTTTGAGTGTGCAATGGCTTGGTCGTGTCCCAGGAGGGCGGTGGCCACTGGCGGTAAGCACGTTGTAGGGGAGCCGGCTTGGCTGGGCCGAAGGGAAGAGAAGAGGAGGAGGAAGAAGGGTTCTATTATTTTTTAAAAAATTTAGAATTTTTTTTAAAAGAGCATCCGAGAGAAAGCATATACATGAAACTATATATACATGCCTCATATCCAGGTCCCTTGTGAAAAGACGGAAAATTTAGAGTGCTACGAACGCTAATGTCTCTTTGTTACTATTTACTGTATCTATTAGCAGAGGTTAATAATACGTACAAACTAACTGCGTGCTGGTCGATTTGGTCCGATCGCTCTATCGCTTTGCCTCTGCGAAACCGACGGAAATACCAGCACGGTATTACCACTATTACGTAGCGTGCTCCGGTACGCACGCCGCGCGCCCTTTTGGTTTGCCGCCGCGGAGCATATATAGCTTTTGCGCTTTTGCACTTCACCGCATCACAGGGAGCTGGAGATCCATCTCGCGAGCGCACTGCGCGCGGCGTAGGTCAAGTGCGAGTGTGCGACGTGATCGGGCAGCCGGTCAGCCCGCTCCCCTATCCTGGCGACCGGCCGCGCGGTCCGCCGCTGCGGCGGGCACGCGTGTGTGCCGGCCATCCACTGCATCCAGCTCCTCGTCTACAGCTCATCGTCTAATCTATATATGTATGTATGTATATATATTATTGTTTGCACCCAATATTGGATCAGCTAAATACATGTGGTTTTAGGACCTAGGATCCCTTTTAACACCAAAATGTAGGATTTAGGGCGTGTCAACCGATTTGATCCTGCCATCAGCAAAAAAAAACGTAATCAACTTTAGATAGCCGATTAGATCTACGAAAATAATATTGCCTCATCTTAATAGCCACCAAAAGAGTTAACAGATCTAAAAGATAACGAAACTGTTTGCTTAGATTAGATCTAAACCAATAGATTCAAATGGTAAACAATCTACTATTAAGCTGACAAAATCAACTAAATAGTAGAGTGAAGGGTAAACAGACTATCAGCTAGATTAACTTCTAACTAACAGAAAGAAGGGTAAATAGACTATCGGCTAATGCCAAACTATAAACCGATAGAACAAGGGTAAACAGACTATCATCGACGAATGTGTTGATCGATAGTACGAGCATGAAATCTAACCCTGGTAGAAACGGCGATGCGTAGCAATATCGACTTAATAGTATTTCGATAAACCAAAGCTGATGCAAGCTCGTAGATCAAACTAAATCGAGACAATATTTACTTACAAGCAACTCCTATGGTGTATCCTGAAGCTGAACAAGAAGGAGATGCACAAAGGGTCAATTGAAAACAAAATACGATGAAACTCGACTAAATGCAACGAAAAGTAAATGATAGGTAAAAAGTAGATTTGAATGATTAGTATTGGATCCTTTACGCGCTGATATCAGCCGTATTTATACAGATGCTGGTCGCCATCAACTAGGACTCTAAATTCATACACAGTACGGATTCCAACTTGACACTTACCTATTATATCTAATGTCACCTAATATATCTACTAAGTCGACCCAAACTCCACCTTCTTCGTTCGACCTGGCCCATGCCACATCCGGTCCAATCCTATGCGATTTTGGGACCTTATAAAGAATCGGCTTTTACAAAAATTGAGTGTCAACACATGTCCCCTAGTTTTGGGGATATGGGTATCATGCCCGAAAGTTATGCCGTATATCGGTTTTTGCTTGTCGGCTAACATGGAATACCAAACATTTGACAATCTTAGCCATTCAGTCTCCTTAGCATAATCGTAGGGGTCTGCTCCATTTTTCATGGGCGCCAAAATACTCCCTTCGGTCACAAATAATTGACGTTTAAGATGCGTGCCGGTCAAAGTTTTGAAACTTGAGTCACGAATATCTTTTTAAATAATTAGATTGCGCACATAAAAATTATATATGTAGATTTGTCTCAAAAAGTACTTCAATAATATTACAGTTTTTGTGGATTTTAAAAATAAATTACAATAGTAATTAGTGGTCAAAGTTGTATCTTGAAGACTGTGCAAAGTCAAAAGCGTCAAATATTTATGACCGGAGGGAGTAGTAAGTCTTTTCAAATTCCCTAAAACCCTAACAAACATACCCTATAAATACCCATGCATCATATCTTATTCGCATGCCTTCAGCCAGATGCAAACGAGAAGCATCGGCTTTTTCTAGCAATCTTCTTCACCGTTTCCTCATCAGCTTCAATGGAGGTATTTCTTCCAATCGAAGATTCTGATTCTCTTTACTATCTTGGCCCTATGAGTAGTTCAGACTCATCAGAACTAACAACCATAAAAGTACCCCAATTTCCTCTTAATGTCGATGACTTTAACTTCAAGGGATAGAGGAATAGCTTTAGATCTTGGCTAACAACACTAAAAGGATGGAAGAACTAGTACGTCAGGGTATCGACTTATAAGAGGGCTAAATAGGAACAAATGGTCATAGCCGATTTTCTACCAATGTCTCTAATCTATCCTATGGCCAAGGAACCAATGCTTGCAGCCGTCTGTTACTTCTAATCTGATACCTTGAATGCTTTCCTTTTGAAGTCTAGCCCCATAGGCCTAACTTTATTGGATGATGCCATATTGTGTAGATTCAGACCTGATGGAGATCAACTATCGGTTTATCACTACAGGAAGCCGACAATTAAGGGGCTTATTTCCACCAAAGAGGAAGGGTGGAATAGATATATAAATGAGAATACTGGTCAAGGCCTCGTATCGAACAAGTAACACATAGCCTTTCTAACCCTTTTGCTGGACAGATTTGTATTCTACAACCCCTCTCTTGGCCCTACTCAAGTATATCAAGTCCATACCGAGAGATTAGTAACAGGTGACCATCTAGCTATGGGAAAAATGTTTATCGGCTCAGTGTACCATATGATGCACTCTATCAGGTCAAAGCTTTACACCACAATCAGCAATTTGGGAGGTCCTATGTGGTTTGTTCAAATCTAGCTCTATCAGATGTTCAACCAATCTCTAAAAGCTCCCAAGGAGGCAACCACACCTTTTCCATGTGAAAACTTTACTGAAGATATGCCATTGATTGCAGACACTACCGTTTATATGGAGAGATGTTAATCACTTACAAGGGCAAATTCACTAGGACTCTTTCCAGGTTTTGTAAGTTCATCCCTTTCATTTTTGACCATACTGAGTCAACCACCATCGGCTTTCAATACGAATATGCAAGAGACTTTCCTGTCCCTTCATTCCTTCAATTGTGCATGAATGCTGGTACCAATGATAAGTTCCATTTCTGTATATCACCATGTGCTCTTTCAGTCGGTTTCAAGACAAGGCCTCGCATCTTCAAGCCATCCTATGAGTAATATCATCCGGCTACTTATGCCTGTCAACTGGGATTCGGCCAAGTCCCGCCACGGTTGCTCCTATTTGACCGTCTGCAACCCCGTAACTATCAAGAGCAAATCTAGCTAACCATTTAGCCGATGACCTTCTCGTTACTAAGGTGCCACCCTTTGGCTTCATTACCAACTTTATTTCTGAAGAATTTGATGAATGGTGGGATATTCTCCGATCGGCTCTCTATAAAGGAAAAACTCTTATGGGCATCCTTAATAGTTTTTCCCCAATCTGCCCATCGACGAACCAACCCCAGGACGAAGTAACCCCTGAACCTTCAGAAGCACCGGATCAACAAGCCGATCCCTCAACATCGGGCCATTACACTCTGTCATTCAGCTCGGATGACTCTACCTCTGGCTTTTCTAATTCTTCATCGGCTAGAACAAACGAGATATACCCCCTCGTCTTTTATTTTCATCTCGAGTACTTATATTATTAACTTGATATTTTTTAGAGCAAGAAGACCATCATCAACAAGAAGACCACCACGGCCGGATACTCGTCGGCCACTTTAAACCAACAGGTTCCTTCCTTATGTGATAAGGAGAAAGATGAGTCCACGCCGAAGAGGACTGACTCGTCGAAGAGGACTCAGCGCACTTGTAAGTTTTGCACACATACTTGCAACCTTAAATCAACTATAAGGCATCCTTTAACATTTCCTTCATATTTCTAGACAAAAAACGTAAGTAAGAAGAGGAAGAAGAGGGGTTGCAAATTTGAGCAATTGGCTGAGTCAGACCCCCTCCCCCCTCCCCCAAAAAAAAAATCTCCATCTCTTAAGGTAATGCTTGTTATACCCATCCCAGCAAGCCGATTCTTTCTATCCAATACTGAATTATTCCGCAACACAGACTATCTCTGACCCTGCTGCTACCACTATGCCAACACCGCCGCCATCAACACAAACTCCTCCATCACCTTAGCTTCTCAGGTAAACCATAATTATAACCTCTTCATCACTTAAAACTATAAGATTTTTTACGGTTCTTGAGGAGGTACTGGGAGGTACCACAATTTCTAGTGTTAATTTGTGGTACCTCCTGGTACCTAACACTGAGGAGGTACCGAGAGGTAAGGACTGTAAAAAAGCTCTAAAACTATATGTGTTTAGGGTTTTAGTCGATTAAGTCCAATCCTAGCCGATTCCATGACCTTCTCTAGAGAATCGGTTTTTACCAAAATTAGGTGTCAACAATTATACCAGTAGTTTTGTGCCGTTACATGCTGCATTTTGGCGGCCAATATATGAGGTGATTAACTAGCTAGACTCCGTTCCATATATATAAAACGTTGCATGCGTTACGTGAATGCACGGCTTACAGTCTTACACGTACATACAGCCTGCCCGACGTCATGGTAGGCAGGCAGATTGAGCTAGGTGCATATCCACTACTGATTCCTCCGTAGCTAGTGCATGCACACGAACGAATACGGGCGCCGGCGATCAGATACGGTATCATATATCAGCTGATAGGCCAGCCCGAACCATCGATATATGCATATATATGCATGCGACGCATTACAAGCCCCCGGCACCCGGATAGCTAGACACTTGTTGCGACAGCCATCGATCGACGGCAAGATATGTGCACTTAATTAGCTTACAATAGCATATATAATTAATCTCTTTTGCTTGATGGATATCGCCACATGCACACGATGCATCGTCCATATATCACCTGGCGTGCGTGATGGATCTGAGCCACCCAAATTAAAGCTGCATACGTACGTGTGATTCCATTACGCATGGATCGATCATATATAACCCCTAAGGTTTAATTAATCTAGTTAAATTAAAGCATGTAAAAAGCAGGAGCAGGGACCTAATCACCTAACTGGCCGAGGTGAGCATCCACATGAACACCATAAGCACACTAGTTTGTTGGCTACCTTTCTATATATTCTACACGCTAGAGAAATTAAAACAAAAGCAAAGCAGCAGTCAAGTAAAGCTAGCAAGCGTCTAGGCCGCGCGCTTTCATCCATGCTGGGTCAGTTTCGGTACGTGTCTGGGTTAATTGGCTCGCCCACTTTGGGAGGGTTATTGCGGACGCCGGCCGGCACGCCGCTGGCCGTCGTGACCCGTGACGAGTCGTCGACCCAGCCGCGCGCTTCGGGCCTGACCGCGGCATGCGATCGATCCACCGGACCGTGGCGTCTCGTTCCGACAAGGGTTGAATACTTTTGCTTGCGCCGATCGAGTGGTCCTTTGGAAAAGGCGCTATGCGCTTGGCATTAGCCCGCGATGCGACCACATTTTCACATTGCCAGATGGGCAAAAATGTCCGGCCTTTTTGATAAAGCTGAAAAGATGCGATAGATTATAATTTGAAAAGTTAAAGGCTCTCAAAAAGATAAAAAGATATTTTAAACAATAGTTTAGTGATATATGAGAAGAATCACTAAAAACCCTGAAAAAATAGTTACAAAGTGTTACAGAGTGTGACTTGTAAAAATAATAAATTTTAAGCTGTAGATTTTCATGTGATTTTAAGGCGTAAAGGAGAGGGTCAAACTGATGTAATTAATTGTATATACCCATGCGATCGTGCCAAATCTGTTCTACCAAATTAACCTGGTTGAATTCAATTCTGATGTGCTGCGCTACTTTGATCTCACCGAGCTGATTCTAGAGCCATCATGACAGGGTTGGGTCCTGTGTCGATTTATTTCTATTGTCTAAAATGGCAGGTCGGGTCGGATGGTAGTCTAAACAGGTATTGATCGGGATTGCACGTAAACCAATGAGCTTATTATCTCGGTGCCTGAGTGGCGCCTTTTTGTGCACGCTGGCTTCCTCTCGTCCTGGAAAATCCCAGACGGACCCGCCACAAACCGAACATTGAACTACATTTTTTCCTCTCATTCCTCGACGTCGCACCTGACGCAGAGTTCATCCAGAGACACAAATCTTTCCGTGCATGCGCCACTAGCTCCTTCCTTTCTACCCTTGGAAATTCCACCCTGCCACCCACGTCGATCGACCTGCTAGAACCCACACCACGCCACGCACAGCGGCACAGGGGTCCGATCCCGCGCCCACTTGCGGCTCCCGAGCTCGGCCATTGGCGTCCGACGAAGATCATCGTGCCCACTCGCCGCCACTGACGCTGACATGATGCGATGATCTGTGCCTTTTCTCCGTTGCGTTTTGCCATGCATGTCGCGCAGCCGGCCATCATGCGTGACCTAAAAATCCTCGCTAATGTTTAGCTCGGCCGATAGCCATTACGCCCGTCGTCGCTGAAGCTTTTATGGTACGGTTGTTCGACGTCGCCTCCCTATAAAAACCACCAGGCCTCGCCTTCCCGGGGCTCAGAGACCTGAGTGCGAGCAGCACTACTGGCGGCAACTAGCACTAGCTACCGTATAGTGCCCTGCCTTCGCTAGCTCGATCTCACTGCTTGCTCGCGAGTGAGATCGAATCACGTCGCATCGTGTTCTCGCGTCGCGGCCGATCGATCGATCGATCGGGGTTGGAAGACGCACGCACGCCGCCGCGACACGCCGGCCGGCAAGCTTGGATTGTAGCGGCTGGGCAGGTACGTTCCATAGCAATATACTTCTTCCGATCGCTAGCTTTTTGTTTTGGATTGATGTGACATGGACGTGAACACGTCCCAGGGCCGCACGCGGTACGTACGTGACATGATCGGCCATTGCTTGCTTGCTTGTCGTGTACAGGTCCAGCTAAATTCGTTTTTATCATTCTTCTCCTAGAAAAAGAATAAACTTGGGTCCAGCGATCTACGAGCTTGCTGTAGTTAGAACTAGCAGCGTCGTCTGATCTGCTGTCTGCTTGCTCGCTTGCTCCAGGTAAGCTCACTCTCATGCCTGGACCGAGCTAGCTCTAGTTAAGTGTGTCAGACGGCAAGTACTCTAAGATAAAATAATCGTGTGTCGTAGCTGTCCGCAACTCGCTGATGTGATGTATTGCAATTAGATAGGTGGTCAGGTTTTTAGATGATGCAGGTCGATCGATCCGGTGATTCCTTGGTCAGTTTCTTTGGGCTGATTAGTTACTTTCAACAGCTAGAATTCTTAGCTTCCTTCGGAGAATTAGAATTACTAGTGGGATCGTCGGTACTCTCCATTCTGCACTTTGGAGTCGATCGGTCGAGTTAATTAACTATATTCGGAGCATAATTCGATCTAGAAGAACCGAATAGTTAATTAGTCCATGCTAGAAGCGCAAAAGATAAAGAAAGACATCAAGTGGAAGTTCGAAAGCTAATTAATTGGTCCAATTCGAACTGTCTGTGTCTTAAAACATGCTAGGCAACAATATTATTTTTTAAAAAAGTGTAATTTAATCCAGCTAAAAATACTGACCATACATTGAATTGGGAGTCCATGTGCTCACCAATTGATCGATGACACACATTATTTAAAGCTGCTCGGAGTCTGACTCTGATACGGTAGTAGTATTCGCTTGTCTTTATGTGTTGTTCGCCCCTGTTCTTATAAAAACACCAAGTATATAAATACGAGCATCACTTGTGGTCAAACAATCTGTTTGCGTGTGTTTGGTCGGTTTGCGAGCTGCTCAGATTTTTTTCTCTGGATTCAAAGATTGATCAACCCTAAGGGAGTTAGGGGGGTTCTCCTTTCATATTAAGTAATCAAAACTGGACCTGTCTCTGTCGAATAGGGATCAGTTTGAGGTTAAATCTAAGTTTTTCTTGGCGAATTTCCACCATGGCTGCATTCCAGACAAGTACTAGTAGCTTTCAAGCTCTTATAACTTAACCAGATTTTTCATACTAGCTAGCAAGTACAAGCTACGGGTTTTCTTCTTACGCCGGGCGACTAGGACAGGTCCAGAATATATGCTGTAATTGCTCTCGTCCACTGTACATTCCTCACTTGCGCGGCCGCATATACTTCGCCTGATTTGTTTCTCGCGTTAGTCGCGGCATCGATCTGTTTGGAGACAAGGGCACAAGGCATAGCATTCCTAGAGATTTTTAGAGACATGCTGGCCTGGTTTTCAAGCCGTGAGGTGATTTCCGTACGTCGTCATATTCAAGGGTGGTTCTCTCAATGAGAAAAAAAGATTATGACTTTTTAAACCAAAAAATATGACTTTGGGGCTTGCTTTTTCCGAAAGTACTACTATGGAGATTTCTTTGATCGGCCTTTAAAAGTATCTCCAGCAAGAGCTCTATTATTTTCATCATTTTCCCATCCTCTAAAAGATTTCCACCATACTCTGAAATTCCTTCACACTTCGTATTACATCATCTAAAAGATTTGTTCTTCTACCTAATCCTCTATTTCTAAAAAATCAAATAAATAATGTTTTGTAGCCCCTGCTAGAGATGCTACCAGAAAGCTTAAATGGTAATAAATGTCAATTTCTATAGTTTTAATCATAGTTGTGGGTCACGTCTTAGGTTGTATTTGATTTTGGTTTAAAGGGTGGATTAGGGATTTAACCTACCAAAACAACCTTGAGTTTAGCATGATTAAATTAATCTCGTCAAGCCATTTAATCATATATATTCAAGATTAGCTAACCCAACAAAAGGGTGTTATAAGTTATCTCTCTACTAACCCCTACCAATCCAGCCCAAACACATTAGATCTGAATTAGTTGACAACACAAACTTATCTTAAGGTTAATAATTGAGTTAATCTCCCTGAACCTAATGGAGCTAGGTTGTAGTAGCCTCTAAGCACTCTAGGAAAAAACCTCCTTAACAGCGAAATCGGCATAGCAGTGGATTTTAGGATTTTACACTCGACTGCTCAGCCTCAAGACCGGTTGATTTAAATGTTTGTCATATTATCTAAAAAGAAACTTAGAGGAAAATCACAGTAGACGATGCCCTTGCTCGAGCCATGGTGTAGAGGGAATCGGAATGTACCGAAAATGAAAAGAAAAGAAAAGAAACAGTGTACTTTGCTTCGGTAGCTAGCGCGTAGCTCGTCCCGCTGGTTTGTTGAAACGGAGCGAGGCGCGGTAGGCAGCCGGCCGGCCGGACAGAGACCGACCCATGCATGACGATCGCTCCCTTGCGTGGCTACACGAGCCGTCCTCTCGCGGGTATTGATTGCCAATTAGACATCGTTTCAGCGGTACGCCCCGTGACCCTCTGAAAAAATACATTAACTCGTTGGGGAAAAGAAAAATATGTGTATTCCCACTGTGTAGCAAGGCGAGTTCAGACGTCCGTACCGGGCGGTACAGAGGGATCAGAAAAGCATCGGGGCCTCGGAGCCTAGCGTTCGAGCGAGCCAGAACGCGAGGGAAGATGGGAGCACGCACGTGTATACGATGCCACGCAATCGCATGCCGAAGCTTCCGTTCTGGTATTGGTCAATGCGAGCGCCTGGGTCTGGGGCCCCAGGAGAGGAGGCCTTTTGACTCTCCAATCTTTTAAGTATTCTGCAAGGAGGAATTACTCCTCTTGGTTAGGAGAGGAGTAATATTCCATATCAGCCACCCAGCAGTCACTGGCCAGGCTTGGCTCTGGTCTATATATACGCCCTTGACAGCCCTTGTGGCTACTACTACCTCCATCAGCTCATTGATAGCTAAGCTCCAGTGCTGGGCAGCTACCTTGCTAGCTGAGTGGCATCTTCTCCTCTCTTCTCTTCTCTGCTCTGTTCTTTACAGCTCTCACTATCTCTGTTCGTCATCTAGAGGCTCGTAGCGAAGGCGGCACAAAGGTAAATATGCTTGGGACTGAAGAGCATGCATGTGCATCCATACTGCCAGCGTATGTGCGATTCTGAATGGTGGCGCCCGTGTTAAGGTGTCGTTTTCGTTAGTTTTTTGTGGCTGCAATCTGCATGCCAGACGAACCGAAGGGCTTTTGGTTTCTCTCTCTCTCTCTCTCTCAGTTTCAGCCCTGTTCAGTTACTCCGCTGGTTGATGCGTGGCTCGCACCAGTGCAGAGGTGCACGTAGCAATCCTAGCGTCCAGGGAAGACGAAGATGTTGCGAGCTAGCTGTCCGGAAAGGTCACATCTTGCTAGCGCACGGAAACGCAGGCCGGCCTGCATGCCGCTAGACTGTGGCATGCATGCACCTGCAGTTTACTAGATTGTACAGTCACAGTACGCGATTGCCGCTGGCTAGACTGCGACATGCCTGATCTGCAGTTCAGTTTGCTATAGTTTCTATCGTAGCTTGGCGTACTAGCTAGGTTGCAAGATCCAAGCGATGATTCCGAGCATAAAACGCAGCAAAAGTCAAGCGTCTGACGCATCGTGCTACATCGCGTCACGCTCGCCCGTCCGGCTGTTCCGGCCGTGCGTACATGTTTGGCTTCTCCGTGGACCAGCTTCTTCCCTTCCCGTGGAATTGGCGGCATGGCGGACTCCTCCCTTCTCCCGCGCGAAAAAGAGAGTATGGGTTAATTCCGCGGCGTCGGTACGGCACTGTACCGGCAGTGACTGTAAATATCTTTCCTCTTGTGCGTCGCCGGAAGGAGGCGCCGGAGGAGGAGGAAGTGTCAAATTTTGACAAGTATTTAAGGCTTTTCCACGGGCCGATGGCGACGGCGACGCGCGCGGGCCCGGACTCCGGCGGTACGCTGAACCTTCTCGATGTATTTCAGTATGGCGACTGCGGCCAGCGTCGTCCCGTCGCCGTCACCGGCCGGCGGCGTGCTCTGCCGCTCCACTGGCGCACACCATGCACTCGCGCCCGCGCGCGCATGGCAGGAATTTTAACCTTTTGGGTTCCCACTTGCAGTCTATAAATCGAGCGCCGGTCGCGCAAGCAGAGCCGAGCTGCAATTTGAGTGCGAGAGTAGGAAGAATCACAGACTCTGCTGTTTGGTTTAGGGAGGCCAGGGCCGTTTGATGGTATACGAACAGATAGTAGCCGAGGTAAGAACTCGCGGTTAGTGCCTAGGATCGATATGGCAAGGATCATCGCCATACGGGAATGCCCATGCCCAGCCGTGCGTCGGCCAAATTGGTGTGTCTGGTATTGCGATTCCTGATGATGTTCTTGCGATTTCGTTTTTGTTTGTCACGCATGCAGATGCAGCTGTGTCGTAATTTGCAGGACTTGCGTTGCTAAATGGTTGTTTGTGTGATTCTGCAGGTTTCTTGATCGGTATGGAGTTCGGCAAAGACGTTCGGATCCAAATGGCCGACGTCCACGACGAGCAACCGTCGCGGGAGGCGCTGCCGACGCTCCTCATCCAGGTTCCGTCGCGGACCATCGCCGGCTTCGACTGCGTCGGCGGCGACGCCGGTGCCCCGCTGAATGAGCAGAACAACGAGATGCAGGGCCCGGAGACGAGCATGAAGGACATTGTCATTAGCGTGCCGGTTCAGGTGGCCGCTCCACCGGCTGTCCCTGCGCCGGCGTACGACGATAACGAGATACCGTACTCCGTTTCGTTCAGCATGCCGGCTTCGCCGTCGGGGTTCCACTTCACGCAGTTCAGGACGACGGCCGTCCACCGCGACGAGGCCCGCGTGGCGCCCGCCGAGACCAGGTTCGACGTCGTCCAGCCGGGCGAGCAGGTGGAGGTGCACTCCCCGCGGCTGCTGAAGCAGACGCGGTTCCACTCGCAGCCCATCCTGCACCTGCACGCGTCCAGCAGGGAGCAGCCGCGGCGGTGCGACAGCACGCGCGACAAAAGGTTCGACCCCTTCAAGACCTTCTCCGGCCGTCTCGAGCGGCAGCTCTCCAACCTGCGCGGCTGGCCACAGGAGCCCGTCGACGTCGTGGCCGCCGAGTCGAATATCTCCGAAGAGACCGACCAGGTCCCCGCCGCCGACCGCTACTTCGACGCCCTGGAAGGCCCCGAGCTCGACACTCTCAGGGTAAGCAGCAGCGGATATATCGTCTGTCAGTGACTCGTCGAGCACAGAGCTCTGTAGATTTCTTTGTATGGATCGAGGCTAAAAATTCGATCTTTGTGTACGTGTGGATGGTTCAGGCGACAGAGGTGACGGTGCTGCCGAAGGACGAGAAGTGGCCGTTCCTGCTGCGGTTCCCGATCAGCGCGTTCGGGATGTGCCTCGGGGTGAGCAGCCAGGCGATGCTGTGGAAGACGCTGGCGTCGGCGCCGCCGACGGCGTTCCTGCACGTGAGCCCGGTGGTGAACCACGTGCTGTGGTACATCTCGCTGGCGCTGATGGGGCTCGTGTCCATCATCTACCTGCTCAAGGTCGTCTTCTACTTTGAGGCGGTCCGGCGAGAGTTCTACCACCCGGTGCGCGCCAACTTCTTCTTCGCGCCGTGGATCGCGTGCCTCTTCCTGGTGCAGGGCGTGCCGCGGCCGGTGTCGGAGCTGCACCACGGCGTGTGGTACGCGCTCATGGCGCCCATCTTCTGCCTGGAGCTCAAGATCTACGGGCAGTGGATGTCCGGCGGCCAGCGCCGGCTGTCCAAGGTGGCCAACCCGACCAACCACCTCTCCATCGTCGGCAACTTCGTCGGCGCGCTGCTCGGCGCCAAGATGGGCCTCCACGAGGGCCCCATCTTCTTCTTCGCCGTCGGGCTCGCCCACTACATGGTCCTCTTCGTCACCCTCTACCAGCGCCTCCCCACCAACGTCACCCTCCCCAAGGAGCTCCACCCCGTCTTCTTCCTCTTCGTCGCTGCCCCCAGCGTCGCCTCCATGGCCTGGGCCAAGATCCACGGCAATTTCGACTACGGCGCCCGCATCGCCTTCTTCATCGCGCTCTTCTTGTACATGTCACTGGTACGTACGTAAATTAACCATACATGCGTATGGCGTATCCGATCTCGACGTACGTGCATCTGTACTGACACTGCTCGTTAATTCTTCTGTGATAAGGCCGTGCGGATCAACTTCTTCAGGGGGTTTCGGTTCTCGCTGGCGTGGTGGGCGTACACGTTCCCAATGACCGGCGCGTCGATCGCGACGATCACGTACGCGACGGAGGTGACCAACGTGCTGACGCGGGCGCTCTCCATCGGGCTCTCCGGCATCGCCACCGTCACGGTGGCCGGCCTGCTGGCGACCACCGTGTTCCACGCCTTCGTGCTCAAGGACCTCTTCCCCAACGACGTCTCCATCGCCATCACGCGGAGGAAGCCCAAGTTCAGCAAGATCCTCGCGCACTTCCGCTCCTCCAGCTCCGACATGAAGGAGCTCGTGCTCTCCATCTCCAAGCCCAGCCAAGTCTGCTCCATGTCCACCACGTCCATCGACTCCGATCCGTCCGAGACCAAAGGCAATATAGCAGAGCCTTAATTAGACGATGACACCCACGTATAGCTAGCTAATTAGCTGTACATAATTCTTTT
Organism: Olyra latifolia; assembly: GCA_036346145.1. Taxonomy (NCBI): domain Eukaryota; kingdom Viridiplantae; phylum Streptophyta; class Magnoliopsida; order Poales; family Poaceae; genus Olyra; species Olyra latifolia. The sequence goes on from CM070523.1 coordinate 33,592,060, forward strand.
TCTATATATCTCTTGCACAAGATCGCCGTATTAGAGCAAGGTGGAAGCATGTAGCTGGTCGATCCGTGTAATGAACATGGTTGGACATACGAGTATACGAATGACACTGATATATCCTTGGAGCAGCTTTGTGATGATGAGGATATATGTAGTGTGAGAGGCACGTAGGTCGATCGATCGGTGTGTAAATCTACTTACGGATATATTTATATAAGTTGTGTGTATTTCAAGTAAGAACGAGAACAGAGACAGGGGTGCAGGCAGTAGCCTTAGCCTCCTCTATGATTCATATAGAATACTATATACCATGTAAATGTTATCTAAAAATTATTGAAAATGCATGGATTTGTAAGTTAAAATAGTGAATTTAGTTATGAAAACACTTAAACACATGGATTTGCAAGTTAAAATTGTGAAAAAGTTCTAAGTATACTGAATACATGTGGATTTGCATGTTAAAATCGTGGAAAGTTTTAAATTTTTTAAATATGCACGCATTCGTAATTCAAAGTAGTGAAATAGCTCTATTTGCCCCCTCGATATAAAGATGCTTCTTATTGCCCCCTTGACAAAATTTTCTAGCTCTATCTCTGAGTAAGAATAAACCATGGCCATTTTTGTGGCCTGTATATTTGGATTTGAGTTTTGCATTGTTGTTTGAATCGTACAAGATTACCTCTTAATTATTTCGTGTTTTTTCTTTTTAAAAAAGGAAAAAGAAATGCATGAGGACTGCCCAATTCATTGACGGTAGAATAAAATGGGAAAAAAACAAAGAAAGGGAGGAAAAAAAAAACTCCGAGGACTAACCATAGGTAGGTAGAGCAACCGTTGGACGCCCACTGCTTAGGTTCAACTACGGATGCCTCGCCTAAGAGGACCGGCAGTGACTCAGTTAGTGGAGAGTGCTACAATGAATTGACTCAAAACTCATCTCGTTTACTCTGTAGTAAATACGGGAGCTCCTGTCCAAAGTTGAAAAAAAAGAAAGACTTAGAGTATCTCCAATGGTACCCCTTCAGCTAGCTATAAAAGTGCCAACTTAGTATTTTGTTTAGGTGGAAGAGAGAAAAAGAAGAGAGAGATATAGACTGACTACTAACTTACAGCCAGGCTATAACTGATTTCAAGACATTTATTATCTATTACATGTGGACCAGTATTTAATATTATAGACAATGTTATAGCTAATTTATTGGAAAGGTTGTCTACATGCTATCTATAGATGACATGGTCATTTCTTATAACTAGTGCCATTGGAGATGCTCTTAGGGAGCACCTGCATGGCAGGCGACTACCTCCCCGTGCACGCCCCACTACTACAGATCTGGCCATCAGTCCCGGTTCTAACGGCCATCGATGCGGTTTTGAACCGTGACAGCCATCCGGGGCGATGCCATGGATCGATGCCCCATGGCATCGATCCGATTCTCACCCGGGCCGATATAGTATCGATGCGGTTGGGCCACACGTGGCTTTAGCCCGTGCCTCGCCAACCCCCACTCGAAGACTGGGTTGGAAGCACCAACTGGTAGTGATAAGCTATTGCTCAGATCCGGTTGATTCCTCCGACCGTCTTGGCGAGCAGCACACGGGTTTACCTCGTGCCTCGCCGAAGCCCGGTCAAGACTGGTTGGAGGCACCAACTAGTCTTGATAAAGCTGCTTGTTCGATCGGTTGGTTCCTCCAACCGGTACTGAGCATGCACCATCTGAGCTATAAATAATATATATATATATATGTGTGTGTCGGCGACTGGGAGGCGAACCTCCGCAGCGCCAATGAGTAAGGAAAGGGGGTGCGAGGCCCGAAGGCGGCCCTGTCCCCGGACCGAGGCCCGGCCTTGTGGCCGGACGCTGCCGAAGGAAAAGAGCTTGGTCTCGACGCGGCTGGCGCGTCAAGACCGGATGGATGGGAACGATGACACGAGTGTTTTATCCTGATTCAGGCCTCCACTGCGGGATAACAACCCTACGTCCAGTCTTCATTTAATGCCGAGCTCAAACGAGTACAAGGGGGTGAGGTCCGGGCTTTGGGAAGCCCGGGCTTCGAGTACAGTAAGTGCTCGAGGCACTGCGTGTGTGTGCTCCTACGGTTACCTGGATGCGGAGAACTACCGCCGGGAACTAGAGCTCTTACGAGAGTGCAAGTGCTCCTGTTCTACAGTAGCTATTCTCCAAGTGAGTTGTGTGTCGATGTGAAGCTTGTCCGTTGTTGTGGCCTGTGCGTCCCTTTTATAGGCGCCCTTCGGCCACTGTAGCTTGTGCTGGTCCATTGAATTAGTCGTTGCCTTTTTGCCACACCGGTAGTGTACCGAATCCACCGGGTAATCGAGTGCAATCCTCCGATCCGCTATTGGACCGCTAGCGGTCAAGACGGTCCTGCCCATGCGGGCGGTTGACGGACCGCCGCCACCCATCGAGGTCTGCGGCAGCGCTCCTCGATGCAGTCGCGCATTTAATTCTCGGTGACTCTGGGGACCCGAAGCGTATCCTGTCCGCGGCGCGTGATGATTCGCTTTGGGTCCTGTCCCTTCGTACCTCAGAAGCTCGGAGGAAGCAAGAGGCCCGAGCTTCCGAGGCGAGGAAGCCCGGGCCCGAGCTTACCAAGCTCGGGCGCGAGCTTGCTGGTCCCAAGCTTACCTCCTGTGGAGCCGCGGGTAAGTAAGTGGGCCAAAACTCCACGAGCCACATACTTTTCCCAACAGCTAGTCCCCGAGCCTCGAGTGGGACGGTGACGTGCCGCTCAGAGGTTTATCTAGCAACTGCCCTTGGGCGAAAATCTTGGTTTTTCGCGCGCGCGGGGCCCCCACTGCCTCGGCGGGAATCCCAAATCGGCGCGGTTCAAGGCTACGCTTCCTCCTCCTCGAGTTCCACGTCTTCCGCGGACGGTGATGGTTTGCCTCCCCTGCGGTTTATATCGTGGTTTCCCTTTTCGCCATTTCTTCTCACGCCTTCTTGCGCCATTCGTGTTTCTCCGTTTTCTTCCTTTATCTGCCTCTCTGCCATCTTTCCCTTCTGATCCTTCTCCTCCTGATGGCGCCTTTCACACGGAGCCTCCTTACTGAGGACGATCTGAAGGGGCTGGAAGCCGCCGGCTTCGTCGAGGTCGGCGGGTGGAGGGTGGCCGGCCGAGAGGCGGTTCCTGCGCCCAAGAGCAAGGAGTTCGTTTGCTTTGAGCTTTTTGCGATTCATGGGCTCCGGGTCCCGGAGTCCGATTTCATCGAATCCGTTCTGGCCCAGTGCGGGATCGAGCTGGTGAACCTCAATCCCAACTCGATCCTGTTCTTGACGATCTTCGCGCACCTCTGCGAAGCATTCGTCGGGGTGGAGCCGACGGTCAGCCTCTTCCTCCACTTCTACGAGCTGACCACGACCGGTGGACACAATGCGGCGGGGTGTGCCTACTTGAGCTCGCCGCGACATGAAGTCCTCGTGCCGTGTTCAAGGCCAAGGAGAACGTCGGGGGTGGGCGTCAGCGGTGGTATTACGCCGAAAGCCCGAAACAACCGCCGATTCTGGTTTGCCAACATGAACCCCGGAAGGTGCCGATGCCCCGCCCTCTTAGGGCGGCGGAGTAGTCTCTGGCGCCAAGATTCGAGACTTGGCCGGCCGGGGGCTCAACGGCTTTGACATCGCAGCCGACTTCACCAGGCACCGGGTGAGCCTGCTGAGGAAGCGGGTTTGCCCTTTCTTCGAGATCCGCGGGTGGGACGACCTCTCCCGCGAAGGCACTTCCCGTAAGTATTTGTTTTTGATCTTGCATTTGTTTGTCCAAGCTTCTTCCTGAGTCGTGTTTGTGATGTTCTTCATTCTTTTCTTCTCCGTAGCCTTGCTCCAAGACGATGTGGTTCGGGTCGTGGGGCTCCTCTTGCCCGCGAGCCACAACGAGCCGTCGAGCTCGGGCGTTCCTGCGTCTGGGCCCCGACGAGGTACGCCTCTACGGGCTTAAGCGCCTGGGCGGTTTTCTCGTGGTGGCGACGCCATGCCTATTTTCCGCAGGGAAGCGGAGGAGAACCGGGCCGCTGCTCTGCGCGCCGGTGGCTGCCTCGGGAGCCGTCATCCCGACGGCCAGTGGTGACACGGGCTTACCCTCGGTGCGGAAAGGACAGGCCGTGGGCAAGCGACCGCCCGTGAAGAAACCGGCCGGCCGCTTCCCGAGCAAGGCTGCCTCCGCCCGGTGGCATGCGCCTCGGCCCAGCGATTCCGTCCCCGATCCAGCCCGGGCCGGAGCTTCTCGGGGTCGGGATTCGGCCGGCGCGCCGGGCATCCAGCCAGCGCCGAAGAGGCGTCGGTTGGTGTTGAACGACGATGATTCGGGCGACGAGATGGACGAGGCAGCCGTTGTGACTGCACGTAAGTTGCTTACGCCCTTACGCATGCCGGTGTCTCCCGTCCTTTTCCTCTGTTGATTATGGCCCTCGGGCCAATCGTGTTCTAATTCTCCCTTGTTTCTTTAGTCGAGCTGTCCCCCCAAGCGGGGGAGCCTATCTCGGTGCGACCAGAGGCAGTGGCCCGGGAGCATGAGCCTGCCAAGGGCAAACCCGGGCTCCGGGGTTCGAGGCCCTTCGTCTTCCGCCAGTGGCGCCTGGGGCGTCGCCCCAGCCTTCGTAAAGGTGGAGACCGATCTCGGCCCCGAGCGCCTGGCACCAATCCGCGTCGAGGGGCGAACCTCGATCGGGTGGCGCCCGATCGACATCCGCGGCATTCGGAGCTTTTGCCAGAGCAACATGCCCGTTCCCCGCCGGATCGAGCGACACTCTTCTTCTTGGGTGGGGCTGCCCGTCCGGTCATCACACCCAGCGAGCATCGTTCGGTCACGGTTATGGAGTGTGGCTCCGTTGACCGTCTCGGGGTGGATCTCGGCGACGCCATCGTGGGTCGAGCACCACCTTGGGATCGCCACATGGAGTTACCAAGAGGCCATCCGACTCCGGCCAGTCCCCGGCCTAACGCTCGAGGAGTGGCTGGCGAATCGTCTGGGGAGAGGACCCTCGGTGGATGCCTGGACGCAGATTGACTTCCCCTCCGAGCCGTGTTTCCACGCTGTTGATGCCGCCGAGTTTGTGGAGGAGACGGCACAGCCGACAGGGGGAGCTTGCGAGGTCGCGGAGGAGACTGCCGAGCCGACAGGAGGCCCGGTCGTGCTGGTGGAAGGAGCGGCCGACCCTGCGGGAGAGATGGCCGAGCTTGCCGGGGAGGAGGCCGAGCCTGCAGGAGGCTTGGCCGGGCTTATGCGAGAGATGTCCGAGCCAGCAGGAGGCTTGCCCAAGCTTGCTGAGGAGGCGGCCGAGCCTGCAGGAGAGATGACCGAGGGACCAAGCAGCTTGGGCGACAGCTCGGGCCGCCAGGTCGCGGCGCTCTCCTCGCCTAGGGGTGTTTCGTACGCTCGGTACGATGTCGCGGCCGCGGCGGTCGCCAAGCGTGTGAGTGTCTCCGGGTTTGGTTTTCTGTTATCTTGCGTTTTCCCTGCTTTGGCCCTCCCTTTCCTTAGTTTGTCCTCCGGGTGCAGATCTACCGCGAGCTTGTCGGCATGGCTTGCTCGTTTGAAGCCAAGCATGATGCCGAACGAGAGGCCCTGCGGTCGGAAAGTACGCGGTGGCAACAGGAAGCCAATGCCGCACGCGCCGAGCTTGAGGAAACTCGCTCGAGCTCAATCCAGGCGATAGCTCTGGAGGCTCGGGCCGCAGCGGCCGAGGCGGCCTTAGCTGTGGCGCAGGAGGACGCCAAGGAGGTTTCGTGCCGGTCGCTGGAGGCCCTTAAGGCCGAACGCGACCGCGCCCTTGAGTTCGAGGAGCGCCTTCGGTCGGCGGAGGCATGCCGTGTTGCTGAGGTTGCTCGTGCGGTGGAGGAGCGCGACCTTCTTGCCGCAGAGCTTTCCCAGACGAAGGCTGCCGCAATCGCGACGGAGGGTCTGCTGAAGACCCACCAGGATACCGTGCGGGAGCTGGAGGCTGCCAATGAAGCCTTACGGGTCAAAATGCAGACCTCTCGGGCGAAAGAGAAGGAGCTCCTCGACCTTCAGGGCCAAAACGAGGAGCTGCTGGCCGAGCTTCGGAAGCTCCGGTGCCAGCCTAAGCCGTAGGCCCCCCCTTTCTTTCTTTTTGTTGGGCGACGATCCAGCTTGCCTTTGTAAATACCTTTTATTAATATAGTTGATTTGTTTTGACTTCTTTCCTTCGTCACCTCTTTGGTCCGCCTTCTCCCCGGGATGCCGAACGTCGTTTTGACTGTCGCGCCGTGTCCCAAGAGACATTCGCATTCAGTCTTGGAAACGGTTCCACGTCGGAACTGCTTCCCGACGCCATTACTCCTGGGATTGCCTCGGCTTCCCTAATCCTGGCTATAAAAAGAGACCAATGCGTCGGTCACTTCTTATCCCAGACTTCTTTCTTCCGTACCTTTCCCTCTTGCTTCCATGGCTTACGACCCGGAGTTGGCGAAGGCTTGGGCTGCCTTCGACCTTGCAATGGCCAAGGTTGCGGAGGAGGAGGCGCGCGCTCGTGACATCGCCAGGGTCGAGGCGCTGGTTGAAGTCGTTCCGCGTCTCCGCGGGGCCTTTGATCCGCCGTGGGCGCTGGTCGCGCCCGTGCCGCGATCTTCTTCGCCGCGGCTTTGGTCGAGGCTGCCCCGGCGCTTGCCGAGGTGGCTGACGTCATCGTCGTGTTTCTGGGACCCTTTGGCTGGGGCTAAGTGTAACTGTCTTGTGGGTCATCCCAGAACCCTTTCTTAATAAAATTGTTGGTGGTTGTCGCTGCTTCTCTTTATTTTCTGTTGCTTTTCCTGCATGCGAACGAACGCTAGTAGTCGTATAGGCAAGAAAAGGTTGAAAACGTAGTACAGTCCTACCGATCCTAGCCCCGAGCCATGTCCGAGCTTCTGAGGAGAAGCTCGGAAGTGGCTTAGAGAAGATCGGAAGTCTTTTGATTGGGAACTTGATCTTGGAAAATTAACTTTTTAAGAAATCGACCCTTAAAAAAAATCTATCCTTAAAAAAATTGATCCCAGCCCCCGAGCCATGTCCGAGCTTCTAAGGGGAAGCTCGGGCGTGGCTTAGAGAAGACCAATTTTTGAAAAATCGACCCTAGTCCCCGAGCCATGTCCGAGCTTCTAAGGAGAAACTCGGGCGTGGCTTAGAGAAGACCAATTTTTGAAAAATTGACCATAGTCCCCGAGCCATGTCCGAGCTTCTAAGGAGAAGCTCGGGCGTGGCTTAGAGAATATCAATTTTTGAAAAATCTACTCTAGTCCCCGAGCCATGTCCGAGCTTCTAAGGAGAAGCTCGGGCATGGCTTAGAGAAGACCAATTTTGAAAAATTGACCATAGTCCCGAGCCATGTCCAGGGCTTCTAAGGAGAAGCTCGAGGCGTGGCTTAGAGAAGATCAATTTTGAAAAATTGACCTCACCCCGAGCCATGTCCGAGCTTCTAAGGAGAAGTTCGACGTGGCTTAGAGAAGATCAATTTTTGAAAAATCGACCCGGCCAGAGCCATGTCCGAGCTTCTAAGGAGAAGTTCGGACGTGGCTTAGAGACCGCACACTTTTTGAGCGGCTTGTGGTCTGGCTCATTCCCTTTGCGAGAGGCGATTGTTGGACTTTAGAGGTATCCCGGGCCTATCGCAGGTGTTATGCGGGCTTAAGGTATAGGGCCGGAAAGCGTGTGCCCGCACGGGATTTTGTGAGGTGCGATGGATATCGGCTTACCCGTTTGTAAGGGAATCCCGGGGGTTGGCTTGTGCGTAGCCGCTACCCTGCCGATGTGTCTTTGAACGGCGGGCTTTCTCCCAAGCCCGATCATAAGTTTTGGGTTCTTTGGGGTTAGGTTGAGGCTCTCCTAGGGAATAGTGGGGTGAACAAAAGGAAACAAGATAGGGAAGGGAAATGGAGACTTACGACCTTTTCTCAGGCGTAGAACCTTCGGTTGAGCGATGTTCCAGAGCCGTTGAGGACTCTCCCGTCCGGCATAGCGATCTTCTGACTCCGGGCGTCTGGTGACACGACTGCGTGTCTGGACCCTCCATCTTGGGGTGAGCTTGTTGGCGTGAGCCAGGTTCTGAACTCGTCTTAGAACCAGGTCGCCTACTTGCACGGTCCGGGTCTGTACCTTTTTGGCTGCGTGCCGCCGCAGAGATTGCTGGTATGCTGCCACTCACAGTAGTGCTTTGCTCGCGGCCGGACTCGTATAGGTCGAGGTCCAGCAACCGCTCCTCGTCATTGTCGATCTGCCCTGCAAAATCAATACGAGCTGAACCAATTCTTAGCTCGGCGGGTAGGACCGCCTCCGAGCCGTATACAAGCCTAAACGGGGTCTCGCTAGTAGCCCGATTAGAGGTTGTTCGGGCTGCCTAGAGCACGGAGGGTAGTTCTTCTACCCAGTTGTGTCTTTGCTCGGCGAGAGCGTCGTACACTCAGCGCTTAATACCCTGCATGATCTGCCCGTTCGCGTTAATTTTGCACCATTACTTTGTGGGTGAGCTACGAAGTTAGGGCGACCTTCATCCGAGAGCTCTTCGCAGAGTCTGGAATAGCTCGCTTGTGAATCAGGTCCCATTGTCGTGATCGGCTTACTTGGGACGCCAACCTGGTCACGATATTGTTTCTAAGGAACCTCTTGGCCGTCTGGGCGGATATGCTCGACACTGGTTCGGCCTCGATCCACTTAGTGAAAGTGTCGATGGCGACGAACAGGTGTGTGCAGCCCTTTAGACCTCTGGGAAACGAACCAAGTATGTCCATCCCCCATGTTGAGAATAGCCAGGTTAGCGGGATAGTCTGCAGCTCATATGCGGGCTGGTGGGATACCCGAGCGTGATATTGGCAGGCCGTGTAGCGCTTTACGAGCTCTCTTGCGTCGGTCAACACAGTTGGCCAGTAATACCCCATGCGAAAAGCTTTTCCCACTAGGGTTCTGAAAGAGGCATGGGCCCCGCAGATCCCGTCGTGGATGTCTTGGAGGAGAAATTTGCCTTCCTCCCGGGTTACGCACTTACAAAGTACGCCGTTAGAACCCCTTCGGTACAACAAGCCCCCGAGTAATCGGTAAGGTCGGGCTTGTCTTTGGAGCCGAGATTTCTCAGCTGTGTCCTGTGGCAGTGTCCCATGCGTCAAGAACTGGACGAATGGCGTCATCCAGGTGTCGCGCTACTCCAGGAACGAAACGGTACCGGTCGTTTGGGTCGAGGCAACCGTCTTCTTGGGGGCCTCTTCTCTGGAGGGAATAGAGGGCTTTAGTAGGTGCTGCACGAGCACCCCCGCCGGGGCGGTTTCTTGTGAGGAGCCAAGCTTCGCGAGCTTATCGGCCAGGCTATTAGCCAGTCTGGGGACGTAGCATACTTCGAAGTTCGTGAAGTGCTTCTCCAGCTTTCTCACCTCTGCCAAGTATCGCGCCATTGAGTCGTCGCAACACTGATACTCCTTGTTTACTTGGCGAGCGACCAACTTCAATCCCTTTTTGTTAGTAAGCTAATGCCGCGCGCATGCATGCTCGTAGGTGGCTAGGAGGCCTTCACTCCATGATATTGTTCGTTGCGGGAAAATGGAGCTGTACTATATGCTGAATTTGTTCTCCTTGGGGGGAAACGAGAACAAACCCGCAGCCTGATCGTTCAAATTGGCGCGACCCATCGAAGAACATGGTCCAGTGCGCTTCTTGGCTAGCGAGCTCAGGCGAGCCTCCCGAGGGGTTGGCCGGGCCGGTCCACTTAGCCAAGAAGTTAGCCATGACTTGGGATTTGATCGCTGTTCGTGGTACGAACTTGATGTCAAATTCACCAAGCTCGACTGCCGACTTTGCGACCCTCCCGTTCGCGTCTGGGTTCCGAATGATGTCCTTTAACGGGAAACTTGTCGGGACAGTAATTGGATGCGCTTGGAAATAGTGACGCAACTTTCGCGAGGCCATAAGCAAGGCGTACAAGAGCTTCTGAACCTCGGAGTACCGCTCCTTAGGCCCGTGAAGTACCTCACTTACGTAATAGACGGGTTGTTGCTTGCCTTCGCGTTCGACTGCTAGTACAGCACTTACTGCCTGCGGGGCAACCGCCAGATAGAGGAGTAGAGCTTCCCCGAGCTTTGGCGTGGCTAAGACGGGAGACGTGGACAGGTAATGCTTTAGCTCGCTAAAAGCGGCCTCGGCTTCTTCTGTCTATTCGAAACCATCGTGCTTACGCAAGATCTTACAAAAAGGTGCACTGCGCTCGCCGAGACGAGATATGAATCTGCTGAGAGCCGCCATCCGCCCGGTAAGGGCTTGCACCTCCTTGGTGCAGGTTGGCGACCTCATACTCTCGATGGCCTCGATTTTCTCGGGGTTTGCCCCGATACTTGCCTTTCCTATCACATAGCCAAGTAACATCCCAGATCGGACACCAAAGACACATTTTTCAGGATTCAACTTAACTCGATGCTTTTTAAGATTAGCAAAAGTTTCCTGAAGGTCGGTCACATGGTCCCGTGGGACTTTGCTTTTTACAACAAGATCGTCTACATAGACCTCTCGCTCGCCCTATCGATCGAGGACCGTCTTCGCATTAGCCGCCGAGCGTGGCTCCGTGTTTTTAGACCGGCGGACATGGTCGTAGCGAAGGTACCAAAAGGTGTTCTGGCGATCTTCTCTTCGTCCTCCTTGCCGCCGCGATCCGGTGATAGCCGAGTAGGCGTCCGGAAGCTCATGAGCCGAAGTTCGCCGCTCGTCGACTGGTTGGTCTATCGCGGCGGGGAAATTGTCCTTAGAGGCGGCGGCGTTGAGGTCGCGATGGTCGACGCACATTCGCCATTTCCCGCCTTTCTTCTTGACAACGACCGGATTAGCTAGCCAGTCCGAATGCTCGACTTCTCGGATGAAGCCGGCTTGGAGGAGCTTGCTAAGTTGCTCCTGGACGATGTCGGCCTTCCATTTTGGGAACGCCGTAGGGCCTGGCTCGACAGCTTTTTGTCGGTCAACAGCCTAGCTTTGTGCTCGATGACCTCCTTAGGACTCCGGGCATGTCGGACGGTTCCCACGCGAACACGTCTGCGTTAGCCCGGAGGAAGGTGACGAGCTCGAGTTCCTTATTTGGACTCGAGATTGACCCCTACGTAGACGACCTTGGCTGGGTCGTCCTCAGAGAGGGGGACTGCCTTGGTGGGCTCCTGCGGCTGCAGGGCCACCTTGGGGTGGACGGGTGGCCGCTCGGCCTTGGGTGGGCCAAGCTCGGGAAGCTGTCCGACCATGGCCATGGCGCTCTCGTCGCAGGCCATTCCGGCCTTGTGACTGCCCTTCATCGTGATGACCCTGTGAGGGGCCGGCATTTTCAGGCAGTGGTAGCCATGGTGGGTAGCCGCCATGAACTTGGACAACAGGGCGTCCGAGGATGGCGTTATGGGGAGCTCGAGTCCACCACCTCGAAGGTGACGTACTCGTTCGGAAGTTCTAGGGGTCCCAACGTCCACAGCAAAGACGATTTGCCCAATCGGTCAGGGGACGACCCAAGGACAATGCCGTGGAAAGGGATGGCTATGTCCTTGATCTTGGACCGCGGGACTGATCCGCTCAAGAACTCGGCGATGGCGATGTCGAGGAGCTTCGCCATCTACCAACACGCGATCGACCAGCGTGTTGCGATGGTAGACGAGCACCGATGGTAGACACTGGGGCTGGTCATTCCGGGGACAATCATCCCCGGAGAAAGTGATCGACGGTGGGACCACCGCGAGGTGCGCCTCCCGCATACCTTTCGAGGTGGTAAACCTCCCGGCATGGCTTTAAGCTCGTGTCGCGAGCTATAGGCAGAAGCGCCGCCGAAGATCACGGCGACGTGTGCGCGGGCCTCCTGGAAGGCGTCGCCATGGGCGCCCTGAGGCGCCCGGTCGTCCGGCACCCCATGATCGGGGAGCTCGGGCATGGGCCCGCGCCCGGCGTAGAAGTCCTCCAACCGCGCGGCCCACGTCCTACAGTTATGCAGGTCATGGCCGTACTGCCGATGGAGGAGGCAGTAGCGGTTGTTTGGAGGGTTAGCTCCCTGGGCCGGTCGAGGTCGAGGCTGGGGAGCTCGCCCCTGCCCCTGGGCCGCGCCCGTGCCGTTCCGCCACTACTTGGGTCGGGCGGCCATGAGGTGGCCGCCAGAGGAGCGGGTCTCTCGGCTCTCACCGCGGCGTGGCCGGGCGGCGGCTCCTTCTTCTCCTTCTTCTTCTTCTTCTTCTTCTTCTTCTTCTTCTTTTTCCTCTTCTTCTCGGCGTCACCCTTCTTGGTATCGGTGCCAGTCCGGACCGCCGCCTTCTCCTCCGTTCTTCCTCTCTTGCGCTCCACCGCCTCTGAGGCGTTGATGTATCCCTCTGCAGCACGAAATAAATCGGCTGCGGGGTGGACCGGATGGAGCTCAAGGTCCTCGGTGAAACGGGTGTTCCGTACTCCCTCCTTGAAGGCCTCAATGATGGCCTCGTCGGAGATCGACGGAATGGTGTTGCGCACTTGGACGAACCTATGGATGTAGTCCTACAGGCCCTCTCCCGTCCTTTGGACCACAAGCTTGAGGTCCTGGGGCTTCCCAGGGCGCGCGTAGCAGCCCTGGAAGTTTGTCCGGAGTGCCTCCTGCAGCTGTTCCCAGCTGCGTATCGAACCCCGGCGCTGGTTGAACAGCCAGGTCCGGGCCATTCCCTCCAAGACGGTAGGAAAGTAGTTGACCATTACGGCCTCATTACCGCCTGCGGCCAGGATGGCGGTAGTATAAATAGCGAGATATTCGTCGGGGTTTTTACTCCCGTCGAACTTCTCAATGTTCCCGGGCTTAAACTTGCGGGGCCAGGGGGCCTCGCACAAAGCTCGGGAGAAGGCAGGGCATCCAGGGGCGGTCCCGTTGTTCCCGGGGCGGAGATCTCCCGCCGGAAGCGGCCGAGGCGGAAAAAACTCCGCTGGTGTCTTGAGAGGCGCCGTCCGCCGTGGGCGTGGGCGCTGCGGCGCGACCAACGCTCTGGTCGCGCCGCCTTGAGGAGCCACCGTGTCGATCGGGCGAGAGGTGCTCGCCGAGATCGCCCGGCCGAGCTCCTACAGCCGTCGGCAACAAGCGGCGCCTAGATCGCCATGGTGAACCCTCGCGGGTCCTTCTCCGTGTCATGCATGACTGGCATCGCTTAACCTTTGCCGATCGCGCAAAGACCTTTGGGTTGGTGACGGTAGTGGTGGGTGAACACGCGCGCGGCGCTACGGGCGTCGGGCAGCGAGTTGCGCGCGGATATCCGCCAAGGTTCGCCCAACCGACTTCGGCAAAAGAGGCTTCGGCGGCCACGCCGGTGCTCTTCGCTAGGATTGGCACGTGGTGGTGCGGGTCGCCCGCCGACGCCAAGAAAGACATGACGCGAGGCAGCTCCGCGAAGGGACATGTCGGTGTCACCCACGGAGGCGGTGCCCTCGGCACCCTCAACCGCCATGGGCTCGCTGGCGGCCTCTCGCCGCCTCGGCGGGTCGCGCCCGCTTGCGCGCCAGGCCAGATCGTCCTCTTCGGGGCGTGGCGCGAATGCGCGCGGTCCGTCCGGATCTGGCTGCCGTGGCGGCGCCTCCGGCCTCCATGAGGGTTTTCACGACGTGATTCAAATAAGTGCTCGCAAAGCCGGGAGCGAACAACTACTCCCGAGGCGGGCGTTGCCTCAACCTCCATCTCGTCGGACCGAGCTCGACGAGGATACCAACTGCCACTCCTCATCGACTCGTCGACGCCGCCGAGATCGCCGCAATCGCCGGTTGAGGTCCACGGTATCAATGTCGGCGAAGACAACAAGGCCATCCTCGACTCGATCGAGGGAGAAGACATGATCGGGCCCCACGGTGGCGCCGGTTGTCGGCGGCCGGGAGGCGAACCTCCGCAGCCCAATGAGCAAGGAAAGGGGTGCGAGGTCTGGCGCCCTGTCCCGGACCGAGGCCCGGCCTTGTGGCCGGACGCTGCCGAAGAAAAAGACCTTGGTCTCGACGTGGCTTGCGCGTCAAGACCGGATGGATGGGAACGATGACACGAGTGTTTTATCCTGGTTCAGGCCTCCACTGCGGGATAACAGCCCTACATCCAGTCTTCGTTTAATGCCGAGCTCAAACGAGTACAAGGGGGTGAGGTCCGGGCTTTGGGAAGCCCGGGCTTCGAGTACAGTAAGTGCTCGAGGCACTGCATGTGTGTGCTCCTACGGTTACCTGGATGTGGAGAACTACCGCAGGGAACTAGAGCTCCTACGAGAGTACAAGTGTTCCTGTTCTACAGTAGCTATTCTCCAAGTGAGTTGTGTGTCGATGTGAAGCTTGTCGTGTTGTGGCTCAGGCGCCTTTTATAGACGCCTTCGCCACCGTAGCTTGTCTTTGGTCCGCTGAATTAGTCGTTGCCTTTTGCCACACCGTAGTGTACCGAATCAACCGTAATCGAGTGCAATCCTCCGATCTCGCTACTGACCGCTAGCGGTCAAGACGTGTCCTGCCTATGCGGGCGGTTGACGGGATCGCCGCCTACCGCCGAGGTCACGCGGCGCTCCTCGATGCAGGCGCGCATTTAATTCTCGATGACTCTGGGGACCCGGCGTATCCTGTCATGGCGTGATGATTCGCTTTGGGTCTGTCCTTCGCACCTCGAAGCTCGGAGGAAGCAAGAGGCCCGAGCCTGAGGCGGGAAGCCTGCCCGAAGCTACCAAGCTCGGGCGCGAGCTTGCTGGTCCCGAGCTTACCTCCTGTGGAGCCGCGGGTAAGTAAATGGGCCGAAACTCCACGAGCCACATACTTTCCCCAACAATATGCGTGTGAGGTAATATATATTATATATGTGTCTGTGTGTGTTAAGTCTAATATTATTATTATATATATATATATCTATGTGCTAAGTCACAATTAATTAAAGCACATATAATCAATCATGCATAACTGATAATTAAATCACAGAACTTTTATTAACAACTTTAATTACAACTATTAGATATCACAATGACATTCATTACAACTTTAATTACAGAACGTTCATCGTGATCTTTTATATGCATTGCTCTTGGTAGCCATAAATGTTGACCCCGATAGTTCACCGGTCTTTACCGAAGGGCCCCACCTATTTGCCGTTGGAACGTGAAACTCGCCTCTTGGATTTATGACCTTATCGAAAATCCAGCCGACGAGTTGTTCTTGAATCGCTCTCACGGTCGCCGGCGAGAAATCGGACGCACATTGCAAGTCGGTAGCACCTCCGGCCAGGATGTGCATAATATGGCACACATAGTAGCCGCATATATTGGTGCCTGACGGCTGACGCCAGACCTGTGGTGAAAAAAGCTAACAGCGTGAAATGGATGCATGGAAATAAAGTTAACTAACTCAAAAGCTACCCTGATGGCATACATACTCAAGAGGCAAGTGTAATATTGAATTCCTTGTTGAATTCGCCCACGGTTTTAGTACGGAACCGTGCGAATGCACTACACACATGATTGCAAATTGAACATGATTAGAATTTGTTTAAAATGGAGTAGAACGAGCACAATAATGGAAAGAACAAGAATACCGGTTGAGAATGTCGATCAAGTTTTTGTACTTTTCAACTGGTCTCCTCAGCGAGTCTATAACTGTGATCATGCTACGATCCAGCTCGATAATGAGAAGAATCCAATGAAAGCTGTACATATATATGGAACATAGGTAACTAATTAGTTCTAACATCGTGTTGTGGAAAAAGATTAGAACTAATTAGTCTATAACTGTACCTATCTTTGGATCTCTTCTTTCATGCTCTGTTGTGTTTGATTCAGGCGTTCTTCAAGCATTAGGAGCTGTTATGCCTGTCGGGACTTGCTTCTCACCCGACTCCTATAGGTAGCGGCGTCCTTAGCGAACCCAATCTTCCACGGAACGACGCCAACGCCTCGTGTACGTCCAGGGTGCTCCGGGTTTTGTAGGGCCCTTGTAAGCTCGTCGTTCTCCCTGTTTGGCACGAAGGTGCCCTGGGAAGATTCCTCGATCGACTTTACAAGTCTTTTGGCCACATCTGTCAGCACATTCCCGAACACCGTGTTTCCATCATCGTCAAGGCCGCCGTGAGCATAGAACTAGCTCTTCGCTCTGTCGCCATTCCATTGTCGCGGTGCGACACCCTTCGCCAGCAGCTTCTTGTTCCTCTTCTCCCATTTGTGCATCGCTGGCGGTAACCACCGGGCGAGGTGGTGGTGGTATTGCTTCTTCCGAGCATTCATTTTGTTCCTTTCGGTCGGACTTTGACCTTCATTCAATTCTTGTAGTTCACTTAACGCATCCCTGATTCTGCAACTTTGGGTACTTGTTGAAGTCGAATTCGGTTCTTCTTGACGTACTCGTGTTCAACTTCTTTTTATATGTTTGGAATGCGATGGCCATCTTCTTGAACGTGTAACTCTTCACCTTCTCTTCACCCCCTTGGGGAAGGTGAATGTCTCCTTCAGTCGGTCCGGGCATGTCCTTCAGATCTTCGTGACATTATCCCATCTCACGATGCTAATCGGCACATGGTCCTCGACGTGGACGCCGCATGCCGAATTGAACGGCCCAATCGCCCCTAGGTGTGCAAGAGGTTGGTCGTTATCGCCGACTTCGGTGATAACATATATTGCCTTCGACTTCTTGTTTGAACCTCGCTGACGTGATTGGCTATTCGATTGAGTGATCTGAAAATATGGTACAATAATGTCTACGTGTTAGAATGTTGGCTTAGCATGACGGTGGAACCGGCATATACAAGTTCGATCTAATTACCATGGTCGTCTCAGCGGCCTCGGCATGAGTCTCATCGGTCTCAACGAGCCTTAAGTCCACGACAGGCCTTGCGGCCTCGATGGAATCATCGAGCTCAGAACCATCTTCTCCCGAATCAAACTTCTCATGAACTCGTCTCCATCAAACCCTTCTCCCGCCATCGTAGTTTTGTAGTCTATAAGAAGGCATTGAAAATTAACGAAAAAAGATTAACAATAGTATACTTGCACATTTCACATATACTTATACATAAACGGGTGACAACGAGGAGGGCGGTGGGGAAGATGAGGTAGATGATCGAGGATCAGGCGGCAAAGGATTTAGGACGGTATATACATTACATTTCACAATTAATTGACATACATCTTAGAATTCAAATTTGCTATAAAATTGCCATATACATATACATCTCAAAATTCATATAAATAAGATACAGAGGTCAAATTGTCTTCCATTAAATACATGCTATGTTTTATTTTTTCATGTAAAATTTATATCTTGGACCAATTATTTGGCAATTTAACTACTTTACTCCCCTGTTTGAAATCTGCCCGCCATGCGTGAGGTTTGGGCATTTAAATCGAACACTCTGGGCGCACGTGATTGTGCTCTGTTGGTCAGCCCAAGACTCCTGCCGCTCGTGCCCTTTGTGTCACGCCTCCGTCATGCTTGCCCGAGCTCGCACTCAACTGCCCCATGCTCTGCGGCCTGCACCTTACCGAGGAGCGAGGAAGGGAAGGAGAGAGAGCACAAGGAGCACCTTGCTTTCATGGGTCGTCGGAGACGAGGAGGACGGCGGCGCTGCTGGGTCGTCGTGGTGACGGGAGGACGGCGGCACATGGGTCGTCGGTGACGAGGAGGACGGAGGCGCTGCTGGGTCGGGGAGGACGGCGGCGCTGGGTCGCTGGAGGAGAGGAGGACGGCGGGGCCGGGCGGCGTCGGCGAGAGAGGTTGGAGACGATAAAACAGCTTATGCCTCCAACCTCACTCGCTTTTGAATTTATATGATGGTGGCATCGGTCCGGTTGGTATCATCCACCGACTAACCTCACATCGATCCCGGTTGGTTACACCAACCGACCAACGCCTGCATTAGGTAGTGCCTAGGAGCCATCGGTCCCGGTTGGTATCACAAACCGATGGAATCTTCACTTAGTCCCGGTTGAGGACACCAACCGACGGAATCTCCTTAGTCCCGCTTAATTACACCAACCGACTGATTTGCCAAAAAAGGCGCGAGCTGGAGCTCAAGCCAAGCAAGACGCCGCTAATTTGCTATTAATATTTCAAAATTATAGAAAACTGTTGGAAGCCTTGAAATTTCTCTTTAATTTTTCAAATTTTAGTATAAATTTTACCTTTTATACAAATTCAATTATTACTTCATGGCTTACTAAAAATAATAAATCATACTTATTCCACACTAAATCGATTTCAAAAAATAAAATAAATTAAAATTCACATATTCTTTACAATTTAATTTTCCAACCATCTTAATACAGATTTTCACCTTTTTATATAAATTCAATTATTGCTTCCTTCCTTCATAAAAAATCATAATTCATACACGGTTTTAATTGGTAACATACTTTGTAATTTATGGCAAATTACTACCACTGCCATGTGGGAACCACAAGTCCGTGATCTCCATTTTAGGAGAAGTAATCCTGGTTGGTGTCTCCAACCGGGACTATGTGGGAATTCGAAACGACGCAATGTTGGCGCGAACCGAGGAGCCGCCTCTGCCTCTTCCTCTGCCTCTGACAAGAGGCCTCTTCTATAAAACCGACGATCTTCCTCTGCCTAATTAACCGTCTTCCTCTTCGATCAATGGCGTCTTCCTCCTCTGTCTCTTCCTGTTCCTCTAACTCTACCCCACCACCATCACCGATGCTCGCGGGTTCGCTTCCACCGCCGCCGCCTTCCGAGGATGAGTGTCCCCCTCGGAAGCGCATTCGTCGCAACCGGCCGAGGAAGGAGTCCGTCTTCTACCCGGCGGAGTTGTCCATGTCGGACGAGTTGTCCGACGACGACGAGGACGAGGAGGACTTCGACGACGAGGACGTCGTCGCGGAGGAGGACGAGGACGAGGACGAGGAGGAGGAGGACGACGATCCGGAGTCGGAGGAGGAGGAGGAGGACGACGACGACGACGCCTCCGACGATGGCGCCGACGCCGACGACGAGGAGGGGGACGACGACGAAGACGATGATTAGTCCCGACAGATGCTAGAAATTAATTATTAGTTATTTAGTATATTATTAGAAATTAGCTTTTAGCATCTTTTGTGGTAACCCATGGGACATTGTACAGGGTACCAATATTATTTGTAAATTATTATAATGGTATAATATATGTACATTTCCTATAATATATGTTGTTTTTGGACCCATAAGATTTGTCCTCACAAATACATTCATGTACCATAAATTAAAAGTCAAAAGTATAAAACATAAATTAAAAATCAAAAGTATAAAACATTCAGATAAACTATAAATTCGATACTAAAGAAAATCACATTGAAAAACCGACTTCTCCTTTTGAATTTATATGATGAGGAATCAGTCCGGTTAAGTGTCATACACCCGACTAACATCACATCGATCCCTTTGGTGTACACCGGACCGCTTGCTCATATCAGGTCTTGGTTGGTAACAAACCGACCAATGCTCACTTAGTCCCGACAGATTACACCAAAATAAAGAATACAACGGCATGAAGTGGCTCGAACCCGTGATCGCACTGGGAGCCAAGGCCAAGCGCACGCCGCTAGCCAGGAGAGGATGGGGTTTTGATCGGCCTTCACGGCACGAACCTTTTTGTACCCTTCTTAGGAGATTGGATCACTCAGCGACATGTGGGCCCATCTCTGGTGGGTCCCACATGTCGTTGGTACTAATTTGCTATTAATTTCTAAAATTATAGAAAACTGTTGGGAGCCTTGAAATCTCTTTAATTTTTCAAAATTTATTATAAATTTTCACCTTTCATATAAATTCAATTATTGATTCATTACTTACTAAAAATAATAACTCATACTTATTCCACACTAAAATGATTTTCAAAAAATAAATTAAATTAAAATTCATATATTCTTTACATTATTATTTTCCAACAAATCATACTTATTAATACATATTTTCACCTTGTTATATAAATTCAATTGTTGCTTCCTTGCTTAATAAAAATCATAATTCATACACGGGTTTATATAACACGGTTCGACTTATTTGCTAACATACTTTGTTTTTACAAGTGATCCTTCATTATGATCGTGGTCGCATATAAGGATTCCTTTATATCATTCAAGATAGTAATGTCTACGTCCACCATAAAAGGAGGTAGCTCGTCGAACTGATTGTACTCTTCTTCATTTGTGCCGCCCTCAACTCCGACGATCCTTCTTTTACCTGGGAGAACCACGTGGCGCCTTGACTGATCGCTAGTCTTCTGCTTCTGCTTGTTATCTTCGGTAGGCTTGTCCTTCTGCTTCTTGCTTTTAGTAGGCCTGTCATACTTTTTTTTGGTTTGTTGTTCATGTCCATCACGAGAATACCGTGTCACATCATTTGCTAGCACGAACGGTTCGTCCCTATAGGCCACTTGCTTGAGGTCCACGGTTGTCATACCGCACTCGCCGATCTCAACGGTGTCAATTTGACCCATTGGCACCAAAACAGAGGGATTTTAAAGGTCCATACTGAAGTTCCAGATATCTTCTATGTAACCATAGTAGGTGTCCATCTTTCCATTTTGTCCAAGGCATCTATACGGACCCATTGTTTTGGTTGGTGCTCTTACTATCCCGACAGCTTGTGTAAAATGTGTACCCATTTATCTCATACCTATGGAATGATACGATTGTCATGGATGGTCCCCGAGCCAAGAGTTTTAACTGTTCATTGTCTGTTCGGGAGCCCATCAGTTTCTTTTGTAACCAACCACCGAAACGACCCATTTGCTCTAGTGCGATCCACTTTTCTGACTTCTCTGGGTACTGGTCGCGTAGAATCATCTCATGTTCATGGATAAACTCAACCACTACAATTGCTTGTTACAAGACTGTGAAATGTGCTTGTTTAAATGAAAGTAGATCGTCGCTAAACAATTCTCTTCTCCCTAGAGTTCCTTTTCCCCGTAGCCTGCCCTCATGGCGTGAAACAGGGACACCAATCGGATTTAGCTCATCAATGTAGTCGACACAGAACTCAATCACCTCCTCTGTGCCAACACCCTATGCAATGCAACCTTCTGGACGAGACCGGTTCTGAACATATTTCTTTAGGACACCCATATACCTCTCGAAAGGGAACATACTATGTAGGAACACGGGTCCGAGAATTTCTATCTCTTTGACAATGTGGACCATGAGATGGACCATAATATCAAAAAAGGACGGAGGGAAGATCATCTCAAGGCTGACCAGACTATCAACCACGTTATCCTGCAGCTTAGATAAGTTCCGTGGTTCGATGACCTTCTGCGACACCGCATTGAAGAACGAGCACAGCTTTACGATTGTCCCTCGTACCCAGTCCGGCAGAATACCTCTCAGCGCCACTGGAGGAACTGTGTCATCAACATGTGACACTATGTGATTTCGGTGTACTATCTTATTCTCTTCGTGTTGATGAGTCTCCTTATGTTCGAGGAGTACCCGAAGGACCTTCACACTGTTAAAGAACTTAATCATGTTTTTTTTCTTCCTTGCTCGAGTGTAGCTCGCAGGTGGAGGTAATGTTGTCGTTTCGCTCTCTTTTTTCGGATGTAGGTCGCTCCCGAGTCCCAAGAGATGTAGGTCCTTTCGTGCTTGAAGTGTATCTTTTGATTTACCGTACATATCTAGGAAGCCTAGCGTGTTCACGCAGACATTCTTCGTGATATGCATGAAGTCCAATGAGTGGCGGACCTCTAAGTCTTTCCAAGAAGGTAAATCCCAAAATATTGACTTCTTCTTCCAAATGGGCTTCAGATGACCTTGTTCAAGAGGGACAGATTTGCTACCGGATCCTTTCCAAATACTACTTTCAGATCCTTTACCGGAGAAAATACAAGTGTCCCATCGCGATGCAGGGCTTCTACGTTCTCTTACGTCCCATCGAAAATCTCACCCTTCCGTCAGAACGGTGCTTCAAATGGAGGAACCTACGGTGGCCCATGTACACGACCTTTCGAGTTTTTCGATCACGTCTTTGTCCGTATCCTCTAAGCACTAGATGCGTGCTTTATATCCTTTGATAGATAGGCTGACAGTTACCAAGTGCGAGCCGATCGTTGATGGTTACGAATAGCAATGCACGAGGGTGAAGTGCTCTCTTTGTACTCATCCCATACACGCACGCCATCGGTCCACAAGTTAGCGAATCTTCCACCAACGGTTTGAGGTACACGTCGATGTCGTTTCCAGGTTGTTTCGGCCCTTGGATAAGCAACGGCATCATAATGTACTTTCGCTTCATACACAGCCAAGGAGGAAGGTTGTAGATACATAGAGTCACGGGCCAAGTGCTGTAACTGCTGCTCATATCGCCGAACGGGTTCATCCCATCCGGACTCAACCCAAACCTTATGTTCCTTGCATCCTCAGTAAAGTCCTCGATAAAGAAAAGCTTGCAAACCCTGCAAGAACTCCGGGGTGCGTCGGTCCATGTACATCCATCGCCGGTCTATCTACATTATGTTACATCAAGGCAGCTATTAGCTCATTTTCCAATAATGAATTTTTTTAACATTTCGCAAATTTCAAATTAAACAAACGTTGACCATTAATTTCTCTTATTATATATTGGCGATTTTTATAATATCACATTATATTCAAAGCAATTTAAAAGGCCAACATGTTGATATAACTTTTATCCATTAAAGATGCATATAATTTGATTAAATGTTGGTCAAAATTTATAAAGTTTGACTTTTCTCAAGTCAAAATATGCCTTACAAAATGGAATGGAGGGAGTATTAAATTTATTTGAAATTCTGCATCGATCGATGGAACCAAAACCTAAATTTGACTTAAAAAAAGTCTTTCAAGACAAACGTTGACCATTAATTTCTCTTATTATATATTGGCGATATTTATAATATCACATTATATTCAAAGCAATTTAAAAGGCCAACATGTTGATATAACTTTTATCCATTAAAGATACATATAATTTGATTAAATGTTGGTCAAAATTTATAAAGTTTGACTTTTCTCAAGTCAAAATATACCTTATAAAATGGAATGGAGGGAGTATTAAATTTATTTGAAAATTCATCATCGATCGATGGAACCAAAACCTAAATTTGAGCTAGATCCACACATTCAACGCGAGCTACATCTAATCCAAGTAAATTTCAAACTTACACAACTAGTTATTTCATCAATCATGAGAAAAGCTCAAATTTTCTTCACATTTCAAGCAAAGAAGAAGCTCCATTTTACACCAAATGTAGTGAGGAACTATGTTACTAACCTTGGTTAACTTGGCTGGGAGTAAAAAATGACCAAATTTTCGCAAAGACTCCCTTTCTTGAAGTCTTGGCCGTACACAGACCGTTTTTGATCGATCATGACAAAAGATCAAATTTTCTTCACATTTCAAGCAAAGAAGAAGCTGCATTTTATACCAAATGTAGTGAGGAACTATGTTACTAACCTTGGTTAACTTGGTCGGGAGTAAATGACCAAATTTTGGCAAAGACTCTCCCTTTTTTGGTGTTCTTGGTCGACAATTTGCCGTTCTTGATCGATCATGACAAAAGATCAAATTTTCTTCACATTTCAAGCAAAGAAGAAGCTCCATTTTACACCAAATATAGTGAGAAACGATGTTACTAACCTTGGTTAACTTGGCTTGGAGTAAGATGACCAAAATTTTGGCAGCACCCGTCCCCCTTTCTCTTGGCCTAGCTAAGCTCTTGGCCGGCGATGTTCTTGATCTGGCAGTATGGGGAGGAGGTGGGGAAGAGGACTGTTCAAATAAGGTCGCTTAGTACCGGTTTAAGATACCAACTGTCTCGATCTCAGAATATCGGTCCCGTTCTTGTAACCAACCGGTATAAGCGGGATTTAGTTCGGTTGGTGTAACCAACCGTATCGATGTTAGAGAATCGATCGTTAGTTTCTTCACCGGTCCATGTTATGGAAGGCTGTCTTGATGCTCTAACATCGGTCTCGGTTCTTGTAACTAACCGGTATTAAGCGTGCCGAGTTCGGTTGGTTAGACCAACCGATCGATGTTAGCTTAATCAATACCGGTTAGTTTCTTCACCACCCATTTCAATGCAAATTGGCATTTACACAGATCACCATTTCACATATTCATACTTGTACTCATTTGTTGATGAACATTTTTGCACATATCAACAATTCATTGCACATATCACCATTTCACCATAACTCATTTCATTGCACAGATCTCATTTCACAGATTCATATTTGTACTCATTTGTCGATGAACATTTTTGCACATATCAACAATTCATTGCACAGATCACCATTTCACCATAACTCATTTCATTGCACAGATCCCATTAATTCCATCACAAAATAGTTCATCACATACATACATAATTAAACACTGATCTCATTGATTCCATCACAAAATAGTTCATCACATACATACATAATTAAACACTGATCTCATTGATTCGATCACAAAATAGTTCATCACATACTACATAATTAAACTACATACATACATAATAACTAAACTATATACATAATTAAACTAAACATCAACTATATTCTACTCATCCTCCTCCGCCATCAGCACCTCCCAGTCGATTTCGTCATCGTCGGGCAGAGGACGACGTGCAGGGGGGAGGACGAGGTGGCGCACGCGGCGTGGGATCCCCACCTCCATGTGCATCCGATCCTGGAAGCTTGGCGGTGGCAACAATGGCGGCAAAGAATGAGCCCGATTCCTCCTAGTCGCGAGGTTGATATGGTGGCAGCCAGTAGACGGGGCGCCGGCGGCCGAAGTCCCTCCATGCCTCCTCCAGGTTGGTGTGGGCGCCGCTGGAGGTTGCGGTGGCGGTGAGCTGGGCGGCGCGCGAGGTTGCAGTGGAGGATGTCGGTGGGGCGGCACGGGCGGTTGCGACGGAGGATGTGGGTGGGATGGCACGGGCGGTGGAGGTGGATGGGCCTGCGCTGGCGGCGGGATGTTGCAGCGGAGGATGGGGATTGCAAGTCGCCCTGCAGGTCTTGAGGCGAACCATGGCGGAGGAATGCGGTGCGGTGGTGGCGGTGGCGAGAGAGAGAAGGGATCGAAATGGTGCGGTACTATTCTCCATGTTGATGGAGGGGGAAAATATAGGGAAGGGGAAGATAGAAGGTCGGATCCATTAAACACACGGCAAATTCCAATGCAATCAAATGTGATTAAACACAAAGCAAATTCCAATGCAGAACTGCAAAATCCAATGCGAAATCAATAAAAACAAGTTATAATGAACCGAAGAAAAACCAAGGAACTACAAAAGTTTAGGAACTGAAGAAACCAGGATGAACTGGCCGAGGTGGGACTGTGGGAGCTAGGAAGAAGAAGAAGTGTGGAGCTAGCCACTAGCCGTGAAGGGGTTCAAATTAATACGGTTGGTTGCACCAACCTGTCGATGCTAGAGTATCAAGACAGGTTGTGTAACTAATCAGATTAAGGGAACTTAGTCTGGGTTGCTTACACCAACTTGCATCGATGCTTAGAGCATCGATGCAGGTTGGTGTCTTCTTTCTTCTCGCACTCGCCGCCTAGACCTCTTAGTACCGGTTGGCTACACCAACCGCATGGATGTTAGAACATTAGTACCGGTGGTTTCTTCACTGTCTCGATGTTCCCCTCGACCAAGAGACCGTTGAACTGGACCGATGTAACCGATATCCGGTTCATGTATAACCGGTACTGATGTGCCGGTATGAAAGGTCATTCCTGTAGTAGTGCCTGGTCCCAATGGTCGGCGACGGTGCATGCGAGCACAGTTTCCTAACAGGAAGCAAAAGCGAAGACTTTAACTCGTAATCAGAGTTCAACTTATCGTTAACGACGCAAAAATCGTTCCCCGCCGGTCCACGATTTGCCGCGATTTGCCGCGGCAAATCGCGACAGTCAAAATTTGAGATTTGAAATTTGAATCATAAGAGGCTTACCGAAACCCAAAAAATCGCTAGATAAGTCGGCAAACCGACCCAAAGTGGCGGCAAATCGCTCGATAACATCGGCAAATCGCGGCAAACCGGTGGATTCAGCAAATCGACCGGTTTGTGTGGCAAATCGAACGGAATTTGTGAAAAATCGCTTGGCCGGTGGGAAAAAAATGAGAAAAATGTTTATGGTGCGAAAAAAGGGTAAAATTTATTTGAGAAAATGAAAATGGTAACATTTAAGTATGTAACATTTAAGGAACATTTGAAATTATTAGAAAATCTCTTCCAAACTTTGTATGGTGCGGAAAAAGGTAAAAATTGATTTAAAATTATGTAAATGGTAGGCATGACTTTTGGTAATTATTTAACCTTTAGGCAACATTGAAAATTATGTAAAATGTTAGGAAATGAATTTTTTGAAAATTTCGGCATGACCTTTTTTGAAAATTTCGGCATGACCTTACTGCAACATCAAATCAAATACTAAACATGAGTGGGCAAATCCGCCCGCATGCATTTAACACTAACTACTGCCGGGGATACCCCAAGCATTTCTGGTTTTAAATGTACTTCCATGGTTCATCCAGGCAACCAGCAAGTTCAAGCTGCTGCTGCCCCTTTGAAAAATGTATATCAAGCCATTCAACGGCGTGCACCGGATTCCCCAAGCCAGGTACCTTGGTCGTGCACTGGAGCTTCGACTTGCCGCCCGAAGTCGCCGCCTAGCCGAATGCCGTCGCCGACTTGCCGCCCGCCGCTGCCGACTTGCCGCTCGCGCTCGCCTTGCCGTCGCGAGCCTCAATTTGCCGTCGCCCGCCTCGACTTGCCGAGCCAACCCCGCGATTTGCCGCCGCAGCAGACGACTTGCCGCTCGCGCTCGACTTCCCGTCGCCCGCCTCGATTTGCCGTCGCCCGCCTCGATTTGCCGAGACAACCACTCGATTTGCCGCCCGCAGCAGCCGACTTGCCGAGCTCGCGGCGAGATCTGACAGTGGAGGAGCAAGGAGCAAGGAGTGACAGTGCTAGCCTAAGAGGGACCCGAGGAGGGGAAAGGCAACGTGAAGAATCACGGGATAACACTGTATGAACAGAGCATGCAATAATACAACTATATGAACAGTACATTTTTCAATTTTACACGATTTCAATTCAAATTTTCTCGTGATTTCAATGTTGTTTTTGATTTTTTTTTTCACCATTACCTTCATATAGGCTTATAGATTTTTTGAGATTTTTTTGAGATTTTTTCCAATTTTTAAATTCAAATCAAAATTTTGAATTTATAAGTCGATTTGCCGTTGCCGACTCGCCGCTATAAGTCGATTTGCCGTGGCAAATCGTCGTAATGAACCTCTCTGGGAGCCATTGTAGTATATATTTTGGCGCCTGCTGCAACCCAACGAGTAATAGACTGATTCAGTACGTGTCTGGGAGGCATGGGTTACCGGAAAATTTACGCATTCGGCATTCCTCCCGTCGAGCCTTCAGACGACAGCCATAACTAATAATCCATGGATTTAAGTCGGAGCAGGTAGCATTCTTGCTAGGGGTGAAAACGGGTCGGATACGGTCGGATAGTAGGTGATCCTGTATCCTACCCTAACTATTTTTATTCGGATACGGATCGGATACGGATAGTTAAAAATCGGGTACGGATACGGATACGGGTAACGGGTATCTATAAACGGGTAGAAAACGGGTACCGGATAGTATACGAGCGGATATAATACAGATATCGGATACTTAGTCGGATAGTATGTGAATTGTGTAGCATTAAAATTTGTGATAAAAATAATCCAACCAAAGTATATACCAATACAAATAATATAAAACATACGGTCGAACTAACGCGTCAAAGAGCATAAACCATATACATAGCACTAGCACATGACAATTAACAAGTTCCATACAACATAGGATATCTTCATATAGCAGTCCATACAATATATATAGCACCATATATATTAGTTCCAAATCTCACATGACTCACATTAATAGTTCATAAATTTGATCAACATAGCACATAGTCCATGCACACATATCATTTAAGAAAAATAGTCCACAAATTTGATCAACATAGCACATAGTCCATGACTCCATGCACACACATCATCTAAAAAAATAGTACATGCAACAAATAGTCCAATGCAAAAGATAATAATAGAGTTTAAATCACACAAAATAGTACATCCTCCATCCCCGCTGCATTCAAGCTTGCTCACTTCATCTAAAATAGATAAACAATATATTAGTACTTACCAACAAAGACATGTAACATATAGACAAGATAAAACAAACCATTTTTCAAAGCACTCAAGTGACAACATCATCCTCCATCTCCATTGCATTCACATCATCAATAATGGTTCCAAACTTGCTCTCTTCATCTAACATAGACAAATATATTAGTACTTATCAATAAAGATATATAATAAATGCATGAATGAAACACATAGACATGATAAAACAAACCTTTTTCCGAAGCAACCATCCAATCCTTTGTACAAACCAAGGCCTCAACCATTTCAGGATTAAGTCGACTACGGTATGGATCAATAACACATCCACCGGCGCTAAATGCTGACTCCGAAGCAACCGTAGATACTTACATAGATAACACATCACGGGCAAGACGAGAAAGAATAGGAAAATTTGTTGTTTGGCCTTTCCACCATGATAGGACATCAAATGCAGCATCGCCTTCATTCAACTTCAATAGTCCCTCATTCATGTACAACTCCAACTCTGATATCTTCTGTTCATTACTTGTAGATTGATACAATACTTCAATATCAACCTCATCCTCTTCTTCATCAACCAACAAGCATTCACTTGAATTAACAACCACACTACTCTCTTTCGAGCTAGAAGCCTTATTGGTTGATGTTAAATTGTAGCTTGATGAATAAAATGCAAATAATTCATTCACAACATTCATAAACTCCATCTTCTCAAACTCGGCAAGCTCATTCAAGAACATTTTGCTTAGGTACAACTCAACCATCTTGTGTTTATACCTTGGATCAAGAAAGGCTGCCACTGCCAAAGCCATATTGTTCATTTCCCAATACTTTTCAAACTTATCTTTCATACTTTTGGCCATACTAGAAATGATGATATCACTACTCTCACACCATTTGGTAATACCAATCTTGATCTCACAAAATCTCCGATAGAATAGATTTGCAGTAGGATATGATGTGTCAGAGAAAAGTAATGTGACATCATAGAATTTTTTCAAACACTTGGTAATATTTGCAGCATTCAACCAATCATCAATTGAAGGGGTGACATGTCCATATCTAGCTCTATCTTTAAGAGCAAGACGTTCAAAAGCATCCTTATAGTAAATAGCATCTCTTATCATTATGTATGTAGAGTTCCATCTTGTGGCAACATCCAAGGAAAGGGCTCTTTTAGTGTCTAGATCACATTCTTTACCACACTTTTCAAATGCTTTCAATTGTTGAAGTGATCTTTTAACCAATGTTATGAATTCTCTAATGTTTCCAATGGCATCTCCAATTATTTCTAATCCATCTCTAGCAACAAGGTTTAATATGTGATTTGCACATCTAACATGAAAGAATTTCCCACCACATACAAGCAAGCCTCTAGTATTTTCAATGACCACATCAATAGCAACTTTGTTTGAAGATGCATTATCCAAAGAAAGAGCAAACAACTTCTTATCAAGGTTCCAATTCAACACATTTGAAAAAAATGTTTCACCCAATTTTAGCCCTGAATGATTGCCTTCTACATGGATGAAATTGATAATCCTTTTTTGCATGTTCCAATTATCATCAATCCAATGGGTTGTGACACACATATATGCTTTGTTTTGAATTGATGTCCACATATCCATAGTGAAGCTAAAACGACAAGAGAGTGTTTTGAAGTGTTCATACAACTTGTTCTTTTCCACTTTATAAAGATCCATGAGATCTTTACGAATAGTCACACGAGATTTTAAAGGAAAGCTTGGTCGCATAGATTTGACCCATCGAACAAAATACTTATGCTGAGAGATAGAAAATGGATACTCATGCATAATGATGGCATCATAAAAATATCTCAAGCTAGTATCTTCATCATACCGATATGTTACCATGTTTTCGCCCTTCTGACCTATGAGTTGTTGACCTTGTACCAAGCTATGTTTGAATTTCAAGTGATTCATGAAAGCCTTTGTACCATTTGAACTTTCAGCCCTTGCCTTATGTTGGCATTTATTGCATTTGGTCCAACGCTCCATGATGATTGAACCATCCTCCTTTTTCACCTCTTTATCAAACTTTGTGAAATGTTGCCACACCCATGAAGTGAGTTTCTTCCCGGGTTTGGGATCTTCTTCTTCTCCACTTGCCGTGACATTTATACTTGCACTTGCACTTGCACTTTTAGCTTGCGAAGCTACAAAGACATAAAGACAATAAGTGACATACTCATATACCATAGTACTCATATAATATCAACTTGTTCTGATTTTTTGATTTGGACAGCTATATTTTGATTATTTTCAATATATAATGATGGCATTTCCAATTACAGTGTCACATACTGACATACATACATATACAGTGATACAAGAAACATGAAAGACGTGTAAAATTCAGAATTCAGCGCACATACACTCATACAAGAAACATGAAAGACAGCAAAACTTCAGAATTTCATTATTCAATCCTACTAATGTTCAAAATTCAGCGCACATATACTTATAAATGTTGAACTTAAACTAAAGGGCAAGGCCCCGTAAGACTTATACCTTTAACTGGCTTTGTGGTTTTCTCCAAAACCATATGTTTGCTCGAGTCTGCAGCCTTTATAGCGGATGCCATGAACTTGCTCGTAGGGGTAGCGGTACTCTTGTCGCTATTGGAAGATGCCATCAGTGCCTTCTTCTTCTCCAAATTAGGGTTACTAGCTGCCATCGGCGGATTGCCCTTCTCCATCGGCACCTTCCCCTTGTCTTTGTCCTTGACCTTGCATTTGCTAGAGGTCATGATCGACTTGCCCTTCCTAGAGATCACTGGTAGCAGTGTTGAGAGTTCCACCATTCGTTTCCTCTTCCTTCCACGACCGGCTGCATCAGCACTATCCTCGCTTTGAACCTCATTCTCATCGGAAGAAACATCATTGATGTGTTGCTCTTGCTCAGCTTGTCCGCCATCTACACCCATATGTTCACTAATGCTATCATTGACATCATTCTTGCTGCCTTCAGAGTCTTCCATGCTCAGTGGAATGCACTGCAGTGGAAGAAAATTGAACACCTCAAAGACATGACAGTAGATCTCAAGTACAAGCATAGAAGATATCACATATAGTAGATCACAGTGGTAGATTGCATTTCACTATTATGCCTGGCATAAGGTTTAATTATATCAAGCTATCCAATACATGGCAGCATGATTACAATGTAGAACACACTTGCAACTTTACAGAAAATTCTTACCGGTTGCAGGCACAATCTGCCAATCTGGTAACTTATAGTCTAAACTCAGATGTAAAAATTTCCAAACCAGAGTGCTTGGCGGTGAATCCATTGATACCACATTAATTAACACATGGAAATCTACTACTATCAGTCTACCATAGTATTCAAAAGTTAATTAACAAATGATACCTGAACTGTGTGTAGGAGCGACGGAGATGGAGGCGGGGAGCTGCCACGGCGATGTCCGACGGCGGTGGGAGTCCCGGGACAGACCGGCGACACCGCCCGCACTAGAGGGGAGCGAGGTCAGTACGGGGTGGCGGCGGCGGCGTCTGGGTGGTGGCGGCGGAGCTGCTGCGGGGACGGCGGAGCTGGCGGCGGGGACTACGGGTGGCGGCGGCGGTCTTCGGGTGGCGGCGGCGATGGCGATCTTTGAAAGGGCGGCGGAGCTGCGCGCGAAGGACGGCGGTGGCGAGGGCGGAGGCGACGGAGTCGGGCGGCGGGCGGCGGGAGCTAAAGGTGGCGGCCTTGAGCGCGAGCCGGCGCGGCGGTCTTGCTGCGGCGGCCGTGGGGACCGTGCTGGCGGGGGAACGCAGCCGCGAGTGCAGGCGGGTTTGAGTTGAGGCTTAGGGTTTTTCCCTAAATGCCAATGGGCGGTCGGTAGGCAATTGGTTGGGTGTTGGCTGTTGCCTAGCGTAGTGTCGATGGCTTGGGGTCCGGTACCGATTTTAAACTTATCCGCACCAGATCCGACCCAAATATCCGGTATTTACCGCATTCGCTGTCATCAGATGTCGACCAGATCCGAAACAAAAGTATCCGGGTAATTACCCGTATCCGACCCGACTAAAAAATACCCGTATCCGTATCCGAATTTTCGAGTAAAATTTTCGTCGGATCCGGATACGGGTCGAGTATTACCCGACCCGTTTTCACCCCTAATTCTTGCGTGTTCTCGGAAATGGAAAGGAAATGTTGGCAATGCGCACATGGTTCCTGCGGCCGCGTGGCTTGGGGGTCAGGAAAGACGGGCTCCTGCTTCAGAATTCAGACGGGAAGAAAACTGAGCAGTCAGCGGCCAGTACAGCCTGCGGCAGCATGCATGCCATTCTTGAGAAGCGCGCTACTGTTCAAGCGTTTATTGACTTCCACGCACAGCCACAGATTCCTCGTGGAATTGCTGCACGAACCGATCGATCGGTTCTACTTCTGATCTGTAAGACGATGGCGCCGCCGTGTTCAGACAGGGACGTCCGGCGGCTACATGCTCAACGAGCTCGCCGGACGCGCGCTTTCTTCTGCGTGGTTATCCATTCAGGGACGAATCTACTCAGCTTTCACCGTACTGAGTATACGGCATTTGACTGCATTGCCAAGTGCTAACTCTCTCCATTGTGTGTTTTCCCGCAAGCTAGCTGACTCAGCCATGGTGTGCCTAACCATTGATTGTTCAGTAGTCCAAAGCATGTCATCTATCGTGACTGTGATACTTTGGCGCAGAATGTATCTTTTATATACTTACGTATTTACGGATAAGACATTATAATCTCACAAAAAGAAGTTCATGAGTGATAAGATCCAGGCTGGTTTCAGCTTAGGTACATGGCCCCTGCGCATTGTTAGGCGTAAAGGCTCGATCCAGACTGGTTTCAGCTTAGGTACATGGGCCCTGCACAATGTCAGCTAGGAGCCGATCCAATCAGTGGCTAGATCTTTGCAGCATCCTAGGTGTATGCACATTTTTCTTTTAAAAAAAGATGTGTGCACAATTCGAGACGTGTATGAATAATGTATGGAGAAAATGGCCCAGGGAAATTTGTTAGGAAAAAAAGGGACTCGTGATGATGTTAGAGTGCGGACAAAAATTCAAGGACCAGCCAGTGGTGGAGCCAGATATTTTGGTGGAGCAAGAATTTTTGGGAGCCTGAGTGTTAGGTCATGACCCTTACAGAGCAAGTGCCACCGGCTGCCAGTGCCCGAGCTCCACCTATTGGCACCGAGCTGACAGCCGGCTAAACGTACCATAGGGTGTAGGGTTTTGGAATCACATCAAGAACATAAATTTTGGGTTCAAAGCGTGCCAACCAATTTAACATGAAATTGGCAAGGAAACAAGATTAATCAACTTTAAATAGCCGATTAAATCTAAGGTAATGTAAAAACCTGTTTAAACTTCAAGAAAAGACTCAAGAGCTAAGAAATTTCAAAAAGAGACGAAACTATCGACTTAAACAGAGACTAGATTCAAAGGGTAAGAAGATCAATCAGCTTTAACCAAGATTCAAATCAAAGGATCTAAAGATAGTTAAACTACTATCTAGGAGATATAATTGGCTAAATAGCAGAAAAAAAGGTAAATAAACGGTAGGCTAGATTAAACGAATCAAACAAGCCAATAGATTGAGGTAAACAAACTATTGATTAATCTGTAAAACTAAATAAGCTAATAGAAGTAGGGTAGAATTTAACTCTTGACATGAAACGGTGATGCATAGCAAAATAGATCAAAGATAGTAAATCTAAAAATCGATGCAAGCCCGTATATCAAACTAAATTGAGATAGTACTTACCTGCAAGCAACTCACAGCGGGTTGTATCTTGCAGTTAATTGAGAAGGCGATGCGCAGCAAGTCGATGAAGAACAAAAATACCGCGAAACTAAACTAAATGTGGTGAAAAGTACATGACAAAAAATAGTAGATTATATTGATTGGTGTTAACACACTTTACACGCTGCCAGAGGCTACACATATGTACAAAAGACTTATCCCAACTGACTCAAACACAAGTTCGCGTTGGAAAGACTCCAACTCAATACCTTCCCAATACTTTCCTGAACTAAACAACCGACGTAACTCAAACTCATATTTTAGATAAAGGATGAAATCCAGCCTCTACATCTGAAGATGTATATAGTCCATACACAATATCAACATTTAGTTATTACAGCACTAAAGCGGAAATAATGCTACAAAATAGGGTAAAAGGACCATCAAAATAAAGCAATCCTAAAATTATGGCACCGTCCATGTTGGTATAATGACATTGCCACTACTTCTAATGACTTACACACTTGCTCCAAGACCTTCCTTTCATCCTCCGGTTGAAGTGATGACCAATGTCGAAGGCAATATGTTGCTCTGAATATACCCTGTGCAAAAGAGCAATCTCTTCTTTTGTCAAAAACCATGTCATTAAGAGTAAGCTAAACCGACAAAAAAAATGATGAAATGACCACCTAAATATGCTTTTTTTAAATTTAGTACCCCAGTCAAACAGCCAGTCCCCATTTAAGTGCTGGACATTAAAAGGAGGTTGCAATTCTAAGACAATTTCAATTATACGCCAAACAAGCCATGTGAGCTAGCAATCATAAAATAGATGTCCAATAGTTTCCCTCATCATACAAAAACAAGAAGTTAAACTTCCTGGGCAATTCCATTTCGCGAGATTATCCTTAGTGAGGGTAACACCCCCCTCCAATAAACCAAAGAAAAATCTTGATCTTCAAGGGGATCTTTAATTGCCACAAAAATTTATTTTTGAATAAAATTTGATGGTTCACCCGCTTTTGAGACATAGATTGAACGATGAACTAGCCAATCTTGTGCAAAGCCCAAATAAATTGATCTCTTGCTTGACACAACTGAATGTCCTATAGCCTAGACACTAAGTTTTGCCTAATGATAAGATTTTGGCCCAATGCGATCTTTAAAACATACGCCTATATGTTTGGAATTCAAAACTTCGGCAATAGTAGCATGTCGTTTTCACACGGTCGAAAAAATATGGGGTACTATTCTTCAACGTATTTGAACCCAACCACTTGTCCTCCAAAAAGAATGTTAGCCCCATTATAGATCTTAAAAGATCCACAAGCCAAAACCTCATCCTTAACTTTCATCAAATCTTTCCAGAAACGTGAATCTCTGGGTTGACAGTGAACTAAGTTTTGTTATTGAGATATTTATTGTTGAGTAACCTCTGCCAAATTTCATCTTCATTAAATAACTTAAACAACCATTTACTGAGAAGGCACTTGTTATGAATATCTAGGTTGGTTATCCCAACACCACATTGGTCCTTGGGTTGACATAAGATATTCCATTTAGTCAGTATATATTTACGTTTATGATTATCACTCTGCCAACAAATTTGAATTTATAAAAAACCAGCCTTTTAAGCACATAAGCAAACTGCTAAGGATAGAATTTAATAACATTAAATTCCCTCCACAAGAGAGGTGTTTCTCTTTTCAGGTACTCAACTTTTTCTCAAAACGATCCTTGACACTTTTCCATTCTGAATTCCTCAATCTCCTATAATGCATAGAAATCCCAAGATGGTGAAAAGGGTATGAACCAACCTCACAACCAAAGAGTTGTGTATATATGAGTTCAAATTCTTTAGCTTCTCCAAAACAACTGCTCAAATACACTTAGAATTAACTTCTAGTGTTTTGCTTGTTCTAAATCATGGTAAAGAAAAAGAATAGTATCCTCTGCATATTGTAGAACGGATAACCCATTGTTTACTAAATGTGGAACAATCCCTAGGATTTGATTGTTCTACTTAGCAGTGGAATCAAAATCGCCAACATATTCGCAACTATATTAAATAAAATAGGAGATAAAGGACCCTATTGTCTTGTCCTTTCCAGGTACGAAAGTAAAAGGGTTAACTTAGCCTTAATTTTAATCCTCACACTGCCAGAAACAAAGTTTTCTATCTATTTACACTATTTTAAAGAAAAGCCCTTCATCTTTAGAGCTTGTTGTAAAAAAGATTATTTGATCTTGTCATAGGCTTTTTCAAAATCTAATTTCCAAAATCACTCCATTTAATTTTTTTAGAATGCATCTCGTGAATAGTCTCACTAAAATAACAGCACCTTCCAGTATATTCTTCCTTGTCATAAACGTCATCTATGTCGGTCTAACGACTTTGTTCGCAACTTTTTTAATTCTATTAGTGATAACTTTTATAAAAAAAAATAAAATTTAAGCTGACATATCGGTCTGTACTACTGTAATTTTTTAGCATCTGCTAGTTTAGGTAACAACGTGATTATCCCATAATTTAGGCATTCTAGAAAGAATTTTCCTTGTAGAACTCCTCAAAAAGTGATAGTAGATCTATTTTTATAACTTCCTAAAACACCTGATAAACTTGAGCAGGGAATCCATCTAGGTATAGGGATTTATTATGCTCCATCTGGAAAATCGCCTCTTACACCTCCTGCTCTGAGAAGGGTGTAGTGAGACACTACTAGGGAACGGGCCATCAGTCCCGGTTGGGAACCCGGCTTCACTCCCGGTTCCTGAACCGGGATAGCCCATGCGGGACTGATGCTCAAGAGGCATCAGTCCCGGTTCCAACCAGGCGGGACTAATGCGCTACAAATATTTAAAAATAACTCGCGAATATATGAGAGTAGTGGGACTCGAACCCAAGATCTCAAGACCACTTACTCACCCTTCTAGCCAACCCACCTCTCCACGCGCTCTAATATAACTAGGATATGCATTCCTTTTGACCTTTCCTGAATCGAAGATATCGGTCGGTTACGTAACCGACCGATGAGCACCTATGCCAGCTGTTTTGTACCCGCCTGCCAAAGGACTTACTAGTACCGGTTCATATCACGAACCGGGACTGATGTCATAGCCCAACCGGGATTGAAGCTTTGGAGGCACGAACCGGGACTGATGTCACTATCAATACCGGTTCTTGTCTAACCGGGACTGATGTGCCGGTATTAAAGGTCTATTCTCTAGTAGTGAAAAATTCGTTTTCAAAGCTTTCAACCTGAGGTATATCATCCCCGATAGTCTCAATCAAACTAAAATGATTTGACTCGCGGTGGTCAAAAAGACCTTTATAATATTGAGTGATATACCTCTTGAGCTGATATTCATTTGTTATTACACCCTTCTTCTGCTCCAATTGGAAAATATGTTGCTTGCGATGTTTCCCATTGGCAACAAGGTGAAAAACTTGGTATTACTATCACCCTCAGGTAAACTTGGTTTCACATTGATACCATTTAATCTCTTCTTCTCTCAACATTTGAGCTAACTGACTAGATAAAATATTTGTTAAGCCCAGCTCTTCCAAGGATAAAACCCCCCTCTTAGCCTTCTTGTGTAGCGGTTTTTTTGGACAAATTTTTTCTTCTCTTTTTTACATACTCCACTAGTATGTTTCGCCCAACCACGAAGATATTGTCTAGTACTCCTTATTTTATTCTGCCATCTATCAATAGTAGAGACACCCTGTTGCTCAAAATTCCAGATATGATGTATCAAAACTCAACTCATGCAGCGCATGGACTAAATACAACCCAACTCTATTTTTTTTACCTAAAATAACCCAGCTTGACCGATTTGGAATAGAATTCCTAAAACGAACCTTCTGGATGTGTAGAATTTCTAGAACCATCCACGGTTTTTGATGAGATAACGTCACTAGCCAATCCTTCTGTAGCTTTCTAGAATAATATCAACTTTTCCAAAATCTAGTGCCAAACCACCCTCCACATCAGCAGAATATAAGAGGCACGGGATCACTGATGCAAGGCGAGGATCCTAAGCACGCTTTCTTCCTCAACAGGAGGTGGCTTCGCCATTGGAGGATAGGGCTGGATTCGAACCGATCTCGAGCAAGCCCAGGTAGGTTGGGCTCAAGCTCAGTTCTGCTCAGGCTTGGCTCGAACGTGTATCAAGCTTCAATGCGGGCTAGAGCTCGAGCTCGCAAGCTGAAATCAAGCTTTTGAGGGCTCAGTTCAGTTAGTCGGCGCACAAGAACAACAGGTGGACTTCAACGATGACGGCACATTAGGACAACAGCGGATCCCCAAGACGACATGGAGATGAAGCATGGAAGTTGCGTCAATGGGGATATAGTTGGCTGTAGTGCTAGAGGTTGGCGAGGAGGCAAGGCAGCGACGCTTGATAGATGGGGTTGGGCAATCAGC
Organism: Olyra latifolia; assembly: GCA_036346145.1. Classification (NCBI taxonomy): domain Eukaryota; kingdom Viridiplantae; phylum Streptophyta; class Magnoliopsida; order Poales; family Poaceae; genus Olyra; species Olyra latifolia. Next base: position 33,630,323 of record CM070523.1, read on the forward strand.
TGTAGCGTCCTGGGCCAATAAACCTGGCGCCGCTCAGGGCTAGGAGGGAGAAAGGGAGAAGAGGGTGTTGACTGCTGCGCCTGCATGGGGAGCCCAATAGGGAGGAGCACCACTAGGATGGGTCTGGAAGAAGGGATGAAGAGAGAGAAGGAGAGATTGTGGCAGCACTAGTGTGGGTCAGGGAATGGCATGCAGGATAATATTGGTGGGGTTGGAGGGTGTGGGTGGGCTAGACCACCAAGGTTATTTGTGAGAGGTGGGCCATGGATAGAGGAGGCAGCAGGAAGGCTGGTGGACCGTGGACAGTTTGGAGGAGGTGGCTACTTGGGCCATATACTCGAGCTCGTTCAAGCTACTCGAGCTCAGCTCGGTTCGATGTTTAGGCCAGGCTCGAGCTCTGCTCCAATGACATCTGAGCTCGATCCGAATTCGAATTGAGCTCAAGTAGCTCGTCAAGCTTGATCTTTTGGTCCACTCCTATTGGAGGGCTATTAGTTTGTACAAATTTGATACCTCATATCAATTCTTGAAAAAATAAAATTTATGTCTGCGCTAGATCTTAACAAAACATAAATATTACTCCCTTTGTTTTAAAATATAAGATACGGTTTGACTTGGCACGGTCCACCGTACTATACTTTGACACTTGATTTCTTTTATCCTATATTGTGTATAGTAACAAAACTATGATCATTGGAAAATACTTTCCAATACGAATCTAATGGTACCATTTTTGTATCACAAAAATCTATATATTGTTAAACAAATCACTGGTCAAAGCTTATGAAGTTTTAATCTTAAAATTTGTGCACGCTTTATAAAAAGAAACGGAGGGAGTATAGAACATTATACTATTTGATATTTAATGATACTTCTTGTTTTGTTCCAATGATAGAGCATTAGGTAGTAGCAAAAGCATTTATTGAGATTCCTCTCTGTGTGAGCCCATAAGGACATAAGGTGAATCATTGAGGAAGCGTTTGGGCCTTGTATTGGGCTGAAAAGATTTTAGTGCTCCGTTCCTGCATTTTTGCTTGCCCATTATTTAAGGCCTAGGCAAGTGCAGCCGCAAATCCGGGAGGCTGAAACGGCAAGGCAGGAAACCACGGGGCGCTGGGGTCATTGGGGTCCTTGCTAACACTATATTTTACCTTTAATACTCCAATAGACATATATACTTATCTTCCTGTTCTAGTAAAAGATTTCAGTAAAGTCAGAATTTCAGTTCCTGAAATAGGCTATGAAAAATGGCAGGAAGTCAAAACGAAAAAAAAAAAAGAGCAGTGAGCAAGTGACTGGCACGCTGGCAGTACTGACCATTTACAATGGACGTGCTTATGTTTTTTTTTTTTGCAACATAAAATGGTACAAATGCTTGCACAAAGGAAGAAGTGCTTGAGTTTGTTTCGGCGTCTAAGCCAGTGCTTTCAATTTTTAGTCATTGCTTATGCTTACAGACGTTTCCACGTTAAGAGAGAAAAAAGTACTTTGGATTAGAGATCGCATACGCTTAACGGCTTAAGGATACCTGCTAAAAAGATAATTGGAAGATTTAAGCACCCACGTAGGCTTATATGCGTTGACATTAATTGTTGCCCAATGATGTGACAATACTCTCTATTTTAACATAACAGCCAAATAAAAGCACAGTCACCAGCTACACTATGAAACGGTATAGAGATCGGTTGAACTCATGCAAAACTAATATACAAAAAATGGCCCTTTGACCGAGAGGAAATTTTTTATATGCCACTGCATAGTATAATTCGTCCTTACTGCTGTTGCTTAGTGACGTTTCCCCTACTTGCCATCACAATTGCTCGATTTATTGCTCTTTGTGCCCTTGATAAAACTTATCTTTTTTTGTTTCAGTTGTACAGACATACCATAAAATCTTAAAAAAAAAATCATAGTGTTATCATCTATGCTATACTGTTGTAGGGAGGTACACTCAGACATGCGGATTCGCAGCCTCGCTGCAACCATGTGGAGGTCCCCACCAAGGCCCTGCATAGCCCTAAGAAAGCTCCAAACACCAAACCCCCGCGGTCAGGGCCAAGGTCGCGCAGAGGTGTTTTGGGACCTCGCGTAACCCAGAGTAAGCCTCAGGCAACAACCCCCCCTGCGGGATGGGGCTAAGCCAAGGTTGCGTGGAGGTCCCTCGGGGCCCCATGTAGCCTAGAGCAAGCCTCGGGCAACAATCCATCACAGAATGGGCCAAGGTCACACGGAGGTCCTCAGGGGCCCCGTGTAGCCCAGAGCAAGTTTTGGGCGACAATCCCTCACAGGACGGGGTTAAGGTCATGCGGAGGTCCTCGGGGGCCCTACGTAGCCCAGAGCAAGCCTCGAGCGATAATCCCCCGCAAGACAAGGCCAAGGTCATGTGGAGGCCCACCGGGGCCCCACGTGGCCTAGAGAGCTCTAGGAGTCAATCCCGTGAGACGAAGCCCACATTGCGGGATCCCACACGACCTTGCATGGCCCTACACAGGTTCTATCGTATCAGTCAATCCCTCTAATTGGTGGAAGGATAGAGTTTAATCAAGGAGGCGCTATCATCCAAGCTTGGCAGCCCCGACAAAAGCCTTCGGTAGACTAAGAACATGACAAGCCTGTGGTGGACTGAGAATAGGACAAACCTGCCTAGGATGGGGAACAAGACACACTTGACATTATCAGGAGACAAAAACATATGAAAGACCCCTAAACCCCGCTTTATGAGTTGAACCAGTGGCATGGAGGTCTTTATCCAACAAAAGACCCGAAACCTCTTAATTTGCGAGCCCGACCAGGGGCAAGAAGGGGAAATTCCAGATCAGACTTCTTGTCCCAACAACGCCTTTGTAGCCTGGAAATATGGCTGGAGGGACAAGAAGGTCATTGTGAGGGCCATGCAACATACCCTATATAATGAGGCCATACACACACAGACCGTAAACCAAGCTCACATCCAATAAAAGAGTATTCCACTGGAAAAATTTTCAACTCTAGCTTGCACATGCCCTTGCGATGACTCTTGGGTTAGATCTCTTGATCCACGCCGAGAGTGCCCCTTAAGTGCGTTGTTAGGGGCATCCCTATGACAACTGGCGGCATCTGTGTGGAGCAGTAGTTAGAAGCTGAGGCACGTTATACCTCCGAAGAAGAAGGTGGCGAGTAGTGCCGATGCTCATTCTACTGGCACCGTACTCACGAAGAGAAACAAGACAGGCAAGAGTGCTGCCACGACGGGAGGCTCGAGGGCCACCTCATCGCCACCGATGTCCCCCAACAATGAGGAAGGATAGCCCCCTCTCCTGTGGGTATCACTAACACCCTCGGGACGGATGAGCGCCACTTGGCTAGCGTCACTATCGCCATCAAGACTGGAGGCGGCAAGCTCTCCAATAGCAACGTAATCACCCTAAGGGATGGGGCCTTGGGGCCCGGTTGATAGAGGCTTTTCATAAATCCTGTCAAGGTAAACATCACCCTACCACCCGATAACCACGAAGTCGAGTCACATACACACTTGCTCCCTAAGCTCAAGCGCCTTCGTAAGCTGGTCACAAAGCACTAGAGCGGGAAAGGCCCTACAGCCGCTCTTGAGCACACCGCTGCCCCACGCCCACAAGTCCCCACTCCCGCACGGTCCTGAGCATGGCCATGTACAAAGAAGTAATCTTCCTGCTACGCTTGGTCCCCCTTTAGCGACTACCTTCGGTCTAAATGATGGCCAGACGAGTTCAAGATGCCCAAGATCATGAGGTTTTTCGAAGATAAGGAGCCGTTGGAGTTCCTCCAGATCTACGAGACCACGATCGAGGTCGTTGGAGGCGATGACGACATCAAGGCCAAGAGCATTCCGATAGCAGTGGAAGTAGTAATGTTCTCCTGCTTCACCTTGCTAGCACCCAGCTCCATCTAAAGATGGGAGCAGCTCCGCTCTCTCATCGAGAACAACTTCCAAGGCAACTACATCTCTTGGAAGAAAGAGAGAGGCCTCTTCACCGTGCAACAAAGAGAGGAGGAGATCCTCTGTATCTATTTGAAGCGATTTGCTGAGGTCAAATGCCTACTCTAGGAAACGAGCGACACCACTATCATCAATGCCACGAGGCATGGCCTACTCCTCGAGGTCCTCTCCGAGAAGCTCGCCCATAAGGAGGTAAAAACTATTCAAGAGTCGTTTAATATCTTGCAACAGTTTGTAAGGGCCAAGGAAGATACTCTTCGCCGCACCAAGCCTGGCGTCGGACCCGAGGGTGGGGGCAGCAGCCCCGCACCCAAGGGAGTGAACACACCCGAGACCCAAGGCACACCTATGATAGCTATACCACCATCCGTGCAACACCCGAAGGGTGTACCAGGTCAATGCTGATGAGCCCAACATAAGGGCATCTCCAGCAGTTTGCCTCAATTCCCTTTTGCCGCATCACTATTCACATGCCACCTCACCAATGGGGCTTTCCTATCCCAATTCACCTCCCCAACAACCGTTCCATCACTATTCCTACTCTACTTTTTGCATTCCTTATAGTGATGGGACACCCTATTTGAGGCTTCTTGCTGGAGATGCCCTAAGCGCTCAGTGGGTAATAACCCATCATTTGGGTCATTTACTCAATTTTTCTTAGGTTCTTCCTTCTCAGCAAAGAATAAGAGACACTTGTCGTGCCTTGCCTAAAAAACCTTGTTTGCAGCTCCCCTGCTAGGGCTACATTAACAAAGCCCAATTCAGTAACTTGCAGACACAGGAAAAAAAAACATCACCACTTCAACACCTACCTCAGCAACGAGACGTAATCCATTTTTTAAAGGAGTTACTGTAACGATCCATCGAGTCGGTCCTATAAGTATATTAGGCTATTAGCTACACTCTAGGTGCGACCTAGATTTTAGTTGCCCTTGGAGACTCGATTCTCGGTGGTAGGTTCCAAGTGAAGCACCTGGGCGGCTGGGCAAGGATCAGTTCTCGAACGGCGTAATCTTGATCGGCTGAAGTCGTGCAAAACGAATGCACAGAATGACGTTTCCATCGACATTGAGCGCCTCAGAATCATCTCCGATCGCGCTCGGCATGATCGCTGGCTGCTCCATGGCGCTGAGCGAAGCAACATTGCTTGGTTCCGAGATTTCCCGTGAAGCCAATTGAATGCAAGCAAATCCTCAGTTCATTTACTCCCTTTCCCTCCCCATCCCGTGACCAACATTTAATCCGCCCCTGCATTTACCCTTCCACTCTGCCGCCGCTGCGTCTCTCCGCGCTCTCTGACACTATAAAACCTGCGCCTTCTGCCACTCTCTTCCCTCCATTTCCAACGGTCGTGAAACCTCCGAGCCCTGTGCGAAAACGTGCTGGTTTGTGAACTGCGAAGCTCGCCACGATGGCTTCTGCGGCGTGGATGGTCGCCGTGCTGCTGGTCGTCGTCCGGCCGTCGTGCTGCCGGGGAGAGTTCACGGTGGTGCTGCCGGACACGTCCGCGGCGGCGCTGGTGGACGCGCCGCGGACGGGGTTCTCGGACCGGGCGCGCACCGACCCGGCGGAGCAGCGCGCGGTGCAGGAGGTGATGGCGGCCACGGGGAACGGCTGGGCGTCCGCCATCGCCGACGTGTGCCGCGGCCGGTGGCACGGCATCGAGTGCGTGCCCGACCGCGGGGACGTCTACCACGTCGTGTCGCTCTCCTTCGGCGCGCTCTCCGACGACACGGCCTTCCCGGCCTGCGACGCCGCGCGCGCCACGCTCTCCCCCGCCGTGCTCGCGCTCCCGCACCTCCGGTCCCTCTTCTTCTACCGCTGCTTCGAGGCCAACCCGCAGCCCATCCCGGCGTTCCTCGGCCGCCTCGGCCCCGCGTTCCGGTCGCTTGTTCTCCGGGAGAACGGCCACGTCGGCCCGATCCCGGCGGAGCTCGGGAACCTTTCTGGGCTGCATGTGCTCGACCTCCACGGCAACCACCTCACCTCCGCCATTCCCGCCACCATCCTGTCCTTGACCCGCCTCCAGCTGCTCGACCTCAGCTACAACCGGCTCGCCGGCCAAGTGCCCCACCTGAAGTTCCAACAGCTGAGCATCCTGGACCTCAGCCACAACGCCCTGCAGGCCCGCGTCCCGGCGAGCCTCGGACAATGCCGGTCTCTGCTAAAGATTGACCTCAGCCAGAACCGCCTCGCCGGCACGATTCCCAACGCGCTCAGCGGCCTGTCCGAGCTCATCCTGCTCGACCTCAGCCACAACACGTTGACAGGCCCGATACCGGCAGCGCTCGGCCGGCTGTCGTCGCTGCGGTCGCTGATCCTCAGCGAAAACCGGATGCAGTTCTCCACCATCCCCGGCGACTTCTTCACGGGGCTCAAGGCGCTCACGACGCTGGCGCTCTCCGGCATGGGGCTGGAAGGGTCGATACCGGAGTCGATCGGGAACCTGGGCCAGCTCCGGGTGCTGCGGCTGGACAGCAACGAGTTCACCGGCGTGATCCCGGCGAGCTTCCAGCGGCTGGAGAGGGCGAGCGAGCTCCGCGTGGACAGCAACCGGCTGGTGGGGCCGATACCGTTCGGCAAGGAGATGATGTGGAGGCTGGGCAAGAAGCTGCGCGTCGGCGGCAACGAGGGGCTGTGCTACGACGCCAAGCAGGAAGGGCTGGAGGGCGTCGTGGCGCTGGCCGGCGTCGCGGACTGCGACAGCGTGAGGAGCCGCACGACGCAGCACCTGGGCCTGGCGAACATCGGTGGGCGCGGCCGTGGCGGCGCGGCGGCCAACGCGACCTCGTCGTCTGCTTCTGGCCGCTACGCCGGCGGGGTTCGCGCCGGGACAAGTTGGCACGTTTACTTGGCCGTTTTGATGTTTCTGCAGCTTGCATGGTCGTAGGCTTGGTGTTGGGTTGTGCTTTTCATTTCTTTTTTTTTCCCTTTCACCGAGAGGAATTGTACAGAGTGGTCTTGTTCATCGAGGTCATAATTTCATATTCCGTATGCGACTTCTGCATTGCACATTTGCACACATAAGGTCCCGTGAAATTTATGTCGAAATATCAGACTTTTTGAAGTTTCTGCCTGGTCCTGGTGGGGCTAGAATTGTCCATTGCTCCCTGTAGATATCACAGGCATGTAACCCTCGTGTCAAAAATGGAGTGATGTAATAAAGGCAGAAGTTTTTGGTCCGACGCGAATGCGAGTACACGATCATGATGACAAACTAGAACATGGACCATGCATATAAAGAGGGGCTTAAGGTCCCATGTCGTTGAGAATTTCCTAGAGATACGCGATTGTGGCTGATCTATTCTAGTAGTGGTGTTAGTTGCTTGTCATCGGTAGCTAATGGTAGCTCAAATGTTAGTAGACAATGCCGTCCAAAAGAAGGATGTTTTGTTTTTCCAAAAGACAAGAGAAGGATGTTAATAGGCTAGATTTTAACTTAAACCTTTTTAAAGCACATGGTACTTAAGGTAACTTAAATTTGAGTCATACATTGCGCTAGATTCAATGGCTCACAAGAAGAGATACTCAAAGGTATTACTTTTCATCCATGAAGGTACCATTATCTGAAGGGTATTTTTGTATATCTCTTTATTCCATCTTCTCCCTGCATATACTCTCACCTTCTCTCTCTTCAAACTCGGGCCACCAAGACTTTGATCGTGGTCGGCCTCCATCACCCTGCCTGCCTACACATCGCCATCCCCTCATGTCGTCAGGCCACGCTACCGCCTGCCCCTTGCCCGCTCATAGCCTAGACGCAGTGCGACCAGGCTGCGTGGAACCTAGCTACAATGCTGCCCCTATCGTCCGCGCCCTGGATGCAATGCCGCCTGCTTGCCTGCACTTAGCTAGCCATGTGCATTGCCTCCCCACACGTCATCATCCACATGATTGCCTACGCGGCTATGACATTGTGGCCGGGCGGCCAATCGGCGGCGATGTTGGCTATAGGGTTGGGCCGGTGGTGGGAGAGATAAGGTGAGAGTGAGTGGGTGGAGAGAGAAAAAGTAATTCCTGAGACACCAAAAATACCTCTCCTCCTGGTACCTACCTGTACTTCTGATGGACCGTAAAAAGCTCTGTTAACTTACTAATCATAATCATGCGTTTGGCTTCCACCGTCCACATTTTAAAGGTTTTTTAGTAGTTTGTAAGTTGAATATAAGAACTTTTTGAAGATGTACCAAAACTATAATGGGCCATTCATTTTATTTGATTCAATGTCTTAAGGATCACTTATCCCTACGGGTAAGACCACGAATATATCTGGCCAATCCATTAATCTCTTACTCTCTGTGTGCTATAGAAGACGTGTCTTATTCGTGTACCTAATTTCAATTAAGCATGTAATAGGTCTTTTTTTTTGGCAGAAGAGGCATAGCCCCGATTTCCATTAAAGCATAACGAAACAAAGTTCATACAACTGACCGAAAACGGTAACAAACGACAAAGGGTGGGCAATCCAAACCCCAGAAGCCCAGAACAACAAACACAAAACAGGCGCTACACCGTATCAACTACGAAAACAAAAGACGCCAGGAAAGCAAGGCCTCAACACACCACCAACGGCACACAAGCGGATCATTCCCACCCACATCGCCAGCAACAAAACAACTGGCCTCCAGAAGCCAGTCAACCTTGAAGACGCCCTTCACCATCCGAAGCACCCAAGCTGGCGTTGCCCTCCTGGTAGGCAATTTTACAATACACAACGGTTGGTGTACCTAATTTCGATCAAGTATGTAATATGTTTTTTTATAAAAAAAAAACAATTTTACGATACACAACAGTTGGTGGCAGTATAATTTAGATATAACCATTCATTCAGTCAGGTATCCATGTAATTATACTACGTATATGTATATTATAAAATTAAAGTTATCTAAATTGTTATATCAATGAAAATGGATGATCATAAAAGTGCTCTTTGTAAATTATAAGCAAATCTTGTTATTCAGGGATAATGCAGTACTGTATTTTCTAGCAAAGAAAGAGTACCAATAACATGCCTTATTTTATTTCCAAAACGAAAACTATCGGCGGCTGGGAGGCGAGCCTCCGCAGGCCGATAAGCAAGGGAAGGGGTGTGCAAGACCCGACAGCGGCCCTGCCCCCTCTCGACCAAGGCTAGTGGGTGCGGGCGCTGCCGAGGGAAGGACGTGGTTTGACGGGGTTGTCGCAGATGCTGACACGGGTGTTTTTATCCTGGTTCAGGCCTCCACTGTCGGATAACAGTCCTACGTCTAGTCTTCGTTTAGTATCGAGCTTAAACGAGTACAAAGGGGTGAGGCCGAGCTTTGGAAGCCTGGGCTCGAGTACAATAAGTGCTCGAGGCACTATGTGTGTTCCTACAATACCTGGACACGGAGAACTATCGCCTAGAACTAGAGATCCTACACAAGTGCAAGTGCTCCTATTCTATGGTAGCTGAGTGCTCTCCTTTGCGTACTGTCTCTCTCTCCCCGGATCCTTTTCTTGGTTGTGGTTTGTGCGCCCCTTTTATAGGCGGCTCCCGACCACTGTAGTTTGGCTTCGGTCCGTTGTGAAGCATCGTGTTGCCTCCTGGTCATTGGTTGTATTCTCCTATTTCGTCGTGCTGCAATGTGGCGGACATATGAGGTCCACCAAACATTCGGACGTGTTTTCCCAACTTGCTAGGATCAGTGTTCGGACCGCCACACAGCAATACATGTCTTTCTCTATGGAGGCGAACGGTAAGCTGACCGCTGACACGACTGGTGATAACAACAGGGGTCCCGATCTTTCGATGAGAGGGATAACTATCGATTGGTGGAGGAATCGACGTTGACGGCCCGACTACAACCGTCCAGGACGTTGCGCCTTAGCGACCGATACATCAACTCCAGAGGGTTATTGATCTTGTGGGCGCGCGATCAACCTGACCACGAAGGTCTTTATCCTGCAAGCAATCGAAGAACGAACAAGAACAAGATAAACGCAATCTGAAATTGCAAATATGAATTAGGCACAAACGAGTAGGTGGGGTTCCGAAGACGAGTAATACAGGCGGTCTAACCGACACGCGCGATTACAAGAAAAGTAGCAAAGGCTAAACTTTAATCTAACAAAACCCGAGTCTAAACGATGACGGCTACTGAATTTATAAGAGGGAGACGGCTAGGAGGGATGTGCTGGACGTCCTAGGGTTTTCCTAGGGTGTCCACCACGTGGGCTTGGGCCCGATGTGCTTACAAGGCCCGGTTTGGCCCAACTGGATGATGCAGCACCTTGTTTTGATGATTTCCAACGCTCTATGAGGAATTTTGCAATGGGACCAGATTCATTGGAAAGCTTATCTCCTACGCTTTCCGTGAAGTGGTAGAACGTCAAAAACGGACTTCGTATGTGGCCTGGGCGTCCGTTTGAAGTTGCGCTGTGCGCAAACGGCCGAACTGGACTCGTGGCCAAATTGGGCTTTCTCTTGGGCCAGCCTTGGAGCGACGTGACTTGTATGACCTGAGGGAATGGACGAGGTGGAGATACGTCTTTCTTGAATACGCCGTCAAGCATGGGAGGCGGCCAAGGTGGTGGCCGAACTGATGAAGGTGATAGCGCCATGTCCAAAAGCCGAGGAGGGCAACTGTGTGATCGACCTGGCCAAGGTGGAGGTCGATGAAGTAACATTGATGGAGCTACCATATTAGATGTAGACGAAGTAGAAGATGCTGTGAACTGTCGCAAACTTGTCGTAGATGTAGTGGAAGATGCCGACATAGCCAAAGTAATTGCAGCAACACTTTGTAATGACCATATGTATGCGGTGTTGGTTCTATCTATGATGAGCATGGTCTCATCATCCTCCCTTTCTTGAAGTGGAGTCGTCCTCGACTCCGTCTTATTTTCCTGCAAAATGTTAGTAGCGACAGGAAACAAAGCAACATGCATATCTTTTGCGATCAAATAATGGCTTGAGAATCACAATTACCCAAGCACTCCCTTTCTTGAAAACTATCATATAGATTATAAAGTCAATTAGGGGTACTTGATATGATATTGAAATTATCTAATTGATCACATTGTTGCATAGAAAATAGAGGTTTCAAATCTGAACAAATATAAACTCTATGCACTTTATACTCTCCTTTATCATTGTGTTTGCCAACAACATGAAAAATATTTCGCGATAACCATGTCAAATCAGAATGTACAAAAATCCTCACCTTTAAACTATTTAGATCACACAGAACATCAAATTCAATGTAACCTAAAATATTTAAAGAAGACATCAATTTAAGCTTACCTTCCTCACTAGCAATGCGAATAACATGTTTATGTTCAGCATAAATGTTTTGTTTTAAAATAAAAGTTTCATGTTCATTCATTAGTTGTGGCATGGATATAAGTGAAACATTATCACACAACTCTTCTTTATCACAAGAGATAACAAGTAAATTATCTTGTAACAAAGGAATATCAGCGGGTGGTTCCACTAAAGGTTGCTCTATGACAGCATGAGTAGTGGACAATTTTAGCATATCAAAATCATTCTCACCTTGTGTAAGCACAACACCTTTTATATTACCTTCAAAGTCCTCATCAGTGGTTGTAGGTGCAACTTCAATTTCCAACTCTTCACATGCGTATGGAGCAACAATGAACTCTTCTTTCTCTATGCTTTCTTCTCCACCTTTTTCTCGATGGTGCTCACTTTTCTGCAAAATGTTAGCTACAAAAGAAGGTGCAACAACCGGCGCCCCAAATGAAGCTAATGATTCTTTCGACGATTCAGCAAGTACATTTTCAGCTCTACAAGCACATTTAATCAAGTCTGAAAGAGAACTAAATGTTTCATCAACAAGAACATCTTGAATTTCATGATTAAGTCCACATATGAATCTAAACTCGGTAGCTTCTTCACATTCTTGTAAACAACAGGGGTCCCGATCTTTTGATGAGATGGATAACTCTTGATTTGTGGAGCTGTAGGAGGCTGAGCACAATTCAATAGAAAAGCTTGAACCACGTTAGTCCAAAGCAAGTTGAATAAACGTTCAACGCGGTACTGTGCTGGTTCTAGGACAAACCGTAGTAGAGACGCGAGCCGAGACACAAACGATGTCACCAACTCAACAAAACACAGCACCTAGCTAGAGAGCTCCTTCTCTCTTTTTTTTCTTTTTTTTTCTTTTTTTTTGTGCGGCTTTTTTTTTAATTGCACTTGCCTTTTTTTTTCTCAAACTTTCAAAACAGGACAACAGGGGCAATTATGTTGTTCAGCAAATTCACTCAAGGAAAACTCCGAATTTGAGCAAGGTCTCTATGTCAAAGTTATAGATCTTTTCGTTCTCATCAATTTTCATATATGGAACAATGAATTTGGAGTTTGGAAATAGGAGACATGGGCCCCTAAATACAAGCTGTACAGAAAAAACTGAGATGAGACAGATCCAGATCCAACGCTATTTTTGGATGCGAAGATTGCCTTTTATGAAATTGGTACTATGGACAAAATTGTAGAGGATCTTCTTAGCTTTCCAACAAGTACAAGAACACCCAAAACGGATAAGGGAATCAGGAGATATGGCTGTTTTACCGAACTAGGATCAGATTGATCCAATTCGAATCCGACTAGAACTCGAGAATTCCCAAATTTTAGCAAATTGAAGATGGCCAAATTCAGAGATCACTCCAACTAACTTTTCCTTGGTTATTTCGTGCTGATTCCAGAAAGTCCAAAAACGTCAAAATCCGAGTTCAGATGGAAGACTTATGATTGGAAAACCGAATTCGTAACAGATTGGATCTCTAGACAGCCCGAAATATATTGCAAGATATCTCTATGTTGGAGGCCGAATCAGATCTCAGCTTGAAAACAAAAGTTGGAGGAGACATTCTAAGCTTTCGAAAAAGTCCAAGAACTCCAAAATCTGATTTCGTATGAAGGAGAAACGGCCAAAACACTGAACTGGACAGCAGCGGTGGTGACGAAAAACGTGACACGAACTCGAAACTCTAGGGTAAAGACTCTAAGACCAGCAACCGACTCGACGATGCAACCGTAAATTCAACAAGTGTGGACTACGAAGCAAAATTAAGGCTAAATTGTCTTGGACGAGGGATTTTTTTTTTGGGCAATTTTCTGAACTCTAGGTAAAACAAGATACAGAGATAGAAATCTCTCACCGATCAACCTGGCGCTCTGATACCACTTGATAACAACAGGGGTCCCGATCTTTCGATGAGAGGGATAACTATCGATTGGTGGAGGAATCGACGTTGACGGCCCGACTACAACCGTCCAGGACATTGCGCCTTAGCGACCGATACACCAACTCCAGAGGGTTATTGATCTCGCGGGCGCGTGATCAACCTGACCACGAAGGTCTTTGTTCCTTCAAGCAATCGAAGAACGAGCAAGAACAAGATAAATGCAATCTGAAATTGCAAATATGAATTAGGCACAAACGAGTAGGTGGGGTTCCGAAGACGAGTAATACAGGCGGTCTAACCGACACGCGCGATTACAAGAAAAGTAGCAAAGGCTAAACTTTAATCTAACAAAACCCGAGTCTAAACGATGACGGCTACTGAATTTATAAGAGGGAGATGGCTAGGAGGGATGTGCTGGACGTCCTAGGGTTTTCCTAGGGTGTCCACCACGTGGGCTTGGGCCCGATGTGCTTACAAGGCCCGGTTTGGCCCAACTGGATGACGCAGCACCTTGTTTTGATGATTCCTGACGCTCTATAAGGAATTTTGCAATGGGACCAGATTCATTGGAAAGCTTATCTCCTAAGCTTTCCGTGAAGTGGTAGAACGTAAAAAACGGACTTCGTATGTGCCCTGAGCGTCCGTTTGAAGTTGTGCTGCGCGCAGACGGCCGAACTGGACTCGTGGCCAAATTGGGCTTTCTCTTGGGCCAGCCTTGGAGCGACGTGACTTGTATGACCTGAGGGAATGGACGAGGTGGGGATACGTCTTTCTTGAATACGCCGTCAAGCATGGGAGGCGGCCAAGGTGGTGGCCGAACTGATGAAGGTGATAGCGCCATGTCCAAAAGCCGAGGAGGGCAACTGTGTGATCGACCTGGCCAAGGTGGAGGTCGATGAAGTAACATTGATGGAGCCACCATATTAGATGTAGACGGTAGAAGATGCCGTGAACTCGTCAGAAACTTGTCGTAGATGTAGTGGAAGATGCCGACATAGCCAAAGTAATTGCAGCAACACTTTGTAATGACCATATGTATGCGGTGTTGGTTCTATCCATGATGAGCATGGTCTCATCAACTGGCCACCAACCCGTCAGCGGCTTGTGGCAGGCGTGCATCGGTACTGCGGTCGCATTTAACTCGCGGTGACATGCGGGACCCGCGGCGTACCTGTGCATGGTGCGGTGCAGTCCGCATTGGGATTCGAGTCCCGGCCTTCGGAAGCTTGGGAGGAGAAAGACCCGAGCTTCAGAGCGGGGAAGCTCGGCTGCGAGCTTATCAAGCTCGGGCGGGCTCTCTACTAGGCCAGAGGTAGGTAAATGGGCCGTGTTCCCACGGGCCGTGTACTTCCCCAACAAAAACTATATCCGATTAATTAGAATCTAGAATTGGCTAATAAGGTGCACCTAAATCCTAGGACCATTTTCAGCAAACACTTCAAATTTCTCCTCTGTAACACTATTCCATACATACTTGATTCATCCTCTAAAATTTCTTCACACTTTATATTGCACTCTAAAAAATTTTTTCCCTCCAACACATACTCTATCCCTAAAAAGTAAGATGAACAGTATTTTACAACTGCCACTAGAGATGCTCTAACAGCCCTGCTTTCTTGAAAGGATGGTTGCTTAGAGCAACTGTAGCAGACAATCTATAACACTGTAGTTCTGACTTTTTAGGATAGAGTAGCTGATGGAGCGAAGAAATTTTTTAGAGTGTAGTGTAAAATATGAAGGTGTTGGAAAAAGTACGCGGCCCATAGAGACACGACCCACTAACTTGCCTCTAGCCCAGCAGAAAGCGCGCGTGAGCTTGGCAAGCTCGCGCCCGAGCTTCCCCGCTCCGAAGCTCGGGTCACTTGCCTCCCGGCTTCAAAGCCGGGCTCGGCCCCAGCAGCATCAGGTTGCCATTGCAAGCAGCACGCCGCTGGTCCCGTGATATCACCATGAAGTTAAATGCGACCGCAATACCAATGCACGCCTGACACAAGCCGCTGGCGGGTTGGTGGCTGGTCGTGTCAATGGTCAGCTTATCATCCGTCCCTATAGAGAAAGGCACGTATTACCGAGTGGCGGTCCGAACACCGATCCTAGCAAGTTGGGGAAACACGCCCGAATATCTGGCGGACCTCGCACGTCCACCATGCCACAGCATGGCGAAGCAGAAGAATACAACTAGTGACCGAGGGACAACATGGCGCATCGCAATGGACCGAGGTCAGACTACAATGGTCAGAGGCCGCCTATAAAAAGAGCGCACAGGCCGCAACGAAGGGCAGAGGCAACGGAGATAAACATAGACAGAAGAGCACTCAGCCACCGTAGAGCAGGAGCACTTGCACTCGCGTAGGAGCTCTAGTTCTAGGCGGTAGTTCTTCACGTCCAGGTATTGTAGGAACACACATAGTGTCTTGAGCACTTATTGTACTCGAGCTCGGGCTTCGCAAAGCTCGGTCTCACTCCCTTGTACTTGTTTAAGTTCGATACTAAATGAAGACTGGACGTAGGGCTGTTATCCGACAGTGGAGGCCCGAATCAGGATAAAAACACCCCGTGTCACCTTAGCGCACACACGTCCTTCCCTCGGCGGCGCCCGGCCAGCGGCTGGGCCTCGGTCCAGGGGCAGGGCCGCCCTCGGGTCTCGCACACCCCTTCTCCTTGCTTATCGGCCAGCTGAGGCTCGCCTCCCGGTCACCGACAGAAGGAATTTTAAATGGATAGATACAGGGGACATTAATAATGTTTTGGAGGAGAAAATTTAGAGAAGCTGATGTGAATGCTCTTACAAACTGACCACCTGGTTGTCATCGCTCCATTACTTCCTTTTGCACTAAGTAATTGCTTAGCCAGCCAAAACTCGGAGCATTCATGAGCTACAGGGCCACCAACCATGATTGCAGCAGTACTTGCAACAACTCACCAGAGGACTGACTGTAAGGATCTTGATTAAAGTCCGGTTCGTAGTGCAGCATGCACGCAGGATCCTACCATCTCAGTATCCGGGCATGATCACATTTTCATCGAGCCCATAGGCCTGATAGTGTATTTGTGTGCACGTGTTGGATTTTTCTTAGGTTATACTCTCTCAGACATAAATATTTTATTATTTTAGATGTTAACACAGTTGTTAAAATACAACTTTACCCACCAATTTCTACTGAAATTTATTTGTAAAACCCATAAAATTATAGCATCATCTATGGTTAGTTATTCGAGCAAAGGATAAGTTTTAAGAAATGGCATTAAAAGGTGAGAAATCAGACCCATCCCACTCCAAAATAAAATTCCTTAAAAAAATGTCATCACAATCCTTCTCCTCCCTCCTCAATGATGTCCATGAAGACAGCCGTGGAGACAGTCGGGCTTCAACACCAGTGGTAGCCCCTACCTTGCTCTCCTCGCAACCCTTGACATTCATACTGGTGATGACAACTCCATCTCTGCCATCTACTCCCTACCCTAGAGCCTGAGGAAGAAGCCCCCATCACCATTGACCATTGCCATTCGGAACGAGAAGTCACAACTTGAGCAAGTACTCTGGTGGTAGGAAACCGTGGATGCCATCCGCGGCAATGAGCGTGAGTGTGTGCGCTTCTCGAAGACACGCATGGTTGTGTTGCTCCGTTTGGACACCGTTCGTAACTGTGTAGGAGGGGAGACGGGTCTTGAGTTGCCACGTGGTCGACCTATAGGAGGTGTTCTACGACAAGCTCCTGCTGGAGGTGGCAATGTGAGGGAGGAGGAAGGACAATAGGAGCTAGCTCCACACGGCGGCACTAATTGCATGGACATGAGAGAGAGAGGAAGGATGAGAAAGATAGGAGAGGCTATAGAAGGAGTAAATTTGATGAATGAAGATGGGTAAAGTTGTCCAATAATGATTAATTTCATTTTTGTAACTTTGTGATGACATCTGGCTGGTTTCTGATTTTTAATGGCATTTTTTGAATATCGCCACTTTGCAGTATGACATTGAAATAATTAACCCTATTGTACATACTATTATATATTTACCTTTTGAGACGAACAAACTCTTATGTTTTTTTTTTATGCTTTTCGAGCTGAAGTTTTAAACCTTTAGCACGCATATTTTAAAAGGAAATATTCATGATGGAGCATGTAACGTGCATTGTCGTTTGACTATACGTGTACACGAAATTGATTAGCAGAATATATAATGCGTGCGCAAAATGTAAACATAAGAAGTAACATGGTCAAATCCTAACAAATTACAATTCAAAATTTGAGGCTAAGATTTTTCATCACCGCTGTATTGACAACGGAGTGAACTGGGATGTAGGTTATCAGGAATTGAAAAAAATACACTTTACTTAAACTGGGTTTCTATTTTTTTTTTCACTGAAAAAACTACAACCTGAAAAACATTTTTTTAACTTTGGAATTGGGATCGAAAAATGTCAGTTTTGAAGTAAAATTCGGTCTGTTTGGACCGAAAACCATTTGGTTTCTACTGAAAACCGACAGCTTAGAGGCCAATTCAGTTTATATTGAAAACAGCTCGATTTACCTTAAACTTAAATTTGGGCTGGTTTTACTAGCCAGTTTGCTACCCTGAAGTTGATGTGTCTTCGATAATTTGTCAAAAGTTAATGTGCATTTGATCATTTGTCCTATTATGTGTCTATAACTTGTGGATCCTCTATGACATGTGGGTCATGGATCCACAAGTCATAGACACATAACAGGACAAATGATCAAATGCACATCAACTTTGGACATATTATCAAAGGCACGTCAACTTCAGGGCAAATAATCAATTATTAATGACACTGCAAATTTAGGAAATAGTGCCCCATTCCATTTTAGTATATTGTCGCCACTAAAAAAGATACAAAGCAATATAGAAAAAGTTTGAAAAAAGTGTAGTACCAAATACAAGTGTCTTCTACTACTAAAATTGTGAAATCTATAATTAAATAACTGTAATGTCAAAAACAAACGAGTTCCAAAAATTCAAAACAAATAAAATAAAAATCATAATAAATGTCAATGTGCCAAATACACTTATATTCCACAAATCAAATTTTGAACCAAACATTTTGCCATTTGAAATACCGAATTCAAACAAATTTCATGATATTTAAAATTCAATTGAATTAAATTTCAAATGTTGAATCATTAGGTTCACAATTTGATGTGTTAAATACAAGTCTATTTAGCACCTTAACATTTATTCATGATTTTTCATTATTTCTTATTTGTTTTGAATTTTTGAAACTCTTTCATTTTTGGCTTTTCAATTGTTGAGTTATGGATTTCATAATCTGTGGAGCTAAAGACACTTGTGTTTGGTACCTCAAACTTTTTTCCAGATTTTTTTCTAGATTGTAATGCATTTGTTTTGGATATTTTTAAGCGATTGCAATATACTAAGTGGCCTAGTCCATATTTTCTAAATTTGCAGTGACATAAACAAAACCTTGATGTGTTAGTGATATATAACATAGCTACCACTTCTACATTGACCTACAGCTAATTTTTCCGAAACTAAATTATTTTTTTTAGTTTTGTGAACCCTATCCCAACCTAGAAATTCTTCCTGTTCAGTTTCTGCATATCATTAAAGCCCCAACGTTGGCCTTAGCAGCATGATTGTACTTTGCAAATTGTAATTTACTCCAAGCAGGTACCGACTACACCAACTGCTACAAAACCAAAAAGAAACAAGCAAGCGAAGAGGACGAGTGGCCGTAGCAAAAGCACACCCAGATCGTCCAAATGACTAGACAAACAAGCTTTTTTCTATGGCTGCAAGAATCAAGATCCACCAGCCGAAACGAGAGGCAGGCAGAGGCAGAGACAGGGGAAGAGCGGTAAAAGCTTCCACTGACCACTGGAATTCCCTCGCCATCTGCCGGCTGCAGCTGCAGCCTGCCTTCGAATACCCATTGACCAAAAACAAATGACCAGTGAGGCAGTGACCAGTAACCACCACCGCCCCGTCGCCATCCGCGCCCACCTCACCTCACCCCACCCCACCCCACCACCCGCCTCCATTCCCACTGCCGCAACAGGCAGCCGAGAACTGCCTCCAGTACGCTGCTGCTGCACCCGGCAGGCGAGCAAGGAGCATCGCTTCCTTGCTTCCTCCTCACGTGCCTTGCCCCCGGCGCTTCCCCGTTCTGTTCCCACCGAACAAGAAAGGAGACGCGAGAGAGCAGAGGGAGGAGAGGCGATGCAGCAGCCGCCGTCGTGGCCGGGGTTTGAGGCCACTGGGCTGGGCGAATGCCCCGCACCCACCACCGTCGACGAGGCGTCCATGGAGCGCAGCAAGAGCTTCGTCAAGGCCCTCCAGGTAAGGGCCGCCGCTGGCTCGGATCCGGGGGATCCCGCCGCTCGTTGGGTTCGTTTTCGTCTGAATCAGTGTGCAAAGATCCGGGCTTTCCCGGCCGGGGAGCCGTGGTTACTGCCTTGCGGTTCTTGGTTTGGTTGACCATGAGCTGTGTTTGTTGCGCGTGCAGGAGCTCAAGAACTTGCGGCCGCAGCTCTACTCGGCCTCTGAATACTGCGAGAAGTCATACCTCCACAGCGAGCAGAAGCAGATGTCAGATTCTTTCTTCCTTCCTACTGCAATTCGGAACTCCAGTAGGCAATTATGTGGCAAATTCAATCTTTACGGTATCTAGCATTCGTGCTTGTACGTAGAAATCATGGATCACTTGTTGCTCCTAGACCACCATGGCTCATTTTGTGTGTTTACAAGGCTGTGGATGGTGTGCAGTAGGTTTTATAGATGCATTAATTCAGAAATATAGCATTCACCTACCTAGGAAGAGAGTTGGCAAAGAAGATCAATAGATGGAGAAAATACTCAAAAAATAATCTTGGGCAGCGAAGGATGTGATAACTTTTCTTGCGAGGGTCCATAGATTGTTTATGTTAGTCTATTTGGGAGGTTCTGCAATCTGCACTGCACCTCCTGTCAGTTACTTTGTGAATTGCAGTGAAATGAATGTGTACATCTTCATCTGACTGCACTGCAAAAGGATTCTGTGATGTTGAGGGACAAAAGGACGCAGCTAGTGCAAGTGTGGAACATCCACTAATAGATTCTCTGATACATTTTCACTTCTTGATGTCAGGGTGCTGGACAACTTGAAAGATTATGCTGTCAGGGCCCTGGTCAACGCTGTGGACCATCTCGGCACTGTGGCCTACAAATTGACAGATCTGTATGAACAGCAGGCTTCAGAGGTCTCAACCATCGAGCTGAAAGTAGCATGCTTGAACCAGGTACCTTCTGTCTTGAAACAGGAATTTGTGCTGATGGACCAACCGTGTTTAAACTGACATTCTTATTGTTAGCAAGTTCTTGCCTGCCAAACTTACACGGATAAAGAAGGCCTTAGGCAACAACAGATGATGGGAGCTGGCTCAAGGCACCATAAACATTACATCGTGCCATGTAAGGGACTTTTCAATCTAATCCTTCTCACTCAATGAAGTGATGAACATCTAATTTGACTTATTTTCTCTCTGAGCTAGATGTTGGAAATAAAAGAATGCAGGCCTTTTCTGAGATGCAAACTGACGCTGAAATAGACCCAAGGCCTAGACCTTATCCCTCAGGTGCAGCTTCTTGCTTCTGTGCATACATTTAAAATTTCAATATAAAGTATTCTATATACTAAAAAAATGTTTTTCACTTCAGCAAAGACCCTCTACTGGCATTTGGCTTCAGAGAAGAACTCTAAAACCAGCGGAGCAAGCCAATCTGAATCTGCGTAAGTCTGTCATTTCCATTTTGCTCCAATCAAGCTAAATGCACCATTTGTTCTGCTGTACTTCTTCTGATTTCTTTTTGTGGGGATCCAAAGTAATATTGATGCCATCTACTTTTTGCAGCCTAGGCGAACCAAAAACTACTAAACCTGCGTCAGGTGGTTGTTACCATCTTCTTGGTATCTAGTTGTTTTAATTGCTTACAGTGCATGTGAATGTTCTGGTAGTATCATTTACTCATGAATCATGATCCGCACTAATCTAATAAGCGCCCCTTCGTTAGGCAGAATTTTGCACACTTTACATGGAGGCAACAAAGACTTACTGAAACTGTATATATTTCAGGTAAGGAATTGTCGGTATCTCCCATGCCCAAGCATCTGCAGTCGAACATGACCAGCTCGGATATTGTTTTGCATAATGTTGGCATGAAGGTAAACCCCAATATGATGGAAAAATGCGCTTAATATTAAAGCTAAAATTATGTGTGAATCTCAAATTTGCAGATTGTCATCACATATTTTACGGCATTTTTTTCTGTGTTAAAAAACAGCCTGTTTCACATCCAAGGTAATTTTTTCTTGCCATGCTTAGAACATTTCCTGATTTGCATTTTTAGGATCAGCCTGGCACGAGGCATTTATCTTCATTTAGTTCTTTTGACAACCCAAGAGGGCGTCAAATCCAAAAGGCTCCCCTCCGCACAAAAAGTATGCTAGCTGCTTTCTTTGTCAAGCACAAGTTAGCAAAGACGAAAAACGTTTCTGTTCGCTGATCATCTGCCAGCCTCTCCAGCGGTATCACTGTGAAGTACATGCAAGAAACCCCGTTTGCATCTCTTATATTGTATTTGTATCTTGTATATTAGTGGTCTAGAGATAAATCTTTTTCTGATACCCTTTCCATGTCATAAACGTCATCTTGCGGATGACCTACATGTATTGCTTTATATGGATATAGAATAACAGTTTATACCCTTGTATCATCTCACTAGCCAGAAGTTCAGTATAAATGGAATATATAAACTAAGGTAGTTTGCCATTTTCATATATACAGATCATATGGTGCGTTTGTACAGAAAACAACCACGTAAATTTGCCCCACTTTGAAAGTTGTTACAGGTTGTACGTGGTTGCATTCATAAACAGAACACGCTCAACTACTCCCTTTGCTTGAAACATGGTGGTTTAGACAGCTGCTATCTGTATAATGAGCTACATATCATCTATAGACAATGCTAAACATAAAGTTAAACATAAAAGGTGTTTTGCCATCCTTGTGCCAAGATGGAGGTGCTGTCAAGAGGTGCTACCATGGCAACATTCTTTTCGGTGGCTACCGGCGGTCGGCGTTTTGCTACAGTAAATTTGAAAAATTTTAATTATTTTTTTAGACTCATTACACTTTTTTTCAAAGACTTATAAATATGCTACAGTAAAACCGCCAACCGCTAGAAACCGCTAAAAGAAACAGGGCCATGTAGACTTGTAGTACCACCTCTTCAATTTTTTTTTAGTACCTCATGGTTACCACCGCTGTAAATGATACTTTTGAAATTTCCATCTCTCTCTCGTCCATCCTCAGTCACCGTTAACAAGCTCCGACCGTCGGCCGTCAGCAAGCTGGAGATGCCGTGTCGCTCGCCATCGCCCTGGGATCTCCCGTGTCACTGACCCGATAAAATAGGTTGTTTTTTTTTCATGTCTATATCAAGTAGCTCATTTGTATATAATTTTTTGGTGTGCTACAACCGGTGACAACATAAGATATACCTCAATTTTCTATGAGATTTTTTATAGTTCTTGAGGAGATACTAGGAGGTAACACAATTTCTAGTGTTAATTTGTAGCACCTCCTGGTACTTTAACACCGAGGAGCTACCGAGAGATACTACAATTTACACTAGAAATTATGGTACCTCTCGGTACCTTCTCATGGACCGTAAAAAAGCTTATTTTCTATAATATATGTTTGTCTCCACGCCTATATGGCAATGTTTATACTTTTTGACATTGATCATTGTACATTGTATATGTTCTTCAAATAGCTAATCTACGTGGATGGAAAGTAATAAAGGGCCCACCCATTAATTGACGGCAGCGGTAAGACTAGCGCAAGCAAAGTTACAAGAAATATAATTAACATAGTCACGAATCTATCATCCGCCTTTGCAATTTGAAGTACATGCTATTTAGTGCTCTGGTAAGTGCATTGCGAATGTACCGCCTATGGTATTGTATTATCTTAGAAAAGAGATTTTAATCAACACAAGGAACATGTAGCACTCGCTACGTCCTGAAAAGATCTGTTTTTGACATCTACAAGGTCATGAAATGTTGTTTTTACCATTAATTACTACATTAGTTTATTTATAGAAGAAAAAAATCTAGTTTACTCTTTCAACTATATATATCAGGACACTTAACCCTTTGTCTGGAAACCATGTATTCATTCTTACAAATATGTGAAGTGATATAAATAACCCTCTTTTTCTCCCCGCGAGCGGTTTTCAGGACGGTTTTACCGTCGAGGTCGTCCATGTGGAATGGTATTGCCACGTAAGCTAAACACATGGTATTGTCTTTTTTAAAAATCTATTTTATATAGAATCTATTCTCTCTTTCTTCCCTCTTCCCGTCTTCTCTCCTCTCTTTTAGGGGCTCTCACCTGCGTTGGGGATGCCCGCCGCCTCCACCTCCGGATGCTCGGCCACCGCCGCCTCCATGGCGGGAGGCGGCCTTGCCGATGTCGAGCACGGCCGAGGGGCGGCATTGCCGGGGATGGGCATGGCACGGGACGGTGGGGCCGGGGACGAGCACGGCGCGGGGCGCACGGTCAGGCACGGTGCGGCGCGACCTCACCGGAGACGAGTACGACGCGGGGTGGCTGGGGTGTGGTCGGGCACGGAGCGGGGCGGCCGGGCCTAGGACGAGCACGGCGCGGGGTGCGCGGCCTCGCCGAGGACGCGTACAACGCGAGGTGGCCGGGGCGGGGTCGGGCACGGAGCGGGCCGACCTCGTTTGGGTCAGGAATGGCGCGAGGCGGTCGGGCCTAGGACGAGCACGACGCGGGGTGCGCGCCCTCGCCGGGGACACGCACGAAGCGAGGTGGCCTGGGTGGGGTTGGGAACGGAGCGAGCTAGGCGACCTCGCCGGGGTCGGGCAAGGCGTGGCTCGGCGGGCCAGGACGAGCACGACACGCGACCGCGCTGGGGTCGGGCATAGCGCGGCGCGACCTCGCCGGGGTCGGGCACGGCGCGGGGTGGCCGGGGTGGGTCGGGCACGGCGCGGCCGGGGCAAGGTCAG
This sequence comes from Olyra latifolia, assembly GCA_036346145.1. NCBI lineage: Eukaryota > Viridiplantae > Streptophyta > Magnoliopsida > Poales > Poaceae > Olyra > Olyra latifolia. Next base: position 33,654,503 of record CM070523.1, read on the forward strand.
GCACGACGCGGCCTCGGTGGGGTCAGGCACGACGCGGGGTGGCTGAGCTGGTGACGAGCACAACGCGGGGCAGCTTCGCCGGGGACGAGCACAGTGCAGGATGCCCGGGCCGGGGTCACGGACGGCGGCGGGCGGCCTTACGGGTCGGGCTTTCTCTCTCCTCGCTCGCTTCGTGCAGAAGAAATAAAGGGAGGGAGGGAGAACAGAGGAAAGAGGAAAGGAGACAGATGAGGGCATGTTCTTTTTAGCTTATTTATCTTATTTTTTATTCGTTTATTTGGCTTATCTCGTAACTTTGAGAATTTTCCGATGTGACCTTGAGAGTCGGATGCTCTTAGTTTTTAGGATTTACGGAGTTTTTAGGCACGCCTACGAGATAAAAAAGGATTTAAAAATAATAAAAAGTCAAATAAGACACGAGATAAGTCAGATAAGACATGGCTTATTTTGACTTATTTGACTTTTTTTATTACTTTTTATTCTTTTTTTTTTATCTCGTAGACGTATCTAAAAGCTCCCTAAATCCTAAAAACCAAGGGCATCCGACTCTCGAGGCAACCTCGGAAAATTCTCGAAGTTACGAGATAAGTCAAATAAGCAAATAAGAAATAAGACAGATAAGTTGAAAAGAACAGGAAGAGGAGGAAGAAGAAGATTACGTGGCATCCACCTCATTCACTAATGGCATAGATGGCTAGTCCCGTCAATATTTAACGGTGATGTGTTCAACTTACGTGGCAATACCGTTCTCAAAACTACTTATGGGGTTATTTACATCACTTTGTATATTTGTGGGAGTGAATATCTAGGGTGGGTTCTTTTCAGCTTATCTTATCCTACTTATTTGACTTATCTCATCACTTCAAAAAATTTTCGAGATAGCCTCGAGAGCCAGTTGTCGGTTTAGAGAGCTTACAGACACGCCTACGAGATAAAAAAAACTCGACTCAAAAAGTAATAAAAAAGTGAGATAAGTAGTCAAATAAGACACGAGATAAGTAGTTTTATCTCGAAAAACTCTCGAAGTGACGAGATAAGGAAAATAAGTAGGATATGATAAGCTGAAAAGAACCCACCCTAGTTTCTAAGTAAAGGGTTAAGTGTACTGATATGCAGTTGAGGAGGTGAAGTAGACTTTTTTTTAAACAGCACATGAAATATAATTATGAAAAATCTTTCGGATGAATCACATGTATAATAAAACCCAGTAAAATAATAATATTACAAGAATAATTTTTTATATGAATCCATGTGCTTGATTTTTCATGTATCCAATCTAATTATTTGAAAAGATATACCTATGCAAAGTTTCTAATGTTTAGCTGCATATACCCTAAACTACTTTTCTTGACTGGAGTAAGTGTGTATATACACACATTCTATTGAGAAAACATCCTAGTAGAGCTTGTGGTAGTGGTGACCAATCTAAGGCCATCTCCAATGGAGTCCCGTCACGGAGCACGTTCACGTCACGAAGGAAATCCTATTCTCTTCAACGCTCCAATAGATTCCCTTCACCATTCTCTTTCAAAATGGATTCTATTTTCTATTCTCTTCGAGAAAGGATTCTCTCTCCTTTCTCTAAGTCATTTTCTTCGAATGGATGCTGTTGGAGACGATGAAAAATGAAGAAAAAATGAATGGGAAAGGGAATAGGAAAGGGAACGAAATGAAGGAAAAATAGTTAGAGATGGTCTATCCATCAACCCCTTAATCTAATGATCCAAACATTTGGTTTGCTTTCTTATTTTACGAAATCAAAGAATACATAAGCAGGATGCGGACGAGTGTAAAAGGTGGATCTAATGGGATGAGCCAAACATTTGAAATATAAAAGTAAACATGACCTTTTTTTCTACCAAACCACACACGATCAGCTAGAATTACCTAAAGCCAGAAGACATTGCGTTGTCAGAGAAAATCGACGAAATGCCACTTTTGAAGTGTGGCTTTACCCAAATGCCATTATGAAGATGGCAGTCGCTAAAATGGCACTCTCGTCATTGGCCAAGTTGATTCCATGCCATTTTCGGACTTTTTCTCATTATCTGAGAGTTTTGGAAATAGCCGGACTTGATCTGACCGCTTTGCCCTTGTGCTGGCTACTAGGGTGAGCACACTTGGTGCCACCGAACCCACTCGCGAGGAGCCACGAGCCACTCTCCCACACTTAGGCATAGCTTGATGTCCCTCTCTGTCACCCCGCCCGACTCCGGCGATTAGGCGGCAATTGGAGGGGATCCAAGCAGCGGCGGCGAGTGGCGGCGACCGACGGGAAAGGTGAGACATCGAGTGCCATTTCTCTTGTGCTTTATGTTTGCTTGGTTTTGATGTATTGTTTGGCCCTTTTCTATGTTGCATGAAACCCTAGTGCGGTAGGAAATTGTTTGGGATCTCGGTGTTGAGTTCATTTGCGGTCAGCGGGATGAACCCCAAGGCGAAGGACGTCTCGGGGTAATATGTACACTGAACCCTAACTTAGTAGATTGTTCTACATTGTTCGATTTGGGGAACCCAGTAGCAGTTTAAGCCTAACATAGTGTATGTTTTTCTTATAACAAATCGAGGGATTGTAGGATAGATGATTGGAGGGATAGTACGGTAGATTGGTCACTGCCTTGCACTCCACTTCGCAATGATGCATTCGGCAGTAGTGAAGCAGGGGATAGTGAACCAGGCCATATTGGTGATGCAGTGGGTGATGTAGTGGTTTGTGATGCAAATGGGTATTGTGTAGTTGCTAGTAGTCCAAAAGGGTGTGTGATTGACTGGGATAACATAAGAATTCATGAGTCACAAGATGATGAAGGCAAAATACAACAAATGACGGAGGACTGATTATATGTGCTTCTGGGATTATGTAACATCTTGAATTTTCAAATTTTTGAAAATTAAAATTTTTGAGAGAAATAAAATTTCAGGAATATTTTCAAACTTTATTAAGGTAATAGTTTCTAAAATTATAATGAAGCGGACATTTAAAAAGATTTTCAAAAGTTTAAAAATCAAATTTGAGAATTTTGAATAAAAATAAGTTCAAAGAGTTGCTTTACAATATTTTCATTTTGAAAATACATCTAATTAGATTTTTCGATTAATAAAGTGCTTAAAGCAAAGATCTTATAAAATAAAAGGATTTCAATTATTTGTATATTTTCAATTTTGGAAAAATTAAACCAATTTGATTTGTTTTGTAAAAGAAAAATTTGTCAAACAAAATAGTTCAATCTATTGGGAGTTAAAAAGTAATCAAAGCTAGGGAATTTCCTATTTGTTTTCAAAATTCTATTATCTTCTCTTATTAGAATGTTTGGAATTTTGTATTATCATGATTTTCTCTTAATTAATTTTAATTAAGGTATATTTGAGAAAATCCTTATCCTCCCTCTAACCGGTAGACCCCACTTGTCATCCCCTCCTTCCTTCCCATTCTTGATCTCCTTTTTCCTTCCAGGCAAACCGACCATGCTGCCTCCTCCTTTCCTTGCAAGTTGCGCCATATCAAAAATGTAAACCATAATTTTGAGGAAAACACATCCTAGGAAACCAATTTTAGATCATCCTCCCAAAATTACGGATCCTGAAACTTTTTCCTTCGCCCTATAAAAATCGCCGAAGGCTAACTTCTCAAAACCCTAGCCGCCCTACTCTTTCTCATCTCAGCGCCACCTCGGTGCAAGTCCGCCCAAACCGTCTGATGACATCCTTTGTAACTTCATCGCGAATCCATCCCAACTGAGAGCTCGGAAATTCATGGCCGGAGAAAGACGGATTTAATCACCGAACACCACGCCGAATTCTGGCCGAAGCGGCTTTTCACCGAAACATGGATTTTGTACAGTATTACCACGATTTCGCCCCATATCTTGTTTCCCCATGTCTCCCTCTTCCTCTCTAGGCCCTCGCTGTTCCGTCATCTACACCAAAGTGCTGGTGTCATTTTGAACCGCCACCAGGAATTGCTCATGCCGCTGTTGCTCTCGCTGCTGTGCCGCCCGCCGTGCAAGCCGTTTGTGACGTCCTATTATTTTTCAAATACCGAGTGAATATTATTTCAATTTAAAATATTTTTATTTACTGATTTATTTAATAAATTTTTCTTAATCATTTTGCTTAGCACTGATTCTCTCCCTAATCACCTTCCTACTCACGGACGAGTTCACCGACCTGGGCACGAGTTTCCCAGCCGGCAGAGTGAGCCGTCCCTGCCAAAAATACCAATTCAATTCATCCCATAGTTGCAGCCCAAAATCATGCCAAATCAGTGGCAATCAAGACCAAATCACATCAATTCTTGCCATAACCGTTCATGCCAAATCCAATCCCCAAATCATGCCCAAATCAAATCAATCTTTTCCATAGTTGCGGCCCAAAATTATGCCAAAACAATGCGATCCAACCTTGCCAAATTAATCCCAAGCAATCACGCGTAGTACCCACTATAAAAACCAGCAGATCGCTCTCGTCTCCCAGCAACCCAAAAACCATAGCCCGGCGCCGTCATTGCAGAGCAAGGGGAGAGAATGAGAAGCTCGTTGGTGCTGCCATCCGCCGTCGCCAAATCAAGGTGAGCCGCCGTCCCAAGCCGCCTGGCCGGGAGGGCGCCGTCACCGTCGCGTAGCCACCGGAACCACCGCTGCCGGGAGGCCGCCGTTGCGCGTCAACGCTGGCCGCGCCAAGGCCCGCCACCGTGCCGCCGTTGGGTACCGGCCGCCCTCGCGCGCGCTAGGCCATCCCGCCGCCTCGCCTTGCAGCTGGCCGCCGCCACCCTCAACTGTAGCCACCGGGCATCCCCGCCGTCCTGCCGCGCCGTGCTGAAGCCGCCGCCGCGTAGGGACCCGCCGCCGGCCACCGCTGTTTCTCGTCACCGGGACCCGCCGGCCGGCCGCCGCCGCCAGCTGCCGCCGGGCCGGAGTCAAGCCGCCACCGCTGCCCCATCTCTCTCTCTCCCTTTCCTTTTTCCTTTTCTCTTTCTTCCTCTTGTTTCTCTGTGCGCGTGAGAACAGAGGCAGCAACCAGGCAGCTCTTTATCCCTTGATCTGGTCAACCAGTCAACTGGGTACTATTCACATGAACAGTAACTCTTCAACTTTTCATATATTCCAAACCGTAGCTCCGATTCGCATCAAACAAATTTTGTTGAACTTCTTTCAACCTATTCTACCTTTTGTATTTATTTCTTATTTTTCTGATTTTTCCTTGCTGCTGTTAATTCGTCTGTGTTTCGATTTGCGTGTAGACGTCGCAGAGGAGTTCGGAGAGGAGATAGCTGCCGGTTATCAAGGAACGTGCTACTCGGATCAAGGTGCAAGCTAGATTCATATTGATCCCATCGGTTTTTCTCTTAAATTTATTATTCATAGAAATTTAACTGTGCATGCTATTTTTAATTTCATTTTGTTTATTTAATTTTAGTTATTGCCAATGACATGTTAATCATCTATTAGCACGTGTTACCTTTCTATTGACGCCTAGCATAATTTATATCTTATTATAGCCACCCTTGATTTGTACTCACGCTAGATGCTTACTTGCTTCGATGGGAAATCTAGATGATCATTATGATGGAAAATCATTTAAAATCTTGTTAGAGAGAATCTACTCTTTATCGTGTGATTTTGATTAAACTTTAATTCAACTAAAATCAATGTGGCGTGAGTAGACTCGAGGTAGTGGTTTGATTGGTGGATGTTGGTTTGTGGTATGCCACCTCGGTCGACGTAAGGACCGAACTTCATGGATGATCTGACCGGGCAAAACAATACAGCCATGGGTGTTAATAATGGTAATACCTTAGTTGTTATCTCAGAAAATCTAGGGTTGGATTGTCATGGCGGTGTGGGTGTGGCTCGCAACCACGGTATACTTACCTGGCACAAGAGGGGAACCTCTGGCTTAGTGCGAGACGGCTTGGAGTGAATCCTTAGTGAGGCATTCTTGACACTAGATGGTGTAGCGGATCGAAGGCCAAGAGGGGGTGAATTAGACCAAATTTTATTTTTATTTCAAGTGACTACTTAAGCAAAGTTTAGGGAACCACTTAGCTATCCACCCTAAAGTCAATCTACCATTAGTACGTGCACATCATACAAAAGATAAATTCTTCAGAAAAGTAAATTATGGAAAAGTAAATGTGGGCAGATATTTTTTCCGAGGTTCGAGATCTAACTCCTACTCCCCGCTGAGGCAAGTCCTTAACAAACAAAGACCGGCTCCTCTCGAGCCTTCCGCCTCGCTTCTACTCACGGTAACCCTTCACCAAGCGGCAAGATGGGCTCCAAACCTCATTGGCGCTGAGAGCTCCCACAAGCACCTTGGCGAGCTCCTCAAGCCAACACTTCCACCGACACACGGTGGCTCACCTCCGGCACCAACATACGGTGGGAGGTCTCTCCACCGACACACGGTGGGCAAACCCTACCACCGACACACGATGGTCTGACGAAGATGAATCGGTGAAGTCCTTCACGTCGGCGACGGGATCCCGAAGAACACAACCGGAAAAGCACACCCTTCACCAACACCACTCACACACACATGGGGGCCTAAACCCTAGCCACCATGGGAGAACACTTGGACCATGAGCAAGGATAAGGTTTGAACCCGGGTCTCTCACCCGTCCCCTATGGGGAACAGGTGCTTAAATACCCCACTCACCTGGAGCACTTGAGAACGAACCGAACCGACCAGATACACTCACAGCCTGCATAGTTTGGCCTCAGTCGGACAATTCCCAAGAACAGATCTCGATCTCCACTAAGAACCCACGGTCAGACTCACCCGACACTCACCAATACAGTCGCCTTAACGGTCCGGCCAAGGCAAACTTCCTGCACAAACCACGAACAGACATCGAACTCGACAGGGACTTTCACTGGCCTGACAGCCCACCTCGAGACATTCCCGAGAACCGCAAAGCATCCCTATTGAAACCATGCCAAAACCTTAGCGGAGCCTCTAGGTCGGACTGTCTGCCCTAAGGTCGGATCGTCTGCCCACTCAAGACAACATCCTCGGCCGAAATCGCGCAAACCAAGCCACCTAGACCGAATCGTTCGCCCCTAGGCGGACCGTCCTGCCTCCTATGCCCACACTGCCAGAGCCTCAAAGAACCCTACAACACTTCTATGCAGCACAAACTAGAAGATTAGGGGGAAAACTATAGAAACACAAATAGAGGGGGAGAACCGACTCTACAACCTCTCTAAACACTCCACGCCGACGAACGGAGATTTACAAACTCCCTAGACAAGTACCAGACACACCTGCTAGCCCTAGGGACCACCGCACAGAGAAAAAATAGAGTAGGGAACACGACGGTTGTGCTCTGGGGAACCCTGCAGCCAAAGAGAAGGGTGAGCTGTACATGTATAAATAAACCATGTTGCTGTACATGTAAGGGTGAGCTGCTAGGAAACACGCACAGGCACCGTAGGCAGGGGTGAAAGTGGTATCGGAACTATCCGGTTCGGTCCGATCGGATTCGGACCAGCTCGAATCGGACCAGGTCAGAATTTTTCGGAACCAGAATCGGACTCGGATATTTTTTCTCGGAATCGGACTCGGATTCGGTTCGGTGATATTCGACGAACCGACCGACCACGGATATCGACCACGAGATATTCGGATAGTTCGAATAAGCCCACCAAGCCCATGCCCATTAGACCATTATTTGTTGTAAGGAATAAATTTTAAAATTTATTGAGATTCAAAAATTCCTAGAAAATTCTTGAAGCTCGTAAAAATATGAAATAAATTTCTATAAAATCAGAAAATGAGTAGGTCCTAAATATGGAATAAAATAGGATATTTGGTGAAAAAAATTTAACTTATAAAATAGAGAAAAGCATATTCCTTAAGGAATAAAAATATAGGGTGGCTTGGAAAAATCTTAAAAATTATGGGGTGGTTCAAGAGTTTTTAAATATGATTTTTCGTGAAAACTTTTATTCTAAAAAGGGTAAAATTTTGGGGATGTCACAACCATGGTGCCATTGCCAAGTCCATGCTTTATCACACCATTTTTCTATATTTTATAAATATTCTAGTTCATTGAATTATTTATGTGCAATAATTTTTTTCTAGCATACAGCCTAGTGGGGTTTCAATGTTCCGATAAAATATTAGTGATCGATTCGTCTCGGTTTGTATTCGATCCATTTAGTTTTCGAGATGGTTCGATTTAGATTCAGATCCAAGAGATCCGGGTTCGGTTCTGTGGCTACTTCTAAATTCACATTCTACTCAATGAAGTCATAGCCCACTCATTGTTCATGTGGTTGGTAACTAACATACTAGCTGCCCAAGAGCAAATCAAGCATGTTAGCTCCCAACCCGAGCTTGCAGCGGTACACACGGGCGACCTTCGTTGAAAAGAATGTAAACCGGGTGCCCGGATATGTGCCCGGTGATAGCTCCCAAGATCAGCTACCATCACGCACATATCCTCACAATGATCGATAGCACAACACATACATCTTCGAGCATAATTTTCATCCAACCGGGCAACATGAAATGCTGCCCGAGCAATTAGTTTTAATATAATCAGAGTTTTACTGCAGCGGAAATACAAGTTTGTTCACCAAAATAGCAGCAGAAGAACATCATAAATAACAAAAGTCCAGCGTGGTATGCCCCCATTAACCCCATGGGCAACCGACTGGAAGTTAGAACTCCGCTTGCCCGCTAGTGTCACCATGCTCGGCTTGGTAGTAGTACTCAAGCACGGGTCGTTTTCACCTGAAATTGCAAAGACATCGCTTGAGTACGATGGTACTCAAAGACTAAGAGGTAATGTATATCCTCAATCATGAATATTATGTATTCCAAGGAAGGGCTAGCAAGATTTTTAGCACAATTTGCATTTTTGCAAAACGATATATATGAGTAGGTTGTAAATTGCATTTGAGGAAAAACATTCTAAACAAGAATGCTTGTAGTATCCATCATAATTCATCATCATAAATACATGGGGCTCTATCCGCCTTGGTCTCTATCCCACCATAACCACAACATGCTTGGGCTCTATCCGCCTTGGTCTCTATCCGACCATACACCACGAGCAACCTCAGGTTCGGAAAGACACGGCTATCCCACCATGCCTAAAACCAAGACTCAAACCGAACCATGAGCTAACATCGTGTCTCACCTCACAAGTTTTCGTCCTTAACCCTAGACGCGGCTGTTCGAACAGTTTAACACTCTGCAGAGGTGTACGACTTTCCCCACACCATTTCGGCTCGTATATGGCACCGAGGCCATGCTTCCGACCGAAATAACTCTGAGGTCACCTCGCGTGGACCTCGCGGAAACGGCCGACGATCACCAGGGCAGGATGCTCGATCTCGACCTATCCGAGGAAAAACGCGAGCAAGCCCTCGTCCGATCAGCGGCCTACCTGCAAGCTCTATGCAGGCACGCCGCCCGATCAATCCGACCAAGGACTACAAAACGGCGACTTGGTTCTACGACGCGTCCAAGGCCTGTCGCACGCCAACAAGCTAACCCCTAGGTGGGAGGGTCCATTTACGGTCGTCTCGTCTTCACGCCCGGGGGCTGTCCGCCTCGCCTTCCCGAACTGACGAGTTCTCAGCAGCTCATGGAACATCGCCCAGCTACGCAGGTTCCACGCTTAACTTCCCTTTTTCCAGCCTATCCCTCTTTATTTAACCAAGCAATCTTCGAATGACTTCTCCTCGAAATTCCTGAGCCTGTTAAATAAAGGGAAAATGGCAATCCAAGTTCTTTTCACCCAAGGTCTTCGGTCTTTTCTTCCTGTCCCACCCAAGCACGAGTTCTTGTTTTCTAAACCGATTTCCAAAGCGGCCGACGGATCTGAGAATGCGCCCCGCCCCGAATTTCATTGCTCGGATAAGCTGATAACACATCGCCCCGGCAAGTTCTCGGCGATGCCTCGCAGACTTCGATCCCGAGACTCAACCGAAATCCGGAATTAGAAACTCGAACTCACGGCTACTTCGTGTGCCCGGACTTTTGCTTGCAATCAGGGGCAAAGACTCGGCCACACGAGGGGGCTGGACATTACCTTTTTTGCGCATCCTCGGCTGCCCGGCTGCTTCGTGTGCCCGGTCTTTTGCTCGCAACCAGGGGCAAATACTCGGCCACATGAGGGGGCTGGACATTGCCTTTTTTGCGCATCCTCGGCTGCCCAGCTGCTTCGTGTGCCCGGTCTTTTACTCGCAATCAGGGGCAAAGACTTGGCCACACGAGGGGGCGGGACATTGCCATTTTTGCACATTCTTGGCTGCCCGGCTGCTTCGTGTGCCCGGTCTTTTGCTCGCAATCAGGGACAAAGACTTGGCCACACGAGGGGCTGGACATTGCCTTTTTTATGATTCTCTCCGCCTACCGCTTGCCGTGTGCCGGTCTTTTGCTTTCAATCGTGGGCAAAGACTCGCCACACGAGGGGCTAGACATTGCCTTTTTTAAGATCCTCGGTTTACCGCTTGCCGTGTGCCGGTCTTTTGCTCGCAATCAGGGGCAAAGACTTGGCCACATGAGGGGGCTAGACATTGCCTTTTTTGCGCATTCTTGGCTGCCCGGCTGCTTCGTGTGCCCGGTCTTTTGCTCGCAATCAGGGGCAAAGACTCGGCCACACGAGGGGGCTAGACATTGCCTTTTTAAGATCCTCGCCCGTACCGCTTGTGTGCCCGGTCTTTTGCTCGCAATCAGGGGCAAAGACTTGGCCACATGAGGGGGCTAGACATTGCCTTTTTTATGATTCTGGTCGCCTTGCCGCTTGCGGTGCCGGTCTTTTGCTCGCAATCGGGGGCAAAGACTTGGCCACACGAGGGCCGACATTGCCTTTTTTGCGATCCTCCGCCTTGCCGCTTGCCGTGTGCCGGTCTTCGCTTCAACTGTGGGCAAAGACTCGCCACACGAGGGGCCGACATTGCCTTTTTTGCGCATCCTCGGTTTGCTGGTACGCCGTGTGCCGGTCTTCGCTTTCAACCAGCGCAAAGACTCGCCACACGAGGGGCCGGATATTGCCTTTTCGCGCATCCCTCGCCTGACTACTTTATGTGCCTGGTCTTTTGCTCGCAACCAGGGGCAAAGACTCGGCCACACGAGGGGGGCTGGACATTGCCTTTCGCGCGCTCCTAGCTATCCGGTTGCTTCGTGAACACGATCTTTGCTCGTGGTCACGACCAAAGGCCCGGTCCCACGAGGGGGCTGGATGGGTAGGTGGCAGCGAGTAGTGGTATACATATCTTTTCCAAGATTATGTCAGCATGCATAATAAGAGAGAAACATAGAAAAACATCTTGTATTAAATAAAAATATCTGTTACAAACACATGTAACACCACGCACACTAGCCCCTAGATCTACTCTTCAAAGATTGAAGCTCCGCCTCCACATCTTCAAGACGGCTCCGAAGCTAGAGAACCTCGATCTGGGCTTCACGCCTGGCCGGATCTCTTGGCTGGCTTGCCACCTTCTCGGCCTCGCCAAGCTACGCCGCCTCCTCCTCGAGCCCTTGCGGACCCGCCGAGCTCTTCCTGACCGGTATTCTCTCAAGACCCCGAGCATACTCCAGAGCATGCTCGAAGTTCATTCCGATCCAGCGAGCTCGCTTGACTTCGCTTAGCTCGAAAGATCGCCATCACCTTGGCCCTAAGACTGAGCCTCCATGTTCGCAACCCGATCATCCATGACGACCAACTACAAACAAAAAAAAAGGAAAGGCGATCAAGAAAAACACCGGTCAAAAACTGCTCAAAAGGAAACTTTACCTCATGGCGATGGCGCTCGAGTAGCACCCTTAGCCCGGACCAAGGGCCGACCCGGGCATCACCCGAACTTGAAGAAACGGCCGGCTCTCCCTCAGAAGCCCCGGCCCGAGCATCATCCGAGCTCAAGGACCGGACCACCTGGACCGTGTAACATCCTCATTTTCAAAAACCAAAAATCATATGCATTGCATGGCATGAAAATTTCAATAAAAAAATATATGTATAAAAGCATTTGAAAAATGAGTATGTTCCTCATTAAAAAGCCTTGCAAAATAAAATTTTCTAAAATCTATTTGTAAGTGTAATATATATTTAAAGTTTTGCAAAAAGGTTTATTTGTGCAAAATAAAAATGCTAATATCAATTTTGCTAATTTTACATTTATTAAATATTATTTTACATTTTAATCTCTAAAGTAATTATTTACCTATAATTTGAATCTCGATAAATAAATTGATTTTATTTATCTATTCTATTTCTCTCTTGCAATTGGACCCCGCCAAATTTTTCTTTTTCTTTCCTTTTCTTTTCCCTTTCCTTTTCCTCTCTCTCCATCCTTACCTTTTCTTCCTCCCTGATCTTCTTTCTCGATCTTCTCTGCTCCAAACACGAGGAAATCTCCTTCTTCCCTTCTTTCTTTCTTTCTGGTTCCTCTCGTTCTTCCAAATCCAAAACGACAGGAAAAATCCCCATCTCCTCTCTTGAAATCCCTCCTGAAATCCTCCCCAAAACCAGCCCATGATTTAAGGATCTTTCCCCACCAAAATAGCCCCTTCCCTACCTAACCATCGGTCCTAATCTCTATATAAACACCTCTCGCGAGCTAATTCTTCCTCCATTCGTTTTCCTTCTGCTACAACCTAGGTAAGACTCCATTATCTAAACCCTCCGAGTACGTCCTAGATTTCTCCCTCATGGTTCCGTTTTGCCCAGGAACTTGAAGATCCGAGGTCCGTAGCTCGCAATCTAACGCTGAAGGTCGGCCTCCCGATTCATGGCCGCTTTATTCTTCCTCGCCTCGGCAAGACCTCCGATGCGAATTTCGCAAAACCGTCCGAGAACATCCTGGCTATCTTCCTCGCGAATCCAACCCAACAAAGCGCCAAGAATCGCCGATCGAGCGCGATGAATTAATCGCCAAGACGCCGCGGAATCTGCAGCAAGACTGCTCGTCGAAATCTTCGGTTCCAAGCAATGAGACTCAAGCTCCTCGCCTCCCTACCATCCCAAAGTCCCCTAACGTGTTTTGGTCTCTCCTTCAAGGATCGCCGCCAGAGAAGCATAATTCACCACGGAGTCGCTTTCTTCCTCGCCGCTCACCGTCGTTCGCCTTCTCTGCAATTCGCCGCCATCGCCAGATTCATCCCTCCTATCCTCTATAGCATCACTAGACCCTCAAACCCTACCCATGACTAATTTAGCGGGCGCCGCCGGTGAGCCCATGCCAGGTCGCCTCCTTCTCTCTTGGCTAGCTGGCCGCTAGGCTCTCTCCGACACCGTGCCCTCCGCCGCCACCCACACATTCCCCGCGACCGCTGACACACTTCCCGCCCCACCGCTCCCTCTCGCACGGTTGCCAGCGCCGCTTGCCTTGGGCCGCCACCTGTGCCACGCCACTCGCCGGCCTCCCCACGGTTAACCCACCCCGTCGTCGCCTGCCCCCTCTCTTCTCCCGCTCGGCCGGCCTGCCGCCATTGCTGTTCTCCCTACGCGTCCGCCACAGATCTCGCTCCGGGTCACCAGGTAGACCCTTGTCGGTCACCCCCAGCCTCCTCGGCCTCTGGGGTCCTGCCAGCCGCGTGTCCTTGACCGCCTCCGCGCCAGGCTTCTCTTGCAGCCTGCGCCAAAGCCGCCTCCTCGCTGGGCTCAGGCCTCGCCTACAGCTGCGTGGGCAGCGCCTCGTCTGCCGGCGCCGTTTCCTGCTTGGCAGATCGGCCACTAACCACCAGCCGCGCTTTGCTCCTCGCTGGGCGCCATTCACACTGGCCGAGCAGCTGAGCGAGACTGCCAGCTAGGCTAGCCTCACCAGGTTTGCCGAGGTAGGACAGATGTCTTTTGGGTCGTGTTTTGGCCTAATCCGCCAGAGGAATTCCTTCCTATTTTGGTTAAGATTGAAACTTAATAATTTCATATCTTTAATATTATAACTTCAAAATTATGAAACCAATTTTAAAAATGTTTTTAAAATCAAAACCTACTGTTTGGTAATTTTCATATGCATTTGCATACATGATAATTTCTATTATTTCTTTTTGCATTGTATTTATTTATTTAATCTCGTTGCGTTAGATCCGAGTGCCGAGTTTGTCTCCGACGCAGCGGAGGATCCTCCCCACTACGTCGATCAAGGCAAGTGCTGAAACCTCTGAACCCATGTTTTCAAACAAATTTTGTAGACTTTGAACAATAGCATGTATGTTTAACATAAAATACTATATTGCCTAGCTAAACCCCATTGATAATTAATTCTTAATAAAACACCCTTGCTACCTTAGGATTATTAATCTTGATTAATTACTGCCATATCCTTGATTCGGTTTTGCACCGGCTTAGTAATGCTTATAGCAAACCACTTGATTAATTGCTTGTTAACATTAATTACCATTTTACTTTGTGATATTTAAAAGGACAATTGGTGTTGTCTTTTGGTTGTATTTGGGCTAGTTGATAGTGGGTGCTATTGGGAAAAATGTTTTGCAAAACCTGATTGGGGTGGATGGTTGCAAGGATGGTGCAGCGTGCGAGATTCGGGTCCATCTTGGGACCCACCCCGATCCCTAAGGACCGATTCCTTGAGGTAGACGAGCTAAGTACAACAAGGCGACCATTGAGTGCTTGTGTGGGCAAGCCACGGTTGAGTACCCTTCTGACTCCTAGTTTTGGCATTCCAGACGGTGGAGTAGGCAATTGGTGTTGTTCTGCGAGCTCAAGAAGGGCTTCACCAACTAGAGTAACTAGCGCCATGCAGTGGAATCCTTAGAGGAGTGCCAGCTAGGGAATGCCTTAAAGACCTTGTGGTGTTCTTTTCCTTTGGGTGATTCCTAGGAAGGTCACCTCGTGGGTAAAGCGTGCAACCTCTGCAGAGTGTAAAACTATCATGATAGCCGTGTCCACGGTCAAGGACGGACGACGGGGAGCTGCCTCATTGGTACTTTTTATCTTTGTTTTCTAAATGGTGTTTTAAAAGAAAACCACGATCGGTGTCGTGTGTCTTGATTTTTCTCCTCATAGTAGGTGCTATGAGCGATGAGGGTAATTGCACGGGGTGCCGTGAGTAGCCAGATTGGGCAAAAGCCGAGGCCGAGTTTTAAAGAAATACTTCAAAGATTTGTTTTCCTCAACTCATTTCAAATCATTTTTATAAAACCCTAGGAAATACTTGCAAAACTGGCTTTATGCAAAAGAACCTTTACCCCTCCTTGTTAAGCCCTTGTTGCATTTAGTCAGCCTTGCTTGTTGAGTATAAAGTATACTCACCCTCGCCTTTATATTGGGTCGCTCATTCCAACGAAAGGTGTTGTGATCGAGAATGGTATCCCGGAGGAGATGCACAAAGATGAAGGTTTTGTTGCCAAAGTTCAAGATGAAGATTACCTCGACGCCTAGGACGCTACTACAGCACGCCTGTGGGATTGATTGTTGCCTCTTCCATTTGGAGTTATGGAAGACTGTTAAGACTTCCGCTGTATGTTAGACTTCCGCTGTGTAAGGCCTGCGTGCCTGAATTTTGTACTCTGATTTAGCGCCTTGTAACGCACTCTAATGTAATATTTGTTCGAATTGTAATGGCAATGATTCAAAGATCTGGAATCTATGTGTACTAGCTACTTGATCCAGGGACTTGTACAGGTAAAGACACAGCAGGGATTCGACTCCGTTTTGCGGGTCCTGACAGACCGTCTCTTCCTCCGCGTCCCCGACCCGAGCATCCTCCGTGCTCGGGAGCTGGGCCGCTCCAGCCACCTCCACTACATTCCCAGCCAAGGCTCCCTCCGAGCTCGAGGGCTGGGCTGCCTCGACCGCTTCCGCCAAAACGGCCACCCCCTCCACGGGGTCGCCTCGGCGACGCCCACAATCCGCCACAGGCGCCTCCAGTCTGAGGTCGCGCCACTTCCTCCATCACGGCCGGCGCAGGGGTGACCGGCTTGCTCGCGTCCCTGGGGAGCGATCGCGTCGCCGCTTGGCGTCGGCTCCCTTCAACGCCTGAGCACCCGCGGAGCGGAGTCTTCTGAGTCCTGTTCGGACTCATCCCCGCCATCCCGCTCGGCTGATCCCTCCCCCGTGGTCGGCTCCGCCAAGATCATCGCCGCCAGATCTGCAATAATGCGGGACGCTGCGGTTTGAAGTGCCTCCTTGACCAAGACCCTAGCCCTCGCTTCCGTCATGGGCGCGGGGGGTCCTCTCCCCCACAAGCCCCTGACTATGATCGAAAAGACAAAAATTAAGACCGCGATAACACGCGGCCGGACAGGGGAAAGGTCGGATCGGGAAAACTTACCTTCTTCCTCGGCGTCCCTCGAACCTTGCCCGTCGTCGACATCCTCCGCCTGGGGTTCCTCGCGCGCCCCCGCCTGGCTCAAGGGGCCCTCTGTCCTCCCTGGCGATGGAGGGGCAGCCCTCCCCGCTCCACTCGGGCCAGCACCCGTCCGGGCAAGGCTTGCCGCATCGAGCCACTCCGGATGATGCTCCTTCGTCCACCGAAGGAAGCCCCTGAGATCTTCCTCGAGCGCCGGCGTCCCTCGGGCCCTTAAGCCACGAGGAGAACGCCGCCCGCCAGATCCGGTCTGCCTGCTCTCCCAAGATCCTTTTCGGCCGAGCCGCCGCTCGGCTCGGCGAAGGTCGGCCGCGGTCTGCAACAACCATGTAGTGTGGTCGGGATAATCCCTGGAGTATTGCGCGAACCAGGCGGACAGTTCTTGTTCCTGGTCCGCGTACTCCAGGTGAGGCCGCGGCTGGTTATGCCTCGGCGGTACACGCACCCCAGACCGGCGTGGGGCATGTCCGCTAGAACCACCCACCGAGGGAGCCCCTCGCTGCGGTCGCTTCGGCCACGGCTCTTCGTCGTCGTCGGACATCCGTGAGGCCCCCCTCTTCTTCGTGGCGACCTTCTTCGGAGGCCGCTTCCCCTTTGCCTCGACCGGCTGCTCGGCCGCCAGCACGGCCTCCAGGGCAGCCCGGTCCTGGAAAAAGGAGGGGTCGGTTAGAACAAGGGTCGATCCCGCCCGAACATAAAGATTGGCAAGGAATGCACCTGCTCCGAGCGGTCGAGGACGTTCTTCGGTCCTCTCTTGCCCAGGTCCGGGTTTTCCTCCTTCCCTAGGGCGAAGAGCTCCGCCACTCGCTCGTCCACCCACCGGTCGTCCGGAGCTTCAAAAAGAACTTGGCATTTAGTAGAAGCAACCCCGATGAAGCAGGAATCCGGGCAAGAAAACCTACCGGTATTCACCTCACGGGTCATGTCGCTCCAGCCGGCAATCTCGAAGAAAGGGTGCTCCCGACGCCGCAGAGGAGACACCCGATTCCTGAAGAAGTCCCGGGTAATAGCCTGTCCGGTCAAGCCGCTGTTGCTCAACACTTGGATGGTGTCAAGGATCTTCTCCTCCTCTGGCTCCACGCACGGTCGGGGGAGGTCCTTCTTCTCATTGCGATTCCTAAGTGGAATCCTGATCGCCCCTTCTTCACGTAGAACCACCGCTCCGCCAAATGGCGGCGACGAGTCTTCGGCGCAAAAAGGGAGATACAGACGTCTGTTCTGCGAGCTCAAGCGGTAAAAATCTGCGCACCCTACCGACGACGACCCCCCAGTACGATGGAGCATGTAGAAATGGAGAAATAAGCTTACCGTTGGTTGTACGCCGACGAAGCCCTCACAAAGGTGGGAAAAGATGTTTAGTATGAGAATGGAGTTGGGGTGGAGATTGGTGACCTTGAGGCCGCAATGGGCAAGGACCGCGGCCAGGAACTCGGACTCCAGGGCGCGAAGTCTATTGATGGCGTAGAGTTCGCAACTCACGAACTCATCCTCTGCCGGCGCCGGAAGGACCCCACCGTCGGGAACCCGCCAAGACCTAGGGTCGAGGTGGCCCTGCGCCTCGAGGTCCTCCAAGGACGCGGTGGTGGTTCATGAGGAGACGAACTTCGCCATCAGGGGGAAAGGCAGAGACAATGGCGGCGGCGGCGGAGAGCAAGAAGAAAGAAGGCAAGGAAGGAGACCGGAAAGGAGGCGGTGTACTAGTGGGGAGGGAATGGCGGTTCTTATCTTCTTCCCACTAAAGAAACCGTCCCAAAGTTTGAGAATCTGGCGCGCGACGGTACATCACGTCGTCTTAAAACCGCAAACCCACTCACGGAGAAGTAACCGTTGGAAGGCCAAACGCCCGAAGTTCTGCTCGGGTGGCCCTTGCTCGGCTAACCCGAAGGTTTTGCTCAGGTAGCCTTTGCTCGGCTAACCCGAAGTTTTGCTCGGGTGGCCCTTGCTCGGCTAACCCGAGGTTCTGCTCGGGTGGCTTTTGCTCGGCTAACCCGAAGTCCGGCTCGGGTCTCCTCTGCTCGGCTAATCCGAAGTTCTGCCCGAATAGCCCTTACTCGGATAATCGGTAACGCTTGGTCTGTCGAACATCCGCCCTCGTGCTTCAAGATCTGATTCGGAGCCTCAAGAGGGGACCCGACCGGTCCCCCACTCAAGGCTCGGGGGCTAGATGACGGGGGCCTGAGGGATGTTCGGAATATCATACTCTTTCAGCGCGGAAATGCTGGCCTTCCCAGAGCAAGGAAGTCTTTGATCGGGCTCGAGCGCGCCTGATCTTGCCCGGACCAAAGTCCGGGTCGCCCCATCCCCGGCCGGGTACAAGCCCTCTCATCTGCTGCATTAAATGCCCTGGCACCGTCAAAGACCGCTACGTCCCGTCAAGCCGCAGCAGACTGCGGCCACCAGCTCACGTCTTGTAACACTGTTCCCATACCGTTTTCCCGTAAACGTGAATGATGACGATGACGCAAATCAAAAACAAGCTTCGGACCGCCGGACAATAGGGCGCCATGCCCATTAGAATACTAATTACACCCATGTATAAATAGACCATGTTGCTGTACATGTAAGGGTGAGCTGCTAGGAAACACGCACAGGCACCGTAGGAGCTTCGGCTAGCACCATCTCAGGCCGAAGCTCATCCTCCCACTGTAGGAAACTCACTCCCCCTTGGTCCGCCAAGTCGGGGACTCTCTGTAATCTTCCCCAAGTCTCCTATAGACATCACTGGACGTAGGGCTATTACCTCCACACGAGGGGCCCGAACCAGCCTAAATCGTTTGTGCCTCTCGTTGATGGTTGCTTGATCAAGGTTGCCTTCTCGAAAGCCCCCGAGGCTGCAGGAAAGAGGTCGGTTGATCCTTACACTCAACAAGTAAGCTCGGCGTCTAGGGGTCCGTACTCTCAACCGCCGACACTGTGTGTACTAGCATATGATCCTTGGGACTAGTACTGTAAACACAGAGGGGTCGGTTTTTGCAAAGCCGGGTCCCGACAGATTAAGACATGAGGATGAATCAGAGAATTAGAGGGCTGATGAAACGAATGATTCAGAGAGGACAAGGAATAAGACATATGAGACAAGGATTGAAGGATGTGCCTGTAGCTGATCATGAGGAGGCTATAGTAGACGATGATGACATGGTTCCCATTGATGATCATAATCCAACAGAAATTTTCATTCATTATGACAAGGATCACCCTGTAATGGAACTTGGGACATTATATCCATCTATGAAAGAGTTCAGGCTTGCTGTGAGGCAGTATGCTATAAATGAGGAGTTCCAGTTGGGGGTTGAAAAAACTGATCAGACAAGGTTTAGGGGGTTCTGCAAAGCTAAAGGGTGCCCTTTGAGGATTGTTGGGCACAGGAGACCAGATTTGAAAACCATAATGGTATTTTTCTGCCATGCATTGTTGCTTTATGTGTTATTGTATTGTTTCATTTGATCATATGTGATGTTTTACTGCTATGTTGTAATTTCTGAGTGCACTGAAATTTACTGGAGTTGCTTGATGTTTTGTTGCAGGTTTCAGTACTGAAAGGGCAGCACACATGCACATCTAACAGCAGAGTGGGGGGTAGGACAGCAACACAAGCATGGGTGGCAGAGAAGGCTTTGCCAATTCTTAGAATGAATCCAAGCCTTGGTGCCTGACCTGCAGAAAAGGCTAGAAGAAGATTAAAAGGTAACCATTTCATATGACACTGTTTGGAAAGGGCAACAAAGAGCTCTTAGGGAGATGTATGGTAGCTGGGAAGAGAGCTTCCAATATCTTTTTAGATGGAAGTCAGAGGTTCTGAAAAGGTCACCAGGAAGTATTGTAGAGATTGACACTATTAGTGTAAATGACAGGGTGTATTTTCATAGGTTTTTCTATGCACTGAAACCATGCACCGAGTGTTTTGTTAGGGGTTGTAGACCTTACCTAAGCATAGATAGCACTGCCTTGAATGGGAGGTGGAATGGGCATTTGGCAGCTGCTACAGCCTTGGATGGCCATAACTAGATTTTACCCAGTGGCCTTTGGCTTCTTTGATTCTGAGACTGAGGATAACTGGCATTGGTTTATGACCCAGCTGAACAATGCTTTAGGACCACTCCCTGTGCTTGCCATATGTACAGATGCTTGCAAGGGGTTAGAGAATGATGTTAGTAGGGTGTTTTCTCATGCAGAGAAGAGGGAGTGCCATAAGCACCTAATGCAGAACTTCATTAAGAAGTTCCATGGTGGAACTTTTGGTGAAATGTACCCTGCAGCAAGGGCCTATAGGGTCGAGGTGTTTGATAAGCACATGGAGTCCATACTTGCAAAGTGCCCCCCAAGTCATGGAGTACTTCAATAGGTGGCATCCACTTAAGTGGATGAGATATATGTTTAACACATATGTGAAATGTGATTATATAAATAATAATTTAGCAGAAAGTTTTAATAATTGGATCAGGGATATCAAAGACCTTCCTATAGTTGACCTAGCAGATAAGTTGAGGGAGATGATTATGGTTCTGTGGGCCAAAAGGAAAAGGATTGCAAACAAGCTAGAGGGGAGGATATTAACAGCTGTGTTAGTGCATTTGAATACAAGAACCAGAGGGCTAGGACACTTGAGAGTGGTCAAAGCAAACCAAGTAGTAGCAGAGGTCTAGGACAACAGCTGCAGTGACAGGCATGTGGTGAAAGAGTGTGATCATGACTGCAGTTGCTTGGAATGGCAGCACACAAGCAAGCCCTGTGATCATGCACTGGCCTCTATCACTACTCATAGGGAGTTCAACATGGAGGATTATGTTCATGACTACTTCACAGTGGAAAAATTTAAGTTGGCTTATGTAGGCCTTATAAAACCAATGCCAGGCAAGTCACAATAGCCACAAATTGACTTGTATGAGGTAGCTGCTCCACTAGGGAAGAGGTCAGCTGGGAGACAGGGAAAGTTGAGGAAAAAGGGATTTCTAGAGAGAGGTGGAAGCAGCTTTGGTGCCAAGCAGGGGGATAAGCCGAGGAAAACTATGGTTAGAGGGTCCATCCAGTGTAGAAGATGTGGGGAGGTTGGCCACAAACAGGCAAGCTACAAATGTCCACTAAATGAGATAAAGAAAAGACATGTCAATCTTACCTTTTTTTGTTTAATTAATGTTTGCTTGTTTAATTTTTTAGCTTAGAACACTCAATTTGTTTGCTGGAAGAGAAAGGCCAGGAACAGAAAGTTGGGCAGCAACACAGAGCAAGCACCAACTGACAATCACAATCCATGAGCTATCACAAGGAGGTATGAACCAACCTTTCTTGCTGCCATTTGGTTCCATGACCTTATCTAATTTAGATTTGCAATAATACCTTATACAGCCGCATTACTCAGCTTCTGGGGCTCAACCAATCATCCAACATTGATGTTGCTTATTCACAGCCTACTCAGAATTCAGGGATTGCAAGCACCTCCTATAATTGTGGCAGTGCAAGCAGCTCCCAGCCCAGCAAAACCACTCCTAAAAAGAAGACAACAACAAGGACAAGGAAAAAGATGACCCCTAAGAAGAAGCAGTAGACCTGAAGATGTGGCATTTTGGGCATTTATTGTGTACATGTGCTTTTGTATGCCAAAATTAATGTGGCAAGAATTTACATGGCATTTGCTATGTTCCTGTGCTTTTGTATGCCAAAGCAGTAGACCAAAAATTATATTTGGTTATGTATGTTTGGTCAAAACTACTCTGGCTTCTATGTCCTAATTGTATGCTAAAACTATTGTGGCTTCTATGTCCTAATTATATGCCAAAACTATTGTGGCTCTTATATGGTGAAAGTGACGCTCTAACTTTGTTTTCATCAGTAATGATTCTTATTTGATCTGATGAACTCATTACATTTTTTTCATTAGTAATGACTACTGTGCTTTTGTATGTCAAAACTCATTCCATTTTTTTCATTCAGGGATTGCACATTCACACATTGCAAACACACTGAACTTGCATTTTTAACATTCATGGCATTACATTCACAGCGTTATCAGAAGAGGCAAATGGTACCATTTCATTAACTCAATCATCAGTTGTACTCAGATTATCCAAAATTCATGAGATTACATCCAGGGCATACAACTTTTTACTTCACCATCAGGACTTCTAAGATTATTAGAGCAACAACAGCAATGACTACATTGCTTACAGCAACAATCTGCCCCAACTTTATAATCTGAAACATCTTGCTATCCAGATCACACTTGTCCATCCTATTTGCATTCAACATCTTGCCACCTTGTTCAACAAGCTCGTCGGTCTAATCATCAGTGCCACCAGTGGAACACGCAGTGATGAATTCTTCATATTGTTCACGCCACTGGAAGAACATGCACCTCCCAATCATCTAATCACACCAAAACACCGAAGTAGGGTTTAGGCCAAAAAGCCCTAATTTCACCCAAAAAAACCCAATTGAACATCAAAAATGCAAATTTCATCGAAGTAAACTTACATCTTGATTGTTCCTACGACACTTGAAGAAAATCCGTCCTGGATTCTTGCTTGATCGCCACACCAGCTCCAAAACTCGATCACCGCAACTAGGGCAGTCCACTAGTGGCAGTCCACTGCGACCATACTCCACCTGCTGCGAGCCTCTCATCCTGGAACTGACCCCCATGCTACCTTGCGACATCGTCTCCGGTGAGCGACGGCACCGTCTACTCGCCGGACACGGGGGAGGACACTACGGTGGTGGGGATTGGGTTTCACCCGGGACGGTGGCCTAGCTCGATTGAGACGGCGCGGTCGTGCCCATTTGTTGAGCTAGCACAGGGACAAAACGGTCAGATCGAGTCTGTCTATTTCCAAAACTCCTAGATAATAAGAAAAAGTCCGAAAATGGCATAGAATCGATTTGGCCAATGACGAGAGTGCCATTTTAGCGACTGCCATCTTCATAATGGCATTTGGGTGAAGCCACACTTCGAAAGTGACATTTCGTCAATTTTCTCTGTGTTGTCGACTACTCCATTATTTGAGTGCGATGTATCAATTTTGGCTTTTTTTTTTTACGCTTTAACCTTTTTAATTTTAAGGTCTAAAAAATCTCAGTGTCACAAGTATGAACGTTCTCAAATTTTACTTCAATTATCAGTTTTACCTTTGCGATTGTTCAAAGCAGTCAAAAAAAAGTTTAATTACAGCAAATAATCAATCAGCACACCTCTTTAACTCAGATTTTTATGCTTCATTTTTTTCCTGACAAATGAATCTTGACAGGCGTGGAACCACATTTCATGGCTGGCAAATTCAACAACGTTTGAGTTGTGTACTTGTGTTTGTCCACAGCTGCGATTAGAAACTTTTTTTACTATGCTTGTCCTAACACAAGTGATCCAATGGGCAAGTAATCATATGGTCAGACACACACTCGGTAGGGTAAACTGATTAGTGTCGGGAGTTTGGGCCGGGCCGTCCGGGCCAGCACGGGCACGGCCCGATTTTTCAGGCCCAAAGCATGGCATGGGCACGGCGGAATGGGGTAAAGCAAGACTGCCGAATGGCATGCTTGGGCAGAACGAAATCAGACACGTCAGCCACCCGCCCAGCCCGATTGTTTAGGCCGTGCTCGGCCCGCCCGCCCGACTATTTGGGCCATGCTCGGGCGTACGGCTGAATCGAGGCACATAAGAATAATTTTTTCAAAGTGTTCCTTTGCTCATATGAATTTTGGTTCAACACGAAAGCTGTAGAGAATTTCGAGACGCATCTTTTTCATGTTGACAACTTTTTTATTTGAGCAAAGTATGAATTTATAAAAAATATTTTGTGTGCTGCCTGCTATAGGGCCGGCGGTACCATACCTGGTAATTCCTATTTTTTAAGGTCTTCCATTGCTCGGATGAATTTTTGTTGAACACGAAAGTTGTAGAGAATTTCAAGGCGAATCTTTTTCGTGTTGAAAAATTTTCATTTGAGCAACATATAATTTATAAAAATAGTTTTTGGCTACTGTTTTGTTGTTTGGGCGTGCTTTCATGCCTACCTTCTGGCGGCGGCGTGCCTTTGGGGTTTTTGCTGTGCAGCCTTGGTTTTGGCTGTCCGGGCCGGCCTGGCACAGCCCAAAGAGTTGGTCGGGCCATGCCGGCCCGCTTTGGTTCGGCCCGAGGCACGACGGGCTCGGGCCGTGCCAGCCCGGCACGGCCCAATTCCCAGCACTAAAACTGATCATCTCATTGCTGAAACACGCCAAATTGAAAGATGAGGTAAGAAAAAGGTAAAGCAGCTGAACATCCCAAGCACACAACCAGACGAGAAGTTGCCGCTAAGAATCCATGATGGGTTGA
The DNA here is from genome assembly GCA_036346145.1 of Olyra latifolia. Lineage (NCBI taxonomy): Eukaryota > Viridiplantae > Streptophyta > Magnoliopsida > Poales > Poaceae > Olyra > Olyra latifolia. The sequence goes on from CM070523.1 coordinate 33,679,097, forward strand.
AAGCATTAGGCATGAAACATCGCGCACCCCATTGAGTACAAACAGCTCCTGGGAACAAATTCTCAAATGGCAAGCCTGTTAATGGGCTGTTCTCAAATAAAATGGGACCAGAAAATGTCTCAGCAGTATTCATTCAGCAATTGCAAAAGACAATTAGAACATGCGCCGCCGATTTGGAACGATCTCGGGGCTGTTGTTCCTCATCATGGCAACGAACTCTTGATAGTTAATTCTTCCATCCTGAACAGTAAATAAAAAAGGAGTATTAGCACGGTGAAATTCAAAACTTTAAAATAAATAGGATTAACAATCATCACCATTCTCCGTGCAGGTTGGTCAATCAAGGCTAGCAGTGATAATATATGAGTTTGTTAATTCAACCCATTCACCTATTTAATCTTGTTAAACTTGGCATGTTCACTATGGCTTATCTGTTTATTCTTATCTATTTATTTGTTTACCTCCATTTTCGAAAACACAAACTCTCTGATTTTTTGAGCCCCTTTTTTTAATCGTGAAGGCACATCTTAAAGCTCTAAAAACAAGTTAACCGAAGCAGGCCGGACTCCCCTTGCCGCTTCGGGAAGTTCTCAAAGTTCAGCTTTTCAGCAGATAAGATCAGCAAATCAGAATAAGCAACATGAATTCATTTCAATGTGTATGCAGTAATGCATCCATGATATAAAAGAGATGATGAAATCAGGAAACCTTGAAAGAATTCAACATGTTTGCCAGTTGCCCCACACACACATCAAACCCTTTGTTGTCAAAAAAGGTGATTTTGAGCAGTGGAAACTGAACTGATCTCAATATTTGTGTGATATACTTACATGATCTGTATCTACTTCAGCGATGATTTCTTTAATTGTTTTATCATCACCCATATCATACTTCTTCAGAGCTTCTTTCAACTCATCTACCGTTATGTATCTGCACATCAAGATCCGAATAATCAGAACATCAATGAAAACAGTAAAAGATAGTTATTTCAGGTTAAGTTACCCGCTGTGGTCCTTATCAAAATATTCAAATGCTTTAAGTATGTGGTCTTCCTTCTCCAATCTATTCATGTGCATTGTCGCTGATATGAATTCAGCATAATCAATGGTCCCATTTCCATCAACGTCAGCCTGTTTGAGTAATTAAAGAAAAAGAATAAGGATGCAAAATGGCTTTGCCAGAACTATCAGAACAATTGCAAATCGCTTTTATGTGGTACAGTCAAATTCTTCCTTCCCACATTTCTTTTCAAACAAACACAATCATGAAAACATCATAAAGGAAGCCAAGTGAAGGTAAATGCTGTCTTTTTCTTCCAGGCTGGATAAGTGGTTTGGCATAGACATGGAAAACTGTATCATATGAAAAATATGTAGTTCACTAAAAAAAAGAATGAGGCTGTGGAGTACAAGCATACCGCCTCCATCAACTGTTTAATTTCCGATTCAGAAATTTTTGTGCCAAGTTTTGGTAAACCAGATCTTAGCTCTTCAAGAGTAATTGTCCCACTGTTATCAGTATCCAAGGATCTGAACATTTCTTTCAAGCCTGTAATCTCTTCCTCTGACAAGTTCTCTGCAACGACCTGCTTATAATGAAAGAACAGGTTAAGAGTTGTTTGCTAATGAAACTCCAGTACTTAGCAGAGACCTTACATACTCAAAGCATTTAATATTACCTTCAATGCAACTTTCTTAAGCTTGTTCATTGCCCTGAACTGCTTCATTCTACTGATAACTGTAATGTCAAGTGGCTTATCTGGGGCCTCTCCATCTTCCCTAATCCAAGGGTGATCTGTATGCTTAGGAGTATTAGATCAAGCAGCTATATTTGCAAACAGTATTGAATTGGATACTCATCTCGCACAGAATGCAGGTGGTGGGTTTTCAACAAGAGACAATAGTTTCTTTTTCAGCTACTACATGATTTTGTTTTAAAAAGTACAAAAATGTAATAAACTAGGAGGAATGGCTACTCAATTTGCTACTAGCCTTCTACGCAAGTGCACAATTACCTACAAATAAGAATGCCATCTTATGAAATGGGACTCTTCAATTAGACAAGGACAAAAAGAGCAGCTGTAGACTCACTCAAAATTTCAGCAGCTGTTAGGCGCTCTTTTGGGTCTTGCCGCAGCATCTTCTTAACCAAATCTTTCGCACCACTAGATATTGAAGGCCAAGGATCAGATGAGAAATCGATATGACCGTTCAAGACAGCCTCAAATATGCCATCCTCATTCTCTGGAAAAAATGAAGGGATAAATAGAAAAATACAAAAAAAATGTTTTAGGGCAATAAAAAGGCATGACTAAAATCATGAAATGGGAGTTCTTAGCAAACAGCACCTGCCCAAAAAGGAGGAACACCAGACAGAAGGATGTAAAGAATAACCCCAGCACTCCATATGTCAGCTTCTGCTCCATAGCGCCGTTTCAGTACCTCAGGAGCAACATAATATGCACTTCCCACAAGATCCTTAAATTGCTCCCCTACAAAATCCACAGTAGGTCTTCATTCAGTTGGAGCATGCCATGAATATAAAGATAATAACAGCCAACTTCTCTAGCGATAGCCCAAACAGCAAAACACCCTCAGCGCCACAACAAAATCGTCCAACACCACCACCAGTGTGCATGACGAAGAATCCTAGTTTCATCCAATAATTATTTTGTGCCATTTCTGGTACCTGTGCATGCATTTCTTTTTGCAGGTGTTATATGTTATGTCCTTCACTTAACCAACAATGTTAGAAACAGTGAATGCCTAAGATTAAATAACGACGATCTACAATGCCACCTCAGTATCAGTATCACTTAGTGCTGAAACCCAGATCTTGCTGAACGTACTATGGAGTTAGGTAGATCCCGATGCTAACAACAACAGCATACTGCAAAAAATCAACACGACAATATCTGGGAATATCTCGGTATGATATAACTATAATACCAATCGTTGTCTTGCATCTAGCTCTAATTTAGCAATGCTCAACTCTAAATCTGTCGCTGAGCAGGTCGGGCCAGGTCAAGCTAAAATCCACATGAAGTCAAACACCGGAACAATCTATCAAGATCCATTCCTCTCAAATCAGGTAGTGAAATGGAGCACTCACCATGCTTGAAAAAGACGGAGAGGCCAAAGTCAGTGGCCTTGAGCGGCGAATCCTCCCTTTTATTCAGGAAGAGAAAGTTCTCGGGCTTGAGATCCCGGTGGAAAACCCCCATGGAGTGGCAGCTGTGAACGACGGCGACGATCTCGCGGCAGAGCGCGGCGGCGGCACGCTCGGAGTAGTGGCCCCGCTCGATGATGCGGTCGAAGAGCTCCCCGCCCTCGCAGAGCTCCATGACGAGGTTGACCGAGTGGCGGTCCTCGTAGGCGCCGCGGAGCTCGACGATGTTGCGGTGGCCCGTGAGGTGGTGCATGATCTGCACCTCCCGGCGCACGTCCTCGATGTCGTCGCGGTGGACGAGCTTCCGCGTGGCGATGGACTTGCAGGCGAAGCGCTGCCCCGTGGCCTTGTGCGTGACGAGGTAGGTGACCCCGAACTGGCCCCGGCCGAGCTCGCGGCCGAAGGTGTAGGTCGCGCGCACGTCCTCCATCGGCCGCCCCAGCACGCGCCCCATCGCCGCCGCGCCCGCGTCCGGCGCCGGCTGGGGCTCCGGCTGCTCCGGCGGCCGGGGCTTGGGCTGGGGCGGGGCTGGGCCGGCTGGTCCAGGGCGGCGCGGTGGTGGCGCGAGGCGCGGTTGCCCATGGCTGGAGCACTGGGTGGGTTCGACGAGGGGGAGAGATGACGGGGGCCTGGGGTAATGGGGTTTGAAGCAGTGGAGTGGAAGTTGTTGTGAGGAAGACCGGGGCGACCGCGACCTGCTGTGACAGCGCGTGGGGTGTGCTGGGGCGAGCTCGGTACGCCGGTGTAGGAGCGCGGCCTCGTGACGTGTGGATCTGAGCGGTTCTGGGGGTGGGGAAACGCGGGAAGATTGCCGGTGCCCGTGGTCGCGTGGGGGAAGGGGGCCCGCGAACGCGGCGGGGCCGTCGAGTCAGTGCCGCGCTCGTTGGGGGTTGGGATATTTTTCCGACAGCTTGGTTCTGTTGTTCGTGTCGTGTCGTCCGGTCCGGCGGGCCTGGACGCTTCCGCCGGCCGTAAACCGTTTGTGCGCGTCCAGAGGACTCAAGTCAAGGCACAGCCCAAACCCATGGCCGTTGACAATTGAGCTTGCTCTGATCACTATGTATCACTGTAGTTCTTTTTTTTTTTGCTTAAACCTAAAAAAAGTTATGGGCGGTCAATAGGAGTTTTGGAGAGCTAAAAAAAGTTGAAAAAATGTTTTTGGAACTTTACTGGGATCCATTTACTCATATACCTAGTTAACGTTGATAACAATGATCTAATAAGTTTAATAGATCCTTTTTAGTAGAAAGACGTATATTCCTTGCTTATTATCAGACATTACTTATTTCCCAAACCTTGTGTATGGATAATCGTTTTCATTTACCATCTCATAAAAAACCCTTTTCGTTCCGCCTCCTTTATCACTGAGCGGTCATTTAGGAGACTTAGCTGGTGATCCAAACTGTTTCCCTCTCGACGATGAAGCTTGTCCCCCATCGTCTCACTGGCCGACCTTGACCTCTATTATTTTTGGGTCATATCTAGTATTCAGAGTTTGCCTCGATTTGGAACCACTAAAAACCTCACAAAAATGACTACAAAGTGTTACAATGTTTGGCATAGGCTCTCATAGACATTAGACATTAGCCATAAATATTATTTTTTTAAAGGAAAAGGCACTGATATGGTCACTGAACTTTCGCTCTTGTCCCATTTTGGTTCCTGATCTTCAAAACTAGGTTAGCTCAGTAAATTATCAAAACCAGACTAAATTGGTCCCTTGACTGGTCTAAGGGAAGTTTGGGGTGGTTTTCACTGGTGTGGCCGGTTTGGGTGACATGGCATCACAGGTCGCTGAACATGTTGATCCCCTCTCTCTCTCTTCTTCCCCCGTCCATGTGGACTCCATGTAAACTAAAGCTGCCCACACTAGCACATAAATGATCATTAATGCCAGTTCTAAACTGGCAATATTGGCGTTTTTGAACCGGCACAATACAATTGGTACTGATGTGCCCAGTTATATGTGACGGTTTCGATCAACACAGATGAGCCATTCTCTATGCTGGTTTATGGTTAGATCACCGGCACAAATATTTTTAAAATATTTTAAAATTAGCTAGCTTAGCTAACACAGTGGTGCTAACTAGGCTAGCTACTAGCTAAAGGGGAACGGGTAGGCTATACTAACGTATTTTCAAAAATTTCTACCTCGAGCACCTAGGACATCATGCAAATAAAGGATCATAGATCGTTACCCTTGAGGCGTGGTCGCAACAGAAGGAAGTCGGAGTAGCTGAGTCCGATGTAGCGCACATCAAGGTATAGAAAGTAGTTGTTTATGTCGAGTCGAACGTCCCCTTCTCATCGACCACCACCGCAGAACGCCGACGCATCGCCGTAGTCGGCGTAGTCGATCTCGCTTCTCCTTGTCGCCGATTAAGCGCCAGCAGAATCGCAGCAAAGATTCCATGGTATCCACATGTCCATGGACAGAACGCCGTGGGCTGGTGTGCTAGCACGCGCACGCGCACGGCTAGGGTTTCTAAGAGTCGGTAGGGGCGTGACACCTAGAGCTACGTGGTGGCGAACTCGTGTATCTGCACCGCTCTACTGTCCCTCCTTATATAGAGCGTATTAATAGGCTTCTACGCTAGAAGCCCATTAGGACTCTAATCCTACATGGATCAGTATCTATGAAACTAATCATGCATGGATCAGTATCCGTGAAACCCACTAATGAATCCAATCAATTAGGCATGTTCTAACCCATTAAGTGTGTGACTCGTTAGGTTCATGCACAAGTCGTCGTGGCCCCAGAAACTCTTTTCCGACTCACAAGTTAACAACAGTTTCTAGCAGGACATATTGACCCAAATACATAGAATAATCATATCGGCTGAATCTTGATATACTCACATACCGATCCCTTTTCCGCACGATACTAGTCAAGGTTAAGGCGAGATGTATGCCACCCTTGTGATAACTCGACCATTCACTCGATCTTGTGTTGGATTCTAAACCGTTATTAACCCTTTAATCACATTGGCATAGCTATGCACTTTTCAATCCAATCATATCGAGAGGCTTAGAGATATCTCTCCTGTTATGAAGGAGGGGCAAATTTCATCTTGATCGTTCACACCCCACGACATGTTTCATAACATACCCGAAAGCTATCTTTATAACTACCTAGTTACGGTGTAGCGGTTGATAACCTCAAAGTATACAACTAAGCATGCTAAAATTCAATAACAATCTCAGGTTTAAGGATTATATAGGTATACCACTCGAAACTATAGGTTGATGGCACATGTAAGATAACAATCTCTGCAGTGTCTTAGAGAAGGTCTATCCAACATTATGTTCTCTAACATGTGTCCATATTATTGATTTGATATCTCTATATCTATGGTATATGAAACATTACCGTCAATCAATACATGTGCTGATCAAATCATTACTGTCTCACATAATGATATGAGACCAGAGATCGTTTAGAATAAAATTATATAAACAATGTGTCTCACAACCAAGTCGTACTTGATGAACAATATGAACGACATTTATTCATGAAACTGATAACATATTATCCAAGAGTACATGAACATAGACGTGATATAATCATATTATATGATTATCTATAGGGCATATCACTAACACTAGCTAGCTACGCCTACACTACATACCCTAGCTATATCTATATCCCGCCGCCTCAAGGTCGGAGGTGCTATCGAACTTGTCGTAGACGCTAGGTGGGATGAGGTTGTTCGAGGATCGAGGGAGGTGTCCCCATCATCGGACCCTAGGGCCCATCCGACCGTCTCCTCCTCCGACGATGGCAGGCAAGGATGAGCTCTTTGCCGTCATCCTCCTCCTCCTCCTCTGGTACCTCGCCAGCAGGGCCGCACTCCAAAGGATCCGAAGACAGATCCAGTGATGTGGACCACTACTATTTAGGCACCGACTCCTCGTCGTGGGGATCCTTGCTAGCGGGCTCCTCATTGCGGGGATCCTCATCGCAGGACGCCTGATTGTTGGCAGGATATGGTGACCATAGTCAGGCTGTTCGTGGCAGTGAGGCGAGTGGAGAAGGCATTGGCTGTAGCGCCAAGACGGGTGGAGAGGGTAGCGGCGGTGAGACGGGTGGAGAGGACAGCGGCGACAAGGGAGAAGAAGGCGATTGGACCATGGCGTTGGAGATCGAGGAGTAGGAAGAGGGGTAGATCAATCAATCGAAATGGGAGAGACGATCAATTGGATATATTATATAGATGTGTATGTAGAAAAATTTGCCTATGAAATGTCTCGGGAGATAAAACGTTATGTGTGCCGATTGTAATTACCAACCGGCATATATGACTATGAAGAGACGCGTCTCTTCATATGACACACGGGAAAAAACTTTATATGTCCTGGTTCTAATTTTCAACCGGCACATATATACAGATTATATGTTCTAGGTCGTTATATGAACCGGCACAGATGGGTAATCAGAACCGACACATATAATCTGTAATCTGCGTCTGTTGTTAATTAGCACCGGCACATAAAATCTTTTGCCGTGTGTCCACTGAATAACCGGCACTAGTATCTTATTTGTTTAGGTTCTAACTAAACCGTTATAGATGTATAAGTATATATGACATGTTTTGGTGCAATGCCACGTAGACGCTACGTCAACGAAAAGCCTCTAAAACCACTGTGCTGACCAGTCACGAGACCAACTTAGTTCGATTTTAATAGTTTGAGGACCGAATTAACTCGGTTTTGGAGTTTAGGGGGCCAAAATGGGACAAGAGTGAAAATTTAGGACCAAATCCATACTTTTTTTATTTGAAATAGTGTGTAGATAGGAGAAAAGCGATTCGAAGATGACCGGTAAAAACTCTAAATGAAAACCAATCTAATGGATGATGATATGAACTCTAACCATCTCTCAGGGACGGCGTGGCAGAAACTTTTGCGGATGGCGTTGGGGAACGACGCCGTTCGGTACCATATTGAATTGCATGTAATGACTAATTTATCTAAAAACTTAATCTGATGGAGAAATATAGACAACATATTTCAGCATGGATAAAAAGCTACTGAAATTAAGAACCGGCTATACATAGAGCTGGTTGGCACCGAAATAAAAAAAAAAGGATTGAGATTTGCATGAATGCATTGAGTATGGGACCGTGGGTATATATAAAAAAGAAAAAACCTAATGGATGAATGTGGTTGGTCTGGTACTCTCATGCGTCCAGCTTAATTGCAGTTGGAATGGGCGAGCAGGGGAATCGCGGTTGGATTGGCGAACGGGTATACTAACCTGGCTAGAGGCAAAATGGTCTTCTCAGGTGAAAATAAAAGGATTATTGCAATTACAGTGCCAAAATGGCATGATAAGGATACGTTATCCTTTTATGCTAATATTTCGGGAAAAAACATATATACGTGATCCGTTAGAGCTTATTTTGAGGACAAATTTATAGATCGCCTACGTTTGGAGTGACAGATAAAATGACATTTCCTTTAATCAACTCTAACGCATGATTTGAGTTGGATCAAGCAGAGAGGAATTAATGGCTCTGGTGTAAACAAGGATGAGGCTGTGAGCACCCACCAACCATACAAATCCTATCCCTGCACAACCCCTCCTATTTTCTCCCTCTTCCCGAGCCAAACAATTCCCTATCCTCTCACTGCTTCTTTCCGCTGCTACTACTACTACCACTGAGCAGCTGCTAGCCTACCGGAAGAGGGGAAGGAGAACACGGATACAACTGTAGCTTTGGTTGCAAGCATTGGCACAGAATGGCTCTGAGGCTGTGGGCTAGCTCAGCTGCCAATGCCCTCAAGATTTCATGCACTGGAAGCAGGGCTGCCCCTGCCTACTCTATCTCCAGATACTTCTCCACTGGTATATATATAGCTTTGTTAGCTAAAGTAGAATTCAGCAAGATGCCTTCCTTGTTGGGAAGAAAGCATATGTACAGTGTTTCTGTTCCTGCACACTCTTGCATTGTGCCATGCTAACCTATCTTCTGCAGACCATATCTTTGCAGTGGAGACATTGTGGCTTCTTTAATTATCTGTACTTTATCATGTATGGACCGGTCCTTGTTGTAGTTTCTACTTCCTAGGGTCTTACTCTAATACTGGAAAAGGGAAAGGAAAAATTGAAATTCTTCACTTGGAATAGGAACTCCTGCAAACGAGGAGAATACTACTACTGAAATTTTAGTTTTAACTTTCAGCAATGCATGTGCCTGTAGTTCATGTGGATTTAAGTCATGGCCATATTTTTTATGTGTGTTGCAGTTCTTGATGGATTGAAGTACAGTTCCTCTCACGAGTGGGTCAAGAACGATGGCGCCGTGGCCACAGTTGGCATCACCGACCATGCTCAGGTGAACCAAACAACATATTTTTTTCCCATGCCTTTCATATGCAGTATTGTGCTAATATATCATTGCTGTCCCAGCTTACCAAAGAACTAGGACGGGTATATAGTGATCAGTTTGTTGTATTGAAGTAGTACAATGATACGATACATCCTGTGCTGTATAATCAACTTGATTTTCTTTCCGCAAAGTACTAATGGAATTGATAGCACTGTTTGCACTGGCTGCATGCAGGGCCATCTTGGAGAGGTGGTGTTCGTCGAGCTGCCGGAGGCCGGCGCGACGGTGAGCCAGGGGGGTGCCTTCGGTAACGTGGAGAGTGTGAAGGCCACCAGCGACGTCAACTCCCCCATCTCCGGCGAGGTCGTCGAGGTGAACTCGAAGCTGTCCGCGACACCCGGCCTGGTACGCACATGCACCTCGATTGACCACCATTGATGGGTGATGGCAAGATTCTTTGCTGCGATGTTAACGTAATGCGATGCTGATGCTAATCACCACCAGATCAACTCGAGCCCGTACGAGGATGGGTGGATGATCAAGGTGAAGCCGAGCAGCCCGTCGGAGCTGGACGCGCTGCTGGACGCGGCCAAGTACACCAAGCACTGCGAGGAGGAAGACAGCCACTAGAGCCAGCCAAGGAATCGAAGACCGTGTTGCCTTTTCGGTTGCTACGATAGCCTTCGCTTCGCGATGATCTACCTCTAATAACCAAGCCAGCCTTATCACGTCATACTTTCAATTGTTCTCTCTTTTCTCTGGAACCAGTGTGTGGTACTGAACATCGGTTTGTACCTGCCGGTATCGGCCACCACACGAACACGATATGCTACACTGTTTTCAATGACCGTGACCGTACCGTTCCTTGCCCCCCGTTACGTTTACACATGGAAGTTATGAAATGAAATTAATAAGAAAGATTGAGATAAAGAAATTGTCTGTATTTGTACGCAAGATTAAGCCAGATTTGACCGAGGTCTCGTATGCCGCTAAATTTCACGGAGGACGTTTGCACGTGCAATCACGACCGCGACGCGGCACCGGCGACCCGCCCGTCACCGGCCAGCTCCGGCGACATACACACCACCAGTGCAGAATACGTCAACACTGACGGTTTTAAACTCACATCACTGGCGGTTTTCAAACCGACAGTGATTATGTGACAGTGATAATCGGAGATTTTCACTGGCGGGTGTGGAACCGCCAGTGATATACATTATCACTAGCGGTTCGTAAAAGAACCGCCCGTGATATTAATAATATTACTGGCGGTTGTTGTTAGAACCGCCGGTGATAACAGATTTTCACTGGCGGTTTTAACCAAAACCGCTGGAGATATATAGAGATTCACCGGCGGTTTTTATTTAGAACCGCCAGTGACGGTGCATATCACTGGCGGTTGTTGTATGAACCGCCGACGGTTGTTGTATGAATCGCCAGTGATATCTTTTCAGGATCAAAAAAAAATAATTATGTTGCCCTATATTTCATCCATACACATCCAGAATTCATCTATATACATACACATCCAGAATTTAAATAAACAGATTTCATCCATATACATATACATCCAGGTTTTGGTTTTTCATCCATATACATTCAAACAGATTGTTCTAATGGTGGCTAGTTTCATCCATATACATATACATCAAATAAACAGATCTCATCCAGATTCATCCATATACATATACATCCATATACATCCAGATTTCATCCATATTCATCCATATACATATACATCAATAAACATCTAGATTTCATCCATATACATCTAGATTTCATTTAAATAAGAACAACATCAAATTCAAAGGAACATATCATATATTAATATAACAATATGTACTTCATACAATATGTCTGTTATAGTTAACTATAGACATCCACTGTTTACATGACCATTTGGGTCAATAACTTGGGTATTAATAAACGTAGCTAAACTATCTCTAATGTCTGCAAGAGAATTGAAATCGATGTTTGTATCTCCAATGTTCAGATCTTCATTTGGTTGTAACCCTAGAATGATTTGCATATGTCGCGCAACGTAGAAGCCGCAAGCATGGCCTCCGGGCTGCTAGTGGCACTACATAAGGAAGTATAAAGATGACAAGGCACAATAATCAGTGGGGCAGGCACTAAAAAAATTTCCATTTTATTATGAGAAAAAGTGTGAATAGACACTTACTGGAAATTTCTCTATATGCCTAAGTTCCATGCCCATTGCAGCATTGTGCCTGCCCGCACCCTTGACATAACTCTTGAATACCGCATTGAGTAGGCCTTTTAAATCTTCCCACTGTGTGGGGCTCATCCTCAACGAGTCGAGGTAGACAACCTTGTTTTCGCTAGGTTCTATGAGCAAAGAAGATCCAATGAAAATTTTTATTGAAGGGTAAAAGAGGTATGCTTTGTCCTCGTCCTCTAGTCGGGGCCCTCTTCGTATTGCCCAGATTCTTTCTATCCGTCTTTATGTTGTCCTGGTTACAATGCCAGGGTCAAGAAAACCGGCCTAGACTTGACCTCGTTTGGCAACTAGGTACATTTGGCTGAAAAGTAAGATATATGTGATCAGTGTATAAGTGGATAATAAATATACACCGCAATGCATAAGACTTGTATACACTTACACCGCAGCAAATGGATGAGAGAGGCGTCCAACTCCTGCAATTGAAACATATACCACAGGTCCTCAAATGTTATGGTAAGATAACTATCGTTATCATCTAGGAAATACTTGCCCTTCACCTTACCCACGATATTGGATGATCGTTCCTTCACGGGAAGGCGTGAGTTCCTGAGGTAATAATCATGTAGGTTCTGGCAGGCTGCACCCATGTCTTTTAATGCGGCAAGGGTATGCAGTGGTTCTCCCATCTGAAATTTTTTCCCTTTCTGCGCCTAGTGAATCTTCCTCTTAGACGCTGAAGATTAACGGATGATTCGTTTCCCCTTCTTTGGGGAGTAATAGTGCACTGGTGGTGAGGACGCAGCACGCTTATTGCTCTGTGAGCTTGTCTTCAAAGATTGAGGGGCTGCCGCAGACATGGCTTTCTTTGTTCTCTCCTCTTCATCGTTACGGATTGGATCTATGGGTCCAACGCCGTCGGCCTCGATTTCTTCAAGATTTGGTAGAAGAGTAATATCCTTCTTGGGCCACTGGACGAAACTATGGACAGCATCCCCAACTGTTATGATTTCATCATTGGAGGGATTCACAAGTGGGATCTTCGCTGCGGTGTTGTCCATAACAGCATCTACCTGGACCTTCGCGTAGCCCGCCGCTAAGTCCGCACCATGAACCTTCATCCCCGAAATGCAGGGGTACACCACACCGCGAGCCACCTCGAGTGAAACACCGGCGCTATACGAAACTTGGAGCAAGCAATGGGTAATCTCCTTGATGTCGTCCACCGGGTATTTCGTTGAGCCAGCCTTATCGGGCGAAGGTGCGGAAGCGCAGCTGCTTTTAAATGGAGGGGTGCAACCGAGAGCTTGTGTATTAGGGTTGGCTTCGGGTCTGTTCCTTACGAGTTCCTCCAACTGTTGTACCCGAGGCTCCCATTCTGCTTGTATCTTCTCAGCTTCTGCGCGTACCCTATTTTGAATTTCATCCTCTAAGTTATGTACACATTTCTTTTTCTTGTAGTAGAGATAGTCATTGGGGAACCCCTCCTTCCAGGTAACGTAGACCCCGATGCCCGCGTCAGACGCCCGGGTGCTCCTTGTTTCCTAGGGCCTCAATTAGGATGTCTCGCTCCCTGTTTTCGACAAAGGAGCCTTGCGATGCTTGCGTGTCATACTCAATCTGCAATACGTGAAGAAATTGTAATTGGGGTGTTACGAAAGTAAACATTGTAAGGGTCATTGTGCACTTACCACTTTTGAACCACCTCGCCGGCCTCGGGCGTGAAGAAAATCGCCCCGTCGGTGTGACTTTGACCCTAGCCCCGATCCAAATGGGCCAAGACGCTGTTAGTGAGCCTTGTGGCGGCTTCAGATTGCTCATCGGCGCAGCTCGGCCAGCTCCCACTCTCGTTCTTTTTCCGCGATATCCAGGTCTGCGAAGTCTGTAGGGTGGGTGTTCTTGGCCTGAATGGCCTTGTGTTTGATGGAGGACTCCTTGAACTCCTTCGTTGTCTTCATCCTCTTGAACACCTCCCACACCTCATTCGTAATGAAAGGGTACTTCTGAAACAGGGTCTTTTCCTCATTGACGAAATCCTTGACAAGATCCACCTTCCAGTTCTTCCAGGCGATCCCCATGCGCTTGAGGGTGTTCTTCTGCACCTCAGGAAGAGAGTTTTCAGGGAATTGAAATGACCGTTTGAGCTCCTCCCATAGTTGGTCCCTTTCTTGAGCGGTGAGGTCCTTCCAGGTGTTGGTGGTGCATCGGACTCGTGCCCTAGCCACCACCCCGCACATTGTTCGATACGCTGATGCAGCTTTCGTAGGAAGGACCGGTATACCTCCTGTCCAGACCTCTGTGATGGTATGAACGACATCGGTCTTGAGCTTGCTTGGCCCTCTGCTAACCCTTCTCTTCATAGCTGGAGTGGCCTCGGGCACGGTCCCGCTGAGGGTGACCTCGGCCGCCTCGCTGAGGGGTGGCCTCAGGGTCCATTCTACATACATGAGAACACCAGGCAATTTAGCCTTCCAATATACAAGAGAAGCAATTAACTTTGCTATTATCTAAACCAGAAAAGTACTAGAAAAGTAATCGTGCCCTAAGGGCGCGCCGTTCCTTCCTAGGCCAACTTTCTTCAACTATTTCCAATAATAAATAAACAACCTAAAATGAACATTCCATGGCTAGAATTTCAATAAAGTAAGACACGATTCTAGTTAATGCATTCTAAAAAAGACACAATTTTGACATTGAGGGAATACTATAGCTATGTACTCCATTAGCTCCATATAATTGTGGCATACTTGTTGTCACCGGCCGCTTTAGACTATGGGTAGTTTGCAAACACTTCTCGCAAGATCATATGTGCAAGAAGCATGCAAGAGTGCACACAATCCAAAGATGCTAACGCCAAAACTTTTGGGCAAGGATCTAAAATGACACCAACATCAACACAACCTTTGTCATCTCTAAGGACTTGAAGCTTAGCTGGTGCGACATGCTTGCCCTCAGCCCTCGACATCAAGCCCGCTTACATCCGATAGCCCAAGCTTTAGCCAACAAACCCGCACAACCCCACTTATGTCACATGCATGTTGTATATACATAAAAATGTGCCAAAAGGAAGGCAAAAGGCTATGCATCGTAGATCAAAATGCTCCAAAGATTAGAAACACAGAAAGTAGATGACTCAGGGATGAAGAGTAGCCATCGATGAGAGCATAAGAAGATCTTAAATATGATTTTAGTTGAATCTACCCAAAAATTTGCACTATTAATTATAGTATGTCCAAATTATAATGGTGTAGATATTAAATATATTTTTAGTTGGATCCAATAGGTTTTACCGAATCTAACTACAAACTATATTAGCTATGTATCTGTTACTTTGTCAATTTTAAGTGCTCCGTGCATAGGAGGATATGTATTTTTTTTCCTCGATGCATCAGCTCACATCTAACTCTATAGGGATTGAACTTCAAACTTGCCTCTTGACCTTTTTTTAATGAATATTGCCATATATAGTAATAGTAGTAGTTTCATAACATGTAACTATTAAATTTGTGTTCAACAATTTACCAATTCAATCATAGGAAAACAAGGTAATAAATCACGATTTGCACGACGAGGTCCAAAATGCTATGAAAGTTATTGTGGGCTATCGAAAAACTGTCCTATATAGCATTTAACATTAAAAATATATGAAAGATGAAATAATGCATAAGGTAAGTCGTATCCAACTAAAAAATAAGGATACATGGCATTGTAGAAGTACAAATAGTCTAATATACGTGCATAAGACCATAATCAATGTTAAGTATAAGTGGGTCAGACTCTATTCTTCTTAATGTTTATTATAGAGAATTTTTGCAAATAATACTATCACCGAGTTATTATGGCTTTCTTAATTCTCAATGAGAAGTCTTGACCACGAGGCGGCAGTAGAGGCGTGGCCGAGCCATGACGCAGACGTCGAGGATGCGATCCGCCAATGACAAGGGCGGCGGCGACGAGGAAGGACGCGACAAGGGCGTGGCGACGAGGATGCAGACGAGAGGGCGACGGTGACGAGGATGCAGACGAGAGGGCGACGGCGACGAGGATGCAGACACGAGGGCTCGGTGACGAGGATGCAGACACAAGGGCTCGGCACGAGGATGTAGACGAGAGGCGATGGCGGCGAGGGCTCGGCAGCGACGCCTTGCAGACGAGGGTGACGGCGACGAGACACACGCATTTGGAGATTTGGCGGCTAGGGCTCGAAGAACGAGAGTCTTGTGAGACTTGTGCAAATTTGGGGTATCGCGCAGCTAGGGCGGCTAGGGTATATATATAGTGGTATCTACCACTGGCGGCTCAAGATATAACCCCCAGTGGTAGTAGACCATCACTGGCGGCTCAAGAGATAACCGCCGGTGGTAGTAGACCATCACTAGCGGCTCACGAGATAACCGCCAGTGATATCTATACTAGGGCTATATAATAGAACTATACAGGACTATATAGGATTATAATAGGACTATATTAGGGCTATAAAATAGGATTATAATAGGACTATATAATAGGATTATAATAGGATAATAGGACTATGAAATAGGATTATAATGGGACTATATAATAGGACTATATTAGGGCTAGATAATAGGATTATATTAGGACTATATAATAGGATTATATTGGATTACATTATAATTCTATAATAGGATTACATTAAAAAATGGGATTATATAACTCAAATATAAGATACAAATAAAAAGTACAATCACTCCTCAACGATCAGCCCTTCTTGAAGATCGTTGCGCACATAGGTGGTTGCATTGGCCATTTCACTTGATTTTGGGTCGGTTTCATCATGTAATGAAAGTATTTCATCGAATTGGTTGTAATCCTCATCGTCCACCACATTCTCGACTCCAACGATTCTTCTTTTCCCACTAAGAACAACATTTTTGTTCTTATCGCCAGGATCTATGACATAGAAGACCAGAAACTTGGGTTCTTGAGGACAAAAGGGTCATCTCTATATCCCACTCGAAGCGAGGTCAACGATAGTCAAACCAAACTCATCAGATTTCTTAACCCCTCCACTTTGGATCTATTTGCACCGAAAAAGGGTTATTTTGGAAATCACATAGTCCAGTTCCCAAATCTCCTCAATGAAACCATAGAACGAGCTCTTGCGTTGGGTTACTAGGCCTTGGTTGTGCTCCTCCTCATATGCATCCATACTGAACGCCATTTCTTACGATTGTGCTCTTCTGTCTTGAGATATCGTGTAGAATGTGTACCCATTTATGTCATATCCTTGCCACGTCACCACCGTGTATCTTGGTCCCTTTGCTAGCCATAAGAGTAGATCAAAACACTATTTTCTGGTGAATCGTGCCTTGAACCAATCATTGAAACAACAGTTATGCTCCTTTTTTATCCAAGCCTCCGTCTTGTTTGGGTCTTCAAGGCGTATGAAATCCTTGTGCTCTTCTATGTAAGGGCCACCTCCGTCATGTGATTCGAGAACAATGAAGTGCGCTTTACTAGACATGTCTCCATTGGGTGTGATCTGTTTTACGCCAAGTGTGCCCGCACCATGCGACCTCGCTCATGATGGGATACGGGCACACCTATGGGGTCAACTTGCGACATGTAATCAATGCAGAATTCGATCACCTCCTCTGTTGCATACCCTTCGACGATGCTAGCTTCAGGACGATATCGGTTGCGTACGTATGACTTTAGAATCCCCATGTACCTCTCGAACGGATACATGTAATGTAGAAACACCGGGCTACATAACTTAATTTCCCGAACAAGGTGAACCATGAGATGTACCATAATATCAAAGAAGGATGGGGGGAAATACATCTCGAGATCACATATGATTCTTACTGCTTCGTTATGTAGCGAATCAAGAGTATCAGGATCGATGACTTTCTGATGGATTGCATTAAAGAACAAGCTCAGTCTTGTGATGGTTCATTGAACATCTGGAGGCAATATACTCCTTATTGCAATGGGAATCATCTGAGTCATTAGAACATGGCAGTCATGTGACTTCATTCCAGACAATTTCAAGTCACTCATGGACACTATCCTCTTCATGTTGGCAGCGTACCCGGTTGGGTATTTTACAATATGCAAGCACTAACAAAATTCTTTTCGCTCGGCCTTGGATAGAGTAAAGCAAGCTGGAGGGAGTTCCGTCCTGCCCGTACTACTAATTATTGGTGCTAACTCGCTTCTTAAGTTCATATCGACTAAGTTAAGCTGTGCTTTTAGTCCATCCTTCGTTTTGTCCTTCATATGAAGTAATGAACCAACCAAACTATTGCAAAAATTAACCTCCACGTGCATCACATCCAAGCAGTGTCGAACATATAGTTCCTCCCAGTAAGGTAGATCCCACAAAATTGACCTTTTCTTCCATATGCCGTTTTCACTGGTTTTTGTTTTCTTCCTCTTTCTCCCCATTTCACATTTTCTAAACTTAACATGCAGGCCTGTAAACATGTCATGCACTTCTTTTCCACTAAGTATGCGTGGAGCCCATCCATTTTTCCTGGTTCCATCGAACTGCTTGGTCATCTTGCGATATGGATGATTCACACGTAGAAACCGCCGATGGCGATATACACGATCTTCCGGCAATTCTGAGCCACACACTTGTCAGATCATCTAAGCAAAGGAGGACAAGCTTTACTTCCTTTTGTTTTCATGCCCGAAAGGTTTCAAGTCGGAAAATCATTGATGGTGCAAAACAACATTGCACATAGCGTGAAATTCTCTCGTTGATCCGCATCCCATACTCTGACCCCTTCGCTCCACAAAGATCTGGTTCCTCTACCAATGGTGCAAGATATACATCTATATCATTGCCGGTCGCTTTGGTCCTTGGATTAGTAGGCACATCATAATGTACTTACTCTTCATGCAGAGCCAAGGAGGAAGATTATATATGCATAGGTTCACAGGCCATGTGCTATGCTTGCTGCTCCAATTTCCAAATGGATTCATGTCGTCTATGCTCAATCCAAACCTTAAATTTCTAGGGTCTGCACCAAAATCCGGGAATTTGTAGTCAATGTTTCTCCACTGCGGAGCGTCTGCAGGGTGCCTAAACTTTCCATCTTTCTTACGATGCTCTAAGTGCCACCTGAGAAGTCTAGACTCTTTCTCATTTCCAAACCATCGTGTCAAACGAGGAGTGACTGGCAGATACCACAAAACCTTTGCTGGGATTCCTCGATTAAAGTCAGCATCCTGATCCTTGTCGCCGTTACGGCCTTTGATATTTCTCTTATAGCGGGATGCTTTACACTTTTGACATGAGTGCAGGTTGCTATACTTGTGACAGTATAGGATGCAGTCATTGGGGCATGCGTGGATTTTTTGCACATCCAATCCTAAGGGACAAATAACTTTTTTGGCACCATATGTTATTTCTGTCATCAAATTTTTCTGGGAGAGAAGTTCCTTCAATAGTCGTAAGAGCTCCGTGAAACTCTTATCAGACCAACGGTTCCTAGCCTTCAATTGTAGAAGTTCAAGTACAGTCGCCAAAAAAGTGTGTTTCACCTTGCAACCCCGAAAGATTGGCCTCTCGGACTCCTCTGACCATTTCCTGAATTTAATGAACTCTTCCGTAGTGCCATAGTCTGTTTCGACGTCACGCATCATTCTATCGAACTCGTCAACTTCCTCATCTAATGTTTCACCGACATCATCACACTCGACACCTGCATCATCACTATCCACTACTTCAAAGGCGTCATCTTCACCCTCAGTTGTACTCTGTGTCTCACCGTGGCACGTCCAAAAGGAGTAACCTTTTTTGAAACCCCGCTTAATGAGATGAAACTCGATTTGAGATGAGTTTCTAAACAATTCCAAGTTATCGCAATCAACACAAGGACAACATATCAAGTCAACCCCTCTCTCCTGTATATCCGCCAGCGCAGCTCCCATAAACCCTTGCACCCCATTCATGTACTCTTCCGTTGCAAGATTTTCTGTGTACATCCATGATCTGTCCATTATCTGCAAAAATATGTCCACGGTTTTCTTAATTATTACATGGTTACACTTCTTTCAAAATAAAAGACTTTATGAATAAAAGTTTACCTTAGGACTACAAAGCTAGTATGAAACATAGTTTGCTAAAATAATTATTATAAATAATTAGTAGCTAAAATAATTACTTCCTCCTATATATTAATATAAATCAATTGTTACTTATCCCATTAATTGTGACTACAAACTCATGAACATATTAATATATTGTTACTTATCCCATTAATTACTTTTCTCGCATTCTACATATGCAAAACACATCACAAGCCAAAGATATTAATTATCTTACTCTCCATGTACATCACAAACCTACAAATATTAATATATCTAGATCTCAAATCACTTAATCTAGAGTAGGTTCTTTAATCTTCAAAAACAAGATGTACAAAGAAAAATAAAAAGCATCACTAACCTCTACCACTTGGATCTTCAAACAACCACTTGGATCTTCCAAAAACCAGTTGGAATTGAGCCAACTCTAGCTACAGCCGTCACCGCATCCGCCGCTACAGTCAAACAGGAAGAAGACAGAGTGAGCAGAACACTGATAATGGAGGTAGGGTCGGCACTATGTAGTGGAAACTATCACTGGCGGTTATCTCTTTAACCGCCCGTGATATGCTAACTATCACTGGCGGTTCTCTTTAAAACCGCCAGTGATAGTTTCCTTTCACCGGCGGTTCTAACACTAACCGGCAATGAAAGTTTCCGTTTCCCGCCAACTCCCGCCAGTTTGTCCTACACAACTATCTCTGGCGGTGTTAAAGTGAACCACCAGTGATATGTAACCTTCACTAGCGGTTTTAAAGTGAACCGCCAGTGGTATATATCCGTCACTGGCGATTGGCCGTACAACCTCATCACTGGCGATTGGTGTTTTGTCCCAAGCCGCGCGGGGGTCCTGTGACCCTCATCACTAGCGGTAACAAAAATAGCCGCCAGTGATGAGGGGTCGGGGATGAGCCATTCTGTAGTAGTGCACACACATGGTTTAATTGGCACTGTCCCATCTAGGGCAAGCACCGCATTACGTAGCTAGCAATAGCCGCCGCCGCCGAGCCGACGCGTTTCAGTTCCTTGTAGAGACTGGAGTGCACGTCAACGTCGGCATTTTTGTATGGTGATTGCTCGGCTTCTTCGCATGAGCAGAGCGACATCACAGGCAGGGTTGGCAAAGATAATTGGGATGATTATCGTGTTTTTTTTATCATATTGCTAGGGTACCATAAGCAGAACCAAAGATAGGCTCAAAACTAGAAGAGGCAACCGGTCCGGTAACCCGAGGCGCCTAGGCGACTCGGGGCGACACGACCGCTGCCACCCCAGTAGCAACCGGCGCCGCCTCCCTCCCTCTCCGCCGTCGCCGCCTTCCGGCACGACGGCAGCGGGGCTACACTTCTCTCTCCCTTTCCCTCCCCTCCTTCCCCCTTCTCTCTCCATCCTTCTCCCCCTTTGTGGCAGCCGTGGCCGGCGACGAGCGGCCGAATCCGGTGCGGTGCCGGTCGGATCCGGCGATGTGGTGTCTAGATCTGGCGGCGGGTGTAGTCCCTGGCAGCGGCGGTCCGACTTCCTGCGTGGCGTGTCGGCGGGGGCTAAGTGAGGTTGCAGCTCAGTGCCAGCATAGCTAGTGGTCTATGGCTTTGGGCACTCCTGAGCTTTGTTGGCGAGGCAGCAAGTTCGAGACCGGTCTTCAGGTGGCAAGGTGGTGGCGGCGGTGACTAGGCCTCGCAAGCCCTTTGGATGAAGCGGCACTACGGTCCCCTTCCCCTACGACGGTGGTGCCCGTTCTTCTTCCAAGCGGCTCGCGTCAGTTTCATCGTCCGTCCTTGGGAGCTGTAGTGGCGCCGTCGTCCCCTTCTTCTATGGCAGTGGTGACCCGTGGGAGCGCTCGGTAGAAGCGGCTTCGTTGCCCCCTTCCCTTGTGGTGACGTCGTTGTCCTTCTTCCTAGCGGTCTGCAATGGCTCCCATTCCCCTCCTAGGAGTCTGTCTTGGCGTTATCATCCCCTTCCCCTCTGCGGCGGCGAGGCCTGGTATTGGCTTTCTAATGGCTGTTCGCAATGGCTTCCTCGTGTCCCTTCCTTTGTCGCGACGCGTCCCTACTTAGCCTCTACCCTTAGGCAGCGTCTCGCCCTCTCCCTCAAGGCCTTGTGGTGTGTCTCATGTGGTGTGGGTGCTCCAGGTGAAAGCCTTGCCCGGTCTATGGCTGGGCCGACGATGACGACGCCCTTTGGTGCCGTTCCCATCCTTGGAGGCATCGTCGTAGTGACCCAACCCTCCGGACCTCTTAAGGTGAAAACCTAGTTCTGAGACGATGGTCTTGGAGGGCAACCTCATCTTCAAGACAGAGGTGCTCCTCAGCTGCGTGGTGCCCTCTTGGTGGTGAGTCTCGTCCGGTGGGCTTGCTGGCCTCGGGTGCGCCGCAGGCGCTGTGGCTATGGACCGCTTTTGGATGGTGAGGCGGTCGACGCCGGTGCGGTGCTCGTCGCCATTCCAAGCCCTCGGGATGCCGCCGCGGTCTCCCACTTCGCCGCGCACGTCTTCTCCTGTGGATGGCGCCGCCTCCAGCCATGCCAACTTCTTGGTGTTAGGGTTAGGTTCCCCCAGCAGTGCGGCTCCAGGAGGTGGGTTTGGCGGGCAAAATCCCTGTCTGGCTTCTACTTGGAACGGTGATGGCGGCGCCATGGGCATTGTTCCCCTCCTTCGAGGCATCGTCGTGGCGACCCCCTCCCCCTGGAGTATCTTCGGGTGAAAACCCTGGTTCGGCTTGCGAATGGGTGACGGCGGCGTTGTCATCGCTCCCTAGTTGCAGGCGTCGCCCTAGTCGCTCTGTTGGACCTTCCCTACTCTGGATGCTGTTGGTAGCTATGTCGCTATAACGCCGCCGTTCTCTTCCTTCGCAGTGGCGTCCCTCTTCAGTGGCAGCAACGCCCTCCCTAGCAGTCCCAACTCATCGTGTCCTGCTTCGTGCCCTGCTTGGCCTCGTTTCTTCCAGCTCGGTGGTGACGACTGGAATCTCCATTGTTTATTGTCCTTTGTGGAGTTGGCTTGGGCAGGTCGATCCTTGTCGGGCATCCCGTGGGGTGGTGACAGTTGACGCCCTCCTTCTTACGTCTTGGCTGAGCATCCTGGGTAGCGGTGACGACTGGTGGCAAGACCGGCCTTCTCTTTCCCCACAATACGGCTACGGTGGCCGCGGATGGTCCGGACGAGCATCCCTTGCGGTAGTGGTGACGGTGGCTTCCTCCGATAGTTTGGCATCATCTCTTGTGGCGGTGGCATCTAGAGTCTCTGCTCATCATCTCGTCCTTGTGGTGCGGTTGGCATTAGGGGGTTGGTTGCACCTCAATCGAGCATCTTGCGCGGCGGTGACGGCTGACGCCCTCCTTCATGTATCTCGGCCGAGCATCTCGTGCGGCGGTGACAATTGGTGGCTAGACCGGCCTTTCCCTTGCCCCACAATGCATCCGACTTCAATGGCAGCGGATGCTTCGAGCGAGCATCCCTTACTGTGGTGGTGCTAATGGGTTGGATCCTCGTGTGGCGGTCCAGCTGTAGTCTTCGCCGGGCAGGAGCGGTGTTCTTGGTGGTGTTGTATGCCGACTCTGTCGGGCAACGACCACTCGGGTCGTGTTCTTTCCCCTCCCCTCTTCTTTATCTCCGTCCCCCTTTTTCTCTTGTATTTATACAGTTTTCTCATTCTTGAATGAAATGGTAGAGCGTCTGCCCTTTGCGTTCAAAAATAAGCAGAACCAACCAATTTAGGGTTTTGAAGTTAATGCAAGTTCAAATATTTCGATTTCCAATTCAAATTTAAAATTGGGGGGATAATCCACAAAATATCCTAAAATAGTAGCAATGAGTATGAGCCGTTTTCGCATGAAAACATTTTTCATATAAATTATTCATGTAATTTTTAACCAAACCAGAGTTTAGAAATTGGAAAATTGGGAGAAAAACAAGATAGAGAGAGGAACGGTGCGCAAGCCTGCAACGGCTAACCCCGTCCCTGGCTCCATTGTCGTTGTCCCCACCTAGATCTTTGTCCAGTGCACACAAGGAGGGAGAGAAGAGGGGGCAATAGCAAGGGGGTCTGCTTGCGAGGGTTGGAGTTAGGAGGCGATAACTGCGCGGGATCCGACCAGACAACAAGGAGAGGGTAGACCAGGGGCAATTGATCTAGGGTTAAAGAGAGGGGTGATCTGTTTTCAACCAAGTGGTTCGGCCGGTTTCTTTTAAAATCAATTGATTTTCGATGGAAATCGGCCAGTTATAGTCCTAAAAACTGACTTTTCGACGACCCAATCCAAACTTTGAAAGACAAAGTTTTCACCATTTCTAGCAATTTTTGACCGATAATCATTGAAAATCAGCATAGTCGGGTAGCTATTCTCAAGGCTAATTCTATGTTCCAAGCCCTGGTCCCGGGACCGAGAGTGTTATGCTTGTCTTGGCATTCAATGTGTGCCATCCCTGGTTAGTTTGGGAGCAAACGCATGTGTCCATTTCCAAAATCAAAAGGTTTCGTTCCAAGTCAAGCCCTAGATTCTTGCCTTCTTCCTCTTGGTTAATTAGGCATCGGCCACTGCGAGCAATCATTTGGATTGCATGGGCTGCACTATAACCGCTTGAATCCTTCTCTTCCATCAACTGTAGTGCTGCTATTCCTAGGCTCCAAACCTCCAACACTACTAAACAAGTGCCTCCAACACTACTAGAGAAGTGGGTATCACTATCGACATATCACTACCGGTTATTCACGAACCGGTAGTGATAATTGCGTGAGCCATGAAACCGATTTGAGCCACGAACCAGTAATGATGCCTCGGGCACTATCACTACCGGTTTAAGTCACAAATCAGTAGTGATACCTATCCATCACTACTGCTTTCATGGCTCGGTAGTGATGTCTCGTTTCTGGAAAGTTTAAAAGGAATGTATATTCTATCTATGTCACTACGCGACAGTGGGTGAGTTGGCTAGAAGGGTGAGGCTAGAGTCACGAGGTCTCGGGTTTGAGTCCTGCTTCTCCCAATATACTCCCAATATATTTTTAAATATTTCTAATACTATCACTATCGGTTCATGCAACCGGACCGGTCTGGAACCGGTAGTGAAGAGAGTTTCTCCAGTAGTGCAAGCTCGACGAAAATTTCGTCTCACCATGAGCACTGTACGTTTCTAGCTTGTTGATTTTTTTTTCTCTAGCATGTTCTGACTTCCTAGGAGAAAATTTGCGTCTGAAGAGAGTGGCGAATACGAGATGTAGTAGTAGTAGTACAATAGTACAATTGTTTGGCCAAGACACTTGTACCATGGTTCATTGACATGGAGTATTGTTTGTACTCGATCAGCGAGCACTGTTCATGGACTTTGTTCACTTGTGGGCGGAGAAAGATTAGGCGAGCAGCGAGTTGTTCCATAAATGTCCCTTCAATCGGCTGCCAGGATACATCTAATAATTAGCTCTACAGCACACGAATCCATCGTAGTCTGCTGTCCGCAGCGCTTGCCATGCCGCACCACTAATGAGTAAGTGAAAAATGCATGTCTGATGTCTATAAGATCATCTTTAGGTGTTTGAGCTTAGCCATACCAATATACCATAGAGTAGAGAGAATGATTCGAGTCGATTCAATAGACTAGAGAAAATGTTTAGAGTCGGTTCAGTATGCTTGAGTCAACTAAATATATGTGAATAATAAATTTTAAGAAAAAAAATTCTCAAACCGACCTCTTTAGGAGTCGACTTCATCATTAATATGAAAGGTATGTCTCAGTGCACTACTATAGACAGGAAAATAACAAGTTGTCTTTTTAAATTGATAGACGAATGTCCATGCTTTAGTACAAATAAAAAAAAAATACCATATTACTTTCCACGACATACTTCTAACCATGTAATAGTCTAGATTGTGCCACGCCTCCATGCAATCGACTATGTCACATGGTGTTTGGGTTTTTCCATAATTCCCTGGTAATTGGACTAGAATGCACTAAACGTTCTTGAGGAACTAATTCCCTCTAGGCCACTGACAAGAACGAGACCTTGGCTTGCCTCATTAAACCCCCCTTGTTTGTGGTCCCTTGGCCTGTGGGTCGTGGGAAGCTAGTCCTGGCCCTAGGTTGCTCATGCCTCTCATGGGTCGTCATTTGCCTAGTTCATTGCCTTGGCTCGAAACCATTGCTGTTTGGGCCTTCTTAGGCCATGGAAAGAGGTGGCACCTTTTAGAAAACATCTTCTTTATTTAGTAGGTACTCCTGCGGATCAACTACAGATAGAGTTCGTAATTTGACTTGTACGAAAGAAGGAGATTGTGTTCGGCAAAGTTTCTTAACCTCTAGCAAAAGATCAATACTTTCTGAAGATGGGGATGATGCTAAAGACTATATAAAGGACCCTACCCTCAGGGAGGGGCAGGCCACATACAATTCGCAGAAGGCCGAGGCGATCAAATGAACAAAAGTTTAAAATTAGGCATAGTTTAGATATAGACAAATCCTGTGTAATCTCATTTCCTCTTCATCATATAGTGAGAAAGGCTATAGTAGAGCTATTATCCATCCTCGAAAGATCGAACCAGGGTAAATCTATGTATGTGTCTTTGCCTTCATGTTCTCTACGATTGTGCCACAAGGTCCCACGTGTTCTTTCCTCACAATCGGATAAATTAACATGACTGGTTTAAGAGATCTCAATCGTCGAGAGCTAGTGCTGTCTGTGGGGAACAACAGTAGTACATCCTGATTGGTTTGATTCAGGTCTCTCTTGATCAAGGTAACATGCTTCCCTTCAGATTAGATCCGACTAAAACTCTCGCCAAGGCTAACATCGAAGAGGTAAAGCTCGCAAGAGTGCGAGTCTAGAAGAGGTGAAGGGCAAAACCTAAATAGTGGGAAAGGGCCCTCCACCTTTTGGCTTGAATGGAAAGCACCTGAAGGCTCAAAGGGCAGTAGAAGCCTAGGGTCTAGCTCAAGCCCAACCCCTAGAGAAACGTTGAGGGCCTCGTTGTTGGGTCTAGGTGACCTAGACGTGTCATCCTTAAGAAAAATAAGCCTTCTACTAGCCCCCAAAGCGACCAAGCGGTCCAACATGCTTAAACTCCTACAACTATTGGTCAGCCATCTTGTTGCGGCATACCCTCCCTCACCAGCCCAGAAGGCAACACCAACCAACCTTGCAAGTTCTCTAACCATCGCGTTCTCCAACCTCTTCGAGGTTTTGAACCTCAAGGAAAATATCTCATGCAAGCCATGACTCTTAGTGCGGGAGCCTCCCTGTTGCTCATGGCGATCGAGGCATGCGGTTGTGGTTAATCCATATCGTCCACCACCAAAGGCTTGCCTATTGGGCATTTTGGTCCACTGGATCTGGCTCATCATGACTCACTTATGCCCCGTGCGGGCGAGCATAGATCACCTTTAGGTTACACGGGAGGGAGATGGCGGAGGTAGAAGAACTGATAGAGCTCTCATTCGGAAAGCAAGCAGGTCATCCACACATCACACATCCAAAGTTTCCAAACACTAGTTATTCGTGGCTTAGCCAAAGTGGGTCTCGAAACTCAACACCGCGGAAGCACTTGCATTCTACGGGTCATAAGTCGATCCACATTGCGTATAGTTTGGTGCAATGGTCTAAGTCACAACTAAGGTCAAGATCTAGGAGCACCCATCAAAGCTGAAACAATAATCGTAGGCATGCTAGTGATATGGGCGACGTGTGACGCACAAATTCTATTTTTTCCACTTACGTATTCGTTCATCAAAACCAACTTTTTTTTATACTTTCTAGCAGCGTTCTCTATATATTGTAAGAGAATAGTTGAAGGTTTAGTGTCAATTTGAAATAACGTGTTGAGATGATTTGACAACAATATTTGATTGACAACGATATGTGATTGATTAATCTGTTTGCAAAAGAACAAGGTGTGGTTTTATGTTAGGTTGTTTTGTAGGGGATTAGACTAGAGTTGCATAGCGGCGCAAACAGCTCATGTGTATGTAGACCTAGGTGAGGTCAAACGTGTCAAGCTAGACGAATTGCGCGTGGCTGGCTATGCACGGCTTAGCCTCTTGTACATGGTTGTGCATGTTAGTCCATTAGGTAGGTGTGGAGGTGCATGCATGCAGGGCAAGCAGTGCAAGCAATGTAGGGCATCATGCGGCACACGCAGCGCAGGGACACATGCCAGTGTAGGCACTAGGCCGACCTAAGCGAACGGGTGAGGGCGCGAGGCCTAAGCAGTGCGTGTGTGTGCAGGGCTCGTGCGGTAGTCATGCGTGCCAGATAAAAAGGAGGTCGGCCGTGAGCACGAAGGTACAGAGAGAAAAAAAAAGGTACCAGAAAAAACAGATTTGAGAAGAAAAACTAGAGATGAGACGAGAAAAGAAGGTTATTGCAGGAGAAGAGACAAAGAAAAAGAGAGAATAAGTGCTTTAACATAAAAGAAACTCATGTACGCGTTTTGATTTGATCAATAAGTATGGGTTAGAGATTGATATGTGTTTTTCATTTTCTTGTAAATTAATCTTCTAGTTTATTCATGCACGTTTGTTAATCTACTATTTAGATTGATTGCTTTCTCTTGATAATTAGTAGATTAGAAATTAGTTCGAGTAATGGATTGCATCTATTCACCCTCTATGGGTGTGTCTCAATCCATCATTTGGTGCAAGAGGGGAGCAATTAGAGAAGAGAGGGGAGTGTGTGCACTCCACCACAAATCGACTCTAGGAGGTGTCCTTTAACGAAGCAACCTCCTTCTCCAACTTCATACGCTACTCCTATTTATCTTGTCGGCTCTTTAATTTGTGGATATAATGAAGGGGCGTCATCTTCTCCTTCTCGCTCTTCAGAAAGGATGCCTAGCAGGCCATCTGCTAGCAAAGAAGCAGATTAGCAGATCCCAGTGGGCTGCCAAGTCCTTGAACTTCTCTTCCAAAGACTCCAATTTCCTTCCTATCTTTGCTAGCCTGGTGATGCAACTCCTCGTTCTTCTCCTCTATGAGGCCCCGGTGGCATCCAGCCGACTCCTCTCCTCGAAGGGGTTCTTTACTTCATGTAGCTCGCTAGCCAACTCATGAGACACCTTGCATCCCATGAGATGCACCTTGAGCTCGTGGACCGTGGCCCTCCCACCACCCCTCCCAAAAAAACAAATCCCCAAATACAACTATTTCAGGATTTTAGTTGTATTTAGAAATGATACAAGTTTTTAACTTTCATTACTTATACTTAACCTAATGTAATAGGTTTAGTCACTAAACTTAGAATCTTATAGCCCTACAACGTAGGCAAGCCTTAGCGCAAGGCAAGCCCTTAAATTCAATGCTAAAGTCGTTCAAATCCTCAACAACAATATCATCACAAGCATTTTCTACATAAAGATTTGGATCTGCCGCAACCCCACGAAAGTAGGTAAGTATATAAATACTTGCATGTGTCCATAAGAAAGACTATTGAGTAAATGCAATGTTAATCAAGAGAAGAGAATTGTCTTATTTAGTTAAGTAGAATGCATTAATCACATATCTATTGTTGTGGGTGTCACCCACGAACAGAAAACAGGGCTGCCCCCGGTGCGTGATCCCGCGCACCCAAGACAGCTCGGTGAAGCTCTCGTGCTCTCTCTGGTAACGCTCGTGGATGGAAGGAACGCTACACTTGGACCAGAAGAATTCGTGCATTATCTGCGTCGCCCTCCCCTTATATAGGGGCGGGATTGTACAGCACTATGCAATGGCGGTCTCTTTTCTTACAGACCCCGACCAAGGACCCGCGGGTCATTTCCTTACTATTTTACATGCTTTGCCCCCCACCTGCCCTCACGCAAGGGGCATCGGGGTCATCCCGTAACACATTAGCCATACTCTTTACGGCTTTACCCTCCTAAAAGACTCCCACTACGGGTCATATGAGGAATTGCACCTATGCGACGATTCTGCACGGTATCAGCCCACCGACATCCACTCGGGTACCATGGCAAGGCGTCAGACTTGTCAGCGCGTCCTGCCTGCTTCGCCCTGCTGCGGGCGGGGACATTCGTCCCGCCACCCTTCGATTACGTCGCTCTTCCTTGAGTTCGTCGGGCGTTAGCTCCGCGCGAGCTTCCCGGCTTGGGCTTGCTCCTCGTTACGCTTCATTGCTCGCTTAGCCTGCAAGGCCTCGCCTCCCCCGCGTCCTCTCTTCTCCGTCTTCGTTATCCACAACTTCGCTTGCGCCCTCCGTCGCTCCGCCCTCAGCTTCGCTAGGCCTTGCTCGAGCTTCACTCCGCAGTTCCCGACCTCTGCGCTCTCTTCCTTAGCGTGTTTCGGCTGCCCTGGAAAAAACAGAGAAGAGGGGGGTGGAGGTACGCCGGGGACGGACCCTTCCTTTGCTCCCAAGTCCGAGAAGGTACCTATCTCTGGCCTACAACATCTATCTTTTCATGATTCTATTATTTTAGTTATTAAACATTTATCATATTCATTTTAAATTGTGTTACATCAATGATTATGTCAAACACTTTCAATTGGGATAAAACTTTGTATGCTACTACAGACTTGGATTCTTCCTTACGTGTCATCGATCAGTGACTTCTCCTCTATTTTCCATCACAATTGCCAACTTCTCGATTGTCGTCCTATGTGCCACTAGCAAAAACTTATCTTTTTTCTGTTTAAGCTATATAAACATACAAAAAATATTTAAAAAATCACAGTGTTATTGAATATGCAATACCTTCAATCTTTAACTTTTTGGTATTTGTACAAAAGATTTTATATTTGATTTGCACTTAAAGACATTTTTAACGTAAGAGATTAACTTTAAAATACCAAAAAAAATATGAACATTCAAATTGTTGCATAATTGATAAATCTATGATTTTTGAGGATTTCAGAAATGTTTATATAACCTAAACAGAAAAGATAAGTTTTCGTCAATGGCACATATGACAATAATCAAGCAATTGTAATGGCATAGAAGAGAAAAGTAACTAAATAATGGCATGGATATAATTAAGCTCAAGTGTAGTGGCACACAAGGTTTTATCTCTTTTCAATTCTACCCTTAAACTTTTCTATCACCAAATCCACCCATCCTTATATGAAATCTAAATTGGCCATTTTAGTACGGTATCTCCCCTTTACCACAACTCCATACATCATAAGTATGGTCTATGGTTGTTTTTTACTTTTCAATTGTGTAGAACATGTTTTGCTTTACCCGTATAATGCGTTTTTATTCGGATCGATGATAACTTGAGTCATTTCTATTAGACTAAATTCAGCTTTTGCATTAGAAAAATTATCAACTTGCTTCTCGATTGTCCCTGTGTTCCCAAAAAAAAAAATGGAAGTTGCATTTGGCGCATGTTCCTAGTATCTGTCTTTTGCCCAAAACAAGTATAATGTATGGGCAAAGAAGATATTATATGAGTTGTGTGTGATGTTGTCTACATGTGACATATCAAAGTACTATAGACTAGACAATTTGTCTAAACAATTGTACATGCCCTTGTGACCCAAATTTGGGCATGTACAATGCAGAATGCTTATACACAAGTGCTTAAGAAGAGAGAACATTGCGACATTACCAAACACCTATGCAAAACGAATTTTATTTTATGCAATAAGCTAATACATGTGCTTCGATGTTGCTTCCTCCTCTAAAAACCTCTTTAAGCATTCATACTAAGTTAAACACTTCTCTACTCGAAACATCTTTTCTAACGGTAGATTAGGTTAGATAGGTGGATATAGCAATATCTTAGGGCAGATGGTTGGAGTCTATATGTATTTATGAGTCCTATAACCTTACACACAACAAACAATTCAATCTATAATCTTGATAGTGGAATTGAATTCTAACAATGAGTGTGTTTGGCTACTACTAGAATTGAAATCACTGATTCTGGATCCAATTCCATAAACTAAGCCCATAACTAAACATAAATGAT
Source organism: Olyra latifolia (assembly GCA_036346145.1). NCBI lineage: Eukaryota > Viridiplantae > Streptophyta > Magnoliopsida > Poales > Poaceae > Olyra > Olyra latifolia. The sequence goes on from CM070523.1 coordinate 33,710,729, forward strand.
TACCCGTCATTTGTGCGGAATTGGTGGAGCACTCGACTTCTCTAGTGACGCCGACATCACTAGAAAAGTCGAGTGTGTAACTCTTGCTGGTGGTTGTGGGCGAGGCAGATGGAGAAAAGACATGCCGGCATCACGGAAGACCTTCTCGTTGAGGCGGCAACTGCTGACAGGGGCACAAGACATTTTCTTCTTATTGGCGACCTATGTGGGCCACGATAGAGGGGGCTCTGCAAGCGGCGATCGTTGTGAGGCCTAGGAGGAAGCATATTCTCAAATGATGTTGGAGGTAAGCTTTCGCATGGGGAATATGAGAGGTGTCGGGTTTAAGTAGAAGTGGAGGTAATGGCGAGGAGAAGGCGAAGGCCAGAGTACTCAAGGTCGCATCGATGACAACAAGTGGACTGCGTGGGTTTGGGATAGAGCATGGCGGCTTGGATGCATGGGGTTTGGGTTTTGGTTGATTGACTAAAGATTTTTTGTTTACTGTTCAGTCATGTGCTATGTTGGAATTAGAATTGTCTTCAATCAAATTGAAATCCAACTAAAATTGGATTTGGAAGCTAATCGAATGAATTCAACTAAGTTCTAGGTAGCCAAGCAAGGTGTCAGAGAATAGCTATATTTGCATGTAGGGCTTGATTTTTAGCTACTCTTTTTTGCAGATGCTCTAAGCATTAAAAAATTGGTTTTTTCTCTAACTAAGCAAATCTCTAGGCACTTGCATTGTGTATAGCCTCGTCTCTAACAATACTGATGCTCTAGTCGGTGGTTGCTTCCTCTCAGCTGTAAGGCGTTTATAAGCTTTGTCATATACTAGTTGAGGGCCCGTGCTTTGCCCGTGGATTGGTGAAGGAGGAGGAGGCGTGGATCGGTGGGACGCAGACGGACGGGGGTCGACGTGCTCGCGTGTGGATTGATAGAGAGGAGGATGCGGATCGGGGTATAGGCAGCCGTTAGATTAAATTGAATGGTTCAGATTGCTTTGATGAACCATCACTCATCACCACAGCAGCCTTTTTAGGAGTAGAGAAAATAGGCAGCATATCCGGTGCACACGGCACCCCCTGTGCACACCATGGGGAAAAAGTTTCAAAAAATTTCAAAAAAAATTATGGATGTACATCTCAACTTACCCCATCCAGATATAAAATTTCATGATCAAATTCGTCCTATGTTAAGAGTAATAAAAAAGACAAATTTCTGACAAACTTAAATAGTTTAAATGCACTCCAAATTTGTCTTTTTTGTAACCTCTAGTATAGGACGAATTTGATCATGAAATTTTATATGTAGATGGGGTAAGTTGAGATGTACATCCATGATTTTTTTTGAAATTTTTTGAAACTTTTTCCCTATGGTATACACGGTATTTTCACGGAGGCAGCCGTATGCACCGGATATGCTGCCATTCAAAATAAGAGGTGATGTGGATGATAGAGATACACATAGAGAATTAATCTGTCTCTAATTTTGTGGTCGACTATAATACAAAAATCAAAACAAGTTATAAGTGCGAAAAAAGTGTCTATAAAAAAGATGACTGGCTATACTCGTCCTATAAGCTATATAATTGTCTAAACGTGACACACAACTTCCGGTAACATTTTTAAGTCCAAGCTAGCATCCCAAAGCAAGATAACCACCTAAACCCACACCACGAAATCGCCACCGCCATGATGTCGGCCGCGGCCATCGCCTTCCTCTCCGCGGCTCCCGCCTGCTCCTCCTCGTCCTCCACCCGCCGCCGCCGGAGCCGCCTCTTTTCCAGCAACGCATCACTCTCGTCCTCCTCCGGTAAAACAAGCCGCCCCTGCTACTACGCTCCCATTTCCCCCTAATCTGACCCGTATCCATCGCATCTGCAGAGGAGCCGCTGCTGGTGCGCGCGGCGAGGGGCGAGGACGGGCTACCGCGGCCGCCTGCGTGGATGATGCGGCAGGCAGGGCGGTACATGGCGGAGTACCAGGCGCTGGCCAAGCGCCACCCCTCGTTCCGGGAGCGGTCGGAGACCACCGACCTCATTGTCGAGATCACGCTGCAGCCGTGGCGCGCATTCGGGCCCGACGGCGTCATCCTATTCTCGGACATACTGACGCCACTGCCGGCCATTGGGGTGCCGTTCGATATTACGGACTCCAAGGGGCCGGTAATCAAATCGCCCGTGCGGTCCGAGGAGCAGGTGAGGGAGCTCGTCCCTATCGACCTAGATAAGCTCCGGTTCGTTGGAGAGTCGCTCAAGATTCTACGCAGTGAGGTAATGCAGATGCATTTTTATGCTAGTTGGGCTGTGTTAATTATTTTATGTAATAAATTTGGATTGGGTTCATGGTGAACTGGTGCTATCTAAGTATAGTTACATCAGGTATTATGTAAAGTCAACGTTTGGCTAGGGATTTTGAGTGGGAAGATGTGTTGGTCTTCACAGGATTCAAGTAGCATTTAGTTCAGTGTCATGTGTATGAAAATGCTACTAGGGGATGAAACTGTTAGTTAATATTGCTATTGTGGTGCAGCTATCATGATTCACAAAATCTGGTCCTGTAAAAGAATTGCAGTTTTCAGCACTAAACTCGCACGCTCACCATGATTTGTTAAAGTTGGTCTTGGTCCAACAGGTGATGAAACAGTATGTATATGTTCTTGCAGCTTGTTTTGTGTTTTGACTAAAGTGATCTGGAACAGCGGGTGAACATTCCACATCATGCTCATAATGCAGAATCGGCAAAACATACTAATGGTGGTTTAACTTAGTGTCCTTTAGTAGTTTCAAGAGTATTTATGCTGCTAGCTGAAATGAAATATCAATACAATAGTTTTGATATATGATGTGTGAATGAGGAAAAACCAAGATTATAGGGGTAGCTGCTGCTTTTTTTTTCATTGTATCCATTGTTTGTGTATAGCTATTACCCAACTTTCCTGTTTTTATGCTTTGAATCACATGTTTATGACAATGGTTGTTCCAAATATCTGGTTATCCACTATATCGATTAGACAATTCGATCCAAATCTTCGAGCAAGCAGTGAGTTATGGACCTTGTAGTCAAACACCAGTATCATGATATATTGCTACTTATCATATGTTACATGATTTCTTTGTTGAGAGTTCTAGTCAAATGTTTTACACCCATCAGATAATATTATCACAAGCATCAATAACTATATATAAGTACCCTTTGTGAAATGAATGAGACTGAATTTAGTTTAACTATTTTTCATTGGATATATAAGTACCCTTTGTGAAATGAATGAGACTGAATTTAGTTTAACTATTTTTCATTGGACTTCCTTTTGATGCTTATACACTTCCTCCTCTACCCTATAGATTGATGGAAAAGCTGCTTTGCTAGGATTTGTTGGGGCCCCATGGACGATTGCAACTTATGTTGTTGAAGGGGGGATGACCAACACATATACAAATATAAAGAGCATGTGCCACACAGCACCAAATGTGTTGAGGGGCCTTCTCTCTCACCTTGCAGAAGCAATATCTGATTATATCATTTATCAAGTAAACTCTGGGGCTCAATGTATACAAATATTTGATTCATGGGGTGGGCAACTTCCACCACATGTGTGGGAGCACTGGTCAAAACCATATATCAAACAGGTAATTTTTCCTTTTCTTGCTCTTATGTATTTCCTTATGACATGATTGGTGGCGTCTATATATATTTTGCATGGACACAGACATGGTTTGAACATGACATGACATGGACACGAGGATTCACTATTTTCTAAAAATGCCAACGCATGGAAACGGTTATATACATATTAATAATAATAATTATTATATATGTTGCCATGAAATATATGAGGTGGAAACAAGGGAAATGTGCCTTAAATATGATTAAAAAAATGAGAATCACAGCAGTAGACTCAATAGTCTTCTTCAGGCGTTGCAAATACACTTTGAAGTTGCTGAAGGATAGGTGCTGTCACCTTAAGGATCTGAAGCAAGTGTGCTTTAACTCTGTTGTATCTTCAATTGTATTCCTGAGGACAATACTTGCATCTAAATCACATATTTCCTCCACCTCCTCTTCCTCCCTTAGAATATCAACATGATTCTACAATGACCTGGTGTTTAGTCATTTGCTGCCACCGCCTAAAACAATGAGAGAGCAATTTCAGCAAGGAAAGGAGAGGAAGTAGAGGCAGGAGAAGACCTGTAACTCACTATGGGTAGAGATGATGGGATGGCCGGTGGTCGCTGGTTGGCTGCCTAGGCATGAGAGGGAGAGGGAGAGTAGCGAGGATGTGGTGGCCCTGGGCCATGTAAAAAACTTGTCAGCTGCATGTCCCTGCTGTATCAGAAAACAAAAATCTTTTTTTTTTCTTTTAGCGGAAATTATCAGACACATTTAGAATACATATTGGTGCCATACCAAAGTCGTGTCCATGTCGGACATGGTGTCCGACACGGACACGAAGCCTTTCCAACATGTTGGTGCATCATAAGTCTCTGGTGTCAACCAGGATGGAGCTGCACTGTATAGTAGATCATTTATTATCGTGGGCACTAAATATTTTGAAGTTTGTAATCATTTGAAAATATCTTTCTTTATATTTGTACTCAAATACTTCCAGTGTGACCTATTACTATAATACTTTTGATCTGCCAATGTCATATTTATGGAGATTAGGTATGGATGTATGGTTATGATTACAAGTTCCTCCATAGCCCATGGAAGAACACATTAATGAACAGAGAATAAATTCTTTGTAAACACTCAGAAACTGATGCTCGTGCCAGCATCATGTTCTCATATAAATGCATTTGGATGCTATATTTGTGCTACAATTGAATTTATTGACTTCATTTTGTTCATAATCCTTAAGCTCCCATTTTTAATGGAATATGGCATACAAGCGAGAGACAGCATATGCTATGCAATCACCCTTTGTGGTGCATAGATTCCGGTTTATGCCCCAAATTAACACGAAAAATCCAAAACAGTGATGATGTAGTCTATAGTCTATATAGTGTTCCATCACCCTATAAAATTTCAATTTCAAAATCAAATGCATCAGAAGAAACACAAAAGATATTATTTTATATGAATATTAACATTTGTCATTTTATATTTCTCTTTTCCTTTTGGTCTATCATTTATTTGTCCAACTGTTCTCATTTTTGTTGCTCTTAAGATAGAATGAATTTGAACTTGAAATTCTATATGCTGGTAGTGTAAATTAAGAAGTACATCTAGATTTCATTGGGGGGATCTTTTTATTAATTAAGTGCCTAAACTATGGATGATTGCATGAATGCACCGCAATGGGTGATTGGATTGAATAGGTAGCCGCAGGGAAGAGGTTTCAATTTAACTTTTCAACTTGATAGCTTGTAAAAGTAGCTAGAGTTAGAACCTGTTCTTTATTAGAGCCTCATGAAACTATTTCATTGGCAGATTGTGAGCAAGATTAAGACAGAATGCCCTCAAGTACCACTTGTGTTATATATAAATGGTAATGGAGGCTTGCTTGAGCGTATGAAGGACACAGGAGTTGATGTTATTGGGCTTGACTGGACAGTGGACATGGCAGATGGAAGGAGGCGCCTTGGTACTGGAATTGGTGTACAAGGGAATGTGGACCCAGCATATTTATTTTCCCCATTACCAGTATTGACTGATGAAATTCATAGGTTTGTTAAAGCTTCATCGCGGACTTACTTATGCCCTTCTAATTTTTTGATAGAAACACCTGGGAACAATTTATCAATGAGGCCTCCAGAAGTTCTCTGCCCATATTATATGTTTTCTTATCATTTATTCATGTGCGCTAATCTTCTTCCCTAGTAATGCCATCTCTGATCATATCAGTTCAGCTGTACTCTTTGTGCAGCTGATTTCATTCCTGAAGCTTGTGTTCTGTTGCATACCAATAAAGTCATCTTCAGTTTTCTTTTTAAATGTCTCCAACTTTTGGTTGTAGAACGATAAATGGATGATCACCTCGCATGAACTTAGAATGTTGCAGTCCCTTTCTGTATCTTGTTATTAATCTCATGGAACATGTAAACATGCTGCAATTTTAAGCCCTTGAGGTTTGTTTTATGTTGCAATTATTCAAGTATACTTCACCTTCCACTCATATACCTTTCTAGGATCAGCGCTAGGAACTGCTAATGATTGTATCACCTTATTTTGTACTCTGCAGGGTTGTGAAATCAGCTGGCCCAAAAGGTCATATACTTAACTTGGGCCATGGTGTTCTTGTAAAAACACCAGAAGAAGCTGTAGCACATTTCTTTGATGTCACAAGGAGCTTGAGATATGACACCCTTTTCCAAGGTCATGTTACTGAAGAATTGCAGCCTGTTGCTTGATAATCGCTAATGGGCCAATGGCATTGTCATATTTTTTTGTCAGCTGATATGTTTGATCTGTAATTTGCCTTCTTACTGTCTGGAAGCTTAGCACCTTCTACATTTTTAGAGCCATTCCTTTTGCTGGTCCTGTTTTATAGAGATACCATGGCCAAACTAATGCAATTTTATTCATTGCTTATCTGCTTAATTCATTTATTCATCTGCTGGATAAAGAAAAACATGCTATGTCGTTTTAGAAGGGAAGCTGTAGTGGATTCAGCTGGATTGTTCAATTTATTTCTTTTTGAGGTCCTTGCATCTAGCATTTTCCCCATTAAAATGATTCTATTACAGGTATTGCAGTTTGCAGTTCTGTATATATCTGGACTGGCACCAACATTTTAACCTACCACGTTGCCATGCTTTAAATTGAACCAGTCCTAGAACCATCTGGGAAGCTATTTGTTGCAGTGTCAGATAGCCCATGTGCTGACTTGCTGTCTGGGTTTTAACATATCACAGATCTCTCTTTCTGGTCATCCGGCTGGGCTTAAAATGATGGTGTAACGAGGAACAGCAAATGCTTTCCCTCTACAAAAATTGTATGCCACTTGCATCATTATTACACGTGGCCTCAAATTGAGGCCATTTGTTCTCTGGATTTCTCTTATTTATGTTATTAATGGCTGCAACACTACATAAACGGCAGCATATGCTTTTCCTTGTAGATTGCTTGCTATCCTTTTCAAGATAATAAGATTGGCGCCATTAATTTGTTGCTACTCACGACTAAACATGACTTATATTTGCAATCATGTTAAGTTCCCTACTGAAGTTCCCAGAATTGATGATCGTTGAGACTTAAAGAACTATCACAGCATGAGCTTGTGTGTTTTCCTCCCTATTTACCCAATTGAGACACGTTGTCACCAATTGCCAGACATGATATCTGGTATTATAAATTTATAATGTTCATAATATGTATGCGTAGCCTCCAAGAGACCAGCTTATAATCATTTTGACAGGATGTGCTTGCCTGGACCGGATGTATCAGCAATCTAGCATCGTGGCAACAAGGCTGACGTTCTTCCATCTTCCAGGGTAGCTCAAGCTGAGATCTCTAACGTCCACTGAGTGGCACTGATCTGTTAAGGGTTTTCTTGTTCTCTGCAGGAGCTGCGAGTGTCGGCAGCTCGATCTGTGATGTGTGGGTCAACAGCTCTGGTGTCTTGATCAATCAAATCTGAGTTGCATTTTCAGACAGCGCAACGGAGGAGGATGGACCATATGATGTTGATTCGAGTGGGGGTATTTGCCTGCTCCAATTGGCTAGCCTTTCTCTACCGTCCTAATGGATGTGTACGTCCAATGTAGAAGGTTTTCAACCTCGCATCATCAGTGCTGGTCCATGCCATTCGCTAGCTGCCGTGCGAAGGGTCCCTCGGTGCGAGCGATGGATGATGTGTTGTGTCTTTGCAAACTCTGCCTTCTGATTTCTCAATGGGTTCGAGTTGAAGCATATGCGTGAACTCGTGAAGCGATTATCCATGGGATGTTTTGTTTTATGCTACACATGATGGAGAGGATCTTGTTGGATGACTTGGTTCTTTTTTTGGATCGCCATGATATAAGCGACTTGTTTGCTTGATTGTGAAGCGAGGTGATGGGATCCATCCTCCACCAGAAACTGTAGGATTTCGCGCCATAGCAGATCTGAATATATAACGATATATAGTTTCTCCCTTTTTTTTTTGAAATATTCATTTTATATTAAAAAAGAATATAGCTGTTAAATAGTAGCAAAAATATACCCCTATCAATCGATAAGTTCACACATGTGTGTCCCCACCACATCGACTTGTCAACGTAAATATACTTCGCAAATTAGTCGGACGTCCATGCTCCTAGGAAATCAAGAAACTCGAGAGATTAAAACGTTTAAAATCAAGGATTTATGCATGAAATATGGAATCCTAAGGGTTTGAAATGCTAAAATCATGGGCCTATGGGTGAAACTAGGAAACTATAGGGGCAAAACGCAAAAATGCAGAAAAGAAAAATCATGCCACCACAACGCTCACCAAAAGGTGTTTTTTGATAGTGAAAACAAAATTAAACAGCTATATATTCTTGTGATTTTCATAGAAACGAATATTCAAAAATAAAATCATTTGTACATCGCTCCACACATAATCACACACGATGTTAAACAGGGTTAATCCCGTTTTAGGCTCAAAAACTGCTCATGGGCGATTTTTGATTTTCTCTTTTTCTGACCGAAATTTGTAATTCAAAATTTGAATCAAACAGAGAGAGCCAAAAAGGAAAATCGCAAAGTTTTTCGGGAAATCGTTCACTTGAAGCGGGAAATCGTTGAATTATTTACAAAATTGAAAGGTAATTGTGGGAAATTGACCGAATACATGGAGAAATCATCAGGTGTTTGGAAAAACAGAGAAAATTGAAGGAAAATTTGAAAAAAGTAGCAAATTTAAATTCAAAACTATAAGTTTACACATTATTTAAAATCATAAGTTTATTGTGTGCATCCCTAGTTGGTACAGAGACCGAAAGTTACTTCCATTATTAAAAAAAAATAAAATCATAAGTCTACACCAAGTCTGGTCATATTAGACATCACATAACAATTTTCTCGTATGTTTCAATTTTTGGCCGAATTCAAATTCAAAATTCTGTTTGATTAAATCGCCGGTTTCAAAAAAAATTCTCCACAGTCTTCCTACAAATTAGTACTATTTTCAGGATTTTTTTTATACTTCCCCAAATTCGAAATTCAAATTTTGGCTTCATTTTTTCAAACCAAGATCCCTATTCCGTTCCCAGTCGATTTCCCGCAGGAATCGACAATTTCCTGCGGCATTTGAAACTTCGATGTCAGGTGCTTTCTGAACTAACTTTCACGATAGAAAGGGGTAAAAAAAAAATAGCTGGTATATCCTAGCGTAACCATAATTAAAGGCCATACTCTGCAATTTGCGTACTCTGGGCGGCACATCTGCCTGCTCCTCTGCCGCCCCCGAGCCCCTGACGCACCGCTTTGGCACAGGCGCACGGCCGCGCCTGGAGCTTTCGGCCACGCAGCCGCAAGTCCGCCACGCGCGGAGACTTTACGGGCCAACGAATCAAGCTATCCTTTCCCCTGACGACGAACCCTGCCACTTTTCCATGCGTGCTCCCGTAAACCATACTCCAAACCACGGCATTAGCCACAAAACCCCGACTAATTAGTTAATTAGAGATTGATTAATTAATTAATTATCCCGTCCATGCCTGTGCAGGGTAGCGTAACGGCACTCGAGAAAAAACAGCGAAATACCGAAACGCCAATGCTGGCGCGGGACCCACCTGCCATAAACAGGCAGGATGCGCGACAGCACGTACGGGAGTGCGGGGCCCGAGACGCCGTAAACCCTTCGGGGCTCCCGGAGGCACGCGACCGCATGCTCCGCGCGGCGTCCCGACCGTCCGATCGGGATCCGACGCTCGAGCGCCGCTCTCCTCGACGCCACCACCGCATCATTCTCCTCCACCTCCACCTCCACCTCCACCTCGCGCATCCCCATCTCGCAGACGAACCGAACGAAACAAACGCCGAGTCCTCACGAGTCTTCCGCGGCCTGCACGCTCGCTCGCTCACTCCAGCTCTCGTCGGCTGCTACGCTTCCAATCGCTAACTAGCCATGGCCATCCCCCGCGAAACCTAGGATAAGCCCCTAGCCATGGGCTCCCTCGAGGACGGCGGCGGGGTGGCGGGGAGCTAAAGCGCGGCGGGGCGGCGGCGGTGCCGCGCGCCGCGGCGGGCGGCGGCGGTGCCGCGCGGAGGCCGGGTGTGAGATCCAGGCTCGCGCGGTTCCTGCTGTTCGAGAAGGTGGACTACCTCCAGTGGATCGGTACCGCCGCCGCCTTCTTCTTCGTCACCATCGTCTTCGTCGCCTTCCTGCCCGGATCGGCCGTCGTCGAGCGCCCGACGATGCTGCTCCCCTCGCGGCGGGGCGGGAGAGAGGCTTCGCTACCCCGCGGCCTAGGGAGCTTGGAGACCGGCGAGGGCCTGGCGTTCGAGCCCACGAGGCTGAGGGAGAGGTGGGCGAGGGAGCGGAGGGAGGAGGCTGAGAGCTTGGCGGAGCTCGGGAAGCCCGTGAGGAGGGTCGGGGTCCGGAAGCCGCGCCTTGCCATGGTGAGGAGTTGAGCTGCGCGCTGTGGGGGTAGGATTTGGGTTCCGTTTTTCCGCGATGTGGTTTGATATGTTCGACGCCTGCGTTTGGAATTTTTTGTGTAGGTGTTTGGGGATCTCTCTCCCGACGCAATGCAGCTTCAGATGGTTACCGTTGCCTCGGTGCTGGAGGCGATGGGCTACGAAATGAAGGTGCGTGGCTGAAACTGGTTTGTTTTGAATCATAGTATTGTAGTGAACTACTGATTGAGCGGAATGCGTGTTGTTTCGTTTATTTTTGCCTCTAGAAGTTGGATATGGAGATGCCTTCACCGTTTAGCTGTTGCAATCACATTCTATATCACAGAACAAATTCTTGTATGCCTAATGAAAGAGCTGAATTGCAAACTGTTAGTTCTGGCTTACATTGGCTATTCGTTAGTTAAATAAATGCACAAGCATTTTGATGTTTGCACCTCCCAGTTTGCAAGTTTCAGGTAAACAAAGATATGATGCTTAATATAATTATAGGAGAAAAAACGTAGGTGTCGTATAGTCTTGCTGAAGTGCCCTCTACTATACTAGCCGAGTGCCTATGATTTGCTACGGGAAAATCCAAATTCCACCATCAAGACTATGATGGAGCGGGCCATAAGCCTTCGGCTTTTGCGCGGCATGAGCGACCGCGTGAGTGTCTAGCATGGTTGGTAAGTTTAGGGGATAAAATGAATTTGTTACCACGGATGTCATGGTGAGTAATTTTAATGTATGAGTGAATTTATTACAATGAATGGGATGGTGAGTAATTTTAGTGAAGTGGATAAAATGGATTTGTTATAATGGATGACATGATGGGTAATTCTATGAATTTGTTACGATGGATGGCTTGGTGGTTAATTTCACTGAAGTGTGTCGACGACCACCTAGAGGCTTTTTAATGGTAGAGATTATTTCGGGCCATTAGTTTCATTTGTTGACAAACTTGCCTTGGCAGTGTTTTTTTCTGGACTAAGAGGATGGTCTGCTTTCCTCTGCCCAGATTTCTGCAGTTAACTATATGTTCAATGGAAGGACATGTGTTGCCGCACCAGTACTTTAGCTCTGGGAAGCCTATTTGTATCTGGATTTAACTACTATTTCTCGCCTCTTTGGCAACTATGAGCTGATGCAAAATTGTGCATGCAGTACCTTTTTTTTAGAAATTGTTTGCAGGATGCGTTATTTACAGGTGGTAAATTGTTTTAGACCTCTACATACACAAGAGACATGATGGACTATAGCGTACAAAAATTTTTTTTAGTAATTTTGAATTTAATGTACTAGATGCATCACTACCTTTTCTTGTTTTTATAGAATTTCACCCTTTTTCAATGAATGTCTTAATCTTATATACCTTTGATGGATTTTAGTGAGTGCAGGATAGTTTTTGTGACCAATGCTGGCCACAGAGGCAAGAACTAGCTCTATGGGCTTCCTTCATCCTGTTAATATTATTTAATGTAGCGAGCTAGATGCTTGTAGTTTAATAGCAGTTAAAAATGGATAGATGCTAGAATGTGGATGTGTCTCTTACCATGTGTAAATTTTCTCGCGCCATCATGTATCTCTAAACTCCTGTCTGAGTTTGTCAGAGCCTTTATGATCTGAAATGTGTATCTGCTCAGTAAGACGTCATATCTATTAGGATATATGGGAACCTTGAGTGGAAGGGTATTCATGTGGCGTTAATTGATTGCTTTGATATTCTTTTCTCCCTTTTTCTGTGGATCAGTTGCATTGCTATGACTAATTTGATCATGATATTGACTTTATCTCTACCAACTTGTGGGTATATATAAAAAAATCCCAATAAATTGTGTTGCTGGCATTGACAGAGTCCATGGTGTGCTGGATGCTACTATCTGAGCCTACAGTTTCCTACACATTTTATTTGATCTATCATTTTGCCTACAATAAACAAGTTTTCTGATATTGCCTTATTCTGTTCCGCAAATTGTCAATGCAGGTTTTCTCATTTGAGGATGGTCCATGTAGTAATATTTGGAGGACTATTGGCATACCATTTAATATCTTACCTGTGGACAAAAGGTTACCTATTTCTGTAGATTGGCTAGAGTAAGTTTCTAAAGTATGCCTTCTCAGCTGTTTGCTTGTATTACTTTCTGTATATTGTCTCATTATGTACCTGTCTAATATGTGCCCTCAGACTCGCTTCCAGATCATCTCCTCATAAGTTTTATTTGCATTATTTATGTAGCTATGATGGTATACTTGTGAATTCTATTAAAGCAAGACCAGCATTTTCAAGGTAGTTATGAAAAAAGGTTTGCATGACCATCTGTTTAAGATTATGATAGGATCTTTGCTCAAACTTAGGTGTTGATTTAGACTGTGTCTTCCTACAGTCTTTTGCAGGAGCCTTTCAAATCCATACCTGTCATTTGGACTGTGCAAGAAAGTTCCCTTGCCCATCGTATTAGTGAATATAATTCTAGTGGAATGATTCAGATCATAGGTGGTTGGAAAGAAGTCTTCAGCAGGGCAACTGTTATAGTTTTCCCGAACTATATATTACCGGTACTTACAGCTGTTCTTATACTTAACTAACAGTCATACAGTTCATTTTCATTTGGATGTAGAGCTGCTAGCCTAAACCTAAATTTTTTAATTATATTTGATATTTCTTTCCTGCAGGTGATGTATGCTGCATTTGATTCGGGTAACTATTTCGTGATTCCAGGTTCTCCTGCAGTAGCATTTCAAGCTGATAGACTTATTGCCAAAAGTTATGACCAAGATGTCAGAACCATCTTGGGTTTGGGTCCAAGAGATTTTGTAATTGCTATTGTTGGTAGTCAATTTTCATACAGTGGGTTTTTGATGGAAGAGGCACTTGTCTTGCAAGCATTAGGGCCACTGTTGCAGCAGTATCCTTCTGAAAATAGCACACAGTCTGAACTGAAAGTGAGAATCTTGACTGGAAATGTAACTGAGAAGCATAGGATGGCCCTTGAGGTAATGAGTTACCAATCTGCTGTTTTGCATCATTTTAATTAGCTTTGCAGAGGCCATGCAGCTTTAATTAAATTTGAACTGAGTGATTGGCACTGCTATAATTATCATAGGCTGTTGCTTTCAATGTTGGCTTCCCAAGAGGTGGAGTGGAGCATGTTGCTACTGAAGACAACGACAACCTCCTTGGTATTGCTGACCTTGTTATATATAGTTCTTGCCTTGATGAGCAATCCTTCCCCAGTGTGCTAGTCCAAGCTATGAGCCTTAACAAGCTGGTCATAGCTCCAGACCTTGGGATGATCAGAAAATACGTATGTTTATCTATGCACAATTTCAACTCAAATACTGATTATTGCATATGTTACGATACATAAACTAATATAGTTGTCTTGATGGCTTAGATTGATGATGGGGTAAATGGACTTATTTTTCCAAGAAAGAATATTGGCATGTTAACTCAAGCCCTACTCCAAGCAGTATCAAAGGGGAAGCTATCCATTCTTGGGCAGAAAATTGCATCAGTTGGAAAAGCCCATGCCAAGAATCTAATGGCTTCCGAAACCATTGAAGGTTATGCCGTACTGTTGGAAAATGTTATCAAGTTTCCTGCCGAAGCACTAACCCCATTAACTGCTTGGGAGATACCTGTGGCTTTGAAACAAGGGTGGAAATGGCATCTGTTTGAGGATGTGAAGCATTTATACCATATGAACGAGAGTTTAACAAGCAACAAGATACTCCAGAAGCTAGAGGAGGAGTGGCATAGCAACCGAATGGAAGATCCTCGCAGTAATACATCAAAGATTGGCGAAGCATTTTCTGTTATTGCATGGGAGCAAGAGAGAGCAAATGAGATTATGAACATTAAAAAGAGATTGGAAGAAGAGGAGGTAAGTAGGAATATATTGTTTTGATTTTAAACTCATCAGTTTAGACTTTCTATAAACAATGGTTTTATGAGGAGTGTGTTATTACACAGTTGAAGGAAAGGAGTGACCAGCCTCATGGAACATGGGAGGAAGTATATAGAAATGTCAAAAGGGTAGAGAGGTTGAAAAATGAATTGCATGAAAGAGATGACAAGGAGCTTGAACGAACAGGTCAGCTACTTTGTATATATGAGCCATTCTTTGGGGAGGGGGCTTGGCCCTTTCTACATCAAACCTCTCTTTACCGTGGAATTGGCCTGGTAAGCTGTTGTCACCTTATTAGCATCAACCAAGTTATTCAAAATGCCAGATTGCTTGTTTCTTATGTTATAAACCAATATAGGTCAGAAACATTTTTTGTTAAATCAAAAATTTAAACCAGTAAATGTTGTATAACTGTTATCATGGCTTGTTTCATATTTTCACTAAATGGGAGAGTGAGACTTTCCAACTTCTGATGCATTCAAGATTTCCATTGCAATAAGCCTGTGACATGGCAATACTTCTAAAGAGGGGAAATTTTCTAATGCAAACCCATGATTAAGTGTTAACATTGAAACTGAATTTCTTGAGGGTGTATCACTCATGATTTCTCAATCATTGAGGATATTATCTTGAAGCTATTGATCCATTTAACCCTCAAACCCTTACAAAATTAATCCATCCAAACTTCATCGAACAATCCATGTGTTTACTTAATATGTTAGGACCCAAAGATGGGTTTACACTTGGTATTTCGTTTTCTTTTTCTTAAATTAGTGTTAGTTTCTTTATGGATGGGTAAAGCGCTACAGTCCTATATCATAAAAGTTATACTAATGGAATGGATGTGGCTAGTCATATTTTTAAATTCCGAAATAATGGCTGGTCAGAATATATATGGTTAGTATTAAATTATCCCAATGGCTCACATTGATCATATGAAGTTTTTCTTTCGTTAGTCTTCAAAAGGTCGAAGACCTGGAGCTGATGACATTGATGCTTCTTCTCGTCTTCCACTACTTAACAATGGGTACTACAGAGATATTCTTGGTGAATTTGGAGCTTTCTTTGCTCTAGCTAACAGGATTGACCGGATACACAAAAATTCTTGGATAGGATTTCAATCCTGGAGAGCGACAGCAAGAAAGGTAATAAATCAATTTTTTGTTATATTTTCAGGAGTTCTTTATTCTGATTTTTTATGATGGGGAGCATTGATTTTCCATGAATATGATGTATGAATTATTAGGCAAGTATTCTTTATAAGAAACTTGTGCATTGCATATCATTGATAATATGTTTAACATACTGTTCTTATGATTTTTCCTCTGAAGGATATAGTGCAGAGAGAGCCATTTGTCTTGCATAATGATTATCATCAATTTATACTGATTAAATCATTTCATAAACAGGTGAACTTGTCAATAAAAGCTGAATCTGCAATCTTGGAAGCCATTCAGACCCAAAAGGATGGAGATGCCTTTTATTTTTGGATTCGGATGGACCAAGATCCAAGAAACTATGCCAATCAAGATTTCTGGTCCTTCTGTGATGCAATTAATGCAGGGAACTGCAGGTTTTCCATTTGACTATGTTTCATAGGTTAAAGTTTAAATGATGCAAATGCTCTATTTTTAACATTTTTGTTTGGGTTTGACATAATTTTATTCTATGAAATATTACTAACCATCAATTCTTTCAGAGTAACCATCTTAAAGAGTCCTTTCCTGCTTTGGGACAGTAGTTTACAGAGCAAAGGAGTTGTTTCATTAATGTATACTATTTGTGAAGAGTGGTGGCTGCCTTAACTTGTGACGTGGCTTCACCAAGGCCAACCATACTTTGAAACTGCAGATTCATGTCTGCAAAATTTTTTGAGTAGATCATGGGTTGTCATTTTGCAGCACCATTGTTGGCCATGTCCTTTCTATCTCAATTGGCCGAGTGCACATGGCAGCTGACATGTCATTCCATATTAGCGGTCTGTGTGGTTGGCCTTGAGACTCCGGATGACACTTAAAAAATTGGACACGAATCTGAAGTATGGGCATCTCCAAGAGAAGTACCTAAGAATTGAATCCTATATCATTTTAGGTACTACCTAAAAGTTTTTGGGCTCAAAATACTTCAGAACTCCAACAGTCAGCCCTAAAACTTTGCTATATCCACCTAATTATCCTAATATACCTGTTCCCTTTCCAATTAAAACAAGTATAGGGCCACCCAGATGGGTTGCTAAATTTGCCAACTCTTCATAGGGCCCTAAACTATTTCGAGTTTTTTTTAAGGATAGAAGACCCATTGTTGGAGTTCCTTTTTCTGATAGATTCCCTTAAAGAAAAGAGATGCACCTATATAGGGACTCTCTTGGAGGTGCTAAGTGAACCGTGTCACAAGTTAAAGGACCCACCATGTAATTTACTCTTGCAAATATCATTGTTCTAGCCAAAGTTGTTAGCTTTATCATATAATTTTTAATGGTGCTGCCAAACTGAAGCGCATTTTTCCACAAGTGAACTAATCTACTCCATCTTTCTATATTGAAGGGTAGTTGTTTTGGAGGCTTTTCAAAGGATGTATGGCATGCAGCTTAATGATGATTTAAATTCTCTGCCATGTATGCCTAATGATGGAAACACTTGGTCTGTGATGCAAAGTTGGGTTTTGCCTACGAGGTCATTCCTGGAATTTGTAATGTTCTCAAGGTACACAATGATTTTCATAGTCATGCTAGCACATCTATTACCTTTTTGGACTCTATGTTAAGACATCAGCGTTAAGGTTAGCTTATTTCCTATTACATGCAAATGATCCACTGATCATGATCACCAAAAGGTAGCTGATCTTTAAGTATACATATGCCCAGTACTGCTACCAATATTGCTCTTTTTTTTGAATTTGACATATATATTTTTTTAACTGAGCATAGCCTTGCACACTGCATGGACAGACATTAGGCCAAAATCCAAACAGAACTCCTTTTCTATTGGTGTCTGCTCAATTGAAAGCACTCCCTTGCTATAGAATCATGGTAGACGTGAAGCCATAGGGAACTAACCTCCTGCCCCCCTTGTTGTCCTCCCAATTGGTTGCTTGTACTGTTCTGTTCTTTGTTTTTTCAGTCCTCCCACTGTCCTGCTTGATATGGTATTCCTAATAAATTATTTTTTGTAGATACCTTGTTGACATTACAGATATGCTGTTGCTTTTCAGAATGTTCATTGATGCTCTGGATACACAAATGTATGACAAACATCATGAAACTGGCCATTGCATATTGAGTCACCACCAAGTGAGTCCCTCAATTCCTCTATTACATAATTAGATAAGATTTATTCCATTTTCATGCGCTAGATAGAACAGTACTACATGAATTATATATATAGCTCCAATATCTCATCAGCCAAACTTTTTCTAGCAATTAGACATCTTAGAAGAAGCTGTAACATACACCTTTACCTGATCACTTCAGTTATGTCCTTGTGATACATTATACTTCTATTTCAAATTTAGGCAGTGTTTCTTTCAGCGTTTGCGTTTGCGTTTGCGTTTGCTTATAAGCTAAAAATTTATTATTTTTGTACAAGTCAAATGCTTTGACAGTTGGTAGCCAATTTTTGTAGGTCTTACTATTTCTTCTTAAAGCTCTCAAAACCATTTTTTCTATAATTTTTTGATTCCTCGGATGTTCTTATCGAGGAGTTACAAATTTCCAGCTTATAAGCAAACGCAAACGCAACCGCCCAAAAAAACACTACCTTAAAAGAACCTAAGATTGCTTCTCTCTGTTAATTTGTACAGGACCAGCACTGCTACTCTCGCATTCTTGAGTTCATTGTGAACATTTGGGCGTTCCACAGTGCACGCCGGATGGTTTATGTAAACCCAGAGACTGGTGCGATGCAGGAGCAGCATCCGCTTGACAGCAGGAGAGGTCAGATGTCAATTCAATGGTTCTCCTACCCTACTCTGAAGAACATGGACGAGGACTTGGCGGAAGAGTTTGACACAGATCACCCTGACAGAAGGTGGCTCTGGCCACAAACCGGTGAAGTCTTCTGGCAGGGTCTGTATGAGCGGGAGCGGAACATGCGGCAGCAGGAGAAGGAGCGGAGGAAGCAACAGAGCAAAGACAAGATCCAGAGAATCAAGAAGAGAGCTCGGCAAAAAACGCTAGGGAGGTATATAAAGCCACCACCAGATGACACCAGTAGCTTAAACGATACGAGGACAGTAGATGAATAGGGTTTAACCACATACTTAGATTGATGATTCTTTCTGGAGGAAATTTTGTTCATTCTTTGTTTCGGCTAATGTCCAAACTGGTTGCTCCCTGATGGGTGATTATTTTTGTCCAGTTTTGCCCCCTGCCTCTGGTTCTGGTGTCGGAGGCATTGTAACATATCTAGTCTATCAAGTTCCAACCCTAGATTCCTAGGTGTAAATTGGCTCTAACAGCTGTGTTCTCTTGTGAACTGGAGACTGGTGGTCTGATTGAACAAAATGATTGATGCCCTATATAAACTTGCAGTTCAGCTAAGAGCATCCACAGGCGCGTTATAACATTGTGCCACGGTCGGCACAGTGGCTTGACGCGCGATGGAGCCTCCCAGCAGGTACGCGAGAAAACGATTAGTAGCTGGCGCGGGGTATCGGAGACGCCATTTTTGGTGAGGAAGTGTACGGACGCTTTCCTACTTCCTTGCAGGCGTGTCCTCAAGGCAGTGCTCTTCCCGCGGGTGTCCGGAGGTGCGCAAGAGGAGGTGTGGGCGCGCGGGCTGCATCGGAGAAGGGCTGTGAAGTGAGCAACGGTCGTTGCGGGCGGCGGTGGAAGGCAGTCCAGCGTCCTAGGGCTCGGATCTGGTCACGGCGGCCTCGGAGGAGTCCATCCCGTCGGCGAACTCCTCTTCCGACCCCGGTGGCGGGCGCGGCAACCGGAAAAGGTAATTCGACCTTCGATTTGGCTGCAGTGCGGAATGTGGGGGGCGGATTGGTAAGGTTTAATCCGCGATTTGGGAGGATTTGATTGGGGATTCAGCTCTGTGCGCAGATCGGGGATTGTTGGGGCCAATCGTGGGCTTCATTGCGGCCGCCGCTGGGGCATGTTGGGCGCCATTCCGTAGGGTTCATGGTTCATGGGTGATTTGGGGCGAGCTGATTCATTAATCTGCTAGGTGGGCAGATTGGGGATTGCTGGGGCTGACTCGTGTGGTTCATTGCGGCCGAACGTGGTTGGAGGTGCCGGCTGTGCAGCACAGTGGATTTGTACCATGTTAAGTTCACCGAAATCCTGTGTTAGTCCAGACTTTGATAGTGTCTAGATCTACCAAAATGAGAAGCATACAGAGCCACAGCGACCCCTGCCTCTCGTATTTGTCAGCGTTTCAATTCTCTCTTTCAGTGATGCACTCTTTGCCTCATTTAGGTACTTTATTGGGACAAAGTTCCTGGTTAAGTTGTTTCAACTTAGCATGGACATTGTTTCAACTTTATTCTTTGATGTTGGAACACATAAAAGTTAAATGTACACATGTTATGTCAGGTAATATCAAAGCTTGATATATGAGTCTGTCCAGTAGGCTTTATGTACAATATCAATTCAGGTTACCAAGTATGGATAATATACTTATGCATACATCATTGTTTACTGTCTTTCTAATCATTTTGACATACCTTGCCTAGTCAAGGTAGTTGTCCAAATCGTGGTTTAGTTTAGAAGGGAACTTTAATATAGAGCAGGGAAGTGAAAAAGTTAACCGTGAAAAAGTAGGTTAACGGAAAGTTGTCTTTTGCTTCTTGAGGTTTATCGCCTCAGCCTTTCACAATTGCATAGTGGTGTACCGGATTAGGGCCTTCATTTTTAGCAATGCAGATATGCGTACTTCTAACGGGGGGATGTTATTCGTAGATAGCATTGGAGGGGCCCGAGTCAACCCGAAAACTCCTAGCCCAGCTCATTGAGGCGGTCGAGGATGTTGCAGCAGAAGCGAAGAAACTCGCAGAGCAGCACTATGACCCGGGAAGCTGCCCTGTGGCCATTGCTTCTAACTACGCCGCCATCGACATCGACTCGTTGGCCAACCGTATAGACTGCCTTGCCCTAGATGCCCGTTCCCAGTTGGCCGCCCTGGATGATGCAACCAACGTTGAAGCTTATGAGGACGACGGCAACCCTTGGGATGACATTGACCCATCGGACGTTGTCTGTTCAGATAGCAATGCCGAAGATGATGACGGCTATTGCTGCTTTCAGTGTCAGCTAGAAGCGAACGGCATGGACTACGACAGCGAGCAATCGCGGAGAGTGTAGACGTCCTGCAATGCGTAGTACTTTATGTATGAGTCATGGTTGCTAAATAAGCCGCATCATTTATGCTAGTGGCGACAAGTATGTGTCCTTCTGTGTCCCTCGTCCATGTCATATGCATAATTTATCATGTCAATGTTTGTACTACAATCAGGCAGTGTACTAACTTAAATGGCATTATCCATATTTTAGTTATGACGATCGTTCGTGCTTGCAGTTTTGTGCTTCCAATATTTATGTCATAAATTGCAGGAGTAGGATGGACGAAGAATCGTTCCGTCGCATGATGTCAAATGAAGGACTACGGCCGACATTTTCTTTTGGTGCGCCTGCGCCAGGCCCTTAATCCACGTATGTGCCCGGCCAGCCCTTCGCAGGGCCAGCGATGTATGGTGTTCAGCCTCCCGTCTCTTTATCAGGGCCATATGGCACACCGTCCATGTTTCCTAGTACTGCAGGAGCCTCAATTGGAAGGGAAAATTGTACTGGAAGCTACCTTGAAGAAGAAGCACAAGGCGAGGTGGATAGGATACCGCAGACAGACATAAGAGGAAACAAAGGAAAACAGAAGAAGGGGAAGACTAAGGTAGCCCAGACAAGTACAGAGGGCCGAGGTCCTAATTACAACGATGCAGAGGACAGGGTCCTAATATCTGTTTGGTTGAACACGAGTTACGATCCTGTAACGGGCAACAGTCAGCCAGCCCTTAAGTTCTGGACAAACATATTTACAGAGTTCGAAGAGCATGCACCTAAAAAGAACCTAAGAGATCAGAGGTCGCTTGAGTGCAGGTGGCAAAAGATTAATAAGACTAACCTTGAGTGCAGGTGGCAAAAGATTAATAAGACTGTTAGTCTGTTCGTAGGCTGCTATCTACGTATTGGAGCCTTGAACCAAAGTGGTAAAACAGAGGAAGACAAGGTACTACTCACTGTTTGCAGTTGTTCAGTTCACAATTATGCATGTCAGTATTTTATTTTTGGTTAGTGCTAATACTATGCTCTAGTTCATTGCATGTTCCTGCTGTATGATTGAAGATTACATGTTATAGGTCCAGTTTACTTCATGGGTATTACATGTTCCTGCTGTATGATTGAAGATTACATGTTATAGGTCCAATTTACTTCATGGGTGTGACGGACCAAATTCCGGTAAAAATTTACCAGAAAATTTCCAGAATGCCAACTGTTTAGGATTTCAGTTGCATTCAGAAATAGTACAGCCTTCTTGATTTATTATATGTTACAAAATATTTTACAGCGGAAGTGAAAATATAACTTGGTAATAAAAAGAAAATACATGCCCATGTACCACAGGCAAAGCCTGAGCATAAGGTAAACCTTAAAAATCGATCCTATGCGAATTTCCTTCTTCATAAATGTCCATTTTTGAGTATAAAGTGGATCTTGTTCAAGAAATAAGCAAATTGCCCACAAATGTGGGTAAGTACAAATTGTACTTGCAGGTTTCTTGAGAGAATAATACTTAATATTATATGAAAATAAGATTCAATGAATAGGAAGGCTTTGTGGTGAATATGCAATTTTGAGTTTTTTAAAAGTCCTATCATATTTCTAAAACAATTAACAATAAGAGTATACATTCTATCATCTTTCTTCTTCCTTATTCATCTGCTAACCAGACCATAATTTTTATAAAAAAATTCATGAATTTTGACAAATAAGAGAGGCATCACCCAATTGACACAACTTCATATACCCGAAGTAGCGTCCATTAATGAATTTGTTATTAGTTTTGCAGAACCTACCCAGCTTTACCCATATAGTGGCCTACTACATGGATGGGAGAAAATTTGTGTCATTCTTATTCTTTAAAACTCAAGTTTTTATAGAAGCAAACGATATCTAGATATTCTTTTACCACAGAGCAAATATATAGTGCCCTTGAGTGTCAACCAAGACTCTACTGGCCTGATCCTATACCCCAAGACGGCAAAACTGTTCTTTCCAAATCTGCTTCTATATTTTTATAGAGCAATGATTCCAGGGAGTTCACACCCTCGCCCACCTGGTGTCCTTGAGTGTGTACCCTCTAACCCTAGGGTACCTGGCCCAAGCCGACAACTTCTTCCAAATTGCTCTATATAGGAAATCATTTTATCTCCCAAACTACAATCTTTTCCATATCCAACCCAAGTTATTTATAGGGACCAATTCTTTATCCTTTCATGAGATAATCAAATTTTAGTATTTTTTTTACCTATACTAGGGTTTTATCAGGGATTGATTATTTTTAGGTGGCTTTTTAAGGTATTGGGGTTTGGATAAAATTCTCCTTGGAATGTATAAATAAGTAACTAGAAAATATATACAATAAATAATAAGTAAAGGAAATGTAGGTATATCAAAATGCATCATGGATAAGAAAACCTGTCTTATTTAAAGATCGGATCACACTTTAATATATCTTTTTGGATATTCTTTCCAGAGGGCGTAGCTCGTTGTCTATACGTTAGAAAAATAGAAAAAGAGAGAAAAATTCAATAAATATTCAAATAAGAAAGTTTAAAATAAACTATAAAATAAAAAAAAGAGTTTGGGTAAAAAGGTGATGGGTTGTATGATTTTTTTTTAGGATTTGAAAATATTTTCTAAAAGGAAAAATGGGTAGGGTTTTTATGTAAAAATAGGTATTTTGGGTAGCATAATAGTAAGATTGTGGTATGTGGTTTTAAAATTATGGAGAGATTTATAATAGGTCAAAATTTATATCATTTTGGAGTATTAGTATTTCTATTTAACCTATAGTGATAATAGTTAATTTTGGCATTATAATCTTATATGGAAATGTTTATATAAGTTAGATGGGACATGTAAAATTTATTAGGCAAAATTTTATATTAATTTTATATTTAAGGAAAATTTTAATTAGATTAAAGAAAGGGTTTTAAATTCAAATTTGAATTTCTATAGGTTTTAAAAATGTAGAGATATTATTTCTAGATATAAAAATTATTTTGAGTAATTTTTATATTGGAAATTTTATTAATTTTACTTCTATATTCTTTAATTAAAATGTTTTGATATATTAGGAAGAGAGAGCCAAAGGATTTATTTTAGGTTATTTTGTTAGAAAAATATGATATTTTATATTTTTATGTAATTATTTATCTTATTTTATATTTTTATGAATTTTTATAGAATTTATAAAAGTGATTTGATATTTTAAATATATTTTAACAGTTTGGATGAAATCAAAAATTAGGAAAAGAATTTCTTACTGGGCTAAGTGTATTGGGCTTGGCCCAACATGGTTTGTCAACATCTTGGTGACTTGTGGGGCTTGAGTGCAGTGGAATGAGGGCGCTGTGAAGGCGGTGGTGCAATGACAAGTAGGCTCCATGTGCAGTGAGTGTAGCTGGCTTCAGCTGAGCTGACATGTGGGGTCAAGGGGGCAGTGCGAGAAGGGTGGAAGAATGGGGAAAAACAAGGAGGCGTCGGAGGGAGGTGGCCGGCGACAGTGAAGAAGACCGGCGACGAGAAATTGAGTGGGAATTAATGTAATTAGGAGTTTAGTGATTGTTTTGGTGGTCTTGGGGGGTTTTGAGATGGCCGGAGTTGGCATGGCGGCGAGGCCGTGGTGGCGGGGTGACAGGGCAACGGCGAGGAGGGATCTACGTTGAGCATTGAGGGTGGGTGATAGCTGGGTTAGGTTCACAGGGAATGGTGAAGCATTTTTCGTATGGGCGTCAAGACTAGGGAGACGTTGGAGCGGCGGGGAGGAGTTGGCCGGAGCTTGGGAAGAAGGTGGCGGAGCAGGCGGCTCGAGGTGATTGAGGGAGAAGGATCGAGCAGGGAAAGGTGTTTGAGAGAGTGCGACGTCGAGAATAGGTTTTTATAGGTGGACTGTGGAGTGTTAGGCACAAATTAGCGGCTTATGGCTGCGGCGGTGCTGTGTTGGTGGCGGCGGCGAATTGGGCGGCTTGCAGGAGCGGATGAGGGTGATGACGCGACTAAGGGAGTTGGCGGTGACGAGAGTTATCTCGAGGCGGCGAAACAGGGGTTGGAGGGGAAGGGAAACGGCAGCGGGGATGGTTTGCAGTGGACAATGGCGGCGCCGGCGGGATGAACAGGCGGCAGTGAAATATTGGAAGAAGACGGTGGATGGCTGTTGGATGGAATTTCGAATCCATGGGCGTCGTCGATTTCACCGGGTTGAATCGGTATGGGGATGAGGAAGAAGAGTGACGTGGCTATTATGCCATCCGTCAGATTGAAAGAAATCAATCCTAGACGTTCGTAGCCACTTAAGGTGCGAACTGGGCTTAACTTGGTTTTGGGCCTTAGGCCTAGGTAGAGTTTCGGGCTGAGGAAGGGGCTGCGTTGTGCTTGGGCCTGAGGGAAGGAGGGAGGCCCGAATGAGAAAAAGAAAAGGGAGGTGGCCGGATGGGCCTAAAGTGGGGCGAATGAGCTGTAGAGAAGGCCCAAGTAGGAATAGATTTTTGGAATTAAAAGAAAAAAGAATTTTCAGAAATTGTTTGGGGTTTAGAAAATTAATAGAAGACTCTAGAGGGTTTAGAAAAAAAATATGAAATAAAATTCTAAAAAATCCAGAAAAATGAGGAGAATTCAAATATGAAATAATATTTATTATTTTATGGGATTTATATTTTTGGAAAAAGGAAAGATAGGGCATTTTCTTTAGGAAATAAATAGGAGTTAATTTTAGAAAATTATTTTAAAAATTATGAATGGTTATAGAAATATTTTTATGACTTTTGCAAAAAAAATTTTATGCCGAATTTAAAATTTTCGGTATGTGACAATGGGTATTACATGTTCCTGCTGTATGATGTACTAAATGATGCTTATGACATGGTGGGGTTCAAATTATTGCTTGTATCTATGCAGGTTAAAGATGCGATGGACTTATACAAGAAGGAAACCAAGAAGGATTTTGACATGCGACATTGTTGGCAAGTCCTTCATAACCAACCGAAATGGCTCGCTCAAGCTCCCATCATGTCGTCATCCAACAAAAAACAGAAATCCACATCCGGTGCTTCGCCTGCTGATTCAAACAGCCCTATTATGGGATCACATTCCGTGTCCGCCGAACCTAGGCCGATGGGCAGGAAGCAGGCGAAGACACGTAGCGCATCCGTTTCGGCTCCTTCTGATAAGGTCATGGAGCAGTGGCAGCAGGTAAAAAATGAGAAGAATGGGTACAAGAAGGCGTACTACAAAAGGTTGGCAAAGGCTAGGGAGGATGAGGTCTTGGCAAAGAAGATCCAGATGGAGGAGGACATGGCGTTGAAAAGAAAGGAAGCAGAAAGGGATGCAAAAGAGAGGCAGGAGCAGGAGGCAGCATACATCAGGAGAATGGAGTATGAGATGCAGATTATGGGTGCCAATTTGGATGCCATGTCGGAGCGGCAGCGCAAGTACTACGAGAAGAAGCAGAATGAAATTTTGGGGATGTCTAACGATTTAGATTCGAACGACGAATGATGTTCTGTCTTAGTGCCTCCAGTTGCAATCATATATATTTTTCAACCGTTCTATGTTATGTCCTTTCATATGTGAACATCTATGTCATGTATTGCTCACTGTGGGGAGATAAAATATTATGCTAAGAACCTTGGTGTCCTGATGTATGATCTAGGGTGTGTTGTGCTGAATTTGAGGAGTTGTCCAATTTCGTTTGGCTTTAGAGCATTTTATTACCTTTTAGCTGTATGGTATGACATCATTTTGCTTTATTACCTCTTAGCTGTATGGTGTTGTGCGGCAAATATTTTTGCTCTTTGTTCTAGGGTATGACTCAGTATGCAATCTCTGTATGAAGTTTGCCGCAGTTGCTGTAGTTCGTACATACATCATAAATAAAATAGGTTCATATTGCACCATATAGTTCACAGAAGTACATGGTAGTGGAAGTGGCAGTAACATATATGGTAGTGCACGTGGTAGTAACATACATGGTAGTAAACGGTATAAACATGGTACTAAACATAGTAGTAAACCGGGCATACAATACCATAGGACTAAGAAGAACTATGCGTCTCCATACCTAGCCCACTGATGTACAACCAGGTTAAGCTTCAGCTGCCGATGAACCGCTCGGTCACGGATTGCAAGGTTTATATGGACGAATTCATCTAGCAGTTGAGAACCTCCACGAGTAGGCTAGACTAGCTCTCCCATGTCAGAAAAATCTGGTGCCTCATTAGGTAACCCCCCCATCTTCCACTATCATGTTATGCATAATGATGCATGCACTCATCATGTACTTTAAAGTACCAGTATTCCAGAAACGAACAGGTTCACGGAGCATGTGGAAACGGGCTTGCAATTGACCAAACGCCCATTCATCTTTGCGGCATGCTGCATGCGCCGCAGAGTATAGCTTGGCTTTACGAGTCAAAGGAAGAGGGATGTTCTTCACAATAGTTGCCCACTCCGAATAAATACCATCTGCAAGGTAATACCCCATGGAGTACTGCCGGCCATTGACGGTGAAGTTAGCCGGAGGTGCCTCCCCATTGCAAGCCTGTCAAAAAAGGGGATCGGTGCAGCACATTGATGTCGTTGTTGGAGCCCGAAACGCCGAAGAAAAAATGCCAAATCCATCCGTCGTAGGCTCCAACTGCTTCGAGGATTAGAGTAGGGCTGTCGGCGTGACCAGTGTACGTACCATGGTACGCAGTCAGACAGTTCTTCCACTTCCAATGCATGCAATCAAGACTTCCCAGCATGCCGGGGAAACCCCGCCGCTCGCCTTCAGCTAGGAGCGATAGCCATGGCGAAGTGCCGCGTGCTATCTAGCACGGTCGTCTCCGCAAGCCGTAAGTACTCGTCGATGCTATCAGCAGACCTCCTGTACGCAATCATCCGCAGGGCCGCTGTCATCTTCACAAGAGGGTGAATGCCGAGCTTCTTCGCGTTGTTCCTCTTTTGTCAGAAATAGGAGTCGCTGTCATGGACGGCATTGGCAATACGGAGGAATAATCGCTTGCTCATACGAAACCTACAGTATTGCAGATCTTCACTCATAAATTTCGAGTATCTAAGAGCTGGCAAATAACATAGGAGAAGACTAAGGGACTTGCCTCCGGCGAAACAGATCCTCATGGTATATGGGCGAGTCGGCGAAGTAGTCACAGATGAGTTGAGCGTATCCTTGTGTGGCCTGCGGTCGATGTGGCGGCGCCCCGATCTGGACCTTCCACTACGACTACCAGAACCCTCTTCTTGCCGCATCATGGAAACGATTTGCAAGACCATGAAGTCATCCTCCTCCTCGGAGGAATCGGAGCTCAAATATGGACCCTCGTACTCACCCTCCGACGAATGGCTCATTGTTGGATGCAAGAACTATGGTATGGTTTCAGATTTGTATTGCAACTGAAGGTGGCCGAGGAGTCATATATAGGGGATGTGTCTTCCTTTGGAAGCCAAAGCCCTTGGTGGTTCCTTCTGGAAGAAGCCACCGCGCATAGGACGTTCCTTCCTTCATAAGTCACATGCCAGTTGCGTTCACTGCAAGCTATCTAGAAGCTTCGTGCACCCGTCATGGTAAATAATTAAACAAGAAAGTGAATCCAAATTTAATTACACTGGCAAATTTATTTTTGAAATTATTTTTAAACTGTGACTTCGTTATTTTATGATATATGCAATTCATCATCATATAGCAATTAGTCAACAAGTTAGTGGAATATGGTCGCAAATACGAAAATACGGCGGTTGGAGGGAGGTTGCGTATATCAATATTAAAATCAGGAAAGAGAATATGGAGTATGACATATGGAGTAGCTGATGGAGGAGGATGTTGTAATAATATGAGAGAGAAGATAGAGGGATGGGTTATAGGGTGAAATGGAGAGAGTGGATGGAGTAGCTGTTGTGCTTGCTCTAATGCTAGAAATACAGTTTCCAAACCACGGTCATCTGTTCAGTGAAGGACGCAGGAAAATGTGTGTCTAAAGATCTGGTCTCTAATCTGATGACAGTGATATCGGTAGTGATGTTAGACCAACTCCAACCGTCTCCCCATGCGGCTCCGTGCCTTCACGAAGGATTCCGCTTCTTCAATATTTCCGTGAATTCCTTCAAAGAATCCTTTCATGAAAAGAATTTCTCTCTCCAATCCTGCAAAAAAGGGATTCTTTCTCTTTTCGCTATATCATTCCCTTCGAAAAGATGCTGTTAGAAATGATGGAAAATAAAGGGAATGTGGATCAGGAGGGAAATGGGGAAGGGAATGAAATGAAGGGAAAATAGGGGTAAGCAATTGTAATAAGAAAACATGGTGTATTGCTCATAGCATCTCTTCCAAATAAAAACACACGTCCATCAACACACAGACTGCTATCAACTTTTTTCCAACAGGGCAGAGCAAGGCAAATGCTGATAATAGGTCATATAGAACTGTGAAGTACCTGAATACATAAATTTAACACAAAACACGACCAGTTCAACGGCATTAATTAATTACAATAACAGAGAAGACAGCAAGCCCCCAGGACGCTCTAAGAGCTACGACTTATTTATAGTACAAGGAGGGTAGGTCCTATACATCAAATCCAACGATCAGGAAACCAATTGGAGAAATATGAAACACTTGACTTATCCCGCCACAACACGAACTCTCTAAACAGATCAAAACTGAAAGCAGCCGATTCCTGATGAGAATCTCACTCACATCCACGCCCCCATGACAGAGGCAACTTTCTCCGAGTTACCAGCGCCTGTATGGCTTCCACCATGAGAAAGTAGAGCCAACAGCCCGCCGCCATGCACTCTGCCCTCAGGAAATGAATCCAACGCAGACAAAGTCAAAACAGGAGGACGAACAGGTAAAGATCTGTCATC
The DNA here is from genome assembly GCA_036346145.1 of Olyra latifolia. Lineage (NCBI taxonomy): Eukaryota > Viridiplantae > Streptophyta > Magnoliopsida > Poales > Poaceae > Olyra > Olyra latifolia. The sequence continues at coordinate 33,740,287 of CM070523.1, forward strand.
GCTGCTTGCTTTCATTTCATCAGGTTTGACGTCCGGCGCAAACTGATAGACTGCAGGGCCCAATGTACCACCACCATGAACACAATGATCCTGAACTAAAGCACTGTGAGCTGAACAGAGACCAGTCTTGCTCCGAGAAAATTTGTCACATTGTTGCACACCATCGCCCAAGCTTGAGTCTGCCTGGCCCCATGAACAGCGTTTACCTCCACCATGTGCCTTACAGAAACTGGTACTCCCCTGTGCACTCTTCCCACAGCCCTCAAACTTGCACCTCTTGCCACCTCCATGGCGTACACAGTACTCCGTCCGCCCTCTAGCGCTCTTGGTGCAACCGGTCATAGCACACCTCTTACCACCACCATGCGCAACGCAATATTGAGTCCCACCATGCACACTCTTTGGGCACACACCACCACCCTGAAATGAACAACGTTTGCCCCCACCATGGCCCTTGCAAAGAGAAGTGCTACCTTCAGCTCCTTTGGTGCAGCCCAAGAATGTGCAGCGCTTTCCTCCACCATGCGCCTTGCAGAACTTTGTGCTTCCCTGTGCGCCCTTTGTGCATTCCGGAAATTGGCAACGCCTCCCACCCCCGTGAGAGATGCAGAGACCAGAATGACCTTCTGCACTCTTGGTGCAGTTCTCCTTCTGACACCTTTTACCACCTCCATGCTTAATGCACAAGCCAGATTTCCCACGTGCAGCTCGGGAGCAGCCTTCATGACTGCACCGACGACCACCACCATGAGCTATGCAGTGGTCAGTGCGCCCTTCAGCACTCTTTGTACATCCAAGAAATTGGCATCTTCTGCCACCGCCATGAGCCTTGCAATAAATGGTTCTTCCCTCAGCACCCTTCTGACAACCAGGTTTCTGGCATCGCCGACCGCCACCGTGGGCTATGCAACGCCCTGATGCCCCTCTTGCTCCCTTCACACATCCAGGGAACTGGCAGCTTTTAGCATTAATACTGCGTTGTTGGGGGTTAGTTACCACAGAAGTACAGGCAACTGGGCTATTCACACTTCTTAATCTAGTTGACGATATGACTGGAGAAGACATAGTGGCATCATCTTTCTTAGGTATCTTTGGAAATGGAAAGTCATAAGTTGCTTCAGAAGCATATGATGATGAAACAACAGAATGCTCATAAACCCAATTAGTGGTTACAGATCCTTTCCCTGTAATGGCTGGTGATGAGTTGGTGACTGGTATCTCCAAGCCATCCTGAATATTTGGTGACACCGTATTTGTATTGGTGACAACTGATTCAGGTGAGCCAGTGGACAAACTCAACTGAAGATCCAATTTATGAGAGTTTGCAAATGGCACAATATCAGAACTGGCAGGGAATTTCTTTTGTGTGTGTGCAGCATCATTGCCAAGGCAAAGCTCAAAATTCAGGCCAAGATCAACTGATGACTCCTCATCAGCCTCTTTTAGTGAAGATGGAGACATTGCACAACCTGTAGCAGAGCTTACTTTGCTATTGTCAGATGAACTTGGTGAACGACCTAAACCCAGAGTGAGTAATGGGCACTTGGTACCTTCTGCTCCAGCCATTGTACCCCACTTCCTTTTCAGTGCTTTTGACTTGGCAAGAGAAAAACTGGAATATGCTGGTGAGTCAGGCCTAGTATCCTTAAGCCCACCAGTCAGTTGAACTGTGCTCCAATAGCGAAAAGTGTTTAAGGAGTTGATACTATCACCAAACCCAAGGCCACAAGAAGCTTTGTCCATTCCAATGAAGAAACATCAAATGTCAACCAAATAGTAAATGAAAAGAACCAGTTGCCTGACTCCAATATCATAACTCTGCTACCATCTACCAGGTTAGAAAGCTCAGAACTCCTTGCAACCTCCACTAACAAAACCGGCTACATCATCACGATCCATTTCTTGACACTTCCTATATATGAAATGAGTATGATGTTGTGAACTGAGCTTCAGTTTCTACTCAGAGTTGCAACTGTACCATTCAATACAAACAAAAGCCAATGATCCTGCAGGTTAATAAGCAAAAAAAAAAAAGAATTTAGTAAGTCACAATTAATAGGCTCATGCAGCATAAACACTAAATATATAAAACGTCCATAAAAGGCCACTTAACATCAGTACATTACAGAATCATAACAATTGCAAAAAGGGTATCAGGAGTTCAGGGCAAAACGTCAGAGCAAGAATATAGTAAAACTAGACAACAACTATAAAGCGTTATCATCATAAATAGATCTAGCATGACACATGACCTTCTATAATCAATTAAGGTTTTGTTTCAATATTCACAGATCTTCAAAACAACTTTTTATGTATGGAGAACCTTCTGCTACTCCAAATACAAATTTAATGTAAATTTATCCAAGTCCTAACCATTTCGACCAGTAAATTCAATAGGCTCGTTTGACCATATTAGCATTAACAATTACTTTTTACAATGAGAATGATATTAATGTCACAAGATTACAATATTACAAGCATTGTTTCGATGAATTGGTACCATGTATGCCTGCATACTATGTCAACTTGGCAACTGAAGGGGTAACAGAGTTCAGCTTGTACATTACTAGTTCTAGTTCAATTTTGCAGCTCAGACTAATCCTTATCATCTGTGTTTTACTTGAATATCAGTGCCTCATTATCTTATGAACAAGTAGTAAAGCTGACCAGCTTAGTTTGGCATCTTGTACCCTGAACATGAATAGACCTGTTATTCCCTTCATAGGATGTGCATTCTAAATCTTTTGCATATAATGAGAAACCATGATTAAGAAACAATTGCAACTAGTAAAATGCAAATGCAGTTGTGACGCACGAGTGGTTGCAATCAGGACTCTGAATTTTTTTAAAAAAATATTAAACTTGATGAACGGTACCAAATAAAGCAGTGCTCTCCCAGGGTACAACTCAACTCCTAATAACAGACAGAAGAATGAAAGGATCAACCGTATCCTGCAAAAATACAACAGCAATCTTGTTAAGATTTCAATTATCAAAGAGTTTGTAAAGCATGCCAAATATAACATCGTGCTGCTCATCTCTTTTTAGTGAACATAACAGGGAAAATTGGCAAGCTATTGAGCATATGTATTTTGCTACACATTACAGCTTACGCTAAGTCAAATTCTTTGTAGCGCACATTGTGGCAAGTAACTGATTGGAATTAATAACATCAAGGGTATTAGAAAAAAATTAAGTTCTTCAAGATTCCACTTACTTAACACTAGATCATCCCCATCATTTTCGAGTTTGGCATATATTGTTTTCCGGCAAATGCTCGGTAGAATAGTTCCTCCAGAAACAGACAAAATTGAGTCTTCTCCCAACACTTAATAATTCTAATAAGGATTTTCATATACTTAGGGCAACCTATCATTAGAACCACTAGATGATGTTGAATGAATATTGCACGCTATTTTTGCATAACTACAACAGCATTTAAGTTGCACTGCTGCTTGGTTGTTAAAATACCATCCCAAAAAGTAAATGAACAAGATTGATGAATTATACTTCATTTCATTTCTTTTTCTTCAATTATTGTAAGAATTTCAAGCTTTTCTTCCTCCTTGGATTAATGTGGGGCTCCTTGAGAAGCCTTCAATTAATAGATAAATAGATTGTATGATATATATTTTTTAAAAAGGGACATATGCATCACAACATAATTAATCAGGAAAGAAATGTTCAGTTACCCATGGTAACTGGGCAACTCCTAAAACCTTGATAGCCACATAGACCGTGCAATTGCATAAGAATGATTCTCACTAGTTTTCACCGAAATTAATGGGAATGAAACACTATTGATGTCCGACCTTTTCATTTCGCAAGAGACGCGGAAATGTATATATATCCCCCTAGGATAACAACTATTGCTGTATACCGAACAAGAATCTAACATTGCATACAGCACATCAATTCAGTAATAATTGAACAAAACATGAACAGTGACAGTGAATGAAAAAATCCCGCTGAAATAATTCTCCATTTACGTCATCAAATTAACAAAAATAATCCCAAAGAAAGAGACGAAGGTAAAGAAGTTCGCAAAACAAATAAACTCACACGCACTGTACTGAAGGATCCATGAAAAGCAATCTGGAACCATGACCAGCTAGGAGAAAACAAGTAGCCTAACAGCTTTTAATAGTGACCTCTTCTATCACCAGATTGAATACTCTGAACACAAAAACCAACGAAAAAAGGCCAAAAGATTGCATGCGAAGGGAATAACGCATACAGACCATTCAAATAATCGAAAGCAACCAAATTTCCATCAAAAGAAACATTGCCCCCCAAGAAACGCAAACTTTGCAATTTAAAAATGTCAATAGAGATAAGCAAATAGGGGAAAAGCTCAAATTTTTCTCCAGGAACACGCACGAACGATGGCAGAACGAGGATTCCACAAATCTAACACGAATCATCACAAAACGAACAGTAAAAAAAAAGCAAATCCTCGCCAAGAGCACACGAGTCCGAGACACGAATCGACAAGAACCATCACACCGAACCGACCCAGCACCACATCAAACGGTAAAAAGCAGCACGGCAACAACGCGACGAGGCGGGAATTCGCACCTGGGGGAACCGAATGGCCCGTGTCCGATCCAATCGAAGCTCCGGCTGGGTCGCGAGGGAAGCTAGGGTTTTGAGGTCGTTGCGCGCGAGAAACCCGCCGCAGCGAACAGCACCCACGGCTTTGTAAGGAGCAGAGACCAGAGAGAGAGAGCAGCGGTGAGGTTAGCGCAGAGGAGAAAAACCGAGAACGCATACGGGGATGCTATAAAAGAGATTGAGCACGGGGGCGCCACAAATTGCTGAGCACACCCCGCTGCTAAGCCTGTACTCTGTAATGATCCTGGGTCACTCACGGGTGACCAACGAAGGGCCGGACAGGCCTGGTTTAGAACTGCTTTCCTGTACAACAGTGGGATATTTGGTTTGTAGTCTTAGGTGGTGGCTATGCCAATGTATTGGTCATGACCAATCCAGGACATGATCTTTGGTTGATAAAAGTTAAGGTGTTTGGTTCATAACCTTCAAAATGTGACCAATGAAAAACAAAGAAAATTTTGAAAATTTAAAAAATTAAAAAATATTTAAAATGGGTTGTTTATGAAAAATATTTAAAATTTGCTTTATGCAATTTGGACACTATATGAAATATATAAAAAATGAGAAGTTTAATTGCAACAAAAAAAGAAAAACATGTGTTGCTAACTAGTACTGGCTGCTTCTTGCGTGTCGCACCGGCGCATGCAGCTGGCCCCGCTGTGCTCGTCCAGCCAATAGGAATCACATGCAGCTGGGCCTCACCACGAATTCCACGCACTTGCGCCGCGCCCGCGTGTTGGCGCGGATTTTCCGTACCCGCGTCCGCGCGCCTGCTCGCATTGTAAAAATTTGGCACTGTTGGCTCGCCAATAATCGGCTACAATCCAAATGGTGGCCAATTCACAAAGGCACGACCATGTTTTGGTAACGCTAATGAGGGTCGCAATCTAAACACGCCCACATGTGTCTAACGAGCCAATGGGCTAGAGTCTCGGTTCGATTCACACAGTAACCAATCCGAACTGGCCCGGCATGGTTATAAGTAGGCCGACCCATTTTAGTCTAAAAATAATATATAAAAAAGAAAATAATTATATTTAATAAATATGTGTTATAAAATAAAGAAATAAATTATATATCTAAAAAAATAAATATATATTTTTAATTAAATATGCAGGCTACATTATTAGGCCAAACTGAACCAGACCGGGCCATCACTATACAAACCAAATCGAGCTGGTCCGGCGAACCGAGGTCTCGGTCTAGATTCGGTTCGGTTAAACGAATCAGACCGACCCGGTTCGGTGAACAGTGCGGATCGGCCCAATTCATCCCAGCTAGGCCAGCCCATTTGGCTATCTCTAAGCTCGCTTAAGCAGTGGACTAGGTTTGTTTGGACGTAGCCATTCAGTATCAGCTCTTGCAATTCTATATCTTGAATTGGTTTGAATTAGCTATATATATAGGTTTAAGTTTATCTAAATTAATTTGATGTTATCCATTTTAACATGTTTTTCTATGTTGTGTTGTTGCTATATAAGGGTGACGAGCTAAAAATTGGTTGTTTCAAAATATGAAGAAGATAAAATAGATGGAAATGATGTTCAATAACTTTAAAATTTTTTGTGGAAAATCATATTGTTGGATTGCAAGCATCGTGTCATCATCAGAAAAAAAATATCATAATGATTATTTGATTTTGATGGACTGTAAAGCCTATTGTCTTGCATAAGCTCAAAAACTCTACTCAGATATAACTCAAAATAGGCAATACTGATAACAAAACTCAAATAGAACCATAGCTTTTACAAACGGATCAGTGCTATGTAATTCATAGCCTTAGAGATTATCTAGATGACCAAAACTATAAACAAAAGAAAAAAAACAGAGATTCACTGAAACTGCCCATGTTCCCGTCCATGTTCAAGTCTTCCACCAGCCGCCGAGCCATGGCCCACCCAGCAGCCAGGTGCGCTCGGCGGGCGCACGCAACATAGGCAGCGAGGATATCTTGGGGACGGATCGTCGGGTGACGCTACCAGTTCAGAGGAAAAGCCGTCGAGCAGCCGCGTGTGCCCAGGACGGGTACACACGCGCGCCCCTACCAGCCGCAGGGCTCGGTCCCTGCCGGGCCCACCAGCCATGGCCCGCGTCTCCCGCGGCGGGACGTCACGCGCGGCGTCAGGATCCACGTGGGCGGCAGCGCCTCGCCACCGTCCGTGGTGCGCACCGAGGCCGGGCGGGGTAGGGCCCACAGTGAGCTCGCCGCCTCGTGCCACTTCCTATTTATCTTTTTCCTTTGAGACCTAACGACGGTAAAAAAAAAAAAAAGACAAGGTGTATCAGGTGTGTTACGGTGTAGCAGAGTATGTTATGAAGTTTCAAATTTTACGATAGGATGGTAAGGATGTGTCATAGAGTTTCAAAGTATACCAGAGTGTTTTATGGTGTTTCGTCAGAGTGGCGCACGGAAAGTGTAGCATCAAATGACTAAGAGCATGTACCGTTGCTTGTTGTTGGAACGATATAGGGTCTTGTAGGGTATCATTGTGTATCAGGGCATCGTGTCGGAGATATCGGGTTGAGTACCAGAGAGTATCATCATGTATTAGGTTGAGTATCGGGGTATCGTGTCGGAGATATCGGGTTGAGTACCAGAGAGTATCATCATGTATCAGGTTGAGTATCGAGAGTATCATCGTGTATCGGGTTGAGTATCAGAGGGTATCGTCGTGTATCGGATTGAGTATCGGGGATATTATGTCGGAGATATCTAGGGTATCGATCGAGTTTTGGGAGTAAAATTAGCATCAAATTAGCATACACGGAATAAATTAGCATGCTTAATTAGCATACACGGAAGAAATTAGCAGGGGAGGGAGGAGACAGCGGGAACAAAAAAATGAAGTTGAGTTCCCGCTATCATCGAGCACCGAGTATTGTGGAGCATTTGAGATTGGTTGCGAATACAACAAAAAAAAAATAAAGTGCAAAAAATGATAAAAATAGAAGCATCTAAAACTTATCATCTTCTCCATGAAAGTACTTGAATGGTCTTATTAAAATAAATGTTCTTGAACGATGTAGTGCGTGGGCCACGAAAAGGAAGCAACTAGGAAATTGTCCCGTTAATTGCAAAGTCGATGAAACAAGGTAGCGACAAAATAGTTAACAATTCCCGTGCAAAACGGAACACGCATGTATTGGTCGATAAGAGCATGTACAATGGTATAGCTGAGCCGTCTCTAAGCCGTCTATATGTTATACCACGTCACCTTATTGCTGAGGTGGATGAGAGAGAAGGAAGAGACGGAATAGCATCGTCTCGCATGCACGAGTAGACGCTAGCAGCGATATCAAGAAAATAGAGACGACGTAGCGCCGATAGTCGACTCTATCCCGTCTATCATGATCCAATGCGCCCTTTCCTTCGTCTCTATCATCGCCTCCCCTTTCCTTTGCTCGCTCAAGCATTGCACGGCGACCTCTCCTCCCCATCTCTTCCCTCGCGCGCCACCTCTCCTCCTCTGTCTCCTCCCTCGCCCGGGCGCCGCGCTGCCACCTCTCCTCTCCCGTTTTCTCCCTCGCCCAACCCATCTTCCCATCTCCGTCGCCCTCATCTCCTCCCATCTCCGCATCTTCGCCATCCCCATCTCCACCGCACCGTCCCCATCTCCGCATCTCCGCCGCCCCCATCTCCACCGCGCCGTCCTCATCTCCCCCGCACCGCCTTCATCTCCACATCTCCACCGCCCCCAACTCTGCCGCGCCCATCTCCGCATTTCCGCCGCCCCCATAACCACCGGAAGTGAACGATGGACCTAATATTTGTTTCATGGATATACTACACAGGAATTCTACTATTCGTGCTCGACCAACATATGTGCAACTAAAGAAGGATTTAGTTGAATACATTTGGCAACGCTTTGAAAACAATTCAAATATTTAGTTATGTACGAGTTATCCCTTTTTTAATCTCTATGTTCTACTACCCTTTAAAATTCAATTATGTTAATGTATTTAAATTATCAATTAATTAGATATTTCTCATGTTGCCATGTACTCAAATGATTATTGAAGAATGAAATAACAATACGTAGACTACAAAGAGAACATGCACATTTGATCACCATATTTTTTAAACTCCATACAAGCATTCAATAGCTCTATAGACAACTCTAGAGACAATGGATGGTCTCTAGAGTTGTCTATAGGTGATATGGCAATGGTTAGAGACTCTTGTAGTCTCAACCATTGTACATGCTCTAAAGTGACCGCGTGAGATTTTGGGTGGGCCCTAGCTGCATTCCATGTCCCAAAAAAAAGACATATACACACGCAAGCCGCGTCTCGAGCAAGGCTACACGTATTTGGCTGGTGTATTTGATTAATTTTTTCTTTTTAAGTAAAACTAATTTTCAATTTTTTTTTATCAAGTTTCAAATATCACCAGGTTTCGAAGTGCCAACAATTTTTAGGTATTGTCAGCCATTAGATATCGCCGAGTATCAGGTATCAACGAGCATTGGTATTGAGAAGTATCAGGTATCCTTGAGTATCATGGCATCGTCGAACATGGGTATCATCGATTATAAGCATCGTCGAACATGGGTATCATCGATTATAAGGTTTCATCGAGTATTAGGTATCATTAATTGTTGAGTATCTAACATATTTGGGTATGAGTATCTAGCGTATTTGGGTATCAAATAATATACGTATAAGGTATCATCAGCACGTGGTATCATGTATCGTTGAGTGATGGGTCATCGAGTATTGATGGTATTGTCGAGTATTAGATATCAATAAGTATCAATTAACGGGTATGATGAGTAGATAACAGAAGTATCGTCGCGTATCTGGTTGGGTATCATGTCGGGGCGGGTAACATCGAGTATCGGGTTAGGTATTGTCCATTATCATAGAGTATCAGGTATCGTCGAGCATGTATCACCGATTATTATCAGGTACCATTGAGTTTCAACAAATATCATATAGTAGTATCAACATGTATCCATGAGTATCATTAGGTATCATTGAGTTTTAACAAGCTTCATTTAGTAGTATCGACATGTATTAATGAGTATCATTAGACATCATTGAGTATCATAAAGTATCAATAGGTATCAATGAGTTTCGAGCATGAGCAACTTTCAAGTGTCAACGAGTTTTAAGTATCATCGAGTATCAAGTATCATCGAGCATTAAGTACCATCAAAATATCAGATAGGTATCATTAAGTATGAGATAGGTATAATCAAGTATCGAGTAGATATCGTTGAGTATTATTTAGGTATAATCGAGTATCAAGTATCATTGAGTATTAAGTACCATCAAAATATCAGGTAGCTATCGTTGAGTATGAGTTAGGTACCATCAAGTATGGGGTAGGTATCCTCGAGTATCATATAGGTATAATCGAGTATCAAGTATCATCGCCTATCAGGCATTATGAAGTAGCGAAGTTCCAATTAGATATCGTCGAGTATTGGGTCGTGTATCGTTGAGTATGAGGTATCAACATGTATCAAACATCATGAGTAGATATTATAAGTATTATTGAGTATTAGGACCGATATCATCGGGTACCAGCCGAGTATAGTAGGGTACCATATATTATCAAGTATTGAGTCGGGTGTCGAAGTGTGTCGGGTAGGGCTCGGGTATCGTAGAGTATCGTCGAGTATGACTAGCCAACAAGAGAATTGGTACCAATAATGTTTTTTTTCGATTCTAGCGCACTCAAAATAAAAGGCAAATAAAGTAAAATAAATAAATAAATTCATGAAATTAGGAAAAAAAATTATAGGAAGTTAGATCTTGATTTTAGATGAATTACGAATTTTATTTTGTGTTAAACAGAGATCATATGAATTAGATATGAATTTATGAAGTTGAAAACGCACATCAACAAAGCAACTCCTCTTGGGTGACTAATTGCTAGGGCCATGTAGTGGGTGCACGCATGAGACGCGTGACTGCATGTGCATGCAAGACGTGTTTTGTGGGCGAGATGTGTTTCGTCTTTTACCTGTTTACATTCAAAAGATTTGGTTGTTAAACAACCACGCTACCAGGTGTGGTTCGAGATTGTATAAGAACATGCAAGACGCTAAGAACAAGAACGTAGACACATATGTAGAGAGAAAATATGTTTTATTATTCTTTCTTTCTTTCTCTCTTGATACAATAGATGGATATCTCTCATATTTATCTCTCATATTTATAGTGCCATTCATAGATTCGACAGGTCCAGACATAGGACCCGTCCTGCGTGGGCCCGCCCCGCACCGTGCGCGTCCAAGTCGGGCAGGACTTGAGTTGGGGTCGGTTTTCCAACACTCTCCATTGGACCTTGTCGCGTGATGCATATGCCTCATCAAAACTCCGTAAAAACCTAGTGGAAAAAATTCTCGGATAAAGAGTACATCGCATACGCTTGTTGTGCGTACGGATTTGCCTCGTTAAAAACCTCATGTGAGAAACTTCCTTGAAAACTCACTTAAGGAAAAAAGAGTACAAATCCACCCAACATTGCTTTATTCTTCTTCATTATAGTTGGGTACTCGAACTTCAGGTTCAAGATTTAATCGAAATATGTGTAGTTTCTCCTTTTAAATTCTGTACTTCTCTAAATCTCATCATTATTATGCCTCTAACGCATCTTTCAAAGATAGACGCAGGTAAGGACTTAGTGAACAAATCCACAAGATTTTCGCATGACTTAATGTGTTGAATATTAATTTCATTCATCTTATGCATCTCATGAGCATAAAAATACTTAGGGTTCATATGCTTCGTTAAGTTACTCTTCACATATCCAGTCTGCACTTGTGCCACACATACTGCATTATCTTCATAAATGATAGTAGGGGTTTGTTCTATTTGCAATCCACATGATTGGAGGATGTGGAATGTCATTCTTCGAAGCCAAGCACACTCATGTGCTGCTTCATACAATGCAATGATTTCTGAATAATTAGTCGACGTTGACTCGAGTCTACTTTGACGATTTCCATGATACTACGGTTCCTCCACACAAGAAAACATAGCTTGTTTGGGATTACCAGTTGTGTGGATCTGAAAGATAACCCGCATCTGCATATCCGACCAAAGTCATATCTTGGTTCCTTTTATAAAACAATCCAAGATCGACCGTTCCCCGTAGGTGGCGAAAGATGTCCTTTACCCCCTTCCAGTGCCTTCTTGTTGGCTATACACTATACCTTGCTAATAAGTTTATGACGAACGCAATGTCAGGCCGTGTACTGTTTGCTAGGTACATGAGCGCTCCTATGGCACTTAAGTATAGGAATTCCAATTCCGTGACTTCCTTCTCCTCTTCCTCTGGTTTATATGGGTCTAGATCTGCTTGTAGTGACCGTCCGACCATCGGGGTTTTTGATGCGTACATCTTCTCAAAGCTAAACCTTTCCAACACCTTTTAGGTGCAGGCAGTCTGGTGTACGAGTATTCCATCGGCATATGCTCAAGCTGAAGGCCCAAGCAGAATTTGGTTTTATCCAAATCTTTCATTTCAAATTCAGATTTCAAATACTTGCTTGCTTCTTGTATTTCATTATCAGCTCCAATGATATTCAAATCATCCACGTACATAGAGATTATACAAAATCCATCTTAGGATCATTGTATAAAAACGCATGGACAATCTTCATTATTCGTATAGTCTTTCTTGCTTAAGAACTCGCTCAAACGATTATACCACATTCTTTCTAACTGCTTTAATCCATATAAGGATTTCTACAATTTTACACAATATAATTCCTTCTCTTTATTCAGGGTTGGCATGCCGTCAGGTACTTTTATGTATAATTCAAAGTTTAGGCTACCGTAAAGGTAAACTGTGACCACATCCATCAGTTTCATTCTTAAGTTCATATTAATTGCCATTGAGATGAGACATCTAATGGTTATACCACCCATCACCGGGGAATATGTTTCTTCATAATCAATGTCTGGGCGCTAAGTGAAACCTTGAGCTACCAGCCTTGATTTATACCATATCGCTTCATTATTTTCATTTCTCTTTCGAACAAAAACCCATTTATAACCGACGGGACGTACCTGAGGGGTGTGAGGCACATAAGCCCAAACACTTCTTTTGTTTAGTGAGATTAGTTTTGAAGTGATTGCCTTCTTTCATTCCGCCCAATCTAGTCAGTGCTTATACTCAGAAAGAGATGCCGGCTCTGGATCGAGATCTATTCACTCAGCAATCATTTTAACAAAGTATATGTCGACATTGGCTATTGTACTATTCATTATTTCTCCCGATTCTACAAAGTTTATGGCCATTTCCCCTTTTTACCGAGACGTCTCTGAATACTAGGGGGCTAAGAAACCAGATCTCCTATCCTTTTTCTTTGAGGTCTCTAAACAGGTTGAGGGGTGCTCGTAATTTTCTTTGGCACTTCTACCCTCTCTGGTGCATTGCGCATAGGCACATGTGACTTAATCACACCCTTCAAATTACAATAGTGATCAGGCAATTCATTTGCTAATTTTTGTAAATCAAGGATTTTCTGGACTTCTTCATTTGCTTCTCTAGTACAGGGATCATGCACGGGAATGTCTGTGGCTTGCCAGATGATTTTCTGACATTCTTTCGTTAAGAGTTCTTTATGTCCCCCAATGACGGGAAATTATCCTCGTCAAATATGTAGTCAGCGAAACGGGCGGTATGTAAATTACCAGTCGAGGGTTTTAACTACTTGATTATGGACACTGTATCATAACCAACGTATATTCCCGGCCTCTGAAGAGGGCCCATTGCTGTTCGCCGTAGTGGTGATATCGGTACATACACCATGCATCCAAATTTTCTTAAATAGAAAATTTTCAGTATGATCCCCTGAACTAGTTGCATTGGTGATTGGATGTTGTATGCTGATAGTCTAAAGTTTAATAATGTTGCTGCGTGTAGGACGGCATGGCCCCAACACGTATTCAGTAAATTACAACACTGTAAGAGCGGCTTTGCTATGAATCAATACTTCTGCTAGTCCATTCTGAGTATGGACATGTGGCACTGAGTACTCTACTTTGATTCTCGATGTCGTACAATAATCATCAAATGCTTTCGAAGTAAATTCGCCGGCATTGTCCATGCGAATAAACTTCACGTGATGATTCGGGAATGCATTCTTAATTCTCATGATCTGAGAGATCAGCTTCGTGAATGGGTGGTTTCTTGTCGAGAGTAAACTCACGTTAGACCACTTCGAGGAAGCATCAATGAGCACCATGAAATACCTAAAAGGACCTAATTAAGGTTGAATAGGACCGCAAATATCCCCGGAATGCGATCAAGGAATGCAGGGATTTCATTTTGCACCTTTATGGTCAAAAGCCTAGTGATCATTTTCCTAGTAGCTCATGCCTAACATATGAAGTCTTCTTGATTAGGGAAATTCTTTACACTAATTCCATGGCTCTGAGAGTTGGTAATTACATTTCTCATCATCCACAAGGCAGAATATCTAAGTCTACTATGCCAAAGAGAAAAGAGTTCAGCACTCCTAAAAGAAGTTTTTAGGGAAGTATAGTTATCAGGTGCTTTAATTCTTGTGCGGTATAGCCCAGTTTCAAATGAAAGAAATTTTTCTAAAATTCTTTACTCGCATCCGTCGTGCTTCACAATGCACAGGAATTCTTTGCCATTTTCTTCAGTGGTCTCAACGTGGAAACCTTTGGCACGGATGTCTTTAAAGTTTAAGAGAGACCTAGTGGATTCAAGGTACAACAAAGCTTCATTAATTTTCAGTGAAGTATCCATAGACAGTATGATTGTGGCTTCACCAGAGCCTACTACACATGAACCACTTCCTGCAATTATGGTTATACTGTCAGTGTTCTTCTTAATAGTTTCAAAATATTTAGTCTCTCTTAAAATACTATTAGTTGTTTCACTATCAACTATGCATATCTCCACCATATAGGTACTACATAAATGCATATAATTTTAATTAGGCTATCATTCATATTGCAAGTATTCATAGAATATACTGGAAATAAAATGCATTACGATCACGAGAATTTAAGGGTCTGCTCCTCCTAGAGTTTACAATTCATCATTCATAAAGGATCACAAATATCTGCTAAAGCAACCACACAAATTCAAAATAAACTAATGGTACTAAACAACACGCTAGATGACTCAGTGAAACATGTTTTTACATTTACAGCTATCTCTTTCTCCATGGCATCATCTGTTATTGCTACCTCACTGGTAGTAGCTTCTTCTTTCTAAATAGGCTTCTTGGAGACCCTCAATTTTTTAAATTCCTATCCTAGAAGATCATCTTCATCTAGGGAGGCATCATTGTCCATGATGGCAAGGCGCGTCTCCATCTTTTCTTTGCGCTTTCTTTTGGCCTGGGATTTTGTGATCGCCTTCTTTGATTCACGACAGATTTTAGACCAATGCCCCCAGGTGCCACACTTAAAGCACACTTGGTCTTGTTGACTGTATGGCTTTGGTGGTGACTTCTCCTTGCCTCGGGATTTGGACCTTCTCTTTCTCTTTCGGGCCGAACCACCCTCTCCTCGTTCACCTTTGCCTTTCTTTTGCAGTTGAGCTTCTTAGCCTGGTACTTGCGTTGACTTCAACGCTTTGACCAGGTGCCTGTGAGACGAAGTTCTTCTTTAAGACTTCATCCTGACATTCTGTAACTTGCATGACGTCGATTAGCTCATTGTAATCAGTAAAATTGTGTTGACGATAGTTACGGGCACTCTGAATGGCATTCGGGTGAAAGGTAGAGATTGTCTTCTCTATTTTCTCCTCTTCTGATATCTGTTTACCATATAGAGTGAGGTTCGTGACAATCCTGTGCAAAACAGAATTGTGTTCGGCTACGGTTCTATAATCTGCAAATCTCAGGCGTGCCCAATCCTGTTGTGCTTGTGGCAGTATAGTGTATTTGAGCTTCTCGAACCACTTCTGGAGTGCGGTCCAAAGGTCAATAGTGCTTTCAACAGACATATATTCATTCTTTAGGGTATTAGACAAGTGGTGCCTAATAAAATGCAGTGCTTGATCATTTTGTGCTGGAGATGTAGGTCTCACTTCTAAACCAATGGCGGTGTGGGGACTCTTACTACCAAGCACAATTTTCACGTCTGAAGCCTAAGTGAGGTAATTTTGGCCATAGGGGGCCAGTTCTTCAAACTCACGGCTGAAAATGCCAGACATCTACATAGCATATGATTACTTCGGGTAATCAATGTGTGTTGCATGATATGGATTTATGCATAAATTCTCGGAATTTCTAGTGTAACCATGCTAAAATAATAATTGTAGAAAAATTATAATAGCAATTTCATCATAATTCTATGCCAGGAATACATAAATTTTGTAAATTCTAAATTTTAGAGGGGGTTTTATGCAAAATTCATAATTTTTGGAATTTTTAGGTTAATTTCGAAAGATTTTAGGGCTGTTTTGCAAAAGTCGGAGCCTAATTTTTATTTCTTTTCTTATTTTCTTCCCTTCAGACTCAAACTTCATTTTCGGCCCATTCATATTCTCCCATGCTCCCCTTAGTATTACTGTGCACACGGGGTGGGCCAAGCAGCCCAAGGGGCCAGCCGGCTTACCCTCTTCCCCTTTTTTCTTTATCGGACATCCCCTACCCTGGTTTTGGCCTATGCGGCCCGTGAGGCCCACGCAACCCACGTGGGCTGCAGTGGCCCGGCGCCTGAGGCGACTAGGTTTCTCTAACCGTCATGGTGGGCAATGAGCATGAAGGGCAACACAAGCGGTGGCGGTGCTTGGAAGGCATGGTGGCGGCGGTTCAAGGCGGTTCAAGGCGAGGCGTGAGGATGCTTGCGATGGCGGCCAGTTTCAGCGCCAGGCGCCGAATGGCGGCCGTGGCGCGGCCATGGGTGGCGGCGGCAAGGCGGCGCGAGCAAAGCGGTGACGATGCATCGAGATGTACACGCCGGTGGCGTGCTCTGGATTCGTGGGTCGGCGGTGATGTGGCCGTTCAAGGGTCGGAGGCCCGGCGGGGCGAGCTAGTAGGCACGGAGCGCATGGAGGTGCCAGGTGCGTAGGGTGCGCGCAGGGATACAGAGCCGAGGCACGCGCGGGTGGTCAGGGCATGCCTGGGTGCGGAGCCCGCAGGCGCGTTGCTCACGTGCGCAGCACAAAGGCCAAGGCTAGCCTGCTGTAAGGGTGGCCGACCTCCAAATTCGATGGATTCTAAACTCGAAATTCCCCCAAATACTTAATAGATTCAATCTACTAGATTCAATTTTAGAAAATTCTACTTTCTAATAGATTCAATCTACTATTAATGGATTCAATTCGATTCTATACCTTTGTTTTCCTTGAGCGGATTGGGGATTCGATGACTGTTGCGTAGGACAGTATAGCCGATCCGATGGGGAGTCGGTGTCGAGTTTGTTGACGTCGATGCTCAACCTCCTTCGTTGACGTCGACGTTCAGCCGTAGACGTACAATCCAGCGTCTCGCGGTTCTCCTCTGAGAGCATCGTGCTGATAATGTGTTAAACAACCACGCTGCTGGGTGTAGTCCGAGATTGTAGACGAACACGCAAGACGCCAAGAGCGAGAACGTAGACACAGATGTGGAGAGAAAATATGTTTTATTATTTTTTCTTTCTTTTCTCTCTTGATACAATAGATGGATACCTCTCATATTTGTATTGCTATTTATAGATTCGGTAGATCCAGACATAGGACCCGCCCCGTGCCCGCGCATGGCCCAAACCTGGCCGGCCGCGAGTCGGGGTTTCCCAACATTGGTATCCCGTCAGGTAGTATTTCACTTTTCCTTTTTGGTATTTTTTTTCTCTCTCGTATCTTCCTTCTAGACCGAGTTTTTTTTTGTAATAAAAAGAGATAAAATAAAAGGGCTAAACATTTTTATACTGTTATTCTTTTGCATCGCGTTCGTCGATCGGTGGACACGGTCTCATGCGCCACGTCGAGCATACTCGAACACCACTGTCCAAGGTATTCAATAAACGAAGCAGGTTTGGATTTGGATTGATCCGTACCGCAATCTGATGCTCCAAATTACGATTTGCCATCCAGGTTAACTGTATGGGGGTTATGGTGCATGAATAGGACTGTAGCCTACTATAGGATTGCACAAAAATACATTCATTTCTGATATCCCAAAGTCCAACCCTTCCAACCTATCATATTTTCATTGTCCTAAGGCAAACCTTGATTTCTAAGATTTATCCTAGTTTGATATTGGAAAAATTAGCGTTAGAAGACGGTTAAGCGGGTGATTATGTTACGCACCACTACGAAATCGAGGCTTACCGTATGTCATTGCAAATTTAGGATATACAGCCGTATGTCACTTTTCTGTATTGCCACTAATCATAGAAAAATACAAAACAAGTAAAAAAAACCAAAAGATTTGAGGGCATGTCTAATGGTGAGCTTATTTATTTACTGTGGTTGGCCCTATTACTGTAGAAATGAGATTGTGAATAATAAAAATAGGGTTGAAAATAAAATATAAGAGAGAGAAATGTAGGGATTTACAAAATACGGACAACGTTACTTGACCAGGAAATAGGGCCAAGAAATAGGCTTACATTAGACATGCTCTGAGGTGCCAAATACAAGTGTATTTAGCTCCTCATATTGTGAACTATACAATTCATCATTTGAAAACAAAAAAAATTCAAAAATTCAAAATTATCATAACAAATGTTGAGGTGCCAAATGCACTTGTATTCTGTTCACTAAATTCTTGACTAAATGATTTGGCATTTCAAATACCAAATTGGAACAAAATTTATGATTTGGATTTTTATGATTTTAAAATGATGAATTATTTGGCTAAGAATTTGATGTGTTGAATAGCTGTGTGTTTGGCGCCTCAACATTTCTTCTAATTTTTTTAATTTAGTTTGAATTGTTTAGATTTTTTAAAATTCTTTTGGTTATGGTATTTCAAACGTTGAATTGTGGAGTTCACAATTTGAGAGCTGAATATAATCGTATTTGGTACATCAATTTTTTTGGATTTATTTTACTTTTTTTTGTATTTTTCTATCGGTGGCAATATAGAAAAGTGGCATAGGATCATGTATTCTTGTGGCATACCGCATATCGCAAAGGCTCGATGTTGTAGTAGTGCGTATCATAGCCACCACTTATCAGTCCTCTAGCACCAATTTTTATAAAATAGCTTTAGAATACAGTGGGGTGTTTGAATAAAAAATAAAACTCTATTCCATATTATGATTCTAACCAAGGTTTTTAAGTTTGGTTTACTCTGCTTCTCACCAAGTTTTCTATAATTTTGACTGTTTCTACTTCTATTCCTTTGATCAACTAATAGCTTTGATCAAAGTTTGGCATCACAAAACCATGCATACCAAAGAGGCTGTAGCCCTGTACTCTAGAGCAAGGTCGTTTATTGGCGTTTCCAAAATCCAACATTTTGGCTTATCAAGCCTTTTTTTTAATCTCGAAACGACTTTTCAAATCTTTCAAAAAATAAGTCGAACGAGGTGAGCTGCCTTCTCCAAGCTGCTTGAAAAAGCTCTTAAAGTTCAAAAGTTGGGTCTGTTCTTTTTGACTTATTTGCTTATGTCTATCTACTTATTTGCTTATCTTCGGTTTCAAGAATGCAAATACTTTGGTATTTTTGGTCCATTATTTTGTGTCAAAGATATGTCACAAAGCTTTAAAAAGTAAGTCAAATAAAATGTGTTGGACTTTCCAAGCCGCTTCAGAAAGTTCTCGAAGTTTAACTTATCAACAAATGAGCAGATTAGAAAATCAGCAAATTAGATAAGTTGAAACCCCACATATTATGAAACAAAACTTTTTCTAAGGTGTCTTTAATTTTTTTTTAAAAAAGGTGAGATCTATATGAGTTCGTCATTGTACAAAGCGTTTTTATGGGATTATGGTTTCATTTTATTTTTCACCCGTACGGATCCTTTTTAATGAATATTAATCAGTAATTAACCCTATGTCACAACTACTTTTCCCACTAGGGTTTTGCTTATTGTTGTTGTCCACCTCTAACTTGGTCATGGCCGCCGGGATCACGAGAGCTTGGCTGCCGCGCGCATCCCTTCTTCTTGATTGGATGACATGCTTATACTTATTTTGTTTATCCCTCTTCAACGTATCATGCTGATTCGTGCACTGCGTCGAATTTGAGCTGATCTCAAGCATAGGCAACCTCAGCATGAATGAATTCAATAATATAATATGAGATCTTATTGGTCAATCTAGATCGAACTCAAGTCCAATTAAGCTATATATATATAGGCATCCAGACGTAGTTTCTACTGACTAGTAGCTAGGAAGACGTTGTGGCGGGTGCGGATCAAAATAGCATATGGGAGCTGTTCAGCTTAATCAAGCCACTTCAGCACAATTAAGTTTGTATGGTAGAGTAAAACTTGATCAGGGGTTCTCTTGAATTGGTCAACGAATGGTCAAAAATCAATAGTGCGAATCAAACCATCTGTGTGTACCACTGTGTATACATTAAATTGCATTGGAGCTAGCTCCAAAACTTGTAATAACGTTTTCTTAGTCCCATAAGGGCAGTCCCAATGGATAGTGTATATAGTAATGTCTAAAATATTGGAGAGGAGAGATAGAGCATTTATTATATGATGTCTATAGCAAATCTCCAATAGATAGTGTGTATGTTTAGTAATCCAAAGTTATTACTCATGTATGTGCTATGATCCGGTGTGGCCAGAGTCACACACACAGAGCATCAAATTGCATCTCATATGGCGCAGGAAATCCAAAGTAGATCACTAATGTGCGTGTCAAAGAAATTGTTGGAGTCCCAGTGGCACTTTCGTGGTGTCTATGCGTCTTGGTTTAATAAAAAAAAGTGATGTCTTGCATGAGACACCACTTTCTTCTCTTTCTTCTTTTAATGACACTCCACATCAGTTTTTTGCCTATATGGCATAGTATGGAAACTGTTTAGATACCGCTTACGTGGCCCATTGGGACTGCCCTAAGGTTGAATGTTTTACCTTAATTTCACACCATCTGAAGTTGCCTTTTGCATTGGAGCTCCCATACGTGCCGTCCTAGGCCCATTAAGTGCTAACGTGCACGCTCACGAGTGCACATAAACTAACGTGAAACACAGTTAATTAACTTAGAAAAATACAAAAAATTTCTATGCATACATAAAATATATATGAGGATCTAAAATGTGTCGTCTAAATAGATTTTCAGTTAGTCTCATACCCCGTTAAGTGCACCGACGTTGACGTCGACGTATGCACAGGAGTACACACGCGAATAATTCCTTGTGATCTTCCAAATGTACATAATAAAGTGGAGAAGTTGGAAGCACCCCTTGTGACCACACACCAATGGTCGCAGTTGATTGGCCATCCAGGCGGCCCTTTCCCCTAGCTCTCTCCCCTGACGACCGAACAAATTCCTTTGTTCCTCCATGGCCGAGCATGCACGAACTGATCAATCCCGCGCTGATCCGATAAGGCGTGGTCGGAGCTTGCTTAATTAGCTAGCTAGCGAATCCAATATATCAACACGACGAGACGTCGTGATAAGCGGCATATATATACTTCTCGTTCCTTTCTTTTTGAGTGATGCCTTTAGGTAGACATGAGTTGTGTGATATGTATATATAGATGCTGTTTTGTGGAATCAATCGTTATGGAATATTATTGGTGTGCGTATGTGTGCCTATTGACTACTGTTTCTAGGCAATGTGTTTGTGTCGAATTAGGCAACGCCAATATGCCATATTGTAATGAGGATGCTTATTCTTTTTTTCGCTTATTCTTTTATCTTTCAGACATGCTTGGATCGGTACTTTGTGCGAAGCTATCCAAACACTCGTGGTTTGCTACAATAAATACTACATTATTTTCTATTGTCACATATTTGATTTGTATGGTTCATACCTTAGCTCCACTTTCAACCTTTCACACTCTCTACCCTGTTTCTGCTCTTGATTGTGTCATTCTTCCGCATACTCTAAATTGGTATTTTTAATCTAAGAAAATTTTTTCTAAAATACAACATGTTAAAATTAATACGGAAGTTAGATAAATATGATGATCACATAAAGTTGTTGGAAACTTCCTAAAATACAACTAACTAAAATAAGAGAGCAAACCCAAATAAATAAAAATTTTATTTATGATGACCGGACCGTTGGATAGGTTGGATGGTGAAGATATATTGAAAGTTGATAATATCATCACCACTACTATACTAACCTCTTTTTAATAGTAAGATAGAAATATGGAGTGCCGGACAACATGAACCCGAGACCAGCCGAAGCATGCATGCACTGTCGTGACACGAGCTACACAAGTAACATAAACCAAATAAAGCATAACCATCTACGTACGTGTTGAAATTAAAAAAAATTTCAGTCGTCTGGGTTATAACTTCTATGCACATCGTTTAATACGATGACGAAACTTCATCGACTCATCGTATGATTTCTTTTGTCCTTTTCCATCGTCGTCGCTATTAATTACCAGGACCTCCTTTTGTATGCCAACAGAATATATATTACCTGGAAATTGATCCTAAATTAGAAAACTGCTTAGGCAGGCAGGTTTTGGTTTGGTTCTTCCACGTAAATTAAGATTTCGATCGTCTGGTCAGGTTTGGGCGGTTTCTCTAAACCTTTGCACACTGGCAGAAAGCGATTCCCTACCACTGATATGATCTTTCTTTCATTGATCACTCTTTTAGTGCACGTAATATGTTTTTGGCACGTCCGAATCAGAAGATCGCCGACAGGTACCGATAACTAAGCGCGACGTGGAGAAACCCAACGCATAAAGGAGATGCTCTTGGTTCCTAGAGCATATTCTTTGTCCATGCCTCTTGTCTGTTTCAATTTTTAAAAAAGAAATCACATGTTTGGTGATCCACTTGGGAGTTGGCTCCATAAACTTACAGTTGGAATGACGTTAAAATTGCTGTCTTTAGGCATGTATGTCTTGAAATTTCGTATAGGGGAACGGTCTTGTAAAAATAATTTCGGAAACACTTCCACGTGGGCGTCCGATGGATTGGATCCTGCGTCGGATGCCGCGCGCTCGGGAAGCTTCCGCGCTGCATGTGAACGGGGAGCAGCATGTGGGTGGGTCCCTCTACCTTTTCGGTTTTTCCGGCCACTCCGCTTTATTTCTTCCACGTCACGCGCAGCTTCGCTTTTTCCTCCGTGTACACACGACGTGAGACGGCGAGAGCACACAAGCGTACACGAAGTCGCCACTGCTCACAGCTGCTCCAGCCGGCGGGGCTCACCGATGCCGGCACGCCACCATTGGCGCTCTCCCTATCTAGTGCACTCTATTTTTTTCTCTATCTCTCTTCCTCTCTTTATTTCTCATTTCTTCTCTCTCCATCCCTCTCTCCACACGGTGAGTGAGCTTGGCCAGTTTTGATTGCTGGATCTGGCGAGCACAACATGGGGCTCGTCGGATCTAGAGAAGAAGAAGAAGGCCAGGAGGAGGTGTATCCCCAAATTCGCCACGAACTTTGAACCATGTACGTATGAAACTTGGGGTTTGCCTACTGAAACTTGGATCTTGTTCTTGCGAAACTTTTTATTTTTGCATCGGTGTAGGGGCACGCCGGATCTAGAGAAGAAGAAGACGAGGAGGAGACGTACCCCTATTTCTTGCCTCGAAACTTGGGGGGTTGCCTGTGAAACTTTGCTTCTGTTCTCGTGAAACTTTCTTATTTTGTATTGGATGATTTTTGAACAACAGTGAAACATGAGATTTCATCAGTAATTAGCCAAGTTTCACTGACACTTCTTCAAGTTTCATCAGTATATAAGCCAAGTTTCATTGTTATTTCTTCAAGTTTCATATCAACAGTAGTAGCCAAGTTTCATTGCATTTGTTTAAGTTCCATCGGTACTTTCTCCAAGTTTCATTGGTCTTCTTGAAGTTTCATCGGTTCTGTAGCTAAGTTTCACTAGTACATTTTTCAAATTTCAGTAGTTATTTTCGCAAGTTCATTAGTATTGTAGCCTATTTTTAAATATTTCTCTAAGTTTCATCAGTATTTGTAGCCAAGTTTCATTAGTACATTTTTCAAGTTTTAGTAATTATTTTTCTAAATTCTCGTGATAACGTCACCATGACGTCATGCGTCCGATGGAGTTCCCTCCATCGGACGTCCGACGGAGTTCCCTCCATCGGACGTCCGACGCGTGGCGCCCACCAAATAATTTTGGATAAAAGTACTCTATTTAGGAAAAGTAGATAAATAATTTATCCAAATGGTTAGATACCTCAAGAGTCAAGAGAGCTCAATTAGGAAGCAACCTGTCTTAGGTTAGGGCCAACATTTAAATAAAAATCTTAATCGCATCATCTCAAACCACCCTAGCACACATCTTTAAAATACCACTCCTTTGTCACAAATATCTGTCATTTGATATATGTGCAAGTCAAAATTTTAAAACATGAGTTATTAATACCTTTTTAAATATTTAGTTTGGGTGCATTAAAATCACATGTGTATAATCCTCTCAAAAAGAACTTGTATTGTATTATAATTTTATTGGGTTCTCAAAAAGTTATAATGGTAATAAGTGGTTAAAATTGTATGTTAGAGAATCCGTCAATGTCTAAAACATCAAATATGTGGCAGGAACGTGTAACACACTACACCAAAAACCCTTATATGTGTTGGTTCATCTGTGTCGGTTCATTACGAACCAGCATAGATGAGGTTATCTATGCCGGTTCGTAAAGGGCAGGGCGGGACAAACACATCTGTGTCGGTTCTAGCAAAAAAAACCCGCACAGATGAGTGAGTATCTGTGCCGGTTCATGGCTAGAACCGGCACAGATACATCTGTGTTGGTTCTAACCAAGAACCGGCACAAATAATTTGAATTAACTGTGTCGGTTCTAGCCACGAACCGGCACAGATGTGTATTTTCAAAATTTTGTAATTTCTAAATTTTATAACTTTTTCATACGAGCTTGGATGAAAACAAACTTTATGTAAATTATAGCTCTCGACAAGATCTACAACTTTGTAGTTGATATCTTTCATTTGAAGTAATATAAATATCTAAATAATCATCACAAGCTTAAAACATTTATGATTATTCAAATAAAGTCAGATAGAAACTAAGTTTGCATGCAAATTGTAGCCTTCAACGAGACATACAACTTTGTAGTTGAAAAGTTTTCTATTTGATGTCATTTATATGCTTAAAAAGATGTTAAATTATTCAAAAAACATATGTCAAAAGGTATGTATATTCTATTCTAATTAGAAAGTGGTGCGTGGTGGGATGGGTAGGAGGTGGAGTGTCTTCTCAAGAGGTCTTGAGTTCAATTCCAAGCTATGCAACATTATTATTTCTCGCAAAACACGAACATTATTATTCCTCGCAAAACACGAGAGGGTCGTGGTAGCAGTTGCCCGGGGTAAAGCATACCCTTGAAATTATATACTCCTGTTTTAGATTGAATTATCGCTTGTCCATCTAAAACTTCATTTGAGCCTATATTTCTCACATTATTGAGATCTTAAAATAAAAGCTACAATTTTTTTTGTTGATGGTGGTGGGAGCTTTCCTATAATCCCATCCCTGCTTCTCATTGATATTGCTATTGAGCCTGTTAGGTGATACCAGGAATCTTCCTCACATAGGAGAAGAAAACGGTGATGAATTACCTTGATGTGAACAAACAACAACAGCCATGCAAATGTGGAATGAAAATTATATGGCAGGGACGGATCGGGGGTGCCACGCCGTGGCACCCTATGCAACGCGCGTCTTGTTGTTTTTCCAGGCTGTCTCATGCCCGACTGCTGGCACATCGAGATAAGAAATCACTATACCAGTAGTTCAAACATATATAATCTAAACATATTTATTATCTTACCTTCTAAAATATAAGAGATCATAGGATCTTTGGATAAGAAAAAAACCTAAAAAAGTTTAGATACGTTAAAAAACCAAATGGGAGAAGTGCTGGGCATTGGCTATTGGAGTCTGCCCCCAAGAGGACACACTATAGTAAAAGTTATTTATCGCAATATGTAGACCTAAGTACTCTTCTCTTTCATTCTTTTTTATAGATGAAATATTGTGGTTTCTCGTGTTATTTTCTTCCTCCTCTCGTTTCTAAGACTTTAAGCCAAACTATACGGTTCTTGTTTTTCTGGTGACAGACAACCTACACAAGTAACACAACTAATTAGAAATTAATACACGTACGTCTAGAACCATTAAGGAATACACATATACGCCTAGAATGTATGGCGATGCCACTATGTATAGTACTAACTGTAATGCATTTGATAAATGCGTGTCCGCTGGTACTGTTGAACGACACTATTTATTTTTTGTCTGCTTATCCAATCTCCAAAGAATATGCTTAGGATATCTCTATCGTGATTAGAGAGAGGCCAAAGCCGAAAGATACAGGGGAAAAGAAAAGAAAAACACACTCACCGAGAGGCAAGAGCCACCACACTGGGTAGAGGAGACAGGGGAGCCGTGTGGCATCTGCACTTGTGGAAAGTGTGCCACTTTATGCTCAGTTATCAGGAGAGAGAAACAAATAAACAGATTGGATCGGCCAAGCGAGGCCAGCACGAGCAATGACCATTTTGCAGGGGGAAAAAGTTCAAAATCTTGTCATGTTGGAAAGATTTTCGATAGAATATGTTGATTGTGTCAAGGTCTTAGTTTAGTCTAAAGATTTGAAGACGACAGGAAAAAAAAAAGCTTGGTTAATATCTTTAGCTGTTAGTATGCATAAATTCCACAGACACTGTAGATCTTGCAGTGGACACATTCACTCACAAATGGTGGCTCTCTCCTTTCTGTGAATTGGACAAGTGGTTCCCAGATCTTCCAGCTACTTTGCTAGTCGGCGAACACCACGGGGTTGGTGAAAATTTTCTCATGCGCAATGCAATGGCTTTACCGTTTAGCTGTTCTAAATTGCTCATCAACAATTTAACGGGGCTTTCACTTTGACTTTTTTAACCTTATTTTTTAAAAATCTTAAATCAACTTCTTAAAAAAACTTTTGTAAAAACAAGCCAGTTACCAAGTGGGCCAGTTTTTCGAAGTCGTTTTTAAAAGCTTTGAAAATTCAGATTCCAGCAATTCAGCTAAGTCTTTTAGAATAGGCTGTTAGTTAAACACGTTGTAGTAATGCCTACTTCCTACCTAATTTAAACACATTGAAACCAGTGATGGCACACGAAGAGCATGTACAATGGTTGAGATAGCAGCTATCTCTAACTATTGTCATGTCACCTAGAGACAGCGCTAGAGACAATATATACAATGGTAGAGATGGCTACACGCTTTTATAGACAATTTTCTCACACACAAAGTTTCTTAATTCTTGTGTAGAGTTGACTTTTGCATTGGAGACGGCTTAAATATCTATGCATGCTCTCTCTCCTCCACATCATCATATGTCCTACATGGCAATCTTTAAAGACTGCTTAAAGATAGCTGACGTGGATCATTATACATGCTTAAGAAGGTACTAGTTGAAGGCCCGTGCTTCACGCGTGGATTGATGGAGGAGGAGGAGGCGTGGATCGGTGGGACGCAGAAGAGCGGGGATCGACACGCTCGTGTGTGGATTGGTGGAGAGGAGGATGTGGATTGGGGTGTGGGCAGCCGTTAGATTAAATTGAATGGTTCAGATTGTTTTGATGAGCCATCACTCATCACCACAATAGTCTTTTTAGGAGTAGAGAATATGGGTCACATTAATTGTGCGGTCAGCATCGTGATCTTGCTACTACTGTTTCTTCTGATAAGTAGCTGGCCTTGTTTCCATCACTCTCGTATGATCAAGTATGATCAAATAGGCTGTTCTCTTCGGTTTATCTTATTTTCTTATCTTCTTATTTACTTATAAGAATAACTTTAAGAGCTCCCAAGGTAGGTTGGAAAATCTGGTGAGTTTTGTATGAATTGTTTCTGAGAGCTATGATACGTGGTGTAGAAAAAACGAACTATAAAAGTCAAAACATTTGACTTTTCGATTCGGAGATAAATAGATAAGATAAAAAGATAAAGGGAAGAAAACAGGGCCGTACGCAAGGCTCAATTCAAAGCAGAGAAAATTCCAAAGCAGAGATCACAAGTGTGCATCAGTACGTTCGAAGGTGATCGAGATGCTGTGCAAAGCTGAGTGAGTGGCGATCCCTGTCAGTGCGATCATGCATGGGCGAGCCAACAATAGCACGCATTTCCATCGAGCTCATCCTCCCATGGCTGGCTCCTCTCGCGATATGTGTTCACTAGATCTTCCATTGCTTCCTCCTGTGCCATCCTTGTCTACGAGGATAGGAAAGGTGATGGATATGGGGGCATTAAAGTGATAATTTTGAGCGTTTTCTGTGGTCGTGGTTACCTTCCCTGATCTTCCTTTCCACTATTCCTTTCGTTCTCTTTCGGTTTCAGATGCATGGATGGCTCTTGGGCTCGTTGCAAGGCCGTCCCTTCCCTTTGCCGAGAACAACTCGTAGCAATTTTGTGACACCAATAGGCAGATATCTGCTGATCTCGACGTCTGGTGAACTTTAGGAGATCCATCTTTTGATAGACGCCAAACGTTTTTCATATAAAAATTATATTGTAGATTTATACTAATATGTGTTCTGTGGTGAACTAGCATTGGTGACGTGGCAAAGTTGTTGACTTGTTAATAAGGTATGAGGGTGGTAAGGTTAAGAACGTACGGGAGCATAAATACATGCATGCAATCTTGTGGTCTCATGTGCAGTGACGTCTCTGCAGGACTAGCCAAACACCAGTTCTATTTGAGTTCTTGTGGTATATTTAGAAATTCATAGCTCAATAGACTTCTCTAACTGCAAGTTGAGATAAACAAATGAGAAGCACACTGGATCAAGTCCTAGGCAGCCAAGGGCATGGACTTGTTGCTATAAACTAAATCAAATCTTGTTGATTCCAGAAGGGGAAACAGAGTGATCGAATTAGATCTAACAAACCTAACAAGTTGGTGGTTCTATACCTCTAGTGCTGCTCTAAAACCAGGTTTAATCCATAGAGTTGAATTCAACTTCCTTTTTAAAGAACCTAGACAATGCGCATTGTAGAATTTGCAAACTACTTGGTTAAACCGAACAAGTGGTTGGAAAGATACTGTCCTCGTCTGGACAAAGCACAGTTTTATGGCTAACAGTGCAGTAGTGTACCATTGACAGATATATTTTACCTAAAGTGGAGCAGTTTCGCAGATCTTTGGTGGTGTGCCAATTCTGAAATAGCTCAACAGCTGGCCCTATTCCATTTTTCTACTTATAACACGTCCCCGTCCATTGTCTCAACGTGTGTATGGTCCACTACTGACTACTGGCTATTCTATTGCTAGCATTATTCCATACTCCAAAATGTGGCACAATAAGAATAAAAAAATATCAACATAATAGCATAAAGTCAAGATATAGTCTGCATGATTACATCAAAATTCTAGAGAGTCGATATTGTACAGTTGCAATGATATGTCACTTCTTCCAGGTACAAAGCAAGAAAATAAAAGGACAAAATACAACAAAAGAATAATGTGTCTGAATTTCGTAGTACAGAGTGAATACATGAATCCCTTGAAATAGGATAATTATACAGTTTACAAGGAACTATCATAGGTGACTCCTGAGTCAAGATTCATGATTTCTCCTTATTTGTAATCCTAGTTTTTATGCCACCTGTAAAAAAAATCAACGAATGTGAGCGTTCAACAGACAAAAATTATATAGATCTAGTCAGTAAGAAGCAACATTAAATAGAAATGCATTACATCCTTCTTGTGGTAGAAAAAAACCATAGGTTTGCAGCATTAAGCTAATCAAACAAGCAGCAATAGCCCAAGACGAAAATGCACACCATTGTTTACTTGACTCAAGACAATGAATGCATTCTTCTGGGATAAAACCTTGTGTGCCATGTAACCAAGTAAATGACTTAATCTAGCCCTTATGAAGGATAGTCTCATAAGTACATCTATACTGCATAATATCAGCACTGACCGCTGATAGTTTGATACGTACCATCAGCTTCCTCAAATTCAACTTCTTTAATCACTTCAGCAGCAGCATGGTACTCAAACCTGCAGGAAGAAGAAGCTAAAAAATTGGACTAGCATACATTGGTTATACAAAGCAGTAGATGTTTTCAGGCATCTGAAAATCAAAGTATATAGGACCATTATTTCACAAAAAAAAAGAGTACTGGGCCAAGTTTAACTATCCAATATCTCTACTACTTGGAAAGCTCTAGTGGTGAATGATGATGAGTGGTATGTCACTCATCAAAGTCCTTGAAGTTGCAAGTAATTACCCACCAAATGCCATCACCACTTTGTTTTACTTTATATTCTAGATCAACCTTATGTACCATTAACATATAATTATTAACATTTCAAATTTCATCGGTTATGAACTGTTATAACACCAACACCCAAATATAATTTATATTATATTTATTTGAAATTCATTACAACGGCTAGACAATCAAATAAATTACTAATAAAATTGTTATCCTACTATAGTTTCACATAACCAACGAATTAATCTATCAATTAAATTGTTTCTATTTAAATTCTACCAATTAAGAAATCACACAACACACATGTAATCTGTTGGAACGCACAGGCACACGGCTAGTTGACATATAACACAGCGGTGAGGTCTGGAGACTGCTGATGGTTTTGTAGAATCAGTGAAGTTCTTAGAAAATAACTACATTTGACATTATTATATATGACTCATAAGCATAGGAGTTGACAGAAAATGGATCATCTATTAACGATACACAAGAATTTTGAGGCTCTAAAACTCACAAATTACAACCACATTTTTCCAAATAAATAGCTAAGTGTGAGTTACAATTGTTTGACATACATTCTATGTTCAACAGATGGGCATATCAAATCTTCATCAGAAACTACTAACCTGTTAGAGGAAGCAACCTCAGGTTCATATTCAGATGTGCTCTTGATGGCCTTAACTATAACATCAACAATTTCCTTCTTTCTAGTGCTGGCCATTAAGCAATCATACTCCGTCGGCACAATGATTGCGAAGAAGTTATCAGTGAGGTTGCTTATACATAGCCTATCGACAGCTGCAAGAGCTATCCTCCTCTTCAATATATCAGCGTCTGGATCAACAAGGTAGAGAGCAAAATCCGTTATCACCAGGATGCGCCTTTTCATTTTTCCTGATTGAGTGAATTTCAAGACCTTGTCTGCAAACAGAACTTTGTTATCCCCTGCAATATATTGAGGATCGCCTTAGAAACTTGGGCTTTGTAGCTAGAATACCAACAAGTTATCAACGGCAACCAAGAAGTGCCATCAATAGCATCCACAACTTCTACACTGCTAGGATCATGCAATAGTGTCTAGCTCAGTCATCCCCTTTTTCGCATCCAAGCATGCATATAAGGTATCATTAGTTACTTAGTAGTATCACATCAGGGACGATGTTGAGAAAATTGACAATATGACACTCTCAAGAGTGGGATTCATCATTATGCCAGCCTTGAGATGCGCTTCTTTAAAATGCCACTCTCCATGTTGCCACTTCGTTTCTTTGCCATTTCAGCCATTTTAAAATATTTTTGGGGAATTCTCCCTTCACTAGGCACGTGAAATGACCTTGCTACCCCCATCTTCTTCTTCTTCCTATCTCTCTAGCACAGGCCAAGTCGCTGCCATGACCCTTCCTCCTTTTCTATGACTCCTCCCCTTCTCTCTCTCTCTCTCTCCTTGGCCCAGTACCGCCCCGGACTCGCCGGCGGAGCCCCCTGTCGGTCGTGAGGCGCTAGGGCTCCAGCTGGCAAATGTGGCCACCGGTCGGCGATGGCAGTGGTGGGGCAATGGGGCACCAGCGACGGCGGCAGCAGCAAGCAGGCACGACAGCGAGCAGCAGCGGCAGGCACGGTGGCAAGCAAGGGCGACACGACGGCTCTGTTTGGTGGCAACGGTGACCAGCAGGTGGCAAAGACCGGAGACCGGCGACGGTGGCGGCAGCACACAGATGCGGTGGTGGCTAGGGCTTAGCCAGCAGCTAGGCAGAGGAGAAAGAGAGGGAAGGCGGCCACCACTCGAGGGGGTCAGGGAGCTTGTCGGCAGCTGTGGCCAGCGAGGTCGCCGGTGGAGAGGAAGAAGAGATGAGGAGGCCAGGGAAGAAGAAAGGTAACAAGGTCATTTCGTGTGTCAAAATAAGGGAAAAAGGCTGAAATGGCACTGAAACAAAGTGGCAAGGTTGGCGGTGTCTTTTTAAAGTTTGCCATCTCAAGAGTGGAAAAGTGATGAATACCACTCTCGAGAGTGGCGTGATCAGGGGCGGACCTAGGCCCAGGGCTGGGTGGGCTCAAGCCCAGATCGTAGGCCTGCTAGTAAAGGTACTACTCAATAGAATTAGCCCGGTAAAATTTATGGCAAGGCAGCGCAGCCCGAGGTAGTAGATTTTAGCCTAGGGCTCAGTGAGATTCTGGGTCCGCCCCTGGGCATGATGTCAATTTTCTCCAGGGTGTCAATGCAGTTATTGGTATAATTAGCTAGGCAATGTTACATGCTGGACCTACCAAGAACCAAAGATAAACTGCAGTTGAACTATACTCTCCGCATTAATCCTTCGCACATAAAAATCGCAAGGCTCAATCATTTTGCTACGATGGATGAACTAATGGAATTAACACGACCCAAGACGGATTTCACCATTCAAATTGCCGCTCCCACATCGTAGAAAATCCATATTTTTACCGCTAACAAACGCGAGAGATCCATTTCAAAGAGCCACCGCAACGCGCACAACCACCGAACCAATCGATCTCCAGTTCGATCGTATCCGAAGCATACTAATCCGAACTAGTCGAAGATAGGGAGAAGAGGGATGCGCATCCGCGCACGGCACCTTGCTTGGAGAGGATCTTGGTGAGGCATGGGTCGTTGGGGACGCCGATGTAGTCGCCCTTGCAGTCGCGATACACCGCCGCGCGCCGCCGCACCCTGGCCCCCATGAGCAGCCCCGCCGCGGGTGCCCCCTCCGCCTCCGCCTCCGCGCCGCCCGCCGACGCCGGGGAAGGGTCCGCGGCCTCGGGCTCCACCTGGATCCGCCTGAGCGGCCGGAATCGATCCATGGGCGAGCAAAGAATGAGCCGGAGACGCGGAAAGGTCTCTGCTTGAGAGTGGAGACCCAAGCCTTGGGCTTAGTGCAGTCAGTGTGGGCCTAAGGTTGATGGGCTTTCCATGGCTAGAAAGGTCTCTGTTTAAACTGTTTGTTGGAGCCCTGGGGAGGCTTATTGCTGGCATTATGGCCCAATGTCATCGGCCTTTTTATTAGGCTTTTGCATATGTCCAAATTGCTGCCGCTCTACTATTGTCTATATATAGACCATATTTTGATTTTAAAAAGTTTTTGAAATATACTTTGACCATTAAAATTCTCTTATTATATATTGTCAACTTATATAAAATAATATTGTATCAAAAGCAATTTGAAATGTAAATCTATTAATATGTCTTTTGTACACTAAAGATACATATAATTTAACTAATTGTTAGTCAAAGTTTATAAAGTTTGACTTATTTAAAATCAAAATACATCTTATAAAAATAAACGGAGAGAGTATTTTTTTGAGCTTTTTGTGAAGACGGACAGCAACCTGTGCAAAAGAAGCATCAAACTCCTCTCGTTTTCTTGTGAAACTGCAAGACCGGCGGCTAAGGGCATTATAAATGCAAGTTGCTTATACACCAATATTTAAGAAAAGTATTGCCACATCACTAAGCACCTAAACGGAAAAGTTTCATTCCAATACAAAGATACTTACACTGATGTTTATACGTTATAACCTACACTAAGCATCTCTTTAAGCATTCATGCTTAAGCATCCCTTCCCCTCATATAAGAACTAGATGCTATATTAAGGTGGAAAAAAAAAACTGGTTTTCCCCCAAGGCATCTCTTTGAGCACCTGCATTGTATATGGCATAAGAGCATCTCCAACATATGGAAACAAAACATTAAGCCATATATAGACATACAACCAACTAAGCATTTTCCTCTCGCAACCCGTTTGGCTACCGATTATTAATTCAATTCCAGTCCAATTTAGCTTTTTGGTCGC
Source organism: Olyra latifolia (assembly GCA_036346145.1). Taxonomy (NCBI): domain Eukaryota; kingdom Viridiplantae; phylum Streptophyta; class Magnoliopsida; order Poales; family Poaceae; genus Olyra; species Olyra latifolia. The sequence continues at coordinate 33,774,003 of CM070523.1, forward strand.
CGCATAGAATTCAATTGATGATCTAATATAAGTAGAATAAATTCATATCATATAGGGTAAATTGCATGTATGCCACTGCTAAGTTTGTATATATCAGAAATGCCACTACAAAGTCGGTATTAGCAAGGATGCCATTATAAAGCTGAATTTCTTGCGAATATGCCACTATCTAGCTTCACAATTATTTTAAAAACACAAATTCCCCATGTCTTCTACCTCCTCCCTCTCCTCTTATCTAACCACTTCCTCCTCTCTTCCTTTCTTCCTCCCGTCCATCTCCACTGGCCACCGAGAGGTGTAGCGCTGGAGCAGGAGTAGGAAGCACTGCCGGAGCAGGGACGGAGGCTCGGACTCGGGTGGCACTGCTGGGAAGAGCATGGAGCGACGTAGACGTCAAGAAGTAGGGGTAGGAAGCACCACCGGAGCAAGGGTAGGTGGACTGCTGCCGGAGCTCGTTGGCCATGGGGTGGCGGCAGAATCTTGTTGTTGGCGATGGGAGTGGCGACCGGAGCTCGGCTGCTTCGGTCTAAGGAAGAGGATAGAGGAGGGAGACGGCTGAAGCTCGGGCCATGGGGGTGCCTACCGGAGCTCGCAGGTGGCACGCTGGATCTTGTTGGTCATGGGAGTAGCGGCCGGAACTCGTTGGCCAAAGGGCAACGGCTGGAACTCAAGGTTCGGGAGGAGGATGGAGAAGGGAGGCGGCCAAAGCTCAGGTCATGGGGGTGCCACCGGAGCTCGGATGCCGTACATGAGATCTAGGAACTCGGGGGGCCGCCAAAGTCAGGGAAATGCTGCAAGCGCCGGCAAGCCCGAGCGCACCAAGACCGAGCCGATGTCCGTCCCATGCCCTATGCTTCTGTAGTGGGGAGAAGGGAGATGGGAGGAGAGCAGCTCGATGGCGGGAGAAAGGGAGGAGGAAGCCGTCGGAATTGGGGAGGAGCTCGTCGGAGGAGAAAATTGTCCAAATACCACTCTTCAATAAGTGGCTTCGCTAAAATGTCACCCTGTTCTTAATGATATGTGAGACCATATGTGTCTATGACAGTGGGCCAAAGTGATATTTTAGCGAAGTTATTTGTTGAGAGTGGCATTTAGACAATTGCCCCTCTCGTCGAAGCTGGGGAAGAAAGAGGGAGGGAGGAGGAGGAGGAGAGGAGGAAGAAGCTAATGATATATTTGGTATAAATTTAAAAAGGGTAGATAGGAAATAAAACCATAATAATATTCACTACAGGAAAAGGCTTTATTCTCCACGGCCAAATATATGGTAGTCGGCAAAAAAACATTGTCGACCAAAAAGAGCTTAAGGTCGATAGCCCAACGATCAGCTGTCTACCCTAAACGTGAAAAAAGGTGCGCCATCCATCCCGCCCTGCAGACGGGTTCCTATTGAAAATTAGGTTCGACCGTCTATAGAAACCGTCCACCATAGTGTACCCTACTGGCGACTGACGCGCGGGGCTAGGGAATGAGGTAGGTCGACAGCCACATCCGGTCATCCAGCCTATGTGGGGGCAATTAGGATCAGTGGCCCATGTGGCTGTCCACCATAACTTCGGCGCCCGTGACGCTTCCAGGCCCAGTTGGCAGTCACAAAACAAATTAGGGTGGACGGCTTATGTGGCCGTCGACCCTAAACTGGACTTCACATCGCGCTGCGCAAGTGCGCCCCGACCTAATTCAATTCCCCATCGCGTAGTGCTACACTGGATATATCGTAGCTTGGTCGCCGCCGCCGCGTCTGTTTGCGCGCCAAATCGCCTCGCCTCCGCGCCGCCGCCACGTCTTCTTGTCGCGATCCAACCGCCGCCCAGTGCCTGTTGTCGTCCGACCGACGCGATCAACGCGCTGCTGCCGCTTCTGCCGGTGGCCAGCGCCTCTCCTTGCCGGTGGCCGCCGCCACCTCTGGTGGCCTCCCACTGGTGCCCTCTCCATGCTGCTTCCATTGGTGGCCGGGCGCCTCTCTGCAGCGGTGGCCCTGCGCTTCATACAAATGGCCTAGCCGCCTGATCCACCACAGTGCCTCGACCACCGCCTCCCGTGTGCGGCCTCACTGGTGCCAAGGTGCCCGCCCTCCCTCTCTCTCGGGCACTCGGACGACCCCTCGTAACAACCTCGCTGACGTCCCCATCCGGCAAGGGTCGACGGCTTTAGAAACCTGAAAGGTAACAATTCCGTACTTTTTTATTATTAATTAGGACTAGTGTTGACAACTTTAGAAACCGTCGAAGAACAACAAGAAACATTTATATGTAATTTGCTTCATTTAAAGTTAGTTTGCTTTATTAACATCAAGAAACATTTATACCATTTATAGCAAGAAATTTTTGTATGAAACATTTATACAGTAATTTGCTTCATAAACAGCAAGAAACATTTATACCATGGACACTATGGTTTAAACAAATTTTACCGTCGATGTTATATGTATTTTCAATTTATCATGCAATAATGCATTGCATTCATTTGTCAACCAAGCCATATGTCACCCATTAGGGAGCAACACAATTTGTAAGGCATTTGGACGGTGATTCTTCTAGTGCCCTTACAAAATGTGCGACTACTCTCAAATTGTCCATGTTTTGGACAGCCAACGAATGAATGCTTGAGTACGATTCTTGTGATTGCCTAAGGACATGAGATGGAGTTTCGGTAATATAACCCTGTTGTTCTCCGGTGCATAACATAAGAGCTAGCGTATGCTAGCCATATTTGCACTAGGAGAGCAGCAGGGTTATGCTGCTGAAATTCTGTCTCGGGTCCTTGGGTGTCACAACAATTGTACCCAAGCATTCATTCGTGGGTAGGTAAGCCCTCCTATGAACACCTCCTAAACCTTTGCATACATACATGGTTCATGTTATATTCTTTCAGCCCATTATGGAAAATTCTCAGAAGTGGATGTATGATGGTTGGAATAAGGAATAAGAATGGAAGTGCATTAGCCGATGATGCACTTCTAAGGAGTAATGTCTATTACTAGTAATTTCTTATTTGTTATTAATGTCTATCCGTCAATGATATGCTATGTGAATTTGTAGGCTTTCGGTTCGGTTGGTCTAACTCCGGACGGGGTAATACTCCAATCCATATATTGATACTAATGGTCTTTTTTCTGCAAGTCACAAATGTAATGCTCCAATCCATTTGTTTGAATTGGTAGACTTCTGTATCGGGTGCTCCGGCTCAACCACTCCCTTTGCAGTTTCCATACCAGTATATGTTCCAGTTTCCTCCTCAGAACGCTCCGGATAGGGTAATAGGTTAATTGTAAAAAAAATTGACATTTTAACTAAATAGATAAATGCTCTAATCCATTCGCTTGAATTGTAGGCTTTCGGATCGGGTGCTCCGGCTCAGCCAACACCTTTGCAGTATCCGTTCCAGTTCCCGTTGCCATTTCCACATAGCGTGCCAGACAGGGTAATATATGTTAATTTGTGAAGAAATGTTGTTTTGAACACACAAGATAAATGTTCTAATTCATTTTCTTTAATTGCTAGGATTCTGGATCAGGGTTCCAGCTTAGCCACCGCAGGTCCAACATCCGTTCCAGTACCCGATCCGGTTTCCAACTCAAAACACTCTGGACACGGTACTTCTATCGCCAAAAATTGTAATTTGGGAAGTCACTGAAATAATGTTCTAAGTTATATATTATTTTCTTGCTTTGTAGGAGGCTTCAAGGTCAGTTGGTGCATCTTAACATGTGGGAAGTGGCGCCGAGCCCACTAGCAGTGCTTCGGCGGACTTTGTCGATGAGATGCTTGGTATGCCTTCGGTTTTTCCTCCACCTAGTTAGAATGACTAAGGTGATGTGCTATCTCTCTTTATCTCTTGTTTCATGAGGATTTGTGGACATGTCACGTATGTTGAACCTTTGTTAGAAACCTCTATATCAAACTTTTATTGCATGTAAACTATATGTTGATTTGTGGATGTGATTTGTGATGAGTTCGTAATTTGTAAATGTGTATGGATATGAATTGTGAATGTGTATGGATATGAATTGTGATGAGTATGGATATGAATTGTGAATATGTATGGGGTGTATATACGGGGTGGGATGACTTTTGTTGTAGGTGCGGCTGAAGCAGCTGCCAATTGAATTTTAAAATTTTCAGGCGAATGGGTTTTTTTTACTACTGATTAATTAGGGTGGACAGTCAGGCCGTCCACCCTAATCTGTGTCAGCCGGCCCTCCCAGGCTTAGGGTGGATGGCCACGTGGAAAAGGCCGTCCACCCTAAGTTAGAGTGGACAGCCACCTTTACCATCGACCTTAGTGTTTCGTGTCCGAAGCGCACGCGCTGGGTCCAGTTATGGTGGACGGCCTTTATTTGGCCGTCGACCCTAATAGGGTGGACAGTTCCCCCGTCGAATTTAATATCATGGTCGACCACTTATTTTCGGCGGCTTAAGGTAGACGGCCAGCTGTCGACCCTACGTATGGTGGACGGTTTTGACTCTAGGGTGGACGGTTTTGGCTGTTGACGTTACTGTTTTTTTTCTGTAGTGATTGTTATAAGGATTCTCACTTTATAATGGCATTCTTGTTAATAACAACTTTGTAATAGCATTTCTAATATATGCAAACTTTGCGCAGTAGCATGGATGCAATTTACCCTAACTTAAACATGTCATGTGTTTGTAATTCACCCCACGAAATTCTATAAAAGTTTGATATTTGAAATTTAAACCTCCCATTCTCACTATAAAATCTTCACGAAATTTATTGGATATTATTTTGTGTGTATAGAAGTTGACTTGTGTGCATTAATTAAGGGTGTATGTGTACAGGTTACCACCACACGCTTGTACAAAATGATTTCATAAAAACACACTATTTAAAATTTAAATATCACGTTCACATCATAAATTTTTCCCCCAATCAAATGAAATTTGTTTGGAATGATTTAATGCGTAAAAGAAGCTAGATGGTGCAAATTGGTGGACCGATGTGCACATGTGGGACCTACGGTTTTATAGAATTGTAAATGACACCTAGATAGAAAAATGGATAATGCTTCCTTGAAGACGTTCGATGCGTTGGACGGGGTGCATAGCTCATCCCTTGCTTTTGGCTCGCTCCGCGTGCTATCCATTCTTTTTCACTGGCTTGAACACCACGCACATGGATGGGCCCACCCCCTGTCACCTTCCCCCTTTCCAACTCTAGCACGCGTCTTCCTTCATCGAGCAGCTCCTTCCTCACACTCTCTTAGCTCTCTCGTCTAGGCTAGTGGCCATGCGCGTTGCTACTCACCGGCCACGGCTCCGCCATTCTGTCCTCTTTCTTTCCTGTGCACCATCTTTTCGTCCTACCTACAGATCCTATAAGCTTGGAATAAGAGCAGGCATGGCGCTATCACCATCGCCGTCGCAGCCGTCGGCCGACGCCGACCCGTCTTTGGAGATGTGAGCTTGGTGAGCTTTTGGCTGTCGGATCTGGTGAGCACGACGTGGGAGCTCACTGAATCTAGAGAAGAAGAGGGCTAGGAGAAGGTTCATCCCTACTTCATCATGGAACTCTCAGCCATGTACGTGCGAAACTTCGGTTTTTATCTGGTAAAACTTGGTTTTATTCTTGTGAACTTCTTATATTTGCACGAGATGATTTTTTGAACAACAACAGAACATGAAGTTTCATAAGTAGTTTAGCTAAGTTTTATTAGTACTTATTCAAGATTCATTGGTCCTTCTTCAAGTTTTATCAGTCGGTTTGGCCAAGTTTTATTGCTCCTTCTTCAAGTTTCACCAGTAGTTTAGCCAAGTTTTATTGGCATTCTCAAGTTTTATCAGTAGTTAGCCAAATTTCATTGGTATTTCTTTAAATTTCATTAGTAGTTTTTCCTAGTTTCAGCAGTTGTCGGTGTATTCTACACCGGAGTGTCCTCCCTACCACTGTCATGTGGGACCACGAGCACAGGAGTTAAAAGGAGGGGGTCATTGCCCGTAGCTTGTAGCCTGATACATGGAAGGGCGCGCGGGCCCCGTCATCAGGTGGAGGGTTGGGCACGTGGCGCCCGGCAGCGGAGGTGTCCAGACCCAGCGGCTGGCGACAGGGCATGTGGTCATGGTGGTGGCGGTGGGCGACGAGCCTCGGCACTAGATGACTCGGACAAGTGGCCGCCCGGCGAGCAGGTGGGCAACCAGGCCCCGGCGCTAGATGACCCGGGCATGTGGCCGCCCGGCGAGCAGGTGGGCGACCATGCTCCGGCGCTGGATGGCCCGGACACATGGCCGCCCGGCAAGCAAGTGGGCGACCAGGCCCCGGCGCTGGAGCGGACGACCAGGACATGTGGCTGGCTGACGAGGCTGGAGGGCATCCGGGCCCCCCTGTCAGCCAACATTGGACGTGCATGACGGTGAGAAAGGGGAGGCTTCCTCTCTAAGTCTCCCCCCGAATCGCTACGAGTCGGGGGAATTAAATGCGAATGACCAGGCATGGCCAGGCGCATTTAACCCCCTGCCCACGGTATGATTGCTCCTGTTCCGTCGGCACTACCCGAGGCAAGACAAGGAGGCGCACGTGTCAGGCGCCCTCCCTGTCGCATCCAAGTTGCCTTTCGGACAGCACGGGACGCTGACAGACGGCGGTACGGACGAAGAAACCGAGAAGAATAGTGGCTACAGTAGCCCATGTCATTAATGTAACCTCCCCCCACACTGCTTGCCCGAGCCAGCCCCAGGGTATATAAGGGGAGTTCGTGTGCATGGGTGGTGTTTGGCAAAAATACACACTTTCCATTAGTAACAAGAGCTCAAGCAGGACGTAGGACTATTACCCGCTTCGGGGGCCTGAACATGGGTTAACCTTGCTTGCTCTTGTGTGTTCTTAGGCAATTCATCCAGGGCTAAGGAGGAGAGAGGTGCGCTAGCTACACAAACCCCCTCTACCGAACACCGGACTACCCCCTAGGACAAAACTGCTGGCTGAAATACGCCGACAGCAGTCATTTTGAAAGTTCCATTAGTTCCGCGCCCTGTTTCATATTGTTGGGAAAAGTACATGGCCTATAGGGATACGGCCCATTTACCTGCCCTTAGCCCAAGGATAGACCCGCGCGAGCTTCGCGCCTGAGCTTGGTAAGCTCGCGTCCGAGCTTCCCAACCCAGGCACCCGGGCTTCTTAGGTCCCGAGCTTCCAAAGCTCAGGATAGGGCTCAGGCCCCAACGCGATCGTAAGCCTTGCCAAGACGCAGACGCCAAGGGCCTGTATGTCACCATGAGTTAAATGCACCCAGCCGATCGATGCGCCGCCACAGCCGGCCGGTGGGTTGGTGGCCGATCACGTCAAAGGTCAACTTGCCCATTCGAGCAAGACACGCACTGTTGCTCAGCGGTCAGAACGCTGAACCCAGCGAGTCGGGAAAGCATGCCCAATAACCAGCGGACTCTAAAGATCAGCTACGCCAAACCCTGGTAAGATGGAAGAACACGACCAGTGACCAGAGGATGGTGTGGTGCTTCGCATCAAACCGAAGTCAGACTATAGTGGTCGAAGACCACCTATAAAAGGAGGGCACAGGCCACAAACAAGAAGAGGGAGCGGACGCGCAGAGCAGTAGCACCCAGCCACCATAGAAGAGGAGCACTTGCACCTGCGTAGGATTCCTAGTTCTAGGTGATAGTTCTTCGCGCTCAGTCACTATAGGAACACACATAGTGTCTTGAGCACTTATTGTACTCGAGCCCGAGCTTCTCAAAACTCGGCCTCACCCCCTATACTCGTTTAAGCCCGATACTAAACGAGGACTGGACGTAGGGCTATTATCCGGCAGTGGAGGCCCAAATCAAGATAAAAACAACCGTGTCAGCATCCATCATCAACACCACACCCTCTTCCCTCGACACGCCCAGGCTTCGGTCGAGAGGGCAGGGCCACTCTCGGGTCTCACAACCCTCCTCTTGCACATCGGCCTGCGGAGGTTCGCCTCCCAGACGCCGACACATATGTATGCCAAGTTTCATCAGTAGGTTTTTTAAGTTTCATCAATTATTTTATAAGTTTCCATGCTGACGTCAACATGACGTCATGTGTCCGATGGGAATCATCCCATCGGACGTCCGATCCGAGGCGCTCGTCTAGAAAAATTAGAATTAGAACTATCTTGAATCAAATTGAAATGCAATGAGAATTGGCTTTGGAATATAATCGAATGAATTCGGTGAATTCTATGCAACCAAACAGTATGATGAATTGGCATGGTTCTTGTCCACCCGTAAAATCCATGTCATGTAAAAAAAAGAATAATCAATGATATGCCCTAAAATTGAGGTGGATGTGATGATTTCCACTCTTATTGTCTACGACACGTGGAACCATGACCCACATATCATAAATACTTGTGAGATAAATCATCAATTGGCCTCTCAAAAAAATTTAGAAAATGACCCTCAATTTGCATGTCGCGGAGCATATGTCTATAACATGTGAGACCATCTGAGTCAATGACAGCGGATCAGGATGTCATATACTGATATGCAAATTTAAAGAGTGTCATTTAGAGAAATCTTCCCTCAACTTTGAAGCAAATCATCAAATCCCTAAAAAAAAGAAAATGAAGCCACCCAAAGTGAGCCATTGTCCTCTGTTGTGTATTCAGCCACCACAACCTCTAGTTTCAGGGACCTTTTTTGAGATGAAGCCATGTAAACCTGTATTAACTCACTAATAAAAGTTACAGGGAGCACTAAAGAAAGAATAGATTAGGGACCTTATTGGAAGCGTCTTCCTCTGTCAGGTGGATCCTTGTATATTTCTTTACTCCATGGACTCGAATGAACACTACTACAGATCTGGCCGTCAGTACCGGTTCACAATGGCCATCAAGACGGTTTTTGAACCCAGATAGTTATCCGGGGCCGATGCCCCATGGCATCGATCCGGTTCCCTCACCCGGCCGATATAGTATCGATAACGGTTGGAGGCCACACGTGGCTTTAGCCGTGCCTCGCTGAAGCCCGGCGAAGACTGGGTTGGAAGCACCAGCTCGGTATCGATAAACTCACTGCTCACCCCAGCTTGATTCCTCCAACCGTCTTGGCGAGCACACGTGGCTTTAGCCCGTGCCTCGCCAAGCCCCAATCGATGTCGGTTGGAGGCACCAACTGTCTTGATAGGCTCTTTTGATCGGTCGGTTGGTTCCTCCAACCGATCTTGGCGAGCACCACTGAGCTATAAATAATATATATATATATATGCTGCGTGTGAGGTAATATATATTATATATGTGTACGTGTGTGTTAAGTCTAATATTATATATATATATATATATATATATATATATCTATGTGCTAAGTCACAATTAATTAAAGCACATATAATCAATCATGCATAATTAACTGATAATTAAATCACATAACTTTTATTAACAACTTTAATTACAACTATTAGGTATCACAATGAATCAATCATGCCTCTATATAGTACACATACAGTTTACATAACATTCATTACAACTTTAATTACAGAACGTTCATCGTGATCTTTTATGTGCATCGCTTGGTAGCCGTAGATGTCGACCCGAAGCAGTTCACGGTCTTTATCGAAGGGCCCCACCTATTTGCATTTGGGCGTGAAACTCACCTCTTGGATTGACGACCTTATCGAAAATCCACCGACGAGTTGTTCTTGGATCGCTCTCATGGTCGCCAACGAGAAATCGGACACATTGCAAGTCGCTAGCACCTCCGGCCAGATGTGCATAACATAACACACATAGTAGCCGCATAAATTGGTGCCCGACGGTGACGCCGCACCTATGGTAAAAAAGCTAACAGCGTGAAATGGATGCATGGAAATGAAGTTAACTAACTCAAAAGCTACCCTGATGGCATACATACTCGAGAGGCAAGTGTAATATCGAATTCCTCGTTGAATTCGCCCACGGTTTCAGTACGGAACCATGAGAATACACTACACACGTGATTGCAAATTGAACATGATTAGAATTTGTTTAAAATGGAGTAGAACAAGCACAATAATGGAAAGAACAAGAATACCGGTTGAGAATGTCGATCAAGTTTTGGTACTTTTCAACTGGTCTCTGGCGAGTCTATAAGCGTGATCATGCTACGATCTAGCTCGATAATGAGAAGAATCCGATGAAAGTCGTACATATATATGGCAACGTAGGTAACTAATTAGTTCTAACATCGTGTTGTGGAAAAAGATTAGAACGAGTGATGCAAAACACTTACTCAAAGTTGTAGGGTAAAAGTATCTTTGAATGATATTTTTGACCTATTAGCTCGTTGTATATGTTGGTCTCTGTATCGGCAGGGGATAGTTGAACATTTGTCTCATTGATAACTAAAGGGTCAAGGAAGCCTGTGTTGAGAGTAGAAACACTTTTGCATCTTTCTATCTCCATTCTACATAAGAAGAAATTAGTTAGGCTTGCAAGTTAGTATAGTGCAAGGGCCCGCACGGTGGATTTTTGCAATTAAATAAGACACTTACAGAGTCCAGCAACTCAACATGAACACGTCGATGGCGTCTGATTGGTATAGCTCGTACATTACTGGCCATTGGACATAAAATTCACCGTCGTCGTGAAAAAATGTTCTTCCTTGTACTTGACGGCAAATGACGGTAGGCCATGCTTGAACGCATCCAGGTACCATTCATGGAATTGGCGCATCCTAGTTGGTAGCTGGCCAATCTCCTCACGCCTGACCAAGGAAGCGCCGGTGTAAGTGCCATCGACCTGCGGTTTCAATCTGCATGTCGCCTAATATTTGCTCTGGGTAAAGACCGGTTTCTTCGATGAATTTTTGCATCTCCTTGGCCTTCTGATTAGCTGATGACGTTGTCTTCTTTGACGTCTTTTTCTTGGACCTTTCCTTGACCAATGTGCGCTCGTAGTCAGATACACGAGGTTTTTCCTTTTTGTCCTTCAAATTTTTCACTGTCCTCAAGCCTTTTAGAAATTCTTCCGTACCAGGCTGAACCTTCTTCTCTGGTGACTTGGGTTTAAAAAATTTAGTGACCTCGGCTCTGACTACTTTCTCGGTCTCCTCCTCCGTCATATCGTCGCCCGCTTTGCAAGTGCAGCCGACTTCTTGGGTTGGGTGGACCTCGTCCTCTTCTTGTTCTTTGGGCGAAGCTTGCTTGTCTTGGGCGGCGATGTTGGAGTTGGAGTTTCAGCGTCGAGCTTGGTGCAGAGACGGGCTTCTTCGGGAGGCATCTCCTTAGGTGACGATGGAGGTGATGACGGACCGATTATGTGTGCGAGGAGGTGATGAAGGTGTTGGAGAGGACACGTCCATGTGATCTCGAAAAATAATGTACTTCTTCTGCCATTGGATGAAATTGTGGATTGCCTCTCCTAACTTCAGAGTCCCGTCACCTCCGGAATATCGAGGTCTGGTCCTCGCACCACTGGGCATACCTCCTCCACCGAGACCACAGTAGTAGCAGGCATTATCTGTGAGCCATGGATGACCAGCCTGCTCCACCGAGTCGACCATGCCGTGAGCCGCCTTGAAAGAGATGTTCCTCGCTTGGGCGTGCAGCTCACAAGGTGTCCGCTGCGTGATGTAGATCCCACGGGCGATGGCCCAAGTCCGCTTCGGGCAACCCACCGGAAGCACAACTGCTTCGCCGCCTTGAGAGGCTAATGAGGTCTGAATTAGCAGGAGGTTCCTGGCCCGCATCTAGCCGTTGGCTCAAGGCTAACTGTACCTGTCTTTGGATCTCTTCTTTCATGCTCTGTTGTGTTTGATTCAGGCGTTCTTCAAGCATTAGGAGCTGTTGTGCCTGTCGGGACTTGCTTCTCACCCGACTCCTATAGGTATCGGCGTCCTTAGCGAACCCAATCTTCCACGGAACGACGCCAACGCCTCGTGTACGTCCAGGGTGCTCCGGGTTTTGTAGGGCCCTTGTAAGCTCGTCGTTCTCCTGTTTGATGCGAAGGTGCCACAGGAAGATTCTCGATCGACTTTACAAGTCTTCTGGCCACATCTGTCAGCACATTCCCGAACACCGTGTTTCCATCATCGTCAAGGCCGCCGCCGTGAGCATAGAACCAGCTCTTCGCTCTGTCTGGCCATTCCATTGTCGTGGGTGCGACACCCTTCGCCAGCCAGTTCTGTTTCCTCTTCTACCATCATGCATCGCTGGCGGTAACCACCGTGAGGTGGGGGTGGTATTGCTTCTTCTGAGCATTCTAGCTGTTCCTTTCGGTCGACTTTGACCTTCATTCAATTCTTGTAGTTCACTTAACGCATCCCGCTGATTCTCGCAACTTTGGGTACTTGTTGAAGTCGAGAATTCGGTTCTTCTTGACGTACTCGTGTTCAACTTCTTTTTATATGTTTCGAATGTGGCCATCTTCTTCAACGTGTAACTCTTCACCTTCTCTTCGGTCCCTTGGGGGAAGGTGAATGTCTCCTTCAGGTCGGTCCAGATCATGTTCTTCGTATCTTGAGGACATTATCCCATCTCACGATGCTAATTGGCACATGGTCCCCGACGTGGGCGCCAGATGTCAATTGAACGGCCCAAGCGCCCTAGGGGTGCAAGAGGTTAACCGTTTGCCGACTTCGGTGATAACATGTGTTGCCTTCGACTTCTTGTTTGAACCTCGCTGACGTGATTGGCTACTCGATTGAGTGATCTGAAAATATGGTACAATAATGTCTACGTGTTAGAATGTTGGCTTAGCATGATGGTGGAACCGGCATATACACATTCGATCTAATTATCATGGTCGTCTCAGCGGCCTCGGGAGCCTCATCGGTCTCGACGAGCCTTAAGTCCACGACAGGCCTTACAGCCTCGATGGAATCATCGAGCTCGTAACCATCTTCTCCCGAAATCAAACTTCTCATGAACTCGTCTCCATCAAACCCTTCTCCCGCCATCGTAGTTTCGTAGTCTATAAGAAGGCATTGAAAATTAACGAAAAAAGATTAACAAAAGTATTCTTGCACATTTCACATATACTTATATATTTCACATATACTTGTACATAAACAAGTGACAACGAGGAGGGCGGTGGGGAAGATGAGGTAGATGAGGACGGGCGACAGCGACGAGGACGGTATATACATTACATTTCACAATTAATTGACATACATCTCAGAATTCAAATTTGCTATAAAATTGGCATATACATATACATCTCAAAATTCATATAAATAAGATACAGAGGTCAGAAAGTCTTCCATTATCTAAAAACTAGGACATACAAATAAGATACAAGATACACTATTCGATCACATTTATTGAGCGGGATATCTTCTCCAAGGTTACCGATGATGCTAAAATAGAGCGTTTCCAAATGATGAAGACCCTAAAATAATATTATAAGGTACTATTTCCATCATTCCATGCTCATTTTATTCATGCTATGTTTTTTTTCATGTAAGAATTTATATCTTGGACCAATTATTTGGCAATTTAACTACTTTACTCCCGATTCAAATCCTGCTCCGCCATCTGCGTGAGGTTTGGGCATTTAAATCGAACACTCTGGGCGCACCGTGATTGTGCTCTGTTGGCAGCGCCCTCCTGTCGGTCGTGCCCGCTTTGTGTCACGCTCAGTCATGCTTACCCGAGCCCGCACTCATCATCCCATGCTCTGCTCACGGCCTACACTTTCTTTGAGGAGCGAGGAAAGGAAGGAGAGAGGAGCACAAGGAGCACCTTGCTAGGGGTCGTCGGGGCGAGGATGATCATGGCGCTGCTGGGTCGCTGGTGAGGGAGGACGGCGGCCTGCATGGGTCGTCGGAGGAGGAGGAGGGCGGCGGCGTGCGTGGGTCGTCGGCGGCGGGGCTAAAAAGCGGCGTCGGCGAGAGAGTTGGAGACAATAAAACAGTTATGCCTCCAACCTCTCTCGCTTCTATTTATATGATGGTGGCATCAGTCCCGGTTGGTATCATCCACCGGGGATGACCACATCGATCGGTTGGTTACACCAACCGGGACCAACGCCCGCATCAGGTGGTGCCCTAGGAACCATCAGTCCCGGTTGGTATCACAAACCGATGGAATCTCCTTTAGTCCTGGTTGAGAGACCAACCAGATTTTAATCTCCTTAGTCCCGCTTAATTACACCAACCGGGACTGATTTGCCAAAAAAAAGGCGCGAGCTGGGAGCCCGCGCTCAAGCGCACGCTGCTAGCAGCCTCACTGACTTGTGGGCCCATCTCTGGTGGGTCCCACTGTCGTTGGTACTAATTTGCTATTAATATCTCGAAAATTATAGAAAACTGTAAGAAGGCTTGAAATTTCTCTTTAATTTTTCAAATTTTAGTATAAATTTTCACCTTTCATATAAATTCAATTATTGCTTCATTGCTTACTAAAAAATAATAAATCATACTTATTCCACACTAAACTGATTTCAAAAAATAAAATAAATTAATAATTCACATATTCTTTACAATTTAATTTTCCAACCATCTTAATACAGATTTTCACCTTTTATATAAATTCAATTATTGCTTCCTTCCTTAATAAAAATCATAATTCATACACGGGTTTAATTGCTAACATCTTGTGTAATTTATGGCAAATTACTACCATCGACATGTAGGAACCACAAGTCCGTGATCTCCATTTTGGGATTTAATCGGTTGGTGTCTCCAACCGGGACTACGAAAATCTCGGTTGGTGTCTCTAACCGGGACTATGTGGGAATTGAAACGACCTTAATATTGGCGCGAACCGAGGCTGCCTCGCCTCTTCTCTCCTCTGCCCAAGAGGCCTCTTCTATAAAACCGACGATCTTCCTCTGCCTAATTAACCGTCTTCCTCTGCCTCTTGATCAATGGCGTCTTCCTCGCCTCTTCTGTTCCTCTAACTCCACCCCACCACCATCACCGATGCTCGCGGTCTGCCTCCACCGCCGCCGCCGTCTTCCGAGGGGCGAGAGTCCCCCCGAAGCGCATTCGTCGCAACCGGCCGAGAAAGGAGTCTGTCTTCTACCCGGCGGAGTTGTCGATGTCGGACGAGTTGTCCGACGACGACGAGGACGAGGACGAGGAGGACTTCGACGACGAGGACGTGGTCGCGGAGGAGGACGAGGAGGAGGACGACAACGAGGAGGAGGAGGAGGACGACGACGACGACGCCTCCGACGACGATTAGTTATTATTAACAGAAATTAATTATTAGTTAATTAGTATATTATTAGAAAATAGCTTTTAGCATCTTTTGTGATAACCTGTGGGACATTGTAGAGGGTACCATTATTTGTAAATTATTATAATGGTATAATATATGTACATTTCCTATAATATATGTTGTTTTTGGACCCATAAAATTTGTCGTCACATTTTTTGAGCCTATTACTATTTTTCTACAAATTTTTATACATTTATTCACAAATACATTCATGTACCATAAATTAAAAATCAAAAGTATAAAACATTCTGTATAAACTATAAATTCTGATACTAAAGAAAATCACATTGGAGGTTGCTCTAATACACCGGGACTTCTGCCTTTTGAATTTATATGATGAGGGAATCAGTCCCGGTTGGTGTCATACACCGGGACTAATATCACATCAGTCCCGGTTAGTTTATTACGCCGGGACTGCTTGTTCATATCAATCCCGGTTGGTGTAACAAACCGGGATTGAATGCTCACTTAGTCCCGACAGATTACACCAAAAATAAAAGAATACAACGGCGCGAGCGGGGCTCGAACCCGTGATCGCACCGGGGAGCCCACGCTCAAGCGCACGCTGCTAGCCAGGGGAGAGGAGGGGGTTTTGATCGGTTCTTCTCGGCACGAATCTTTTTTGTACCCTTCTTAGGAGATAGGGATCAGCTCACTGACATGTGGGCCCATCTCTGGTGGGTTCCACATGTCATTGGTACTAATTTGCCATTAATTTCTCGAAAATTATAGAAAACTGTTGGGAGCCTTGAAATCTCTTTAATTTTTCAAATTTTATTATAAATTTTCACCTTTTATATAAATTCAATTATTGATTCATTGCTTACTAAAAAATAATAACTCATACTTATTCCACACTAAAATGATTTTCAAAAATAAAATAAATTAAAATTCATATATTCTTTACATTATTATTTTCCAACAAATCATACTTATTAATACAGATTTTCACCTTGTTATATAAATTCAATTGTTGCTTCCTTGCTTAATAAAAAATCATAATTCATACACGGGTTTATATAACACGGTTTGACTTATTTGCTAACATACTTTGTTTTTACAAGTGATCCTTCATTATGATTGTGTTGTACATAGGGGGATTCCTCTATATCATTCAAGATAGTAATGTCTACGTCCACCATAAAAGGAGGTAGCTCGTCGAACTGATTGTACTCTTCTTCATCTGTGACTCCCTCAACTCCGACGATCCTTCTTTTACCTGGAAGAACTACGTGGCGCCTTGGCTGATCGCTAGTCTTCTGCTTCTGCTTGTTATCTTCGGTAGGCTTGTCCTTCTGCTTCTTGCTTTTAGTAGGCCTGTCCTTCTACTTTTTCGGTCTGCTGTTCATGTCCATCGGTCTGCTTTTTCACATCATTTGCGAGTACGAAAGGTTCGTCCCTATAGGCCAGTTGCTTGAGGTCCACGGTTGTCATACCGTACTCGTCGATCTCAACGGCTGTCAATTTGACCCATTGGCACCGAAATAGAGGGATTTTTAAAGGTCCATACTCAAGCTCCCAGATATCTTCTATGTAACCATAGTAGGTGTCCATCTTTCCATTTTTGTCCAAGACATCTATACGGACGCCTTGTTGTTTTGGTTGGTGCTCTTGCTATCTGGGCGATCGTGTAAAATGTGTACCCATTTATCTCATACCCATGGAATGATACGATTGTCATGGATGGTCCCCGAGCCAAGAGTTTCAACTGTTCATTGTCTGTCCGAGAGCCCATCAGTTTCTTTTGTAACCAACCACCGAAACGATCCATTTGCTCTAGTGCGATCCACTTTTCTGACTTCTCTGGGTACTGGTCGGGTAGAATCATCTCATGTTCATGGATAAACTCAGCCACTACAGTTGCTTGTTTCAAGACTGTGAAATGTGCTTGTTTAAATGAAAGTAGATCGTCGCTAAAGAATTCTCTTCTCCCTAGAGTTCCTTTTCCCCGTAGCCTCCCCTCATGGCGTGAAACAGGGACGCCAATCGGATTTAGCTCATCAATATAGTCGACACAGAACTCAATCACCTCCTCTGTGCCAACACCCTGTGCAATGAAGCCTTCTGGACGAGACCGGTTCCGAACATATTTCTTTAGAACACCCATGTACCTCTCGAAAGGAACATACTATGCAGAACACGGTCCGAGAATTTCTATCTCTTTGACAATGTGGACCATGAGATGGACCATAACATCAAAAAGGACGGAGGAAAGATCATCTCAAGGTGACGGACTATCGACCACATCATCCTGCGGCTTAGATAAGTTCCGTGGTTCGATGACCTTCTGCGACACGCGTTGAAGAACGAGCACGACTTCGATTGTCCCTCATACCCGGTCCGTGAGAATACCTCTCGGCGCCCTTTGAGCAAAGCTGTGTCATCAACATGTGACGGTCATGTGATTTTAGGTGTACTATCTTATTCTCTTTCGTGTTGATAAGTCTCCTTATGTTCGAGGAGTATCCAGAAGGGACCTTCACACTGTTCAAGAACTTAATCATGTTTTTTTTTCTCTTCCTTACTCAAAGTGTAGCTCGCAGGGTGGAGGTAATGTTGTCCTTTCGCTCTCTTTTCTGGATGTAGGTCGTTCACGAGTCCCAATGAGATCACGAGTCCTTTCGTGCTTGAAGTGTATCTTTTGATTTACCGTACATATCTAGGAAGCCTAGCAGGTTCACGCAGACATTCTTTGTGATATGCATGAAGTCCAGTGAGTGGCGGACCTCTAACTCTTTCCAGTAAGGTAAATCCTAAAATATTGACTTCTTCTTCCAAATGGGCTTCGTATGACCTTGTTCAGTCGGGACAGATTTGCTACCAGGACCCTTTCCAAATACTACTTTCAGATCCTTTACCAGAGAAAATACAAGTGTCCCACTGCGATGCAGGGACTTCTTACGTTTCTCTTCTGTCCCATCGAAATTCTCACCCTTCCGTTGTAACGGGTGCTTCAAATGGAGGAACCTACGGTGGCCCATGTACACGACCTTTCAGGAGTTTTTCAGATACTTACTGTCCGTATCCTCTAAACACTGGATGCAGGCTTTATATCTTTTGATAGATAGGCCTGACAGGTTACCAAGTGCAGGCCAGTCATTGATGGTTATGAATAGCAATGCACGTAGGGTGAAGTGCTCTCTTTTGTACTCATCCCATACACGTACATCATCGGTCCACTGCGTTAGCAGATCTTCCACCAATGGTTTGAGATATACGTCGATATCGTTTCCAGGTTGCTTCGGCCCTTGGATAAGCAACGGCATCATAATGTACTTTCGCTTCATACACAGCCAGGGAGGAAGGTTGTAAATACATAGAGTCACAAGCCAAGTGCTGTGACTGCTGCTCATCTGGCCGAACGGGTTCATCCCATCCGTACTCAACCCAAACCTTATGTTTCTTGCATCCTCAGTAAAGTCCGGGTATTTTCTATCGACTTTCCTCCACTGGGAGCCATCAGCGGGGTGCCTTAGCCTTCCGTCGTCCTTACGATCTTCTTTGTGCCAGCGCATCATCTGGGCATGCGCTTTGCTCGCAAATAAACGCTTCAACCGGGGGATTATAGGAAAATACCAGACCACCTTAATGAGGGGTCTCTTCTTCTGACGCTGCCCCTCTTCCTCGCCTCGGTCATCACGCCTAGTTTTATACCTCGATGTTCTGCACACCGGACAAGTTTCCAAATCCTCGTACTCATTGCGATACAGGATACAATCGTTCCGGCATGCATGCATCTTTTGTACCTTCAACCCCAAAGGGCAGACAACTTGCTTGGCCTCGTACGTAGTTTCAGGCAGCGTGTTACCCTCTGGAAGCAACTTCTTTATGAGGCATAACAACTCGTCGAATCCCTTATCAGACAATCCATTGGTCGCCTTCCATTGCATGAGTTCTAACGTGGTACGCAATTTTTTGTGGCCCTGTCGGCAGTTTGGGTACAATAGTGTTATGTGGTCCTCCCATAGGTGCTGGAACTTTTCGTAATGTCTTTCATCGGTGTATTCTCCCTCTCCATCAAGCAGCATCTGTTCTAGGTCATCATCGCCAAACTCCCCCAATATATCTTCGAAAGAACCGTGTTGGTCAGCATCGGGGATATTGTTGTCCCCCTGCTCTTCTTCTTCTTCAACATCTTTTCGTATAGTCTCTTCTTCACCATGCTTGGTCCAATAGGTATAGTTTGGCATGAAACCTCTTGAGAGCAAATGGAAGTGAAGGTGGCTGAATTTTGGCTACTCCTTCTCATTTTTGCAGTCTATGCATGGACAACATATGTAGCCTGACTTCGTGTATGCATCGGCCGCACGAAGAAAAGCTTGCAAACCCTGCAAGAACTCCGGGGTGCGTCGGTCCATGTACATCTATCGCCGGTCCATCTACATTATGTTACATTAAGGCAGCTATTAGCTCATTTTCCAATAATGAATTTTTTAACATTTCACAAATTTCAAATTAAACCAATATTAAATTTATTTAAAAATTCTGCATCGATCGATGGAACCAAAACCTAAATTTGAGCTAGATCTACACCTAACAAGAAAGACTTGGTAGATCAAAGTCTAGATTCAAAATTCTTCATCGATCGATGGAACCAAAACCTAAATTTGAGCTAGATCCACACATTCAACGCGAGCTACATCTAATCCAAGCAAATTCTAAACTTACACAATAAGTTATTACAACCTACATGAAAAGATCGAGCTAGCTCTCTACATTCATAATCTTTCAGCAATCATGAGGTAAGCTCAAATTTTCTTCACATTTCAAGCAAAGAAGAAGCTCCATTTTACACCAAATGTAGTGAGAAACGATGTTACTAACCTTGGTTAACTTGGCTGGGAGTAAAATGACCAAAATTTTGGCAACACCTCCCTTTCTTGAAGCTCTTTGCTTGGCGCCAGACTTGTTCTTGATCGATCATGAGAAAAGATCAAATTTTCTTCACATTTCAAGCAAAGAAGAAGCTCCATTTTACACCAAATGTATTGAGAAACGATGTTACTAACCTTAGTTAACTTGGCTGGGAGTAAAATGACTAAATTTTGGCAGCACCTCCCCCTTTCTTGAAGCTCTTGGCGGGCGCTGCACTGTTCTTGATCGATCATGAGAAAAGATCAAATTTTCTTCGCATTTCAAGCAAAGAAGAAGCTGCATTTTACACCAAATGTAGTGAGGAACTATGTTACTAACCTTGGTTAACTTGGCTGGGAGTAAAATGACCAAATTTTGGCAGCACCTCCCCCTTTCTTGAAGCTCTTGGCCGGCGCTGCACTGTTCTTGATCGATCATAAGAAAAGATCAAATTTTCTTCACATTTCAAGCAAAGAAGAAGCTCCATTTTACACCAAATGTAGTGAGGAACCGTTACTAACCTTGGTTAACTTGGCTGGGAGTAAAATGACCAAATTTTGGTAGCACCTCCCTCTTTCTTGAAGCTCTTGGCCGGCGCTGCACTATTCTTGATCGATCATAAGAAAAGATCAAATTTTCTTCACATTTCAAGCAAAGAAGAAGCTCCATTTTACACCAAATGTAGTGAGGAACCGTTACTAACCTTGGTTAACTTGGCTGGGAGTAAAATGACCAAAATTTTGGCAGCACCCCTCCCCCTTTCTTGAAGCTCTTGGCCGGCGATGTTCTTGATCTGGCAGTGTGTGGGGAGGAGGCGGGGAAGAGGACTGTTCAAATAAGGCTGCTTAGTACCGGTTTAAAATACCACTGTCTTGATCTTTGAATATCGGTCCCGTTCTTGTAACCAACCGGTATTAAGCGCCGAGTTCGGTTGGTGTAACCAACCGTCTCGATGTTAGAGAATCAAGACGGTTGGTTTCTTCACCGATCCATGTTATGGAAGGCTGTCTCGATTCTCTAACATCGGTCCCAGTTCTTGTAACCAACCGGTATTAAGCAGGCCGAGTTAGTTTCTTCAGCCGGTCCATTTCAATACAAATCGGCATTTGCACATATATATCACCAATTCTTTGCACAAATCACAATTTCAAATTGAAGAAAAAGACTTAACACCGAACCATAACTCATTTGATGAACATTTGCACAGATCACCAATTCATTGCACAGATCACCATTTCACATATTCATACTTGTACTCATTTGTTGATGAACATTTTTGCACATATCAACAATTCATTGCACATATCACCATTTCACCATAACTCATTCCATTGCACAGATCCCATTTCACAGATTCATACTTGTACTCATTGATTCACAGATTCACAGATTCATCACATACATACATAATTAAACACTGATCTCATTGATTCCATCACAAAATAGTTCATCACATACTACATAATTAAACTACATACATACATAATAACTAAACTACATACATAATTAAACTAAACATCAACTATATTTTAGTCATCCTCCTCCGCCATCAACGCCTCCCAGTCGATTTCGTCATCGTCGACCAGAGGAAGAGGCGCAGGGGGGAGGACGAGGCGGCGCACGCGGCGTGGGATCCCCACCTCCATGTGCATCCGATCTTGGAAGCTTGGCGGTGGCAAGGCGGCGGCAAAGAATGAGCCCGCCTCCTCCCAGCTGCGAGGTTGATATGGTGGCGCCCAGTAGATGGGGCGCCGGTGGCCGAAGGCCCTCCATGCCTCCTCCAGGTTGGTGCCGGCGCCGGAGGTTGCGGCGGAGGTGAAGGGCGCGCGCGCGAGCTTGCGGCGGCGGAGGTGGGTGGGCGGCGCGGGCGGTTGCGGCGGAGGAGGTGGACTGGCCTGCTCTGGCGGTGGAGGTGGATGGGCCTACGCTGGCGGCGGGATGTTGCAGCGGAGGATGGGGATTGCAAGTCGCCCGGCAGGTCTTGAGGCGGCGAACCATGGCGGAGGAAAAGCGGGCGGTTGCGGCAGAGGAGAGAAGATCGAAATGGTGTGGTACTGTTCTCCATGTGGATGGAGGAAAAAAAATATAGGGGAGGGGAAGATAGAAGGTCGGATCTATTAAACACACGGCAAATTCCAATGCCTCAGTCAAATGTGATCGATTAAACACACAAAGCAAATTCCAATGCAGAACTGCAAAATCTAATGCGAAATCAATAAAAACAAGTTATAATGAACCGAAGGAAAACCAAGGAACTGCAAAAGTTTAGGAACTGAAGAAAACCAGGGATGAACTGAAGTCGAGGTGGGAGCTAGGAAGAAGAAGAGTGTGGGGCTAGCCGCTAGCCGAGTAGGCGAGGTTCAAATTAATACCGGTTGGTTGCACCAACTGCATCGATGTTGTTAAAGATCATCAAGATAGATTGGTGTAACCAACCGTACTAAGCGCACCGGGCGCCTAGCTTTGCTTAGTACGGTTGGTTACACCAACTTTATCTTGATGTTTAGAGCATCAAGACAGTTTGGTGTAAGCAACCGTACTAAGGCACTCCCGCCGCCTAGCTCGCTTAGTACCAGTTGGTTACACCAACCGGCATGGATGTTAGAACATTAGTACCGGTTGGTATCTTCAGCCCGTACTGATGTTCCCCTCGGACCAGTAGACCGTTGAACCGGGACTGATGTAACTATCAGTCCCGGTTCATGCATAACCGGTACTGATGTGCCGGTATGAAAGGCCATTTCTGTAGCAGTGGAAGATGAGAGTTCCGTTCTAGAGTTCGTTTGGTTCAATCCAACCGCCGCCTCTATGCATCAGACCGATTTAGTCCTTCTCCTTCTTCTATTAATTAAATCAGCCAAAAAAATGGGAGCTGTTTATGCCCACAACGTAGAGTAGTCGGTTTGCAAGAGCTAAATATCTTCAATTAGTTGTTTGATTGTTTGAATTTTGATCAACATAAAGACCACTGGAGTTACTCGTGAAACAACAAGAATATTCCTGCAATGTCATGCCAACAGCTCTTCCTTTAATGCTTATACAATTGTTTGGAAGAACAATAGCCAACTTAAGCATTAGTTATTTTTAATGGTTGATTTTCTTCGATCGTTTGAATTTGTGAAGTCATCTTTGTCGAAAAGGTATTTGGAATGGATGTGTGGCATGTTCTCTGTATCAGTCGAATATTGACGAAACTTTGCTCCACCTCTTCATCCAATGTCCTATTGCATAAGATATTTGGTCTCAGCTAAATTTTTCTATTTCAGTGACATCTCAAGGCTAGTTTGTTATGATTCGAGCTTTCTCTCGAGCTAATCCCGCTGCGCGACTTTTCTACAAGGAGCTCACAACCTTGTTTGTTGGCACATTTGGTTTCGGAGAAACGACAAGATCTCCAACTCAAACCTACAACCTTCTTTGGCCACGGTCTCCACAATTTGCTCGTTGATGCGTCTTCACCATGCGAGAGGGAGTGAATCATATGGGGAGCCATTACTCAGTGGCTTTATACATTGGAGCCTAACTAAGTTTACGTTACTTCTTTTTTTTTTTCTCCTTTTGTTTATTTTCTCTGTTTTTCTAGCTCAGGCTTTGTATATATCTTTTTAAGCAGTATATGACTATGAGAAACCCAAGCATTTTTTGCCAAAAAAAAGCCAAAACCAATATCACATATGGTAATGGACACCGGTGGGGGATTTGATGATTTGCCACCCTAAAGATTGTTAGGTTGATGATTTGTAACTAGGCCCACAAATCATAGACACAGAATGGTCCACATGTCATAAACACGGAAGTGACAAATCACCAAATACACTTCTTTAGGGTGGCACATCATCAATTTTTCCTTTGTACAGCTGACACTTAGGATGGATTGCTGATATATAGGGTAATTAATGAAAGAGATAATATGGTCGTTGTTGGTAGAAGAAATGGAAAGAGAGAAAATAGAATATATTCATCACTAGATACGGTGGATTGGAGAGTTTATATATATATAGAGATTTGTTTGTATATGATGTGTCATGTTCAGAAATAAATAATACACCCGTAGACTGATATTCGATGGATTTAGGGTGTGTTTGGTTCGCGACCCTCGCTAGCCATGCCAATGATTTGGTCATGACCAATCAAAGGCATGACCAATTCATTGGCAAAAACATGTTGTTTGGATTGAAGCCAACGGAGAGATTTATGCCACTGACACTCTTTAAAATTCACGTTTTAGTGTATGCCATCCTGACCCACTGTCATAGATACAGACGGTCCCACAGGTCATAGACACAAACAAATTGGCATACGAATTGAGTGTCATACAGCTAATTTTTCCCCAATTAAGGGTTGCCAAATTTTGACAAAGTAGATGCTATGTTTGATTTGTTGCCAATTAAATAAGCCAAATGCTCCTATAGTCAAATAAAATAATTATAAATTCAAATAAAGTATAGAAATTGAATTTAAAATTTTAAAACATATTAGAAAATAAAAATTACCAGATAAATTATAAAATTACAAAAAATTATAAATTACAAAAATTACAAAAACGGGTAGATTGGGATTTTATATGATTTATAAAATTTATTCTATGTGATTTGGACACTGTATGAAATAGATACAAATATTAAAAAAAATCAAAAGATTTGAAATAAACATGGTGAATCTCACCCTCGCTGGCTTGCCAATGCAAAGGCGCTCAAATCTCACGCCCTCGCCTTGCTCTCAGCTCAAGTACAAATGCAATGGCGTGCTAAATTTTTTCGTGGGCGCGCCAATCATTGGCTGCAATCTAAACGGCGGCCAAATAGCGATGACACGACCATTCGTTGGTAAGGTAGTTGAGGGCTATGAATAAAACACGCTCTTAATTCTTGCCGGTTGCAACTTGCAAGATATAAAGATAACTCTATGAGTCTTTAACCATCAATTCATCGTTAGAAGAACAAATTACGCACGTTATCAAGTTAGGAAAATTAATTACATGACACTTCAAAGAGTGGCATGTCAATATTTGTCACTTCAAAAAGATTGCAATCGAGCGTACACCACTCCAAACAAATACTACAACTTAATACATGGTGTCAATCGTACTCTATAGAGCGGTAAATATCGATGTATCACTGTTTAGAGTGTTGTTATATTTTTCAGGTCACACTACCTTTCTTCGAGTGGTAACTGGACATGCATTTGGTCGCTCACGAGAAGGCATGCTTTTTTGGGTCGCAAATTCTTTGTCGTAAGTATTGTTTTTTTGACATAATCGTAAGTAGGATCTGTCTTCGTTCCATCCATCCGCCCATCATAAATCCAACGAACACCTCTCTTCTCATCTCTCTTATCTCTCTCCTTCCTTCTCTCCTCTCTCCTGCCTCCTCACAGATTAGTCCTGCTTTTTGCGCGATTGGGCGGGCCGGTAACCGACCGGAGCAGGACGCAGCAACCACCGCAACGGAACTTCACCTCCGGCCGGCCCCCACTCCCCATTCCTCGCCCGCCCCTCGCCTCCAAGTAGGCGTGCGCGGTTGGCAGCTGCGTCAAGTCAAAAGATCAAGGTGGAGAGATCAGACGACGGAGCCGGCACTTGGCGAGGCAGCACAGCACCGAATCGGCAGCCAAAACAAAAATAAAATAAAATAGTACGAGATGGGGCTCTGCCAAGTGTCGCCAAGACGGAAATTTTAAATCTTGTACTAGTATGTTTCCAAGCGACGACAGATTGCTATTGCGATTGTGATCGTGATCGTGATCCTGCAGTTTGTGGAAGCTTTTCTTGTTTCCTCTCTCACTTTTTTGTCGCTTGTTCGTTCGATCAGATTTGCTGCCGTGAGCGGCGCCCGCAGCTGGCGCGACGAAACCGTCAGCGCGGTGCCGTCTCCTCAGTCCTCATGTAGTGGTGGCTCCCGCCTCTCATGGCGAATATCGTCTCTTCTCAACCATTTTTTTAGAAAAATTTATTATTCTTACGCTTAACGATGCAAGCCCGACCAATCTCACTGACAAAGCTGGGTATTTTCGCTAGGTTGTGTAGCTATTGAATTGTATGCGTTAATCAATTTATGCAAAAGATTAAAGTAATGTGATGAAGAAAGATAAACAGTATACGGAGTATTTCACAAGCCTTGCGAAGAAAAACGGTGGCAGTATTTTTAGCCGATCTGCAGCATGTTGATTGACCAAACGAAAACGAGAGATTCCTATTTTCCTAGCAACCGCCTAAGAAATGCACCAGAAAAGGGCCTTGCTGCGGTTACATTTTGACTCGGGAGTCAGGAGAAGAAGCGTTCCTGCACCCACAAGGTCATAACTCCCTGCGGTTACGGAGACAGCAGTGGCACGCAGGAACGGGAGAGAACGCCGAGGCCTGGAAGAGCAACGCTACTTGTTGCCTCTTCTTCCTCCTCTCGATCGCCTTGGAGGCTTCTCCCCTTTGCTTGTCTCTTTAGAGGGATCTCTACGTCAGAGCCTGCATCTTGTGGAAATATTTTTCGTTTCTGACCGCTTCCTGAAGCAAGCAATAGACCCAGCCGTCTTCTTCGAGGGGCCTCCTCGTGCGCTGGCTGCTCCAGAAAGATCGTGAGTTTTCTGTCTGTCTGTGTGTGTCAATCTGCTTGTGCTTGATAAGATCTTTAGAACTGGCACAGGCCGATTTCGCCTCGTTGATTTGGTGTTAAGCATGTGCTGTATCCTCCGAGTTGGTCATTTCTATACAGGTGGGTCAGTTGATCGTTGTTCTTTGGTCACTCGGGCCGCCATTTAGATGAAATTTTGCTCTTTAGATTCGGAATTTCGGATAATTTTTGTTTCACGAAGCAGTAATGCTCGGAAGGGGACAGGGAAGAAACAGGAAAGATACACAGCGAGAGAGGAAACAACTGTCCAATATCCAATAAATCGTCCAAATATGTTTCCTGCATTTACTGGTTGTATCTTTTTTACCAAATGCATCAAACGACGAAGAAATCTCGATATGTTTATACATATACATATGACTTGCCATTTCGGAAATTGCACACGTTTCACATTGGCTTCTTCCTATTTGTCCTTGCGAAATCCCTAGGAGCAGAGCGTCAAGAAGCAATCAAGAAGCGCGGAGGCGATCGATCCGTCCGGTTGTGGTTGGCAAGGTTGATCGCCGGGAGGGATGGAGCAGCTCCGGCAGCTCGGCGAGGCGGTGGGCAGCATCAACGTGCTCATGGCGTTCGAGCCCGACCTCCGCGTCAACCCGCGCCAGTGCCGCCTCCTCGCCGACGCCTGCGCGCACGCGCTGGACACCGTCGTCGGAGAGGTCCGCGCCCACCTCCGCTTCGACGAGCGGGGCACCAAGTGGCGCGCGCTCGAGTCCACGCTCCGCGAGCTCCACCGCGCGTTCCGCGAAGCCGAGGGCTATGTCCGGCAGTCCCTTGACGCGCGCGTCAGCTGGTGGGCGCGCAGCGCGGCCATGACGCACGGCACCGAGTGCGTCGAGCACCACTTCCACGGCCTTCTATGGTGCGTCGCCGTCGTGCTCGAGGCCATCGAGACCACCGGGGAGATCGCCGGCTACGACGCGGACGAGCTCGCCAGGATGCGGCTGGTTCTCGCCAAGAAGTACGACGGGGACATGGTCGAGCCCAAGCTGTTCCAGCACGCGCACGGCAAGCTATATTTGGCCTCGCAACAACTCGTCACTCGGATGGACGCGGCGTGGAAGGAGGACAGGTGGGTGCTCGCGCAGCTGCTCGACGAGATGAAGGGCTCGTCGGCGGCGAAGCCCCTGACGAGGAACGAGCACCGGCTCGCCGAGCTCCTGACCTCGCCGAGGGGGAGGCTGCACCCGGCGTCCATTCTGCTTGGCGGCGAGTACAGCGTCCGGAGGCGGCTCGGCGGCCGCCTCAAGGAGGTGCAGTGGATGGGGGGGAGCTTCGCGGTGAAGCATTTCATCGGGGACGCCGAGGCGGTCCGCGCAGAGATCGCGCTCCTGTCGTCGGTGGCGCACCCGAACGTCGCGCACGCCACGTACAGCTTCCACGATGAGGAGAGGAAGGAGTACTTCGTTGTCATGGACCAGCTCATGGCCAAGGACCTGGGGAGCTACGTCAAGGAGGTGAGCTGCCCGCGGCGGCGGGTACCGTTCCCGCTCGTCGTCACCGTCGACATCATGCTGCAGATCGCGCGCGGGATGGAGTACCTGCACGCCAGGAAGATATACCACGGCCAGCTGAACCCGTCCAATGTGCTCGTCAAGCCGCGGCAGCACGACGGCGGCTACGTGCACGTCAAGGTCGCCGGGTTCGGGGAGCAATCGGGCGTCACAACCGGCGCAAAAGCGTCTGCGAATGGCAATGCCAATGCAGATGGCGACGACAACACCTGCATCTGGTACGCGCCGGAGCTGCTCAAGCCGGAGGGCGGCGTCGCGGACGCTGCGGCGGCGAGGTGCACCGAGAAGGCCGACGTGTACAGCTTCTCGATGATCTGCTTCGAGCTGCTGACCGGCAAGGTCCCGTTCGAGGACAACCACCTTCAGGGAGACAAGACGAGCAAGAACATCCGCGCCGGCGAGCGACCTCTGTTCCCCTTCCAGGCTCCCAAGTACCTCACCGCCCTGACGAAGCGGTGCTGGCACGCCGACCCGGCGCAGCGGCCGGCGTTCTCCTCCGTCTGCCGCGTCCTCCGGTACGTGAAGCGGTTCCTGGTCCTGAACCCGGACCAGCAGGGCCAGGCCGACGCGCCCATGCCGCCCGTCGACTACCTCGACATCGAGGCACAGCTGCTGAGGAGGCTCCCGGCGTGGCAGCGCGGCGAGGGACCGCGCGTCTCCGACGTGCCGTTCCAGATGTTCGCGTACAGGGTCGTGGAGAGGGAGAAGACGAGAGCGCACGCCAAGGACAAGGCCTCGGACTCGGGCAGCGAGGGCAACGTCTCGCTGTACGGCGACGAGAACGGCTCCGGGGCAATGTCGCCGGACCACCCGTCCTCCGCGTCGAACGGCACCATGCGGTCGCGGCCGGATAGCAGCGACGGCAAGAAGCCGCCGCCGGCCAAGAAGACGGATGGCAAGGCGTCCAAGCAAACAGGTACGTACGCCACCGCAGTCTTTGCTGCAGATGTCCTTTCTTCCATAGCTTGCGCCTCTGATCTGCCTGCGTTGAAGCTGCTGTCTTCATACCAGAAAGCAGCAGCTTTGAACAATCTTGAATCGCATCATCATAGCGGCATTTCTTTTCAGGGCCTCTGCAGAAGGCGAAACCGGTGAGCACGGCGAGGACTCCGCAGGCGACAAGGCGAACGCTCGGTGTGAAGACCGACGGTCACCTGTAGCCCGACGGACACCTCGGAGTACTAGGACTCTAGGAGGCAGGAGGTAGCTAGCTGCTACCACCATGGACAAGCTTGAGATGCAGAAAGCAGTAGTGGAGTAGTGGTTTGTGAATGGCTTGATGATCGAAGACGTTTTTTGGCTTGCTTAGGACAGCGTGATTGGGGAATGCAGGTGCAGGGTGGTTTTTTTTTTTTTTACAAGATTGCTAAATGCATGTGCGACTGAAAATATAAAAAATTACATTTGATTTTCGCTCCTTCAGATCAGCTTGAAGATTCATCGTACCCACCATCTTGGATGGAGATCGGGATGGCAGAGACATTACGAAGGACCGCACTCATAGAGGTGGCAATGACGCCGTCTCGGCCATGGGATCTTTGAATGTCAGTGGACGTTGTTGGCCAATGGATCAACAAGAAGAGCAATGAATATTATTAGGGTGCAGCGGGAGGGGAAGTTGAATCCAGCAACGATGGCTGGCTGAGACGAGGACAACTGGACGGGGACGACTCACGAACTAGGAGGGAGATGCGAGAGCGCAGATCGTTGGAGGGGAGCAAGCTAGAACAGCGATGCAGGAGGTGCAAGGAGGAGCTCTAGCGTCGGCGGTAACAACCAAGGAGGTGGTAGCGGTGAGTGGTGGTGACTGGTGGCTGAGGAAGCAGGGGGTTGAGATCGATCTAGGGTTAGATGAAGGGTGTTGGATGATGATGGGAGATTCAGACCATTGGACTTTGATTCGATGCTTAATAATGATTTTCTATAAGGCCATATATAATGCAAGGTGCTTTGAGAGATAGTGAAAGAAAGGGTTTTTATTTTGCCACATAGGATTCACAGGTGCTTTTGCAGGTACTTAGAGGAGAGAAGAGATTCTTAAGTTAGCACTGATACTTGAGTGGTAGTGGTACTTACACTTTTTTTTTTACTTCTTGTAATATCTAAGCACTTTTATAAACTTCCTTATATTGGAGAAAAAACTTTTTAGGTAGATCTTTAAGCATTTGAATATAAACATTCTGCATTGTACATGATCTAACATGTAAAAGATAGGAAAAATCGAGTAGATATATTTGTTTACTAGGTAGCAAGGGCAGGTTCGGAGCTAAACAATGCTGATCGTAGCTGTCGTTTTTTAAATTTTTTCTTTTCCAAGTAAAAAAAGAAGCAAACATGATTGTATTTGCAGGCAGAAAGCGGCGCACCATAAATAGACCAGGCAGAAAGTACCAGCAAATACTCATCGGCTAAAAATAGAATTATCAGCAATTAGAAAATTAATACTGGAAAAAACCAGCAGGAGCCACCCATATTAATTGGAGTATAGTCCCTACAAATAAATAGGCAGTAATGCTCTAATGGGCTCTAAAAGTGTTGTCCAGGCGATTGGGTTGTTATGATTTTCACACAAAAAAAGCGTTCCAGGCCCACAAAAGTGGGCCTTGTGGTTGTGGCTGCGCACCAAATTTGTTTTTTTTTTTTTGAAAAAAGTCTATTTTGTCCCTAAACTATTAGAGAAATCTGGTTTTTTCCCTAAACTCTAAATCCGGGCAAGCAAACCCTTAAATTTTTGGTATCGGACAAATTACCTCCCTAGCTGAAACCACTCTGGTTTTGATTGACGTGGCTTCCTAGTCAGTATGGTTTTCTTGAAAATAAGTTCCAGAAAAATCTAATAAATTACAGAAAATCATAGGAAACTCAATAAAATAAAAATATCTAAAAATTCAAAAAAAAAAGTATAGAATCCAAATATGCAATAAAGGCATGATATTTGCACAATAATTTATATGCAAAAAATTATATTTTGTGTTAGAGTGTCTTTTAGTGATTAAATAAATCAAGTATTTAGGAAAAATTAGTTCGGATTCTAGAAAAAAGGGGAAAATTATTTAGCTTCTTGGAATAATGGAGAAATTAATAAAATAGAAGGATGTTAGTTTGACCTTTGAATTTAACTCTGTACGAATTAAAATTTAAAGGTCAAACTAACATCGTTCTATTCTTCCAAGTTTTCTACGAACTCAAATCCAAAGGTCGAACTAGCATCCTTCTATTTTTTTCTTAGTTTTCTCCAATTTTCCAACAATCCAAACTAAATTTTCTGAAATACTTGATTTATTTAATCAATAAAAGACCCTATAAAATGAATATAATTTTTGGCATATAAGTTTCCTCACAAATATAATATTTTTATTATATATTAGGACTCTACACATTTTTTTTAGTTTGTAGATATTTTTATTTTATTTTTTGAGCTTCCTTTGATTTTCTATAATTTATTAGGTTTTTTTGGAATTAGAAAACCTGCTGACTATGATGCCAGATTAGCCAAAACCAGGGTTCAACTTAAGGGGGAAAAATTTTCCGCTATGAAGATTTTGACGGTTTGGTTGTCCGGTTTTGGAAAAATCGGACTTACCTAATAGTTCGAGAAAGCAAAATGGACTTTTTCCTTTTTTTTCTAAGATGAATGATGATTTGATTGTGCTCTCTATTGTGATACTTATATTCGTAAAAAATTGATTTATTCGCGGATGATACACTGGATTTGTGCATATTCAGTTCGAACTATCTAATTTGACTTGGGACATGCCACATACTTCGTACTCGTGCGCTCAAAAGGAAGGCTTCATCGGTGTACAGGGCATGGGCATGATTGTCCCGGTCGAAATCGTTCGTGCCATGATGTTCCAGTCGAGCATAGCTGCATATATATTCTTGCAGAAACTGAAAGTGTACAAATATTGCATGATTTGTATCACCCCACCAATTAGGGCCACACGAATCTTCAAGCACTTCAAGTGGGCGTTGGCTGAGCATACTGCCCGGGTCCGTTCTTTTCAGCATAATTTTAATTTTATGTCGTAGATATGGCATGAAGCGTTCGTTAAATCATTAGGTGGTTTGGAAAGGCCGAAAAAATTATTACAAATTGGTTTTGAGAAGTTCAAGGAGAAACAATAAGATATTAAAAAAAAAATACAAAACACCCAAACGTTTAACTTGTACAAAAATGATAAATCTTCAGTGTAAAAAGATGAATAGGTACACAATAGATAATGGGCATGCGATGGGTTGTGGACAAATTGTATTGAGCCTCCTGGATATTTATATAGAATACATGGTGGTTTCAATTACAAACAATTCTAGAGATAAAGATGGAATCGATTACAACCAATCAATCCTTAACAAATCCTATCCTAGTTAGATCTTTCTGGATCATACCATGTACTCTAAAACATTCCTAGAGTCATAGCAGGAGCATTGCACACGTCCAAACTAAAGAGAAAATGGACTGACTGGAGAGAGCCAACATCCACTCGCAATCATACATAGTGATAGGATTGTGCATACTTATACTAGAAAGAAAACCAGCAAGTTTACTCAAATTAATGATAGCCTATTTGATGTCGATGGTGAGGTAACTGAGAGCGAGGTGCCTATGGTCATAGCTGTGGAGAGAGCCGTGTCATGGTAGCTAATGTCGAAGTAGCCACACATGGAGTCATGGGTGCAAAGATGCACTAAGAAGAAGACATTGACGCAATCCTTTTGTTGAGGAGAAGAATAATGCCTATGCACCAAGAAAAGAGACCAACATGAGACATCCACCAGTGTCTGGAGAGGTGTAGAAGCAACAATAGAAAGGGACTCAATGATGGTGGCGACAGTGCGACACAAGACGGGCGAGCAACATGGCAGCACCCACACAAAGTAGATGAAAAGGGAAGAAAAAAATGCATGTGTACGTGAAAATAAAATAGATTGTGATATTAGCGGCATAACTATGGTGGGCGAGACAAAAAGAAGCGGTAGGAAGAGATTCAACGACGGTGGTTGTGCACATCGCAGGAGGGACATGCAACACTATGGCCGGTGCATAGAGTACACGAGAAAGACAGGTGGCGGTGGCTGTGCTTAGCTGAAAAGACCGGCATGGATGGCAAAGTGGCAACCAGGGCAATGGCTAGGGGTGCAGTAGCGACCTATGCCCAGGGCAGCAGCCAGAGGCATGATCAAGGGCATGCGACGGCATGTGTTGCGGTGGCCTTGGGATCTCAGTGGTGCGACCACTAACGCCGGCACTACAGCCCGTGGAGGTGATGCAACGAAAACCTAGTTCTCGGTGGTTCGATGACTCATGCTCGCAGATGACAGGGATGGCAATGATTATGACAGAGTGACTAGGGTGGTGGTCGGGGGCACGGTTGCTACCAGCTCGGTGGTGGCCTGTGGGTCGGCAGCCAACACGGCGTCGACAAAGAGGAGGAGGCGCTAGAGGAGTCGTCGTCAAGCGGGTGAAGTTTGGAGCCGAGAAGCCATCGATGGGTCAACGGGGAGACACAAACTGACCTATGATTAGAAAAATTGATCTTATGATCATATAAAAAAATTGATGTGAAGATGACCGATAAAAACTTTAATTAAAACTGATATAATGACTGGTGACATGAACTCTAACTATAGGTTGCACAACCCTTGAGAGAGATCATGGAGATGGGATCATCCCCTAGGGGCGCGGTAGAAGCTTTTGTGGGCGGTGGCTTAGGAATGATGCCACTCTAATACCATGTAAGAAGATGCTTAGCCGAACAATTGATGATGGACATGCGATGGATTGTAGATAAATTGTATTGAACCTCGTGGGCATTTATATTGGGTATATATATGGTAGCTTGGAAATCATATATCAGAGAGATTACAATCAATCAATTCTAACAAATCCTATCCTACTATATTAGCCGGACCCTTCCGATCATACCATTTACTTTAACATTTAGGTACATGTTTTAATTTAGTTTAAGTTGACGAGAACAAGAGCCCACACTTTATTTGTGCTTAGCTAACCTTCACCGTCTAGGCTTAGCTTAGTCCGATCATTTTGTTCATTAACTAATCTAGTTAACCTAAAATATGGATTATGTTATTGTGCCTAAATTTGTTAAATGACAATGATATAATTTTATATCCTACCTACAAGGTAACATTTTTCTCACATATTTGGAAGTTTTCACATCTTAAATATTGCTCTGTCTATGGGCTTTTATCCCTTCACATGGTATTGAAGAGCGGCTCATGTAAGTCCAACAAATGTGGTCCATTGATTCACTCATTACTCATGATGGATGACTGACATGCTTCCTTGACCTTTTGCCTCAAGTGAGAGAGCTCTTGTTGCTATATGCAAGAGAGAGGTACAACACACAACACAACCAAAAGAGAAGAGAGGGGAAGCGAGGTTTGTCCACATTGGTGATTGTACACCTATTCTTAACGCTTCTAATCCAAGGCCCAAATGTGGTTGGATTGATTCCATACTCGGTGAGTTTGTTCCACACGTTGAATACTTTTATTTGGTTAGTTGGTATTAGGATTGGTTGATTAGAGCACCGGATTTAAGAGAGGTTTAGCCAGTTCAAACTGCGGCAATTGAAAGGTGCATAGTCTTGGTGGTTGATCGGTTTGAGGAGTCAAACATTATCGGATTGGCCCAGCAATTTGATGCTTGTTAATTACATTCTTGTTGAGTTTCACGTGCTCTAGATTAATTTATGGTTTGTAAGATATAAAATGAATATCAAGGACATAAACACGCTACTTTGTTTAGCTGAATTTGGCTACCTCTTGCTCTTATTATGTGTTCTAGTTGTTGATAATTGTAGCAAGTTTGTAACTTGGTAATAATGTTGTTGTCGTTTTTATTCTCTCTAGATGTTATAAAGAAGACTCCATCTGTATCCATTATTGATAATAGTGGAAGTTTAGAGTAGACCGGTAAGTTCCTTGGTTGTTTACTCCTTATCTTCCTAACCTTGATGAGGTTTTTTCACATTAATCATTATGTCAATTCTGCATGGTTTTTTTTGCTTATTTCGCTGCTACCTTGCTGGTTCCTATCCTCAAATTTTGTTAAAAGAAAAGGGGTTTAATTATGTCTAGTTGTTGTTCATAGCCTTACACCGTCGTTATCCGTAACAAACAAATTCTCGATTTATCTCAGTTCACTGCTCCCCACTCAATTGGCTTAACCATTAGTGGCTTGAGAAACCTTGTAACACCTACACATTTTTTGACTTCCACATCCTCTGCTTATAGAAGGTTGGAGCATGCTACATGGTCATGTGGCTACGTATAATCTTTTTCTATTATTCCGGTTGTCCATCTATTTTTAGGGGTTAATTAGATGCATGCCACCCTGACCAAACTTTGGAGTAGTATATATTAATTATCCCAAATGGACATATATTTGAAAGAGGTAAAACATAGCTAGGAAGATAACCTATTCCACTTCTTGGTGGGTTAGCCTAATTCTAAATTAAGTGGATTAAAATTCTTTTACCGGATAGCGTTATTTTATTTGAATTGTTTGGCGGTAAACCTTTAACCCATCTTCTAACCCAGAACCAAACATAGCCGGGGTGAAACAAAGAGACACATGTATTGAAATTGTACTGATGAGCTCACATATTAATAGTTTGTGTTGTGAATTATGCTCTCAATATATGCTTTTAAGGACCGGTCATGTACGCAAATAGTGACTTCACTTTCTTCGACGAGACTTGCTGAAGGACGGGTCATGTACGCAAATAGTCCATATTTCAACTCCTAAGTCTCGCATACTCGCTTGGAGATGATTGAGAGAAACTGTGGATGCCAACCCAATGAAAATGTTATGTGATGTAATCCTGATTTCAGCGTGCACCAAACTTGCTTGACACCGCAACACTGACCGACTATCAACCTTTTTTTTTTTAGCAATTTTGGCATGATTGCTCATTTGCGTGAACTTCGAAGTGAATTTTTTCTATGACTGTGCTGCATTAACGAATCATGTTTATGTTCATGCCCAATCTTGTAGTGGCCAGGTTGGTTTGAAAATCTTTTGGAGAAACCTAACTGTAGTAATTAATTTAGTTTATACCTGACCTAGTGCAAAATACCAATTCCATGTAAAATAGTGTCAAAACAATAAAGTATTTGAAAAGGGTTGTAGACAGTATCTATCTAATATATATATAACATGATACAACGGAGCCACCACATTAATCTTAAAATACTAGAAATTCACACGTTAATCCTAAAATACAAGAAATTCCCACGTTAATCAGAGAGAAAAATTAATAAAAAACTACACCATTAATCATTGTGGGTCTAAATTATAAAGGCTTAGATCAAAAGAAAGGAAGAAATAAGAGAATCCATATCGACTATAAATAAAATTTGGAATAAAAATAATACAAAATAGGAATAACTGTCAAGTAAGGAATAGTACTAGATTTGGTTTCCAAGTTGGTTAGTAATAAGGGTCGTCGGTATTATGTTAAATTAGGAGATTAGGAATTCGTGTCGAGTATGTTTCGCTGTATGTTAGGATAGTTGAATCCTATTTTTTTCTACCCTAATGTAAATCTTTAGACTATAAATATAGAGCATGGGACAATAAGGTGTTCAAGACACTACCAAAAATGTTTATCGATGTGCATGATTTCTTCCTTGGAGATCTTCTTGATCGAGTTCTTGATTCATTCGCCAAATAAAACTGTATGTATCCATATATTACCATTATGCGTTTTCGAGCTCTTCTTCCTAGCGTTGGTACGAGCGGTCGGGTTCGACTATTCTAGTACGAGACAACAACGGGGTGGTGGACACTGGACAACGAGAGCGGCTTTTCGAAAACCAGGACGTGCAGTACATCCCATGAGTGAGATGAGGCATATATGTACGTGTTTTTGCTTGCAACCATTTGATCATGGACGTCATTAATTACTACTACTTAAGGTAGAGTTATATATGTATGTGTACATGCACTCCTTATGGTGATGCAAAGGATAAAGAAGTCAAGGAGCACATACATTGCAATTGATGTCAAGACCGAACGAGCAACACGCAAGCAAAGTATCATGAGTTTACATGGTACTGTTAGTTGATCCACGACAAAGACTAGAAATTCACACAGTAATCTAAGAAAAAGAGAAAAACTCTATACACTAGCTATCAGCGCGGGTCCTTATTGTAAAGGTATATATATTTTCGTGATAAAACATTTGTTTCTAATAAAATATTGATTTATACATTAAATTGAAACATATTAATCTCATGTTTAAAAGAGTAGCTTGAATATTAGAAGTATAAATTGCTAAACAATGGAAATAAAGGAAGGAGGACACCTACATGTTGTTGTAGATCAAAAGCCCAAGGAGGAGACACTAATGCATTGCTTACATATCGCAATACTAATATTAGAAGTTTGGTGTTGTTCTAGCTCTGACAGAAAAAGCACTACAAAATGGATTTCTAAAAAGAGATGCATGAGTAACAAAGCATACGTCAAAGATAATAGAAAAGATTTGTCTATTTCTTTTCTATTTCCAATTCCTCCTCTGTTAAGGTACAATAGAGCTACCACGCTATAAAAGACTAAAAAGTTCTATATTAATTGAAGAAAATAAGTGAAAAAAATTGTGCCATCAATTATAGTGGATCTAGATTATATTGGTATAGATCCTAAGGGTGGGTTCTTTTCAGCTTTTCTTATCTACTTATTTGTCTGGATCTTGTCACTTCGAGAATTTTTCGAGGTAGCCTCGAGAGCCGGTTGGCCTTCAATTTTGGGGTTTAGAGAGTTTACAGACACGCCTACGAGATAAAAAAAAATTCCGACCCAAAAGTAATAAAAAAAGTGAGATAAGACAAATAAGACACGAGATAAATAGAATAAGCTGACTTATAGCATACATTGAGTCTGACTACAAATTAACAAACCTAGCTAGCCGCGCAAATGCACGAGTAACATGCTAGTTTAATATGTACTATAAACTCATGACCAAAGTTCGTATCCTAACTCTTGTTGATATAAGAGGGGAAAAAATGCATAAGAAGATAAGACGAACTTATAATTTCGGGTCGTCTATTTTGAACTCCTCTCGTCCTAGTAGTATTCAGAGTATAAAGTTTGTTTTAAGTCGTAAAACATATAAAACACTATCTTCATTATTTCTTTACAAATTCCTCTTCAGCTTTTTGGTATTTGGCCTGCTCATTTTACATGGTTGCTTTGCGCAAGGTAGATGATAGTATACCAGCTATATTTAACACATTTTTACATGTGAATAGATGGGTAAAACATGCAGTTAAAATTTAGGTTGAAGAACCTAAAAGTTATATAGCACAGATGTCGCATAGGAGATTAGTTTTCTTATTAGAAAATTATCGATCTAGCTAGTCACCTTTTGGCGTTTTCCGAATAGAAAAGGACCAGGAGCATACTGAGTTACAAATAAACTGCCATAAATAAATTATATAGCTAGCTTAATTTTCAGCGCAGCTACATGGTTAAACACACAATATGTATGTTTTTAGTTAAATGAGCAATTTTACATTGCACCAGTGGTTGGTCGTATATCTCTGATAATATCTGCTAAACGCATAGTTAACAAATAAAGTAATTTGAACTTAGATCAAAGAGAACGGTGGTCCATATTCATTTTTTTTAACCGTAAAAGGTTCTACTAAATAGGTTTTGTAACGCTCAAATAATGTTGTATTTTCTATATAATTGCAATGCAGTTTTAATATATTTCTGATTAGTTTAGACCGCCATAACATTGTCTGACCAAAAGATGCATCGATATTCTTTTTTTCCTCCTATTACCATGGTAATTTTATTTTTGTAAGTGAAGCCTGACCTCTTATGTCACCAAATAATTGTCCCTCCGTTGTTCCCTTTTTATCCAAGATCAATATCTTTCCGTTCGTCAGGAATCAAAATGTTTGACCACTGAATACAGTGTGGGGGGCGTCCCAAACCAGTGCGCCTGCAACCGTCCCAGCAAACATTTGCCCTCTATTTGTCTGTCCTTTTGGCAACATGAATCTCGAGACCACCAAAACTTTAATATTTAAGGACCTAATCTAATGACTAGGGGTGTTTGGTAGGGCTCCAGTTCTAATTTTTTAGCTCTGCTTTACAACTCCACTGTAGAGTTAATTCACTATGGAGCAGATCCATAACTCCGCGGAGCACCCTTCAAGTTGCTCCATAAAAATGAATTGTGATGGAGGCTGCTCTATGGAGTTGGTTGCTCCAGAGTTACGTGGAGTTAGAGCGTTTGGCACTACTCCGAGACGGAATTGAGAGTTGGAGCTCTGCCAAACACCTCCTAAATAAAAATCGTTCCTGCCTACCGCGAGTCTCGCAAGGAAGATCTGCTGGTTAGCTAGATTGAAACATGCTTTGGTATTTCGGTTCTTAAAATAAAAAAAAAAACTAGTCGCTAGCATTTCAGTGGCAGTGCTATACTTCAAAAACTCTCAAACTTTGCCATTAACAATGTCGAAGTTTGTTATAAATTGCTTATTAGCAATCCTCAATTCAGTCAAAGCATTTTTAAAAGCCAAATATTTTGACTACTTAACCCCTTTTTGAAAAATCTTAAAATAACTTTTGAGAACTCTTGAAAACAAGTAGAACCAAGGAAATCAGCTTTCTGAGGTTCTTTAGTTCTTAAGCTCAGTTTTAGCAGTTCAATTCACATGGATGTACTGCAAACGATAGGACAGCGCCATGCTATCCAGCTACCGTGCCTTTTGTAATCTCACCGTATGAACTTTACCATCTCCAAATGAGTTCCATCACTTGTTCCATTCCATTTTCGTCGCAAAATGAATCTCGTTCCCTTCAACACTCTAACAGATTTTCTGCACCGTTCCTTTTTTCGGAAGGGATTCTCTTTTTTATTTCTTTCAGAAAGAGATTTTCTTTTCTTTTTCTGTATCATGCCCTTCGAAAAGATGTTCTCTATATCATACCTTTCGAAAAGATGTTATTGGAGATAGTGAAAAATAAAGAAAATAAATATAGAAAATGAAAACCGAAAAGAGAACGAAATAGAGTGAAAATGGTCAAAGATGTCTTCTTAGTAGTCAAGCGTTGTGTTTCAGAGGAGGGTAAATTATCAGCAAAAGCAACCACTCCAGGCGTGTCGGTCGTGTCATCGTGTGTGATGACACTCACTAGTTAAGTGGGCAACGCTTACTTTTTAGACTTTGAAGGTTGCACCAATCATGGAGCCGAGCGCTGGATAAGCACCAAAGGACTCAGGAGACAGCCAAAAAGCAAGCACAACACCACGACGAGTGACCGGATAGTGGAGCGACGGAGCAGGAGAGATGACAGCACAGTAAAAACGAACACTGTTATACGCTTATACATGCGTTCGCGTCAAAAG
Organism: Olyra latifolia; assembly: GCA_036346145.1. Classification (NCBI taxonomy): domain Eukaryota; kingdom Viridiplantae; phylum Streptophyta; class Magnoliopsida; order Poales; family Poaceae; genus Olyra; species Olyra latifolia. Next base: position 33,814,527 of record CM070523.1, read on the forward strand.
TTGGCATCAGTTTAAACACACCGTGGCCTTAAGGTTTTAGTATCAGCATTAAGTTTAGAGTTTAGGTGTGTCAGCCGATTTGATCAATAATTTAACCGACTCAATATACAATTAGAACTCTCTCTAAATAGAAACTTATATAAATATATGTCTAAAATAATCTACGGGTGTGTTTGGTTGCCGTATGAGCTCAGCCAGGCTGAGGTGATGTAAGGAGATATTGTTTGGTTGGTTGTATGATATTGGACAGGCTGCGTAGAGATATTGTTTAGTTGGCTGCACTAGGAGGAGTATGGGATGGACAAATTTCAGAGAGGAAAATCAAAAACAAATATTGAAACGAAAATAAATTCAAAAACGAAGATAAAAATAAAAAAAATAAATAATGGAAAGAAAATAAATTTAAAAATTAAAATTAAAATTAAAAAACAAATACTAGAAAATCAATAAATTCAAAAACAAAATAAAATTCAAAAAATCTGAAATTTATTTAAGACATTGTACTTAAACCTACGGTTCCATTTTTTGGTTTCATTGAATTTGTATGTCATTTGAATTTAAAAAAAAATTGAAAGTTTGAAAAGTAACTGCACTTTTACTAGCAACATTACTAGTCCTTCCGTGCTCCGCGTGTTGCATGGCCAGCGCACATCACGTGAGCCAGGCTCACGGGAAACGGTCAGATCGCTCGTTTCTCACGGGCCTGGCTGCGCGTCTCACGTTGCATCGTCGGAGCCAGGCTCAGCAATGCGGAACGACAACCAAACACCGGGCTAGCTGCACGCGGAGATGCAGGGCGTGGAGATGCAGCGAACCAAACGCACCCTACGTAACTGATCCAGACACTGCCTTACAGAACCTTTCTAAATGTTCTAAATTGGCAACATCGGATAATGTTTCCAATTCTAACTTGCCATATCTGATTAGAAATCTTCTTCCTTGTTAGGACTCTTAGCTGATCATGTATCTGATCTAAACTCCTAAAATCTTCTTTTATATCGGCTTCTTGACTAAGTATTCTGACAGTTCCTATAAATTTCAGCTAAGTCCAAAATTGAATGTCAACAGCATGCAAACGAACTAATTAGATACCGTTAAGGCCCTACTTGGGAGTACTGAATTTTTTTTACCCCTATAAGTAATTACACTTGTTTGAACTTAATTGAACTTTTATCGCTTGTAGCTCGCGGAAGAGTGTCGTCGCCGCCGTGGCCATCTTTTTTCCCCCCTTTTCGATGCCTCACCATCAGCGCCGTCTTTGAGCCACCGCGTTCGTCTACACCTCTCCGGCATCACCACTTATCTTCCCCCGGACGGAATTGATGCAAGAACCACTGGAGAACCCGGCCTCCTCTTCTCCTGTTTCGGCCCCGAACAGCTCCTCATCGCCGGCCCAAACCGAGCTTCCTCCGCCTCAACCAACCGCACGATATAACTCCTTAAGCCCCTAGATGCTCCCAGTAGGTTGTTCATGCGCAAAGACCTTATGCTGGCCATATTCGTTGCTCGCCACCACTTCTTTCCGCCTTGGCCCATAGCGCCGCCGTTTCGGGTCTTCTCCGGCGAGAACGCTGATCGCACGTCCTAGCTTTCGTTCCCTTCTACCCTTAGGAATCTTGAACTCCCCCTCTAGTGCACCGGAGCTCCGCCAGTCCGACGCCGGAGCTTCGCGGGAGCATGGGACAGGAGGAAGAAGACGATGACATCAGCACCACCGTTCCCTCGTGTCACTCCGCTCTCTCTCTGACAATCAGGGCCACTACAACAGTGCCGCCCTATTTAAAAATCCTACGGACGCCGTGGTGTAAGACTGATAAATGGGTCCCAGACCCACCTGTCGGGTTTACATAGACCTACGCCCCGCTGACCCATAGGCTCCCATGGCCGACTGTCTCTCTCTCACGAAGTCTTTGACCGGTGGGACCAGGGCCCACATTTTAGTCCCCTCTCGCGCACACTGAGGGCGCGCTCGCAGGCCGCTCGTGGGCTGCATCGCCCCGCGCTCATGGGCCGCATGCGCCGGGCCGAGCCCATCACTGTGCGCAGGCGATTTTGTCAGTTTTTAGGGTTTAGGAAATCTCAGAAAAGACTTTTGATTTATTATAAATAACTAGAGACCTCCTAAAATATTGGAAAAATTCTGGAAAATGGTATATGTTGTACTTGACTTAGAAAAAATATATTTGTGCATGTCCTATTACTATCTTGCCCCTGGAAAATCAGAATAGCCATATGTTAGTATTTTCTTTATAAAAGAATTGCCAGAAATGATATTTCATTTACTAAAAATACTATTTGACCTCTAAAAATCTTGATTAATTTTCTGTAAGTATTACAAATGATACCTACCCCAGGAAAAATACTAAACCTTATAGGTTTGTAGAAAATAGATTAAAAGAAATAGGAAACCTCCCCTAGGGCTAATATTTAAATGCCCAAATAGTTATTTTAATAGGATATTCCTATGTTTAAAACTATAGGAATATTTCTATAGATACTTTATAAGGTTTTTAACCTAAGGAAAATATTGGGTCCTTTAGAACCTTGGCCACTTATTAATAAAAATACAAAATCCTTTCTAGGACTATTTTCTTGTATCTTTAAAATACTTGTTTAGATATTTTAAAGTGCAAATGATAGGTTTATTCTTTGAGAGCCTAATTAAGGGTACTTAGGAGCGTTCTCACATGCATGACATCCTTAGCACATTTATCGAGAAGTTCATGGAACTTCCTAGACAAGTAGGATAGATTATTATATAGTCTTCGATATAGCCCGATGCAAATAGTCACCCACCCCATTAGATGTGATTGCATAACATACATCATGCTCTGGCATATTTCTAAATGTATTTGTAGGCTATTTGGATTATTCACGATAGATCCGGAAGACCTGGAAGGGCAGCTCGAAGACCGAAATCCAGACTACAACACGCTCGGTTCAGGCGAGCCAATATCTTTAGAACATGCTTCTCTACCCAGTTTTACTTAAATTATGTTGATTTAAATTATGAACTTACATGCTCTATGTTCTTTTATTATAATATGTTGTTAAATATAAAGTTGATAGAGCTGGTCTAGATATAACCCAATTGGTTGCATGTGTTAATAAGCACAGCTCTGTCCTTCACGTGATTCCTACCCTGTCACTTGATAACCTAAGGAAGTAATTAACAATTTTTGGACTAAGTAAGTCTTTGACGAATGCATAGTAATGGCTATGTCTGGGTTCGAATGGATCGAACCCCTGTTATCTACGAATATAGATATAGGATGATGGATTGCTCACAATTCCTGACTATCAACGTACACGTCGTTAACAAGGTAAAAACTCATGCACTTGGGTGCCTCTTGTTGCCCTAGTGCGAAGTGTCTCTGAATCTATCATTTTCTTGAATTTGAGAATCGATACCGGAAGGGTTTGTGTACCGCGATGGGCATATTTTTGGTGTGGTGTGAAATCATATTTTTGACATGATACCGCGAAGGGTATGTCTATCCGTGATGGGAATTATATTGTCCGCGATGGATAATACTGTGGAAGTATCTATCCGCGATGGATGATATCGAGATGAAAGTTTATAAATTGCATGCTGTGAGTTTTTAGAATCGCTGGGATAGCCGAGTTTTTGATGTTAAGTTTCTCCCCAGTTATGATCAGTTTACGTATATAAGTACCATATGTCTTTGTTTTGTTAACTTGGCTATGTCATAGGCCTTCACTACTATTATTATAACTTTGGCATTTATACAAATAAATTAAACCCTAGCCCCACCATATGGCCTATATCATTATGTACATTAGGCGGGGTTTTGGCTCGCAAGCGCGGTTTGATTGCGTGCTCACCCTCGCACCCACTCACTCTTTTAGGTCGATATGGAGGAGATGAGGATCCCTACAATTGCTATGACAATGAGGAAGCTCAAGGAGCTGACACGCAGGACGGGTGTTAGGCGGGACTCCAGTAGCTTGCCTGTCGGGTGGATGGCATAGCCATTGGAACTTGAAGCCCGTATCTATCTTCATTTCCGCATTTTTCAAACTCTGATTAAAGAGCTCAGTTTTGGTATGGTAATATTTGGCCAACTCGGTCCTACAAACTTGAGCCTCTATGTATTTGAACCTTTATGGTTGTATAATATTCGAGCTTGTATGAGATGATTTCAGCATTTTGTAATACGTACAGCGCTAACAAGACAGATCTGGGCTAGCGCAAATGTGGAGATCCTCGGAAACGGAGGTCCCCGGAAACGGAGGCCCAAAGAATGGTCTACAAAAGAGAATATTCTCTCGACTCATCGCCAGAAAATCAAGCGACGGTGGTGTTGCCCTCCCTAGCAGCGGCGGGCCAGCGTCCCCTTTCTCCCCCGGCACGGCTTCCTCCACAGTCAAGCATTTTGAACCTCCACACCACACTACTCCTGACTGGTTCGCACTACTCCTGACTGATTCTGCCTCATTCCAAACACATTTCCCTGACGGCTTTCGCCCACCTAACAACATGACATGACAAACATTCATGCATTATCAACGGATTCTGTGCAACCATGGCTAAAAATAGACCGAAACTAAACAGGAAACATCATGTGTATCTTCTTCGTGGTCTTAGCTGTGGTCCACTGGCTGCTAAGTTGGGTGGGATGAATGGGATGGAGTGATTCAGATTTCCACCTGGGAGGTGCCCCAGGGTTGTTTGGCTTGACACACCCATTTTGGTGCCAAGTCATGCTCTCTCTCTTTCCTTGTTTCTATCTGGAAAACGATGCTCGGAGCTGCCGTTCCGGCAAAGGAACACATGCATGGACACGGCCGTTCGTTGGTGCTCCAAAAATGCGAGTGGCTCCATATGTGACGTTCTCCAACATTTGGCCTAAAAAGCCTCGGCCCGGACTTGCTATAGGAAGACGCAGGTCAGCGTCATGCTAAAAAAGGGCGATATGGATGGTGGAGATTTCCTCGTTCCACTCAATATCATAGAAGTGATAGGCGATGTGTAACAAGTTTATGGGAAAATTGGCCTTAGAGCATCCCAACAGCCCTCCTAAAGCACTGTAGCTCTGACTTTTTTAGGATTGAGTAGCTGCTGGAGAGAAGAAATCTTTTAGAGTGTAGTGTAAAATGTGAAGGAAGTTTAGAGGGATGGATAGAGGGGACGCTAGAGTGTTTTGGAGGGAAGAATTTAGAGGGACCGCTGGAGATGGTCTTAGGGCACTATAAAAGATGTGGCTATACTATGTATCACCATAAAATCAACGCTTTGCCTCATGACATATTGTAAATTTAGAATATATGGACCTAGAACACTTTTATATACTATGAATGAAGAAAAATTCAAAAAAATACAAAGAAAAACAAAGAAAATTGAGGCAACAAATATAAATGTATGCAGCTACTCCAACTGTGAACTCCAAGACTCAGCATTTGAAATGCTATTTTTTAAAAAAATCACAAAAAATAAAACAAATACAAAATCAGAAGAAAAAAAATGTTGAAGTGTTAAATACACATGTATGCAACACATCAAATTCTAAACTCCACGGTTCGGTATTTGAAATTCAAAATTCAAACGAATTTTTTAAATCATTAAATTTGATTGAATCAATATTTTAAACGTTGAATTGTTTGGTTTAGAATATGATGAGCTCAATATTTTTCTTATTTGCTTTCAATTTTGTAAAGTTAGTTTAATTTTGGCATTTCAAATGTTGAGTTGTGGAGTTCATAATTTGAGGAGCTGAATACACTTATATTTGTTGTCTCAATTTTTTTAGGGTTTTTTATGATATACTTTGCATTTTTTATTTTTTTTATCGGTGGTAGTACATAAAGTATTTTAGGGATGTATATTCAAAATTTACAACGGCAGACTTAGGGCCAATTTTTCCAAAGTTTTTACTAGTTTTTCAAGAATGGGCCTCTCGTTTCCTTTTACGGTCGCGGAAATGCTAGACCTACGTATTAGTATTTGTTTTTTTTTTACTAGGACTAGGTAAAGTTTTTAAAAAGATACTGGTTTTTTATGAATAATATTGGGTCTCTAATACCTACGTAATAGCAGCAGTTTTTTTACTAGGTAGCTTTTTTTTAAAAAAAAAAGGCCCCGTCTATAGCATGCTCGGTAAGAATTTGTTTCACGTCGTTTTCTTGTCCGCACCGCAATAGTTTCGTATGACTTTTCTGCCTACTTTTTTAGTACTTCAACAAACAAATGATCTTTTGTCGGCGTCCAGGATCCACTCATATATGATTGGACAGATGGACAGATAATGCATGAGAGTGATACATTATTTTGAATAACAATACTTTCGAGTGTGTGCTTTGTTACAAATAAATATGATACTATATTTCTATAAGGAAAATATTCGGTGCAAATAAAAACTCAGTGCACAAGTGCAAAAAAAAATATTCTCAACCCTTAGATCTCGTCTATGTGGAGCAGATGGATCAAGTTGCAGAGAAAAACGTGAAGGGGAGAGAGCCAAGAGATTCATCTCTTCTCGATTTCAACGAGCTTTTTTTTGCACCCTCCTCATTCTGTCCTCCCCTTGAAGTTTTTCCTGGAGTTTATATATCACTGCTAGGTCGCTTCGGTCCAAAAGGGTGAGTGGATAGGTACAAGTCTCATCCTAAGTCTTAAATGTGTGTGGGAGAGGTGTCTGGTGCTTCTGCGTGTGCCGCGTGTTTGGGCGGAAATTGCCGGTCGCTCGAGTATGTTGTAGTGGTAGTATGACGACACATGTCCAGTGAATCCAACGATTATGAAAGCTCTTCTGGGTTTGCAGCCTGAGAGCATCTCTAACAACTTCTCTAAATTCGGATCTCTATATCCCCTTCTCTAAACCACTATTTGTTCTCTATATTTCCATTCTCTCTAGCAGAGTCTCTATCCTCAAAAAGATATATAGAGAAGAGAGAGAATCTCTAAATATAGAGCCTCGGAGAGAATCTTTAAATTTAGGGACTCGCATAAAGACTCTGTTAGAGTGATATAGAGACCGAGAGTCTCTAAATATAGAGAAGATTTCTTTTTATAGACTCTGTTGGCCATGCTCCGATAGGGAAGGCGACCATAGACATGTACAATTCTAATATATAACAAAAACAACTTCTAATTATAGAGAAAAAGAAAGAAAATGCCCCAATAGACTATAGCAGTTTGCATCATTGCGTAGTTTGTCATATTTTTATTATATTATTCCTGGCACAAAGCGGTAACTTGATTTGTCATTTGATGTAGCAAAATATATTTGATAATCTCTATTATTAAAAAGTTTTTTATGGTGAGTAATGGTGGTAAAGTGGTCTATAATTGTAACATACCCAAATTTTCTAATTTTAGCATAAAAATTTTTCACAAAAAGTTATAATTAAAATTTTATAATCATTCCCATTTTTAAAGAATTTTCCAAATCAATTCCCTATTTATTCCCTAAAATAAACCCTATTCCTATTAATTAATTCCATAAAAATAAATAAATAAACAAATTATAATTCATATTTAGACTCTCTTCATTTTTCTAGATTTTTAGAAATTTATTTCATATTTTTCTGAGCTGCCTACTATTTCCTATAAATTTCCAAAGCCTAAACTTTTATTCTAGAAATTAATTTTCTTTCATAAATCAAACCTTACTTATTAGACAAAATCCGGGAATACGCTTTCCCTTTCAGGAAATACGTTTCCACTTAAAGTCATCCCCCGCCCTTCCTTTCACTGACCGTCGGGCCCTACTCGTCAGCCCCTACACCCAATCCAATGGCGCTCATGGATTTGCTTCAAATCCAACGGCCGCCGCTGTTCTCTTCTTCCTCCTCACCACGCCGCCCTACTCAACTCACCGGCGCCGCCGTCGCCCACTTAAACTCCTCGCCGCTGCCGTTTCCGTCGCTCCCATCCACGCCCTGCCCCAGTTTCGCCGCCACAGGACAGCTCACGCCGGCGCCAACTTTCCCGCCACCTCACCACCCCTATCCTTCCCCAGCAGCCCACCAATTCGCCGCCGCCACCTCACACCGCCACCGCCGCCATGAAGCTGCTCTTCCGTGCCCGCTACTGCACTTATAGGCTATAAAAACCCCTTCCCGACATCGCATTTCTCCCCAAGCTCCACCTCTGTTCCTTCCTTTCCCCTCAACTACCCCGAGCCGTCCTCTCCGCCACCTTCTTCTTCAACTCCAGCCACCCCCTTCCACCCCCTTCCTATCTCCATTTGCCCCGATTCCCACAAGCCGAAGCCACCACTTCCCGCCATAAGGCTAGCCCTACCACTACTTAACCTCGACGATCACCGGAGTTCGCTCGTCGTCGCTACCCATCCACGCCGCCGCCACGACCTCGCCACCCCACTGATTCCAACCACCCGAGCCCCACCATGACCACCAAAAGCATCCACATGACCCCAATTCCATGATTTACCACCCAATTCCTCGCCACCGACTCTCCCTCGCTGTCGCCGACAATACCTCCGCCGCCCTCCTCCATTTTCCCCGTTCTCTCTCACTGCCACCCTAGCCCCATCTGTCAGCCGCACCAGCCTCACCCACGCGCGCCCTCCTCTCTCTGTGCACTGGAACCAATTGTCAGCCGCACAACGCACTATATTGGGCCAAGCCCAATACTGCCCAGCCCAGTAAGATTTAACCCTTTCCAATTTTTAATTTCGGTTTAGTTTTCATATTTCATTTAATATACTAAAAACTATTCTAAAATTCTGTAAAAATTCTCAAAGATCTAAAATGAGATAAGGAATTTTTTTAAAATATAAAATACTATATTTTTCTAATAAAATAACCTTAATAAATCCTTTTTGCTCTCTTTCTTATATACAAAAGTATTCTAAAGATTTTAGAATTTATTTCTAAAATACTAAAAAGTATTATAAATCCATTTAAACATATTAACACCTAATAATTTAATAAAATATGGTTTCACCTTTAACAATTTTCACAATTAAGCCACAAATCAAAAACCCCTCTTTTGCCCTAACCATGCCGCCGCCCCACCATGATAATAGCTTACTATAAATCTCCATAGCTCACAATTTAGGCATCAAAATGCTCCTAGTAAACTCCTCTACCAAAGCCCCCAATCCATTTGACCCCAAACTTCCCCAATCAGAAAGCCCTAAATCAAGTTCCTTAAGAACCTTAATTTAGATACTATTCATTGTCCAGTTTTCAAAATTCTTTACATTCAAGGACTTAAAAGCAAAATTAGAAAAAACTTCCTATACAAAAGTTACTCAAAATAATATCTTATATCTAGAAATGGTACCACTGCATTTTTAAAAAACATATAGAAATTCAAATTGAATTTAAAACCCCTTTCTTTAATTAAATTAAAATTTTTCCTTAAATATAAAATTATGCTAGTAAATTTTACATGTCCTACTCAACTCATATATGCATTTCCATATAGGGTTATAATGCCAAAATCGATTCTTCTAATTATTACTATTATTTACAAGATAAGGTCAAATAGAAATACTAATATTTCAAAATTCATATTAAAATATGAATTTTATCCTGTTATATATTAATTTTCCATAGATATGTTATAAATATCTCTCCATAATTATTATTCATAATCAAAATAATTAATTACCCATTAACCAAATCCTAAACATATACTTAACTTAAGCCTAATTACACCGTAATCACCAATTATAATTTATCAATCACATACACTAGCCCTAATATTCTACTACCAAAGGGAAATACCCATTTTTACAACATCCCTACCCCTTTTCCCTTTAGAAAGTATTGTTAAATTTCTAAGAAATCGTACAACCCATCACCCCAGACCTTTTTATATATTTTATCATTCCTATTTGAATATTTGTTTGAATTTCCTCTCTTTTTTTATTTTTGTGACGTATAGACAATGAGCTACACCCTCTAGAAGTTTTAGTCAAGAATGTCCAGAAGATATAATAAGTGCGATCCGATCTCCAAAGAAGGCAGGTTTTCTACCCTTGAAGCATATTAAATTCCCAATTTTATTTATTATCTATTTATTGTATTTACTTTCTAGTTATTTATTTAAGAATCATCCTTTATTTAAATTATGGTATTTAACATTTTATGTAGAATAGACATTCAAAACTTCATAACCAAAAGCCCACCTAAAAAAATTAAACTTGATAATACCTTAGTATAGGAAAATCTAGATATATAATTATTTCAACAGGTAGGATAGTATTCATCTTGTCTTTTGGATAGACAATGTGATGAGCAGAAGATGGAAAAATTGAAAAGTATAGGCATGAATTACCAGATGGGTAATGTCGTGAGCAAGGTATTGCCTTAGTGTTTTTGCAATACCGAGCAATTGGAATGTTGGTCGAGTAGTCACCAGTAATGATCGTGCGGAGGCCAGGCATTGCCAGGTTTTTAGGATATTGGGCCAAGTGATTCACATGTTATCGGCTGTGTCTGTACAGAGGCTAATATCACCAGGGTTTTTCTCCAATGTTTACGCTTATGCAGAACATTGCAAAACATGAACTAATGAGAATAGAAATGACACATTATTCTTCCATCCATATAAGTAGCTGTTATATGGGTAAAGCTAGATAGGTTCTGTAGAGCTGATAACAAAAACACTAATGGATCTTACTTCAGGTATATGAAGTTGTGTCAACTGGGTGATACCTATTTCTATTCAAATAAATCCATGAATTTTAAGAAAAGATAATGGTTGTCATATGAGTTAAGGATGGAGAAAGGAGATAATAATTTACAAACTCATTTAAATGTTTTAGAAAACAATTTTAAATATGGATGCTAAGTCTTAAAATGTTGCATTATATATTCCAGATAAATACAGCCTTTACCTTCCTTTGATTACATTTACATATAATTAATATTTTATTTTTATGGAAATCTGCAAGTACGATTAGTACTTACCCACATTATGTGGGCAATTTGCTTATTTCTTTAAGCAGGATCCACTTTATAATCAGAAATGGACATATATGAAGAAGACAGGAATTCGTATAGGATCAATTTCTAAGGTTTATCTTATGCTCAAGCTTTGCCTGTGGTATATGGGCATGTGTTTTCCTTTTATTACCAGGTTATATTTTCACTTCTGCTATAGAATATTTTATCATGTAATAAAAATAAGCAGGTTGTAATATTTTATCTTGGACAGTTGGCATTCGAGGCAATTTCTGATAAATTTTTACCAGGATTTGGTCCCCACAATAATACCCTGGACCGTTGTGATGTTGAGGTTCGTGTGACTCATGTCGATTGGTTTTAGTGGAATAGTAGTCCATAGAGAGTTGCACTAGCCTATAATGACAGATAGACCCAAATATAGCACCCTGGATTAACCCTTTTGTGTAAAACGAGCCCGAAAGCCCAAATAAGGTGCTACGCATGCGTGGATCAGCCCTTTAGGTGGACTAGGCTTTAAACGAATTTGGGCTAAGGTGTTACATGGTCATTTGCTAAAAATTATCCACTAGTGTCACAATGGAATCCCTTCCACCATCAGTAAAATAATCCACCATATGTCATCCCGTAAAATCCAACTCGAACACCCTCTCCACCACGCCACATTCTTTTCTTGCACTTGTGTCACATTGCTCCCTCTTCTCTCCCACATGGTCATCGACCATGACGAAGTCGATGGAGTACCCTCTCCAACGCACCACATTCTTTTCTTGCACTTGTGTCACATTGCTCCCTCTTCTCTCCCACATGGTCATCGACCATGACGAAGTCGATGAAGTAGAGCACGGAAGTGCACGACGCAAAACGAGTGTGAAAAGCGGAGATGAAGGCATGTCCATGACACAATCGAGTTTGAAAAGTTGAGCTGAGGACATGAGCCAAAACATGAAGTCGAGCACGAAAGTGCACAATGCAAATGCAGTGTGAAAAGCGGAGTTGAAGGCATGTCCACGACACAAACGAGTGTGAAAAGTGGAGCAGAGAACGTGATCCAAAACATATTTATATGGGAAAATATCCGGTGTAAATGAGAACTCAGTGCACAAGTGCAAAAAAACATCCTCGGCCCTTGGATCTCGTTTGTGTAGAGCAGATGGATCAAGGTGTAAAAAAAGCTAGTTGAAATCGAGGACAGAAGAATCTCTTGACTCTCTCTCTCCTTTACGTTTTTCTCTGCACCTTGATCCATCTGCTCCACACAAACGAGATCCAAGGGCTGAGGATTTTTTTGTACTTGTGCACTGAGTTCTCATTTGCACCGAATATTTTTCCTCCACATAGACACAAACACACATATCGTGCATCAATTCATTTTCTCTTTCATCTTGTACACCATGTATCCCTCCACATTCAAGATACCAAACCTGCAATGAAGGTAATGCTATTATTCCGGGAGGTCTGAACTGGGTTACAAATTTTTGCCGTGTTTCAACCGACATCGCCTGGACGACAGTTCAAGAAAGGGTGAGCCCTTGGTCCCCACAAAACCAAGAAGTAAGCTCGGCGAGGAGGTCGATTCCGAATCACCGACATACATTATGATTAAAAATTGTACATTGTCTAAAAACATAGATAGAACTGTATGAAAACAATCATGTTTCTAACATTAGGTATTAGAATTATATGCTTAAAACAATATTGTCTATACGTATATTCGCGAGCATTTACACAAGTTTTTATAGCTGTCAAGGGTTAAATGTTAGATGCCACTTAAAGTTCAAAAATTAGAGTCACAAAGTCGTTATTTGTAAATTTGTCATTATAAAACTAGATATATTTGAGGATTGTCAATATCTTAATCTCAAAGCACCCTTTTACCTATTCTATTCATGGACCATATTTACGTATTATGACGGTTTTGCCCTCATCTTCTATCTCCCTTCTTCCTATAGTGAGCTTCTCCTGCTGCCCTTCTTCCTCCAGCAAGCTTTTCCTGCTACCCTTTTTCTTCCTCCGACAAGCCCGCCTCAGCCGCATTCCGCGGTTGGACGTCAGGGCAGCACACCGTGGTGCAAGGGGCCCTGGTCAGCTCGTGGAAGGGTAGATGAGCATGAGGAGTCCTGTTTGGAGCTCGTGACGGTCGAGCGGACTCAAAAAGGAACCGTCGGGGCTCTAGGAGGCCAGGCCGAGCTCGGAGATGCATAGTGGCAGTTGATTTGGAGATGGCAGCATCGGATTTGAAGAAGACAGCTATGGCGTCGACAGCGGGGCCAAGGGTGGGGACGCAAGGGCCAGGGCCTCACGTAGGTATGCAGCGTCAATGTGCCGCTCAGCGGATCGAGGCGAGGCTTGGCGTGGCGAGCTAGAGGCGGTGCGTCGGACCATGGGGGAGACATGTAGGGGTGAAAACAGGTCGGATACGGTCGGTAGTAGGTCATCCCGTATTCTATCCTAATTATTTTTTTCTAGATACAGGTACGGATACGGGTAGTAAAAAATCAGGTAGGATACATATATGAATATGGGTATTTATGAACGGATAGAAAACGGATATAGGATACAATACGAATGGGTACAATTCGGATAGCGGTAGTCAGATAGTACGCGACCATGTCCCTTTGTCGGTTGTTACGAGTCCCTTTCATAGAACTTGGCTTTGCCAAGGCCAGAAAGCACTATATATTTAGCTAAAGGGGTGAAAGAACTTGTGGGCTAAATTTAAGTATTTAACTTAAGCCGTGTTCTTTAGGGTTTAAAGCTAATTTTCAAAGCCCTTGAAAAGAGTTTTAGAGAGTAAAAAATATTTAAGAAATATTTTTTAGAGTTTTTAGAATAAACAATGAAAAGAAAAAATGGATACAAAATGTTTATACTCTATAACTTGCAAAGAAGTGATAAATTTCGACAGCTTAATACCTACCTCATCTTTAAATCATAAAGAACTTACTAGAGTAAATAATTTAGTTAGCTACACAAATCACAATCTGGTGAGCAGTGCAACGGCTAGTGTCCATTATTATTGTGCTGGCCACCAAGGTTCGATCCCCCGCTACCTCACTTTTGCGCTAGAATTTTTCAGCGCCCGTAGAAGCCGCGTACCCGGTTTTTAATTTTTAGCCGGGTACCCGAATCTTCGGGTATTTACCGGGTAGTTGCTGCCCGTACCCGAGACAAGTATATCAGCGCCTGTAGAAGCCGGGTACCTGTTTTTAATTTTTAACTGGGTACTCGTATCCGACCCGAATCTTCGGGTATTTACCGGGTAGTTGCTGCCTGTATCCAACCCATACCCGAGACAAGTATATCCGGGTATTACCAGAACCCCTATCCGAATAAAAAAATACCTGAACCCGTATCCTTTTTTCAGATAACTAGGCCACGGATACTGATACAGGTCGGGTATTACCCGACCCGTTTTCACCCCTGGAGACATGGCAGAGTTTGAGGAAGCGTGCTGGAGCACGGGCCAACGCTCCATGCAGCGTTAGGGCGAGGCTGCTGCAGCGATGAGGACGTGCGCATGGGGAGCTCAAGTAGGGATGTGGGGAACAACTGCCATGGTCGAGAGAGAGGGAGTGAGGAAGAAGAAAAAGATGGCCAGGAAGGAAGGAGAGAGAAAGATAGAGAGGGTAGAGAGAAAGAAGTGGCAGATTCAAGAAGAGAGATATGATTAAAATTGTTCGGTTTCAAAAAATACAGTACATGTAACAACAGATGATAGGCAGCATCTATAGTACCATTTTTTTTACAATTTCATGGTTTATAATGGTATTTTTACAAATACCAACTTTGTAGCGGTATTTCTCTTATTTCATACTTTGCATTGGCATCTGTACAGTTAACCCTTAATCTACAGGATTTTGGAGTTCAATTTTGTAACTTCCTAAATTTGGGACTAGAAAAAATTTGTGAAAAATATTTCTTTTATATAAGTTCGTTACCTTTTCGAAATCTAAATTTATTTTTCCAAAAGGAGGATATTAAAATAAATCTTTTGAGAGGAAATAAAATACCTTTTTGACCCTTTAATGGATTTTATTTCAAACCTTTTTTATCAAACCCTTTGGACTTATTTCGAAGAGCCCAAAATGATCCCTTCCACTTTAGAATTTATAAAACTCTCAAATATATTAATTCCTTTTTAACCTATGCCCATCTTCAAGAAAACTTTTGGTTTTCAAACCTACATTGTGTAAATCCAAATCATCACTAGAACCTTGTGGTTTTATATATATTTAGGATGTCGTGCAAAGTTCATATTTTCATATGTATAATCCTTATATATATTCAAAATCAACAATTGTTTGATCAGGCACTTTTGCAAAAATAATTCTTGCAATGTGTGTGTGTATAAGTATATATCAATAAATAAAACATGTACTCTTGCATATTGTCATTAATGGAATAGTAGTTCAGATTTTGAATAGTGTCATAGCCTCAACAATTCAAATTACTACTAGTTCAATTCTATTTCAAATAACTTTTCAAAAAAAAAACCTCCTAGCTAGGCCAGACCATCCTATTGGCCCCGGGCCCAACGACATGGGCCCAACAATAAGCCAGCCTAGCCCTACCCAGGCTGAGTAGTACCCTGTTCACTCTCTCCCTCACTCGCCCTCTGTTCTCACTCATCTCTCTCTTCCAAGCACGCCTCGCTCCTTCTATCCCCTTGCTGGTGCGATTTCTCTACTACGACCGCCCCGTGGCACCGCGCCCTTCCAACGCCACCCCCTGGAGCCTTTCCCCTGTCGCACGCCACATCCCATCCATGCCGTCCCGTCCTGGCGCCAACGCCGCCTTCGTGCCCCTATTTTCCCACTCTCGGCCTAGCAGCTCGTGGTAGGACTTGCCTACCTCTTCCTCTCGCTGCCCCTCGGCTTCTTAAGCCCAACCGAGCTCCCCAACTCGCACACCTCTCTTGTTTCCCCCACTTGGGTTTTTCGACGAACCCTCAGCGACACAAAGCCACCCACCTGGTGGACCAATCCGCCTCTTCTTGATGCCGTGGGAAAGCCCTCGGCCCCCTCTACCTTGTCCTCGGCCTGATCGGGTTTTGCCGCCTCGCTGAACCTGGGAGGTAACGAGAACCGCCACCGGACGTATTTCCCCCTTTCCCATTTCCACTCTCTACGGTGAGCGCCTCCCCGATTCCTCGTACCAAGGGATTCCCCGTGCCATGCTAAGCAAGACCCTAACCCACGCTTGCCACCACTTTCGCAGGTGTATGCTGTCGCCATGGGTCGTGTTGGCCGACGCTACCTCTCTCATCGCCAGCCTCTTCCAGTGTGTCCTTGGCCTCGATTTCTCCTTAGGTAGACTCTGGTTAGCCCCTAGGTACCTCAGACTCCCCTTGCTAGGCCGCTGGAGCTAGCCATGGCTAGCTGGAGCTCCCGCGACCATAGGTCGCTACCGCTCTGCTACATCACGCCGCCAACCCCTGCCGTCAGGTTGTCTTTGTCGGCACCAGCAGTCTTGGATCAATCTGAGGAACCCATTTTTTCCCTCTCTCTGGTCCAACAAGCCCTTCCCAGGCTCTGGCCATGCCCCAAATCGGAGCGCCTCGGCCGTTCCTGCTTTGGTCTAGAGGTAGACGAAGGTCTCTGTAGTGTAGTTAGTCTTTAGTCTAATTAGGATAGAAGACCCTATGACTGGTAGGCCCACTTAAATAAAGCATGTGCTTTAGTAGGGTGCTTAAGGGGCTATATCAACGATATATGGGCCGTGGTCCCACCTGTCAATTAGTGGAAGTGTGAACCCCTAAAGTAGGCCTTCTGTCAGCACGAAGCGTATTCAGTTAAATGAGTTTCAGCCAAACTCCCTTGGGCCATGTCTTGGGCCAAGGAGCATTTCTGGCCACAGCTAGTGTGGCCCAAAGCTAGCCCAAGGCCAGCCCAAATCCCATCTTTTGCAATTAACCCAAAATTTCTATATTTCATGTGATATATTGCACTTTTAGGATTTATTTAAAACAGTAAACGATGTTTAAAAATTACGAAATGTTTTCTACAAATACTTCAGTAGGTATAGAACCTAGTAAAAATATTAAACCCAATTGTTCAGTACAGAAATAAAGTATTAAAATATGCAGGCCTCTCTCGTTCAAGCCAAAACAACACTAGCCATATTCATATATATAACTGTTGGGGAAAGTACGTGGCCTATGAAGGTTCGGCCCACTAACTTACCTACGGCCCCACAGGAGGCAAACTCGGGGCTAGCAAGCTCGCGCCTGAGCTTCCCCACCTCGGAAGCTCGAGCCCCTCATTTCCCCCAGGCTTCGGAGGTTCAAGTCTCAGGACCCGAGGCAAATCATCTTCTTGCGCAAGTGGGCGGATACGCTTGGTCCCCGAGTCGCTAAGAATTAAATCGCGCGACTGTCGAGGAGCATCTGGCGGCTTTCCGACGGGTTGGCGGCGATCCGTCAACCGCCCAGATGGGCAAAGACACGCGGCCGACCGTAGCGGTCCGACGCGTGATCGGGAGATACACTCGATTACGGTAGATTTTGTTCGCCCGGCATGGCAAAAAACGACTATTCAGCGGGCGGCGCAAGATCTGATGGTCGAAGGCGCCTATAAAAGGGCATCTGAGCCACAACAACGAGGACACCGCTTCAGACAGACACAACACACTTTCGAGCATAGCCATCAGAGAACAGAGCACTTGCACTCTCGTAGGAGCTCTAGTTCCTGGCGAGAGTTCTCCGCGCCCGGGTAACTGTAGGAACACACACACGGTGCCTTGAGCACTTATTGTATTCGAGGCCCGGGCTTCCCAAAGCCCGGACTTCACCCCCTTGTACTCGTTTAAACTCGGCATTAAACGAAGACTGGACGTAGGGCTATTATCCCACAGTGGAGGCCTGAACCAGGATAAAAACACTCGTGTCATCACCCCCATTCCGGTCTCGGCGCGTCGATCGTCGGACTAAGCCTCTTTCCCTTGGCAGCGTTCGGCCAAATGCGGCCGGCTTTGGTCGAGGGGACAGACCGCCGGACCTCTCACCCCTTTCCTTGCTTATCGGAGCTGCGGAGGTTCGCCTCCGGCCGCCGACAGTGGCGCCACCGTGGGCGATGCGGTCTTCTCCTCGACGAGTCGAGGATGGCCTTGTTGTCTTCGATGACATTGATCTGTGGACCTCAACTTCGACGATCGCGACGACGTCGACGAGTCGTATGAGGAGTGGCAGGCTGGTATCCTCGCCGGAGCTCAGTCCGATGAGATGGAGGTGGAAGCAACACCCACATCGGGAGTAGCTATTCGCTCCCCAACTTTGTGCGCTGTTGAACTTCGCCGACTCACGTCGTGAAAACCCACATGGAGGGGCTCGGAGGCATCGCCACCGCAGCCAAGATCCGACGGACCGCTTCGCGTTATCGCGGCCAAAAGGTGGACCCGATCTTGCGTCGCGAATCGGGCGCCCTGCCCGTCGGGACCGGCGGCGGACGGTCTGAACCAGGCGGTTGAAGGTGCCGACGCACCGCCTCCGTGGTGACACCGACATGTCTCTTCAGCGGGAACTCGCCTCGCGCCATGTCTTTGCGGCGTCGGCGGGCGACCCGCACCAGCCCGCGATCGACCTAAGCGGAGAGCACCGGCGCGTGAAGCCGCTTCGTAGCCTCTTCGCCGGTCGGTCGGGTGGACTTTGGCGGACATCCGTCGCGCAGCTCGCCGCCCGACACCGCCGCCGCGCCACACGTCGCGCTCGCCTACCACCATCGCCACCAACCCGGTCTTTGCGTAGTCGACAAAGGTTAAAACGATGCCAGTCATGTGTAACTTTGTAGAAGGACCCGCGAGGTTCACTATGGTCGACCTAAGCGCCGCGTTTCTTGACGGCCTAGAGGAGCTCGGCTGGGATCTCGGCGAACACCTCGAGTCGATCGCACACCGGTGGCTCCTCGGCGGCGCGCTAGAGCGTTCGGTCGCAAGCGACAGCATCCACGTCCACAATGAACGGCGCTCTCAACGCGCCCAGCGGAGTTTTTCCCGCCTCGGGCCGCTTTCGGGCGGGAGACCCCTCGTTGGAAACAACGGGGCCGTCCTTGGATGCCCGGCCTTCTCCGAGCTTTGCGCGAGGCCCCATGGCCTCGCAAGTTCAAGCCCGGGAGCATCGAGAAGTTCGACGGGAGCAAGAATTCGGCGAATATCTCATTGTCTATATACTACCGCCATCCCGCCGCAGCGATAATGAGGCCGTTATTGTCAACTATTTCCCTACCGTCTTGGAGGAATGGCCTCAACTCGCTCTTCAACGGCCGAGGTTCGACACGCAGATGGGAACAGTGCAGAGGCGCCCGGACGAACTTCGTGGTCTCTGGCATGCTGAAAGCCCCAGACCTCAAGCTTGTGGTCGGAGGCGGGAGAAGGCTGCGCAGACTACGTCCGCAAGTTCGCCCAGCGCGCAACACCATTCCATCGATTCCAACGAGGCCATCGTTGAGGCCTTCAAGGAGGAAATGCGGAATATCCGTTTCACCGAGGACCTTAAGCTCCATCCGGTCCACACCGCAGCCGATTTATTTCGCGCTACAGAGGGATACATCAACGCCTCCGATGCAGTGGAGCACAAGAGAGGGAGGACAGAGGAGAAGGCGGCGGCCTGGACTGGCACAGATGCCAAGAAGGGTGACGCCAAGAAGAAGAAGAAGAAGGAGCCCGCTGTCCCGAACTACGTCGCGGTGGTAGAGCCCGAGAGGCCCGCTCTCCCTGAGTGGCAACCTCATGCCACCCGCCCGACAGTGGCGGAACGCCGAGGCACAGAGCCAAGGGCGGGGCGAAGCTCCCGGCCAGACCTCGGCCGGCCAGTAGGCTAACCTCTGAACAACCGCTCTGCCTTCTCCGTCGGCGGTCGACGCCACGGCTTTGTGTAACTACGGGGCGTGGGCGCTCGGTTGGAGGACTTCTCGCCGCGCGCGGCCCATGCCCGAGCTCCCGACCACGGGTCTTGGACGACCGGGCGTCTCAGGGCACCCATGGCGACGCCTTCCAGGAGGCTCGCGCGCACGTCGCCGTGATCTTCGGCGGTGCTTCCGAGCTTAAGGCCGCTGCCCGAGAGGTTTACCACCTCGAGAAGGGTAAGCCCGGAGATGCGCCCCCTGCGGTGGTCTCATCAGTCGATCACTTTCTCCGGGGATGATTGTCCCCCCGGAATGACTAGGCCCCAGCGCTTGCCGTTGGTGCTCTGTCCCACCATTAGCAACACGCGAGTCGATCGCGTGTTGGTGGATGGCGGGAGCTCCTTGGACATCGTTACTGCTCAGGTTCTTGAGCAGATGCAGGTTCCATTGTCCAAAATCAAGGACATAGCCATTTCCTTTCACGGCATTGTCCCTGGGTCGTCCCTACAACCGATCGGGCAGATCGTGCTGCCCGTGACGTTCGGGACCCCCCAGAACTTTCGGACGGAGTACGTCACCTTCAAGGTGGTCGACTCCGAGCTTCCGTACAACGCCATCCTTGGACGCCCCGCGTTGTCCAAGTTCATGGCGGCCACCCACCACGGGTACCACTGCCTGAAGATGCCGGCCCCTCACGGGGTCATCACGATCAAGGACGACCACAAGGCGCGATGGCTCGTGTGAGAGCGCCTTGGCCATGGTCGACAGCTCTCGAAGCGCTGCGGCCAAGGCCGAACGACCGCTAGTCCGCCCCAAGGTGGCCCTGCAACCGCAGGAACCCACCAAGGCAGTCCCCCTTTCCGAGGACGACCCAGCCAAGGTCGTCCACATAGGGGTCAACCTCGAGTCCAAATAGGAACTCGAGCTCGTCACCTTCCTCCCGCTAACGTGACGTGTTCGCGTGGGAACCGTCCGACATGCCCGAGTCCTGGCGGAGGTAATCGAGCACGAGGCTAGCTATTGACCGACAAAAAGCTGTCGAGCGACAGCCCTCGGTGCTTCTCAAAGTGGAAGGCTGACATCATCCAGGAGCAACTCGGCAAGCTCCTCCAAGCCGGTTTCATCCGAGAAGTCGAGCATTCCGACTGGCTCGCTAACCCAGTCGTCGTCAAGAAGAAGGGCGAGAAGTGGCAAATGTGTGTCGACCATCGCGACCTCAACGCCGCCTGCCCCAAGGACAATTTTCCCCTGCCGCGCATAGACCAACTGGTCGACGCAATGGCGGACTCGGCGCTCATGAGCTTTCTGGATGCCTACTCGGGCTATCACCAGATCGCGCTGGCAAGGGAAGACGAAGAGAAGACTGCCTTCGTGACACCTTTTGGTACCTTCTGCTACATGACTATGTCCTTCGGTCTGAAGAACGCGGGAGCCACGTTCCAGCGACTAATGCAGAAGACGGTCCCTGATCAGATAGGGCGCAATGTAGAGGTCTACGTAGACGATGTTGTTGTAAAAAGAAAAATCCCACGAGACCATGTGACCGACCTTCAGGAAACTTTTGCTAATCTCAGGAAGCATCAAGTTAAACTAAATCCTGAGAAATATGTTTTTGGTGTCCGATCCGGGATGTTGCTTGGCTACGTGATAGGAAAGGCAAGCATCGGGGCAAACCCCGAGAAAATCGAGGCCATCGAGAATATGAGGTCGCCAACCTGCACCAAGGAGGTGCAAGCCCTCACCGGGCGGATGGCGCCTCTTAGCAGATTCATATCTTGTCTCGGCGAGCGCAGTGCACCTTTCTGTAAGATCCTGCGCAAGCACAATGGTTTCGAATGGACAGAGAAGCCGAGGCGCTTTCGCTAAAGCGTTACCTGTCCACGTCTCCTGTCCTAGCCACGCCAAAGCTCGGGAAGATCTACTCCTCTACTTGGCGGTCGCCTCACAGTCGTGTGAGTCTTGTATTAGCAATCAACGCGAGGCAAGCAACAACCTTGTCTACTACGTGGCAGTCTTGCATGGACCTAAGGAGCGGTACCCTGAGGTTTAGAAACTATTGTACACCTTGCTTATGGCCTCGCGAAAGTTGCGTCACTATTTCCAAGCCCATCCAATTACGGTCCCAACGAGTTTCCCGCTAAGGGATATCATCCGAAACCCCGACGCAAACGGACGAGTCACAAAATGGGCAGTCGAGCTTGGTGAATTCGACATCAAGTTCGTACCCCGAACAGCGCTCAAGTCCCAAGTCGTCGCCGACTTCTTGGCCGAGTGGACCGGCCCGGCCGACCCTTCGGGAGGCTCGCCCGAGCTCGCAAGCCAAGAAGCACACTGGACCATGTTCTTTGATGGGTCGCGCCAATTCGAGCGATCAGGTTGCGGGTTTGTTCTCATCTCCCCCCAAGGAGAACAAATTCAGCATATATCTGACTTCATTTTCCAAGAACGAACAATCTTTGCGAGTCTGAAGGCCTCCTAGCCGCCTACTGAGCATGCTGCTGCGCTCGGCATAAAACGGCTAACAGCGAAAGGGGATTCGCAATTGGTCGTCTGCCAAGTAAACAAGGAGTTTTAGTGTTTCGACAACTCAATGGTGCGATACTTGGCAGAAGTGAGAAAGCTGGGGAAACACTTCACGAACTTCGAAGTGTGTTACGTTCCCAGACTAGCTAATAGCCTGGCCGATAAGCTCATGGCTTGGCTCTTCACAAGAAATCGCCCGTGCTGGGTGCTCGTCAAACACCTATTAAAGCCCTCTATTCCTCCGGAGAAGAGGCCCCGAGAAGACGGTTGCCTCGACCCAAACGGCCGTCTTGTTTAGTTCCTAGAGCGGTAGCGACACTGGATGACATCATTCGTCCAATTCTTGGCGCATGGGACAACGCCACAGACACACGGTGAAATCCTAGCTCAAAGACAAGCTGACCTTACCGACACTCGAGGGCTTGTTGTACCGGCGGGTTCTAACGGCGTACTTTGCAAGTGCGTGACCCAGGAGGAAGGCAAATTTCTCCTCCGAGACATTCACGACGGGATCTGCGGGGCCCATGCCTCTTTCAGAACCTTAGTGGGAAAAGCCTTTCGCATGGGGTACTATTGGCCCACTGCGTTGACCGACGCAAGGGAGCTAGTAAAATGTTGCCCAGCCTGCCAATATCATGCCCGGGTATCCCACCACCAAAGATATCTGCCGCAGACCATCCCGCTGACCTGGCCATTCTCGACATGGGGAATGGACATACTTGGTCCGTTCCCCATAGGCC
This sequence comes from Olyra latifolia, assembly GCA_036346145.1. Lineage (NCBI taxonomy): Eukaryota > Viridiplantae > Streptophyta > Magnoliopsida > Poales > Poaceae > Olyra > Olyra latifolia. Next base: position 33,837,532 of record CM070523.1, read on the forward strand.
TAAAGGGTTGCACACACCTGTTCGTCGCCATCGACGCTTCACTAAGTGGATCGAGGCCGAACCACTGTCGAGCATATCAGCCCAAACGGCCAAAAGGTTCCTCAGGAACAACATCGTGACCAAGTTCGGCGTCCCGAGCAAGCTGATCGCTGACAATGGGACACAATTCACGAGCAAGCTATTTCAGGACTATTGTGAAGAGCTCAGCATGAAGGTCGCCCTAGCCTCGGTAGCTCACCCGCAGAGCAACGGCGCAGCTGAACGTGCAAATGGGCAGATTATGCAGGGCGTCAAGCGCCGAGTTTACGACGCTCTCGTTGAGCAGCGTCACAACTGGGTAGAAGAGCTACCCTCGGTGCTTTGGGCAGCCAGGACAACATCCAATCGGGCTACCGAAGAGACCCCATTTAGGCTCGTATACGGCTCGGAAGCTGTCTTACCCTCCGAGCTAAGACTTAGATCAGTTCGTGTTGATTTTGCAGGTGAAATCTACAACGACGAGGAACGACTGTTGGATCTCGACCTATCCGAGTCCTGCCGCGAGCAAGCACTGCTGCGAGTGGCAGCATACCAGCAATCCCTACGGCAGCACGCGGCTAAAAAGGTATAGACCCGGACCTTGCAAGTTGGCGACCTGGTTCTAAGACGAGTTCAGAACCTGGCTCATGTCAACAAGCTCACCCCAAGGTGGGAAAGCCCGTACACGGTCGTATCAGCCACACGCCTGAGGGCTGTAGGACTGGCTATGCCGGATGGTAGAGTCCTCAACAATTCCTGTAACATCGCTCAACTCCGAAGGTTCTACGCCTGAGCAAAGGTCGTAAGTCTCCTTTTCCCCCACTTTTCTCCTATTTTGTCCATCTATTCAACCCCCAGATAGCCCCAAGCTAACCCCGGTGACCTAAACCTATGATCGGGCTTGGGAGAAAGCCCGGGTGGCTACGCAGAAGCTAACCCCTGGGACTCCCTTGCATACGGGTAAGCCGATATCCATCGCACCACGTAAGATCCCGCGCGGGCACATGCTTTCCGGCCCTATATCATAAGCTCGCATAAAATCGTCACAGCCCGGGATAACTCTAGAGTCCAACACTCTGCTCCTTACAAAGAAACAGAGCAAGGGCCACAAGCTCCGCTCCAAGGAGGCGGTCTCTCTAAGCCACGCCCGGGCCTCTCCTCAGAAGCTCGGCCATGGCTCGGGGCTAGGGTCGATTTTTCAAAAATTGATCTCTCTAAGCCACGCCCGGGCTTCTCCTCAGAAGCTCGGCCATGGCTCGGGGGCTAAGGTCGATTTTTCAAAAATTGATCTCTAAGCCACGCCTCGGCTTCTCCTCGGCTCGGCCATGGCTCGAGGCTAGGGTCGATTTTTTAAAAAATTGATCTCTCTAAGCCACGCCCGGGCTTCTCCTCAGAAGCCCGGCCATGGCTCGGGGGTTAGGGTCGATTTTTTAAAAAATTGATCTCTCTAAGCCACGCCCGGGCTTCTCCTCAGAAGCTCGGACATGGCTCGGGGGTTACGGTCGATTTTTCAAGGGTCGATTTTTCGAAGAGTCGATTTCTTAAAAGTTGACTTCCCAAGATCAGATACCCAAGCAAGGACCTTCGACCTTCTCTAAGCCACGCCCGAGCTTCTCCTCAGAAGCTCGGCTATGGCTCGGGGGCTAGGATCGATAGGACTATGCTACGACCTTCGAACCCTTTCTTGCCTATACGACTACTTGTGATCGTTCGCATGCAGGAAAGACGACAAAGACAAAAGGAAGCAGCAATAACCACAAAACAACTTTATTGAAAAGACTTTGGAATGGCCTACAAGCCAGTTACACAAAGCCTCAGCGGGCGCGCCCAGTGCCCCGACGATCTCATCAGCTACCTCGGCGAGCGCCGGGGCAGCTCCAATCAATGCCGCGGCGGCGGCAGCGTCGCGGGCACGAGCACTGACTAGCGCCTCCACGAGCGGATCAAAAGCCTCGCGGAGCTTCGGGGCGACTTCATCCAGCGCCTCGACGGTGGCGACGTCGCGGGCGCGCGCCTCTTCCTCTGCGACCTTGGCGAGCGCGAGGTCGTAATCCGCCCAAAGCTCCGCCAACTCTCCCTCGCGATCCATGGAAGCAAAGGAGCTACTGAAGGAAGTAAGAAGAGAAGGATGTACGGAAGAAAGAAGTCTAGAATGAGAAGTGGCTGCGCGATCGGTCCTTTTATAGCGAGGTTCGAAGCGGCGATCCTGTGAGTAATAGCGTCGGAAGCGATTCTGACGTGAATCGCTTCCAAGATCAACGCGAATGTCTCTCGGGACATGGCGCAACAGTCAAATCGACGTTCGGCATTCCAGGGAGAAGGTGAACCGAAGGAAAAGAGTCAAAACAAGTCAACTGCATTATCAAGGGAAAAGACAAAAAAAGCCTATGACTTAGGCCGCACTGAGCTTCTGGCTTCGGCGATACCTCATCATGTTGGCCACGAAGATCGAGAACTCTTTCTCCTATCTCGGGCGTTCGCATCTTGACCCGAGAGAACCGTTAAACGCCTCCAAGTCCCACACGGTATCCCGGTGGGTCTTCAGCAGATCCTCCATCGCGGCTGCAGCTGACTTCGTTTGGGAGAGCCCTGTGGCAAGGAGGTCGCGCTCATCCACTGCGCGGGCAACCTCAGCAGCACGGCACGCCTCCACCAACCGAAGGCGCTCTTCGAGCTCGGTGGCGCGGTCGCGTTCGGCCTTAAAGGCCTCCAGCGACCGGCGTGAAACCAGCCTCAGCCGCCGCGACTCGAGCCTCCAGAGCCACTGCCTGGACTGAGCTCGAGCGAGCTTCCTCAAGCTCGGCGCGTGCGGTATCGGCCTGCTGTCGCCAACGCGCGCCATCCTCCTGCAGAGCCTTCCGTTCGGCATCGTGCTCAGCCCCAAATGAGCAAGCGATGCCAACGACCTCGCGGTAGAACTGCACCAAGAGGATGGGCTAAGGGAAAAGAAAACCAAAGCAGGGTCAACAAAACGTCAGAAGCCAAACTCGGAGGCGCTTACCCGCCTGGTGGCCGCTGCAGCCATGGCCGTCCAAACTCGCTGGCACCCACAGGAGCGGCGGTGCCACAACCAGGTTGCCCGAGCTATCACTCGAGCTACTCGGTCCCTCGGCCGATCCGCCTACAGGCCCGGCCGAGCCTCCCGCAGGCTCGGCCACTTCTCCCACGGCCTTGCATGCTCCTTCCGCCGGCTCGGCCCGGGTTCTATCGGCCGGTTCCAGCATCGCCACCTCCGCAGGCTCGGCCGATTCCCCTGAAGGCCCGGCAGCATCAGCAAGCTGAAGGCATGGCTCGGGGGCAAAATCAGTTTGCACCCCGACATCTACCTTCGGCCCAATCCCAACCCGGTTCGCCAGCCACTCCTCAAGCGACTGGCCGGGAACCGGTCGAAGCCGAATGGGCACTTGGCGGCCCATCCCGGCAGATGAAAGCGCGTGCTCCACCCACACTGGCGTCGCCGCGATCCATCCCGCGGCCACCAGCAGGGCCACGCTCCACAGCCGCACTGGAACGACGCTTGCGACCGTGATAACTCGACGGGGCGCCCACCCAAGAAGAAGGTGTTGCCCGAGTCGGTGGAGGATGGGCATGTTACACCCTCAAAAGCTCCCGGGCGCTGCGAAGTCAATCGGGCGCCACCGGTCGAGTCCGCCTCGGCGAAGCGGCGCTAGGAGCGATGTGCGTCATCCGTCTCCACCTTCACGGCGTGGCACGAGGCGCTTGTCGTTCCGCCCTACCAACGGGAGAAAGAAAGGCGCCGATCCTCGACGCCCGGACTTATCATATCAGGTCGTTCTCCGGCCACTTCTTCGACCGCCGGATGAGCTCCCGCTGGGGAGACAAAGTCGATCGAGAAACAAGAAAGAAGTAATCAGAGCATGCCCGATCGGCCCGAGAGCCATGGCAAATGGAGAAAGAAACAGGAGAAACCAGCAAGCACAAGCGACTTACGTGCAAGCTCGACGTCCGTCCCGGCCAACACATCGTTCGAATCGTCATCCAGCACCAACCGACGCCTCTTCGGTGCCGGCTGGATATCCCGCCCACCGGCCGGGTCCCGAGCCCGGGAACCTCCAGCCCGGGCTAAGTCGGGGACAGAATCAGAAACTCGGGGTGCCTGACGCCACACGCGAGCAGCCTTGCTCGGGAAGCGGTCGGCTGGCTTCCTCGAGGGCGGTCGCTTGCTAGCGGCCTATCCTTTCCGCGCCGGGGCCAAGCCCGCGTCGCCGCCGGCTGTCGAGCTGGCAGCTCCTGAAGCCACCGTCGGCGCAGACACGGCGGGCCTGGCTTCCTTGCCCGCTTCCCCCTGCGAGGAAAGTCATGAAGCATCAGCCCGTGCCCATGGGAAACCGTTTCCAAGGGCGCCTAAGCCCGCGGAAATACGCACCTCGCCCAGGATGTTGCGGACGCCCGAGCCTAATGGCTCGTTATGGTTTGCGGGCAGGAGAAGCCCCACGGCCCGGACCACGTCATCCTGGGGCAAGGCTACAAAAGGAGAGATCTGGAACATCAAAAACACGCCCGAAGAAAAGCTCGGGCAAAGAACTGCAAGGTCGAGAACAGAGACTTACGGGAAGTGCCTTCGCGGGTGAGATCGTCCCACCCGCAGATCTCGAAAAAGGGACGAACCCGCTTCCTCAGCGGGCTCACCCGGTGCCTGGTGAAGTCGGCTACGATGTCGTAGCCATTAAGCCCCCGGCCGGCCAAATCCCGGATCTTGGCCGCCAAGGCTACCTCCGCTGGCTCCAGCGAGGGGCGGGGCATCGTCAACTTCCTAGGGCTCGCATTCGCGAACCACAGTCGGCAGTCGTCGAGCACCTTGGCGTAGTACCACCGCGACGCCCAGCCCCCGACATTCTCCTTGGCTTTGAACACCGGGTACGCGAGCTTCATGTCGCGGCAGAGCTTGAAGTAGGCGCACCCCGCCACATTGCTTCCACCGGTCGTGGTCAGCTCGTAGAAGTGGACGAAGAGGCTAACCGACGGCTCCACCCCGACGAACGCCTCGCAGAGGTGCACGAAGATCATCAAGAACAGGATCGAGTTGCGATTGAGGTTCACCAACTCGATCCCGCACTGGGCCAAGACGGCGTCGATGAACTCGGATTCCGGAACCAGGAGCCCATGAACCGCAAAGAGCTCGAAGCAAACGAATTCCTTGCTCTCGGGCGAAGGAACCGCCTCCCTGCCGGCTGCCCTCCATCCGCCGACCTCGACGAAGCCGGCGGCTTCCAGCCCCTTCAAGTCATCCTCGGTGAGGAGACTCTGCGTGAAGGGCGCCATCGGAAAGGGAAGGATCAGAGAGCAAAAAGACAACGGAAAGGCAGAGGAAGGAAGAAGGCAAGAAACGCGAATAGCACAAGGAGACCAAGTAGCACGAGAAGGCGTAAAGGGAACAAATAAGGGGAACGCCGATATAAATCGCAACGGAGATTTAACCGTCGCCTGTCCGCCGGAAGACGTGGAAACCAAGGAGAAGGAAGCGACCGCGCTGATTTGGGATTCCCGGCTAATGGGGGTTTCAGACGCGAAATGGCGAGCATTTCGCGGCGATTACCAAATAAACCTCTGAGCGGCACGTCACCGTCCCGCTCGAGGCTCGAGGGCTAGCTGTTGGCGAAAGTACGTGGCCCATGAAGGTTCGACCCACTAACTTACCTATGGCCCCACAGGAGGCAAGCTCGGGGCAGGGCAAGCTCGCGCCCGAGCTTCCCCACCTCAGAAGCTCAAGCCTCTCATTTCCCCTGGGCTTCGGAGGTTCAAGTCTCAGGACCCGAGGCAAATCATGCCGCGCCGCGGACAGGATACGCTTTGGGTCCCCAGAGTCGTCAAGAATTAAATCGCGCCTTGTCTCGAGGCGCTGGCGGCGGCTTCGGCGGGTTGACGACAGGTCCCGTCAACCGCCCGCATGGGCAAAGACACGTGCTGACCGGTAGCGGTCCGGCGCGTTGATCGGGAGATACACTCGATTACCCGGATAGATTTTGTACGCCCCGGCATGGCAAAAAGGCAACGACTATTCAACGGGCCAACGCAAGCTACAGTGGTCGGAAGGCGCCTATAAAAGGGACATACAGGCCACAACAACGAGGACACCCGCTTCTGCACACACACAACACACTTGGAGGATAGCCACTGTAGAACAGGAGCACTTGCACTCTCGTAGGAGCTCTAGTTCCTGGCGGTAGTTCTCCGCGCCCGGGTAACTGTAGGAACACACACACGGTGTCTTGAGCACTTATTATATTCGAGGCCCGGGCTTCCCAAAGCCTGGACTTCACCCCCTTGTACTCGTTTAAGCTCGGCATTAAACGAAGACTGGACGTAGGACTATTATCCCACAGTGGAGGCCTGAACCAGGATAAAAACACTCGTGTCATCACCCCCATTCCGGTCTCGACGCGTCCGACTGCGTCAGGACTAAGCCTCTTTCCCTCGGCAGCGTCCGGTCAAGCAACCGGGCTTCGGTCCAGGGGGGCAGCCGCCGACCTCGCGCCTCTTTCGCCTTATCGGCACAAGGAGGTTCACCTCCCGGTCGCCGACAATAACGAACAATTTGTTTAACTAATAATATTTTAAATCCATGAGAACCTAAATGAAGGATAAATCATGAATAGTAAGATAATATTTATTCTTTAAATAGATACAAACCTTAAATCTAGCCTTTTTCTTGTAATATCAAAATCAATTAGTTATTTGTTCTAATTAAAAAATCGCTCATACACTCTAAAACTTAAATAATGCTTAATAACAATTATGACAACATCAAACCCTTTTTAGTAAATTAAAACCAATTATCCTAGTTCTGCTACTATAGAGAATTTCCAAACTATTAGTAGTGTTAAAAGGGGCTTACTACTCCCAAAATACATTATTTTTCCCCCTCTAAAAATATGGAGGATTTCTTTGTAACTATGATAGGAGATATTTACTTCATGAAAAATGCTAAACCTTATTTGTTATTAGTTATTAGTTATTAGTATCCCCTCCCTAAGTCACCTATTTTAGTCTAGTAGCCTTATTTAACCCTTTTTGGAATAATATAAAAACAACCTTTTCCATTAAATTATTTTTAAAGATCCTAAAATCATGATAAAATTTCAGTGAAGCATAAACATAATTTAGGATTTAAGTATATTTACTATACAATTAAAACATGCATTTAAACTATGTTTATATATATATTAATTAAACAAGAACTATAGATGATTTATTTCAAAGAATAAATGAACCTAAATAATTCCCAAAATTTTACCAAAACATTATTAACCCCTGAAGAAATTATTAAAGTATTGAAACTTGGTTTATCATAGTATTTACACATAATTGCCTAATTAGAATAATTAAAACCCTCTTTTAGGAATTTTCTTTTACTATTATTATAAATTTGAGTCAATTAAAAACCCTGAGACAGTAACTCACTAGAAAATTATAGGAAATACTACAGACAAAAGTATTTTGACTTTATATGCTATATTCTTCCAATTAGGGTATTTATTGCATCATCATCATCATCATCATCATCAAACATTTATTACGGCTCTCACCACCATTGTCTATTCGTAAGATTATGAACATAAGTAGGCTCATGGAACTTCCTTGATACCTAGAAAAAGATTTAACGATAGTCACCGATCGCCAAACTAAGTCCGTTGCATTTCATGCATCATACCTTCTCGTTGCACTTTGATGTTTTATTCATTGTTCTTCGAACTCATTCTGTTATTAGACACCGAGGAGTCTAAGGACCCGCTCGAGGAACATCCCGAGGACCCCCTTCACCCCAGGAACAAGGTGAGTTAACATTCAGTTAGTTCATTTTGAATACCTAATTTCTAAAAATATTTTATTTACAGTATTAAATTGCATACTCTTTAAGTAATTATGTCTACTTGTTTAATCATGATGTATTATTCCTTGTTACTTACCTGTATTGTTTTACCATGATGATCTTGCCTTGATGAAATCATCCCTCATTTGAATCTAATAATGATTGCCTTGATGATTATCTTTGTTAGCCTGGTTAGATTAAATAAAATGATTTAGACTCTTAAGTCTTGGTTAAAAACTTGCTTAGATATTGCTCAGGCCCAATTAATAATGTTAGGCTTACTCGCCTTGGAACGGTGAACCGACATTCACCGATGATGATTACACTCTAGACATGGATAATTGGAAATTGGGCCTGGCATGCCAGTGTTTGTGGTTATGAAATGCGGATGTGGTCTGGCATGTGGATAAGGGTGTGAAGTGGCTTAGACTACATGGTGTGGAGAAGAGGGCTATATGTTCACAAACGCGGTACTAAGAGGAGCGCGGACCAACACGTGTAGCTGCCAATCACTGCCACTTGCTTGCGAGAGGTGGTTCCGTCACATCATGTGCAGGGCACATGAAGAAATGATAGCAGGAGAAGGAAGAGGATATAGATAAGTGTAGACTAGCCGGATCCAAGGTGACTCCTAGAGTGAACCGGTCGAGCGTGCAATGAGGCACGCAGCGAAAAGTCGCTGACCATGGATTTGGCTCCTAGCATCATAACGCGTGGCCATCGCGTGGTAGTGCGGATGTGGGGCCTAGAGACTTGCTAAATGGCATTCTGTCAAACCCCAATCCGAGGCGAAGACAGGCTCATATCGTCATCAGAGGTATAAACCAGGTCTTACGTCGCAAGGAGCCATGACTCTAGTGCGGGCTTAGCAATCTGGCTAGGGAAGAACGTGCACTTCATGGTGCATAAGATTCACAACGGGTGCGCCACACCCAAAAGATGATGGCAGGTGTTTGAAGAGAAAGCTTAGTATGGATATGTGTTATGGAATTGGGAAATTAAAGAATGATTCATTGATTAGTAGAACTTTGAATTAAAATTACTAAGTCACAGACTTTGATTTATAAAACTTGCTTTCTGCAAATAAACAAACCCTAACCTTCTTTTAAAACCTCTATCACTAAATGTATTAAGTTTGGTGTTAACTCGTCAGTACGGTTTGAATTGCGCATCACCTCGCACACACTCACTTGATGAGGATGAGCAAGACTCCTGCCCATGTCACGAGGATGGACCCCAGAAGTACGACGACGATCACAAATTTTTTCTAGATCTTGAAAAAAATGCTGAGTTATGAATGGTCAACGGTAGTTTGGATGCGTTTAATAAAAATCTGGAAGAAAAGGTGAGCCTTGCTCTGGCCGAACTGCGAGTGGTTCTTCTACCTCCGGACTCGGAGCAGTGGCCGCTGAGCGGCTATAAAAACGGCGGAAGCTCCTGGTTGCCACTCAGCACGCACACGATCCCAATCAGAGGCGTAAATCTAATTTCTTCCCGCGGCTAATCTCTAAAATGGCGTAGTATACAATCCGCCAATAAGCATCTTGCCCATACTCTCTCCACCTCTGGACACCGAAGCTTGCCGGATCGCCCCCTTCCCTCCCGGCAAACTGGCGGCACTGAACGCCACTTCTTCAGCTTGTTAATTCAGCGGTAAGCTCTGTTAATCCTTTCCATGTGAGGAAAAAGGTGGGATTTTTATGCTGTTACCGGGTAAATTTTGTAGTGATTTTGAAAGTTTAGGGAAGAGGCTTACGATTCTTGGCGTCTTTAGTATATACTGCTTCTCAGTAATTGATAGCTTGTGTGTGGGCGTTTGATTGATCCTGAATGGTAGAAGTTGTACTACTTGGTAGGAATATACTGCATAAAGTTATATATTTTGTTCTGACGATTCGTCCTTCGGCTTTTGCCCCTTCTTTTTGGGAAAAACAGTGGTGATTAGCCACTTTTGTGTAGATAGTTGGAATGGACGAATGGTTGGTTAGCCGCCTTTCCCCCGGTAAACCTCCAAAGAATATACTGTCAGAGCCCCAATCAACTTGGCTGGGTTTAGCTCTCACATGTTAGCACATGCTGTGTTTTGTGCCCGTGGGTTGTAAAACTACCGGTGCAAGCACAAAGCTTCAGACTTTGCGTTCTTTTTCGTCATGACCTTTATTTGAGGTTATTTTTGTACAAGATTCTTGGGGTATTGTGACTTGCACCATTAATATCTCTGCATTCTTTGTAGCAAGATTGCCACAGTACAGGGTTGTCTGTAGTTCTGTATGGTTTTCTTCTTCTTACTAATTATTGCAGTTTTAGTTCACTTTAATCAACTTTCCCTTAAAAAATTTTTTCACTTGAATGAACATATGATCTGTTTGAACTTTTAAGAGGCAAGCATGGAATACTCACTGTCTTGGAGATAAACATACAAATGGCTTAGATTTGTATCTTTGGTATCACCGATTGGTCTTATGATAAGATGGTCAAGGTGAGTTGCTCAAGTTTCTTGGTATAACAGAAACCATGATTTGCCATCTTTTTTGGCTATAGTAGGTCAATTCATCTGTTTAATTGTTGAGTTTTGGTACTTACAAATTGAAGAAATGCTTCATTCTACTCACAACATAGCATCAGTATTTTTTCCATTTCAGAAAGTGGAGTTTTTCGTTTCACCTTTTGTACCTTTTTTTATTCACCGAATTTCCTGTTGACTTTTTCAAAATGAGGGAGATCCGTGCATCTTTGCCATTACGAAGAGAACAAAATACAAGCTAAAGTTACATGCTGAAATTAATCAACTTCACGCTCCTTTACCTCGTTCACAAGGACAGAAAAAAAATAATTTGCAAATATGCAGGCTTGGGCTATTCTAGGCACATTCAATACCATGAGCCTATCTGTTTATTTGGCTTACTTGCATCTGTGATTCTGCCTTTCGCAGAAACAGCTCATTCTTTTAGAGAATTTTCTCTCGACACCTTCCAAATTTCTTGGCTGAAATTGCATTCCTTCACTTGCTTTGTCAATATGGTGTCTTGGAGCAGATAATATCTTTATGATGAGGAATAAAGATTATTCCAATAGCTCCTTAGAAGGGTTGCAATCAGTTTTAAGGTACTTATAATAATTAATAAGAATAAAACAGACCTAACTGAAACTGTTATAGGCTGAGCCTTCTAATCAACATTGATTTAAAATTTGGTTAATCCTGTCTGAAATAGCATAGGTGCACATGATGGTAAGGAGAATTTCCCGCCGTTTGTATGTATATCCCTTTGCCCTCATGCTTTATTTTGCCAAACTGTTTGGCATAAAGAAGCAGCATTCACTACTGTTGTCTGAAAACTAACTTGGGAAGGTTCCTCTTCTTTATTTGGTCTCTGCCACTTGTATGAAAATTTCCATTCTGAAAAGTTTGCTTTGGTGAGGCAAAAACTGTTGATGGTGTCTCATATTGAATGGCTACCACTAATAGCAGTGCATCTTAGTCCCTTGATTTTCTTGGGAATGTGCCTTTTTCTAATTTTGCATGTGTTGTCTAATTGCTATCCTTTCTTTTACAATTTTTTTTTTTTGTCGAAGTGAGCATCAGTATGAAATTTGCTGGACTGCATATTCATCTCTTTTCTGCTATCATTTCCAGATACTACTATACTCATAAAGACTACCATCTTTATGACTGTTTGGCTTTATTAGGTATCCTAGTATGGCCTTTTCTCCTCCTCCCATTTGATGGTGTAATTGTTTTTTCTCGTCCACTCATTTGATGGGGGAATACATGATTTTGGACTATTTTGTTGGTTATAAAGCTGCACACTTCAATAGTTCCTTTCTATTGTAGTATCAACCCCAATTCCACTCCCGGATCCAGCTCAGTTCTTGCCTTTTTACTTTTCTTTTTTGAGAGGGTACAACCACGGACACACACGAACTCACCCCACCACACACACACCACACACGCACACGCACACGCGTGTGCGCCCTAACACACGCTAGGAACAAGAGACTAGCATCAAGGCACACGCGTGTGCCGTGTGTGCGTACCCGAGACGGCCACAAAGGCCAGTGGGAAAACCACGCGTTCGGGAGTCGAACGCAGGCAGCAAGCGCGAGCACTCTCGCCCCTTGCCAACTGCGCTAAGCGCAGCCCCCTCTTGCCTTCTTAGTTAAACATTCAGAATGATGCACATGAATAAAAGAATTCTTTCTTTTCAACTTTCTGCCATCTGATCGAAATCTGCATTTTAGCAATACTTCTCGAATAAGTTTAGTGGTTGCTTACTTTCTGTATGGTATTTGCAGTGCTTCCTCTACCATGCAAGTAGGTGATAAGGCACAGATCCTACAAGGCCCAATGACAATCTGCAGTTGTGAGGAGACCATTAATGAGTTTGAGATGTTAACGCGTGATGCTGGGCGCGTGCAGCAGGATACACTAAGAAAGATCCTTGAAGTGAATGCTAATGCTGAATACCTGAAGTGTTTCAGTCTTGGAAGGAGGTCTGATGCCAAGAGCTTCAAATCCTGCATTCCCTTATGTGTGCATAGTGATATGGAGTCCTACATCAGAAGGGTAGCTGATGGTGATAGTTCACATGTGCTCACTGGGAAGCCCATCACTTCCCTCTCCGTAAGGTCCTTCTTGAACACTTTCTTAAGTTTGTCATGTCTATTTACCTCCATTTATCTATGATGTAGGGGTTGTTTGAACTTGGTTGCTTCTTTTTTCTTGCTTCAGTTCTGGTACAACACAGGGAAAACCCAAGTTTCTGCCATTCAACGACGACTTGCTTGAGACCACAATTCAAATATACCGCACCTCGTTTGCATTTAGGAACCGGTGAGGAACTTCATTCTCTCTTTGTGGTGTGCTGCTTATTTTTATAATTTATATGCTCATATATATTCTTTTAACTGATTTAGTAGTATAACTAGATTTGTTTTTGTACACTTGCAGTGAATATCCTATTGGTAATGGAAAAGCTTTGCAGTTTATCTATGGGAGCAAGCAAGTTTTCACCAAAGGGGGCATTCTTGCCACAACTGCAACAACAAACTTGTACCGAAGTTGGCGTTTCAAGGAATCAATCAAGGGCATCCTGTCACAGTGTTGCAGTCCTGATGAAGTCATCTTTGGCCCTGACTTCCACCAGTCTTTATATTGTCACCTACTATGTGGGTTGATCTACTCGAATGAAGTTCAATTTGTTTTCTCGACATTCGCACATAGCCTTGTCCATGGATTTCATACGCTTGAGGAGGTCTGGGAAGATCTTTGTGCTGATATAAGAGATGGTGTTCTCTCAAAACGAGTCACCACGCCATCCATTCGTCAGGCTGTTTCAAAAATCTTGAGGCCCAACCCTGAGCTTGCTAGCTCGATCTACAATAAATGCTTGGGTTTGAGCAATTGGTATGGTGTAATCCCAGCACTGTGGCCAAATGCAAAGTATGTCTATGGCATAATGACAGGATCCATGGAGCCATACCTGAAGAAATTAAGACACTATGCTGGACACTTACCACTGATGAGTGCTGACTATGGTGCGTCTGAAGGATGGGTTGGCTCTAACATCGACCCAACCATGCCTCCTGAGGAGGTGACATACGCTGTTCTTCCGCATATTGCTTATTTTGAGTTCATTCCTCTGGAGAAACCAAAAGGGGAGGAAATGGAAAACAATGCCTCTATTCACTACATAGAGTCAGAGCCTGTTGGCTTAACCGAAGTCAAGGTTGGGAAAATATATGAAGTTGTTATGACCAACTTTGCAGGTATATTCTTTACCTAGAATGCTGCAGTTTTGTGTCAGGACGACATTTTGATTCTTGATTGTGCATTGGATGACATCTATACTACCACGCATGAGTTCATCATAGACGGTTTGCAACCGTTATCATATACGGTTTCTAAACTGTCTTGACTAATTTTTGATAAAAAAACTGTCTTGACTTATGACACCTGTGATAACAGGGATAAGTCATAACACAGAGGGTTTGTAAATACAACCGTTTGTGATGGTCGACATATCACAGACGGCTAGGATTTAAAACTGTCCGTCATAAGTTTTTTTTGAACAACGACCGTCATAGTTGCCATAATAAGTAGATACATCATAGGCAATTTTGGTTTTGAACATATCACAGATTGTTTGTAACAAAAACTGTATGTGATGAGTAGGTCATCACAGACAGTTCTAACCATCACCAGCAACATATCTGGGATAGCTTTTCTACAGCTTAACACTAATGGTTTTTGGAGAGCCATTTGTGATTTCCTTGAATCCCTTTGAAACGGCGTGAAATCAGGTTATTTCTGGTGATTTTCTTATGACTCATGTCAAAGATGTTTGTTTAATTATATGTCCGGAAGAGTCATGTTTAGCTCAATACGTGTGGAATAAGCAGTTTTTACTATGATGGTTTGCTTATAGGCTACCTACTTATTAAGGATTAGCAAGAAATGTTATTAGGTTCTCAGTGCTCACCATCATCTAATTTCTTGATATCAATTATCCTGGATTTATGCTTTCCCAATCTTGTATCATTGCTGCCTATTACTTTTCCTAAGATATGTCTAGTTGTCTACCATTTTCCATTCCTCTTTTTGTTTTTGGGATGTAGGTCTATACCGATACAGACTGGGAGATGTTGTGAAGATAGCAGGCTTCCACAACTCAACACCGAAGCTCCAGTTCATTTGTCGCAGAAGCCTTGTCCTGAGCATCAATATTGACAAGAACACAGAGAAAGACCTCCAGTTAGCTGTCGAAGAAGCAGAGAAGCTCTTGGCCGCAGAGAAGCTCGAGATTGTGGACTTCACAAGCCTTGTGGACAGGTCAAATGACCCAGGTCATTATGTGATCTTCTGGGAGCTGAGCTCTAATGCCAGTGATGAAGTCCTCAGCAGCTGCGCAAACAGCATCGACCTCGCCTTTGTGGATGCAGGGTACACCGGTTCGAGGAAGATCAACACCATTGGCCCCCTCGAGCTCCGTGTCCTCCGGAAGGGAACCTTCGCTCAGATAATGGGCCACTACCTGAGCCTCGGGGGCGCTGTGAGCCAGTTCAAGACGCCGCGATTTGTGACCCCATCAAACAGCAAGGTCTTGCAGATACTGAGCAGGAACGTCACCCAGAGCTACTTCAGCACTGCATATGGGCTCTGATACTACGCACTAATGCATATATGCGTGTAATTATCTTTTCTTTTTGTCCATTTTGTTTCTATCTCCTCATGTCGCCTAGTAATAATACTCTCTGTATAATGCGTTTTGTCGGACTGGCCCGACAATACCCTGTAGTCCCTACCATCCTGTTTAAATGGCTGTAAGGTAGTATAATGTAGGCATGTAGCTATGCCGTGATGCTCCTGACATTCAATTCAGCAAGTTCAGAAAGTAGTCCGTTCTGTCTGTAGCTGTCCCTGCAGAAAGTTCTCTCTTTTGCATCTTGCATCTGCAGAGGCAAATCTCTTTGGATGCAGCCAACCAAACACCCTATAAATGTATTGCCAGTGTATTGATGAAACCATGTAAGCTTATCATCAAATGCATCTTACTTTTGGCAATCCAACCACAAGTCCACAACTTCTCATGAGAAACTGTATCTATTCTATCTGTCTAAACAAACATAAATCCAGAATCTGACTGATCCTGATCACACTTCCTGCACAGATTTTCACTATTCCATGAACAACAAGCACGAGAAGAGGACACGTCGCACACCCAAAAAAAAAAACCAACCGGGGCACCAAGAAAATCTCTCAGGAAAAGAACAGAAGGAGCGATCGATCAAGGTTTACCATGTGAGACAGACGGCTCGAATTCAATGGCGCTGCTAGGAGCTACGCCAGCACAAGCACAGGCGCGCGCCTGCCTTGGCCTGATCGCCCAGGAGACCACTGCCCTGAAGAGAGCTCTCAGCGTCGCCTTCCTCCGGGCTCCGTTCCTGTGGGCGCCGAACACCACCACCTGCTTGTGCTTGCTGCTCGTCCTCTCCGTGGACGGCGGTGCTCCCGTGGGCACCCTGTGCAGCGACTCATCGGCGGAGGGCAGGCCGGCGAGGTGGCTGTCCAGGATTCGGCGCAGGGAGGCCAGCTCGTAGGAGTCGTACAGTGAGCTCCCCGTGTCCCATATCACCTTGCCATCTCTTCTCTGCGCTACTTCTTGATGCTTCTGAGGCATGTTCTTGTGACTTGTGACTTGTCAGTGAGCAAGAACTCACAGCCTTATCAGTTGGAGGCAGAAGATGCAATGGAGGAAGAGAGGAGAGGAGAAGAGATGGTTGCACTTGAACGTTTAATCTAGATCTATCATCTTGTTGTTTTCTTTTCTTTTCTTTTTGTGAGTGTAACATCCACCAGTCGCGTGCAGGTTGGCTCTGATCTGGTCAGGGTAGGGAAGAAATGAGATATGCAAAGGTACGGTTAGATTATAATTTTAATAAGTAATAGGCTCTTGATAAGGGATCCGCAGAGCCAAAAATATATTAAAAAATATTTTTGAGTGTTTAAAAAAGAGTCACTAAAAGACTTTAAAAATGATTATAAAGTGTTACAATCTTTGTTCTGTATAAAAATGATAAGTTTACTGTTGTAATTTTTATTTTAATTTAAACTGAAAAGAAAAAGACACAGTATTTTTTGGTTTGTTAATTGCTTCTGATTTGGCTTTTGGGAAGGTCAAATCCAGATACGGGCACATCACAAGCAGCTAGCTGAAGCTGTTCACCAGACAGAAGGGACAGTTTGGCTTCGCTCCGCTCCGCCATTCCAAACGATCAGCTGAGCGAGAGCCACAGCCACCACGCGAGGTGCAGCCAATTAATCAGCCACAGATGTATACCGTGCTGCAACGCATGGCCCCTTCAAGCTCGATCAGCCTGCAACGTGCCGGGCACCACAAACAGGCAGACGCCATGGCCCACGGAGGATTGGGATCTGGGGGTGTCGCAAAACGATACCCAAGGTGGCGAAGGACATGGCCGCGAGCTGGAAGAAACGAGTCAGATCGGATACCAAACGAGTCAGATCGGACACCAATCGCATGGAAAAAAAAAAAGGCCAGTTTGATGAGCTGCACCGTGAGTTCGGAACCCGTTCTGGGGTCGTTGCCTCGTTGTTGGGCTCGCCGACATATCACCAACCACGGCACGCGTCAGCACGCACCGAGCCGAAAGCGCTTATTAGAGCATCTCCAGCTGGCCCTTTATCCTTCCACTTTATAACACTATTCACTCCATATTCTATCCATTCCTCTAAAATTCCTTCACACTTTACACTACACTCTAAAAGATTTCTTTTCTCTAACAGCTACTCTATCCAGATGAACAGTGTTATAGAGTGCCATCTGAAGATACTCTTACACGCGGGAGAAACGGAGAGGTACAGTACAAGCTCTAGGTTCTGCTGCGATGCGTTTTTTCTTTAAAGGCATCTCTAGAAGAATCTCTAAAATCGGACCTCTATATACCTCTTCTAAATTACTACACTCTCTATATTTTTATCCTCTCTAGCAGAGACTCTATCCAAAAAAACTATAGAGGTTGATATAGAGAGCCTCTAAATTTAGAGGCTGGGAGAGAGAAACTCTAAATTTAGAGGCTGAGATAGAAGCTCTGCTAGAGGACGAGAGACTTTAAATATAGAGAAAATTCTGTTTTAGAGGCTCCACTGAAGATGCTCTTAACGTGCTGACTTGGTGGATTTCAATCGGCTTCAGACCAAAAGTTGCCTCATTTGAGTAGCTTTACCCACTCCGATCAAGGATATCCCCGTGTCGAGAACTGAGCGTAACTCAATTGGCTAGCGCCCTGGTGTGGGAGCAGCCGGTCGACCCCCCCGATTTCTCAACTTTCTTGGGATTTAATCCTGGGACCGGTATATCGTTCAGTGGGACTACGCGTGCCCGCGTAAAGAGACTTAGGGCCTCTGATCTGGTTCCTGTGTGCACCGGAAGCGTACGCGTGCGTGAGTATGGTGTGAGTCGTGTGTGTCCGAGTTATACCATGTATCAAAAAAAAAAAAGGATATCCCCGTGTCTGGAAGTGGTGTGACTCAAGGTTACCGTAGACGACGTCGTTCCGCCAGAGGCCTGCGCGGCTGCATCCTCGGATCCACCCACGGCCGGTACGTCCACGCGCACGCACACCCACTCCGCCTCTCAAATCTCGCGCGAACCGTGCAAATTGCCTGCATCCTGGTCGACATGTTCTTGCCGCATTTGCGTTCTAGGGCGGCTGATTGAGATTTTCTTGCTCATACTCTGCTTCTCCTCTGTTTCGAGATTTGAAGCAGTAGCTGCTGCTTCTGGGAGCAAAATTCTGTGGTGAAATGCTTTTAATTATTTAGTGACAACACCTATGATCTTGGTTGGATAACTCAAAATTTCCATGCTCAAACGGCCTGCTGTCTTTCACCTTTTCAGTGTGCAAAATCCCTAAATGGCTACACATAATTATCGTATCCTTAAGTGCAAGCAATGGTTAGTTTGCATGAGACAAGCATAGGACGCATAGCTAGCTGTATGAATTATCCAAGCCCCAATTGACTTGATGCTAAAGGCAGCAGTAATTGGTACTTGGTAGCATTAGGAATAAATGACAATGCATTTCCTAAAGAGAGGAATAAACAACAATGGAGTAATGCATTTCTATGTTGTGTATATAAATTTATTTCAGCTGTAGCTTGCAGTTAACATGAGCCTGTTGCAAAAACAACAGCGGCTGGAACTATTTTAGGGTAGACACAGACAGAATTTGCCTAGCCCAAATGTTCTTGATGGCATGTTTTGCCTTTTGCACTGTGTTTGTTAAGAAGAATAAGAAAGCACTGCTATTCACCAGTTCATAACCCTTTTTTTATATCACACCGTGTGACGACTTCACCCAGTCAGGCAACTTTGTTCATGGTTTGGAATGGCCTAATTTTAGTTGCGTCTAGCTTTTGCGTAGTAAAAGATCACTTCTTTGGACCAATTGATGTAGCTTCTAGAAGCTCTTAAAGTCGAGTTGTGCTATTATCGTCGTTTCAAATACGATTTGTGCACACATAAATAAGTATTAGTAGTAATAGAGCACTTACCTCGGGAGAAATACGAATTTATCTCTAATACCCGCCACACGAACGTTCAAACTTCAACCGGATTTCTCTAAGCCCAAAAAATAAACCAAAATAACATAAAGATAAAAAAGAAAGGGTTAATTGAAAGATGCCACCGCAAAGTTCGAAAATTAGAGAATTGACATCCACTGACCACAAGGTCGGTATTCATAGAAACACTATTATAAAGTTGTGAAAATTACATAGATGACACTCTTGGACCTTTTTTCCCTCACATTCTCTCTCCATCTGCACTTTACCATTTTACCCTATCTTCTACCTTTATTTTTATCAAATCTGTCATCTCTCCTCATCCTCCTCTTTCTCTCTCTTCGTCTCCTCTCCCTCTCTCTCCTATCCTCCTTGCACTTCCTCTTTTCGGTCGGTGAGGCATGTCGTTGCTTATAGAGGCAGCATTGGAGCTCCGAGACGATGTGTTGCCTCTCTCCTGTACCTCCTGCTCGTCTAGCTCTAGTGAGTTTCTCTCCCTAACAGGGCCACAACTACTCCAACATCGAGGCTAGCTGCTTCCTATGCTGCCTCAAGGCCTCCGAGATGGTGTCACGCTGTTTGCCGGCCTCTCCAAGAATTCCGATGCCTTGCTCATCATGGAGCTTGCCAGGAGACGGCACACGACCTTGCTAGAGGAGTGGTGGAGACTATCGGGAAGATGGGCGCCGACAAAGTCTTGTGAACTTTAGCTACTGTGACTTTGGCGAGCTCCGCCATGAACGAGGATGAAAGAAGAGACCGGGGCATGGAGGAAGAAGAAAGGAGTATGGGCATTTTGGATTTTTTGTACTGTAGTGGTATCTATACAATTTTCGTAACTTCGTAATGATATTTTTAGAAATACCTATTTTACTGTAACAATTCTCTAATTTTCGAACTTTGCAGCAGCTTCTTACCTAATGGACCAAAAGAAAAGACATGGCAGATGGCTGCACAGTCGCACTCGCACTGGCACTGCGACGAGAATCCAGCCGAGCAGCAAGCGCGATGAACGGCGCCGCAAGCTCCGGCAATTAGACCTTCCGTCCTACTTCCATGGGCCCCCACGGCACTGTGCCTCTGTCTCCAACTCGGCCCACGAGACGCCTGTCCGGGGCAGGCCAACCCATGATCACGGCAGTCAGGCAGTGGGCCCCCGTGTTCCGGACCACCAGAAGCCAGTGTTGCAACCGTAAGAATTTTGGAAGAGTTTTCTGGTGTTTGGTACTACTTCTTGGCAGTAGGTGCAATCGAGCGATTTGCTGGTCTGGTTGAATTTAAGGGTGTGTTTGGTTGTTATAACCTATATGGTACGGTACAAAGTGAATGGATGATCCATACATGGTTTAGGTAGGTTGATAAAAAATTTTGTTTAGTTCCTTGAATGGATCTTGTACCGTTTGGATGTGTCAAATTAATCGAATGGAACGGTACAATGTATGAGAGGAATATCCCTGTTAGCCCATATGAGATGATACAGTTCACCTAACCAAATGTTTGGATGTAACATATCTTGTATCATTTCATACGGATTCAATCTTGTACAGCAGGAACTAAACACACCCTATGCTTCGTTTACAAGATATACTCAACTAGTACTGTGTGGGATGTGTTTATTTCTTTTGGTGTTTCTTTGGTACAGAGAGCTGGATCTTGCAAAGACTGGCATGTTTGGGATTCTATCTGGGCCGTCGAATTTGTATTGATGCTATTTTGGCTGTTGGGATGATTTATGTCCCATGTGGTTCGGTTGGTTTTGGCGAATGGGATAGCTCACGCAGATCAAATGCTTCAAGCAACGTGTGTGGACTTTAAAACCCTGGAGCCGCTATACAAAAATGCGTGCGCAGACACGGGGTTGGCAGTTGACTTGAAGCGGTCAGCAGTAGCCGATTCCGTTAATTTGATTTTTTTAGTTATAAAGTGTCCGTCAGAGAAAAGAATCTTTTATAGTATAATATAAAGTGTAAAGAAATTTTATAGGATAGATAGAATTTCTAAGGAATAATATTACGCAATAGCATGCATGTTTCAAAAAAATTTAAAGTCTTCGCTAAAGATGCTCTGCAGATCTTCAGCAGGGCACGCAATAGCATGCATGTTTCGGCGTTTGACAAGCGCAGGCCGAAATGCATGTGGCCGCATGTCAGCATCGAGGCGTCCTGTGTGGCTGTGTTTCTTTCTCCTCCATGTTGGTAGTTTAGACCAACTCCAACTGTCTCCCATCGCGGCACCCGTTCCTTTCAGCGTTCCAACGGATTCCCTTCGGCAATCCCTTCGCGAAGGGATTTCTCTCTCCAATCCCTCCAGGAAGGGATTCTCTCTCCTTTCCCTGTACCATTCCCTTCGAAGGGATGCTGTTGGAGATGGTAGGAAATAAAGGGAATGTGGATTGGGAAGGGAATGGGGAAGGGAATGAAATAAAGGGAAAATGGTTGGAGATGGTCTTAGGCCAGCTATCCATGATCAATGATACGACGTATCAACGTCTATATCTGCTATTAGAAAATCTCTAGGAAGATGGTTGTGTTATATGCGGCACCTATCTCCACCCTCCAACCCTTTGATCAATGATCTAGGTATTATGAAAATATTTTCTATTTATTTTACTTGCTTTCTTATTTTAGTAAGTTATATTTTAGGATAGAAAAACAATTCCGCAGATAGCGGTTCCAGGCATTTCCGCAGCTATTGGATTCGCACCAAGATTTATACTCTGTCCCCATTCCCTCCTCACATGTGCTTTGCAAAAAAAAAAAGTCTCTCCAATTTCGGGAAAAAAAATAATTGGGTCCTTCTTCTCCCCTCTTCCTCTCCTCCTTTCTCCTTCGCCTGCCCAAACTAGCTCCTTCCCATGGACACGGTTGCTAGTGGCCACCGCCCCCTCCCTTGCTGGCAACCACACCGGTGAGCGCTCGAGCCGCCGCGGTGCGCTTGCACCGAGCCAAGCGGTTGTGGGTGATGCGACGGCTCGAGCACATGTCAACGTGGTTCCTGGCTTGGGGACGGTGGTCACCGATGGCCACGCCCGCGGAGAAGAAGGCGGCTTGGCTGGGCCAAAGGGGAGAGGGGAGGAATGAAAAAAGACCTGACTGCTTTTTTCTGAAATTTGATAGGCTTTTTTTTTTGCACAAGAGCATGTGAGCGTAATAGGGGTAAAGTACAAATCTTGGAGCATGTCCAGTGTTTGCGGACGTGTCTGCATGGAACATGCAGCTACAAGGGGGAAATTTGCTCTCATTTTTAGAAGGTTTTCCGTCAGCTTGAGATATATCAAATCATCATATTCATCAAGATTCCATATCTCAATGTGTTTTATTTTAGGAAACTTAGTGTAACAATCCCGCAACTTCACAATTAGTTTTCTTCAATATCATACTCATCTATTTCTATTCATGTGCATTTTGAATTTATAAAAAAAATACTTGCATCATATGTTGCATGCAATGCATCAGAAACAAGGTAATTAAGATCAAATTAACACCCAAAAATTTTAGAGAATCTTAGAGTCATATGTCTTGTTTAGCTAGTGATTCACGGATAATTCGCACTTGATTTGCGGACGGTCAACACCCGTAGATCAAACCCGAGCAATATAGAGGTTCCCTACCAATTCATGAGCAATAAATGTGCGGACGATCAGCATTACACATGCTGACGGTCATCATGTGTGAAAGGATCCTAAGGCCTAGAGAGGGGGTAAATAGACCAATTTTAATTTTTTAAGATTTTTCTTGGATTAATTAAGCAAGATTAAATCTAGGTTACAACAATAACAATTACAAGTACTCACTAAGCAATCAATCCAAGAACATGCGGGAATTAAATACGGAAATGTAAAGAGTGAGAGAAAGGAATGCTCATAAGGTTTTTCTCGAGGTATTGGAAAGTTGGTGCCTTCCACTAGTCCTTGTTGAAGCACTCTCTCCTCAAGAGTGTTGCTCCGACTTAAGCAAATCAATTTGCTCAAGCCATACACTCGTGATGGTTATTCACCCCTCCGGTGCAGTGAACCCCAAACCTCGCACAACTCGATAGCCTTCCACAAGTTCTCCTCCTCAAAAGATCCTATCGGCATCGCTTCCTAGCCGTTTAGGAGTCACTAACCTCCAAAAGAAATAGGAGCGAGAAAAACCGATCACACCGGATCAATTTCCACCTTGATGCACACTCTTAAAACAATTTAGGATTAGAGTTTATGATCTAAACAACACCTCTCAGCTCACTAGCCACCTAAAACCCTAGGGGACTTAGAAAATTTGCAAATGGGAGTCTCATCCCGAAAATTACACTGCATGAGGCCTTAAATAGTCGGAGCTACGAACTAGCCGTTGTGGTTACACAGACCGGTTCGGGTGGCCCGGACCATGTCGGTCCGACGGCACAATTTCTTCACGCCTGGACTGGCCCGGTCCAACGGCATACACGTGCTACCTTATGTAGCCGGACCGGCTTCCACACCCGGACCGCCTTGGTCCGGTGGCATAGGGGAGGTCCGATGGCATAACCACTCCTGCAACCTCCTGGACCTTGCTCCGGCCTACCCAGACCACTGAGGTCTGGCAGCATAAGCACGGTCTGGCGGTACACCGCCAGTACAACACTCACACAGGTTACCAACTAAAAAGATTTTAGGAGTATGCAACTTGGTGGAGAAAAATCCGAGGTGATGAAAAATCCCTCGATCCCCTCTTAATAGTACGATAAACAAAAATAAAAGCCCTATATCTACCTTTGACTCAACTTGACACCCGAGTCAAAATAAATATGGGTCCTCATCTTTTGCGCTTGATGCCTTTCCAATAAATCCTTCGGGATTTCTAGAAAGCTATGAATTGCCTCATTCTCGATCGCTTCCGTCATCAACACCAAAACCATACCATAATTGATAATCCTCGAATTGGGAGTCCTAGATGCTTACAATGTGTATTGAGGACGATCTTTAATTCTTATCTGTCAATTCGCATACGAATACATATACTGACGGTCAGCACCTAGGACTTCAACTCGGGCCAAGTTGCTATCTAGGAGTTTCCACTTATCTAACTCACTTCCTACCCACTCTTTTACACCCTATGACATGTGGGACCGACCTTACATTTAAGAGAAGGATGGGAGGCATCCATTTAAGCCATCTCCCACCTCTTCTCCTTCCTCTTATTTCTCCCTCAAACTTCTCAGCCCAAACCTGAGAAACAACAAGCTTCTCTCCCCCTCATTCTCCTCTCCAAACCCATACTAAGGATAGGAATGAGCATGTGCATGTTCTAGGGAAGCTTCCCCACCTCTCTAGTTTCACTTTCATCCAATTGATTTTTGGAAACACAAGGATTTGGGTAAGTTTTTGGTGTTCTTCTCCATCTCTCTCACTGTGTTGGACAGCGTGTCTTTGAGCTCATTTTCCACTCATTTCCCATATCCCCTCAATGGCCAAGCTTGGAAGAAGGTTTGGAAGCTCCCATGGCAAGTTAGGAAGGAGGAGGTAGCACCTAAGTTCAAAGAGAAGACCCTCCCAATAACAAGAAGAAGAGAAGGAACTGAGATCATCTTAGAGTTGTTTTATCCCTCCATTAACCTGATCTTCTTTGATTCGAGCTTTCACCGCAAGCAAGGTCATCCTTACCTTGGTAATGCTCATCTCAATTCTATCTTCGTTTTCTTTGATCTTAGATTAAACTCCTAGTTTATCTCTTTGCCTTGGTATAGGAAACATGTCACAACACTTGAGATCGATGCAAATTAGCATGAATCGGGTGTTTGAGTTTGGCAAAATCGGTTATACTAGGTTGTTCACTAACATGCATATAAAATAAAATAGCCTTTAGTAAAATGCATGCATATTTGAGTATGTTGATTTTAGCTTTATGTAATATTTGGAATTATTTGGTTCTTATTCGAATTCGATCTTCGTGATTAGGTTTCAAAGCTCCAGAAAAGAACGACAACATTCAAACCGAGCGTCCCTCGCTGAGCAGCTCCAAGACATTGTATGCTCTCCTTTTGACTCATGTTGATCCTACCATTACAAATTCATTTCAACTATGTTTTATAACTCGCTAGCATGGTCAATTTACAAGTATATGTTAATTGGTGGGTAGAATATAGTTATGTCCTATTTAGTTTCATCACCATGACATGTTCATCCCCTATTCATTTGTCTCCTAAGCGGGTTATGGTTATTTGTATTTGCATAGTTTTTTTTCTTAGCCAAACGATGGAAGGCGATAGATGGAATTAGTCCATCGGTCGCTACTGGTTCAACTATTAGTGATCTAAATATTGGTTTAGATTTATGTCAGGAAGATGGTGGTGGCTTATGTGGATTTGTGAGTTAGATAGACTTGAATGGGTGATAGGGGGATAATGGAGAAAAACTTCTGAAGATGTAGTCCCGTTTGACTCAATTAAGGATCGAACATGGTGTCATCTCTTCTTGTAACTATACGTACAACCATATGTGTTTTATGTGGACATTGGTCAATTCTATGTGCATGCTAGAGCCGTTGGGTACAAAAGGGGCAGCCATGTGTTTGTGAGTGGGGCAGCTTGCGAGCCATCCATAGTGCGTTCATGAGTGCTATATAGCGGGCTATAGATAAATCTATTGCAACGGTTGGCTCCGTCCGACACGAAGGGCTGTTGGGAGGGATGAAAGCCATCCAGGTGACCTAAAGGACTAGCATGTACAACTAAAAGGCTTCGACACAGCTTGCTATGTCGTGTGGCCAAAGTCGTACACCTCTACAGAGTGTTTAAACTGTTCAAATAGCCGCGTCTTGGGTTAAGGACGAGTACTTGTAAGATTAGACACTGATATTAGCATTTGGGATGATTTGGCTATGATGGTTTGGGTTGTAGCTTATTTCCGAGTACAGGGTTACTCATGGCGTTGATGAAAAAGCAGGGAGCCTTATGGACATAAAGTCCAATTTATTGTATGATGAAATCTAGAAGTTATTGATGGTGATGAGAATATGATGATGTTTAAGATATGGTTATATTTCTAAAATGTTTATTCAAATGTAATTTACAATCTACTTATGTCTATGTCTTGCAAATTCTCTTTATGTTGAAGATAACGTTTCAGTTTTCCTTTGTTTACATGCTATTCATGATTAAGGCTATATTACCTCCTAGTGCGAGTACCTTTTGTACTCAACCCGGTTGCTATAATTTTAGGTGAAGATGATCTTATGCTTGAGTACTATTATCAAGCAGCATTTGACGGCGCTAGCAGGCAAGATGCGAATGAACGACCTCTCCATTGAGCCGAACATGAATTCAAGAGAGTCTTCACACTTAGTAAAGGGTGCAGAAGCACAGCAAAGTTGAGTATGGAAGCGAAACTGAGGCGATGGGGCCATAGGTGCGAAAATACATTGCAATTGAGCATGAACTCGAAGTTAAGGGCGTGAACAGGACACAGTCGAATGTGAAATCGGAGTTGAGGGCATAAGCCAAGCATATAGAATATAAACACGGTGAAAAGTAGTATAATATATGTTCATGGCAAAATACAAGCACTCGGCTATTCACTCTAAAAATTTAACTAGTAATATGGCACTATAAAGAAATACCAATATGTAAAGAATGTACCAATAATATGCCACTCGAAGGCATCGCATGCCTGCGTTTGGTTCCCCTCGGTGTTGGAATTAAGTTATTTGTTTTTTTATTTCCTTGGTGCAACCTGAAAAATAATTGCAAATATGAGAGCTCATATGAGCCAATTTTGCTAACTATATATAATGATGTAACATCAACTACCCTACGAGATGCTGAGATATGGAGAGAGTAAAAGAGGATTAAACCGTCTCTATACACCGATCAACTATAGTACGAGAAATATATGTACCCATAAGTTGTCTACATAGAGGTGAGAAAAAAACAACCCATGAAAGATTTATCAAAAGTAAGGGTACGACACCCACATGGTTCAAAAAGATGCTAGTTGCTAGTTTGTTGGCGAGGTAGGAACCAGCGATTAGACAGGATTAATCTAGACTCCAGAGATTAATGGAAACTAATCGGTGATAGATAGAGATTAGAGATAAATCAGAGATTAATCCGGATTTTTAAACAACGTTACATACGACTACTGTTGTGCATACCATTGCACGTGCACCTACCGCCAAATCGGTAGCAGACAAGCATTGACCCTGAAGACGGTGTGAAAGGACGGCGAGATCGCAGGTCCCATCCCCTTGTACCTGTCGACCGCAGTATGTGGTCCGCTCGGCCTCGGCGTCGGCGGCGTCCCCCCCTCCTTTCGGCCGGACGCAAAGCGGAGACCGAAAGCTACGCGTGCGTAGGCGCGTAGCAGCAGCAGACGCCTTCTTTCTTTCTTATCAAGGGACGTAACGGATCATGGGATTTGTTTTGCTCTACATCATAAATCACAGCGGAGACCGCGAGGCACCCCCGGAGCAAAGTTCCGTTTATCGTTTTTGAGGGAAAAATCGGTCCGGGCCGGTTTGCGATTTGCCACGGCAAATCGCGGCAAATGGCGATAAATCGTTCAAATTTTAGGATTTGAAATTTGAATCATAAAAGACTTGCCGAAATCACAAAAATCGAGCGATATGTCGGCAAACCGATCCAAAATCGCGGCAAATCGTTGGAGAAATGCGGCAAATCGCGGCAAACCGAGGTAAACGGCAAATCGTTGGAGAAATGCGGCAAATTGATCGGATTTAGCGAAAAACCGTTTGGCCGGTGTGAAAAAATGATAAAAAGGTTTATGGTGCGAAAAAAGGTAAAAATTATTTTAAAAAATGAAAATGGTAGGGCATGACTTTTTGTAATTATGTAACATTTAAGCAACATTTGAAATTATTAGAAAAATCGCTTTGAAACTTTGTATGGTGTGGAAAAATGGTAAAAATTGATTTAAAATTATGTAAATGGTAGGCATGACTTTTGGTAATTATTTAACCTTTAGGCAACATTGAAAATTATGTAACATGTTAGGAAATGAATTTGTGGGAAAAGTGGAGTAGTGGTTCACGTGGGAGGAGCACTCGTGGGAAAAGGCAATGGGCAATGCACAGAGCATGCAATAACGATGATTCACGGGACAACAGTCTACGAATAGTATATTTCTATTTTTTCACGATTTCAATTTAAATTTCCTCGTGATTCCGATGTTGTTTTTTATTTTTCTTTTCACCATTGCCTTCATACAGGCTTATAGAATTTTTGAGAATTTTTTGGGATTTCATTTCAATTTTTAAATTCAAATCAAAATTTTGGGCCGTCCCTTTTTTAATTTGTCATGATTTCAATTCAAATTTGCACACGAATCCGGCTTTGTTTTTGAAATTTTTTTCACCATTGTGTTTATAAATGGATTTACAATTTTTACGAATTTTATCGGATTTATCTGTAATTTTTCAAATTCAAATCACATTTTAAATTTGCCTCACGATTTGCCGTTGCCGAACCCGCTCGGCACGTCGATTTGCCGCGGCAAATCGTCTGCAAGCCGCGGCAAATGGAACCTTGCCCCGGAGTCACCAAACATGGAAGCCCGGTCGATCAGATCGCTTGGAGCTAGTCCTCTGTCGTCCCTGGTTTGCCGTTGGCCAGATTGTTCATTCTCGTCGGGTTCATCGGTGTTGTTTGCTTGTTGGAACGATGAGGACAGCGCACGCCAGGACGATCTTGTTTACGCATGAGAGTCAATCTTAATATTTAACAAACTCTGGCTTAATATCTTAATAAATAGCACTTTTATAAACTTTCGCTTGCATATGCCTATCTTAAATCAGACATATTTATTTGTAATCGGAGGCAGCACTCTAGGTTATTAACCACACTCGATGCAAATTTTTCCTTCTTACCAATTAATATAGCAATATTTAGACTTTGATGGTGAATGTAGTGGTTTTATTTTTCTCAACTAGTTATGGCAATAGGTAGATATATACATATATTAATTACAAAGTACATAGGATGATTTTCTTTTCTACGTTGCGACTCGATACCGTAGCTCAATTAAAATGTTCAGGCAGTCCATGGCAATATACGAACAGGATGTTTCACCAAGAAAATACTTATTTTAGCAACCGCGGGCTATAACAATGACTCAATTCCACAATTATTTTCATCTCAAAACGTATATCATCTTAGTTTTTCTGAGAAAGGGATAAATATTCATGATATAGCAAACACCCTTTTACACATAGACCCTGCATAACAACGAAATAGAAACCACAACATTGAAGGGCCTAAGTGCCAAAACCAGGATGCGACCAGATCTACTCTGGTTGCTGCCAACGAGAACTACATTGGCCGATTCTAGCGTTGCCACCAGCTCCATCTCCTAAAGCCTCGACCACACAGGGTGACAGAGACACACGATCACGATCAATCGTAGTCGTGGAAGCTACAGTATCCGTTGTGAGGGCATGTAGTGGCAGAACTTCATCGCCACCACCGACGAGGAAGATGATGTCGAGGAAGCGCCACCGAAGACCACCATTGTCATCATCAAAGCTGGCGATGCAGGAGCCTCCGAGCACGGCAGCATCACACCAATTCCTTCCCCTTTCTTCAGCACTACCATCTCCATGGCCAAGCGGGGAGTCTTCCCTTCCTCCAAGTCGCGGTCACCCTATTTTCGACGAAGAAGAGGCCGCCGCCGAGGACCTTATTGCCAAACCAGCGGTAGCGAAAACTAGCCCTATATTACAACTAGCAATCACTCCTAGCCCAAGTCCGCCTCCACCCACCTGCCAACAACCACCGAGAGTCAAGCTATTGGCCAAAGCCTCCTGCTCATTAGAGCCCCCACCTAGCTCTAGAAGACCACCACCAACTCATCAAAAGCAAAGCTAGCAAGCAGCCATCCGAGACGTGGATGGGAGGAAGACGAAGAAGGAGGAGAGGAAGAGTGAAGGACGAACAACCCAAAATAGTAGATTCGGGAAAGCTAAAACTAGGTAAAACTCTACAAGATACCTATTTAGCCCCCCTTCACCAACTGACGTCAGTAATGCTGATGGACTCACCAGAGGCGAGGGAGGCAGCGGAACGCGCCTCTTGTTTGCCTTCTTGGTCACCCTCTCGGGAAGCTACTGCCTAAGCAATCGTATATCGTCTTAGTTAAAACACCATATACAAATCACAATCAGAGCAATACTTTGCCCAATTTGGAATGGTCTTAATTTAGCCACTCCTCCAAACTAAATCCTTCAGTTTCTCAGAGATGTATGTGCGATATCTTAGAGCCACTTTTCAAAGCTAGCGGCACATCGTCAGCAAACTTTCTGACTTCTTGAAGCTCTCTAAACCCAACCGCAACCCTTCAAACAGCTACCAAAGGTTCACGCTATCGCATCCCTACAACTGAAGTATACGCATTAACTAGACAAATCCACGTCAGTCCTGAATATCGCAAGATCGATCGGCCAGTACGGGCTAGTGCACAATTGTTATGTCTCACGTCCCTGAAAGAACCTTTCACCGGTTAGCAGAGCTTGTGGCGCTCACTCAAAGCTGGATTTTTTTTAAAAAAAATATTTATTTTTATTCAATATTGCAAAAGTACTCGTCGAAATTGAAAAATTACCAAAATAGCCTCCCGTCGCCCGGTAGCAGGGCGATCGCCCGGGATTGGCGCGATAGCAGCCCAAAACGGCAACTTGTCGTTGCCCGCAACGGCTATAAACGGCGAATCTTGTGCCGACCGTTGCTACAGGGACCTATCGCCCCATTATGGGGCGATCGCCCGGTATTGGGACGATTTCTCCCCTTTAAATCCCCCCCTCCCCCACCGCTTCTCTTTTCTGCCCGAGCCTCCCATTTCTCAGTTCCATCACCGAGAGCAGCGAGAGCAGGGAGGAGGAGAAGAGGAGAGAAAAGAAAAGAGAGGAGAGAAAAGAAAAGAGAGGAGAGGAAAAGAAAAGAAGGAAAAATAGAAGATAGTTGAGGCCGCATTTTCGCGGAGGTAAGTCCGAAAATTTTTATGTGCAAATAATTTTGTAGACAATATTTGTATTTAGAAATGTAATGCGGTAGTATTGTGTAGTTGTGAAGTGTCTATATTACGATGAAAACCTGGTAGGATAGCCACATGTTGTGCGGTTAAAGTTTGGAAAAAAAATTGGACGTAGCAATGAAAGGTAGTAGATATGCATTTTTTAGGGTTACGAGAAATTAATAATACATGTAGTAGTAATGCGTAGAAATTAAAGGTAGAACATATGCAATTTTTTAGGGTTAGGAGAAATTACTAATACATATAGTAGTAATGCGTAGAAATTAAAGGTAGTACATATGCAATTTTTTAGGGTTAGGAGAAATTTTTAATACATATAGTAGTAATGCGGTAAGAAAAAAACGAGTAGTTTAATTATTTATTTATATTAGTGATTTCCAGTACGATCACCATACGGTTTATATATTGTATTTTAGAGTAGGGGCATTTGTGAATTATCCCTTTTAGAATAATATGTTAAACACATGGTAGGCTAGCCACACATGTCAGGCACACTTAGAAATTAGTGGAGTGAGGAAATTTGAAAATAGATAGCAGAAATAACGAGAAGTAAATGGATGACATAGGATGATGTAACAATTATATGGTAATATATGATGTTGTTAGATAGAGAACTGATAAATTTCTCGGTCGGACGTTGTAGGCAGCATGTTGAAGAAATTGTATTTTCAAATATTTTACGGAGATGGAGAGATAGCACAGGGGGCGGATGGAGTGGATTTGTCAGCATTTTGAAGAGTTGTATGGGGCATATCTAGACCGAGCGATAGGACATACAGGGCTTTGTTGGAGTGGATGTTTCGGATGTTTAATTTAGATGTCCGATCGTTTCTACCGTGGGTTAGAAGCGAGAGTAAGTCGTCGCGCAACATCGCTTTTTATGGAAAGTTAATTCCTATTAATGCGTCATCATCATGGAGGAGCTATATTGGGTTTGCCGTAGAGCGAGGTTGGCCGCTTGATGTTGCTAGTACAGTGCTACCTGGTAGCTCCATCAGTGTCGGAAGTTCGTGATGTCGGGGCAGATCATACGAAAGAGGTGGAGAGAAATATGCTAGAATGCGATGATGAAGGGGACGAGGAACCCGAAGACGGGGGACACGAGATTGGCGGTGGCGAGGGGATCGGGGGTGTCGAGGAGACAGTTCTGGAGGCGCAAGGGCTGGCCGACGAGGGAGAGGAGGTGGAGGACATAGTTGACCTGATGGAGGAGGAGGACGGAGCGGATGAGGAAGTTCCTGATGCCGAAGACTCGGACGAGGAAGACAATACTGGTGAAGTGCCTGTCCCTAGGGCGTGGTCGGAGTATAATGTCGAAGACCTAACAGTGAATGAAGGGAATAGTGATGCATGGGAGTATCATGAGAACGAGGTCATGCAGGGGCCCATATATAAGGACAAGGAGGCTGTGATGGACGCGGTGAAGTATTGGGCAATGTCTTTGCGACGGCAATTCAGGGTAGTGAAGTCTAGCAAAAAGGAGTACGATGTGAAGTGCGTAGTTGATTCGTGCCCATGGCGGGTGCATGCATACAAGGGGAAGTGGAAGGACTATTGGAAATGCTCCATTGTGATGGGGCATGACTGTGAACTGGAGGAAGCGGAGCAGAAACACCGCAATCTGTCGTCCACTTGGGTGGCAAATGTGTTTTACCGTCAGATCGTAGACAATCCGCACCTGCAGGCTCGATCTATCATCACAGCCGTGGAGGAGAGGTTTCAGTACAAGATTAGCTATGCAACGGCATAGAGAGCAAAATAGACAGATTTACAGATACGGTTCGGGACGTACGAGGCTTCCTACGAGAATATTATACACTTGCTCAGGGCAATAGCACACAGGAATCCCGGTACATACATCGATCTTGCGGAGTTCCCCGCGGACGATGTGTGCCCGGGTAAGTATGTCTTGCAATGGCTCGCTGCTTAGCCAAGATGCATAAATGTGTTCCGACAATCGCCGCTTCGGTGATTTGCATGGATGGCACATTCCTCACAG
This sequence comes from Olyra latifolia, assembly GCA_036346145.1. NCBI lineage: Eukaryota > Viridiplantae > Streptophyta > Magnoliopsida > Poales > Poaceae > Olyra > Olyra latifolia. The sequence goes on from CM070523.1 coordinate 33,870,464, forward strand.
AAAATACAAGGGCCAAATTCGATCGCAATCGCGGTGGACGAAACAACCGTGTTCTACCGGTCCGATTCGCCGCCGTGGGGGAAAAAACGAGTACCGGTATCGGTTCCTTGAAAGAGTCAAGTCGGCGCTTGTTCAGATCGCCTCGATGTTTGTATCATCCATGACCGACATGCCGGGTTGCTAAGGGCGATCGTGGACATGCAAGAAGGGTCCGACGTCGTGGTGCAAAGAAAGTGGCTGACCTAAAGAGCAGGGGTGCATGAGGCACATGGGTGCCAATTTTTTCCGCCGCTTTAAGAACAAAGAGCTTATGAACATGTTCAAGAGACTATGCAAACAGAACCAGCGGAGGAAGTTCGACACACTATGGAGGAGTTTGGATGAACTAACCAAGAAGCAATCACTGAATCTAAGGGATACCGCTAGTTCGTCAAGGAACCCTATGGTCCACTACGAGGAAGGAGATGACCCCACGCCTTTGTGTGCGCTCCCTACCGACGCACCAAACATTCGGCGTAGGCCGGGTACAAGCATAAGGAGTTTCACGGACTGGATACGACATGAGCCGTTGGAGAAATGGTTCATTCTGCAAGACGAGGGCGGTTGCCGTTATGAAATAATGACAACGAACCTGGCGGAGGTGTACAACTGGGTTATGAAAGGCACCAGATGCCTTCCTTTGGTGGGTATAGTCGAAGGTGTGTTACTAGGTACGCAAAGATATTTTATTGACCGATATATGAAATCTGCTGCATGTATGTCGGACAATCGACTGTTCTACTCAACGGTTGTATCTAAGTACATGGCCAACAAAACACGCAAGGCGCAGACACATCGCGTGACACCGGAGAGTGGCGTGGAACGGAGATACCACGTGCACTGCGGTGACCGCAGTCGCAGAGGTGCCCACCGGGAGAGGACGCCCCATCATGCATAATCCGAAGCATCGACCGTGAGTGCTCCCGCCAGGCCACGATCGCTGACTTGCCATGATCTCACGCCATTGCGCCGCCGCAGATACACATCAATCATGTCGTCCGTACATCTCGCACTACTACTACAAGCAAAGTGTTTTCAACACATGGCATCATGAGGTGTACGGGTACCGAGTGGATGGATCGTTCACGGAAGCCCCCCCTCCGGGTCATCGCTGGGTACCAGACATCCGGATGTTGAAGAAGAAGGCCGCATCGGCGACACGACGATTCGAACGATATGAATGAGTCCGGCTCGCTTACGAATCAAGGATCTACTGACATCGGAGGCTAGGCCGTCAGTATCTCGTCGAGGCACACACTAGGTTGTCCTCGAACTTCTGTTTGTATTATGTACTTCATTACTTTGAGACTGTAGTCATTTCAAATTTTATATGTACCTTGTAATTTGGGATAATGTCATCTGAAATCTTGTATTTCTATATGTATTTCTGTACTTCGAGTACTTAAGTATGAACCAATATGTCCAATTTGTATTTGACTTCAACCTTATTTTCAGCTGTCTTTTGTAACATTTAAACATATAATAATTGTTGCAGTTTCTTGTATTTCTCTGCAACCTTGTATTTTCTCTCTTTTGTAACAGGCGCCGATGGCGAGAGGTGGGCGTGCTGGTGATGATTGCCCCGAGCTACTCGATCGGACCGTCGATGCGACGCACTGGTCTAGGTTGTCCGCCGTTCAGAACCAAGAGCTAGGGACACTGCGGCCGCGTGTGCCGAACGAGCTACTCCGCATTGACCCACGTTGGGTTCCACAGTAAGCTGCCAACGCTTCCCTCTCTTTTGTATGCATGTACTTACCTGCTAAAGAAATTTTAATGACGCTACTTACTACATGCGAGTTACGCGACGGCGAGCTTGCTCCGCTCAGAGAATGGTGGAGCGTGCCATCGCCCTGCAGGAGGGCGCATGTCCCACGGTTCGGCACGACCGTCCTCGCTGGCCGCGACTCGCCGACCGGTGGAGACCGGAGACACACACTTTCCACCTGCCCTATGGAGAGATGGCTCCGACGCTGCAGACGCGTGTTTACCTCCTAGGGCTCCCTTGTGCGGGCCCTGCAGTTGTGCCGCACGACGTCCCCGTCACGTGGCACGCGGAGTTGTCAGCGTGGTTCGCCGAGGTGCAATGACACCTCCGGTCGGGCGTCACGTCCTCTCAGTAGGGGCGAAGCAAGACGGCCGACGGCCGTGGTCGCTTCAGCCACTGTTAGTACCTCCATCATTGCAATTTTGACACCTCGGCGCTAAGTTCCTAATTCCATTGTACCAAATGTTGCAGGCCGATCTGATCCTCCCGCACGCCGAGGACGAGGACGTGGCTCGCCACCTGGAGGCGTACCAGCTCTTGCTGTTTGGTTAGGTGATGTTCCCGTCCTCCCACGGGAACACGGTGGACCCAAGACTGATCGAAAGCCGCCCAGCTGATCGCCGACACCCGGACTACGAGGTAACAGATTTCGCTTAAATTTGTTGGCACAGACTGCTCTAACTTTATCGATGCCAACAGATGGTGCAATGGTCGGGGGCCTCTGCTGTGCTTTCGCGGCGACGACAGAGGTCTGCGGCGACGCCGTTTCTCGAGTGACCAGACGCGACGATGTTGGGTTGCGCCCCATCGCTGCAGCCAGGTCTGGGGCGCTTCTCCGTCCGTAGGCTCGGTGTTGACACCGCCGCCGCACTCCACAGATCGGTACGACGAGCACCAATGGATCGCCCACCATGGGCCACTATTGGGTTCGACGACGTATGCCCTCGTATGTTATTCCCCACTTACGCACTTTTCTAACATCCACCATATTTATTTTCGCCGCAATGGTCGACGCCACCGGTAGGTGAGGAGGTAGTACCCGAGTTCGCTCGGAGTTTGATACCGAGCGACGAGGACGTCGCGCGGACACCCTACAGAGCGTCGACGCCCACGCACGAGCTCCTTACGGATCTCCGTGCTTTGCACGCGGACCAGCGTCTTCGCTCACCCAGAAGGTCCTCGCTTCGACCAGGTGGAGTACTCGCCGCACCGAAAGTGCCGCGCGCTTCGCCTGTTCCAAGCTTTTTCGCCGCCGCCGCCACGTTGTCTCACGTGGTGCTCACAGTACGCCTCATGACCTCGGCCCCACTTTTGTACCCAATATATGTTCTCATCAATTCCCTTCTATACATTGCAGATGACCCGGATGGGGTCATGCGGGCATTCCGTTCGCTTATCGTGATGCGACCATGGGCATTGCAATGGGGACGACGACTCATGGAGAGGGTCATCGAGACCAGCGTCGACCATGACATGTACGCGGAGTACATGGCATGGTTCGCTCCTCGGACTCGCCTCCGGGTGGGGTACACACTAGCACTGTATGTCGCACAGCAGGCATCGGTGTCGGACACGTATCCTTCACAGATGTCCCAGAGAGACAACTTCGCGGTAAGTCTCATAATCGTATCTCTATGGGTACGTGTTATACATGTAAATTACCTCATATCGAACAGGCATTACCCACAGGACCAGCAGCTACGGGAGGTGGAGGTGGAGGCTGACTCCATGGTGGCACGCCTCGAGGCGGGCATCCAGGTGACCACCGCAGAGACCCTGACAGCTTGGCGGCGGATCCTCCACACGGTAAGGTGGGTGTGTCACCTGGCCAGCTGCTAGGGGCGCGGAGACGTCGTCCGACCTAGTGCACCACGTCCGCGTGGGCCAGCACCTGGCCCTCCCCCGGTGCCGCCTCGTGGAGCCGTCCCCGCACCTCCTCGTGCCAGTCGTCTCCCACGGCCTGACATCAGCTACGGCGAGTCCTCGCGGCCTCCTGCATAGTAGCAGTGGGGATAGTGGGGAGACGCTGGGCCTTCTTCGTCTCACGCACAGCAGGCGTGGGGACAGTGGGGAGACGCGGGGCCTTCTTCGTCTCACGCACAACAGGCGTGGGGACAGTGGGGAGACACGGGGCCTTCTTCATCTCGCGCCCCTCCTAGACCTCGGGGTGGTTTCGACGACGCAGACTACGACGACGAGGAGGAGGCAGCGTTCGACGTGAGGGAGTACCTGTCGACTGAGTTCCTCGGCCCCTCTCAGCTCTCGGGAGCACCGTACCAGGACACACCCGAGTCGCAGCCAGACTTCTCTATCCCTGTGCCGCAGGGCCGGCCTAGGAGGGTTGTCCGTCCTCCGTCACCACTCACGCATTCTACGGACCGCATCAAGCAAATACCGTGGTCGACTTCTTCAGAGTCAGATTTTTTAATGCCTTTAGCACCATGTTGTAGAACTTTTTCAACTCTGTGGTTATTTAGCGAATGTTCTGTTTAGACCCATTCATCCATCGCGGCTTGTAGCTTTTGTTTGTAATATGATCCTAATATCGCGAGTGTTGCGATGTTACGGGTCATATTACACTCAAAATGTTACGGGTCATATTACACTCAAAATGTTACGGGTCATATTACACTCAAGTTGCGATGACATACAAGCTATAATTAGGGATGTATCCGTGAGGACATCCACTCAACGCCGTCAAACCAATGGATCTGGACAAAGAGCTCAAGGCTTTGAGATTATGGTACTCATGATATGAACGAAATGAAGATGGTGTTCCGATGACATTGAAAATACGAAACACATTACATGGTAGTAATCCACGTAGACCGAAACTTGATACAAATTACATGAAATAAACCCCTATTATAGTAGAGACGCTAGGTTTAGTGCCATCCATGGAACGGTTCCACACGGGTATGCACGTTGTTCAAGCGAGTAGCAAAGTCAACTCGCTCCTCAAGCCGGAAGATTCTTGCGTGAAGATGCTCAATGTAACTGAATGCGGCCATTGGGAAGGGGTCCTCCATCCATTTGTTGAAGCCGCAGTCATCGGTCTACATTTGGAAATGAGAAAAAGGTGAGATGAAAAATGTATTCAACCCTTGGCCGTTGTCGGGCTGGTTACTCACAACAAAACGCAGCCAGCCGTAGAAACGCCGGCGACCCATCCTTCGACAACCTGGTCAAAAGTTTGTACAACTGTGTCCACTCCATGCGCACAACGTGGCCATCCCCTGTAGAAGTTTGGGTCTTTTATCATTGTTGGCTCTGTGTTATAGCTAGCTCTCATCCGAATAGGCAAGTCGTCGCTTGGTAGACGGGTTTGAGATCTAGGACCATTTGACGTCCACCAGACTTGTCGGATCCAACCGTTCGTCCCGTGTTGTGAAGCCATATGTGCAATGTGGTATGTCTATCTCTACTCGCCTCCCTCCTATGAAGCCAACCCTAGTAGGGAGTTTACACACAGAGTCAGAGTGAGAGTGAGGGTGGGAGTGAGAGGGACGCCAACTCTGCCTCCCATTATATAGGCCGAGGAGTACTTAACGAATTGGATTAATAAGTTGTTCATTATACTTATTGACATCGTTTACTAATTAAACACATGCTACCAGTGCCCTACATCTGCCTATATCAATGCGGCCCGTTCATTTCACCGGTATTGCAGTGCATTCACTGTTAACAGTGCATTCCAGCTGATCGCTTTCCACCGCCCGGTCACATCAATAATTGCGCGGCACTGCTGACCAGCAGTACCGCCTGACACCGGTCACATCAATAATTGCGGCACACTGCTGATGAATAGTACCCGCCTGACACCGGTCACATCAATAATTGCGGGGCACTGCTGACCAACAGTACTCGCATGACACCGATCACATCAATAATTGCGGGCATCGGCGACCAACAAGATCGCCGACACCGGTCACATCAATAATTGCGGGCATCGCGACGAAACAAGCACCCACCGACACCGGTCACATCAATAATTGCGGGCACAATGCCGAACACCCCGCCGACACCGTCCAATACATCAAATGCAAAGAAGAAGACTCGGGAGGAATGCGTGCGGTTCCATAAACTTCGGTGCATGGACCGAACAAACTTCGCTATTTATTTCCTCCCGCCCGAGTCCTCTCAGACCGCAACTTTCCTCTCAAACTCACATATTACTCCAAATTTCATACACTCCACAAATCTCATTGTAACGAAGCAATGGCGACCTCGACTCTGAGCCCCGTCCGCTGGCAAGTTTAACACCACCGCGCTGGAAGGGTCAATGTTCCAATATGCTTCATGCGGTGACCTTTGCAAGTTTGTTCAATCCGACGAAGGTTTCTCATATACTTACGGAAGGAGGTTCTTCATGTGTGCAAACTACGAGTACGATCCACCCAAGGTTGCCTTTGGCGAAGCGCCCAAAGGTACTTGCTCACCCTATCCTCGCATGATTATATCTACCTACATGGCACATGTGATCTCAGACCGACTTATGTTGAACAAATAGTCTCCCCACCTCTATGCGATTTACGCGTTGGCTAGACACGAGCAATCGGAGGCGCATAAGAAACACATCGAGCGTGAGGTCCGTTGGAAGAGGCGATGGTTCAGCAAACCAAGATAAGGAGGAGCAAGAGAGAGAAGCATAGCGTTCGCAGGAGAGTACCGAAAGCGACAAGAGGACGCTGAACGTCAGGCCGCTGAGGCTCGAGAGGCTAAAAGGGAGAGAAAGCGCGAGAGGGCACGTCGTGCAAAGGAGGCTGGACCTGATGCTACCGGCAAGGGGAAATATCCCCGTTGTACTCAGTAGGAACTTTCTTGTAATCCCGATAATAAAATTTCCGAGAGCACTTTACCTTCAACGCGCATATAAATGTTTATGATTAAATCTCGCTTGAAGCAGAGGCGCTTTATTCTTCTAGCTATTTATTTATTTTCCCAAATAATTATTAATATAAAAAACTCAATAAACTTATCCATTATTTCTATATTATTATTTTTTAAGATTAAATAGTCCAAATAACGTGCTATATATACCGATAATATTTATTTTCATATTTGTTATAACTATTTATTTAGTTATATTTGTTATAACTATTGTATTTAACATACCGATAACATATAATACATAATATATATAGAGATTATAAATAATATATATCATATAGGTATTTGTTTAGGCTAAAAATATTTACTAGTGCACCTATCGCCATTGTTTTGGGCAATCGCCCCATATTTGGGTGATAGCTCTTCCCCCATAACGGGCCAAGTGACGCCCAAGGACGGCTGGAGACGGCGTCAACGGAGCACGCCACCTATCGCCCCAATGCCGGGCGATCGCCCCAATCCGGGGCAACGGGCGGGTAATTTTGTAATTTTTCAATTCCGACGAGTAATTTTGATATAACGAATAAAAGTAAATATTTTTTAAAAAAATTCCTCAAAGCTGCCGGGACGAGTAATTCAACAAAACGGGCTGCTTTGGCGCCACCTTTTACAATTGTGTTCTCGCGATCGCTTTCCCTGCGTTTTTGGCGCCATATTCCTGAAAGATACATCAACGAGGACGGGACGCAGCCGTAGCATCCCGCGAAGATGGAAACACGGGGCGCTCAGGTCCATTAAAAGCTTCGTTAGCTGAGAGGATGACAGCTTGGAAAAAAAAAATCGTTGTTCTAGAAGCTAGGGTACGTACACATTCAGATTTCGGGGGGTGGGGTGCAGCTAGCCTGTACTATAATCACGGAGACGTATCAAATGAAAACTTGCTAAAAAGTTTGTATTTTCTAGAAAAAATGCAGATTATCGATTATTTTTATTCAGAGAAAAGAACCATCGGTCAAATCTAGCCCTCGTGTTTTAGTTTTAGCACAGCTATGCTAGTAGGTAGGAAGTGCAGCTCTGCAGCTGCGCAGCATTGTACTTAATTATCACCATCCTTAGAGCTCAAGCATAGTTTATCGTCTTAAAACGAAGGAAACACGGAAATATTTAGGTCCTTAAATGCCTCGTTAGCTGACAGGACAACAGCTTTTAAAATCGATCTTCCAGAAACAATTGTACATAATTTTTTTTAAAAAAATGCTAGCCGACTTGCTAGCCGTGCCAACAGGATAGCCTCCTTATGCTCCCTTCTTCCTCTGCAGCCTCCCGTGCCTTCTTCCTTCTTGCTCTTATCCTTCTTCCTTCTCACGCTTCTCCTTGACTCCCTACTCACCTCTCTCCCCCGCTCTCTCCTCTACGCCAGCACCGCCTCTCACCGAAGCAGGGGTAGGGTTCGGGTTTATGGATAGGTTCACCTGTGCCCTCTGGACTTAGAGGGAGACCAAAAAGACGACAGTCCAGTGGTAGGATGGGGTCGTGGTGGGGTGCAAGGCAGTGGTAGCGGCGATGCCAAAGCCATAGGGACGGAGGAGGGCTATGGGCGGAGCCAAAGGGGTGATCGATGCAGGCAGCCGGAGTTAGGGTGAACAGGGCAACGTGATGGCTAGAGGATGATGAAGGAGCGATGAGACAGTTGAGGCACCACTCGGCATGGTTGGTGGTTAAGGTGGCGGGGGCAGTTGTGGAGGCACACAGAGCTCGTCGGAGAAGAAGAAGAAAGGATAGGACACGTGGAGAGGAAGGAAAATGGAGATGGAGCTGTGCAGAGAGAAAGGAGAAGGAAGATGGAATCACGCAGAGGCTGCCGAGGTATCCCGTTCGTAGCCCATTATTATTACACATGCCAATAACCCACTACCTCTGTTTGCTCAAAATACATGCTCATACAAAATTAAAAACTTATTCCAAAAAATATTTTTCTTAAACGCTACCCCTGGATACCCATCGAACAACTAACACATGCAGTCCTTCAAGTCCCTCTCACAAAGGAATACCAATTATTCTCTCTCTAGCATCAGCATATTTTTTATATTCTTTTTGGTTGGGATGTTTGGAATAATAATGGGAAAAAATTCTAGTACTACCAAACTAAGTAACTTGGTTAAGTAATTACTTTTCTTTCGATGAACCAGCTAATTAACTTGGTTAAGCTTAAAATTCTCTCCCCGAGACAGGGAAAAGGAAACGGAGGCGACGCGCGCAGCCGCAGCACCCGCCAGCTGTACTCCGCACCGAGCACTCGCCTCCAGGTGGGCCCGAGCCTTTGACCCCTCACGTCAGCGGCGCGGCTAGATCATTCCAAGGCGGAACGCATCCCCGCGTAGCCCCACCGCGACCGAACCCCCCGAGAGATCTTGATATCGCAGAACAGTCCCTGGGAGAGCCCGCCTCTATATAAGAATTCTTTCACTTCGCTCCCTCGTCGTCTCCGTTACCGCACAGGCTGGCACGCTGCCACTCCCAGTGCCGTTCCTCTCTCTCTCTCTCTCTCTTGTCTCGACTCTCTCATGGCGGACTCCTCGAGCTGCTGCCCCGCGAAACCCTAATGGCGAACCGGCGGCGCCTCCGAGCCCCAGTGCCGTAGCCTCGCCGCCGCGAGCTCCGTCGGAAGGTAAGCGCTGCCTTGCCTCTCATCATCCCCGAACTAGCAGATCTTACCCCCATTTCCCACCGCCTCTGGGATCCACTCTGATCTATTCCTCCACCCTTCCAACCCTAAACAAATTCCGGCAACTCGTGCAGGAAGCCACCAGCACCTCTCAATCCGGCGAGCAAAGTAGGAATAGTGTCGCCTCCGGGAGGCGCCATGGGGAGCGATCTGAAGGAGATGAAGTACAGGCGGAGGATTGGGGTTGACGAGCGCGCGCAATGTAGCGAGCAGAGGGGCGTCGACTGGGGCGCGCTGAACCAGGATCCCGTGGAGCTGCTACGCAAGCTGGACGAGCTGAGAGACCAGATCACGCGGTCCTGCCAGATCGTCGAACAACCGCGGGATCACCTCTGGGTGAGCCGCCGAGCGCTCTCGATGCTCCCTGAGAAACCTGAGTCGCCAACTTTGCCGGGATATCACCGCTCGCGGTATGCTGGCCAGTGTGGCCATGGCTCGCCACTGAGCCTGTATGACCAAGTGCGGCCTGAGCACGGGGAGCGGTTTGCGAGGCAGTCAAGTGGGCGGTACCGCCAGTACCCAGAGAGGCAGTGGGAGAACAGTGGGATTGGAAATGGGAATTGCCATCATCATGCGTGCGCTTGTCTGCATTGTCTGCATGGACAGAGGGTTGCAACACAAGAAGAGCACATTCCGATGGCGAGATACTTTGCTGGGCAGCATGAATGCTACCGGTTTGAGAGGACGCCATCTGTTTCATCGGATTATGACAGGAGGTCTGTGGCATCATCGCTGTACTCACATCGATCGGTGTCAAAAAAGAGGGCAGAGTATTTTAGGAAGAAGGCAGAGCATCTCTGCCGGCCAGTGGATGGCGCTGCACCTTTTGTTGTGTGCACTTCTTGTTATCAGCTATTGCAGGTGCCTATGGAAAAATGCATGGGGAGGAAGCAGAATAGGCTACAGTGTGGGTATTGCACCGAGATGATCACTTTGAGGTGTGAGGTAGAAAGAGTTACTCCCAACACACAATCAGCATCCTTCCACGTGGCCAAAACTGAGCAAGGCTCAAACAATCAGACGCGACGAGATTTTGAGCGTCAACACCATGATGATGTTAGTTCTGCGTATAATTTGAATGAGCATAGCAGCATGCAAATCAAAATAGATTTTGGTGATGATAATTCACTTCCTTCAACCGTTAGTCATGACAGGACTGATAAAGAATGTGGATCGAGCAGGAGCATTAATTCGAAAGCAGATGGTCTCTCTTTGTCCCCAAGCAGGTCTGAAGACATTGAGAGCCCAAAGTATATATTATGTGAAAGAGATGCAGACCGTCTGGTGGAACCTTCAGTAAATGTTCCAGTCACTCCATGTTCCCCAGTTTTGGAGGACAAACTTGTTGATCCATTGTGCAGCCAAGAAAAAGATCATATTGGTGAGGACCAAGGCACAATTACCAGATCTGATCTAAACTGCAAAGGAGAGTACAATATTAACGATGATGATGAGAGTACTAGTATGGGAAGCGAACAAAAGGGCAATGAAGATGATAAAGATATCCTTGAAGATGAAAGCTTGTGCAAAAGACATGAACAGAACAGCAAGGAAGATCACTGTTGTATCCTTGAAGATGTTAGCAAAATGCATGAGCAGAATAGTACAACAGATGGCATCAATAGTCTTGAAGACAGAAATGAAAAGCATGAGCGGACAAGCAAAAAAGATGACACCAACAGTCTTGAAGGCGACAGTATAAGCAAGAAATATGAGGAGAAGAGCAAACAAGATAAAAACAGCAGCCTTGAGGATGAAATCATTAGGAAAGAGCATGACAAAAACAACAAAGAAGATACTGACAGTGCCCATGAAGATGTCAACAGTGCCCTTGAAGCTGTGAGCATAAGTGAGAGATGTGAAGGAAAGCAAATGGTAGAAGACAATGGTAAATTGCATGAGCCATGTGTTGAAGATGTCAATGCTCCAGCGGAGAGTGGGTCATCAGTTAATGAGCGCACAAATTCTGGTTTTTCTCGTGGTTCTTCTGAGGCTGGCTTAGATGAAGATCAATCCTCAACTGGTAAGAGTGGGGATTCATCATTTTTTGCTGGTTTCTTGAAGAAGGGTTTCAAGGACCTTTCTTTATTTAATCAGTCCATGGACAGTGTTAAGGTTTCAATTAATGGTCATCCTATCTCTGAAAGAGCTCTTAAGAAGGCAGAGAAAAAAGCTGGCCCTGTTGAGCCCGGTTCATATTGGTAAGTGTCTAAGTGATGGCTAAAGTAATTTTGTTCATTATTAACTTTGATAGAGTTTTCCATCTGCTGCATACCACAATCAGGAGGAACAGAATCCAAGATTTTATCTTATTTACAATAAGAAAACCTATTTTATGAAATTATGATTAAGCCATTAAGGCAAGGCATAGAAAACAATAAATCTCTAGACATGATAGGGGAGAAAAATACTCAGATGGCTATTACAAATACTGGGTTCTAGAAGGCTAGCAGCTCCTTTTGGAATTCTCTTTCATGTTTTGAGCACATGTTTTGTTTTTAGATCCTCATGTGGATGTGCCTTTGTGTCCAATCTTAAACTTGACCTTTCTAGATACACCAAGTTCACTTTTTCGGTACATGTGTCATATTTGATCACTGGAATATTTGTTTGATGTTAAAGAGGCTGAGAAGACATGGAAAATACATTCAAGTTTCCAAGTCTATGCAATTTTGATCCCTGCAATGGACCTTTACCTGCAATATTTTCAAATTTATGCAATTTCCACTTGGCTTGCAGTTATGTTTTGCCAAAGGATACTAGAAAGGCTCAAAGGCATCAAAGTGACATTAATCTGAAGCTTGTAGTGTCTAGCTAATTAGTTGCTTTGTAAGGCATTTTTTTAAGCTTCGTGATAGATGCTGCTCCATGGTTAAACTTCTATTAGTGAATGGGGGATTTTCTTTTAAGCCAACATTACAGTTCTGTTTCTTCTGTTTGTAATATAGGTATGACTACCGTGCTGGATTTTGGGGTGTCATGGGGCGAGAATGTATCGGCATCATTCCTGTAAGATGAGTTCTTTGTAAACAAGGGTGCTCTTGGAAAGTTTTGTTCTAATGTTATTTTTTATTTGCAGCCATTTATACGAGAATTCAATTATCCAATGGCCAGAAATTGTGCTGGTGGGGATACTGATGTCTTTGTCAATGGCAGAGAACTTCATCAGAGAGATTTTGATTTGCTTGTAGGAAGGGGGCTTCCACGCATCACTGGGAAATCATATTCTATTGAGATTTCTGGAAATATTACTGATGAAACAACTGGCAAGAAGTTGCGCACTCTTGGCAAACTTGCTCCCACGTATGTTCCTTTACATTCTGTTCATGTTTTTGCTAGTTAAAAAGTTAGTTATTTTTATCTTATGTTAGTCTGAAAAAGGGTTTTCTTTTGCCTTGCAACATTTACTTCTTTGTCCATTGCATTCTAGTAAAATTTCTTTAATTAAAAAGGAACTTACTGAGTTTTTTTTCCTGATTTCATCTATAACAAGAATCACAGGATTAGGTGCTATCAAATATCTGTTAAATCTCTAAAGCAACATGGCTATGGGTGCAATTTATACAAAAGATGATTCCCTGCATCCTTTTTCCCACCATTTTGGTCTTATAGCAGACCCTTTCTTCATTTTTTAGTTGTTTAGAATGCTTAATTAGTGTTGATTCACAACCTTCAGTCCAAGCACCGCGAGTTTCACTTGTGCTTCATCACACAAGTACTGAGTCCATGGACCATAGTCTTCACACGGTTGGCAATTAAAACCATATTGTTTGGATTTGGGCCAAGTAACTCAAACTTTGTATTATAGCTCTGTCATCGTGTACATACATATTCATCAATTCATTTGTTTTCATGATGATGCAAGGCAAGTATACCTGTCTTGCATGGTTTCTTTTAGAATGATTTCTCCATCTATGTTCCAGTAGCGGTCAGCTGTGCACATTCTAGTTCTCTAATTACTGTTAAGTTCAGGACTCCAGGATCCTTGAGAGTTTGTGCCAATCATTTCATTAGGATCTGCGTCTTGCAATTTCATCTCTTATGTACACAAAGCTTTCTTGATCATATTCCTTCAAATGTGGTCATTGCATCTACTCACAGTTATTACTGTTTTTGTTAATAGAATTGAGAAGCTGAAGCGTGGTTTTGGCATGCACGTCCCTGAAGAGTTTAGGTAGCTGGACATAAAGTACTGGGTTCCTGCGTTGCTAATGATAACCCCTCTCGAATTTGCCTATCGGAGGCAAGTTAGTGATTTCTACTAACGGTGACGTTGAAGCTGTTTAAGCAGTGCTTCGAGCCTTGTTGGCAGAAAATGGTGGTACTTGAGAAGCTGTCATCACATGATATTATGATTTTGTTCTTGATGATCATCCTACTACCAATTCCATCCCTCTACTGGAAGCAGTGTTTGAAAAATGATTCAATATACCAGGCAGCATAAAGATTGATATGCCTGTGTATGCTGTTACTTATCTGTGCTATCGTCTTGTCGATACATTGCCTTACCAAAGAAACTACTATATATTCATGCAATTATCGGCCTGTAATATATTGGTAGAGTAACATCTTTCTAATATATATATATATATGTAAATATTTACTTTTGAATCACCTCTTGCTGGTACATGGCGTTTGGCTCCCCTGAGCTTTGTTTATTGCAAGAGTTGAAAAATTCCTGCTCTACTGTGCAGCGAAATTTCTGACATTCTAGTACTCGAAGAGCCAAGTCCTGACTCCTTAGATCATCTCTAACCATTTTTCTTTCATTTCATTTCTTTTCCTATTTTCTTCCCAATCTATATTTTCTTTATTTTTCACCATCTCCAACAGCATCCCTTCGAAGGAAATGGTATAGGGAAAGGAAAGAGAATCCCTTTCTAGAGTGATTGGAGAGAGAAATCCCTTCGCGAAAGGATTGCTGAAGGGAATCCGTTGGAGCGCTGAAGGGAACGAAAATCCCTTCGTAAAGAAAACGGGAGGCGTGAAGGGACACCGTTGGAGTTGGTCTTAGCATGGTTGTAGTGGCACAGATTGTAACACTCGAGCTTCTGCCAGAGCTTGGATTGCTACTAACTCTAAGAATCACTAGAAATTTTGGTAGCATCTCCTCACAAAGCACTATATACAAAACGGAATCGAATCCCTGCTGTGATTACCTGTACTAGTCCCTAGATCAAGTAGCTAGTACACATAGATATACAGTTTGGATCATCACCATTCAACGAGAAGTACTTTATTACATCAGAGTCACATAATTATTACAAAGTTTAGGCTCCAAGACCTAGCAGCGGAAATTCAAATAACAGTTCAATGCAAATGGAAACCAAATCACAACTCCACAGGCATGCCCGAAGAATGCGCTCCTAGATGTCGGAGTAGTCTTCATCCTGAATACCATCAGCGAAATCCCCGTCTTGATATACTTCCTCATCGGCGTCGCATCCTGCTCGCTGGAATGAGCAGTCCGAGAATAAACTCGAGTTAAGTAATCTTAATTACTTGCAAGACAATGCCTAGATGCTATGCAGGTTTCAAGGGGAGGTTTGAGGTAGTTTTGCATAAAGCCAAGTTTTAAACTTTTAGACCTAGTTTGAGAAAGCGGTTTTGAAATTGAAGTTTGAATTTTATAATTCTTTCTTTTGAAAAAGACAGTACTTACTGACTTAACCAGATCATCATGGCACCCACCATAAAGACAGCTACGCACATGCAACACCGATTGCAAGGCGATTCCCAAAACAAAGAGAGGGGGAGAGAGAGTTTTACAAAACTACAGTGGGGTGGCTTCCGTCGTTCACCCTTAACCATTGGGCGAGACTTTCATGAAAGGTTACACTCTGCAGAGGTTATACGCTTTACCCATGAGTAGGTGGCTTCTTAGGAATCACCCAAAGGAAGTGGACACCACAAGGTCTTTCACCGCAACATTCCCTTAGATCAGCATTTCCACTAAGGTTTCCACACTAATGCCCCTCTTGTGCCGATAGGTTCTGTTCTATGACACACCTGGATACCCACTCCCAACCACAAAGGAAGGTTCTGTTCTTATGGCCATATCCAGATGCCCACTCCTTATTCCACCAGGAATGCCAGACTAAAAGTTCGAAGGGTACTCAATCAGGACCTGCCCATACAGGCACTCAATGGTCGCACTGTTGAACTAGTCTAGGTACCACAAAGAATCGATCCTTAAGCCAAACGGGTATGGTCCAACATCAACCCAATCTCTAGCATACTGCCATCGAGTAGTTGCCAACCAACTTGCAACCATCCACCCCGATTGAAAAACCATTTAAAAAGCCCGGGATAGCACCCACTATCCCTACAGACAATTCCCGACACGGTAGCACCCACTACCGGCCATTCAATTTGCAATCAAGTTTTTGTCAAGGTTGAACACAAAAGTAAGTCTCTAGATTGCAATTGCTAAGCAGGTAATGTAAAAATCACTAAACAAGGATGGTAGCAAGATTTAATAATATTAAATAGCTAGGGTTAATGAGGTTGGCTGTGTATATCAGTCATATAGGACATTATCTACAACTTAGCTTAAATATTGTTTTTAACTTTTAATTAGCATATAGGTTTTACAAAGTCAAATAAAACATTTATGAAAATTGGAAAATAGCAACATGGCACAATGACTTGCCTTGGTCCTGGTAGTTGGACTAATCAGTGACAAAGTTTCCTTCGGCGGACGGATCTAATGTTCGAAAGAACCACAATAAGAACCATGTGCGATAAAATATGATGCATGCATGACATGTCATGAGGATGATGCAAACAGTACGGAACAGTACAAGATAATTTTATAAAACTTCTGCAATTGGTTTCATCATTTTTGGAATTCCCTATAATTAGCTACGATTTTATAAGCTTAATATTAAAGGTACAAAAGAGAGTTAATTATAAATAATTTCAAAAATTCACCAAAACAATACAGAAATCATATTATAATATATCTAACTTCAGAAAACAATTTTTGATATTTTTGAATCTCTAAATTAATTTATAGAATTCCTACACATGCAAGAACTAATATAATTATAAAAATTAAATTTAACAGAAACATGTAAATAAACAGTACATAAAAATAATTTAGAATTTTATGAACCTAATAAAATTTATTTCACAATTTTCGGAATTTTTTTACCATTTTCTATGCAATTTACAACATCAAGTATACTCTGCAATTAAAAAAATGAAGAGGAAGGGTACTTGGGCCGGCCTAACCCAAGGCCCAAAGACGCAGTCTTGAGGTGGCGGGGAGGCGGTGCATGTGGGCCCGCCTGTCGGTGGGTCAAAGCAGGAGGCGGCGCGGGGCACGGCGCAAGGCCCGGCGGTGGGCGGTCGGCATGACAGGAAACGGCAGGACCACGGCAAAGACTTTACCGAGTTTGCGCGAGATTGACCGAGGCGGCGGCGCTTAAGACCTATGCGCGGCGGCGAGTGCACGGCGCGGCGCGATTGGCGGCGACGGTGAAGGCGGCGGCGGCGAGACCAGGGCGCAAGGGAGCTAGTGGGGATGGCGGCTCGGTCTTGGGCGCCGAGGTGGCTTGGTCGACGTCGCGGCGGTGGCGACGGCGAGAGACGCGCGGCAGCTCACCGGCGGCAATCCTAGGGCGGCGCGTGGTCGGCGAAAGCATCGTATGGCGAGGCGATCTAACGGCGGTGGCGGCTCGGCCCAGAGGTGCCCGAGGTGGCGGGTCGGCGTCTTGGGCGGCGGGCGACAGAGAAACACTACAGCAATGTTCCGCGAGCTTCCCGGCGGCTCCGGCGATGGCGACGAGCTGGCGAAGGTGAAAACAGAATCAGGGCTGCACAAGGAACAAGTTTCATGTTGAACCTTTGCGATGACACTCACCGAAAATCGCAAATTCGGCGAGGGGCAGAGAGGTGAAAGAGAGAGAGCTTGAGGAGGCCGTCGTTTGGATCTGATGAATGAAACAGGGAGGGGTTGATATAAGAAGACAGAGCACGTATCCCTCTAGGAATAGGATAGAGACAAGGGGAGATTTGGATCTGCTAAAATTAGGGAGAATCCCATAGTAAGGGATAGAAAGAAGAGAGATTTGGGGAGATTTCCCTACTTATCTGGCAAGTTAACAGGGAAAGGGAGGGAGAGACTTACAAGTGGGACCCATGTGTAAGAGAAGAAAGATTTAAGTATAAATTCATATTTTGGTTTGAATATAATGTTAACGTATGCATTCATGCTATAAATATTCAAATAAAAACATCACATAGTCAAAACAATATAAATATATTTTTATCATCTAATTTTGTTTAAATAAATTATTTTAAAATATTTTTCTAAGGAACATACTCATTTTAAAAGGGTTTTGAATTTCAAAAAAACTTACAAATGCAATGTAATGCATGTATGCATGATTTTTGAAAATGAGGATGTTATATATATATATATATATTTATATATAAAATAGTAGAGCTTTGCATATATATATATATATTTATATATAGAATAGTAGAGCTTCGGTGCTTTGCAAAGTACCGGAGACGCCGTGCTTTGCGTCTACTTTATAAAATCTGAGACTCAAAATAGACGATCCGAACCGTTCATCTTGATCTTTTCGTTGAAATTTCTTACATGACTAAATTTTATATTTCTTTGAATTTTTTTACTACTTGTTTTGTATTTTTGAAAACCAGTAAATTTGGATGCTCCATAACTAATTAGCTCGGTGATTTTCAAAAATACAAAACAAATAGCAAAAAAAATCTTAAAAAAAATAAATTTTGGTCATGTAAGAGATTTACGAAAAGATCGAGATGGACGGTTCGGATCGTCCATTTGAGTCTCAGATTTTATAAACTAGATGCAAAGCATGGCGTTTCCGCTTCAACTCTCTCTCTCTCTCTATATATAACAATGTATGCATAAGTATCCAAACCGCTTTTCGGCCACATACTGACTTACCCAAAGACCACAACTAAGCCGCAGAACCAAATAACCAAGTAACAGCCTTAGTATAGCTTGCCCTCGGGTGATGTTAGATGACCGGCTTCCGAAGGTACGAACACAGATAAAAGAAAACCAAAACCGTAAACATACAAAATATTGAATCACACCTTCTTTTTATAACAACTAAACGTTGACTTAGATCAAAAGGATTGTCATAGTTTACTAAGGTGAACAGAAACTAGTGAAGCGGTAAAGTGTGGAGTTACTTCCTTCCCATGAAATGCCGGCCTCAAGATGTACCTAAAAACATGAAGGAAGCAAGAATGAGTTCAACAACTCAGCAAGTACATAACGGAATGACAAACACAACATAACACCACATTTTGATTGTCAAGCTTAATAACCCAGCACATTGTGGAAACTAATGCAACTCCCTCTTAAGATGGTCAAACCTAAACATACTAGGATAGTGTCATAGGCATTCCTTGTTTATTTACTTGGATAAGCCCCCAACCCCTGATTAGCGTTATATGCAACATATTCACCCCTTTGTTTAAAAATTGCCATAAACGTGGCTCTCAAATGCTTCGGCCCAAGGCTACATCCTAATCTAATTCCATTTCCAATACAAGGCCCCTTACCAGTAACTAGAAGCTATGATCTAAGTACCCTTTAAACTCAATCATAACAAGACATGACCGAAGGTTAGAACAAGAATACAACCATCACATATGCTTGACCATTAACGAATAACATTATCTCAACGCAAGGGTGAGCCCACGACTCAGTTATCACATAACATATCATGAATTAGACCATTTCTAAATTAACACCATCACTTATGAACATCCCCTCATCGGTATCCACAATATTTGATTAAATCACAAAATGCTCATGCTCAAGTAAGCCTAGGTATGCATAGTCTCATTGCCATGGCTTATAAAACAGCTATCACAACATCTGTTCCAATCAACTTTCACTTTTGATAATCAATGCAATGCAGTATGCATCTGTCTATACTGTTGAGCTCATACCGGTATAGCCGAGTGCCACCCGTCGGTGCAGACTCTTGCCCGTCCTGAATCAGGTGGGGACCAATTCCTCCACTCCCGTGGAATGCCTACCGAAGTAGGACTTTTCCTCCCTCAGCGGTGGGATGTCTACTCAAAGTAGGTCCTGTCATATGCATGCAATACAATAATACAACTATGCAACACAATCTCGCCAGTAAGCACCCAATTACCACATACCTTCATCATTTAGCAATAAAAAGTATGATACTCAACCTATCATCGTATAACCACAGACCACCATCCATCTATTCGATATGAACAATCATAGGGCCGTAAACCATTTAGTCATGCATCCAACCGAATAAATGTTAACATACACTAGCGAATACTAAAAGAACCTCATTAAACACTAGTATCCAACACCTTAGAGCAAATAGCCATTAGAAGTATTGTACTTATCGTATTGAAGTCGGTGTATAAATAGTATTAAAAGCAAAGCTATAGGACAACTCAAGTCTTGAGTTCAACCACACCCTTATATACCAGATTAAACCAATCAACATCAAAATCCAACTATTCCCACGTCCATGACCCATCCACTACCCTCGTACCATCTTTAAACCCTTACTAGTATGTAGCAACCCAACATTCCCACTAACCTAGGATATTTCCATCTAATATACTTAACCAAGTACACATGCAAAAGAATGCATATTAGAGATAAGAGATTAGTTAGGGATGGGAGTCACGCCATGATCACCATCCCACTATGCACTTGCCTCTTTTACCGAGCGAAGAGCGGAGTGAGGCAGCAACGGCACCGACCCCAAGACGATCCAACCTACACATCAGACATCTCATATTCACAATCATACAACAACACCACTAGACACCAAGCATAACAAAGTTTTAACCATCTAATTCTGCCTTCCTAAGACCTTCAAGATTACCAACAGTTTCCATATCAAACACTATTTAATTCTTAACCTTTCTAGGCCATATTAAATTAACCCCTCAATAGTCATAGCCTTTATCATCTAAATTATTAATTAGCTAGATCAAATTACCATTAATATAGTAGGAATCCTGCTGCAGCCCATCCACAGGACGGCAACACGAAAAACACCATATCTCACAAACCTTTCATTCAAACCACATGTTCTAGGACTCTATGGAAAGTTAGAAACATATCCTACGACTTCCATAATATGGCCAAACTCCAATTCTCCACAAAATTTGGCCGAAGCTATGGTTTAGCTCATTGCACATATATACAATGCACTAATTCCACAATATCTAACCAATCCGCCCCCAAATTCTATTTTATATAGAGGTAGACCGACCATATCATCTCATCATGATTATGAATTACGAGAAATAGCAACTAATTTATTACCTAGAGCTTGGAGTCCCAAACCCTAACCCCTCTTCTTCCTCCCCCTTCCCTTCTTCTTCCTTGGTCTTCCTCTGCCTTCCCTTGGACAGCTAGGGCAGAACCGCATAGAGCATAGAGAGGGGAGTAGTGGCTAGAGGAGCAGGTGGTCGCAGATGGCGGCGAACTCGGCCATGACGTCGGCGACCATGCCGGCCTTGCCCTTGCCCACGAGCATCCTCACCAGCGTCCCCACCCACGAGTCAGATTCCTCCTGGGGTTCGCGCTGGAGGAGGGCGCGCACATGGCGCCATGAGCAGCATGCCCATGAGGGACGCAGCGTCAGCGAAGTTCGCCACAGAGCTTGTCACGGCCGGCTGGAGGAGAGGCGGGATGGCGGCGAGGAGGAGGACGCAGAGTGGTGGCGGCGCGGGCGCCGCCATGGCCACGCCTGTGGCGGCGGCGCGGCGCGCGAACGGCGGCCTAGAGGAGGCGACGGAAGGGGGCGGCGAGGCGACTGATGGCGGAGGCTAGGCGGCTGGGAATTTGGCGGCGGCTAGGGTTGGGGGTAGCTGGGGCGTGCCTTAAATAAAATTGGCTTTGGGCCGGGCCGATGCATCACACAGATACAACGATGCTTCAATTACGTGAATGTTTTTATCCATGCATATACGCATATGTTTTCGTCACCCAAGTTGTTGCACTTGAACATATTGTAACTAGATAATACTCGCTTCGCTTGTGCATACTAACATATTTTTTTCAGGCAACAATGTTAGTTTACTGGTTCACGAATCAAGCTTGGAGCGTGCAGCGTGCTAGAACATTGCAGTGATTGAGCCCAATCAATTATTCTACCTGATAAGCCCTTGTCTCCCTTGTGCTTCCTTGGAATATTGCTGTCATTGTCGCAGACATCTCTTCCGCCAGTGGAGTGGTTAGCGTTGCTGCGGAGGCGATTGGATCACCTCGTTGCAGAAGTATTCTGGCCGTTGATTTCCATGTAATTGGGGACGGTAGAATGCTGCAAAGTCTGGACAGGCCGCCATAAGTATTATATATCATATCCAATCAGCTGTTTTTTGGTTCTAAAGAATAAAAAATGTTGTCAGTAGAAACTAGAAAGAAGGCCGTAGCAGTTTTTTCACAGCTGCACTATCAGTGGCATCTGGCATGCATGCATGTAGATGTAGTGCGGTTCGACTCAAAATTATTCGTTTTGCCGCCTCCCGATGGTACATTGTCATCCGCTATCTACTTGCGCGTGCAAAACTAGTCAAGAAGAGTTCCGCAGACCGGGTCCAGTGCGGTGGAAGTATATATGCGGCCCAAGGTCATTATGTGGCTGATCTTGGAGTGTTCAGGTTATTTCTTTTTATCTGCATGCAAAGTCGTGTCGATGTTTGCACAGTTGCATCAGCGTAGTCCAGCAGTTTGCAACTTTAGTGTCGCAACCTATATTTGCGGGGGCACCTAGAGACATATAATGCAAAGTGTTAGAAAGCTGAATATGATGTAGTTTGAGAACGATATTAGAGACGCAATGTTTGGTAACGCGCTTTGGTTAATGCGGCTTCTACCCAACACCACAACATACTCGTTGCCCTGGGTCTCGGTCATAGAACTCTGCATGTCTATGCCGTTAATTTTATTGTTATGGGTATAATAGCTAATTTTATTGTTATGGGTACAATAGCGGTGCTCCCTATTTATAGGGTCCAAAATTATGGAGACAAACTTAAACCCTACTCTACGAGGCTGCATATTATTACACAAAGCTCAAATGCAACACAACTTGTACATATGTTTCACAATAGGTAAACTCTAACAAACTCCATCTTAGCAAATATGTCCTTTGCTACACTGAAACTATCATAATGTCATGTGCGAACCCGTATACCTAGACTCAGAGTTATTGCATATGCAACTCACATCGAGCCACCTAACGTTCCGATACCACTTGTTAGAAAACAGGACATGATGCGATCTAAGAATAATACTGGAGGCATGATGTTTGGTAACGTAGTTCGGTCGACGCCTACATCGATCTGTGGGGCATGATTATGAGCATTCTTCCCTAACATAGCAGCATAAATGGCCACTCAACACCACAACATACTCGCTGCCCTGGGTCTCGGTCATAGAACTCAGTGTGTCTATGCCATTAATTTTATTGTTATGGGTATAATAGCTAATTTATTGTTATGGGTACAATAGCGGTGCTCCCTATTTATAGGGTCCAAGATTATGGAGACAAACTTAAACCCTAGTCTACGCTGCATATTATAACACAAAGCTCAAATGCGACACAATTAAATTCCAATTCGACAATTCCAGGACCAATACCGGGAGCCAAATAGGGTGCTTATAAATTCACTAGTGTTTGAGCACCTTGTGGTTAAATGCTATTGGTCTAGCTAGCTCATTCTGAATTGGGCTATGGGTCGCCACACCTGTGTGTTAATTAATTATATCCTGCATGTCCAATCCCAATCCATTTGCAGCCAGATTTGTGATATCTCTAAGAAAAGGACATCACGATGCATCATGACTTCTTTGTGTCATCTAAGATCTGCTATTTCTAAGGGAACCTCGAGACTAAATAATGCCTTCATATGGGAGAACGGGACAACTCGTAAACAAGCGCAAGCCAATACCATCCAGATAGCCAAATTTTGAACCAACACCCAATCACGACGATGGTGCATGCCTCAGCGCTGCCCCCGTTGACGATAGTCCTCAAGCTATCCTAGATTTTTTCCTTAAAAAAAGATAGCCTAGATTCATAGGTTTAGTTTTTCTATTAATCGGTTGGGCACAAGCTTTTGTAATATTTGAT
Organism: Olyra latifolia; assembly: GCA_036346145.1. Classification (NCBI taxonomy): domain Eukaryota; kingdom Viridiplantae; phylum Streptophyta; class Magnoliopsida; order Poales; family Poaceae; genus Olyra; species Olyra latifolia. The sequence goes on from CM070523.1 coordinate 33,893,976, forward strand.
AATCATTGAGGAAAAGGCTGAAGTAGGACTAATAATTATTTCAATGCAAAGGTTTGAACCAAGGTAAATTGTCGAGTATTTTCCTCCTTTGTGATTGCCTATCTTTGGTAAGACCTCTCTCTAAGATTCAAGTGTGAATGTTTGTTTCTCAATCGAACAAATAAGTGAGCTTGATTAGAGACCGTGTCTTAAATGTTGTGCTATTGGTCCCAGCCTTTCTCTTCCACCTACCCGAATCCCCACCATTGCTGCTGGGATGAGCCACTAGGAGGGCATAGCACTACAGAAATTCGATAGAAGCCGACATAAATAAGCCAAAAGCCGATGTAAACATCTATTTACGTCGGTTGCCGACTGACGTAAATAGGCTGACATAAGCCGAGCGACGTAAATATACATAAATACATATATTTACGTTAGCACTGACGTAAATACGGCCTATTTTCGTCGGCTTAGAGGCGAACGTAAACATGAGTCATTGGCCTCAGACGGTGGCGTGGCAGCCGACGTGGCACATATGTATGTACTGTTGCAAGTGCCATGTGGCATTTTATTTACGTCGGGCCGGAAGCCAATGTAAATAACTGCCATGTCCTGCTAGCTACGGTGGCAGTAGTATTTACGTCAACTTATGGCCGACATAAATACTATGAAAACCAGGAATTTTTTTATTTATTGCAAAACCAATGCAATTATTGAGAAATGACAGTGTATATACACAGAAGAGAACATTCGCAATATAGGATATTCATCAGAACATAAGTATATTCACAATACAGGGCATTCCATAGGACCATAATTATAATTAGGACACGGTAATATACATTAATTTCACAAAATACAAGCAACATCGATCAAATGCATATGTGCAGTTGTTGACATGTTCATAAACACAAGCAAAGTCCACGTTCATGCACCTATGGAGGGGTATCGTCAAATCGATGCCCACTACTGGCGTCACACCAAGCGATGGACGGCTAAGCGAGGTTTGTCGTCGTATGTCATATGATCCAAACGAAATTTCAGCAGCATAACCCCGCTATTCTCCGAATGCACGCCTGGTACTTGTGCATAGGAGAACAACTAGGCTATGTAGCCGAAAATTTCTTCGGATCCTACGACATGCCACGACAAACCCTGCTTTGCCGTCCATCCTCAGGCTATCAAAAAGCATGGACAATTCAGGAGCGACACATCTCACAATTTAATGTGAGTTGTGTCGTTCCCAAATGGGTGACGTATATGTTAGTTGAATTGTGTTTTTAAAAAGTGCAATTCATATGTAACAAAATAATTCATAACATTACAGGTTTAATGCAAAATTAAACATAATAATAAATTATAATCAACATAATAATAGTACAAATGCGATTAGTTTACCTTACGTGGGCGACGACGTGGGTGCGGGCGGGCAGTGGGCGGGTAGCGGCGGCCGAGGGCAGCAAGCGCCTGCAAAGCGGGAGGCAGTGCAGCGGCATGGGAGGCGAGTGGTGCCGGCGGCGGCGGTAACAACGGCGTGGGCTACGGCGCGGCGCGGGCGAGGAGGTGGCGACGGTGTGGACGAAGGCAGGTGGCGCGGGCGAGGTGGTGGCGACGGTGTGGACGAAGGCAGGTGGCGCGAGCGAGGAGACGGCGTCGGGCAGGCGGGCAGTGGTGGCGCGGGTGTCTGTAACGCGGTTATGGACACGTTGTCTATTTATGTCGACTAGGCCGACGTAAATAGTCTCCACCATATTTCAAATTTGGTCTGGCGGGATGTGCCTGTGTTTGCCTTGGCCAGGCTGACATAAATAGCGCCATGTGCCCTATTTACGTCGGTCGAGCCGATGTAAACAGGGCCGGTGCCACGTGCTTTTATTTACGACGGCCTGGCCGACGTAAATAAGCCTCCATCATATTTTAAATTCGGTCTAGTGGGATAGGCTTGTGTTTCTGTTAGCCAGGCCGATGTAAATAGGCGCCACGTGGTCTCTTGAGCCGGTGCCACGTGCTATTATTTACGTCGGCCCAGCTGACGCAAATAAGCATCCACCATATTTCAAATTTGGTCTGGCGAAATGTGCCTGTGTTTTTATTGGCCAGGCCAACGTAAACAATGTCACGTGGCCTATTTACACCGGCTTTGTTCTACGGCCGATGTAAATACTCTCATTTCCGCCGGCTTAACCAGGGGTGACATAAAAAAAATTCATATACGTCGGCTTTCTCTAAGCCGACGTAAATACGTCAGATTCCTATAGTGTAGGCTACACCAATGCTAGGGCCCTCCCTCTTTCTCCATGAGGGTGGGTAAGATCACACATGAGAGCATAGCTACTCTTTCGGTAACACGACTAGGGTCTCAAACTATGTGGCATGGGCGGATCTAGGGGGTGCCGGGTATGCATCGGCACACCCAAAATTTTTCGAACTTGCATATGTATCCTTGTTGCTCATATCTGTTTTTTAGCTTTTGGGCTTTGTTGCAATTGAATAACGAAAATGCTTACACCCGGGCGTCCGACCCAAGTTCAAAAAATCGGATGCCCAGGGATCAGCTCGTGCTCGATCCAGTGCTGTTTCCCTTCTCCTTGCCACGCTACTCCTCACTGTCACGACCGCCACCGCCACCCCTTCGGCAAAATCTATCGTAGGTCGTGCCAATCTTCTTCTTCCTCTTGTGGTTTTCTCGTGCCTCCTTTTTCCTCTTCATTTTTCCCCTCTCTCATGCTATCTCTCATAGCTCTCTATCTCTCTTCCTCTCTCTCTATTTTTTCATCTCTACCCTCTTGATGGGCTTATTTGGGGAGCTCAGCGGCCGAATCTAGTGGGGACTCGTCAGATCTAGAGAAGATGATGGCCGGATTTGGAGAAGAGACTAGAGGTTGAAGAAGACAAGTTTTTTGGGTTGAAACATTAGCTTAGTACGTATGGAACATTAGGGTTTGCCTGGTAGGGTTTGCCTGATGAAACATATTGTTTGTTTTGGTGAAACACTTTATTTTCTTATGTAACATCGGGTTTGTTCCATTGAAATATGATGTTTATGCTTGTGAAACACCTCGTTTGCTCTTCTGAAACATTTTTCATTATGTTTTTACTGAAACATCGTGTGTTTCTCTTACCTTATTTCAATGTTTCAGTAGCTTTATTTCAATGTTTCAGTAGGCTAACTTAAATGTTTCACCATGTTGATATAAATGTTTTAGTGTCCATTTTCTGTGTTTTCGTTATTGAAACATGTGTTTTGTCCTTCTGAAATATTAGGTTTTGTCTGGTAAAACATTCTTTAATAACTGTCAAAACAGTTTGCGTTTTGCCTTCTGAAACATTTCTTTCTTCCTGGTGAAACATTTGGTCTAACCTACTGCAATAGCGTCCAATTTTTTTTCTTGCGATCAGACGTCCGATCCGTAGTCCTGTCCATTGAATAATACTAGATAGAAGTAGATTCAAATTGTATTATATGTTGTAAATTCACATTTTGTATAAAATCTAACTCTTTATTTGCACTAAGCTAATATTTAGTTTTGATAAACCGATAATAGCATAATGGCCGGCTATCATGGCACACCAAAAAAAAAAAAAATCTAAATCCGCCACTATTTATATGGACACAGAGAGAGGGACGCAGATCCTCTGACGTTAAGTCCTCTGACTTTGTGTCACTAACGTGTGGGCCCTACTAGCATAGGGTCCACACGTCAGTGACACAGACGTTAGAAACTTAACGTCAGAGGATATACATCCGAGAGAGAGGGGGATGCACATGGGCCATCCCACTCGAGGGCTTCTGATTGGTTTTTGCACCTTTGCATCAAGTTGGTTGTTTGTAGTGAATATTTTCCTTGTTCAACGGTCCAGCTTGGCTGTTGCATTTTGAAGAGAGGAGAAAACAGGTTAGATGTATTAGGAAACCTATTCGGTTACAGGCTCTCCAAGCCGTATCCGGATAGGTCTATCCGTGGACCTGCCAAACTCTATGAAGCAGCACTATAAATAGGAGAGGGATCCGTCCATTGTAAACACACATGAAAGCAATAAAGAATTCGTCCTCTCCCTACATCTGTGTTCATCTACTTTGTGCATCCGTTGTTCTCGCTGTCGTTCTACGTCGCGTATACGAATCAGCAACCTCAGACTACACCCGGTAGCGTGGTTGCTCAACAAGATGATCTGCGCGAGAGGCGTGTCCGAGTACAGAATGAACAGGGGGTGGGGTTATTACAGAGCCGCAAATGTAGCACTGTAGTAAGTGAAGTCACTCGGGGAGGAGTTCATCACTTCATCCCAACAACTCGGCCGGCGCCATGAGGATTGCCAGACCTGCTGCATGTCCCGTGTGACCTCTCCAGAACCTGATGCAGTGTCCCATGCACTGATCTCCCCACTAACAATTATTCCCCTATCTTAACAAGCGAATTCTTCCCTCCCCTGCTGATAGGATAGCGACTCTAACCTGCCCGGCAATCTCCCGACATGCGATTCAACAAGGGTGCAAAGGCAATTAACTCCAAGACCAACAATAGCAGCACCACTAGCAGCAGCGCTCTACATTCGATCGGATGGGGAAACCAGGCGCATCAGTTCTCGTCCGAGCGCACCACCTGACAGAATCTCATGGAACACGGCTTTTGCTCTTCGCTAAGCTTGTCTCGGGTCTATCTCGGCCATTGGTTGTAAGCCGAGATCCGTTCACAGCTCCACTCTCTCATATAATTTTTTAGGGGCTGTTTGATTATCTGCATGCACAGAGATTTGCATATACAAATATAGAATCTTGCTTTTTTCTTATGTTTGGTTACTTGCATCTAGTTTTGAGCCTGGCTATCTGGATGCAAGATTCTCCATCTTGACATGGCTCGAGATCTGAAGAAAATGGGCGTATTTACGGATCTGACGCATTGCAGCCTCGTGTTCTGCGCAAAGGGCCACTGTCAGCCACAATAGCAAACCATAAATACGGTGCCACATGTTCTGCGTAAGTTTTCTTTTTCTTTTTTTTATATCTTTTGATTAGCATCTCCGATGACCGAACCGATTTCAAAAATGGATTCCTGACATTTTTTCGAACAAAACTAGACCATACTTGCTATATAAATTTCAAAATACATGCCTACTAAACACTCAACCAAACACCTTCTTTGCATCTGTACGTCCCGTATCCTATCAGCCTGGCTCAGTCGAATAGGCTAGGCTCGTGAAAGAAGGCAACCAAATAGCCCCTTATAAACCTCTTTCGAAATTTTGAGACAAAACGATCGGAAGAGAGGAGGAAGAAAAAAGATCTGATTGCTTTGTTTCAAAATTTTAGGTGTAAGACCATTTAAGAGAGAGAGTGGAGACTGTGCATGGATCTTGTTACATGACCCACGGTGAAGATAAGACAGAGTAGTTTGTTGGCTAAGCGCATTAGGACTTTCAACTCTAATCCCATCTCCACCTCGCCGCGACGCGCGTCGCTTTCGCATGCGGCAAACCCATATGATTACCAACTGCTCGCGGGCCGGGGCAGCATAAATACGGGGCCACGGCGACCCCAGAAAGCAAGCCAGCGGAGAGCCAGAGACCCCCACGCCTCCCAGTGGTAGCTAGTGTCCTCCTCCCCCTCATAATCATCACAAGTTTAACTTAATTAATCGCGCGAGCGGCATGGTGATTGGTTAGTGTAGCCCGTAATTAACCCGCCGATTGGATTGGAGCGTTGGATTAAGAAGAGATGCACCGCGCCGGCCGCACCGCCCTTCTCTCCTATATATAGGCATCGCGCGACAGGTGACGAGCGGGCGAGCCATGGCACCCGCCGCGTTTGACGCTGAGGCCGCCGGCGACGGCGCGCGCCACGCCGCCAAGCCCGAGGCCGACGCCGGCGCCGCCTTCGTGCTCGAGTCCAAAGGTAAGCAACCCCCGTGCCCTCGATCGCCAGCTGATTTCCTCCGTCTCGTGCGCGCATTGCTGATTTCCTCTGGTCATCTGGTGGGCGGGCGCAGGGACGTGGTGGCACGCGGGGTTCCACCTGACGACGGCGATCGTGGGGCCGACGGTGCTGACGCTGCCGTACGCGCTGCGGGGGATGGGCTGGCCGCTCGGCCTCTCCGCGCTCTCCGCCATCGCCGCCGTCACCTTCTACGAGTACTCCCTCATGTCCCGCGTCCTCGACCACTGCGAGGCGCGCGGCCGCAGGCACATCCGCTTCCGCGAGCTCGCCGCCGACGTCCTCGGTAAGCCCTCCACCCATCGCCCACCATCCTCCGCGAGCGACAGCTCCATCAATGCGTCCTCCACGGCACGGAGCAGCAGTACTAGAAGCCTCGCCTGCCCCTCGTGTCCGGTCAAAGATCCTCTGCCTTAGCGGCACTGCCGTTACTGCCACTGACACGTGGGCCCCCGCGGCTACCTGGCCCACCTGTCAGTGACAGTAACGGCAGTGTCCCTCCTATTAATTACGATTCGTGCGTCGGTGAGGCCATGAACGACTAAATCCAAATCGAGATTCGCTTCGGGTGGTGCGCGCAGGCTCCGGGTGGATGTTCTACTTCGTGGTGATCGTCCAGACGGCCATCAACACCGGCGTCAGCATCGGCTCCATCCTGCTTGCCGCCGATTGCCTCGAGGTGCGTCGTCGTGGCCTCCCAGAACGCATGAATTCTCTCTAGTATACGATTAGTTTTAGTTTTAGTTTATTCTAGTGCTTGATTAGTTTAAGCTTCATGCCGTCCGGGTTTTTGGACATTGTTTGTTAGGGTAGGAATATCCACAGATGGTTGCCGCCCCCAATGTGGATAAGGTCATTTTCCTCTGTGTGAATGTGGAATTTGCGTAAGATGTTGCATGCTTGTATTCCCAGATTTGTTCTGGCCGAACGGCTGGCTCTGCTTAGCTCGCCTGAATTTCTTCAGGATGGGAGATTGCTCTCATCAACTGCTGCTATAGCCTAATATGTACGTAGATACTAGTCTGATAGGGGATAGTCAGCGCTGAATAGAGATCTCAGCAAGGAGCTGTTCGTACACGCAACACTGACTTGCAATGAGGATACGAAATATAGTGGTTAATGTTTGATTGGCATTGCTTGTGGGTGTCATATACGAGCATGCTGCTTGTCACAATCACATGTATAATCACGAAGTGTTACATATGGATACTAGAATATAACGTCGTTTTTCAGACGTACAACTCAACTATGGTTGAAGCTTGATTATTTTAGCAGTTTCCTTTAACCATGGGAATGTATGGTTTCCAATTCATTTGATTTAAACATCCTCATGAAAAAGTAAGCTTATAGTAGGGCCAAAACCAGTAGATCACTGATCACATCAGAAAAAAAAAAACAAGAAACAATGTAAGTCCTACTAACCAGCTCATGTGTCATCCTCAAGTGCTTCTTGTTCTGACTTTGGAATCTTGTATACTAGCTCTGTTTTTCAAATTATGCATGCATCTCTGTCAAGATTAGGTTGTCTACTTTTTCTTGCCTTTAAATAGTACGGACTATGGAGAAAGGAGATATTTCAATACTTTCAAGGCCTCTTAACCTCGAATTCAAATTTTTAATCTAGGCATAATGTTAAACAAGAAAACAATATTGGGTATTATCTAAAAAAAGAAAACAATATTAGGTATAGTAGAACTCGCAACAAATTGAATTTTCTTTTTTCTCTGACAGACAGATAGAAAGGAGTTCAATATTTGATTTGCTATTTGCTATACTGTCTTTTTTATAGAAAAATGGAACTGTAACTTGCATCCTGTGAAATTCCATAAACAACCTTCTGTCCGAGTGTCCGCCACTGAAAAATAACTCAGGATACGTTTTCTGTTCTCTGCTCATAACACCGATTGCATAAGCTAATCTTCGATGGTGCCCAAGCAGATCATGTACTCGAGCCTTGCGCCTAATGGTCCCTTGAAACTGTACCACTTCGTCATCATCGTGGCTGTGGTGCTGGTCTTCCTCTCCCAACTACCATCGTTCCACTCGCTGCGGCACATCAACTTCGCCTCACTGCTTCTAAGCTTGGGCTACACCATCCTTGTGTCTGCTGCTTGCATTCGTGCAGGTATATTGTTTGAACCCTCATTGTGTCGTATACTCTATGTTCTCAAATCCCAATACCTTTCTGGTAACATTTAAGAGAATAATTTTATGAGAAGATAGATGGATTAGATTCCCAACACACATAAGCTAGCTTATGTGGGGAATCAGATGCCTTAAATCTGTCAGAGGTACTTCATATGTGTATAATAGTTTCATCAGGGCAAGGCTGCTCCATTGTTTTGTAAGCACAACAAAAGAAACTGCTCTTTACAGCTACATCTTCTCAGTGGTTCTTTTTATGTATGACATCGAATAAACTCACCTGCAAAGATATCTCGACACGACAGCACCATGGAACCATTAGCCTATGACAGTCTTCAACCAAACGCATTAGTGTTGTCTGGCATTGCCGATTCCTTATTCTTGGAACAATCGTAGCATCACAAATTATCAATCAGGAATCCTCAGAATGATCAATAAAAAATTAATACCTGATGTGGGAATGTAATTAATGTATTAAGTGATTTGTAATTTTCAGAATAGAGAACTACGGTAGCCTTTTCTAATAATTGAAGTATTTCACCGATCCCGTAGAAGAAATTTCACCTAAGTACCCTTTCCAGTTGACTAGACCAGCCTTTTCATTTTACATAAATTTTAGCTGTACTTCAAATTGTTGTCATTTTGTCACTAGGCAGCTCTATTTCTGAACTAAGTAGGTGTTTACTTTTGAGATCTCTTTGCAGATTTCTTTTGCGAATAAGTAGTATTTGCCATGAGCCGATTACAAGAAATCAGAATATCTTGTCTCAAGTGTACGAGAATACGAATTTATGCTAGTACATAACCGTGATTCCAATTTTAGGCACAGAACCTAGTGACAGGATGAAACATTCCAAACTACATCTAGATTAGTCCATTGTATTGGTTTGCCCAGAATCCACACAGGCACACATGACAGATTACCGTAGTTACGCAACAAAATACCAGAAATTCATAATTACACTGGTACAGAGTCCCAAAGTTATTTTCCTTCTCGTCCAACTAGGAACTACGGTTCATGCTGCTATGCTAGTATAATTTTCTCAATAACGGTTCATGCATCAGCTTTCAGAAGCTCTATTTTACTTAAATTTTTGGCAGGGGTGTCCAAAAATGCTCCCGCCAAGGACTACTCGCTAGGCTCGTCCAAGTCAGAGAAGACCGTCAATGCCTTCCTATCCATTTCCATCCTGGCCTCCGTTTTCGGCAATGGCATACTGCCTGAAATCCAGGTACTCAACATTGCACTTTCTCATCCGGACAAAATCTGAGCTACGTACATAAATATTATCGATTCTTGCCAGATGGTCCCCTTGTTGGCAAAAGTTCAATCAAGAGTTCCATATCTGTATTGGCCATACCATTGTTTGTTTCCCTTTCTTTTTGAGATAGAGAGAGAGAGGGGTAGGATATAGAGAAAATACTCCAACCTTCTACAAGGATTTACTTACCCATGTGCTCCGCCGACTACTATCTAATATGCTCCAAGATTCACACAACACAAATCTTGAAGCACATCGGACGGTGGAGCACATGAACAAGGAAATCCTCTAACAAACGTGAAATCCACACCGGAGGATACACAGTTGCCTTCTAGTCGTGCTACTAGTTAATTATGATAAATTGACAAGGAAAGTTGGGCTCCTTCTGCATCATGCCCGTATTGGTAGGCCCAAAATAGAGCCCATAAGATCGTGCGGTCGGCCCATTTACAGACTTCACAGTGAGCTGTTTTGAACTTGGCTTTGCAGGCCACGTTGGCGCCACCGGCGGCGGGCAAGATGATGAAGGCGCTGGTGCTGTGCTACTCCGTGATAGGCTTCACCTTCTACCTCCCGTCGATCACCGGGTACTGGGCATTCGGCAGCCAGGTCCAGTCCAACGTCCTCAAGAGCCTCATGCCGGACTCCGGCCCGGCCCTCGCGCCGACGTGGCTGCTGGGCCTCGCCGTCCTCTTGGTCCTCCTCCAGCTCCTCGCCATCGGGCTCGTGTACTCCCAGGTGGCGTACGAGATCATGGAGAAGAACTCGGCGGACGCGACGCGGGGCAAGTTCTCGCGGCGGAACCTGGTGCCGCGGCTGCTGCTGCGGACGCTCTACATGGCATTCTGCGCGCTCATGGCCGCCATGCTGCCCTTCTTCGGCGACATCCTCGGCGTGGTCGGCGCCGTGGGGTTCATCCCGCTCGACTTCGTCCTTCCCGTCGTCATGTACAACATCGCGCTCGCGCCGCCGAGGCGGTCGCCGCTCTTCCTCGCCAACACGGCCATCATGGTCGTCTTCACCGGCGTCGGGGCCATCGGCGCCTTCGCCTCCATCCGGAAGCTCGTGCTCGACGCCGGCCAGTTCAAGCTCTTCAGCAACAAGGTCGTCGACTGAAGTACATAGGTATATAGGTAGTGTTTATATATGTGTTTCTCCTCACTTCGTATAGAGATACACATATGTATTAGTGGCACGGACGCATGCATCCAGCGTACATTACTGTACACTAGTAGCTATAGTATTACCGGTGGTGTAAATGTAGTGTAGTGCATAAGAGCAAATGCAAAAAAATGTGCAGAGAAGGATGAGAGAGAACGCATCACCATGGTTCACCAATGGACGCTGCTATGGGACGGTGTTGCAACGGTACAGCATAGCGACAAAAATGGAATTTTATTTTTTTTTATATTTAAAAATAATTAGAAATAAATAAATAATATTCTATTTAATAAAAATAAATAAATAGCCTCCCGTCGCCACCCCATACGGCGGGAAAGATAAATCGCCATATCAAACGGCGATTTTATAAAAATCGCCATTTGGTTGGGCGATTTATATAAATCGCCATTTGGAATGGCGATATTTGCCCCACCCCAAGGGTGGTCGAGGTGGGTTATAATCGCCATTTGGTTTGGCGAAATTTAAATCGCCTGCTGAAAGGGCGATGTTTGCCTAAAATTTTGTTTTCATTATTAAATATTAAGTGTTTATCGAATAAATCATCGGAAAGGCGACAAGAGCTGGCCTTAACCGTCCCGACCATGTGTGGGGAAGAGCGACTGTCGGCATGTAGTGGGCGACCGCCCGCACGAGCAATAATTCATTTGAAGTACATATGATATATATTACATATGAAAGTATATATATTATCATTTTTGTGGCCTAAACAAATGCCTCCTATTTAACGAGCTTTATTTTATATTCTCAAGACCCATGACCTAAAAGTCACGGATGAAGGGCGAGGTTTGCTAAATTTTACCTTCTTGGTTAGGCGATATTTAGAATATGGTCCTCCCCATGGGATTCTCCATTCTTTTCTATTATTAGATTTAAAAAGAAAAATGTCCGTATTGTCACAAAGCATTCATCGCATGGCGGCAGATATAGCGTTGAAAGTAGAGTGCTCTTCTGAAATTTTTATTGTCGATTACAAGGAAGTTTCTACCGAGTACAACGGGATATTTCCTTCCGTAGCGTCAGTCCAGCCTCCTTTGCGCGACGTGCCTCTCGCTTTCTCTCCTGTCACCTCTCGTGCCTCAAGAAACTGACGTTCGGCGTCCTCTTGTTACTTGTGGTACTCCTCTAGCTAACGCTTGCTTCTCCTCTTGCTCCTCCTCATCTCGGCGCCGCCTAAACCACTCCCTCTTTCAACGGACCTCACGCCGATGTGTTTCTTGTCATCCTCCGATTGCTCGTGTCTAGCCAACGCCGAAATCGCAGAGAGGTGGGGAGACTAATTGTTCAACGAAGTTAGTACAGCTCACATGCGCTATGTGCGATATATAATTATGCGAGTTAGGGTGAGCAAGTACCTTTGGACGCCGCCAAAGGCAACCTTGGGTGGATCGTACTCGTAGTTCGCACACATGAAGAACCTCCTTCCGTAAGTGTATGAGAAATCTTCGTTGGATTGAACAAACTTGCACAGTCACCGCAGGCACATTGGAACATTGACCCCTTCCGCATGGTGGTCTTAAACTTGCTCATGGAGGGTCTCAGAGCCGAGGTCGCCATTGCTTGTTATGGGGAGATTTGTGGAGTGTATGCGCCGGAGGAGTATGGGACTTGCAGAGGAAGTTGCGCCACAGAGGACCCGAATGGAGGTGGGTATTTATAGCGAAGTTTGTTCGGTGCATGGACGGAGTTCATGGAAGCGTCACGCATCCTCCCGAAAGTCTTCTGATGCGCTTGATGATGATGGACGCTGAAAAACGGTACCGTTGGTCAGCAGTGCCCCTTCATTATTGCTGGATGCTGATGCAGTTGATGTGACCGACGACAGGGGAACTGTTGGTCAGCAGTGCCCCTTCATTATTGATGGATGCTGGTGCAGTTGATGTGACCGGACGCTGAAAAGAGGGAGATAGAGTAGACTACTTACTGGCCTACAAGATAAAGAAGAAAAGAACATCAAGTATGAAAAATCAGGAATTGTGCTCACTTATGGGTTTCCGTAGGGTCACCAGGCCCACCCGATGTCTCCGAAAAATTATGGCAAAAATCAGACCGGACGTACGCAACGCTGCCTACCACATTTATGTGGACGTCCGCCTCCGACGGTGTATGCCCCGGTGCGAAAATCGGAAAAGCTTAACCTGTGTTAAAAAAAACCAGGAATTGTGCTCACTTATGGGTTTCCGTAGGGTCACCAGGCCCACCCGATGTCTCCGAAAAATTATGGCAAAAATCAGGGGGGACGTACGCAACGCTGCCTACCACATTTATGTGGACGTCCGCCTCCGACGGTGTATGCCCCCCGCGTGCGAAAATCGGAAAAGCTTAACTCGTGTTAAAAACCAGGAATTGTGCTCACTTATGGGTTTCAGTAGGGTCACCAGCCCACCCGATGTCTCCAAAAATTATGGCAAAAATCAGGGGGGACGTACGCAACGCTGCCTACCATATTTATGTGGACGTCCGCCTCCGACGGTGTATGCCCCCCCGCGTACGAAAATCGGAAAAGCATAACCTGTGAAAATCGGAAGACATACGCAAGGGAAGAACAGAACAAGTGAACAAAACATATAGAAGCAAATGCCCAACAAGGTCGAAATACAAGGGTCAAACTAAATTAGTACTAGGGACCTACTAATCTATACATCACGACCCTCTTGGGCGAACCCCTCGACCGACCCTCCGGCCAGGGCTTGCGACCCCGTCGAAGCCGCCCACTAGGGAAGGTAAGGCGGTCCGGAGGGTGCAAGTCCTTGCTGGGCGCTCGGTCGGGCAGTGTGGCTCGCTCCCGGCCGCGACGTCTGAGTCGGTGGAGGGTGGCTCGGTCTGAGAGAGGCGCGAGCTCGTCGGGCGGGGCGAAGAAGGAGTCCACGTCGTAGTAGGCGTGGCCCAGGTCCTACCATGTTTTGAATAAAACAATAATACAAGATATAGAAAATTTACCTGAAAACGTAAATGGCAGTGATTTTCCTTCCTCTCTTCCACTTCCTCTCCTCTCTTCTTTTTTTTTTCTCTTCCTCACCTCTTCCTTTTTTTTTTTCTCCCATTCGCCGGTCTCGGCAAAGCAACCTCGCCACTGGGCAAGGCCACACGTCGGATGGATATGGGCGATAGTTCGCCACCCCATTTGGCGATTTAAACCAGCGCCAAAATTTCGCCAATCCAATGGCGGTTTTAAAATATCGCCATTTGGGGTGGCGATCTATTGGCCCTAGGCCCCGCCTCGGGTGGGCTTAATCCGCTAAATGGGTGGCGAATTTCAAAATTTCGCTTTTGATATGGCGATTTATCTTTCCCGCCGTATGGGGTGGCGACGGGAGGCTATTTATTTATTTTTATTAAATGGAATATTATTTATTTATTTCGAATTATTTTTAAATATAAAAAAAATAAAATTCGACAAAAATGCCCACGCGAAGGCCCACGCGCACGGCAAGGTCGCGTCTCGTCCAGCACGCGGCAATGTTGTTTCTCGCATGTTTGGCTTATTGGCAGTATGTATTTGGTGAGTTTTTTTCTTTTTCGTTTTTATATTAAAAGCAAGTTTTAAATTTCCAACAGGTTTCAGGTATCACAGGTTTGTTGTATTACCCAATTTTTAGGTAACGTCGAGTATCACGAAGTGGTATCGTTGAGCTTTGAGTATCATTAAGTATTGAATATTTCGTGTATCGTTGTATCAGATATCACTAACAAGTATCGGGTATCGCAGAGTATCAGGTATCGTCGAGCATTGAGTATCGACAAGTATAGAGTATCCTCAAGTATCAGGGTTTCAACGAGTATCGTAGGTATCATAAAGCATCGAGTATTGTCAAGTACTAGGTATATTTGACTATCAAAGTATTATGGAGTACTGGATATCATCGAGAAAATGTGTATCATATAACATCCTCAAATTTCAAGAAAAAATAAATAGAAATTTAAATTTGAATTCAAAATAAAATTTTGATTATATAACTTCTAAGATTTTTTTATTTTTCCTATTTTCCTTACTTCCTTTCTATTTCTTCCCTTCTTTTCCCTCTCTTATTCTTTCTAGCCATGGACTTTTTTTCCTCTGTTCCTGCCGTAGTTTCTGGACTTGGCCCATGGGCCTTGTCCCCCTCGGCCCTGTCTCCTCCTCCTACGCAGCAACCTCAGCTCGCTCTGTTTTTTCTTCCTCCAATCTCCAGAACTCAACCTCTTTATTCAGCTCCAAACTGACAAAACCACTCCAATTGGATTCTAATCCTAAATTCGGATACAATTCCAAGTTCGGTGGCCAACATTATTCAACCCAACACCTATATAAACCTTCAAAAATTCTCATCTCATCCACTTAAAAACCCATCTATTAATCCCATAACCCCAAAACCCATCTATTAGCCTAATCGATTTGTTGCAACCCGGGGTCGCCATGTTACCGAGGTAGCCGCACCCCTGCTTTGCACTAGAACCGGGCGTCCCCACCGCCACTGCCGCTGTGGTCGTCGCCCAGCGCCGACGCCGCCATCACTGCCGCCATCTCTCTGCGTCACCGTCTCTCCTCCTCCGCTGCCTCTGCCAGTTGCCGGCGATGCAGGCTGTTGCCATAATCTCTGCTCCTCGCGCCGCCCCAACTCCTCCTCCCCACTCTCCATGCCCTCCTGCGCAGCCGTGCCATCACACCTGCCACCGGCGTCGCCGTCGCTGGGCTGCTTCGCCGCCGCCGACCCTAACCGAGAGGGCCTCGTCCTTCTCTCCCTCTTCCTCTCTATCTTCCCCTCTCTCTCTCTCTCTCTCGATCTACTCTCCCCCTCTCTCTCCAATCCCCTCTCCCTCCCCTCATATCTATCTAGTGGATGAGCCAGCCCACTTCTATGGTAGCAACCCACTGTTACAGTAACTTGTCTGATTTTCAGGATTTTTAGTGAATAGTATTCTTTCGCTATTTTGCTGAGAATTCACCGTAGCTCCAAATCCAATGAAACCAGTTTCCAAAAATTCAGAAAATTCATATCTACTTACTGTTTTCTAGAATTTTTTGATTTATTTGTTGTTTCTGTTATTTATTGCCTTTTTCTCATTTGCGTGAGCTAGATCGCGTGGGCGACAAAGGAGAGTACCTCAACGCTATTGATATCCAGCAGGAGCAAGGAGTTCTGGAAGGCAAGTTTTTTCTCAAGAATCCTAATTTATAGATTTTGCCAAAACTGCTATTTATTTAAATTGCACGTATTTGCTTTAGAAAGTCATATTGCATATTGTTTATTTGTATAATATGCACCCGATACCATGAAACACCATAAGATAATATTATTATGTAATTACCTACAGTTTTTTTATGAATTAGATGGCTTAGCATTGCTTAGATAGTCTTCAGAGAGTGGTTTCCACTCATATGATCATCATTAAAGAACCCAATTATGAGATAATTGAATATGAGAATGGAGAACTTGGGTTTATTGTGGGATTGTTCACTCATTAGTTAAAACTTGATCAACTAATAATTTGACTCGGATCGGGTGACTCAAGTCGACGCTCCAGTCTCTAAGGACCGATGATTGTGATGGATTTAATTGAGAATTTATCGTATGTCCGCAAGCCCCATATGGGATATGGCCTAATCTAGAGGGAGAATAACACCAGGATTATCACCGTACTAATCCATTGAGAATTTATCGTATGTCCGCAAGCCCCATATGGGATATGGCTTAATTTAGAGGGAGAATAACACCAGGATTATCACCGTACTTACACCGTAGGTAGGATCCCGAGGGATCATCGCCGGTGTATTATCTGGAAGGAGTTCTGGGGTACTTGTGTGAACATCAGGTATGATCGTGACAAGTACGGGGTTAGTCTTCTAATAGGTTTTGTTATGGTGCTCTCCGACGGGAGGGTATCATATTTTGTAGGAAAAGTGTACAACCTCTGCAGAGTGTAAACCTATTCGAATAGCCATGCTCCCGGTTATGAGCATCTTGGTGATTTTTCATATTGTAGCTACACCCAATTTGACTTGGGTAAGGTTTTCTGGCCATGTGCTGCTGCTAGATGATCTATAATGAATGGGAATGAGATGAGAGCTATATTGAGACTTTGAGATGAGTTGTTGTGAACTTGAAACAATGAGAACTTGAGACATGAGACACTGAGATTGATAATTATACCATATTAATGTTACCGTAAGATTAATTATGAGATTTTTTTATTATTTACTTATTATTTTTAAATGCTTTTATATTGTTAGTAAAATACTTTTATGCAAATAAACCATTACCTTTCCTAGGATGAGCTTTAACCTGGCCCTTCCCAGAAAAGACTTGCTATCATTCACGTGCTAACCCTAGTTTTCATTCGGGGTTGCTTATTCCACGAGGATACGCACGACAATGTTGGATTTTTTTCAGAAGGTAATCCGGAATACTAGAGCTTCTCTAGTCAGTTTGCATGTGGCTGATGATGAGTCTACTTCCGTTTGTTCTCCTTTTGTTCTCCTGAGATTATAAACTATTGTAATTAGTGGGTTCGCAGCACTCTGATTTATTTTCTAGTTATTATGCAGTGTTGAATTTGATACTTTATTTTGTTTTACCGTGGGTACGTGTTTTGATCCTTGGGACACGTACTATTAACACAGAGGGGTTAGGTTTAGTAAAACTGGGTCCCGACATATCATCAACAAGTATCGTCGAGTACCAAGTTAGGGTATCATTAAGTATCAGGTAGGGTATTGTGGAGTTTTGAGTCAAGTAGTTTGTAGTAATGGGTATCGTAAAGTATCAGGTAGGTATCATAGAGTATCAGGTATTATCAATTATCATGTTGGTATCATAATAATCGTCAAGCATCAAGACGAGTATCCTTGAGTATCGGGTGAGGTATCAAGTATTGGATAGAGTATCATTGAGTATCTAATCAGGTATCTTCGAGTATCGGGTATCAGTATCGGATTAGGGCTGTCGAGTATCGGGTAGGGTCTCACTAAGCATAGGGTATGTGGATTATCGGGGGTCTCGTTGAGTATGGGATATCACATAGCATCATGTATCATCGAGCATCGGGCATCGCCGAGTATCGTGTATCATGAAGTATCTCATCGGGTACCATCAAGTATCGTCGATATTGGATACCAAAATTCTTCACAAATCTTCTATCTAGGTGAATCTCCTAAAAACCTTGATTATGAAAAGCGAATACTTCTAAAAAAATATAAACAAATCAAAAGAGAATACTTCTAAAAAATGAAAAATAAATATATTCATAAAATTATGAAAAATTAAAGAATGCTAGATCTTGGTTTTATATGTATTATGAATTTTATTTCGTGTTAAACGGAGTATGTATGAAATTAGGAAGTTGTAAAAAGAAAAAGTAAACATATAAACTTAGTCAGACTTTGTGAGATCATGTGATGAGTAATTTCGAAATATATGTTTAAGTTGTGTGTATTTGTGCTAGTTCAGTGTAATCCAAAATTGCGAAAATGGAGTCTTTGGTCCTCCGCGAAGCTATGTACCATGGACCAAGGGTCTGCCGTGATCTTTGCACCATGGACCAAGAACAGAGCATAATTGGGTCCTTGGGAGGTGCCCCATCGACTGAGGTTCGTGGGAACCTTATCAATGACGGACTAGCCAATAGTGGAATTTTGGTCTACCGGGGGCATGCCACGGACCAACCCGGCAGACCCAGTCCGCCAGCCACGGACCAGCCTGTGCAATTTGCTAAAATTTGGAATTTTTGAAGTCTTCCCTTACTCAGATGAAAAAGTGTTCTACATGTAAGTTGTACATAATTTTGGGACATATTATTTTTATTTTAAGAGGATTTCCATTTGAGCAAAGTATGATTTTATAAAAATTGATTTGTGTTACTGCTGTGCTTGAATTTTTGTGATGGAGTGTATAATCACTTTGAATTGCACTGTTGGTAATGTTAATTTGATGATCGTGTGAGGTCGTCTATGTGTCTATGGACTAATGTGGATCAAGTTGAAATATATTTATTTTCGGAGAAATTGTTGCTCGTCTCATGTACGTAGGTGACTGGAGTGGATCGACATTAGCGAAAGGGATCGAGGATGTGGATGGGTGATCTATGGTCCGGATGATCATATTTCATGCGGGTTGATCGGACTCGGTCTAGCCATATGGACATGGATGATCGGCGATGAAGACTTTTGGTACACAAGCGGAAGCGGTCCAAGGGGAATTAGATATGTGGCGAGCTTCGCAGCCAAGGAAGCAAAGAATGATGGTTTGGAGAAACCACGCTACAAAGGAGAAGTGGTTTAGGTCTTGATTCATGTTGGAGAGGAAATTGGATCGAAACAGGTTGTCGTCTGTCATGGATGAAATGCTTCGAGAAGCGTGCTATAAGGAAGAGAGAAAACCTAATGTCTTATCTGGTTTCGGGTGAAACCAAAATGTCATAAGAGATGAAATCCTAAGTGGGTGGCTAGTTGAGCCTCCCTATATAAGGAGTTCATGATCTTAGAGGTAAGGTAAGACTTTAGATAAGATTTAGTAAGATAGGTTAACCAAATAACTCAAGGTTTTTTTGGAG
Source organism: Olyra latifolia (assembly GCA_036346145.1). Classification (NCBI taxonomy): domain Eukaryota; kingdom Viridiplantae; phylum Streptophyta; class Magnoliopsida; order Poales; family Poaceae; genus Olyra; species Olyra latifolia. The sequence continues at coordinate 33,913,005 of CM070523.1, forward strand.
ATGGGTTTGTTTTGTTTCTTCCTAGTCATTCCCTCATTTGCCTCTGGTACTTTTTGCCTTGATTTTGGGTGTTCTTGTCTTGAATCCTAGAAAATCTTGTTCCTTTCGGTTTGATTGAGTTATCCCATGCTTTAGCATCACAAAATGTGTAGGAACACATCTAGTTTCACCTCGTAGAAGTATCCTATAAATTTTGGTCTTGATTGAAGTTTTGTGCTTTGCCCGGTTTATAACCTAGAATCATGTAGAACTCAAAAAGGTTGAGTCTTGGGCATTATATTTTTGATTCTTGATTGGAATAGGTGCTAACTATCCTAGAATAACTATGGTTTAAATATGGGGTTGATCTGACATTTCAATCAAGAATTCTCTATAATTTGGTTTTTGAAATAGTGTTGTTAGTTCACCGCGGACCCTCGGTCCCCACGCACATGTTTCTCGTGGATTTGAGTGTTTTCGGGCTCATTGAGCCTTTGGATTTTGGGGTGTTGAAAATTTTGGATTTCAGGACATGCTATGAAGAAAGGGTCAAATTTAATTTGGTTCCTATTCAACCTCTATCTAGTCATCTAGTTAGGATAGTTATTGAAGTCAGACCAGTTATCAAACCGCTCTAGGTTTCGCTTCACGGTTCACTAGTTCAACCGCCGGTCCAACAGGTTGAATCGCTGGTTCGAGGGTTCATGCCATAGGTAGTGATGTATCCGTTCGATTATCTAAATCATACTACCATCTAACATAGTATTGTCGCTATCCAAAGAAAAATAGCTCTTTTTTTTTTACTATGTCATGGCTTTTGATATTTATTTATCATTATATATAGTTAAATCTATGTTTCATACATTTGAAGTAAAATACTTTTTTTTTCCGAAACCAAGCTCGATGGAAGAGACTCAATAGACTATATAAAGAATTTTAATTTGTTTTATGGTGCCATGGACTACCTATAGTTTTCACTTCTCATTTTACTTCAGCATGTAAGCTCTTGCATGCTTTAAACACTGGAAGCTAAGAACTTCATTAGTTCATTTTAACCAATAGAATCTACAGGCTACAGCACTAAAAGTCGATGCATTGCATGCAGGCTGCACCCAGACTCAGCTGTGGTGGATGCATGCATGGGTGGCCCCTTCCCCCATGATTCTCGCGCACAACAGAGCGGAGCTGCGGCTAGGGAATCCCTCCTCGCTGTCTCGTTTGCGCGTGCGTGAACCCCATCCATGCACCAGCCCGGTTCGCCAACGACTGGCTGGTTCGCCGGTACTGCAAAACACCGGTCTGTTCGTTCGATTTTTTCTGATCTAATTGCATAGACGGTTTTTGAAGCAAACCGAGCCAGTAAGGTACCTAGTTCCAGGTTTTTTTGGTCTAACCGGCGGACCGGTCCGGTTTCAATGACTATGCTACTCGGTCCTAGAGGTTCACCGTACGAGCAGGATGTTAGCACGAGGAACACGCACCGAGCACGCCGCCCTTTTGTTAGGTGTCCGGTTGGGAAGCGAAGCCAACCGAACACCGTTTTCTAGTTTTTCTCTCCAATAATCCATACTTGTCAATGTTACATAACTTCGCTACCGGGTGTAGTCCGGGATTGTCTAATAGATCTAAAACTCAGAAACAAGGAGGCACAATATAGAAGGAACGACGACTATTCTTTATTCTCTTCTTATGTGTGTACAATAGGGACCTCTCCTTCTTTTATAGTGTAGGTCTAGGGTTTTGGCATGGACCAATACCTGGCCTTCGTGGACCGGTTTCTCAACAGTCATTAGTAGAGATAAAGGCAGGGTGCCATAGCAAATCTCAGCCCGCTGTCGAATAAAAGATAGACGCATTAGATTCACCGTGTACAGTTGCAACAACAAAGGTACTGTTGCAATAACAGCAAAAACTAACATTGTCGGTAATCAATATTCTGCGTCTTCGTTGGGTACCATGGTACGAATAGTACTGGCTGCTATATTTATGTAGGCCGACCAGTTAACAATGAGAGTTTACAACACTAAGGATTTTTTTAAACGTATCCAAATTAATTTTGCTTAATCTAACGATGTAGAGAACTCTTACGTCGAGTAAATCTAAACCGTATATGTTTGATCCAACAGTGCAGAAAATTCTTACCCTATGATATACCAAAAAGTGTTCATATTTTAAACCTAACCGTTGTAAGGCTCATGGCCCCTATGATGACTTGTGGAGTTTTTGGTACTGTTTTGGTGATGATGATAATAGATATATATCCTCGAAGCCTTATTGATGACAAGTCATTGAAGATTCAAGGCTAAAGACAAATTAGAATAAATTCGGGTGTTGAGAAGAGTTCATTTAGACTTATTAGGATGTTTTGTGTTTTCTTCGTTGTTTGAGAGGCTTGAGATGTTCTTGATATGTTTTGAAGTAAGTTTTTCGTTTGAAGCATACTTGCTAAGGTTGTCGGAGTGACCTAGAGTCTTTGTTTTAGTTTAGTGTTCTTGTGACTTTGGTGCCGTATGGTACGAGATACACCCATCCGATTCTTTCTAGAGAGGATCTGAAGGGTCTTGAGTGAGTGGTATTTCCGTCGGGTTCACCTCCACCTCTAGCACGGTCCTATCCCTGACTCGTCTGCCGCTGCCGCTGCCGCCTCCGCCGCCTCAAGGGCCGGCGCTACCTCTTCCCCTTGCCAGTGTGCCACCCTCCCACACCGCCCCACCCTGCAGGCCAACGCCGCCATTCCTTGGCACAACGCCGCCCTCTCCCGGTCGTTCTCCTCATCTGTCACCGTGCCACGCCTATCAAGCGACGCCCCCTCCATTTCGTGCCGAATCCGCGCAACCACCAACCACCCTTTAGATCGGGCCACCACGGTCGTCTACTCATTGGCCTCCAGTCTGCGCAACTAGTCGTCATCGGATCCAGCAACCACATTCAAAGCTCGGAGCTACCAGCGGCGATGACGACAGGCACGCGCCCACTGCCGCAGGTGACCTCGATCGCCAGCTTTCGGTTCCTCGATCCCTAGCTCGGCCCCAGTCGATGCTGCTGGTCGACACCGATCTCGCCCAGGATTGAACACCGTCGCGGCCATGGCGTCCATCACACGTACTGGGACCATGAGACGGAAGATGGCAACACAAGCAGCACCTATTCTCCTATTCCCCTCTTATTTTGAGACGTCTCCGTTTGCACAATGATTATCTGTTCTTCGTTCATGCCCACCGAATGTCTGATTTATGGCTATTGATTTTTGCGTTGTGCTGTGCTCTAAGTTGTTCCTTTCAATTAAGATGTAGTTTCCTAAGTAATATATGGCTGTCTTGAGCAAAAGTCAGTACCTCAATGAGAAGGTCTGCACTGAGAATCGTATTCCCGTCTTTGGTACGGCAAAGACAGATGTGTACACTAATCTGTAAGTGGAAATGCATGTACCTCTCAGATTTTACGGTGAGAGCATGTATCATCTATTTGCATCCAAATGCTTACAAGGAAACAAAGTCTTCTTTCTTAAATGAATCACATTCATAGCTTTTCTGCTTGGTGAAGATGCAATTAGACTGTAGGAAACAAAACCCGTCACTGTAGTCATAGCGAAATAAACGAACGCGTGGATTATCTGAGCTGCAGCTTTCTTAGAAGTGAAAGCATGACGATTTCGACGCTGTCATGCGGAGTGGATCGTTTCAAGCTACGATGGGGCAGGGCATCTAATTTTTAATTTTCTCATAATCTATACTTAATTGTATTTCTTTTTTACAAGAACTCCATGTAACATGTTCTTCACAGATTATATCCATAGATTCGGTAAACATTGCTATTGGATAACTTGTTTTTCTTGTCAGCGGCATGTGTAGTCCACCAAATCATGTCATTACGACTCCCACGTTTTCTAACCACTATTTTGGTATCAGTTCAGCATGGCCTTATTGTGCCTCACTGGTTTCCAGCTTGCTTGCCCTACACAAAAGTCTCGAGCATGTATAAATTATAGAAGGTTACAGTCATAATACAAAAGGCACAATACCTGGTTTTTCCCTCCTAGAATTTAACACTCTGATCAACTGGTTTTTCTGTAGTATTGGACAGCCTGATCAGCAATGCTACAGCAATTTGTACCATTTTGTTTCCAATATTCATCTTATGTCGTAATTCTTACTATCTTCATAAAACCAACTACCAGAAGAGGGTTGGTTGGATAATAGAATGTATTCTTACGGTATTCACAAAAACAATTACCAGAAGAGGTTGCATGCAAAAAACAATCGCACACACCAACGTGTCATGTGGCCTTATGGCCAATTTTACTACTAAGTGTGAATATCTCATGAATGCCATTACAAAGTGCGTTATAGCTCTAATGCCATTATAAAGTGTAAACGGTTACAAATATGATACTACGGACTCTTTTGCCCCTCCCCCATTCAAATTTTTAGTGAAGATGCCATTCACCCTCTTCCTTCTCCTCCTCTCTCTTTCTTCGGTGAGCAGTAGAGGACCACCGTCGTGGCCGACTCGCTGACCAGCAGCAACGTGCCCTCGTGGTCCTTCTCCCTCCCATCTTCCTCCAATTCCTCCTTCCTCACCATCCCTCTCCGGACAGCTCGCCGTGGCAGTCCTCCCCATCGGCCCCACTCCTCCTACTCCGGCCTCCCCATTGGCCCCTCCTCCCTAGTTCTCCCATTGCAAGCTCCACGACGAGCCATAGTAGAGCGAGCTCGGGCTTGGGTGGTGGTGTAGTGTGGAGGTGGCATGGCAAGGGCGGAGACACGTCCTGGAGGTGACATGGCGGGGACGGTAGCACGGTCTTGCAGGATGACGATGCGAGCATGACGGGCGGCGTCGCTAGCTCGACGGACACCAGCGACGTTGTTGCCATCACCTCGTGAAGGGGGAAGAGGACGGCATGGCGAGGATAGCGGTGCGCCCTGGAGGCGGCATAGCGAGGACGACGGTGCAAGCACGACGGATGAAGACGCGAGCTCGACGGCCGCCAGCGACGTTGCTGCCATCACCTCACGGAGAGGGAAGAGGAAGGCATGGCGAGGACAACGGCTTGTTCTGGAGGTGGCATGGCGAGGACGGCGACACTGCCTGGTAGGACGATAGCGTGAGCACGGTGGACGGCGACGCAAGCTCAACGACCACCAGCGACACAAACGTCACCACCTCGCAGATAGAGAAGAGGAGGGAGCCAGAGGAGGAGGAGGATGGGTACCGGATCTAGAGGAGAGAGAAGGGATGGGACCGATCGGAGCTTGGATGAAGGCGGGGACAGATTTAGAGGGGGGAGAGAGGAGGGAGGGGGAGGTGGGATAGAGGAAGAAGAAGGGGATCGTAGTTTGGTAAAAAAAAAGTGTGACATCTCTCGTAATAACATATTTAGTTTGTACTTTATAATAGCATTAGTGCTATTTCACACTTTGTAATGATATTTCTGAGATATTTAAACATGGCAGTAGCATGAATGCAATTTTTTCTTTTACATATCGCCTGCATCATCTCATGTTCATTTTGCTTTGTTAATAATTTAGCATTCTCATGGGATTTATATATTCCCGTCTTTCGAGTTGTGCCACCAGGGAGAAAAAAAAACGAAAAGCCAAGGTTGGTTTTCTCCTGGTATGTACATTATAAAGATCCATATCCCTTGCATGTAGCATGTATGAATCAATATCTTTGGCATCAGTGTAGGAACCTTACGTATGTCTATTTTTTAAGATTAATATACTCATTCCTGTTAAGCTTATAAAACTTCCATCGAATTTAGGTACACTTATATATATGTGCTTTCTAACATGGTATATGCTTATATGGTGAGCCTACGAGCTGAAGTGCCAAACCTTAAAGAGTTGAACTAGGAGTCGCATAAAAGACATGCATGCTGCATATTAGCACAAGATGCTATTGAGGGATACCTAATTGTTGGTCTATATAGTCATTTTGATAGAGCAGCTTTGTGGTGACTCAATAGATAATGATGTTCCTTATCTATAATTTTATATTTGGAATGGAAGTGGAAGAGCATTTATGCAAATGCTTTCTGTTAAGAACTAGATTTTATTTTCATAGGACAAGTACTTGACAGAGAACTAAAGATCTTTGTTTCTCTATCTCAACAGCCTACTACTATATAATTGAATGCGCTTTGTTAACATGGCAATTTTACCTCTATGTAGTCCATTGTTAACAATAATATTTTACCGTGTTCTGATACTATGTAACTCTGTTATTGCTGCAATGTAACAATGATGATAGTCTGATACTAATCGATAACTGCCTACTTATTGTTGCTCATACAATGCGGCAGCACGGCGCACCAAGCGGTGCGCTAACCTTCCTAGTAATCAACACTCATTTTGTTCATGTGCATTCAGTGTTCCCTGCGGTGAAGCAAACTGACGGTGCCATTTTCTCCGTCCGCTTGCATGTCAAAAGGATCTAATGCTAAGAGGGAAGGGTGAATTGGCTAATCGGTAATTTTTAGATTTTTTCTTGAATTAAGCAACAATTAAAACTTTTTACTCCAAAACAACTAAGAGTCTAGAAGAGCCTAGAGCAAGCATAAACAGGCATAACTAAGCAAGAAAACAAGATGAACAATGACAAGTGCGGAAATGTAAATACGAAAAATAAAAGATTAAGATGCTCAAGATTTTTCCTAAAGTTTAGAGAAGATTGACGCCTTTCTCTACTTCTCGTTAAAGCACTGCTCACGATATAGAGTATTGCTCTAGCCCTTGATCGACGTGCAAGCTTATACCATCCGCTAGAGGTAGCCCTTCACCGATTTAGCAAAATAGAGTCCAAGGCTTTGTATACCGTTTGATTGCTTTCACAAACTTCTCCTTGTAAACTCACCAAAAAATCTATCTTCAAAACCATCAAGGAGCTATCAAGCTCTAAAGGTAACAAACCTAAAGAGAAGTTAATCACCACGAATCAAGCTCACACTATGAAGCACACACTTGGACCCAAAGCCACTCAAGAACTCTTAAGAGGATGAACACATAAACACTCTAGAGCTCTCAAGCTTGCTGGACTAAGGATGGAAATAGGAGTCCATCTCCTGCCCACAAACACCTAGAGAAAGGGTTAACATACCCTAAGTTCAAACACTAGTTGTTAGCTATCCAAAGGGGAAAAACATGTGTAAAGCTGACTAGTCACTCCCTCGCAGTTTGGTCCTTTACACAAATGTCCCACACGATCAACTAGTCGTTTACTGGAATGGACTGGTCCACCGCACACGGCAGGACGAACCGGCCTGCCTCCCACCGGACCACAGGACTCAGGCTTGTAATTGACACATCATCAAGGGAATAATAAAGCTCCTAGCATGTAAGAGGGTGTTTGGCAGAGCTCCAACTTTTAACTTCGCTCCGAAGCAATGCTAAACCCCTAACTCTACGTAACTCTAGAGCAGGCAACTCCATAGAGCAATCTCTCTCGCAGTTCATTTCTGTGGAGCAGTTTGAAGGTGCTCCGTGGAATTGTGGATCTGCTTTGCTAAAAAATTGGAGCTGGAGGCCCGGCAAACACCCCTCAGTTAGCATTTTCCCAATCTCCCTACTTAAAATCTGAAATTAGAAGGGGAAAGAGAAAACAACTAGCATCCCCAGCCAAGTAATATTAGCTAATCTCAAATATAACAAGCAGAAGCATTCCAATTCAAAAATGTGTTGGAGGGTTGCTTGCATGATCATACACATTCTCTTGTTCACATCATCCTAGCTATAAGTTTTTTTCATCTACAAGGCATATTGAAATTGAATCAGTACCAAAGAACCCACATACCAATTTTCCCTCATGCCTCACCTTGTCAGAAATAAAAGAAGCGAACTAGATGCTCTCGAGTCTAACCTTGTTAGCCCATATTCTTTCTCAAAACAGACATCTGGTAACCAGTTTGGATCGAATGGTTCGACCAGTCAGATTTTTTTTTTAAACTTTTACATATAGTTTTAAGGAAAGATAGTGTAACCAAATATTGGAGAACATGAATGTGCCTAGCAAATTGAGTTCAGCTAATTATAACTGTTTACTTATGATGTAACTTTTGCTTGTTTCACGATGACATCATTTTGGGGAGAAATATAGCCAAACATTTCACAGATTCATTCTGACATTGGGAGTATGCTTTGTTTGAGCAGATCTCTGCACTTTACTGCAACAATAGGGTGTAAAAACCTTACCTAAATAAATAATGTAAGAGGGGCATCTCTGGTATGATGAATTTGGATTTGATATCAAACTAACATTTAAATGCTAAACGCAAATAGTTGCAAAGAAAATGAGTATTAGGATATCCATAGTTGGATGCCGTCAATCCTTGATACAATTCAGTATACACTGACTTCTAAAGTTTGCTGCATAAAGGTAAAAATGATGTCGGCATGCAAGACACATTGGATTGTCCAGGCACCAGTCCTGAATCCTGATCAGGACAACAATTAGTGAGTGGAATCAGGAATTACTTTGCCTCATATCTAAATTGTTGTTTACAGGTTTTGCATTTTATAGAAAAATGGTACAGTCTCCCTGCATCCCATTGCTTCCTATATCATAAACATGTAGATTGGTGTACAATACCATGATCGCTTCAGTAAATATGAACTATGAAATTCACGACAAGTCTACATATGATATTCCAAAAATTTTTACTTAACTGACCTGTTAAGTGACAAGAATGAGTGACCCCACTTGAATTTCCCAAGCAGCAGGTGTGCAGTTTCTTCCTCCCCACTGCAAATATAGTATTCAAATTATAAAATAAGCTGATATCTGGATGTGTCAAGACTACAAATAAACCTCTAACATGTGAATTAGGAAATCAGGAATAGCACTGGACTCTCCTAAATGAAGGCTTTCTTTTAAGAGCTGAACAAATAAAAAGCCAGATAACTGTACTGTACAACAGAATGGATGAAAAAAAAAAAGGTTCTATATATACACCAGATCATCACTGACCAAACCAGCAGGAGACATGACTGAGAAGTGGTCAGATACAGGTCGCCCTTGAAGTCCACCCTCCTCTAATCCTTCACTGTAATGCCATCAAGACAAAACAACACCTAAGTTCAGTTAACCAGAAAACTGTCAGATATTAAACAAAATAGTGACCTCTTATAAAAGTAATCATTGACAAAATCTATACCATGCCCAAAGTCTGCAGCAATCTAGGGGCTGTTTGGTTGGCTTCTTTCACGAGCCTGGCCCGTTCGACTCAGACAGGATAATGGGATACGGGATGCACAGATGCAGAGAAGGTGTTTGGTTGAGCGTGGCAGGTATTTTAAAATTTAAATATTTTGAAATTTATATAGCAAGTGTGGTCTAGTTTTGTTCGAAAAAATGTCAGGAACCCATTTTTGAAATCGATTCAGTAATCGGAGATGCTAATCAAAAGATATAAACAAAAAAGAAAAAAGAAAACTTGCGCAGAACACGTGGCACTGTATTTATGATTTGCTATTGTGGCTGACAGTGGCCCCTTGCGCAGAACACGAGACTGCCATGCACTGCATCCAGAGATACGCCTATTTTCTCCGTATCTTCAGAGTCAGGCTGCATGGAGAATCTTACATCCAGAGAGCCTAGCTCAAAACTAGATGTAGGCAACCAAGCATAAGAAAAAAGCAAGATTCTGCATTTGTAGATGCAAATCTCTGTGTGTGCAGGCAACCAAACAGCCCCCTAGTGTTTGTGTCTATGCATCCACATGTCACCTTTTCACATATTCGACCAAAGCGAAGAACTGAAGATAATTATCACATTGCAGTTCACCATCCATATTTTCTTTAACTTACAAGAGCTTCGTGAGTGCATCACAATAAAAAAAGATTAATTTATGTTGGCAGTCATGTCTAGTAGTAAATGAAAGAGCAAACTGTATCATCGAAACCTGATCAGCTCCTTTTTAATTGAACCTGGCTGACATGCAGTTCTAGGCTTCTAGCTAGTGTATAGATTACAACATGCTAATTACAAGCACAAGGTGGTTTTTTTAGGCTAAAAATGTCCCCAAGTGAAGTTTTTATAAGAATGAATAGCTGAATATTAATAAATTTGGTGCTACTATATTTCTTTTGTTTATTTCAAAATAAAATGCAAGTGTATACATGCTCTCAGTGAGTCCATGCATCAATCATACTGGTGAGCAAACAATAGTGACAAAACCTGGTGAGCAAACAACAGTGACAAAACATGATGAAGCAATGAGTGTAGAATCAGATAAAGCAACCATTTTTTAATCAATTCCTGTTTTTGTACACATGCTGCTTGAAACCAATAAATCATGCTAACAAAGGGCAGAATAATCAGGCGACAATAACAATAATCAAGTGGCCTCCATAAGTTACGAAGGATGAATAATATGCCTGAAACACTATTTAAGGCAACCGCTGATCTATCCTTCCTGATGCCTTAATCCATATATTATCCGGACAACTATTCCATATAGCAAGTACTGGACCAAAACATAACATGTGGAGAAAATTGTTATGAATAGCACTTGTATTAATCTGAGGCCAAAAGGCCGGTATATATACACAGTACAGGGGCAAAAGAGGAAAGCCCAAAATATAAAAGGAAAAGGCCTAAAACCCATATATACATATATCTAACACCCTCCTCAAACTCATGGTGGGTTAACAACACTGAGTTTGGAGAGGTAAAAACTATGCTGCTGTCGAGTCTGTGCCTTCGTGAAGAAATCTGCTATCTGAATCTCAGAGGGCACATACTGAAGAGAGACAACATGCTCCTAAACCTGTGACCGCACATAGGAAGCATCAACACCAATATGCTTGGTGAGCTCATGCTTCACCCGATCACGGGCAATACCAATAGCTTCGGTGCTATCAGACAAAAGATGAGTTGGTGTAGTAACAGAAACATCAAAATCCTCAAGTAACCAATGCAACCAAGTAACCTCTGCCGTCAAAAGAGCTATAGCGCGCAACTCAGCCTCTGCACTCGATTGAGAAACTGTTGTTTGCTTTTTAGTCTTCCAGGCAATGAGAGAATCACCAATAAAAACACAATAAGCAGAAAGAGACCGGCGATCAAAAGGATCTCCAGCCCAGATAGCATCAGAATAAGCATGAAGCTGCAAAGAGTTGGAGCGAGGAAAGAAAAGACGATGGGAGATAGTGCCACACAAATAGCGCAACACAAGAAGGAGGTGACTATAGTGGAGCTGAATAGGAGCAGAGACAAACTGACTCAAGATATGAACAACATAGGAGATATGAGGACGAGTGACACCAAGGTATACAAGGCTACCAAAGAGGTGTCGATACCGAGTAGGATCTGAAAGAGGTTCCCCATCGGTGGGTCGAAGCTGAAGATTAAGCTCCATGGGAGTCTCAGCTGTCTTGTGGTCAGTAAGAGAGGCCCGATCAAGAAGATCCCCAATATACTTCTCTTGGGACAAGAAAATACTCTCTGGAGTGGAGGTAATCTCAATCCCAAGGAAATAACGAATAGGACCCAAATCAGACATACAAAACTGCTCATTAAGACGAGTCTTGACAAAATCAACGTAAGACGGATCATCATCAGTAATGATCATGTCATCGACATAAAGCAGAAGAAGAGTACGACCACGAGACGAGTTGTGAACAAACAGCGCAGGATCATGATCACTAACAGAAAAACCAGCAGCAGTGACCATGGAAGAAAAACGCTGAAACCATGCACGAGGAGCTTGTTTAAGCCCATACAGAGCCCGACGAAGGCGAAGAACCATCCCATCCGAAATAAAATACCCCGGCGGAGGCCGCATAAAGACTTCTTCATGCAGTTCCCCATTAAGAAAGGCATTCTAGACGTCAAGCTGATAGATAGGCCATGCACGAACAGAGGCCACAGCAAAAAGAGTCTTAATAGTGGTCATGTGAGCCACAGGAGCATAGGTCCCATCATAATCAATACCATGCTCCTGCTGAAAACCACGAGCCACAAGACGAGCTTTGAATCTCTCAAGAGAACCATCAGAGCGAGTCTTAACCTTATAGACCCACTTGCAAGTGATGGGACGAGCATGAGACGGAAGAGGCACAACCTCCCAAGTGCCAGTACGCTCAAGAGCAGCAAGCTTGTCGGCCATCGCATGCTGCTACTCGGGATGAACAACAGCATCACGATAAGAGACCGGTTTTACAGGAGCTGCACCAGCAAAGCCAAAACGCTGAGGGGGTCGAATACATCGACAATCACGAAGAGCATAATGAGAGGTAGAAGCTGTCTCACCAGAAGATGAGGCAGCAGGAGGATCCTCAACCGACTGAAGACGACGAGTGTAGACAATAGGATAAGGAGATGCAAAACGAGTTGGAACAAGGGGAGGAGTCGGTGAAGGAGACTCTGAGATAGAAGGAGACTCTAAGGTAGAAGGCTCTGGAGAGGAGGAAATAGGAAGGTGTATAGCGGAGATAGGAGTATTGGGAAAAGTCAAGAAAAACAAGGAATTGATAGTAGAAGCTGGGGAAGAAGGACGAGGATAGAAATGACGAGACTCATTGAAGGTAACATCTCGAGAAATTCTCATCCGTTTACCAACAGGATCCTAACACCGATAGGCCTTGTGCTCAGCACTATACCCAAGAAAAACACACTTAACTGACTGAGCAGTCAGCTTCGTGCGTTCACAAGGAGTAAGGAGAACATAGCACACACACCCAAAAGAGCGAAGATTAAAATAGTCTGGTGTGCGCCATAGGAGACGCTCTACAGGAATACCACCCTTAAGTGCAGAAGAAGGCTGAAGATTGATAAGATAGCAAGCAGCAGAGACTGCCTCAGCCCAAAAATGGGGTGGACGTGTGGAACAGAGGAAATCATGAGCGCACGAGCTGTTTCAAGAAGGTGTCGATGTTTACGCTCAGCAATACCATTTTGAACATGAGTAGTAGGCTCATAGCGATCACGAAGATGTGACCACATCAGCTGTGCAGAAGCCAAAGAAACCATCTCTCTGGTAAGATGCACCTTCATGCTAGCAACCAAAATAGCAGAGGCACAAGCATCCTCGTCACACCAGAACTTGTAGGCAGTATACTGAGACTTGTATGACTCCATAGCCTCCTTATGATCATCAGAGGCTTTCGGCGATAGAGCATCAAGATCGAGCCTTCGAGCGAATCGAAGACTTCGACGAAGTGGGCAGAACGGGGGGATCAGGACGAGGCGGGTAGGAAAGCTCGCCAGTAAGAAAATCCCACAGGCGCTGACCACGCATGTGCAGACGCATATGAAGAGACCAATCTTGATAATTGAGACCATCAAAATCACGGGCAACGAGGAACAGAAACAGTGCCCGACGACATTTTTTTATTTTTGATTTTTTTTTTTGCGAAGACCGACGTTCAAGTTATGACCGACCGGACCAACCGACCCGCTCAGGACTAACCCAAGACCGACTCGGTCTCCCGGCTAGGGTTTGGGTGGCAACGGCGATGGCGGCCGTGACAATGGCGACAGCGGCGCGCTGAAGCTATGACAATGACGGCACGGCGGCGAACGCGAAAGCAGGCAATGATCGACGGAAGCCGCGACGGATCGACGGGAAGCCACGATGGGATGCGTAGATCGGGCAGTGGTGGGAGCCGACGACGACGAGAGCCGGCGGTAGTCGGCAGCGACGGAGGCGACGGAAACCGCAACGAAAGCCGCGGCAGCAAACGATGACGAGAGTCGACGCCGACAGCGACAGGGGCTGGCGATGGCAATGAGGGCCGACGCCGGCGGTGATGGATGGTGGTGGGTAGAGCGTGCAAGTGCAACACGCAACGGGGTAAGGATTGGTGATGGTTAGAGGTGAGAAACCCTAACCCTAACCCGCTTTGATACCATGTTATGAATAGCACTTGTATTAATCTGAGGCCAAAAGGACGATATATATACACAGTACAAGGGCAAAAGAGAAAACCCAAAATACAAAAGGAAAAGGCCTAAAGACCATATATACATATATCTAACAAAAATCTCATTAACAACAATATTGCACACACAATTCAAAGAATATATCTTTTTGCATCAGCATATCCCATTCATGAAGAAGGAAAGTTGGTGGCAGATCATCAAAATATAGGATAAAATTATATAGTGTACAGTGATGTGATTGTTCTTGGTTCTTAAACATCTTAAATTTGCATTTGACTAAGTAGCTGACATGGTATGCAACATTGAGTGCCATGCTATCTTTTTAGTCCAATTTCAATCTCTAAATGTGCTACAGCCTACCCCAGAAGTGACATCAACATTTGATAGCTATAGAAAAATTAATTAACTGGAAGCTTAGAAACACATGATGCATTTGAAAGTTATGCCACAAAATGGAAGAATCTAACTCTGAATAAAATTAACAGCAACAAAAAATGATGTCTGCAACCCAAAAAGCAGTAGAACAGTCAAACTATGTGTAGATAAATGAAATTAGCATAGTCAAAACTAGGGTTTGAAATTCCAATTTTGCCAAAAAAATTGTGCCCTGCCCCAATTCATCAATTTGAACCAAAATTTCAAATCTAAATGTTTCTAGGCCAAGATCTGTTCTCCTAGGTGCTGTTTGGTTGCCTGCATGCACAGAGATTTGCATCTACAAATGCAGAATCTTGCTTTTTTCTTATGTTTGATTGCTTGCATCTAGTTTCGAGTCTGGCTCTTTGGATGCAAGATTCTCTATGGAACCTGGCTCTGAAGATACGGAGAAAATAGACGTATCTCTGGATGCAGCGCATGTCAGCCTTGTGTTCTGCGCAAGAGGTCACTGTCAGCCACAATAGCAAACAATGCATGCCGTGCCACGTGTTCTGCACAAGTTTCCTTTTTTTCTTTTTTGTTTATATCTTTTAATTAGCATCTCCGATTACCAAACCGATTTCAAAAATGGGTTCATGACATTTTTTTGAACAAAACTAGACCACACTTGCTAGATATATTCCAAAATATTTAAATTTCAAAATACCTGCCTACTAAAACTCAACCAAACACTGTCTCTGTATCTGTGCGTCCCATATCCCATCAACCTAGCTGAGTCGAATAGGCTAGGCTCGTGAGAGAAGCCAACCAAACAGCCCCCTAATAACCCTGTCAAAACCGATTACTTCTAGAATAAAACATGCAAGCATGTCCACTTATATCTCTAAGCATTAAGAACTATGTACCATGCATTACGTATTCAGAGCAAAACAGCTGACTACAAAGCTTCATAGTCAAACAAAAATCAATAGACCAACATCGCTCAAGAGCCCCAATTAAATTTGAAGTTTCAGTTTCATCTATAATGTGTTGCTATTACCTTTTCTCCTGGGCCTTTTCATTGGCATCTGTCGTCGACGTCGCGGAGGCTGCAAGGGTCGCCGCAGCCACGTCGTCGATGCCGATGCCCCCGTCGCGCGTGGCAGCGGCGACGGATAGCACTTGGAGGTGGTCGAGGACGGGGAGGGGATGCCGAGGAGAGGAGCTGGTGGGTGCGGATTGGAGGTCGGCCGTTGTCGCCGCAGGATTCGCAACCGATCTCCTTTGCAGAGATCAAGGCGAGAAATGGGCATTAGCACAAAGAAGAATGGGAGAAGCGGCAGTTTTGAGTTGGGTTGGGGAAAGCTCAAATTTTGAATCGGCCGTGATTTGCGGTGAGAATGAACTCGAAATTTGAATCGGCCGTGATTTGCGGGCGTGATTTCCGGGAGGGGAGGGGGATCTGATCTAGCTGCCATGGGAAAGGAAGGGGAAGGGTGCGGCGGAGAAGGAGGGGACAAGTCGCTGGAGGGGAAGGTTGCGGCGGAGACACAGTGCACAGGGAGTATGGACGGGAGAGGGACGCGCGTCGTCGGAGACGGAGGAGAGAGGGAGGACAGGAGCAATGCCGTCCGTTCCAGTGCGCCGGCGTCTAAGATAGCGGGAGGGAGGAGAAAGGGGAGGACAGCGGCAGCCAGAGAGAAGGGGAGGCGATGGGCAGCGCCGGTGGCTGGGAGAGCAGGAGGGAGGAAAGGGGGAAGACAGTGGCGCTGTGGAGCGAGGGAGGCGATGGGCGGCGCCGGCATCTGGTGACGGCGGGCTACGCCGGCGTCTGGTGACGGCGGGCTACGCCGGCGGCTGGGAGAACAGGAGGAAGGAGAAGGGGGGAGGACAGTGGCGACCGGGGCGCGAGGAAGGTAACAGGCGGCGCCGACGGCTAGGATCAGGGCTGCAGAGCCGTAGAGGTAGAGGTGGGGATACTCTGGGACAGGCGGTGAGGTGAGTTGTTCTCAGCCGTTCGTTGCGTGAACGGCTGAGACGAAAAGTTAGCCCTACCATCGACAGTTTTAATAGTATAAAGATTAAGGACTCTTCAGTTAGGTATGTGGAATAGGAGTCCTATCGGTATGAATTCGTTTTATACGTGTATGTACGACCATGTCTAGTATGGATTTTGATATAGTCATAGATTCAATACAATTGATCATTATAATCAGAATCCACTATAATAAACGATATAGATCTTTTTTCTTCAATTAATATAGGAATTTCTAATACTTTAGTATTAACATGCGAATTGTAGTATTTAGGATTAATGTGTGCCTCCGTTGGATCCTGTTTTATACGCTTATCACCATTTTGAAAATTCAAACACTTTGGTTTATCGAGTCTTTTTTATCTCGAAGCCACTTCTTAAAGATTTAAAAACAAGTCTAACAAAGTAGACCAACTTCTCTAAGCTTCTGCCTCTCAAAGTTAGCTTTTTAGCAAATAAGCTATTCAACAAATAAATGCAACCCATGAGAATATGACCAAATGATGTTCTCCCTAACTTAACTTATCTACTTACCTGCTTATCTGCTAACCTCGAGTGCTTCTCGAGATGTCCTCAAAAGTTAGGTCCGCTTCATTTGACTTTTTTTAAAGCTTTGAGATATGTCTTCAAGATAAAAAGACTAAAAAAATAAAAGTGTTTGCATCTCTGATAAGCAGATGTCACATATGTTATAGCTGGTTCTCTTTAGCTTATCTTATTCACTTATTTGACTTAGCTCATAACTTCGAGAATTTCTCAAAATAGCCTCTAGAGCCGGGTGCCCTTTATGTGACTTGTTTTAAAGAGGTTTTAGACACACCTATGAGATAAAAATAATTAAAAAATAATAAAAAAAAGTCAAATAAGTTACATAAATTTGACTTATTTACGTGACTTATTTGACTTTTTTTATTAATTTTTGAATTTATTTTTTTATCTTCTAAGCATGTCTAAAAGCTCTCTAAAACAAGTCACATAGAGAGCACCCGACTCTCAAGATGATCTCGGAAAATTCTGGAAGTTACGAGATAAGTCAAATAAATGGATAAGATAAGCTGAAGAGAGCCGGCCCTTAGGCTGGTGATGAACATTTGTTATATATGTATTTCCCTTAAAAAAACATAAGCTATATGTAAGTGGTCTCGCATGAACCTTTTGCAATTGTGGGCATTTTAGAAGTGACGGTACCACATCTAATTCTTATGTATAATGTTTTGATTAATTTATAGTGCTAGTGCTACTAGGAATATTCAAACTTTTCAAAGATCTACATCTGCTTTAACAAATAATTACATGATGTATTGGTGCATGTAATTGGTATACCACGTAATTAAAATTAAAATTAAAATATAGATAAACTGCTTGATAAACAACTGCATATGCCAGAATAATAATTATTAGCGATCACTTTTTATCTTTGAATCAAGCAACAATGGTATCAATCCTATGATATGTTGGAGCAAAATGTCAAAAGCAAGACAATTGCAAAGCAAATTGTTATGCTTCCATAACTCCTCTGAGCAAACAGATGCTCTCCTCTCTTTCTCGATTCATAAAAAAAAAAAACAGATGAACACAGATAGATGCTCTCCTCTCTATCTCGATATGACTCCAAAATTCAAAAAAACAAAGTGCACGAAAAGAAATAGAGGATCGCATTCTCTCTCGATTTCACACTAAAATTAGGTGAAAACAGAGTGCAATAATAGAGAGGGGGCTCTGAGCTCTCTTTACCTCTCGTATTTACACAGATATTCAAAGAAAGCAAAGAGCAAGAACACAACTAAGTAAGAAAGGAATCTCTTAACGGTACAAATTGATGATATGTTCTTTGGTTGTTTCGTTGAAAAAGAATCTAACTTTGATGCAAGAAAGTGGCAATAGAAGTTGAATAATTTTAGATTACAATCAGAGTTGATCCTTGGGTTCAAGGAGACATCCAAGCAATCAGGAGGAGTGCAGGTGGCTATCGCACCTAGGGTAGGAGCGTGGCCGCGACGACGTGTCGTGAGGACGGTGGACAAGGCCGTCACACCTAGCGACTGGAGGAGGCGACCGCTTTGGTGGTAGTGAGGGCAGGGGAGGAGGTCATGGTGCCTAGGACAAAAGAAGGAGACTAAGCAAGACATCATGGCCTCACGGGGATGACGCCGACGAGCATCATGATGAGGATGGTGCTGGAGAGGATGCCGGGCTAGGCTCGTGCGGATGGATGGGGTCCGCCGAGGAGGCGGTCGTGCGCCAATGGGCGGGTTGGGGCAAGGATGCAACCTTGCTAGCAGGGAGAGGAGGCCGTCATGTTAGCAAGTCGACGAGGCGGCACCACGAACGAGATGGCTAGGTTTAAGGAAGGGGGTGATGAGATAGAAGTGCTCGATGTGGTTTGTGGTATATCAGCTCCCAGTGGGCCAAGCGGGCTGTCCGCTTGAAACCGCTACATGTTAGCATGCTCCGCACAGGTATTTGAGTGGGTATTTATGTGGACCGAATTAGAAGCTGGCGGACAGCCCTCACCACTTACACCCCTAACAGTGGCGTATAAAAAATGTTCCCTTAACATTACTAAGCATAGTTAGCTAGCATAGGAACGGCTTCTCTTCTGATCTTCTCGTGCATCTATCTGGTGGCTGGCTAGCTACACCTCACGGCTTGTACATCCAACTGTGCAAGGCTGCAAGCTCAAAGACATTGGACGGTCGATGCATCGACTGAAATCAAAGGAGAAATCCAATCGACTAATTATTAGCAAAACTGTTTACTTAAACCACGAATAAACCTAAATAATCCCCTAGCCCATGGTCAGTAGCCATGTTGCTCGGCCCAGTCGGTTTTGTTTGGTATATTTGGTATCTCATTCACTGTATAACATGTTTTTTAAAAAGAAGGACCATATCTATGGAACTCTACATACCGAATAAGTGATATGCATAGCCCTTGTTCGGTTCGTTTCTAAGCTATTGCTTTTGGGTAAAGTGCGAAGAATGGATTGAATTGGCTGGTTCAATTAACATGCCACCTTGCTAAGAGCATTCATAGCAGAAACCCTATAAATACTGTAGCGTTGACTTGGCAAGGATAATGTTTCTGGTGGAGCGAAGAAATCTTTTAGGGTATAGTGTAAAGTGTGAAGAAATTTTAGAGAGATGGATAGAGTTTGGGTGAATAGTATTTTAGAGTAGTAGAGATAAGGTTTCTTGTATGATGCTCTAACATGTAATATAGCCCTTTATTTTTTCTCCAATCCGGGGCCTACAGTTTTTAAAAACAATAAAAAAAAAAAAGGACCGGCGCTTCCTCCCCCTCCTAACTCTTGTCCTTCCTGATCCAATCGTTACAAGACAGCTCGCCAAAAGCCGTGGATTCGCCGTCGACCGCATCGTCCTCATCTGCAAAAGGCCACTGGGCAAATAATGTCATCTCCGGTGCCGTCTCGTCGGCCTTGGCCTATAGATGATTGTGTGGCCTCGTTGGAAAAAGAATCGAGAGCTCTGTTCCACTCGCCAGCGGTGGTTTGCTTGACCAGTTAACAGCGGACGTCTTTCCCTAAGAGGTGAGGAGCGTGTTTAGCTGGCGGATGAAATAAGATGTAACAAAATGGGTTCAAATAGTACGGAACAAAAATTAGTTAAACACCGATGAAGAAAGCTATTTTTGTCGGTCTGACAACAACACAAACCCAACGAATATACATATATTTTCGAGGCCGATATGAAGCTCTATATTGAAATCTCGACAAGTCTTGGCGTAGGGTATTTCTATCGGTAACAAAGCCATGTGGTGAGATCAGTTGACAAAAATACATTGGAAAAAAAATTAAGAACATGTTTGGAAGCAAGGTTTTTTATTATCATGGTTTTGCAATATATAGCCTTGCCAATTGTTTTAGCATAAATACCATGGTTTTACCTAACTCCATTAAAACTATAGTATTTTTTAAAACTATAAACTGTTTGGCTACACAGTTTTTTAGATGACATACCATGGTTTTGCCAAGTCTTTTGCTAGCGCGCGGTGAAAACTTTAGCTCAGACTGAAGTTTACAATACTCTGAAAAAACCATAGTGTTGGCAAAATTATGGTTTTCAATGCAGAATTTTTTTAGGAGTAACCAAACACCTCATGGTATAAAATACCGTGGTATTCTCTTAAACCATGATATTGTCTAGAAACCACGAAAATACCATACTTCCAAACAGGGCCTAAGGGATGAGCCGAGCACCACCAACCATGCCCACGATGTCGCCGCATTGCTGACCACCTTCCTCAGTTAGCCGGTTGCCACACAATCATCTTTAGATCATAGCCTAGTTAATTAGATGCTTTTGAAAAGAGGAATTTTGACCAAGGGAAAGGCTATAAGAAGAGAGCAGTTTCCCCACATGTATACATCATACATGCTAGCGACCATTGGATCCGCTCCAGGATTCGTACTCGGCTCCCTCTCTCCCTCAAATGCGATTTTGTAAAAAAAAAAAAAAGCCCTACAATTTTTTGATGAAAAGCAAAGTCTTTCTACCTTTCTTCCTCTCCGTCTGGCCAGGCCGAGCCAGCTTCTTTCCGGGGGCGGCGCCGCCAGTGACCACGGCCCTGTCCCACGCATGACCACGTCGTCCTTATAGCAGCCGCGACGCACTTCAGCTGCTCGCACCACGCCAAAGCTGAGTTGAGCCGCATCGATGCATATGCATTGCAGCGGCTGTTGCGCGGCCGGCGTGGTCATGTGTGAAGAAGGGTGGTGGTTGTCGGTGGCGCCGCCTTTGAAGGGGAGCTGGCTCGGCCGGGCCGGAGGGGAGACGAGGATAGGAAGAGACAAAGGACCCAATTGCTTTTTGTCCATAAATTGAAGGGCTTTTTTGTAAAATTGTATTTGAGGGAGAGAGAGTTGAGCATGAATTTTGGAGGGGATCCAACGGTCGCTAGTGTGCATGGAATTCGATCCGTACATGTGCGGTTTGTATATATTGCTATAAGAATCTTCTTACAAAATGTTTGAACAAAACTGTGTTGCGAGATGGCATAAATTCCCAGCCCTATCCATAAAGATCGACACTAATCTACTAAAATATGTAAGGGCATCAAATTGTATGGGCCATGCAACGTCGTGAAGCTGACGATGGATTCAACATGCACGCAACATGCTACAGCTACAGACCTAGAGTCGATGCACCACGTACTGGGGCCTAAAAATTGTTTATTACTGTGTGTCTGTGACCGCCTAGATATGCGTTGCATTGCAAAGGATCGAGCATAGGAAGAGCAAATTGTCGACCACCACACACGGTCTACGTACTCATGGAGCCGACAAAATCCCAGCACGTAGTCCTGCTCACCAGCCCCGGCGCCGGCCACGTCCGCCCGGTGGCCGAGCTCGCGAGGCGCCTCGCCGACCAAGGCCTCACGGCCACCGTCGTCACCTACTCCAACCTCTCCTCGCCCACCAACTGCTCCAGCCTCGCGTCCCTCCCGCCGTCCATCACCACCGCCGCGCTCCCGGAGGTGCCCATCGACGACCTCCCCGCCGACGCGCGCATCGAGACCCGCATCTTCACCGTCGTCCTCCGCACCTTGCCTCACCTCCGGACCCTCCTTGGCTCCCTCCGCGACTCCCCCGCCGGCGTCGCGGCCTTCTTGCTGGACCTGCTCTGCCCGTGGGCGGTTGAGGTGGGCGTTGAGCTCGGCATCCCGAGCTACGTGCTCTTCACTTCCAACCTCATGACGCTCGCCTCGCTGCTCCACCTGCCGGAGCTCGATAGGACCACCACCTGCGAGTACCGCGACCTCCCGGAGCCCGTCCTCCTCCCGGGCTGCGTGCCGCTGCGCGGCGCCGACCTCATCGACACCATCCAGGACCGCGCCAACCCGGCGTACCCCCTCATGGTGGATCTTGGGCGCCAATACCTCCTCGCTGACGGCTTCGTCGTCAATACCTTTGACGCCATGGAGCACGAGATGATCACTGCGTTCCAGGAGTTGTCGGAGAAAGGCGTTTACCGTTCTGTCTACCCAGCCGGCCCCTTCTCCCAGCTATGCTCCGACGAGGTCGCCGAGCATAGCTGCTTCCGGTGGCTCGACGACCAGCCGTGCGGGTCGGTGCTGTACGTCTGCTTCGGCAGCGGCGGCACGCTGTCCACCGCACAAATGGCCGAGCTGGCCGCCGGGCTGGAGTCGAGCGGGCAGAGGTTCCTGTGGGTGGTGCGCCTCCCCAGCGACAAGGACTCCAGCGCGTGCTACTTCGGCTGCCGAAGTCTCGACGACGACCCTCTGAGCTACCTGCCGGAAGGGTTCGTGGAGAAGACGAGCGGCACGGGGCTGTTCGTGCCGCTGTGGGCGCCGCAGGTGCAGATCCTAAACCACCCCGCCGTGGGAGGGTTCCTGTCGCACTGCGGCTGGAACTCCACGCTGGAGAGCGCCGCCGCCGGCGTGCCGATGATCGCGTGGCCGCTGTTCGCCGAGCAGAGGATGAACGCGGTGATGCTGGAGGAGCGGGTCGGGATGGCGCTGCGGCCGAAGGCGAGGCAGGAGGACGGCCTGGTGCCGCGGGAGGAGGTGGCGGCGGTCGCGAGGGAGCTGATGACCGGGGAGAAGGGGGAGGCGGCGAGGAAGAAGGCCGGCGAGATGAGGAAGGGGGCGGCGAAGGCGTGGGCGCCGGATGGGCCGTCGCGCAAGGCGCTCGAGGCGATGGTGAGCAAATTGAAGGGCAAAGACGGCGTGGCGCGCATGGAGTGAAGAGCTAGCGCGCGGAGCAGGCATGCATGCATGGCAGGGCTTGGCTTGTTCCAAGCCGGTGATTTGCCTGTGACTCGATGTGATTGTTGGCGTATACGTTCTGGACTCCATCAGTAATCCGACGTACGTACACGTATGCATGCATGGCATGGTCACATATTGTTAAGTCTCTCTCTCTTGTAACCTCTTGCCAAAATCGTCCACGTTCTGAGCTAACTGAAGCTCCTGTGCTCTCTACGAATGCCGGGCAATTAAGATCAATAGGAACTGTGTCGATCACTGTGTGCGATAATAAAATGTGTATGAACATCTGGCCTTAATTTGGCATGATCCGGGCCACTGCTTCTGAGTTATTCCGGGTGTTGTGACGGAGACGGACAAGATTCGCTGGTTCACTGCACGGGGAAGAGAGCAAAGCTGCCAGAAAAGTTGAATGCCGTGAACAAGGGTGGTTGAAAATCGTGCGATGGGTGCTGCACTGCTGCTATCCGTTGTCATACAAGGGTTGTCCTTGCTGGTCTCCAGTATGCCCAAGCCGTAATAATCTTTTTTGAGTTGATTTTTCTTGTGCATGGATGTGTTTACTGCGTGGATTTTTTTCAACTAGCAAAATATCCGTGCTTTGCAACAAATTAATATCATAATATTTTCACTGTATTATATTCTATATGTTTGGATTACACATTCAACTTCATTTTCACGTTCGACTGCCACACAATTGTGTCGTGTTCACATCCTCAATTACAGGGTTTGTCCTTCGATTGCACTATGCAATTGCACATCTTCAACTCCATCGCCTCAACTTCACTTTAGTACTAGTCTTTGTTGTGCTTTTTGATCCTCTACTAAGATTTCTAAAATAAAACGTACTATGCTAGATAAATATGGTGATTTGATATATCTTAAGTTGGTGCATAGCTTCCTAAAATATATTGAAGTAAAATAAGAAAGTAAAATAAATAGAAAGTATCTTGATGATGTCTAAATTGTTAGATTAGGTGGTGAAGACTGATAACATATCACAGCCGCCGCTACCGCTGCCGCCACCACCACTAGATATTTTAATAGCAAGATTATGTTGCGTATGTGTGGTGTTTAATATTTTTTTCCCGAGAGATCAGGAAGTGTTCCATCATCATGTAGCTCGTGCTACAATTGTACCATGGTCCGTGGGATAGCTCATGCAAGCCAACCACATCGAAACCATGTTGCAAATCGACGGCCGCATGCATGGCGCTGTGTGGGAGGCCAATCGGTGGCGCATCCCCGTTGGTTGCGGGCGCTCCAGCTCCAGGGTGTGGCAACCATCGGGCACGACGACAGAGCGGCAGCGGCGCCGCGTTGTCGTCGGGCGCCGCGTGGGAGGCTGGGCGTGGGCTGAGGGCACGTACGCTGGGACTGGGCGCGGGCGGCATCCGGGACAGGGAGGGTACAGCTGGCCAGCTACGGCAAGAGCGGCGGGCGGCCGGAGGAGGCCGGTGCTATATGTATGGTCGGATGCACAATACGAACAAACAGAGAAAGAGATAGGAACATGTGAGAGAAGGGAGTCATTCCAAGAGAATGATAGATCTTAGGGCTTATTTGGTAACACCAATTCCAGATGGGATCTAAGGGCAAATTCACCGGTGCCAAATGTTCTCGAGGTGGGTCACAGATACGTTTGGTGATAATCGACGGGGTTAAAACTCCTGCCATGTGAAAAATTTTCCTCTTCGCTTGCTCACCGAAGCACTCCATGCGTGCAGTCCCAAACCCCAAAACCTCATCGATGAAGAGAGCAGGCTTAGGTTCGAGTTCACTCCAGTTGTTGACCCCGCACTGATTGGATCCAGGCTCTGCCAGCTCAAGGGAAGAGGAGGAGCACACTAGAGTAAAATGGTGCAGGGGAGGGTTATGAGGCATAAGGGAGGAGAACGGCACCGGCGTTAGTGCTGGCGCAGCCCTTTCGGCGGCGACGTTATCTCCAAGGCGCAGATGACATGGCAAGATTCGAGACACGATGGTGTGGAGGTAGGATCCAAGACGCGGAGGCGCGATCTGAGGAAGGATACTAGTGATATAATGACTTCCATGGAGGCAGTTCCCACAGTGAAGAGAAGGAATGTGTGCTGCCATGGCTGGGTTGGGTGGGGAATGAAAACGGAGGGAGAGAGGGGCGTGGAAGTAAAAGGAATCGAGTTGATCAATTCAAGACCCAAGGGGATTTCAGCCCAGGGGATGTACATGACACAAAAATCCTCCCAAGGATTAGTTCCATCAGGATTGCGTGCCCAAGCAAGCCCTTAGAGGTTTTCTTTTTAGGAGAGGGAAATGGAGAGAAAAAAGTGCATGAAATTCATGATGTATCTAACGGCACTGATGTGCCTGGAACTGCACATACTAGTGAAAACCCACTCTCAATTCGAAAACAAAGCAAACGCTAGCGTGGACAGACCTAATTTGGATAAACAAGGAATTAGAGTAGATTGCACCATAGGTACATCCTGCATTTTTGCTTTGGTCCAAATTTTAGAAAACCGTGTATTTTTGTGCATAAAGTTGCATTGTTTCAATTAGGTACAAACTATCCAGAGGGCGGTTTGGTGACATGTCATTCCTAGTCACTGACACACGTGGCCACATTGCCCACGTAGCATCCTCTTCTTTCCCTTCCTCTCTTTGCTCTCTTTCTCTTTCCTCCTCTTCCTTCTTTTTTGTTTTATCCAAGACACAACAGAGTAGCAGATAGAGGGGAGGAGAGGCGTTTGCGAAGCTGCCACCGTCTTTGTTCCTAGCTCCTCTCCTCCTTCCCCAGTCTCTCTTTCTCCATGGAATCTCCCTCTGCCTCGGCTGTTCCACCGGCACCGACATCAACCTCAATGCCCCATGGCATGCATGCTGTCACCGTCCATCGTCACTGTCGTCTGTCCCATGACGCGCGCTAGCGCTGTTTGCCCTCGTTGCCCTATGGCACGTGCAATAGTCGTCCGCCACCGCCGCCGCTCTATAGCTTGTGTGCCACAGCCTCGTTGCTTCGCTCCATGGCTCAGCACACCATCTAGAAACCCAGGTGATGCCGTTGTTAAAGCTCCTCACCTCGGACTCAGTGGCACTATGATAAGGTCGGTCGTCCAAGGGATGTGGAAAGGGTCGAGAGCTGAGGGGCACGCGCGAATGGGTTAGGAACCCAGTGGCAGAGCTGCAGTGAAGTAGCGGCAAGGCTGTCAAGGTTAGAGGGAGTGTTGCAAGCCGCGGTGGGAGGCAAAGCAACGACGACGACAGTGGAGCAGCATAGTTGCTACAGTGCTAGGGCATTGTTGGCATTGTGCTTCTCTGTCCCTGCAGCTCCTCTGGCCTCGCTGGCATCGCCCTCTCCCGTCTTAGCCTTGCCGGTGTCGTCCTTCCCCGTCCCATCCTCGCCAACGTTGAGCAGGGCGGCGCGGCCACTCGAACTGAGAGAAGATAAGAGGCTCAAGCCTTGGAGGTAGTGGTGGGAATTGGTGGGCTGCGTCTTGCGTCTTACCGCCGAACCCGTTGTGCGTTTAGGCCGCTACAAAACAAAGTTAGCACGCCCACCAACACTTTGGATCCGTGCCGGGCAAATCAAGGCCCGGCATGGCCAATAAACCTGTCGGGCCGCCATCGGTCAATGGCGGCAGAGCACTGCAACACAGCAACAAAATAAAGAGAATTAAATAATTTTTTATAAATTTATATGTTGCTCAGATGAAAAATTAGTCAACACAAAAACGATGCGTCTCAAAATTTTCTACAACTTTCGTGTTGAACAAAAATTCATGCGAACACAATAAAATATCGAAAATGTGGAATTACAGTACGGGTACTGTTGGCCCTAAAGCAGTTAACACGCTAAATAATTTTTTTATAAATTCATACTCTTGGAAAAGTTGTCAATATACAAAAGATGTGCCTCGAAATTCTCTACAACTTTCGTGTTGAACAAAAATTCATACGAGTGCGGGAAGACCTCGAAAAAAATTATTTACTGATTCATACTGCAGTTCGGGCCGGCCCGGCCCAAGGATGGCCCATACAATCGGGTCAATGAGGGCACATCGTGCTGGTTTCTAGGCTGGCCCAAGACGGCCATTCGGCCAAAGCTAGCTCAAATTTCAATTATTTTCATGCCGGGTAGTGCTTGGCTCTGCTTTTCAAGTAGTGCTCAGTCGGCCTTAACGGCCCTACCAAACTCCCAAAGAATACTTGGAGGAGGAGGATGTCATGGCGACTTTCAAGGCAGGGCCATTGTAGGGGCGGCGTGGGCCAGAGCTACGGCTGTCAAAGAAGAAGCTAGAGCTTGGGCCATTGGGAAGAGAGAGAGAGGAGAAAGATAAAGAAGAGGAAGTTGGGTTGAAGAAAGAGGAAGAAGTTGTTTTTGCAAAAAGTGGGCCACGTGTGCGGGTGACATGGCCATGTGTGTCGGTGACTGGGAATGTCACATCACCAAACCGTCCTCTAGATATCACTTTGAACTTAATTGAAACAATAACACAACTTCATTCACAGAAATACACGGTTTTCTAAAATTTGGATCTAAGCAAAAACACGGGACAACTTTATATACCTGCGCTGCAATTTACTAAAGAAATTATGTGCATCCTTAGGATTGGTAAATCTGTTTTTAATACCTGATAAATGACAAGTATGCCGACAGGAAATGGAGTTCCCAAACAAGGTTAAGGACAAAAATTACGGACAACATAGATAGGTCGTGCCAGCCACCTGCAAAACACAAATACGATTTAGCGTTTCTGTATTTCGTCTTATCCATAGGAAATAAAAGATCATTAGACCAATGAATCAAATATTTACGGGCTAGATGTATTTATCTATACTCTAGAGATCAATGGATCAATAAAATGATCAAACCAAAATAGTTTAGGTATATCTTGAAAAGTCCTAATAATAATAATACATCAAAATCTTCAGGCTGATCAAACCAAACTAGTTTAGTTATATTTTAAAAAGTCGTAATAATAATATTAATACATCAACCATGTGAAATCTTTGGGGCTGTTTGGCTGCCCCTGCATCTGTCTTGCATAGGCGCACAGGATGCAGTGGGATGGTTTTTGATTGCCTATATGAACTATGGGCATGGATGAGCAGATGCAAAAGCACTGAGGCTATGGAGAAGCATTGATTTTAGTCACATCTCACGGGCTAGAATCACACGAGCTTCGGTGCATCTTAGTTATATCTCTTGTCTTGCATCCACTTAGTCTTATACAAGCAACCAATCAATTTCACAACGAGACTCGCCCAACTGATGCATGCAAAACAAAACACACTTGCATCCACTCGGTATGGTCAAAAAGAGCTAGATGCATCGAGGATTCACAATACCGAATATCGATTATCACTCAAGCAATTTTTGACAAGTATCGCCCGATAATCAGGAAAAACTGATCAACTTTTGTTTTCCAAATTTTGGATCCAAGGTCAAAAGTTGTAGATTTTCCCATAAGATTTTGACCGACAATAGACCCATTTCGATAGAAAATCTTTCGATTTGTTTATTAATCGATAATCAACATATATATATATATATATATATATATAGAGAGAGAGAGAGAGAGAGAGAGAGAGATAGATTTGCTAGTGTGCTATGGATAGCACGGAGAGATTCGTGCTATCCATAGGTTTGTAAATTCTGAGATTGAAATAGACGATCCGAACAGTCCATCTTGTTCGTCTCGATGAAATCTCACTACACACCAAATTTCAATTTTTTTTTGAATTTTTTACTATTTGTTTCGTATTTTTGAAAATCGCTGATCTAATTAGCTGTGGACCCTTCAATAAGTCCAGTTTTCAAAAATATGAAACAAATAGTAAAAACATTTTAAAAAATTTGAAATTTAGTGTGTAGCGATATTTCATCGAGATGAACAAGATGGACGGTTCGGATCGTCTATTTCGGTCTCATAATTTACAAACCCCGTGGATAGCATGGAGAGATCCGTGCTATCCATAGCACACTAGCCATCTCTCTCTCTCTCTCTCTATATATATATATATATATATATATATATATATATATATATATATATATATATATATATATATATGTCTAGGGTGAATCCAGGAAAAAAGGTCTTTGGGGTCAGCACTAAGGATATAATAGATAAACAGCATGTATAAAAGAGAAGATATTATTGACCAATATAGTTGATAACATTTTAAAAAATAAATATCTTTACAAATTACTTACCGCTTTATCCACCTCACTATACTCTAACCAATCGTATTTAGTGAACCATTCTAGATTAAACCGATGTAAATAGTTTGATGTGTTTCTTTGTGGATACATGAAACCAACTTGTTGGTCATGTAAACGTTCAGGTGTGGAAGCCGGAAACAATTTCCATTATCAAAAAGGAACCAACTTGTGGCAAGTATGAACCTCTAATCAAATATGTCATCTTTTAGCTTTCATCCTATGTATTTCGAATCTCTTCCTATTAGCTGGATCATATGGAAGCTCATCTAAAATTACCTGTCTCAACGACAAAGTTAAAGGGAGAATGCTACCATTATTGTTAGATACGCCTCCATCTCTTCTTGAAGTTCCAACATTAGGATCTAGATCATCACTAGCCAGTGCTGGTGGTAACTTTCGTTTTAAAAATTGTTCCATTATATTTTTGCTACGTGTTAAATTAGTGAAAATAATGAAACACTAAATTAGATAATAAATTTGTAAGTGAATCCAGTCATCTTTGATAACAGTAAACAAGTAATCAAACTAACATGACTATACGAGACTATAAGGACATGATGTACCGAAAATTAACTCACTAGACATCTTGGAATTGAGGTAGGGGCCGTAGGGCCCTAGGGCTGTAGGGGATTGTCTGATCGCTAGATCACTGGCTGCCGGTCAACTAGTTGATGATCAATCTATCAAAAATTTGCAGAGACAAGAGGGTACCAGGTGCCAACTAGCACTAGGGTATGGGTGAATCACGGAATCAAACAAAACAAGCAATTAGTGGCGTTAGGCCTTGTGTATTGCAGCTTGGCTGGATGTTGACCATATGTGATAATGTGATATGTCCATGTATTGATGTGCAATACAACTATACAAGGTGGATTTGCTTGTGGGCTATGGTTCTATGCATGCATTGAGTTGCTGTCCGGCCGGATGGCATAAGATGGGTTGGCTTGAGATTTCTAGGCCGTGGACTGGGGTCAGTACCAAATATTCAATGGGGTCATATACTGAGCCAAGCATCCATGGGTAGCACGATGGCTCGTGCAGGCACTAGCAGGAAGGGCGATGGTCGTTGGCGACCATACGCGTGAGGGAGAGCTAGCTCGGCCGGGCCAGAGGGGAGAGAAGGAGAAAGAAGAAAGACCTGGAGTGGGGACAGTGCACAAATCTTGGAGTGAGATCTAATGGTGCCTAGAGCCACATGTATTACAAGGGGGATTGCATTTCTGCCTAGATATATAACCTTAACTCAGTTGGTCCTTACTATCATAAGAAAAAAGTGAGACATGAGGTCGGCTAGACGATGAATCCAAGAGATCAAAAACTAAGTATTTCTACTCCTAAAAGGCTCTTGTGCTGGTTGATGACTGATGGTCATCTCTCATCCTCACCATCTATCTATTATTTGACGCTCCATGCATTCCTCTTCCTCAATCCACATCCTGTTCTAGGTGCTCTCTCCCCACCACCGTCATGCATAGACCAATCCAAACCTCCGCTTCTCCTTCCGCCATCTCCTTTGCCTCCCATCTCCTTTCCTCTCTCCTACCTCTTCCATGGGAGGACGGAGCCGAGCCAGATATGAGGAAGTGTCGAGAATCAGGGAAGACAAAGTCAAGCCACCAGCCGGTAGAGATGATGTCCGAGAAGAAAGGAGGCACCACCACCGATTGCCTTCTTGCATGACCTCGTTATTGTTGTCCTGGCCACCCACCACTGCCATAGTCTCATGCTCATGGGCACCCACCAACGCTGGTGTTGGATATCCGAAGCGCCACATCTACAATGCCCGCACACATTGTCACCGCCCTCCTTCTAATCCACAATCAGAGATTTGTGCGTGCAAGAGAGGGCAGGGTGGTAGCGGTGCTGTAGGGTAGAGGAGGTCGGCAATGGTGGTGGGAAAGGAGGAAAAGACGGTGCCACCAGAGATGGGAAGGAGAAGAGGGTGTGGTGACGATCGGCAGCGCAAGGAAGGTGGAAGATTGAGATAAACATTGTTCACAACCAACGGTGATGGAAGGGAGGAGCTCGACACTGGCGGCAATGGTTGTGATAGTGAGAAAAGGAGGAGGTGGTAGTGGCGGTGGTGAGAGGGATGAGGGAGCTGCGATAGTAAGGAGGGGTAGGAGCCAGTGGTTGTCGGTGCCCCCAAGGGAAGGAAATGAAGGAGGCAGCAACACTGAGTGAGTGGGAGAGGGAGAAGGATTAGGTGGGGTGCTTGGGAGCAAGAGGAGGCGACAACATGGGGTGGGGCGGGAGTGGAGAAGGACGATGAGCTGTGGTAGCAAGAGAGCTGAGAGCACGGAGAAAAGAATGATGGTGTGGCAATGGGTAGGCCTAGTAGGATTGGAAAGGGGAAGAGGGTGTGAAGTTAGGGTTATGGTTTTTTGTGGATTACAATTCCTATGTGGCCATTTGGTTGGGTTGAATGGGCTAAACAAGATAAAGAAATGAAGTAGAATAGCCCTATAATATACAACATATTTGCACTACTAGCGAACATGATTTTACAACCGGTTCCAAACCCCTTTCACAACCGGTTTTGGAACCGGTTGTAAGCCACCGGGAGTAATACTCCCGGGTATCACAACCGGGTCCACGAACCGGTAGTAGTGTTAGCAAAGTTAGAAATATATTGGGAGAAGTGGGATTTGAACCTAGGACCTCACACCCCTCCTCGTGACCCACGCCTCATCCTTCTAGCGAATCCACCCACGCGTGCTCTCTGATGAGAGTAGGACAATCATTCCTTTTAGCATTTCGAAAATAGAGCTTCTACAACCGGTTGGGGGGCATGAACCGGTTGTAGAACCTAATTTCTACAACCGGTTCGTGTCTCCAACCAGTTGTAGAAGTCCACAACCGGTTGGGGACATGAACCGATTGTAGAAATTGGGCTCTACAACCGGTTCGTGCCCAAACCGGTTGTAGAAGTCATCTCTTGACTTCTGTCCTAACGAACCGGTACTGGTGCACCATCATAACGGGTTGATATCCAACCGGTAGTGATGAGTCGGTAGTAATGCTCAGTTCTCTAGTAGTGTTGGTATTCTTTATGTAACTACATATATATCCTTGAATTAATGTTAGAGAAATTACATGTCGTTTTAGGATCATTTCTATTATCATATGTGTTACTATTTTGGATTCCATGACTAGTAAAGTAAATAAAATAAAAAACCATTTGTGTGCGCGTAGTGGGAGAGGTGGATAATTAATTTTCTGGCTGGCCGAATTAGTTTCCCAGCTATTTTTTTTCCCTTCATGTTGCGAAATATGGAATTTATGCTGAAGTTCAATGGAAAATGACGGTAGACATGCATATATTCCTTTTTTGAGGGGCCAATTGTAACTATCACTATTATATATTTTGGTTGTGGAACTTTTATATTAGCCAGATTTCTCCATTAATTTGGGATTTCTACTAGAATATGGATTATCATGGTACAAGATTTTGGTTCCAGTGGACACCAACTAGATGGAAGTGGAATTGGGTTCATGAGAGAATCGGTGCTGGTCTGAAAATGCACCAAAAGGGGGGTGTGGCCATAAATACACGCAATAAAAAATCAATGCAAGTTTGCGGCCGGGTCTATTTCACCACTAGTATTAGGAGGTTATGGAATCCAGAGGGAATTGAAGTAGCTAATTCTAAATGGATGCTACTAACTAGAAAGGAATAATGTATGGAATTACTACTACTAAGAACAAGCAATGAAACTAAGGTTTTCAACAGAGATGCATCCTCCCCTTGGTAAGAACCACATGCATGCAAGCAACTCACATGTTGATCGTATAACACAACATAATTGGCTAACTTTCATCCTACACACTTTGACACTTGGTTGGTCTTTGTCGTCTCAATCCTATGATTCCTATCACGAGAGGGGGCAGTCCACCAAACAAGCAATGCACTATTCAATGTGGTTCAACTTTCTAGATCATAATGTCACACTGTATATACATAAAGTTGCACTTAAGATTTTTTGTGTATATGAATCTGTGAAATTATGACCAATATAAATCAGTGAAATAACTTTATATACATGCATATAGGTAATTTACTAAAAAAAATAGAGTGAAAAATAAAAATCCATTTTGCGTGCAGGACGTGGATAATTAACTTTTTTTGGCCGGCCGAACCAGCTAAGTTTTTTCTTATGGTTTTGCTACCTATCTGTCGACAAAAATCTCAGGAGGATTTCAGTCGATTACTTGGATAGGTCTCCTCTCTCCTCCCTGCAGTTCAACAAACCTAATCCCCTTCCCTCCTCTACTTTTAGAGGTGCCTCTGCCCTAGTTTTTTGCATCACCGTCACCGAGCTCTGTCTTTGTATTAAGGTTTGGGTTTACCGGGTTAGGTCTAAGGTTCACCATGCTACCTAGGCTTAGAGATAGGCTAGGCTACTACAAGCATGATGGTTGAAGACGGTGGTGGCTATGCAGTGAGACAGCGCCGGCACCGCTGTCCTCTCCGTGGGATCGTCGGTAAGAGGTAAGCGGCAGCCATCAGGAGGGCGGCACAACAATTAGAGTTAGGGTGGCCGGAGCAGGCTGCAGGAGGAAGATGAGATGAAGCGGCAAGGACACCGGCGGCTGTGGGTGGTGGCCAACAGAGTGGTGGTGGTGGTAGAGGTATGTGGAGCTACGCTAGCTAGAGAGAAAGAAGTCACACTAAAGAGGGAGAAGGGGGCGGCGTCAGAGTTAGTCGATTGACTAACGTGTAGCCGTCCCTTTTTTATATCAGAATTGCTAATTTTCAGACGTCTGAAATTTTCTTAACCATCAGTCAATCTAAAATTGCATTCTAGTAAGACTAAAATTGCATAGCTTACAAAGGTGCAATTTTAGTATCAAAATTGCTACTTATCAATTATCAGTTTTATTCGTTGATTTCTATGCTTTATTAATATATAAATCTGTCGAATACACGTGCTTACATGCTTTTATATTTCTATGTTTCAAGCCATCATGTTTATTTCAATCAATCTAAAATTGTACACTAATAAAACTAAATTTGTATTTATTTAGAATATGCAATTTTAGTATAGTTATAGTGCAATTTTATTAATAATCGACTGACACTTATTTTATTATCAGACAACTTACTCTTAGTCGCTCCCTTTTTATATACCTCATGTTGCAAATTGTGGAATTTATGCCGAACTTCCATGGAAAGTGGCGCCGATGGATATACATGTTACCATTTTTTAAGGGGCCAATCATCATTACTATATATTTGGTGGTGGAACTTTAATATTAGCTAGATTTCTCCATAAATTTAGGATTTCTACTGGAATATGGATTATCATGACAAGATTTTGGCTCCAATGAACACCAACTAGATGGAAGTGGAATTGGGTTCTCGACAGAACCAATGCCCTGGCTGAAAATGCACCAAAACTGACCGGCCCTAGTGCAGTGCAATTTGTGTTTGCGGTGCTTGTTGTGAGGCACACGATTCAACATCCATGCTTGCTGTACCGATCAATATTTCCATACAATCGCACGTCACGACCCTATGGAAAATAAATGGTCCTTTTTCCAGGGGCTTTGTATATATCCACACTGCCACACAAAGTTCAACCTAACTATCGATCGCAACAGATTAATTGATTGCAAGGGAAAAAAAGATTGTTACAATATCTTCAAATGCTAGCTACGTACTACAGTATCATTACAGGAATTGCAGTGAAAGCTGACCACGCCAATTTGTCTTGACGGCCACAAGACAACCATCGAGACCGTAACTCTCTCTCGACGGCTATGCGCCAACCGTTGAGTGCTCTAATCTGTCTCGACGGTTTCAACAGTACCCATCGAGACAGACATGACCAGCCGCACGGCACCACAACGATGCACTCACGACATTAGTCTCTATCGACGGCTATTATCAAGCGGTCGATACAAGGAGAGCGGAAAACCAAAAAACCGCACGGGCTCTCTCGACGACTACACCCACGACCGCCGATACAACACATGGTAGGCCACAACCAGCGCTGAGAGCCTAGGAGAACCCTTTGACAGGTGGGCCATGGTACACAAGCTGTCTCAACAGTTAGGAAGAGGACCGTCAAGAGAAATGGCCCACCGGCCCATTCAAGAGCCATGCGTACGTGGTCGATAGCAGCTAATAAAAAACATGCGTGCCCTTATATGTCGAGAAATACATAAGGGCGCACTAGTTAAGAAAGTTGAGCTCGCGGCACCTCACGGGTTCGAGCGCCGCGAGCTCCTCCTTTTTAAAAAAAATTATTTGTCTTGACGGTTTTACCCTGAGTCGTCGAGACAGCTCTTTGGTAGCCCAGGCCGATCGGCTGGGTAGCCTGTGTGTGCCAGATGGGCCAGGCCAACCTGTATCGATGGCCTGGTCCTCTGCCATCGAGAGAGCTTGTGTTTTAACAAAATTTTCCAAATTCATTCATGTGGTGGCCTATACGGCTTGTAATCATGAACCTAGGCATTGCAATGTTTAGGAAAGTAGCTGTTATATATTTAAATTGTTTAAAATTTAAAATTATTTTGATTTAGTAAAGTACAAGACGCGTATATGTGTCTTAAACATGAAAATAGTTTTGATTTAATTTGAAACGTTCAAATTGTTCAAAAATTAAAGAAAAATTCAAGTTTTGAATATGGCACCATATAGAGTTTGAATTGTTCGAATGGTTTGGCATGATTAGTGTGGCGGTGGGATGAAACTGGCAAATCTAGAGGGAATTGTCTCGGAACGTCTATAGACACTGAACCCCGCCGGTGACTCGATCAGGGCGATTAGAAAGGGTTTCATAGATTGGAAACTCAAAATTTTTTGAAACTTTTTAGATGCATGCTAATTCACATATGGAGCAATATAATCGAAGGTTACGGTCAATATCAATCGATATATTATTTTAGAAAATTCAAGACAGCTGGGGTTAACGACCGGTCGACCAAGAAGGGGGGCCATCGAGTCAAACATTTGTCTCGACGGCTGTAGGGAGAACCGTCGAGACAGATGGCCCTCTATCGACGGTAGTCAACGAAAGGTATTGAGAGACGGTTCTCTTGACGGTTAGGCCGAAACTAGCCCTCGAAAGAGATGTATCGACAGCAATTCATGAAGCCGTCAAGAGTGATGTACCTACCAGCACACGGTAGCCTTGACCTCTTAGAACTAACTAAGGAAGTGTCTCGACGGTCCTTTAGCAGCTGTCAAGACAGGCGGCCGTTGAGATAGGCCCACCCAACCGGTTGCGACCTCATGCACGTTTCTGAACGGTTCGTTTTAGGTTGTCGAGACAGCCCCATGGATGCTAAGGTTTTGGCTTGCCTAGTCTGTCTCGACATCTACTGGCATTGCGGCCGTCGAGAGAAAATGCCTCTCTCGATGGCTTAAATGAGGCCATCGAGAGAGGGCACAAGATATGAACGCCACAGGCTTGGGGCATGGCCAAAAACGCCGAAGTCCTGAGCCACAGAGACGCCGCCGCCGCCGCCTCAACTCTCGCCGCGCCGCTCGCTGCCCTGGTCGCCGGTCGTCGCCGCTTTCCACCACGCCATCACTGCGCGACGCCTCACTGCTGCCTTCATGTTGCTGCCGGCTGCCTGCTTGCCTCGTGCTTGCCGCCGCCTCCCTACCGCGTCGCTCACCGTCACTGGAGGATAGGAGGAAGAGGAGAGAAGGAGGAGGAGGAGGACCCAAGGCCACCGGGAGAAGAAGAGGGGAAGGAGCCAAGGGGGCCACTGTTGGGAGAGGAAAAGAGGAGCCGCCGCCGGGAGAAGGAGGAGGAGGAGGAGGAGGAGGAGGAGTAGGAGTGGAGAAGGGACCCTGCTGCCGGCACCCACCATCGCCGTTGCCGCCACTGCCGTCGAGGTAAATTTCACGCCTCTTTTTTTTTTTGAATTTTTGGAGATTAGTCTCGACGGCCACTCAAGCAGTTGAGACTAATCTGCTTAGTTCAGTGCATGCATAATTAGCAATTAGCTGAAAATTGTGTAAATTTTATAAATTTGACAGAAATTGCAACAAATTGTTATAATTCGATAGAAAATGTTAGAAATTGCGACAAATTGGTACGAATTGTTATGAATTGATACAAAATGCTATAAATTGGTACAAATCGATAGAATTTGCTAGAATTTTATGGAAATTGCTAGAATTTGCAAGAAATTGCAAGAATTTGATAGCATTTGTAAGAATTTTATAGAATTTGATAGAATTTCATAGAATTTGCTAGAATTTGATTGAAATTGCTAGAATTTACAAGAATTTGCAAGAATTTCATAGAATTTGTAAGAATTTCATAGAATTTCCTAGAATTTCATAGAATTTGCTATAAATTGGTAGGATTGGCTAGAAATTTGTATTATTTGCTAGTATATTGCTCGAATTTGCTATGAATTGATGCAGATTGTAGGGGATTGCTATAAAATAGTATAAATTGTCATGAAATTTTTTAATTTGGTATAAAATGTCACCAAGCCGTACGTCACCCGTTCTGGAACGTCACATACCGTAAGGATGTTGCACGGTGATTCATCCGGCTCCATTATGAGAAGTGGAAAGCGATCCCGAACTGTCCAGTGGACTGCCGCAATTGGCATCCCAGTAGACAGCCTGTGATACTGGTTTGGCTACGATTCGTTGTGGTACCTGTGGTTTTTGAGACGAGATTTCAACGTCATGACCCTATAAGGTTCTCCAGTGCATAACATAAATGTTGGGGAACTAGAAACGGCACCCTGACCATCGTTGCACTAGGGGAACCTTAGGGTTATGCTGTTGAAATTTCATCTCAGATCCATGGGTCCACAACAATCATAATCAAACCGGCATTCGTGGGTGGGTTTAGAAATCTCCCTAAGCCATGTGTAACCTACTCTGTATATGGATTGAAGAGGGATGGAAGAAGACAAGAGTTGGATGTACAATGGTTGGTGGCAGAATGGACAAAACACCGATAAATGGTATGAGAAGACTCGTGAATTTGTGTGTCGTGCTTTCGAGATGACCCCCGACCCTAACGTCGTGCATGTGACCTATCCATGTGCTCAATGCCTTAACTGTCGAAAGAGATCGCAGGACGAGATGGAGTTGCATTTGTGTAAGGTTGGGTTCAAGGCAGTGTAATATATGGGAATACCACGGCGAGGGGGTTCGGGATGCGCCAGCAGATCTAGTTGAAGGTTTTGATGAAATCGACCGGATGCAGGACATGGAGGCCACCATTTCGAGGAAGAAGAGCCTTGCATCCGTGATTAAATTTCTGAACCTTCTATCGTCCGCGCAAGAGCCATTGTATGAGAAAACCATGGTGACCCAGTTGTTAGCGGTATCACGTATAATGGCATTGAAGTCTAAGTTCAATTTCTCTATCAACTGTTTCGACGAGACTTTGGCTTTATGGTGCTCCGTCCTCCCTGAAGGTCACAAGATGCCATCGAACTAGAATGAGTCGAAGAAACTCATCAGTAGACTAGGAATGCCATATGACAAGATAGACTACAACCCTAACCATTGCATGCTGTATTACAAGGACGACGAAAAAAAGGCAAGGTGCGATCGTTGTGGAGAGTCAAGATTCGTAGAAACGATCGATGTAGATGGCAATATCATGCAATCAGGTTTGCCAAAGAAAGTGTTGCGCTACTTTGCGTTGAGAAAGTGCCTTTAACGGTGTTTCATGACAAAGGAGACATCACAACAGATGAGATGGCATAAGGAGAGAAAACGCCTAAGAGGTGATGTTATGGTCCATCCGTCGGATGGAGAAGCTTGGAAGCACTTTGATCAAAAGCATCCAGGTGTCGTGGTTGATCCAAGAAACGTGCGTCTGGCACTTGCGACTGATGGGTTCACTCCGTTCAATTTGAACGCCCAATCGTACTCCTGTTGGCCAGTTTTTGCGATCCCTTTGAATCTGCCTCCGTCCCTTCTTATGAAGGAGGAGTTCATGTTCCTGTCTCTAATCGTACCCGGTCATAGGAATACTGGGAAACACTTTGATCTTTTTATGAGTCCCTTGGTAAAGGAGCTATAGGAGCTGTGGGAAGAGGGGGCAATGACCTACAACCGATCAACGAAGAGCAATTTTTGCATGAGGGCGGTGTATTTGTGGTCAATCCATGACTTTCCCGCGTACGGCATGTTTTCGGGTTGGACCATGCATGGGAGGCTGTCTTGTCTGATATGCATGGATGATACATAGACGTTCCAGCTAGTGAATGGTGGCAAGACTTACTTCTTAGACTATCATCGGAGATTCCTAAAGACCAACCATCCCTTGAGGAAACAGAAGACCGCATTCCGCTAGAACACAATGGTCAAAGAAAAGCGTGGCCGTTTAGGAATATGAGAAATAAATGATTGGCAGAACAGCTTGGCCGAACGGAGGAACGATGTGTATGAGGGGTATGGGGTCTCGCAATATTGGACACACAAGTGCTCATTGTAATCTCTCTCGTACGCCCAAGACTTGCTGCTACCGTACAACATCGATATGATGCACCAGGAGAAAAATGTTGCAGATGCCATATTTGGTACAAACCTTGACATTGCCGACAAAACAAAAGACAATCTCAAAACACGTCTCGACTGCGCGCTGATATGCAATCAGCCGTCAATGAAAATGATAGAAGGGCGGACGAAGAAGCCAAAGGCCCCGTATTGTCTCACTAGAGCACAGAGGACAAAGGTTCTCCTTTGGTTCCAAGAAAAGCTTAAATTCCCCACGGGTATGCATCAAGCTTTGGTCGAGGCGTGGGCATTCCTCACGGAAGGATACATGGCATGAAGAGCCATGACTACCACATTTTCATGAGGGACCTAGTACCCGTCGTGTTTCGTGGGTACGTCCCTGATGAAGTCTGGAGAACCCTTTTAGAGTTGAGTTATTTCTACAGAAAATTGTGTGCTAAAGAGATTAAGAGGGGGAGATGGTGCAGCTCGAGGAGGATATAGCTGTGCTTGTCTTCATGTTAGAAAAAATATGTCCTCGGTTTCTTCAATCCAATGCAGCATCTGCTTGTCCATCTACCTACAGAAGCAAAGCTTGGAGGACCCGTGCAGTATCGATGGATGTACCCCATGGAACGACGTCTGAAGAGCATCCAAGCAACTATGAAAAACAAGGCCCGAGTGGAAGGTTCTATAGCAGAGGCTTGTTACATCAAGAGATCTCCAACTTCATAAATAAATACCTGGCAAGGGAAAACAACGTAAACATACAAATCCCGAGGTATAACACCATTGGTCGTACGATCGATTCTGACCTAAAGTTGTTTCACGTCCTAGGCGCTCTGATCGGACAGAGTACAAGACATAAGCTAACACGGCAGGAAAGGGTTACTGCATCGTTGTATATCTTCAACAACATGGAAGAAATGGAAGACATGCAGTGGCAATTTGTACAAGCTGAATGGAGAGGTAGGGCGAACCCAATGTAGCTCAGCTCCGCAAGTTGATGGAAGAAGTTGCCGGACCTGGTCGTGATGACTTCTTAGTTTGGTTCTAGAAACACGCAAGTGACTTTGATCTTTTCTCTTACAGTTCGATGACATCTTATCTTGGTTTGTTAACTCTTTTCCCTGTCTATCACGTAGTGCATTCATCATGCTAGCGTTCATAATGATCTCTGGATTATGTCGCGTGGCTGCAAGCATTTCGTGACCGTGTATGGCTGCTACGATATCAATGGGTTCCGCTTTCGGTCCACACCTGTCGAGCGTCTCAAGCATGATCTGCGATCGGTAAACAGTTATATCATGTGCCGTGGGGTCGATAGGGTCGAATACTACGGCATTATCCAGGAGATAATCGAGTTGGTCTTCAATGGAAGCAAAGAGATCTCGGTGGTTTTGTTCTGTTGCGATTGGTTTGACCCTACAAATGGCGTACGATGTCGGGATGAGCTTGGCTTAGTTGAGATCAAACATAGCTTCAGACTTAAATGGTTCGATCCATTCATTCTCGCTAACTATGCCGAACAAGTCTACTACCTACTGTATCCATGTACTGCAAAGAAAGAGTTAGAGGCATGGCGGGTTGTGTACAAGGTTCGACAGCCAGGAAGATTGCCTGTACTGATGACCGACGACTACGAGAGTGCATTCAATAAAGCCGATGATTGGCCAATGCAAGAAAAACGCTTGAAGGGGGAAATTTTGATCGACATTGGCCTGGGCTTAGACAGACTAGACACCGTAGTAGAGGACTATGTCGAAGAGGAACGTGATGCTCAGGATGAAACACATGACATCGAACCATCAACGGACGATCCGGATGATGTTGATTCAAATTACTTCTAGTGGATGGTACATATGCACTTAAATTATTTGTATATCTGCTTGATTTATTTGTTGGAATTTGATAGAATTTGCTATAATTTGCAAGAATTTGATAGATTTGTAAGAATTTCATAGAATTTGCTAAAATTTGGTAGAGTTTGATAGAATTTGTAAGAATTTCATCAAATTTTCTAGAATTTATACAAATTTCATAGAATTTGATAAAATTTCATAGCATATGCACTTAAATTATTGGTATATCTGCTTGATTTATTTAAATGTTACTAGCTTTCCATTTATATATGTGCTTGATTTTTTTATTGTGTTACTAACTTTCCATTTATGTGTAGGATGCCTCGATCTCGACGACAATTTGTCAAGACCCTCATGACGGACAAGGAGTTGGATGACCTGATGAAGGAGTACGAGGAGTCACAGGGCTCCGGACAGGGCAGCACTTAGGCATAGGAGTCTGGCCAGGGGACTGGGCATGAACTTGTGCCCACTAAGGGGTCTGGGGCCGACTAGGCGAGTGGGTTGCAGGCAGCTAGGAAGAAGAGGGGCCAAAACAAGGTCCCTAATGCACCGATGGACCCTATCTCGAGGATCCCCATTGTGATCGATGGGATAGGTACGTTTAAAAGCCTTGCTTCATTATCATATTTTCATATGTAAAATTGTTAACACTCTTTCAATCTTTGTAACAATATGTCGACGGTGGATGCCTCGCTGAATGAGCAACCAGGTTACACGCTAGGGGGTTTGGTCCGTAAGTTTTACCCTAGCATGGTGACCGTGGGCAATGTCACCAGGCCAGCGTATAGCTGGAAGAACTACAAGCTTGCCTCCCATGGGACCTCGACCGTCGCTGCCCATTGCCTGAGCGATTTCTGGGTAAGTCTATCTAATCGACTTTACCTTTTGATTTATCATCATGTTGGTAATGTACTTTCGTTTGTGAAATTTCAGCTTAGGTACCATCCCCATATGGGATTGACTGAGGTAGACTTCGAGCCCGTCCTGGACAAGAACGTGAAGCAAAAGGTCCAGGACCTGATGTATGGCTCTCGCATGGCCGCGGTGGAGGAGTTTTACAGGTAAGAAACTATCACTATAAATCTTGCAAATTGGTATTTACTTTCTGTATAGCTGTGAATTGCCTGTACATTTCAGGAGAGAGCGCCAAGAGTGGATCAGCACCTCCGAGGCCTGTAGGACGTACTAGCAGGCCGACGAGTACGCCGGGGTGCCGCCTAAGTGGGCTACGCACCACCAGGCTGCATGGAGGGCTCTAGGCGAGAGGTGGTGAGTAGGGAGTTCCTGGACAAGTCTGCTAAGGTCAAGCAGAACCAGGCCTCAAAGTGTTACTACAAGGCCATAGGAAAGTAGTCCTTTCCACAGCTCAAAAAAAGATGGTAAGCTCTGTTTTCTTCTTTACTTTATTTTTTTGGCTAACTTGTCTTTCCCCTCTTGTAGGCGCTAAGTACCGGAGTGGTGCCCGCCGTGTTGGACATTTGGAAGAAGGCCCATACATCGAAGCCTAAGTAGCCCAGCACCCAGTCCGTGATGGACCCCCACGCGCAAAAGAAGATGGTAAGTGTCAACGAAAACTTTCATTACGAGTAGATTTGTAGTTTTTCTTAGTTTAACTCGAAACAACGCAGGATCGCTTCCGGGAAGCATACACTCAGGAGCATGGCGCGGACAGCTTCCGAGAGGACGCGCCCCTCGACCCAGTGGTGATCCACAACCACCTGGGGGGCAAGGCGTGCGGG
Organism: Olyra latifolia; assembly: GCA_036346145.1. Classification (NCBI taxonomy): domain Eukaryota; kingdom Viridiplantae; phylum Streptophyta; class Magnoliopsida; order Poales; family Poaceae; genus Olyra; species Olyra latifolia. Next base: position 33,956,248 of record CM070523.1, read on the forward strand.
AGGCTGGCAATAGGAGGGGACCACCTCAGGTGATCTAATTACTATCTAACGTGTCATTTGTTTGAAACCATTGATTTTGGAAACTGACCACGGTCCTTAATCTTAACTGTAAGTCGCAGGATTACATGCCCGTGGTCCAGACCTCTCAGGGCGCCACTGAGAGCCGGTGTGAATGTGAGGCCCAGGTCCGCAGGGAGAACGAGGATAGGTTGAGGGAACAGCAACAGATGATAGAGGCGCTGCAGGCGAGCCTAAGGACAAAGCAAGAGGAGCGGCGACAGTGTGAGGATGAGCAGAGGCGGGAACAGGAAGAGATGATCTCAAGGATCCTCGCGTTGAAGGCAGCGTCGAGACTTGTTGGGGTAAGTGACTACGACTACCTCATTTCATTTCTTTCGACCGTACAAGTCGTTGCCTAATGTGTCGCGAATGTGTAGGCCTCGTCAAGCCATCCACCGCCTAGTGCTACTTCGGGATCGGCCGCTCCAGCTCCGGCTCGACGTGACGACTCTGACAAGGGAAACGACGGGTCTGGGAGCACGCCAATGGACTACACGCGCTTCTTATACTACAAAATGAGTAATATAAGACACTCAATTTACGACATTTTGATGCAACTTATGTTAGAAGTGTCTCTTGTTGGGGTGGATAGCTAGACACCCTAGGAATAAGAGACGTTTTATCAATAACCGCCTCTTCTGTTGGTTATTTCCTAGTGCAATTCCTTGTGTAGAAGCGTCGTATACTAGGGGTTAAGCATAAGAGTCAGTTCCTCTTGTGGAACGTCTTGTATGTGTACTTATTGTACGACGCTTCACAGGTTAGAAGTGTCTATTTTGATGGACGATGGATATGGAAACATTAAAGATAGTTCTAATTTGGAACCGCCGCATATGTTTTTTTTCAAACACACACTCATTCAAATGTTAGTTCGCTTTGTGGTCAGCACGTCATGCGCCACATGCTCTCCTTTGCAGAGCAACTTAGTAATGACCCTAATCGATATCTCAAGGTATGTTATGATCTACTCTTACATTTTGTTTCACATACTTGGACTTAGAGCCTTCGATGACAGCCCTAAATTTTATTCTTCATCAATTTTTGAAGGGTTGTCTTGGATTCGCCAGTGCTCCTTTTTTGCCTGAGGAGATAGCCGATGTGCGAGAGGGCCTCCTTCAGTTCTTCATGATACAGGTGGTAGATAGTGGCGGGTTATGTAGGGTTGATGGAGCTGTATACAACTAGAGCCAACATAACCGGTATGTATTTCCTGATATTCTTAACATTATCTGATCAGCGTGAATATTTTCTTAAGCCTTCTTTGAGCTCATCATACATAATTGCACCACTATTATCAATATCCATAGTTAAGTTCTGTTTCGTTTGGGTTAAGTTCTCTTAGTATTATTTTCCCACTTGCATATCAACTCCCAGCCCAAACAAGAAGCAAAACACAATGCCAATGACTACATATTTAACAGTACACAAGATGTATGGTACCTGAAATTTATCCATGAGCATGAGCTAAAAACAGAAGTAAAACACACAAGCTTATGGCAAACTTGCATTTCGACAGATGAGCAACACCAAGCCTTTTTTTTACAACACAGGAAATTAACGACTTACTCATGTTGCCATGCTCATCTTTCCAAGATTGGCCTACTGTATGGCTGTGGAGCAGACAATAGTTAAACTTTGCATCAGTTCTAAATCGAGCTTGTATGTTTTTTAGACCAGCACATCAAATTTGTGCATGTTTTCTAAATGCAGGGCTGTTACAATTTAACTGAAGACTAAACACAGTACCTGCTTGGTGGTCCTTAAAGTTCTAGTTTACTTAGTAGTTTCGAGGTAAGCTACTAACTCTATGAGCTGAAGTTGGTTAATTAGCGGAAAAGCTGATTGAGAAAGTGCAGTAATTAAATGATTGGATGACACAATAGGAAGTAGTCTCTGTTTTTTTAAGCATGAGCCTCACAGTAAGGTGCAGATTTCAATTGCCTATTTTCTTCTCCTTTGTTTGTCTGAAGCTTGTTATGTATTACCTTTTCAAAATCTATAAAAGAAACTGAGGATGTTTACTGAAATCAGCATGGTTACTATGTGATTTTTTTAAAAGAAGTTACAAGCAAGCTGGCAGTCGAGGTATGATATGATTTTGTCTTCCATGTATCTTGCTCCGTTGTATAGAAATATGTAGCATGTAGATTTTTTCCCATGTTTGTTAAGAATGGATAATCAATTTGTAGCTCAAGCTAGTGAACGATTCATGAGTAAAAGGATACTTGCATTGTTCAGTATGTTTATTGGCTCAATAAAATTTCTAATTAGGTTCTTGCACTACTGCATATGTTTCTGTGAATCTTCCTTTTGTTTCATTCTGTGGATGACCTAAATGTTTGTTCAGAGTTATTGCACAACGAAACATTGATATGACCTCATAGAATGCATTTTCCTAGTGATGTTTCCCAGCTCTGTTTGTATCATAGAGAAATTTCAAATTTATTTGGTAACTTTTGCTCTTATCTTCTAACTTTGTTTTCTAACCAAGAAAAAAGGGTGTTGGCAAAAGAAAACTTTAGCATTTTTTAGTACTGGATAGAAGTTTATAGCTTTCTGTAGGATGTTTGCTTGTTATTATGAACTTCCAACATACTTAATATCTGCAAATAAAATACAGACAAAAATAATACATATAGGTGTGCATTCTTCATTTCTACAGCTTCACTGCATTTCCCTAATGCAAGCACTTTCACTTGAATTTTCCCTTACATACATTTATTATGAATGGTCTGTAGCCTATTCCTTGTTCATCCTTAAATTATTCAATGTTTTGTGGTTCCTTTGGCCTAATATTTACTTTATGACATTTTCATGTAGAGGCGCACATGATTTTTTGGGAGTAGCACTACTGAACCAGGAAGGAAACAAACCTTTCAGACTCTATTAGAGCAGGCTGAGCTTTTGGAGGCACTTCGTCATTCACAAACACATGCTAGGGAAGCCGAGATGGTTGCCAAGGAAGTATACAATGAGAAAGAGATATGTGTCACCCTATGTATTAACTAATCTTTATATATTGCTGTGTCTAAAATGTTTCTATATACTAAGTTTTTATGGCTTTTCGTGCCAGACTATAAAACATGATGATATTGTATTATATTGTCTCACTTATACTAAGTTTGCATATTGGTATCTGTGTTGCTACATACAAATGGTGCTCTTTGTGAATGTTTATGTACATTGATGATAATACTGGACGGTTAGATTTCAAATCAAGTTTTGTATGCAGTGCCTGATATGGGGTATTATTATTTTTATATAATATAATCCTTAATTACAGTCGGTTATTATAATCCTGCGATTCCTGTAGTGAATACTGTTAAATTTGTTGGCAATAGATTATATATATTTATTGCCATGATTTTTAATTTTGTGGTGATATAGCTCATATTTATTTTCCAAGATTCATGTATGGAAATGACTGCCGATTATATGTTTGATAGAATCGGACGGTTCACCAATGGTTCAGCAATGTTGTATATCATGCGAGTAATGTCTACACTAACATACAAAGGTCACTAAATGTTGCAAACAATTTGTATTACATACGTACATAACAATGTTTCAGCAGTAGTTCAACAATATTGCATCTCATACGAGTAATATCTGCATCGACACTAAGCTCATAAAATGTTACAAATATTTTTAAAAATGTTTCATAATATATCAATATATGTTATACTAATACAGACTATTGCAAGAATTACTTCTAAACATTGCACGCATTAATTTTGTTTTGACAAGATAGGTTGGTATTTTGTCTAGCATATTGGAGACGTCCCTAGGCTTGTCGTCCTCCATCTAGTGTGCATGTGCCCGTATAGCGCCGCCCCGAGCACGGCCTCAGTGCTGCGTGCTGACCTTCGTTTCTGACGATGGGGACAAACAAGCGACAAGACGAGGAGACGAGCGAGGGACAAGATTAGGGGGATGAGCGAGTGACCAGCCGCGTACGAGTTGAGGCCTGACGAGAGGAGCGACCTGCGAGCGACCGACGTATGATAGCCCCTCTAATTTTCCTCCTAACCCAAATCGCATGGAACCATGGGCTTTGATGGTGAGTTTATTTTGGGCGAGGGCGCCCGGCCACTGTCAGATGTAGCATGTGGAGTGAAACTGTGAACGAGCTAGCTTAGCCCACCCAGCGCAGTACCAACACGCGGTGATCCAAGCAGCTGTGTGTTCCAAGTCAAATTTCGAGATTATTATCTTACTCTAAAAAGTCTTTAGTGGTGGTCGTCATTAGCCGGCATCACCCTTCAGTAAAATTATCCATCATGTCATCTATTGTAATAAATTCATAAAATTATCCATCATACCATCCATGGTAACAAATTCACTTTATTCACTTCACTAAAATTACCCACTATATCATTCATTGTAACAAATCTATCTCATCTATTAAAATTACGCACCTGATATGGTAACCAATTCATTTTATCTACTAAAATTACCAACAAAGCTATCAAACGCAACATGCATACATTGAGAAGACACTCACGTGGTGGCTTGCGACAGGTCACACCACGCGAAAGCTAAAAACATATGACTCACTACCATATTCTCAATGGTGGAATTTGAATTTGCTCGTAGCAAAGTACGTGCACTCGGTAATTTGATAACATGATCAACATACGTTACTAGCTTTCAGATCTAAAAATTTGAAAACTGAGGATGCATACTTGCATGATTTTTTTTCATTGTCATACGAAAGTATCACGATCTTCCCAAATTTGACCACGAAAATAAAATTTTCTAAAATTCCAACATTAATGGTATATGTAGAATTTTACATGACATGAATATTACATAATTGCAATGAAAATTAAAATTCAGTGAGAGAATTGGGGGTTAGGATTTACTATTTTGTTAGTATGTGATTTGGGCGTAGGATAGTGGTGGTCTGTTAGGCCAAGTGGGGAAAGTGCTCGGGTGGAATTATTGACAAAGTATGGATCTATTTGGCCGGTGGGGGTGAGGGGAAGTTGGTCCATTATATGGTGTAATTGGATTGGATTTGGATCGGATATCACCTAAATTATATTCAGATTCGTTTAACTTTTTTAGATTTGGATTCAGATAGGATAATTTTCGTATTCACATTTGGATCAGACAATTTTTGGATTCGGAGTCAGATAAGATATTCGTTTAATCAGAGTGAATACTAATAATAATCAAATTCTCTCTCCTCTACCTCATATTGCAATAGTTTTCCCCCAATTCAAAAGCTACACCACATATTCTTGAAAGTACAACACAAGTTTAATACGAATACAACATAAGTTAAACATGAATACAACAGTCTAGTAGCCATCAACCTATCCAAACGAGTATAACTTTTCTGGATATTTTGTATTATCCGAATCCGAATCCGAATCCAATCTGAATCCGAAAATATAAATGATCCCCAGAATCAATATCAAGTTTGCTAGTTTTGGATTTCGTAAGCGATTATTCGAAAATATACAAAATCTGATTACACCCCTAGTCCATTAGTTTACTACGAAAATATCGCATTGAGGCTTCTAAATCTACTACGAAACTAGGCTATTTTTTAAGATTAAGGCTAATAGTACATATGTGGGGTCTTTTATTTCTAAAATTTCTAAGGTGGCAAACATACTGCACACCCCCATTGGATGCGCCCATGCGTCCGAGCACTAGCCTCTCCTCTTATGTATGCTGCGTTGTTTTAAAATTTTCTTGCAAAACAATTGTTTATTCACAAAAGTATAAATTGTTGCAAAGAGAGCTAACTAGGCCATAACTAGGGGTGTAAACAGAGCGGATAATTTCCGACCGACCGACCAAATCAGTTTGGATAGTGATTTGGATAATAATACGGATTTCTAGTTGTTTTTTGAGGATATGGATACAGATATGGATACTGGGTGCCGGATACGGGTACAGATAATGCGGATATTATCAAACGGATAATATCCGAAGAAAAATATGGAGGGTATTACCCGAATCCATTCTAGGGGCTATGGCGCCTGCTAACCTATCGGACGGCTCACAAGAGTCCATCAAACCACGATACTCTCTAGGCCTAGGCCACCGCACCAATCACCAGCCCACCAACACCAAGAACATGAACAAAGCTCAAGAAGCAAGGCTGATGTGTGTGATCCATGTTCTGCCATATTAATCTGATATGTGACATCCTCGTTATTATTTTTAAAGAGAACTACAATGTTAAACAGTAAAGCAAAAATAAATAAATAAATAAAATAAAAAGAAATCCTAGCTCATCCTAATCCCAGCCGAACCACCGTCACAAACTCTACCTCCCAGCTAAACTAATTCCTAAACCAACTCCAGATTCCGGGGGATTAATCCCAGCCGGCTCATCCCAATTAATCCCCAGTAATCATCCTCGTACTAATCCTATCGTCATTGGCCAAGCCCTGTTTCCCAAACCAGCACCCCGAAACCACCAAATCGATTTGCTACGAGCTGCATCAACGCAGAGCAGGGGAAGGAGGAGGTCGCAAGCTGCTGTCGTTCGCCGTCGTCTTCACCAATGGGGTGAGGACTCATCTCCACACACCGCCACTACGCGCAGGCCGAGCCGCCATAGCTGGAAGTCGTCGCCCTGCCGCTGGACGCCACGCCGCGCCGTGCGTAGTCGTGCTCGAGGGAGCCACCACGCCGCTGCCAGCCGACGCCAGATGGTTGCCGACGCTGCGTGGGAGCCGCCGCCGCCGGGAATCCGCCACGCCGCCGCTGCTGCCATCGGCGCCACCGCCGGAGACCAGTGGGAGGAGCCACCGCGCCGCTTAACCGCTTACAACCGCCATCGCCGGAGTCGCCGCCGCCGCAAGATCGCCGCCGCTATGTGACGCCGCCGCCGCCGCGCTGCTGTCGCAAAGACGCGCTGGAGTCACCGCCCATCGTAGCCGCCGCCGCGAGCTAGCCGAACTCGCTGCTGCCGCCGCCGTGCCGCTCGAGCGCGCCGCAGCCGCCGCCACACGCCGCCGATCGCCGCCATCAGCTTGTGCACCAACGCCGGGAGGCATTGCCAGACGCCGCCGTCGCCGTGGGGAGCCGCCGCTTGTGCGCCATCGCCGCCGGGAGTCACCGCCACCGGCCGCCGTCGGAAGTCGCTGGAAGCCGCGCCGCCATGCCCTCTTTCTTTCTCTCTCTCTCTCTTCCTCTCTCTCTGTCTCACTCAATCCTGTGCGTGTTGCACAGTGAGGAATCCCCCTCTTTATTAGTAGGTAGACAGTGGACACAGTAACCAGCGGCCACACCATTAGTTCTTTTCAATTTTAAGAAAACAGTAAACTTTCCCGAATTATAACCAGAAAACCGCAACTCTGTTTTACACAAAATAAATTTCATAAAGTTTCTTAAACCAAATGCTACTTGCTGTTATTTTCCTGTAATTTTTGTATATATTAGTGTTTTCTGGTTGTTTATTGCTTGTTTTCTCGTTCTGCGTGCGTAGACGTGGCGGGAGCTGATGTTGTCGCTAAATTGTAGGATGATCCGCAGTATCTTGACCAAGGCAAGTTAGAAGCATGTCACTCCTAACTTTGAAAATATTTTTATTAGATGTTGAAATTGCATGCTATCTTCATATTTATTTTATGGTATTGTGTAGCTAGTTGCTAATTACGTGTTAATCATTTATTAGCATGTATTGCTGTCCATTGCTGCCCTAGGTTAAATATTATGTCGTATTTATGCCAAGTTGATATTCGCTAGATTGCTTAGTGCGAGTAGAGGTATCATAGCTGGTGTTATATTCTATCTGGGTTATGGTGCAAAATGAGACAGTGGAGACTGTCGGGGTTTTAAAATCAATTAATCCACTAAAATCAACGTGGCGTGAGTTGACCTAGGGTGGATTGCAAGTTTGGCTGGTTGCATGAGGCACTTTTTGGGGGTGCGGAAGCCGCCCCGGTTATTTAAGAACCGTTCTATTCGGTGGAATGCCTATTCCTACATAACAGTACAGCCATGGGCGTTAACATGGTAATGCTTTAGCTGATTAACTTGGAAAGCTTAGACTTGGGTGTGTCACTTGGAGGTGTGGGTGTGGCTAGCTACCACTACAGACCTGCAAGGTGCACGAGGGGCCACTGGCTTGGTAGGAGGCTGCCAGGGGGTGAATCCTTAGCGAGCGGGCTTAAGTCTAGGTGTACCTCGCCAAAGGCTTCGTTGGAGTCTCCGAAAGGTGAATCCATCCCATGGGTAAAGTGTACCCTCTCTGCAGAGATTAAACTATCATGATAGTCATGCTTACGGTCAAGAGCGGGCGCGGAACAGATCCACTGGTGTAGTCCCATGGTTTTAACAATTCAACTGATGTAGTGGTTTGGCAGGGAGTGCCGGGCAGTGAGTGCCTTTCGGTTCATGCCGTGAGGGCTATTCGTGTGTTAAACCGATAAACAATAGTTCATTAATTTAACTTAAAATTTCGAACTGCAGTTTTCAACTATTAGGGAAAGATTATGATATCAGCTTTATGCAAACAACCCTACCCTGTCTTTGTATCCTGCATCATCATTTATAAGGACCTTGCTTGCTGAGTATTCGCGTACTTACCCACGCATATCACGCGGGGCTGTTCATTCCAACGAACAGGTGAAGGAACTGAAGAAGCAGTCTACGACGATGAGTTTAACGTGCGGCCAAGACTCCTAGTTGCGATCACCGGTCAGATGCCTGTGGCGTTTGGAAGGGTTGCATCGACGCAATTTATTAATTTCCGCTATTCTTTTATCATTTATTTATTGTAATAAATGGCCCACTCTGCTCCTGCTGAATTGGTGTTATTTTAAATGTAATAAGCGTACGGTGCTATTTATCAATTTGTATGACTGTGGACCAGCTTGATCCTTGGGACTGCATGCAAGTGCACGTAGGGTTCGATGCATGCAGTAGGGTCTCGACATAGTTGGTATCAGAGCCATGCTGACTGTAGGATGTGCTAGATAGAATGGATAGGCCGTAAGGATATTATGTTAAAAAAGGGTGTTTTAAAATGGGAGATTATTTGTGTGAGTTGCTTAATTCTTAACTTGTTTATTTTTCTTTGTTCACCGTTTGAAAATTCCTGATTTATTTTCCTGATTTATTTTGACTTTCTTTTAAATTTTAGATGTCGACCTTTAACTCTCTGGAGCTGCACGTGGGTGGATTCTGCGACTTGCTGAGGGACTTGATGCAACATCTGGGTACACAAAGGCCCCAGAGTATACGGGAAGGCCTGTTCTTGAATGCGGCGCTATGCAGATCTGGGCGAAGGTTACCATTCACTCCAGAGGGTTGACGCCTACTGACGAACCATGCTAGTTCAGTGCCACCCGCCTTGACAACAGACGCTGCCGTGCAAGATTGCGCTGAAGGCGATCCAATGATCGCTACTATGCATCGCCAGAATCGATAGGAACCCCATATCGCTACTTTCCACGCAGCATGGGGGCTCTCCACTTTAGCCAGGTATCTTAGTGTTCCCAGGAGGAGGACCCAACTGTGGATAAGCAGGCCAAATGGGTTTCAATCCAAGATTTGATGTATGAGGTACTCCATCGTAACTACAAGGACACCAAGCAAAGGTTGGCTATCACCATAGCCGACAATATGTTTATGGTGGAGGAGTTCCAAAAGAAACAAGCTAAGGGACAGCAGATTGCGGAAGAAATGGCAGCTACGAAGGAGGAGCTAGAGGGTGAAAGAGAGCTCATCAATGATAAAGGAGAAGAATTTGCTGAGGAAAGGGCAGAACTGGATGAGCTTCGACAGAATCTGGATGCAGAGAAGGGACTGCTGATCAGTGAGAAGGAAGCGTTTTTGGCGGAGAAGGAAGCTTTTGCAAAGGAAAAAGAAGAGTATGAAGCTGACCGGATGAAGTTTGTTGATCTCTCAAAGGTTAACATGGACCTCATCATGAAGCTAAATAAGCACTGAGCGGAGTTATCCGAAGTAGAACAAGAGTTGGCCAAGAAGAAGATCTGCCTCCGGGAGTGTCAGGACCCGGTTTTACTAAACCGAACCCTCTGTGTCAACGGTATGAGTCACAAGGATCCGTGCTCATACCCACAGTAAACAAAGATGAGTTACCAGTATCACACTGCATAACTAAATAAAATATTCAGAGTGCAACAGCTCCACTTATTACAATAATTTATAACGACCATAAGTCTTCACTAAATGCAATTAAGAAGCAAATAAAGAACGATAATGGTGTCCCATCTCGCCCGAACACGACCGACGGAGCGGCTAGTAGTCCTGCGCATCATCCGGATACTCCGCAACGAACTCCTGGTCGTACTCCTGACCTGCTCGTGGAATAAGCAGCCCCGAATAAAAGCCAGGGTTAGGACGCGAATGCTAGCAAGTCTTTCCTGGGAGTGGCTAGGCTAGGCTTATCCTAGGAAAGATAATGACTAATTTGCATAAAAGCATTTAACTTAACAGTATAAAAGCATTTAATAAAACATAAGTAAATAAATAGCAGATCTCATGATTAATCTCAACAAATGGCATCATTCTCAAACTCAGTGTCTCAAATCATCATCTCAATATAGTTCTCATGCTCGTTCTCGTTCACCATGGATCATCTAGCAACGGCACACTGCCGGAAAAACCTTACCCAAGTCAAATTAATTAAGGTGTAGCTACGATGTGAAAAACCACCAAGACGCTCATAACCGGGAGCACGGCCATTCGAATGGGTTTACACTCTGCAGAGGTTGCACGCTTTCCCCGCAAGATACGATACTTCCCCGTTGGAAAGCATCGTAACAAAATCCATCAAAAGACCAACCCCGGGGTTGACACGGTCATACCTGATATTCACACAAGTACCCCAGGGGTGCTTCGACTGTACCTGATATTCACACAAGTACCCCAAGGGCCAACCTAGGCTGTACACCGGTAATGACGCATCCCTCGGGAGCTCACCCACGATGCAAGGACGGTGGCAATCCCAATGTTACTCTCCCTCTAGATCAAGCCCGTCCCATACCAAGCCTTGCGATTATGACGGAAATTCTCGCTAAATCCATCACGATCATCGGTCCTTAGGAACCGGAGCGTCGACTCAAGTCACCCGCTCCGAGTCAAATTATTAGTTGGTCATATTTTAATTAATGAGTGAATAATCCCATCATAAAACCTAATTTCTCATATCTCATGCTTAGATTCTCCACATTATCATATCAAGGTGTATAACGATGATTATATGAGTGGGAATCACTCCCCGATGACTAACTAAGCAATACTAAGCCAATTAATAATTAAAAACAGTAGCAAATTACATAATATCCTCATCCTAAGGTTTATCATGATCGTGGGTGCATATCATATAAATGAACGACATACACTGGGAATCACTAAGGCAAATACGCATGATTTAATTAAATAACAATTTTGGCAAAACTAGAAAATTGGGACTCTAGGGGAAAGACTTGCCTTCCTGATCTTCTTGACCTTGTGGAACGTCGGCGGCGTCGGCGAACTCTCCTTCGTCACCCGCGTGATCTATCGCACGAAAACGATAAGAACAATAGTAAATAACAGAAACAGTAACTAAATTGAAAAATTGTATAAAAATTACAGTAGATAGATATGAATTTTTCTGAAAATTTAGAAACTGGAATCTCCGGATTTGGAGTTCGGATGAATTCGTAGCGAAATAGTGAATGATCACTACTGCTGAAATTGGGAAACAAAAGGAAAAATCGCACTGTAGCGATGGGCCGGCAACTGTAGCAGGAAGCCCACCCGTGAGAGGATAAGGGCAGCTGCTTGGTGTGCATCTGGAATCAAAACACGCAGAGAGAGAGAGAGCTAGAGAGAGAAACTAGAGAGAGGAAGAAGAAAAGAGAGAAGAAGAGAGGAAGGAGAAGGAAGGGGAAGGAAGGGCCGGCAGTGGAGGCTCCGGCGAGGGGTGGCGGTCCGGCGAGGTCGGGCAGCGGCGCCGGCGGGGAGGAGCGGCGCGGCGGCGCCACGGACGGGGCGGCGCTTCGCTAGAGGCGGCGGCTACGCAGCGACTACGTGCGGGCTTGTAGCGGCAGCACGGCGTGGGGCGGTGCCGGGGCAGAGCAGCGGCGGCGCGGACACGGCTCTGCGCAGGGAGAAGGCGGCGACCGGCGAGCAAGCAAGCGGCGGCGGCGGGCGCTTGGCGGCGCAGCCGGCGGGGTCGGCGACGGCGACGCGCAGCCCTGGCTAGGCACAGCCGGGGGGCGCCAGTGGCTGCGGCGTCAGGCGGCTCGGCCGGGGGAGCAGCGTGGCAGGGCTCGCGCGGCACGAACGAGGAGCGGCGACGACGACGGCGTCGCCCGAGGTGAGGTGTGGAGGCACGGTGCGCGCGACGGCTACCTCAACGATGACGGCGGTTGCCCCAGGAAACCCGAAGACGAGGACGATGGTGACGGCGGCTGCACGCGTAGGTTGACTTTGGGATGTGATTAGGGTTGATTTTGGGGTTTATATATGGGATTAGGGCTAAGCACGTGTTGGGCTAGGTTTGGGTTGGCCCAATCCATGGGGATTAAGGGTTAGGCTCCTAATTGCTTTAAGATTTGTAAAGAAAATCTAAAAACGAATTTTTCGAAAATTTTAGGGTGTCACAGGGAGAAAGCAAATCAAGCCACCGTGGAGGATGAGGAGGATGAAGAGGAGCCCTTCAAGGTGGAGGAAGAACAAGATGATGAGCACTAAGAATAGGCTTAGGGTTTGGAGTTAAAGATTAGCATCAAATAGTCATCGCTTAGTTGATTTTAATAAAGTTGCTTGTAATGGATCTTATTAGTCGTTGCATGAACAAGTAATTTTGTTAGTTGGCATATGTTTGAAGATTTTTGTTTGCAAACTTAAATTAGTATGTTTGCCTACCACTTAGTTATGGAATTGTGTTGATTGCCATTAATCTTGGATTGGTTTATGTTTGTCAAAATCAACGTTTAAAAGAGGATTTAGTTGACGTGGCACTGTTCATCACTACGGTACTCGCAAAAAACTCCTCCAGACACTGTTTACCGATGCAGCAGTTTAAAACAGATACTGTTCATTGCTACAGTACCAGGAAAAGAATAATGGCGATGCTACAGTACCCCCGCAAAAAGAAAATAGATTACTGCTCATCGCTACAGTACCTGCGCAAAAAAAAAAACGGTGCCTTTCATATTTTCTCTGCTGTGATTGTAAGTTGAAAACGGTAAGTTATTTTTGAGTTTGAAAATGGTAAGTTATTTTTGAGTTAACTTCGGTGTAGATCCGTACCGGTGATTGGGATGCAGTTCATAGGTAGAGCTTGCATGAATGGGTGTTTGAATTTATATGTTGAAGAAGCGGTCTACGACGACGAGTTTAACGTGGGCGGCCAGGACTTCTACTTGCGATCCCTGGTCATATGCCTGTGGCGTTTGGAAGGATTGCATTGACCCAATTTATTAATTTCCGCTATTCTTTTATTATTTATTTATTGTAATAAATGGCGCACTCTGCTCCTTCTGAATTGGTGTTATTTCAAATGTAATAAGCGTACGGTGCTGTTTATCAATCTGTATGACTGTGGTACCAGCTTGATCCTTAGGACTGGTACAGTGTCACAGAGGGGTTTAGTCTGTACGGCCGGGTCCCGACAGATATTACTCCATACTTTCAAAATTATTTTCTTTAACTTAATTAGCAGTACGTAGTGGGCAGCGCTATAGTGCTATATCTCTTCATTGGTGAAATTGTTCACTCCAAAACATATATTGATTCTTTTTCTTAGCATGTGTTTTTGAATAAGCGTATTATCCGAGGAAATATCCGTTCTGACCAATATCAGATCTTATATTATCCGTATTCGTATCCGACACTATCAGTGGCCATATCCGTATCCGGTACCATCCGTATCCGATCCATATTCGAAAAAAATATGCATACGAATACAATATTAGTGATATCCGACCGTATCCGATCCGTTTACATCCCTAGCCACAACTTTCATTTTTTGCGATATACTTGTATTAGGATAAGAAATATTGTTTTTATATTATTATTATTATTGTTGTTGTTGTTATTGTTGTTGTTGTTGTTATTATTATTATTATTATTATTATTATTATTATTATAGAAATAGAACAATGTTTTGGTCTCCATGTTGTGAGACGTGTAAATCTTAAATATGCAGCACTCTATGCCCCATGCTAATCATAGGGATCAAACTTGAATGGGTGACAATGAACAACATCGCTTTTACTACCAGGCAACAAATCCATCCATGAATCTCACATCCATCACTAGACTACAAGTCCATCAGCAGCTATGAATGTTGTTATCATGGATATATATTTCATACTTAATATACAAGATAAATGTGCTCCGCGAGCGAGATAGTTTTCTCCTTTGAGAATAATCAAACGTGTGCTTACGTTTGTTGAAAAGGAGGAGGAGATTATACATTGATATCCTGTCTGCTCGATCGTATCGGTGATCTCATACGTTAGGATGATATTTCCTTGCATGACGTAACCATATACAGCGACACGTACTATATAGCTCTGCGTGACAGAGCGCTGTTTTATGGATGCAATCTTTCCGGGCTTAACCCAATCCCCTGGCGTGCTGTCACAGAAGCTACAGCTAGCTTCATGACTGATCCGGATGAATCTCGACCGTCCGATCCGAAAATGAACGGTTCTGATTACATGTTACCGTGGCAAAAGGTGAATCAGTGCGGCACCCATGCTGCAGAGATCCTGTGCGCTACAGCATTCTGGCACCGTTTCTTTTGGCGGTTTGCGGCGGTCGACGGTTTGCTACAGTAAATTTGTAAAATTTTAATTATCTTTTTAGACTTATTATACTTTTTTTCAAAGACTTATAAATTTGCAAAGAAACAGGGCCTCTTTGTAACTCCCCAGCTTAGTAGTGTTCTGCGCCTGCGCCAGCAGCCATGACGTGCCAGCTAGTAGGTAGCGACTAGTGTGGCCAGCAGAGAGGGAAATGGCTTCCCTGCTCCTGGTCTTGCTCTCTCCGGTGCTCCCGCGCGCGTGGCATGATTGGTTGGTTTTGATGGTGGGCCAGCAAAACCAGCCAACCCTAATACGCCACACCCGCGGGAGCACCGGGGGGAGCAAGTCCAGAAGCAGGAAAGCTTCGTCCAACAGAGAGGCCCCAAAGTCACTCTGAGGTATATGAGAGGATATGTGTCATTCATACTAGCAATGTTCTCGCGCCCTACACGCAGTATATATCTTTTTATTGCTGGTGGGTAGCATGGAACATGGAAATAAACAGTGTATGTGTACCGCAAGACAGCATCTTTCTTGAACAAATCTCTTTACATGGAATCATAATCAAGTATGAACATTTGATATCCAAGGAAATTATCATCGACTCATAACATAGCTGTAAATCTCATTCATCAAAAGGACGCACATTCCTTTTCCTTGCCTTGGGGATCCTTGGCTTCTCTTCCTCTAATTCTTTCTGCAAGGGATGTGCAGCTACCTGCCTTTCTTTTTCATCACCTCTTTCCTGCAACAATGGATACAGTATCATTTGCTTGCAACAATGACACAGAAAATTTCTATGGAATACTGAAAATAATTTGTCAGCCTTGGGACATCTTTCTTGTCGTGACATGAAGGTTCAGAATGAAGACAGCTGCAAAATAGACTACAGCTGCAAAATAGACAATAAATTAAGAAGGGTAAAAATTTTTGTGACAATAAATCCAGGTTAATACACCAACCCTATCAAAAAGATCGGCAACTCTAGAGGACCCAAGCGGTCATCAGTAGAAAAGTGGAACTCGTCGGGGGCTAGCTGTTGCCTGAGGTTTTGGATGGGCACACACACCAATGTCTCCCTTGCTCTCGAGAATCTGCATGAATGATGTTCAGACTTGAGACTGATGCTCTAAGAGCATCTCTAGTAGTGTTAACTATAAAAAAAGTGCCATGTCATTTATAGATAAAGAATAATGGCACCTCTCCAATAGTCTTGAATTCTGAACATCGTTTTTAACATTAATTTGACTCACATATTATAATAGTACAGATCCACCTCAGAATCCGCTATAACCCTGGCCAAATTTCTTGGTAAGAGCAAGCGATCTATCTCTCTCATCTCCTTCTCTCCTCCATATAAAGAAAATAGTAAGATAAATTTTTATATAGTATTTGAGGTGTCTCTATTGAAGATGGTGTCTCTATTGAAGATGCTCTGACATGGTATCCTCAAATGCATTGGCAAGTAATAACCGAGACAAGAAGACCTTTTTGTTCAGTGGCTTCGCCTTGAACTTGGGGGGGCCTTCTCCAATTCCTCGAGTTCCAATTCTCCAGAACTTTTCACACAAGACGAGGCCGAGGATAAAGAGTGCGATGGAATGAATGGGCTAGGGTTTTTTATTCGAGCGGTCAGGAAAAGTAAACGGCGGGTTAATTCCAAAGAAGAAAAAGGGTTATTTGGAAAAATACGTGGCATACAATCGTCTACTGGGCTTATCGGATGATACTGAAAACGTATGGATGCGAGGATTGCAGCAAACACAGCAGATCGAACGACCGGCGAAAACTAGACGACGCAGACAGCTTCACTGATTTTGGGATCAACCAGAGAGCAGCTTGTTTGCTGAATGTATCTATGAACCAATGAATGAATCTTCGTAGACGACTGGGAAACGAAAGCGAGATGACAACTTTCTGCCATAGTTTCTGTTATAAAATGGAGCAGCGTGTTGTTTCATTCATTGAATTAAAAACCGCTAAGTATAGCTTGCTTGCTGTATAGTGTGGGTGACTCATTGCGATCAGTGCTGCGTAGTAACACTGTGATACGACATACGAGCTAGCTACGACTACGCACGAGCTGAATTACCATGGCCATGGCGCCGGTGCATGCGCCCCCGCACGTCGTCGTGCTCACGAGCCCCGGCGCGGGGCACGTCGTCCCGGTGGCCGAGCTTGCGGCGCGCCTCGCCGCGCACCACGGCTTGGCCGTCACGATCGTCACCTACACCAACCTCTCCTCGCCCGTCCACTCCTCCCCTCTCACCTCCCTCCCGCCGTGCGTCTCCACCACCGCGCTCCCGGAGGTTCCCCTCGACGACCTCCCCGCGGATGCGCGCATCGAGACCCGCATCTTCACCGTCGTCCGCCGCACGCTCCCGCACCTCCGCGGCCTGCTCCGCTCCCTCCTCGAGTCCCCCGCCGGCGTCGCCGCCTTCCTGACCGACATGCTCTGCCCCGCGGCGCTCGCCGTCGCGGCAGAGCTCGGCGTGTCCCGGTACGTCTTCTTCACCTCGAACCTCATGGCGCTGGCCTCGCTGATCTACACCCCTGAGCTAGCCAGGACCACCACCTGCGAGTGCCGCGACCTCCCGGAGCCCGTCGTCCTCCCGGGGTGCGTGCCGCTGCCCGGCGCAGACCTCGTCGACCCCGTCCAGGACCGCTCGAACCCCGTCTACCCCCTCATGATCGACCTGGGCCACGACTATCTCCTCGCCGACGGCTTCATCGTCAACACCTTCGACGCGATGGAGCACGAGACCTTGGTGGCGTTCAAGGAGCTTTCGGACAAGGGCATGTACCCGCCGGTGTACGCGGTGGGTCCTTTCGTCCGTCCGTACTCCGGCGACGCGGCGAAGAGCAGCTGCATACGATGGCTGGACGGCCAGCCGGACAGGTCGGTGGTGTACGTCTGTCTGGGCAGCGGCGGCACGCTGTCCACCGAGCAGACGGCCGAGCTGGCGGCGGGGCTGGAGGCGAGCAAGCAGAGGTTCGTGTGGGTGGTGCGCTTGCCCAGCGACAACGACCGCAGCGCGAGCTACTTCGGCACGACCGACCATGTCGACGACCCGCTGAGCTACCTGGCGGAGGGGTTCCTGGAGAGGACCAAGAGCACGGGGCTCGCCGTGCCGCTGTGGGCGCCGCAGGTGGAGATCCTGAACCACCGCGCCGTTGGAGGGTTCCTGTCGCACTGCGGGTGGAACTCGACGCTGGAGGCGGTGACGGCGGGCGTGCCGATGGTGGCGTGGCCGCTGTTTGCCGAGCAGAGGATGAACGCAGTGATGCTGTCGTCGGAGCGGGCCAGGGTGGCGCTGCGCATGCGTGCACGGGAGGACGGTATGGTGCCGCGGGAGGAGGTGGCGGCGACGGTGCGGGAGCTGATGATGGGGGAGAAGGGCGCGGCGGCGCGGAAGAAGATGGGGGAGCTGCGGGATGCGGCGGGGGTGGCGTCGGCGCCTGGCGGGCCGCAGCAGCGGGCACTGGGGGCGGTCGTCGGCAAGTGGAAGGGCGCGGCTGATGATCCAGCGGGTGGAGTTGGTGCAGCGTGAAGACCTGCTCGTTGCTCGTATTGCATGCATTCGCATATGACGCTAGCTTCCTTTCTCCTTTGCTTTTCATTTTGTTTTCCGAGTGTAACTCCTACACTTACCTAAGTAATTGCTTACATTATCTACACCACCCATTGTGCACCAATCTTGATGCAACTATTTTCAAAAAGCCTCCCATAGCTGTCATTCTTCTTTCCTCAACTCCCTCTTCTTCTTCCTATCTCTCCTCTCTTTCCTTCAACCGAGCCTCTCCTTGCCTCTCCTATCTAGCTTCCGTCAAGCCTACCCAGCTCTTCCTTGCCCCCTAAGCCGATGGTGGACAGAAGCCTCACTGGATATGGACATAAATCCTATTGCAGATGGACGGAAACCTCTGAAACCTTGGCGGCAACAGAAACCCCAAGGTTTTCGAGGTTTCTGTCCGAGTTTCTAGCAAGGTATCTGTCGACGATTTGGAAATCATCCCCCGCCGAGCTTACTTACTTATTTATTGAGGGACCAAATAACCCAAAGGGTTTTCATCGTAGCTATACGGATTCACCAAGATTAGATTAGACACAGTGCTTTATCCTAGTTCGGGCCTCTCGGAAAAAGATAATAACCCTACTCGAGTCACACGAGATGTGTCTGTGTTATTGTTGTGAGGTTGTGGGATGCGGGATGCCTTTCTCCTCCCATAGGGGAGGTATTTATAGTACAAGGTATGCGTAGATCCGGTTAACTTTTTTGATTTTTAACCCAAAAATATGCTAAATATATAAATACCCATGGTTTGTGATCAATTGCAGTTCTGCCCAATCACCGCGATTCCAGAGCATGGCAACTCACTTGCCGCTGTCTCGGAGTGCGGCAAGCGAGTTGCCGCAATACCGATCTACGGGTGCAACTCACGCAACACACATGCAGACCTGAAGTGCAGTGCACTGCTACCTACTGTTTGTTGTAGGTAAAACTAACAAACTTTACTTATTTTTAAAAAAAATTATACAACATCGAAGCCTAACAGAACTTGAAAAATAGTACCATAGGTTCACAGGAAGAGTCCACAAAAGTTTTGTTATTTTTTAAATTTTAAAATTTTGAAATTTAAAAATGTCAAGACAAAAATTTCTAAAAAAATACATTTTTTGGGACCATTTTCATGAACCTATTGTTCAATTTTTTCAACTTTCGCTGCATTTTTATGTTTCTAAAAAAATCATATTTTTTTGAATTCATGATTTTTTAAATTTCAAAATTTTTAAAAATCAAAGTTTACAAAAAAAGTTTAAAACTTTTTGTGAACCCTTTCCGTGAACCTATGGCTCTATTTTTTAAAATTTTGTTGTATTTTGATATTACATAATTTTTTATAATTTTGAAAAATTTAAAAATCATAGTTTTTATGGACACTTTTCATAAACCTACTGTTCTATTTTTTATTTTTTGATTTTTTATAATTTTTATGGATACTTTTCATGAACCTATTGTTCTATTATTTATTTTTCATAATTTTTATAGACACTTTTCATGAACCTCCATAAAAATTATGATTTTTGAAATTTTTTCAAAAATCATAAAAAATTATGTAACATCAAAATACAACGAAACTTAAAGAAAATGGGACCGCAGGTTCACGGAAAGGGTTCACAAAAAGTTTAAATTTTTTGGAAACTTTGATTTTTAAAATTTTTTAATTTAAAAATTGTGAATTAAAAAAAATATGATTTTTTAGAAACACAAAAATGCAGTGAAACTTGAAAAATGGAACAATAGGTTCATGAAATGGGTCGCAAAAAAAATATGATTTTTTAGAAATTTTTGTCTTCATAATTTCAAATTTTCAAAAAATTCAAAATTTTGAAAAATAACAAAACTTTTTGTAAACCCTCCTATGAACCTACGATTCTATTTTTTCAAGTTTTGTTGCGCTTCGATATTGCATAATTTTTTAAAAAATTGGCAAAGTTTCTTAGTTTGACGTACAACTAGCAGTAGTAGGTAGCAGTGCACTGCATGTCTGCATGGGTGCTGCGTGAGTTGCCTCAGACCGGTATCGTGGCAGCTCGCTTGCCACGCTCAGGCACCGTGGCAAGTGAGTTGCCGCGCTCTGGAATCGCGGCAAGTGGGCAGAACTGCAATTGATCGCAAACCGTGGGTATTTATATATTTAGCATATTTTTTGGGTTGAAAACCCAAAAATTTCCAGATTTGGTTTCATACAAATAGGAAAGCGCTCATGATAATTATAAATCCTACCATAATTACAGGTGTATCCTAAAGATTGCGCCCTAAGAAACATTCATATCCGGAAGGCTTCGGAGTTTGGACATGGAAGAATTCACAGGACAGCGGGAGCATTGGGCCAACCATCCAGATGCACCTCTTTAGAGCCCATGATGACACGTTCAACAACCCATAAGTAAAAAAGGCCCACTCCCGAGCTCTATCCGTCGAGGTATCAGCCCGAGCATGCCACACTCGTCTTATTCTCCCTGGTATGCCCTAGGGGTAAGTCCTGTATGGCCTAGCCGTCAGAGTATTTTATCCAATCCTCGACAACTAGCCCAAAGGGCCAAGTGATAAAGCTATTTGATTGAGCCTTCTCCTTAAGGCTAAAAACTCAAAGAAGGGATTGAAAAATGGTAGTGAAGCACTACTATCTCATCTGAGCAAGCCATGCTCGGAAACGAGCCTAATACTTCATTTGAGCAACACATGCTCGGAAACGAGCTCAAACCACCGAGCATGAGCCGAACCTACCCGGCCCAAGCAAGGTTCGAGCGAAAAAGCTATCTCCAACAGTCATATTGTCCATAAAACCTACTGTAATGCCCTGTGGAAATCTCGCCATACACGTCTGTGGAAAACATGGGCCCTGGGTATCCGAAGATATACAGCAAGACGTACCACCTTCTTGGGCCGAGTGAATTGGACCTTCCAGAAGGCAGGCTTGGAGGACGGTGCGGCCCGGCATGATCTACAAGGAAACGGATTCGTTTCCTACTCGAATACATGGATATAGGTGTAGCTGAATTGGTTATATCTGTATCTTCCATATACGGATAAGGGATTCCATTTGTAACTCGACCCCCTGCACTATATAAAGGGGGTCCGGGGACCCTAGTTCGGCATCCAATTCCACATCCTACAATCATCATCATCATCCACCATAATACAATCCACGAGCACAAGAGTAGGGTATTACCTCCCCCCGAGGGCCCGAATCTGTATAAATTCGGCTCCCTGTGCTACCATTGTAGTTGTGATCTTTCGCATCGCCCCCTAAAATACATTGCCGACGCAAATTATCGACAGTTGGCGCGCTAGGTAGGGGCTAGCGTCACGATCAACTACGTCGACTTCGATGGCTTCCATTGGCGGATTCGTCTTCACCTACGCTCCTGGCCAAGGCTTCATCTTCGGAGATCTCGTCTTCATCACCGGCGACTTTGGAGAGCTTCGGTTGTGTGAGCCGAACTTCGTTTGGTCCACACATTACCGGGGGAGATGGTACGCGACTCAGCCTCACCACTTTGGGATCTCTTCCCGGGATTCCGATCCAGAGGAGATCCGATCTGATGATGATGATTCCGACTGGCCAACCGCTGGGTTTCTTCTTTATTCTGATCGGGATCCACCGCTTCTTCGCCACTCCTCATGCTGACGAAGCATCGAATGGCGATCTGACTCCTGGCCAGGATCGTTCTTAGATCCAGTCAGGGGTTACAATCCCTCAGTCGTGGACCACCCCATTCGGATTCGAAAACTCAGCCGCTGTTTTCCATCGGATAACATGCCGGCTTTTCCAATCCGGACTAAGGAGCGGGGCACGACACATTCACACTGGGGCGAGCTTTTCGAGTCAAGGCTCGGGGACAACTCAAGACAGGCCATATTCCCGAGTGGCTATGCCATTCGGACTGGTCAATTCGGCTGAAAGATTCTAGTAGATTCGTTCTGCCGAAATTCAGTCGGATCCCCTGATGACCAAAGATCCCGCACGTGAGATGGGAGTCATAATCACTCCCATCAACGAGCCAACGAATCAGGACCGGTTGAGCCTTTCCTTCTCAGAATCTGAGTCGGAAGAGAGTGTCAATAGGCTCCCTGATTTCCGTGGCGTCTACATGCTGGACGGCCAAGCCTCTGGATCGGCTCGGCACCCTGCAAGGGAGGCAGGAGCCGAACCAAACCGCGAAGGCGGAGAAGACTTGCGCGACCGATTCTGTGATCGTCGCGAAGAAGTCTGCGCAGAACTGCTTCAAGTCCGTATGGGAGACCACTCGGTTTTTCGTATGCCACAGCAGAACATTCTCGCTTGTAAGACCCTCCTGGACAATGTTGGCCCTTTACTTGGAGAGAACAACCCCGCATCGCCAATCATGGAACACATAAGGGCCATGGTAGCGGCAGCATTGTCCAAAACACTTTCGGACCCTCTGGCCAACTCGGCCAGAGCCGATCCTGTAGTAGTACTCGCCAGCGATCGGCACACGCCGGTCGCAGCAAGACGCTCGCCGAGGTCGAGCCGCGACCTCGCCTTGACATCGGCCCCGACGCAGGAGCGAGACGAGATCGCGTCGTACCCACCACGCCGAATCCCCGACGATCTCCTTCCCCCGGGGAAGGGTTGATCGATGGGATCAAGGCGTTCACTCCCCGACTCCGACAGGTAAACTGGCCCGAGGGGTTCAACCCTAAAGGCATTGTGAAATTTGATGGAGAACGGGACCCCGAGGCTTGGTTGCAGATTTATTCTTTAGCGATCAAAGCCACGGGTGGAGGATACGACGTGATGGCAAATTATTTGCCCGTCATGTTAACCCCTCTGGCTCAGAACAGGCTCGCGGACCTTCCAGAGAACTCGATCGATTCCTGGGGAGAGCTCTGCGACCAGTTCGTTGCCAATTTCCAAGGCACTTACGAAAAGCCGGGGACCCAGTGGGACCTTTATCAAACTCATCAGAAAAAGATGAGTCGTTAAGAGATTTCATTAGGCGTTTCACCAAGAAAAAAAACACAATCCGGGAGATCTCAGAGGCGGTCGTCATCGCAGCCTTTCAGAAAGGAGTTCGTGACCCCGACTTATTCAAGAAGATGTCTCGAAAGCCTCCGACTACCGTCAAGGAGATGTTCGCCTTGGCGGATCGATATGCTGCCGCCTCGGATGCTCTCGCTGAGCGTCAAGAGGATCACCCAAGCAAGCACGAAAGTAAGAAAGGCAGACCCGAGTCGTCCTCTAAGAAGGACAAGAAGCGCAAGGGTGAGGAGTCAGTAGCGGGGCGATCGAGGGGCGGCTAAGGCCGCCTCGACCAGCCGACTACAATAAAGTCATGGAAGCGCCAGATCCTTTCCATCCAAACGGGAAGCATCGCCAAAACCGCAACATCTTGAAGAAGTTCGCCGAGGATCACAACAAAGAACGCCCGAAAGATGCCAAGCAAGATGAAAAGCGACCTCTCCGAGGGCGACGACTATCAAGAAACCGAGCGAGAGCTCAACTACATATTCGGGGATTGATGCATATGAGTCAAGCGTAAGCAAAAGCTTACCGATCGGGAAATCAATGCAGCTATTCCGGTGACCCCCAGGTATCTCCGGTGGTCTGAAATTCCGATCATATTTGATCGCTCAGATTACCCAGATCACGTCCCATGCTTAGGAAGATATCCACTCATCACGGATCACGTAGTGCAGGCGTCCGATACACAAGGTCCCGTTGATGGCGGGAGTGGATTGAATATCCTTTTCGCCAAAACTCTGGGCGAGATGCAGATCCTAAGGACGGCGCTCCAGCAGACAGATGCGCCGTTCCATGGTATAATTCCGGGAACCTCATCGGTGCCAATCGGGAAGATCGCTCTTCCTGTCACCTTTGGCACTCGGGATAATTACCGGACGGAGAACCTCAGCTTTGAGGTGGCCGATTTCGAGATTGCGTATCACACAATCTTGGGAAGGCCGGGCTTGGCCAAGTTCATGGCTGTCCCACACTATACCTATCTGGTTATGAAGATGCCAGGTCCGCGGGGCGTAATCACGATCCGTAGAGACGTCAAGTTTTCCCACGTCCTCGATAGGGAAAACTGTGACTTCGCCCAGTCCATTGAGGCGGCGGCTGAGTTGGACAAGATCCGGCAGGCAGCCACCACCCTCCGCGATAAAGGCGAACTACCAAACAAGAAACCATCGAAGTCAGGCATCAAGCCTGACGAAGATGTCAAGCATATTTCGCTTGACCCGTCCGATGCAACCAAAACGGCTCTAATCGGGACAGGGCTCGACTCGAAATTAGAGGATACGCTCGTCACCTTCCTCCGAGAGAACCGGAGCATCTTCGCCTGGAAGCCATCCGACATGCCAGGCGTCCCGAGGGAGGTGATCGAGCACTCTCTGAACGTTCACGACAGGCTAAGCCGTTAGCGGCCGCGCCGATTCGCGCAAAGATCGGCGAAGCCATCAAGACAGAGATCACCAAACTTTTAGCCGCCGGCTTTATAAGGGAGGTACTCCACCCAGACTAGCTGGCAAATCCGGTACTTGTGCAAAAGAAGAATGGGACCTGGCGCATGTGTGTCGATTACACCGACTTAAATAAAACATGCCCCAAGGACCCATTTGGACTTCCTCGCATCGACCAGGTGGTTGACTCCACCACCGATTGCGGGCTCCTGAGCTTTCTGGATGCATACTCGGGCTATCACCAGATTAGCTTAAAGGAAGAAGATTGTATCAAAACGTCATTCATCACTCCGTTCGGGGCCTTCTGTTACGTCACAATGCCTTTGGATCAAGAACGCCAACAAGAACATACCAAATGCATTCAGCGATGCTTCCACAACCAGTTTGGGCGCAATGTGGAAGCATTTGTTGATGATGTCGTCGTCAAGTCCCGGGTAACCTCTGATTTGGTCATTGACCTATGAGAGACATTCGAGTGCCTGTCGGCGTACCACATAAAGTTGAACCCGGAGAAGTGTGTCTTCGGGGTCTCCTCGGGAAAGCTTCTCGGATTCATGGTGTCTCACCGTGGAATCGAGGCTAACCCGGAAAAGATCAAGGCCATCATGGAGATGGCACCCCCAACGTGCCTAAGAGACGTCCAACGTCTTAGTGGGTGCATGGTTGCACTCGGACGCTTCATATCGCGGCTCGGCGAGCGTGGTTCGGCCTTTTTCAAGCTATTGAAGAAGCAACACGCCAAGTTTGTCTAGACACCCGAGGCACAGAAGGCCTTTGAGGATCTCAAACTGTTCCTCACCTCACCACCTGTCTTGGCATCCCCCCTACCACAGGAACCGCTTCTACTATACATTGCGGCCACCACTCATGTAGTAAGCGCTGCGGTGGTAGTGGAACGGGAAGAAGAAGGACGCGTTTACAAGGCACAACGCCCGGTCTACTTCATCAGCGAAGTATTGGGCGAGACCAAGGTACATTATCCACAGGTGCAGAAGCTTCTGTATGCGGTTCTTATCGCCTCCCGGAAGCTGAAGCACTACTTTCAAGAACATCCAATTTCGGTGGTCACCTCCTTCCCTATTGGAGAAATTCTCCATAATCGGGAAGCCACTGGGAGAATCGCAAAGTGGTCGGTGGAACTTGGAGCTTTCGAGCTCTCGTTTAAACCACGTAGCGCCATTAAGTCGCAAACACTTGCCGACTTTATCGCCAAGTGGACGGAGACGCAGACTCCCCCAGCAGTCGAAGAGGCCGAGTATTGGAACATGTACTTCGATGGATCTCTCCGACGGCAGGGCGCGGGGGTTGGCATCGTTCTGATATCACCCGGAGGCGAGCGACTCAAGTACGTCCTCCAGATCCATTTTTCAGCCTCGAGCAACGCAGCTGAGTACGAAGCGCTCATCCACGGTCTCCGTATTGCCATATCGCTCGGCGTCCGGCGATTGGTGGTTCGTGGAGACTCCCAGCTTGTGGTGAGCCAAGTGCAGAAGGACTGGTCTTGTGTCAACGACAACATGACCGCCTATTGTCAGGAGGTCAGGAAGTTGGAAGACAAGTTTGACGGGTTGGAGCTCATACATGTCTTGCGTCGAGACAATGAGGCGGCGGATGAACTCGCAAACATGGGCTCCAGTCGGGCGCCTGTTCCGGCTGGGATCTTTGTCCAGGAGCTCCACACCCCCTCCATCACTCCGCAAGAACAGCTATCCCAACCCGACGAGCAGCAATCCGAGATAGAGGTACTCACCCTTGATTCGGATTGGACGAAGCCTTACCTGGAATACCTGCAAGAAGAAAACCTTCCCGACGATCGAGGGGCTGCTGAGCAAATCCAACGTCGGAGTCGCAACTATGTGGTGCATGAAGCGACCTTGTATCGACGAAGTGTCTCTGGCATACTTCAAAAGTGCATATCTGAGTCTGAAGGACGCGCCCTGCTACGCAAAATTCACTCAGGCATGTGCGGACATCATGCCGCATCAGCTACGCTGGTTGGAAAAGCTTTCCGACAAGGATTTTACTGGCCAACCGCGGTCTCAGACTCAAAGGAGATCGTCCGCAAGTGTGAATGTTGTCAGTTCTTCGCCCGACAGATTCATGTGCCGGCTCAAGAACTTCAGACGATTCCTATCACCTGGCCGTTCGCTGTCTGGGGGCTCGACATTGTCGGACCCTTCAAGAAGGCACCCGGTGGATTTGAACATATCTTCGTCGCCATTGATAAGTTCACGAAATGGATTGAAGCCAAACCTGTGACCAAGATTACGGGGGCCAAAGCCACCGAGTTCTTCCAGGAGATCATCGGTCGGTTCGGCGTACCATCTCGGATCATCACGGATAACGGTTCTCAGTTTAAAAGTGATGAATTTCAAAGTTGGTGCGAGGATGTGGGCATAAAGATTTGCTTTGCTTCGGTGGCACACCCATGAAGTAATGGGCAGGTCGAGCATGCGAATGGCATGCTTCTATGAGGCGTCAGGGCACGCATCTTTGATCGACTCAAACCCTATGCGACGAAATGGATGAAGGAATTGCCTGCCGTACTCTGGGGGCTTCGTACAAGCCCCAGTCGAGCTACGGGGCAGTCACCCATTTTCCTCGTATATGGGTCTAAGGTGATTCTTCCCACGGAGCTACAGTTTGGATCGCCTCGAGTTCAGAGGTTCAACGAAAACGAGTCAGAGGCCAGTCGGATTGACGATCTCGACCGACTGGAGGAAGATCGGGACGTTGCCACAATTCGGTCGGCTAAGTACCTCCAGGGTTTGCGTCGTTATCATGATCGTAATGTGCGAGATCGAGCCTTCTCGGTTGGAGATTTGGTTCTTCGGGTTAGTCAATCGGGTGGCCATAAACTTTCTCCACAATGGGAAGGACCGTACATCGTGGACTCTATGACACGCCCAGGGGCTTACCGATTAAGGCGAGAAGACGGTGCTCTCCTGGACAACTCATGGAATATCGAGCAATTGCGTCGGTTCTATACCCGACGGCTATTGTAACCCCTGATCACAAAAGAATAAAGATAAGTTTTTCGCCCACATTGTCTTTCATGTTTACACAATTCGGTTTCTAACTTGCTACTTATTTACGTTTCAATTAAGTAGTAAGTCGGGGGCTACACCTAATTAAGTGCGCATCCGCGCACCCTTTCTCCTTTATTGAGTCTGACTTACTCATTAGTCGGAATCCGACTGGTTTGTAAGTCGGGGGTCATACCTGATTGGGGGTAGTCTCTGCCACTACATTTATTCCTAACACTTAATTGACTTTTTTCGATTCGAGCTAACGATGAGCCTAAGCGTCTGTCGTCCTGAGTAGCGAAACTCCCGCTTTCTAGCAACATCCATGCTTCCGGGTCGCATTATCGGAGGTAGAGCTCCGTGCCAACTCCTAATTCTAAGGAACTTGATGCGCTAGACAGAGTGCTTAGCGAAAGGGACCTAGCTCACTTGGGCGAAGCGTACTACTCGGGTCGTAAAAAATTGATTAACTTGCGCTAAAAAAAAGGAAGAAAGAGAGAAGAAAGCATTGCACATTCAGAATAAGAAATTTTATTTCTTAAAGGCCCGCGAGCCGTTTACAGGATGTGGCGGCAGGTGTAGGCCTGCGTCCTGATGATCAGATCCATCACCCCGGCGAGGTCTGGGGCGGCGTCGAGTAGAACCTCGGCGATGGCGGCGTCGCGGGCGCGGGAGCGGACCACGGCCTCCACGATCACGTCGGTCACCTCGGCGAGGGCCGGGACGACCTCCACCAGGACCGCGACGGAGGCGGCGTCGCGGGCGCGGGCCTTCTCCTCGGCCATCTCGGCGAGCGCGAGGTCGAAGTCCGCCCAGAGCTCTGCTAACTCTTCATCGGCCATTGGAGCAGGAGAAGGCGAAAGGATTCAGGAAGAAGCTTGTGAGGAGCGGCCGCTACGCCGGCCTCTCTTTATAGCCGAACTTGGGGAAGTCGAGCCGGTCTCGGGGAGTGATGGCGTCGGGAAGCAGTCCCGATGAAAACAATCCCCGGGATTTGATGTGGAGGTTTCTGGGAGCACGGCGCTGCATTCAAAGTGACGCTTGGGCTTCCGGCGAAGTAATATTGAGATGACTTGTGGCAGCAAGAGGTAAGTGCGCGTTTCCCGAGGAATCGCGGGTGACGCTTCGGCCTCCCGCTGGGCGGGAAGGTCCGAAGCCTTGGCTTCACTGTTGCGATATTTGGGCCCGGACTTAGGTTCCAGAAGACACGCTCCTTGTGGGCCGAATGTTGTACGTTGCTCACATGCGGGTGTTGATTGGACCGAACCTAGTTGGGACAAAGGGCGCGCCCCTGGTTGGGCCTCATGCCAGTCATTGATTCTTCGATGACTGGGTGCTTCCACTTGGGCAAAAATCGATCCAGCTCTTGGCGTACCCCTTGGGGTCAATGGCTGGTCCGGTTTTATAATCGGATTAGGCGTCAAAGAGTTACCTTTTTAGTTGGGTCTTAGTGGCACATCTTCGGATCGTTTGTCGCCGAGACAAACACCACTAGGAGAACGTCAACTTGGAGGCGGGCGTATTCCTCTGGGAATCACTAGCTTGTGTCCGCATTAGTCGGATCAAGGCGTCTGAACACCCTACACAGGTTGTGGCATATCCCATGCTGGATCGAATGTCGAGCTCTGCAAGTCAGGCTTGAATGCCATAAGTTGTAACAGGGAGGATAACGCTGGGTAGCACTGCATACTCGGCAAAATCCACTCTCCTGGTATGCCTCTCTATGGGGCCATTAGCCAAGATTCGATTAAATCGCCGGGTGCCAAACATCTTTAATAAACTTGAGAATTTTTCTCGAGTTCTTTGCAACTGTGTTGTTTGATCAGCAGGTTACTCGGTGAGCAGATTTCATCAGCCAGGCGAAGAGTGACGTCACTCGGGTAAACATCTGAAGGATTGCGAGCTGAACCTCAAATCAAGACAACCTAGTCCCGAAACACTCGGGGGGCTACTGTGGAAAACATAGGCCCTGAGTATCCGAAGATATACAGCATGACGTACCACCTCCTTGGGCCGAGTGAATTGGGCCTTCCAGAAGGCAGGCTTGTAGGACGGTGCGGCCCGGCATGATCTATAAGGAAACAGATTCGTTTCCTACTCGAATACATAGATATAGGTGTAGCTGAATCGGTTATATCTGTATCTTCCATATACGGATTAGGGATTCTATTTGTAACTCGACCCCCTGCACTATATAAAGGGGGTCCGGGGACACTAGTTCGGCATCCAATTCCACATCCTACAATCATCATCATCATCCCCCATAATACAATCCACGAGCACAGGAGTAGGGTATTACCTCCCCTCGAGGGCCCGAACCTGTATAAATTCGGCTCTCTGTGCTACCATCGTAGTTGTGATCTTTCGCATCGCCCCTAAAATACATTGCCGATGCAAATCATCGACAACGTCGGCCCATGATTCACGAGCACGGTTTTTTAGGCAGCATAGTTATGCCCTTTCAATTTCTCGCTTATACTATAAATAATCGGGCACAATGAGAACACCCTTCATTTGCTCTCATTCTTCCCGCTATAGGAACACTTGGCATGAGAGAGTTCTCCCAATCTTGCTCTGCTTCTTTCTTCTTCTCAAATCACCTCCCTAGCCAAATTCGGACCAAGCTCCATCACTACCAAGCATTTACTCGAGCTTGAAGAATTAGGCCACCTAGACGCATACTCATGGTGGGGGCTCGGAAAGGAGGAATACCTGGAGCCAGCACAGGATGAGGTTATCCCCACCGAGCTCTATGTTGTGCACGGTCTCCACACGATGGAGAACGACTTTCTTGCCGGCGTGCTCGCACACAGTGAGTGCAAACTTCTCAATCTCAACCTCAATTTCATTCTTATCCTTGCCATCTTTACGTACCTCTGTGAAGATTTCCTAGGTATCATGCCCACCATGAGTCTATTCCTTCACTTCTACTATCTTTTTCGTACCGGGAACAACTCTGCAGTTGGCTGCATGTATTTCTGACTTTGATCTCCATCTCCTTTCTCTTACCTCATTACGACCCTAAAAGACTCCATCTCTGGATAGGCTAAGCGGTGGTTTTACCTTAAGAAATCCACAGACAGTCATCTTTGATTCCGCAATGAGGTCCTGAATCCTGATCAATAAGAGCATCCTCAATCCTCCCGTCCAGGCTGATGAGGAAAAGTAGCTCAACTTGGTCAACGAGCTTGCCTCCCACGGGCTCACCACCTAGATGATCGTGGAGGACTCATTTGGAATAAGGTGTGCCCCCTCCATAGGAGAAAGCATCCCTTCTATGAGATCACCAGCTGGCAAGATCTTACTCGTGAGGCCGACTTAGGTACATTTCACCATTTCCATTCTATTCCATGCTCAGGCAGTGTTCTTTGTCATGTTCACATCTTTCTCGACCTTCACAGCTCCAAGCATCAGCTAAGTGAAAGCTTGGATGATCGAGCTCTTTGTTGCTTAGAGGGAATAAGGGTCTTCCTCATCTACGGTACGCGTGGAGAACATCCGGGAGCGCTCTGAAGAGGTACGCAATCCTAACTGCCTCTCTTTTCCATACTCAGGAAGCTTTAACTCATGCTCGATGCGGTGTGCCTATAGGAGAAAGAGGACTTGGAGCACGCGATTGCCACCCTCTCTATGAGAGGTACAGGCACTCAAAAGCTACCAAGAAAAATCCCCACCAAAGAAGCATAAGGCTCTAGCCCCACAAGTTGCTCTAGTGAAGCAATCGACCAGGGTCAAGCAATTCTTAAGCCCCCTCAAATAAAGCGTCAGGAAAACTCACTTGAAGTACGCCGACAGGGTCGAGGTGCGTGAGCTACGACTCTAGGCGAGAAACTTCACCGTAGAAAATCCTGAGCTCATGAAGCTTCTTTCCCAGCTCACCAATAAATGTAAGTGCGAATTCCTGGAGGAGGAGAACGCCCAGCTGGAGGTCTAGGAGGGACGCTAGGCGCAAATCCAGGTCCTGAATCTTCAAACGGACCTCGACGAGCTGAAGGAAATGCTCTTGGATCTGGGTAAGGGCGAAAACGGTTCGGATACGGTCGGATATCGCCCATATCACATTTGTTTTCATGTTTTTTCCCCGATACGAATACGGATACAGATAGCTCGGTTATGGATACGAATACAAATACCATTGAAAACGAACATGGATCAGATTCAGATTGAATTGAATACAGTTACGAATAGTTTTTTGGATATTGTGAGACATGCAAACTGGTGACTCATGGCTCAAAGTGACGCAAAAGGATCTTGGGTTGGATCTCCAAAAAAACAAAGAGCATGATGGAAAGTCGTGGCGTTTGGAAGATGTTAAGGTTCATAAACTGCTAGCAATTGCACTTACTGTGCTGCTAGCAATGCATAGTTTTCTCATAATGAGCAAGGAATCGCAGATGGGCCTATGTCTCGCCGAGGACCGGGCGACACACCGGCCGGAGGTGGCGGTGGAAGGTGCAGGAGGCACGGGAGCTCGCCGGTGATCTTGGCGGCGTCGGGATGGACAAAGAACGAGAGCAAAGAAGATGGCGAGCGGCTCTGGCGAGAGTTCAAGCGACACCGGTGCTATGGTGCAGATGACGGGACAACAAGGGCCTAGGGAGGAAGAGGGCGACATGGGAAAGCAAGAGGAGGGGCAAAATTGAGGTCTCACTGTATGATATCCACGATTCAGCGAAGAGCAGCTTCGGCCAAAATCCGGCGAGGTCTTCGGCAATTAAATCCGACTTTTTGCTGCCACGAATCTTCGAACTCTCGGTTGGGATGGATTCATGATGTGAAGTTTCCTCACTCCGATTGATTGTAGATAAAGAATGCTCTGACCAAAGTTCCCCCTCAATGAGGCGAGAGTTGAAGATACGACGGACGTTCTCAGACGGTTTGGGCAGATTCGCACCGAGGCGGCGCTGAGACAAGGAAAGGTGGGGCGGCTAGGGCTTTGAGAGGTCAGCATTCGATGATTTTTATAGGGCAATGCAAAGGGTTTCAGGGGTCAAAATTTTAGGAGGATAATATATAGAAGGCATTTGCCAGGATGTGTTTTTCCTCATAATCGTGGTTTACTTCTTTGGGGTAGTGCAACCCGCAAGAAAGTGAGGAGGCAGTGCACGGCTGCCCACAGGAAGGAACCCGCGCGAGCCCACCAAATCCTAGAGCAGAGAAGCAAGCGGAGTGTGGAGACGGAGCGGGGCATACCACAGCAGTCGCCCGGCGACGGACTCGACTTAATGCAGGAGGACGTGCGGATGGTTGTGGAGAGCCCGGGACGGCGGGCGGTGGGCCGGGGAGAGCTCTAGGCAGCGAGCGCCAGCCAACGGAGAGCTCTAGGCGGCGCTGCGGCGGACCGGGGAGGGTGCCCTAGCTCTGCCTCCTCTCGACGTTTCCTCGTGTGTGTGTGCGCGCAGGCATAGTTCACCAGGTCCAGCCTTCTGCCGTCCAGGACTAGGATGATAGTGGGCTAGGCTTGGCCCACATAAACCAGATATCTGAATAAGAGTTATCTGGATAATCCATTTTTGTATCCGTATCCGTTGGATACAGATCTCCCGAATTTGAATCCGTATCCGAGAAAAAAATATCCGTATCCGAGAAAAATCTGATCCGAGCCTATCCGAATCTGTATCCGACCGGATCGGTCGGGAATTATCCGAACCATTGTCACCCCTAGATCTGGGGTAGGAGAAGCTAGACCGGGATCTAGTGACCTCCCCTAAGCAACTTTGTAACCTTCTTTGTAACCTTGTCAAGCAATAAAACTCAATTTTATAAGATAGTAGGCATCATTGCCTATGTTTTACATTGGTTGTTTTCGATTTGATAGTATCTTCCTTTATCCTGCAAAAAGGAGCAAGCAAAATATAGATTGCAATAGAGGTTGGATAGCATGATCCTAACCCTAGCCCCTGCTATGATTAAGTCTCATGCACCTAATTTGCGAGCACGAACTTAGTCACATGAGAGGAAGTAGCTTGTTCTTCAAATGCCCGACAATCATGCCCCTAAGTTGCGAGCAAGGGGGAGGACACTCAAAGAGATGAAATATGTGTGACATTCGCAATTGTCGCGTCCCATGATCTCAGTCCAGCGCTATCTTGACATTGGGGTCCCCTCGCCTGAGTCGGCGGTCGGTTTAACAGGGTCACCCCGAGCATCCTTCATAACCAAAAAAGAGTGAAAGTGCATACAATACTGAAAGGAAACAACTAATAATTAAAAGGAAAGATTACACGTAGAACTACTAAAGCTGGTCTATGTTCTATGTATAGGTGAGCTTGTGTCCGTCTTCCATTGCTAGGCATACATCCTCGGGATGTACTTCTCAAACAACTGTGTAAAGACCCTTCCAGCGGGAGGATAGTTTGTCGGCATTAAAAAAGGTCCTGCATTCTTCGTAACACCAGGTCACCAACTTGCAAGGTTCTTAGTCGTACTGCTTTTGCCGCATGCTTGCGAAGAGCTTGCAAGTAAGAGGCGGAGCATACAGTGCTTGGTTACGTGTAGTCTCCAAGAGGTCGAGGCGGAGAATCTATTCTTCCTCCTGGGTGACATTGTCAATCACATTGACCCACGGAGATCCCAACATAATTTCGAGGGCAAGATGGCCACTACACCATAAACGAGCTGGAATGGGGTTTCTCCGATTGCTCGACTGGTCATGGTGCGTACCGGCCATAGGACAGAAGGAAGACCTACTTCTTCAAGCCCTAGATTACTTGTCTATTGACGCGGTTGACCGCGTCGTTGCTATGTGGATGTGCTCCAAAGGCAAAGTAGATCTTTGTCTCGATTTTCTCGTAGCACTCATAGAACAGCTCGCTGGTGAACTAAGTCCTGTTATCTGTGATCAGACGGTTTGGGACCCCAAACCTAGTGACCACGTTGCTATGGAAGAACTTCGTAGCAGCTTAGGCCGTGATGGTCGAGAGTAGCTCGGCCTTAATCCACTTGGTGAAGGTATCGATGGCAACGAGCAAATACTTAAAGCCCTTCTAGCCTAGGAGGAATGGTCCCAAGATGTCGACTCCCTATGTCAAGAACGGCCAGACCAACGGGATCGTTTGCAAGGTGTAGGCTAGTTGATGGACCTTACGGGCATGAAATTGGCATGCCTTGCAAGTAGTCACGATGTCACGAGCATGACGAGGATGGTTGGCCAATAGTGTCCTATCCTAAAGGCCTTTCGCAGTAGGGTTCGAAAGGACGAGTGTGCTCCACAAGTTCCTCCACGGATTTCTCTAAGTAGGTAATTGTCCTCTTGTGATACGCACTTGGAGAGGATCCTGAGCTCGTCTTTGCAATATAAGGCTCCTTCGACCAGCTTGTAGGGCGTGGACCGTCTGAGTAGCCTGGAACGCTCGGCCGATTCTTCCGTCAGGACCCCATCCGCCAGGTACTGAATACACGGTGTCCTCAAAACTTCTCCGTGCTTGAGGAATGTGACGGTGTCACTTGCCTGAGTTAACTCCTCCTCGGTGGGTATGGAAGGTTTGTATAGGTGCTCGATGAGCACTCTTGGCGGTGTCGCCTCCTGAGAAAATCTGAACTTGGAGACTTGGTTGGCTAAGGCATTGTCCCTTCTAGGGATGTACAGTACTTCAAAGTTCTTCAAATACTTCTCCATCTTTCTTACCGCAAATAAATAACATGCCATTGATTTGTTGGAGCATTGTACTTCCTTGCTGATCTAGTTGATAACCAACTGTGAGTGTCCCTTCACGGTTAACCGTTGCACGCCGAGTGATTTGCAAGCTCGTAGCTCGGCTAGAAGCCCCTTGTACTCTGCAGTGTTGTTGGTCATCGTGAAGCATAGCTGCATAACATGTTGTAGACGCATCCTTAAGGTGACACAAGCACAACTCTAGCCCCCGAGTGGTCGTAGATGTGAGACCTGTCGAAGAACATTGTCCAACAACCACTGTTCGAGAGTTCGGGCTTTGGACTGTCTTGGTCGTGATTTGTCTATTTCATGACAAAGTCCGCTAACACCTAAGATTTGATCGATGAGCGAGCCACAAAGCGGATGTCGAACTTGAAGGGCTCCATGGCCTACTTTACTATGCACCCGCCTGTATCTTAGTTCCTCAGAATATCATCCAAGGGGAAACTCGTTCGCATCGTGATCGTGTGGGCTTGAAAATAGTGTCACAGCTTTCGGGATGATATGAACAAAGTGTAAAGAAGCTTCTAGACCTCAAGGTAACGCTCTTTCGACCCATGAAGCACTTCGCTCACGTAATAGATGGGTCATTGGTTCCGTCCCGGACCACGATAAAGATAGCGCTGACGGCCTAAGGGATGGTGGCGATGTACAAGAGCAAGGCCTCTACAGCTTTGGGCATGGTTAGCAAGGGTTGGCTGGACAAGTAACACTTGAGGCCTTCGAAAGATTTATTCGCCTCCTCTGTCCATGCGAAATCACCGTGCTTTCAGAGCGCCTCAATGAAAGGCAGAGCACGCTCACCCAGCCTAGAGATAAAGTGGCTTAGCACTGTCATGCGCCCCGTATGGGCTTACACCTCTTTTACGTTGGAGGGTGGGCGCATATTTTCTATGACTTCAATCTTTTCCAGGTTCGTGCCTACACCTGCTGAACTGACCATGTAATCAAGCACCTTTCCCACTTGTACGGCGAAGACACTTTTTCCGGGTTTAGCTTTATCCAATGCCTTTTGAGGTTAAGTTTCCTTGAGATTAGAGACATGGCTAGACGCAAGCACGCTTTTGACCACAATATCATCGACATAGTCTTCCAAGTTGCAGCCTATTTAGTCGAGGAACGTCTTCAGCATCAGAAGGTACCGAACAAGGTGATGCGGGCCGTTTTCTCCTCGTCCTCTGGTGACAAGCTGATATGATGGTATCCTAAGTAGGCATCCAGAAAACTCATCGACTGAGCTTCTACTGTTGCATCGATCAACTGATCAATGCGTGGCAGCGGAAAATTGTCCTTGGGGCATGCAGCATTCAGACCTATGTGGTCCACGCACATGCGCCACTTTTTTCCTTTCTTCTGAATGATGACCGGATTCGCCAACCACTCTAAGTGATGGATCTCACGGATGAACCCAGCCTTAATGAGCTTGTCAAGCTGCTCTCTTATTATTGCTTGCTTCTCGGGGGAGAATCACTTGAGTTTCTGTCTAACCAGCTTCTTGTCAAGTTGAACTGCCAGCCTTTGCTTGACCACCATCTTTGGGACGACTGGCATGTCAGACAATTCCCAGCCAAACAAGCCCGCATTTGCCTAGAGGAAGGTGATGAGCTCGAGTGGCTATTTAGGGTCCAAAGCGGCCCCTAGGTGCACGACCTTGGTGGGATTTGAGTCGGAGAAGGGGACGGTATGGTCTCATCGCCGGACTAGAGGGAGATTCTCTTGTGAGACGTCTTGGGTTCTTGGTCAGATCCACGTTGGGGGAGCTGTCCGACCATGCTTAGCACCTTTTCATCATAGCTTACGGCAACCTTGATGTTTCCCTCGACGGCGATCACTCCGTTTGGACCAGTAATCTTGATGTTCTGATAGGTGTGATGTGTTATGACCATGAATTTCGCTAGGGCCTGCCTGCCCAAAATAGTGTTGTAAGGGGTTTCAAAGTCAACCACCTCCAAGGTGACCAGCTCTGTCCGAAAATTGCTCGGACTCCCAAACATCATGGGCAGGACGATCTGCCCAAGCGGCTTGATCGAGGTTCCTAGCATGATCCCATGAAAAGGGACAACAATGTTTTTGATCTTCGACCTAGGGATCTACATTTGGTCCTGTACCTTGGCCATAATAAGCTGCCTCCATCAATAAGCACGTGTCCCACCATCGTATTGTTGATGGTCGGGCTTACGACCAGCGAGAACTTCTAGGGCATGGTAATCACAGGATGGGCAATCCTCCTTTGAAATAGTGATTGCTAGCTCGGTCCACTTGAGTTACTGGATTAGACGAGATCCTTGGTCGGCATGGTATACTTTCCACGCTACTTCCTTGAGGTCTCACCGGGATTTGTATGCGTAAGAGCCTCAGAAGATTACTGCAATGATTCTGGGGCTACTGGAACTCTATGTCATCCTTATAGCCAGGCGCCCTCTTTGCCTTCCTATCATCTTTTACTGTGTGCATGGTGGGCATCTCGCCCTTGCTCTCGTAGAATGCCTCTAAGCGGGCTAACCAAGTGCAGCTGTTGCGCAAGTCATGCCCGCAAGTTTCGTGGACCAAACAGAACCTATTGCTCTAGTATCCGCTCAGTGGCCCCTTACCACGAGGTGGGGATAGACGAGCCCTCGTGCTCCTTCCCGTGTTATGATGGGCATCCGCACTTGCTGACGCTGACGTACCAGGGATTGTTGTGTTTTGATGACAGACTCATGCTCGGAAGGCTATTTGATCACCGTGATAATGCTGTTCGCCACAAATTTGCCCCGATGTGGACAGTGAGGAAAATGAAGGCGTGCCAGTGTATTAAATACATAAAAGAGAAAAGAATTGAGGACGCTGTTATTTCATTATACAATAAAATACAGGTCCTCGAGAATTTGCGTCCATAGCTCATAAGTTAGCCATCTGATTAGACGGTGTAGAGGTTCTAGTTCCTGGGGCCTCGGAAGAACGCCCAGTTAATTACATCCACGTTGAGTGTGGACTACCTCCGATTAAGCTGCGTCGTTGTCTTCTTCTTGTCTCCGTTTAGAGGCGTGGAGAATGACTCCGTTTAGAGGCGCAGAGGATGATATATCCGTAAAGAGGCATCAGACACGATATCTGTGATGGCGAAGCTAACTTAGCATCGGCGTCGCCTTACTCCAAATCCCATGAGGCCCAACAAGTCAATTATACACACAGCCCATTAGCCCAAATCGAGTTCCCTGTCCCTCCCCAAATCCCCATTCCCAATTCACCAAATCCCTAACTCAAATCAAATCCCTAGCACAAACCGGCGGCTTGGCGTAGGACGGCCGGCGACACGATGACTCGGCGACGTGGCAACTCAACGGCGGCTAGTGGCGACGCCATGACTTCGGCACCAAAGAAGAACAAGAACCTCCACGCCAGGAGTCGACCGCCAATGCAGCATATGCTCGCTGGCCGGCTTTGGCCGGCTCATGGTTTGGCAGAACTGCGGTGGTGCCGAGCTTGTTCTTGGCCATGCCGAAGCCGCCGCCGACGATCGGCCGCCGTGAGTCGGCCGAGTGGTCGTGGTGAGCCGAGAGGAGGAGTGAGGACGGATTGAGCTAGGTGAGTCCGTGACTGTGAGTGCTAGATGCACTAAGCCACTAATATACTTGCTTAGTTGCTTTGCTTTATAATTTATAGATGGTATCATGGTAATTTGATTAATGATTTTAGTGTATAAATTATGATATGTAAATGTAATTTGATTCGTTGATTGATTTTACATTGTCTCATTGACTATTTGACTAGATGGATAAACGAACACTGCATTCCTATTTTTTGAAAAATGCAAGTTCAAGTAACCCCACAACTAATGAGAGCGCAACTCAACCAAAGAAGCCTCGAATTGAAGATTTTAATCCAAATGATGTTATTGCCGATCCAGCGTGTCAGAAACCAATCAAAGATTATCCCATTGAGATTAGAGACCAAGTGCGCAGAACATATTTGTTCAAAGGTCCAACACGTCCAATTGGATATTCTTTTCCACAAAAAATGATGGATTGTCGAAGATCCTTTCAAGATGCATGGTTTAAGAGATATGATTGGCTAGAATATAGTGTATCAAAGGATGCCGCCTTTTGTTTCCATTGCTTTCTATTCAAGAGTTCCTCACATCCTAGATATTTTGGTCAAGATGCCTTCACAAAATTTGGGTTTGTAAATTGGAAAAAAGCTTTGCACATCATGGATACACATGTTGGAGGGCCAAATAATGTCCATAGCTTTTGTAGGCAAGCATATGAGGATTTCAATAATCAAAGGTCAAGTATATCACGCAAATTAGAGGCTCATGGCAAGGAGGATGAAATTGCATATAAAATTCGCTTAACTGCTTCCCTAGATTGTGCAAGATTTCTCCTAATGCAAGGTGAAGCCTTTCGTGGGCATGATGAGTTTTCTACATCTATTAATAAAGGGAATTTTAGAGAGCTAGTGGATTGGTATAAAGATAAGAATGAAGAAGTAAAGAAGGCATTTGATGTAGCCCCTAGGAATTGTACCATGGTGTCTCCAGATTTTCAAAAAGACCTTGCAAAGGCTTGTGCAGAATCAGTCACTGAGGTGATTATGAGTGAGCTTGGAGATAGGAACTTTTCCATACTAATTGATGAATCTCGAGATGTATCAGTCAAAGAGCAAATGGCTGTCATTGTGAGGTTAGTAGTTAGTTCCATAGCTGTTCCTATTCATGTTTCTATATTAATGATTTATTGTAATCAACTAACCGTATTGCATTTTGATCTTATGTCATGCAGATTTGTTAGCAATCAAGGCAAGGTCATGGAAAGGTTTCTAAAACTTGTACATGTTAAAGAGTGTACTTCGGCTGCATTGAAGGGTGCTTTGCTTGATGTCTTAGCATCATATGATTTACCTCTCAATAGACTCCGAGGACAGGGCTATGATGGTGCTTCAAATATGAGAGGGGAATTCAATGGCTTACAAAGACAATTCGAGATGAGAACCCGTATGCTTTCTATGTCAATTGCTTTGCGCATCGGTTACAATTAGTAGTTGTCACCGTTTCCAGTGGTATCAAGGCTGTTGCTGATTTTCTCAATTATGTTCCAATGATAGTTAACACTGTTAGTTCATCTTGCAAAAGAATGGATACTTTTATTGAAAAACTGTAACACCCCGGCTCCTCTCTGAGCCCAGAATGCTACCAACCCGACCAATTCCTCTAAATTTCGATAGCATCTCCCCTAAAACCTGGACATCTATTCAGCAGACAAGAACACAATGACCACAATATAATATATTTCATAATCAAATACACATCTTATCTTCCATCCAGTAGGCCACCATGATCATCCAACAACGAAGTTGGGACCTCACGCCTAAGAAAACTGCGCTTACCTCGGTGGCGATGGACCATAGCCGACGTACGTATAAACACTAGAGTTCTGCACGACAAAACGAGTTCTCCATATACAAACTTAGCCCATTAAATTCTAGAGAGCTAAGTCCAAAAGTAAAACTAGGAGACTAGATTGTTTAGATTATTAATGTGCTTAATGTTACCGTGTAGTGCGCAACAGTGTCAGTTACTCCCTTTGCCCCATGCATGCTCCTTCAGAACTCACCTAAAAACATAAAGAAACAAGCGTCAGTCGATGACTCAGCAAAGTACATAATAATGATGGCAAAAAAAAACACATCTATAAGAACCATCAATATCAATCCATCCCAATCCAGCTCATTAATACATCCATCAAAAGGTATCAATATCAATCCATCCCAATCCAGCACAATCACTACTTGCTTTTCAGTGCAATGCAAAATGATTCTTTCTCATAGCACACACCGGTATCTGAATGTACACCCGTCGATGTCACACTCGGTATTCCATCCCGTGGAGGTGCCCACTAAAGTGGGACTTCCCACCATCCCGTGGAGGGGTGCCTACCTCCGTAGGTCTTATTTCAAGAGCACGCCGGATTAGTCATTTAGCTTTCTCACCGACCTGGCCAATGACACCCGGAATAGCCATATGATAATTCTCACCGCCCTGGTTCGTATGCAAGCTTTTCGGAAATCTTTGCAACTTAAAATAAGTAAATGCCACTTATCAATTTAAATCCACCCTCACCATCATCCAACCATTCATCACAGCAATACCATTGTTATCAAAATCAAGCACAAATAACACAGCATACCATGCAATCAATTATCAACACACATCGCATCATGTACTTGCCTCAGTTACTGAGGGACGTCGAGGAATGTTGCATGGCACCGACCACAACCCGGAAGGAATTCCCCCTACACATCACCATTATTCATTCAATATACAAGCAACCAACATTATCAGGTAGCAACTAGCGTCATCCATCGATATCCTAATGCCCGACCCAAACAATTCCGGCGCACCGCCACGCAACCGAAACCCGGACAGCGGCACTGCAGAGGCCGTATCTCCCAAACCGCTTCGCCAAAACTCACGTTCTTGCATTCTACGAAAAGCATAGAACATCGCCCACAATCTTTATCACAGGACCGAGCCCCGAATCTCGATGGAATCGGCCCAAGAACAGCCCCAAGGTTGCTGCACTTTAGCCCCGAAATTAACCACCACATCTAGCCTCTAATCGACTGATTTAACCCATCCAAACATCTATAACAAAGGGATTAGCAGCGAAAACGTTACCCAAAAGAAGATCAAAGGCCGCACGGTAGAAACCCTAGCTCTTCCACCTCCACCTCCTCCTTAAGCTGGCCCTTCCCTCATCCACTTCCCTTCTTCTTCCCTTCTCTCCTTCCACAGCCAGCCTCCTCCTTCCTCTTCTCCTCTTCCCTCACTTCTCCTGCTCAACACACCAAGGAGCAGCAGCGCCCCCTATGATGCTTGGCTTGACGGCGGCTGTCGGCGACGAGTAGCTAGGGGACGTGGAGGAGGAGTAGGAAGGGTGGCTGGCAAGCAGCGAGGAGGCAGCATGGTCTGAGCAAGGCGGCGCGGGGAAAGAGCACGGCGGCGCCAAGGCAGGATCAAGTCCCCGCCTCCAATCTAGCTTCTGTCTTAAAGGGTAGTCCCATGGTGGCTGGAATGGACCTACCACCCCGATCGATCTTTGCTTTTTTTTTTTGTTATTACAAAAACAACGTGAGAATTTGTTACAAAAGATAGGGAATGGCTTGGTTCTAACTAGAACGGGGTTCAACCAACAAACTAGCCTTACTAGACCAGGAGATACTAGATGGGGCTCACATCATAAAACCTTACTTCGTTTATATGAAATGTGGGAGGTAACAGAGGAGGTATTAGAGATTGTAAGTGATGATAGTCGTCAACCTTCAAATTCTAGCAGTGCATATGGTTTGTTAAAAAAGATGGAAAGCTTTGAATTTGTATTCATCTTGCATTTGATGTTAGATTTGTTGGGTATCACTAATGAGATGTCAAATGAATTTCAAAGAAAGGATCTAGATATTGTTCATGCCATGGGTCTAATTATGGATGTGAAAGAGAACTTACAAAATATGAGGGATAATGGATGGGAGTCATTGTTTGAAAGGACTAAAATCTTTTGTGAAGCATATGGCATTGCGGTTCTAGATTTGAATTAGAGCACATCAATAATGGGTCAAGTGGCACGTCGTGGCAATACAGTGACCCTTGATCATTTTTATAGAGTTGACATCTTTTATGCCATCATGGATGCCACTAAGTCAGAACTTAATCATCGCTTTAATGAAGTTTCTACTGAGCTATTGATATGCATGTCTTCCCTTGATCCAACAAACTCATTCTCCAAGTTTGAAGTGGACAAGCTTATGCGACTTGCAGAGATTTATGCTGATGATTTCTCTATTAGTGATCGCATATTATTGAGAACATAATTGCAAAACTACATTCTCAATGTCAGGAGAAGTGTAGAATTTCGTGAATGCCATGATGTTGCCATGTTAGCAGAAAAGATGGTTCAACTTGGAAAACATAAAACATTTCCATTGGTCTATCGTCTTATTGAACTAACACTTATACTTCCTGTGGCAACTGCTTCTGTTGAAAGGATTTTTTCGGCAATGAAGGTTATCAAGACTGATTTGCGCAACAAAGTTTGTGATGATTGGCTCAATGATTTAATAGTGTGCTATACCGAGAAAAAATATTCAAATCTATCGATGATGGAGCAATTATGGAACGCTTTCAAAGGATGAAAACCCGTAGAATGGACTTGCCTCCAAAATCCAAATCCTAATCGTAGCTAGTGGTTTCATTATATGTGAGTATCTCACAAACTTCTACTTCATTTCACTTTTTAATGGTTATTTATGTATGAATTTGGTTTTCATTAGTAATTGAAATCTACATTTCGAACGATTTTGCCACGTTCTCGGTGGTTGAAATGTTTAGCTTAGCCCCCCTCTAATTTAGTTCTGGCTTCGCCACTGCGTATACGCAAATTGTACAAGCCAATATGCATGGTTACGTGACCTCGTGCATGGGCCATGGAACCATTTGATCTTCTCTCTAGTCTCTTTGTAACACAAGACATCAATAATAGTCTTGCACGACAATTACTTGCAACACAGTAACCGCTCTTGGAGCGCGAAGCCTTGAGACAGAATCCCAATTAAATCGGCAGTAACTCTCTGGCAGTGCTTAGCACGGCGTTACTAGATACAATACATTGGAAGAATTATATTTATAGACGTTTCTATATGATGTGGCATATTTAGAAACGAGTAATGGAAACAATGCATTAGAAATGCCCTAGGACCAATAATCAAATTTTATCGGTAATAATTGGCCAGTAATTTCAAATAAGATTTCAAGTTAAGTCTTCAACCGATAATTTAGGTAAAATCCATTCTAATAAAAAAATTTCCGGAATCACGGTTTGGTTTTCTTGGAAGAGGAGTGACATAGGGCCGATTATCAGATCCCTGATAAGAGAAACCGTAGCAGAAACCCTATAAATACTGTAGCGCTGACTTGGCGAAGATAGGGTTTCTGGTGAAGTGAAGAAATCTTTTGGAGTATAGTATAAAGTGTGAAGGAATTTTAGGGGATTGATATAATTGTGGTGAATAGTATTTTATAGTAGTGGGGATAAGATTTCTGACGTGGATGCTCTAAGGGCATCTCCAGCGATTGGACGGAAATCACTTTGCCCCAACCCTGTTCATTGGATGGGGCAAACCGCACGAGCCCGGCAGCTGCCCCAACAGGTGAACGGCGATGGGGCTGCCCAAGCCGCGGCGATATTCCATTTCCTCGGCCTCGGCGCCACCCGATGTATTGTCCTCCCACGCGGTCTCGGCGGCGTCTCCCTAGCGCGTGAAGCATGTGCCGCCCGACGGGAGACGGAGGCAGAGGGCGGTTGGGGGTTAGAAACACGGCGAGGAGCAATGAACGTCTGGCGAAGCGTCGGCGACAGAGAGGGCGGCCGGGGAAGGCGACATCGAGCAGCGAGGTCACAAGGTGAGTCGGCAGATGTGGTAGGTGCAAC
Organism: Olyra latifolia; assembly: GCA_036346145.1. Taxonomy (NCBI): domain Eukaryota; kingdom Viridiplantae; phylum Streptophyta; class Magnoliopsida; order Poales; family Poaceae; genus Olyra; species Olyra latifolia. The sequence goes on from CM070523.1 coordinate 34,001,188, forward strand.
CTCACCGGGGAGGAGGGTCATGGAGAGAGGTAAGCGAAGGTCACAAGGGAAAAGGAGAAGGATCCGCATGGGAGGCGTGGCGGCGATGGGGCGGAGGAAAGCGGCAGCAGATTCGCCACCGCGGCGGGGCCAGGCAGATCCGGCGGGGGGCGCCAGGCGGGGCCGGGTCGAAGCGGAGAGGCTACTGACGCCGGGGAGGGCAACGAGGGTTGGCGGGAGCCATCCGCGAGTAGGGCGGTCGGGGCGGCCGAGGTGGACGACAAGCTTCGGCCGAGGGAGGCGTCGGCGAGCAGGGCAGGAGGAAGGCCAAGGCTGCCTCGGGAGATCTGCGAGCGGCGACCTCGCCGGCGCAGTGGGTCCGGGCAAAGAGGCGACGTCGACGACGCGGCAGGGAGGAGCTAGTCTTGCTACTCTGTCTCCTCCGATTCGGCAGTTCCACGATTCTTGACGTCGTCGCCGCGCCGCCCCATCTTCTCTGTCTCCACCCTGTGTCCTGCAAAGAATAGCTCTACTTCTGACGACGCCTTCCCTTATCAAATAGATTGTGTTTGGAAATCTTTACAATTTGTCGAAATGCAACGAACAGACCGATTTAGTTTAGAAGCAAACCTTTCACTGAAATGTTGGACGGAATAGAAGATTGCATTTGGGGTACTTTATAATTATACTACATCATACATTCAATTAGGTTATTATACCACATTGTTTTGCTTGTAGGCTTCGGCCGGAGTATAATTTCCTTTTGCTGTTAACAATTCATACATGTGGCCCAGTTGTACAAGCATATTATTATGCATATGTGTACATGCATATGATTATGCATATGTCCTGTCATAAAGTCATACATGACACTTCTACATCCAAGAAAACTACGTAGGTTGAGCTTGCCCTTTTGGTCGAACCGACATACCTATAACTAATAACGTATTTTAGACAGGTGTACCCAAAATCTTGAATTACAAGATGTCTCCGGGGGAGAGAAAATATCCAGGGTGCTTTCAATTACATTGGACAATGTGGAAAACATATCGACGACCTCCATAAAATTGTAAATGACAACTTTGATGGAGGGTCTTGACGCAACTATTGCTTTGAACGACATCTTCTTTGGATGTGGAGGCCATGGCCGATGTGCTTAATTACCTAGCTATGGGCGCCGTGAGGAGATTAAACAGCAGGAGGAAGTCCACGTCATTGAACCTGTGTCTCCGAGTGAGGGTGTCGATCCTGATGATATCGTACTCGCCGACTACAGCCCACCCAATAGTTACATAGATTTCGAAGATTGGCGCGAGGAGAATGGAGTCGATTATGACTCGGAGCAATCGCGTAGGTGCTAAAGTGTTGTACTCTAGTAATCGACATTGGTTTGTGTCCTGCCTTTAAATGGCATGTTGCATGTATAAGCAGCAAGACTATCTGTAGTGTTATATGTCTTGTATTTAAAAATTTCCCTATCGCACCTGAACTAAGTTTATGACTATGTACTACAGAGGCAGCTTCAATATTAGCTCTTGTGGTGTTTGTCATGTCTCCATTTGCGATGAACACATCAAACTATCTGTGTACGTTACATCTTTATGTATTCCTGCAATGACACCCATTATTATTTCATGGCCCATGGTATATTTAAAATGGGCTGTACATGGATAGGGAAGGTGCATACTTGCGGGCTGTCCCAAGAGGATTGCCCATGGTTGTCATCGTCCTCACTGATGGACAGTTTCACACATGATAGTGTCCCCCCTGGTCGAGACAATGATACCACCGATGCCCCCGTGGAGGATACGGATGCATCGCAGCACGGTGTGTCAAGGGGTTGTCACCGAGGGAGCAATTACAGCGCTGATGACGATCTCGTGCTTGTGAAAGCTTGGCTCGAAATCAGTCGAGATGCTGTCATTGGCAAAGACCATAGTATGGAGGGGTTTTGGACAAATGTGCTACAGGTGTTCCTCCAGCATGCGACGTCGGCAAGCCCGCGTAATTGGAATGGACTCTGTAAGCATTACGGAACTATTTCATAGAGCGTTAGCAAGTTCTGCGGTCACCACCAGAATGTTGTTCGGCTGCACCGAAGCGGGACTACTCCTGATGATGATGTAAGCTAAATAATCTTCCAATTCTTCCATGTTACATTTTGCTATCCTCTCCATGAGTTATTACCATGTGTTTTGCAGCTTCGTGAGGCACATGACCTGTACAAATCCATTAAAGGGCATTCATTCAAGTATCAGCATTGCTAGGAGATTATGAAGGACGATGTCAGATGGACTTGTACACTTGCCACGTCGGCCGGCAACAAGAAGCAGAAGATGTCCAGTACCTCGACACCAGGTAGTTCTCAACAACGTGCAGGTTGTTTGGGTGCGTCCTTGGGGGATGAGACGCCTGGTGTGAATGAAGCATCAATTGAACGGCCCGAAGGAAGGAAGAAAAGCAAAGCAAGTAGGGCAAGCGGGCAGATGAATGAGCAGGCATTGGCGGAGCTAGAGAAAATCATAATCTGACATTTACTTGAGCTTGAGGAGAGAAGGGCTGCCCGGCATAGGGAGCGAATGGAGAGTGAGGCTAAAACTAGGGAGGCACAACACATGAAGACTGAGTTTTAAAAAATGACCATGAACCAGTCGTCCCTAGAAGATGAAAATCAAAGGAGGTATGTCCTCATGTTGAGGCAGCAGATAATGGACCGGCAATTTGGGGGTGGATCTAGCTCTGGCTCTGGATGATTATAGGTATGTGCTTATTTATTTGTGGCTGTTGTCTTAATTTTCTGACCAATCTACCATGGTGCTGTATTTACAACTTTAAGTGTGACACAAGTGTGATGAGCTGAATTGGTAGACATGAATACCTATTATTTGCTGCTTAAATTAGCATTCTATAACCTTGGTCCATGATTTTTGCTTACACTTCTACTCGGTTAGTCCTTGTTGATATGACCATAATTTCCTAGCATTCTGAATAAACTCACTAGACTTATTAGTCATGATTCTCAATCTATGATTTAGTTCAAGACTGTAATAAGTCTCCTATGCTCACCTGAATTCAGGTTTGTTGAACTTTCAAGAAACAAAGGACAAACACTGCAGATTAACATGTCCTTCTATAATCCATCAGAAGGTTTATTGTGTTTATAACTAAATGATAATATTTAGAGAATAAATATTTTGTACAATAGTTTACCTTTATGTGGTCTGTCCTTTATTACCACAGTGATACTCTTCTTGGATGATGCAATTGTTTTAGACCTTTATGCTCACCTATATTTAAACTCTCGGAAGGTGTAATATCTTTTGAATTCTGTCCATCAGAAGGTGAGGAACTCATCAGAATAATCATATGGTCTGGGTGGCTGCAGCTGTTGAACCTTAATCGAGTCACCATGGTGATGCCTTTGTGCAACAAGCAGTTTATTTGACTTGGGTCTAACATGAACCATTTTATTAGTAGCATCCAACGGTTCATGTTTTTTTTTTCACTTTTGATGCTTGGGATATCATCACCGAATTAAGTAGCCCAATTGAATTTTCCTTTTCGGTTTCAGGAATATGCAGGTTCTGCAAAGTTCATGCTTGTCCTCATCAATGAACTCTCCATCGGTGAAGTTGCACAAGTGATATATGTATCCAGTGCAGCCTTTTCACAGCTGTGTAGGTGAACTATCTTTTGTGGTTGTAATTATAGTCATGGAAGAACACTATTGGTGGAAACTTGGTTTGTACCTGGGTAATATCTGGATGTGTAGGTTTTGCCTTCACAGTATTGGAAACACTCTATTTAAGTACGTATGCTTGTGGTGTTTGATTCATCTTGGCTGTTTCTCCAGGAAATGCATATCATTCCGTCAAATATCATTGGTTCTGAATTTTGTGCTACTACTTACAGCAATGAACTCGACATACGTTGTCCTTGTGCTATTGATCAGTTGTACTTCTGTTTTGCAGTTTGTTGCACACACAATTGTACGGATAGGATAATAGAACACATTAATAGAACACCAAACTCCTCCCATAGTACATAGACATACTTAAAACATAGTAGCATGAACATACTTAAAACATAGGAGCAGGGTACATCTTGCAGTAATAAAAGACCAAACCGACTGTTCTATAACATAAACATAGGTAAACACATAGGAGGAGGGTACATTGTGCTAGAAACATTTGCTCAACGGCGAGCCCAGTGGTGTTGAACAAGGTCTTGTTGCAGCTGGTGATGCCCTGTCCGACTTCATATTGTGAGGTGCCTTTGAATGAAGTGATGGAAGTCTGGGTGGGGCGCATGGCAAGGAGTCGCATGCTCGCCTGCACCGTCGAAGTTTACATCGTACTGCATATTACTAGGTCGCTCATCCTCGACTATCATGTTGTGAAGAATGATGCAGGTAGTCATAATATTCTTCAACTTATCATGGCTCCAACCAAGCGCTCGCCCATGAACTATGGCGAACCGAGCTTGAAGAACTCTGAACGCCCGCTCCACTTCCTTCCTAGTAGACTCGTGCACATTGGTGAAGTGCTCCTTCATCGGGCCTAGCGGGCTACGAATACTCTTAACGAGGGTGGCCCACTCAGGGTAAATACCGTCAGCAAGATAGTAACCCATTTCATATTCGTGCCCATTTACCGTGTATTGCATGGGGGTGCATGACCCTCGGCCAATCGTTGGAACAGGTTAGATCGATGAAGAACATTTATGTCGTTGTGCGCACCTGGCAGCCCGAAAAAAAGCATGCCATATCCAAAGATCGTATGAAGCCACTGCTTCCAATATGAGTGTTGGAGCACCACTTCGCCTGGAGAAAGATCCTGCCCAAGCGGCAGGATAGTTCTTCCATTCCCAGTGCATACAGTCGATGCTACCGAGCATGCCGGGCCAGCCCCGTGCATCACCCACGGCAAGTAGCCTAGCCGTGTCCTCCAGGGTCGGCGCACGAAGGTACTCATCCTTGTATAGTGCGACAACACTACTGCAAAACTCTTCGAGGCACCGCAGAACCGTGTTCTCGCCGATCCTGAGAGATTCATCCAAAGAATCGGCAGGAATATCGTAGGCTCACATCCTCAAGGCAGCAGTTACCTTCTAATAGACGGACAGGTCTGGCTCCCGCGCGGCATTTGGGCACTGCATGAAGTAGTCGTTGTGGCTCTGCACGGCTTGCATTATCCTAAAAAAAAGTGGCCTCCGCATCCTAAACTTGCAGATTATTTTTCTGCACCAAACCGTCAGGTCGGTGAAATTGTAACATAGGCAGGTAGTTCGATGGCACGTCACCGCAGCTCACCTTCGTCGGAACATCTTGTCATCGTACACGGGGTTTTTAGTGAAGTAGTCTTTGAACAAGCGCTCATGTCCAGTGACATGGCCGCGGTGCACGGTACGCCGGCCCGGCACTGATCCATCCCACCTTGTTGGTGCAGGCATGACCATACCAGCGATCACATCGAGCGCGACACGATGCATGGCATCAATGGCCTCCTGCTCATCCTCCGACGAGCTCATGTTTGCTCTGTATGTGTAGGAGAGGACTAGCATATTTCCTTTGTTTTGGAACCCCCCACCCAGCCCTTTTTATACTGACATGAAGGCATCTTCCTTCCCCTAGAAGCCACGCACCTGGAGACTTCTCAGAGAAGCAAGCCGTGGTAGCTTCCCGGAGAAGCTATAGACCAGAAGACTTCCACTAGAAGCAATCCCTGGTAGCTTCCCGGAGAAGCTATAGACCAGAAGACTTCCTGTACAAGCAATTTGTGGTACCTTCCATGGCAAGCTTCTGAATTATTTAACCCTTTAAGCCAGTTTACCTGATGGAGTCGGGGTGTGAACGCCTTGATTCCATCAATCGATCCATCCCCAGGGGGAGGAGACTGACGGGGAAGAGTCCGGCGCTGTGGAGTATAGCGCCAATTGTTGCAACACGCCTCATGGTTGTCGTGACGATCGTAGCTTCGACCGGAACTATCACCGTCATTTTGGCGACGTCCTCCGCCTTCCACCCGCTCCCTCCGCCGAGCCTCGATGTCGAGGCGGAGGTCACGGCTTGCGCTTCGGCGATCATCCTGCTCACGGACGGGTGTGCGCCGACTGTGCCGAGCGGGAAGAAGAAAACCGGGGTCGCTAATAAAATGACCAAGAAGAAGAAGAAGGCGTCCCTGTTGAATCTCATAGCGGCAGTCGAGGAGGAGGTAGCCCACGTGACCAACCAGGCCCCTAGGAATCCTCGGCCTCCGCGAACTGGCGGCGGTGATCGGCGCCCTGTGCACAATGATCAGAAGCCATCTCGGGCGCCGCAGTAGTAGGCTCCTAGAGCGACCACTACTGCCTATTGCACCAGGCGTTCGATCACGACCTGCGCAACTGCCGCACCTGGGCGACGGACAACTATATCACTATCATCTTCGGTGGCTCCTCCACCTACTCCTCCCGGCACGAGCTCAAGGCCGCCGCTCGGGAGGTTTACTGCATCGACCAGGGGAAGCCTTTCGTGGACCCGCCCGCTGGTCAAGCACCCCATTACTTTCTCCAGGGATGATTGTCCCCCTGGAATGACCAAGCCGCAGCAACTCCCGCTCGTCCTCTGCCCGACCATTACCAACACTAGGGTCGCCAAAGTCCTGATCGACGACGGCAGCTCACTCGACATCATCACCATTCGGGTCATGGATGAGATGCAGATCCCTCGCTCCAAGATCAAGGATATCGTCGTCCTGTTCCACAAGATCATCCCTGGCTCCTTCCTCTGACCTCTCGGGCAAGTGGTCCTGCCCGTGATGTTCGGGAGCCCGAGCAGCTTCCGCATCGAGCTCATCACCTTCGAGGTGGTTGACCACGAGCTGGCCTACAATGCCATCCTGGGTCGGCCATCTCTGGCCAAATTCATGGCGGCTACGCATCACGCGTAGCAATGCCTCAAAATACAAGGCCCGAGCAGGGTCATTGCAGTGAAAGGCAGCCACAAGGCAGCCCTAGCATGCGATGAGAACGCTCTGGCCATGGTCGGCCAGCACCCTGTGCCCGGCCCTGAGTAGCCTTAGCGCAAGGCTGCTCGGCCGAGGGTTGCCCAACAACCGCAGGAAGAGACCAAGGCGGTTCCTCTGTCTGAAGAGGATCCGACCAAGGTAGTTCATTTGGGGACCTCCCAGGACCCCAAATAGGAACTCGAGCTCGTCGCCTTCCTCTGGGCAAACACAGATGCTTTCACCTGGAATTCGTCGGACATGCTCGGTGTCCCAAGGGAGGTGATCGAGTAGAGGCTAGCGGTCCAGCCTAGTAAGAAACCCGTGCGCCAAGCACTTAGGCGTTTCCCTCAATGGAAGGCCGATATCGTCCGGGAGCAGCTCGACCAGCTCCTAAAGGCCGGCTTCATCTGTGAGGTTGAGAACTCCGACTCGTTAGCCAACTCGGTCATAGTCAAGAAGAAGGGTGGCAAATGCCGCATGTGCATCGACCACCGAGACCTGAACACTGCATGTCCTATGGTCAATTTTTCCTTACCGCGCATAGACCAACTGGTCAACGCGACGGCGAAGTCCCAGCTGATGAGCTTTCTGTACGCGTACTCCGGGTATCAACAGATTAGCCTGTCATCGGAATATGAAGAGAAGACTAACTTCATCACCTCTTTCGGCACCTTTGCTATACTCATCAGCCAGCATATGTCCTGCAGACGATCCTTCTCTCCTGGCCCTTCGCAACATGAGGGATGGACATCCTAGGTCTATTCCCTAGAGGCATTTGGGGTTGCATGCACTTACTCGTCGCCATCGACACTTTCACTAAGTGGATCGAAGCCAAGTCACTGTCAACCATTTTGGCGCTCGCCGCCAAGAGATTTTTCCACAATAACGTGGTCACCCGTTTCGGGGTCCTGAGCCAGATGATCACGGACAACGGAACTTAGCTCACCAGTGAACTATTCCAAGAATATTGCAAAGAGCTTGGCATCAAAATAGCTTTTGTTTATGTAGCTCATCCGCAGAGCAACGGCATCGTTGAGCGCACCAACGGACAAATCGTCCAAGGCATCAATAAGCGGGTCTACAACTGGCTCTCCGAGCTATGCCAAGGCTAGGTGGACGAACTCCTTGCCGTCCTATGGTCGGTGAGGACCAGCTCCAGCCGAGCGATGGGGGAAACCCCCTTTCAGCTCGTATATGTTGTGGAGGCTATGTTGCCCGTTGAAATAGCACTAGGCTCCACACATGCGGACCTCGCGGAGCACATCGACCAAGAGCAAGAGCGCTTGCTGGACTTAGACCTATCCGAGTCAAGGCGCGAATAAGCCCTGATCCGATCGACCGCCTACCTGCAAGCTCTGCGTAGGCACGTGGCCCAATCGGTTCGACCCAAGACATTAAAACTTGGAGACCTTGTTCTACAACAAGTTCAGAACTTGGCCCACGCCAACAAGCTTACCCCTCACTGTGAAGGTCCGTTCACGGTCGCAGCAACATCACGCCCGAGGGCTGTTCGTCTCGCCTTACCAAATGGGCGTGCCCTCAACAGCTCATGGAACATCGCCCAGCTGCGCAGGTTCTACGCGTAGTTTGGCTTTGTTTCTTTTTGTCTCACCTCTCTCTTTTGCTCGGTTTTCACAAAACCCGCGACTCGTGTACCCTCCCCGTTTCCATTATTTAACTAAGAGATCTGCCGAATGTCTTCTGCTCACGTTTCCCGAGCACTTTAAATAAAGAAACAGGGCAATCCGAGCATTTGTTTCAATTCTCTTAGCACTTTGCCCGCAAGCGAATTTTTGTTGCCAAGTCGAGCGTCAGAACGGTCGAAAGATCATGAACATGCCCTACCCTGAATTCTGTTGCTCGAATAAGCCAATCCTCATCGTACCGACAGGTTCTTGGCAGTGTCCTGCACTAGTCCTGTCTTAAACCCACATACGACTAGGGCTAACGGCGTCAAAGACTCGCACGTCTTCTTTCCTATGGCCAGGTCCTTGCTCGCAAAGCCAAGCTCAAGGACCAAGCAACAGGCAGGGGCTAGATAGGGGCGACTATCATGTTTTCCAAAATACGATTTGTCTTGCCTCTTCCCTTCGTGCTCATTCTGTTCGTTTGTGCTCGTTGTCTGTCCATTTTTGCAGGAGACAAGGGTGCAGACAGGAAAAGAAAACAAGGTACTTTTTGCCAAAAAAGAGTACTGATATTATACAAAAGTACATCGTTTCAGGTACAGATTCAACCAGAAGGAAGGACGGCCCTATTATAAAGATCTAGGCGTTTCTTGCGCCAGGCAGCCTTGAGCTCCTCCTTTGCGTCTTCGAGCTCATTCTGAAGACGGAGAAACTCGATCTAGGCTTCGCGCTCGGCCCGAGCTTCTCTCGAAGAATCGCAGCCTCAGCATCAGCTACCCGGGCTTCTTCCTCTGCCCCCTCCCGAAGGACTTTGGCGCAGAGCCGCTCCTATTCGAGCTCTTTCTAAACAGCCACCGCATCAGCCCGGGCCTTCACCGCAGCCTCCTTCGTGGCAGCGCGCTGCTCTTCCAGCTCTTGCTCTTGGCGCTGCCCATGCTTGAGCTCCTCCAGGGCGGTGGTAGCGTCCGAGCGGCCTCCTCCGCAGACTTCTCCGTGGAAGCTACCCGCTCCTCTAGCTCTTGCACGCGTTGCCTTTCGCGCTTGAGCTCTCCCCGGGCGGACTCGGTCTCTGCCCGGGCCTCTTTCGCAGCTTTCGTCGCTACCGCGTATTGCTCCTCTACCTCCTTCACCCGCGCCACCACCCGCTCGAGCTCTTCCCGAGCGGCGGCGGCGTCAACGCGGGCCTCTTCCACGGCATGTTCGGAGACTTCCTGAGAGTCTCCCTGGGCCTTCGCGAGCTCCATCTTGGCCCGGTCAAGTTTCTCGGTCAGAGTGCAGATGCTCTCTGACTGTTGAATGGTCCACGCGCGCTCAACTTTCTTGACCGCATGCAACTCGGACCATAGCCGCTCCATCTGCTCCTCGAGCATGGTGATCTGGTCCATCTGTTGGGTCTGCTCTTCGACTCAGTCCTGGTGGGCCGCTCCGGCACTGGCCAGCTCGCCCATTGCCTTAACATAGAACTGCGGAGATAGAAGGGGGTGTAAGAAGGAAAAAGTCATCGGATAGAGAGGAGAGTAGAATGAGATTTGGTGCCTACCTGGTCGAAGTAGTTGGAGATGCACGTGGCCAGGATCTACATGAAGGGGTGGATGCGCGCCGCGAGCTCTGAGCTTGGTCCAGGGCCTCCTTTCCCCGAGGGCCGTGTGATGGGCCGCTCGCCCGTCGCGGTGTCTCCCTCAGCGACCTTTTCCTTGCCCTGGGCAGGAGCTGCGCTTGGGGGTAGTTGCGCAACGCCGCTCTCGCTAGCGGCATCATCTTCGTCATCTCCCCCTCTTCTCCCTGAGCAGGAATTTCTAGTTTATACAATGTTGGTATTGGTATTTTATTTCTGTTTTACTGTGTATACGTGCTTTGATTCTTAGGATGCGTACTATTAACACAGAGGGGTTCAGTTTATTAAAATTGGGTCCAACACCATCCCACCCCATTAGTTGAGCTAGTCTACAGTCCACATTCCTCCCCACTCCTTCTCCTACCACTAACCCTAAAGTGCTCCTCTCTCCTCCTCGTCCTCCTCACCCAAACGTCATGCGATCATGCTCACCCAAATGCCAACATTGCCCTTCCCTCTCCTCCTCCCCCTCACCCCGTCGCCGGTACCACACTTCCTCTCCCCGACTCCCCTTGACGCTGCACCGCCCCTCTACTGCTTGGCCTGACGCCGATAGCGCCCTCCTTTCCCTCTCCTCGTCGCCGGTGCCACCCTGCACCGTCTCCCCAACGCAGCGCCACCCTCCTCCCCCTCCCACTAATGGCGGTGCCACCCTCTCCTCTCTCCCCTAACTCCGTCCTCCTCCTCTTGAACTAGTTTGGCCGAACCGGCTAGACCTTCGGTTCCATTTTTTATGAGGTTAAACTAGTGTGCTGGTCTGATTTAAAAAACTATGCAGGAGGAAGGAGTTTATTTTTATTTTTTAAGAAAAAGGGAAGCGTTAATTGGTAATCAAAATATGGCATGCCAGCGCCAGGCGGACAAAAATTGGGGGCAGCGGCGGCCGGCGGGTGAACTCTTTGGGAAGAAAGAGAAGATGAGTAAAACACAAAAGATTCCACATCCCCTTCTTCATTCGCCTAGCTTTCAGCCCAAATACCACTGCGGTCTACATCCCAGCAAATAACAACATACACCCACCTTGGCAGCTGGGCTGGCCGCGCCTCGTTCCCCGAACACAACACAACGGTCCGCGCAAACAACCTCCGAGCAGTCGAGCACTGAGTAGGCACGCGCTCTAGCCGCCGCCGCCGGAGCCGCAGCCCACGACGACGAACACGGTATCGCCGGAGAAGAGGCTGGGAATGGCCGAGCGGCAGGTAGCTCAGCTGGGTCCCGGCGTCGCGTGCTGCGGCTGGAACCACTGTGGCCGCCGCCTCGCCGCCGGCGCCGTTGACGGCTCCGTCTACGTCTACGACTCGCAGCCGTCCCCCTCCTCCAAGTGGCAGGTCCGCTTCCTACCCCAACTCCACCTTAAATACCGAAACCCTAAACCCCACATGGGACCTGCCATCCATCCTCCAAGCGGGGGGTTTCTACTTTAGCATCGAGTAATTCATCGCAAGTTTAGAGCACCGAATCTTGCTCTGGGATTCGGCACTTGGTTTGCCTTCAATCAAGCATGAGCCATTTGAGTTGGAGATTGCAGCGTTTCTGTATTATTAATGCACCCAACTAGCAGTACATGCTGTGGAATGGTTATGCTTGTGTAAGAGAGGAGTTATGAGGTTGAAATTGAATTGGCTCTTTTTTTGGAAATTACAGTGGAACAATACGTAATCTGTGTTATCCACTGCATGTTTGTTTCGGTGTTTCTCATGTTACCTATGCGACCCTACAAACGAGTTTGGTTTGGATTGTAATGCGTTTGGTCTTGAATCAGGCCCATGAGCATGCCATTGTGAATGTTGTCTGGTTTCCTCCAGAGTATGGCGATGCTATAGCTTGTGTATGTGCTGATGGGACACTGTCATTATGGGAAGAGATCGCCGCAGGTCAGTTGTTCTAATGCCTTTTTAGGTTTATTCTATATTTCTATGCTGTTCTGTGTTTACAATTATCTTGTCCTCTCACAATGAAAAAATGGATTATCCTGCTGGTACTCCCTCTGGCGACAAATACTAGTAGTTTGAGATACGTGCAAGTCAAACTTTCGAAACTTTAGGTATAAATGTATTTGTAAAATATTTAGATTGATTACATGAAAATTATGTGTAGATTCGTCTTGAATTATAAAGTTGCATTTTGGGGACTGTGTCGATGCCCAAAATGACAAATATTTGTGACTAGAGGGAGTTTTAGCTTTTGTTATATTGCAAAATCTAACCAGTAGCCTATGCATTGATTGAGAATGAATTTGCATTCTACTCATCAATCATTGTTCTTGATTGACTTGTTGTGCCCGTTTACATAACTAGCTACCATGTTCATTTTGATCATCAAAATATACATGGGTGATATAGGGTGGCGTTGTTGCCATCCTACTATTTCCATGATTTGTTAGGAGCAAAGTGCACTATTGCCCCTGGAAGCTGTACCAAAATCTCACTTAGCCCCCTAAACTTTAAAATTACTTTGTCACCCCCTGGAAGTTGTTTCCGTTTGCACCATAGCCCTAGATCTGTTAGGTCATCTGTTAAGTACTTAGGTGGCCGGTCATCCGTTAAGTACTTAGGTGGCCCTTAGTTTTCCGTTAATTTATTATGTGACTGCCGCACGTGCGGTTTTCTTAATGAGATGGCATCCACGTCACCTAAAAAAATAAGTTTGGATTTTTGAAAAAAAAATGTGGAATTTCAAAGAGAGGGAAAGATGACGTGGACGCGATCTCATTAAAAGACCGCACGCGTGGCAGCCACGTAATAAATTAACGGAGAACTAACGGCCACTTAAGCACTTAACGGATGACCTAATAGATCTAGGGCTGTGGTGCAAACGGAAACAACTTCTAGAGGGCAATAAAGTAATTTTAAAGTTTAGGGGGATAGGTGAGATTTCGGTACAACTTCCAGGGGCAATAGTGCACTTTATGCATTTGGTAGATATGAAGAACTTTAGTTATGGTATTTCTTTGTGTATATCAACTAATTTGCAATCTCTGTTTTATAACTGTGACACAATTATTTTACTAGAATTGGTAGCACCGTGCAACATAGCAGGCTAAACTGCCCTTTGCCATGTACAATGCAGGTGCTTAGGAAGATTTGTTAGGTGAAAAAAACCTGTTTTTTCCATGTAGACTAGCGTAGGGTGCTTACAGTTACAGGAGAGGAGTGCTTAAGTTAGCACTTGTGCTTGGCTGGTGCTTAAACCTATTTTGTTACTTGTTACAATATCTAAACATCTGTATACACTTAATTGCATTAGAGGAAAAAAGTTTTTGTATAGGACATAGGTGCTTAGTGATGTGGCAATGTCCTCTCTCTAAGAACCTGTGCATAAGCACATTGCGTTGTACATGCCCTAGTTTATATTACTTTAAAGGCTGTTTGGATCTTGGATGTTTAAAAAATGTGATTTAGCTGTATAAGATTTGGAGTGCAACCGTAAAAAAATAATGTTTGTTTTCTTCTGAAAACCAGTATAACATCAGGTTTTCCAAGTTCAAACAGTGTGTTTGACCAAAATCCACTTAAATACTTTTTTTAAATAATAAATTTTAAACCTTGTTTGCATTAAACAACTTATAAAAAGCAGTTCACGAAAACAACATAAAATCAGTTTTTGCTAAAATACTATATCAGAACTTAAATTAGCAAACTTATCCCAAACATAATCATCCAGACAACCTTTAAGCTTGGTTGTCTTTATTAACTCTGGGCTTCTTATATATGAAGGCTGCATTCTTCATCATTTCATATCTATACATAATAATGATAAATGCATATTACACTTGTCATGACTCCCTTGTTTTTTTTTCTTTCAGAAAACTGGTTGTTGTGCTGGCCGGTTGTCTGATTTCTCATTGTATTGTGTTTCCTTTTATTTCGTTGTGATGAAACTTTGTTGGAAAAAATTCTTTACTAAGAAATTTTCTGCTGACAGATGATCAACTTCCAACCTGGAGGAAATGTAAAGTCTTTGAGGGTGGCAATTCTCACATATTAAATGTACAGTTTGGATTAGTTCTCTCTAGTCTGAAAATGGTGAGTTATAACTTATAACATCTGATGTAAAGTTTGCAACTCTTTTTTTCATTACATTCCAACATCAACCATGTTTTCATATTGATTTATTTTGGGGGAAAGGGCATACCCAACTTCAGTTATAAAATGGGACAACGATCCTACAGTAGATGGTTACAGAGAGTGCTCTCTCTACGCCACCCAAATCAAAAGAAATACAGTTAAAAAGTTGAATGCTTCAACAGAGCTTATATTATTGAGCACACAAAAGTTTAAGCAGAACAAAAGGTTGAGAAATATTATCTGGAAACTACACATCAGCAGGCGGCCAGCAAACAAATCATATACTTGTAATTAAACTGTTCTGTGTAAATGTGTTGCGTTTTTCATTTTACTGCAGGTTTGGTTTGTATTTTCCAAGTCTTTTGCATTGGTCTTGACTCTTGACCAGTGTTTTTATAGGCGCTAGTTAGGCGGTTGACTGGTGCCTAGTGCCTAATTCCGCCTGCCTGTCCACCTAGGTGGGAAAATCCCCTAGGCGGCCAAGGCAGGTGACTGGGTCCTAGCACGCTGCATGCCGCCTAGGCGGGCTAGGCAACCGCCTAGGGCAACAGTGGTCTTGACTCTTCATATGTCACATGCGTCTCATTCATTAGTAGTAACTGTTGTTGGTCTGTATAGGTTACTGCATATACGGATGGCCAAGTGAAGGTTTACGAGCTCTTGGATCCGTTGGAACTAGACAAGTGGCAACTTCAGGTTTGTCTAATTTTCGTTCTCATTTTTCAATGTTGTCAGTCATTTTATTTTACTACAATACTATCTTCTACTGCAAATGTCTTGCTAATCTGAACTAGCAAACCCATGTATTTCATGATTCAGTATACTATAGTCATCTGGTGTCTGTTAAGAAAATAAAGTGATTCTAGTCCCTCATAAAATTTCAGGCAGAGTTCCAGAATATCACCGATCCAGTTTCTAGGTTGGGGAAGCCAGCATGCATTTCTGCATCCATAGCATGGAGCCCAAGAAGAGGTGAAAGCCAGCAGGCTAGTTTTGCTATTGCTTTCAATTCAGATTCTACAAATTTCAACTCTTGCAAGGTTCGTGGAATTTAATAAAGCAGTTTTCCTTTTTTCATTCGTTATGTGCCAAAACTTCTGCAACTTCATCCCAGCAGCAGAACGTATAACTTAATAACCTCCTAGCATAATTGGTCAGTGGCTGAGAGGGATCTTCCGTAAAACATCTATTTTTGTAGGATAAATGAAACAGAAAACTAGTTAGGGCCCGTTTGGCAACAAAGTTTAGAGAAAACTCTGTTTTGTAATACATAGAGTTTGGTTATGTATGTATACAAAACCATAGTTTCAATTAACTATGTTTTCTTTGGACCTAGAACCTGTTTGTTTCCATAGTTTATGGAAGCAAAATTTTGACCAAACACAAAGGAGAAGAGCTGGCCATAGTCAAAGTTAGAAAAACTTTGGTGTGGAGTGGAGTTACAAAAACTCCAAAAAAACCATGTTTCAACAAAAACAGAGTTATAAAACTGAATTTAAGTTTTGTATCCAAACACCCCACGGTTTTGTAAACCATGGTATTTTCAGAAACCATGGTTTTGTCTCGAAACTATGAAAATACTACATTGCCAAACAGGTCCTTAGTCTCTTGCCTAGAGCTTCTTCCCATATTAGCGCTTCCTTCATTTGCTCAAAATTACTTTATGTATTTACTACTAAAATTAAAAAGCAAGAAGTACAGTATGGTCTCAGTGTTCTTAATTTTCTCAGTGTTGTTGGGGGTGATTGCTGTGGGTCTAAGTCCATAAAAGTCTAATATAATGAAATGGTGAGCAGATCTGGGAGTTTGAAGATGCTCACCAGCGCTGGCTTCCACTTGTTGAGCTCAGTTCGACAGAGGATAAGGGAGATGGAGTACATGCTGTAGCATGGGCTCCTAACATTGGCAGGTTAGCCCCTTCTTGAGCAAGTATGATAAGATTTTATGCTGCCATATTGTCGCATTTGGAACATTTGGTGTTCACTTCTAGAATTGTTGATGTAATCATCGTTTGGTTGCTGACTTGCTATGCCAAATAACAGTTCTTTAGATAAAAAGTATAGATGCGCTACTGTTAATGTTTGAGCCAGTTGTGGTGTTCACTGTCGTTTCTGCCATGTGATTATGCTATAGCAAAGATGGAACGGAATATACAAGTAAAATTTGTCATCTCCATCCACTCCCACACTATGTAGAAGATCAATAATTAAAAAGCTTTCCTGTTTTCTTGGCTAGCAATTGTTTCAATCCTTATTGAGCATGATTAAGATATTATGTTTTGTTCTCTGCTTCTGTACGTATGTGCATTACTCTGGCAACCAGGGAGACAGGCAAAGGGGATAAATGATAGATTGTGCAAATTCGAACTGTTAAGGTTATAGAGGAGAGCAGGAGAAGAGGATATCAATGTTATGAGCAAATCTATGGTGGCAAAGGGCCACTGGATGCCTGACGGTGTGCCAGCCGGTGATGGGCCTGGCGGTGCGGGGAAGAAGGGGATAAAAACTTTCTTTATTTCTTTGCTTAATTCCGAACTAGTTGGCTGATTTAATTATTATAGGATTGCCTAAGAAATCTATATTTCGAAACAAACTGATTAAACATACCAATGAAATCTTATCTCGAACAATTAACAAACCAACCAACAGCCAACGGTTAAAGTTGAAAGGAAAACGTCCTTGCACCGATGGCAACCCAAATGATGCTATTGCTACAGCCCTCACTGTACTCTTCACGTGCACTGTTCACGTGCACTGTTTGTCTGCTATTCAATCAAGAGCAGCATGAATGGTAGACTATAAGAAATTTCATACCTAAGGGCCTAAGGCTAGTTGATGTTGCAATGTTAACCTGTTATGTGGTCCTGGAAAAAGAACGTCTATCCACAATTGGGCTGTCATGACCACATTTATGTGTGGGTGCTCTGGGAGCATTACATCAGATGTATTTTTTAATCTTTGGTATTCAGTCCTAGCAGCAAATTTGTTTTGCCACATTGCTATGGTCTGCTAATAATTTTCCATCACGGTATTTCAGACCATACGAGATCATAGCAGTTGCAACTTGCAAAGGAATCACGATCTGGCATATAGGCTTCAACCCTGAATCTGATGGCGGACTGTCAACAGAGAATGTTGCTGTGCTTTCTGGCCACGACGGCGAGGTACTAGATGAGAAACAATCTTTTTTTCTTTATAATAAGTTATATCCATTATTTTGTGCTCTCCGTAGAATATGGTTTTTATAATTCCTGAAGTTGCATAATTGTCGGACCAGGCAATAGACATATATTTGCCTATTAAGATAGGTTTCGTCGTTAAGCTGCATTTCTGCGATTATCCAGCACACTTGCATTCAACATTATGCTGTTCGCGACATAGGTATTTCAACTGGAATGGGACATGGGTGGTATGACGCTCGCATCGACCGGAGGCGACGGCATGGTGAAGCTGTGGCAGGCTAACCTGGATGGAGTTTGGCATGAGCAGGCTGCGCTGGACTGCGCTGGATCACACGACTAGGGGGCTTCTGCGAGGAAGATATTTGCAACCCCCAGTCATGCAGAGAATGAATGGTTGCCTTGATCATGATCCTGTCAAAGTTAGAACGATGCAACTCTTCCTATCCTTATTTAATGGCCGATGTAAGCCCTTGTTGTTATGGCTTCTCTGATAGCCCTTATTTAATGGCGTACAGCACAAGCCATCGGTGGGTGACTCCAGCCCACAAGTTCAGGCTTCTGGAGGATAAGTGAACACTTGGTTTGAGCGTGTCTTTCTCAACAAACAATGCGAGCCCCTCATGTTTCGCCACAGTGCGAGCAGCTCGAAACAAGAGGAACGGAGTAGAGGGACAGCATATGTTAAATTTGGCGACAAGTGTCCCAGGACTGGACGGCTTTTGTACCTAAATAAATTTCGCGAAAACGAAGGCCTTAATGCAAACAGTGCGGCCAGCTTTCGGTTTCAGGTTCACGTGCGAGCCACAAGGCCGTGCCGGGGCAAACCCCAGACACGCTGTACCGACGGCGCCACGCTGGGCAGCGACAGGTTAGCAGCAAACGAGGGCAGTAGCCTATCCGGTTCTTGTCGGCTTAATCTTGGATTATAGTCAGATTGTGGACCTTGATAGAGACTTAGAGAGTTAAAAAAAATTATTAAAACGTAGTTTTGTGAGCATTGAGAAGAACCATTAAAAGCTTTAAAAAATACTTACAAAGTGTTACAGCGTTTGGTGCGTACAATATTGACAAATTTAAATTTTGAGCTGTATCTTTTAATTTTAATTTAAACTGAAACGAACAATGTCAGCAAAATTACCTAGGAGTTTCACTGCTGACGACCTGCGAGATGATTGGCTTCATCAGATGGGAGCTGCCCTCAACAGTTAGTGTGCCGTGGACTTGTGGTGGCACCAGCTGAGCAGTAATATGCAACTCTCAAGGGCATGACAAATGACCAATGTCTAGAGCGATGTCAATAAAGTGTTATATCACATAGGCACCATCCTAGACATTGTTGCTCCTCTGGTGATCAATTTCTAGGTGTAGCCCACGTATAATTGTTCTCTCTTTCCCAAACCACTATCACCTATGTCCTCCCACTCTCCAAAACAAGTCCTCCAAAACAAGTGGTGATGGTCTAAAGCCCTCAAGGGCTCTTCTCTCTCTTCCGCAAATTACTTACTAACTCATAAAAAAATTCTAGGTGGCACTTATTTAATGCCCATAGACATGGTTGGTGTTTAAACTGAAGTAAAATAGTATATACTGAAATGACTATTCACAATAACTTGACTTGAGCCAAAAAAAAAAAAAGGAGAAAAGAAAACCTTACCTTTAGGCCCCCAATTGGACATTGGATCGTGAGATACCAGCCAATACCTTTAGGCTCCAAGCATGCAAGGCCTTTTATTCTCTAATGATGTTCCTATTGATATCGATATCCTCTGCAATTATGTCATCTGTCTTTGTGTCACTGACTCGTGGATCCCGGAGTGCAGAGGATACTCTTCTGTCCGTGTTGTGAATGTTGAACCAACTATGGGTTAGACGGATCATCCACTGCAACAAAGAATTGCATATTTGCACACGGCCAACTTGCTTGAAAATACATACATATGAAATAGGCAGACGTAGATAGAACACGTAATTGTAATTTTGTTGCCTGCGGGGTTGGTCCGTGATTAAGACAGTGCGAGCAAAATTGGACCCTGTGTGTCTCCGTGATTGCAGTAAGTGACAGGTCCAGAACACCATAAACTAGAAGCAACAACTAATGTACTATATAATGTCATGACATGAATGCAACATTGCTTTCTATAGCACGCCAAGTAAAACACATCGTACCTCCAACCATGGAAAAACTAGCACCCAGCCAGTCAGCAGGAACATATAATGTCATGACATGACTGCAGCATTGTTTTCTAGCACGCCAAGTAAAACACACCGTACTCCAACCATGGACAAAACTTGCACCCACCCAGCCAACAGGAACAGTACCGGTACTGTCAACAAAAGACATGGAACAAAGACTGGGAGGGTCTACAGGTCCGACGACTGATGTGGAAAAAAAAAAATCAGACGCTACTAGAAATATTCCGCGTTCACGTGTGAAAAAAAATTGTAATACTGAAACATTTTTCTAACCAATATTTCAAAAGTTTGTAAAAAAAAATTTCAGTAGTTATTAAAGAAAAAGTTCCAACCAATATGAGTAATGTTTTATAAGAGTAAACAAAATATTCCATATATTTTTTAAAGGTGTTTCACAAAAGCAAAGAAAATATTTCACAAGAGTAAATAAAATATTTAAGATATCTTTACATGTGTTTCACAAGAGCAAACAAAATATTTTTAACAACTTTATGAACAAAAAGCATGGCACAAATAATTGACCCATGCATGCAGCACAGCCTAGCTAAAGGCATGAAACAAATAATCGAACCACCTCTTTTTTAATATTTGTGAATTTGTGATGGACAAAACTCAGTTAATAAAAGAAACATCGAGTGTGACATTTTTTTTTCTGCATCTGACACTTCTCGCAAACGTTGCTTGGACGTCTCCACCTCCATAGCGACCAGCGACCCAACAGCGCCTCTCTCTTGGCCTCCTCCCTCTCACTCTCCGCCAAGCTCATTGGCGGGAAGAGGGAGGGGACCCGTGCTCCTCCACCATCCTTTCCCCTCCCCATCCCCCTAATTCCCCAAGCACCACCTCAAATCTAGATCTAGATCCATATCCGGCTGATCCTCGTGACTCTGGCATCCTTCCCAGCGACGAGAGGAGGAGGATGGCCGATCGGCCGCCGTTGGCAAGCTCGACGATTTGGGAGCCTCTGTTTGGCTGGTTTCGCTTTTCCCCTGGGCATGTTTCATCCATAGGAGGCGTGATGCATCTCTGCGCCTGAGGTCATTGTTTTGCATGACTATGGGATTTGGTGTGGTGGTAGAGGGATTTGGCGTGTTGATGAAGCCATGAAGCTTCGATAGGCGTCCTATTTGGGCATGTTGTCGTTCTGGCCAAGGCCGCCATATCTGATGCGGGTGTAGTCGCCAGTGACCGGAGGCGATCGGATCTAGATCAAAACTTGGTTTTGGTGCTTGGGCCTAGGGCAGTGGTTCTCGGCTTTGGCAGAGACGACACCATTGCGATGGCTTATACTCAATGCATTTGTATTTTTGACTGGTGTTAGCTCCAATGCCAGCCGAACGGTGACCTATGGTGGCAAGCCTTGCAATGGCAGCGAGTGGCCAAAAGGGCGTTGAAGTGCCAATCCTCAGAGAAATCTCAAAATTGGCATTTTAGCCAGATTCAATGACGGCGACCCTTATGGGTGTCGTTACCTTGCTGCTGGCGCCATTGAGGCGCATTAGTCTTCCTACATATTTGATTTGTTTCTTTGTTCGTTAATTTGATGGACAGCTTTGCAGTAAATTTTGGATTATTGCACTTGGTTTCAACTGGTCAACATTGCTCCTCAAGACAAGTTGATTCGACTGTTGTCCTTTTTCTCACTAAATCCTTTTGGGTGATTTTAGAAGATTATGGAATTGGTGCTACTGAAGTTTTTATGAAACCGTAGAGGAATCTCATGAAGGCCAGTGATCGTCTTCTATGTGAGGATGCCTAGATCTATAACTGCCAAGTTGTTAGGGTCGTCTGGTTTTAGAGGCTAAAGCCTGTTTCTTTTTTTTATTTTCTTTTTGTTATTTGCCTTAGCGTGAAAATTGTTTGTCATTTTGTTTTGGTTTTAAGCTTTGTAATAAGTGTTTGTAATGGGTTGTATGTATTTCTAATTAGTGTAGAGGCCTAAAGCTACTTTCATGGTCTAAAAAGTGGCACGGTGAGTTACCAGCTGATCAAAGGCCCTACCAGAAATTCGGTGATGGCGGCCCTCTTAATTTTTTAAATACATACTACAGCTGATTAGATTGCTACTTCGACTTCAAGTAGGTCAGATACGAATTTTAGCAAATCAACGTACTCAATAATGCTGCTTTCAAAATAAACATCTTCGACAATAAATGTAAGAAAGAACGAAAACGGTAGTGACCCCGTCTGATGAGCATGACTCCATGGGACCCACATCCTCTTTTTCCTCCCTCACCTTATCTCTTCCTTCTCCACTCATCTCTCGCTCTCCCAGTTACATATCCACCTCTTCCCTCTCCTCCTCCTCCTCTCCCATCTCCCAACAACGACGGTGAGCTCGTAGGTGAACTCGTGGGGCAAAGGCGACTGCGAACTCATGGGGGTAACAACAACAGCGAGCTCGTGGGTCGACCGTAGCGTGAGCTCGTGTGGTAACTGTAGCTAGCTCAATGGCGAGCTCAACAACGAGAGCAGGACTCATGGCTGCGTTAACCTAATATTGACTGATTCGACTTGGAGGTTGATAACCTAGAGGTCTACATGCAATACTTTAACCCATGCCAGATAGAATGAGACCAATTATTGAAGAATAAGGAGTTACTTCAGTTGTACCAATTCCTCTCCTACCCAAGTCAATGGCATGTGGGCCATGGACTTATTTCTTGAGCAAAGGACAACTCACATTTTTCCTCTCTTCCTCACTAATTGTTACCCCACTGTGTTTCTATGACTTATGGGACTAGGCCCTACTTGCAACCTAGGATGGTGAAACATAGGTGGAAAACAACTACAAACGAAGGTGGGGCCATGCATAAAGTACTTCGCCCATGTTTAATCAGTACTTAATCAATATTTGGTCATGTGTTATCTATACTTCGCCATGTTTCAACAGTACTTTGCCCATGTTTCAATAATACTTTGCCATGTTTAATTAGACGATGTTTCAGTTTGTCAAAGCAACAAACGGTCGAGATTGACCCACCACGATCAAATAGTCCACATGGGTGTCCGATGGGAATGTCTACCATTGGACGTCTGATTTGATGCGCTCGCCATAAAAGAAACAATAAATAACCGTATACATTCTTTGTGGCTTATCTACTAATCTATTTACCTACTTATTTTGTTATCTCGGTTTTTAAAATAAAATATTTGTTTTTTATTTTTTTATCTCAAAGATGCATCTCAAAACTCTAAAAAATAAGTCAAATAAACTGGACTTGACTCTTGAGGCCATCTCGGGAAAACTCTTGAAGTTTAGAAGATAAGCAAATAACTAGATAAAATATAAATAAATAAGCTGTAAAGGACAAGTAAGTATGGCGGAGACTAATTGATAATAGCAGGACACCTCACAACGATAAATGATGTTTTCATAACATTCAAAACAAATATGGTATTATTGTACATCGATTACAATGTAATAGTTTTTAAATGAGATAATCACTTGGGACATTGCTAAATTGGGTGGAAAACAACTACGAACGAAGGTGGGGCCATGCATAAAGGCAACAAGAAAATTGTAAAGTACCAACTCGATTCAGGGTGGCCTTTTCCCTCTCTAGGAGGAAAGGAATACGTGATAGAGAGGGCGGAAACTGTGAGGACCAGAGACCGGCCTAGATCCGACCGTCTCCCTCACCGTCGCCGGCCGTCGGGCCTTTGACAGGGTGGGGGAGAGGTGGATCTTGGCCAAGGGTTGTACATGGGTAGCCTAGGGTGTAGGTTAGAGGTAGGTTTTAGGGGGTTTTTGGCCAGCGATGGCAGCGGCGTGTTGCCTGGCGGTGGTCTTGCCGTTGCCGATGGTGGCTAATTCACTCAGCTGTCCGTGGTGCTACAGGGCATGGCTTCTTTGTCGGAGGTAATAAAGAAGATGGGTTTAGACCTCGGTGTTGGATCCAGGGAGGCCACAACTGGTGGCATTGTCGGCTCCAGGCGTGAGAGGAAGGGAGGCCTCTCTGAGCGTGCTCACTGTGGCGCGAGGATGAGGAACTTTTGGAGTTTGTTGTTGGGGGAGAGAGTGTTGTTTTGGGTTCTTTGCAGGGATGCTCCCACGCCGGTGGGTTTAGCGACGATGGCAGCGGTTGGCGGAGACGACCACTCGGCCTTGTCTTGAGTGTGGCTGTGATGGAGTGTCAAGCTGCCTCGTCTACTCTTAATGTTTGATTCATTTCTCCGTCCCCAAATGAGGGTGAGGCTGGAGGAGGTGGGCCTAGTGGCGTCGCCGTTTTCTTCTAGGTTTTAGCGGATTGGCCCTGTAAGCTTCTTTTTGTAAATCTTGTGTTTATCAAGGGTCCTGTAAGTTGGAAGTTGCTTAAGGACTGAAAGGGAATCCCTCTAAAAAATGTAGAGTATCAAAAAAAAAATTTTTTTGGGGGGGGGGCATGACACCCTTTTTGTGGGCTCATCAGTAACTACACAAGCAGATGCAGGGAAGATAATAACATGCGGTTGATAGCACTTCCAACTAAAGACAAAAATGTCAACAAGGGTAAACAAGAACAAGCACGTGACTTTTACATGAACTGCAAGATGGATGAATAAAACCAGGGAATTAGGACTGGTACACAAACCAGAATTAGTTGCCTAGGAGTTAGGTACGACTAATCCAAGGAATTAGGACATGCATGGGCAGGCAAGGAATTCCTTGAAACAAAGCTACTAATGTCCCAAATAAATGGCTACTCGTAAGTTAAGGGGCAGTTACCTACTACCATTTTCGAATCCAAAATTGGAAAATGAATTCATTGAGATCAAGCCTCAACTGGCTGGTTCAAATTTGGCTTCCTATGGGTGTGGGCAGGAGTTTGCCAATAATAGCTTTTGGAACCTTGCTCCCTATTCAGCAATCAAATGCTATTTCATCCCATCCCCATCAGAAATTTCATGGCAACTGTAGCCTCATGTGGTGCAGAATACAATTACGTGTTTATTTTATTTCCATATATTAAAGGGATACCTAAATACCTGTCAATTTATGATTAGATTTCTTTTAGTGGGTCAATTTATCATTATATAAGACACACCAACATTACATAAATAGACTTTATTACTAAAAATTAAAAAGAACAATATCTAATATGTACGAAAGGGCTTTCGAGTTTCTTTACGTGTATAGAAACAAGGGATAATTTATGTAAAATGCACAGATTTAGGTATTAGGTAGGGAGATGAGAAGGTCGACTCATGTTGGCGTGGCACTTAACAAAGGATTACTTCTTTAAACACGAAAGGCTTAAAAGAACCAATCATTAACATTTTAGCCTGCATGTTTGTGGTTATAATTTGGGAGCGCCTTCAGCCCATGCCTCCGCCTTTCTCAGTTCTTACTCTGCTTCCCATCTCCCTCAGTGCCTCCTTCTCTGGTGAGCCACCCATGCCGTCTTCCTCGTCTCTGGCAGCAGGAGACAGGGATCCACCTCCACCTACCGTTGTCTCCTAATCTCCTCCCTCATTGCCTCGTCCATCTCTCTAGTTAGCCGTCCCCGCCCTCCTTTCTCGTCTCCGGCGAATACAGCCACCGAATCCAACGCCACCACCCACCGCCTCCTAACCCCACGGCCTCGTCGTCGATCCTTCGGCCAACCCTACTCACCACTCTCCTCCGTTCCCGTGGCCAAGGCGGCACCGATGCCACCTCCTAATATACAGCTGTGTTAGTGGACAAATATGTTATCTAACATAGTCCAACCGTATAAGTGGAAATACCCATGGGTAATATACAGCAAAATACGAAATTTACTGACCCTTAATGGCTCAAATAAAGGGCTTGGGGTGACCTTTGTATGCTACCTGGGTCTAAGTTGGTAATAATTAATAGGAAAAATTGGCACTAGGATAGCAGTAATGTGTAGCAATGGCTACATGATCCTATAAATTTTAGTCTACGTCGTATGACATTGTAAATTCCAGGTATATCACCATAGGACACACAAATTAAATATTATTTTTCACCGGTCATTGGGGGTAGGGGGCGCTAATAAGAAAACAAGTTTTCCCCTCCTACTTTCTTCCTTTTCTATAAAAACTATTGTAATGAGACATAGGGTCGAATTTATAAGAAATTAAATTTACACATTACTAATGTCCTAGCGCCATTTTTTTTCTACTTAACATTTAGTAGAAATAATTTTTGCACACAAGAAAAGCATTTTTCATTTCTTTTCTTATTGGGACCGTTAAACTTAGTTCAACTATTCCATTGGGCTAATGGGCCAAAATATATAGGTTCATCTATAAGGCAAAGAAAAATAAGTAAAGAATACCCTATACAATATGCTATTAACACCTCTCAAACTCATGGTGAGCCCTAGTCCACTCCTTTGTGAAGAAGTCGGCTATATCAAGCTCTAAGAGCACACACTTGTGAAAAACAACATTTTGCTACGCATGCGATCAAATGTAGTAAGCATGAACACAAATATGCTTGGTGAGCTCATGCTTCACCAGATCTCGTGCAATGTTAATCCGCATCAGTACTATCAAACAACACTATAGTGGATGCAAGAACAGAGACGACCAAATCCATAAGAAGCAACTGTAGCCAGGTATTCTCAGGTATTGTAGAAGCCAATGCTCTCAGCTCAACCTCAGTATTTGAATGGGAAATAGAGGTATGCTTCTTGGAGGTTTGCTTCATGGTCTACGAGGTAGGTAGGGAAGAGTCAAGAGGAAGACACAATATGTAGAGAGAGGCCAACAAATAAAACGATCACAAGCCCAAGTTGCATCAGAATACACCTAAAGTTGTAAGGAGCCATAATGTAAGAAAAAAAGACGAGTGATGGTCCCACAAAGTAACACAAGACACAAAGAGGTGATTGTAGTGGATCTGTGTGGGAGCTTACATGAACTGATCCATAATGTGAGTGACATGAGAGATGTTAGGATAAGTGATGCCAAGGTAGACCAAGCTCCCAACAAGGTCTCAACAGCGAGTAGGATCCTCAAGAGGGGGTATGATTAGTAGAACGAAGTTGCATGCCAAGCACATGGGAGTGTCCACTCTGCGTTGATAAATGAGACAGGCCCGATCAAGAAGATCTTGGATGTACTTCTACCGGAAAAGGTAGTAGCCCTTGTTACCTTGAGAGGATTTATGCAAGATTGGACAGAAGGATGAATAGCTCGAAGTCTTGATGTGTATATAAATAGAGAGGATATGGGCCGGTATGAGCCTAGAATTGATGGGCTTGATAGTATACTTAACACCCCCCCTTCAAACTCAAGGTGGAATAGGAGGATCTGAAGCATTGAGTGTGAGCAGGTGATGTTACTCTCGAGTTTGTACTTTAGTGCAAAAATCTGCAACATGCAGTTCTACTGACACATACTAAAGAGCAATTGACTTCTGATGACAATGAGATTGAGTAAAGGAAGCATCAACACTGTATGCTTTGTAAGTTTATGCTTTATAGGATTATTAGCAATCTGTGTAACTCCAGTGTTATCACACAGAAGAGGTGTTGGGGCATCACAAGGTACTCTAAAATTAGCTAATAACCATTGAAACCATACAATCTCTGAAGTGGTAGTGGCAAGTACTTAAAGTTTAGCCTCCATACTAGATTGAGATATAGCTGTCTATTTCTTGGACTTCCATGTAAGAGAAGTAACAAGAATAATACGATAACCACAGAACGATGATCCATCGGATCACCTGCCCAAGTAGAATCCGAGTAAGCATAAAGATGAAGCAGACTAGATCGAGCATAGAATAAACACTAAGATAATGTCCCCTTCAAGGAGCACAACATCCAAAGCAAATGACCAAAATGAATAGAAGTAGAAGCATGCACAAATTGGCTACGAACTGCATGAGCAATATCAGGTCTGGTAACAATGAGATACACAAGCTTGCCCACAAGTTGCCGATATCAAGAAAGATCCTCAAGAGGCGTACCATCAATAGGACAAAGCTGCAAATGAAGATCCATAGGTGTTGCGGCTGTCTGACTTTCAGTAATACCGGAATGAGCAAAAAGATCCTGTATGTATTTGGATTGACAAACATAGTGTCCCTTTACTGAATTTTTACATCCTCAACCCCTAAGAAATAGCTCAAAGGGCTCAAATCAGACATCTTAAATTGCTCGCCAAGTTGTTTCTTCACATGATCAATATACTCCATATCGTCCCCCTTAATCAACATATCATCAACATAGCGAAGAAGCAAAGTATGACCACGTGGAGAGAGGTGAAGAAACAAAGCGGGATCATGGTCACTAGGTGAAAATCAGCTTCACGTATCACAATAACAAAACTCTCAAACAAAACGTGTGGAGCTTGTTTGAGACCATATAAAGCACATCGAAGACGACATGTCTAGGAGGGGCATCAACACCTGGTGGTTGCTACATATAAACTTCCTCATGTAACTCTCCATGAAGAAAAGCATTCTGAACATCCAACTGAGATACAATCCAAAAGCGAATAGCAGCCATTGCAATCATAGTACAGACTGTGGTCATATGAGCAACATGAGCATAAATCTCATCATAGTCAATTCCTTAAGTCTGTTGAAATCCTCTAGCAACAAGACGAGCTTTATACCTCTCTACTAAACCATCAGACTTAGTCTTAATTTTGTATACCCACTTACATGTGATAGGAGTGGCATAGGATGGTAGAGGAATAAAATCCCAAGTCTCTATATAATCAATTGCAACAAGCTCTTCTGCCATAGCAGACTGTAACTCAGGAATACCAAATGCATCATGACAAGTAGATGGTGTCGACGATTTGTGTCGGCAATATATTTTATAGGGCTATGCGAAAGATCACAACTACGATGGTAGCATAGGGAGCCGAATTTATACAGGTTCGGGCCCTCGAGGTGAGGTAATACCCTACTCCTGTGCTCGTGGATTATATTATGGTGGATCTCAAGGATGATAAGATGTAAGATTGGATGCAGGATGATCTCGGGTTGAGTATGAGTATGCTAACTAGGGACCCCTGACCCCCTTTATATAGTGTAAGGGGTCGGGTTACAGATAAGTTCCCTAATCCGTATAAGGAAGATAAAGATATAACCGGGTTGGTTACGTCTATATCCGTGTATTCGAGTAGGAAACGAATTCGTTTCCTTGTAGAGCCAGTCTGGCCGCGCCAGCCTCCAAGCCCATCTTCTGGAAGGTTCGTGTGACTCGGCCCAAAGAGGTGGTACGTCTATCCGTATATCTTCAAATACCTGGGGCCCATGTTGTCCACAGATGGCTCAGTAACAACAGTAGTACTCACACGTGGAAAACCCAACATGTCATGAGCCTCAATAGTAACACAGTCACAAAGGTTATATCAGCGACCAATAGATGACTCATCAGAATTAGGAGAATCATCAAAAGCGGGAGTATCAGGACTGGGCGACGGAATATGAAGGGATGAAGGAGCAGGAGTGGTTCTAGGCCGACAAGTATAGACATGTGGGGCAAGTGGAATATATGGTATCGGCTCAGATAGGGTAGGTGGAATATATGGTGTCGGCTCAGACGAGGCAGGTGGAATATATGGTGTAGAGTCAGATGGGGCAGGTGATACGGAGTCAGACACCGAAGAAGAATTCGGTGTGTTGATAGGACTAGAAGCAGGAGAAGGGGATAGAATCATCATCACTAGAAGAAAGAGCATCAACATTACAAAAATAAGGAAGACAAAGTAAAGGAGTGGATTTTGTGGGAGCAGGGGACGACCGACTAGAAGGATTATAAAAAAGAAAGGATGATCCTTACCAAAGGTCACATCACGAGAAATTCTTATGCGACAAAAGGAAGGATCATTATAACGATAACCCTTATGCTCAAAACTATACTCTAGAAAAACACACTCAACCGTCTGGACAGTCAACTTGGTTTGCTCACGAGGTTCAAGCATGACATAGCAAGTGCAACCAAAGACTCGAAGATGATCATAGCTAGGAGTACCAAAAGGAACCTCACTAGGACATTTGCCATCCAATTAAAAGGAAGATTGTTTATTAATAAGATAAGCAGCTATGGAAATAGCTTCTCCCCAAAAAAAATGAGAAGGAACAAATAAAGAAATGATGAGTGTGTGAGCAATCTCTATAAGATAGCGATGTTTGCGCTTAGCAACACTATTCTGAGCATGAGCGCCAGGACATGAGAGTTGAGGAAGAGTGCCCTCAGAGGCGAGGAATTGGCGGAAAGTAGAAGACAAATACTCACCACCAAAGTGAGAACGAAAAACTCTAATAGCAGTAGA
This sequence comes from Olyra latifolia, assembly GCA_036346145.1. Taxonomy (NCBI): domain Eukaryota; kingdom Viridiplantae; phylum Streptophyta; class Magnoliopsida; order Poales; family Poaceae; genus Olyra; species Olyra latifolia. The sequence continues at coordinate 34,031,061 of CM070523.1, forward strand.
TAATTGACTGTGCACCATGCGAGCAAAGGACTGGTAAATGGAACATAACTCAAAATGGTGTTTCATACAATAAATCCAAGTATATCGAGAATGACTATCAATAAAAATGACATAATAAAAGTGCCCACCTTTAGAAGCAAAGGGTGCAAGTCCCCACACATTTGAATGAACTAGATCAAAAGGTTTAGCTGAAAAAGAAGTACTAGTAGAATATAGAAGTTGTAGCTGTTTACTAAGCTTACAACCCTTACAATGGAAACTAGACTCAATAAAAGTATGACCTAGACGACCCTGATGAATTAGAGTGGACAAACAAGACCCGCACAAGTAACCAAGACGTTGATGCCATTTGGCAAAAGAAGTGGATGACGACACAGTGGAAGCCGCACGAGGAGTAGACCTAGTGGAGGGTGGAAGATGCAAACTGTCCAAGATGTAGATGCTAGGAGTACCTCTATAGTGATGGCCAGCCCCAATCACACTCCCACTTCGACTATCTTGGATAAAATAAGATGAGTCATCAAAACCAACAAAACAGTTAAGGTCAGTGACTTGACCTACTAAAATGAGATTCATGGATAACTGGGGAACAAAAGAAAAATCGGGTACAGATAAATGAGAAGTACAATGAGTGATATGACAAGATATACCATCAGCGGTCTAGATAGAAGCACCATCTGTAACCAGTTTGCAAGCAACCAACTAAGACTAATCGGATATCACATGAAAAGAATCACTTGGATCCAAAACCCAGGACTGAGGAGTAGGATCCGGAGGCTCAGAAGCAGCAACAATAGACACCGACCCTCTGGTGGTAGGAGCTCTACCATGAGCATGAGTAGCTCCGGAGTGCACGAAATTTGGCCAACTGTTCTAGACGGTGAGAAAAACATTTTTCTGCACGATGACCAAACTTCTTGCAATGAGCACAGATCACCTCTGAGATGCTGCCTTTAGCAATACCAGATTCCTAAGAAGCAGCCAACACAGTGTGAGAAAGAGATAAAGAAGCAAGCGACAGAGAGCAAAGACGTATCTCTTCAGCAATCAAGGCGGATAATGCCTTTGCAATAGATGGAGGAGTAGGATTATTGAGTAGCTGCGTGCAGATGGGCTCTAAATCTGACCTTAATCCCATGACACTAGTACATGAAAGATTTGTCATGCAATTTGTCTTCAATGTCATGGCCTGCACACCGTGTAGTACCCTTTGGCACCATCAACATCAAATATCACATGAAACGATTAAAAGCGGTGTAGTACTCATCTATAGACATATCTCCCTACTGAAGCCAATGAATACCTTTTATCGGGGTATACTGAAGAGCACCACTATCTTGAACATATCGCTTCTTCAAGTAATCCCACTTCTTCTTGGGTGACTCATGATATTCATGACATCCTCAAAGAGTGCTCAACACTGGTGACAATGGCACTCATCACCTTGACATCATCTATTTGCCAAGCCTTTAGTTCCTTGAGTTCAGTAGCAGAGGAAGCCTTCTTTTTATCAGCAGACAGAGGATCGTCGGTCAAGTGAGAAGCTAAGCCATAAGCCCTTAGTATGGTCTTGACCGAAAACGCCCACTCTCGATAATTCTGACCATCAAGCTTGATGTCATTGGCAATGACATTGGACTGTGACATCTTGAAGAGGGAAGAAAACCTTCACACAGAACAAAACAGATCGAGAACAGAGGAACAGCAACGATAGGCTACAATAGTGGTGACGGTGATGAATAGAGGAGCATCGTTGGGCTATACCAAGAGGTCGCATAGATCAGTAGAGGAAGAGCACGATCAGTGGCAACTTGCTGCAGGGCAGCCTCCAGGACAGGGGTGGCGGTGGCCTCAGAACAAGGAGGCAGTGGCGTCGAGAGCAGGGGACGGCGGCGGCGTCGTCCACGGATGGAGGACGATGGCGGTGACTCGATGCAGATGGCAACGGCAATAGGATGTTGACGACGGTGGCTGGAACAGGACAGCAACATGCTACAGCTGCACCAGATGACAAGGACGGCAGCCACGGATAGCGGTGGCCATGGACAAGTGACGGTGGGATGTAGATGGCAGCGGTTGGAATAGGGCAGTGACGCGCTGCAGCTGCACCAGATGGTAGCAATGGGAAAGGAAGGAAGCGATGCAGCATAGTTGGATTGTCAGTAGGTTAGATTTACCTGAACCCTAACCCTAATCTCCGCTTTGATACCATGTTACCTTGAGAGGATTTGTGGAAGATTAGACAAATGGATGAATAGCTCTATGTCTTGATGTGTATATATAGAGAGGATATGAGCCACTATGGGCCTAGAATAGATGGGCATGATATTATACTTAGGCCCTGTTTGGCACAGCTCCAGCTCCACCAAATTGGTAGAGTTGGTGGAGCACCCTATTCCTAACTCCAAAAATTTATGGAGCTGGAGTTATGGATAAATTAAGGATGTTTAGGTGAGTCATCTTATTTACATTTTAAACTAAAAATATAAACTTAAGTCACTTTATTTTAACCTACAAACTCCAGCTCTGAGGTGGAGCTGGGAGTTGGAGCTGTGCCAAACGGGTCCTTAACTACCCTTAGGCATGGAAGTGATTTTAATCCCAAGAAAGTATCAAAGAGGGTCTAAATTTGACATCTAAAACTGCTCACTAATAAGGGCCTTAACAAATGCAACATATTGAGGATCATGTCTAGTGATAAGCATGCCATCCACGTAGCACGGGTCCGACCATGGGAGCTGTGAACAAACAAAGAAGAATCATGCCCACTAGATAAGAAGCCAGCTATTGTGACATCAGAAATGAAGTGCTCAAACCAAGCACAATAGGCCTACTTGAGCCCATAGAGAACACGGAGATGACACATATGACCATCAGGCACAGAATAGCCAAGTGGTGTGGTCTTTTTGTAGACCGCATGTAGCTCACCATTAAGAAATGCATTCCTAACGTCAAGCTAGGAGATGGTCCACTAATGAACAAAAACAATAACAAGAGTATGAACAACGGTCATATGAGCGAGTGAGCGACATGAACGTAGATCTCCGCATAGTCACACACTCATGCTAGATACCACGCACAACAAGATACACTTTATAGTGCTCAAGGGAACCATCAAGAGAGTCTTAATCTTATAGACACACCTTGCACATGATATCAGTGACAAAAACAGGAATAGGGACAAGGTCCCAAGTGCCAACACACTCCAGAGCAGCAATCTCCTTAATCATAGCGAACCGCTACTCAGAATGAGCAACAACATCACAATATGAAGTAGGCTCAGGAGATGTGGCAGGAGATGAGGGATGTGCATTGGTCACGAAAAGCATAGTGTGCCGTGGAGTCAAAGCTAGGTCAGGTCTCAACAAGGAGGGAAAGGTGGGCTCTAGCGTAGGACCCAACAAGGAGGAAGTTGAGGGACCAGCAGTAGCAGAACCCAACAAGAAGGGGAGAAAGAGCTAGGAGGACGAGAATGACAACTGTAATGCAAAGAAAAATGAGAACAACCAACAAAAGAGAGGCAACGGCCAATTGAGCAAACTGGATCCATGCACCAGAGGTCACACAACACGGATCTAGCAGTGGAGGCGTGACCAAGTAGCTTGGACGAGGCGTGGCCGAAGAGGGGAGATCGACTCGAGCACCTTGTGACAGCAAACCAGCGCTAGTGCCAGCAACTAGAGGACTAGATTTAGGGTTTTGAGGTGAAAAGGATCATACTGTGATAACATGTTAAACTTAGCTCAACTATTTTGTTGGAGGAATGGGCCAAAATCTACAGGTACGTGGCAAAGAAAAACATACAAAGAGGACCATATACAATATACTATTAGCATGGACCACATCAAAGAATAAGACACTAGAGGAATTTGGAAAAGAATACAATGGGGTACTTGGCAGCCTAGAAAATCTGGTTATGTAGAAAAATAAGTATTTTTGTTAGACGGTGTAAAGAAAACAAAAAGGAAAGCTAGAAAAAACTGGATCTGCAAAGCAGGAGCAAAACTTGAGATAAAATTCCAATACACATAAATGTGAGAAGAAATGGGAGACTAGGGCGAAAGAAAACAAGGTTTTGTCTTTGAGCCGTATCGAACACTCGAGCTCCTGTCACTTCATAAAAAATGAATAAGCTCAATTGGCTCGTGTCACTTTCTTTCAGACAGGGTTGGATCATCTCTGCCAGATGATTTGAGAATGTTCTTTTCAGCTTATTTATCTTATTTCTTATCTGCTTATTTGACTTAACTCGTAATTTCGAGAATTTTTCAAGATGGCTTCGAGAGTTGGATGTTCTTGGTTTTTAGGATTTATGGAGTTTTTAAACACGCCTACGAGATAAAAAAAAATGGATTCAAAAATTAATAAAAAAAGTCAAAATAAGCCACGTCTTATCTGATTTATTTCGTGTCTTATTTGACTTTTTTATTACTTTTTAAATCCGTTTTGCTTTATCTATTAGAAATGTCTAAAAGCTCCCTAAATCCTAAAAATCAAGAAAGATCCGACTCTCGGCGTCACCCGAAATTCTCAAGTTATAAATAAATCAAATAAAGAATAAAAATAAAGACAGATAAATTGAAAAGAATAGACCCTAAGTACAGCTAGATCAGAAAGGTGACTGCCAACCTCCATAAAAGCCAGAGATTTGCTCATATTGTATCCTGGGCACGGCAGCACCTAAGAGAAAATAGGTCACAGCAAGGATCTGAGGCTCTGAAATCCCTGAGCCGCTTCAAAATCTAACCTCACCATTTCAGTGATATTTTCTCCTCTAATTGATATGACAAGCAGAAGCTGGGGAAAAGACTCCAAAACTAGCGATGGCAATGGAACAAAAGGTTCACCACTATCCTGCTTCACTATCCTGCTTCTCTTCTTTGTTTCCTTTTAGCCTTGTTTGGTCTCCCTTAACTACAGATTTTAGTTAATTATTATTTTGCTCCAAACGAGACAGCTGAAGGGGGGAGAAACAGAGCATATCATTTTTATAGTATCATTTTGTTGATTTTTAGTGATATATAACCTACATATTCTACATCTAGATGCTTTATTTCGATGGTGAAAAAATAGAAGGAAAAAAAGGCAGGCAGTAACAGTTACAGAGTATACTAACATAGAATCAACGCACATGTAACTGCAGAAATTGTGAGAAGCTGTACAAATAAACATGATAATTAATTATATACTATGAAATGGAGAGTTAAAGGCTTAGAGCAACCTAATAAAGAGGGCATAGTTCAGCTTTCGTCCCTTCCGCATATGGATAGTCCCCCTCCAAAGAACATTGCAAATTCCAGTGGCATCAGTATAATATTTCCATATTATACTACTAGGTTCTTCCGCAGTTAGTTTTATAACCAAGTTTTTTTTTCTTTTTTAATGTTTGCAGAAGTAAATAGCACTGCAAAGCATTTTGTTGATTTCACAGAAGAAGAGGAAGATCTTGTTTTCAGAATACATAAACTTGTAGGGAGCAGGTACCCTACTACCCTTGTACATATGTATGACGTGTATCAAGTCAAAATGAAGAAAATCATTTGATAAACACATGAAATATTAGTCTATCAGTTCCAAGCAAATAAAATTATTTGCAGTTCCCTAATTGTTCTGCTCATATGATGGAATTATGTAGGTGGGAACTTATAGCTGGAAGAATTCCTGGAAGGACAGCAGAAGAAGTAGAGATGTTCTGGGCAAAAAAGCACCAGGAAAAATAAAAAAAGGATGCATGTAACATAACTGTATTGATGTATAATATGCAATTTCATGTCTGTAAGGAACTTGTGCTGATTTAACTACTATTTACTGAACCATGTTACAAATAGCTTGTTTTCTACCAAGCATGGATTTAAAATCCTGTAAAAGGAAGAACAAACTGCACAAACAAAATTACGAAATTGTTTATTCCAGGACAATTTATTCCTCTTTTTATGTATTAGAAATTTAGAATTAATCACAGGTCAAATGACCATAATGACTATCAAGTAACAAATGGCCCACAAAGGTAGATATTGCACCATTACATATCTGTATGTTTGGTGCAAAACATAAATCTGTTACATAGAAATGCACATCAGTGTTGTCCGAAAGGCGTGACACTCCAGTGTTAAATTACATATTCAAGCACAACAATAACAAAGCCAGAAAAAATCAACAATCTTTACTGAAGGAATGAAACGGATTTTGGTATTACCAAATGCAGCTAGTAGTATCAACCATGTTTCTTTTGTATCATGTGATGTACATGTGGTTATCACTTGGTAAAATATGTGGAAGACAGAAAAATAAAAAAAAATGTACACTAAATACCAGGTAATGTCCCTCATGTGTAGGAACATGTATAGTACATTGTAAAAAAATGAACTATTGCTGCAATTACACTTGTATGCTCACCGAAGGGAAAACTTGATTTATGGCAAAATTTCCCACGAATGACATGATTCATTATCACATAACTGATCGAATGTTAAAAGAAATAATACCCACATATTTTACAAAACCAAAAGTCACACAGTACCTCTGTTAAATACTTCACAGAAGTAATTCGTTAACTGATATTTGATACACAAATGACAGAGGCATAAACGAGATATTCCTAGAGAAGATCAAAAAAGTAGTCCAAACCTTGTCCAATTTCCCAAATTGAAAGCCCTGTTCCCCAATCTTGTGCTTCATCCAAACGTATGGAAAGAGACATTATCGTCGGGAAAAATACAGCATGTCTCACACCTTCATCTGAATAGATAAAAAAATGCTCTGAACTTTTCTCATCCCACTTCAAAGATGGTTTGTACTTCTCAAGTAGATGAATGAAATCTCTTCCGGTGATAGCACTACCACCACCACCTGTACAAAAATTAATAAGATTTTTTTTTTCTCAAATCCAGGTTGAAGATAAACTCTAGTCAAGCATCATAATAGATTGAGTTGAAAATGTGCAATGTGCTACAGTGCCACCAATGGTAAATCATCAGCCTATTGAATTTTACCAAGTTTGTCATAAAACGTGTTGGTCAATTTGAAGCAAACCAAGCACAAAGGTACAGGTGAACTTTGTGGGTCACATGGCTATATAGAAAGGTTCTTTGCTCATTTCAATAGTGGGAATGTGAAAAGATGAGGCATATATACCTTTAGAAAGTAGAAAATTGTTCCCATAAAAATTAACTCCAAGGAATATCATATGAGAACGACCATAGGAAGCAGAAACCTTGGTTTCGAGAAGTGTTGTTAAAGAATTGTGTATCCACTTCAGAGGTGCACTGGGGCCAGGGTTTTGTGGCCCTGAGAAATCATATGTCATAAGAGAAAAGCCATCTACTGAGTCAGCTAACTGCAGGAGATCTTCTGGTCCAAAGTCTTGATTATTGAGTTCTTGCATTCGTGGAGCTGGGATAACATAAATTAGTTCCAAGTGGTGCCTGGAACTTAATTTTGAACTGACCAAATGTAAAGCCTCCCCCAGTTGCTTAACAAATTGAAGTGCCTGTGGCATGCAGCAAAAGTATTCTGAGATATCACCCAAACAAAGCTACTTTTAGACAGACAATGAGAATGATCACAGGAAGAAGTCGGCCAGCAGCTGAAATTATAATGTTAGTCATTAAGTAACCAAAGACTTGCTCTGATATATACCAGCGGCAGTATTCCCTTGATACCATATTATTTATTATTCCCAGGCAGAATGGTCATGATTTTTTAGTGGAATACTGGAATTGCCTTGTAAATCCTTTGAGTTGCTTTCATCAACCTGAAGGGCTGACCTTGCTTGCCAAAGATGGATGCTGGGGGATAATGCATGCCTACCTAGGTCAAGCTCTAAGTAGGGAAGTAAAAAGGTTTAGGCCTTGGGGCCTCAGAATCTCTTTGTTTTGTGGTTATGGGGGAGTATTTGGATCAAAATTTCCAAAGCAATCCCCACATCCAAATACCCCTTAAGGGTTCAATGTCCCATAAGGTACAGTAGTACAGTACTCAATGAATATGGCAGAGGTTCACCCTACCCTCTCAATTTATTTCCATTGCATACACCTTCATATACGGGCAATTTGCCCAAACAATTGGCCTGCATATGCCACATGTTAGCCCCCAACACGAGTGATATTAAACAATATTTGGGTTCATTATTGGTTCAACATGCCTGACTACTCTCCATTCCCCAATTATGGCATCACAGGGCTGGGGTGAGGTCACATAGTTTGTGTTTGACATCATACCCAGGGTCATAAATCACACTTTTCCAATTAATTAGCAGCAGTACAATACTGGACTGATTTTGACACCCAAATTATTAGTTCGCTGTAATCATGTACATGAACATCAGGGCATTTCACATGGGAGAAGATTAGTTCCAGTACTGTTTAGTAAAATCAGACTCCTTACAAATTCAAGCAGAATGAGAAAGAGATGAAAATACTGAATTAAGATGTGGCAAAGCATCTCAAACATTAGCTGTTTAGCTCAAAGTTATAGAAATATTTGATTGAATTTCATATTGAATTAATTATGTCAATTTGGTCAAATTATTTGAGTTCAATACAAATAAAATTATTTGAGTTCAATACAAATAAGATGATTCATTCAATTCATAATTTTCTCAGGAAATTTGTTCAAAAACCATGAAAACTTGATATTAAAGAGCTAACCTTTATATAAAAAAGTACACTCTATCTTTTTTTTCCTACTAGCCGAGTGCGTGTGCACTGCAACGAATGAAAAGAACATTGTATTACTCCCCAGCACGTCATGATTGACGCACTTGGCCCATGCACTTAGCTCTACTTCCCTGCTCAACCGTGTTGCGCCTCCACATATGTGGCCTCCATCACACACCAATTAGAGCTAACTTTATTTTATTGGCAAAAAAATTCTAGGGAGGAGGACACGGTACACAGTGAGGAGCTCCGTGATGATGAGCTTGTGGAGCTTGCACCGGTAGTTCTCGTACGTGGCACTCAATGGGTGTTGTGGGTCTTTTTTTACTCAATCTCATGGGTCTTCATAACCTCGTGGGCCGCAACAGAACAGTACATAGTGGATTTGAGATGGGAAGCTTTCCAAAATTCCAACTTACCCAAATAAGGAAGTATACAAAATAGAAATCTCATTACTGTGTCTTTCCACAGACCGGCTAGGCAGCTATTCTAAATCTATTCCTTCACATAATGTTGTTCCATTTCAAATCATCACCGACCTTCTTCAATGGATATTTATCCACGACATGTACTAGCATACATAACACTTTACCTATAATTATTAACTATCTTGGTGTAATTCTTAACTGTAAATAATGCAGGAAATCTCCCCAATCCCTGTGAGAGTTGAGCTATTTCCCATAAAATTCCCGCAAAACTCATGTGGAATTTCCTGCATTCCAAGCAGGCCCTCACCATTAGTTACTATGAGGAGTATTCATCGGAAAACATATCGTAAGTCATAACTGATAACCCAACACAGTGGTAATCTCAACGACACAATCATTCACATGGTTCATTTGTTTTCTCCCGTCTTTTTCCTTCCTACAACTGATAAAGCACGAAATTACCACTGGATGTGGGGTAGTATTGTATTGTGCGGGACGTAATAAATGTAGTTAAATTAGTATACTCACCAAATGAACTGCACCTTACTTAGGGTTTCTTTAATCTTTGTTTCTGTCCATGCCAGATAATGCCATGATAAGGTATTAAAGTATAACGTCATTGTCTATCCAGATCTGTCTCAACAAGTTCATAGCCCTTCATTTACTGAACCATTTAATTATTTCATAAAGTAAATTGATAATGATAAAGGATGAAAACCATATACATGACAATACTTTGCAAATGCATGGATTGACATCAACATACTAATCCGGACATGGTCATGCAAACTGCAAAGTTCTTTATTAGAGTAATGCTAGAATTACTGATGTATCATGGTAAATGAAGTACCATGTGTCGTAGCTCTGAATCATCCAACACACCATAAATAGCCCATCTTGACCAGGATTCCAGCACAACACCATCGTACCCCTTATCCCTATAACTGACAATCATAAGAATACTTCTATCTGGAAATGCAATAGTACATGTCCTTACCTGCATTCATTCACTATAAGATCAATAGCTTTGTTCCTTGGCTTCTTTTTCAATAGTAAAACACCAGGGAATGCTTCTAAGACAACCCTTGGCACCACCTGAAGAACAAGCATAAGAAAAATATTGTTGAAAATCATTTTGCAGTCTTCAGAGTGGACAATAAGAAAATGCTTTAATATATCTTTATACTTATATGGACTTATGCACATCCTGGAGAGGATAAATTTTCTAAAGACCATACATGATAAACGTAATGTGTCCTTGCCAACATAATGCATATTGAAGTCCATAGAAAGGAATACAGATAAATGGTTTACCAAAGACCCATTACTTTGAAGTTCAGAGACCCATCCAGCATCATAATTGTGCTGTCCTTCCAGAACTAGCTTATCTCCATCACTGGGTAAAGTAAACATTAGACAAACAGCTTGAGGAAACAGCATATACTTGGAAATTGCATTTTGGAAAGGAAGCTACAGACCTCTTCAAGTCGTACCACACTGGTGATACATGAGTAAGCTTTGTGCTGAACAACTTTGCCATGTCATAACCTTTAGAGTTCCTTCACAAACCCAGCATGCAGTTAGTTGCACAATATGCAATTAAGCATATATATGAAAAGTATTGCAATACAAAATATCAGTGAAACTGAGCATACAACAACCAAAAGTCAATGTATTCAAGGCAACCATCCATCGCAGTTGTTCCATCCTATCTTGATCTAGGTCTATAATTCTCATAAAAAGTATGGGGTTTGAAGCCTTAACTTTCACACATCAGATAACACATCTCACCTCAGCTCTTTTCCCACTTTAAGATTTGATAGCAAGCCACCATAACGTCCATTTTCACACTAGGAATTGTCTATCACATAAATTATATTGCTGCAAATCTGCAATCATGTCTGTTGTTTCTTTGAACTTTAGAGCTTCTTTTTAAAAAAGGATGGTTTTTGTACTATAATTTGAAACATGGGGCTAACCTTGGACTGATTATTACTTAATAAAAAGAAGACAGCTCAGTAACAGACAAACTATGTATCCGCACATGCCAACACCCTATCAAATCCAATTCTCTACCGTCCATATAAACCAGTTTGATATCTCCATGTAACATTTGAAGCCATGGTTGATGGTTCTACTGCTGTAGCCAATAAAGTTCTCCATAGCCTATAGCCAATAGCCAGGAAAAACAACTCACTATTAACATGTGTATAGAGGCACCACGAGGTACTTATTCATGCACCACCTTGGCAACAATTGCCTATGAATAAATTAAAATTTGTGGGGTGTAATGATGCCGGATAGCATGCCTACACCAAATCGCAGAAATGGCGCACCAGGGGGTCACATAGGCGAGGACGGGGTTGGGGAAGTGGCGGCGCGACCGGTTCTCCGAAACCGTGGCGTGCTCCTACATCAGCGCATCAGCACCAGACGTTCCGGGAAAAGGAAAAGAAATACTGCGTCATTGCCCGACGAACTCTAGCACGTGAGAAGTCACAAAGCTGGAACGATCGGACAGGGATAGGGCCAGAGGAGGTCCTTACGGCGAGGATCTCGCCTGCGGAGACGTCTCTCTTGACGAGCCCGCGCTCGTAGGGGGATAGGGGAGTCGTCGGCGGCGGCTGGGGGTGGGCAGGAAGACGGGAGAGGCGGCCGGTGAAGTAAAGTGCCGCGAGGATGAGGAGGAGCAGGGGAGGCCAGAGGAAGGCGAACTGGAGGCGGGAGCGCCAGGAGGAGGAGGAGGCCGGTGGCAGGCTTGGTCGGGACGGCGACGGGTCGCGTGGTCTCCGGCGATCCCGCCTCCGGGGCGGCATTTGTCCGGCTGCGGTGGTGGGGCACTGGGGCGAAGCGAGTTAGCGGCGCAGTGGAGTGGAGCGGTAAGGTGGATTTCTCTCGCGATGCAGTTTCTGGCCGTTGGATTGTTGCCTCGGATTGCAGATGGATGGCCCAAGCCCACCAACTCAGCCCAGGAGAGCCCAAGACGCGAAACCCTAGGCAGCTCTATGCCTTTCGATTGGACCCAACCGATACCCATACGCAAACCCGCACGCCCCCACCCCAGAATCGACGATCCAAACCATCCTCCTCCGCTCCGGCCCCTTGCCGCCCAGCCGCGGCGCCGCCGCCGCCGCCGCCGTTGTTCGTGGCCCTTTAAGGTCAGATTCCTAGCTCAGGTAAATGGTTGCGGGAGTATTGTTTGCTGTGGGTTCCGCCCTTACCGAATCGTGAACGTGATGGGTGCGGCGCAGGTGGGATTAAGATTGAGAAGGAGCTTTCGGGAGAGCGGAGCGATGGCTTCCGGCGGGCAGACGCAGTTCCGGTACACGCAGCCGCCGTCGAAGGTGATACACCTGAGGAACCTGCCGTGGGACTGCACCGACGAGGAGCTGGTCGAGCTGGGGAGCCCCTTCGGCAAGGTCGTCAACACCAAGTGCAACGTCGGCGCCAACCGGAACCAGGCTTTCATCGAATTCGTGAGTACTCTCAGTACCAGCTGTTTCTCTCTGTCTATGGATGCAAGAAGTATGGCCAAATACGTACAAAATTAGCCTGTGGAATTTGGGGTTGCCGATAGTTTAGCTGCTCGGCTCCTGAAATCATAAGTAAATTGATGCTATAGGGTGAGGATGCTTTTTTGGCTGGCTCATGTAACCATGTCGTTAAAATAGACATGACTGAAGCTACTATCAACCCCCAACTGGTTACTCTATTCATGGATTTTTGGAGAACTATCAATGGCTTTTGTTTTTCTGAAAGGAAAAATTCAATTGAACTGGCTCTAAAGCGAGTGGATGTGATTTATATGCATCTTTCGTTTTTTTTATTATGGAATAACAAGTCATTCTAGATTCTGGCAACAGAATTATGATGTGTGGTAAAATGATAAAAAAAAAAACCATAATGAAGGTGTTTCAGGCTTTCAGCACAAGAAAGACCCTTTTGTGGACATTTTTTAAGTCATTCTAGTTTCCGGCATCAGAATTAAGATGTGTGGTAAAGTAACAAACAAAACTATATTTAAGATGCCTTGGTACAATAAAAACCCTTTCCTATGGACATGTTTTTTACAATATTGTGTGGATAATTTGCCTCAAGAACAAAGGATAACTTATTATGTGAAACAAAAGTAGATATCTGGATCCATATTATGATGGCGCTTGTCCCAAAAATAGCAAACGAACACTTTCTACTTTTTGATGTATTGCAGGCTGACCAAAATCAGGCGATTGCTATGATATCATTTTATGCATCATCAGCAGAGCCAGCACAGGTAAGAGGGAAAAATGTGTACCTTCAGTACTCTAATAGACAAGAGATTGTGAACAGCAAGAGTCCGGGGGAATCTACCGGCAATGTTTTGCTGGTGACGATGGAGGGTGTTCTGCCGGATGCTGTGAGCATTGATGTTCTACACTTGGTAAGTAGCTAAGAGTACCTTGAGGATTTCTGTTTGTTTTCAGTTCAGCTGATGTTGTTTGCATGAATATTTTGATTTCCCAGGAATGTTTTAGTAACTTATAGCCCATTTTTTCACATGGTCTGAATGGATTAGCAGGCCGTTGTCACGGAGTATCATGGCAGGCTACTGCATCAGGAACACATGTGTGTGTTTGTTTCCTTACCCTTACCGCTGCCTGCCCCTCCCTTCCCTATATGATATATCCCTTTCCTCCAACTATCCCCTTAGAATACATAACATCCCTCTCTCTCTCACCCTCCCTTTCTGTCTCTCTCTCGTTATTCATGTCTTTAGTTCATGTGCAAGGGATGAAGAAAAAAGTGAGGTTTAGATTTTACAAGCATCTCCGGGAAGCCATCCAGAACAAGATGAAGAATGAAGATGATGGAATAATTGTTTATTATAAAATTTCAGAGAGTTAACTTTGTGTATTTTTTCTTCACTAGATTAGACAGAATAGGCTTCATGGTTTTTTATCATGGCTAGTTACACTGAATTGTTACATGAAACAGATTTGATGTGCAGGGGTTCTCACCAACTGACAAACCATGGATATCCCTATCCTTTTTATGCCTTCTTGGCTTCTTGTAAATAAGAACTGAAGTCTTTCCTATTGTTCTACAGATCTGCAAGCTGCTAGCTAGAACAATGACCATTAAATTTAATGATTTTCTTGGCCAAAACTATGAGTTGACCAAATGGATCAAGAGATTTAGCATTGATATGTAGAGGATTCATTGAGTGTCAAGTGGTCCCATAGAACTCAAGTGGAACTTCTCCTTTTGTCAAAAGTCAAAACTACTAAACTTGCTCGCTTAATTCACATCCCTCAAAGAATGTTTTTTCTCACGAAAATCATGTTACTAAACAATTCGTGACTATAATGCTGGAATCATTAAAGATAGTAAAAAAATAATCATGGTAAAGTACTGAAACAATTTGTCTTTCATATCAGTATCATACTTATATGGAAATATAGATGACAAGGTACAAAAAGTTACAGCGAGTGAAATCCATTCAACATACGGTTTGTTATGTTTTGAACTCCCATACCCAATCCCCATGTGCTTCCTTTATCAAACCCTTTGGGCAGAACTATTTGGCTTGCACAAAAATGCTGCTTGTAATATTTATGCTCTTCTATCTTAAGTGATTGGCACTTGTACCATAAACTGTTAAACTGAGCTTCAAGGGTGATATGCATGGGTGGGCAGTTCATAAAGAACGTTTGAACAGTTTTTGTCAGTTACTGCTGTGAAGATATAGGTACAAGTTTGCCTTTTCATTTTAGAATCTTGGTGACTTGAACTAAGTTCCTCTTCTTGGGTGACACGGGCTTCTCATTGAAAACCTTCCATATCTAGGTCATCTGTCACAAATGCTAGAAAATGTTAAGTGTTAACAACTTAAAATGGTAAAAACTTCTATGATCATAATTCATAACTGTATTTCAAGAGGCATGAATGATAAGCTGATTTCTATTGCTCCTATCATTAGCGAGTTAAAATGCTTTTAACTAATCAAATGATCTGCTAGGAAATACTCAAAACTTGACTTGAACTCTTGTGTGTGACAGTGTACGATTGCTATTTATTGGTGAGGAATGTAACTTGTTTGCTTATTTGATTTTCTGCATTTTAATAATTAAGACCCAATGTTGCTTTGCTCTCAGATATTAGTCAGCCTTAATATGGTCTCATACTTTGCTAAAAAAAAAAATGGTCTCATACTCTCATCTTACTTTCCAATTATCTAAATGCATGCATTTCATTTTGTATACTATTTTACTATCGTAATAACAACCAAAGTTCATGTGCCCAGGTATTTTCTGCTTTTG
The DNA here is from genome assembly GCA_036346145.1 of Olyra latifolia. NCBI lineage: Eukaryota > Viridiplantae > Streptophyta > Magnoliopsida > Poales > Poaceae > Olyra > Olyra latifolia. The sequence goes on from CM070523.1 coordinate 34,046,445, forward strand.
GTTATGTTCACAAGATTGCTACCTTCGAGAAGGCATCTGGTTATCAGGTGATGGTTTTACTTTTACTCATAAATGCCTCATCTATTTATTCCTTCCTAGCTCACAGTCTATCCTATCCTTCCAAGAACAGTAGCATGATTTTCTTCATCCTGGTTGGGAAGTTATGTTTGTTTGTTTGGTTTGTAGGCATTGATACAGTTTTCTGATGCTGAGACTGCAACATCTGCAAAAGCTGCTCTGGATGGTAGATGCATTCCTAGGTATTATTCTTAGGTATTTCATATCTCTTGTACTCTTTTGCGAGACTCATGTGTAATTACTTGTACTTGTATTGCAGTTATTTGCTACCAGAACTTGATGGTGCCTGCACTTTGAGAATAACCTATTCGGCACACTCTGTTCTAAATGTCAAGTTTCAGAGTCATAGGAGTAGGTAAGTTGCTCTCTTGATAAGCTGACTTATTTTTAATTATAATTGCTTCTTGATGGACAAATTCGTTACATTTTACTCATCATTTTCTTTATGAACATTGCTATCTCATAATCTTTACTTTCTCAGTTTGATCATTTTGTAAAGCATTACCAATCATGCAACTATTAAACTATTCAGTTATCTCTGTTTACTGTTTCCTTTAGGGACTTCACTAACCCATACCTTCCTGTTGCGTCTTCTGCTATTGAAGGATCTGGACTGGTAATGCTACCAATCTTTGTACATATATTCTTCTGTTTTGTTCTTATGCTAATATAGTGGTTGGGTTATGCCTAGGATGGGAAAAAGCAGGAGGCAGAGAGCAATGTTCTGCTTGCATCAGTTGAGAACATGCAGTATGTTGTTACAATAGAAGTGCTTCATGAGGTAATGTATACAATGATGTTAAATCATCATATTTACACTGTTTGCACCAACCTTTTTGTCTCCTGTAATTGGCAGGTCTTTTCTGCTTTCGGGTCTGTACAAAAGATTGCTATTTTTGAGAAGAATTCTGGCTTCCAGGCATTAATCCAGTATCCAGGTAAAAATCAATTGGGGCCTATGCAGAATTCATTGTTTTTTTAGAGGAACTCAAAAGCTTTTGGTGCACTGCATGTCTCCCATTATTTTATGTTTTTCTTGTAGATATCCAAACTGCAGTTGCGGCGAAAGAAGCATTAGAAGGACACAGCATCTATGAAGGTGGATATTGCAAGCTTCATCTCACCTTTTCACGCCATACAGATCTTAATGTTAAGGTATAATTGGTGCACCGCCATGACTCAAATGAATTAGTATTGAGCTCTTGTATTATATGTGTTGGATCCGTACTGTTGTTTTATAAATAATACATATTTCTTTGTTTGATAAAAAAAACTTATTTGTTGATGGCATGATCTGTTTTCAGATTAACAACGAGCGAGGTAGAGATTACACCGGAGGGAACCTTGCTCCAGCCTGCAATCAACCTTCCATCCTTGGTCCTCAGCCGGTCCCTCATGCTGGTGCTAGCACAGCACCATACAGCAGTGTTCCTTCTGCAGTGACAGGTGCTTTACTGCCACCAGGAACTACACCTACTCTGGCAATACCTGGAGCACCATCAGCTTCTCTACCTATGCACCCTCCCAGTGAGTCACACCCACAAACTGGAATGCTACAAGGCCTCCCTGGTGTTCCTCCACAGTTACCAGCCTATGGAGCCCAACAATTCCCTCCAGGATCAACTCAAGCTCACATGGTGCAACATATAGGCCAAGGAAATCAACAGATGCCTAGCCAGCTGAACCATCAGCTACCTCCAGGCCCACCCCAGTTTATGCAGTACCCTGGCAATGCGAGCACAACAATTCCAAACATACCTGGGCCGCATGCAATGCCGTTCTCCGGCCAAGGAAGGCTGCAGTTACCTCCGGGTTACGAAAGCCAGGCGTTTCCTCAAGATCCAAGGCAACCGATGCTGCGATTCCCTATGTACGGCAACCAGTTTCCTCCTGGTGCGGGGCCCCAGATGATGCCCTTTACCGGGCAGGGAGGTCAGCAGCTTCCATTTGCTCCGCCACTTCATCCATATAACCATTAGCTGCCTTGCTCGTGCGGACAGATCACGTATGCTTGTATCATCCTCCTCTATCGCCATTTTGTTGTGAGCATAATACCGTTCTGACAAAGTAGTGTGTTTTGTTGACTTTGTTCAACATATTGCAGAAACTTGTGGACCGTCATATTTATTCTGTGTAAATGAGTCGGGAATGGGCATTGTATCATTTTTCTTCTTCGTGCGAAACCCATGAATTGACTTTTGGTATGAGGTTTGCTCCCATCTTGGTGTAGCACAGCTCCTGAAAATAAACGTTTACTTTCATGGTAACAGCATGAGCATCATGTTAACATCTTGTCAGCATATACTATCTCAACTTCACCTTTAAAGAACAAGGAGAATCAATGACGGGTGGCCTCTTATGTGGATGATTAAATTTTGTTATGTTATCTTGTTATGTTTCAATCACATTTTATGGCCTTTGGATTTTAATCCTACGTTCACCTTTATCTTCAATTTTTTTTGTTAATACATAGGACAAGAATTGAAAAAAGAACAAAAAAAGGTGCAATGAACGCCTGCAAAATATAAAGACAAGAATGTTCTATCGTATAAAAAATAAAGTTAACATTAGTGAACCGTACTGATATATGAACAAATAAAACTTAGTAAGAATGGAATGGGGAGAGGGTTTTCGTAAATGTTGAAGGCTCACTGTGTGTAGGATGGGAGGCGGGTGTTTAAGTGCAAAAAAGCCATAGTGCGGAGTGAGGAAGTGCAGGCAATGGCCTCCCTGTGTGCACCGGATAGTAAATCCTCCTGCTGCTCCTTTTGGAGTCCTGTCTAATAATGCAGCAATGCATAGATTGTAAAACACCACATCATATATAAATACATGGTGTTCGAAGAGATGTTTACCCGGTCTATTTTACTACATAGGATTCATAGATGCTTTCACAGGTGCATAGAGGAGGGGGGAGATGCTTAAGTTAGCATTGATGTTTGGATGATGCTTACACCTATTTTCTTCACTTTTGTAATATCTAAGTACTTGTGTAAACTTCTTTACATTGGAGAAGAGATTTTTTTACTTAGACACTTAATGGTATAGCAATGCTCTTTCTCCTTAAACATCTGGATGTAAACATATTGCATTATACATGGCCTTAGGAGATAACAATTTTTTCCCCTCAAAGCAACACATATTCCTGATTTTCTAGAAAGAATAACACACAGCAGCCAAACATATATGGTGTACAATTTCCCCTATGGGCCAAAGGTCAGTAATCCAGAGATAGAATTGCTCCACGTTATCAGGCGTAACTCTAGAATGAAACAAAATAGCAATCAAGTTTGAAATAGTCTTAGCCAAACTACAAAGAAAAAAAATGTTACAAGGTTTCAATATCATACGTTAACAGGCGTAACTCTAGAATGAAACAACATAGCAATCAAGTTCTAAATAGTCTTAGCCAAACTACAAAGAAAAAAAAATGTTATAAGGTTTCAATATCATCACACAAGCAACATCTGGGATCTGCTCATTGTCTCCTTATATTCCCTTTACTTAAAATCGCCTTAGATTTCATGTGCCACATAAGAATTTTCACTTTCCATGGTAACTTAGCTTGACAAATTTTCCTATTGTTCTCACCCCTAATTAGGGGTGTAATCAGACCAGATACGGTCGGATATTATGTTTCTCATATCAATATCCCTATTTTTCAATGAATGCGGAGTCGGATACAGATAGTGTTAGATAAGAATATGAAAACAAATAATATCGAGTAATATTATTTACAAATACGGAATAGATATAGATCGGGTTCAATATGAATATAAAATTTTTATAGTCAGATATGCGCGAAAATAGAGCTCATTTATAGTCAGATTAATGATTAATTATCAAAATATAAGAACGTGTCCAAACTATAAAAGGAAGTAAGGAAATATCATATAATGTTCTCCAAGCCAGAAGATCAGCCGGATGCAAGTTAGGCAGAGGCGGCTGGATCTTGGGGTAAGGTGGGGGACGAGGTGGCCAAAGCTCAGGACGAAGGTGCAGGTCGGAGCCAGAGGTTTTGACGGAGGCGCCCGGAGTGCTAGAAGCCTAGAACTAGATAGTGTGCGTTCGGACATCTCGATGGAGGCGTTGAAGCTTGGGGGTGGCGGGGCCAAAGCGTGAGGTGGCAGCACCAAAGCTTAGGGGTAGCAGGGCCGAACCTCATGGTGGCGACACTAGAGCTCAAGGTGGCAGGATCGGACCTCGTCATGGCAATGCCGGAGCTCAAGGTAGTAACACCACAATTCAGGGGTGGCGGCATCGAAGCTCAGCGTTGCAGAAGGAGCTAGTGTGAGCGAAGAGCTATCCAAGACCATCTCAACTCATCTATTTTTTATGGATCAGCTCATCCAACATCTTATGGGTTTTTTTTTTTGATTCATCTCTGCCTAGGTTGAGGTCATTGACAGCTCGAAATAGACTTAACAAAGACAAAAGTGTCTGAGATGAACTGAAACACGCACTGAAACCATCTGAACGAGCCACTAGACTAACCAAACGCACCTTAGCACCTCCAAAAGAAAACGAGGCTGAGAAAATCACATTGTTGCCATCATCATATTGACGCCAGCCCCTGAGGTGGATCCTTGCTTTAGGCTATCTAAAATATTTGATAGATTTTTTGTCTTTTATATATTTCTTGATGCCATCTACAGAGAATCTAATAATGGATTTGCGGTGTTTCCGCCGAGGTCAAAAATAACCTCGGTGTCCTCAAGGTCATCCCACCAAACCATATCAGGGCATACACAGTGTATGGGTATAACTCGACTTTTGCATCTTAGATGACTAGACTTTTGCATCTTGGACTACAAGGTACGACTCGGTTTACTGGAGGCCATAATTAAGATAAAAAGGCAAATCTATGCTCTTCTTTCGGTCAGAGCCTTATTCTCTCTCTTCCTCACATGACACTACAGGAATCAGCTGCAATCTCTAGGGCCAAAGCATTTCTCGAGGGCCAAACTCGAGTCCTCGATATTACAAGCCTAATCGCGAGGGCCAGGTGAAAGCCGTCGAGACCATACATCAATCTCGAGGGCCACAAAAAAGCCCACGAGAAACCTGGCAACCGGGAACGAAAACCTACCGCCGTCATTTTTCTCGAGGGCCAACCATCAGCCCTCGAGAAAAACAGGTCTCAGCAGGCCATCTGGGCCCACATGTCGGCCAGTGAGGACAATTCTCGAGGGCTAGGACCGGCCCTCGAGAAACTAGGCCTAGGTTTTGATTGGCGTATTTTTCGGCTGTGAGCCCACATGTCGGCTAGTGAAGACAATTCTCGAGGGCTAGGCACGGCCCTCGAGAAACCAGGCCTAGGTTTTGATTGGCGTGTTTTTTGGCCATGGGCCCACATGTCGGCCAGTGAAGACAATTCTCGAGGGCTAGGCGCGGCCCTCAAGAAACCAAGCCTCCGTTTTCATTGGCACGTTTTTCGGCCGCGGGCCCACATGTCGGCCAGGGAAGACAAGTATCGAGGGCTAGGACCGGCCCTCGAGAAACCAGGCCTCCGTTTTCATTGGCGCGTTTTTCGGCCGCGGGCCCATATGTCTGCCAGTGAAGACAATTCTCGAGGGCTAGGATCGGCCCTCGAGAAACCAGGCCTCGGTTTTGATTAGCGCTTTTTTCGGCCGCAGGCCCACATGTCGGTGGGTGTAAGTTAATTCTCGAGGGCTTTACCGGGCCCTCCAGAAATCGTGCTCCAATTATTTCCCCGCGTCCCCGCCACTGACTTGCATTTTCACAGAGCACTCGCGGTCGCTCCGGGTCCCCGCCATCGCGCCGCCGCTCTGGTTCCCCGCCACCTCCGTCACTCCACGTCCCGCCGCCGCCCGGTTCCCGCCGCCGCCGCCGCCGCCGCCGCCTTGCCGTCGCTGCGTCACCCGTGCCGCTTCCCGCGCCGCCGCGTGCGCTTTCCGCCACCGTTGTGCGCGTCCCGCCGCCGCCGCTTCGCTCGTCCGTGCGCGTCCCCACCACCGCCGCCGCTGCTTTCCATCACCGTTGTCTGCGCGTCCCGCCGCCGCCGCTTCTCGCCCGTGCGCGTCCCGCCACCGCTGCTGCTCTGTTTCCCGCCTCGAGCCACTTCCCGCCGCCACGCCGCCATCGATCGCCGGCGCCGTGCACTTTTCCATTGCCGCCGAGGAGAGGAGAGAGAGAGAGAGGATGTAGGAGGAGGAGTAGGTGGAGGCCATCGTCACCGTTGTACCGGAGAAGACGCCCATCGCTATCCGGAGGAGGTGACGCCCGCCTCTCTTCGGAGGAGAAGGAGCCTCACGTTGCCGCCAAGACTACCCACCACTATCATCGACTCATGAAACCCACCACTGCTGCCGACTCATGAAAAGGTAACATCTGCAGAGCTTTTTTAAATTTGAGTGCATATTCTCGAGGGCCAAAAACAACTCTCGAGATTAGGTTAGTATTAACTACTAATTAGACTAGCTAACGACATATTGACATGTGATTTGCACCTAGCATCTAATGAATTTAGTTTAGTAATGATTATTTTAGTATTTGTTATAACTTTAGGTCTATTAGTAATTATTTACCAATTTAGCCTAATATAATGTAGTATTTGTTATAACTTTAGGTCTATTAGTAAATATTTACCAAATTGTTATTAATAATTTAGTAATTATTTGACATAATGTTAGTATTTACTACTTTTTTTATATAGTGTTTTTAGTATGTAACTATTACTTTATGAATTTAGTATAATGTTAATTATTTTTTTAGAAATTTAGTGTAATGTTAATTAATACTTTACGAATTTAGTGTGTAGTAAGTTATATCTTTTTTCAATTATGTCTTTGAAATGTTAATTTTGTTTTCATTAATGATAATCGATGTTCAATAAATGTGTCCATAGACCAAGTAACCTAGCCGTACGTCACCCGTTCAGGAACGACACAACATGTAAGGTGATCGGATGGTGATTCGTCGGTTTCCATTACGAGTTGTGAACCACGTTCCCGAACTGTCCAGTGGATGACCCCGATAGATGGGCATCTGTAACACCCCAATTTAAAATTTAGAATAATAGAGAAAAGAAAATAATAAAGATAATAAATGAGAAACCTAAATCAATGAAAATGTATAAATAAATCATATTAATACCTTAGATGATTGAGGATTGAGGTAAGAGATTTGAGTTTTTAAAATAAACATAATAGGAGATATGACGTTAACATAAACTTTAGAAAATTCACCCTATTAAAATTTTTAATAGAAAACTATATGGCATAAAGCACAATAAGATTTCAGTTTTTGGAAAAATTTATCAAATATCTCCTAATAGGTCTAGATTTCTATTTGAAATTTCTCTTTCAATTTTATTTTGTTTTTCTTTTCTCCTCAGCCCAAGCCAAGTTGGGCCGGCCTCCTCCCCCACTCGGCCTCATTTCCCCCCCCCTTCGGTCTCACTTCGGCCCAGCCGAACTAAGCCGGCCCAGCTAGCCCACCCGGTGTTTCTTCCCTCCTCCTTCCTCCTCTGGTTCCGTCTCCACCACCGGCGGGGCCGACCGGTCATCCGTGCCCGCCGGCGCCGCCCGGCTTGAGTCCGACCCATGCTGATGAGTCAGCATGGAGGGAACCGCCACGTCGCGCCACCTCCTCCTTCGCGCCATCATCACGGAGCCCTCGGTGGCGAGTTATACTCCGCCAGAACTCAACCCGCCTCGGGCGTAATCCCAACCTAATCCGCCTCGGGAGGTGAAATTCGGTGCCATCCTCGTCCGCCTCAAGGTCGATTGCCCTAGTGCGCCATCGACCCTATATAAGGGAGCTTGACGTCCAATTTTTCCTGTTTGCAATTCCCGATCCGTTTCACCCCTTTCACGAATTCCGGCAAGTCGAGGCAGCTCGAGCTCTCATCTTCGGATTGAAGCAGTCTCAGGTCGTCGCCCACTTTCCCCGGGGCCGGGACTGAGCTCTCGGACACCAGGGAAGGCCGCCGACGAAGCCTCCTCCTTTCGCCTTCGGCCTCGCCGTCGCTAGCTCAACTTGAACTATTTCAACCCCAATTAGACATCAAGTAAGCTCCCACAAAGCTCCCTGATGCTTGTTCATGTGAAATCCGAAATAAAACACGCCTAAATTGCCCTAGAACTAGCTCACCGTAGCTAATGGCCGCTCCGGCCATGGCGCCGCTGTCCCACTCGCCGCCGGCCAAATTCCCGGCGGGACGACCTGCGCCTAGGTGTCCTATACCCGTAGGACACATAAAGCAGTAGAGATAGGTCTCCTAGCGCCCTAGAACCATCGCCGGAGTCTTCGCCGAGTCGGCCGAGTCGCCGGCGGTGAACAGCGACGCGGCTCCCTCCTCCTCTCTTGTCAAAGGGACCCGTGCAACAAAGGCGCGGGATTTAAAATCTGCGACACCTCGGTGAGGCCAGACAGTGGGCCCATGGACCCACCCGTCAGGTCAAGTGGCCGCGCCTTCCCGTTGGAGTCGCCTTCCTATACGGAAAACGACCGTGAAGTCGCGCCACTCGCCAGCGCTGGTCTCCGACCAGTGGACCATCGCCCACGCTGCGCCTCGCCACCCACCGACCATGGAGCCACTGGTCACGGTAGGCTGCAACAGCGCCCGTGGGCCGCCTCATGGCGTTCATGGGCCAAAGGCCGAGTCCCCGCGCGGGAATTTACCCCGAGCGATAACGGGCCGAGCCCGTTATTGTTCTAAGTTTTTCCAATTCAATTAATAGATAAAAGAAATGTGTATATTGCTATACAATTTCTAGAAATACCAAATGACCTCCAAAATTTATGTAAAAATTCTATAAAATACTACAATGTTCAAGGAACTTAATAAAAATAAAATTTTAGGACTTACAAGAAGATTTACTTCATTAAAAATTAACAACTAAATAAACTAAATAAGAAAGACCTAAGAGTAATGTGTGAATATATATATATATATATATATATATATATATATATATATATATATATATATATATATATATATATATATATATATATAGTTGGGCTATGGTGCTTCACGAAGCAGGAAAACAAATTTATGTCTAATTTGAAAATCTGAGACTCAAATGACCGATCAGAACAGTCCATCTTAATCTTCTCGTTGAAATCTCTTAAGCGAAGAAATTTCGTATTTTTTGAATTTTTGCTATTTATTTTGTATTTTTAAAACCAGCAAATTGGACGTTTCACAACTAATTAGATCGGTGATTTTCAAAAATACAAAACAAATAGCAAAAAATTTAAAAAATACGAAATTTGGTTGTCTAAGAGATTTCAACGAGAAGATCAAGATGGACAGTTGGATCGGCCATTTGAGTCTCGGATTTTTCAAACTAGACGCCTAAGCACGACGCCTTCCGTGTTTCATAAACACCGTAGCTCAACTCTATATATATATATATGTATATATATATATATGTATATATATATATGTGTATATATATAAATATATACCTAAATATGCCAAAAATTTAAGAGAATAATACATAGACTTATAAAGTTTCTAGAAATTCAATTCCAATTTATTTTAGTTATGTTTCCCTCACCCCAAAAACCTATACATTAAGTATAAGGAATAGATAAATTAATAAGTAGGAAAAATCTGCGCGGGATTACAAATAATCCTTATTCCCTAACAACCCATATTTATCTATTGTCAAACATTTACTCTGGATTATTTAACAATCTAGAGGACGAGACGACCGACGATCCATTGGAAGAAGATCAAGTACAAGATCCAGATTACGAAGAAACAGGCGAGCTAAAATCCTTTGACCATTCCTATTTACCTGATTCTTCTTTTTGAACTGTGTTGATTTATACTGATAGTTGCATGCCCAAAAATGGATTTCTAAACATATTATGATATTTTCCAAATGCTAATAGAGCCAGTCTAGTTAATCCCTCTTTGCGAGTTATGCTGATAAGCATAACCCCTTATCTCAACTTTTCCTATCTTATCCTTTCATAACCGAAGGTTTAGAAAACTAGATTTTTTTTTGGCTAGTGAGCCTTCAAATATGGCTTAGACCTGCTTAAGTCTAGAGTCCATGGACCACTTTCTTAGCTGTCAACGATACGGCCTCAGGATGACGAATCAATCTAAGTAACGGCATAGCCGCTATCAACGGTGCAAGTGCAACGGTATAACCTGCTATCAACGATACTAATTGATTCTGACAAACACCGTACGCGGAGCAGGTACCTCTAAGGTACGGTCCCATCATTTGCATGACATGTACCACGACAGAGTTACATTTCACGGATTAAGATTACAACACTGAAGCATCTGAATGGCTTTGTGTTGGACAGTCTAATCTTAGCGAATATCTTGAGTACATAGTTATGGAAATGTGACGAGCCCCGTTCCGGAGAATTCCTTGCACTCGACTAGCCAAAGAAACAATCCATACACTTGGGTATTTGCTTAGCCTGAGTGTGAACAAAGTCGCTAATCATTCGAGAATATGTTGATTGGATCTGAGAATCCAGGCCTTAGTTGAGCTCAAGGGGATCACTCCTCTTGACGAAGAGGGTGAGTCCACCGCCATTTACCTGGGAAACGTGCTCCTGTGTAATATGGACACGGAATCGCCAGAAGATGGGAATCGTGCTCCTGTGTAATATGGACACGGATTCGCCATAACATCAGAGGTAGTTCACCATGGCTATGGAAGCTAAGCTACTGATTGTGGAGATATCGTCGTTCTGTTGGTATTCAATACCATTGGTATACATATATGACCAAATACGTCTTTGAGTTTTTATAAATGTCTCATACCATAGGATTTTCAACTCTAATAGTTTTAAAGCATGATTTTCTGTAAACAAAATATATCTATCACCCCACCAAAATATGACCTTGCATCTCCCATCTGCACCCAACAAGATTTTAGTTCGCGAGCGCGGTTGATTGCGCTCACACTCGCACCCACTCACATTTTAGGTGAAGAGGAGGACAACGAAGACCCATAGACTGCTTTGACGGAGGTGACGGAGTAGAAGAAAATGGATCAGACGAAGGCTAAAGGTCTACTTCAGTCACTCACCTGTTGCTGCCTCACTACTTCCGCTTTTGTTTAGTTGTTCAAAAAAAAATAATTTGGAATTCCGTTTGTAGTAACGTGTCCGACCTTGATGCTACTCTTGGTTTGTAAATGTAATATATTTAGTAAAGAATGGCTTGTTTGATCCCAGCTTAATGTATTATTTATGCGCGGCGTTAGTTTGATCCTGATCTAACGCTTTGTGCGCAATTATGGGTCCTGGATATTATTTCTTCGGAGCCGGGGCCCACAAGAGCTGGTATCAGAGCCTCGTGACTGTAGAAGCCCTTAGCTTTAAACGATAAATTAAAATTTAAAATTTAGAGTATTATAAATCTACATAACTAAAAATCTATGTAGAATAATAAAGAACAAAAGAATATGATAACTATATATTTAAATATTTGCTGGTATATTAAAAATTTAATAAGAAAATTGTTTCTATTGTTGTTCTTGAATTCATTTGTGGGTTATGCTGCCAAAATTTCGTCTCGGGTTCAGGGGTGACACAACGGATAGTACCCAAGCGGTCATTTGTGGGTGGCTTTAGAAGCCTTCCCAAGCCATTTGTAAAACCCCTCGGCACATGCAGACCCGAAGATATGGAAGAAAGTAGAAGATGGATGTATGATGGATGGCGGCAGAACGATCAACACTCGAACGAATGGTACAAGAAGACGGGGGATTTCGTGACTCGTGCTTTTCAAGCGTCGTCGAACCCAGCTACCGCATATGTGCATTGTCCTTGTGCGGATTGCAATAACTGTCGGAAGAGATCGTGGGATGAGATGGAGATGCATCTGGTCAAGAATGGGTTCAAGCCAGCTGGTTACCATCGGTGGGTGTATCACGGGGAGTGTGACCGGGCGGCACCACGCGAGCCTGATCCACTTGAAGGGTTCGATGAAATTGACCGGATGGAGGAAATGGTGGGTGACATGGGCCATAATTTTGATGATGAGGAGTCAGAAACAACTATGTCAGACTTCTTAAAGCTTTTGTCAGCCTCAAAGCAGTCTTTGCACGACACAACGACATGCCAGTTCTGTCGCAGGTGTCGCGTATGATGGCATTAAAGACCAAGTACAACTTCTCCATCGCTTGTTTTAATGAGCTGATATCCTTGTGGAGTGATGTCCTGCCGAAAGGACACAAGATGCCACGGAGCTGGTATGAGTGCAAGCGACTCGTGGACGGTTTAGGAATGCCATATGAGAAGATAGACTACTGTCCAAACCTCTGCATGTTGTACTATAAGGAAGATGCGGGCAAGGCTTGGTGCGATAAATGCAAGGAGTCGAGGTACGTTGAGGTCACTAACCACGATGGCAACAAGGTTCAGTCAAATGTGGCGAGGAAAGTGCTGCGCTACTTCCCGGTGAAGAATCGCCTGCAACGATGTTTCATGATGGAGGAAACATCACAGAAGATGAGGTAGCACAAGTTGGCTAAACGAAAGCCTGATGTAATGGTTCACCCGTCTGATGGAGAAGCTTGGAGATATTTCGATTGGAAGCAACCGAAATTTGCAGCTGATCCAAGAAACGTGCGTCTGGCACTTGGCACGGACGGGTTCACCCCTTTCAATATGAGCGCCCGATCATATTCGTGTTGGCCGATGTTTAGTATCCCTCTTAACCTTCCTCCGTCATTACTTATGAAAGAGGAGTTCATGTTTCTGTCCTTAATTGTGCATTGTCCCAAAAGTCCAGGAAAACACTTGGATTTATTTATGACGCCATTAGTCGATGAGCTGAACGAGTTGTGGGTGAATGGAGCATTGACTTATGATAAGAAAGCCGGGTCCAATTTTGTTATGAGGGTTGCATACCTGTGGTCTATTCATGATTCCCCTGCGAAGGGGCATGTTTTGTGATTGGAGCACGCATGGCCGGCTCTCGTGCCCGATATGTCTTGATGACACAAAGGCATACCAGTTGGCCCATGGTGGCATGCCCTATTGGTTCGATTGTCATAAAGAATTTCTCGATCAACAGCATCCTTTTAGGAGACAGAAGAATGCATTCCGCAAAAACACGATATGCAATGATCAGAAAGGGCGGCGTTTGGGAGTAGCTGACATCAAAGCCTGGCATGAACAGTTAGTGGAAGGAGAAAATGGGAAATACGTAGGCTTCGGTGAAACACACAATTGGACGCACAAGTGTATTTTGTACTCCCTTCCATATGCAGATGATTTGCTTCTGCCGCACAACATCGACGTGATGCATCAAGAGTCAAATGTAGCACAAGCCATCTGGGGTACAAACTTGGACATAGCCGAGAAAAGCAAGGATAACATAAAAGCACGCCTAGACTGTGAGGTCTTGTGCAATCGACCCTCCTTCAATATGATAGAAGGGCAACGGTTGAAACTAAAGGCCCCGTACTATTTAATGAAGGAGCAGAAGAAAGAGGTTTTGGTGTGGTTCAAGGAGAAAGTCAGATTTCCTGATGCATCAAGCTTTGTTCGTGGTGTGGATGAGGTATCAGGCAAGATACATGGTATGATAAGCCATGACTTTCATATCTTTATTCAGAAAGAAAGAGGTATTATCTCTTATGCTGCTTTCGATCTTGTGCTCACCATTTTTGCAATAATGAATCCTTTTCTTCCTATTTTGTAGTCAGCCAAGTCAGGAGAAACAATAAGTATCCTTGAGGCTTTTCGAAGGGCTAGGACAAAGCCGGCATGACAAGGCGCCCCTGCGGTTGTGGATCCTCACGCCCAACAGAGGATTGTGAGTACTATCTACATCGTAATCTTCTTACTACACAAGAGGCTAAGTTTTTCTGATCACAACTGTAATGAATGCAGGATCAATACTTTGACGCATACCACAGGGTGCACGACCCCGAGAGCAATCCGGAGACAGAGCACTTAGATGGTTCTGTCATTTACCAACACATGGGCAGGAAATCTAACGGTCGAGTCTTGCTAGACGGGGACCACCTGAGGTGACATTTTTTTTTTGCAACTATTACAAGTTCAATCAGTTGTCTATCTCAAATTTAATCTTAATAATCTATTGTAGGTCGGTGGATTACATGCCAGAGGGGAGGTCTAGGGGATCCGGGGAGAGCCGTCGTGACTTCAAGGCAAGAGTTACGAGGGAGAGGGATCTGGAGAGGCAGGAGCAGCAAGACCTGATACAGGCCCTGCAGGAGAGCTTAAGGACGGAGCGGGAGTCTCGCATAAGAGAGCAGGAGATCATGAGTAAGAGGATGGCTGACATGGAGGCCTGGCAGAGGGCCCAAGGGGTAAGAGAACACCGCCAAATGTATTGCTTAAAGACATATGAAAATGTCTGGTTCATATATATTCGTATCCATGTGTAGGCGGGCCCAAGCGGACATGCGAGCCAGACTCCCTTTGTTGGGCAACAAGCAAGAGCATGGGTGTTTCGACCTTGGGGTAGAGATTCGGTAAGTCTATTATTGTAGCGTTGTCAAAATTAAAAACTTGCATAAAACCCTATCACACTAATGAAATTGTACATCTGAGGTTCTTCTTCCGGGGCTTCGCTTACGAGGTTACGCCTCGAGGCGAGCTAAGCAACAGGACCGAGGCGAGGCGGGCGGCAGGACGAGGCGAGCTCGGCGGCAGCAGATCGAGGGTAGGCTAGCGGTGAGGCACAGGATGACCTCGATATGTTCGCTAGAGGCTTTGTGCAGAGCTTGTTCGACGGCACTCCGTCGTACTTTCCTCCACCGAGCAATCAATCATAGCCAGCACAACAAGGTGATCACGATATGCTTGATGTTGTGTTTCTGTGCTTCTATGATGACTATGTAATATTATGTGCTTGTATGAGAACTACATGATCGTTTCGACCTTTGCGTATGTGGACTTTGATTGTATGTGCTATTTGTGAACTGTGTGGTGATATGGAAGATGAATTGTGATGGTTTGTGGATATTTGTGGTTATATGTGGCTATTTCTTGTTATATGTGGTTATTTGTGGCTATTTGTGACTATATGTGGTTATATGTGGATATTTGTGGATGTATGTGGTTATATGTGGCTATATGTGGATATTTGTCGATATTTGTGGCTATGAAATGTATGGAATTGCAGGTGCAGCTGCTGCACATAGCTGGGGCAGTAGTTGCAGAAACTGTGCTTTTTTTTAAAAAAAAAATATTTATTTTTTTCTAAAAAAACCATTTCACGAGGGCCCTAAATCTCCCTCGCGAATAACAGAAACACCACAGTTCTAGAGGGCCAGAAATGGCCCTCGAGAATAACAGAAGACCCACATTTATAGAGGGCCAATCCTGGCCCTCGAGAATAACAAAACATTTCTAGAGGGCCAATACCGGCCCTCGAGAATAGCCGCAACCCCACATTTCTCGAGGGCCCATACTGGCCCTCGATAATACTTGCGCCGACTACCGTTACTCCGTCATCTGACAACTTTTCTCGAGGGCCTTACTCCGGCCCTCGAGTTTCTCGAGGGCCAAGCCCTTGATAATAGCCGTTTTTCTTGAGCCCCAAGTACCGAGGGCCAATTCTCAAGGGCTGGCCCTCGAGAAACATGTTTCGCGAGGGTTTTTGGCCCTCGAGATTGCAGACAATTCCTGTAGTGTGAGTTCATGCCGCCTTCACTAGATCCATAGCCAATCAATGTGAATCCCATTATCTACCACCTAAAAAACAAACTCCATGCTAAACCAGTAATATATAGGGGGTAATTGGTGTTGTAGCATTATAGATTTTATGATTTGCTATATATATATATATATATATATATATATATATATCACTCCATGTGACCCAGTGGCGGATCGAAGATGGCTACTCGTTGTGGCACGGATTTGAGCGACGCTTCCTTGTGACCGCACGGTTTGACGCATCGGCAACGTAAACCATTGACAAGGTGAAAGCATGGCTACAGCGACTAGAGGGGGGTGAATGGGAGCTTTGAATATTTTTCTTTGGACTAGTGCTTCTCGAACCCACCAACCCTCTAAGAACAAGAACACTCAACACTATATGTACCTCAAGTATGCACAGATGAAATCCATGCCAGTATTGGAGGCTTTTGCAACCACATTTCTGGTTGGTTGAGTGTTCAAATAAAAGTGCACAAAGACAAAAGAGATTAGGCACAAGACAAAATAGCCCAACAACCAAAGGTGCTTTTAGAAAAAAAATAAAAGTGGTTTTCAATAGAAAGTTGCCTTGGGATAAGGGGTTTGCTGCTATCTTTCTGAGCCATAAAAAATTTCGTGGATTTTTCTCTAAGTAGATGAATGAGTTGCGCAACAACTCACTAAATTACAGCTCAAAACTCCTTGTAGGAAAAATATGAAAATCCTTGCACCACAATCTTCCAGGAACTCTGCACAGAAAATTTGGGGCTCGGTATTCACCTCATAGCTCCCAAAGGGTTCGCCCAAACGACTTTAAAATTTTTCCACAAATGGATATGGAAGTCAAGCAACGTTTCCCACTAGAAGCACGCATAAAGGATTTTCCTAGAATTTATAAAAAAGTCTAGACTACAGGCTGCGCAAGAACACCTTTCTACCAAGAAGAACAATAAGTGCAAGAATTTGATCTCTAGCCTCTCATAGGTTGCCAAAGCCCTAAGATGATATGAGCAACCTTAAGAATGATGGATCAATAATATTTAGAAGGAGGTGAGGCAAATAAACAAGTTGCAACAAAAAAATCAAAGAAACAAGATCAAACACAAGAACTAGACAAGAACAAGGCCATAGTTTTGGAGGAACAAATTTCTATTGCTTGAGAGGGTTTCTCCACAGCCACACCGAGGTGGGCAAAGCTTAAATGAGTAGAATACAACATACAAACTTTTGCCTAAGACTTGGTGGAGGCAGCCCCTCCACCCCTTCTTTTATAAGGCCATCAGGTGAACCACAACCCTTGATTTCTTGTCTCAACCCTAAGCAACCAAATCAAGGGCTAGGATTCATCCACTCAACCAGCCACTTACATGGACCTAAACCCACACAATACTCAGCCCAACATGGGCCACACCTGGGCTAACTCGAAACCCAATTGAACATAGGTTTTCTTAACACACTAAGTCGCACGTATCTTGAAGCAAATCCAACCACCTCCCTATGGTTTCGTCGCCTCGAAGCTTCCATCTCTGCGATATCTCATGCCCATGACAATAATCTCCTCCACTACGCTTTTGCCCGTCCGGACCCTCCCCGGATTGCCTTAACGCTTGGCCGAAGACTTATCCGCCACCTCCGCACCTGCACACATAAAGACAAGACCGATCCGTGAACCGGACCCAAGCATCGACATACTTGGTCTGGGGTTAGTCAAAAACACAACATGATCATCATTGGGATTAATGAAAAATAAAGCATCACAATAAATTTCAAAAAGGGCTTAAAAACATGATTAGCACAATAGAAAACTTGCTGAATTTTTATGATTTTTTGGTTGCTCAAATGAAAGAGTTGTCAACACGAAAAAAATGCATCTCAAAATTCTCTACAACTTTCATGTACAACACATAATTGTTTGAGTAAGGAAGACCTCGAAAAATGAAATCTATTATAGTCTGTCATAGGAGGCCGAACCAGCTTAAATCAAGTCTCAAAATCAAACTCATCAACCAAATCAAATCTAAGCCAAATATACTCATCACAAAACATGGAGTACCTCCACATGGCCTCACATAAGAAGCCAAGGACCTCCATCCATGGTGTGCCACCCAAAAACAATGATAGCCATGTTGGTAGGTGGGTTTCATCATTTTTTTTATCCCGTTTGAGTTGGCTCAACATGTTGGTTAAACTCAAGGAATCACCTTTCTAGCACCGCGAACTCCAGGATGATGGGTCAACCTATAGCACTCTCTCATCTTTTTCTTTGTTTTGAGTCCATTTGCATCAACATTGTGTATGCTCTTAGTAATATTGTAATAGCCAACTCGACAACCACTTTTTTTGGATCCACCCCTTAGACAAGTGTAATATTGCTTTTATAATAGGTTATTTTTTTTAGTGGAATACTAAAAAATGATATATCATTTCTAACTCACTAATGGGATAGGAAAATGACAAGAAAAAACAATTATGGATGGAGCCAAGCTACAACCATCGTCTTTTTTTATGTTGGAGCCCGATGCTCATAGGAAGAGAGGGGGGGAGGGAGGGAGAAGGGAGAAGGAGGAGGATGTAGGTTCATAACGGTAAATGGCATCTAGGCTCGGCTTCTGCCGTGAAGGTTGCTATCTCTTGGTCGAGCGGTTTGACATTTTACCACTCTCAATATTGCAGTTTGCTTATTTGCCACTCCTCCTTAGCATGTGGGGTCATCTGTGTCAATGATAGTGGGCCTGGGTGGTAGAATAACAAAGGCCAATTTAGAGAGTGGCAAAATGTCAATTTTTTCCTCTTGGTCAGATAGCCATGGCTAGATGGATTTAGTAGTGTGAGGTGGGTGGTGGAGAACGACTGAACAAAGGAAAGGGTTAAGGCTAGTTGTGCCATTTGGATTGAATGTGAAGGACAGATATGTGGTCCATGATGAGTGTTTTTGAATTTGATATATGAAATTTGATAGGTTTTTTTAGGAAAAATTGCTCAAATAGAATCCCGTAAAAAGCCCTTCCTAAACATACCCCCATGGAAACCGACTCACTCAGATAACACCACATAGCGTCTCCGTTAGCCCGCTCTAGCACTTCATCAACATGACCCAATTAAGCCCCCTTTCTTCCCCTAGTAGAGCCAGAGCCCTGAGCCCTATCCATTCCTACCCTCCCATTCCCGTCTTATGCCGTCAGTGATAGAGCAAACCCTAGATTGGAGCCATGAAACAGCCATGTCTCCCACTTATTGCCTATCCCTACTGTGGAAGCCAGCTGGTGGCAAAAGTGCTCCACAGCGTGAGGAACCCCAATCAGGTCTACTACAAGTGCAGCAAGAATTGGAATGTAAGAGTACCCTAATTGGGTGTACTACAAGTGCAACAAGAATCAGAATGGAAGTTGCTATGGTATTTGCAATTCAAATTTGATTTGTTGTTTTTGCAAAGAGATGGTTTTTTCCTTAGGAATGCAACGACTTTGTCATTTCTAGACTGTGATGCCTCCTTATCTTTGCTGGTGGTCGGCAAATGCAAGTTCTTCATGGTGAGTGATGAGTACGAGCAATTCTTAGGGATGGCTGGATGGCCAGCAATCAAGAAAGGATGAATTTGAACGATCTGAAAGCTACCATTGATAGATTTGTGCTAGCTATGGTAGGAAAGCAAGATGTTGGCTAGAAGATATCTAGTTCATTAGAGTAGCTAGTTGTGCTTGTAGGAGTAGTGTGTGTGATGGTTTGTATCTTGGCATGCATTGCAGGGAAATGAATGAAAATTGTATGTCTGAAATGTGTTTGAATTATGTGAAATTAATGCAATACTGAAATATCAATTCTGAAAAAGACATGGTGTATTTTGAATCATGGTGTTTTCTGAGTTCTAAAATAGACTGTATTCTGATTAATGAATGAAATCCTCAAATAAGTGCAACCACTTTAGACTGTGATTTCTTTTGTTTGAGCACTCAACAACCAGGAATATGGTTTGAAATTCCCCACATTCCAGCACGGTTTCTTACTTGTGCAACTAGGGGTACATATAGGTGTTAAGTATTCTTGTTCTTGAGAGTTTTGGGGTCAATCTTCATGCCTCTTCATGGGATATCATCATAGGATCTTTTTTATCACAAAGACACCCATGAGCATGATCGTAGATTGATCTCTTCTCCCATCTTGAACAAAGAAAGAACATCTATTGGCTTTTCTTGCGGGTTCTTATCTTTGAGGCGCGTTGGGTGAAGAGCATCATTCATCTCCTTACAAGAAAATTTATTTGCCTATTCACCCCCTCTAGTCGCCAGGTTCGGTATTTCAGAGATATAAATATATCTCATATGGAAAATGTTTAAAACAAATAATCCTATAATCATTTATAATTTAAAATAGCCTATTCAAATATTTTGGAGAAATAATAAATGGGCACATGTGCAAATATTAATTTTTTTCTAAGATACAGACACTTTAAAGTGTCTCCAGAAAAATATTCACAAATATTGGAGGTCATCTAGTATTTTTAATAAAGGGAAAAACCTTTACTGAATTTTCTGTATAAAAGAAATAGCTAGAAGAGAGATATTATTATTTTACAAAGAATTGTATTAGTTGAATATACAAAGTAATATTTTTCCTAGGTCTAGAAAGTATTCTAGTATTTTACATAATTTATCCATGATTTTACAAAGTCACTGTCTATTTTTAATAAATCAAAACTCTTTTCTAGAAGTAAATTAAATGGAAAACACTGAATAATTAGTTTACACAGTAGAGGACCGAAGTCCATCACTATGTGGCCCAAACGGCAGTCTGGCCCGTGCGCGGGACGGTCCGGGCGCAGCACAGGGAGAAGGCGTATTCCTAAAGGGCGCCTTTACTTAAACTTACATGTGGGAACCTAGGGACCCACATGTCAGCGAGTCAAGGAGACTCCGCGGAAGATTAAACCGGTTAAAAACTCAGCAGGTCCCACACATTAGGCAGAGAGAGAGAACGTGCATAGTACGCTGGAACATGACGCCTTGCTGGCGTCGACGAGCTCGTTTTCTTCGGCCGAAATTCCAGTGATCTCTTGGCAGGCTCTCGGCGGAGCTACAGGGCACAAAAATGCATTCCGTTGGTTTCTATGGGTTTCTAGGAGCTAGCCCTAGGATGTCCCGCCGGAGTTTCACTGGCGGCGAGCCGAGGCGGCGGAGACACGAGCAGGGGCGCAGGGAGGGCCACGGCAAGCATGGAAATCATGATTTCATCGTCGATTCTATGATTTAAACGTTGCTAAAGCGTCTAGGGGTTACAAGGGTCATTACCGTGGGCTTTTCCGTGGCCGGGGAGGAAGGAGATGGTCTAGCGACGAGGAGCGGGTGGAGGCCGAAGCAGGGAAACGGGAAGCCGGGCACTCCGATGATTCTCGCACCGATTCCGTCCGAGGCAAGGTAGGTGGTGATGCCAGGGTGCCATAGAACGAGGGAGGTGGTCGGAGACGCTGCCGTAGGCTAGAAATCAGAAAAGGAGAAACGGTGGCCGGAGGTGAAGAAGATGCTCTCCCGCGAGCTACAAGCCGAAAAAATCCAATTAAAATGGACGGGAGCTACTGGGGAAAGAGGGAAAAAGGTGGAATTGGTCGCCGGGGCTCGGGGTTCACCGAACAGGGTCTGCGACTGTGAGGTCGCCTTTGTGCAAGCAGGGCGGTGGAATGAGAAAGAAGTGCGGGAGCTCAGCCGGGCTTTTATAGGTGCAGGGAAGAGAGGTGAGAGCAGAGGGGAGGACGAACATGTAAGCGTCGTCCTCGCGCGGCATTTCTTTAGGGACTGAGGTACCGTCCGGTACTGTATGGTGGGGCGCGGCGGCTCCGGAATTTCGTGGGGGAGGATAGTGCTGACCGAAGCTCGGTATGGCGCTAGTGCAAGGTGACGTGGGCGTGGTCGGCGGCCAATGGTGAGACGCGGCCGGACGAGGTGGGTCGGCACTGTCCTAGCTCGGACACAGCAGAGCAGGGGAGCAGAGGAGCAAAGCAGAGGAGGAGGGAGCTCGCATGGACCGAGCTGGGCCTCGGCTGGGAGAGGGGAGGGGAATATGGGCCAAGCCCAGGAATGGATTAGGCCGAGAGAGAGAGGTTTAGATAATTTTGAGCCCAAAACAAAGAAGAGAAGGATAGCACTGTTCCAAATCTGAAAATTGGTTTTAGATTTTGAAAATGGATTAAAAAAAGTGTTAAAGAGGGTTTGAAAATTTGCTTCCCAAAGGGTGTAGTTGATGATTACTATTCATCATCTTGATAACACTATACCTGGTATGAAACTTTTCCTAATTTCAAATATATTCACACAATTAAATTCAAAGGTCTTTTATGTTTGAAAATTAGTTTAGGATATCTTCATGATCCCAAAGTAAAATACTTTAATGAAACGTTTTATGTTTTAAAATATATGACATTTTCTTTATTAGGGCAAAAACACATTAATCAAATCACAAAATAATTATCATAGCATTTTTTAAAATTTTTTTGAGAATTTTAAATTTTTCCCAAAATTGGGATGTTACACAAACCGAGATTGTATTTTTAGAGAATACCGTGCCTGCAATCTAGATCTGTAATGGTAGCGGTGGTTGTGGATTGATTGTACTGTGCTAGGAAATAATTTGGCCAAGAATTATCCCTGCTTCTTTGCATCATAGTGAGTACATTTGTACTGATCACCCTGCATCTTCCCTTCTGAAGGCTTTTACTATGGGCAATGGCTAGGATAAGACGAAGGAGCTGTCCCCACAGAATGCTGCATTGCTGATCCAGTTGAACTACAGGGCTCACCTTGCTCACCGCTCGCAGGTGCTTGGCTGCCTGCGTGATCTGGCTGTGGCCAAGGCCAAGCTGAAGGAGATCAGGTCACTGTTCTGTAACATCTCTTACAGGCGCTGCATTGCGCACGACCATGAAGAGTGCCAAAGGTTCTCCGAGAAAATCATTGTCCTGCTCCTCACCGTCGATGCGCTTGAGGTGAGCCCCATCATGATATGTTTATTATAGCAATCTCTTCATTTAGAACTTGAACTTTATTGTTGCATTGTGTTGACGCAAAAAAAGGATTCTTCACGCCAACTCACGAGGGCTTAGAAAATAGGATTCCCGTCAGCACCGGGAGCTAGGTTCAAGACGTACTAGCCAATTTGATCCTGCAAGCGGCAAGAGGATTCAATCCGCGTTTACTTAGCCAATTAGATTCACAATATGTTGAATCTGCAACACTTGGAGACAGATTCGAGCGAAGTAATGGATAATAAAACTATCGGCTTAGATTAGATCATGTGACGAAAGGTAAAGAAAATAAGTAGATGTATTTGATTAATGTGTTGATGATCTTTTACACGCCCTCCAGGGCAGACTATTTATACAGACTCTCTGGACCCAACTATAGTAGGACTCTTAACTCGTATCCGACTAAAACTCATCTTTATCTTCTATATTTAACAAACTCTCATAATATACTAATTCAAAACTGACTCGAACTAGGTTTCTTCAGCTCAATCCAAATCATCCTTTCGTAGCCAATCCGACCTCTGGCTATATCCTTAGCCAATTTCCTTTCTAAATTTAGTCTCACTCAGCGTTTGGCCGATCTAGGCTGTTGCAGCTCGTTCCAGCCTCGTTTTCTCCCAAGATTCAAGCCTATCGGCCTTTGCCAATTTTTGGTGTCAACACATTGTTATAGTTTGGGCGTGATTTTTTAGGAGCCTTGGTATAAGCATAAGCCTGCAATGGTGCTTTAGCAGCTGAAGTTATTAACGAGTGACTCAAAGCACACAAGGATAAAAAAGGCTATTGAGCATCTGTTGTTCTTGTATGAATGTGGATGTCTGGTCTCTTGAATGAACGAACTAAAAATTTCCTTTTATCACATAGTGTGATGGACTAGGACCATTTTAGATGATGACGCTTGAATGGCTGCACAGGACCTTCTCAGCCATATAAATACCTTCTCAGCCATATAAATAGAATTGATTTGCTTTATGTGATGTTTGTTCTTACTTCTCAGTAGTAACCTTTGCAATTCATTCATTAGGTTTTGGACGGATCTATCTCTTGTATCGTCAAGTTCTCAACCAGGAGAGGTTTATGGTTAAATCTTTGATTGATCAATTAATGCCTAGATACAAACTTGTATGTTCTATTAGTACCTTTTCTTTCTCCTATTAAGTTGTAGACTTCCATGGTATATCAAGTTTGAGGATATCCCTCCAAATCGTTTCCAATCTAGAGTAGGGTCATGCGTGCATTTTTTTTGTTTCATGATTACTGAACCTACAGTGGCCCCAAACCCTTCAAACACATCGTTTGTAATTTTGTATTGAAGTATAATGAAGAGTAAAGAAGAATGCAGTTACAAATGGAAAACTTTGCTTCATTGCTGTTCCATAAATTGCCGCTGTTCCATCTTTCCTCATTGTAGGAGATTGTGAGCTCAAATTACGCAGGAAGATCACACACCTCTTGTTCCCCTTCTCATGTACAAGCTGATAAATCAAACTATAAATGCATTTTCTTCATGGATTCTCTCACATTTATATCTCACTTATCTTCCGTATAAGAAAGAACTGATAGCAGCAATGGTGCTGCGCATAATTGCCCTTTCTGGGTTACCGTATTCTATGAGCTTATAGTAATCATTGTCCGTTAATCTCATTATATTTTTGGTGCCTACCTCCACGTAGGGACCTGACTGCATGGTGAGGACTGCAAAGAAATCTATGCTTGAGGAACTAGAGGCGATGCTGGAGATTGTTGACCCGCAGCCACCGGGGAAGCAGAGGTCGTTGAGCCGCAGGAAGTTTGATCTTCCACAGGGTGGACTGATCGCAGATGAGAAGATAGCTGGCGTGAACAACGTTGTCAGAATCATCGATGAGCGTGATTAAATTAATGGGCATCACACCTTGTTTAGTTGATATCATGCCTGACGGAGCATGTCGCACCGCATCATCTATGAGAAGTAGCAATTTTGTTCCCATTATCTTCGACCTAAGGGACTTGTTATTCACCATTATCCAGGTTGTCGCCGAACCAGCAGAATTATCCGTCGTTTGCTTTGGACATGTTGTATGGTGTTGTTAAGCAAGCTTTTTTTTTTTTTTGGCACAAGTTCAGTAAGCTATTGGTGCTTTATGATCTCTGTTGGCTGATGCCCAGATGTTTGAGTACCATGGAAATAAAGTTGAGTTAATGGATGCCTCTTGACATGGCGCCACACTAGCCTTATACTTGCGTGTGCTGGTTTGGTTGCAGGCAGAGCCTCTAAAATAGAATCTTTTCTATATTGAGAGTCTCTCGCTTCAGCATAGTCTCTGTCTCGGTCTATAAATTTAGAGTTTTTCGCTCTCGGCCTCTATATTTGGAGGCTCTCTGAATTAACCTCTATAGTTTTCTAGATAGAGGTTCCACTAGAGAGAATATAAATATAGAGAGCGAATAGTGATTTAGAGAGCTATGTAAAGGCTCGATTTTAGAGCATCTGCTGGGGATGCTCCTAGATGTTTCTTTGTATGTTTGAGGCTGGCTGTGAGCAGCATGCGCAAGGATATGATGCTGTTCTACTCTGCGGTGCGCAGGCGCGAGGTAGTGCCCTCCGTTTCATCTCTGCAGAAGCAGAAGCTGAAGCTGCATGTCAAAGCCCTCCACCTGATGCTGGAAGCCAATGTGGTGCCAAATCAGTTGACAATTATAGTTTTTATGAGCTCATATGTCAAAGAGTCTCTCATGGAGGAAGCCATGGATGCATTTGGTGAGATTG
This sequence comes from Olyra latifolia, assembly GCA_036346145.1. Lineage (NCBI taxonomy): Eukaryota > Viridiplantae > Streptophyta > Magnoliopsida > Poales > Poaceae > Olyra > Olyra latifolia. Next base: position 34,071,911 of record CM070523.1, read on the forward strand.
TTATGAATCAATGCTCATGTGATCAAATAACTATAAGATGACAATCAATTATAAAGTTAATCTCGTCATTACCTACCCAATGAACAGGTATCTCTTCATGAGGAGACATCCCCTATGAACAAGCATCTCTACATAAGGGGACACCTTCTCTTGTACACACCTTTTTATTATGTGTGTGTCTATATATGTATGTGTGTATATACACAAACGGAAGCGCTATTCTACGCCTAGGCATAGCAGCTTCTATTCTACGCGTCGGTTGGACCTGGAGCCGATCCTAGCCAAGCAAGTGTTAATTAAATCACTTGCCTTAATTTTTGGATCTGATAGTAGAAATAACCATTCTAGAAACCAGAACTAACCATTCCGGAAAACAGAAGTAACCATACCAACTTGCCATTTGCATGCAGCCCGAAAATCTCAGGAGGAAAGCATCCCATGGGTGTGAACGCATTAATTAGTTGATTTTTCAAATCTTTTCTTCCTTTTTTGATCTAACTTTCGATTGGGACCTCAGATCGACGAATAGTTTTCATCGTTGAATTACTTACGTTTTTATAAACAAATAGAGACCACTCTCGCCATATAAAAAAATGAGCGGACAAACGGATTGGGCCGGACGGGCAGATCGGACGGCGAGGATTTTCGGGCGACGTGGATGGCCTGGCTGGACGTGCTCGCTTCCCTCTTTAGTATATAGATAATATATTTTTTGCGCAGAGTTTTTGATCATTGTGTGCTGGGTTTCTAACCATCGGGGCTGGGTTCCTAACCATCGTACGCTAGGTTCTAAAGATTGTTTCGTCGAACTTCTAATCATCGTGTTCTGACTTTATAACCATTGTGCGCTGGGTTTCTAACAATCATATGCCAAACTTCTAACCATGGTGTGCTAGGTTTCTAACGATCGTGCGCCGAACTTCTAACCGCCGTGTACTGACTTTCTAACCATTGTGCCACGAGCTTTCTAAGTACCATATCATGCGCCAAACTTCTAACCATCATGTGTTGGCTTTATAACCATCATGCGTTAACACATCTAATCATCGCGTGCTGGCTTTATAACCATCATGTGCCGAACTTTCTAACCATCGCGTGCTGGCTTTATAACCATCATGTGCCGAACTTTCTAACCATCGCTTGCTGGCTTTATAACCATTATGCGTCGACACATCTAACCATCGCTTGTTGGCTTTATAGCCATCATGTCTCGTATTTATAATCATTGTATCATAACCATTATATGCTATTTTTCCACCGCAAATCAATCTGATATGATACTATGGTTGCACGAACTCAAACAAGATCTCAACCAGTATGACAAAATTACGAATCAAGCAAGCATTGAATTCTCATATTAATCAGCATGAAAAATTGACAAGAAACAGCAGCGCAAGGTCTCTTCTCATCGCATAAAATTACGACGGTGTGCGGTGGTGCATGTCCTCGAGCCTCCTGCTCACCTGTGCATGCATCTAATGAAATCAGCAATGATCCCATAGTGAGCACACGCATCTAATCAAAGAACACATGCAATCTAGTCAAGAACACGAGCCACATGCGTCTAATCAAGAGCACATGCAACATAATTAAGAACACGAGCCGAGGAGCAGCTTTGCTGAAAGTGCATCTAGGAACTTAACCAATTTTGGCGATTAATGACAATGTGTGCATGGACTAATGCGTTTATTTGAGAAATCTTTCAGCTCTAAGCTCAAAATAAAACAAGGATAAAGATTGGTGATGTCCCGAAGATCTAAATGGAGAAATGATCAAGACTATCTAGATATATTGTAAGGACGACCGTACTATTAAGGGGGAGCGACAAAATGAGGTTTTTAGAAGAAAAAAATGCTCAAAGGATGAAATCTAGCGCGTAGGTCAACACAGATCAGCACAACATCTCATTTCAATTTGATTCACCTATTTATGTATCGGACTGTCCCACCGATTTCTATCGGACTGTCCGATACCCTCTCGGACATTGTCCAGAGTTCTGAGTTTTGGGTTTCTCTGTCTGGCAGCACGTTCTTCTATCGGACTATCCGATAGTTGCCTATCAGACTATCCGTTACCACTCAGACAGTTACCCTCGAACTGTCCGATTTTTACAAACTTGGGGCCATCTGGTTCACAGTGCTTAATTCTATCGGACTATCCGATAGTTGCCTATCGGACTGTCCAGTACTCCTCGGACAACCATCCTCGGACTGTCCAATTTTCACAGATTTGGGTCTCTCTAGTTCACGTTGATTATTCCTATCGGACTGTTTGAACCATGCCTATTGGACTGTCCGATATTACACACAATTGACCCTAACGGTGAGATTTTGAGGGCTTCATATTTATACCCCTCACCTCCTTTGGATAGAGGGTTGGCCACATTTTCACCTGCACATTCAAAGCTCAAGCATGGCTTCATATCCAACTTCTCTCCTTCTAATCCCTTGATCAAATCAAGTGGGAGGGTTGAGAGGAAGAACATTCAAGTGCACCGGTGTTCTAGAGTTCATTCTCGAGCACTTGGCCATCTTCATCCACATTTTGCCACTCTATTCTCTTGGAGTTTGAGGGCTCCTAGACGGTCTAGAAGTTGCCCTTGAGACACCGAGGATTGTGGTGGCCGAGGGAAGGATTGTGAAGGCCGGATTCCACCTCCGCAAGGAAAGGAGTCAACTAGTGGATTCCAAATGAGCTTGGTGCGGACCTTGGAGAGGATTAGGGTCAAGAGTGACCCGGGCTCAAGTGTGACCGAGCCTACCTCAACGGAGACGTAGGATTCCCTCAAGAATCCGAACTTCGGAAAAAATTTGTTCGTCTCCCTTCCTCTCTTGCGTCCTTGCAAACCCTAATTGATTTTTGTGTTTGATCTACTTGTGCTTTAGGGTTTGCTTAGATCATTTAATTCATAGTTTCTCTCGTGTGTTTTCATTGAGATTTATTGCAGGGGGACTAACTTAATTGCTCTAGTTTGGTCCTAGATTCACTTTTGTGTACACAGGTAAAATTCACCTGCGGACTGTCCGATACCCCTCGGACTGTCTGACCATCTACCATCGGACTGTCCGGGATTGGTAAAAAGACTTCCGCAGTTTTAACTCTAAATTTTTAATTTCGCCTATTCACCCCCCCTCTAGGCGACATATCGATCCTTTCAATGCTTTTCCCGTGCCCCTCATGCCGCTTCACGCCCAATCCCAAGCATGAGGGCCCATGCCGCCATTGCCGCGTGACGACCGGGAGCAACTTGCGGTAGTAGGCACGAACCGGATCGGTGTCCTCTCCTTTGGATCTACTTCTTCCGAGCACCAATCGACCGGAGAACGTGGGTACGTGGCCAGCGGCAGACAACGTCGTGGTGTGGTCCTGGCGGTCGAGATCCAATCGACGGCTCCTGGTTCGACAGCGCCCTGGTGACTCGTGTCTCCGGCTTCGGGTCTTACCGTTCAGAGCTGGATCTAGATCTGGTGAGAGAGAAAGAATGCGAGAGGAGAGAGAACACGAAAGAAGATATATATATATATATCCGGACGTGATTATGGGGCCACTAATTGTGAAACAGTTATTAGGAAAGTTTTGATCTGGTTCAACCAGGCCTGATGATCAGTGTGCGTGGTGGAGCCGATCGACCGAGGCGTAGCGTAAGCTATGCTATGCCTAGGCATAGTATAGTACTTCTATATATATATTTTGTCTGAACTCTCTGAAATTCCTACTGTGCTAATAGTCCTTTAACACGTTATCAGCGCTGCTTTGTGGTTACGTTTTCCACTATTCATTGTCCTAATTATAGTATTAAACTCTAACTGGGATTAGGCTAGAATGGAGAGAATCCACAACTAGCGAGGGAGAAATGCACTATTTGTCCATGGTGGAGAGCCCCAGGGGCAATCTGCCCCTGCCAATTCCTACAAATATACCATGGTGGAGGATCTAAGAAGCAACATGGATGGTGATTGTTGCATCTGAGATCCAACAAGAGCCTTTGAGGGATTCTTTGCGCTGTGCAAGGCACCGGCGGTAGAGAAGAAGGGCTCCCCATTGATTTTTCTGTCACACACAGGGCAGGAAGATAAGGGGAAGAAGAAACACTTCACCTTTGAGGGTACCTACGTCGCCTTCCCCGAATTACACGCAAGATTTACCGGATGGCTCTAGCTTCTTCACCGCCATCAGCAGCGCCGTCAATGCCTCTGTGACCCAAGGCGACCCCTTCACCATCGCTGCTCATCATGGGGATGCGTCCTTCTACCATGGTGGCGGCAGCGTGATGGCGTAACCCATGCAGCAGCAACTGAACAGATCATGGTGCCTCCATGTAGAGACAAGGCGGCGCATGGAAGTTGGTCGGAGGCAGTCCGATCGGCGGTGTGGCGGCCAGTGGGAACCTAGCTCCCACCTGTTACCAAGAATAAATGGGCCTAAGGGCCCAATTCGGCTGGAAATCAAAGAAAACCCTAATTTATGAAAAGGTCCCTAGAAAATCAGAAATTTGCAACTAGGTCCAACCGAGTTATGAAAGGGGCTTGTTCTTAAAGAAAATCTTTTGTTTAGGCCCTCACTGTCTTACCATGTTACTATTTGTGTATAAATAGTCTTATATTGTTGTTTTTATATACTTAGAACATATGGATATTGTATAGTAGCTCAGTTTATGTCATTTAATTGTGATTATTACCCTTGTAAATATTTACAATTGCAATTATATATGATGTCTGTTCTAAGTTGGGGTGTTCATTTTATGTCTTTAATTTTTCTAGCATTTATCTAATATAATAGATGACGATTACCTTAAGTGCTAATTTGCACAAGGCATGGGTCATATGGCATAACCTGTCACTGTAGCGTCACCCGTACCTAAGGGTATGATGTCGGGACCCGCAAAATGGAGTCGAGTTCCTTCTGTGCTTTACCTGTACTAGTTCCTGGATCAAGTAGCTAGTACACACAGGTTCCAGATCTTTGGATCATTGCCATTATAGTTCGAACAAATATTACATCAGAGTGCGAAATAAAGATACATCAGAGTACAAAGTTCAGGTATGAGACCTTACACAATGAAGTCTAACATCTGATGGAAGTCTTAAAAGTCTTCCATAACTCCAAATAAAAGAGGCAAAATACAACAATCAATCCCACAGGCGAGCTATAGTAGCGTCCTAGGCGTCAGAGAAATCTTCGTCTTGAATTCCAGCAGTGAAATCTTTATCTGGGTACATCTCCTCCTCGGGGTACCATTGTTGATCACAACCTGCTCGTTGGAATGAGCAGCCCCGCATAAAATGCGAGGGTGAATATACTTTATACTCAACAAGCAAGGCTGACTAAATGCAACTAAGGCTAATAAAGGAAGGGTAAGGGTTCTTTTGCATAAAGCCAGTTTTGCAAGTTTTTCCTAATATTTTGCAAAATGATTGGAAATGTGTTGAGGGAAACAAATATTTAAATCATTTTCTTTGAAACTCCACTGGAATGCCCCTCTTGCACCGATAAAACAACACCGATTGTCTACTCCACCGACTGGAATGCCAAAGCCAGGAGTCTGAAGGATACTCAACTAGGGCCCGCCATACAGGCACACATGGTCGCACTGTTGTACTTAGCTCGTCTACCTCAAGGAATCGGTTCTTAGGGACCAGAGTGGTTCCCACACTAGGCCCAAGTTTCGTGCTTGTTGCACCAACCTTGCAACCATCCACCCCGATCAGGTATTGTAAAATATTTTTACCTGATAGCATCCACTATCCCAACTACACCCATTTGTAAACATGACAGCACCCACTGTCCTTTAAAATCCATGTTAAACAGATATTTGAAATTATCATCATGTATCCAATTTTAATATGATTTGCAACTGAGCATAGCTAATATAATTAAAACCTAATTCAAGGGTGTTGGCATTATTTTAACAATATTATAATAACCTAGGGTAGCAAGGAATGATTTTATAACGGTATCTTTAATTGGGGATTTTTAGCTAACAACTAACCAATTAACATTTTAGATTTTAACATAGCATGCAAGTTATAATGTCTAGGAAAAACATTTTATACACATGGGAAGAAATGTTCAGCACTTGCCTTGATCAGCACAACCCTAGTGATCTTCTGGAGGATTGATCGAAAAGCTATCGTCGCTATAACCTAACAAACGAAATAACCAAAATAAACACGAATGCCACAAATAAGACATGAAATGACATGTATGCTCATGCTTATACAAAATTCATCTCAAAAAGGTACATGTAATCTTCCTGGTCAAATAATATTTATTTACAAATTGTTAAAAAAATTATCAAAATAACAAATTAAAGGCATTTGTCATTAATATATAAATTACGCAGGAAATTAAATATGCTCAATAAATCATGAAAAATTACTAAATGGTAGAACACATTTTTATGATCATTATGGAATTTATTTTTGAAATTAGAAAGAGAAAAAGGAGCTCGGCCATTGGGTCGCCCACAATGAAACACGCCCATGATGCACAACAACGCTGCCCCAAGACGGGCAAGAACGCTGGCCGAGAGGTAGCCAATGGGGCGGCCAACACGCAAGCGCTGAGGCGCCGTCTTGCCCAATGGCGGCCGCCCAGCGCGAGAAGCGGAGGCTAGCGCAGCCCACGCGTGGAGGCGGCAACGCGGCGCCCGGTCGGATTAGCGGCCCGATGGCTCGCGGCGGCTGGCAACCAGCGCCCGCGGACAAATAGCAGTGGGGCCCGGCTTGGAACCTCCTGCAACGAGAGCAAGCGGCGGCGGTTGGCGGCGCGGCAGCACGGCAGCAGCGAGGAGGAAGAGAGAGAGGCACGCGCACCGGGAGGGTCGGCACGAAAAAGGGGACGGCGGCGATGACGGCGGGTGGCGTTGGCGTGGAGCGGCGCGGCTGAACGGCGGCGTGGGAAGGAGGGCGGCGGGGTGGGGGAGTACGGCGGCGTCTCGGGGAGCCTGGGGAGGAGGTTTCCCGGCGCGGAAAGGGGGCGGTGTGACCAACCACGGGGAAGAAGATGCTCGCGGCGGCGGCGCTCCCCGGCGCGCTCCGGCCAAAAATGACGAAGGGGAAAGTCTGCTCTGGTCCTAAGGATGTCCTTGGAGGAGGGAGGGGTGATTACCGAGGATTGTCGACGAATTCGAAGTCGAGGCGGTGGCGGCGGCGAGAAGACCCTCGCGATAGCGGCGGCGAGAAGACCCTCGCGACAGCGGCGGCATGATTCCTCCTCTTCGGCGGAGATCCTTGGAATGCAAGGCCGAGAATGGGTTAGAGGGACTGAGAGGGAGGGAGTCCTCGAAGGAATCGAACAAATAATGCTCACCTGCGACGAATCGAATGAAATTGCAAAGGGGGAAGAAGGGACTCGGGTGAGGATTTCTGAGAGAGAGCAGGGAGATGAGGGGGAATTAGTGGTGTGTTAACACCACTGATGGTGGTAACTGAAACCATTAGAGAGATTTTAAAACCGGATTAATGTAGTGGAGGGGTTATGGAGATTGTGAGGGGAGTTTCTGTGTGGAGAGGGAGATCAGTGAGAGGGAGGGAGGCAGAGAGGGAAGAGGGAAGAGCAAGGGGAGGATGACAGGTGGGACCAAGGAACAGGAATGGTTTTAATATATATATATATATTTCTGATTTTCTCTTTTAAAAGCCAATTTACAAATTTAATTTTATTTCCTTCTTTTTTAAATACTTATATCTTAATTACCACCCAAAATTATTTGCAAACAACTCAATTAATTTTAAAGTTTTCATTAAACAAGTAACATACTCATTTTATTGAAAATTATTTTATTTAAAAAGAATCTTAATGCAATGCAATGCATGATGCAAATGAATTTTTGATTTTTGAAAATGAGGATATTACATATGGGGACTAAGCCCATGGTAAGAGTATCTTGATCATTGCTACAAGGTCAATGTCACTTTGTTATTTTTTGCATTATTTTCTTACTTTAAGTTGTTTAGATTAAATAAATTGCAGAAATTTATGACATATGCTAGAAAATTAAGAAAAATTATAATTTTTCTAACAGATGACGATTACATTAAGTGCTAATTTGCACAAGGTATCGGTCCTATGGCATAAGCTGTGACTGTAGCGTCGCCCGTACCTAAGGGTATGGAGACTATGTCCATGGTGAGAGTATCTCACTCATTACTACAAGGTCTACGTCACTTTGTTATTTTTTGCATTATTTTCTTACTTTAATTTGTTTAGATTAAATAAATTCCAGAAATTTATGACATATGCTAGAAAATTAAGAAAAATTATATACAAATTTTGAGAATTTTTAAGACCATTTTATTCCTCTACTTTGAAACATTTTCATGCTTTACATTTACTTTGCTAAGTAAATTAATTATAAATTATATGATAATTATGTAGATATGGCTGATATCTCCAAAAAGGAATTTGTTGAACTGGCCTTGGATAGCAATAATTATTTAACTTGGGAAATAAGCTAAGCATTTTCCACCTGTGAAAATTTGGTTGTGCTGTGTACATACCGATTCCACCACCGTAGTGTATACAAATGGGTCCCATAGAAAATTGAGGATGTATATGGGGTATAATTCTCTGTCAATTATAAAATACCTCGAGCCTTTAACAGAGGATCTGTTTATGGCTAGATACGCTGATTGCATTTTTAATGAGGATAATTTTCTAGCATTAGGGGGAGATAAGTACTACAATGAATACCGAGAAATAGATTGGAATGCCACTGGCATTTAGTTCTTAGATCCATATACAAAAGAATCTGAACAAGAGGTTTAGAGAATTACAAATTTGCAACAAATTGCAAATAATCTGCCAGATACATTTACTGATTATAAGGATGTTATGAAATCATACATACCCGCTGCTAATGCACCGGAAAGAATAGAGCTACCTCAGAAAATTACTCTTGCCTCTAATGAGAATAAGAGGGAGAGAACTCCAGTTACACGAGACTTAATTTTGTGGAGACGTCCGTAGAAACAACAAAGGACTAATAAAGGTAAATTACCTAAATCAGTAAATAAAATTCAACATGAGGTTGAAAGCCATCAAAGGAATGGCAACTCCAACGTAAATGTGCACACAAATCTAAATGTTAAAACATCGGAACCCACTCTAGCGTATTGGGAAACCTTGACGAATCACAAGGTATAAGTGAGGAGGTATCCACAAATTATATTAATTCAAGTGAATTATATAAAGAAAGACTACAATTGTCAATATTTATTTTGCTTCAAAAATTGCTGAATCCCTTCAACTGTATCTAGAACCAATATCCATGGCAGAGTGCATGAAGCGCTCAGATTTGGTCAAACGGAAGGAATCAATTGAAACAGAATTAAGCTCACTTAATAAAAGAGAGGTGTTTGGTCCTGTGGGAAATAAATGGGTTTTCATTCAAAAGAAGAATGAAAATAAACAGGTGGTGTGGTACAAAGCGAGGCTTGTAGCGCAAGGGTTCACGTAGAGGCCTGGCATTAATTGTGATGAAACATACTTACCAGTTATGAGTGGAATAACATTTCGATATTTAATATAATTGGCAGTTAATATGAATTTAACCATGTAGTTAATGGATGTTGTGACCGCATATTTATATGGGTCACTTGATTCGGCTATTAATATGAAAGTCCCTGATGGGATAGCACTTCCGAATTCTAAAGAAAATCGCAACATGTATAGCGTCAAATTGAAGAAGTCACTATATGGATTAAAACAGTGGGGAAGGATGTGGTATAACTGACTAAGTGAGTTCCTTTAAAGAAGGGTTACTCAAACAATGATGATTGTCCTTGTGTGTTTATAAAGAAATCTGAGAGTGGATTTTGCATAGTATGTATTTATGTTGATGATTTAAATATAATAGGAACCATAAAGGATATAAAAGAGTAGCCAGCAATCATCTTGTGACGGAGTTAGCGATGAAAGATTTAGGTAAAACCAAATTTTGCTTAGGCTTACAATCTACCTGAAGGGATATTAATGTACTAGTTTGCATATATTCAAAAGATTTTGACAAACTTTAATACGGATAAGTCATATCCATGAAAAACCTTTATGGTTGTTAGATCCCTTGACCGGGATAAAGACGCATTTAAACCTAAGAGTGAAACTAAAGAAATTTTGGGACAAGAAGTTCCATATTTTAGTGCTATCGGAGCATTAATGTATCTAGCAAACTGCACCAGGCCTAATATCTCATTTGCGGTTAATTTATTAGTTAGATTTAGTGCAGCACCAACAAATAGGCATTGGGCTGGCAATAAAAATATCTTCAGATATCTTCAAGGTACACAAGATCTTGGTCTGTTCTATAAGAAAAACAAAGACAAGATTATCGTAGGTTATACTGATGCTAGTTATTTGTCTGATCCCCACAATTCCAGATCTCAGACTGGATTTATATTTTTATACGGTGGTAAGGTCTTTTTATGGAAGTCTAGTAAACAGAATTTAGTGGCCTCTTTCACTAGTCATTCTGAAATAATTGCATTCTATGATGTATCACATGAGTGTGCATGGCTTCGCAGAATGATTAACCACATTAAAAATTCTTGTAGTATTAACCCAATGGAATCCCCTACTATTATCTATGAAGATAATGCTGCTTGTATTACTCAAATACAAATAGGTAATATTAAGAGCAATATAACAAAACACATCGCTCCTAAATCAGTCTATCCTCATGAACTCTAGAATAGTAGAGAGATAGAAATTTTACGGAGAAAGTCTTACGATAATTTAGCTTATTTATTTAGTAAATCCCTATCAAAGACTACGTTCCAGAAATATGTACGCGGTATTGGTATGAGAAGACTTTATGTGGTGCAAAGTTCAGAAGGAGTAAACCACTGAACTATAACATGTCCATATGATCTTGGAGATCATATACATTGCACTCTTTTTTCCTTTATGAGTTTTCCTGGAAGGTTTCTCATATAAAGTTTTCAATGAGGCAATATAAATACAAGCATGTGTACTCTTTTCTCCATCCATTTTTCCCACAGGGATTTTGGAGGAGTTTTAAAGGAGGCATATTGGTAATTTTTGGTAATTTTTCATAGGAGAATATATATAACTAAAATAACATATAATCTTATTTTCTTCATCTATTTTTCCATAAGGTTTTTAGAGGAAGTTTTTAAAGATGTATTTTACAGTCATTTGCTCAAAGGGAGTGTTATGAATCAATACCTATATGTTCAAATAACTATAAGATAGCAATTAATTATAAAGTTAATCTCGTCATTAACTGCCCTATGAACAGGCATCTCTTCATAGGGAGACACTCCTCATGTACAAGCATCTATACATAAGGGGACACCCTCTCTGGTTCACACCTTTTTATTGTATATATATTTGTCAGGGATTGGTTAATAGCCCATGGGCCGAGGCGAACCCTAGTAGCTCCGTGAAATGGTGAGTGCCTTGGATGCATTTCCTAAGACAACCTAGCCCGGGCAAAGTCTTTGCCCGGAGTGGTCTTTGCCCGGGAGCTATATGGCATTTGTGCCACGGGCCATGTTCCCCAAGGGGAGCGTTACATCACGATCCGTGCGATAGTGGGCGCTATACATTTAAAGGACGTTACATAGTGTTTGGCTTCATCACGTTATACTTAGACTCTTTTTGTAACATCGCATTCCACAATACACATGCACTGGAGCAGTGTTATTATCCCTTTCGGGAGGCCTAAACAAGTATAAATCCTTGTGTCCTGTCCATTTCGGTTCATCCACGCCAAGAAGTATTCGGCATCTTAGAACGCCACACTTCAGCTGGAAGGGGCTTTCTGGTCCCTTAATTGAGAAATAAGCTCGACAGGGAATTCGGTTCCTAATTGTCGATAGTTGGGGCCATCCGTGGAGAGCATAAGTCTTCTCTACTGAAGAATTCCTCCGGGATGTCAAACTCCGGTGATACCTGCAACCTTTGCATCTTCGACGACATGGACGACCATGACATGTACTACATCGACGGGAAGATGGCCCGGATCACTGACCCTAACGGACACACTGAGCGAGAAGAGGAGTTCCTCGCATGTGGTGAGCGATCGCGTTCCTCACGTCCTAGCCACAGAGGCCTGGACTACTAGTACGTTCCCGAGCCACTCCTGGATCAGTTCTAGGACATCCCTGACCGGATACCCCCATGTTGGATAGGGACAACATGGTCGACGAGCTGTATCGCGGGATTGACATCCCGGACTGCGATATGGTCTCCCTAGGCGAGAGCACTTCCTATGGCGACACGGTGATGACGCCCTCCGACCCAGTTCTCGCTCGCCAAGTAAACATGGCAAGCGAAGATAGGGAGGGATCCCCCGACGCTATGGAATCGGCAGCCCGACGCCGCCTGGATGAGTCGCAGGGCCAGACGTTAGCCAAAATGAGGGACCGGGCAAGAGCTTTTGCTCGGGACCAACCGCGGACCCCTCCACCGTCACCGGCTCCGTCGTGTCGCACCCCGGCCCAGCGTCGCAGTCCACCCGCTTCGACGCCAGACATCCTCCTTAGGAGCAAGGAGCGCCTCCAAGCGCTCACCTCCGTAGTCTAGGGGATGAGTGAGAATCCGAACGGCGTGGATTTCGCCTCCATGGGAGCAGCCGTGGCGAACGACCTGGAGCGCCTTGCTTCGGGTCTCGACTTCTCCGACACGCCTAGCCACAGTCACGGCCAGGATGTTTTTCCTCTGCAGGACCAAGCCTCACCCTGCTGTGGCGAACGCACTGCTGGGCGAGACCGTGACCCTCGTCACGATCGGGCCCGTGATGCTCACGGGGTCTTGGCGAGACCAACCCTCGTGACGATCGGGTTCGATGGTCCGTATGGAGGATTTGTACAATGGTAAGGGCCCGATGCCCACCTTGTCCAAACCGGGCAAGGGCAGCAAGGGCAAACGCCCTGCTCGAGACAACAAACCGGGCTCGGATGGTTGTCCCTAGCCCGAAAATCACATAGCCATGATCTTTGACGGCTGCTCCGCCTACGCTTCTTGGCATGACCTCAAGCAGGTCGCCTGGGAGGTCCACCACATTGACCAGGGCAAGTCGCAGCCCGGGTAGCTCAAGTGGATCGAGCCACCTGTCACGTTCTTCAAGGATGACTGTCCCCTTGGAATGGTCAAGCCCCAGAGGCTTCCTCTCATCATGGCCCCGACCATCGGTAACATGAGGGTAGGGCACGTCCTCGTCGACGGCGGGAGCATGTTGGACTTGATTTTGGTTTTGGTCTAGGACGAGATATAGATTCCTCGTTTCAAGATCAAGAACATCGCTAGGCCCTTCTACGGGATCATCCAGGGCAAGTCGATCAGGGCCCTTGGCCAAATCGTGCTCCCTACGACCTTCGGGAGGCCAGGCAATTTCATAACAGAGTTGATCACGTTCAAGGTGGTCGACTTTACTTTGGCATACAATGCCATCCTGGGCTGCCCAGCATTGGCCAAATTCATGGCGGCTACACATCATGCCTATCAGTGGCTAAAGATTCCGAGCCCCAAGAGGGTGGTCACGGTGAGGGGCAGCCACAAGGCCGCCATAGACTGTGACGAGCAGGCCTTGGCCATCATGGGGCAAATCCCTTAGCGTGGCCCGGACTAGGAGCCAAAAAAGTCTGCTCGGCTCAAGGTTGCCCTGTAGCCCGAAGGAGAGACCAATAAGGTGCCTCTGTCTACAAAGGAATCCTCCAAGTTCATTCATTTGGGGGCTTCACTAGACCCCAAATAGGAACTGAGCTCGTTTCCTTCCTTTAGGAAAATGTGGACCCGTTCTCTTGGGAGCCGTCCGACATGCCCGGGGTCCCAAGTGAGGTTATCGAGCACAGGCTAGCTGTCCAGTCTGACAAGAAGCTAGTCCTGCAAAAGCTTCGCCGCTTCTCTAAATTCAAGCAAGACATAATCCGAGAACAGCTCGACTAGTTGCTCAGGACCGGCTTCATTCGTGAGAACGACCACACTGAGTGGCTTGCCAACCCGGTTATTGTTAAGAAGAAGGACGGCAAGTAATGCATGCGTGTCGACCACACTGGGCTGAACGCTGCTTGTCCCAAGGACAATATCCTGCTGCCACGAATAGACCAATTGGTTGACACGACAGCGGAGCCATCTCTCATGAGTTTTCTGCATGCTTACTCCAGTTATCACCAAATAAGCATCTCCCTCGAGAATGAGGAGAAAACTAAATTCATCACACCGTTTGGTACCTTTTGCTACAGAACCATGTCCTTCGGTCTTCGAAATGCCGGGGCTACGTTTCAACGTCTCATGCAAAAAAAAGTTTCCTGACCAGATCGGGCACAACTTGAAGGTGTACATGGATGATATAGTGGTCAAAAGAAAGTTTAAGTCGGACCATGTAAGAGATCTCGAGGAAACATTCCGTAACCTCAGAAAGCATTGAATAAAATTGAACCCAGACAAATACACTATCGGTGTCCGTTCCGGCAAAAATCGAGGCCATCGAAAACATGAGGCCCCCTTCCAACGTGAGGGAGGTCTAGGCTATAGTCACCGAAGACTATGCTCTCATGAGTAGATGCTTCTAGATCAAAATGTGAGAATATTGACTTTTCTCCGGTCATATGATGTGTGCATCCGCTATCAAGCACCCACGTTAGGCCACCGCAGTGATAATCCTACAAAAGAGTCACTTATTTCTTTGAGGTACCCAAATTTGTTTGGGTCCTCTTAAGTTAGTAATAAGTGCCTTGGACATCCAAATAGACTTAATCTTAGAAACATGTGATGATTTAGGTCCCACATGAGAAACTACAATTCTACCAACATTTGTTTTTTTGAGTACATAGGAAACATTGAAAGTAGAGAATGTAGAATGAGTGATATAAGGTGAAGATCTTTGTGTTTTCACGAAGTGGATGGGCTTCGTTGTTGGAGCTACCACAATATGGCCCTTTATGCCCTTGGGTGGCACATAACCAAGGCATTCCTTCTTGTAATTTCCTTGACGCTTACCCAAATACTCCTCTAGGCCCTTACTAGCCTTGTATGATTTTGAAGTCATTCTTCGAGAAAACACTTGAGCTTCTCATTCTCATAGGGTAAAGCTTGCATGGTTTGAAAGTTAGTAGTACAAGCATCTATATCAAACTTGTAACACCTAGTACAACCATTGCTAGTAGAACAAGAGGAGAGAGAAGTGGTCTCTTTAGAGGATAAAGGAGAGCTATTCGAGAGATCAACAAGCTTCAACTCTAGAGCCTTGTGTGCATCATTTGCACTTGCAGTATCCTCTATAAGTGAATCATTGGTGATCTCAAGGCTATCTACTTGAGATTTGGCCAAATCAAGATCATTGGTCATCTCCTCAATCCTTTTTCTTTCAAGAGTTAGAATCCTCTCTAGCTCAAGGTTTATTTCCTTTTCTTGGATAAGCAAGTCTTCTTGACGTTCAAGAAGATTATCTTGCCTCTTAACTTGTTCCATTAAAGCACTTTAGAAATGTCAAATTTCTTGAAGAACTTAAGCATGTCTATAATGTCATCATCATCATCATCACTACTACGAGTATCCATGAGAATAGGAGGTTTGGATTTATTAGTTACCTTTCCCCCCTTAGCCATAAGGCAAAATGGAGTGGTGTCATCATCACTCAACTCTTCAAAGAGTAAAGTGGTAATGATCGGTGTAGTGGTATTAGAGGATGAAGCAATGGCGATGGTGGTAATTCCATCATCATCGGAGTCCGAGTCGATGTCAGATTCGGTGTTGGAATCCCACTCTTCACCAATGTGGGCTTGTCCCTTCTTCTCATCCTTGCTCTTCTTGTAATATTTTTCTTTGTCTTTCTTTGAGCCTTTGTCTTTCTTCTTGCCTTCATCATCTTTTTCTTTCTTCTTTGGACACTCCACAATAAAATGTCTGGGGTCTCCACACTCATAGCAAGTCCTCCTTGAGCTTCTCTCCTTGCCTTTGCCATAACTTCTTTTGTTTCTACTCCCGAAGTTGTAACCTCCCTTCTTCATGAATTTATTGAATTTCTTCACGAAGAGGACCATCTCTTCCATGTTCTTGGAGTCATTATCATCACTATCACTTGAGGACTCATCCTTGACTTTGGTTGCTTTCAAGGCTATGCCTTTTTCCTTCCTTTTGGAAGAGTGAACTAGCTCTTCAACGGCTTTGGCTTCCTTGCTCATCATTTCATCCGCCATGATCCTCCCAAGTACCTCTTGAGGTGTAAGAGAGGTGTAATTGTCCTTCTCCCGGATAAGTTGTACCAAGTTGCGGTTCTTAAGAGTAAGCACCCTAAGTATGAGTTTCACCACAACATGGCCTGTCAATTTATTGCTTCCAAGCCCCTTTGCTTTATTTACAAGCACCGTCACACGGTCAACCATGTCTTTGTAGCTCTCACCTTCTTCTAGCACAATTCTATCAAGCTTTCCCTTCATTATCTCCAACTTGGACTCTCGGACGCGATTGGTTCCCTCATGTGCAATCATAAGTGTGTTCTAAATGGTTTTGGCATCTTTAAGACCATCAACCCTATTGAATTCGGTTGGGTTTAGAGAGCAAAGTAGAGCCTTGGCGGCTTGGTCAATGATGTGTTTTTGCTTCTCCTCATTCTCGGTAAGGTTTGAAGGATCCTTGGGATATAAACCTGTTTCAACAACTTCCCAAATAGAAGGGCGAAGTGACCTCAAATACATCTTCATCTTGTGTTTCCACACCGGGTAGTACGTCCCATCAAAATGTGGTGCCTTACCATTCGGTATGGAAAAACGAGATAAAGACGATGAGGAACCGAGGGTGGAATAATCAAATGGAATGGTAACATCAGTGCCATCACAAGAATCTGTGATGCCATCGTTGTTGCCTCCCCCTTCATTCCGATCTTTCACCGACATCTTGAGCTCTCAAGCGGTAAGGCTTAGCACGAGAGGCCTTGCTCTGATACCAATTGAAGGATCGAGATATCGCCTAGAGGGGGTGAATAGGCGAGTATAAAATTTAAACCAACAGTAGCGAAAACTATAGAATCACACTGGAGTATCAAATCTTGGATCGGATAGTCCGATATGGATCGGACTATCCGATGTGGCTATCGGATACTCCGATGCAGATAACGCAGCTAAACAGCAAAACAGCTAAATAGCTATGCAGATACAAGCACAAATGAACTAGTGAGTAAAAGAGGACACGAAGAGTTTATCCCGACGTTCGGATTGTTGAGGCGATCCTACTCTTCGTTGAGGCGGCTCGGTCATGCTTGAGCCGGGTTCTTCTTGACCCTATCCTCTCCAAGCTCCGTACCAAGCTAACTTGGATCTCACTCCTTGACTCCTTCCCTTTCGGAGGCGGAGACGAGCCTTCACAAACTTCCTTGGCCACCACACTAAGTCCAGTGGCTCAAAGCAACTCCTATCCGTCTAGGGGCCCCCAAGCTCCAAGAGTAATGAATGCGAAGGAGATGAGGTTGAAGATGACCAAAGTGCTCCAAGGGATGAACAATCACAACTTGAGCTTGATTTCTTGTTCTCTAAGCTCTCTCACAAGATTTGAATCTCAGATCTAAGGAGAGAGTGAGAGGGATTTGTGTTTTGGGCTTTTGAGAAAGAGGGACAGTGATTTGTGCGTCCAAGTCTGTCCAAATGAGGTGGGGAACTCATATTTATAGCCCAGGGTGAAGAGCTGATCGTTGCCCTCAAAATCATATCAGATACTCCGATGTTAATATCGAAACATCCGATATTTTCCAGGCGAGCTCAACAAAAAGGGGTCGATCGGAACTTCGATCGGAACATCCAATCCAACATCGGATACTCCGATAGAAAACATCGGATATTCCGATATTTTCCTAGGCTGACTAGCAGAGAAGGTTCGATCGGAGTTAGCATCGAAAGTATATCGGAAGTTCGGGTCGATCGGACTTAGGAACGGAAGTTCCGGACTGACATCGGATTCTCCAATGTAAACATCGGACATTCCGATATGAAATTTGGTTTTAAGCTCTAGGGTTTTGATATGTGGACTGTAGGACTTGTAAACATATGATATTCATCCACTTGAGCACTTTATACATCTGAAACCCTATTTCCGTTCCATCTCTCTTAATAGTACAGTTTTATCCTTAGACTCAAAACAAAATAAACTTCTTGTTTAGCCCTAGTGTCTAAATACCGTCTCTTCTTAAGTATACTAGGGTCCCCAAATTATTTGCTCGTTCTCAGTACCTGATTATTCTCAAGGTAAACATGTTAGTCCTTTAATTCTATTGTCACTAATCACCAAAACCCATAAAAGGGCCTAGATGCACTTTCAGGAAGGCACCCAACGACTGATCTAATACGAGAGCGAGGTGCTTCACGGACTGAGGGAGCGCTATCCTGAGGTCCAAAAGCTCCTCTACTCTGTCGAGACCCAAAAAACGGAGTCGAATCCCTCATGTGCTTTTACCTGTACTAGTCCCTGGATCAAGTAGTTAGTACACACAGTAGAACAGGTTGAATCATAACCATCTCACGCTTAAACCAAATACATTAAAGTGCAGCCAACACGACCATTATTACAATAGTTTGGCACCAAGGCCTTACAAACACCAGCGGAAACTCATAATAACATTGTTTGAACTTCAACAAAATAAAATCTAACTCCACAAGCAGAACTGTAGAGACACGCTCCTAGGCTTCGGGGTAGTCTTCATCCTGGATTCCTTCGGCGAAGTCCTCGTCTTGGTACATCTCCTCATCGGGGTAGGGGCAGTGCTGATCCAGACCTGCTCGTTGGAATGAGCAGCCCTACATCAAAGGCGAGGGTGAGTATACATTATACTCAACAAGCAAGGCTGACTAAATGCATCTAAGGTTTACAAGGGAAGGATAAGATTCTTTTGCATAAAGCCAGTTTTGCAAATTTGCCTAAGATTTTATAAAACGGTTTGAAAAGTATTGTGGGAAAAACAAATATTTGAATTGTTTTCTTTGAAATTCTGGCCTCAACCGGTTTTGCCCAACCTGGCTACTCACGGCACCTACCGTGCAACACTCTCATCGCTCACAGCACCCACTGTGAGGAGAGAAAACAAAACACATGACTGCGATCGTGGTTTTCCTTTAAAATACCATTTTGAAAACAAACAGGTAAGAAGTACCATGAGGTAGCTCCCCGTCGTCCGCCCTTGACTGTGGCCACGGCTATCATGATAGTTGTACACTCTGCAGAGGTTGCACGCTTTACCCATGCGAGGTGGTTCTTCCTAGAGTGCCCTCAAGGAAAAGCCTTTCTTCAACATCCTCCTAGTTAAGACATTCCCACTAAGATTTCCACTGCAATGCCCCTCTTGCGCCGATAGAACAACACCGATTGTCTACTCCACCGGCTGGAATGTCAAAGCCAGGAGTCCGAAGGATACTCAACCAGGGCCCACCCATACAGGCACACATGGTCGCACTATTGTACTTAGCTCGTCTACCTCAAGGAATCGGTCCTTAGGGACCAGGGTGGTTCCCACACGACAGTTTCAACTGTCTCTGGAAATCATTCATTAAACAAGCATTTGATATTATCATCATGTATCCAATTTAATATGATAGCAACTAAGCATAGCTAATATGATCAAAACCTAATTCAAGGGATGGCAACATTCAAAGACTAAATAATTAGTCCTAGGGCAGCAAGGTACAAGTTTAATAAGATAATATTAAATGAGGTTTTAACTATGGTTAACAACTAGCATTTTTGTACATCTTTAACATAGCATGCAAGTAAACAATTCTAGGAAAAATATTTTATAAACATAGGTAGCGAAGTTCAGCACTTGCCTTGATCAGCACAGTCTTGGTGGTCTTCCGGAGGGTTGATCGCAAAACTATCGTCGCTAGATCCTAATAGTGGAAATAACCACAATAAACACGAATGCCCCAAATAAGACATGGAATGACATATATGCGTATGCTTATGCAAAAATAACACAAAACGATAAATTATATTCTCTGGTCAAAACTAAATTTATTTTGCAATTTTGTTGAAACTAAATTTATCTAAATACCATTTTTAAACATTTTATCAATTTACCAATTAAGCAGAAATTTAAATATTCTTAAATAGTCATGAAAAATGCAGAAAAGAATAACTCATTTTTATTAACATCATGAAAATTATTTGGTGATTTTTGGACATATATAATAAAAGATATGAATTTAACAATTTTACCGCATATGGAAATTAAAAAAAGGCCGATGGGCTTGGCCCACTGCCTCAAGGCCGTCCAAGACGGAACGCGCAGCGTGGCTCCAGTACAAGGGTGACCAAAGACGAAGTAGCGATGGCTGGCAATATGGGCGCGCGCGATGTCTGGCGCGGCCCGAAGAACGCTGGCGGCGCTTCCCGGCCAAGCGGGACGCGCAAGCCGCCCGAGGCATGGAGGCAACGTGGGCCCACCATGCGGCGCGAGCAACGAGGCAACCAGCAGCGGCGCTGCAGCCTTGGCGGGCGCGAGGGCGGCCAGCGCATGGCGCGTGCAACACGGCGGCTCAGCAGACGCAGCGCTGCAACGCTGCAAGAAGAATAAGACGGCCTTGCAGGAAGCGCGGCCAACGTAAGGCGCGGCGGCCTAACGCTGGCCGGGTTTCGCTTCTTCGGCCGGCGGTCTTGAGGCGGCCTTGCCGCCCAAAAAGGCATGGAGGCGGCCAGCAGACATCTGCTGCCCAGCCAAGCATGGACGGCCGTGGCGGCGTCGGCGGCGTGCTTCGCCCGCTCGAAAGGTTTCGATGTGGCGGACCCCAAAACATGCATCCGGACCGGAGCATTGCATAGGAACCAATAGGAAGAGGAGGAGCTCACCGCAACAGCGCCAAAATTGAGGAAAAGAGGAAACTCCGGCAAGGTCTTCGGCACGTGATTCCCGGAGCTACGGACCTTGGATCCACGAGTTCCTGGGTAAAATGGAACCATGAGGGAAAACTCTAGGACGTCCCGGAACAGTTTTGGAAATGGAGACTTACTCAGGCCGAATCAAAGAAGAAAACAAGGGAGGAGGAAGAGAGCTCGGGCTGGGGATTTCTGAGGGAGACAGGGAGAAGAGAGGAGGTGGCTTAGTGGCAATAAACTCCACTAATGGCAGGTAATTGAAGTTCATGGCTGGATTAAGGCAAATGGGGTTAGGAGTTAATGGGAGGGGGTTAGGGAGTGAATGGAGGTGAATGGAGGGGTTTCTGCGTGTGAATGAAACAGAGAGAGAGAGAGAGAGAGTGTGGAAGAGAAAGGGGAAAACAGAGAGAGAGAAGGGAAGAGGGAATGACAGGTGGGGTTAGGGGTTAGGGAAGGGTTTTTAATTGCCTTTTCTGATTTTCTCTTTTAAAAATCAATTTACAAATATAATTTTTTTTTCTCTTTTGCAATTTAAATACTTATACCTTAATTACCACCCCAAAATTATTTGCAAACAACTTTATTAATTTTAAAGTTTTTATTAAACACGTAACATACTCATTTTATTGAAAATTATTTTATTTAAAAAGAATTTTAATGCAATGCAATGCATGATGCACATGAATTTTTGATTTTTGAAAATGAGGATGTTACATACGCCTTGCTCATGTCCTCTAGGAAGCTCCGGCATTATTTTCAAGCGCACCAAGTCTTGGTCCCCACTAGTTTCCTGCTAGGGGAGATCCTCAAAAACCCTGGCGCTTGTGGTCGAATCACTAAGTGGGCGATGGAACTGGCCGAATTCAATATCCAGTTCTCCGCCCGCACGGCGGTCAAGTCCCAGGTCCTAGCCGATTTCTTGGCTGAATGGACTTGTCCGGGGCCGCCCTCAGCAGGCGTTGGGCAACCCGAGGATGGTCATTGGACTATCTACTTTGACGGCTCGTGCTCTTTCGAATGCTAGGGGGCTAGGGTTGTTCTCGTTTCCACCAACAGAGACCAACTCTAGTACATCGTACAATTACACTTCATGGCGACCAACAACGCTGCGGAGTATGAAGACCGCTTGGCCGGGCTCCGGGCATGCAAATCACGGGGGTCCAACGACTAACGGTGAAAGAGGATTCTCTGTTGGTCGTCAACCGGGTCAATAAGGAGTTTCAGTGTTCCGATGACTCAATGGCATAATACCTGCTTAAGGTGAGGAAGTTGAAAAAATACTTTAAGAACTTCAAAGTACTTTATTGCCTAGGAAGGAAAATTCCCTAGCCGACCAGCTGTCCAAGTATGGGTCCTCACAAGAATCTACTCCGACAGGAGTGCTCCTCGAGCACTTATATAAGCCCTCTATCACGTCTCTGGACGAGGCAACCGAGACAAGCAGTAATATTTCACTCCTCGAGCAGGGAAATAAATCGGTAATGCTACTCGAGCAGGGAAATAAAGCGGTAATGCTCCTCGAGCACTTATATAAGCCCTCTATCACATCTCCGGACTGGACAACACCATTTGTTCAGTACCTAGCACATAGGACACTACCCGAGGATGAAGCTGAGCGTTCCCTGCTCATAAGGCGAGCCTCCCCATACAGGTTGGTGGAGGGGGTCCTTTACCGCAAAGGCGCACTCGAGATCCTTTCCAAGTGCACCTCCCAAGAGGAAGGAGTCTACCTCCTGAAGGACATACACGAAGGTGTCTATGGTGCGCACTCTTCATTCAAAACCTTGGTCGGCAAAGCTTTCCGCATGGGCTATTATTGGCCCATGGAGTGGCTGATGCCCGTAACATCATTGTAACGTGCAAAGCATGCCAGTACCATGCTCAGAAGACGCACTTGCCCGCCCAAGCGCTGGAGACGATTCCTCTCTCTTAGCCGTTCTCGACTTGGGGGATCAATATCTTCGGTCCATTCCCCCGAGTGCGAAAGGGTTGAAAATACCTGATCGTCGCCATTGACACATTCACCAAGTGGATCGAAGCCGAGCCGGTGTCGACCAACACGGCACAAGCGGCCAGGCGCTTCTTTCACAATAACATGGTCACGAGGCTCGAGATCCCCCATCGCCTGATCATGGACAATGGGACTCAGTTCACCAGTGAACTATTCCAAGAATATTGTAAGGATGTTGGAGAATATTGCGAGGATGTTGGCAAAAGGTTTGTTTCACGTCTGTGGCCCACCTGCAGAGCAACGGGGCTGCCGAGCATGCTAACAGGCAAATTGTCCAAGGCATTAAGAAGAGGGTGTTCAACCAGTTGAACAACCTTGGTCGGACATGGGTGGACGAGCTCCCTTCCGTCCTTTGGTCGGTTCACTCCACGTCTAGTAGAGCCACAGGGGAAACCCATTTTCATCTTGTGTTCAATGCAGAGGCCATTTTACCTGCTGAAATAAGGCTGGGCTTGGTCTATGCTACATCTGCAACACAGTATGGGCGGTTCGCAAAGTTTCCATCGCGCGTCTACTCCCTTTCTGTGCCCATGCCCGGGTTCCCAACTTAGGTTCCCGAGCATGAACACAGCGGGGGCTAGGATAGGGATCGCTCTACCGTATTTTCTAAAACATGAGTTTTTGTTGTCTTTCTCATTATTTCGTATGCTTCGGTCTACTTGTGTGTCCCATTTTTGCAGGAGTGGACGCGAAGTAACAAAAGAAAACTTTTATTACGCTTTGAATAATGTACAAGGCAGGGGAGGTTACATACGGCCCTACTCTATCGGTCTTCGAAGGCTAAGAGCTTTTCCCTCAGCCCATCGCGCTCGTTTTCGAGCTCCAGGACCCTCCTTTGTGCAGTTCGGCCCTCGGTGGCATCCTTGCGCAGCCGTTTCGCTTCCTCCTGCCGCTCCATTAGGTGCTAGGTTAGTGATGTGAACTTGGCCTCGGGGGCTTTCCCTCTGTGACCCTGGTCTCCATCTCGGCGAGCTTGGCATCCAGCTCGGTAACTTTCGCCTGCCCGGACTCCACCTCGCCGCGCTCTACGGCCAACGTGAGCGGCCTTGATTCTAGCGCTGAGCGTGTTTTGTTCGACCTTGGTTCCGGCCATCTGGGTGCGTAGGTCTTCCAACTCCACATCCTTCAACACCTCCCGTCGAAGGAACAAGGACTCGAAGGTCATCATCTCCACGGTGTCCTTGACCAGCTACAGTACGCAAGGTAAGCCATTAGTTGTGGTTCGTTTTACACTAAGAAATCACATTGCAGGTCAGGTTCGTACCATAGCCACGCGCAGTGCCATGCGCTTCTTGAAGTTGTGTAGGATGTTTCCTTCAATGATCACGTACGACTTCAGGACATTCACCACGTCTCCCTCCCATAGCTCGTAATACTCCTCCACGAGCTCAAAGGTTGGGTTGGGCGTGCTCGGAGACAGGTTTCCCGGCATGTTCTCGCCCGAGGGGGCGGCGCCGGACGTGCCCTGCGTTGGCGAAGGATCGTCTGAGGGTCAGTCCCCCTTGGCTCCCTCCGCCTTGTCCGGGAGAGTCTCTTCCTCCAGGGTCTCAGCCACGTTGCTCGGGGTGGCGGCCCCTCCCCGAGCATCCTCCCCCTCTTCCACTCGAAGCACCGCAGCGTTGCCCGGGCAAGCAGGTTCATCTTGGGTATCGTCTCCTTCTTTCCGATCAGATTAGCAGCGTTGCCTGGGGAAGCGCTTTCTTCCCGGGCCTCCTCCTCCTCTCCCTCTTCACCCTCTAGGACCCCCTACTTCGTTGCGCCCGGGGACTGTGGCTCGTCGTCGTCCGAGGGCAAGAGGTCCCATTCGGCTAGGACTCGGTCGGCCATCTTCCTCAGCAGCTCTGCATCGACACGTTCGAAGAGATTGTCAATCTTCTCTTAACCGGCACTCTTGCGCTAGAGAGGGAAGGGGTCAGCTTCAAATCATTTTGTGAGACAGTGGCCTCAGGCACGTACCTTCATCTGGGGCCTCGTCCGTGTCGCCTTGGTTGTCCCCCCCTCCGACATCCTCGGTTAGGGCGACATAGTCGGCGGCTACCTCATCAACGTGCTGGGCCGCCACCTTGGAAGCCGTCGCCATCTCTAGGTCGACGTCGTCTAAGTTGACCACTTAGAGCATGGCTGACGCTTGGGGCTACTTCCTTGCCGTCTTGAACTTCTTGTGCGGCGACGGGTTGGCGTTGTCGCCCTCTTCCTGGTCGCCTAGGCCTGTCCCAAGCGATGCAACTTTCCCGGCGCCGCTTGGGACGCCAGACGGGGAACGGCTGAGCTATTGGAGCATTTCGGCGTTTAGCCACTCCAGCTAGAGCTCCTCCTTCAACCTTGCATTCTGTTCCCACAGCAGATGGAGGCTTCTTCCTCCTGGGCTCGGTCCGCCAGTTGGTAAAGAAGAGTCACTCGTTTAGGCTTAGAATGCCTAAAGTCTCTCCAGCAGAGCTTCACGTCACTCACCTCGACGCGATCTTGGTGCTCCAGGTGACACTTCTCTGGACGAGCCCGGGCTGAGTCCAATGCCCCGGATGGTGCGGCAATTCCTAGGCCGGCGTGGGATCGTTGGGCCGCTGACTTGGCCCCAACGGTCAGGGAGGCAGCGCGTCTCCGAAGGACGATCTTCTTGACTGCCCCCTTGGCGCCTTTCTCCTTCCCGACCACGACGGGCGCACCCAGTTCTGCCATCTTAGCTTCGATCTCATTGTTTTCCTATCCAGCCGGAAAATAAGAGACAATGTCAGTAACACATATTCCGCCCGGTCTTGCCCGAGTTCAGGATAGGGTGACTTACATCCTCGAAGCGTTCCAGGACGTTCCGGGGCACTCCATCATTTGCCGGGCTTTGTCCTCCTTGGAGTCCTTGCTCCGAGGGACTCCGAACAGCTCAGAGACACATTCCTCGATCCACCGGTTCGAGAGCGCTGCAAAAACAAAGAAGTATGAACCGGGCAAGAAAGGGTGAGACCCGGGACTGAGGAGTTGCCAATTCCCATTAGTTACCACAGCATCGTCATGGGTGAAGTCCTGCCACCCGTCGATTTCGTAGAATGGGTGGTCACTTCGTCGCAGGGGGCTGATCCGGTGCGTGATGTAGTCTCGCGCTATCTTCTTCCCGATCAGCCCGAGGTCTACCAGTGCCGCGATCTTGTTGATGAGGACTCTCTCCTCCGACTGGATTTCGAGGCGCAGCAGGGCCTTCCTCTTCTCCGGAACGGCGCCTAGGAAAGCAAGGGAGCTCTCCTCTGGGCCTTTCCAGACATAGAACTAGTGGCTCGACCACCCCGTGATGGAGTCTTTCAAGTGAAAGACGAGGTAGGCGAGTGGGGTGCTAGTGCGCAGTTGGAAGTATGCGCACCCTACAGGCTGATCCGAGTGGCGGAAAAGCAAGTAGAACTGCAGGAATAGGCTCGCTGTCGGCAGCGAGCCTAGGAAACCCTCACACAAATGCGAGAAGATCGACATCATAAGGAAGGAATTTGGGTGGAGATTGACCTCGCACTGCGCCAGGAGCGATACAACGAAATCGGTCTCCGGCGCCCACAGCTCGATGACGGCGTAGAGTTCGCATGACACGAACTCTATGTCGCGGGGCTGCGGGTACGGGTCATCCCTGGAAGCGCCAACTCCCGGCGTCGAGGTGGCCTAGTTTCTCTAGTTCCCGCAGCCGTGCCAGCATGATTTAGGTATTCCCCAGGATCGCGATGAGTTCCGGTGGAGAATGGGGAAGCAGATCAAAGGGCTAGGGCTTGTCGGCGGACAAAAACCTAAAAAATCATTTTTATAATTACCTAAGAGCAGTAAAACAATTTAATAAGATAATATAATGATGAACAATCCTTTATAAAATTTTCACGTGTTCCAGATGCTTCAGGGTATTTTTGAGGATTTTCTCATATTTTTCTAAAAAGTTTTGGTATTTTTAATAACTAGAAAATATTGAACAACAAATCTATAAATAGATAAAGAGAATTTAAATCTTTTTTCCGGATAAGTGGCGATGTGCCTCAATTTGGGCCGTCGGCCTCACCACATGCTCGTTGTGGGCCGTCGGATCTGTGTAATCGCACCAAAGGGGTACGCGCGAGCCTAGTCCATTGGATGGGGCGACGTAGCCCGACGGCAGCCGTTAGATACCGTGGCCGTCGTCTCCAGACCCGCGCCGAAGTCAAACAGGGTGGTGGCGCCTCTGTGGGCTAGGCCTAGGTGTCCATGCCGTTCTAGGGTTCCCCGACCCTATATAAACCCTAGGGAGTTGCGCGAGGGCTTAAGCAAGTCACCGTCACCATTGTCTCGATCAAGGGGGAACGGAGTCACTGGGAATCTCGATGCGGGTGTTTCGGACCGAGCAATTTCGGCGAGCAATTCCGTCGTCGCCGGTAAGCCTCTGCTCCCAATGGTTGGTCAGTAGCGGTAGGGTGGTCCGGCGAACGCGTTTGTGGCCAGAGTCAGGAGGTTGGGCCATCAGAACACCGTCGCTGTTGAGGTCCAGCGCCGCCGCGGCCATGGAAGCTCGCCAGTACCAACCAAAGGGTCCCGAGGTTGCGCGAGGCCATAGGGAGGTTCCGGGTAGCCTCAAGATCATGAAATTAGGCTCGGTTTGGCTCGGGAAGGGGCGTAGATGCATCTAGGGCTTAGGCAGATAGCTGCTGCCGCCTCACACCGCCGCAGCTCGCCGCCGGTGGTCGCCGGTGAGGGGTCGTCTGTCTAGAGAGATCGTAAGGTTGAGGGCTACCCGTAGAGCTTGGTTGCGTGTGGTTTGGTGCATAGAAGCGCCAGAACGGGCAATTCTGGCGGAGTCCCCGCCATGCCGGCGTGGGGGCCACCTTGTGCCATGGTCGCCGGGGCGAAAGAGTGACGTAGAGCATAGATAACCTTGGGATCCAAGGTGGACGATTCGGATCTGGGTCAAATCGGTCCGAGATAGATCGGTTCGGGTCAGGTTGAACCGGGATCGGGTTTGAGTCTCTGACACGTGAGACCCACATGTAAGTGGGGTCCACATGTCAGCAAGGTGAGAGAAAGAGGGGTGCGCGCACGGGCTGCGTGGGCTATATCCGCCGTGGGCCGAGTGGCTGACAGCCGGGGCCTAGTCGTCGGTGGCGTGGGAAT
Organism: Olyra latifolia; assembly: GCA_036346145.1. Lineage (NCBI taxonomy): Eukaryota > Viridiplantae > Streptophyta > Magnoliopsida > Poales > Poaceae > Olyra > Olyra latifolia. Next base: position 34,099,842 of record CM070523.1, read on the forward strand.
TTAATTAAAGATTAGAGATTAATCTGGAATTTGGAAATTTGATTTTAAAATGGGATAAAGTTTTAAAATTCATATCTTTTGATCCAGAAGTCCAAAAATTACCATTCAAGTCTCTAAAAATTTAGAAAAATGAGATCTATTTGTTCATGAAGTTTATTCAATTTTTTAAATTTTTATTGTACCTTTTTATTTATTTGGTTTTTTATTATTACTTTACGTTGAAACGTGTACTTCGGAAGGTGTGCCATTGGAAGACTTTGTTGCAGGTCCAGAGTGGGAGTGGCAACAAGGCAAGTTACACACAGTTCTTGATCATGTTGATCCCAATTGCAAATAAAATGAATTAGCTTTATAAATTGCATTGCTATGTTTAATCATATTTTACTAGAAATTTAGTTATGCCAATTTGAATTATATCCTTCCTTTGAAATATTGTATACCAATTATCCTTTGTATTCTAGATGTGTCATCATTTTAATTGGATAGTGATGATACTATGTGGGATGGTAGCTGTTATTAGTTTGCTTAGTCATGCACGTTACCTAGGTTTGGTTTAATTAATATTGACTAAGAGAGATATTGAACTGAGAGTAAAGGCATATGTTACTTTTACGCAAGGGAGACATGTGTTGCTCCATATTGGTTGAGCATGTGTTGCTCTTATGTGATTGTTTTCATGTGTTGCAAATTGTTAACAATCTAGGTGGTTGTTTTGACTAGAGCCTAGGTGGCTAGACTAAGAGGAAAACTAAAAGGAAGTCTTGTCTTAGTTACTCTAAGAACTTAATCTTCTAAGAGCATGCTAGGCAAAATACAGTACATACCATGAGCTTGACTTCAATTAAGTCTACCAGTTATGTTACTAAGTGCGAGCTTGTGGCACCTCATGGCAAGCTAGGAGATATGACTATGTGTTGGGGCATCTGGGGAGATGTGCTGCTTATGAGGGCCATCATCCATTCGATGTTATGCTGCTGTACTAACTGTGTTTAGCCCAGTGGTCCAGATGTTTGGCTCTGGATGCTACAATAGTCATCGGGAGGTCCACTTGCTTGAATTTGGTTATGTAATTGTTAGGTTACAAGCGTCTCTTTCCTGGCCAGAAGTTGAGATATGAGTATCTTATGGGTAAAGATGTGCAACCTCTGCAGAGTGTTAAAAACTATTAGAACAGCCATGTTCTCGGTTATGAACAAATGTTTGGTTGTATTAAGCAAGATATAGAGTTTTCAAATGCAATGGTGGGTTGTCACTGTGGTTACTACTGGGTGCAGATTATCGATCTTTATGCTATGATTAGCCTATGTGCCAATGCTTATGGATCAAATGACTTACTTGCTTTTGAATCTATTATGTTGCTAAGTCTTTGTTAAATGCTATTTATGCAAAATAACTATGTGACCTATCCTTTGTACTAAGCTTGCATGTAAACAATAGAATTGCATTAATCCACTATGTGGGATTTGCTGAGTATTCGTCTATACTCATTCTTGCAAACCTTTGTTTGTGGGCTGTCTATTCATCTCGGCAGGATAAGAAGTTGAAGAATCATTCTCGCTGTTTGACGACGATCTACTTGGAAGCAAGTAGCTGGACGTGCTTCCCAGTCAGAAGCCTGTGACTCATGATGGGACATCGATCTTATTTAATTTGCTTATTAGCTGCAATAAATTACTCTGATGAACTTGTTATTTAGCTTATTTAATTTGCTTATTAGCTGCAATAAATTACTCTGATGAACTTGTTATTTAGCCCTGCATGGCATTTGAATCTTATTTGTAATAAGTGGAGGTTATATCTAATGCTTTTATATCGATGTACTGTGATGATATCTACTGATGAAGTCACTCTTGCTCACTAGAATTGATCCTGGACTAGTGATGCACGAGGGATACCAGATCTTAAATTTGGGGTCCCGAGAGGGAGCAAAGAAGTACAAAGGGCGGGAGATCATGGGCTTCGGTGCGCTCGAGTGAAAGTGATGGGTCGGTACCCCCAGTCCCTATTTATAATCGTGGAACAGTAAGCGGCAGCGAAGGATGCATCCCTTCGGTGCAAAACAGCTAGAAACCACCAAATGTCGCTCGACGTTTCGCTCTCTTCGCGAATCGTCACGACGGCTCAACTTCCGAGAACTGCCCCTGACGCGGTGTTCCGTGTCCAATGGCTAATCGAGTCCAATTTACGGCCATTGCAAAAACCGTCCCAGCACTCATTGCCCCGCCTGGAGATGTTCTTTGCCCGGTCCGGCCGTGACATGCCCGGTGATGCGACAATTGCCCGACTCTTGCCCGCAGGTTGTTGGATGTGGCTGCAGAATTACGCTACCAGAACCAATTCCCCTCTTTGTAGTTTAAAGCCGTCAAGAGGAAGGCCCTGCCAAGTAGTTTTCCACTTGAGCCTCGGGGGCTAGCTGTTGGGGATTGGTTAACAGCCCATGGGCCGAGGCGAACCCCAACAGCTCCGTGAAACGGTGAGTGCCTTGGATGCATTTCCCAAGACGGCCTAGCCCGGGCAAAGTCTTTGCCCAGAGTGATCTTTGCCGAGGAAGAGACTGAGTGCTGCCCGGATGGGGTTGTCCGGCTAGCCATGATGCCAGGAACATGCTTTGGCTCAGTCCAGACGATGTCTTAGTGCCCGGAGCGGTCTCGCTTGCCTGGGCACCGGCGTAACTGCGTGGCCAATCGTAACATGCCACTGGCCACGTTCTCCACGTCATGGGAGCCGTTACTCACGATCCGTGCAGATCATGGGGCGGCCGCGTGTGCGATGCGCCGTCGGTTGCCTCGCTCACTATCCGCGTAACTATCTCCAAGGAATTTGGAGCCGACGGTTGTGGGTAGACCCTATAAATACCCATTTCGTGATCATTTAAAGGACGTTACGTTGTGCTATGCTATATCACGTTATACTTAGACTCTTTTTGCGCATAGCGAGTTAGCTCTTCAGCTCATTGTAACCTCGCATTCCACAATATACACGCACTGGAGTAAGGTTATTATCCCTTCCGGAAAGCCCGAACCAGTATAAATCCTTGTGTCCCGTCCATTTTCGGTTCATCATATCCACGCCCAGAAGTTTTCGACATCTCAAAACGTCACACTTCGATAAGAAGGGGCTTTCTGATCGCTCAATCAAGAAATAAACTCGACGGGAAATCCGGCTCCCAATCGTCGACAATATTGTTGAAAATTAATCTTGTTGTGGAAATTCATATTAGTCACTTGCATGCATGTATTAGTCTGCACGTTTATTTTGTGTGAGTTTATACTAAGAAAATACTTGAGTTGCATGTATGTTAGGAGTTAGTGTGTGTTTTGGTGTAACAAGCACGTCGTCTAACTCGTTGAGGTGTGGCCGAGTTACCTGGACTTGTGGAGCTATGGCCAAGTCGTTGCCTTGGATTCGTGGAGATGCGGCTGAGTCTAGAGGACGCCGTAGCGACGTGGTTTGAGAACCGGATCGACCAGCTAGTTCGGCATGCATGAGGACAAATTAGTGGAGTTGATTAGTGGTCCTTGTAATTAGCATCATGTGGTTAGTGGCTGCATGGATGCGCCATACAGAACGTGGCATAGAAGTCGGGCTGTGGCTAGCTGCATGTAGTTAGTTGTTTACTATTTAATCCTATGTAATCATTTCGTTCGAGTTAAGAACCCTACTAGCGAACCGGATATTACAACTGGTTCCAAACCCCTTTCACAACCGGTTGTAAGCCACCGGGAGTAATACTCCCGGGTATCACAACAGGCTCCACGAACCGGTAGTAGTGTTAGCAAAAGTTAGAAATATATTGAGAGAAGTGGGATTTGAACCCAGGACCTCACACCCCTCCTCGTGACCCACGCCTCACCCTTCTAGTCAATCCACCCGCGTGTGCTCTCTGATGAGAGTAGGACAAGCATCCCTTTTAGCATTTTGAAAATAGGGCTTCTACAACCGGTTGGGGCATGAACTGGATGTAGAACCCAATTTCTACAACCGGTTCGTGTCTCCAACCGGTTGTAAAGGGACATGAACCGGTTGTAGAAATTAGGCTCTACAACCGGTTTGTATCCCAAACCGGTTGTAGAAGCCCTCTCTTAGCTTCTGTCCTAACGAACCGGTACTGGTGCACATCAGAACGGGTTGATATCCAACCAGTAGTGATGGGTCGGTAGTAATGCCTAGTTCTCTAGTAGTGGAAGAATAGAGAAAAAAGGCACTAGTTGTGTTGTGCCAAAAGACTCTGTACGTGTGCATTTTTCTTCTGTGTTTTTTCACGTGAGGGAGTGTTGGTAGTGTCCACTCCTCGCATGAGTTTATTATACTGCTTACTTTTGGTATCAGAGTGGTGTTCGAAGCCTACGGCCATGGCGAGCGACGGCAGCGATAGCGACTCCGGCGACAACAACATCAATATTGGCGCCCAGCAAACGCCTCCACGCCTGAGGGTTCGTGCTGAGGATCTGGAGGGGTCTCATGGCCACGATCTCGTCGTGCAACACGTCGTCCAGGAGTCCAGCGACCTATCCAATGCTCACCAACAACAACTATGGACCTTGGGCGGTGAAGATGAATATCTTCATGCGCGCACAAGGAGTTCGGGTTGCGGTGGAGAGCACGGAGGTGGTCGACAAGCGCAAGGATCAGATGGCTCTCGCCGCTATCATGCAGGGTCTGCTCGAGGCCATGATGATAGTCTTGGCGGAGAAGAAGACATCCAAGAAGGTATGGGACACTCTGCAACAAATGCACATCGGCTCCGACCACGTGAAGGAAGCTCGTGTACAGACATTGATGAGAGCATTTGAGGACATGTACATGAAGGAGACGGAGTCGATCAACAACTTTGCCATGAAGCTAACTACCACCGTCAATGAGATACGAGGCCTTGGAGAAAAGATGGAGGAGCACACTGTTGTGAAGAAGCTTCTTCGTGCTGTCCCCGACAAATTCATTCCTTTTGTCTCTACCTTTGAGCAGCTCGCCGACATCAAGAAGATGAAGATGGAGGAAAATGGTCGGTCATCTCAAGGCGTATGAAGAGCGCAACAGGGGTCGACGGCAAGTTGAAGAAGGCGACAACCTCCTACTCACATAGGCTGAGTGGGAAGCAAGATCCATGAAAAAGCACAATGTGAGGCGACCATTTGATAAGGCAAGGGTGCGTTGATACAACTATCAAGAGTTAGGGCACTTTGCTAAAGAGTGTCGCACGCCAAAGAAGGAGGAGGCACTTCTTGCAGATGCGGATGAGGAGCCAGCGTTACTTTGAAGCTTGATGAGAAGGTGCTCAAATTAAGAGCAACAAGATTAAGGAGGTGATTGTTGGAAATTAATCTTGTTGTGGAAATTCATATTAGTCACTTGCATGCATGTATTAGTCTGCACGTTTATTTTATGTGAGTTTATACTAAGAAAATACTTGAGTTGCATGTATGTTAGGAGCTAGTGTGTGTTTTGGTGTAACAAGCACGTCGTCTAACTCGTTGAGGTGTGGCCGAGTTACCTAGACTTGTGGAGCTATGGCCAAGTCGTTGCCTTGGATCCGTGGAGATGCGGCCGAGTCTAGAGGACGTCGGTTTGAGAACCGGATCGACCAGCTAGTTCGGCATGCATGAGAACAAATTAGTGAAGTTGATTAGTGGTCCTTGTAATTAGCATCGTGTGGTTAGTGGCTGCATGGATGCGCCATACAGAACGTGGCGTAGAAGTCGGGCTGTGGCTAGCTGCATATAGTTAGTTGTTTACTATTTAATCTCATGTAATCATTTGGTTCAAGTTAAGAAGAATAGAGAAAAAAAGGCACTAGTTGTGTTGTGCCAAAAGAGACTGTACGTGTGCATTTTTCCTCTATGTTTTTTCACGTGAGGGAGTGTTGGTAGTGTCCACTCCTCGCGTGAGTTTATTATACTGCTTACAAATATACATATCCAGTACAATAAAGTGGATACATTTTTGTCTGAACTCTCTCTCAAATTCCTACTGTGCTAATAGTCCTCTAAGAGAGATGACAACGGCGTTGCACAAGATAGAAAAGCAGCACACATTATTCGGCCATACCGGCGGTCTTATTCGGATACTGCAAAAGCATGTAAAAGGCGAACTTTCATCCAGACATGGAAGGGAATGGATGCAGCAAGCAACGATCACGCTCTGCCTCCGTTGATGATGAGCTTCTCGATGGCCTGCAGAGCCTGGATGGCCGCCTGGATGTAGAAGGTGATGGGCCCGGCGATGGGCGCCAGGGGGTTGGCGGCGATCTCCTCCTTCACGTCCTCTTCCACCGACGGCAGCGCCATGGCCGGGTCCTCGTCGAACTGCTTCGCTTGCTCCAGGTACTTGTCCATGCGCGGCGTCGCGAAGAGCCGCATGTTCTCGATGTCGCCCCTCGCCGCGAACCGCTGCCGGTCGTGCGACGTCTCCGACGACAGCGCGTAGGGGTAGCCCTGATTGTTGTACACCTTCTCAGACTTCATCAGCTTGAGGAGCTGCTCCAGCTCCACCCTCAACATGTCCACCACCGGGTTCGTCTGCTCCACCACGTCCTCCAGCGCGTTCTGGGCTTCCACCAGCTTGTCCCGGGCGTCCCCTAGCTTCCCGCCGTCAGCCATGGCCCTTGCTTCCCTCATCATCTTCGCCGTCTGCAGGCGGCTCACCTCCGTCTGCACCTCCACCGGCTCCCCCTCCTCCGGGATGCTCGTGCCGGTGCGCCGGATGCTCACCTTCGCAGGAGGCGCATCAAACAGCCCGGAACTTTTGGGTCGCCTGCGTCCACCAAATCAACTCCATCACCTTACAACAAGATGCTTGGATCTGATGAAACAAACCAATTCTAGCTACTTGCACTACCTGTATGAGTAGGTGGCCTCTAGGATGTCGGCGCCGCGCTCGCTCTCGGTGGCGGGGAGCAGGAGGTCCACGATCACCTTGCGCACTTCCCTGCTGTAGAGGACGCCGAAGCTGACGGTCACCGAGCCGGCGCCGGCGTCCGGCGTCTGCGGGTAGCTCCCGGCAGTCACGCTCTGTATGGTCGACTCGTCTTCGACGCGTGCCACTGTCAGCTTGAGGTCCTGGACGACGACGGTGAGCAGGCCGGCGATGCACTGGGAGAAGGCCAGGCTCAGGCCGTCCATGTCCTGCACGACGGAGAAAGTCCCTCCCGCGCTGTTGGACGCGATAGCGTGGAGCACCTTGGGGTCGTGGTCAGCGCCGAAGCCGAAGGTGTTGACGGGCACATTGCCGACGGCGACCTGGGCAGCGTCGCCGCCGCGGTTCTGCTGTCCGTCGGACATGAGCATGACGCCGACGTCGCGGCCGCCGCTGAGCTTGCGGTCGGCGAGGACCTTGAGCCCGGTCTTGAGGCCGTCGCTGATGTTTGTGGCTCCGTCGGCTTTGATGCCGTTGATGAGGCCCTTGAGCTCCTGCTGCGAGGCCTCGGTGATCTGGCGCAGCGGGCAGAGCCTGGCGGCGGCGTCGGAGAAGGTGATGATGGAGAGGCGGTCGATGGGGCTGAGCTTCTTGAGGACGAACTGCATGGCGGTCTTCATCTTGTCGATCTTCTCGCCCTGCATGCTGCCGCTGACGTCCAGGACGGCGACCAGGTCGAGGCCCAAGCGGTCGGCGATGGAGTCGCCGCCGGTGAGCTCGAGCAAGACCTTCTGGCTGTTCTCCTCGAGCGGCGCCTTGTCGCTCTTCTTGACGACGAGCTGCACTCTGCCGGGCACGATCGGCGTCGGCCTCGGCCCTGCAGCATCGCAAATCAGCAAAAACAATACTCGTCTCGAACGTCCTCATCACAGGACTGCAAATTAAATTAATTTGTATACTGGTAGTGGCTAGTACTATATGAATCATCGTCATCTGCAAGAAGATTAAGCAGCAAATGGTGGTGGTAATGGATGAACCTGAATTTGGGGGCGCAACAATGGGCTCGTCATCGTTGAAGGACATGGTTGCAGCTGCTTTACTATCCTACCTCTTCGTGCGTGTTCCGGCGGCTTTCAGCCAGGAGCCCATCCTCTGTTATATAGAGCAAGCAGCAGCCATATGGTGGTGCTCCATCTTTCTCGCGGATCGGATTTTCATCTAGGCTTCTCAAACTTGATAATTATCAACAACTGCACACCCCCCCCCCCCCCCTACGAGCTAGCATAAGGAACCGGATGCCTAGAGGGAAGTGAATTGGTTACTTTCTATTTAAGTTTACATTTGTGTCTAACGATTAAACAAATACACAAGTTAAAAATAAATTATATGAACACAAGTAATATATCAATATGATAGCAATCTTAGAGTGACGCGAACTAAACTCAACTAGGCAATCAAGATATACAATTAATCACAAGATAAATGCTATGAAAACTAAGCACTAGCTTAAAGATATAACAATAAATATAAGAACACAATAGGCAAATCACAAGTGACACGAAAACTTTTTGCCGTGGTGCTTAGAGACTTGCCGGTCTCCCCTAATCCACGTTGAGGCTTAATCCTCGAAACGACCAGCCACCTTTCCGAGCCAACCACCTTTTCTTCACTAGTGGTTGCTAGTTTCTCTTCTGGAGATGACAAACACTAACGCCAATCACATGGTTTGGCTGGACCTTCTCACACACTTCTTGAGAAGGTCACCAGCCATGATGCCTCTCACGCCGTCTATATGCCGGCAAGCATCAAGAGGAACGAACTCGAAGCCGCTTGATCGTACTAGATCAAGCTCAAGTGTGATGCACACAGCACTCACTTGGTCACTCACTCCACTCACTAGTGTTTTACCAAATCCACCCAATTTTGATACTTTCCCTCTATTGGCCACTTCTCACACTTTGGGACACACCGAACATCTTAGTCAAACCAAATCCTACACTCTCAAAACTCTTCATAGCTCCTTAAATAGCCTAGCCCTCAGAAACTAGCCGTTGGGATTCGAAATCCCGCACAGCTCCCGCACAAAATAGTTGTTGCAGGCTTGACCGGACTCAGTTCGGTGACAGAGAAAAACCCTAGGGTCCGGTGGCGAGCGGATACAGTCCGTTCGCTGCCCCGGCCCCCCACGTGCGCTCGCTACTAGAACCCACCGGACTCAGTCCGCTGCGCCCCGATCGATCCCCAATCCGGAGGACTACAAAACAGTGTACAGCCCGCATACCTACAAAAACCAGTCTGGTGACCACCGGACCCAGTCAGTCAGGTTGACCATGCACCACCAGCAACGCGGTGTCCAATGCAGCAACGGAGTGCTTCATGGTCTTGTTATTTTCCCTCTAGGATTGGATTTCTGAGATATGCACGTACGCAACTTTTTTCCTAGCGTGACATTTTCATGAGATGAATGTTTACGTAAAAAATGCAAATGAATTTATATACGTTATCTCGATTTTGTTGCACCTAGCAACACACATGGCTATCGGCTAGCTATTGTACAATTCTAGCATTCATGATAGGTCAATTGAGCATTTGACTTGAACTTAAAATTTCAATATCTAATAATATAAGTAGGTTTGGGTGGTCAGTAAGCACAAAACCCACGAAACCCTAAACCCTAAACAGACAAATCCGTTTATACAGGGTGTCTATAATATTGCCATCTTCGGATAACATGATAATAATAAGGGTTAATTGCATACGTGCCATTATTAAACGTCGATATCGCAGAAATACCATTACAAAACCGGTTATTATTTAGATGCCATTACAAGATGCGATTGATTTCAAAACTGCCATTACGGACGATTTGCGACATATACGAACTCAAAATATGATCCAATATACAGTCTGACTGGTGGGTCCCATTTGCCATCTTCCCTTCTTCGTCTCTTCTTCCTCCCACTGCTTCCCATCTCCCCTAACTCCGGCCAATTGCTATTGCCGCTGCTCGCCGGCTCATCGCTCTCGCCACCCGCCGTTCTTCTGCCGCCGCTCGAGCCCCTTGCCGCTGCCTCGCCGTCTCCAGCGCTGAAGCTTCATTGTCGCCGGCGCCGTCTTGCCGTCACCGGCGCCGAAGCTCGCCGTCCCTGCGCCGAACTCGCCGTCGCTCGCCCCGCTGTGGTCAAAGGTCGAGCTCTCGCAGCTCCTGCTCGCCATCCTCGACGACCCCGTCGTCAGCCGCGTCTTCGGTCAGGCCTGCTTCCGCAGCGGCGACATCAAGCTTGCCATCCTTCGCCCCGTGCCGCCCATACCGCTGCTCGGCCGCCTCCCCACGCGCAGCTGCCTGCCATCTCTTTCTATGCAGCTTCGCCGCCGCTGACGACGCCGACGTGCCCTTGCCCGCACGGAATCTCATCGGTGCCTGGGAAGAGAACTGCCGCCGCATCGGAGAGATCCTATCGAGAGACCGCAACCCCATGCTCGTCAGTGTCGGGGCTGCCTCCGCCGGCGACGACTTTTGCACGGAATCCCCATGCCGCGTTCTCCACGTCGGCCCCACCTCCATCGAGCAATCAGAGCTCGGCGTGGCGGCGGCATGGCTGGCATTGGGACGAGCGACAGCAAGGCGGCGCGGGGACGGCGAGCTCGGGGCGGGCGACGGCAAAGATGAGCCCAGCGACGAGCTCACCGGCGTGCAGCGGGTGCCAGGCGGGAGAACAGAGGAAGAAGAAGAAGAAGAAGAAGAAGAAGAAGAAGAAGAAGAAGAAGAGGAGGAGGAGGAGGAGGAGGATGATGAGGACATCTCAGGCAGCAGGCAGGAAACCAGGCCCCAGCGTTGGGAGACCAGTTCCCAGGGGCGGAAGACTAGTTCCCAAGGTTGGGAGACCAGTTTCCCGGGGCGAGAGACCAGCTCCCAGGAACGGGAGACCAGTTCTCAGGGGCGGGAGACCAGCTCGCAGGGACGGGAGACCAGCTCCCAGGGGCAGGAGACCAATTCCCAGAGGCGGGAGACCAGGTTCCAGCATTGGGCGACCAGTGATGATGACATCCCAGATACCCCAATACATACTACACCTTCACATACCATCTAAAGACCAATTACCCGCAGCCGTGCGAGGAAACTACAACAAGATGTGACTTCACTCCTTGCTGAAATTAATATTACAAATAAGGAGAATTTAATACTACCTAAAAGTTCTACACTCTTGTTTCTTAGGTTTACACATGAGGAAATGGAGGATGCTCAAGCATGGAGGAGGTACATGAACAAGGACGATGTGGAAGTTAACCTGGATACTGCTCAACCTATGGTGCAACATGAATCGCAACTTTCAAGACTTGGGCGCACCCACCTGTCATGTTTAGGTGGTCATAATACATATGGTTGGGAAGATAATTGAGTCTACTTTTCAACACAACAAACGGTGGGTCATTTGGACTGCCCAGTAAGGAGTAATGACCATTTTACTGAAGACCGCGTAGGCTGTTAAATGCTGCTAAGAGGGATGTTCCTAGTATAAATACCCATGTACTCTACCCATTGGAGGACTTTTGGCAAATCAAATACAAACCCCTTTGTTCAGCTGTGTGCTAACAAATCCAAAGAGTGATCTCTACCCCTTTGCTCTTGTGATTTCCCCGTGGGATTGCAAAAGCGGTCGCATCATCGACTCCCAATCGGTGCTCCTGCTCCATTGATTGCAGGTTGTGTTGGTTGGTTTCTTGAGAGTGTGGTTGGACGAATCCTCGATTCAGGTTGCCGTATTGCGACGGTGGTTGGCTTCGAGTTCATTTGTCAGGTTGCACTAGTTATCTTGGCTGTTTTCAGCTAGTTATCGTGTTCGTGATCCTACGCTGTGAAGATCAGGACCCCGTGCCGCATCATCTGGTATCGGAGCTTTCATTGCCACGGTAGGATTCTTTACCCTTAGCTACATATATTTGTGTTCGTCCTATCCACTAAAAAGCCACAAAAAATATTATTAGCCTTTGATCAATCTGTTATTTTGGTGAGTTTTGTTAAGTTTCTGTCCATTAGAGTCTTTGTTCTTGTCACTGGTCATATTTTCCTTCGCGTACCTTTTGAGCCGTCTATATCTCTATATCTTTTGTTTCCACATCTGAAAATCAAAAAAAAATATTAGCCATATCTTCTTTCGCAAAAACCTTTGTTTACCCAAGCTCTAGCTTCTGATTGCGCTGAGATTATATCTTCAAGTTGTGCAAGTGTTATATCTGTTAGTTGCTTTTCAGTTAAAAAAAAGAAAAGAGAGTGCTACAAAAGCAAAAAAAAAAATTGAGAATAGAAGTGAAAGGGCAGATCGTGTTGTTTGCATGTATAAGTGTTGAAATCTCACAAAGTTGTGCCACCAGATTGCTATCCTTTTTGGTGCAATTTTTGCTAGGCATATCTCATCAAACATCCCTTCCTAGCATAATCTTTGTTTGCATCAAATCTGAATTCTTTTTTTGCGTGTGAGTTGCTCAAGATACAACATTCATATCCTTGTGATCAGTGCTAGACATTGAATTTCTAGTTTGGATTGTTACTTGCATTACAATATCTGAAATTCAGATTGCTAGTTGTGCATCATTCCCTACCAAGCTCAACAACGAAACCATCGTAGAACGGAACGCTGGTTGTGTATTCGCCTAACCATCACTTTCTTGATACCACCGCACACTTTAGTTCTGTAATCTGCAGGAAATCATTAGAGCTTTGGGTGGTAAGAGAAGGTGAGATTGAGTGATCCACATAAGTAAATTTTTCTATATATACTTGCTGCTCGTGGTCACTAGCCTTGCAGAAACGATGGCCGACGATCCCGAGATTAATGATTGTGTCACAATTAGGGATGGCAATGGGTACGGGTATGGGTAAATACCCGCGGATATTTACCCATCGGGTATGGGTATGGTGGGATTTCATACCCGCGGGTACGGGTATGGGTATGGTTCGGTACCCGCGGGTATAATTTTGGCGGGTATGGGTTTTAGGTATCCATACCCGTTACCCGCGAGCTGACATGTGGACCTGTTATCCATGTCTTTTTCATATATGTTGTTGTCAGTCTTTATGAGTACTAGTCATCTTTATTATTAATTTAGGTCATGTATTTGTCATTATAGCACACTGAAACTGAGGATTAGGTTGAGATATAGAAATAACTAGCAGTGGCAAGTGGGTGCTCGTGAACTCAACGAGCTGTGTGCGGGTAGGCGGGTACCCGTCGGGTACCCGAAACCCGCCACGGGTATAGACTCATACCCATACCCGTACCCATCGGGTTTCGGGTACGGGTATGGGTACGGTTTTCGGGCACGGGTACGGGTCTGCGACACTATTATCCATGCCCAACCCGCCCGATTGCCATCCCTAGTCACAATGGCACAATTCAATGAGCTGAGGCAAAGATTGGAGGAGAGACAAGAAAGAATGTCCCAAGATCTTCAAGCTCTTCTAGCTCCGCTTCGAGATCAAGGCCGTGGTGCAGCTGACCAAGATGAAGAAGCAGATGAAAATGATGACGAAGATGAAGCCCAACATGCAAGACAACAGCGAGCTTGAAGAGATCGAGCTGCTGTCCGCGCCATGAGACCCCCGGGTCTTAGTCGTGGGAATGGGGAAGAAGCTTTTGGTCGTGGAAGAGGAAGAGGTCGCGGCCAACGAAATGACCCCGCTACTGAATCTGAAGATGAGGCAGAGGAAGATGGCCCCTACCAGCCCCAAAATAATGGTAATCGTCGTCGAGGCCATAACCGATGCTATCGAGCCGAGGAGGAGAGGTTTGGCAAGCTGAAATTCACCATGCCAAAATTTGACGGTGGATCTGATCCTGAAGCTTATCTTACATGGGAGATGAAGGTTGATAAGATTTTTCGTTTGCATAACTACTTCGAAGAGAAGAAGATAGCAATGGCTGCTCTTGAGTTTGAAGATTATGCCCTAATCTGGTGGGAACAAGTCCTGAATGAGCGAGAAGACGCTGGACAAGGTGATGTTGCTACATGGGCTGAAATGAAAAGGGAAATGCGAGCAAGATTTGTCCCTAAACATCACCGTCGTGATTTTTTTAACAAGCTACAGAATTTGAATCAAGGAAGTCTCTCGGTTGAAGAGGATTATAAAGAGATGGAGAAGGCCATGATAAGAGCCAATGTAAATGAAGATGAGGAGTAAAGTATTGCACGTTTCATGTCGGGTTTGCATCGCAACATTCAACGAATCGTTGAATTTTAGCCATACCGAACACTTATTGACTTGGTGCATCAAGCTACTAAGGCTGAGCGTCAATTGCAGCAAGATACTAAGTCAAGCAAAGCAAGTCCATTCTGCACAAAGGTGACAACAAATGGACAGAAACAAGTTTACCCCAAGGTTTGCTGAAAACCGAGTGACCACTACAAGTACAAGCGGTGGCACACGTTCTAATACTCAAGGAAACTTCAATGGCAAGACCAAAACTGCTTCAATTGCAAGGAAACCCACTTCATCAACAACCTCCTCAGTCGGTTCTACAGCCCGGAGTAGCCAAATTCAATGTTTCAAGTGCGGAGGTCGTGGTCATGTTATCAAAGAGTGTCCAAACAACCATGTGGTACTTGTTAATGACCAAGGGGAGTATGATTCAGCAAGTGAAGAAGAACAAGATACTGATGAAGAACCATTGGAAGAGGCACAAGAAAATAATGAAGAAACATATTGTGAATATGAGAGAGGGACTGCTCTTGTAGTCACTCAAATTCTAAGTGTGCAGCTGAAAGAAACTGAGAATGGACAGCGCCATAATCTTTTCCAAACAAGAGCAAAAGTGAAAGACAAAGTATGCAAGGTGATCATTGATGGTGGTAGTTGCCATAACCTTGCTAGTAAAGAGATGGTTGAAAAGCTTGGGCTGAAATTACTGCGACACCCTCACCCCTATCATGTGCAATGGTTAAATGATTTGGGAACCATCAAGATTGCACATAGGGCGAAGGTTCTGTTCAAGATTGGTGATTATGTTGACACCGTGGAGTGCGATGTGGCACCCATGACAGTGTGTTATCTGTTGTTAGGAAGGCCATGGCAATTGATCGTTCATCCCAACATTGTGGCAGCACAAACAATTACACCATCAAGTGGAAAGGGAGAGACTTGGTGCTTAAGCCTATGACTCCTCAACAAATCATGACTGAACATTTGCAAAAGAGTTCAGAAGTGAAGGTGATTAGTGAGAGTGAAAAAGAGAAAAGAAATTTGAGTGCCCTCCACAAATCGGTGAGTGAGAGCCACAAGCCAAATATGAAAGACAAAAAGAAGAATGAGGGAGAGAATTTAGTCATGATAGCCACCAAATCTGAAATAAGAGATGTGAGGAATCACCCAGACCAAGTACTCATTGTACTTGTGTACAAAGATACTTTGCTTTCAACTAACGACTTAACATCTCTTCCCAGTGCTATATCTCATCTTTTGCAGGACTACCAAGATGTTTTTCTAGAAGAAACCCCTGCCGGACTTCCTCCTTTGCGTGGCATTGAACACCAAATTGATCTCATTCCTGGAGCTACACTACCTAATCGGCCACCATACCGCACCAACCCTGAAGAAACCAAGGAAATACAAAGGCAAGTACAAGCACTTTTAGATAAAGATTATGTGCGAGAAAGTTTAAGTTCATGTGCTGTTCCTGTGATTTTGGTATCAAAGAAAGATGGCACTTGGAGAATGTGTGTTGATTGTAGGGCTATTAACAACATAATTATCCGTTATCGTCATCCTATTCCTTGACTGGACGATATGCTAGATGAATTGAGTGGTTCTATGATATTTTCTAAAATTGATTTGAGAAGTGGATATCATCAAATAAGAATGAAAATTGGAGATGAGTGGAAACTGCTTTTAAGACAAAGTTTGGGTTGTATGAATGGTTACTTATACCTTTTGGTTTGACTAATGCTCCTAATACTTTCATGCGATTGATGAATCATGTTTTGAGAGCATTCATTGGAAAATTTGTTGTTGTTTACTTTGATGACATCCTAATTTATAGCAAGACATTTGAGGAGCATATTGATCACATACGACAAGTTTTGGATGTGCTAAGAAAGGAGAAGCTGTTTGCTAACCTTGAGACGTGCACATTTTGCACAGAACAAGTTGTGTTTCTCGGTTTTGTTGTTTCAGGTGCTGGAATTTAAGTGGATGAATCAAAAGTGAAAGCAATCAAGGAATGGCCAACTCCTGTGAATGTAAGCCAGGTAAGAAGTTTCCATGGTCTTGCTGGTTTCTATAGGAGATTTGTCAAATATTTCAGTACCATAGCCGCTCCTTTGAATGAATTGACAAAGAAAGGAGTTGCTTTTGAATGGGGTGAGTCACAAGAAAATGCTTTTTAACAATTAAAGAAACTTTTGACTGAAGCACCATTGCTTATTTTACCTTATTTCACTAAAACTTTTGAGATTGAATGTGATGCTAGTGGAATTGGAATTGTAGGTATTCTCATGCAAGATGCAAAACCTGTGGCATACTTTAGTGAGAAACTAGGAGGTGCGCAACTAAATTATTCTGTGTATGACAAAGAATTGTATGCTTTGGTGAGAGTACTTGAAACTTGGCAACATTATTTATGGCCAAAAGAATTTGTCATTCATTCTGATCATGAGGCTTTGAAGTACTTGAAAGGCCAAGCTAAGCTAAATCGATAACATGTCCAATGGGTTGAATTCATTGAAACATTTCCATATGTTGTGAAATATAAGAAAGGTAAAGATAATGTTGTTGTTGATGCCTTGTCTCGTCGAAGTGTTTTATTGAATCAGCTTGATGTGAAAGTACCTGGACTAGAGAGCTTAAAAGAATTGTATTCTGCTGATCAAGAATTTTCAGAACCATACAAGAAATGTGCAAGTGGGAAAGGATGGGAAAAATATCATATGCATGATGGATTTTTGTTTAGAACTAACAAGTTTGTGTTCCAAATTCTTCTGTTAGACTCTTGTTGCTGCAGGAAGCCCATTCAGGAGGCTTGATGGGTCACTTTGGATGGAAGAAGACCTATGAGCTGTTAGCTGATCATTTTTATTGGCCAAAGATGAGAAGAGACGTGGAGAGATTTGTGCAATACTGCAGCACTTGTCACAAAGCTAAGTCAACATCAAAACCCCATGGTTTATATACTCCATTACCTGTACCTAGTATTCCTTGGAAAGACATTAGCATGGACTTTGTTTTGGGATTACCTCGGACACAGAGGGGGAGGGATTCTATTTTTGTTGTGGTAGATAGATTTTCAAAGATGGCACATTTTATATCATGTCATAAAAGCGATGATGCCTCCCACGTAGCTTCTTTGTTTTTCAGGAAAATTGTGAGATTACATGGAATACCAAGAACGATTGTTTCAGATCGTGACACGAAGTTCTTGAGTTACTTTTGGAAGACATTATGGGCAAAGCTTGGGACGAAGCTGCTGTTTTCTACCACTTGTCAACCACAAACGGATGGCAAACCGAGGTGGTGAATAGAACACTCTCCATGTTGCTGCGAACAATGATCAAGAAAAATCTAAAGGAGTGAGAAGAATGCTTGCCACATGTGGAATTTGCTTACAACAGGGCAGTACACTCCAGCACTAACATGTATCCATTTGAAATTGTTTATGGTTTCAAGCCAATTACTCCCATAGATTTGTTACCACTGCCATTGCAGGAAAGAAGTAGCATGGATGCCTCAAAGTGTGCTGCATTTGTCAAGAAGATACATAAGAAGACAAAGGAAGAAATCGAGAAGAATGCCAAATATTATGCTGAGAAGGCCAACAAGAACAGAAGGAAAATGATATTCAAAACCAGAGATTTGGTTTGGGTACATCTGCGCAAAGAGCCTTTTCCTGAGAAACGTAAGTCCAAGTTGATGCCACGAGGAGATGGTCTATTCAAAATTTTAGCCAAAGTCAATGACAATGCCTAAAAGATTGAGCTTCCTAGAGACTATGGTGTTAGCTCGACATTCAATGTCGCTGACCTTACCCTGTTTGTTGGCTTGGAAGAATTAGAGTCGAGGACGACTCTTTTTCAAGAGGAGGAGGATGATGAGGACATCCCGGGCAGCAGACGGGAGACCAGGTCCCAGCGTTGAGAGACCAGTTCCCAGGGGCGGGAGACCAGTTCTCAGAGTCGGGAGACCAGTTTCCAACGTTGGGCGACCAGTGAAGATGACATCCCAGTTACCCCAACACATACTACACCTTCACATACCATCCGAGGACCAATTACCCGCAGCCGTGCGAGAAAACTACAACAAGAGGTAACTTCACTCCTTGCTGAAATTAATATTACAAATGAAGAGAATTTTAGACTACCTAAAAGTTCTACACTCTTGTTGCTTAGGTTTACACATGAAGAAATGGAGGATGCTCAATCATAGAGGAGGTACATGAACAAGGACGATGTGGAAGTTAACATGGATACTGCTCAAGCTATGGTGCAACATGAATCGCAAATTTTAAGATTTGGGCGCACCAACCTGTCATGTTTAGGTGGTCATAATGCATTATGGTTGGAAAGATAATTGAGTCTACTTTCCAACGCAACAAACTGTGGGTCATTTGGACTTCCCAGTAAGGAGTAATGACCATTTTACTGAAGACCGCGCAGATTGTTAAATGCTGCGCGAGAATCTGAGATGGCTTCTCCTTATCCAAGAAAACATTCATTAGGTTCTATTTGCTTTCGCACCTAAACTAGGAGGGATGTTCCTAGTATAAATACCCATGTACTCTACCCATTGGAGGACTTTTGGCAAATCAAATACAAACCCCTTTGTTCAGCTGTGTGCTAACAAATCGAGAGAGTGATCTCCACCCCTTTGCTTTTGTGATTTCCCCGTGGATTGCAGAAGCAGTCGCATCATCGACTCCCAATCGGTGCTCCTGCTCCATTGATTGACAGTTGTGTTGGTTGGTTTATTGAGAGTGTGGTTGGACGAATCCTCGATTTAGGTTGCCGTATTGCGACGGTGGTTGGCTTCGAGTTCATTTGTCAGGTTGCACTAGTTATCTTGGCTGTTTTCAGCTAGTTATCGTGTTCGTGATCCTACTCTGTGAAGATCGGGACCCTGTGCCGCATCAAGGAAGGGGAAAGGGAGGAAGAAAAAGAGGAGTGAATGATAGGTGGGAACCACCTGTCATATGTATTTTAGGATGTATTTTGAACTCGTATATACAAGAAAAGATTTGTAATGGCAGTTTTGAAATCATCCCAAACTTGTAATGGCATCTAAATAATATCAGGTTTTGTAATGGCATTTCTACGAAACCGACGTTATATAATGGCACGTTTGCAATTAACCCTAATAATAATGTATAGATAGTTATATCACACCATTCTAGATAAGTTTAATTTTGGCACCGGCTATAGATACAAATCTTTCAAGCATTTAGTATCTAGCATTCAATTTATTCATTTTCTTTTCTTTATGTTTATGAGTTTTATAGAAATGATCTAATGCTCGTATTGGGAATAAACTCGAAACCCTAGACCCTAAGCCGTTAGATCGAGGGGGTGGATGGCTCTAATTAGTAAAATTTATCCGCATATATAAGCATGCACATGCATATGAATTAGACCTAGGCCTCATTTGAGCAAGTGAAATCTATTGAAACCCTTTGGAAATTATGAGCACATAGGTCCCATGCAAGTCGACCACGTTAGTCGAGGAGATAAGATACAACAACCTTGCTTATTGGTGGTACGTACTCTATTTATTACACTCGCAGCTACCCACACGACAATAGCTCAATGAATTAACTGCCGTGTTGGGCTAGCTATACTCTCTCTGCTGTTTGCTGGAGTTCTGCACACACCACAACATCACAATAATGAATACTCCAAGCAATGTGCATGCAAGTGCAACCACGTTCCTACGTCTCAGAAATTTATAGCACTCAACTACATCTGCATCTACATGTACATGATCGTGTTTGACTTACATGGCATACACAGCCATGGCCCAAAATACATTTCATATCATACTATACTATTCCCTCCGTTTCACAATGGTTGTAGTTCTACCATTCAAAATTTTTATCAAAATGGTTATAGTTCTCACATTTCAATGCAACTTTAGAGCCAATATGACATTTGTACCCTTCATCAATGCAACCATCTATTTAGCTAATCTGTTCAACTACCCTTCATTAAATAAGGGTAGACAAGTCATTTTTCACGTTTCCTTATTTTATGTGCATTTAGGTAGAACTACAACCATTGTGAAACAGAGGGAGTATCAAATATTAGAGTTCTCCCTGTACCTCCCATACCGTGCGTTGCCCCCTCCCTCTCTCCTACACATTTGCAAAAAAGTTTCTCGTATTTTCAAATTCTTCCCGAGTTCCCTCCTTCCTTCCTCTTCCTCCCATCCGGTGGTCCAGGCCGGTGCCGGCACCGACCACCACCTAGCCGCGCCGGCCCGGTCTAAGCACCGTGTCACCCCATCAAACCCCGATCGAGGCACCTCCTCATCTATCATCCCTCCCCTTCGGTGGTCAGGACCGATGTTGTCATACCTTCCCCGATTGATCATCGCGATGCCAATGCTGACCACCTTCCTCAACCATTCGTGATAGGTCGCATGAGCATTTGACTTGAAGTTAAAATTTCAATGTCTAATAATACAAGTAGGTTTGGGTGGTCAATAAGCACAAAACAAATATAAACAGTCTGTTTATACGGGGTGTCTATAATATTGCCATTTTCGGATAACATAATAATAATAATGTATAGATAGTTATATCACACCATTCTAAATGAGTTTAATTTTGGCACCAGCTATAGATACAAATTTTCCAAGCGTTTAGTATCTCGCATTCAACGTATTCATTTCTCTTTTTTTATGTTTATGAGTGCTATAGAAATGATCTAATGCTCGTATTGGGAATTTCTCCCGTTTCTTTTCGTTGAAACCATTTCTGATGAGAAACGGCCTCCCCTTAGAGCATCTCGAACAAAAGGTGCAAAATACTATTTATTTAACTTTTTAGAAATAGAGTGCATGCATGAGAGAAGGAATCTTTTAGAGTGTGTGAAGTGTGAATAAATTTTAGAAAATAGATAAAATATGCTAGAAATAGTGTTATAGAAGAAAAATTTAAAGTGTCCGCCAGAGATGGTACTAGGTAACTTCTAGCCTAACGGTCTACCGTACCTACTACCAACTATTGTAGTAACAATTAGTTGATGCCAGTACACACTGATGATGGATGAGGCTACCACGTACGCGCATATTTCTAGCCTAACGCTCCATCGTACCTACTACTAACAGTTGTAGGAGTTACTTGATGACAATACATAGTGATGATGGATCAGGCTGCCACGTACGCACATACTTCTAGCTAAGTGCATCTCTAGCGGACACTGTATAACACTATTTATCTGACTTTTTTTGGGATAAAATAGCTGTCGGAGGAAAAGAATTTTTAGAGTGTAATATAAAGTATGGAGGAATTTTAGATGATGTATTTAGTGTGCAGGTGTCGACGAATTGCGTCGGCAATGTATTTAACAGTGCTATGCAAGAAATCACAACTACGATGGTAGCATAGGGAGCCGAATTTATACAGGTTCGGGCTCTCAAGGTGAGGTAATACCCTACTCCTGTGCTCGTGGATTATATGGTGGGATGTTGATTACAATGTATGTTCTCGTCGGAATTGCACGAGAACAGACAATGACCAGATGAGATGAGATGTAGATGTCGAGATGATCTGAGATGTCGAACTAGGGGCCCCTGACCCCCTTTATATAGTGCAAGGGGCCGGGTTATAGATAGATTCCCTAATCCGTATAAGGAAGATAAAGATATAACCGGTTGGTTACGTCTATCTCCATGTATTCGAATAGGAGACGAGTTCGTTTCCTTGTAGAACTAGTCGGGCCGCGCCAGCCTCCAAGCCCGTCTTCTGGAAGGTCCATGTGACTCGGCCCAAAGAAGTGGTACGTCCAATAGTATATCTCCGGATACCCGGGGCCCATGTTGTCCACAGTAACCCCCGAGTGCTTCGTGACTGGGTTGTCTTGATTCTGGGTTCAGTATGCAGCCCTTCAGTTGTATCCCGAGTGACGTCACTCTTCATTGGACTGATGCTCGCCAAGTAACCCGCTGATCAAACAACTCAGTTGCAAAGGACTCAAGAGAAAATCTCAAGTCTTAAAAGATGTCTGATACCTAGCCCGACCGATCGGTATGCTGGCTAGTGGCCCCACGGAGAGGCATACCAGAAAAAGGGGATGTGGCCGAGTGATCAGAGTAACTCTGCATTATCCTCCCTGTTACGAATTATGACATTCGAGTCTGGCTGGCAGAACTCGACATTCGGTCCAGCAGGGGACATGACACAACCCGCGTAGGGCATTCAGGCACTTGACCCGACTTGTGCGGAGTCAAGCTAGTGATTCCCGGAAGAATACGCCCGCCTCCAAGTTGAGGTCCTCCAAGTGGTGCTCGTCTTGATGACGACCGATCCAAAGATGTGCCACTGAGACCCAACTGAAGAGGTAACTCTCGACGCCCAATCTGATTAGGAAATCAGACCAGCCATTGACCCCAGGAGGTACATCAAGAGCTGAATTAGAATTTGCCCAAGTGGTGTTTGTCTTGATGACAAACAATCCGGAGATGTGCCATCGAGACAACATAAAGAGAACTTTCGATGTTTGGTCCGACTGAAAGGCAAACCAACTACTATCCCCAGGGGGCACACCAAAAGCTAAGTTGTAATTTGGGAAGCGCCCAATCCTCTGACTGAAGACTGGCATAAATCCTAACCAGGGGCACGCTATCTTCCCGACTAGGTCAATCCGAGTGACACCTGTACCCGAGTAATGTCGTGTACAGCTTGCGACCCACGTGGAGCATGCTCTCAAGAACCTAAGTCCGGGCCCAAAACCTTGAAGCAATGACCTTAGGGCTTCATTCTTTCCCGCCCAACGCGGAGACGAAACGTCGCCTGTTTTTCTTTAAATGAAGCACGCCGGGGCATTTGAATAGGTACGCTTGCACTGTGCGCCCAAACCGTTCATTTCCCCGAAACACTACCGCTAGGGTTTTTGCATTCCCACCACCACCGAGCAACCCTAACGCCGCCACCGCCACTGAACTCCAAATCAACCTTCACCGCTTCTCCTCCCCCCACCACATTCCGATGGCAGGGGATTGGGCAACCTCCAACACCACCGAGGAGCGGCCGCAGCCACCCGGTTGGCCGGCCTCTCCCGCGGGAGCTCATCGACCGGCCTTGCTGCCATGGTGAGTCCTTCCCCACTCCTCACCAAGAGGAGATCGTCGTTTTCGAGTCCTTTTTCTCCCGCAGGTTCGAACTCCCCGCTTCCTCCTTTCTCCGTGGTATGCTTAACCACTATGGAATTGAGCTCTTTCATCTGAACCCCAGCTCCATTCTTCAACTTTCTATCTTTGTTCATCTCTGCGAAACCTTTCTAGGGATTGCTCCCCACTTCGCCCTTTTCCGCCACCTCTTCTTCTTGAAAGCCTACCCCATCGACAAGCCCCCAAGGCCGTTGGCAGGACCGGATTTCAACTCCGGAGCAGCCTCAAGAAGGAGTATTTCTCCTTGCCACTCCGGACCTCCTTGAAGGGATGGAACCAGGAGTGGTTCTACTGCTCCAATCCCCCCTGGTCTTCTTTGTTTCGATGGGAGAAAGCCCCGAGCTTCCCCCTCTTGGAATTCTCCCCCTCCTTCCTCCGAAATGGATCAGGTCACCGAGTCACTCGGCCTGATCCAACGCCTCAAAGAGGGGCTGACCGGCGTAGCAATAGCTGTCTCCTTCACAAAGCGCCGTGTCTAGCCTCTCAAGGAGAGGATCCGGCTCGGGTTCGAGTACACCGGGCCATCCGACTCGACTCGAGAAACGGATGCGCCGATCTCCAACTCGGACGCTATTGACCGGCTTTCCGAGTTCTTCACTCCGGGAACTCTTTTCTCCAATCAAGGGAGTCCCATGAGCTTTTCCCTCAACAATCCACCACCAGAGGTAAGGGTTGAGTATTCTTCCAGCTTGTTTCATGTACCGAGTAGCTCTGTTTCGACGCTAACTCGGGGAAGCCGTGCTCCTATGCAGGGCCACCGGGTTTTCGTGTCCCTCGCCCCGTCTCCCGAGGCTCCCGCCGACAAGGGCGAGAAGCGCCCAGGAGAGGAACCTGAAGAGGCCCCGGCGGCGAAGAAAGGCAAGGGCCCAGCTTCCTCCGCGGAGGGGAACGTCCCGCCACCCGAGGGAAGCGGCCAGCGAAGCTCAGGGCCGAAGGTCGGCGGGGTTCCCAAGGAGGGAACGAGCCAGCCAACGCCGGCCCACGGGCGTAGTCAGGTGACTCATCCCCCGAGGGCGGGTAGTAGTGCGTCACCGAAGAGGGGACAAACTCCAGCCCCTCAGGCCAGGCCGAGTGGCCCACCCGACGCTTTCTCAAGCAGGACTTCCGCTCAGAGGGGTGCCGGCATTAAGATTAAGACCTCCAACCGGTAAGCACAGCCCTGCCACCGCTTCATAGTCCTCTTCATGTTTTCGTCGACTGAAGCATTTCTCTATTTCAGGAAACCATCAAAGGAAGTTCCGTCGGATCGCCCGACCAAGCCAGCATCGAAACCTGCTGAGCCGAATCGGGCGGCATCTCCTCCGACGGCCGATGAGGTCACCCCGCCGGTAGAACCGACAGATGCCGCGTCGGGAACCAAGGTTGGGGGAGGCGCCACCGCCGCAGCCTCGTGCCCGAAACCCACCGTTGAGGGCGGCGAGGAGGCCGAGCCGATGGTGGAAGAGATTCCTCGCCAGCCCCCACCTCCCCCAGAGGAGGCCGAGCCCAAGCTCTCGGCAAGCTGGAGGGACGAGGCCGGGGACTGGGCCCTCGTTGACGACGAGGCCGAGGAGAAGGCTGAATGCGGCAAAATGGCCAGAGTAAGCCTTCTAATCTGCAGAGTGGATTTTCTTCGGCTCGAGGTAGGATGGTGAATATTCTCCCTCTTTGCAAGAACTTGGTGGCTACTCTGAGAGGAAAACCAAGTTCCTCAATTACTTCCTTCCCCAAATAGAGCGGATTAAATCCGTGGAGGGGGAAATTATTGGGGTCCGGACCGAGGCAGCCAAGGAGCGTAGAGAGCTACAGGCCCGGATCAAGGAACTGCAGGATGAAAAGTTCGACCTCGCAGGCTCCCTTCGGTGTAAGTACCCAACCTGAGTCAGGATTTATCGGCTTGCGTGTGACCGAATGACATCATGCTCCGCACCATGTGCAGCGCGCGACGCCATGATTGCCAGCCTACGAGCAGAGCTGGCCAAGTCTCAGGACTAGAGGCTGGCCCTGGAGAAGTCGGAGGCGAAAGCCGTCGCCGAGTTGGAGGGTAAGTTCCCAAACCCGACCGACTCTGAACCTCCGGTGTTCACACAATTATATAACTGTCCGTTCTCTGTTCTTGACAGAGCATAAGAGGAAGATGCTAGCGCAGTATGACGTTCTTCAGGAGAACGTCAAAACCGCGCAAGCACGATACGATGAGCTCCTGGTGGCAGTGGAGCCCACTCGATGATGGCTCTACGCTAGCGACGCCGAGCCAAGCTCTCGGGCCGAGCTGATCCAAAGGTGGACCGAAGCCCCCGAGCGGCTAAAGGTACGGCTCAAGGAAGTCGGCCTGATGAGCACCAGCCAAGTGCTGGGAATCGTCAAGTCGCACTATCCTCGAGTTGAGCTTGACGCTGTCAAGGATGGCTTCGCCTGCTCCGAAGAGGAGGCGTTGGCCCTGATCGAGGAGGTGAAGACGACCGCCGAGTCCCTAGTAAATAACTTAGAGTTAGATTTCCTGTAAAAGTAGAAATTTACTGTAAATTATCAATGTATATGATTTTCTTTTCAATATAATATATGCTAATCGTCTTTTCTTAATTCGAGTCATGCATTTTGCCTGAGCAAGTTAGGTTCCTTTTACTAAGCACTCTGCCCAGCGCATCACATTCCTTAGCGTTAGGAGTTGGCGCGGAGCTCTGTCTCCAAGGACACAGTCGGGAAGTATGAGTGTAGCTAGGAGACAAGAGTTTTGTTACTCGGAACGATTAACACTTAGGCTCAACATGAACTTGAAAAGAGAAAAATCGATTAAGTATCGATTAGGTGCAGACTGCACCTAATTAGGTGTAGCCCCCGACTTACTGGCTAGTCGGGATCCGACTAGGGAGCAAGTCAATTTATCCTCACTAAGAGAAGGGGTGCGCGATTGCGCACCTAATTAGGTGTAGCCCCCCGACTTACTGGCTAGTCGAGATCCGACTAGGGAGCAAGTCAGGTGAAATTCTAGATAAAAGAGATTAAGGCGCACCTAATTAGGTGTAGCCCCCAACTTACTACTTAATTGAAACACAAATAAGTAGCAAGTCAGAAGCTGAATTGCATGTATGTAAAGACAATGTGGACGGAAACTTATCTTTATTTATCTGTGAATATGTGTACAACGATCGTCAGGTATAGAACCGACAGGTATAGAACCGACGTAATTGTTCGATGTTCCACGAGTTGTCCATGAGAGCGCCGTCTTCCCCCATCAGTCAGTAAGCCCCGGGCGTGTTACTAAGTCGACAATGTAGGGACCCTCCCAGCGTGGGGAGAGTTTATAGCCACTCGATTGATTGTCCCGGAGGACCAAATCTCCAATTGAAAAGGCACGATCCCGTACATTGTGATCATGGTAGCGACGCAGACCCTGGAGGTACTAGGCCGACCGAATTGTTGCAGCGTCCCGAGTTTCCTCCAATTGGTCGAGATCGTCGATCCGACTGGTCTCTGACTCATCCTCATTGAACCTTTGAACTCGTGGCGACCCGAATTGCAGCTCCGTTGGAAGGACCGCCTCAGACCCATATACAAGGAAGAAGGGAGACTGTCCCGTAGCTCGGCTGGGACTTGTGCGAAGCCCCCAGAGTATGGCAGGCAATTCCTTCATCCATTTTGCTGCGTATGGGTTGAGCCAATCGAAGATGCGCGCCCTGACGCCTTGTAGAAGCATGCCGTTCGCGCGCTCGACCTACCCGTTGCTTCGTGGGTGTGCCACGGAAGCAAAGCAAATCCTTATGCCCACATCTTCGCACCATTTTTGAAACTCGTCACTTCTGAACTGAGAGCCGTTGTCCGTAATGATCCGAGATGGTACGCCAAATCGATCGATGATCTCCTAGAAGAACTCGGTGGCCCTGGCCGCCGTAATCTTGGTCACAGGCTTGGCTTCAATCCATTTAGTGAACTTGTCAATGGCGACGAAGATGTGTTCAAAACCACCCGGGGCCTTCTTGAAGGGTCCGACAATGTCGAGCCCCCAGACTACAAACAGCCAGGTGATAGGGATCGTCTGAAGTTCCTGAGCTGGCACGTGAAACTGCCGAGCGAAGAACTGACAACCCTCACACTTGTGGACGATCTCCTTTGAGTCGGAGACCGCGGTTGGCCAGTAAAATCCTTGCCGGAAGGGTTTTTCGACCAACGTAGATGATGCGGCGTGATGGCCGCACATGCCCGAGTGAATTTCGCGCAATAAGGCGCGTCCTTCGGACTCAGGTATGCACTTTTGAAGTATGCCGGAGACGCTTCGGCGGTATAGAACTCCTTCATGCACCATGTATGCACGACTCCGACCTTGAATTTGCTCGGCAGCCCCTCGATCGTCAGGAAGCTTTTCATCTCGCAGGTCTCCAAGTATGGCTTCGTCCAATCCAAGTCGAGGGCAAGCATCTCCGACTCGGGTTGTTGTTCCTCCGGTTAGGGTAATTGTTCCTGCAGGGTGATGGATGGGGCATGAAGCTCTTGGACAAAGACCCCAGCCGGGACTGGCGCCCGGCTAGAACCCATGTTTGCGAGCTCATCAGCCGCCTCGTTGTCTCGCCGCAGGATGTGTATAAGCTCCAAACCATCGAACTTATCTTCCAACTTTCTAACCTCCTGACAATAGGCGGTCATGTTGTCGTTAACACAAGTCCAATCCTTCTGCACTTGCCTCACCACGAGCTGAGAATCTCCGCGAACCACCAATCGCCGGATGCCCAGCGATATGGCAATACAGAGACCGTGAATGAGCGCCTCGTACTCGGCTGCATTGTTTGAAGCTGGAAAATGAATCTGTAGGACGTACTTGAGTCGTTCGCCTCCAGGTGATATAAGAACGATACCAGCCCTGTGCCCTTTCACCGGAGAGAGCCGTCGAAGTACATGTTCCAGTACTCGGCCTCTTCGTTGGCTGGGGGAGCCTGCATCTCCGTCCAGTCGGCGACAAAGTCGGCGGGTGTTTGTGACTTTATGGCGTTGCGTGGCTTGAACGAGTGCTCGAAAGCCCCAAGTTCAACCGACCACTTAGTAATCCTCCCAGTGGCTTTCCGATTATGGAGAATTTCTCAAATGGGGAAAGAAGTGACCACCGAAATTGGATATTCTTGAAAATAGTGCTTCAGCTTCCGAGAGGCGATCAGGACCGCATACAGAAGCTTCTGCACCTGCGGATAGCGTATCTTGGACTCGCCCAATACTTCGCTGACGAAGTAGACCGGGCGTTGAGCCTTGTAGACGCGTCCTTGTTCTTCTCGCTCCACTACCACCGCGGCACTCACTACATGAGTGGTGGCCTCAATGTATAGTAGAAGTGGTTCCTGTGGCATAGGAGATGCCAAGACAGGCGGCGAGGTGAGGAATGCTTTGAGATCCTCAAAAGCCTTCTGTGCCTCAGGTGTCCAGACGAACTTGTCGTGTTGCTTCTTCAATAGCTTGAAGAAGGGCGACCCACGCTCGCCGAGTCGCGAGATGAATCGGCCGAGTGCAACCATTCACCCATTTAGACACTGGACGTCCCTTTGGCACGTTGGGGGAGCCATCTCCATGATGGCTTTGATCTTTTCCGGGTTGGCTTCAATCCCACGGTGCGATACCACGAAATCGAGAAGTTTTCCTGAAGGGACCCCAAAGACACACTTCTCTGGGTTCAACTTCATGTTGTATGCCGACAGGCTCTCGAATGTCTCCGATAGGTCAGCGACCAAGTCAGAGGTTACCCGAGACTTAACGACAACGTCATCAACGTATGCCTCCACATTGCGCCCAAGTTGGTTGTGGAAACATCGCTGAATGCTGCGCCGTACATTGCTCGGCGTTCTTATTTCAAAGGGCATAGTGGCGTGGCGAAGGCCCGAGCGGAGTGATGAGCGAAGTCTTGATAGAATCTTCTTCCTTTAAGCTGATCTGGTGATAGCTGAGTAGGCATCCGAAAGCTCAAAAGCTCGCGAATCGGCGATGGAATCAACCACAGGTCGATCACGAGGTAGTCAACGGATCCTTGGGACATGCTTTATTTAAGTTGGTGTAATCGACACACATACGCCAAGTACCGTTCTTCTTTTGTACAAGCACCGGATTTGCCAACCAATCGGGGTACAGCACCTCCTTTATAAAGCCCGCGGCTAGAAGTTTGGTGATCTCCGTCTTGATGGCTTCCTTCCGATCTTGTGCGAACCGACGCAGCCGCTGCTTGATTGGCTTGGCTTTGTCGTGTACATTCAAAGAGTGCTCGATCACCTCCCTTGGGACACCTGGCATGTCAGACAGCTTCCAAGCGAAGATGCCTCGATTCGCTTGGAGGAAGGTGACGAGCGCATCTTCCTATTTCGGATCGAGCCCTGTCCCGATCAAAGCCGTTTTGGCCGAATCGGATGGGTCGAGCGAAATACGCTCGACATCCTCATCAGGCTTGATGCCTCATTTAGATGGCTTCTTGTTTGGTAGATCGCCCTCGTCGCGAAGAGTGGTGGCTGCCTGCCAGATCTTGTCCAACTCGGTGGCCGCTTCGGTTGACTGGGCGAAGTCGCAGTTCTCCTTGTCGAGAAGATGGAAAAATTTGACATCTCCGCGGACCGTGATCACGTTCCGCGGTCCTGGCATCTTCAAGGCCAGATAGGCGTAGTGAGGGACGGCCAAGAGTTTGGCCAGGCCCGGCCTTCCCAAGATTGCATGATATGCAGTCTCGAAATCGGCCACCTCAAAGCTAAGGTTTTCAGTCCGGTAATTATCCCGAGTGCCAAAAGTGACCGGAAGAGTGATTTTCCCGATTGACACTGAGGATGTTCCCGGAATTATGCCGTAAAACAGCGCATCCATCCTCTGGAGCGATGACCTCGGGATCTGCATCTCGTCTAAAGTCTTGGCGAAGAGAATATTCAACCCGCTTCCGCCGTTGACTAAGACCTTGCGCGGTCGGACGCCCCGTATCACAGGATCCACGATGAGTGGATATCTTTCTGGACAAGGGATATGGTCAGGGTGATCCGAGTGATCGAACTTGATCGGAACCTCGGGCCACCGAAGGTACTTGGGGTTACCGGAACAGCTGCATTGACTTCCCGAGTGGTAAGCTTTTGCTTACGTTTGGACTCGTATGCATCCAACCCCCCGAATATGTAGTTGAGCTCACGCTCGATTTCTTGGTAATCGTCACCCTGAGGGGGTCACGCTTGTCGTCTTGCTTGGCATCCTTCGGAGCATCTTTGCTGTGCTCCTCCGCGAACCTTTTCAAGACATTGCAATTTTTTGCCGCATGCTTTCCATTCGGATGGAAAGGACACGGCGTATCTATGACTTTGTTGTAGTTTGTGGGACGGGGTGGCTTCTGCCGACCATGATCCACCGCCGCTACCAGCTCTTCACCCTTACGCTTTTTGTCCTTCTTGGAGGACGATTCAGGCTTGTCCTTCTTGCCTTCGTTTTTGCTTGGGTGATCCTCTTGACGCTCAGCGAGAGCGTCCAAGGCGGTAGCGTATCGATCCGCTAGGGCGAACATCTCCTTGACGGTAGTCGGGGGCTTCCGAGACATTTTCTTGATTAGATCGGGGTCGCGTACTCCCTTCTGGAAAGCCGCGTTGACAACTGCCTGGGAAATCTCCCGAATTGTGTTCTTCTTCTTGGTGAAGCGCTAAATAAAATCCCTTAACGACTCATCTTTTTTCTGATGAATCTGATAAAGGTCCCACTGGGTTCCAGGCTTCTCGTAAGTGCCCTGAAATTGGCGACGAATTGGTCACAAAGCTCTCCCCAGGAACCGATTGAGTTCTCTGGAAAGCCTACGAGCCAACCCTGAGCCGGAGGGGTTAACATGACGGGTAGATAGTTTGCCATCACGTCGTACCCTCCGGCCGCGGCCTTGATTGCCAGAGAGTAAATCTACAACCAAGCCTCTGGGTCTCGCTCCCCGTCAAATTTTACTATTCCCTTAGGGTTGAACCCTTCGGGCCAGTTTACCTGACGAAGTCGGGGTGTGAAGGTTTTGATCCCGTCAATCAATCCATCCCCAGGGGAAGGAGATTGGCGGGGAAGAGTCTGACGCGGTAGAGTACGGCGTCGGTCTCCATCTCGCTCCCTCCACCGGGTTTCTATGTCGAGGCGAAGGTCGCGACTTGTACTTCGGCGGGCGTCATGCCCGCGAGTCGGCGTATGCCGACTGCGCTGAGTGCTACTCGTGGCAGTCTAGTTTCTGGCCGAGTTGGCCTGTTGATCCCGAGTGCCTTGGACAGCCGCTGCCGTCACTATGGCTTTGATCTGCTCCATGATCGGCGTCGTCGGGCTGTTTTCTCCAAGTAAAGGACCAACATTATCCAGGAGGGTCTTACATGCGAGGATGTTCTGCTGTGGCGTACGGAAGAACGAGTGATCTCCCATACGAACTTGAAACAGTTCCTCCTGGACTTCTCGTGCGCAACCGCGTAATTTGTCGCGTAGATCTTCTCCACCTCCGTGATTGTGTTCGGCTCCTGCCTCCTCTATGGGAAGCCGAGTCGACCCGAAGGCTTGTCCATCTAGCACATAAACGCCGCAGAAGTCGGGGAACCCGTTGATGCTCTCCTCTGACTCGGATTCCGAGTAAGAGAGGCTCAACTGACCCCGATTTGTGGGCTCGTCGATGGGAGTAAGTATAACTCCCACTTCTCGTGCCGGATCATTTGGCGGAAGAGAGTCCGACTGAAATTCGACAAAACTGATCTGTTGAAATCTTGCAGCCGAATTGACCAATTCAAGTGGTATGCCAACTTGGGAAGTTGATCTGGTTAGAGCTGTCCTTGAGCCAGGACTTAGAAAACTCATCCCAGTGTATGTGCGCTGTGTGGCGCTCCTTAGCTCAGATCGGAAAAGACGGCGCGTTATCACTTGGAAAACAGCGGCCAAATTTCTTAACCCGAACGGGACGCCAGACAGCTGAAAAGTCGCAATCCTTAATTGGATTGACGCGATCAGTTTGGGAATCTGCATTGATGGTTGGTCGCTACCGGAGAACGCCGCGTAACCATAAGCTCGTAACCCCGACTGGGACCGAAGGGAGTCCTTTCGGTGAGGCAGCCGGAGTCATTGTCGCCAGATCGGATCTCTTCCGGATCAGAGTCCGAAAGAGGCGAGCTGACATGGTGTGGCTCGGTCGAAGTCGCATTCAGCCTTCCCCGGACGTTGTCCGGCTAGGATAGCCGGAGTTCCCCAGAGTCGTCGGTGAGGAAGCCGAGATCCCCGAAGACGAAGCCTTGGCCGGGGGCGAAGGTGAAGACGAATCCACCGATGGAGGCCATCGAAGATGATGAAGTTGATCTTGACGCTAGCCCCTACCTGGTGCACCAACTGTCGATGAATTGCGTCGGCAATGTATTTAACAGGGCTATGCGAGAGATCACAACTACGATGGTAGCACAAGGAGCCGAATTTATACAGGTTCGGGCCCTCAAGGTGAGGTAATACCCTACTCTTGTGCTCGTGGATTATATGGTGGGATGTCGATTACAATGTATGTTCTCGTCGGGATTGCACGAGAACAGACAATGATCAGATGAGATGTAGATGTCGAGATGATCTGAGATGTCAAACTAGGGGCCCCTGACCCCTTTATATAGCGCAAGGGGCCAAGTTACAGATAGATTCCCTAATCCGTATAAGGAAGATAAAGATATAACCGGGTTGGTTACATCTATCTCTATGTATTCGAATAGGAGACGAGTTCGTTTCCTTGTAGAGCTAGTCGGGCCGCGCTAGCCTCCAAGCCCGTCTTCTGGAAGGTCCGTGTGACTCGGCCCAAAGAAGTGGTACGTCCAACAGTATATCTCCGGATACCCGGGGCCCATGTTGTCCACAGCAGGGAATAGTGTTACAGAGTAGAAACTTTAAGTGGTGGCTAGAAATGTTTTAAGAGCATCTCTAGTATGTACTCTATAACACTGTTTATCTGACTTTTTACGAATGGAGTAACTGCTGGTGGGAATGAATCTTTTAGACTGTAGTTTAAATTGTGAAAAAAAATTTAGAGAATGTATTTAGTGTGTAGGAATAGTGTTATAGAGTAGAAATTTGAAGTGGCGGCTAGAGATGTTTTAAGAGCATCTCTAGTATGTACTCTATAACACTGTTTATCTCACTTTTTAAGAATAAAGTAGCTGCCGGAGGAAAGAAATCTTTTAGACTATAGTGTAAATAGTGAAAAAATTTTAGAGGACTAATAGAGTGTGTAAAAAATACTCCCTCTAGTCACAAATAATTTACATTTGAGATACGTGCCAGCCAAAGTTTTGAAACTTAAATCACGAATATTCTTTTAAATAATTAGATTGTGCACATAAAATTATATATGTAGATTCGTCTCAAAAGTACTTTAATAATATTATAATTTTAGTAGATTTTAAAAATAAATTATAATAGTAATGAGTGGTCAAAGTTGTATCTTGGAGACCGTATAAAGTCAAAAACGTTAATATTTGTGACCGGAGGGAGTAGTGTTATCGAGCAGAAATTTAAAGTGGCTACCTAGAATGCTTTAAAAGCTCCGTCGTACCTACAGTTGTAGGAACAGTCAGTTGATGCAGTTCACACAAATGATGGATTTGGTTGCCCCCTGCGCGCGTACCTACAGTTGTAGGAATAGTCAGTTGATGCAGTTCACACTGACGATGGATTACGCTGCCACCTGCGGGCATGAATCAATGCGGATCGGTGAATGAAGAATAAATGTAGATATTGAACGTGCACGTACGGACACAGAGGCGAGGAGCCTGATCCCATCATTGATCTCCTACCACTGCACATGCATTGGCATGTCGTGCGCACAGATCATATCTATTTCGAAATTTTTAATAAAATATACCAGTTAAAAATTATATTTAATAAAATATATCATAAAATAGAAAAATTGGATATATAACGGTGGCGGCCGCCGGCAGGGTGTGGCTGCCGCCGGTCCTCGCGATGCTCTCAGCATTAGCAGCGACAGCAGCAAAGCAGCTACAGCAGCATAGCAGCACAGCACATGTATATAATAAACTTTACCAAATTTTAAAAAATAATACAACATTGAAACGCAATGAAACTTAAAAAAAAGAACCGTAGATTCATAGGAAAGGTCCATAAAAAGTTTTGGTTTTATTTGAAATTTTGAATTTTTTTGAAAATTTTAAAGGTACTAATGGTGAAGACCAAAAAATTGAGAAAAACGCATAATTTTTTAACCTATTTTTCCTTTGTTGAAGTTTCATTACTTTTCGATTTGATATAAATTTTGAAAAGTTCAACAAAGGTTATGTAAGTGTATGAGTTTGAACATATTGTTGCTTTTCTATTTAGTATATACGAGAGCAGCAGTACGTGAAGACTAGCGTAACCTAAATTTTCGAAAGTCATATAATATAAAATTACAGAAAAACTTTAAAAAAATAGAACAATAGGTTCATGAAAAGTGTCCATAAAAAATTCCGATTGTTTGAAACTATTGTACATTCACCATTCTTTAAATTGAAAAATTGTAAAAAATCAAAATTTATAAAAAAATACCCAAAACTTTTTATGACCCCTTTGGTTGAATCTACGGTTCAATTTTTGAATGTTTAGTTGTATTTTGATGTTATAGAAATTTTTACAAAATTTGGTAAAGTTTGTAAGCTTTGGTACAGTATGTTCAAACTCATATACTTACATAGCCTTTGTTGAACTTTTCAAAATTTATATCAAATTGAAAAGCAATGAAACTTCAACAAGGGATAAATAGGTTAAAAAAAATATGCTTTTTTCTCAATTTTTTTGTCTGCACTATTCGTACCTTTCAAATTTTCAAAAAAAATCAAAATTTAAATAAATCCAAAACTTTTTGTGGACCCATCCTGTGAACCTACGGTTCTATTTTTGTAAGTTTCATTGCGTTTCGATGTTGCACTATTTTTTTAAAATTTGGAAAAAAAAATTACTATATACATATCTTCTTTGTCTTTCTGTCTTGCTTGATCATTAGCTTTGTCTTCTTCATCCTTCTCTTCTTTGAGACCGCGTGAGGACGTGCCACACCGCCTGACGGCCGCCACCGTTATATACCAAAATTTTCTATATTATGGTGTATTTTATTAAATATAATTTTTAACTAGTATATTTTATTAAAAATTCCTATCCATTTCTCCTTGCTTTGTCCTAACTTGGAGTAAGTCATCTCTAACCAATATTTTAAATTTCTTCTCTATAATACTATTCCCTGTACACTATCAATTCTCTAAAATTTCTTTATAGTCTACACTACACTCTAAAATATTTCTTTTCTCCAATGGCTTCTCCATCCTAAAAAGCAGTGTTCAAAATTGCGGTCCTTGTGGCGAAACTGCGACCGAAATTGCGTTTGGCGGCCTTGCATGCCACGAAATCAAGTGTTAGCGGCCTATTTGGTGGCTGGGTGTGGGGACCAAATGCCGCTAAATCTTATAGAAAAATGTTCCCTCAAAAGCACAATTACCCAGGATGCAACAGTGGCAGAGCTGATACAAAAGTCCAAAATACCATTGATGGGGACCAATATTT
The DNA here is from genome assembly GCA_036346145.1 of Olyra latifolia. NCBI lineage: Eukaryota > Viridiplantae > Streptophyta > Magnoliopsida > Poales > Poaceae > Olyra > Olyra latifolia. The sequence goes on from CM070523.1 coordinate 34,135,564, forward strand.
TACAGAGTGGAAATTATTACAAACCATTATTCTTAGAGTATTTATTACATTACCACTGTTGCAAAAGTTGTGAGTGCAGAAAATCCTTAGAAACTGGTAAACTAGAACTCTATGCCATAACTTTCCAGTTCCTCAGCAGTAAACTCCTCGCACTCACCATAGGTTTGAGGAGTACCTCAAAATAATGTAATTTTCCCACATAGTGGGTAAGTACCAACAGTACTTGCAGGTTCCCATTGGGAGGCTTAATTTACGATATGCAAGGATTTGACAAGAAGTAAGGTTTATACAGGAACGTAAATGCAATAATATCCAGTAGATTCAAGAACTTAAGATTTAAAAGAACTTTTAATAAACTGTTTGAAGCATTTCCATATTTTCATCATACTATCACCATTCTCCACTTTCTACCTGCCTCAGGCAGCGTCATACACCGTAAATTTTGAAAGCATGAGTTTATTGAATAAGAGAGGTATCACCCAGTTGGCACAACTTCATATACCCGAAGTAGGGTCCATCGATGATTTTGTTTTCAGCCCTGCAGGACCTACCCAGCTTTACCCACATATTGATCAGTTACATAGATGGGTGATATCTGTGTCATTCTTAATCATTATACCCAAGTTTTTATATGAGCATAGCCTAGTTGTATTCTCCCGACAACTGGTACCATTGTAGGTCTTGCATGGGATGTGCCCACTTGAGCCTTACCAGGCTTGGATCCTCGAAGGATGTTCCCAGCTTCAAGTGTTACCGGCTGGATCCGTCATACTCACTACACCTGGCGGCTCATATAAAATTCTTTTTCTCGCAACATTCCCACGTCCAGATAAGCATCCCATACTACTTATCTACATGGCAAATGATTGACTTATCCTACCTATTTAAATATTCCAAAAACCTATTCTAGGCTTCAAAGGATAGGGCTAAGCAATAATAGGTAGGCTTTCTAGTTCTTGTGTCTCGGTATAACCATTTTATAACACATGAAATAATAATTTGGCAACAGATAATAACTAAAAAGTAATACATTCTGATGTAAGTAATTAGGAATTCAATATGCATCAAAGGAATAGAAACCTGCCTTGATTATTGCTATAAATATCTTCTCCTTCGTAATCCTCCTCCGCAGGTGGTTCAACCCAATATATAGCTCGTTGTTCTTCTTCTATTTATTAGAGAAGAAAAGCAATAAATAGTTAGATTATACTTAAGAAGAATTTTTATAACATAATGCAGAAAATTTTCTTTTAGCGCAATCCTAGATTCAACATTATTATTTTATGTAAAATTTTGGAGTTTGAGGAGGGTTTCTAGGGTTTGAAAAATCTTGGTTATTAGTTTAAAGAGTTTGGCTCCCCTTTTTTTCCTTTTTAAGGAAACTCCTAAAGAGAAAATAATGTTAATTTTGGATTCTTTGCAAATCACTTAGCATTGACCTATAAAATAAGAATTTTATTTTTAAATAGGAATAAACATCTATTTTAGTATCAACAAATAATTTCCTATACCTTTTGTTTTAAAATAGTAGGTTTGCAAAATATTTTATTGGTAGAAAACTAATATGTAGTATATTCTTTATAGGAAAATCTAAGGTTAAGGGTTTATAAAATTTGTTTATATTCCTGTATTCTAAGAAAAATATTAGTTTAATTTTGTAACAAACCCTTATGTTTTTAAGAATTCTTAAAGTCTTAAAAGAGAGGGTTTTAATTTTAAATTCAAGTTTGGAAAGGATCTAAAAATGTGGGAAAAAATCATTTTTGGATGTAAAACATTCTTTTGAGAAACTTTTATATAGGAACTTAGACTCAATTCGGCCTCTAAGGGCTTCAATTTGAAGGAATTCAAAATCTGGGCTGATGAATAGGAACAAATTAGGGTTCTTGGGTTCGACGATGTGGGGGTTTTCGATCTGTGGGGTTTGGTTCTGATTAACCTTAGGGCTTTTGATCTTTAGTGTATGAGCAATGATTTGCCTCCGGATTTGGGGCTCGGGATGGCCGGAGTTGGCCGGACGACGAGGTCCAGCGGCGGCTCAGACCAGGGGAATTGGGGGTTTCTCTGGGAGTGTTTAACCGATCAAATCTTGGAGTGTATATGTTACTAGGAGCTATATAGAGTGTTCCAGGACAAAAATTAGGCTGTGACAAGCTTCGGGATAGCTTGGCGACGTGAACCGTGGGTTTTGAGCGCCGGTGAGGATGGAATCAGTGTCGCAGTAAGTTTGAGTAGGAATTGAAGGGGGTTTAAGCTTTAGGGGGTTCCTAGGAGGGTTTTTGCTTTTGGAAGCATGGGTGGAAAATCATCGGAGCGCTCTGGCGGCGAGCTCCGGCGAGAATGGCGGCGGCAGAGTGAAGCAAAGGGAATGCGGCTCACTTGGTGGCGCGCTGCTCGCCACGTGAGCTAAAGGTGATCCTTAAGAAGCTGGGCAAAGTCCGCATTTATAGGGGAAGGAAAATTGTCGCGGTTTGCCCGGGCGGATGAGCTCGCCGAGATTTTTCTCCTGCGGCGGATTCCCTCTCATTGCGGCCATTTATGGATCACGCGCAGGACCATGGGGGACGAAGATGTGGCCGTGGCGCGATCAAGCGTCCAAGCTGGGGGCCGATAGGGCCGAATAAAGCTGGCGGCAATGGCACGCCGGTGACATTCGGGGCAGGGGTCGCGGCGGCGTCGGATTGGGCCAACAGGAGGTTTTCCGACCGTGCCATGGGAGTACTCGAGTAGTACGAGTCCCTAGGATCACTTTGGTCGGGTCGGTATGGACCAATAGGCTTGGAGTCGCACGGTAATGATTACTCCGGCGGACTCTCCGGGCGAGAGGCAAGGCCATGAAGCGAGAAGCGGGCGGCGACGACGGGCGGGGAAGAACATGTCGCAGCCATCCGATTAAAGATGTGGCGTACTGGGAGCCTTTGGATTTCACTTAAGTTAAGCGGCGCGGCGGGGTAAAGGAACACGACGATCAAATCGAGACCGTCGGATGGAGTGACGTGGAGCACGGGTGGCCGTCGGATTTCATTAAACCGAGTGCGCGCGCGGGCGAGCTTCTCTGGGAGTGGGTCCCGGCCGTCAGCGAGAGGAGGGCACACGCGCGAATGGGAGAGCGACGCGTGGCTCCGAAGGGGGTTTTCCTCCAGTGGGATTTTCTGAAAAGGTTTTCCAATGATTTTTTAATTCTAGAAATCTTATAAAAATTCTAGAAAATTATAGGAAGATCAGAAAAATGTGAGGAAAATTTCTGTGGGTTCAGAAAAATGCCAAGAATTTTATAAGAGCATAAAATTACCCTTGTTCTATGAAACTTTTTAAGGCTCTTTTAGAAGTTCTTTTCTTTCTTGTTTTTGGAAAATCCAAAAAGGGTATGTTAGAGATTTTAAACATGTCTAAGGGTAAAAGTGTAAATCTAGGAAATGCTCATGTAATTTGCGCGAAAAATTTTTATGCAAAATTTTGGGTTCGTCACACTGGGCCTGAATAGCGGCTATTGGCGGGCCATGGGGGCATTGGCGACCCGTGGGGGGCTATGGCCTAGCTATACCAAGCCGACTAGACCAGAGTCCCGCCCGCCTGTGCAGTTCACTACTTCAGCTAGGTTCACAAAGGGGATGGAGTGAGCACCGGCACCGCCACCACCGCCGGACCTCCCCGCCACCGCCGCCGGACCTCGCCATCGACAGGCCTCGTCTCCTTGTCTGCGCCGTCGCCAGGCCTCGTCTCTGTGTCCGCGCTGTCATCAGGCCTCGCCTCCGCCGGACCTCTCGCCGCTGCCGGATCTTGCCACCGCCGGACCTCGCCTCCGCCCCCACTGCCAGACCTCGCAATCGCCAACGACCAACCAAGGTACTCTAAACTGAAGTCTCTCCTCTCATCTTACTCTCTTAGTCTCTTAGTAGTTAGTCCTCTAGTCCTCCTCTGTTCTATATTTCTATACTTCTGTGAATCAATGAATGAATGCACATGCTTGATGCTACAAGCGTTAGATAAGCACAAGTGAAAATGCATGTCTATACCCAGCTTAAACTTGTCTTGTTCTCTTCCGATTGCATATCTGAAAACCTGTTCCTTTCATTAAACAGGCAGCCACACCCTCTTCTCCATGAGTCCCCCGTCAAGTGTTGCGTCAGCTGTGACCCCTTGTGATCCCGCTCTCATCACTGGTGAAAATTTTGATGTGCAATTGGATGACGTTGCATGGAAGTATGGAGTGAGATGGATCTGGCTAACAAAGACAATGTTATGTGTAAGTTGTGCAAGAAGAAATTTTCTGGAGGTGCTACTAGGATCAAGCTACATATTGCAGGAATTAAAGGGGCAGTAAAAGCTTGCCCAAAAGCCACTGAAGAAGATAAGATGATCTGCAAGGGGCATACAGAGGAAGTAAGGTTGAAGAAGAGGGCTAGGAAAGAACAAGACGAGGAGGTAACCCGTAAAGGCAGAGGCTAACTTTAAGTATTTTAGTTTAGTACTCCAGTTTAGTATTAGTTGTCTTGCAAATAACTAGAAAAGAAAACAGACAATTTTTATTCATAATATATATAATATTATATTAATCATATTAATCCCTGACAGCCGAGGGTAAAAATGCCGAGAACCGCAATTGCGCCACAAATATGGCCTTGGTGCTTGGCAGTGCCTAACCGCCGCTAATCTACCAAGCGAACTCTTGAACACTGCTAAAAAGTCAGATAAACATTATTTTCCAACCACCGCAAGAAAAGCACAAAAAGGTAAACAAATGCATCAAGAGCAATATAGTTGAGCGATAAAATATAAAATATTTTACATCTAACCATTTGTTTAGAGGGCACACATCCCTCATAAGAATATATATGCTACCCTTGTAGTACAAAGCTATCCTATTGGTACAAAAACCGAAATCAATCTAGTTAAGCCATTAGATCGAGGGGATGGACGGCTCATATTAGTAAAATTTATCCTCATATATAAGCATGCATATGCATAGGAATTAGGTGGTACCTAGTAGCATAGGCCTCGTTTGAGGAAATGAAATCTATTAAAACCTTTGGAAATTATGAGCACGTAGGTCCCATACAGGTCGACCACGTCAGTCGAGGAGATAAGGTAGGGCAGCCTTGTTTATTGGTGGTACATACTCCATTTACTACACTAGCAGCTACCCACATGACAGCAACTCAATGAATTAACTGCTGCATTGGGCTAGCTATACCCTCTCTGTTGTTTGCTGGAGTTCTGCACACACAATAACATCCCAATAATGAATACTCCAAGCAATGTGCATGCAAGTGCAACCACGTTCCTACGTCTTAAGAGCATCCGTAGCAGAAACCCTATATGGGTATAGAAATAGAGTTTTAGATATAGAGTTTCTGGTGGAGGGAAGAAATCTTTTAGGGTGTAGTGTAAAGTGTGAAGGAATTTTATAGTAATGGAGAGAGAAAATAGAGTAGAAGATAGAGAAAATAAGGATAAAGTTTCTGGTGTGGATGCTCTAGAAATTTATAGCGCTCAACTACATCTGCATCTACATATACATGATCGTGTTTGACTTATATGGCATACACGGCCATCGCCCATAATACATTTCATATCATACTATACTATCATATATTAGAGTTCTCCTTGTACCTCCCACACCGTGCGTTGCCCCTCCCTCTCTCCTACACATTTGTAAAAAAATTCCTCATATTTTTAAATTCTTCCCAAGTTCCTTCCTTCCTCTTTCTCCCTTCCGCTGGTCCAGACCAGCGCCGGCACCTCGCAGCACCTCGCAGCGATGGCCTGGTCTGAGCACCGTGTCACCCCATCGAACCCCCGGTCGAGGCACCTCCTCATCTATCCTCCCTCCCCTTCGGTGGTCAGGACCGATGCTGTCATACATTCCCCGACTGATCATCGTGATGCCAATGCTGACCACCGGGTCGTCGTGCCTTCACGGTGTGGGTTGGTCTTATCGGCCCAACGAACAGCTTAGCACAATGACACAGTGCTCACTGCTCAGCGTTGGCCATGGTCAAACCAAGGGAGGCAGGCAGCGCCAGGCCAGCCCACTTAATTGTAGGAAGGAGAGAGCGAAGTGGCATAGTGGTCTCGCTGAGGCGGCGTGGCTCGGCTAGTTATTGTATAATTCCAGCATTCGTGATAGGTCGCATGAGCATCTGACTTGAACTTAAAATTTCAATGTCTAATAATACAAGTAGGTTTGGGTGGTCAGTAAGCACAAAACAAGTACAAACAGACAAATCCGTCTGTACAGGGTGTCTATAATATTGCCATCTTCGGATAACATGATAATAATAATAATGTATAGATAGTTATATCACACCATTCTAGATGAGTATAATTTTGGCACAGGCTATAGATACAGATCTTCCAAGTGTTTAGTATCTAGCATTCAATTCATTCATTTTCTTTTCTTTATGTTTATGAGTGCTATAGAAATGATCTAATGCTCGTATTGAGAATTTCTTCCGTTTCTTTTCCTTGAAATCATTTCTGATGAGAAACGGCCTCCCCTTATAGCATCTCCAACCGAAGATGAAAAATACTATTTATTTAATTTTTATGGAGTAAAGTGGGTGCAAGAGGAAAGAAATTTTTTAGATCGAATAAGTAAAGTGTAAATGGATTTTAGAAGATAGATAAAATGGATAGAAAATAGAATTATAGATGAGAAATTTAAAGGTTTGCTAGAGATGGTACTAGGTAACTTCTAGCCTAACGCTTCATTGTACCTACTAACAATTGTAGGAACAGTTAGTTGATGCCACTACACACTGATGATGGGTCAGGCCACCACGTACATGTAGGCCCTGTTTGGCAACAAAGTATTTTCATAGTTTCTAGGCAAAACCATGGTTTTAGAGAATACCATGGTTTCTAAAGTCATGAGGTGTTTGGTAACTCTGCAAAAAACATTGCTTTAAAAACCATGGTTTTGCCAAAACCATGGTATTTTTGGAGTTTTGGAAACTCTACTTTGAGCTAAGTTTTGACTCATTGCTATCACTATTCATAGGAAATGACTTTGTTACCAAACACTTTGTAGTTCCAAGAAATACCATGGTTTTATGGAGGTTAACAAAACCATGGTATTTTTGTATATAACGCTTACAAACCATGGTATCTCAAAACCATGGTTTTTTAAAATTTTGCTTCCAAACAGGGCCGTATACTTCTAACCTAAGAGTATCCCTAACAGACACTTTATAACACTATATATCTGATTTTTTAAGAATAGAGTAGTTGTTGAATGAAAGAAATATTTTAGAGTACAATGTAAAGTATAGAAAATTTTGGAGAATGAATAGAATGTATAGAGACTAGTGTTATATAGCAGAAAGTTTAAATGGTGGCCGGAGATCCTCTGACGCTCTATCGTACCTACTAACAGTTGTAGGAACAGTCAGTTGATACAGTTCACACTGACGATGGATCAGGCTGCCGCCTACGCACATGAATCAATGTGCTACTAACAGTTGTAGGCAGAGTCAGTTGATACAGTTCACACTCACGATGGATCAGGCTGCCACGTACGCACATGAATCAATGTGCTACTAACAGTTGTAGGCAGAGTCAGTTGATATGAATCAATGTGCTACTAACAGTTGTAGGCAGAGTCAGTTGATACAGTTCACACTGACGATGGATCAGGCTGCCACGTACGCACATGAATCAATGTGCTACTAACAGTTGTAGAAAGAGTCAGTTGATACAGTTCACACTGACGATGGATCAGGCTGCCACCTACGCACATGAATCAATGTGGGACTAACAGTTGTAGGCAGAGTCAGTTGATACAGTTCACACTGACGATAGATCAGGCTGCCACGTACGCACATGAATCAATGTGCTACTAACAGTTGTAGGAAGAGTCAGTTGATACAGTTCACACTGACGATGGATCAGGCTGCCACCTACGCACATGAATCAATGTGGGACGGTGAGATGAAGAATGAATGCAGGTATTGAACGTGCACGTACGGACACAGAGGCGAGGAACCTGACCCATCATTCGTCTCCTACCACTGCACACGCATTGGCATGTCGTGCGCACAGATCATATCCATTTCTCCTCGCTTTATCCTAACCTGGAGCAAGTCATCTCTAACCAACATTTTAAATTTCTTCTCTATAATACTATTCTCTGCACATTCCATCCGTCCTTTAAAATTTCTTTACATTCTACACTATATTCTAAAATATTTCTTTCTTCCAATAGCTTCTCCATCATAAAAAGTCAGATAAACATTATTTGCCAACTACAGCTAGAAATGCTATAAAAGGTAAACAAATACATCAAGAGCGATATAGTTGAGCGAAAAATATAAAATATTTTACATCTAACCACTTGTTTAGAGGGCACATATCCCTCATAAGAGTATATATGCTACCCTTGTAGTACAAAGCAATCCTTTCGGTATAAAACCCAATCTAGTTAAGCCGTTAGATCGAGGAGATGGACGGCTCGTATTTGTAAAATTTATCCACCTATATAAGCGTGCATATGCATAGGAATTTGGTGGTACCTTGTAGCATAGGCCTCGTTTAGGCAAGTGAAATCTATTGAAACCTTTGGAAATTATGAGCACGTAGGTCCCATGCACGTCGACCACATTAGTCGAGGAGATAAGGTACGGTAGCCTTGTTTATTGGTGGTACGTACTCCATTTATTACACTCACAGCTACCCACACGACAGCAGCTCAATGAATTAACTACCGCGTTGGACGAGGTGTACCCTCTCTGCTGTTTGCTAGATTTCTGCACACACCATAACATCACAATAATGAATACTCCAAACAATGTGCATGCAAGTACAACTACGTTCCTTCTTCTCGGAAATTTATAGCACTCAACTGCATCTGCATCTACATGTACATGATCGTGTTATACTTATATGTAATATACGGCCATCGCCCAGAATGTATTTCATATCATACTATACTATCAGATTCTAGAGTTCTCCCTATACCTACCACACCGTGCGCTGCCCCCTCCCTCTCTCTTACACATTTGCAGAAAAGTTCCTCGTATTTTCAAATTCTTCCCGAGTTCCTTCCTTCCTCTTCCTCCCCTCTGGTGGTCTAGTCCAGTGTCGGCACCGAGCACAACCTCGCCACACCGCCCTGGTCTGAGCACTATGTCACCCCATCGAATCCCCGGTCAAGGCACCTCCTCATCTATCCTCCCTCACCTTTGGTGGTTAGGACCAACGCCGTCATACCTTCCCCAGCCGATCATAGCGATGCCAATGCTAACCACCGTGTTGTCGTGCCTTGACGATGTGGACTGGTCTTATCGGCCCAACCAACAGCTCAGCACAACGATACGGTGCTCAGCGTTGGCCATGGTCAGATCAAGGGAAGCAGGCAGCGCCAGGCCAGCCCACTTAATTGGAGGAAGGAGAGAGCGAAGCGGCATGGTGGTCTTGCTGAGGCGGCGTGGCTCGGCTAGTTATTGTACAATTCCACCATTCGTGATAGGTCGTATAAGCATTTGACTTGAACTTAAAATTTCAATGTCTAATAATACAAGTAGGTTTGGGTGATCAGTAAGCATAAAACAAATATAAACAGACAAATCTGTTTATATGGGGTGTCTATAATATTGCCATCATCGGATAACATGATAATAATAATGCATAGATATTTATATCACACCATTCTAGATGAGTTTAATTTTGGCACTGGCTATAGATACAAATCTTCCAAGCGTTTAGTATCTCGCATTCAATATATTCATTTTTCTTTTCTTTATGTTTATGAGTGCTATAGAAATGATCTAATACTCGTAATGGGAATTTCTCCCATTTCTTTTCGTTGAGACCATTTCTGATGAGAAACGACCTCCCCTTAGAGCATCTCAAACAGAAGATGCAAAATACTATTTATTTCACAGCTACCCACACGACAGCAGCTCAATGAATTAACTACCGCGTTGGTCTAGGTGTACCCTCTCTGCTGTTTGGTAGATTTCTGCACACACCATAGCATCACAATAATGAATACTCCAAACAATGTGCATGCAAGTGCAATTACGTTCCTTCTTCTCGGAAATTTATAGCACTCAACTGCATCTGCATCTACATGTACATGATCGTGTTATACGTATATGGAATACATGGCCATCGCCCAGAATACATTTCATATCATACTATACTATCAGATTCTAGAGTTCTCCCTGTACCTTCCACACCATGCGCTGGCCCCTCCCTCTCTCTTACACATTTGCATAAAAGTTCCTCGTATTTTCAAATTCTTCCCGAGTTCCTTTCTTCTCTTCCTCCCCTCTAGTGGTCTAGTCCAGTGCCGGCACCGAGCACTACCTCGCCACGCCGCCCCGGTCTGAGCACTATGTAACCCCATTGAATCCCCGGTCAAGGCACCTCCTCATCTATCCTCCCTCCCCTTTAGACTATCTCCAACCGGTTCCCGTCCCGGCGCAGAATCCCTTCGCGATGGGAAAGTGGCTGGGATGGGAACGGCGGCGCCGCTCCAACCGAGTCCCCTCCCACGGCCGGATCCCGTCGGAATGGAGAGAGAAACCCGGAGCGGGGAGATGCACTGTCCATTCCCTTCCGTCGGTGGCCTGCAGGCAGGGAACAACGACCCTTCCGTCCCACGCTAGCTCGGGAGCGGGGTTCGCTGCTGGTGTTGGCGGAGAAGGGTACGGGTCGTTGGCGTTCGGAGGCGCAACCTGGGTGATCGACGTGGGAGTGGCCCCGGGGGTGGCGGCCTGCGGCTGGTCCGGCAAGGGAGCACGAAGGAGCGCTCAGCAGGTAGCAAGGTATGTGGTATTTCCCTCGATTCGTCCACCCGAATGCCGGATTTCTGTGTAAATTGGTAGGGTTTCGTTTAGATCGGGTTAATTCGAGTAGGGGCCGGTAGGATTGGGGGTCGGATTTGGTTTCGTTGTGGGATTTGGGAACGGATGTGGTCCGGATTTGGTAGTGGTGGTAGCACCACTGCAGCCTCCGGATTTGGTCCCGCCGCCGTCTAGTCGACAACCCGAGCTTCCCCCTCCCCCAGGCCGCCTGATCCGGCCGTCGGTGGACAGTCCCGGTCGCTCTATGCTCGGCGTGGTGGGGAGCAAGCGTGCTATGCTCCAGGCGTCCGGAGCGGCAGGCTGCCTGTGATGAAACATTTCGGTGTTTCTTCGGTAGCTCGCATTGGCTCCCTTGCCGGCCGGAAACGCACGGTCTACGGCTCCGTACAAATCATGAAGGTGATGAACCTAACAAAGTTTGCCACCGCAAATCGTGTTACTTATGCTGAAACTAGTGATTTCAAGCGAGGGTTCATACGAGAATTTTCGCTTTTATGCTGCGAAGGATGTGAATGCAGCACTGGCAATGGTCCTTTGAGTTTTTCCGTTATGTTCTGGAAAGTGCCACAGCTGCATAGCTAGTCCCACTTCATGCAAGAGATCTAGGTATGTACTGTTCTTTTCTCTGAATAGCACGGTTATCAGCATTCCCTTCATCTATGTATATGTAGATATGCATATGATAATATAATAGAAAGAGTGTAAACTATGATTGCAAATATTCTCCTTGTTAATACCTTCGGCTGGGCTAACATGTTAGATGCATGTATAAGGTTGATTGTTAACGATTACTGTCTGTATAACGTCTCTTTAATTGTGGATAGTCACAACATGGCATTATCGAAAATGTGTCCAGAACTGCACATGAGAATTTGTTGTTGCTATATTAGTCAATTTGTGTTTGCTACCAGCAATGCCTGTTTTGGAGATGAGTTGGAGTCTTATTACATTACTGAACAAGAGTGAATAATGTTAGATTTTAGTTGAGCTTCATGTAGTCTGTCCATGAAAGTTAATTAACATTAAGTTTGGACAATCTGTTTACTATCGCGGCTTGTATGTGTTGGTGGTATATATAACCAAACTGGCAATGACTATGTACAAGGAATTATTAATCGTTTCCCCATCATGTGTGCATGGCCGCTCTAGGCTGTACATTGCCAAATGGCAATCTTGCATCATGTGTTTTGCATATTAGTTCCTCCTCCTTGCAGTACAGGATTATTTTCTGAGTTGTGAGGTTTACAGTTTGAGATGCCCAAATGTAGCTAGTATGATTTGTTATGCAGAAGTGATATGTTGGGGTAGTATGATTTGTTAACAGCATCCCCTGCGATGCGAAAATTTGGGTTCTAGTTGAAAATCTAGGTGAATTCCATGTGTATATCGGAAACCTAATATGTCCTTAGAAATATATGCATTGTTGGTCCTTCATTCCGGGGTTTACGTGCAGATGGATGCATCCACTATGGAAGCAGCTTTGCGGAGCCTCCAAGGAAATGTAGACCTTGAGGTCGCAGCGCTAAAGAAGGTTGTCGCTGACAACTTCTGTCCGGACAACTCAGCTAAAGGGGTCAACATGAATCGGGCTCTATTGGAGGTCGATGTCATCGCAACCCGGCTGGAGCAAATCTCCCTACAAGCTTTGGAGGTCCTCCATGCAGCTGAAGAGGTCGATGGCAATGGATCGAGTGACGTTGATCCCGACGACGTCATCCCTGCTGACTATGAACTCCCAAAGGAGTACTCTGATGACGATAGCATCGAACGTTGGGAATCTGATCGGTCCTGGCATTTGGACCGCAAGGTGTAATGCAGTCAGTGTCGTTATTACTAATATGTCCCTGTGTATGGCCATGCCAAACATATATATCCTAGTTTATGATATTGTTATGTATGTAGATATGCTGAATGAGGTACTTTCTGTTTGGTTTCCCAGTGGACAACTCGTTTCATTGGAAGCTAATGTTATGTCTTGTGTGATCAAATTGGTTGTATGATAGTTTTTAATTCTTGTCCGTGCATGGTAAAGTGCAATTCCTGTATGGGTTTTCTGTTAAATTAATTGCCACTAGACTCATTTATTTGATGTGATTTCAGGGAATGCATGGATCCTTTCTTGGAGAATTTGCTCTAGGACGGAGTTCAGCACCTCTCTTGGAGTGGGCCGGTACTAACAACAGAGGGATCGAGGGGTCAGCCCTTCCAGCCATTGAGCTCCCCCCCCTGCCGGTGCTGAAGAATCAAGTCCCCCCCATTTTCAGCCAGGGCTCGGGTGAGTCGCAGGCAGCAGGGGCACGTTCGACTGCAAGGAAGAAGACGAAGGGTGTCGCAAAGACCTGCAGAACCACCTAGACTCCAGAAGAGGATGAGTTGCTTGTCTCGGCTTGGTTGAATGTGAGCCAGGACCCTATTGTCGGTACCAACCAGAGCTCGGAGACATACTGGGGCCGGATATTGGAATATTTCAGGAAACATGGCAATCCGGCCTGGTAGGAAAGGTCCATGAAGGGGTTAATCAATCATTGGCAAACAATCAGTGGGGATGCTAGCAAGTTTGCCGGACATATGAAAAAGGTGGATGACCTAAACCCAAGTGGAACTAATCATAATGACAGGGTATGATCCTTGGTCACATCCATCTCAATAATTGTATTAATTCCATTTTGATGGCACTGTTGTTGTAACATCCCAACTTTATATCCTTTTTGATGGTAGATGGCTATGGCAATGAAGATGTTCAAGGAGATTGAGGGCAAGACGTTTGGATTTCTTCATTGTTGGTCCATGCTATGTCAACACCCGAAGTGGGCTGCTCATCTCGCGACCAAACGTCAGCGAACAAATGACTTTCCCTCACCTAGGGGCAGCCCGGTATGTGGGAGTTCGAATGATGGACCCTTTGGTGAAGAGTCCCCCGCTTCGGTAGACTTACCAAGACCTGTTGGGCGTGACGCGGCTAGGAAGTCTAGAGCCCGGGGTAGTTCTTCTAGCTCATCACTGGGTAATTTCAGTTGAGGCATATACACTGACCAGTTTGCCGAGTTGAATCAGCACAAGGCAGCAATGGTCGAGCTATGGCTTAAGGAGGTTACGACGATGGAGAACGCGGAGGAAGTCAAAATAATGGCAATGGACCTGAGCACACTGCACGGTGCTTCTAGGATCTACTTCACTAAACACCAGGGCGAGATACTTTTGAAGAGGTTCGGTCCTCAGTGATAGTTTCATCACAATGTCAGGTTCGGTCCTGTATGATTAACAATAAAGGTTATGTTCGGTGCTTAGATCTGCCCTTCAAGTTATATACAAACCTACCTTGGTACCACCGATTGATGTCAATCTCAGATTCTGTTTTGCGGGTTTTTCCATGAAACTGAAGAGGTTTTTGTTCTGTTTGCAGGACCGGCGCTGATCTGGAATGCCCAGGCTGATCTGGAATGCACACAACAATCAGAAGGAGCCACCGACCCGTTTTGCATTTTGTTCACCCTAAACTTGATGGATTGTATGAACTGTGTAATTTGGACGCCTTGATATACTTTTACATATGCCCGGTATGTAGTGCTGTGTTGAGGGGTTGATGTAACTTCGTCTTTACCCCTTTGATGGTGGACATGTTTGGGGTACTTCTGCATTATGTGATACAGTACCTTCTTTATGATTTGATTCCCTGTGTGAGAAATGTGAACTGGTTGTACGTTATGTCTTGTGTAGTCCTGATTTATTTGGATAGGTAGTACTGCATGTAGGATTAATTTAGAGGGATACAACTGCATGTAGGATTAACTAAGAGAGATACAACTGCATGTAGGATTAACTAAGAGAGATAGCACTGCCCTGAGGCTTTCCATAATTTATTAGTACGAAACGAAGCATTCTACTCGCCCCCGTGTCATGTCCAGAGGTGCTCCACCAGGTCATCCTGAAGCCGCCGATGAACTTCCCTGTCTCGAATCATCTGGGTTGCCTGAATGCATTGCAGTATGGACCTATCGGGCCCACGGGATACCGATGCTTGTTCCCCCATTCCTTCGTACATGAAGTCCTGTCGTGGGCTGTCCCTCTCGTCCTCGATGATCAGGTTATACAAAATGACACATGCAGTCATTATGTCGTGAAGGGTACTCTGCTTCCAGCACCTTCCCAGGCCTCGGAGAATGGCAAACCTTGCCTGTAAAACACCAAATGCTCTCTCCACGTCCTTCCGTGCCGCGGCGTGCGCCCCAACAAAGTACGTGCGCTTGTTTCCACGAGCGGCCGCGATGGGCTTCACAAATGTGGCCCACTCGGGGTATATACCATCCACGAAGTAATACCCCATGCTGTAGATATTCCCATTCACCGTGTAATTCACCTCCGGGCTTGTGCCGTCTAATGTCCTGGACAAAACATGTGAACGATGCAGTACATTGATATCATTTAAGCTACCGGGCATTTTGAAGAATGCGTGCCAAATCCAAAGGTCATACGAGGCCACGGCCTCTAGAACTATGGAGGGCTTTCGGGTATGGCCTGTGTATGCATCCTGCCATGCCTTCGGGCAATTTTTTCAATCCCAGTGCATACAATCAATGCTCCCTAGCATCCCCGAGAAGCCTCGCATGTCACTTACAGCAAGAAGTCGTGCGGTATCCTCTTCTGTCGGGGCACGCAGGTATTCACCTTCGAATACCTCCACGACCGCTTTCACAAACCTCTTAAGTGCTTCAACAGCGGTGCTTTCACCGATACGAACATATTCGTCAATAGCATCGGCAGCTACACCGTATGCTAGTCGATTTAATAGCGGCGATCATCTTCTATAGGGTGATGCACCAAGCTTCCCAGAACGATCCCTTTTCTGCGTGAACCAGTCATCATGCCCTTCAACGGCAGTGGCAATCCGCATGAAAAGGTTCCTGCTCATCCTAAACCTGCGCAACCAGAACGACTCATTTCCAAAGGTTCCTACGAAAAACTTTACTCTGCAAAATAATTACCTCCGCCTGAAGAAGGTATGGCCATACACAGGAGAGTCGGCGAAGTAATCGTTGTATAGCCTTGCTGCCCCTTCCAGATGCCCTCGGTTGACAACCGCATGCCCGAGAAGAGAGCCCCCCCAATGGGGGGACATGGTATGAGCAGCGATTTCCTCCTCCTCCTCCAAGGCAATACGGAGTAGGAGTTCGTCCTTGTCAGCATCATCTCTCGTACGACGAAGACGCCGAACGCGGGAGCTTGATGCACGTCGATCCTCACTCATGCTTAATATTTTGTTGGGAGATGCTGCAGGTATGCGAGAAGATTGGGATGAAGTGGGATACAAGAAGAAAGCATGGGTCTTTTATAGAAGACCACCCTGGTTCCTTCCCCTGGAAGGAGTGCTTTCCAGGATGCCTTCCTTCCAGTGGAAGCCAGCCTAGCACTTTCAAATGTGCCTTCCTGGAGAAGCCAGTTCGAATACTGTAGCATTCCTTTACGCGGAAGCTATTTTCATTTCAATATTCCTTGTTTAAATGTACAGAATATTAATTTTTTTTTGCCGTACTTACAAATTTAAAATTCAAAATTTTATTTTTTTTCGCGTCAGTGAATATGTAAATGCGTAATTTATATTAAATTATTCATTATTATTATTTTACTTATTTCTTATTTATGTCATGTACATTATTGTTTATTTAATTGACAAATACAGCAACGTACGTACGGCGTATGTCATATGGCGGTTACGTATGATTGATTAAAATATTACGTTTGGGAAGGGAAGGGAATGGGTAAGGGATGCTGTTGGAGTGCATGAATGGGAAGGGAATGAAATCTGGAAAGAGATTCCCGTCAGGAGTTGGAAAGGGAATGAAAGTGTGAAAACCGGTTAGTGGTCAGGACCAACGCTGTCATACCTTCCCCAGCTGATCATAGCGGTGCCAATGCTGACCACCGTGTTGTCGTGCCTTCACGGTGTGGACTGGTCTTATCGGCCCAACCAACAGCTCAGCACAACGACACGGTGCTCAGCGTCGGCCATGATCAGATCAAGGGAAGCAGGTAGCGCCAGGCCAGCCCACTTAATTGGAGGAAGGGGAGAGCGAAGCGGCATGGTGGTCTTGCTGAGGCGGCGTGGCTTGGCTAGTTATTGTACAATTCCACCAGTCGTGATAGGCCGTATGAGCATTTGACTTGAACTTAAAATTTCAATGTCTAATAATACAAGTAGGTTTGGGTGATCAGTAAGCACAAAACAAATATAAACAGACAAATCTGTTTATATGGGTGTCTATAATATTGCCATCATCGGATAACATGATAATAACAATGCATAGATAGTTATATCACACCATTCTAAATGAGTTTAATTTTGGCACCGGCTATAGATACAAATCTTCCAAGCGTTTAGTATCTGGCATTCAATGTATTCATTTTTCTTTTCTTTATGTTAATGAGTGCTATAGAAATGATCTAATGCTCGTATTGGGAATTTCTTCCATTTCTTTTCGTTGAGACCATTTCTGATGAGAAATGACCTCCCCTTAGAGCATCTCGAACAGAAGATGCAAAATACTATTTATTTAACTTTTTAGAAATAGAGTGCGTGCAAGAGAGAAGAAATCTTTTAGAGCATATAAAGTGTGAATGAATTTTAGAAAATAGATAAAATGTGCTGGAAATAGTGTTGTAGAAGAGAAATTTAAAGTGTCTGCCTGAGATGGTAGTAGGTAACTTCTAGCCTAAGGGCAACTCCAGCATGGTGCCCAAGCCCTATGCCCAATCACTGTAGCAAACAGTGATGGGCATAGAATAGGAAAAGTAGAGTGTATGAATAGTGATGGGTAGTTATTGGTGAGGTGAATAGGGATGGAACAGCCCCATTTGGTGAGGTGGCACGTGAATAGGGATGAAGCAAAAGGGAAATGGACGGACTGCTGGAGATGCCCTAACGGTCTATCGTACCTACTACTAACAGTTGTAGTAACAGTTAGTTGATGCCAGTATACACTGACGATGGATCAGGCTACCACGTACGCGCATACTTCTAGCCTAACGCATACTACTAACAGTTGTAGGAACAGTGAGTTGATGCCGGTACACACTGATGATGGATCTAGCTACCACGTACATACGTACTTCTAGCCTATCAACGTCAATAGCGAACACTTTATAACACTGTTTATTTTATTTTTTTAGGATAAAGTAGTTGTTAGAGGGAAGAAATTTTTTAAAATATAATGTAAAGTGTGAAAGAATTTTAGAGGATGTATATAGTGCGTAGGAATAGTGTTATAGAATAGAAATTTAAAGTGGCCGCTGAAAATGCTTTAAACGCTTCGTCGTATCTACAGTTTAGGAACAGTCAGTTGATGCAGTTCAGACTGACGATGGATTAGGCTGCCACCTACGCGCATGAATCAGTGCGCATCGGTCAGATGAAGAATAAATGCAGGTATTGAACGTGCACGTACAGACACACAGGCGAGGTGGCTGATCCCATCGTTCATCTCCTACCAGTGTACACGCATTGGCATGTCGTGCGCACAGATCATATCTATTTCGGAATTTTAAATAAAATATACCAATTAAAATTATATTTAATAAAATATACAACAATATAGAATTATTGGGTATTGGGTATATAACTGTGGTGGCCGCCAGACGGTGTGGCTGCCACTGGTCCTCCCGGCGCTCTCAGCAGGAGCGGCAAAGCAGGACGGCAGCCCAGCACAGCAGCACAGGAGCACATGTATATAGTAAACTTTGCCAAATTTTAAAAAATAATGCAACTTTGAAATGCAATGAAACTTAAAAAATAGAACCGTAGGTTCACAGGAAGGGTTCACAAAAAGTTTTGGTTTTATTTGAAATTTTGATTTTTTTTAAAAAAAATTTGAAAGGTACGAATAGTGAAGACAAAAAAAATTGAGAAAAAGGCATAATTTTTGAACCTATTTTTCCCTTGTTGATATTTCATTGCTTTTCAATTTGATATAAATTTTGAAAAGTTCAACAAAGGCTATGTAAGTGTGTGAGTTTGAACATATTGTTGCTTTTCTATTTAGTTTATACGAGAGCAGCAGTACGTGAAGATTAGCGTAACCTAAATTTTCGAAAGTCATATAATATAAAAGTGCAGCAAAACTTTAAAAAAATAGAACAATAGGTTCATGAAAAGTGTCCATAAAAAATTCTGATGGTTTGAAACTATTGTACATTCACCATTCTTTAAATTGAAAAATGTAAAAAAAAATCGAAATTTATAAAAAAAAATCCAAAACTTTTTGTGAACCCTTTCATTGAACCTACGGTTCCATTTTTGAAAGTTTAGTTATATTTTGATGTTACACAACTTTTTACAAAATTTGGCAAAGCTTGTAAGCTTTGGTACAGTATGTTCAAACTCATACACTTACATAGCCTTTGTTAAACTTTTCAAAATTTATATCAAATCGAAAAGCAATGAAACTTCAACAAGGGAAAA
Organism: Olyra latifolia; assembly: GCA_036346145.1. Lineage (NCBI taxonomy): Eukaryota > Viridiplantae > Streptophyta > Magnoliopsida > Poales > Poaceae > Olyra > Olyra latifolia. The sequence goes on from CM070523.1 coordinate 34,154,827, forward strand.
ATAGGTTCAAAAAAATTATGCTTTTTTTCTCAATTTTTTGTCGTCACTATTCGTACATTTCAAATTTTCAAAAAAAAAAAAATCAAAACTTCAAATAAAACCAAAACTTTTTATTGACCCTTCCTGTAAACCTACGGTTCCTTTTTTTTAAGTTTCATTGCGTTTCGATGTTGCATTATTTTTTAAAATTTGGCAAACTTTACTATATATATACTGTTGTGCTGTTGTACTGTGCTGCTGTCCTGCTGTCGCTGTTGTGCTGTTGTCGCCGCTACTGCTGAGAGCACCGTGAGAACGTGCCGCACCGCCCGGCGGCCTCCACCGTTATATACCCAATTTTTCTATATTGTGATATATTTTTATTCACTATAATTTTTAACTGGTATATTTTATTAAAAATTCCTATCCATTTCTCCTTGCTTTGTCCTAACTTGGAGTAAGTCATCTCTAACCAATATTTTAAATTTCTTCTCTATAATACTATTCCCTGCATACTCTATCCATTCTCTAAAATTTCTTCGTACTCTATATTACACTCTAAAATATTTCTTTCCTCCAATGGCTTCTCCATCTTAAAAAGTCAAGTAAACATTATTTTCCAACCACCGCTAAAAAAGCACTAAAAGGTAAACAAATGCATCAAGGGCGATATAGTTGAGCGATAAAATATAAAATATTTTACATCTAACCATTTGTTTAGAGGGCACACATCCCTCATAAGAATATATATGCTACCCTTGTAGTACAAAGCTATCCTATCGGTATAAAAACCCAAATCAATCTAGTTAAGCCATTAGATCGAGGGGATAGACGACTCATATTACTAAAATTTATCCTCATATATAACCGTGCATATGCATAGGAATTAGGTGGTACCTAGTAGCATAGGCCTCGTTCGAGGAAGTGGAATCTATTAAAACCTTTGGAAATTATGAGCACGTAGGTCCCATGCAGGTCGACCACGTTAGTCGAGGAGATAAGGTACGACATCCTTGTTTATTGGTGGTACGTACTCCATTTATTACACTCACAGCTTACCCACACGATAGCAGCTCAATGAATTAACTGCCACGTTGGGCTAGCTGTACCCTCTCTGCTGTTTGCTGGAGTTCTGCACACACCATAACATCACAATATTGAATACTCCAAGCAATGTGCATGCTAGTGCAACCACGTTCCTATGTCTCGAAAATTTATAGCGCTCAACTATATCTGCGTCTACATGTACATGATCAGTTTGATTTATATGGCATACACGGCCATCACCCAGAATACATTTCATATCGTACTATATTATCATATACTAGAGTTCTCCCTGTACCTCCCACACCGTGTGTTGCCCCTCCCTCTCTCCTACACGTTTGCAAAAAAGTTCCTCATATTTTCAAATTCTTTCGAAGTTCCTTCCTTCCTCTTCCTCCCTCCGGTGATCTAGGCCAGTGCCTGCACCGACCACCACCTCGCCGCGCTGCCCCGCTCTAAGCACCGTATCACCCAATCGAACCCCCGATCGAGGCAACTCCTCATCTATCCTCCCTCCCCTTCGGTGGTCAGGACTGATGCTGTCATACCTTCCTCAACTGATCATAGCGATGCCAATGCTGACCAACGTGTCGTTGTGCCTTCCCAGTGTGGACTGGTCTCATCGACCCGACCAACAGCTTAGCACAACGAAACGGTTCTTAGCGTCGGCCATGGTCAAACAAAGGGAGGTAGGCAGCGCCAAGCCAGCCCACTTAATTGGAGGAAGGAGAGAGCGAAGCGGCATGGTGGTCTCGCTGAGGCGGCGTGGCTCGGCAGGTCAGGGCTACATGGGCATGGTTACAAGGTGATCGGTGTCGATGCCACCGTTTGTCTGGCTAGGAGAGGGCGATGGTAGGGATGGCAATCAGACCCCCAAGGGCAGGGGCCCGTAGGTTCTATGCCCTACAGGGGTGGGTTTGGGTTCGGTTTTTCCCTCGCGGATCTAGCGTCGAGGACCCGATTTCCACCGGGGTGGAGTATGGGGAAAGTTTCTAGTCCACAGGTGCCCACGGGGCCTCAAAAATAGTAGCCCAAAGCCCAAGTCAGTAAGCCTAACACGATAGCCATAGTGTCCTAGCCCAATAGCCTATCAACCATTTCCATATCCCTGACGCACCAGGCTCACTACCTCACAACTGGCCAAACGGATAACCCTATCCCATTCCTCATCCTCCCCGGTTCCCTCCCAAATCGATGCCACACTACATGCACACATTGGACACAGCCGAGACATCGATGTCATTGGCCACGTCACTCGTTGGCCGGCATCACTCGTCGGTCGCCACTCGCCGCCGCCAACCTGCTGCTCGTCGTCAGTCGCCTTCAGCCGCTCCTGCCCCCGCCACTCGTCGCCGACTTGGCAAGACGCTAGCGGCATCGGACCTATCACCTGCACCTAACTGCCACCCATCATCGGCTGCCTCTAGCATCTCTGGCTTCTGCCACCCGCTATCCTCCTCCCGATCCTTGATAGCTGGGGCTGGCCGCTCTAGTTCTTTACTCCTCCAAATCCGAGCCTCCGAGTGGCGAGTCCGAGGTATTGCCCTACCCTCTAGGCCCTGAGCCCTCTCCTCTCTTTTGGTCTCTCTCTCGACTCTTTTGTTGCTTGTAGAATGTGGATGAGTGGCTCTGTGACCGTGATGCTAGGATTTGAAATTTTTAATGCTTCATTTGATGCTTACATTGGAATAATTGAATTGTTGAGTGCTAAATTTTTGATGACCTAATGCTATGAATTGTGATGTTGTCTGCTCTCTTTGTTATCACTCTGCTCATGGTGTATTTGTGTAACTAGTGTCTGTGAACAGACTTGCGGGTCACCTATTGGGTTCGGTTTTGTGCCTACTGATCATTTCGTGTTTAGGTCAGGTCTTGATTTTTGGGTTTCAGGTCGAGAGTATTTTTGCTCCACCTGGCCCCGACTCGACCCGTTGCTATCCCTAGGCGGTAGTGCCGGCCGGACCATTTGAGGGGAGAGATAAGAGGGAGGTGGAAGAAAGACCTATGTGCAAGAATTTAAAAATCTCGAGGGAGGGGGCTGCAAATGTATAGGAGAGAGGAGAGAAAGGCAGCACATGGATGTCGAAGCATAATTCAATGGCAGGGGCGCATATGGAGGCACGTATAGTAGTGGGAAAGCTTTCCCTTATACTATATCATTATAGCATACACACACACAACACAATACACACTCTAAGAGACTAAGGTAGGATGACCTAAAATTTATCACAAATGTTTGTCGACCGAGCCCTAAGAGCATAGATCCGCCCTAGTTATACTAGGATTTTTTTTACGTATAAATAGACATTCGTTTTATGTACAATATTCTTGTTTCCAGTGCCGCACTCAACTGTTGCATGACAAATGGTCTAATTCCATATGCTTCCCATCTTTCTTTTGTATAATTGCCTTATGTTTTACGTGGCGATACTTATAGAGAGCTGGCAGCACATGCACTATTGTACATACTCTTAGGATATGTAGATTCGTCTCAAAAAATACTTCCTATATAACATTATAATTTATTAAATTTTATAAATAAATGATAATATTAATTAGTGGTGAAAGTTTGTTTGAGACCATGTCATTGTCTAAAACAAACAAATTTCCATGCAGAAAAGGAGTATATATTTAGAACTATTTTAATCTTATCCCTAGTAGACCTGATCATGCCCCGAGCTGGACCAGACTTGAAAAAGCCCGGTCACTTTGACCTGAGCCTGAGCCTGGCTTGGCCCGAAATTTTTTTTGATGCACTAGGCCCGAGCCCAGCCCGAAAGCCTGGCCAAAAGCCCGAAGCCTGACTTTGCACTGATTTTTTATTTTTCTGCAGGCCCAAGCCTGGCCCAGACTGGCCCGAAAAAATCAGGCCGGGTCACCAGGCCGGGCTGCCTATGATCAGGTCTAATCCCTAGCTAGGGGAAATATACTAGTCCTGAATTGTTGGATCAAATATAAAACGGTCTAGATGTATTCATCTATCCTAGGGTAAAAAATTATTAGATCGTTGGATCAAAATACAATGAATTGCTCCAGAAAGGTTAGGTGTGTCTTAACAAATTTCATAGGGTGAAGCAGCTGTGTTAACTGCCAGAGAATATACCTACCCTTGTTAGGGCTCTTGTAAAAACAAAAAACTACTTTATATCTGCTGTGAAATTTACATAGTACTACATGTTGCTATATGTCCCATCTTCAGCCAAAAAAATAAATAATTGGTACACACTGCACATAGATAAACTAGCTAGGATCAAAGCTAGCTAATGAACAAACCGGCCCGGTTTAGCAAAAAATAATATATAAAAAATAAGAAAATGATTATATTTAATAAGTAGTATGTGTTATAAAATTAAGAAATGAATTATATATCATAAAGAAATAAACATATATATATTTAATTTTATATATATATATAAAACCGGCTGAATCGGGGCGGCCTGGTGGGCCAAAAGCTCAGACCAGATTTGGTTCGGTTTAACGAACCATGCCGATCCGGTTCGAGTACAGGCCGATCCGGTTCGTCTGTTTGAACCGGGCCGTTTGGCTAGCTCTGGCTAGGATTTGCATAGACCAGGACGATTGAGTCCTATAAATTTGGCATCGTCTTGTTGATCTAGCAAGCCAGGCAACCAGAGCAAAGGCAAAGCAGTGAGATCATCTAGGAATTAAGCTAGTAGCATCAGGCCAGGATGGGAGAGAGCCGCGGCAGCATCGCCTTCTTCGCCACCTACAGGCCGCCGGTGCCGCTCGATATCTTCTCCTGCCCGGTCCCGCCGTCGTCCAGCAAAGACGAGCTCCACCTCACCGACGGCGTGTCCTACAACTACAACTGCCGCCCCATTCCTCCGGCCGCGCTCAAGGCGCTCCTGAAGCGCCCCAAGCTGGCCTCCGAGGGCGGCCCCACCGAGGCCGACGTCGACGCCGGCCGCGTCACCGGCCTGCTCTTCGTCTCCGAGAGAGACAACCTCGAGACACTCTACGTTGCGCTGCGCTTCAATGCGACCAGCGTCACGCATCAGTTCAGCCTGGCCGACATCTTCGGCGCCGCCGACTTCAGCGCCACGCGCTTGGAGGACAGCGGATGCGTCGGCGGCGGCTACAAGGTGGGCTCTCGCACCGTCGACCACTATCTCATCTACGTCTCCACCAAGCAGCCGGTGCAGGAACGCCGGATCCCCTGGACCGTAGTGTACAAGACCAACATCAGGACCGGCAAGACGGAGCAGCTCACTCCAAAAAGTAGTAATTTTCACTTGCTCGATTGTTAATCCATCAGGTTGACCTCTTGCTCTTGTCTAATCTACCTACGGATTGGACATTCAGGGCAGTATGATTTGAGCCCGGCCGTGTCGCCGTCGGGGAAGAAGGTGGCGGTGGCTTCGTTCCAAGGGAAGGGCTGGGAGGGCGAGATCGAGGATCTGCAGACCGACATCTTCGTGATGAACGTGGAGAGTCCGCCGCTGGAGCGCAAGCGGCTGATCAAGAACGGCGGCTGGCCGACGTGGGGCAGCGACGACGTTCTCTTCTTCCACAGGAAGGTCGGGGATATCTGGGGCGTTTTCCGGCACAGCATCTCCAAAAACGAGACCGTGCGGGTGACGCCGGAGGCGTTCGACGCGGTGACGCCGGCGGCCATCAGCGAGACAAAGGTGGCGGTGGCCACCATCCGCCGGAAGTCCAAGTTCAGCGACGTGCGCGTGGAGGCGCAATACCGGCACATCGAGATCTTCGACGTGGGAGGGCAATCCGTGCAGGTCACCCAGAAGACGAGGCCCAAGGCCGACCACTTCAACCCCTTCGTCCTCGACGGCGGCAGCCGCGTCGGGTACCACCGGAGCAGAAGCGACCTCCTCCAGAACGGAGACGACGTGCCGAGGAACTTCTACAAGCTGCAGTCCCCGGTGAAGGACGTGGAGCTGCTCCGGGTGTCGGGCGTGTTCCCGACCATCTCCAAGGACGGCTCCAAGCTCGCCTTCGTCGACAATGAGTTCAAGGCCGTGTGGGTCGCCGACAGCCAGGGGCTGCGCATCGTCCACGAGACCAAGGGCCCTGACAACATCTTCGCGCCCATGTGGAACCAAAACCCTGACAAGGACATCCTCTACGTGTGCACGGGCCCCTCCTTCAACGCCGGCAAGCCGCTGGAGATCTGCGCCATCCCCAAAGTGTCCAGCAGCCCAGGGCTGCGCCGGCCGCTCACCAAGGGCAAGTTCAACAACGCCTTCGCGTCCAGCAACCCGGACGGCACCAGGTTCGTGTTCCGGTCGACGAGGGACGGCGGCGACAAGAAGCACAAGAACCTCTACATCATGGAGAACGCCGAGGTCGGCGAGTACGGTGACGGCACGGTGACGCGCCTCACCAACGGGCCCTGGACCGACACGCACTGCCAGTGGTCGCCCCGCGGCGACTGGATCGTCTTCTCGTCGACGCGCGACAAGCCCAGCGGCGAGCCTGAGCTGGACAACGGCCTGGACCCCGGCTACTTCGCCGTCTTCCTGGTGAAGGCGAGCGACCCCGCGGTGGTGATCAGGGTGATCAAGAGCGGGGACGACGTCGCCGGGCACGTGAACCACCCGGTTTTCAGCCCGGACGGGCGGAGCATCGCGGTGACGGCGGACCTGGCGGCCGTGTCCGCCGACCCAATCTCGCTGCCGCTGTTCGTGCACTCGGTGAGGCCCTACGGCGACATCTTCGCGGTAGACATCGACACCGAGGACATGAGCAAGAACAAGGACGTGCGCAGGTTCCAGCGCATCACGCACAGCCGGTACGAGTACTCCACGCCGGCGTGGACCATGTTCGCGACGGGCGACCCGAACGCGCAGTGGAACGTGGTGATGAAGGGCAAGTACACGCCGACGTGCCCGTACGTGTACCCGGACGGCGGCGAGAGCTGGCACATGACCGGCCACCTCTGCATCCCCAGGAGGTGCTGCTAGCTGCTCTGCTCTGTGAGGAGTGTTATTTCACAGTGAATAAGCGGCCCCTGTGCTCCCGGCCGCATGCACTTATTTGTGGCTACTAATTTTTATATTCGCCTATTGTTATTCCCTCCCTCCCTTTATAAAATAAAAGGTGTGTTTGGTTCATGGCCAATGTGTACCAATGCTTGCCATGCCAATTGTTGGCAACTTTGACTAAATTTGGCTTATGTTTGGATTACAACCATTGAATGGCAAGATTCCCTCCTCCCATTGGCAACTTTTGCCATCCTAGTTTATTTTTATGCCATTGGCTAGCCAATTCATTAGCTAAGAAATTGTTAACCTTTTAATTGGCTTGCCATTCAATGGCATGGCAAGTTGGGGCAAATTTGGTGATGAACCAAACACACCCAAAGAGACATATTATAAATAGCTTGGATATATGAGAGAGAACTTTATGTGAGAGATGTTTATAAATATTTAAAAGAATCTTGTAATAAATAAGGATAGAACAGAAAGAACAGCAATAAATTTGCATGCACACCTTATATTTCAAAACAAGACCATTCAAACTATACGTCTTATATCGAAAAACAGAGGGAGTAATTCAAAAGCTACTTAATTCTATGGTTTCTCTGGTTTCGGTAAACATCAATCCACTAAAAACAAGCCTAGGTTTTAATCAATTCCATAGACATGTCTTCTCCAACGCTGGTGTATCTTGTTGACACCACCGGTGAAGCTAGGGTTTAGGGTGCGGTTAACCAAGCCGCCGCTTAGAGGGAGGCCGAGGAGACGGAGGCCTAGCGGGGAGTGATGGTCAGTCGTGGGGCCGCGAGGCGGTGGTGCTGCCACCTCGGCCGCGTGATTGGCGGTGGGCAGAGTCGGCTAGAGGATCAACAACGAGGTCGAGGATCATTAGGAGGCAACGAGTAGTGGTCGGCGGATCCGACCTAGCTTATTGGCCACTCGTCACCGATGCCCGCCATAGTCGCAAAGCTAGCCCAAGTTGAACGAGAGAGGCAAGGGAAGGGGTGAGGATGCGGATTGGGGTTAGGTGTGGCCTGAGCAATGTGAAGGTGGCCAGAGATGTTTGTGTGAGAGAGACTGAGAGGAAGAGGAGAGGTAGGGCTTATGGTAATTGGACCAGCGGCCAACGAATTTATGGAGGGTTACAATTCCCTTATCACTGTCCACTAAGGCCTTGTTTGGGAGGCCCTTTCCCCGCCGGGATCCAGGGCCGTTCCCTGGGTTCAAAGGCCACGGCGAAGTATTCCCTGGGCCAGCGACGGGGCGCGTTTGGAAGCCCACGATCCAGGTTTTTGCTGGCCCGTCCCACTCGGCATCCCCGGGGAAACGCTCCCCCTCTCCCAATTCGTGCAAATTTGTCCCCGTCTCTCGTTCCCCCGACTCTCTCCATCTCCCTCGCGGCCTCGCCGCTGGAAACCCTACTTCGTCGTCTCCACCTATTCGCCGTCGCTGTCGCCTCCTACATCTCCTCCGCCGCCTATTCTCCCCCGCCGTCCCTGCCTCGCCGTCTCCACCCGCATCTCCTCTGCCTCGCTTGCCTCGCCGCCTCCACCCGCCTGTCCCCAATCGCCTCTGCCTCGCCTGCCTCGCCGCCTCCAGCCACCTGTCCCCAACCACCTCTGCCTCGCCTGCCTCGCCACCTCCACCCGCCTCTCCCCAACTGCCTCTGCCTCGCCTAGGTCACTCCTTTCGTCCCCACAGCCATCCCCGCCGTTACTTGTCGCCTCCACCGAGGAGGCCAGCGCCAAGGAGGAGGTGACCCGTCGATCCACCGAGGAGATCGTCGAGCTGGTCAGATCTGGACTCCGCCGCCTCGCCTCATCCTCGCCGGCGACCTTCATCATTTCCGTCAGATTTGGACTGCGCCGCCTCCTCCTTTCGTCCCCACAACCACCTTCGTTCCCCGGCTTCAGCACCGCCGACATCGTCGCCGACTGCAGGTGAGCTGCCGCGTCTGTATTTATTCAGCACCGCCGACATCGCCGCCGGCTGCAGATGGTCCTTTTTATTTTCTCAAAATTTTATTTATCCTATCTAGGTCCTGTCTCTGAGACATTTATTTTACTTGGGTTCAAATATTAATCATTTCAACCTATGCTTTGTAAGATGAACCCCTTAATTTGGTATATAAAATGACATGCACCATGGGTTAAGAGATGGTCCCCTTTGCGTGTAAACTTAAAGATGTTTTGCTCATAATAAATGGCTAGGATTTTGCTTGCACCTTTCATGGGGCTGGTTTATTCATGTTACCTATGCTCTGAGCCCCTGACCTATCCAATCTGTACTTCTTTAGAGCCAACAACATGTACTTCTCTAAAAAGGGTTCTGTTCATTGAGTTTACTCTTCCATCTACTTTGTTTTCTTTTGTTTACTCTTGTATTTGTTTTGTTTACTCTCTAAAAAGAGCCAACAACATGTATTTGTTTTGTTTACTCTTGAGTGATCTCAGTGATTCACTAAGAATCCCTGGGATATGATTGATGCAAGGCATAGTTCATATTTGCATTTTTTATATGATTGATGCAAGGCATTCACTAAGAATCATTTGGTATATTTGCCATTTATGTGTTTATTTGCTAGTGGCAGTAAATGAAGAGTATAGCTCTGAAAATATTTTAGTTCCAACTAAGTACTACAGCATAATAAATGAAGTTAATCCATTTGTTAAAACTGTGAGTTGCTGAGAAATGTAACCATGCATTGTGCACTTTGAAACATTTTATCTATTTATCTAAGAAACTGTGAGTTGGAAGGTCAATCAACGTCAAGTACTCATGTGGAAGTTGAAGAAGTGGAACATGCTCCATCCACTTCTTCTGGGCACAAAGAAGATGGCCATGTGAGAAAGTGCAAACAAAATCAAATTGCTGGAGCTAGATAATTGCATTAGTCTTTGTTCTTTTCGTAATGAGGGAGAATTTGCATGTGATGTTGCCCTGTTGTAGTGCAAGGAGAAACATGTATCACTGTGTTGGAAGTCATTTGGACTCATTATTTGTGTTGGAAGTCATTTGGACTCAGGTTATTATTCTGGAGCTAGATAACTGCATTATTTGTGTTGGAAGTCATTTGGACTCAGGTTTGGAAGTTTCCAGTAAATAAGTTGCCCTGTTGCATGTGATGACAAATCTACAAGCCCGCACAAAAATAAGTTGCTATGTTTCACTGCTTAAGTTGCTGTGTTTCACTGCTTAATCTGTTTGAATCAATTGCTGTGTTTCACTGCTTAAGTGCATGCCATGAATGCTTTACTATGTTCTTCCCTTGGATCCTTGATTGATCTGTTCTGTTTGGTGTCTTCAGGAGTCTTGGCTGATCAGTATGCTGAGCTTTCATGCCATTCTGCTACTTGTAACCATCATCTCCAGAAGAAACGTCAACTTTCAACTTATGTTATCAGCTTTAACATGTAGGTTTTATTTTATTGCTTAAGGGCATGCACATGTATGAACTTGTTATAGATTATCTATTCTAGTCTGCATCAGCATTGTAAACTCCTGAATTCTACAATGGTACTAATGTAATTTTCTTACCATGTGATGGACTGTGATATTCACGTTGACTTTTCAGTCAAGTTTGAGGTTTGCGGTTGTGTTGAAATGGTAGACTCAAAATTTGTTACAGTTATGGCTAATTTATGCTTAGATTTATGGAGACATGAATTTCACATCAGTTGAATGATGAGACCTGCAAAAGTTATTTTTTTCTTAATTATTTCTATACAGTGTCTTGACGAGACCTACAAAAGTTATTTTTTTTTGAAATTTCTGAAATTTTTTGGATGATCGGGATTTTTATCCCTGCTCTCTCCAAACAAGGCCAGGGATTTAATTCCCGGGGTGGCTTTTTCCCCTGGGTTTTAAAATGACATGAAAATCCTCCCTTGGGATTTTTATCACTGGGTTTTAATTCCTGTCCTTCCAAACAAGCCCTAAAGGTTTGTTTGGGAGCCAAGGGATCCCTGAGTAGAGATCCTTGGTGGGATTATTCCTGTGGAAATTTTCTTCGCCTGTTTAGATGAGCCATGTCCTGGGGAAATCTTGCCCAATCCCTGGGCAAGAAAAAAAAAACTCCTCCCAAGCTCAAGGAAAAAAAATCCCTGTCTTCCCACGTACCTTCTCTATGACATCCGATGTGGTGATGGTGGGCTCCAAGGAGGCATTGATGGTCTCCAAGGCGGTGATGTCGAGCTCAAGGCACCGTGGTGGATCCAAAGCACCAGGCAGATGTGGGGAGGAGGATGGACATGGCGATCTTTGCTGGGTGCTGTTAGCTTGGCCGCTTGGGTGTTTTGCATTGGACTGGAAGTCGGATGTGGTCAAACAAGTCCTGGTGAGGTTGGATTTAGAGGGTGAGGTTTGATTTAGAGGGTGTTTCTTTTTAGTTTATCTTATTTACTTATTTGACTTATCTCGTAATTTCGAAAATTTCCCGAGGTGGTCTCGAGAGACGAATGCTCTTGGTGTTTAGGGTTTAGAGAGTTTTTAGACACCCTTACAAGCTAAGAAAAGATTAAAAGTAATAAAAAAAAGTCAAATAAGTCACGATTTATCTGACTTATTTCGTGTCTTATTTGATTTATTTCGACTTATTTGACTTCTTTTATTACTTTTTGAATTCTTTTTTTTATCTCGTAGACGTGTCTAAAAGTTCCCTAAACCCTAAATACTAAGGGCATCCGGCTCTCAAGGCCATCTTGAAAAATTCTCGAAATTACGAGATAAGTTCAGTAAGCAAATAAGATAAGCCGAAAAGAACATTCCCCTTAATTGCCTTTGGAGCCAAACAAGCCCTCATGATAGCGGGAAAGGAAAAGATGCCCATCGTCATCCGCTAGCCCATCCTAGCCAGTTGCACCGGTAGTAGCTAGTTGGCCGTGCATATAGATGTTCAAACGGGCGGCACGGCCCGGCACGGCACCGGCTCGATAGGGCACGACCCTATTAGGCCTGGCCCGGCACGGCACGGTTAAGTAATCGGGCCGTACCGTGCGGACCCACGGGCTCAACTGGCGGCCCAAGCACGGCACGACAGACCATTAATCATCTTTGTCTTGCGGCTCGGCAAGGGCGACACGCGGAGAGGCGAGATCGCGGAGAGGGCGAGGCGAATCGTGGAAGGGCAAGCCGAGCAAGGCAAAAGGCGATCGTGGCGAGGGCAAGATCTTGCGAGAGGAGAGGGCGGGCCACGACGAAGTCATGGAGAGGCGGCGAGCGAGCGCGGAGGCGAGGGCAGCAGAGAGAAGCGAGGAGAGGCGAGGGCGGCTTTGGCGGAGAGGCCGAGAGGGTAAGGGGCAAGAGCGAGACTGCGAGAAACGGCCGCTGCGGGGCCGCGGGGCGGGGGATTGGGAGAATGGGGATTAGGGTTAGCTGGTTAGGGAGTGGGGATTAGGGGGAGGCGGCCGTTTAATCGGACCGTGCCCGGGCCGGCATGCCATGCCGCACTTACGGCCCAAGCACGGCACGCCCCGGTCTGGGCCGGCGACCGGGGCGTGCCGTGCTTAGGCCGGGCCAAAAAACCAGGCCTCGTACCGGCCCATCTAGCAATCTATAGCCGTGCATGCAAGTCCATTCGACTCTCTTACACACTGCATTCACAACATATGTAACTTGCTTTATTTTCTCGAATAGATTTGCAGATCACGTAGATGCATTAACTTGCTTATTTACCTTTCCTCCATTATTTCTTTTATTCCCAATGGCAATGGCAGACAACAAGTTAAGTTAACGTCTTGCATAATTTCCTTCCCTATAATCACGGGCGAGCACCCCTCCCCCCTAAACTATTCGATTCTTCACGAGAAAAAAGTTTTCAGCTCACAAAGCTGTTTCTCGAAAATTTCAAAGTTATAATATAAAAACTATCAACCTCAAGTCGAACGTTATATATATATATATATATATATATATATATATATATATATGCAAACCACTGTTTTGGTGTAAACCCTTGAAAACCATACCTAAAAGTTTTGTAAATTCGTGAAAAAATTACTGAAGATACAGATAGTCATGAACAATATTATCACCAAATCTCAAGATCAAACTCAACTTTGTTTGAGAGATAAAAAAGACAAAATTTGAACAAATAGCGACATGAAACTATTTATTCAAAATTTGTCTTTTTATAGCTCCCAAACGAAGTTGAATTTGGTGATAATATAGTTCATGTCAAGACCTATCTCTAGTAATTTTTTTACGAATTTACAAAACTATTTTATATATATATATATATATATATATATATATATATAGAGAGAGAGAGAGAGAGAGTTAGTTAGTTAGTTAGTTGGGCTACGGTGCTTCAGCACGGAAGACGCCGTGCTTCGCGTCTAGTTTAAAAAATTCGAGACTCAGATGGCCAATCTGAACCGTCCATCTTAATATTCTCGTTGAAATATCTTAGACGACCAGATTTCATAGTTTTAAAAAAAATTTCTATTTGTTTTGTATTTTTTAAAATCACCAATCTAATTAGTTGTGAAGCGTCTAAATTTGCTGGTTTCAAAAATACAAAACAAATAGAAAAAAAATTCAAAAAAATATGAAATTTGGTCATCTAAGAGATTTCAACGAGAAGATCAAGATGGATGGTCCGGATTGACCATTTGAGTCTCGGATTTTATAAACTAGACGCGAAGCACGACATCTTCCGCGCTTAGCACTGTAGCCCAACTCTCTCTCTCTATATATATATAGTAAAAATAACTGAGGCTCCATGGGCCTCGACTCCCATCCTAATATCCATTGGATTAGGGCAGTGATTACCATTAAAACATTGATTTCAATACCTTCCATACATGAGAATGTTTACCATTAATGTGTACGAATCTTAACGCAATCCTATGGTTAATAAGTAGGGAGCACAGGCCTCTGGGAGTCCCAATTCCGTTCTCATATATATAGAGAGAATAGCTAGTGTGCTATCAATAACACAGCCACTCTGTGCTATCCAGCGTCTCCACCACCCGATCTGGGATCCCACGGCCCACGAGCGTGGACAGCCCGAGCACGCTCGCGTGTAAGGTCCCTTGTGACGGGGCTGGCGGCGCCGTCTCCGGCTTCCTCTCGCTCTCTCTTTCACCACAGACCTGCTTCGTCCGCGGAGAGCCGCCGCCCACTGGCTCTTTTGCTCACACGTACAGAGCCACTGCCCCTTGCCTCTCCCAGTCGCCCCCAAAAAACCCAAGCCGCCACCGGGGACGCTGCCCTACATGCCGCCGCCACCAGGAGGGCTGCCCCACATGCCGCCGCCACAGTGGCTGGGTGGGCTGCCCCCACATAGAGTCGTCGCTGGGAGGGATTCTCCCACATGGATTCACCGCTGGGAGGGCTGCCCCCCACATGGATCCGCCTCCTCCAGTCCTTGTCCTTAAGTGGCGCCGCCGAAGCCAGCCTCCTCTAGTTGCTCTTCGTCTTCAAGTTGCAGCAGCTGCAAGATGAACGTAGCAGTTGAAGCAGTTGATTTTGTGTGGACTGAACTAAATATTTTACTGAACTGAACATGGCATGAGAGCCCTGTGTCAATTTCAAAATATTTACATAGTGCATAGTACATAGATGACATAGAAGACCTAGATGTAATTTCAGTGAATGGCATAGCTTTGATAAGCTTCCAAGCCAGCCCCAATCAAGAAATTGCAGTCTGAATTTGGTTTAGTGCATTATTGCTCGATTGTACTGTAACAATCATTCTCTCAGTGCAAATGATTGAGATTCAGTTATAGCCTTGGCTTTGAGGAGTGAAATCTGAATGCTTTGATCAGATTTCTAGAATGCTAAGGATAATTGCTACTCTTTGTTCAGATTTCTGAAGCTGAATTGTAACTCTCTGTATACAAGGAAGAAGATAGTGCACAAGAATTGATTGTACTATGAAGGTAGTATAATTGGCTGCCCCGACTTTGATCCGTTTGCTAGGAGGGTCGTGGGTGCTTACATGGTAAAGCAGAGAGAATTGCAGCTCTGTTTAGTTGTTGCTTCTAAGATTCTTTATGAATGGAATTGTCATGGTGCCAATTATGAAGTAAAGCATGATTGTTCAATTTTGCTTGGAACAACTAAAAGATTTGGTACAGTCTCATACATTGGCTTCATGGTGTCTACATGGAGGTGTCGCCGCTGTGGGAAAGAAGAGGAATTTCAACATAGAATAATTTTTTTGTATTTTTTGTGGCCTTGTTGATTCATTTGCAGCAGCAACAGTTTGAAATGCAGGAAGAGGAGGCCAAAGCATTGTTGTGTTTTGTTGCTTTGTTGTTCTGTATGCACGAAGAGAATTGTAATTTTCAATGAAATGTACAATGTAATTCCTGAATTGGATTAATCGTAAATTTCTGATGCCTGACAGTAAGATGAATTGGATAATTTTCTCTCTTACATGAATGGACAAAGCTGCTGCATGGCTTGGTTTCATTCAAATATGTGCACTTTATTTATGGTGAGTGCTAAAATTAAGAGAACAACTGTTCCAGATTCTTACGAGTGACTCTAAGTACACGAATAACAAAGAGCCGACCATCCGTAATTGCCCGGTCACGAGCAGGAGCTATGCTCATGACTCAGGGGCCCTGCCCTGAGCAGCCTTGTTGCCCAGGCATAACCTCGGGTAGCCTCGCTGCTCGGGGGCCTTCCCGGGCAGAGCTTCGCTCGGATGGACACGTGGCGAGTAGTCATGCGCTCCCGTTTTCCTGTGTAGCCGACCGGTCCAATGGCGCAGAGGTTAAAAGCAACTATCACATCAGTCCTATCAACACTGTTCTAGGCGTCAAGGTGTGGAGCGCGGCATGGTCATCCGTTAGGCCCTATGCGCTATAGTGCCGTTATGCCGTGCGGTCCGCCGTTTGTGCCCAGCGGACAAATGGGAGCAGCTGGACCCTGACGCATGTATAAATAGCAGACCTCAACAGAATAGAGGAAAAAAAAGGGGTTCAAACAGCAGTAGAATAAAAAAATGGGACACCCTTCTCATCCCAATAATAATCTATCTCAGTTCATACCGTAGCAGACGGCAGCTAGTGCCCCCACATTCGATCAAATGTGCCCGACCTGCCTGTAGCTCGGGCGCTCGCCCCTTTGTACACACTTTTTCACTATCAAGCAAAGCTGGACATAGGACTGTTATCCCGACAGTTGGAGGCCCGAACCAGGGTAAAAAAAACCACCGTGTCACCATATCCCTTTTGCTCGGCTCACCCAAAGTCTTGCTCGGGTAGCAACCATAGATGCCGAAGCCGATCCCTGAAAATCCTAAGACATTCCTGAAGTCCTCCCCCAGCAAGGAAAGGGGCCTGTTGATCCCCTGTTCAACAAATAAGCTCGGCACCTAGGGTTCCCAAACTCCCAGCTGCCGACACTAACCTTGAGACGTGCTTGATGGATAAATCTAGCATGGGTTGGCTATGGCATCGCCGACTAGCACATGTTGGTATGAGAAAGCTCCAAAAGCTTCTAAAAGACGAGCACATTTTAGGACTAACCAATGTTTTCTTTAAGAAAGACTGCATTTGTAGTGCTTGTCAAGCGGAAAAACAAGTTGGAGCATCTCATCCAGCCAAGAATGTGATGACGATTACAAGACCATTGGAAATGCTACACATTGATCTATTTGGTCCAATTGCTTATATAAGCATAGGAGGTAACAAGTATGGTTTGGTAATTGTCGATAATTTTCTCGTTTCACGTGGGTATTCTTTTTACATGACAAGAGTGAGACCCAAGGACATCTCAAGAAATTCATGAGAAGGGCTCAAAATGAATTTGAAGTGAGAATCAAGAAGATTAGAAGTAACAATGGGACGGAGTTTAAGAACACCGGAGTAGAGAAGTATCTCGATGAGGAGATCATCAAGCATGAGTTCTCGGCTCCCTACTCCCCCTAACAAAATGGAGTAGTCGAGAGGAAGAACCGAACTCTTATCGAGATGGCAAGGACAATGCTCGACGAATATAAGGTCTCCGATATATTTTAGGCGGAAGCCGTTAATACCACATGCCATGCGACTAACCGGCTATATCTCCACAAGCTATTGAAGAAGACCTTATATGAGCTCCTCACAAGTAACAAACCAAACGTCCCTTACTTTAGGGTATTTGGTAGCAAATGCTTCATTCTAAATAAGAAACAAAAATCCTCTAAATTTGAGTCTAAAGTTGATGAAGGTTTCTTACTTAGTTATGGATCAAATACAGATGCATACCGTGTTTTTAACAAAACCACTAGTGTTGTTAACATGTGATATTTGATGAGACTAACGGCTCTCAATTAGAACAAATTGATTCTCATGAGCTAGGTGATGAAGAAATTCCCAGTGAGCCTATAAAGAAGTTGGCAATCGGGGAGATTAAGCCACAAGAAGGCGAAGAAGATGAACCCAATGAACCCTCTTCATCAATGCAAGTGGAAGAACCTACCTCAAATCAAGACCAAGACGACTTCACCAACAAGTGTCTCGATCAAGATGAAGAAGTTGAAGTCGAACCTATACCGCCAACACCTCATCCAAGAATGCATCAAAGTGTTCAAAAAGACCACCCTATCGATAACATTCTAGGTGATATAAATAGAGGAGTTTCTACTAGATCTCGAGTTGCTAATTTTTGTGAGCACTATTCGTTTGTATCTTTTATTGAGCCTTTGAAGGTAGAAGAAACACTCGAGGATCTGGATTGGGTGATGGCGATGCAAGAAGAGTTAAACAACTTCACAAGAAATTAAGTATGGTCATTGGTGGAAATACCAAAGCAAAACGTGATTACACTAAATGGGTCTTCCGCAACAAACAAGATGAGAACGGGATAGTCACGAGGAATAAAGCTAGACTAGTTGCACAGGGCTTCACACAAATCGAAGGTTTGGATTGTGGTGAGACCTATACTCCCGTAGCTAGGCTTGAGTCAATTCGAATCCTGCTTGCTTTTACTACTCACCATAATTTCAAGCTAAAATAAATGGACGTGAAGAGTGCATTCCTTAATGGATCTATCTCTGAATTTGTCTATGTGGAGCAACCACCGGCTTCGAAGATCCAAAGTATCCTAATAATGATTATAAATTCCATAAGGTGCTCTATGGGCTTAAGCAAGCTCCAAGAGTATGATATGAATGCCTTAGGGATTTTCTTGTTAAAAAGGGTTTTCAAATTGGCAAAGCCGATACTACTCTCTTTACTAAGAACGTTGATGCTGATTTGTTTGTATGCCAAATTTATGTCGATGACATAATATCTGGCTCTACTAATGACAAATTTATGTCAATGACATAATATTTGGATAAGACCAACCTTGAAGGATTGTGGCTATATCATGAGTGTAACATCCTGATTTTTGGTAAGCCCAAATATTTTGTTTAGCCTAATTAATAGTGAAAACCCATTATATGATTTTCCCATAATCAAGAACCCTAAAAACCAATTCTATAATTAACATAGAGCACCAAAACAATTTAATAGAATAATATAATGGTGAACAACGCCTTTTAAAATTTCCCTAGGTTCCAGATGCTCCATAGAATTTTTGAGAATTTTTATAAATTTTTCTAAAGTGGTTTGGTAATTTTAATAAATAGAGACATTAAACAACAAAACTGTAAATAGATAATCAGAATTTTAATTCTTTTCAGGATAAGCCGCCCATGCGTGCATGTGTGCATTGCGGGCTATCGGATGCCACTTATCCGAGTGAACGGGTACGCATGAATCGCGTGCGTCTGATGGAGCGACGTGGTGCAATGGCAGCCGTTGGATCGTGTCGCCATCGTCTCCGATTTCGTACCGGAGACGGACCGGGTGGCGGCGCCGCCGCATGCCGGGCCTAGGCGTCCGTGTCGCCCTAGGGTTTCCCGAGCCTATATAAGGCCAGGGGAGGTATGCAGGGGCCTCTAGAATTCACAGCCGCCGTCAGTTTGTCGCGAAAAACTGGGAGTCGCCGGCGAGAGCGAAGGGGGCGAATCGGGCCGAGGAACTCCGGCGACAATCGCGCGGTCGCCGGTGAGTCTCGAGCCCTGATTTTCGTTGGGAAGGCATGTTTCGTGGCTGCAATCCTCATCGTAGTCTCGGTTGGGCAGGTTAGGCACTGGAGACCCACCGCCGTTGAGCTAGCAGCCGCCGCCGCCGCCATTAGAAGCTGTCGGAGCTACTCGAAGGTCCTCGAGCCGGTTCTTCGCGTCGATAAGCACTCACTAGGTCCCTAGAACCCAAATTTAGGATTAGTGTAAGCACTCACTAGGTCCCTAGAACCCAAATCTAGGCTTAGTTTTGATCGGGAAGGAGCGTAGATTAGTTTTCCGTATAGACCGAGCGCCGCCGCCACTTCGCGCCGCCATGACTCGTCGTCGGTGATCGCCGGTGGTAGTTCATGGCCCCAGGAGGTGCGCGTTGTCGAGAGGAACCAGTAGAGCCCAAGAGCGCGTAGATTGGAGCTTTGTAGCGCTGGATCGAGCTCGTCGGAGTTGCGCCGCCGTGGCCGGAGCAACGCCGCTGTGGGCTTAAGTCGCCAGGGCGGAGAAGTGATGTGGTGCGTCATGAGCAATCAGATCTGGGGCAAGCGGTTCAGATCCGATCAGTAGCGGGTCGGACCAATCCGAGACGAGTCAATCCGGATCAGGTCGATTCGGGTTAGGTTCGGGTGAGGCCGACATGTGCCGCCCACATGTCAGGCTTACCAAAGAGGGCTGGAGAGAGAGAGCTCATGTCCATGTGGGCCGAGTCCACCTTGGGCAGTGAGGCTGACTGGTGGGGCCCAGTTGTTAGGGTGGCACAGTGGTGGATCGTGTACACGTGTGCTGGCCGCGTACGCTGCGTCCGTGGTGGACCGTGCAGTTGACCTGCGGAGCCCAGTGGCAGTGGTGGCTGCACGGTGGGTTTTAAAATCTGAAATTGATTTTAGAAATTGGTTTAGATTTCCAGAAATTGATTAAAATTTGTAAAATTCATATCTTTTGATCTAGAAGTCCAAAAATTACCATTCAAGTCTCTAAAAATTCAGAAAAATAAGATCTGTCTATTTATGAATTTTATTTTATTTTTCAAAATACTTTACTATGATATTTGATTTATTTGGATTTTATATATTATTCTTTTGCGTAGAAATGAGTACTTTGGAGAGTATGCTAGTGGAAGATTTTGCTGCAGGACCAGAGTGGGAGTGGCAACAAGGCATGTCATACATAATCCTTGATCATGTTGATCCCATTTGCAAATAAAATGAATTTAATTTAAATAATGCATTGCTATGTTTAATTTATTTTTCCTAGGAATTTAGTTATTCCAAATTGAGTTCTATTCCAATCATTGAAATATTGTATTACCAATTATCCTTTGTAACCTAGTTGTGTCATCATTTTAGTTGGATAGTGATGATACCTTGTGGGATTGTAATCGTATTTAGTTTGCTTAGTCATGCACGTTACTTAGGTTGTTTAAGTTATATTGACTAAGAGAGATATGGAACTAAGAGTAAAGGCATGTGTTGCTTTTACATGAGGGAGACATGTGTTGCTTCATATTGGTTTAGTATGTGTTACTCTTATGTGATCATTTGCATGTGTTGCAATTTGTTAATCAACCTGGGGTGTTTTGACTAAGGAAAGTGGTACTATGTGTCGATGAAGCCTGTGTGGCTAGGCTAAGAGGCAAATCTAGAAAGAAGTCTTGTCTTAGTTACACTAAGGACTTAATCTTGTAAAAGCATGCCAAGCAAAATGCAGTGCATACCATGAGATTGACTACGGTTAAGCCTAGCAGTTAAGTTACTAAGTATGAGCCTATGGTACCTCATGGCAAGCTAGGCAAGAACTGCTTATGAGGGTTCTTTGGGAGAGATGTGCTGCTTATGATGGCCATCAGCCATTCGGTGTTGCTGCACTATCTGTGTGAAGCCTAGTGATCCAGATGTTTGACTCTGGGTAGTGCAGTAGTCATCGGGAGGGCCACTTTTTTAAATTTAGTCCCGTGACTATTGGGTTACGAATGTCTCCTTCCTAGCCAGGGGTTGAGATATGAATATCTTGGGGGAAAAGATGTGCAACCTCTGCAGAGTGTTAAAACTATTTGAATACCTGTGCTCTCGGTCACTGTCGGGAAAAGTACACGGCCCATAAGGACATGGCCCACTTACCTGCCTTTGGCCTAGCAAAAGGCTCGCGCAAGCTACGTAAGCTTGCGCCCGAGCTTCCCCACTCCGGAGCCCGGGCCTCCTAGCTCCCCGAGCTTTCAAAGCTCGGGGCAGAGCTCAGGTCCCAACACGGACTGTGCCACGCCGCGCATAGGTCGCCGCAGGTCCTGCATGTCACTGCGAGTTAAATGCGACTGCAAAACCGATGCACGCCTGTCACAACCGCTGACGGGTTGGTGGCCGGTCGTGTCAACAGCCAGCTGCCCGTTTGCCCCCAAAGAGAAAGACACGTATTGCTGTGTAGCGGTCGGAGCACTGAACCCAGCAAGTTGGGAAAGCTCGCCTGAATATCCAGCGGGCCTTGCAGGTCCGCCACGTCATAGCCCGGCAAGACGGGAGAATACAACCAGTAACCAGAAGACAATACGGTGCTTCATAACGAACCGAAGTCAGGCTACAGTGGCCGAGTGCCGCCTATAAAAGGAGGGCACAGGCCACAACCAAGAAGGATACCAGGCAGACGCGCGGAGCAACAGCACCCAGCTACCGTAGAACAGGAGCACTTACACCTGCGTAGGATCTCTAGTTTTAGGTGATAGTTCTTCGCGTCTTAGTCACTGTAGGAACACACATTGTGCCTTGAGCACTCATTATACTTGAGCCCGAGCTTCTTAAAGCTCGGGCTCACCCCTCTGTACTCGTTTAAACTCAATCTTGAGCGAGGATGGGCGTAGAAACATTATCCGGCGGTGGACACCGAACCAGGGATAAAAACACTGCGTCGATGTTCGACTTCATCAACCCCCTCCCCCGTCTCCACACACATGCACAGCACGAACACACTCATCATCCCTTCCCTCGGCGACGCCTAGCCGCTGGCGCGGGCTTCGATCCAGGGGGCAGGGCCACTCTCGGGTCTTGCACACCCCTTCCTTGCATATCCGCCTACGGAGGTTCGCCTCCCAGACGCCGACAGTCACGAACAAATGTTTGGTTGTATTGAGCAAGATATAGTGTTTTCAAATGCAATGGTGGTTATCACTGTGGCTACTGTTAGGTGCAGATTATCGAGCTTTGTGCTATGTGTAGGCTGTGTGCCAATGCTTATGGATCAAATGTTGTTTATTAAATGATTTACTTACGTCCTTTTGAATCTATTATTTTATTATGTCTTTGGTAAATGTTGTTTATGCAAAATAACCATGGGCCTATCCTTTGTACCAAGCTTGCATGTAATTGATAGAATAGAATTAATCCACTATGTGGGATTTGCTGAGTATTCGTCTATACTCATTCTTGCAAACCTTTGTTTGTGGGCTGCCTATTCATCCCGGCAGGACAAGAAGTTGAAGAATCATCCCCGCTGTTTAAGAACGATCTACCTAGAAGCAAGTAGCTGGACATGCTTCCCAATCAGAAGCATGTGGCTCATGATGGAACATCTATCTTATTTAATTTTTGTTTATTAGCTGCAATACGTTACTCTGATGAACTTGTTATTTGGCCCTGCGTGGCATTTGGATTTTATTTGTAATAGATGGAGTATATATATCTAGTACTTTTATTTCGATGTGTTGTGATGATATCCATTGATGAAGTCATTTGTGTTCACTAGAATTGATCCTGGACTAGTGATGCATGAGGGATGCCAGATCTTCGATTTGGGGTCCTGACAATGAACCATATACCTCTCTCGTGTGACAATGAGAGCACCATTAAGATAGCCAATAATCCGGTCCAACACTCCCGAACCAAGCATATCGATATCCACCACCATTTCTTGAGAAATCACCCCACAAAAGGGGATATCGAGATCAAACAAGTGAGAATCGAAAACCAATTGGCCGATATTTTCACCAAGCCACTAGATAAGCGAAGAGTTTATGAATTGAGAAAATGAACTAAATATCCTTGATTGTCCGAACGTGGCTTGAGACTTTGTATACTATTGTTTGAGATAGCTAGTTGTTTTGAAAAACAAAACGTTTGACAAAATCCTATATAATGTATCTTCCCTTGTGCTCAAAATGTTTGGATCTTTGATCGTTGAATCTTGTCAATCTTGTGTGATCATTGTTCCCATTAGTTGATTGTTGGATGATCACATTCAGAGAGACTATTTCAAATCTTATCTCACCTTTTCTCCTCCGGAGACCCAATCCTCTCTCAAACCATTTCCCAAGCAATCCTTGTGCTGGAAATGTCCTAAGCACCGGACTATCTAGTAGGGACAGACTGGACTATCCGGTAAAGACCGGACTGTCCGGCCCACCACCTGCTGGACTATCTGATGTAAGTGGCACCTTTAACTGCAGGGTGAATCGAGTTTTACCCTCCTCACTCCCTAATTTCACCCCTGCGGCCACAACTTTCACTTTTCTCCACCTAAGCGCCCCCATTCTCCTCTCTATCGAATCTTGGAGTTCCACCGTCGAAATCTCCGGTGCACCCTCCGGAGTAAAGCCCCCTAGGTCTACTCCAACCCTAACCTCCAGATCAACGTCGTTTCTCATCGTCGATCTGTCAAGGTAAATCTAGGGTTTCACCTCATCGATCTATGAATCTAGCCAATCTTTGTTGAATCCTTTTGGTTGGTTAGTGCTCTACCTTGTATTGGATCATATTCGAGTAATGGCTCTACTATTTCCTTGATTAAAACTCGAGTTAGATTGGAATTTAGGTACTGGCACTGTGAACACCGGACTATCCGGTAGTCAATGACTAGACCCTCCGATAGGTACCGGACTGTACGATGTAAGACACCGGATTGTCCGATACCTTAATGGAGTGTCCGATATATCAACACCGGACACTCCGATATTCACTCAACCAGTGCTTAAGCGTCAATCTCTCGTGACATTGCTTAGAGCCTTTGTTCACTAAATTTCTCTCTTGTTACCCTCTCAGCGATGGATCAGGGTCGCAGCGTGTCTCGCTCCTTTGAAAGGAGAGTCAAGGCTCAAAATGACAGCACCAATCCTACCAAAGGTCAAGCTAGAAGCAGTGCTAGTGGTTAGGCAGCAAGTGCCTCGCCTACTAGGATGCGCACCAAGTGATTGGCGCATCACCCTTAGAAAGGCACTGCAGGAGCATCTAAATCTTCTAAGCATTCTGAATCAGAGGAAAAGCATGAGGAAGAGCATCAAGGAATTATCGGACCCCTTAGGATAACCAAGTCCGTTAGAGACTCTCGGTATCCCAGAAGGATCACCAGGTACAAAAACAAACGAGTTGTGGCCAGTAAGAAGAGGCTACAAGATCCTTGCACTTATGATAAAGAAGACTTCACAGATCACCGTTTTCGGAACTTCTTTCAACCAGACTTCTATGACTCTATAATCTTTGATAAGAACCTGGTGATTCTTATGTAGTGGGTGGACTGGGATATATGACCAGAATGGATGACTCAATATTTAATGAAGTCATTCAAGCTTGTGAGCAACATGATCTCAAGGACATTATGGGCTTCAGGTATTCGTGATGCAATGAGGTGATTGCCCAATTCTATTCCACTCTTTATGTCGAGCCTAATGTCCACTCTACTATGCACTGGATGACTAAGGAAAGTTGGTACACCGTGAAGAAGGGCCAATTTACCAGAATCTTGGGGTTCTCCACAGAGTCCAGAAGGAACAGAGAGAAGATCCATAATGAAAGAGTAATGGAGATTAACAGGATGGACTTTCTCCATGAAGAGAATCAAGACTTTGCACTTAGGAAAACTGCATAGCTTGCACCATTTTATGCTATTCTGAACAAGCTCTTCAGGAAGAAACTTACTCCCAAGGAAGGGGACTCCACAAGCATCATGTCGGTGTTCAGGAATCTACTCCACAGGGTTGGGGAGAATCACCGCAAGTTTGATGCTTTTGACTTCATTTGACAGGAGATTCACCTCACATCATGTGATCCCAAGAAGAGTTGTGGATATGCTCCATATATCATGTGCATGATCGAAAAGGTCACCAAGCTAGAGTTTCATAAAGAGGTGGAACACACTGGCTATCAAGTCAGGGCAATCAAGGCAACAGCTCACAGGACCACTAGAGGAGCTTCATCGTCCAGAACACCATCTCCACCAACAAGATCTTCGTCTTCGTCCTCTACCATCAAGAACATGCTTCGTGCTATCTTTTGTCTTGGGAAGAAGGAAAGGGCAGCTAGGAAGAAGAAAACCAAGAGGCTGAAGGAGATTCAGCGCCATCTCAATCTTCCTTGCTCCCCTGAAGGATGAGAAGTTGACTCTAGTGGAGATGAAGAGATAGAAGAGATCTTCGGGACAAATCCAGCTCAAGACGACAACGACGACGACGAGCAGGGCGACGATGAGGATTATGAGGATGAAGATGATTGATTTCCTCACTAAGCCTATTTCTCCTTTTTTGTGTCTTGATGCCAAAAGGGGAGAGAAAAGCTTAGTGCTATCTACTATAGTATTATCTTGTGCTTGTACTCTGTGGTGTGCTTGAGAACCTTTGATCTTTATGATTATTATGCTTGAGAACTTGGTTGTAATGTTTGAGACCTTTGAGATCCTGTTATATTATCAAGCTCTGATCATTATTGTGTTATGATTGCTATTGTCTGCCCAATGCCATGTCATATGCATCTTGGAGCTAAAATGAAAATTTTCATCTTTTACAACACCCCACAAATGCAAGGATAAAGGGAGAGCCCTCGCAAAATTTTCTCCTAAATATGTACACCTAAACTTCATTAAAATCACCTAATGCACAAATCTAGGAGGAGCTCTCCATATATGGTTTGCATTTCAAAACAATTCTACTTACTCAATTATTTGTAAGCTTTAATCGGGTTGTCATCAATCACCAAAAAGGGAGAGATTGAAAGTACATCTAGGCGCCCTAGGTAGGTTTTGGTGATTAATGATAAACGATTAAGGGACTAATGTGTTTGATGAGATGTGAACAGGTTTAAAGTCCCATGGATGATGAAATGAAACCGTCGTGGACCCCTCAAAAGTAAAAGAGAAAACAGCAACGTGATGATCCAAAGACTTGTATTTATTTTCGTTTAATTTGAGTCTAAGGACAGTCGTACTATCAAGAGGGATACGATGGAAAAAGGTTTTTAGATGTGTCAAGTGCTCATTAGATAAATTCTAGCTAAGTGAGAGCCTTATACCACCTAAAAATCTTGATTTGGAATTTTGGAACTTTTGAGGCTAGAGTGTCTAGTGGTGTACACCGGAGTATCCGGTGGTTCCTATATCGGACTATCCGATTTTTTAGGATTCTGATTTCTCTGATCTGTCTCCAAAATATGGGGCTAGAGTGTCCGGTGCATGGGCACCAGAGTGTCCGGTGGTGGTATGACTCGGACTATTCGGTTTTTCGAGATTTTGAGTATGCTGTCTTCACCATCAATTTTAGCCGGAGTATCCGATTTTTGGGACCGGAGTGTCCGATGAGGACTTAACTAGAATTCAAAAATCAGCCTAGGGTGCCTGACTATGCAAGGCACACCGGAGTGTCCGGTGTATATATACTGGACAGTTCGGTGTTTATTTTCTAGGCCCAACGGCTAGATTCGAGGGGGAATATTTAAGCTCTCCCCACTCCACCTTGTAACGGTAACTATTCATTGTGCCATTCCCTGCAGATCCTAAAGCTTTCTAAGCAATTCATTGAGCTCATAGCTTCCCCCCACCTTTGATCTTAGTGATTAACCTTGGGATTAGGGTTGGGAAGAAAGATTGAAGGCTAAATCTATTCTTGAGCACTTGCATCATCTCCAAGTCATTTTTCTGCCGGATTTGTTATTCTTGGAGGTTGAGGACTCCTAGATGGCTAGAAGTTGCTCAAGAGCCACCAAATCGTCGTGTGGTTGGCCTTGGGAAGTTTTTGAAGGCCGATTCCGCCTCCATAAGGGAAGGAATCAAGGAGTGAAATCGAGGAGTGCTTGGTGCAACCTTGGGAGGAAAAGGGTTGAAAGAGACCCTGGCTCAAGTGTGACCGATCCACCTCAAAGGAGACGTATGATCCCCTCAAGGATCCGAACTTCGGGAACAAATTTCATTGTGTCTCCATCTTCATTTTCGTTTCCCTCTCAATTTACTTTCTTGTCAAATTCGTTCTATTATAGAGCATTTAATTTGTATATTGTCCCTAGTAGTGATTCATAGCATCTACTCCTGCTTATGAACTATTTGATTGCAGGTGGTATCATTATATTTGTGAGATTTGTCTTGAGATTCAAAATTCCTTGTTTTCTGTGCAAGTCGGACAGTCCGGTACTTAGCACTGGATATTCCGGTACCTATCGGAGTATCTGGCCCTGAAATACCGGAGTGTCCGATATCAGCTTCCGCATTAATTTCTGTTTTAATTTGTAATGCCTATTCAACCCCCCTCTAGGTGACATCCTGATCTCTCAACCCTGGACTCAACGATACTAAATACTCAATGATATTGAAATATCGTTGATACCACTTTCTAGTACTCGATGATATCCGATACTTGATGATACCAAAGAATTGTTAATACATGAAACCTGATGATACCTAAAACCTTATTAAAAAATTCTGAAACTTCCTTTATCATGAAAAAAAGAAGAAAAGCCTGCCAGACGCACACGCCCTATGTCGGCCAAACTGCTAAACACAGGACACACAGATTTGTTGCACGTGGTGTGC
This sequence comes from Olyra latifolia, assembly GCA_036346145.1. Classification (NCBI taxonomy): domain Eukaryota; kingdom Viridiplantae; phylum Streptophyta; class Magnoliopsida; order Poales; family Poaceae; genus Olyra; species Olyra latifolia. Next base: position 34,182,577 of record CM070523.1, read on the forward strand.
TTTGTCGTGGTGTTATACTTTGCATTGCTTAGCAACGGGGTATCGTGCGCAAGCTACGAGTTTAGGTGTATCTTAAAAATATCCAAAGAAACATTGATACATAATATATAGTAAAAATGAAGAAAAAAGAAATGACACACAATCAACATGGGCTAGGCCCACTCAAACGCATGCTCGATCAGCCCATATCAACAAAACAGTCACATGCATGGGAAGCAAGTTATGGCATAGAAATTTTTTTCGGTTGTGATGCAGCTCGTTTTATTTGTTCTAGCATCTCTCTATTTTTATGTTTATTTCTACAAACCCAATTATCTTTGTAATTAGTGGAATACTATATAACGGTGTTACGTCGAATGCGTTTCCAACGGAATCGCAACGCGACAAAAGAGATTGTTGCGGGATTGGCTCTTACATGCCTCCGTGGCTTTGCTTGGGCCGGTCCTCCACATTCCCACGTACAATCGTGTGTAGGAAGCTATTAAAGTCTTTGTCCAGTTAATTTTTTTCTATTTTAAACTTCACTATTTCATATCTTTTTCATCCAAGATCAAAATCGAGCGAAATAAATTTTTGAAAATACCGACCCAATATTCGACGATAGTCAACCTAATATGTGACAATACTTATGATACCTACACATGATATCCGATACTTGACGATACCTCACCTCATCTCGGTGATACTTATGATACATACATACGATACTCGATACTCAATGATATCTGATACTAGACAATATTAGATACTTAACGATACCCTGCTACCATACGATACCTCCTACTCCACGATGTCCGACTATATACTTGACGATACCCAATACCTGATGATACCATATATTTGACGATATCTAAACCAATTCTCGATGATACTTAATACTTAATGATACTTGCTGACGAGCCATGATACTCGACGATACTTACTGATGATACTTTGTACTCAATGATACCGATACTTGGTGATGAGACTTGGTACTTGACAATGGTTGATACTCAAATACACCTAGTACTTGACGATACCCCTGATGCTCGACGATACCTCATACTCGGTGATACCATACCTTGATACTCAATGATACCTGACCCGATACTCGATGATACTTGCTGATGATACTCTATACTCAATGATACCTGATATCTAACAATATATGCTGATGATACATGGTACTTGATACTTGATGATACCCCAGACTCCATGATACGATATATACCCGATACTCAATTATGCCACAATATTTGGCGACACCCAATACTAAACAATACCCGACGATACCCTATACTCGACGATAACACCATACTAGACATACACATACCCGAAACTTGACAATACTTGATGCTCGACGACACCCTATAGTTGGCGATACATGATACTTGACGATAACCGACGTTAAATAATACCTGATACTAGATTATACCTACTGGTGATACTCGATACACAATACTTCATGATACTCAATAGTGGACGATGCCACAATACTCAACTACACGTAATACTCAATGATATATGAAACTAGATAGTACCTAAAAAAAAATCAATCCCACTGGTGTGGGCTAAGGCCTACCTAATCCGCGCACGTGAGTGGCCCAGCTGGTCGAACAACCACATCCCATTCATCTCCATCAGAACGGTACTCCGTTGCCTAGCTAGCAGTCCCATTTAATTATTGCATAAAAAGTGTTTGCTATATATAATGATGTTTTGTGCTTGCAAAATATTTTTCTCTTCAATCTTACACTCCCCTAGTTAGGGTTGAAACTATGGCTCGTAACTCGCTCGATTTTTTGCTCAACTTGTTTCGAACTTCCTCAAAAATGAGCCCAACCTATGCCCATTTCTAGCTCATGCACTTTGACGATCCCAAGCTGAGCCAGGGATAGCTTGCTCATGGCTTGTTCCATTGAGGCCAAAGCCCCCTAATCCAGTGCAACTACCACTTCCACCTAGGCCAAGGTCCATACATCCTTGTGTTGCATCATCAAGGCTATAGAGCCAACCCTAGCAAAGCGATGCTTCATGTGGCTGTGTCGGCGGTTGGGAGTACGGGGCTCCCTAGTACCGAGCTTATTTGTTGAGTGTAAGGATCAACCGACCTCTTCTCTGCAGCCTTGGGGGCTTTTGGGAAGGCAACCTCGATCAGGCAAACGTAAACGGGAGAGCAAAGGGGTTTAGACTGGTTCGGGCCCCTCAGGGAGAGGTAACAGCCCTACGTCCGGTGATCTGTATTTAGAGGAACATAGAGAAAGATTACAAAGAGAGTCCCGGGCCTTGCTAGCAAAGGGGGACTCAGGCTTCTCAGGAGGGAGACAGGAGCTTCGACTTGTGGTTACCTCAGCTGGAGCTCTCGTGTGTGTGTAGTGTCTAGCAGCTAACCTCTATATACACAGAAGTGTGGCCTATTTATATATGAGCGTAAACAATATACTAGTGAGCATGGACTCCAGTATCCAGCGGTCCGAAGGACGTCCTTGGGCGCACCGTGCTGGTACAGTCGTCATCATTCGTGATTACGGAAGGACGGCATGGGGACAGTGCAACAAGACCCGGGCAGGTAGTCGTAGTCTCCGATGTCTTGGCGGGACGTTGTGGTCGTGACGGTGTCAGGGCATTTATTACAGCGGGTGGAAAGGCATGTAATCGTTGTCGGGAAAGGGATGACTCGAGCTCCTACCCGGGCGAGATAGGATCATGCCCGGGTCCGAGCAAGGATGACTTGCTCAGGGGGAGGTCGGTACCGCGCGCCCGGAGAGAACGCACTGGGATATCCCGGGCATCCCTCCAAACCCCATCATCTAGCCCCCGAGCCTCGAGTGGGGAGATGATCAAGTCCCCCCTTGAGGCTTTTAATTATGTATCGAAGGCTTCGGAGGCCGGTCGTTCGGACGGGTCGAAGACTTTATCCGAACGAAACGCTGGGTCGGCTGAGCGATGGCCACTCGGGCAGAATGTCGGGTTGGACCAGCAAAGGCCACCCGAGCAGAACTTCGGGTTGGCCGAACAAAGGCCACCCGAGCAGAACTTCGGGTTGGATCAGAAAAGGCTACCCGAGCAGAACTTGGGGTTGGCGAACAAAACCACCGGCGAGACTTCGGGTTAGCCTAGCAAAACCACCCGAGCGAAACTTCGGTTAGCCGAGCAAAACCACCCGCGAAACTTCGGTTGATCGAGCAAAACCACCGGCGAGACTTGAGTTGGCCCACAAAAACTATCAAAGCGAAACTTCGGGTTGGCCGAGCAAAGGCCACCCGAGCAGGACTTCAAACGTCGGTCTTCCAACGGTTACTTCCTGGTGAGTGGGTTTGTAGTTTTAAGGCGACGTGACAGCCGCACGCGTGCCGGTTCCCGAGATTTCTGGGGTGGTTTTATTAGGGGGGGAGAGGATAAAAACCCTTGCCCTTCTCCTCCCACTAACACGCCACCCTGTCTTCTCTTTGCCCGCTCTCTCTCTTCTCTCTCTTGCTGCCATCGTTTTCATCCTCACCTTCTATGGCAAAGTTCGTTCCTTCGCGAACCACCACCGCGCGCTTGGAGGACCTCGAGGCACGGGGGCACCTTGACCCCAAATCTTGGCACGTGCCCGAAGACGAGACCCTCCCGACGCCGGCGAAGGACGAGTTCGTGAGCTGCGAGCTCTACGCCATCAATGGGCTTCGCGCTCCAGAGTCGGAGTTCTTGGCCGCGGTTCTCGCCCACTGCGGCCTGGAGATCACCAACCTCCACCCTAACTCCATCCTCATTCTTAATGTCTTTTCGCATCTCTGCGAGGGCTTCATCGGCGTTCAGCCGACGGTAAGTCTGTTCCTCCATTTCTATATGCTCCACTGCACTGGAGGCTCGTCGGTGGTGGGGTCTTGCGTACTTCATTTGTGGAGCTCGCAACCGACAAGATACCCCGCTTGCCTTGAGGACTCCGTCTCCGGCTGGGCGGAACGGTGGTTCTACGCGAAGAAGGGGGCAGACTGCAGACTCCACTTCCGCTACGAGCAGCCGGAGAAGAAGGATCTCCCTCGGCCGCGCGTGGAACCGGAGGAGGAGAAGATTCTCAGTACCATCCAGGTGCTGAGCGACGGTGGCTTGACCGGGCAGGTCATTATCCGGGACTTCTCGAGGAATCGGGTGTCCCCGCTGCTGCGTTGGGAGCATCCGTTCTTCGAAGTCAAAGGGTTGGAGCGACATTACCCGTGAGTCGAACACTAGCAGGTGTTCTTGCTCGGATGATCATTTTGTTTGTGTTTGTTTTTTACTAACTACCAGGCTCTTCCTGAAGCTCCTGATGATCGGTGGGTCGACGAACGGGTGGCGGAGCTCTTCGCTCTGGGGAAGGAGGAGAGCCCGGAACTAGGTAGGAGAGGGCCGAAGAACATTCTTGACCGCTCAGAGCAGGTATGTTCCCCGCCGAGCTTCATGTTCAGGTGGGAAGGGTCTTTGTTCTAACGGCCCTTCACCCTCTTTTAGGACCGGGCTGCCCTGGAGGCCGTGCTGGTGGCCGAGCAGCCGGCTAAGGCCAAGGGGAAGCGGCCTCCGGTGAGGAAGGTCACTTCAAACAAGAGGAGGGCAGCCCCACTGGTAACTGACGACAAGGAAGAGCCGCGGCTGAAGCGATCGCTGCACGCGGTTTCCCCGGCGGGCGGTCCTAGCGGACGTGCGCCCCGCCGATCCAGGGTGCGCGTACCGCCAAGGCATAACCCCAATGACCTCATCCGGAGTATCACGGACCCGAGTCTGAGGCTGTCGGCATGGTTCGCGATATTCCGAGATCACCCGATCTGCTAACGTGGGCTATTGCGGCACCACGGCCGACCTCCGCTGAGCCAAGCGACGGGCTCAACGGGAGAAGGACGCCGGAGGAAGCGTTCAGGCGGACCTGGACTTGGCGGGGGGCGATGCTTTCTTCGTGGCTTGAAGGCCCGAGGGACGTCTACCCCAGAGGGGAGACTGAGAAAGCTTTAAAGAGCTTCCTTTAGTGGGCTAAAGAGCACAACCCGGAGTGGCTTGAGGTGGCGAGACTTGCCCGGGCAGGGGCTGGTCCGAGCGGGGAGGAGGGAGCTGTCCCTCCAGCACCAAGGTGGGCAAGGACAGGAACCCCGCCGAGCCAGACGAGGGCGCGCGAGGAGCCCCGGGCGGAGGATGATGAGGCCGGGTGAAGTTTGGAGGACGTCGAGGAAGAAAGTAAGCTTTCTGCTCTGTACTTTCTTCTGTCTGGCCGCGAGTCGTCGAGGACTTGATTTTTTTCCTTTTCGAACGTAGTCAGGGGCCTATGGGGGAGAAGACCCCATGTGCCCATGTCAGGAGCGGTGGCTAGAGTTCTGATTGATGAGGCATTTCAAACCACAGCGTCCCGCATTATTGCAGACCTGGCGGCGATGATCGTGGCGGAACCGACCACGAGGGAGGGTTCGGCCGAGCAGGATGAGGGGGAGGAGCCCTCGGGGGACTCAGGCTCGGACTCTGCTCCGTTGGTAGTCAAGCATCGAAGGGGGTGGCGCCAAGCGGTGACCCGATCGCTCCTCGGGGGAGCGAGGAGCAGACCCCGGGCAGCCCCTCTGCTCGGACCGTGTGGGAGGGCAGCCTGACCTTCGAGCATCGAGTAGCAGTGGCCGTGGGCCTGCCCAAGGTGACCCATGATGGGGCAGGTTGCTTTGGCGGAGATAGCCGGGGCGGCCCAGCCCCTAAGCACGGAGGATGCTCGGGCCGGGGACGCAGAGGAAGAGACGGCCAGGGCGGCCCGGACTCCGAGCATGGAGGATGCTCGGGCCGAGGACGCGGAGGAAGAGACGGCCGGGGCGGCCCGTGCCTCGAGCTCGGAGGATGCTCGGGCTGGGGCTTTAGAGGAAGAGCCGGCCGTATCCTCAAGTTCGGGGGATGCCCGGGTTGGTCCGTGGCCCAGGCTGAGGGTGTTGCTTGAGCGCCACCGCCATGAGGTATTTTCTTTCTTCTTTTCTTCTGTGGATGGTGTTGCTCGTGGTGTTACTGACGTTTTCTTTGTTGTAGTTGGCCGCTGTCATGGATGATCGGGTCGCGAGCATGGAAGCTCGATGTCGAGCCAAGGTGGTGGCGGTGCGCTCCGAGCTGGGCGAAGCTCAGACGGAGCTCGTCCGGGTCCGGAAGGAACTTGAGCAGGCTTTGGAGCATGCTCGGGGCCTTGAGAGAATACGGGCCCAGAAGAACAATGGTCCGCAAGGAGCGGGAGCAGAGCGGCGTTGCTTGGCGGAGGCAAGAAGGCTCGTCGTGCCGCCGAGTAGGTGGCGAAGCTTCGCGAGGAGATCCGACCGGGGCGCGAAGCCCAGATCGAGGTGCTCCAGCTTCGGAGCCGTCTTGAAGATGTGGAGCCGGAGCTCGACGCTTTGAAGGGTAGATCTAGGGACTAGTGTGTGTAGTCTTACATGTGTTTGTAACAAATGTTTTTATTTAATACAAGATGTTTTTATGCTCCTTTTACTCCTGTTATGCGTGCTTGCATAATTTAGGGGAAATTGTATATGCAACCGCTTGCCACCACCTACCCATCCAGCCCCCTCGTGTGGCCGAGTCCTTGCTCTTGATTGCGAGCAAGGGCCGGGCACACGAAGTAGTCGAGCGGCTAGGTGCGAAAAAGGCGATGTCCAGCCCCCTCGTGTGGCGAGTCTTTGCCCCTGATTGCGAGCATAGGCAGACCGGCACAAGCGGCAAAGGCGGCAAGTGCGTGCAAAAAAGCGATGTCCAAATTTTTCGTGTGGTCGAGTCTTTGCCCGACATTCTTGACAAAGATCGCCACACGGCGGCCGGCAAATGCGGTGCGCGCAAAAGGAGATGTCGGCCCCGCCGTGTGGTCGAGTCTTTGCCCACGATTGCGAGCAAAAGGCCGGGCACACGGCGGCCGGACAATGAGTGTGTGCAAAAAGGCGATGTCCAGCCCCCTCGTGTGGTCGAGTCTTTGCCCCTGATTGCGAGCAAAGACCGGGCACACGAAGCAGCCGGGCAGCCGAGTGTGCGCAAAAAGGCGATGTCCAGCCCCCTCGTGTGGTCGAGTCTTTGCCCCTGATTGCGAGCAAAGACCGGGCACACGCAAGCGGTAGGCGGCCGAGTGTCTTATAAACGCGATGTCCAAATTCGTGTGGTCAAGTCTTTGACCACGATTGCGTCTGGATCGGGCACACGGCAAGCGGCCGGGCGGCAGTGTGTGCAAAAAAGGCAATGTCCAAATTTCATGTAGTCGAGTCTTTGCCCCTGATTGCGAGCAAAGACCGGGCACACGAAGTGTACGCGAGTTGGAGTTGTTAATTCCAGATTTCGGTTGGGTCTTGGGGTCGAAATCTGCGAGGCACCGTCAAGAACCTGCCGGAGCGATGTGTCATCGGCTTATCCGAGCAGTGGAATTCAAGGCGGGACGCATTTTTAGATCCGTTCGACTGCTTTGGAAATCGGTTTTAATAACAAGAACTCGTACTTGGGCGGGACAGCAAGAAGGAAGGTTCTGAAGAATCATGCGAATAGGACTTGGATTACCCTTCCTTTTTATTTAATAGGTTTGGGAATTTCGAGAAGAAGTTATTCGAAGATCCCTTGGTTAAATAAGGAGGGATAGGCTGGGAAAAAAAGCTGAAAAAGGGGTGATATTATGCGTAGTACCTGCGTAGTTGGGTGCTGAGGACTCGGCCGTCCGGGAAGGCAAGACGAACAGCCCCTGGACGGGAAGAGGAGACGACCGTGAACGGACCCTCCCACCTGGGGGTTAGCTTGTTGCCGTGCGATAAGTCTTGGACACGTCGTAAGATTAGATCGCCGTTTTGTAGGGTCCTCGGTCGGACCAATCGGGCCGCGTGTCTGCGTAGAGCTTGCAGGTAGGCTGCCGATCGGATGAGGGTTTGCTCGCGCTTCTCCTCGGATAGGTCGAGATCAAGCAATCGGCTTTGGTGATCGTCGGCCATTTCCGCGAGGTCCATGCGAGGTGACCTCAGAGTTATTTCGGTGGGAAGCATGGCTTCAGTGCCGTATACAAGCCGGAAGGGTGTTTCGCCCTTGGCTCTGCTAGGGGTGGTGCGGACAGACTACAGGACGGAAGAAAGCTCGTCAACCTAGTTTTGTCGTAGCTTGGCAAGCCGGTCGAAGACCCGCTTTTTGATCCCTTGCAGGATCTGGCCGTTGGCTCACTCGACAGCTCCGTTGCTCTGTGGATGAGCCACAGAAGCGAAGCAAATCTTGGTGCCAACGTCTTCGCAATACTCTTGGAATAGTTCGCTGGTGAACTGAGTTTCGTTGTCCGTGATTAGTCGACTGGGGACGCCAAACCGTGTAACCACGTTATTGCGGAAAAATTTCTTAGCCGCCTGGGCCGTAATGCCAGAGACTGGTTCAGCTTCTATCCATCTAGTGAACGTGTCAATGGCAACGAAGAGGTATGCGCATCCCTTCGCCCCTCTGGGGAATGAACCCAAAATGTCCTGCCCCGGTGAAAATGGCGGTGAGGGGATGGTGCGGAGGCGTGGTGGTTGATGCACCTGCCGGGCATGGAATTGACACACCCGGCAAGTGGCGACGATCTCACAAGCGTCGCCCAACGCCGTGGGCCAGTAGTAACCCATCCTGAAGGCCTTCCCAACGAGTGTTCTGTAGGACGAGTGAGCCCCACAGATACCCTCGTGTAAATCCCTTAGCAGGAACTTCCCCTCCTTCTGGGAGATGCACCTGGAGAGAACCCCAAGCGCGCCTCTTCGGTATTGGGTATCCTCCACTAGTCTGTACAGTGGAGCCCTCCTGATAAGCCGGGATATCTCGGCCTCATCCTCGGGCAATGTCCCATGCGCCAAGAACTGGATGAATGGCGTCATCCAGGTGGCGCTTTGCTCGAGGAGGGAGACGTTGCCGTGCGTCTCGTTCGCCTCTTCTCCGGAGGGAATAGAGGGCTTTAGTAGGTGCTCGACGAGCACCCCCGCTGGGACAGGTTCTTGCGAGGTGCCTAACTTGGCAAGTTGGTCGGCCAGGGTATTTGCTCTCTTGGGCACGTAAAGGACTTTGAAATTCTTGAAGTTCCTTTCCAACTTCCTCACTTCGACCAGGTAACGTGCCATTGAGTCGTCGAAGCACTGAAACTCCTTATTAACCTGGTTCACGACCAACTGTAAATCCCTTCCGGATCGGTCGTTGGACCCCAGCCTTGAAACATGCTCGAGCGCCAAGAGGTTTCATACTCCGCCGCGTTGTTGGTCGTGGCGAAGTGTAGTTGTATGACGTACTGGAGTTGCTCTCCTTGCGGGGAGATTAGAACAATGCCAGTCCCCGAGCGTTCGAAGGAGCGCGAGCCATCGAAGAACATCGTCGATGGGGGCTTCGGCGTGCGGCTCCTGTTCGGTCGAGGATTAAATCGCCCACTCGCCACGAAGTCCGCCAGTATTTGGGACTTGATCGTTGTTCGGGCGGCGAACTTAAGGTCGAATTCCCCGAGTTCTACTGCCCACTTGGCAATGCGTCCAGAGGCGTCAGGATTTCTGAGGACCTCTCTTAGCGGAAAATTGGTCGGGACTGTGATTGGGTGTGCTAAGAAATAGTGACGGAGCTTTTCAGAAGCCATGAGTAGGGCATAAAGAAGCTTCTGTACCTCAGGGTAACGCTCCTTTGGTCCATGAAGCACCTCGCTCACATAATATATTGGCCGCTGAATCCCCTCGCGCTCGGCCACGAGCACGGCGCTCACTGCCTAGGGGGAGGCCGCCAGGTAGAGAAGCAGAGGCTTTTGCTCCTTTGGGGTGACTAGGACAGGCGGACTCGACAGGTACCTCTTGAGCTCCTTGAAGGTATTGTCGGCTTCTTCGGTCCAAACGAAACCGTCATGTTTGTGCAAGGCTCTGAAGAAGTGCAGTCCACGCTCACCTAGCCGAGAGATAAAGCAGCTGAGGGCCGCCATTCGTCCAGTGAGTGATTGGACTTCCTTTACGCTTGAAGGGGCCTGCATTCTTTCGATGGCCTCGATCTTCTCAGGATTCGCGGCAATGCCTGATGACCCTATTACATACCCGAGCACCATGCCCGTGTTTACGACGAAAACGCATTTTTCGGGATTCAGCTTTATTCGATGTTTTCTTAGATTACAAAAGGTTTCCTCGAGGTCCCGAATATGTGCCTCGGCTAGATTACTTTTGATGACTATGTCGTCTACATAAACTTCCAGGTTCCGTCCGATATGGTCGGGGAAGGTCTTCTGCATCAGGCGTTGGAAAGTGGCCCCTGCGTTCTTCAGACCGAAGGACATGGTCGTGTAGCAGAAGGTACCGAAAGGCGTGATGAAAGCAGTTTTCTCTTCATCTTCCCGTGACAGGCTGATCTGGTGGTACCCAGAGTACGCATCCAGAAAGCTCATCAACTGGGCCTTCGCCATCGCGTCGACCAACTGGTCTATGCGAGGGAGAGGAAAATTGTCCTTTGGACACGAGCCGTTGATATTGGTGTGATCAACGCACATACGCCACTTTCCATTCTTCTTCTTGACCACAACTGGATTTACCAACCACTCGGAGTGCTCGACTTCACGGATGAAGCCGGCCTTCAACAGCTTGTCCAGTTGCTCCTTGATGATGTCGGCCTTCCACTGCGGGAACCTCCTCAGTGCCTAGCGCACTGGTTTTTTGCCAGGCTGAACCGCTAGCCTGTGCACGACCACCTCCCTTGGGACCCCGGGCATATCAGACGGTTTCCATGTAAAAACGTCTGTGTTTGCCCGGAGAAAGGTGACGAGCTCGCTTTCCTATTTCGGGTCCAGGGCGGCCCCAATGTAGACCACCATGGTCGGATCCTCGGAGGAGACTAGGATTTCCTTGGTCTGCTCCTAGGGCTGGAGTATCACCTTGGGCCGGACTGACTTGCGAGAGTCCTGCTCGGGCCCGCACTCAGGGAGCTGGCCGACCAAGGCCAGCGCCATCTTGTCATATTCCAGGGTAGCCTTGTGACTGCCCTTGACGGTGATTACCCCCTTCGGCCCCGGGAGCTTGAGGCAGTGATACGCATGATGCGTAGCGGCCATAAATTTCGCAAGAGCCGGCCTGCCAAGGATGGCGTTGTAGGCCGACTTGAAATCAACTACCTCGAAGGTGACCAACTCAGTCCGGAAATTGCTTGGACTGCTGAAGGTCACGGGCAGGACTATCTGCCCAAGTGGGGTCATGGACGTGCCCGGGATAATGCCATGGAAGGGCATGGCGATATCCTTGATCTTGGATCGAGGGATCTGCATCTCATCCACGACCCGGGCGATATCAAGTCAAGAGCGCTTCCCCCGTCGACGAGCACCCGCGCGACCCTCGTGTTGCTGATGGTCGGGCAGAGTACCAGAGGGAGCTTCTGAGGCTTAGTCATTCCCGAGGGACAATCTTCCCGGGAGAAGGAGATGGTCGTCTCCGACCATCGAACGTGTTCGGGAGCAGGACCCCCCCCCGGTCGGCGAGACAGACTTCGCGTGCCGCGGCCTGCGGGTCGGTATGCTGGTCGGATCTCCGGTCGGAGCCGCCCTTCCCGACGTCCGGAAGGACGGGCATGGGACCCCGGCCGTTGTAGAAGTCCTCGAGACGAGCGACCCAGGTCCGGCAGTTGCGGAGGTCATGCCCATGTACCTAGTCAGATGGGCGAAACACTTGGAGGAGCTGTGATCGCGTTTTTGGCCGGAATCGCCCGGCCGCTGACCGCCTACCTTGCCAGGGGAGGGGCGAGGTTTCTTGGGCCTCGGCGTCTGAGGCGGAGACGACTGCTCTGAGATGGCGGCGACCATTTTGGCTGCCTTCGCTTTTTCCTTCCTCTTGGCCTTCTTGTCGGATTTCTTCTTATCCGAGGGTTCCACGCCTGGCTGTGGAGGTGCCTGGCCGGCCCCAAGAAGCCGCTTCCGTTCGACGGCCTCCTCGGCGTTGATGTAGCGTTCCGCTGCCTGAAACAGCTCGCTGGCCGAGGAGCCGGAGAATATCACGAGATCCTGAGTAAAACGGACGTTTTTAACGCCTTCGGTGAAGGCTTCAACGGCCGTCTCATCAGGGATGCTCGGAATGGTGTTTCGTACCCGGATGAACCTCCGGATGTAGTCGCGCAGGCTTTCGCCCTCCATCTGGACTACCCGCTTGAGGTCTTGCGGCCGCCCCGGGGGGGACAACACCCCCAGAAATTTGCTCGCAGGGCATCACAGAGCTGTCCCCAGCTGCGGATAGAACCCTCCAGTTGGTTGAAGAGTCATGTCCGAGCAGGCCCTTCCAACACGACGGGGAAGTAGTTGACCATTACCCCTTCATCACTGGCAGCAGCGGTGACGGTGGTAGCGTACAACGAGAGGAATTCGTCCGGGTTCTGAGTCCCGTCGAACCGCTCGATGTGGCCCGGCTTAAACTTTGGTGGACACGGTGCCCTTCGCAGTGCTCGAGAGAAAGCGGGACACCCGTGGTTCACTCGGGCATCATGGCCGCTGACGTCAAGGCCGTCGCGTCCCCGGAGGGGGCCAAGGCGTGAGAAGACATCGCCACGCCGAGGCTCCGGGGTACCTGAGGGGGTATCGCTCCGATCGGTGTGGCGATGATGCTCGCTGCGACCGCCTCTCACCCGGGATTCGGCGTGGCCCCGGTCCTGGGCGGAACCATGGGTCAAGCCGCCACTACGACGATGCTCGTTTCGTCGACCGTCGATCGAAGGGCGATCGTCGTGTCAGCGGGAAACCCTGTCATCCCTTCGCCGATCAAGATCCCTGCGAAGGTCATGAGAGTGGTTACCCCTTGGGGTGCGGCTCTCCCGGGAAACACTCTGAGAGGTGTCAGCATGGGGAGGTCGCCCGCCAATTGCTCCAGCCTTTCAGCCACGACAACACCTAGTTCGGTGGCCTGGTCGAAGTCCGACCGGAGGTCCCGCACCACGTGTGCCAAGGCCCGAAGACGCTGGCGGCTCCTGCCGATCGGATCGGGTGAGCGGGATGGCAGCGGAGACCCCGGGCGTGGCAAACGGGGAGCCGGCCGGGTGCTCGGGCCTGGGTCGTCGCAACGGGTCATCAGAGCTCGGTCGATCGAGTTGGTCAGCCAGTCCCGTGCGGCTTCCAAGCGGCGGCGCGACTCGTCCTCCCGTGCTGCGGGAGCTGGTACGTCGTTGGCGTCCGCCATGTTGACTTCTCGCGGGAGTATCGGGCATGAAGGTGTCATGACCGTGTCCTCGCGGGAGGCAGTCTCGTGGTCGGACTCATACGGGACGTCGGGTATGTCGACCCCTTCGTATGAATCGGCGCCTTTACACGTCACGGGCGTCTCCCGTTCTGGTATCTCTCGGAACTGAAGGGGCTCGGGAACGTACTATGAGCCCATCTCGCCTGCGGGGCGGCAGACATCCATAGGGGAAGGGGATTCCGCCATGGTGTGTACTTCCGGATCGATGATCCGGGTGACCTCGGTATTGGACCAATACTCGTCCAGATCGTCGAGGTCGTCGAAGCGGATGTCTTGGTTGTCTTGAGAATTCGCCATTCTCAAGGACCCTTGCTGCAGAAGCTAATCGACGATCCCCACGGACGGTGCCAGTTGTAGGTGATTGGGAGTACGGGGCTCCCGAGTACCAAGCTTACTTGTTGAGTGTAAGGATCAACCGACCCTTCTCTGCAGCCTTGGGGGCTTTTGGGAAGGCGACCTCGATCAGGCAAACGTAAACGGGAGAGCAAAGGGGTTTAGACTGGTTCGGGCCCTCGAGGAGGTAAATACCCCTCGTCCAAAGATCTCAGATTTAGGGAACATAGAGAAAGATTACAAAGAGAGTCCCGGGCCTTGCTAGTAAAGGGGGACTCAGGCTTCTCAGGAGGGAGACAGGAGCTTCGACTTGTGGTTACTTCAGCCGGAGCTCTCGTGTGTGTAGTGTCTAGCAGCTAACCTCTATATGCACAGCAGCGTGGCCTATTTATATATGAGCGTAAACAATATACTAGTGAGCATGGACTCCGGTATCCAGCGGTCCGAAGGACGTCCTTGGGCGCACCGTGCTGGTACGGTCGTCATTATTCGTTATTACGGAAGGACGGCATGGGGACAGTGCAACAAGACCCGGGCAGGTAGTCGTAGTCTCCGATGTCTTGACGGGACGTTGTGGTCGTGACGGTGTCAGAGCATTTATTACAGCGGGTGGAAAGGCATGTAATCGTTGTTGGGGAAGGGATGACTCGAGCTCCTACCCAGACGAGATAGGATCATGCCCGGGTCCGAGCAAGGATGACTTGCTCGGGGAGGTCGATCTGCACCCGAGAGAAACGCATCGGGATATCCGGACATCCCTCCAAACCCCGTCATCTAGCCCCCGAGCCTCGAGTGGGGAGATGATCAAGTCCCCCCTTGAGGCTTTTAATTATGTATCGAAGGCTTCGGAGGCCAGTCGTTCGGACGGGTCGAAGACTTTATCCGAACGAAAGGTAGCGCTGGCTTGTAACCCGAGTGGGGGCATTGGGTGGTGTGGATGCCTAGTGTGATGTTTGCGCCTGGGCCTGTGGGCTGCAATTTGCGGCCTGCCCGTTCCAAGTTGCGTAGTGGGCTGATGGTGCTAGAGCGAAGGCTTCTGGCGTCGCAGCACCTAAAGTGGCGGGGACCGCATGCGGCTGTCTCGTCAGGCTGCATCAAGAGCGCCGCCATCGAGCGACTACTTCTCCTTTCCTCCATCTCTCCCTCTTCCTTGATCCTTCCATCTGTTTCTTGCTATCCTCCAGTCTACACTGCGCCAGCGTTGTCCCTCCTGCCTTTCTCCCTCTCCTACGAGAATCTCCTTCAGATTCGGTCAAGTAGATCCTCCCGCGACCACGAGCAGGTGGAGCGGTGGGCCGACATGTGTTGGCTGGCGGGAGGGTGATGAGTGGCTATGTGAGACTCCGGGCAAGGCACGACGGCACAAAGAGGACTCTGGTGTTGATAGCAACAACGACAAGCTTCTTTTAGGCCAAGCGTACATATCAATCCTCTCTTTCCCTCTCCACATCTGGCTCGCGAGCCCTTACAAGATGGCTTAGGTTTTCAACAAGCTCGAGCTGAACCTCCTTTTTGGCTCGCCAGCTCGGTTCGTTGGACGAGCCCAAGCCGAGCCAACCTTGTCTCGCTCAAACTCGGCTCCACCCCTACTCCCAATCTTCCTCGTGCTTCTTTCTCCGATAGTGGCCAAACGGGCAATAGCTAGCATCTTCCATCAATCAGCTGTACCCAAGGGCTAAAATAGGTATAGGCCTACAATTTTGCACATATACGTAAAGTTACATGTACACAAAGAAATCTGTTACGTCTGTTTTAAGATCCCTATGATACCCAAAGCATGCACATGATCCACTGTAAAATACTAGATAAGACATCTGATTTGTTAGCTTATATTTCGCATCTCGAAGATCGAGGTTAGTTTCTACCCAAACAAAAAATGGAATACTACGAAACACTATAGCATTTCTAGCCTTCCAAACAGAACACCATCCACTGTTCATCTTTCATCGCACCTTCTCATCCCACGTGTTTTTGTTGGTGGCCAGAACACGAGATTTTGCTCCTATGGCCATGGATGCGCGCAGCGTCAACAGCGAGAGCACAATGCCGATGTCACACTCATATCATGAATGATGTCGACATACAACTACAATGAATAGTAGCTATCACAATTAGAATTAGAACCCATCCGATGAAATCACATAATACTATACAAAACCACAGCAAACCATATTTCGACAATAGGACCCATATATTAAAACCATATGAAACCACGTGAAATCATACTTTGACGATAGAGCCACATGATAAAACCATGTAATAAGAGAATCCGTGACAGACACTCTATAATACTGTAGCATAGGATAGAGTAGCTGGTGCAAGAAAGAAATATTTTAAAGTATAGTGTAAAATATGAAAAAAAACAGTGTATTAAAAATATTATATAGTGAAAGAATAGAGTAGCTGATGTGCATCGCCTAACACATGAAACTAGATGATACTTGCTTTGGTACAGCCCACTTCCGCTAAAGTTTCGGCAGAGGAGCTGTCCCGTGATCCCGTCGAAGGCTTGAAGCAGGACCCAAGCAAAAAACATGAAAAATTTGGCATCTTTGATGGGATCAATCACGGGAGGAATCAAGCGCACTTGCTGGCTCCAACATCAGAGCGAATCTGTACAGAAGCTCATCCCGGACGTGCTAGTCAGCTCTGTGCACGGGGACGGCCGCACGTCGAGCGCGCCGCCGCTGACGGCCTCGCATTTCCACGGCCGGACCGGTGTGCCGCCGTTCAGCTTCACGTTCGACAGGCAGACCCGGGAGAACGCCGAGTTCGCGATGCCCTTGATCAGCCCGGCCTCCCTGATGTTCTGGCCCTGGACGTTCCTCACCGTCAGCGTGTCGACGATCGGGAGCGCGGTCCAGCTGTAGCGGTCGTCGGGGTGGCCCCCGACGTCGCCGGCGATCCTCAGGCCGTACCGGACGTTGTCCAGGGTCACCTCGGAGACGGTGACGTTCCGGATGAATCCTCCCCTGCCGGAGTTGGTCTTGATGTGGATCCCGAACCCTGAGCTGAAGAAACTCAGGTGCTCCGCAAGAACGTTCTCCACGCCGCCGGAGGTCTCGCTGCCGACGGCGAAGCCGGCGAAAGGGGAGGAGCCCGTTATCCGCCGGACGGTGATGTCCGAGCTGGGGCGGCCGTAGGCTATTCCATACTCGTCCCAGCCACTCTTGATAGCGATCAGATCGTCTCCCGTCGAGATGTAGCAATCCTCAATGCAGACATTGCTGCTCGAATCTGCAAGACCATAGACAGACGACAGTTCTAGCTTCAGAATCAAATAGCACCTTTTTAGAGCAATTTTACGATACAAAACAGTTGGTGGTAGTATATTTTAAATTTAAACCGTTCATTTAGATGTTATCCATATAATTATATATACTACAGTGTAGCATACATTTTTTTTATGTAATCAGAAATATTACATCTAAAGGAATTGATGACCTATATTCATTTTAGTGTTTTGTAAAATAGCTCTCTTTTTTTCTTGCGTATATTTTTTAGTTTAGAATAATATCTGTACCTGGATCAATTCCGTCAGTGTTGGGAGAGTCGTGTGGAGCCAATACAGTCACATTTCTTATCACCACATGGCTGCACGCACAAGATAGATGATACAGACATCAATTTCTCAGCTGCAGCAACATTGAATGCAGAATGTGGACCACGAGTGTTTGCTTTGATACAATTTGAAACTTAACAAGAAAAGGAGACTACATCAATGTGCTGATCTTGTTTGGTGTTGTCTGGCAATTTTCTGTACTTTCGTTGAGGTTTACTGGTTGCCCCATACAGTTTTAATGCAGTGATATTATGAGTATATCACGTATAGGAATCCAGTCTGGAGTTCATGTGCAATTTGTGACTGTGCAAATTGGGGCAATGGTACAGGCATGAATCGCTTTCGTGGTATCGAACTCGGTACAGATGAAAGCAAGTCTGGTTGAATAGGCTAAAGCAGTTAGACTGCAAGATGAAGGTGCAGCATCCAATTATGCATATCTGATAGGATTCGGGGAAATTTGGTATAAAGAAAAATTCTGAGCTCTCCTCACCTGCAGTAAACTGGATGAATGTTCCAAAACGGCGAATCCTGGAATACCACATTAGAGACAATAACCTCAGAAGAGTTGATGAGCTCGAGCAGATGCGGCCTTGTGAAGGGCAGCGTGCCCTTCTTCCACATGTCCCACCACACGCTGCCTTGGCCATCGATTGTTCCATTCTCTCCTGCACAAGTTAACAGTTCCAATCACCAAAACTGTCATCTTCTTTTGTTGCGTCTGTACATGGCCTTACTATTCTGGTGAAAGCCTGAACTTTTGCGACTTCTGATCTAAGAAATGACAGCCAGGAAATGCAGTGTTGCATGCATGTTCTTGGAGAATACTCTTAAGGCAGCAGCTTAAGTAGCCAAATCAGGTATGAGAAATCTAACGGTGCAGGGTCAGAACCTGTGATGACAACATCCTGAAGGTCATTGCCATGGATCAAACTTATGTATCTTCCGCCCGGCAGCTCGCGCCCTCTCCCGTATGATGGCAGCGGCTCGATCAGCGGCCAGCTTGAAGTGTCCTGCTCCAATAGCACACAAATTATACGCAAGAATTCAACTTTCTTTCGCCACTATAATATGACCCATAATTCCAAGATATCCACATTAACAGATTCTAAACTAAAGATCAATGAAGCTCGCAGCATAGGAATGACACTCATATCAGTTCACCAAGATCCATGAGCTCTTGTTTAATTCCATGAGACACCATGAACACAGGTACAAAAGGAGCACTTTTTTTCTCCCAATTCACCCGCAACTCGAGAGATCTCAAATCTAAACGGGAATAAAATGAAATGCGAAACCTTTAATTGTAGTAACAAAACAAGGGCACTGAGAAGGGATTCCTTGTACAATCGATTATCGCTTAAAGATCGAGAAGCGCCTACCATAGCTTGAGGAGAGGAGAGCTAGAGTAATGGCGGGTGGGAGCAGTGAGGTATCACGAGCCGCTCACCTGGGTGGCGCGGATGACGGCGCCGCGCGCGAGGAAGAGCGTCATGTGGGAGGTGAGGTTGAAGGGCCCCGTGAGCCACACCCCAGGCGGCACGTACAGCAGCGCCCCGCCCGGCGCGCGGCGGCGCTCGATGCTCGCCACGGCGGCAGCGAACGCCGCCGTGCTGAGCGTCCGCCCGTCGCCGGCGCC
The DNA here is from genome assembly GCA_036346145.1 of Olyra latifolia. Lineage (NCBI taxonomy): Eukaryota > Viridiplantae > Streptophyta > Magnoliopsida > Poales > Poaceae > Olyra > Olyra latifolia. The sequence goes on from CM070523.1 coordinate 34,201,262, forward strand.
GCCGAAGCTGGCCACCGACACCCGCTCCCCGCGCCGCGCCGGCGGCGGCACCAGCCCCGAGCATGTCTCCTGCGCCCCGGCGCCGCCCGCGGACGACGACACCACCGCGGCCACGGCCAGCAGCCACCAGCACCGCCTCACCATGACCATACCCATTCCCCTCGTCAGCCCCCTCCTCCTAGAAGGTTCCAGAACCCAGCAGCACCGCCACTAGGACCGGACGCCGACGCAAGAAAGGAACAAGAATCCACCCAAAGAAAAGCTCCCGCGAGTCCTTTCGCGAGTGGATTTACGTGGGAGCTGGACAGACTACCGTTGCCGGTGATGCGAAAGCCGTTTTAACCGGTTGGCGGCGGGAGGCCGGCCAGGCCAAGGAGAAGAGTACAGATTTGCAGCTTCGTTCCGTGGAAGAAGCTTGCAAGCTACAACTCCATGGAGGTTGCCTTTGGCGTCTTGGTGCGTTGCCTTTGGCCTTTTGCCTTGTGCCTTGAGCCTTGTGCCCGTGGTGCGGATGGGGGTAGCTCGCAAGTGCAGCAGGGACAGTGGCCAGTGGGCACCGAGCGAACAGAGCAGTGAGAGAGTGCGTGGGCCGGGGGGTATGTGGGGTGACGACGACGGCGCTGCACTGAGGGGGAAGACCGACAGGCGCGTCGTGCGAGGCGTATGTATGTTGGGTGGAGGGTCTCGCTCGGCGGGCTGGAGCAACATGCGTGTCTTCTCCAAGCGGATCACGTTATACTTGCCACATGGTATGCACCGTTCCTTTATTCCCTCGCTCGAGCTAGCGATGTTACGCCAGGCCTGGTTTTTTTTTTCTTAAATTCAGATCATAACCTATAATAGAATATTTGTATTCACAAGTTAAGTGTTTTCGGCTTTGTTATATTTTTTAAAAGATTTTAAAACTCTCAAAACTAAATTTTAACAATTTTTAGGACACAACTTTTTATATTATAATCCAAACCAACTTTTAGGAGATATACCACGCAGGTCATACCACTATCAGCCGATTGTCTATAAGCACTAGCCAAATAGGATTCAGTTAACGGGGAGAAGAGTTGGAATAGAGGTGGGACTTGGTAGGTCAGTGTCGCCCAAGACGGCTGACTCATCGTGCCGGCCTACATGAAACGGACAGGCATGGCCCGATCATTTCTTCGTCTTGGGCCAAAGCCAAAGACAGATGGCAAAATCAAGGCCAAAGACGCCCAAAGGCACGCCGAGTTCTTTGTCGAGCCAGCCAGGCAGAGCACGCACAGGAGAGAACACAGTACACTAACTTTTTTTTTATAAATTCATACGTTGCTCAAATAAAAAAGTTATCTACATAAAAAATATGCGTCTCGAAATTTTCTACAACTTTCATGTAGAATATAAATTCATATGAGCACAGGAAGACCCAAAAAATATAGATTACCGAGAGAGGTGGCATCGGTCCGATACGTTGCTCAAATGGAAATTTTGTCTACATGAAAAGGATGTGTTTCAAAATTCTCTACAACTTTCATGTAAAAGATAAATTTATATGAGCACAGGGAAACTCTGAAAAATGCAGAGTATTGAGAGAGGTGGCATCGGTCCGAAACTATACAGCGCAATAAATATTTTTTTATAACTTCATATGTTGCTCAAATGAAAAGGTTGTATACATAAAAAAGATGCCTCTCGAAATTATCTACATCTTTCACATAGAATATAAATTCCTATGAGCACAGGAAGACCCTGAAAAATACGGATTACTGAGAGAGGTGGCGTCGGTCCGAAACTACATAGCGCACTAAATATTTTTTATAAATTCATACGTTGCTCAAATGGAAAAGTTGTCTACATGAAAAGGATGTGTTTCGAAATTCTATACAACTTTTATGTAGAATATAAATTTATATGAGTACAGGAAGACCCTGAAAAATATAGATTACCGAGAGATGGCGTCGGTCCGAAACTACACAGCGCACTAAATATTTTTTTATATAAATTCATACATTGCTCAAATGAAAAAGTTGTCTACATAAAAAAGATACACCTAAAAATTCTCTACAACTTTTATGTAGAATATAAATTTATATGAGTACAGGAAGATCCCAAAAAATATAAATTACAGATTCGGGCTTCAATTCAGGCCATGCCGGCCCCGTGCCAGGTGGCCCATCGTGCCAGGTGTTTAGGCCCAGTCCAGCACGCCATTCGGGCCATACCAGCCCAGCCCATTTTTTCATGTCGGATCGTGCTTCGAGCCATTAAAATCGAGTCGTGCTCGTGCTCGTGCTGGCCCACTGAAGCCTGGCCCAATTCCCAAGTCTAAGATGGAAAGCAAAGAGATTACTTAGACCATTTATAGGCCTCGTTTGGCACAACTGCAGCTCCACCAAAATTGGTGGAGTTGGTGAAACACCATATTTCTAGTTCTAGAAATTTATGGAGCTGGAGTTGTGGATACGCTGAGAATGTTTAGATGAGTCATCTTATTTACATTTTAAACTAAAAATATAAACTTAAGTCACTTTATTTTTATCTATAAATTCCATATAAGAGGTGGAGCTAGGAGCTGGAGTTCTGCCAAACAGGGCCATAGTATCACGGCCGACTCTAGCACCACAAACAAAGAATTTTATGCTTGGGAAAAAACAAAGGTTTTTATGTATAAAGAAGTTGTCTGCAAAGATATAAAAATTATATGAATTATCTTGATGTTATCTGTAGCATGCATGGATATAATTGTAGAGAACGGTTGCATATACCAAAATGTGCATGTGCGTTGCCACGCATCAGCCCGTGCCCATTTGATCTCGACTTTCATATGTACCCGATCGAACACGGCGAAACTAATTAACTTAATTAGAGCGGAGGCTGGACGTACGGCCTGGACCATGGCGAATATTCACCAGATTGCTCGGCTTATTCATTCCAGTGTCCCCAGCTTGCTTTGGTACACCGTATGCCCGTAGCCTCACACCGTAAATCTGTAGATGAGTAGCAAGAACTAATAGTGTACTAGTGACTGTCAAGGTTTTCACTAGAGCTTTGTTAGGATACTCTAAAATCGGGTCTCTATATGTTCTCTAAATCACTATTCACTCTCTATATTTCTATTCTCTTCAGCAGAACCTCTATCTAAAAATACTATAGAGATTGATACAGATAGCCTCCAACTTTAGAGACTGAAAGAGAGAAACTTTAAATTTAGAGCCTGACATAGAGACTCTGATGAAGAATAAGAGACTTTAAATATAGAGAAAATTATATTTACACACTCTACTTAAAAAAAATGCTCTAAAGACTTCTGCTTTGCTTAATGACAGACTACTGGACTGGATCACTGGAGCAGTGGAGTGCCCTATTTAAAGATGACTGCTGTCGCAGTGCGGCAGAATAATTTTCTCTTTTAGAAAAAAAGGTGACATCCAGCTGCCCCTCGCGCATGCACTGGAATACAGGATGCACCAGTGAGAGTGGGCAGTGCCCTCCGTGGCCTCCCCTCCATGTCAGATTTGTACGGTGAGCCATGCGCAGACCTCTCTTTTATACTAAAATCCAGCTGTTTATATTATAATCCGAAAAAGTTATAGATCTTGATAGGTGGTTTAGAGAGACCAAAAAGTTATTTAAAAAAGGTTTTGTAAGCTTTAAGAAAAATCCTAAAACATTAAAAAATAGCTATAAAGTGCTATATGTTTGGCTTCTACAAAAATGATAAATTTCCACCTGTATCTTTTAGTTTTAATTTAAGCTAAAGAGTCACATTCCTTTTGTCTTGTTTTTCAGATGGACTATATCGGATTCCATTACTGGTGTGGTAATGCTTAAAACCGCTCTAAATTAAAATTATCAAATTAAAAAGCACAAAAAATGTTAAAAGTAGGAATAAGTCCGTTGCATTCATGAACCATTGAGAAAGTTTACTTAACCCTCAAACTATAAAATGATCCATTTTACAAACCTCAACTATAAAAACTAGAACAAATAATCCCTCAAAATGGTTTAAAAGGTGGTTTTGTCATTTACAATGTAAATAAGTCCATTTTACACCTTTATCTCTACTAATAAAAGTGTCTTATGGTGGTGACGATGGTGTTATCAACTCTCAATCTCCACCGTTCACGAGTATTCTAATGGCCATCCGACGCACCGCGATGGTCTTGGGCCCCGCATTGTCGAACGCCTAAGGCCCGTTCGGCCCGCTCCTCTCCTCTCTCGCATTCCCTCAATCCTGAAACCTTATCCCTCCCCTTCCCCCACGTCGTCGGTGTTGCCCACCGTCCGCGGCGTTGTCAACCCTCCTCCCGCACTCCCTCCTCCACTCCCACCCCCTTTCCTCCATGACACCACCCCTATTCTCGTCGCACAGCCTCGTGGCCCCTCTGTTTCCCTCGGCACCTCCACCGTCTCCCCCGATTCGGATCCAATCTCTAGAGCCGCGACGGTGCCAGATCTCCCCGGTGCCGCAACCCCCTGCCCCCACACTCCCCTCTGCGGCTTCCCCTGCGTCGTCTTCTCCATCGGCCTCTGCTCCTCTTTGTTGATCGTTCATTGTTCATGTTTGGTGGATATAGCTCTGCATTTCCACGAGCTTTCTTTGACGTTCAGGTTGTTCAATGCTAAGTGGATAGTATATTAGTCTCCTTGGTACATGCCACTAAATTTTATTTTAAAGGGAAGAAGCTTATGTTGAAAATTTCAATACAGTGTCTTTAGCTCTGCATTCTCATATGTTATCGGTTCTAATTAATTTTTATTGAGAAAGTGGAGATGCTCTAATTAAAACTTTTGGTAGTTTTTTGGTTAAGAGTATTTGAGCAGTACTTGTAGCATTTTTTTTGAAATAGTTTTAAATTTTTGTAGGTTTCAATGTTGCAATTGAGGTTTGCTTCATTGCCTCTGTTCAATAAGCTTCAAGACCAATTTCTAATGCTTAATTTGATTTATCATATGGTCAACTATTAGCTTTTCTTTTAGCACATGGTCACATGCCTTGACATTTCCTTATTTAACAGAATCTTTAATATGTACAAACAGGGTTACATTTCAATCCCTCTGAAATTACATGAGATACTTTTTAGATTTCAATCTTTTGATAGTGGTCACCGGTTATGTAGCCACCTCTCAGTGACTTGAAATTCTACTGTTAGTTTCGAAGAGAAGCCAATCCTCAGATTTACAAGCTCCCAGCCTATAGGAAATCTATTCATTTGGCATTCAAAATTTATGCCCAGCATTCCGACATATTATACCCTCTACTTTTAGTTTAGCCCCATTATGTGTGTACTTGTGAGCTTGTCTATATGCTCAATGATCGAAACAATTTTGCACAATGGAAGTTTGTACTTGCATAGTTGCATGAGATCAAAGGATGTTTGTAAATCATTTGACCGCCATTAGTACTTGCATGAGATCAGCAAAGGTATCTGGTACTGTTTATATTTCCAAAGACAACAACTAGGCTGATAAGTATTGAGAAACAATGCAGATCCTTTTATCAATGTACATTAGACAATCAAACCGTAAAGAGTTGGCTCAAAAAAAGAGAAAATTTAATATCAGGTGTAAAGGTTCAGTGCAGAGTTGTCTTAGAGCATCTCCAATGGTATAGCCAACCATTAGGTATAAGAAATGGACATGTCATCTATAGATAGCATATAGCCAACCTCTCCAATAAACTTGCTATAGCATGGTCTATAAAATTATTATGGCCCCACATGTAATAGAGGGTATGCATCTTAAAATCAGTTATAGACTGACTATAAATTAGTCTATAGTATTTATCTCTCTCCTCCTTAACTCTCCACCACATAAGCAAAAATACTGAATTGACATCCTTATAACTAACTGACTAAGCACCATTGGAGATGCTCTTATAGCTAGACTCTTATGACTATTATGAGAAGCAAAAGAAGGTTTGCATAGAACTGATAGCTGCTTTTTTGGGGAACATAATTAGTGAAAAATGATTGAAAACTTCTAAAAAAACCAATCCAGAATTGTCATATAGTCGTTCTTCTTTACTACTATTTTTGCATCATCTACCTTGCAGTGAATGGTTTGTATTTATTCTTTCTATCTAGGAGTTTTTCCATAATACACTCGAAGAAGCGAATTGGTGAGGCATGGATCCCAAGTCCGGGGGCCGGCGCTATCAGCACTATGCCAACGGCTTAGGCTGCAGCCAACACTGGCGTCGAGCCCAAAGCCATGACAAAGTAAATACCTGAGTCATCTTGTGTCAGTGGCACTCATATCTAATCCAAACAAGTTATGCTGCTTTGTCGATGCATTTGTACATAAATAAGAAATACTTCCTCCGTTTCATAATGGTTATAGTTCCAGCTAAATGCACACAAAATAAGGAGACGTGAAAAATGGTTTGTCTACCCTCATTTAATGAATGGTAGTTGAACAGATTAGCTAAATAGATGACTGCATTGATGAAGGGTACAAAGGTCATATTGGCTCTAAAGTTGCATTGGAATGTGAGAACTACAACCATTTTGATAAAAATTTTGAATGCTAGAACTACAACCATTATGAAACGGAGGAAGTATCTGATAAAAATCCAATTTTTACTTTGCTTGCTCCAAGAATTTAATAACTAATATACCTTTTTTGGTTTTTCTTGACTACCAAATAAGTCTCTTAGGAGGGAGTGACCCATTTCGATGAGCATTTCATGCTGAGGAAAAAGTTTTGAGAAAAATGGTGCATATGTTTTCTGCAGAGGGAGTGGCCCTTTTTTGTGCTAGCAAATTCGAATATTATTTTATTTCTGAAATCACTGATAATGTCACGATGACATTGTAGAATGCTCACCCTTGGTCTTTTTGTCTATATTCACAGAATGAAAAGATAGTGTCGTGAGGATGAGATGAAAAGATCTTTTAAGAAATCACAAGAGGCTGAATAGTCACAACAGACAGGGTTTGGCGTGTCTTAGGATGTCCACTAATAAGTTTTACTAGAAATACACTCTTTGATAGTAATAAAATTTTTAGATTGGTAGAGATGTAGAGTAAATATTGGGTTTGGTGGTTAACATAAGTTGCCCATTTATTTTAGATCTCCAGTCTCCAGACATGATCTGAGCAAACCAGTGGCAGCTTAAAATAAATGAAGCCAGCAAGACAAAGACACATAAGAGGAATCAAATTTGCAGGTTGCTGGTGCTGCTAGTAAAATTACTACTGGTATAAAACATAAAATCTAGCTGTGATCATGTTAGGCCACCATGCAAATCCATTCTTAAATGTCATTGTGCAAAGTATCATTCTACTTTATTGTTAAATAAATATCACAGTGGGCATGTTTTGGTATTTCTTTAGGCAATTTGGTTGCATTCTTGCTCCATGTATAATTCGAAGTTAATCTAGTAAAGACCTTACCAATATAGTCCTCGAGAATACTGTTGACATTGTGGCAAGAATTCACCAAGAACCACTTTGAGCACTTGTCGAAGTCTATTACGTCTTTGACTTCTGGTAAAAAAAACATATTGATGTATTTAACAAATAAATGTATGACAATATTTCTCCTTCAGGCTACCTTTTGAACAAAAGTGCAAAAACTAATGGGCGGAGTACAAGGTGGTTTATCTTAAACGTCTTAAACGAGAAGAGTGGAAAGGTTAAACGGCCTTCCATACTCACGGTTTGGTTCTGTTGTTGACGTCTTTGAAGCCTACTAAGGATTCTTCAAGATGTTTTTCCTTTTACAATTTTCCATGACACAAACCAATGACTATTATACTTCTCACTTGTTTCATACATGGGGTGATTGGATTCACTGTCCCTTTTTTACCATCTTGGGTACACAAACAAAGAAGGGTAGAGACATTTTCTTGGTATCATCGATCATCACTCTAAAGGTGTGTACACTCTTCGCTTCTGTTCTTTATTCTTATATCATACCTTAATTTTTGCATTAGCATTCCAGCAGTTTAGTTTGTTTTGCTTTCCTTTCCTGTTCCCTATCAGAAAGAGCTCAGGATCATAGGTGTGATTCCATTGGCTGTGTGATTCCGTTGGCTTATGGAACCACAATTATTTTTTGCCAAAAGTTTGGCATCCGTGGTTTTTGAAATTGCCTGTTTGAAATTGTACAGAGTTAGCGGTATGAAATACTGTAATTTTATTTGATGCTACCGTCTTTTATTTATGATTTCTTTTGTTTTCACGAGCTACATTGACTGTATTTTTCTTTTCATGTTATGAATGCAGTTTAGCTTATATTATGATCCATGCTGTTAATCGAAAGAACCTTCTCATCGCTAAAGAGGAAAAGATCTTTTCTCACATACGCTTTATTTTCAAATCAATGCACTCAAGGGGTTTCACAATTTTACCACACTCACGGTGTAATTTTTATAGCCCTATCGATATTCTTTTCAGTCCACTATAGCCCTATTGATCGTAAAAAAATTTCTAGAGAGCCAATAGTAAAACTTTGAAACGAATATATAATTTTTAAATTTTTTAGAAAATCAATATTTTTCAAATATTCTTTTGAAGTTTTGGGGTTTGTTAGACTTTTTCAATAATTTGATCATGTAAATTTGCCTTATTTTTATTAGGAATGACTAAACCATCCTATGGGGTTATTTGCTCCGGTTTTTATAGCTGAGGTATATAAAATGGATTGTTTCATAGTTTAGGGGGTTAAGTGGATTTTTTCAATAGTTCAGGCATATAAAATGGACTTATTTCTTAAAAGTATTGAAATTGCTTCTAGGAGGACGTCCGATGGTACACATCCATCGGACGCCTAGCATTGCGTCCTCATGTGGCGTCCAATTGCCGCAGCCCCGTGGTGTACTCCCTGCACATGATGCTAGGGTCCTGCCACTACCATCTTCTAGAGTCTTCTTCTCACTTTCATGTGCAGTCTCCGCTTATCCCTTTGCCATCTACATGCTCCATTCTTACCCTTTCACAAATTTCTCACAGCCACTCATCTCTTCCTCTATTCTCCTCTCTATCTCTCTCTCCTTGTGCAAGTTGTAGCATGCCAACACCTCATCCTCTTCCCCATCTCCCTCTTGCTCCCTCCCCACATCCCTCCTCCTCCTCATCTCTATCTCCACATAGCCCTCTCCCTTCTCCTCATCTCCCTCATGCCCTCTCTCGCCTCTTTTGTAGTTGTTGGATATGCGGTGGTGGCAGGCTCGGCCTCGCCGATGGCGAGCTTGATAGGGAGAGCGGGACAGCCATGCCGACCTCCTCCTAGAGCTCACCACGCTGATCTCCTTCCAGATCTCGCTACGTGTGGCCTCTCGACGCCTGCTCCATACGGCCTCGCAGCGGACTCCTGCCGAGGTGCCCCATGGTGGTGGCGAGATGGTCGTCGTTGTCGACAAGGCTGAGTTCCACAGTGATGCTGACGAGAGAAGGAAGCACGGTTGAATTTTTGCTTGAAACATTCTTATGTACATATGAAACATCTTGTTTACCCTGATGGAACACCTCGTTTGCTCTTGTGAAACATTCTTTTTTTGCTCATGTTTCACTACCGAAACATGTTATTTACTCTCATTAAACATTGCATTTGTCCTCGTGAAACATCCCATTTGCTCTTGCGAAACACTCACAAAATGCCTGAAATTTTTCATTTGCTTGTGAAACATTGTCCGTATGGATCGAAACATCCCTAAATAGTTGTTGAAACATTTTGCGTCAACATTTGAAACTATGTTTCACTTGGTAAAGCAAAATGTTTGAGTAGTGGTTGAGCTTTGTTTCTGACCGTCGCTGCTCATGTTCCAATTTAAGTGTAATATCTTAAACATTTTGTTTGCTTTCATGAAATATTCTGTTTGCTCTTATTGAAACATTACATTTGCTTTTATAAAACATTGTTCTTTTTCTCATGTGAAACATCTCTCGTTTGGGTTAAAACATTCTTAAATAACTACTTAAACATTCCGCGTTAACGTTTAAAACAATGTTTCATATGATAAAATAAAATGTTTCAGTAGTACATGAGCTTTGTTTCTCATGAGCACTTCTTATGTTTTTAAAAGGCATTCAATTTTTCTTTTTGGATCGAACGTCCAATCCCTACACCTCCCTAAAAAGTATTAATACATTTAAAGCGGTTGTCATGACATATTTCTAGAAATAAACATTTTTCATGTAGCTTTTGACCTTCCCAAGGTGAGAAATTGAAAAATTCAAAAAGAAAATGGGCTAAGGCCTAGCAGCTAGCGCTGGAACTTAACAGCTCATAGCTCATGACCTAATTCCACTTGTTGACAAAGGAGCCCGAGCCGAGTCCGCTTTCTGGCTCTTGTCCAAAACCGAGCTGAGTCACCATGCGTCCCTTCTACCAAATCCTTAACCAGCAACCACTCACCCCACCAGTCATCTTCCTCCATCGCGCCTTCACCAGCTGCCTCTCTCTGCCTAATCCCTTGGCCAGCCACCTTCCTTTCCTTCTCTTCCCCTGACGGCCACACCCTCTAGATCTGGCAGCAATGATGACCTCTCACTACTACAGAACATGACATCAGTGCTGGATCCAAACCATTGTCAGTACCGGTTTTTGAACCGACATATAACAACAAACACTAATGTCGTGAACTCGCAAATGACCCATTTTTTGTGCTGCCTTATAGCTAGAACCGACGCAAATATATTTTAAAATATTTTTTAACTAGCCTAGTTATTTAGGCTACTACTGCTACCTACGTACTACTATACAACCCTAGCTAACTAGCTATCTATAGGAAGGCGTCGTTGTCGTCGCCGCCGCTTGTCGGCTCGGAGTTGGAGTAGCCGCCGACGTCATCGTTGTGGCCCGATGCCTCCTCGATGTTCTTGAGGGAGGTGTCCCCGTCGTTGGACCCTCGGATGAATCTAAGGACGGCGATGGCCCTGACCTCCGACTCCTCGTCGAAGGAGCCGGAGGGGTTACCTCATCATCCTCCAGTGGCTCCTCTTCGTCACCATCCTCCAACTCCAGAAATCTGGCAGGGCAGCACATCGAAGGATCCAAAGACAGATCGACGTCCGATGGCGATGTGGACTACTACAGCTTGGGTGCCGGGGCCTCCTCCTTCGTGTTGGGCTCCTCGTCGGCGACCGGTGCCTCCTCCTCCATGTTGGGCTCCTTGTCGGCGGCCGGCGCCTCCTCCTCACAGGGCACCGAATCGCCGGTAGGCCATGGTGACCATGGCGATGACAAATGATGTGGCGAGACGGCGGGTGGAGAGGGCTGAGGCGCCAACGCGGCGGGTAGACATGGGTGCGCCAGCGAGGCCGTGGAGAAGGCAGCAACGACAGGGAAAAGAAAGGGGATTGTTGAGCCATGGTGCACTGAGAGTGTGGGAGAGACGGCCAGCGAAGATCTAGGCAAGGAGAAGGGGATCGAATTAGGGGCGGAGTGTGTGGAATGGGGATCGAACTGGGTGGAGTGTGTGTGGAATAGGGATCGATTAGGTATATAGATGTGACAGGGTTAAAAATGCCCCATGAAACGTACGCCTAGGAAGACAAAACGTTATGTGTGACAGTTGTAATTACCAACCAGTACATATGAATACGAAGCTACGCGGGAAAATCTTTATATGTGCCGGTTGTAGTTTCCAACCACCACATATAAACAGATTATATGTGTCGGCTCTCTACATGAACCGGCACGGATATATCTGTGACAGTTTGTAGTTAGAACCGACATATATAATCAGTAATATGTGCCAGTAATAATTAATACCGGTACATATAAACTTTTGCCAAGTATCCTTTAAAAAACGGGCACTAGTAACCTTATTTTTATCGGTTCTACATGAACCGGTACTAATGTACCGGTATATATGACCTGTTTTGGTACAGTGTCTCCTCTTCTTCACACCTGCTTGTAGGGGTGCAATTCGGACATTCGGATAGCAATTCGGATAATTTTTTTTCCACCTTTTTTACTTGATAGGATACAAATAATTCATAGATCTTTCTATCTGAATTCATATTCTTATTTTTGTTAAGAATGTTATTAATACGTATAAAAAATCAATGCTATATTCATTCTCTATCAATTTAGATATCGGATAATTTGGCAAAAATTTGGATATTCAGATATCCGTTTGCACCCCTACCTGCTTGAGGCGATGGCAGCGATGGTGAGTTCGTGCTCATGAGGATATTCGGCACACACACATACTGTTTACGTGTATTATGGCAGCCAGCAACAAGATGAAAAGAAAGAAGAAAGAAGGAAAGAAACGTCATGATTTGGTTTTGATTGGATTGTAATAATTTTTTTCCATTACTAGGATAGCTTCTCATCTAAGTTTTAATGTGTATGGAAGGTAGAGATTTTGTGGGCCTAGTTACTGTTGTGAACAGTACTCAACCCACGAGATGTGTGTGTGCTGTCTGTATGTAAAGACTAGTGTGTTGATCATGTAAGGGGATGAAAATTCTATAGAGACAATATATTCCTATTATGGAGACGTATAAGTCAATGCCACCATTACCATGAATCGGGAGTTCCATTATGGAGATCATTCTGTCTTTCCGCTAGGAATTCAAAGAATGATACTCTTTCCTTGTTGGTCGGGTGGAGAGAAATATTTTTCTATCTTTTCGCTGGGATTTGGGAGATCAATAATCTTCACTTGGTGGTTGGGGTGGAAAACATCACTCACGTGATTAGGTGAAAAGAGTTGCTAGCCTATGCATAGGTATCTAGGGATCAGCTACGATTCATCGAGTTACTGCACAGGTTATCTTTGATCTGACGTCTAGAATATTACACCGTCTCCTTCGTATCACATGTTGTCAGAGCTGGTAGCGACAACCTCTCGGCCTACCCCTAGATCCGGCATTGACGACGACCTGTCCTCTCTAGATCCAGTGACAACGATGTTGGTGATAGTGAGCACATGTGGGCGGAGTGGGGAGCGACAATAACCTCCTTGGCTCTCCTTAGTCCCTAGGCAGTAGCTCTGGCTAGCTCGCCAGCTAGCTCGAGTTCTTGAGCCTAAGCCTCTCTTCTAGCTCGGTGCATCCACTAAGCCGAGTTGAGCCAAGTTTGACTCACTAGAACTCGGCTCGTTTCCATCGCTACTAGCCGCCCATCGCCATTGTGTGTTCGTTGCCAACCACTGGCTGCCACCCATGCACAAATTTGATGTTTTGAGAAGGAGGAAGGAAGGCTTGGGGACTAGAGGCAGCACCGAGAAGTAGGGAGGAGAGGTAGGACGACATATCAGCATTGGGATGGTGCAGGAGAGAGGGTTGATGGCTAGCACCGAGGGAGGTAGGTAGGAGAGAGCTTTTAAACATAGGCAATTAAGTTATTCTACTTAACCCAAGAAGAAATTGGTTTGATTTTTGAGAAATAGAATTCAGTTAACATAGGGAAAATTAATATAGCAATTTATAAGGAATCGGGTCAGACTAGGACCTAAGTGGATGTGTGTCCTTGTAGTCTCATCTCTCATAAGCATGTTGAGGGAGATTAGACGTCGATGGCCGATTTTCAATAGAAACCGTTCGGCTTTACATCGACAGTTAGGTTGGTCAGTAACCTATAAAATTTGAGTCCGATTGTTTTTTAGAAAAATTTATTTGTTTTGACTCTAAATTTAAACCTTTTGAAATAATTTTTCTTATCACATTCTACTGATTTTCTAGCAAAACCGCTATGGGAGCACGTCGGTTTTCGAAGACTAAACAAAAATATAAACCCTGCAGGTTGCCACCGGAGTGCTTGCACAATATACCAGGGTGGCGGGGATTCATCAGGACAAACACCCTACTGATCCGGATTATCACCGTATCTAGCGTTCAGATGAAACGCAAGTCCCTGGACCATTCTGTTCCCATCGCTATCGACAGTAAAGGAGCAACCCCTAACCTTCGGTGTCTCCGTTTCCATCTCAATCCTCCCGGTTCCCGCATCGGCTGCATCTGATGGGCGGCAAAATTTGTGTAGTTCCAATACTCACGTATAGTGCCAGACTGCCAGCAGACAAAAAACCATGTGTCGAAGTCTCGCTGTCCTTGCTACTGCACACATGGATGTGTAATTCGCCCCGTTTAACCCTTAAAGAACCGCACTTAGGTACTGCCTTTGACTCCATCTCTATGGGATTTTCCATCAAAGAAAGGGTTAACATGGGCCCTTCTTTGGACAGCTAGGGTTGAACGATCGATCTGAAGGGTCTATTTAGATTGAAGGAGAAGACTAGATTTAGATGCGAAATGTCTAAAATACCCTGTTGGACCACCATCAGAGTTCTACCAACTATTGTTAGAGTTTGTTGGATCTTGGTAGACCACCATTGGACTTGGCTAGAGTTTTTGGCATATTAGTGGTGGTCGGTGGACAAGATTTGGACCTTCGGGTGGTTGTCCTTTAGAGTTTTTTTCAAATCAAAATGCTAATGTCGTTTCGATAAGGTTGGACATTTGGTTTAACTTTGTGGCTTCTTACCGTGTAGAAGCAGGAGGCTGAAAAGAATAAATAAATCATTCCATACGAGGCCAAGTTACCATCACTGCTCCCAAATCCTCAACCTTTAGTTACACGGTAATGTCATTGTGACATTCACTCTATCTATATTGTTCAATTTTAAAATCAAAGGTTGAAAGAACAAATAACCCATTCCAAACAAGGCCTTGAATCATCGTTGCTCCCGCCTAAATAGATGGGGTAGATCAAGTGAATGTCACCGTGACATTATCGTGTAATAGTAGAGGACATGAATCCCTCCCATTCTCAACGTAGGTTCGAACAATTTTTTAAATAATATAATTAATGCTTCCACCTAGTCCTTTTTGCTTATTAATGAGATTTAAAATTATTAGCACTATAACTTTATTCATCTCAATGTAGCAACAGTCAAATTAAGTCACGTCACCAATGCATGTCATTGGAAAAGGAGTAAAGAATCATAGGGGATTCTTTGAGGCTTATCTAAAAGTCTAATCTAACTTATCTTGTAACTTCGAGAATTTTTCGAGGTGGCTTCGAGAGTCAGATAGCCTTGATTTTTAGGATTTAGGGAGCTTTTAGACACGTCTACGAGATTAAAAAAACGGATTCAAAAGTAATAAAAAAAGTCAGATAAGTCAATATTAGCCACGTCTTATCTGACTTATTTCGTGACTTATTTGACTAATATTGACTTATCTGACTTTTTTATTACTTTTTGAATCTCTTTTTTTAATCTCATAGACGTGTCTAAAAGCTCCATAAATTCTAAAAATCAAGGCCATCCGACTCTCGAGTGCACCTCGGAAAATTCTCAAAGTTACGAGATAAATCAGATTAGCTTTTAGATAAACCCAAAAGAACACCCCCTTAGGCCCTATTCTCGTCGGCTTATCTTATTTGACTTATTTGTCTTATTTGACTTTTTTCTAACTTTGAGAGCTTCCCGAGGTAGCCTCGAGAGTCGGATCCACTACGTTCAACTTGTGTTTTAAAGGTTTTAGACAAATCTTTGAGATAGAATAAAAAGATTCAAAAAACAAATAGTTTTTGTTTTAAACGAAAATAAGTCCTAACCCTAAATAAGACAAATAAGACCTTATAAGATGACAAGAACAATGCCTTAATTGCCGACCAGAGACAGAGGGCAACTCAGCAATGACTAAGGAGTTCTCGTCAAATCTCTCCAGCCTTCCTGCCCCTAACTTTAGCGACCTATCGGAGCTAAGGAGGCGATGAGGGCCCTTTTCTCATTTTGAAGTTTCGGGTTTCACTACTACAAAAACCCTCTAGGAGATACCTCACCAGAGATGGTTTTCAAAATTTAGATAAAAATCAGTCTCTAATAAGGGTTAAAAACCATGAAAAATTGTTATCCGTCTCATCTTCACACAAGTCCTCTCTATCTCTAATATTATGAGAGATGGCTCAGTGCAAAAACCGTCTGTAACGCCTACCCTTATCAGAAATAGCTTTTACCCGATCCGTCTCTAATAGTATCAGAGACGGCTCGGTACAAAAACATCTCTGATGCCTGCCCTTATCAGAGATGGCTTTTACCCGATCTGTCTTTGATATTTACCTGATCCGTCTCTAATAGAATTAGAGACAGCTTGGAGTAAAAATTGTCTCCAATATTTACCCTCATTAGAGACGGTTTTTACTCAGTTCGTCTCTAACTGTATTAAACACAGCTCAATTTAAAAACTGTCTCTGCAGGAGAACATTTTCAACTTCCCTCTCCTGTCAAATTTCAATTTCCCGTCCATCTCACTTTAATTGGTATCATCAATTTGCTTTAAAAAACGACGCCTCTCATCCGTGGTCGTCCCCGTTCCTGCCCTCCCAGCTCTAGCACGACTTGGTGAGCTCCTCCTCTTCCCTTTGCCCTATTCTTCTTCTAAGTCTGTTCCTTTCCTGGCTGCTTCTTCTCCGATAGGACCTATTCTATGGAGCATGCAGTACCCTCCCTCTCTACTCCCTTCTTTCTCCTGCTCTCTCCCTCGCTGCTGTCCAGCACCCCCATCTGCTACTGATGGCCATTGCTTGTTTGCCATGCTGCTTGCCACTTTTTGCTGCAGCCCCGGCAAAACTCCTCTGCTACTGCTGGCAAGCTCCCTGGAGCAGCCCTGCCAGCTACTGCCTGTACAGTGGCTGCTGTTGACTGCTGCTTCCCACTGCAGCGCTGCTGCTGGCCGCTGCTTGCATGTCGCCGGAGGCTGCTGTTGCTGCAATGCTGCTAGCTGCGTCCTCCTCCTCTGCTTTGCTTCCTCTGCTCTCTCTCTTTCTTCTTTATCTACCCAGCGACCAGAGCAAGAAGAAGCAGTGGACCCCAAGTGTCGACCGTGGTGGAGTACTTGTAAGAGTAGCAGTGCGCTAGCTGTTACTTATGCATGGATCTGACACTAGTATTTAGCCCACCAAAAATTCATCCTTGATCTGTGCATGGATCCTTGATCTACAATAAAAAGTCCAGTTTGGCAGAATGTTGTTAATAATGTAGTCCATTGTCCTTAAACTAAGATGACACTTGTAATCGATGATTGTGTCAGATCGACAAAAGAGGGTCTTCACTGTCTCCCCACAGACCTCACCTGAGGTGGGAGGGTGAGAGGAACACTCTTTCTCGCCTTGCTCTGATAGTTTAGTGGCTAGATCTAATTTTCTAGAGTTAGGGTTTGCTGGCCGTTTCGTCCCCAGTGATGCTGTTGATGGCGGCGCAATGAGGTTTGAAAATAAATTCTCTTCTAAGTTTCTCCAGTGTGGTGGTTGGCTTCGGCATCCTTATCAATGGAGTCTTGGATAGGGTTGGTACTCTTGGTCCTCAATATATTCGTGGGCTAATGCGGAGGTCCTGCTCGGGGGTCCACTTGAATGATTCCTGTACTAGTTTCTGGATCGGTAGGCTAGTGCACACCATTATATAGCCGGATCAAACAAGCATAAAACGATAAGGTAAACTGAATATTAGCGAAAGTAATGCTTTATGGCAAATAATTTTACAACACATAGCCGTCATGGTCAAATGTCAATACAATCCCACAGGGGGAAATCAGAGTACAAGCGGAATTCTTCAAAAGTACCATCCAACGGCTATGCATCACTGTAAGTGGCTGGAAGGAATGCCCTAAACTTCGTCTTCAAACCTATGCTTCTTATCCTTGAAGCACGCTTAAGGGTCTTCCAGGGAATCTTCATCTAAAGAGTGAGTGAGTGCGAGGGTAAGTGCACAATCAAACTGCACTTGCGAGTAAACACCCTCCTAATGCAATTAATGATAAGGGCTAACAAGGAAAGGCTAAGGTTTGTTTAGTTGCATAATTCCATTTGGAAATAATTATAATAATAAATCTATGACTTAGCCACTTTTATTAGGAAAGAGAGTGTTATAGAAGTGTTGAATTTCCAAATTGTCAATCCTGCCTAATCTCGGTATCATCCCATGGTACAACTAGACCAACTCTAACAACCGCCCATTGTCAATCCTGCTAGAACCTCCGTTCCTATTCTTTCTCCAAACAACAGCCATCTTATTCTAGGATTCTACAATCCCATTGTGGATCATCGTTCCTGGATTGCCGGTCCAGCGAACGCATGACCTAGACCACTATCGGGCGGTGGCGCCCTACCGTGCTTACCTCAAGTTAGAGCTTCAGCCAGAGCCTCAGTATAGCACTCTGCTGGGCCTCCACACCCACACTACCACGTGATGCCCACGCGTTGTGTCGGACGCATCCAACACTAGCTCATAAACAAGAGGCCTCTTCCGGTCCCGCTTCACAGTTCTCCCTTCAAACACTCGTCATCTTATTCTGGGACTTGGCAATTCAGTTATGAATCATATCTCCTGGATTTATGGTCCAGCGAGCGTATGACCTAGACCACCCTCGGTGGTGGCACCCAACCGCGTTTATCTCAGGTTGGAGTTTCAGCTAGGGCCTCCGCAGAGCGCTCTCTTGGGCCTCCACGCTTGCACTACCGCGTGATGGCCACGCGTTATGTCACGCATTCAACACTCCAACATAATCAAGGGATCCTTCTGATCCCGCTGCACATGGCCCGAGAGCCGAAGGTCCAACCTTCACTCACTGCCTCAACTAAACAAGTCCACGACCTTCTAGTCTAGATCCACTCTAAACAACAAACCAACATCGGGTCTCAACCCACAACTCAGCTACTGGCTTACGTCTCGAGACCAATTGACACAACCTATACTCATACCAAGCCAAATTCATAATGCAAGAGGTAATAATTATAGTGGTGAGCTAGTGTTCTCCACTATGGGGAGTTGTACCCCGAAAACAAGTAATTAGACCTAAGTATGTCTAAGCAAGTTTTACCTAGGATTGAGAGTCCAATGTTTTATTTGTTTTAATTGGGTTACAAGGGATATGACTATCAAGATAGTCTTGGCATAATATTCAAGACAATCATAGCATGGTGAGTGATTGTGTCAAGGGTCATGGCATGTGTATAACATGATTAACAAGCTAGGTAATAAATTCATATTGCATGCAATTTCTTATTAGAATCAAATAATTTTAATAAAAGCTAGGTAAGATATGAACTAAGGATGTTAACTCGCCTTTTCCTGAGATTTAGGGGTCTTCCTTGGTGTCCTGGAACATTCCTTCTGGGTCCTTGACGTCTACTCGAGTATAAAAGGCCAAGCATAAATATGCAATTCAAATAATGATACATGCATGCATGGGAAAGGATTCTAGTAGTGAGGCTAGGATTATACGAATGTCAAATAAGCAAGAATAAATATGCCCTAGATACCCTTAGATAATATTCCCTTTCTGGAAAAATAAATTTTGAAAATGAATTACAGTATTAAAATATTAACATATAAGCAACTTTGGGTTCTAAAATAATTTGACAATACTTTATTAAGGGTTAACATGGTTTATGTATTTTTAATAACTTCCTTCTGAGTTGGAAAGGTTTCTGTAAAAATTTAGGAAATTATTGAGTTCAAGTATTTAAAATAAATCAAGTTGAATGACAGCATTATTAATCCTTAGGAAAAATGGTTTAATTGCTTCTACAAATTATCTAGAGAACAAGAATGGTGTTAAAATTGTACAATTAATTTTCTTAAATTTCAAACTATGTCTATGCTTCTCTGGAATTTTTTTCATGATTTAAGGAAGTCATTATCTAATTTATTTAAACAGAAAGACTAATAACAACATTAATCAAAAAGGGTGAATTAAAACTTCTGGAATATTATAGAAGGAAATAATAGGTTACTGATTAAAATTTTAATTTTATTAGATCCAATCTGCAATCTAATATTTATCATAATTTTTCCAGAAATTTTTAGAGTTGTTTAACTAATTTAAAAAATCATTTGCATATACTGGAATTGATTAAATAGATAAAGATTTGAAAATTTTGGAAAACAGTAATGGGCCAAGCCCATTGCTATGCGGACTGAAACTGCGCAGAGCGGCCCATTACGGCCCGCGAAGCCACGGGGCCAAGGCGCTTTTAGACAGGTGCGAGCCTGCGGAGAAAACGTATTCTTCCGAAATGTGCTTCTACTTAAACTTACCGGTGGGAGTCGCGACCCCTCATGTCAGCGACAAACAGTACTTAAGCGCATAAGATTTAAACGCTAATCACCCCTAGTGTGGGTCCCACCTGTCAGTGACACGTCGCGCGACAGTTGTCGGGGGTGACGTTAGTCGAGTGACGGCCCATGAGGTTTCCCCGCCGATCTCCGATGAAACTTCGGCGGTCGATTGGCGGCGCTACGGTTCACTATCCTAGTGGTTCATGATTGGGATAGGTTAGGTTCAAAGAGACCTAGGACGTCCCGGCCAGACTTCACCGGCGGCGAGCCAGAACAGCTGTGCCATGGGTGCGCGTGGAGAAATGCTTTGAGAGCGTGCTTCTCTAGCGAGGGAAAGGGTCGGCAGCCAGTTTACCGGCACGGGGAGCAACTAGGGATTACCAGGAAGCTACCTAAGGTGACGGTGCGCTCGGGGAAGCATAGAAACAAGTTGGCACCATGGAGGGTGATGGTGGCCAAAACAGGGGTATTGTCACCGGGGAGCTCCGGTGGTTCCTGGCCAAAATTGAGCATGGGGAAGTGAGGAGCGACTCCTAGAGATGCTAGGAACGCGAGGAATTAATCGGTGACGTACTGAGTTGATGGTGAGAGCAAATGGGGTGATTTCGGGCTCAGGGGCAGCAATGGCGAAGACGCGCGCAATTGGGTTCGAGCCGGGCTTAAATGGGCAACGGGAGCGACGGGGGAGAGTGAGGGAGAGATCCCGTGACAAAGGGAGTAAAGCGCGCGGTGTGGCAATCATGCCAAGCGCGGCGGAGGCAGTGGCCGCGGCAGGGGAAGCTTGGGGCGCGAGGACGCGGCGCAAGTGGTGCGGTAGCGAGAGAGAGGGGGAGTTAGCGCTCTGACATGGCAGGAAGGCAACGACGCAGCGGCAGTGGCGATAAGTCAGCGGCGGACGCGAGGCCTTGAGGAGGATGCGACATGGCGCCAGCCGTGAGCGTGAATCAAGTGGGTAGAGGCTGTCTTGGGGACAGATGATCGCGCAGCGCCTCGCCACGACGCAGAGAGGAAGGGAGGGGGAGGGCTAGCTGGGCCTAGGGCCCAATTAGGCTGGACTGGGCTTAGAAAGCCAGAGAAATTTTTGAAATAATTTTTGAGAATTTTAAATGAAGAATTTAAAATTTTAAAATAATTAAGGATTGAAAAGAGCATAACTATATATAAACACAATTTAATTGAATTTTTAGGAATTTTAATTTAAAATATCAATTTCTAATTTTGATTAAGATAAAGTTGAATTTTGCAATTATTGAGCAAATTTGACAATGGAAGATGAAATTTGCAATTTCAAATTTGGATTTTGAATTTAAGAAATAGAATTTTCAGATTATGAATAGTAAATACAGAAAATTTCAATTCAGTTTTGGATTTTGCAAAAGTTTTAAAAAGGTCCAAAAAAGGGCTATTACAGCTAGTGGGATTTTTCTCCCCCCCATGGTGGGAGTTATGTTTTGGTTCAGTGCTGATTCTGTCATCAAATTAGTGTTCTGCAAGCTAGGGTCGCGGTGGTCCTCGAAGCGCTGCTAAGACGTGACAAGGCTGGGCTAGATCGACGAAAGAAGTTTTGTGAAGAATGGTGGAGAAGCTGCCTTTGGGTGTCCGTGCATTATCTTTGGCGAGAAAAAGGCATGCCTCTCAGGGAGTGCATAAAATGACATGGCGAGGCTGGGCTAGATCAACGAAAGCAAATCTATGAAGAATGGTGGAGAAGCTGGCTTTGGGTGTCCGTGCATTATCTTTGGCGAGAAAAAGGCATGCCTCTCAGGGAGTGCATAAAATGTCTTGTCTGTGTTTACTAGTGCAAACATCGTACCATATACACTTCAAGTTCTTGTTTCGAGCAAAAGGAATGCAAGGTGTTCTTCATTCAGCTTCTAGTGGGAGGTGTTGGATCTTTCTATGTAGTTGCGCTGTAGGTGTTGTTTCTTTGGTTGTAAGCCGTTGCTCTATAGTCTAATGGAAGTGTTGTTTTTCTCCAAAAAAATAGATGATTGCGTCAGGATATTCATAAGGATCTCTACTATTAAAAAGAGTAGTGTGGTGGTGGTAGGATCAACTTTTAATCTCCATTATCCATCACTCCTTCATTCAATAGTCCATGTATCGTAAATGTACTTTCCATTATTTATACCGCTTTCTTATTTTAGTGCATTATATTTAGCAAGAATGCTTTCTATTGATTTGATTTACTTTCCTATTTCACTATAGTTGTATTATTAGTGTTTCAGTGTCGATCATGAAAAAAAAGGTCAGAAACAAGGGTATGTAGGCATGACACAGGCAAGCACCTAAACCTAGCTGAATACTGAACACATTAATGACAACATGGTAAAACATCATTTCATATTATCTTAATTCGTAGCAAAGCACAAACATTTAGCTAGTATATTCTAATTCAACACATACAAAAATCCCTACAAAATTTTTTCACTCTAAAATGTGGGAAAAAAGAAGACTATGGCGGCATTTGGGTTGCTGTGCATCATCTCAGCTAGGCCAGCGCAAGCATGCGTTTGGTTGTCTGAACAGACTGGCCACCTTGAGCTCTAGTGACTTCCTCTAACGTTGTCGTCGCCAAGCTTCGCCCTCTCTCAGCTGGATCCACCGACGCCACGCCCTTCTTTGGCCGGATTCACTGCCACCGCTCCTCGCCTATGTCAGATCCGTCGCTGTCGCGGCCAGATCCGTCGCCACCGCACTTCGCCTCAGCTGGATCCGGTGCCGCTGCACCTTGCCTCGGTTGGATTTGATGCCGTCGCTCCTCGTCTCGCCAAGATGCGACACTCGGTGGTTGCTCCCACCCCGTTCCTCTCCCTCTACACGTCGCTGGCTCCTCCCTCCTCTCGCTTCCTTGCATGCACGAGTGAGCTTGGCTCGCGGAAACGGCCAGCCCGAGCGTTTTCTGGGAACCAGCCTGCACAATGAATTTGCATCACGCAAGCCTGGCTATAGCTTTTGAAGTATTCATGATGGATACCAATGAGTAGGATAGAGAAGCTCTATCCTATTTATTAGTAATATGAAATTTATAGTTTCCCTTGGTGCAAATCTAATCATCTAAATTGGAAATAAGAAGCTAATTGGTAGAAAATGGTTGTCCATTAAGCGGAGGAACTAGTAACAAAAAGAAAAAGGCTTATGCCCTTTTATCTTAAAAGAACGAACTAACAACGTTGACAACTTAGCTCACTTTCATAATTAAATGCCTTCACTATATGGACATTTCTTATTGTGAAAATAGCTATTTACTCTATAATGGATAGGTAGAGACAAAGAATGTGAACTATACAAGTTCACAGTACCTTTGCTTGCAGGTAACCAAACAGCGGTTGGTTGTATCCGCCAGGCCTAGGCATCCCTGACTCAGGTAACCAAACATGACCTTAGTGGATCTCTTCCCACAAAACTAAACTTCAGCCCCATTTTGAATGCAGGGATGGACAAAAATTTCGCATAAAACAATTCAATTTCTATAAAAAAAATGAGAATAACTTCCATGTTTTAAACAGTGCTTTGTTTCCTGCTTAGAGCATCTCTAGCAGTCTCCCTAAAGCTCTGTAGTTCTGACTTTTTTGGATAGAGTAGTTGATGAAGAGAAGAAATATTTTAGAGTATAATGTAAAATATGAAGAAAGTTTGGAAGGATGAATAAAGAGGAGACTAATAGTGTTTTGAAGCGGAGAATTTAGAGGACCGCTGTGGTTGCTCATATTCCTTTCTTCCTGTCTACCTTGGGTGCGTGCGTAGGAGCGAGAGAGAATCGGGTCCCTTGCTTACGGAAGTCTGAATGTCAGCATGTGCTCCTCCAGCGCCGACCCAAAGCCGAAAGAGCCAAGTCGTCCTTCAACCGTAGCCGTCCGTCCACATCACTCGCGCACCAACGGCCCGCGTGAATCCTACCAACTGCCAAAGCAGTCGCCCTCGCGGACCCTCCGTCGTCTCGTCCCGGCCGTCGCCTCGCCTCCCGTCAGGCGCTCGCGATAAGGCTACTTCTCGTGTCCACTAAAATAAAAATAAAAGGAGGGTAAAAATAAAAAGAAATAAGCCCCTCCCCCTCCACCTCGCCGGCGCCGGCCGCCTTAGCCGCCGCCATGAGCGCCCTCCAGGCGTCTCTCCTCCTCCGCCCGCTCCCCGCGCCCCTGCCCCCGCGCCGCTGGCTGCCCCTCTCCTCCGCCTCCGCCACCGTCTCCTTCACCCGCGTCCCCCACCACCGCCGCCTCCCGCTCTCCCTCCGTGCATTGGCCGCTGAAGGCCCCCAGCCCGCCCACTCCCCGGCTCCGGAGCCGCCCGCGGATGCCGCCGCTCCGGAGGCGGAGGTGCTGACGGCCCCCGCCGCGAGGGGCGGGAAGGAGGAGCTGGAGGACCTGGTGGAGAAGGCTAGGGCTTGGGCCGTGGCGTTCGCGGCCGCGGCGGTGGCGGCAGCCAGGAGGTTTTTCGAGTGGGTGGTGTCTGGGGATTGGATGAGCTGGTGGCCGTTCTGGCGCCCCGACCGGCGCCTGCAGCGGCTGATCGACGAGGCCGACGCCAACCCCAAGGACGCCGACAAACAGGGCACGCTGCTCCACGAGCTCAACAAGTTCAGGTGCGTTCGGGAAGAACAATTATTTTTTTTGGTTGGGTGTTACTTTCCTGGAATTGAGCAAATGTGATTCAGACTGGCTGGGTATGAGTGCATGTCTTGTAGATTTATACGGCTGGACTATTAACTTATCTATTGGTGCAACCGTGCCAAGGTTTTGAGAAATTTATGGCTACCGATTCGGTTTTCTCGTGGTGTTGACTGGATCGTGGATGATATAGATATGCATGATTTTCGTTGATATGATTGATATGATTAGTGGAACTTAGAGAACTGTGTATGGTGGTTGACAATTCACACTGTTGGATCATCCACTTCCATAAAAACTCAAATGTAGGAACATGGATTTTGTAGCTAAATTGCCAGAGTATGTAATCTTATTTGACTTTATCCTACTTATCTCGTGTTTTATTTGACTTATCTCACTTTTTTTATTACTTTTGAGTTGATTTTTTTTTTATCTCGTAGACGTGTCTATAAGCTCCCTAAACCCCAAAATTGAAGGCCAACCGGCTCTCAAGGCTATCTCGAAAAATTCTCGAAGTTACGAGATAAGGCAATTAAGTAGGATAAGATAAGCTGAAAAGAACTCACCCTAAGTCTTTTCCTGCTATTGAAACGAGTAATTATAGTGGCAGAAACAGGGTACTTGCTCCTTTAATTTTGTTTGCATTATGGTCCAATACCCTATTTAAATCTAGAATATTTTATGATATAGTTCTTGATTTTCCATTTTTGGGTGTGTATGGAAAACAATGGCAGCCCAGAAGAGGTCATTAAAAGGTTTGAGCAAAGGAGCCATGCTGTGGACAGCAGGGGGGTTGCAGAGTACCTTCGAGCACTTATTCGCACCAATGCTATAGCTGATTACCTCCCAGATGAGCAGTCTGGGAGGCCTGCAAGTCTGCCAGCCCTTGTAAGTTTCTTTCACAACTCTCTTGTATGGCAGTTTGATATTTTCTTCATTACCCTATTTAATCAGTGAGGCTTGAAAACTAACGTTGGTATAGTATTTCCAACACAATGGCTAGGATATATCATATAAGACAATGTCTGAGTTGTCATACTGAAATGTTCTGTTTATATGCCTATATCCTTTACACACATACAAATGTTTTAACATTTCATGCACCTTGGTGCCTATGCACCCAAATCAATATCTGTTGATGTGCTTTGAGATTCATGATGTCTGATGTATGCATTTTTCACATACCCATAAAAAGTGTATATGAGATATCAAAATCCGGAATTAAATTCATCTTCAGTTTTAACTAGTTTGAGTTAATTTCATGGTTTATAATCATGGTAGCCACATTAAATTCAAAATATAGTTTATCTATATATTTAAGGAAGTGTTATGTTACTAGAGGTTCTCTTTTCAATCAACGCAAGTTCAGTTCTTTATAGAGATTAACATCTCCACCATTTTGAACAGTAGAAACCTAAAGCTTTTAACCTCCCAATGTTCTTCTGCTTTTAATGTAGCATCAACTCTGTGTAAATTTCAAAATATTAGCCACCATGTTGTAATCCACTTTTTCACTCGCTGTAATATACATTTATGTCAGTAGTTGCAAGAATTGAAGCAACGTGTATCTGGGAATGAGGACAAGCCTTTCTTGAACCCTGGGATATCAGATAAGCAACCATTGCATGTAGTAATGGTAAGTTCACTCAACCTTCAGATCATGCTATTTAGTATTATCCATGACCAGTTTCATAGGCTGGGGGTCAGTTTTTTACCTTGTGAATTCTGATAATGTTTTCTTGGATTTGTCTTCCATTATTAGGTTGACCCTAAAGTAACAGGTAGATCAACACGGCTTGCTCAAGAGATATTCTCAACTATCTTGTTTACAATTGCTGTTGGCCTAATGTGGTATGTTCAACCTTTCATGAATCATGACTTTTATTAGTTATGAGTTTTATTAAATCTATTATCTATCATCATCACATCATATTTATACCAAGATTTTTTATTGTGTTTTGTTACTTGGCCAAATGAATATTTAATGTTACATAACTAGCTTGTATTTGACAGTGATTGGCACAACTGAACTAAAATTTCAGCTTAGTTTTGCAATGTAGATTGAACGACGATCTCATATACTCCCTATATGGTTTAAGTCATGCATATGATTGTTTGTGCCATATTTGGTGTTTCATTGCCAATATATGCTTCGTAGGGAGTATATGCCTTTAGAGAACTAGGAGAACTCATGTGTATTTTCCATGGAAAAACTCCTTGGTCTTTATTCCTTGAATAATTGCTTGGATAAGATGCTTGATTGAGACAAACTCTTTATGTTGTACCTTCAGGTTTATAAGTTTATTCCTTTGGTGATCGTTCTATTATATTTTGTTCCAGGGTAATGGGTGCTGCGGCACTTCAAAAGTATATTGGTAGCTTAGGTGGAATAGGGGCATCTGGTGTTGGTTCTAGTTCGTCGTATTCTCCAAAAGAGTTGAATAAAGATATCATGCCAGAGAAGGTGAGACAGCATTTTAAAGAATACTTTATACGATGGACACCATCTTGGTCTGCTGTTATTAATTACACAAACTGCATTTTGCAGTTAATTATGCAATGACACACTTACTCGGATGCAGAAATCAATATATTTGTTCCAAATGTTCCTCTTTTGTTGTTTATATCTGCAGAATGTCAAGACATTTAAAGATGTCAAGGGCTGTGATGACGCAAAGAAAGAACTTGAAGAGGTAGTCGAGTATTTGAAAAACCCTTCAAAGTTTACTCGCCTTGGTGGAAAGCTACCAAAGGTGATCATTTTATATCAGGCTACAACTTGCATTTTCATTCTGTTTTGTACCTTACATAATGGAATCTTTGAGATACAATTCGAGCCCCAATACTTCTTTCTGTTGATTCAATAGCTGTAAACTGTTATGTTTACTAATGTGTTTTTGTAGGGTATACTTTTGACTGGGGCTCCAGGAACTGGGAAGACACTGCTTGCTAAGGTATATTTGTTTGGAGGGTTGATTCATTGTTTGTTTCATGGTATAAAGTTTTAACCTTCTTAGATTAAAGAAACCCATTCGCATAAACAATAAGTTAGTGTGAGTTCACTAGGTTTTTTTTTTTCCTCCACTGTTAGGGCTATCCTTTGTGTGCATATCCCTGTTTTTTGTACTTGTATTATTAATACATATAAACAGCAGGGTTCTCTCCTCCAGTTACTTTATCCAAAAAAACTTCTCTTATAACATTAATACTTAAAAGAAACTTCTCTTATGACATTAAGACTTAACATTTACTCATGCTTCCGAGCTTATGTTTCTATTTATCCTTTCTTATTGCAATCATTTCTTTGATAAACACATATATTTACTTAGCTGATTTTGTGCTTTAGGCTATTGCTGGGGAAGCTGGTGTGCCATTCTTTTACCGAGCAGGTTCTGAATTTGAGGAAATGTAAGATCTCTTATATGAAGATATTGTATTTTGTTTCCTTAGTGTTCTGTAACATTAGATTACTATATAACTAACTGCAAAATGCAATTGGTACCTATTGGACTTGAAGTCAGAAAATATCTCTCTAATATTGTACATATTCTATTTTGAGTTCATTCTGCAATATTGGTTAAGTACTACTAAAATGATATCTACTTGGCAATTTGGCATTCATCAGTCATGAAAAGTGAAGCATTTGTTATTTAATAGAATGTGCCGATAATATATATTTGTCCTACTTGCATTCTTTTCTTATTTAATGAGAACTTAATGTCACCATGCCTTCTCAGGTTTGTTGGTGTTGGTGCTCGGAGAGTGAGGTCCTTGTTTCAAGCTGCAAAGAAAAAAGTGATTTACCATTTTCTAAACTTGTGTTGTTCCGAGCTTAGTTCCTTCAACAGTTTAATTTCTAGCTCAGAGTTTGCTGCCTTGGCAAATTTCATGTACTCTCTTTTTCTTCATATAAAAATTGAGCCAGCAGTAGTGAGCTATTATTATTGCTCCTTTTTAGCTTACATTGAGGGGTGTACTTCAGGCAACCACTGTAATTCTATTTGGATCTCCTTGTCATTATACAAACTAATTTTTATTTTCTTTGTCACTCAAAACTATACTACCTCTTTGTGGAGGAATTCTCCAATAGGCGGTTTTACTTTCTCTTTGCAGGCACCATGCATTGTTTTCATTGATGAAATAGATGCCGTTGGTTCAACTAGAAAACAGTGGGAAGGGCACACAAAGAAAACATTGCATCAACTTCTTGTTGAGATGGACGGTTTTGAACAAAATGAGGTAACGTTATTACGCAATGCAACAAAGTGCTGTACTCAGAGATTTATTTAACTCTTTTTTAGGAAATTGTTTAACTCTTGTTTCCAATTGATTTTTACAGGGAATAATAGTAATGGCTGCCACAAACTTGCCAGACATTCTTGATCCAGCACTCACAAGACCTGGTAGATTTGATAGGCATGTAAGTCACCTTAGAAGAATTTGTTTTTAATTTTCTTAATATCAGCAATTCCATACATTATATCTAATTTAGTATAAAAATACAATGTTAATTAATTCTACTGAGCTTCTTTTCTAGATTGTTGTCCCCAGTCCTGATGTGCGGGGTCGCCAAGAGATTCTTGAGCTCTATTTGCAAGACAAGCCAGTGTCCAGTGATGTGGATGTCAATGCAATTGCTCGTAGTACCCCTGGCTTTAATGGGGCTGGTGTGCACCACTTTACTTCATTTTATCTCTGTGAAATAATTACAGGAGCTTTTCATTTTATAAGCACTGACTTTGAGAAGTTTTGCATAGAGATAGGATAACCCTTTTCATTAAGCTGCATTTTCTTGTTACTTGTCACTTCATCATTTTAGTAATCACTAAGAGTATAAATCAAAGATATTCCACATATTTTTCAATTATAAAAAAGAATTAATGTCCAGTATTTGAAACATGCGATAAATTTTTACACCATGATGTGGGGGGCTGACTCATACTGAATTACTGACTTTTTATTTATCTCTTTCTGTAGACCTTGCAAACCTGGTAAACATTGCAGCAATTAAGGCTGCAGTTGAAGGCGCTGACAGGTTGACTGCTGCACAAATGGAATTTGCCAAAGATCGTATTATCATGGGAACTGAGAGGAAATCAATGTTCATATCTGACGAATCGAGAAAGGCATGCATATATAAGTTGATGTTCCTTTCTTCCAAGCAAAGTATTCATAGTTCTAGCATCACTGTCTTCTTTACTAACTTTTAAATTGAAGAAATTGTGGATTCTAGTACACTACTAATTATTATTATTTTGTTTCTTAGCTTACTGCCTACCATGAAAGTGGGCATGCTATTGTTGCACTCAACACCAAAGGTGCCCATCCCATTCACAAGGCAACTATCCTGCCTCGTGGATCTGCCCTTGGAATGGTCACACAACTTCCCTCACAGGACGAGACTTCTATTAGCAGGAAACAACTCTTGGCACGCCTTGATGTTTGCATGGGTGGTAGAGTTGCCGAAGAGCTCATCTTTGGGGAAGATAATGTTACAACCGGGGCAAGAAATGACCTTCATACTGCAACAGAGCTTGCTCAGTACATGGTGATTATTTCATCTACCTGGAAAATTTTCTTGTTACATGTATAAGTGACTTAACTGACTGGTGGTGTAGGTATCAAACTGTGGGATGAGTGATGCTATTGGTCCTGTACATGTGAAGGAACGGTCAAGTGTTGAGATGCAATCAAGGATAGATGCAGAGGTACTTCTCATACATCTTATGCTTACACATGATGGAACACTATTTTTAGTTTTGCTGTCATTTGAAATGTGATAATAGCACTATTTTTTGTTTTGCTATTTCATTTGCCTAAGCATTGAAGCTTGTCTTCCAAATGGTTTAGCATATGATGAGTATGAGCTAGTGGTCAATGTTTGTTGTGCTTGTGCTTAGTCTATCAATATTCTCAAGTCATTGGATGCACCCCCAAACTTATTAAAACTCTACTTGGGAGGATGGTTACCATTTTTTCTTGTATTCGTTTGATCATCTTTCATTGCAGGTGGTCAAACTCCTAAGAGAAGCTTATGAGCGTGTCAAGCGTTTATTGAAGAAGGTTTGTATATCAGTTTTTTTTATTTAGACTGACCTATTGATTGCTTACATGAACATAAGAACATATTGATTTTTTAGCTCAGTCAGTGCTGACTCATCCTGTTATACTTGTTTCAGCACGAGAAGCAATTACATGCTCTAGCGAATGCCTTGCTGGAGCGTGAAACACTCACTGCAGATGAGATTAACAGAGTAGTTCATCCCTACCAAGAAGAACCCCAGCTTTCCTTCCATGAAGAGGACTTTGCGTTAACTTGAAAGGAACATGTTGTATTGCATCAAGGTGGCAGCCCCAACTGTAAATCAATGTACAGTAATTGGCGCCTAGATAAGCCATAAAATTCCTTGTCAGTTTTTCTCCCCCTTTTGCAAATTGGGATGCAATTTCTTCTTGGCACCGTTAGGAACAGGCAGGAAATCAAAAGATGAGTAGATTGGTGTTGCAAAGGGGGCTGCATGCTCATCGGTTAATACTGTGATTGAAGACTCGCCATGGCGCCCAGCCGCCCATCTTTTCCCAACATCAGGCTTTGGGCTGAGAAGTTCGTTATACCCGGTTTAGTTAGGTAAGGAATATAAATATAACATTGCATATTTTGGTTTCTAGGATTCTGGTTAGCTTCTTGTTTTGGCCAGCCACTTTCTTTCCACCTTTTCCCCCATCATTGTGTAATGAAACCGTACATATAACGTTTGTTCTGTGCTGAAGCAATCAACTGCAATGTATTCATATATTGCACTGTAACATTGAATATTTGAATTGTTCTCCTAGGGAAAAAGCATCAGATTGACCTCTGAGGGACAAAAAAAAATGCAGAGCAACAATTATTGCAAGCCCTTTTCTGTTAATCCAATTGTTTTTAGTTAACCCAATTGTTGGATGAAGAGAATAACTGCATTTGCCCATTTTGATATGGGAGATTTTATCATATGCCACTTTCAGAGATGTGCAGTCCATAATATTTCAACCCAGATGCCTATGAATTGCACATCTCTGGAGTGGTGTATTCTGAATTATTCCTTTCTAATATCGGCTCGAGGCCAGCAACAGATAAAAGAACTTTCCAGGGCCAATGCAGTCATGTACTATACATCAGCCATGATCGGTAAGAAATTTCCTTTTCCATTTGAGCAACAAATCTACTAGTGCAGTTTTTTCTTTTGAGGACTACTAGTGGAGTCACATTTGATCACAAGAACCCATGGCAAGGACCATTCCTCTTATTAAGCAGCCTGCAGAACTTTGCAGGTCACCAAGATAACAAACAAAGAAACCACCATATATGCATGCTTAACAATTTACATGAACCTACAACACCCAAGATTAGAGGCTGCCTGTACTTTCGTATGTACCATGTGCCGAACAAACCAAAGAACCCAAAGAATGTACATTGCTCAACCGAGCAAAGCAAAATAGGTCAACTTCATAACCAGAGCGGGGCAGAAACTAGAGCGGCACGGAATAGAAGCCATGGAAGGCCCCTCGATCACAGCAGAATCCGGAGCTCCACCAGAAAGGCCTTAATTTAGGCCTTGGAGACCAGCTCCTTGCTCCGGACCGCCACCGGGCTCGGGACGACGGCGCCGGCGATCCCCGGCCACCAGTACTGCTGCAGCCGCTCGACGCCCGGCAGCTGCCAGACGATCTCCGGCTGCTTCCGGCGGCGCGGCACCTTGGTGAGCGCGTTGAGCGCCCGGAAGTAGTTGCACGACTCGTGGTCGCGGAGGATGGCGCCCTCGGAGCCGTACGCCGAGAGGTCGCTCAGCGTCTCCAGCGGGTGCGGCGAGTTGAGGAACGCGCGCAGGGCGCTGGCCACCACGGGCCTCGCCGGCCGGTCCGCCCGCCCGTCCGGGTCCAGCCGGAACAGCGCCGCCCCCTCCGGCAGCAACGGGTGGTGCGGCGACGTCTCCCTGTCCGGCTGCAGGATGTACGTCGTGCCCATCGGCGTGTACAGCACCTTCTGCTCACACACACAAACGCAGCAACGACGTCAGTTACCTCGTTCTACGCAGTCTATGCGCGTAAAAATGTGATTTTTTTAGCTTCTTCTGACGACTCACCTGGTTGTTGAGGCAGGGGTGGGTGCGGAGCATGCCGTTGAGGCGCTTGAGGAGGGCGATGGCGTGGCCGGGGTAGCGGCAGGAGAAGGCCCTCGGGACGATGTCGCGGTGCATGGCCACGGACAGGACGTGGCCGTCGCCGACGCCGAGCGCCTCCAGCACGCGCTGCCCGCCGCAGAACACCGACGGCGCGCCGAAGGTGACCACGGGGAGCAGCGCCTCCGGGCCGACCACCCCGCGCGCCACTAGCATCAGGCTCACCAGCAGCGCCAGGCTGCCGCCGAGCGAGTGGCCCGTGAACCGCAGCCGCGCGCGCTCCCTGAACGCGCCGACGTGCGCCTCGATCTCCGGCATCACCTGCTCATAGATGCCCTTCGCCGCCTCGTAGATGCCGCGGTGCACGAGCACGCCGGTGTCCTGATTGATAGGCAAGAGGAGTCAGAATCTCACCAGTTTTAGCCTACTTGATTCGCCATGGCGGATTCAATTCGCATCGAGTTCTTGGTTTGCTCTGGAAAGGAAGGAGATGCGACTTGTGAGTTGTGAGTACCTCGAATTCGGTGGGCTCGAAGAGGAGGTTGGCCTGCCAGGAGGCGAGCGAGTCGGAGCCCTGGATGACGATGCAGCGGGTGCGCGAGTCGGCTTCGTCGCAGGCGAACCACTCGCACGGGGACGACAGCGGCGACCGCAGGTCGCGCGCGGCCTCCTGCCGCGCCTCGTCCTCGGCGGCCACCACCGCCGTCACCGTCGACGCGGCCACGTATGCCGCCACCCCCGAGTTGTACAGCCTGCCGTGCGGCTCTCCCGCCGCCGGTGGCTGCTGCTGCCCGCCGAACGAGAGCAGGCCCCGCGCGCGCGCGTGCACGTAGGACGCGGCCGAGGCGGCCACCTCGTAGGCTAGGTGCGAGCGGATCCGCCGCCGCGGCTGCGGCTCCGAGGCCACCTCGTACGCCGGAGCGGTGCGCGGCCGCGTGGAGTCAACGTCCAACTTCGAACGTATGGCGCCGGCCTCCGCCTTCTTCTCCAGCGACGACGTCACGAAGCGCAGCCCGTAGTATTTCTTCAGCTCCTCGACCTTACATCCAAAAAATCATTTTTTTTTTTTCAGAAACTACTTGCATTACATGCCGATTACTACTAGATTAACAGGCCGAATTGAAATTATCAGTCATTAGGCAATCTTTCGTTCACAAAATACGGCACAAGCTGCGAAATGATCATTAACAAGTGCTCGATCAAACCAGAAGATTAATTAGATGGATAAATTTAAATGCAAGAACAACGCCTAACTTCAAATTGCCTAGAAAAAAAATACTACTACCGCGTGTCTATTTTGTCCTTAATTCCAGAAAACTACACGCTGATAAGGATTTAGGACACGACCAAACAACCACAAAGCCACGGAAGAAAATTCAGAAAAAATGCTATCAAAAAATCCAGAAGAAAATCGGATTTTTTTAAGGAAAAAATGAATCACAACCTGTTCCTGGTGGGGTCCCTAATTACGAGCGTGTTAATTATGTTTGCATGGACAAAACAGACATGGAGGAGGCCATCAAACCAATCGGTGAGTGAAATCAAGAGCCGGCAGCTTGGCTCGCTTCTCCTACCTAAATTTGGCAAGCATTAATGCCATCCTCCATAACGAGAAGCATTAATTAGCCAAGCAAAATTCTTTAAAAAAATCAAGTAAAATTCAGCAGAGAGTGGGCCCGTGGCACCTCCCAGCCTGTACGAGAGAGGACTCGTTGCTTTTCGGAATGGCTGATTAAAAAGGCCGCGTTTTTATTAGGTGAGCTAATCGAGCGGCCATGGCAGCCTATCGCTGGCCGTCCGATCCCGGACGGACGGCGCGGATTTCGTCGTTGCTTGCTGTGGTGGGGTGCTCGCGCGCTCACCTTGATCTCCGGGATGACGTAGGCCATGTTGCAGAGGAAGGCCAGCTGCGCGAACAGCCGCGCCTCGCCGAGCGGGGCCCGCGCCAGCAGCTTGGTGAAGGACTCCCGGTCCCACCTGTCATCGTCGGCCTCGACGTGGTCGTCGTCCTCGTAGCTCACGCCGCAGCCGTGCTCGTCGGCGTCGATGTGGTACGCGTCGTCGTCGTCGTCTTCGTCTTCCAAGAAGGCGTCATTATCGGAGGAGAAGCGCCTGGTCGGGTCGTGGAAGCGCGACCGGAGCTCGAGGAGCCGGTCGAGCCAGTGCGCGTCGGGGGGCCTCCTCACGGCCGGCATTTCCGGCTCCGGGTCGGGCTCGCCGGCGACGGTGAGAAGCCGCGAGCCGTCGCCGCCGCCGTCCGGGAGCGGCGGCTGGCGCAGCGGCGCGGCGCCGAACTGGAACGGGAAGACGCCGATGGAGCGGCTGGTGGTGAGCGCGGCGCCGGCGGCCCCGCCCCTCCTGGAGCAGCGGAGATGCGGCTCGGAGCGCGACCGCCGGATGCCGGCGTGCATGGACGCCGGCTCCCTCTTCGCCCGCCGCCCCGCCGACGCGTGCGCCGACGAGGACGCCGCCGCCGCGGCGATGCTCGCCACCATGCCTGGCCCGGTGGCCGCCCTCGATCGCGCGTTGTTGGTCCCTCCCGGAGGCAGGCGAACGACTAAATTCAGCAGGCGGCGGTGGCAGCGGAGGTGGTTGGCATTTTTGGTTAGCTAGCTTCTTTTTTTTGATTGTGGTTAGCTAGCTTCTTGGTGGCGATGGGCTGGTTAACCCGTGCGTCCGAGCACAAGGAGCTGGGTGAATGGCGACGCGGGTTTTAATACAAGAAAGACGGGTCGGTCGGTGCGTCCGAGACGCCTCGCCGCCACGACGGCGTCAGGACTGATGTGCCGGTGAATGACCATACTGCCATTAGGGCATTCTGGCGATGGGTTCAAGCAGTGCAATGTTGACTGCCGATTGCCGAAAAGGGTTTTAAAAACTACTCAAACCGTTGCGGTGCGGTTTAATAATCTGCGGTTTTGAGCCAAATAAAATTAAATCTAAATTCAAACTTAAAATTGAAGAAAATCACTAAAAATTTCTAGAAAAAAGTGTAAATTTTTTCATGCTTATTTTGACCCTTCTCGTGCATACAAAATTGATAAATACCAAAGAATAAAAAAAAAGAGTATGTTAGATATCTTTCGAACTCCGTGTTTCAACATAGCATGCATGGATCGTTGAATGATACGGGTTGTGTTGCATCCTCCATGATATGGACTATCAAAATTTCCAAATTATATACTTTACTTATATATTTATTTCACTTGTAAATTCAACATGACGTGCACTATGCATTGTTTCATGTTACGAGCTACATTACCATTTTCTGGTATTTTATTGATTTTTCTATTACTTTTTAGAATACTATATTTTTTCTTGTTATGAATTTTCTATCGTCTTCTGAAATTTTTTCCCTGAAAATTTATCATTTCGTCTCTAAAACGGTATAATTTACCAAAAACCAATGAGAAAGGTTTGACCAAAACCGATCGACGATTAACCTCTCGGCTAGTCGGCTTGATTCTAGTGCAAAATGATCGGTATGTAGAATCCGAACAAGTAATTGCGGAGATTTGTGCCAGAATGTCCACTTTGCATTTTAAAGAAAATGTATAAAAGTATATTTATTCCGTATGAGATGGGGGAATGCACTGGAGTACTGATGTTTACCATGCGCCCGAATATCAATATGGTAATCTTCATCGATTACCAAAAACAGTTTAGATAGTCCCTTATAGCTTCGATGGAAACTAGATCAACACATCATTGGGTCAAGAGAAGTTCCGATTGAAGTTCAATATGATTTCGAATCCAGAGGTTAATCTTACTCTAGCAACTTTACGTAAGGCAAAGTTGGGTTTTTTGGGTTGATAGTGAAAAAGTCGACAGATAAGTCACCCTTACATGAGATTTTCACCTCATACGGCTCCTCATTTAATTCTTTCGAAGGGATCATTTTCCTCGTTCGAGATTCCCGCTCTTCTTCCACTCCGGAATGATTGGACGTAAAGCGTATGTTTTCAAGTCCGCCGTCAAATCCTAGGGCTCAACACAGGACAGACGGTAGAAACTACCAAGCTAGAGTACGGCAGGGACAGAGGGAATTTCCGGTGGAGCGGTGAAATGCATTGAGATCGCTTTCCTGGTTTACCGAACGGTTTTTTTTCTTTTTTTTTTTTGCGAAAACCAGCAGAAGTGGCAGAAGTCAGAGCTGAGATGTGCACGGCCCCCGTTGACACGCTAGAGGCGTGGTCATGGGAGTTGAGTGTTGGGTGTTGGCAGCGCATTTTTACACGCACGTATGGACGTCGCTCGTGGGAGGGCGTTTCTGGGAACGCGCGGGGCAGGGGCCAGGAGGTAGAGGACGAGCGAGGAGTCGGGGCCGGGCTGGGTCGCGGTCGCGGTCGCGGCGAGCGGTCGCGGTCGTCGGCGGTGGCAGCCAACGCCTCGCCTCGGAATCTCCGTCGTGTAGTAGCGCAGCGGCCGCCCGGCCGAGGCGAGGGCGGAGACGAGAGCGCGAGAGGGAATCGGCATAATTCGTTGGCATTTCGATCGCCCGCGCCTGGCTAAGCGTAAAGCCTTGTCCCGTTTTGGCACGTAAGCTGTAGCTACGTAGCAAGGGCAGGGCAGGAGGCGTACGTCAGTACAAGTGTGTGTATCATCTACGGATCTACCCATGTGTTTGGCGTTTAGAAATTTTTGTTCTACGCGCTGCTCATCATCCTCAGGCGTCTACGCTTCGGACCGGTTTAAGTTTAACCATGCATTGGTGAGGACAAAATTGTGTGCGTATTGAGTTGTACTTGCACTAGCTATGGCTAGGGAT
This sequence comes from Olyra latifolia, assembly GCA_036346145.1. Classification (NCBI taxonomy): domain Eukaryota; kingdom Viridiplantae; phylum Streptophyta; class Magnoliopsida; order Poales; family Poaceae; genus Olyra; species Olyra latifolia. The sequence continues at coordinate 34,238,795 of CM070523.1, forward strand.
TAATCTTTCGGTGAAGCAAAAATTTCGTCCCCTAGCAAAAAATCCGGATTCTGCGGAACTCGGAAATTTCGGATGAAAAACATCAAACGTGCCAGCAAAAACTGGCCAAATTTGGATAAATTTTGAATATTTGACAAAAAAAAAAAATCAAAGCCGATAATATTAGACCGAAATGGGCTTTTTCGCCCTACAACAAAATAGATGAAATTCGTGAAATTTTGATTAAATTTCATCGAAATTTAAATCCTTGGCTATGGTAGTGTGGCACTAAACTTCAAATTGGCCTGCCCGGCCGCAGATTACGAGATCAACTAGGTTAAGGGAAATAAATCCCTGGCATATTGCGCAAATTTTGTGCATATCTCTTTCTTTTCTTTTCATGCTTCGCACTGTACTTAAAAAGATATTAACTAGATCCAAACATTCATTTGCTAGAGAAAGGAAGCAAATAAGCTTACCTTTTCTCCCCTCTCTCGTTCTCTGATCTCACCGATGAAGCCCAACGGCCGGGACGCTGGTAGACAACGGCGGCCGGCGAGCGGGCTAGCTACAGCGCACCGGGCTAGGCGGCGAGGCATGTCAGCGAGTGGGTGGCAGGGCATCAAGAGGTGGCACACGGCTGGGTCCATGTGTGGGGAGCAGCTTGGTGCACGTGCAGGCTGAGGTGGCAAAGAAAGGGTAAGGAGAGGGAGGTGGGGAAAACTGGAAATACGAAAATGTCTTTTATGTATTATATTAGTACCTGAAAAAACATATAGTGTGATGACACTAAGAGGTACGATGAGGTACTATCTAATATCAGTATCCATTGGATCAAGTTTGATGTATGGCTTTGATTTAAGACACCGAGAACATTAAAACAACTCTTTTCTTCTTTTTTTTTCTCGGGGAAAAGAAGGCGCATTTTCCTTTCGCTTCTTGATTTATTTGTTCATTTGTTTGTTGCATGCCTGTAAGCATCAAGCGGTGACATAATAAAGATGGAGGGGAAGTGAAGTGAGCAAGAACATGCATAAGACATTGTAAACTCCTATGGATCAGACCATACACGGGAAGCTAATTTTAAAATGTGGATGGTTACTCCTAACGCCACTCTTTTGGCTGTATTATGTTTGTTACCACTACCTAATTACTCCAATTTGTTTCTTCCGGGAAACAATTTTAAAGGAGCTAGCATATAACTCATATAATACCTTCTCAATTACTACCTTTGATCAGCTGAACAAATTAATTAATCAGTGGTTGGTTTCTTAGGAAGAGGGGACTGATCGATGAAGAGCAAAACACCAATGACATCGGAGGCGGCGAGGCAGAGGCCGCCGTCCTTTGCGTGGAAGCCAACGATGCCAAAACCTTGTAACTAATGATAATTTGAGACGGAGGAGCTAGTGATCACTGATAGTGACCAGTGAGCTGGAGCATCATGCATGCCGTGCTACTAAATATATATAGTACTCATTTTGTTGAGAGAGGAAGGTGCACATGAACCCAGGTCTAAAACAAATATAGTAAAGATCAGTCTATTTTCTATCATATATGCACTTTCTAGTTTAAAGATTGGATATCCTGTAATCTACAGGTTATAATTGGTGATCCGCGTTCCGGATAGTTCTAGTTCTGCCACTGCTTGCAGCCCCTATATCTCGTCTTGTGCACTGATAAACAACTAAAAAAGTTGTTCTTTAATTTTAATCACGCATGCAGGCATGGCTCTATCAGATCGAGCGCCTCCATGTGAGAGGAGAATCCTAGATAAACAAATGCTTTACACATCGAGATGCTCCGAGCAGAGCTGTCTAGATATTGCTCTGTTGCTGCCGAATGCTTGGTCGGCCCATCTCGATCTAGCTAGGGCGCAAATCGCCTAGCTAGGAGGTGCCATGTATCTCAAGGCAGATGATTGACTTGTTTGTACGGAGCTGGCTGAGCGGTTGAACTAAGACTCTAGGTTTCAGGAGTTTCCAGAAGCAGCTCCAAACCATAGTTCTGAGAATAAGCTTCAAGACAACTGAGAAACCAAACATTTTGGCTTGAAGAGACGTCAGGAAATCATAAGCCGTAAAATACCTTCAGCAGAGAATCCAAATTTTTTTCTCTATAATATTGTTCTCTATAAACTCTATCTCTTCTCTAAAATTTCTTCGCGCTTTACACTGCAATCTAAAAGAATTTTTTCCTCCAGCAATTTCTCTATCTCTAAAAAGTCAAATGAACATATTTTTTAGGTCCTCTAAACCAGACAAAACAGGCCATGCGGAGTGGATGGAACGAGGAGGGAAAATAAGTGGGAGCATATGTACGTTTCCTAGCCGTGTACGTGCATGTCCTTGTGTTTGTTTCCTTGTCAACGGCACATGTCTCCATGCGACTTGTCTCTACTCCTAACAAGGCTGTTGTGGGGATGAGTAATGGCTCATTAAAGCAATCTGAACCATTCAATTTAATCTAACGATTGCCCACATCCTGATCCGGGTCCTTCTCTCCACCAATCCACACGCGAGCGCGTCGACCCCCGCCCGTCTACGTCCCACCGATCCACATCTCCTCCTCCTTCATCAATCCACGCGCGAAGCACGAGCCCTCAACTAGTAATGTGATATGCACGTCTTATGATGCACACTTTATTTCTGTGATGAGGAGAGGGTGAAATGGACAGGGGAGAAGGGTAGACGGGAAGGCACGTCCAGGGTTAAATGCATTGTCTTTTTTTTTTAGAGGCAAATGCATTGTCTTGAAGAGAAAAAAACGGTTGGACGCATTGGAAACTCCAGCAGTCAGATACCGGCCATGGCCATGATAGGTCTAGCATAGATGTATGTCTGTGTAACTACTCCCTCCGTTGGATTTATAAGACGTATTAGAGATTTGGATTTGTTGTTTAATATAGGGCGCACACAATTTTCAATGTTATTTTAGTGAAATCTTTTCTATAGTACCCTCATTTAAAGCATGCATGCATGCGTGTGATTAAGTTCATTTGAAGCATTAATTGCCTCCTCCACCAATTAAGTTCAAAGATAAATTTGTAACTTGACCATTGCCCTTGGTCTTGGAGCCCATCTCTAATACGCCCTATAAATCCCAACGGAGGGAGTATTATCTAAAAAATGACTGTGTAACCACCAACTAACACTTTATCTATACCTTTTATTATACTCCTTCCGGTCACAAATATTTGACGTTTTTGACTTTGCACGGTTCATAAGATACAAATTTGACCACTAATTACTATTGTGATTTATTAAAAACACACTAAACTACAATATTATTGAAGTACTTTTTCAAACAAATCTACACATATAATTTTTATGCACACAATGTAATTATTTAAAAAGATATTTATAATCCAAGTTTCAAAAATTTAACTGGCACGTATTTCAAACATCAAGTATTTGTGACCGGAGTAAGTAATGTTAAAAGCCTTCAAAGCTTTAAGAGAAGCTGCTTCTAGAAGTCGAATGTTTGGTCGACTAAGCTTCGAAAGCTGTGAGAAAAGATCTTCAAGAAACTAGTTTGAAAATCTGAAGCGTTTTAGTTCGAACAAGCATATTTTTTTAGCAAAAGTCACAAGTGGCTCAAATAACTTGTACCAAACATGGTTGAATGAAGCATTAGTGATAATATTCTGAGAAAAAATATTGGTGCAGAAATTTTGAAGGAGCAGGGAAATAGAACATACTTAGTCCTCCTAGGTTCTTTAAAACAAATTTTAAAATAGAAATTAAATTTGTATCATGAGACTAGAGTGGACCCAAAATGGTTGAAATTTTGGTGATAGATAAAAAAAGTTGAAAAATCTAAAATGCAGCTACATAAAATTAAGGGAAAGAGTTTTGCTTTAGTTCCTGAATTATGTCCCTCGACTCATTGTGGTCCCTCAACTCCGAAATCCCAGCTAACTTAGTACTCAAAATATCAAAACCGGACACAAATGGTCTCTCATCAAAGAGATACATGTATCTTTCATAAAATAATTAAATCCAAGTTAAATTATATTTTTGAGTTTCTAATTATTTTAGAAGCCCATAAAAATTTCCCATATTTTACCGCTCCATATCATTTTTTTTAAAAAATTATAGCAGTCTTAAAATTAGGACAAAATGTTAAACAATTTTGCAAATTTCAGAAAATTATGTGCAAAATTTCTATGAGATCAATCATAAGAAACTCAAATATATAGTGTAATTTGGATTCCTGAAATATTTTTTTATGTAAAAACACATACACTTCGCTGTGAAACCATCTTTGAAAGGTCAAAACCGGTGTCAGACTTGGTCAAGAAACATTTATGTCTAGTTTTGATATTTTGAGAACTGAGTTATCTAGATTTTGAAGTTCAGGGATTAAATGGGTCAAGTGCCATTGTTCAGGACAAGAACATTACTTTCTCCTCAAACTAACCATTGTCTGAATTTTTTTAGCTATAACACTAAGGGAATAATTGTTGTTACCGCTGAAATTTTGGCGAAATTATTAATTTACCCTAATGATTGGTGTCCTCTCCTTGGCAATAAAAATAAATAAATACATAGTGCTGAGTTCGTAGTTGAATCAATGTAGGAACGGTTAGTTTCTAACTCCTAAGGACATTTATTTACGTAGTTCAGTTTTTTTTCTGTGAAAAACTAGCTCCCTCGAGCATCTCCAGCAAATTCTCTGAAACAGAATTTTCTCTATATTTAGAGTCTTTGCTTCTCCAGCAGAGCCTCTATCTTAGTATCTAAATTTAGATTTCCTCTCTCCCAGCCTCTAAATTAATTTAGAGCCTCTCTATGTCCATCTTTATAGTTTCTCTGGATAGAGGTTTTACTAGAAATATAAAGAACGAATAGTGATTTAGAGAGGACCTATAGAGGTCCGATTTTAGACCATCTGCGAGAGATGCTCTCACGGACCATGTCGCGTGCACTAGGGCAACATATCTCTCAAGCGTTGGGTACATGCATGATGCAGTACTTGAGCACGGTAGGTGACTGGTGCCGCCCCCGATCGTGGCTGGGGACACTGGAAAATCAATTCCACGTGTACATGGAATGTGAGAAATCTACTCCTAAGAACACCTCACACTCACATGGTACCAATTAATGTGGTCGCACGAAAAATTTTGGACCAACCCCTATTGCAAGGAAAAGGGGGAATCCCACCTCGCTTTCATATAAAAACGAAGCCTAGCAATTGTGCTGCGATTTCCATACAAGTCCTCGCTATGAGCTTCCCTGCAATTGATGGCGTAAGTGATTAATACTCTGTACATCGAAAAGTGTTTCATTGTAACATCTTCTAGATTCTTGCATGCAATTAATGGAAAGATAGATGCACATGGTTTTTGTTTGCTGTCTTTACGATGCGAAATTTTAGTTCCTTGCATATATGCATGTAATAAATCGTTCTGAATTTCACAAAACCCCACAAAATCCCGAGAGCACAAACCACCTCACCTGTTTCTTCAGACAGGAAAATTTTCCATACATCAGAAGTTGATTTATGTCCAAATTAATGAAACACAAAATAGATAAAACTACGGCACTGCACACCCGAAAAAAAAAAATTTCATTGTGAGATTAATGAAGTTGCGCTTCAGTTTAAAGTGCAAGTTGCAATTGAACGAGGTTGCAAGTTTAACATTAAATGAACTCAAAAACATAATTGCACGTAACACAAATGAGTAAAAAAGGGGTATTCTAACATCACTCATTGCTTGAAATAGATTATCATCACAAAAAAAATGGTAAAAATGAAAACATATGGGCAAAACTGAAAAAATTGCACAGCAAGTTACAACAAATTGCACATCAGTGAAAAGTGCAAAAAACATATTCGATCGTATGGCTGATCAAAAATATAAAATTGGATTTTTCTATTAAGGCAAGACAGAACTGCTGTTACAGATTTTCAATATAAATGGGCAAAATTAAATGAATACAAAACAGTTGTTTAATTTTACTGTAAAGTGCAATTTAAAAATGAAAATAACTTGTTTTGAACAAAAGTTAATGGATTTTCATTTAAGGCATAGTACAATTAGACAGTTGTAATGCAAACTTCATTCAATATAAATTGCAAAATTAAACTATAGTGCAACTTAACAGCCGTTGTAATGTGTGTTGATTGAAAAAAGAGTTAATTGCATATGTGCCATTATAGAACGTCGATTCCACAGAAATGCCATTAAAAATCTGATATTATTTAAACGCCATTACAAGTTTGGGTTGATTTTAAAACTGCCATTATGGACCTTTTCTTGCATATACGAGCACAAAATACATCCTAAAATACATATGATAGGTGGGTCCCACTTGTCATTCACTCCTCTTCTTTCTCCTCCCTTCCCCCTTCCTCCTCTTCTTCTTCTTCTCCCTCCTCCCTCCTCCTTTGTTCTCCCGCTCGACACCAGCTGCACGCCGGCAAGCTCGCCGTCGGGCTCATCCTCGATCGGCGTCGCCCGCGCCGCCTCGCCGTCGCCCGCGCTGAGCTCGCCATCCCCACACCGAACTCCGAGCTGTATAGATATTGCTCTGTTGCTGCCGAATGCTTGGTCGGCCCATCTCGATCTAGCTAGGGCTCAAATCGCCTAGCTAGGAGGTGCCATGCTGCATCTCAAAGCAGATGATTGACTTGTTTGTACGGAGGTGGCTGAGCGGTTGAACTGAGACGCTATTTCAGGAGATTCCAGAAGCAGCTCCAAACGGGAGTTTTGAGAATAAGCTTCAAGACAACTGCAAAACGAAACATTTTGGTTTGGAGAGACGTCAGAAAATCATAAGTTGTAAAAGCATTTTCAGCAGAGATTCGAAATTTTTTCTCTATAATACTATTCCTAAAAACTCTATCTCTCCTCTAAAATTTCTTCACACTTTACACTGCACTCTAAAAGACTTTTTTCTCCAGCAACTTCTCTATCTTAAAAGGTTACATAAATAGTATTTTACAGCACCTCTAAACCCAACAAAATAGGCCAAGCGAAGTGGATGTAACGAGGAGGGAAAATAAGTGGGAGCATATGTACGTGCATGTACTTGTGTTTGTTTCCTTGTCAACGGCATATCTGTCCATGCGACTTGTAATATGTGCACGTCCCATGATGCACACTTTATTTCTGTGGTTAATGTGATGAGGAGAGGGTGAAATGGACAGGGGAGAAGGGTAGATGGGAAGGCATGTCCAAGGTTAAATGCATTGTCTTTTTTTTTTTTGATAGGCAAATGCATTGTCTTGAAGAGAAAAAAACGGTTGGACGCATTGGAAACTCCAGCGATTAGATACCGGCCATGGCCATAATAGGTCTAGCATAGATGTATGTCTGTGTAACTACTGTATTATCTAAAAAATGACTGTGTAACCACCAACTAACACTTTATCTATACCTTCTATTATACTCCTTTCGGTCACAAATATTTGACGTTTTTGACTTTGCACAGTTCATAAGATACAAATTTGACCACTAATTACTATTGTGATTTATTAGAAAAACACTAAACTATAATATTATTGAAGTACTTTTTCAAACAAATCTACACGTATAATTTTTATGCACTACACAATGTAACTTAGTAGAAAAAAATAATGATATGTACAGATGGATTTATCAGATTTAAGCAATGTTATGTACACAAGTCTGCTACAACGCATGGATATGCTAGGGAGCCGAAATTCTGATGGCTTGGAGGTATGCGGCTGAAAATAAGAAAAATTCATGCATAATTGCAATAAAGAAGATAAATGAAATGATTTTATTATGTTGCATTTGTAGGCATGCAATGAGGATGCAGTGACAAGCTACACATACCTCCTTACAGCTCGAATTTTATTTTTTTTATATTTAAAAATAATTCGAAATAAATAAATAATATTCCATTTAATAAAAATAAATAAATAGCCTCCCGTCGCCACCTCATACGGCGGGAAAGAGAAATCGCCATATCAAACGGCGATTTTATAAAAATCGCCATTTGGTTGGGCGATTTATATAAATCGCCATTTGGAATGGCGATATTTGCCCCCACGGCCAAGGGTGTGCAGGGTTGGTAATAATCGTCATTTGGTTTGGCGAAAATTTAAATCGCCCGTTGAAAGGGCGATGTTTGCCTAAAATTTTGTTTTCATTATTAAATATGAAGTGTTTATCGAATAAATCATCGGAAAGGGCGACAAGAGCTGGGCCTTAACCGTCCCGACCATGTGTGGGGGCAAATAGAGCGACCTGTCAGCATGTAGTGGGGCGACCGCCCCTGGCACGGGCAATAATTCATTTGAAGTACATATGATATATATTACATATGAAAGTATATATATTATCATTTTTGTGGCCTAAACAAATGCCTCCTCGAACGAGCTTTATTTTATATTCTCGCATGGCCATGACCTAAAAGTCTTGGATGAAGGGCGAGGTTTGCTAAATTTTGCCTGGTTGGGCGATATTTAGAATATGGTCCTCCCCAAGGGGGATTCTCCATTCTTTTCTATTATTAGATTTAAAAAGAAAAAATGTCCGTATTGTCACAAAGCATTCATCGCATGGCGGCAGATGTAGCGTTGAAAGTAGAGTGCTCTTCTGAAATTTTTATTGTCGGGATTACAAGGAAGTTTCTCTCGAGTACAACGGGATATTTCCCTTCTGGTAGCGTCAGTCCAGCCTCCTTTTGTGACGTGCCTCTCGCTTTCTCTCCTGTCGGCCTCTCGTGCCTCAAAGACTGACGTTCGGCGTCCTCTTGTTGCTTGTGGTACTCCTCTAGCTAACGCTTGCGCTTCTCCTCTTGCTCCTCCTCATACTGGCGCTGCCTAAACCACTCCCTCTTCCAACGGACCTCACGCCGATGTGTTTCTTGTCATCCTCCGATTGCTCGTGTCTAGCCACCGCCGAAATCGCAGAGAGGTGGGGAGACTAATTGTTCAACGAAGTTAGTACAGCTCACATGCGCTATGTGTATATATATAATTATGCGAGTTAGGGTGAGCAAGTACCTTTGGGCCGCCAAAGGCAACCTTGGGTGGATCGTACTCGTAGTTCGCACACATGAAGAACCTCCTTCCGTAAGTGTATGAGAAATCTTCGTTGGATTGAACAAACTTGCACAGGTCACCGCAGAAGCACATTGGAACATTGACCCCTTCTGGCACGGTGGTCTTAAACTTGCTCAGCGGAGGGGTCTCAGAGCCGGAGGCTGCCATTGCTTGTTATGGGGAGATTTGTGGAGTGTATCGCCGGAGGAGTATGGGACTTGCAGAGGGAAGTTGCAGCATGAGAGGACCCGAATGGAGGTGGGTATTTATAGCGAAGTTTGTTCGGTGCATGGACGGAGTTCACGAGCGCACGCATCCTCCCGAAAGTCTTTGCGCAGATGCAGATTGATGTGACCGACGCTGAAAAGCGGTACCGTTGGTCGCCATGCCCTTCATTATTCTTGGATCTTGATGCGATTGATGTGACCGACGACGACAGGGGAACTGTTAGTCGCCAGATGCCCTTCATTATTGATGGATCTTTGGTGCGATTGATGTGACCGGACGAAAAGAGGGAGATAGAGTAGACTACTTATCGCCTACAAGATAAAGAAGAAAAGAACATCAAGTATGAAAAACCGGGACGTCGCGCAACGCCGCCTACCACATTTATGTGGACGTCCGCCTCGACGGTGTATGCCCCCGGTGCGAAATCGGAAAAGCTTAACTGTGTTAAAAAACCAGGAATTGTGCTCACTTGTGAGTTTCAGTAGGTCACCAGCCCACCCGATATCTCCGAAAAATTATGGCAAAATCGGGGGACGTCACGCAACGCCGCCTACCATATTTATGTGGACGTCCGTCTCCGACGGTGTATGCCCCCAGCGTCTGAAAATCGGAAAAGTATAACTGTGAAAATCGGAAGACATACGCAAGGAAGAAACAGAACAAGTGAACAAAACATATAGAAGCAAATGCCCAACAAGGTTGAAATACAAGGGTCAAACTAAATTAGTACTAGGGGCCCTACTAATCTATACATCACGACCCTCTTGGGCGAACCCTCTCGACCGACCCTCCGGCCAGGCTTGCGACCCGTCAAGCCGCCCACTAGGGAAGGTAAGGCGGTCCGGAGGGTGCAAGTCCCGGTGCGGGCGCTCAGTCGGGGCCGGTGTGGCCTGCTCCGGCTGCGACGTCTGAGTCGGTGGAGGGGGTGGCTCGGTCTGCTGAGAGGGCGTGAGCTCGTCGGGGGCGGGGGCGAAGAAGGAGTCCACGTCGTAGTAGGCGTGGCCCAGGTCCGCCTCGGAGGTAGCGTCTGCGCTGTCCCAGTCCGTCGGTAGACGACCTGATAGTACGAACAGTTAAATTTCAATTGAAATCACGTACAAAAATTATAAAGCGACAGGAGGGTTCTAACCTCGCACATCTACCCGGGGGGTAGGGACGAACTGAGACGCAGGCCTCACGGAGGATGGCCCAGGCCTCACGGAGGACGGGCCAGGCTCGTAGCCCGAAGTCCACCGCGGTCTCTGTGGTGGGACCTGTGAGGACGTCCCAGCCTCGTAGCCGGTCCTCCGGAGTGGCGTGGTAGTAGACCACGCTGTACGGTCGGTGATCCATGAGAGGCCGCCCGATGGCGATCCTCTCGTAAGACCACAGCTGGAGGAGTAGGGGGCACCCGCCTAGCACGGCCTGCGCGTCCGTCTTCACGACGGCGTCACACAGAGCCCTGTACGTACCCGCGAGGACAGCGGAGGCCCAACAGATCATGGAATCAAGGTCATTGCGCAGGCGTCGCGATCTCCCTCGCGTGGGGAGGAGGTGCTGTCGACCGGTGGCGTCGTCGTGCGGTGAACATTACCCACCGAACAACCACAGGAGAGTGCGCGCCGAGGTGCCTCGCCACCATCCCTCGTCCGCCTCGGGGTGGATGAGCTCCGCTGTTCAAGAGAAGTGGAAAGCGATGTTAGATCTAAACTTGCGCCAAGGAGAACGCGAGGAGAGCAATTTGACGGTTGCGTCGTGAATGGAGAATCCACCTCTTGGCGGGCCGTGTGTCTCGGGCGTGGGAAGGGCTCAGAGACCCAGCACCGGGGCTCGGACGATCGCCCGGCGATCCAGAGCTCCGTCGCCACTCGGGGAGACGTCCACACGACGACGGTGCGCCAAGACACGCGAGCCCAGCGAAGGACACATCTGCGGGTCGGCGCCGTCTCCCCACATGGGAGATGGAACGTGTCGTCTCCGGTCTCCACTGTCGACCGAGCCGCCAGAGGGACTGTCGAAGTAAAGCGCCTCGTCGCCTCCTCGCCACCCGTCGCCTCGATCATCCGGCTAAGGGTAGTAGGCGAGACAGCGCAACTCGGAAAACTTCAGATTTAGCGAGTGGTAATATTACAAAATATCTACGCCTGAGTTAATGGAGCACGTACCTCTCAACCCGCCAGGCGTCAAGCTGAGGTGCTCGGGACGGCGTCTGGTGCGAACACGCCGAGCATCGCACCTCCTCCGCAGAAGGTAGGAGCGGTGCGGCGGTCCAGCGTGGCCGGAGAAGCTCACGCGGCGGCGGGTGTGCACCTGTCGGCCATCTGTCGTGTTCTGCAAAAAATAATGGTTAGGGCGATTCAGATTTGAGATAGAATGTGGATAGTGACGTTAAAAAATTCAGAAAAATTACTACAGAATGAACATTGAAGTATAACATACCATATGCCAAACCATACTGAAACATATGAAATTACGGTTCATATTACGTATCATATTACAAACTGTGAAAATACAAAGGACGACATAGTTCCATACAACATTGAATTGAGCGTGCCATATTACATAGCATATTACAACAATGCGTACTATGCAGTACGACTTCGAACTACAACATACCATATTACATATGAACTAACATTTCATTGGGCTGAGTACCATCACATCAAGAATAACCATCGGTAGCCGCCCATCCGCGCTGACCGGAAGGTCCGGCATCAAGTCATACAACACGGATCCAATCCGTGTGTTGCAGTTGATGTATGTGTGACCTGTTTCATTGCACCTGCTGCATCTGGTATCAACTCTCCCAGCCTCGGACTGATCCATATCGTTACGGATCCTACGATGCTGTCGACGCCAAGATCACACTTCAATTTTTCCCTGTCAGGTACATGTCGGGTGTGCGGCCCAGGGGGATCCGTAAATGTCCCGAACGTGGCGTACCCGTAAATCTCTGCATGCCATGTGTTCAGGATGGATTGTTTCAAATAATATTCGGAGACATACGGCAAAGTTGGATGACTGCTTATACTAGCAGCAGCAAGTACATGGGAGCATGGCTTGTGCAGTAGCAGAGGCTTGCGGCATGAGCAAATGCACTTGTCTTCACGGAGTACGCACTCCTGCTTTGCCCTATGACGATGACCGCCGCGGCGGCCTCTATCCCTGCATATAATCTCATACCGAAGCTCGGCGGTACCCATCGGTGTAACTACGTGTCTCTGTGCCTTCGTAATCTTTTCTTCAATGTACTTTGTCATGGCGGTGCAGTATAGCAATCGATGGTCCCCCATTGCAATGGAGGCTACCCGGTGTCGATCCATGAAGTATTTGCATGTACGGTGCAGAATTCCCTCGACAATTGTGACAAGAGGCAAAGCCCTCATCCCTCGCATCACCCAGTTGTATACCTCTGCTAAATTTGTGGTCATGGTCCCATATCTAGCTCCGTCTTTATCGTATAACAGGGACCACTTTTCCTTTGGATCATCCTTAATCCAATCGAGAAGCATCGATACTAGAGTTTGTGTACTCCTTGCTGCCGCCGTGCGGTGGATGTTTCTGCATCGCTTCATTGTTAGCTCGTCAAGGGTCTTCCATAATTTATTATATTTTCTTTGTTGATTCTGTTTGCCTGACCTTTTGAAGAGATTCATGAGGTGCTTATTCTTGAAGTGACCGAAAAAATTGGCTCCCATATGTCTCATGCACCACCGCTTTGTATGTCCCTCCATTGTGCATTACCACGGTCGTCATAACCATTCCTGATTTCTTCAATTGCTCGTAGCAAACCTGCATGCCTGTCATGTATAACGCAAACATTTGGTCTCCCCAGCACGACTGCATGTTTCACACGCTCTAGAAACCAAGACCACTATCGGTGTTCTCCCCACAAATGCAAACGCTTATCGGCAATATCCGGTTATTGCCATCCATGCCAATAGTCACAATATTTGGCCCTTGTATTTTCCGGTTAGGAATGTACCATCCACACAGAGGACAGGGGGACAGTACGGGAAGGCTCGTATGCATGGTCCCAAAGCGAAGAACGCTCGCTCCAGAACCATCTTCCCGGTGTCCACCCTAGTCGCAGCATACTCCTTGATATCGTAGTATGTACCAGGGTTTCTTGCACTGATGGTCTGCAGTAGCGCAGGAAGGTTGGCATATGAGGCTTCGTATGTACCAAACCTCCTCTCCAAAGCCTTCTGCTTTGCCCTCCAAGCTGTGGCATACTTTATCTTGTCTTGAAATTGTTCTTCAATTGCCCAATTATCGATCGTGGCTCATAACTTATATTGTCTACTATCTGTGAATACATCACCACTCCAACAAAAGTGGAACTTAGGTTCCGGTGCCCTTCTTCTTGTTCGTTCCAACCGACAGTTGTGCTCTATCACAATCGAACACATCCAAGTCGACCCACTTTCCTTGAATGCATGTACCTCCAAGGACATCCGGGGACGACGACCGAACATCATACGACTTTTCTTGGACTTGACAACACGGAATTCCTCCTAAGAGATAATGCCCAATACTTCACCGCATCCATAACGGCCTCCTTACTAGGGTACATTGATCCTGTGTCACTTCGTTCGATCGTAATTCCATGAAGTCTGCTACTTTGGTTCACACATAAATCTTGGAAGTTGTACGAGTTCCACTCATTGACCGGACGATCTCCAAAACTTGCCTCATCGTCGAGATGTCCTCGTCGGGTACTTGCTCGTGCGCCTCATCCTCTGCCTCCATCAGTTGTACTAGCACTTCAATTTCTTCCCTCATCTACGACACCGGTCGCCTCATCTCTCTGGGGTGCTCGGTGCCAACCTCCTCCGTCCGTCATCTCCGCCTATATCTTCCCTCCTCCTCCGTGCTCCTCGCCCTTCACCTCCTCTGCCCTTCTTGACCAAGGTGGTAGGCGGCGTCTCTTGCACCGGTGTCTCGTTTGAGTCACCGGTTGGTTTGAACTTCTGCTGAGCAAGCAAAGACTAGAGGAAAGCCGCGTTCAATTCCTATCTCAACATACCGCCTCCAACTCCGTGTACACAATATCGGCATCAACTCCCAAAAGAAACCGTCCCTAGCACGGGTGACCACGGCCCTAACCTTCATCACATGTTCTTCGAGTTAAGCCGAACGTCCGTAACAACCAGTTTTGTAAACCCCAAACGTTCTCTCGGTGGGCCTCGATATCCCTAGTGTTACCGATTCCAAATTACTAAGATCCACCCGTTTGGACCATACATAATCTCTCCGTCCCCATAGTGAATCTGAAAATATAACTTCTCGACATTTGTCCCAGTAAATAAACCATCCAACGCAAATTATTACACGGGTCTCGAATATTAAGTCGTCTATATTTTTCCCTCATCTAAAGCTCATGGAGGAGGATCAAACCTACGTTTGTATGACCTCAAGAATTGAGGCAAAGCTATCATTTTAACTCGAGATATTTTTGTATGTACTAATTACATCCGAGCGAAATCCCACCATCAATAGACCCTTATCTTAATCTATAAATACCCTACCAACCCCAAACCCATAGCCCTACAAACTAACAAATTTCATTCCTAAAATTACCGTAAACATACCGTACTCATAATCTATACATACACTACGACATATGTAAACCCTACCCCTCTTGATATCAAATTCCACCCCTAAAAATACCGTAAACAAACCCTAACAATACTCAGAATATCATACGAAGCGAGAAACCCTAGCCCTATATATATCAAATCCGCTCCTAAAAAGGCCAAGAATATACCCTCATCGATAATCTATACATACCCTAAAACCCCTAAACTCTATTCCTACAAATATCCTAAATATCCCTTTTACTATCTACTTACTACTAATTTTTAACATTCATATTGCTATCCTACCATGTTTTGAATAAAACAATAATACAAGATATAGAAAATTTACACAACGTAGATGGCGTTGATTTTCCTTCCTCTTTTCCACTTCCTCTCCTCTCTTCTTTTTTTTTCTCTTCCTCACCTCTCTTCCTTTTTTTTTTCCGTCGGTCTCGGCTCTCGGCAAGAAGATCTGCATGGGCGCCAGGATGGATATAGGCGATAGTTCGCCACCCCATTTGGCGATTTAAACCCGCGGCAAAATTTCGCCAATCGAATCGGCGGTTTTAAAATATCGCCATTTGGGGTGGCGATCTATTGGCCCTAGGCCTGCGCCTCGTGGGCTTAATCCCGCCAAATGGGGTGGCGAAATTTCAAAATTTCGCCTTTTGATATGGCGATTTATCTTTCCCGCCGTATGGGCTGGCGACTGGAGGCTATTTATTTATTTTTATTAAATGGAATATTATTTATTTATTTCGAATTATTTTTAAATATAAAAAAAAAATAAAATTCCTTACAGCTCCGTATGGTTTTGAGGTTGGCCTGCAAGGAAAAAAAAGGAAGAAACATAAATTCATTGTTTTGTTTATGAAAGGCCTAGGAACAAAGCAACCATCAAAATTCAGAAGTGACCCAAATCCATGATTTCGAATGAGTGATCTCTGATCTCCTTTGGGAGATTTGACAACTTGTGCAAAATAGGCCAAATTGCATCTACTCTTTGGCTTGGGTACTCCGGTATCTTTCTTACATTTCAAATCAGCAACATTCCTCTGTAAAAAAAAGAAAGAAAGAAAGATATGATAAAGAATAAATCAAGAACAACACATCAAAAATACGTACAAAGATTAAATATGAATGCAAACTTTGATGTTCTTTCTTGCGACATCCTTTTTCATTGTCTTATTTTTCGCTGCTTTGACGACCTTGATAAAAAATAGGTAAGATCAACTACAAATTAGGATGATGAAGACAGGAGCGGTGTTTACATACAAACGGAAATAATAAAAATATGAACGAAATGAAAAGAATACAGACCATTTTTTAAAAGCCTTGAGAAAGGAATCATCTATAGAATTAACAAAATCTGAATTATCCTGGTATGCATAAAAAATACATCAGGAATACAAAATAAAATATAGAAGGGAATATGATTGGAGATGGTGTTAGGGATGGTCTAGATAAAGGAGAGAGAATCCCTTCCTGAAGGAATGGAAAAGAGAATTCTTTCCAAAAGGAAACGGCGAAGAGAATCTGTTAGAGCATTGAAAGCAATGAGATTCTTTTCGTGGCGGGAACGGGAGAAGGGACGGAAATGGATTGGAGATAGTCGAACGCCTCAATACAGGAGATAGACTTACAGTCAGCTCAATATAATGGAGCAATAGATTCACAGAAAATAGTTATTAAGAATCGACTCCATCATTAATCTAATATATATCTCAATGCCATCATCTATCTTTTTAGCGAATACATGGGATCCACAAGTGTAAGATAGCTGGAAGAGACGACGTACGGGCGGCACAGGCAATGAACGCCCAGCTTTGGGGGATGCGCGCCATGGGCCATGGCGTCCACCATGCACAGGGACAGCTGCAGGTGCATCTTGGCGTGGCGCCTTGCATGCATCTTGGCAGCGGCAAGTGGCCACCGATCGTCGCCACACGTCTTGGGTTCTGAGGTGATCCAATATATATGATGGTCGTGATCGTTACATAGGCAATTATATATATTTGTCCATCACAGATTCACACTTTCACAGGGTTTAACGGAAACGCAAACACAGCTCTGATGATTTTTAGTACTTTTCACACAACACTTAAAAAAAAATTTAAAAGAAAAAATAAATTCTATAATTTGTATTTGACCACGAAAACTCTCGATTTTAGAGAGGTTTTCATCCGTTTTAAGAAAAAAAAAACCCGCAGGGTTTTGACGAAAAAAACCAACCAATTCAAAAAAAAGATTGTTTCCCCTGTGAAATGGCCAAAGTTAAAAAATCGAACAACATTATTTAAAAACTTAGGGACGACATGAACTGTAACGTAGGAGACGTACCATGCGTGGATGGAAGACATTTGAGACCATTGTTCCCCTAGGCGGCACCTAGACCCGCCTAGACAGCGCCTAGACGCTAGGCAGTGGCGTTCCGCCCCGCCTAGAGCCTAGGCAATGACCTAGGCCGCTAGCCCGCCTTTGTAGTCCGAGACAGTAACTAGGCGGTTCAAGAGGCAGCCCTACGAGGTGTCTAGATGATGATTATATGGTTTTAAATGGTGATTAATGATTATGGCTTGATTATGTAAAAGATTTTATTTGAAAAAAATATAATTTGTCCTCTAACATCTTAAATATGGCATATAACGTGCAAATCAGTTTGGCCGCCTAGGCAGCGCCTAGCGCCTCGCCTAGGCTGCCTAGGCGCTAGGCGGCCCTCTCCGCCCGCCTAGCGCCTTGGATAACCATGTTGGGGACGCGTCTACCATATGTTGAATGACGAATAGGGGAAAAGCAGCCTTCGTTAAAAACTACTTGTAACTTTTTAAAAAAAAACATGTCAAATATTTCAAATGTATGGGTACTATTTTTTGAAATGTTTATAGCCTTTTGCAAATTTTGAATTTGATTTGAATCTTTGTACTTAGGTTGGTTTCAAACCGAGCTGGCGGAAAACGTGAAAACTGAGCATTTTACTGTGGTTTTGTGAATGTTGGTCTAGTTTGAAAGGATTGAGTTTGCGACAATCGAAAATTTCACAGGAATCCGACGGAGCCGGGATTTGTAGTTAGAAGCATTTTTACATACAGCAGGGATAAGAGATCACAACACAGTTCAATCAAACATATACAGTTCAGATGTATTCATTGTCATATCTCAAAGATGGATAAGAGATCATTGGACCATTGTATCAAGTAAAATAAAAATGGCCTACAATGGTTTGGACCTTTGGTGCTATTTCCTTTCACTCTTTGTCCTTGAACTTTGGTCTTCTCTTGTTTTGATTCCTGAAAATCAAAATTGGGTTAATTCGTTCTCAACTTACAAAACCGGGCACAAATAATCACTTGATTAGTCAAAGGGAGGTTTAAGACGGTATTCGCTGACATGGTAGTCCATGTTGTGGTGTTTGTTGAGGTGGCTGGGTTGAATTGCTTAATTGACTTCCAGAACTTCTTGAAGCGGCTTTGACAAGTCGGCTTACTTCGTTCGACTTGTTTTTAAGATATTTAAGAAACGGCTTCAAGATATATACTAAAAAAAGTTTGATGAGTCAAAGTATTTGCCTTATGGAAATAGCCCTAGCTTATAAGAATAAAAAAGAGCTTTGTTTTTTCAAATAAAAGACTGTCAATGTATATGTCAGCCTCTGGTTTAGTCCTGTTGGTTTCTCCGAACCGTTGCTCCAACACAAATGCTGTGATGTTTGACCGTGAGGCGCCCACGACGCCTGCATGGCTAGCTCCCCCAACTTGGCCAGGCAGGCGCTTGTGTAGTGTAACCTGCATCTACCGATCTTTCCTACCGTCCCCGCGCTCTCGGCTATTCCACGTCCCTCCCTACTGAATTAACAGGCTCATTACGAAAACGTGACCCCGCAAAGCATTTTGCAAATAATAATCGATGTGCAATTCTTGCCATGATGCGTTGGCCATGGCCCTATTGGTTTTATGGTAATCTCCACCGGATCAATGCAATCCATCAGCTTGGGATCTCGAGGTGCGTGCTTAATTTGAGGCTCTGTTTACATGTGTTGTAGCCGTTCTGAGACATGATTACACAGTGCGTGCACCGGCCACAAGCAGGCACAGGCTAGCAAGTAGCAACGAGCAAGGCTGAAAGCACTATACTGATTCCATACGAATGGCTGGAAATCTTACAGTAAGTTAATGGATAATGCAGCAACGTACGTGAGTAAGAGCATCTTCTATAGCAGAGTCAACTACTAACTATAACTATAAGCAATCTCCATATCATTTATAGGTAGTATGTAGACAAATTTTTCAATGGACTATCTATAACATACTCTCAAAATTAAATATGAATCCACATGAGTAGTCTTTATTAGTCTTGGAAAACAGAAAACGTTATAGATTGACTCTTACTTAAGAGCTAGCTCTTGTCTCTCTCCTGCTTTTCTCTTCTCTACATAAGCAAAATGCAGAGGTGGAAACCTTATAACTAGCTAATGCTCTAAATAGCCCAAATGCTTACACATCTCCTTGTTTTCCTCACAAAATGGCTCAGGATCTCCGCAGTCTGCAGCTAAGGTTCAGAAACATTATATTGGTTGTATAAATCACTAGCCTTCTTAAAACATGCTACATGACGGATCACTAGCTATCTTTGAACCTGTCAAGAAGAGTTGGCCTAAAAAAGAATGCAGCAGACATGCCTAAACAGCCGAGCACTGAACTCGGGTTGGAGGTGAAGACAGTGTTGTCAAAACTTAGGACCTTCGGCAATCAATCTGCAGAACCATAATATCCCCAGCACTGAGGTACAGTACAAGTCTTGCTAAACCTTGCAGCATCAGGGCTATGTAGATCGCAGCCCAGGAACATTGCTAAGGCCCATCTTTCGGAGAATGAGTTTGGGTATGGCTGGTGGAACTGCAAGCCCCATGCTCTGGCTGAACTCCTCTGCGAGCTTAACAAGTCTGGACTTGTCTCGGCCAATGGTCTTGTTTGAGTTGTAGTATCCTAACCATGCTTGATAGGCTGATTCCTTGCTCTTCATCTCTACTTTCCTCACTGCATCTTTGACCTATCAAATCAAACATAAATAATAAAATGTCAAATATGTTATCTTTAATATCCAAAATTGACTTGTCGTAAGCAGTCACACGGGAACAGACTTCTGTTGCTATGTTTGCACAAGAACAGCGGTATTACAAAGCAAGTTAGATGGCAATACTAAAATTATTAGTACTTACTTCTGCCTGAATGATTGAATCAACTGAAGGTACCACAGCCTCTGATATTGACAAATCCTGAACGGTGCTAAGAAAGTACATTTCCCAGGGAGCTAACAGTAAGAGACCTTGCCCTTCCTTGCCTTTCCGTCCAGTCCTACCAAGTCTATGTATATACTGTTCTCTATCAGCAGGCAGCCCAACCTGCAAGCGCAAATAAATTTCTCAATGAATGCACACTATTCTTTTTGGCAAGAGAGAACAAGTATAGAACCTACCTGTATGACAAGGGTGACATCAGGATAATCAACACCACGGGCAGATACATCAGAACTAACTAATATCAGACCCTTTGACTTCCTGAATTCATCTGACACCTTCGTCCTTGCAGATTGCGACTTTCTGGAATGAATCTCTCTTACATTAAGTTTCAGCTGGGAGAGAACTTCAGCAACAAATCTGGTGACCATTGCTGTAGTACAGAATACAATTACCTAAAAAATTGGAGACACAATTGCACAATACATATTAGAAAATCCCAAGGATATAAGCTCGCAACTAGGTGAGGTAAAATTTGGTGAGGTAACTTACTTTGTACTCTGCATCTTCTGCAACATGCTTCTTCAACACATTGTATAATATAGTGAAGTGGAGGTCTAGTGGTGCAACCATATACATTTGGCTTACCTGATGCAGGCATGCAGCAGCAATAATGTAAGGTGTTTATGAGTAAGAAAACAATAAAAATTTACAACAGCTAATGAAAACAACATATCAGTCCTATTAAATAATAACAAATCTAGACCTGTGAATGTGTCTCCTCATCACCCTCTTCGACAGTGTTGATAAACTTGTAGTCCTTCTTCATTGCTACATGACAAATTTCACGGACCTAGAAGCAAAATTCAACAAATTAGATAGCTATAGGAACAAAGAAGGTAACATGACTAAAGGAGATACCTCTTCTGGAACCGTAGCAGAGAATAGCAGTGTCTGTCGTTCTTTAGGAATGTAAGCAATTATTTTCTCAATGTCTCTCCTGAATCCCATATCCAATAGGCGGTCAGCTTCATCGAGAACAAGAACCTTCACACCTTTAATCCTAGTAGAAAAACCAGGCGTGTTCTCAAGATGATCCTTAAGCCTTCCAGGTGTGGCAACCAGAATCTATTTGTTTAGAAGTTTAGAACCAAGTATTAGTGCATAAATCGCACCTAGATATTAACATACTGCAGCTGATGGGTACAACCTGACATGGGTTTGTTTGCATGCTTCGCTGCTCTTGAGTTAATCGTGTGCCACCAATTACAACCTGCACGCCTAAAGAGCGATGATACTTGAGAAGCTTCCTGGCCTCAGCAGCCACTTGGTTTGCGAGCTCCCTAGTAGGGCACATTGCTAGCAAATTTATTGATGGAGAATGAGGCAATTTATAGAGAACCTCAATGGCTGGAAGCTAAAATAAGAAATAAAAACTCAAGTCAAAATAATCAATCCCATAGCGGCATCACTACAATGGTTCAGAAACAGCTAATGCCATCAAACTGATTAGTCGGATGGGAGGCAAGGAATACCAAAAAGGCAACAGTTTTTCCTGTTCCTGTCTTTGCTTTTGCAAGAACGTCTTTGCCTGCAGGCAATAAGTTTTTGAAATATAATCTTCAGTGCTGCCAAGAGATTGGTATCAAACATTCACACCTTGGAGCAATACTATTCTTTATGTTGCTGACCTTGGAGGATTATTGGCAAAGTTGCATCTTGCACCTGGGTCATCCTTTCATAACCAGCATCGAAGATGCCTTTCAATGAAAGCACAGAAACAGCACATTGATCAAACCTGTAGCATGCATAATTACAACGCTATTAAATCACAACCGCAGTAAAGCTGCAGGAAACTAGATAAGACAATCTCCCAATAATCAGAAACTACAAGTGGCTACCATTAGCCCCAGTGCCAGACATACCCATGATTCGTAAAACTATATTTTTTTAACATAAAAAAAACAAGATAGTACCACTTGAGTTGCACTAATAGAGATCTACACGTACACCAAGCAGTGAACACCACCAGAACTTAGCCAGACTAGATTGATTTGAGTAGAACAATCCATCATAATCTGAAGGATTAGACGAATGTCCAGTAAAGCTACGATTTTCTTTCTTATAACACTGCGCTTTAGCTGTACTCGTAGAATGACACGAACACTAGACAATATGCCAAACTTGGTTTCTAGAGTTGTCGAAAAGATTTCAGCGCAAATTCATAGCCTAATCTGAGCGCACGCCATTACCGTGTCTCGCTGAGGTAAGACCCATCCACGCCTCCCGCCTCACCAGAATACCTCTTCGCATCCAACTCCATGGCCTCCCATTGCACCGCGTCCTCCTCGTTGGCACCTCCCGCCGCGCTCGTGGCAACCCTAGGGAACGCGGGCCCATCCTCCGCGTCCCTTTGCCGCCGCCTTCGCTGCCGCTTTCGGTGAGCCGAGCCGCTGGGATTCCCCGAAGTGGCGGTGTCCATCTTGGCCGCGGCGGCGGCGGCGGCGGCGGGCAGGACGCGCGCGGAAGTCGCAGTCACAGCGAGACAGGAGGAGCTACAAACAAGGGAGGAGAGAGACGAATAGGCGCTGTGCCCCTCTGCGAATTGCGATGGCATTTTTACGAGTACCCCCCGCTCCCAAATGTCACCACGGAATAAGTCCTTTCATTTTGCGTAACATCCCAATTTTGGGATTTGTAAAATCCTTTAAAAATTTTTAAAACTTAAACATAAACTAATTCTTTAAAGTCTTTAGAACTATAAAAGTATCTAAAGCCAACACTTAAAAGACTCAATAATTTTCAAACTATTTTAAAACTCCATTCAAAGTAAAAGAAAAAAGCATAATAATTACAGTGAGCTATTTAATAAATGTATAAAATACATTTATACTAAGCTCAATATTTAAACCCTTTATTAATATTTAGAGGCTCTAGAGGATATAATATATTCAAAATATTCTTGAATATGAACTTTGCTCTATTTATTCTGGTTTGTTTAGTAGAGGATTTGCAAATATAAATTCCATATTGGCATTTTAGAAAATTTACCTTAAAACCTAGATTCTCTAGTGTCCATTATTTTATGTGCAAAACCTTAGAAACCAAAAGGGCTTAATCTTATGTACATAATGAAAGCCCCTCTAGCTACAATGATGACATGTTCTGGAATACAATTCAAAACACTAGTACAGAACAATACATCAGTGCTGGTTTAGAACTGGCATTACTGTCGGTTTTTTAACCGGCATTGCGTAAGCGGCAGTGATAACCCAGGTTATCAATGCGGGGTTCCGAAATCGGCAGTGATAAGGACTATTAGCCCGGAATCTATACCTAATCATCTACCACCTACTATAGGTTATTAGAACATGTTTTCGCACGAAATACAAATGTTGCGTTACCCGGGATTCGAACCTGCGACCTCTCCACTCTGCCCTCACCCTTCTAACCATCTCATCCAACCTCACGTTCTTACTTACAGAGGATATGCATACCTTTTTACCTTTGTTCGTCATCACTGCCGGTTCTTTTCTCAGACCGGCAGTGGTAAGTTATCACTGTCGGTTCTTGGCTAGCACCGTCGGTTCTTGACAAGAACCGGCATTGATAAATTCCTTCACTACGGTTAAAAATTGGGGGCGGGAATTATCACTTCCGGTTCTTTTCTCAAACCGGCAGTGATATTTTACTATCGGTTTGAGCAACGAACTGACAGTGATAAGTCCTATCATTACCGGTTCTCAAGTGCACAACCGATTTTTTCGCCGCTGAGACTTACGAACCGGTAGTGATAAGTTATCACTGCCGTTTCTGACCTAACCGATAGTGATGGGGGCACGGATGACCATTTTCTGTAGTAGTGAAAGGCCATTTACTTGAAACACATCACCAAAAAGGACCCAATCAGAGAACATTGCTGCATTGATTGGGATCGAGTACATGAATACATGGGAAATAGACACCTGCAATATTGTTTTGATGCTACTCCTAGTCTCGTAGACTTCTTGGGCAAATATGGACTATACTGAATGAGACCATCACTATAGATTTTAATGCCACTCTTTAGATACATGAAAAGAGAGAGTACATCTCTTTCTCTCTCAACAAGACAAGGTATCAAGTTTCCTATGAGGACATGGCTCGAGCTTTGGGACTGAGATATAAGGGAGAGAAAATCCATGACAAAACTTTTCCCTTCCAAAGTTGAAGTGATAGTGGGATAATGCCTAATCTTGCTCAATCAACCCACATATATCAAGATGTAAATGATCCCCGGTTCAATCACACAAAGTCAAAATTCTTGTGCCAAGAAGCTTCCATACTAAACAATGTCCTTAAGCATAGCCTTTTTCCTAGAAGTGGTTACAAAGAGCAAGTGACACCTCCTCTACGATGGATTCTCCATCTCCTTCTAAGTAAGAAACCTATCAACATAGTTGATTACATTATTGGTGAGATGGAAGAGTTCATTGGAAAGGACCTTGACAAGAGGACACTGCCTTGCGCTCCCTACATTGGAGAAATTATCAAATTCAAGGGCATGTTTGATCAGGATCTGTACTCTAAAAAACTCTAGGCATATAAGATGCTCTTGCTCTATAAGAATGACAAAAGGATTGACAAGCAATAGGCCTCGAGTGCTCAAAGGTGGAGAAGGACGTGTGAGGCGCTGCTAGCGGTGGTGGGACTGGGGTCGACAAGCGCTTCGTCTATGACTTCATTCCCCACATGACCACACCTGTGGCCGCGACTGTTTGGTCTCCCGTCCTAGTGGAGCTGTCTCTGTGGTGGTGGATCTGTGTCTCTTTGGTGGCGGATCTGAGGTGCGTGGTCTCGGTGCGTCCTTCGATGAAGCTACTGAGGTTGGTATATTTAGCCTTTGAATGTTATCCGCTAGTGTTGGGTTTGATTTCCACATAGCCTTTTTGCCTTGGCATTTGATTTGGGCCGGTTGATATAGGCAAAGACTACGGATCTGAGTGTCGGAGGAGTGCCTGCTTCTACAAGAGTGCTGGGTGTTGCTCGGCGGCGTGGAGAAGGTATTTTGCCTAGGAAATGGAAGAGATTCCCCTCCACTAGCTTCTGCTTGTGCGACCCTAGTGGCGGCGACGATAGGGTTTGCCTTGGCGTCTTTGTCTTCATTCTCCTCTGCAATGACGGCGGGTTCTTCGTTCTTACAATGCAGGCCAAGCGATTCTGTGATGCTACTCACTGAGGGGTCTTGGTTGGAGGTGAAGATGACGCGGATGGTGTGCTATCAGAGTTTCTGCACAACTGCGCCAGTGTCCAACGGCGAGATGGAGCTAGAGCTTTGTGCTATGCAGTTGAACCCTCAGGGACTTCTTTGTATCGATTTTTGGTTTCAGGGTCTTGGCTTAAGTATCTCAGTTTTAATATACCCTTTCTAAAAAAACTTGGTTGGTTTTGTAAAAAAAACCTTGGTTCGTTTGGTACAGTTTCCTAGGCCCGAGATACCGTGATTAACCCCAACTCCAAGTCCCCAATGTGAAACGGGCCCTATACAGCCCCACTGCCAAGCATGACAGCAGGTATTATTCACAATGCGGCATGTTCCTACCCAGGGCAATAGAGCATGGCTGCAGAACTGCGGTAGAAGCACGTGTAACAGTGGTACTATTCTTTTTACTGTAAAAGCATGTGTAATGATAGTTCTATTTTTTTACTATACCTAATCCTAGTATTGTAAAGATAGAATTATGAACAGTAAAAATAGGGTTGAAAGTAAAATATAAAATAGAAATATAAAGATTGAAAAAATAGTCACGTGGTCAAGAAATAGCACCACAAGGTAAATAGTGGATAAATAGTAAAATAGAACCAGAAAATAGAAAAATAGAGCTAGCATTAAACATACCCTAAGTGTAATGATAAAACATTACTTATTTTCGATACAACCGGTAGAAAAATGATATTAGTTGACACAATAATGTAGCGACATGGGTGCCTTTTAGGCTATCTGGTGCCCCGTGGCCCGTGTTGTGGTACAGTGATAAAATACGTATCTTTTTTTTTTTTGTCAAAAATGAATCGGAACCGATCGCAATAAGGTTCTCTGCCTGTTTGACTCAGTCTCCTGTGGGCAGCAGTGGACCGGTCAAGATATGGCTCCAAAAAGAATGCAGCAGTCATGCTTGAAGCTGGAGGACTTCTGAACTCAGATGGGGAATGATCTTAGTGTTGATTGTCCAAATTTCTGACGAAGCACAACAAAAGCAAGCTGCAAATCTCCATTATCCAACATTGGCAAAACTGAGGAACAGCAGTGGTGAAGTATACCGTTCCACGAGGCTTGGATCATTAATTATGACTAGTCAAATGCCCAGAATGTGTTCCATCAAATGAGTCCTGCTTGACCTTGGAACGTCAGGGTTATGTAGATCGCAGCCCAGGAACATTGTTGAGGCCCATCTTTCGAAGAATGAGTTTGGGTATGGCTGGCGGAACTGCAAGCCCCATGCTCTGGCTGAACTCTTCGGCGAGCTTAACAAGTCTGGACTTATCCCGGCCAATGGTTTTATCTGAGTTGTAGTATCCTAACCATGCTTGATAGGCTGATTCCTTGCTCTTCATCTCTACTTTTCTCACTGCATCTTTGACCTATCAAAACAAACAGAATAACAAAATTTGACAAGTATGTTATCTTTAAGGGCTAAAATTGACTTGACATTTCATAAGCAGCCAGAAATAGACTTTCGTTGCTAAGTTTGCACTAGACTGGTGGAATTACAGAGCAAATTAGATAAGTACTAAAATCATTACTACTTACTTCTGTCTGAATGCTTGAATCAACCAAAGGTATCATAGCCTCAGATATTGATAGATCCTTAACGCTACTAAGAAAATGCTTTTCCCAGGGAGCTAACATTAAGAGGCCCTGCCCTTCCTTGCCTTTCCGTCCAGTCCTCCCAAGTCTATGGATATATTGTTCTCTAGCAGCAGGTATCCCAACCTGCAAGCACAAATAAGTTTTGCGAGATATGTACACAATTTTTTTGGTACAATATATAATAATGGCACCCACCTGTATGACAAGGGTGACATCAGGATAATCAACACCACGGGCAGATACGTCAGAACTAACTAATATCAGACCCTTTGACTTCCTGAATTCATCCGAGACCTTGGTTCTTGCAGACTGTGACTTTCTGGAATGGATCTCTCTTATATTCAGTTTCAGCTGGGAGAGAACTTCAGCAACAAGTTTTGTGACCATTGCTGTAGTACAGAATATAATCACCTACAAAATTGTATAGTAATGAGCTAATGACACATCAGAAATCATTGAGATATAAGTTTGTAAGTACTTGATGAGATAACTCACTTTGTAGTCTGCATCTTCTGCAACATGCTTCTTCAATACATCGTATAATATAGAGAAGTGTAGGTTTAGTGGTGCAACCATGTACATCTGGCTAACCTGATGCAGCAGCGATAGTGTAAGGTACTTGCATTAAATATTTACCGTTACAGCTCAGGGAAAATGATGGGTCTAAACCTGTGAATGTGTCTCCTCATCGCCCTCTTTAACAGTGTTAATAAACCTATAATCTTTCTTCATTGCTACATGAGAAATTTGACGGACCTAGCAATAAACATTGAAAAAAAATCAGATTACGAGGTATAAATAGTGCATAATGAGAAATGAGATACCTCTTCTGGAACAGTAGCAGAAAATAGCAGAGTCTGTCGTTCTCTAGGAATGGAAGCAATTATTTTCTCTATGTCTCTTCTGAATCCCATATCCAGTAGGCGGTCAGCTTCATCAAGAACAAGAACCTTCACACCTTTAAGACGGGTAGAAAAACCAGGTGTGTTCTCAAGATGATCCTTAAGCCTCCCAGGTGTAGCAACAAGAATCTGTTTAACCAATACTTGTATTAGTGCATAAATTGCAGCTATATATGAACATACGCTAGTTGATGAGTACAACCTGACATGGGTTAGCTTGCATGCTCCGTTGCTCTTGAGTTAATCTTGTGCCTCCAATTACAACCTGAACACCTAGTGAGCGATGATACTTGAGAAGCTTCCTGGCCTCAACAGCCACTTGGTTTGCAAGCTCTCTTGTAGGGCACATCACTAGCAAATTTATAGATGGCCGCAACTGATTCCGCTGAGAACGGGGTGATGTAGATAGAACCTCAATGGCTGGTAGCTAAAAGAATGAAACTCGGTCAGCTTGGCCAATGCCTTAATATCATCCCTGCAATAGTTCAGTAACAACTAAAAGCATAAAATAGTTTTTGGGCTGAATGACAAGTACCAAAAAGGCAACAGTTTTTCCGGTTCCTGTCTTTGCTTTTGCAAGAACATCTTTGCCTACAGAGGAACAATATATTGAAATATCATTTTCAGGTTTCCCACCCAAGACTCCAAGAGATTGGTATCACACATTCACACTATGGAGCAATAATATGTACAAGTTTGCTGACCTTGAAGGATTATTGGAAGGGTTGCCTCCTGCACCTCAGTCATCCTTTCATATCCAGCATCTTTGACACCTCTTAGTGACAATGGAGAAAGAGCACACTGATCGAACCTGCAATATGCATGACATTACTAAACCACAAAATCAGTTAATGTATAAAAGCTACTATAGTTCCCAATAATCAGATGAACACTATATAGCAGTTAGCAAGTAGCATCACACAATACAACCATTAGTCCCAATTCCAAGTTGTGCCGATAGCATGCAACAATCTAAAGCTGGACCACACTACTTAAAAGTGGCAGTAAAAATTGATTTATAGTCCTAGAGGTTTACACGAACATAGAACGCAACTAGAACTTAGTGAGGATACACTAATTCTAGCAGAACAGTAGTGAATTGTAGCCTTGTAGAAATATAGTATAATTCTTTCTAAGACAATGTTTATGAGCTTTATGCTCTACTAGTAAAATCAAATCAACAACTAAACTAGAACTCTTCATTCGTACAATTTTGAAACGA
The DNA here is from genome assembly GCA_036346145.1 of Olyra latifolia. NCBI lineage: Eukaryota > Viridiplantae > Streptophyta > Magnoliopsida > Poales > Poaceae > Olyra > Olyra latifolia. The sequence continues at coordinate 34,267,791 of CM070523.1, forward strand.
CTGGGTTTTTCCTTGCAGCGCGCGCCATTACCTTGTTTCGCTGAGGTACGAGCCATCGACGCCACCCACGTCGTCACCACTCTTCCCCAATTCCAGAGCCTCCCCTTCCACGTGCTTCTCGTCGACACCCCTTCCCTTGCCGGTGACCACTCTAGCGAACGCGAGGCCCTCCTCCGCGTGCCTCCGCCGCATTATCGGGTCGGCCGCATCTCGGGTGCTGCCCGACCTCACCCGGCTGACGACGTCAGCGATGTCGACCTTGGCAGCGGACAGGGGAGAAGCAGCGTGGCGGCGGCGAGCAGGGACGCCGAGGAGGACACGGCAGGGGAAGGCCCTGGCGAGGACGGGGAGGCCGCCATGGGTGTGGAGGAGGAGGTCGCCGCCGCCGGCCATCTCCGGCGAGTTGGGTTAGGCTTAGGGAGTGAGGCGTGGGGTCTTGGGAGAATGTGGGGTTTGCTGCTTGGCTGCTTGGCGGCTTGGCGCGCGGCGACGAGAAGATAAGATATTTTGAGACCTTTAAACGGCCAATTTATTTATCTATAAATAATAAAGAAACAAATCTACCGGTTTAGGTCTTATTCTTTCAAGCTAAAAACTGTCGTAGATTATTATATAGTAATATGAAAAAGGTAAGCCCTCAATAGAAGGTTCTGAGGCTGAAAAAAATATTAAAAATTGGTTTTGAGAGCTTTATAAAAAACAATGAGATCTTAAAAAGGTTATAAAGCGTCAATGGTTTGGTTTGTATAAAAATATCCAGCCATAGATTATAATCTTAAAAGAACAATGCTTATACAAAAATATCCAGTTGTAAATACATGCTAACATAAAGTAGATAATTTTGAAACATGTTATCATAGAATCAAAAATCTGTTCAATGTCACTTCTAAGCTAGATTTCTTCGAAATATATCACTATAGTCGTTTTTGCTCCTTGACCTTGCCTATTCATATTTTTTGGATCTACCCTTACGAGTTCCTCTCCTCTCCTTCCTCCTCCCTCCAAGTCATCCCCCTCGCCTCTCTCCCCCTCCCTAAGGTCCTATCTCTCTCCCTCTCCTCCATCCTGACCACCAACAAACCACATATCAATGTGGTACAAATTTCCGATCAATATTTCACTTCCATGCATAAAATATACCAACATATTTTAGGTATTCTAATTTAGTTTATGTGCTTTTCATCGCATCAACCATACATACTAAATTTTGAGAATGTAGACACTGTGCATTTTGAAAGTGTCCTAAAAAAGGACATTGATAGGCTCACAAAATGCATCCTGTAAACACTAGTTAGCATTTCAACTTATTCATACTACCCAAAAAAAATATAATACTTAAACGTGTTTATAAGACAAATTTACATAAATAATTTTTATGTATCCAATCTAATCAGCTATAAAATATAGATAGATATAAATAGCAAAAGTTTGAAAAGTTTAACCGCATGTACTTTCTTGACCGAGTAAGTAATATACTAGCATCGCTTTGGAGGCAGTGATCCCCACTCTAGAGCTCTCGCGAAAATAGGAAAGGCGAGCGTTGTCAGATCTAGCTAATTTTGGCTGGCTACCTCAAATCTGGTGCCTCCCTAGTGCTAGAGAGCAGGACGGTCGCCCGAGATCCTTTGCGTTGTAGCTTTCTATGGGTGGAGCTACTGGTTGGAGAGGGCTGCCGTGGAGCAGCGTCGTGGGCATTTTGCTCGTCCTCGGTCTCGAGCTCATCAGCGAGCCTTAGGACCAGCCGTGACTTGCTGCCTCTAGCGAGGTAGTCTAGGTTTAGCCAATAAACATCCTCTGGATTCATGTGCAAATAGATGGGGTAGACCTCTTCGTGGGTGCTCAGATCTACTAGGCGGCGTGGAAGAGAAAGTTCTAGAGCCTTAGTGCTGGAGTTTAGGGGGCACCGACAGGTTGTCCTTTTTGAAGTTCCATGATGGAGGCAGGTGAGTTGGGGAAGGGGGAGAAGCTTGGTTTTGGTGCTCTTCTCTACCTCTGCTTCGGTTGACAGGGTCGAGCTATGCCGATGTTTTGTTGCTGCCTTCCCTGCTAGTCATTGGCGTGGTTTGGGAGCCTCTGTTCTTCGACGATTATCCATCTTATGGTTTGGCTTTCCTACTTTATCCCAGAGTGGATAGAGGCCAACGATGCAAGCTGCGATGGCAGAGTTTGACTAGTGGCTCAGCCCTTCCTTTACCGACGATGGGTGGTACGGAGATAGGGTTTCCAAGGTTTTATATTTTGGTCCTTTATAGGGGCTTCATTGTAATTTTCTTACTTCGATTGGTCCAAAATGTAAACAATGTACAACTTTTTTATGGTGGGATCCAGAGCTATATAAATAGTAAATAGTAAAATACCATCTTGTTTTTATACCTCTTGTTTGTTTGATTCAACTGAAAAGTTGTTGTAGATTATAACCGTTGTGTCATTAACGAGGCTTGCAGAAGAAAAACAAAATTGTTAAAAATTGCTTTGAAAGGTTCAAGAAAAAACACTTAGATTTGTATGGGCAATGCTAACGCCTCAATATGCATTTATTCTACTTCAAATTTTCATACGTGTGATGTTGAAGAATTCATGATTGAAGTCATAAGAACATGGAGTGGCTAGCGAGAAGATACGAAGCACGAGCATCAAAATGAAACAAGGCGAATGGTGCTAAGTGCTAACACTTCAAGATAAACACACCTGACAAGATGGTGTGTACTGTAGCTGCAGTAGCGACGTGCTACAGTACATAGAAAGAAACAAGTCACACAAGGAAGGTCAAAAAAAAAAAAAAAAGATGTGATTTCGACAATTAGGAAAGCAAGCAATTATGATTCAACAATTAATAGTTTGTTTCCATAGTTCAAGATTGCTTCCTAATTAGTGTGAGTATTTTGTTACGAATTATTTTTGTTGGTTACTGTTATGTGAACAGTACCTGACCCCTTCTCCTATATGTATTGTAACAAAGAGACCACGAATTTCAAATTAAATATATAGCATTACACACTTTTCTTCCTCATTGTTTGGCGCTGCCACAATCAAGAGGAGAATTAGGCATTGTTTCTTCCAAAGATCGTTCTGTTTTTCCACTGAAAATTGAAAGATCAATAAACTCCACTTGTGGCCTCTTAGGGTACATCACCTATGATTAGACAAATTAAAAAATTGCAAATCCTTACACTAGCATCGGAGGATCAGCTACGATTCATCCAGTTCTATCGCGCCCTACGTCGAGAAGATTGAGCACCCCTCTCCGTATCATAGATCTTCAAGAAACAGCTACAAAACATCAAAACATAATTTTATATAGATTTTAATTTTAATTTGAGTTGAGGAGAACATGCCAGCATTGGTTTCGCAATTAACAGGCATGAAAGTAACTCACAGCATACGCACAGATCGAAAACGGACGTTACAGGCAACGGAGCAACTCTGGCCAGGAAACATCAACCAGAGTACGAGACCCAAAAAAAACATCACCAGGCGGTTCACAATCCAGTGCCCACGCTGTGACGCTGCACTGTCTGAACTTCCAAACAGAGTTCAAACGGAAAACAGAAACATACATTGCGCAAAACAGCAAGCATCCACATTCCAAAGCAACGCAAACTCAGAATGGCATGCTCATCGACAGAGGAAAGGAGACCAGCGAAAACAGCATGACAAGCCATGAAGCTATGAACGAAAAAAATATATAAACAACCAATGAAGAGGCCATAGTCCAAGCTGCATCATGATGGATTGATGGGTAATGACAGGATTAAGTCAAAAGGTGAAACGAGAAAATAGAACATATGAAATTAACTCTGGTCATTTGATGAGGGAGAATCGTTGCTCGTCTTATCATGGTGAAATTCAACAATAACACATGTTATATTGTCGGTGCTCCCATGAGCAAAAGCGATCTCTGTCAGCTTCCGGGCAGCGGCCTCAGGGCCTTCCTCCCCCTTGACAAATGCAACAGCATGCTGGAACAACCACCTTGATTAGATCAGCACAAACTTGCAAAGGATGAGGGGATGATCGTATTCGATTGATTCTTAATTTTTAGTGCAAGAAATGTACGTTATGGGCAAAAACATCACTGAAAGGAGCACTTGTCACTTTCCTTACCACGTACAACACATGGACATTGGCAAACGTGAAAATTGAAATGACATGCAGAGCAATAGCCTGAAGCACTGCTGACAATTTTTCCCTAAATCATTTTTAATGTGAGCTTCCTAATTGGGTTTCAAGAAAGAAATCCTGGGTACCAACATTTCAATATGAATGCTATTGCTTGCAAGTGATGCTTCTTTTAATCAGGGTACAATCTTACCAAATACGCTTATTCAATTACTTATACAGCCACAACAAAATTTTGTAAATGACTTCGTGCAATCTAAAATATGCAACTGGAAATTTTCAAATTTGAGTTCCACCTACAAATAAAAAATTGACTCTGAAACCATAGAAGCTTTTGGGATTTTTTTTCATGTTGATTTGGTGATCAAAGCAAATTAGTTTGCATGATTGCACCTAAACAATGGTTTGCACTAGATACATCTCCTTCAAGAATCATCAGTTAGTATGCCATATACAAAGTCCATCTTTGATTGTCATGAACAATGTGCCAGTGCCAAACATAGAACTAATAGATAATTTGCCTAAGAGAGCACTATGGCGATTTTACTCTTGGTAGGCATATGCTCATTAAAAGAACGCAAAGCATACATGCGTATCAAATTTGGTATATGCCATACTAACCTCATTTGGCACCACGTCCCACAGCCCATCACTAGCCAAAATCAGAAATTCCAATTCATCATCTATTTCTTGTTCCTGATGTAATATTTTGCAAGTAATTAAGTAAACTGCTTTGGTTTATGATCAAGTGCATAAATGACAAAAAATACCAGGGTCCAGGGCCATATTATATTATTTGATCTTTCAATTAGTACAATAGATGGTTATGAGCGTTGCAAAATCACCTGAATCTCAGGCTCAGCAACAACAAATCGCTTCAACAAACGATTGCCAAATGCTCTAGACATTGCAAGTACACCACTTACCCTCCATGTTCCTGCAAAATCCCCATTTGTCAATTGTCATTATCAGCTAAAGATCTTTTGAAGATTCACTTATGATGCACCACATGATTGGTTTTCAAGCAGATAGAAACACTAATTACTTGGGTGGAAACATAAACACATAATATAACCAACCAGTAGAATAATCAATGTCAGACTTACCAGCCCATATAACAGCTCCTCCAGCATTCTCAATCCGTTTCCGCTCATCACTTCTGTTTGGTTTGTGATCATCAGAGAGTGCAATAGCTGCAAACAAGACAGACGAAAATTCTTTACTGACATATTATATAATGCATATACATTCCATTAGGACAACAAATATTGGGGGAAAGTTGGCTCATGCAATATAATCTTGCTTTCTTGCAGAATGTACTTTGCAAGTCAACCATGACATCAAGGAAAGCAGGAAATGATGGCATACACAATTCAAACACACCTTCCAATTACATTAAACAGATAGACTAACAGCGACAAAATGATATTGACAACGCTAGTTGTGCAATAAAACTTATTTAAGATTTAACACCTTTTCCTGCCTTTGATATTATAGCCCGTGAATCACCAACATTTGCTACATAGAGATGGTTGCCAACCAAAATAGCTGTTGACGCAGTTGATCCATCCTCTCTATGAATGTTGGTTTCAGCATCCAAGAAATCTGAGTCTGTTTTTTTATATGTCTCACCTGGGAATTACCATTAGTTAGATATGTAGCAACTACTAAATGCACTGCAAGATCTAGAAGTACACTCTATGAGCTAAAATCGTACTTATTGCCGATTTTGTATCAGTAATGAAAGCTGGATGTTTCAGGAGGTTTTCAAATAAGTGCTCCTTCAGATACTCAGCAGCACGTGAACCACCATGACCTGTAGTGATAAAAAATTTTAGATTGAATAAAAAAGAGATGATAAGGTGTTTGAAAGGTGAATCTCTGACCATCAAATATTCCAAAGAGGTTTATTTGTGTATCATCGATTTTAGATGATTTTATGTCATAGAAGTCTTCCATGCTTGCTCTTCTCCCTCTAAAGCTAGAATATCCACAGTTCAGTGTCCCATCCTCACTGAAATCACAGATGTTCACAAAGATAGGAATTAAGAAACATAATACATGAACAAGTAGACTTACTGCTATGCCTTCCATGCATCGTCAAGGTTAAACAACCCATGGATGGCCTGTACATCTGGTAATAGATGGCAGGCATCCCCAACTTGATGGTTTACAACTGCTTGGATGTGCCACATTAGTAAGCACCCTCACAAGCACAAATCTTGCAAGCGCCCCTACGTGGACGCAAGTTGTAAATGACACTCTTATGTAAACTAACAAGAAAAATTGCCTATATATTTATATGCCTTCTTAATAATTGGCTTCTATAAGATGAATTGCCATGTGTGGTCAGACAGGCTTGGTGATAAGAAAATAAAGACATGAAAGTTTAATGTTTCACCACTCCACCTCCCAATTAACAGGACGCCCTTATTGATATAATTATGATGGTGCTCACAAGCCATAAGATACCTGAACATGATAGATCATAAACATTAAACACCATGTAGTTTTAAATTATACTGATGCATGCCATGAGAAGGAACTCTTTTAGGTAATGTTTACCAGATAGTAATACAATTCTGAATCCTAGATCTACCTATTTCTTTCCCCTAAACCACAGTTTAATATTATTCATCAGACAATCTCTTAATCTTTGTAACCATTAGATGAAAGATAACCCTAGCTCCACTGGACCGCTTGAGGATATTGCGAGAGCATAGTGATTCATATACACAGTATGTTTCATACTTTCATTCATAAGGAAACACCGAAATGATTTTGTATTCATTATGTTTAATTGTGGGACCTGAAACCACATGCTCAGTGCTTGTCCATCCATGAACAAGTAACAATTAATGGATGTCACTTAAAGACTTAAGAACACTTAAATCATCGAAAAAGGAAGTCCACAACAATCAATAAGCAAAAGAAACCTACCTTCAGAATCTAGGAATCAGTCACCAAGTACAAAGCTGTGCCAACTAGTGATCATATTCTGCTTTTCAGATTCAAGATTTTAGTCACTCATGGTGCTGCCAAATCATGAAGTGACTTGAGCTTAAAACTATAAAAAGCTTCAGCCTCCTACAAAGCGTGGGGCAAGGAGGGCTTACAAATGAGCATAAAATTCTTTTGTATTCAGCAGCTTAATCCCTCTCCCCCAGTTTTGCTGACTGCTGAGAACTGATCTTGTGAGACTTTGAGAGAAACTAGGCCCTCCCAAATAATGGTCTTATGCAGCAAGCATAAATGAAACAAAATAACTCTTCAATGCTTTCGCAGCCACCATATTTAAGTCATGAACCAACCAAGATTCAATTCAAGAAAACAATCACCAAAACCGCATATGTGATCAAATCGTGTCCTTGCATATGAAGCTTAAGAATAAAATAACAAAGCAGCTCCTTGTTGCTTTCCCACCCACCATATTTAGGTCACAATGTCACATGCCATCTTACCAAGATTCAATTCCAGCAAACAATCATCAAAATTGCAAATGCTGATATTATTAGCTCATGCCATAGATAAATCAAAAGAAACACATAGACAATAGGTATGAATGTGATGAAGTGTATGAAACACTTATGGGATTCAAGCAACACAAAACAAGACTTGGCGACTGTTATGGTCTATGGGCATCCCAAGAGTCGCGCCAAGCCTGGACCGGCTACAGGACCGTCCGGCAAGCACGCAACAGGGAACGGTTCAGCTGAATAAACTTGGGGATTGAGTTAGCTCGTAGGAATTAAGTCAGTTCCTAAAATAAAGCAAATTTGTCAAGGGATTAGTTGAGGAGTGTTGGTCTATTTATATGTACGCAGGATGGTTGAAGGCTTAGGCAATAAAAATTACTTTTATCTGCCTCTCTCTCTTGCCAGCGCCGGCAGCATCTTGCTGCCACGTGCTGCCTTCTCTCGACCGGCTGGCATCTCACAGCCAGTACTCTGACGACCCTCAAGCCAACATCAGTCACAGGTACAACCTTTGTAGCAGAAGCCATAACAGCAACACTCAGTCCGATCGATGTTACCCTCGCACACAAATTTACAAGGAAATTTGTTTTGTGTGGGTTCACAGAGAATACTGAAGAAGATTGGTTCATTTAATGATATATTGGAACACAAACAAATGTAAATCAGTATTTCATCAAATAGTTCATTCCGTCAAAAATTGACCAAATCTAGCTAACAATTTTACTTTATCAAGAACATTTTCCTTCTAATTTTACAAACTTGAAAATAACCTGAACAATGGATTGGGGTACACTAGAATGCTGAATACCATTAAATTGCTTGGCCAATAATAATATTCCTCAAAGTCCAGGTAGTGCAAGCTAGAGTGTGGATGTTAGTGCGCTAAAGCCCAGCAATGCTTATTTTTTTCCAATGCGGCCCATGTCCAAGTCCAAACCATTTATGAAAGGAAAAGCTCAATCCTAACCTAAACACAAACTGACACTCTGTTTCTCTATGAGCTGTAGCTTAGGGTGGGTTCTTTTCAACTTTTCTTATCTACTTATTTGCCTTATCTCGTCACTTCGAGAATTTTTCGAGATAGCCTCGAGAGCCGGCTGGCCTCCAATTTTGGGGTTTAGAGAGCTTATAGACACGCCTACGAGATAAAAAAAACGACTCAAAAAGTAATAAAACTGACTTATCCTACTTATCTCGTGTCTTATTTGACTTATCTCACTTTTTTTTATTACTTTTTGAGTCGGTTTTTTTTATCTCGTTTCTCGTAGGCGTGTCTATAAGCTATCTAAACCCTAAAATTGGAGGCCAACCGGCTCTCGAGGCTATCTCAAAAAATTCTCGAAGTGACGAGATAAGGCAAATAAGTAGATAAGAAAAGCTGAAAAAAAACCCACCCTTAGTTCACGGCAGAGGGGCATCAGTAATCAGAAGCCTATCGTATTTTTGCACTTGTAGAAAAATGAAATATTTGCTTATACCATGTGTATGACAAACTGCCTAGCCAACCAAAACACAATGAATGTGTTTTGATAGTTCTTCAAGTTTCATTGCATGTAGAGAGCACAAAAGTGTGGCAGGTAAAGGTCCATTCCTGATATATCCTTGTGTTATAATGTTTTTATCATTCTCATCGAAGTTAACTGATTGTTTTGGGATACTGATAATTGGCAGGCATGACTTCAACTAGTGACATTTAAAAAGCTTCCATAATCTGATTTTATGTATTCCTTCCTGTCTTTTATTTGATTTTACTTCCTATGATGATGATATTACTATAGAGAATACATTATAATAATCATTATGCGACTAACACTGTGGCAGTTAATGGAACTACATGGCCATGTGAGGGGCTGTGATTCAAGGCAGTGTGGCAGTTAATGGAACTACATGGTTATGTGCGGGCCTGTGATTCAAACATGCACTAGAGATTGATGTGTCCATGTGGGGATTGGCATACTAGGAATTGTATATGCCCCTCATTCACAAATCACAGTTACACCATTGACTAACTTTTAATGAAGATCCAAATGCATCAGGTAGCTTGTCGTCTTAAATTCCATGCAGAAAAGAATTAAAAATCACACAACATAAACAATGAAGCAAAAAATATATATATGAGAAGTTTCGCTATTCTTTTCCACATAAAGAAATGAAGAATGATATGCACATATTACCTTCCTGCGCTCAAATACCCCCATCTTGCAAGTTACGGAACCGGTAAGCAACAAGGAGCCAAGCTATGGACTTCCCCTACAAACCATCTTATTATAAAGTACCAATATTTTTAGCTTCAACTGCATAAATTATCCACAATTCAAGATAGCGACACAATAGTTTGCCCTTGGTGGTATCACTGCAAAGTGTAAAATGTTGCTCCAAGTAACAAAAAGAATCAATCAAACCTTAGTTTTTCTCATAACAAATGCTCCAGGTTGATAACCAACGCGCACAAATTTAAACCAAAATTATCAATCAAAGCAAACATTAGGATCAACCATGCATGAGCTAGAAAGTAGAGCACCACGAAGTAAAGTTACCTCTTCCACCCGCCGCAAATGTACCCGACCTCATCCGCTCTCTCGCTCTCCTTAGGCGCCCCCAGGGCTGTTGCCTCAGCCACCACGGTCGCCTCCCCCATCTCCCTAGCCTCCGCCATCGCCTTCCCAGACGATGACGCGCCCCCGGGCTCCACTATCATCTTGTTGCCCCCCGCGCGGAACCGGCGGTGCTTCAGCGGGTGCCGCACGCCGAGCCTCTTGTCGCTCCCCGGCCGCGGCGGCCGCCCCGCCCTCGCTGTGGCCCCAGCGGCCGCCGCCGCCGCAGCAGCAGCAGCTGGAGACGTCGAGCTGGAGCCCTCCTGATCCTTCACGCCGCCATCGTACACCATCTAAATCGGCCTCAACCCAAACCCTAGCATCAGCAACAGATGAAACCAAATCTCTCAGATAAACAAAAACAATAACAATAACTCCGGACTCCAATCGATCGGTGCGACCACGGCGGGGGCAATGCGGGTCGAGCGTACCTCGGTGGTCCGATCGGGTGGAGCCGGAGAAGGAGAGGAGGCCGCCGAGGCGATCGGATCGCGAGGGCGGATCTAGAAGGTTCTAGATTAGCGCGGAGGGAAACAGTGTGTAGCGGTGGCCGGTGGACATGGCGGCGTGGGTGAGCTGGAGCCTGGTGGAGGTGGGAGCGAGACGAACCGATGGGGGAGAGATTTCCACCGTTTGGAACGGGCTCGTGCTCTGCTGCGCAAGAATAGAGCTAGTCCGTCCAACGAACCGGGCCGGTCCGGATCGGGTCTATTTGGCTCGGTTCACTGTATAACTGGTCTACACGAGCCAACGGACCGGGGTACCGGTTCAAGCACGGTTCGCATAGGGCGTGTTTGGTTCGCTGCATCCTCCACGCCCTGTATTTCCACGTGCAGCTAGTCCGGTATTTGGTTGCCGAACGCCACGCCTAGCCTGGCTCCAACGATGCAGCTTTTCATGTGGAGCGAGGCCCGCGAGAAACGAGCGATCCGGCCATTTCCGACGAGCCTGGCTCGCGTGATGCGCTCGCGTGACGACAACGGCCATGCAACACCAACACGGAACGACTAGTAAGAAAAGTACAATTACTTTTCAAACTTTTAAATTTTTTTAAAATTTAAACGACATCCAAATTCAATGAAACAAAAAAAGGAGCTGTAGGTTCAAGTACAAGGTCTTAAATAAATTTCAGATTTTTTAAATTTTTATTTTTTTTAAATTTATTGATTTTCTGGTATTTGTTTTTTAAATTTTTTTATTTTTGAACTTATTTTCTTTCCATTATTTATTTTTGAATTTTTATTTTCGTTTCAATATTTGTTTTTGATTTTTCTCTCTAAAATTTGTCCATCCCATACTCCTCTCCTAGTGCAGCCAACCAAACAATATCTCTACGCAGCCTGTCTAATCTCATACAACCAACCAAACAACATCTCCTCAGATCACTCACTGCTCCCCAACTCTGGCCGAGCTCATACTAACAACCAAACACACCCATAGTAATCGGACCAAACTGGGGTGGCCTGGTAACAAGCGGGCCGACCCATTTTAGCCAAAAATAATATTAAAAATAAAAAATATATTTAATAATAGTAGTACATAAAACAATTTTTCATAAATTTATCCGTTATCCAAATGACTTTTTTCTAAAACAAAAAAGATGTGTCACAAAATTATCTTCAAAATCCATGTAGACAAAAAATTGATTCGAGCAACAGAACATTTTGAAAAATGTAAAATCATGTGTTTTCTCTCACTGGTCTGGCCCGGCGGATGGTTCGGCCTAACGGTTCTCCCCAGGCGGACGGTCCAGCCCAAATTGCACATTTTCTTGTACCAAACTGTGGGTGGGTTCTTTTCAGCTTTTCTTATCTACTTATTTGCCCAGGTCTCGTCACTTCGAGAATTTTTCGAGGTAGCCTCGAGAGCCGGTTGGCCTTCAATTTTGGGGTTTAGATAGCTTATAGACACGTCTACGAAATAAAAAAAAAATTCGACTCAAAAAGTAATAAAAAAATAAGATAAGTCAAATAAGACACGAGATAAGTAGGATAAGCTCGGCCATTGCAGGGGCAGAGGTTAAGCTCGGCCAGCATGGGTGGTGCCGCCCTCCTCAACAATTTTTTTGTAGATTAACCATTAATATGCAAGCTTAATTTAGTCCGATAGCTTGACCATATGACCCAATTCACCTGATCTTGCCCCTGAATTTCTCCTGAAGCTCCGCCACTATGTCATTGGTGAAAGCTTGTTTTTTTTTGTTTTAGCTATGTAAACATTCCAAACATATCACAATGATATCAAATATACAATACTTTTAATCTACATTTTTGGGTATTTTTATGTTTAAAATTTAATGTTAAACATATTGAGAAAGTTTATACATACTTTTTTTAACACATTTCTTCGTAAAAAAAAGGTTGGAAGTAACGTAACTAAAGAAAAAAAAAAGACAAGTTGTCACGATGGTATAGACGGCAATAAACATATCAATGTAATGTCACATAATGTTAGTGTTACAAAATGATGAAATGCGAGGAATTAAGAGCTTTCCCAGTGGCACATAAAGATTTTCCCTACCTATTTAATCAATCGACCCATGTAGTATCTAGAGCAAAATTCCGAATTTTGCAATTAGAACTACTCAATCTCCGTATTTGTTTGTGGTCAATCTTCCTCTTTTTGTATTTGGGTCGTCCACAAGCTATTTGTAGCATAGGTTTGTCAATGACTTGTTCTAAAATTGGATCACCACAAGTTGCATACAGCTAGGTGTAAAAATGCTATTTTTTTCAGAAGGCAAATTAGCATATGATTTTGGCTTGTATCTTGCATGACACTTTTGCTAGTTAATTAGAACAGGATTAAATCAAATTGTCAACAACGTTACTCCCCTATGCTTCTAAATATTTTTTTCGACAAGGGGATTTCCATTAACAAGCTAGCTAGTAAGCCGATACCTCATCCTAGATGTCCAACGTCACAAAAGGCATCACCTCTCTCAACCCTCACAGGTATTTAGGGTTTGTTTGGTTCGTGGCCGCCGGAGGCCTTGCTCTCAGCGCGCCGCCGCCACTACGGGCGCTGGCGTCGGCGTTGGCGAGCAACGGCGTGAGAATTCCGCGCCCGCGCCATCGGTCGCTTGCGCGTGGAAAACCGAGGGCGCGCCCTCGCGCGGGCGTTGGCGACGCAGACGTCGGCTGCGATCCAAACCGCCGCCAAAATCAACGACGCGCCGAGCGCTGGAATGGCGAGCTCGGGACGCCATCCAAACACGCCCTTAAAGCCAAACTCTCTGTACGCCGCATCAAACTCCGTATTACAAACCAAGATGACCTTCAAAAGCTCTCAAAGAAAAACATAAACTTCAAAAGATGACATTAGCCAGACACAGGAGACGTCGTCAGCCCCGTCCGGCTCCTGCAGTAGGGGTGGAAAATGGATAATTATAGTTGATCTATATTGTCCGGCTCCTGTAGTAGGGGTGGAAAATGGATAATTATAATTGATCTATATTATCCGCCATCCATATTTGAAAAATAGGGTATCCGTCTATTAAATATGGTGGATATGGATATGGATATTTTTCGGATTTGGCCTGTGTTCCTGCCCAGCCCATAACTCTTGCCTGCTCTTCCCAGCTAGCTCATCAACCTTCGGCCTTGGCTACTGATTCCCTGCCAATCAGCCATGTGAGTTCCAATCTATGTTAGGATGCGTCCCTGCTGAAAATCTGAAGTATCACTCCTCTCTTAGAGTTAATAGGTTGTTTTGTTGCTAAATTTACCGTTAAAGTTGTAAATATTCATATCCAACCGAATTGAGTAGATATCTGATTCATATTTATATCTGTTTCACTATCCGATTCATATTTGTATCCAAGAATATCCATATTCCTACATGTATCCGTTTTAAAAGAATATGACAAGGACACTGTCCGATACGCTCCCACCTCTACTGCTCCCTGCCTCCTGGACTTTGTACAGTAGCTTCAGCAAGGCTCCTGTCCGACATTACATTCCCAATCTAGAAACCACCTACGTGTCTGTAACGCCCTAGTTTTATTCCTAGATTATATAATGGCTATGGGTTAGGTTATGAGAACAATCACATGATCATGCATGCATATCTGTTAGGGCTTAGCCTAATTATAAAAAAAGAAAAGAAAAAGAAAGGAACAAAGGAATTAGAGGCGAATTGCTATATAACCTATGGCATCTCATAACAAAAATGGGACTCTAGGGTTGTACTTGATCCATGTTGGGTCTCACCTCGGGCTCGGCCTAAGCCCGTGGGCCTGTGCAGCCCATCCTTTCTTTCCATCGCTAGCTGGCTCGGCTAGCCGCCCTCTCTCGCTCCCCAGCTCAGCTGTGCAAGCCGAGCCACCCGCTCACTCCCTTTCCCTCTCTCGGCTTAGCCCCGCCTTCCTCTCCCTGCCCGTTCTCTCTCTTTTCCTTGCCCCGTCATGACCGTACGCCGCTGGCGGCGTGGCGCAAGATTCCTGACTCCCTGGACTTAGTAAAAATATTAGGCACCATAACTGGGTATTAGATTTACTAAAAATAAATATATATGCAAAATAATCCTTATGGCAATACTCACAAAATATATTTGGATATATATATATGTATTTGGACAGAACCACATTTTTCAAGATTAAGACTTAGGGCTAAAATCAGAACTAAGCCACCTCATGTCATGAAATGGTAAATTTCATTTATATTTGGAATTTCCTTGATAAGTAGGTAAAAATAGTATTAGAATCTACCGAAATAAGTCATGTAGTGTAGATCGGTACTAATTGCGAAAGAGCATACATCATATGCATCCATGCTGCATTTCCTGTTTATTTACTTGTTATTTATTTGCAACCGAGTAGATAACAACATTGTTGATCAAGGGTTAGACAACTCGGCTGAAGGCCCCGACTACGATCCCGGCATCATTGATCCCGCAGCTCTCGACGCAGGCAAGTCAACTATCCTAATGCATATTGATCCTAGTTTTACAAAATATATTTTGCTTTAAACTATAAAAAGTGAGTGTGCTTAAGTATATGATTGCCAGTATATCAAATGCAAAACTCTAGATATATATACATGTTGCTTTAATCATGTTATAACATGCCTATCATTTGATTTACTTGTGAATACCCCACATGATGGTTTTGATTATCATGATCCTTTGGATAACCCTAGGATAATTATATCTGTTTAGACAAATAGTCTGGGTAAAACCTTCTTAGACCTGGCTTAGGTCTTAATATAATTTCTTTTGGGTATAGACACCCGAATAATGGGCAATCGTCCACCGGACAATACATCACTCAACTTATGAATACATGAATGTTATTGAGGCCTGCTAGCAGTGTAATGTGATTCTGTCGTTTCCATCTCCAGATCTGGTACAAGTGGGTAGGCTTTGGCCAGGTTTGTACAAGGAAGGTAGGAGTGGAAACTGGCAATGGAATAAGAGCATGTGGGTAGAATTCGTATCCATCTCCGGATCTTGTACAAATGGGCAGGCTTTGCCGGGTTTTGTACAAGGAGGGTATGAGCGGATTCGTCTCCGGGTCATGCTGATCTGGCAGTAGACCATGAGCATGTGGGTAGGATTCGTATCCGTCTCCGGATCTTATACAAGTGGATAGGCTTTGACCGGGTTTTGTACAAGGAGGGTAGGAGTGGATTCATCTCCGGATCATGCGGATTGGGAACTAGTAATAAGACTAGGGGCATGAGGGTAGAGTTTGTATCCGTCTCCGAATCTTGTACAAATGGGTAGGCTTTGGCCGGGTTTTGTACAAGGAGGGTAGGAGCGGGATCGTTCCCGGTGTATGCTCGCTATCTATGAATATTTTGGTAAGGCCGCGGATCGGCTCGGATACAAACCCCTTTTTGGAAGAAATACTTCTTATCTCTGAAAATGTTCTTGGAAATAGCTAAGTCATAGGATTTGACATATATATACTAAATCTTTAAAATTGACTTTCCGCAAATAAAGCAACCCTCAACCTTTCCATTGAGACCTCTATAAACACATGCATTAGGCTGGAAGTTGGCTCGCAAGTGTGGTTGAATTGAGCACTCACTTTTGCATAATTTACTCTTTTAGAGGATGGACTCGACGACTACAATTGCCATGAAGATGATGTCCCTGAAGATGGCGGTCAGGCTAATGTTTAGTGGTTCTCTCCAGTCGCTTGCAGTTTGCATAGCTGCTGGAGGCTTTTGGTTTTAAATCTTCCGTTGGATTTATGTACTATGTTGCCTCTTTTGGACTTAATGTATTAATCACCAATGTGCGAATTTGGACTTGTACTCTGACAATGTAATATTTTGGTAATGAATACGATGTATAAAATGATCCAGCTATGTAAACGTGTGCTCTAGCATACTGGTTCAGGGACTAGAGCTGAGTCACGAAGGATGTTCCCGGTATGGTAAAAGGGGGGGCCCTTCAGTGTCCAATCGATCGGCTCCCTCCAACATCAACTGCAAACTCCAAAATATAAATATGACAAACATGGCAATAAAGGACAAATTGTATATCACTTCCGATGGAGAATTAGCCAATCTCTTATCTACGCAAGGGTTGATTTCAAATATTTAAGGGATAGATCCTTGTATGTCATTGCAGAGTCTTCTAATCCTTTTCATGCCATCACATTCGCACTCTATCCTTATATATCATCACATTCGTAACTTGATACCTTCTATGCCACTATTGATCAGTCAAGCCGTTACGGAACTGCATAAAGACGCTTATGCCCCTGCTTTTTCAATACATTGAAAAATAAGATACATTCCTAAAAACTTATTACAATTAGTAAAATTATGAAAAAAAAACTTTATATGGGTTTAGAAAATTATGTGTACACAAATGTGTCAGTGAAATTAAAAATTTTGGGATGTGAAATTTTATATTAAAATTAATAATATGTAGTGTCACAAAATTAATTTTTATATTATAATTTTGCATTATGAAAAATTATAATATAAAAGTTCAACAACAGGTAAAACATGATTTGACATAAATTTAGATATTTGAATCAATCGATTTAGAATTAAAATGCAGAAGATGAAATTTTTCAAAATTTTAAAATACAGTGATATTTTGAGCATTATGGTCAGCTTTCTAATGGTGCGCCCTAATAGAGCTAACGGCGATGGCATATAAGGTATCAAGCTAGGCATGTAATAGCACATAAAGGTAGAGCGCGAATGTGGTGGCATAAGAGGGATTGGGGAACTCTGCAGTGGCATACAAGGATGTCGGGACCCGAAAATCGGAGTCGAATCCCTGCTGTGTCCTACCTGTACTAGTCCCTGGATCAAGTAGCTAGTACACACAGAAGTACAGTTTGGATCATCACCATCAACGAAAAGTACTTTATTACATCAGAGTCACATAATTATTACAAAGTTTAGGCTTCATGGCCTAGCAGCGGAAATTCAAATAACATAGTTCAACTTCAATGGAAAACCCAACGCAACTCTACAGGCAAGTCTGACGGATGCGCTCCTAGACGTCGGAGTAGTCTTCATGCTGAACTCCTTCAGCGAAGTCCCCGTCCTGGTATACTTCCTCATCGGTGTCGCAACTCGCTTCGTTGAATGAGCGACCAAGATAAAAGCGAGGGTGAGTATACTTTATACTCAACAAGTAAGGCTGACTAAATGCAACTAGGGCTTAACAAGGAGGGGTAAAGGTTCTTTTGCCTAAAGCCAGTTTTGCAAGTCTTTCCTAAGGTTTTATAAAAATGATTTGAAATGAGTTGAGGAAAACAAATCTTTGAAGTATTTCTTTAAAACTCCGGCCTCGATCGGTTTTGCCCAATCCTGGCTACTCACGGCACCCACCGTGCAATTACCCTCATCGCTCATAGCACCTACTATGAGGAGAAAAAACAAAACACACGACACCGATCGTGGTTTTCCTTTAAAACACCATTTAGAAAGCAAAGATAAGAAGTACCAATGAGGCAGCTCCCCATCGTCCGTCCTTGACCGTGGACAGGGCTATCATGATAGTTTTACACTCTGCAAAGGTCGCACGCTTTACCCACGAGAGGTGATCTCCCCTAGGAATCACCTAAAGGGAAAAGAGCACCACAAGGTCTTTAACCGACATTCCCCTAGCCTGGCACTTCCTCTAAGGATTCCACCGCAGCGCTAGTTACTCTAGTTGGCTGAAGCCCCCTCTTGAGCCTGTAGAACAACACCAATTGCCTACTCCACCGTCTGGAATGCCAAAACTAGGAGTCCGAAGGGTACTCAACCAGGGCTTGCCCACACAAGCACTCAATGGTCGCACTGTTGTACTTAGCTCGTCTACCTCAAGGAATCGGTCCTTAGAGATCAGGGTGGGTCCCGCACTAGACCCGAATCTCGTGCACGCAGCACCATCCTTGCAACCATCCACCCCAATCAGGTTTTGCAAAACAATTTTTCCCGATAGCACCCACTATCAACTAGCCCATTTACAAAATCAAGACAACACCAATTGTCCTTTTAAAATCACATGGTAAACTGGTAATTAATGGTAACAAGCAACTAATCAAGTGGTTTACTATGAGCATTACTAAGCAGATGCAAAACCTATTCAAGGATATGACAATAATTAATCAAAATTAATAATCCTAAGGTAGCAAGGATATTTTATAAGAATTAAAATGGGGATTTAGCTAGGCAATTTAGTTATTTAGCATTTTATGTTAAACATACATGCTAGTGTTCAAATTCTACAAACTTTGTTTGAAAACATGGGTTCAGAGGTTTCAGCACTTGCCTTGATCGACGTAGTGGGGAGGATCCTCAGCTGCGTCGGAAACGAACTCGATACTCGGATCTAACGCAACGAAAATAAATAAACAATAAATACAATGCCAAATAAATAATCCAGAAAATATTATGTATGCCAATGCACATGAAACTATATAAAACAGTAAATAATAATTTTATAAACATTTTAAAATTTATTTCACAATTTTTGGAATTATAGAATTGAAGATATGAAATTATTAAGATTCTATCTTTATTAAAAATATGAAAGAGGCTCCTTGGACTTGGGCCAAGGGAGCAGCCGTGGCGGCCTCGGCCTGCCATGGCCCACGCTACAGCGGGGCGCCATGCCCCACTGAACACTGGCGGCCCGGCTTAACCAGTGGCCACAAGGAGGGCAGCAGAGGGCAATGGCGAGCATGGCGCCAGAGCCATGAGGCCCAGAGGCGATGGCTGGTCTGGTGTGGCCCACGCGCGGATGGCGTCGAGGAAGCAGCGGCTGGCCAGTCTTGGCCCGACGGTGGCCGACAGTGGGGCCCACTGTCGGTGACCAAACAGGGACGCGGGCGGCGGCTCGGGAGGAGGTAGCGGCGACAGACGGCAAGGCGGCGCCGCCGCAGGGGAAAGGTAGGGAGGCTCGGGGTCCTCGCGACGGTTCGGCCCGAGAGAAAAGGTCGGCGGCGGCGGCGCAGTGCTGCGTGGCGGCGGCGGCGGCACATGCATCGTGAACGGCGAATGAGGTGGCAGCGGCGACGGATGGGGAGTATGTCGGCGGTGTGGGGGGCGAAGGAGGGTCTCCGGGAGGAGTGGATTTGAGGCGGCGTGGGCGTGGCCGTGGGGGAAGGAGGCGGCGCATGGCGGCGGCGGCGGCCATTCCGGCCAAATTGGCCGGGGCTAGAGTTAGGGATACTTAGGGATGCTCCAGAGGGACAAGGAGGGGAAATACGGCGGCAATGATTTAAATTGGCGAGATCGGCGACGGCGGTGAGAACAAAGAAATTTCTGTCGAAATCCCATGAGCACGGTCAACGATTCCTGCGGCCGAAGGTGGAATAAGTCCAGGGAGGGAGGGGAAGAACGTCTTCGGAGGGCTCGGCCAATGGTGCTCACCTGGCGACGAATTCCGCGGAGAGGCAATAGGTGAGGGAAGGGTGGCGGCTAGGGTTTATATAGGGATTTGGGGAGGAATTTGCGGGAGAGGGAGATCGATTCGGGTAGGGATTGGTCCCCCACGATCGTGGGAACCAATTTTGGCGGTTTTTGCGGTGGATTTCTAGGAGAAGATCAAGATGGGGGGGTTGGGGAGGATTCCCTGTTCGTTTGGAAATAGGAAACCGAGAAGAAATCAGGGAAGAAGGAAAGAAAGAAGGAAGAGAGAGAAAAGAAAATAGGAAAGGGAGAAAAGAAAGGAAGAAAAGGGAAAATAGGTGGGGTCCACTTGCAAGAGAGACAGAATAAATATAGATTCCATAATTTTGAGTCATCTTATTTTTAAATTACAAGTAAATAATTAATTGATGATTAAATTGTAAAACAGTATTTGAAAATTAGTAAAATTATTATTTACCATTTACTTGTTCAAATAAACCTTTTATATAACTTTAATTAACAATATTAAGTAGTTAGGTTTTGAAAGGTTTTGATTTCTTTCTGCAAAAGCTTTTAATTAGGAACATACTCATTTTTAAATAATTTAATATCTAAATAAATTCTCATGAGATGCAATGCATATGATTTTATTTTTGAAAAAAAATGAGGATGTTACAAAGGATTTATCCCATTTAACAATATCTAATAGATCAACAAGCAGTTGTCACATAGAAATAAAACAACTTTTTTTCCTTAAGTCCGCCTCCCCTTAATCCAATGAAAAAAATTCCTAAAGTTCCTTGATATAATAGAAGAACCAAAGATACATAGTAGCAATACATACAATTTTCAAATCAATTCTGTCGGACTAAAAAAACAGACGATGAATCGTTTCAACATTAATTAGAACAAAAGCAACAATTTGGGTCCTTTAGCCACTTTTTTTACAACACATCCTTATTTAAAATCGCATTCTAGACAATCAACCACGTAAAGATTTTGTACATCAAAGACATTTTTGAATTCCAAAGTCCTCCGTTCATGTTACCATTATAATGTAATCCTCATACCCAAATATCTTTGTCTCTCCAATCCCTAGATAGCGCGGCCATGTAGAGTGGTGTGGGGGGTGGGGGGGAGGGGGCACGATGGGGTAAGCATAGCCACGAAGGAGCTGAAGAGCAGCAAACATGTAGATGTAGGGAAGCATCGATGAGGGACGGTCTGCTTACACGGTGGCATAGCGAAAGCACTCTCGCGATCTCGTGGATTGTGGAAATTATCTTATTTTCTGACACACTAAAAAGTAGGGCAAATCATCTTTACATAGCTCCATCATGACAACAAGAGCAGTCAACAGTGATACAAACATGAATAGACCGGAATTACGCATAGGCATAGAGAGGAGAGGTCGCTTAGTTGTGACACACAAGGAATTAGGAGCTTCTATAGGGACATGTAAAGATTTGTTCCAATATAAAAGTAGTTCATCACATGTGTGGATCACGCTTGGTCATGCGCATCTGCCTAGTATCATGTATCAACATTGGATAAGCTTAAGAAAAACATAGAAAAGACAATAGAGCTATGCATGTTCTATGTATCATTTTGCTTAAATTATTTGATTATCTTTTTAGCAATTTGATTTTTTTATAACGCTTCTTAAAAAATATCGAAGCCGTAAAACAAACATTCTCAAATCTAGCTTCGATTATTAATTTCAAGTTTTCAATGTATTAATTAAAGTGGTCAAAATTTAGTTTAGGCATATAATTGTATATAATTTTATGTTACAAAAGAGGCCCGTCCCGACTCAAAACCAAGCAGACCATCTTCTTCCGTTGTCCATCATCTTGCACATGAAGCACGTCCAAGTCGTCACAGGGGTTTGTCCCGTTATGTGCCATAAGGCTGTCTCCAATGGTTGGGGAGCTAGTGGAGGTGACCACTACCACCTCCACTAGCTCCTACCCCTTTCAATGGTGGAGGTGGGGAGAGGTGCTAGTATGGGACCCACGCCTCACTAGCACCTCCACTAGCTCCTACCTCTCCAATGGTGAGATGGTAACTAAAAGGATCGATATGTCGTCTAGAGGGGGTGAATAGGCGAAATTAAAAATTCAGAGTTAAAAATTGCGGAAGTCTTTTTACCAATACCAGACAGTCTGATGGTAGATGGTCAGAAAGTCCGAAAGGTATCGGACAGTCTGATGGTTGGGTTTTGGACAGTCCGAAGGTGAATTTAATCTGCGCACACAAAAGTGAATTTAGGACCAAACTAGAGCAATTAAGTTAGTTCCCCTGCAATAAATCTCAATGAAAGCACACGAGAGACACTATAAATTAAATGATCTACACCAAACCCTAAAGCACAAGTAGATCAAACACAATAATCAATTAGGTTTTGCAAGGACACAAGAGAGGAAGGGAGACGAACAAATTTTTCCCGAAGTTCGGATTCTTGAGAGAATCCTACGTCTCCGTTGAGGTAGGCTCGGTCACACTTGAGCCCGAGTCACTCTTGATCCTAATCCTCTCCAAGGTCTGCACCAAGCTCCCTTTGAATCCACTAGTTGACTCCTTTCCGTGCAGAGGCGGAGTCAGGCCTTCACAATCCTTCTCTCGACCACCACAATCCTCGGTGGCTCAAGGGCAACTCCTAAACCGTCTAGGAGCCCTCAAACTCCAAGAGAATAGAGTGGCAAAATGCAGGTGAAGATGACCAAGTGCTCGAGGATGAACTCTAGAATGACGGTACACTTGAATCTTCTTCCTCTCAACCCTCCCTCTTGATTTGATCAAGGGATTGGAAGCGGAGAAGTTGGAGGTGAGCTTGTGCTTGAGAGAGAAAGAGAGAGGGCTTGAGCTTTGAATGTGTAGGAGTAAATGCGGCCAATCCTCTATCCGGAGGAGGTGAGGGGTATAAATACAAAGCCCTCAAAATCTGACCGTTAGGGTCAATTATGTGTAATATCGGACAGTCCGATAGGAGTAATTAGCATGAACCAGAAAGACCCAAGTCTGTGAAAATCGGACAGTCCGAGGATAATTGTCTGAGGAGCATCGAACAGTCTGATAGGCAACTATCGGACAGTCCGATAGAATTACACTGTGAATCATAGGATCCCAAGTTTGGAAAAATTGGACAGTCAGAGGGTAACTATCTGAGGGGTATCGGACTATCGGACTGTCCGAGAGGCAATTATCGGACAGTCCGATATAAGGACATGCTGCCAGACAGAGAAACCCAAAACTCAGAAATCCAGACAATGTCCGAGAGGGTATCGGACAGTCCGATAGAAAATGGTCGGACAGCCCGATACCTAAATAGGTGAATCAAATTGAAATAGGATGATGTGCTGATGTATGTTGACCTACATTCTAGATTTCATCGTTTGAGCACTTTTTCTTCTAAACACTCTCATTTTGTCGCTCCCCTGGTCGTCTTTACGACTCAAGAAATTATAAAATATTACAATCTAGGTAGTCTTGATCATTTCTCCATTTAGATCTTCGGGGCATCACCAATCTTTATCCTCGTCTTATTTTGAGCTTAGAGCTGAAAGATTTCTCAAATAAACACATTAGTCCATGCACACATTGTCATTAATCGCCAAAATTGGTTAAGTGCCTAGATACACTTTCAGTAGCAGTGGGTCCCAAATATTTATATGTGTTTATTATTCTTAGTTAAATCTAGTAATAAATTCACTAGCTCCCACTCCTCAACTAGCAGTTTTTACCTCTTTAACCCTCCTCCAAATAATAATAATGATGACGGAGATTAGTGGCATGTCCGTAATTACCCGGAATCAGTTTGACCCCCATGGTATTAGTGCCTCAAAAGAGTTGCTCGGGAGAAGGCGGTACCCCGAAATGTTGCTCGGGACGGGCAAGTACCCCGAAGCATTGCTCGGGACGGACGGATTTTTGCTCGGGAAAACCTGAGCAACATCAGCTGCGCACGCTGCAGCACTCGGGAACTCCTCTGTTCTACCACTAGAGAGGGGCATGCGGTTGCTCGGGGTATGCCTCATTTTCCGTTCCCCCAGGCCCGCCGTGCTGACGTCCGTCGCACTGTTGCGTCCCGTCGCAAGGACAAAAAAGTTAGCATTCACCTGCCCCCGTCACATTTTATAGCTCTGCTGTCACACGCCACGCCACCTTACGTCATTCCGAGGCGTGGGTGCATGATATTTCCTATCCGGCTCTAGTCAAAGGAGCAGCGTTTGGACCGGGAAGAACATCACATGGACCGATAGACTATAGGTAGTATTTCTAGGAAAGTTGGTAGCCCTTGTACATGTATAAATAGGTAGCCTCGCGCGCACGGGCGAGGAGAGACAACACGAAGAGAACACACAACACAATCCTCTCACTCCGGGCAAGCTTGAGTGCAACCTTCTTAGGCTTGCTCGGGCATCCTTGTAACACCATTCATTCATTCAGATATTGAGGTTGCTGGATGTAGGGCTATTACCTCGCTATGAGGGGCCTGAACCAGGGTAAAATCTTTGTCTTCTCCGGTTGATTGATCGAATTCGCCGTCTCGAATGTCCCTGTGGCTGTGGAAAGGGGCCCATTGATCCCCAGTTCAACAAGTAAGCTCGACACCTGAGGTCCGCACTCCCAACCACCGACAAATAATAATAATAATAATAATAATAATAATAATAATAATAATAATAATAATAATAATCATGTTAATAAAAATACTATTTATAATACGTTGTAGCATGCATGCAACGAGTGGCCCTATTATTATTATACCAAAAAGTTGAGGGCCCTCGAAAAAAGGCTCGGAGTGACTAAAAAAATAGTAAAAATAGTTTCAGAAGCTTTGAGAAGAACCAATAAAAGCCCCGAAAAAATTATTACAAAATTCTACAGCATATGGCTTGTACAAAATAAAAAAAATTGAGCTGTAGATTTTAAACCGTACTGAACAGGGCCTTATTCACTACAATATGCAAGCTAGTTTTTTTTAAAAAAATGATTAACTAATACTAATTTTGACTAGCACAAATACCACGATTTTTTGGATTATAATCGTAGTAGCTTTAAAACCTAAATCAAATCGCATTTTATTCACAATTTTTTATGTTGTGGGGTCCTCCTGCATGCACTCCTAAAATAAAATCACACAATTTTTATATTGTGGGGTCCACCTAGCGTCGCTGGTGGCCGCTGCATGCACTCCAGCCCGCGGTGTGAGCACAGCGCGGGCGCGCGGGCCCCAGGCGTGAGGCCGACGACGGACACAGCATCGCAGCTTCGCTCTCTCTCTCTCTCTCTCTTCTCCTGCGCGCATCTCTCTCCTCCACGCTATGCTTTCTCTCTGTGTGCTCGTGTCTCCCTCACGCCGCGTGTTGGAGATAGCCTTAGATGGCTTTCTACCGGCTAACACTGTTCATCTTAATTTTTAGGGATAGAGTAGCTGATGGGGGGAATGAATCTTTTAGAGTGTAGTATAAAATGTGAATGAATTTTAGAGAGATGTATAGAGGAGACGCTAATACTAGTGTTTGGAGGAGAAAATTTAGAGAGGCTGGTGTGGATGCTCTAAGACCGCTAAACATAAACATGAAGAAGGTCTTTTTTTAAGGCACGTATTTATTACTCAGCGTTGAACACGTGCATAACAAATGCAGTACAAGTACAAAAAAGAAATAAAATGCTAATACGTTGTATTGGCCTCTGATTGTCGTGGGCCTCATCGCTGCAAGATCCAGTGAGGTCATGAGCGCTTGTTCGATAAGAACCTTTGTAACGAGGCTCATAATTTCGTTTAGCATGTTACTCACTCGCCAGTCCCCCAATAAATAAGGACAACTTTTTTATGCCACGCATAAAGTTTTAATCTCTCGCAAAAAAGAATCATAACATATCAAAGTATTACATCCGTACCCATGCCTCTATGAGTTAAGGCGAAGTTTGTCTTTATCTCTATTACATGCAGATATCATCTTCATTCATAATTAATAGCCTTATCTCTATACATTTCTACGTATCATTGATTGAAAGATGGAGCTAGGCAAGATGAAACAAAGACAAACTTTGTCTTAGCTTACAAAGGCAGGAGATATGGATCCCAAATATTGGCTCCGTTCTTTGTTGCGTTTCAGCTGGCGGTCCCGCGCGACACAACGGTTCGGTACAGTGTGATGAACAGTAAATTTCCCCAATTATTGACATGCCGGTCGTATGGCGCCCGTGACACACAAGCCTCCTTCTTTTGTCGAGACCCGGCGACGGAGGGGAGCTCCGCTGGCCCCTCTACACCCTCGGCGACCACGGCGGCGAGCTGGTCGCCAGCCCCCACAAAACGAAGCGCTGCGTCGCCGGGAGCTGCGCAGCCAGATCCTCCCGTGTCGCCGTCTTCCGCCGCCGCCCGTCGCCGCCGACTGCTGGATCTAGGGCACCGTCGGTCTCCCAGCGCGCACACGCCGGGCGGCGGATGTCCAATCGGGGAAAGCGGCCTCCCGGCCACCGCCCGCCAGTGGAGTCGCCGTCCTCGTTGAGCCGCAACCAGAAGAAAACGATCCCACCCCGCCGCCGAACCTGCGATGAACCGAATGTGGCGCCACGGTCACCGCGGTGGAGGAGATTTCAGCGCCCAGTGGTAGGCCCGGCCGGCTTCACCCGCAGCCGCACTCGCCACAGTGTCTCGGTATGTCCTACCTTCCCCTTAGCGTAGTAGAAATTCCGGTAGCATGTCCACGACTTATAGTTGATTTGCAAATTGGTAATCATGCATAATAGTTGGATAACAACGTCGTGTCGGTGAAATGGACGCCGCAAATGGAGCAATTTTTCATCGCCGCTCTACTTCACGAATGCCGCAATGGCAATAGACCGAAATCATCACTTAACGCCGTGGGCAAACGAAATTTGGTGCAACGCATGACTGATTTCACACACGTGCCTTTTGAGTGGGTGGCATGCAAGAACAAGTGGGACTCTCTTAGGAAGAAATGGTTGGCATGGAAGCAACTTAATTCATTAACCGGTCTTGGTGTCAACCCATATACCGGTGGTATCGATATGCCAGAAGCATGGTGGAATGAACAGATTAAGGTTTGCAACTTACCATTCCCGGT
Source organism: Olyra latifolia (assembly GCA_036346145.1). Taxonomy (NCBI): domain Eukaryota; kingdom Viridiplantae; phylum Streptophyta; class Magnoliopsida; order Poales; family Poaceae; genus Olyra; species Olyra latifolia. The sequence goes on from CM070523.1 coordinate 34,294,892, forward strand.
TCTTGTCTCCACATGACACTGGTTGCGCACTGATGTATTTGTCCCTCCTTGTTTTTGCAGGCAAACAAGTTCGCAGCTAACTTCAAGAATGGAGAAATCCTAACTTGTGAAGATATGCTCAACGAAATTTTTGAAAAGGTACAGCCGGTGGCAGTTGGACCTTCTGAACCGGGGGGCCATGAAGGAGGTCGAGCCGGGGTCCCCACAACTTACTTGGTTGACTCGGAGGATGACGGGGAATACAACGACAAGTCAACTCCACCTGTCCCGGAGGCCCCAAATTGCAGCCAACCCCGTGGGCAATCCTCTTCGTCTGGGAAACGCAAGCGTGGAGCTAGCAGCAACATGTCCGAGGTTTTCTGGGATAAGTATAAAGAGCTGCGACAGGAACTTGCTGCTGGTCCTAACAGAAGGAGGACGTGTGGCCCATCCGAGAGGGAGCCAGCACAGAGGGACCCAGAACGTGTGGAGTATCAGGAGCTAATGCAAGAACTTCCGGATGCCGGGGTTGATGCAAGTGACCCTATGTATTTCAAGGCCAGCATTGTCCTGCGTGATTACAAGTGTGTTGGTGCTTATAGTATCTTGCCTAATTTGCAAGATAAACGGCGATGGATAGAGCAAATGTGGGAGTGGATGCAAGCTGGCGGCAAGGGCCCATAGGGCTCGGTTCATGTGGCCTGCGGGTCACGTAGTTGAGTGTATTTTCCTATGTTTCATGCTTTTATCCTTGGGTTGTACCTTTATTATGAGACATTTGTTATTGTTGTGTTTCCGAGCCAGTTATGTCCGTTGTACCAAACAATCTATTTGCTTCCATGTGATGTAATAAATATTTGTGCACTGATAATGTCATCCGTGTATATGTGTTTAGAACTGGTGCATGCATTATTGATCGGTACATATGTTTACTCATGTTTGTTTCTCTCTTTTGTTGTTCTATGTTTCAGGATGGACCCCTGGGTTTATTTGGATGATGATGAATCAGATGACCATGAAGAGATGAAAGAGGCATGGATTGCATGGGTCTTGTGGAAAGATTGGGTTGGTACGGAACGTAACCCACATCGTACGGTCCTTCTGGCTGGTGGTGCATGGGTGCATAATTTGCAAGGAGACGACCAACGTTGCTACGAGATGTTGAGGATGACACCGAGGCAGTTTCGTCGCCTACACCGGATCCTCGTCAACAATTATGGGTTAGAAAGTACATCCCAAATTAGCTCCGAGGAATCTCTTGCAATTTTCTTGTATATTGTTTCTGGGCCACATAGTCATAGAGACACTGGAGCTAGGTTTGAGCATCCCATATCAACAGTTAGCAGAAAATTCCATGATGTTTGTCGTAGGGTGTACAACCTTGGAGTAGACACAATACGCCCTAGGCCTGGGTGGGGAACAACGCCACATTCGAAGCTGTCATCTCCCTTGTTTAGTCCATGGTTTGACAACTGCGTTGGGGCATTAGATGGTACACATGTGAAGCTCACCATTCATGCTGAAAAAAACTTGGCTTATGTCGGCCGCCATAAGGTTCCAACTTTCAATGTGCTAGGAATCGTCGACTTCGATTGTCGATTTATTTTTGTTTGTTCTGGAAGGCCTAGGAGCCATCATGATTCAAGGGTTCTTCAGCAGGCTATGGCACACTACAATGGACATTTTCCTCTAGCTGGCCCTGGTATGACATTTGCATCACCTCCAATAAGTCCATAGATATAGTTCATCTGTTGTAGTGTACCCTGATTCTAAGTTTTGTTTTGCAGATAAGTACTTTCTTGTTGATGCGGCATACGCTAACGCCCCAGGGTTCCTGGCACCCTACAGAAATGTTAAATACCACCTGCAACAATTTGCTAAGAGGGCCGGGCCTTCTAATGAGTAAAGAGCCTTTTAATTTCCGCCATGCTCAACTCCGAAGTGCGGTTGAGAGGACTTTTGGCCAGTTGAAGAACAAGTGGAGGATTCTTAAGGGCATAGGGCAATATGATCTGAAGTGGGCAAACAGGATTGTAGTTGTTTGCTTCGTGCTGCATAACTTCTTGAAGGACAATGGTGGAGATTCAGGGGCTGATTGGGAGCCACCTCAGGGGGACAATGGCGTGGAGGATTCCGAAGAGGGCAGTACCGATGATGTCCTGGCAGACTTGAATGAGGAGTCACCCCTTATTCATGACCAGCAAGACATGGGACTGATGCGCGATCTGTTAGCTGCTGGAATGGGCTCCCAATTCTTTTGATTTCACCCTGTACGATGTGGACCAAACCGGTGTTTAATTAGTGCATGTATGATGTAAGCAAGTTTGCTTTCAGTGTTTATGGTTTGTAATACCATCTTGGAGACTGTACACTGCAGATTTGTGTAACTTTGATTAGTACGTATGAAAAAGTGGAGTGTAAGATGTCTATGCATATGTTTGATTGAAGTTTCCTTTCAGTTTGCCCTGAGTGCAATGGTGTGTCAAAAATTGTATGTTCTATGTGCATTACTGAAGACCTCGGATAAGAAAATGGTGTCTCAACCTATGTTCAGCCCAGTGTGCAATAAACACATCGAATTGATGACCAATCCTGAATCAGTCAACCGCTAGGAACATCCTTAAATTATTCCTCTTCTCTGCATTACATAGAACAGATTTGTACTCATATGCTCACAATACACACATCACAGTATTACCACATCTCATGACTAGCACATGACTGGAAATGGGCACAGCAAAACACAGAGAGAGCAATGAACATCAGGCACAGCTCTAATTATCCCCAGAAAACTGACCATTTATTTAACGATAAGTTCTTACATCCATCATACACAAATCGAATAACCCCTACTTGAGGACGACTACCACTAATACAAAAACAAGAAGGAATACAGTTACACTAGCAAGCAACATGATTTTTCCCGGCCTTCGATTCATTTCGATGAAGTTTTGCTGCTGCATGAAAGGTAGCATCATATCAGAGCATGATGGACTACCTCTCCCTTCGTGCCGTCTACGTAGGAAATTTTCGTACTGCTCTTCCCACGCGAAGAAATCACAATCCTTGGCGAATGTTTGGTTGCGCGGACATTTGAAGAAGCGCTTGCCGTAGTTCGTCGTCGTCCGCTGGTGTGCTCAATAACTTTGCCGATTGGCGGCTCGGACAAGTCACCAATGGCGGCCCGCCGATTTGACATCAAAGCAGCACGGAACTTGGAGTGGAGCTTGTGTGAGACATCGAGTCAACCAAAGTGCTGCAAACGTAACATTGCAGTATTGTAAGCCCACTGTATTATCAGTTTTGTAACATGATAACAAACCTATAATTTGCACAACAAATGTACGACAGAAGAGCATAGATCAATCAACCATTTATATATATATGGACATCCGAACAGTACATAAATGTTTGGCCAAGCATTGTACATACCTAAACTATACAAGTAACAGGGTAATTGAACAACAACCCGACCTATTACATGAACAAAAAACATCTCGTACATACGCAGCAAATTATTCCACCAAGGGTAAGGTACACTCATGAATTAACTACTCGAAATAATTTAAGCCAGGCTATGATACACTCATCAATTCGGTACCCAGCAAATGATGGTCAGCATGGTTGACAAGAACAAAGAACATCTCATATGCGGGCTCGCAAATTATTGATCTATACCGGAATACATACATGAAAGAATGAACAAAGAATTTGTAGTTCGTACCTCCGAGGATGCCGCGCCCCTGTTGGGTTCAGGCAGTCCCTCCCGTGGCGCGGTTGGACGCGCCGGTGAGAATGGAGAAAGCGTCGGCGCCTGTGGCCCTTCAATCGTCTCCCGCGGCCTCCTCAAGCCCTGTGACCACGGCTGCGAACCGGTGGAACTGCGAGGAGGCGACCTAGATCTGTGGGGGGAGTGGTCGGGGTGTGAGGAGAAGGCCGGCGACGGGAGGAGGCGGGAGAGATGTTTGCTGGCTATAGAGTCTTGAGAAGACGACCATGGGTCTCGACGAAGGACGGCGCAGCGACGGAGAGCAGACAGATCGTGGGGCACACAATGGTGTGTGAGAAGAAGGCCATGGCGAGGAGGCGCGAAGGTCGGGTCGGCGACGACTCGCGACAGATCTGGGGGGCGCTTCATGCCACGGGGTGTGAGAGAACGCCGTGGCGAAAGCGCTGCTGGGCCGGCGACGACGGATTGGAAGAGACTCGCACGGGGTGTTACAAAGGGGCCTGTGTCACGAGGCGACAGTGCACCGGTGTGGGGAATTTTGGTTAGGGCTAGCAGGATTAGGGAGGCGGGAGGTCGCGACGCGACGCGCATTTTGTTTTTATGGGACCATGCCCCGGATCATGAGACGCTGCGAAACCGCAACAAAGAACGGACCCATTATGTAGAACTTTCAATTTAAATTTTTGAATGTTTTATGATTAATAATTTATATTAAAAGGCATTGATAAAGTTTATGAGTTTTATAACACATATGTTCGGAAAATATTTTAAAAATATTGGATATTTAATAATGTTGCGCTTTTTATTTTTTTTGAATGTTTTTATAGTTTAAATAAAAAGACATTATTTCACGAATGTAATCTAACGGTTTAGAGAGAACGTTTAGGGGACGTGCATGGGATTGGACATCCAATTCTAGCCCGAAAAAAAATCGAACGCTTGTTCCAAAACATAGGCAAAGTGTTACTGAAACATGGACGATATACTGTTGAAACATGGACGAAACACTGATAAAACATGGTCAAAGCACTAAAAAAAACATTATAGAAGTATTAATGAAACATAGCAAAAAATGATGAAACATGCTAGAAGAACCGATAAAATATCATGTTCCGCAGTTATCCAAAGATTTTTTACCCCATACAAGCGGAATGTTTCGCGAGAGTAAACACCATGTTCCATAAGAACAAAAGTAATGTTTCACCAGACAAACCCAAATGTTTCATAAGAACAAAATATGGTAATGTTTCGTAAGAGCAAATTAAATGTTCCATACATTTGGTAGCGATATTTCATACGTATATAGGTGATGTTTCATTATAAAAAAAATGGATGCATCTTCTTATGGTCGTCTTCTTTTCTAAATATGGCGAGACCCTACGTTGTGCTCACCGGATCTAGCCACCAAACTCGCAGAATGGCGCTCCTCGCCACCTCTTACCCCGAGCGAGAGGAAGAGAGAGATGAGATAGGGAATAGAGAGAGGAAGAGAGATGAGGAATGGGGAGAGAGGGGCACAGGAGAGAGGGCGGCACCGGCGTGATCCGGCTAGGATGGGCAGCTATCCTATCTCTCTCCTCTCCTCTGATGTTTGTGTGAGATAGAGGAACAAACAGTAGGAGGAAGAAAAGAGAGGAGCGGGGTGCTATGTGGTGTGGATAAGAATGGGGTAGTTGGGAGCAGGGCATTTCATCATATGACATTCTTTAAAATTCGTATTTCACAAAATGACATCCTGACCCACTGTTATAAACTCGGATGGTCCCACACGTCATAGACACATTTCTTGAAGCATGTGAATTGAGTATCATTTTGTGAATTTTCTAAGTTTTGAGGCAGCGAGCGGAGAAAAAAAAACAGGGCACCGTCCAGGACGCTTAGATTAAGGAGGTAAGCATTGCCCAACGTTCAGTGAAGGCAAGTGAGGGATTAAGAACTTCCCCAGTGACTCAAAAAAATATGTTCCAAAGAATAAGTATCTACTCATATAGCCTCTAATATAAGATTTTAACCGCTTATTGCTATTTTGATTTATTTATAAAATCCAACAAACTATGAAAGTATTTGATATAGATATTTCAAAAACTATTGATAACTAAAGTTTTAAAAGTGTGACTCCATATTTTTGGTCCACAAGTCCACATGAGTACATGCTCTTCAAAACTTGTTTAAAAGAAAAAAAAAAGATACAAAAGTCAGAGCACGAGGATGCATGCAATCCACACCTGAGCTTCACTGCCCCGTCGCTTGCTCGGTGCCACTTTCTTCTCCTTCCCCTCACCGGCGAGCTGCGTGGCCATGGAGCAGCGGACGCTGATTCCTCGCGTCAAGCTCGGCACCCAGGGATTGGAGGTGCTTCTCTCTCTTGCCTTCTCGCTCGACTGCTCCGCGCCTCTCTCCTCTCCTCGCCTCTGAGTGAATCGATTTTTTTTTCCGGCGAAGGTGTCCAAGCTGGGGTTCGGGTGCATGGGGCTGACGGGCGCGTACAACTCCCCGCTCGACGACGAGGCCGGCGTCGCCGTCATCGCGCACGCCTTCCGCCGGGGGGTCACCTTCTTCGACACCTCCGACGTCTACGGCCCCCTCACCAACGAGATCCTCTTCGGCAAGGTCCGTCGCTCTCCATCGTTCGATTTCTTGGGTTCCCTGAGCCGCCGGAGCGCGGGTGGGAGTCGAGTACTAACCACTCCTTGCGCGCATGATGTCTTTCCAGGCGCTGAAGCAGCTGCCGCGGGAGCAGGTGCAGGTGGCCACCAAGTTCGGGGTCCAGCGGGACGCCGGCGGCACGCGCGGCGTGTGCGGCCGGCCGGAGTACGTGCGCGCCTGCTGCGAGGCCAGCCTGCGCCGCCTTGGCGTCGACCACATCGACCTCTACTACCAACACCGCGTCGACACTACCATCCCCATCGAGGACACGGTCTCTCGCCGTGCTCAATCCCCTTTCCATTGCCATTTGCCCCTTTCTCGGCTTCTTCCTCATGTTCTGCATACGTGAGGATTCCAGTGTTGGTGTGGTTGTTCATGTCGATTCTTGTGCTGAAATTGATGTAGATTGGTGAGCTCAAGAAATTGGTGGAGGAAGGGAAGGTGAAGTACATTGGGTTATCGGAGGCGAGCCCCGACACGATCAGGCGTGCTCATGCCGTGCACCCAATCTCAGCGGTGCAGATGGAGTGGTCTCTGTGGGCTCGCGACATAGAGCCCGAGATTGTGCCGCTCTGCAGGTGAATTCTGTTTTGCAAATTCTACCTACATGATCATAACATGGTCCTGATAAGTTGATCGTGTTATAAAATCTGCTCTACTCTGTGGACTTCAGAGAATTGGGGATTGGAATTGTTCCTTACAGTCCTATTGCCCGTGGGTTTTTCGGTGGAAGAGGAGTGACACAACAAGTGTCTGCTGAATCTAGCCTGGTGCTGAATTCAGATACGATCTGCCTCGAAGTATCATTTCTTGATCTTCATTTTTCTCAGTTTACTTAGGTGTGTGGACCTCTGTTTTTTCAGCAAGGGCATCCACGGTTTTCAGCAGAAAACTTGGAGAAGAACAAGCAGCTCTATCTGAAAATGGAGGAACTAGCCAAGAAACACCAGTGCAGCCCTGCTCAGCTAGCTTTAGCTTGGGTTCTGCATCAAGGGGACGATGTGGTTCCAATACCAGGTGAATGTTGTGATCCCATTCCCATGTCATTGATGGCGTGCAGTGTAAACCTCTTGGAGGTGATTCCATATTTTTCGTTTCGCACAGCAGGTGAAAGTTTGACTATAGCCTTTCTTGTGCTCTTCTAATAAAAGCGAAGTGTAGTTTTCAGAGATCATACAGAAGTACAAGTAATAATATAACTGAAAAAAAAATCCATTTCCATTGTGATTTAGCTTTCTTTGGCAGAGAAATAAGGTAAAAGCACATCTCATGAATCACGGTTATTTAAACACCCTCTTTCAAATGTGGTCATTTGCTACACAGTTTGTGCTATATTATGTCAACTTTAACCTTGCACTGAACTATCCTCTTGTGCTCGTTTTTTACTTCCAAGTTCCAACAAGTACACTGGTAGTAAACTCATTGTTTGTGTATCTCCAATAATGCGGCATTTGATCACTGACAAATATGCTCTACAATTTGTCAGGGACAACTAAGATCAAGAATCTAGATGCCAACATTGACTCCTTAAAGGTAAAGCTGACGGACGACAACCTGAAAGAAATTACCAGCCAGATACGTGAAGAAGATGTGGCTGGTGGAAGACAATATACTTCCTTTGCACATACCACCTGGAAGTATGCTGACACACCAAGGAAGTAAAGCTATAAAACATCCTAGCAGCACTGAAACAGTGCAACAGTCATACCACTCTCCCTGCTGATGTGATGCTGCCTGTATCTTATGAATGCTCTGTGCTATAAGTATTGTACCACAAAGAATAATAAGTGCGGTCTTCAGGAACCATATAATGCATGTTTGTGCTTGTATAACAGTTAACAAAAGACTATAGTGATGTGCTACCTATGTGCCTAGTCATAGCAAATTTCTGAGACTACAGTAATGGTGGTGGGAAAATGTGTGTGCTCAGACAGAAATTCAGAAGCATATAAGAAAATGCACTGCACAGACACTCCTATCTAACTTGGGAGCAGAGATCGCAAGCACAAACCAAAATACAGTTCTCTGAGCCTAGTCTGACCAACATGTTCCAACAAGTCATGAATGCAATGTATGCTACACAAAAGAGATTGCTGCACTTTCCATATTAGCTCCTAAATGAGACCATTTTACCACAAAGAACATGTGCATGGTTCTCAAGAAACAGCCACAGCCATTGCCGCCGGCCGGTCACTGAACTTGGATGTGAAGAAACCTGGACTTCTTGTTCCTCTGCAGGCACGAGGAGTCGTGCGGTTTACAAAGCTCCAGTGCGTTGGTCCTGTGGACACACCAGAGCCTTGTAAGCCGCACTGACTCTTCGCACCGATGAGGAGCTCATCCTTCAGAGTAATGAATCTTCTGCGGGAAGAACTGAAGTACATAACCATGGATCTTCAGGTTCTTGGCCCCGGTATTACGCTATTACATGGAACTATGATACCCAACAGGTAACGGCAACAATCTTATAGAAGCATGAAGGATTAAAGGTGGCTATGGTGAGGGGATATGTGAGGCAGGTATTAGCAGAGGTTGTCCAGCACTCAGCTGCTTTAGGGTGGCCAACCTTGTACTTGCAGATGATATAATAAACCAACTTGTAGGCTAGTATCCAATGAACCGACTGAAGTCCTACTAAGATGTTACCATCTGGGGATGGTTGCAACCAAGGATAGGATTGGTCTTGAGCTTACCATCTGCTCATTGTAACTCAAAAAAGATTGCTCTTGATGTCTCCATTGGTGGATCTGCAAGGATGGCAGATTATCTAGCTGATTTCTCGTGGAAACCCTAGGAGGCTTATCCAGGATGGAAAGAAGACTGGTATGTCAAGACTCAGGAAAAACTGGAAACAAATAACTGGCAATTCCTTGTTCATTGACGTAAGATACACTTGGCAATTCCTTACTCAACAGCCAATTCAATGTTGATTGGCAAAAGAAAACTAAGTCCCTAGACTTGAGTTGTAGAACTGAAACTCTGAAAGTGCAGATACTAAACATCTATTACAGAAAATATTTTCTAAAACATGAAGCTGTAAGATCCCCTAAAAGCAAAAATGTAAAATGAATGATCATGTCACCAAAACCTCCAAGGGTCTTTGTAAGGAGGAACATAATTTTCTGTAGGGGGGAGAAGGTGAAAGGATGCCACAGTCTTTTGAAGAAAAGGTCCCATCTGCGTTGCCAAAAAAAAAAAAAAATCATTGGTCAGGGCTGAAAAATACAATATATATTATACAAAAAATACATGTTCCGGTAACCGCGACAGTAGAAAGTAGAATCAAACACTAAAGCATACTTTTTTCTTGTGATAGTTTTAATTTATAACTAATTATCAGCATAGGCAGCAATCGGACATGTTGAACTTACAGATTCCCACTGCTTGCTGAGAGTGGAAGCATTCAGTGTGTACAGATAACCTAGTCAAAAAAGGGGAGTGAAAAAAGATATCTTGTGAATCTGAGTGAACGACCAAAATTACAAAGATGACTACAAAGATGAAGTAATACCATCTCGTTCAGCAGTGCATGCTACATTGTGTCGAAACAGATTTGGTTCTGGTGCCTGAAGAAACAAAGATACTCATTAAGAACATTAATTACCTTATGTCTTGCCCAACCTCACCATCAACTGGTCAATACAATGCATGAAAAAGTGCTAATACAAACATTTCTCACTTTATCTTTGTACATTTAACTATGTTTATTGTCAAATTTATATGTGGCAGAAAAACTTACAGATTTTGTTGGTGATTTCCGAACTATATACTCATAATACCAGTATGGTTCTCCCTCAACCTACAAATAAATATTGATATGTGATAATGCATGTCAACTCCAGAAAACAACATCAGTTTTAAGAGGATAACCACAATCAGCATGAGGTCAGGTGACTGTCAAAAGGTGATCAGAACTTACATCAGTAGAGTGTGCATCAAGGACAGAACTCTCTGTCATTCGCTGGCCAGTCGTTACCTTCTGCAAAGGGATGCAGTTTGTTGTAGAATAAATACTTCACTAACTTTCGCTCATAAATATTTCACTAACTGTGGATTATTAAAAGGTCGCATTCAAATAACTTAGCAACTTCATCAACATTTAGGGTTGCTGATAAATTACATGAAGTGTCAAATCATGTGCTGCTGATCACCACTGCTTCAATCCATCTAATGGGTAAAGGCAAGTGTTTCTTGAAATATGCAGGGAATAAATAAGGAGTATCTGAATTGTAAATCTGCTTGTAGTCAAACTTTGTATTTTCGATTTACCAATATGTCAAATCACAGTAAACATTCATGTCTATGACTGCTCCAAACAAACAGATTGGCATCATTTTTCAGCTACATAAACACAAGAAATAATTACCAAGGAAGATTTGTCAGACAAGATGCAATCAGCAACATCTTTTGCATCCCACATGTTCTTTTCTTTTGAAGGTAGGAAGCGTGAATTTGGGGGCCCAATCTGCACAATATAAATGATGAGCATTACCGTGTTGCCTTCCTGCTAAGTTTATTTCACTTTGCGAGACAAATGAAATTATTCTCATCTACAGAATCTACATACATGACAATTTGTACCCAGCCTCCAATTAGTAGAACTCAATTGAATACACAAACCAGCACATAGTAAAATTGTGCAGTTCACAATACTAGATAGTATTTGAGGAGTTACCGAAACTGAGATAACAACATTGTGTATCATGTCAACTCGCTCTGAAACAATGCGTTGCCGTGCATCAGCTGGATAGAGCTTCAGTCAGTTTTGATTCTTTTCGAACCATATAGCAAGACTCTAAAAGTGGAGGCTCTTATGCTGAACAAAGTAATTATGAACACTCTATACCGGAGGTTACTCACGAGATAGTGGCGCTGCAGACGAGTACCGCTCTGGTTTTCTGGACTCTACCCTGGAAATCAGAACACGGTAGTAAGCTCTGTCCTGATGCTCATGGAGAAGACAATAGGTAAACATGAATGTCTTGCAGAAAGAACTAAATACTACAAAATTTGCACATGGGGAGCTGAAATACCATTTGAATGAGAATTTCTTTCCCGGCAGTTCAACTGGGTAAAGAAAAGAATATGCATTGATCTCATCAATTTGCATGGCCATCTTCACATCTTCATCCAGCTCGGTAACAGCATAAGATTCTACAGAACCATGACGGTCAAAGCACTTACAAATTGGAAAAGGAAATATAGAAGAGAACACTGTCTCGCATTCCGTGGTATTGCAAGTCACGAAGGATAGGGTGTGTTTGGTTCATAGGCAGTTTTGCCCCCATCAAACCTAGGCATGACCAAATTTCCAAAAAAAAAAAAAAACAAGACATGACCAATGAAAGGTTGAGGATTTCTCAAACAGTGAATTAGCCAAGTTTTAGCAAGGAAATGAACTTAGCAGTTACATGTCTCGAAATTAGCATGCCTCTAGCAATTCAGTTCTGTCTATAGCCGAGACTAAATGTGATCACAACTTCATCAACAATTGACAAGTAGAATTGTAGTCAAAGAAACATGAATAGTTATAGGTACGAGGCAGCTCGTTGATTCCTCCACCTGAAACTGGCAGCGCAATGGCAAAAGAAGACACAAGGCCGGACAGCACGAGGTGCCTCCTTTCCAGCCCGCGGTTACTTGAAGCGGGCGTGCAAGAACACGAAACGAGCGCACGGGATCTCCTTGGCGTTCGAACACGCGCTCCCACACCGACCGCGACCTTGCTCCTGCACAGTTTCCAAGAACCAGCACGCTGACGCTGTGATATACGCACAGGCTAAATTGGTGTGGCGGATTGGGACCCTGCGTGGATGGAAGTGAACGACGCGGTACCTGGGGTGGAGCGAGGAGGAGGAGGAGGAAGCGGAGCTGGGGAAGGAGGAGGTTGGGGAGAGAAGAGCCGCCGCCATGGCTCTTTGTCGCCGGTGACCGGCCTCACTCCCCGCTTCCTCTGCCTCGAGGCAGGGGCTGGACTGCTGGTGGAAGCAGGATGCTATCCAAACCGTTTTTTTTTTCGCGTTTGCTAAAGAACAGTCACTGTTTTTATCTATAATTTCAGTCGTCGTAATCACCGTCTGATTGCTCGCAGCCCCTCCCCTGCTTGCTCCACGCCGCCACGCGCAGCGCGCCCTCATTGGCTACGGGAAGGGAGGCCCGCGTGGCCATGGGCTTGGCGACGTATGCATCCTATGTTTATGCAGCACAATAATTAAAGTTTAGAGCAGCTACAACTAATCTGAACAGCTACGTGGCCGTCCTGTTTTCCTAGCCTTGTTGTGATTCTAAAAATCTCGCATGTTACATAGAGAAGAACGCAACTGCTCATGCATAATTTTCTGAGTTTATTCGGTTTGCGATATGAAAATTGCACGCTAGTTTGCTCAAAATTAGTCCTTACTAATATGGAATTTTTAGTATGATTATACTATAATTTTTTGTTTGTTTCTTTTTATATTATTAGTGTTCACATAGGTCTCACAAAACCTTTTTCATATTTTGTTGAGATTCACCAAATTTAAATCTTTGTTTAGGTCATATTTTTGCATTTTTTTTATTTTGTAAGGATTCATCAAAGTTAAAGCATTTGTCTATGCAAATTTTTTTTTTTGTGTTTGCAAATGGTTCACCAAAGTTAAACCTTTTAAGTAGGCCACAAGTTTTTATAAATACTTTTTGGTCTCTTTTGTTTTTTATATTTTGTAAGGGTTCAAATTAAGTTAAACCTTTTGTCCGGGCTATAATTTTTCACGTTTGCTATTGGTCACTCAACTAAATATATATGTTTATTCTAGTCACCTGAATTGCATACTGGTAAGTCTAAAATTGCACTTCTTTGTAATGTGCAATTTTTAGTTTATATGTTTTCTTTGTATTTTGTATCACATTTGCTATTGGTGGGTCACCTTTTTATTTTGGTCATCTGAATTGCATACTAGTAACCCTAAATTACACTCCTTAATAATGTGTAATTTTAGTATAGTTACACTGCAATTTTTAGTTTGTTTCTTGTTTGTTTTGTTTTTGTATTTTATAGGGGTTTGCAAAAATTAAATATTTTATCTAGACTATTTTTTTTGTTCCTTTGATTTATTTTGAATGCGAACTACATAGCAGCGGCCTCTCTCTTGTAATTAGTAGTGTTCAAGCAACAGAGGCCTATGCGGGTTGCTGGGTCCTCGACGAACGAACGCAGCTAGCTACCTGTCAGCGCGCTGTAAAGTCTACAGCCATACTGAGAGCATTCACGTCGGCTACTTCAAATTTCTGCTCTATAATACTATTTTCTACACTCTATCCATCCCTCTAAGAGCATTTTCAGCAGAGCCTCTAAAACATAATCTTCTCTATATTTAGAGTTTCTCGTCCTCCAGCAGAGTCTCTATCTCAGCCTCTAAATTTAGAGTTTCTCTCTCCCAGCCTCTATATTTATAGGTTGTCTATATCAACTTTTATAATTTTTCTAGATAGAGACTCTACTAGAGATGATGGAAATATAGAGCGAATGGTAATTTAGAGGAGGTGTAAAGAGGCCCGATTTTAAAGTTTCTGCTGGTGATGCTTTAAGAGCATCTTTAATAGGCACTTCAAATTTCTACTCTATAATACTATTTTCTATACACTCTATTCATCCTCTAAATTTTTTTCACACTTTACATTATACTTTAAAAGATTTCTTCCCTACAGCAGCTACTCTATCCCTAAAAAGTCAATATACAAATGCCTGTTACGGATGCTCTTATCGTAACAAGAAAAATCAGTGATGCGTTGGCATGCATGTAGCATGTGTCGGACGCCAGGCTTCGCGGCATTTTGGCAAGGGCTCCGAGTCTACGATGTTCCCAATGAGTGATGACGTACACAGATCGACTGAAAATGTTTTTACGGTTTCAGTCGACTGCTCTCTAGACAATACCTTTTTTTTTTTGAGGGAATGCTATCCAAACCGTTTGTTAGAGAAGAAGCAAAAGATCTGTGTGATTTTCCTGTACATGAGCCTTTTTTGGCATATAGGCCGCTAATATATAATGAAATTCCTATTAAAAATGTCTTATTTAATAAAAAAATGTTTTATGATGAGTGATAGTGTCAATTGCAGCCATCGCTCATTCGTCCAATGGTTCATTCATCATGGATCCTCTCGTTTTTTGTTTCAATTCGGCTTTCTTTCTGTTCTTCCTCCCGCAGGCTTGGCTTCTGCTAAACTTTTTTCAGTTTCGTTCCTGTTTAGTTTCATAGCCTTTTGACTTCGGTCCTGTTTCTTTCAGCGGTTTTCCGGCGGTCGGCGGTTTGTTACAGTAAATTTTAATTCTTAAAAAAAATTTAATTATCTTTTTAGGCTCATTACACTTTTTTTTCGAAGACTTATAAATTTGTTACAGTAAAACCGCCAACTGCTGAAAGAAACAGGGCCTTCATTTTGCCTTCCTGTGGGGCTTTACCCTGAGGCTAGTCTGTTCTTACCGCACCCTTGTATCTGGGTTTTTGTTCACCTCTCTCCTAACCTGCCAATCATTCAAAAAAAATATAATATAGGAATGCTTTTCATTTATTTCTTATTTTAGTGAGTAGTACTTTTGGAATGTTTCAATTAACAAGATTCAAGAATGCTTTATGTTGAGTTGATTTGCTTTTCTATTTTATCGTGTTTGCATCATAGAAAGGTTTCAGTGGCACTTATAGGAAAATAGATGAGGCAAGGGTATATAAACAACACAATTAAGCATTGAAGGGTAGCTGAATTTTTGAGTAATAAAAATAGTCGAATATCTCCGAGGGTACGTAGATGCGATATTAGTGAAGCATGTAAGCGTAACTGAATACATTAGCCAAACACATTGATCATAATATGATAGAATATTATTTTATATTCTTTATATTTGTAATACAAATGACCACCCGGCTATTTTCTTTTACCGTCCTCGCCTCATGGAGTTGGTAAGAAAACATGTCTCTCTAGCATACAACCTGAATTACTAATTACTTATTGCAATTTATCTACCAAAAAAAAGTATACCATTGTTGAATAACTTTGTTCGAGATGAACATGTACTTAATCTAGGTATCTAAAATATATTGATGGCATAAGTTACGAAAATTTAATTACGCACACCCTAGACAACATTATTTAGTATCAGCACATGCGACAATATAATTTATTGGAGTTGAGTCCGAACTCGAATCAAACAAATAGCCCACGGGTTCAAATCATAAGGCCCAGCGCGACACATTACGATGCCGTTCTGTCAGGCCCGGCCCACCCGTTCTATTAGCGAGTGCCTACTGCCTGGTGCGGCGGACACAGCGCCACCGCCGAGCCCTACCACCGCTACGCGCTGCGTCGTCTCTCTATTCACCGCACCTCGCGCTCGCGCCGCCCGCCGCCGTGAAGCTAGAGCTATAGGCTCCGTTGGGCAGACCGCGCCGGCGTGGGTAGGCCAGACTCCATGGGGGAGCCGCAGCCGAGCAAGGAGCTCCTGGACCTTCCCTCCGAGCCCAAGCCGCCCTCCTTCATCGGTACCGATCTTATCCCTCACCTCCACCACCTCCCCTTCCCCTCTTCTCTCGCCTTCGTTGCTTTCGAATCTCACCCTCGTGCTTGGCCTCCTCGTTAATGGTTGGGCTGGATTTGATTGGTTTGCAGAGTCGCTTCTTGCGAGCCGAGAGCAGCAGCAGCAGCGCAAGGAGGGCAACCACAAGGCGGGGCCTCCCACCGATCCGCTCCCCAAGAGCCAAGGTGTTCTTTCTTGTTGCTGTTCTGTGCAGCTCAGAAAATTAGAATCTTTATAACTGTGCATGCTTGCTCTCTAGATTAGAATGTGGAGTTCAACCCAATCTCATCAAGAACCATGCGAACTAGTTTATGTTCACCCTAAATCTTGAACTAACAACTCTGGTAGAGTAGTCAATGCCGCGGGCGATCGGTTTTCAAAAACTTGCTCAGATCATAGTGTTTTTTAGGTTTGATTGGCTGGAAAGCTGCCCTGGTGCGGCTGTAGATTGACACCGTATGTCGTGTACAAAAGTGTTGGGTTTGTGTATGTACTTGCTCACTGAACTTTCTGCTGTTTTGGGGCTGCAACGCCGCTCAGTTCTTGGAAAAGTGAAGGATTTCTTGGGAGTGATTGCAAAGGCGAATGAAAGATTGCAGCTCGACACACAAGTATGCTTCTGGTTGATCTTACATTAGATAGTGTTCCTGTCCCCGGTGTTAATTGATTCACCCTTAAATTTATGTGCAGAATAAGCCTCATGAAGAGTACGATATAGAAGCGCTTACCGGAAACGAAAAGGAATATATTGAGATGGTAAAGCTAGTCTATCTTAGCAACATGGTGGGGGAAAACATGGGTATGCAGTTTAATTATACTAACTGATAGCCGCCACAATTTTATATGCAGGACTTGCTTCTCGGTGTTGCTGATCTTCACTCGGAGCAAGCTGTGGAGGCAGCTGAAGCGACAATGAGCGGCTTCCCACCTTCAGGAATGTCATTCGTTAGCAGCTCATCAGACTCGGACGATGAGGGCGATGACAGTGACGAAGATGGTGGTGATGAACCAGACACGACTGGCAAAGATCCTGTTGAACCAGAGGCTCCTTCAGCCAAAGGAAAGAATCCCAATAAAAGACAGAAGATTGTTGTTCTCAACTAGGATCCATTCCATTCAGTCGTTCTTGGCAAACAAGGGCGGGGGACGCGCTATTTCGTTAAGAAACTACGTGGGATTGTAACCAAGGCCTGATGCTAGTCAGGTTGGCAAGAAGACCCACATATCTGCATCACCTGCCTTCTTTTTGTGCCGTATGATGATTAGGTCGACTGGGATTGTTCCGCAGGGGCTAAATGATGTCGTGCAAGGTCCCCACCCCAATCCAGTAATACAATGTGTAGCAGCATTACCTGTTCTGGAATGTGTATGCTTTGCTTGGTTCCTTGCAGCTGGTTAAAGATATAGAGCAAGATGCAAAAAAAAAAAATTTCCCATGGCGTGTCATACATCTCGGTGTAGTTTACTGGTGTTTCCAGTGCTTGATGAGTTGGCGTCCCTCCCATTTGTTTTTTTTTAAAACCGATGTTCTTCCGTTGCCGCCGTCGTGTTTTTCTGGTGGTCAGTCTATGTATCACAGATCTAACCTGTCACCTGTGCATCTTGAAGGCCGGAACGGGGGACGTCCCGCGCGCGAGGGACGAGCGCGCGGTCCCTCGCCCGGTCGGCCGTACGCGTGTCCTCGCGCGCGTCCAGATCAAGCGAGCCTCGTGTCCCTCCGGCTTGCTCAGCTCGCAGGCGGCTCTTGGCTCAGCTCGCTGCAAGTTCGCTCCGTTGCTTTTCCAGCCCGTGTGCAATCCGCTAACTTCCAGCCCATCACCGCGTGCAATCCTCCAGCCCGTCGCCGCCACCTCCATCCCCAGCCCGACGCACTTCTTTGCCGTCTGCATAGCAACTAGTCGATCACCGGCCGCATGCACAGCACCTCGCTCGAACAACATCACGCCGACAGAGAGAGCTTGGCTCGCTCGCCGATCACTCGTCAAGCAGGCGCACTGCGCTGTTCCAGACGGCGAGACCGGGTTGAAGATCCTTTGATTGGCGTATTGCACATTAATTCTTCATTCCACTGTTAGTGCTAGTTGTGCTTGGTGAACAATGGAAAACCCTAAATCCTCTACAGGTATTATTTACATATTTTATAGTAAACAAGTAATTGGTTTGTTTGAAAATAAAGATGAATATTAATTATCATAACCTTTTATAGATCAGATTGGTGATGCAAACTCTATCGATGAAGGTATTCATACAGACGAAGAGTTTCGAACATCAGGTATGATGTCTTTAATGAATAGTCAAGTAGCAATTAGTTTATTGAAATATCGAAACAAACCACAGGTAGCATTATTTTTGTAGATGGTATTGGAGATGGAAACACTGTGGATAAGGATGCTCATATGCAAGAGTTACAATCACCAATAGTTGGAATGGAATTTACATCAGTAGAAGAAGCATACAAGTTTTATAATGATTATGCCTTTAATATTGGTTTTAGCGTCAGAAAGAATGATGACAGGAAGAATAGCGTCAACATTTGCATAATGAAGTGCTTCACTTGTTCAAGAGAAGGTTCACAAAGGTCTAGAGATCCAACTAAACAGCCACCGAAATTTGAACGAATGGAGTCTAGAGTTGGATGCAATGCCCACATGAAAATTAACATGACTAATAAAGGCAATTATGAGGTAACTTCTTTTTACTCCGAGCATAATCATGTGTGCACAACCCCAACAAAAACGAGATTGCTAAAGTCTCATAGAGCCATTAGTAAGGCACAAAAGACGATGGGGGATTTGGCTGATGCCTCAGGGATAAAGCCAAAAGAGACTTACGAGCTTCTATCTAAACAAGTTGGAGGGAACCGTCATTTAACCTTTCTTCCAGATGACTACAAAAATTACCTGAGAACAAAGCGGCAACAAGACATTGCATTAGGGATGCTGGGGCACTAATGCAATATCTCCAGGAGCGCCAGAAAAAAGATCCAACATTCTTTCATGCAAAGCAACTTGATAAGGAAGATCAAATCACTAATATATTTTGGGCCGATGGCAAATCATTGTTGGATTATGAGTATTTCGGTGATGTTGTTTGCTTTGACACGACATACAAAACTAATAGTTATGGTCGACCTTTTGCTATTTTTGTTGGTGTGAATCACCATAGACAGACTGTGATTTTTGGTGCTGCATTGCTATATGATGAGACAATTCCATCGTTTGAATGGTTGTTTGGAACTCTTTTAGATGCTACACGTGGGAAAGCTCCTAAGGTGATTTTTTGCTTTGTCATTTATTTACATTTGTAAGGTGTGAAAGACTTGTATTAAGCGCTTCTTTTTGCGTGTAATTATGACAGATCAAGATGTCGCTATGAGCGCACTATAAAGAAGGTCTTGCCAAACACTTTCCATAGGTTGTGTGTGTGGCACATGTATCGAAATGCAAACAAAACATCTCGACCAACTTTTCAGTGTTTCGAAAGATTTTAAGCATGATTTTGGTCATTGCGTGTATGACTGTGAAAATGAAGAAGAATTTTTGAGTGCTTGGCAAGACATGCTTATGAAGTATGATTTATGTGATAACAGATGGTTGGCTGACTTGTTTCAAGTACGTGAAAAGTGGGCACTTGTATATGGTCGCCAATATTTTTGTGCTGACATGAAATCTACCCAGTGGAGTGAGAGCATTAATAGTGTCATCAAGAAGTACTTAGATCCAAAAATAAGGTTACTTGATTTTTTTAATCATTGGGAGCGCCTCTTGGAAGATCGCCGCCATTTGGAGTTGGTAGCAGATTACAGGGCAAGTCAAGGTACCCCTAAAGTTCCTTTTTCTAATATGCTCAAACAAGTTTCACACAGTTATACTCCAAGTGTATATAAAGTATTTGAAGCAGAGTATGGTAGATTTCTAAAATGTATGATAAAATATTGTGGAGTAGATGACAATGTGCATAGTTATGTTGCCTTTGATGGACATCGGCAGCGAACTGTACTATATAATACATGTCATGATCACTGGAGTTGTTCCTGTCTTAAGTTTGAGTTCATGGGAATCCAATGTTGTCATATCATTAAGGCTCTAGACTTCAATGATATCAAAGTACTTCCTGAAAAGTACCTTCTAAAAAGATGGCAGAAGAATGCTAAATCTGGAAGGAGGATTGTCACTTCGAATATTGAGTCAACATCTGCAACTTACATGGCGAATCTTCGTTATAGCTCATTGATGAGAGAATTTGCTGGTGTCATTTCTGTTGCATCACAGAGTGAACTAGCATATAACCATCTTCTAAATCAAACACCAGAAATTATGGCCAAAATGGAAGAACTTGTTTTGGAAGACAACGGCTGCCAGCCACCGTCGAATGTTTCAGCATCAAAGGTGGACGTTGGGACACCATGTGTAAATCCAACCGGTGTAAGAAAGAGAGATGGAGGAAGAGGATCACGTCGCCATCCAAGTTGTCTCGAGAAGAAGAAGAAAAGAAAAAAGAAAGAGACTGCAATCCCAGACGTGGCTATACCTATGTGTGATCATAGAGAAGAAAACGACGTAAGTTTCTTTACAACATTTTACTTTATTTAAATGTTGGATCCAATGGTCACCATTTTCCAAAATATTGCTACACAGGCTGTACAAATTCCATTGCATGGATCTGCGATGGATCTTTTAAATTTAGTGACTTCTTTGAATATAGGGGGTAAGGATACTTATGTTTCCTGCAAGCATTTTGCAAAGTTCATGTAAATAATCCTTTAAATAAATGCAGTGAGTCACTAATTTGTTCTATTTTTTCAGGTTCAAGTACTGGGCAATTCGGTGATATGCGATAGAATGCCTTTTTTTCAATTTGAAGTGCAGGGCTTAAAGAAATGCTTAATGTCAAGTTGTCAACTACCATGTCTTTTGTAATCTTAAAGTCACATGTAACAGTTGCTATATGAGCTGCCATCTCTTGTCTTGTAAAAGCTTGAAATTTAACCGTCACTAAGTAACAATCCTATGTGATTTGTGATGGTTCACTTGCTATTCAATGCATTATTTTTGGCTTGTTTGATTTCTAGCATTTTGTTAGTCAAGTTCTGTAGTTCAGTTTTAGTTTAGCCATGAAAGAGAATAGTATGCACTATGATTTAAGTTCCAGAATAACTCCAGGTTATCCATGACGATAGTTCAGTTTCAGAAGCTACAGTTTTAGAATAAGAATCAATTTAAAAATAGCTACAGATAGAATAGCTATAGCTACAAATCAACACATGGCTTGTAAACTGAGGTAAGATACCAGATTTTAGTCGGTCTACAGCTTTACAAGTCAATCAACACATGAAGTTTACATGATATCCACTAGCATAGCAGTTCATTACATCTTTACAGTGTCACATCCAAACAAATGAAAACAACCATCCATTTCATATTTTTACGGGATCACTTCAGAATAGTCACTCAAGAACAAAGTAACAATATCTCCTTGTTCCCATCATCTGCAATATACAAGCTAAAAGGTACAAGATCAGCCGGACCAAAATGTACAAGCACAGAGGTACAAGATCAGCCTAACCAAAATTCTTACAACTTCAGACCAACAAATTCATCTCATTCAGACCAAAATTTCTCACTTTTATACATTGCTATAAGCAGCAAAATGCAAACTTAAAGACCATACACAAGCAAACTTCAGGCAATTCTGATACATTCAGACCAAAATTTCTCACTTTTATACATTGCTATTCTGATACATCTTTACAGTGTCACATCCAACAAATTCATCTCATTCAGGCCAAAATTTCTCACTTTTATACATTGCTATAACTTCGACCATACACAAGCAAACTTCAGCTCATATAAGCGACAAAATGCTTGTTGCCGGCGAGCAATTGAACAGACACAAAAGTGGCTTAAAAATTGCAAGCTTCTAGGGTGGGCGTGGCAAAGTCCACGAGGCCCTGTTAGGTTGGGGAGGTCGATGACGGCGCTGGTCGATGGCAAAGACGAGTTCTTGCATGCCCTTGTGGGCAAGGACACGAGCCACCGCCTGACCTCAGTCTTGGTGCGCTCCATGGAGACGCAGTGAGGTTGATGCAATGGAAGGGCCCTAGGTGTCTTCGCGAGGCCACGGAGATGCTCTGATCTTGCGCATCACGCCGCCGCGAACCAAGTCGTCGGGAGCCTCCACGCCGAGAACCAAGTCGTCGGGAGTCTCCACGCCTCCGCGAACCAGGTCGCCAGGGACCTTCACGCCGGTAATTGGGCGGGATTGAGATGGTGACGCCGCTAGGGTTGAGAGAGAGAGGGAATTGGGTGGAACCATTCTTTGTCGTGAGCAAGAGAAGCGCGTCGGCCGAGGATGGAGGCGGCGGCGACGGGCTGGAGGATTGCACGCGGTGATGGGCTGGAAGTTAGCGGATTGCACGCGGGCTAGAAAAGCAACGGAGCGGACTTGCAGCGAGCTGAGCCAAGAGCCGCCTGCGAGCTGAGCAAGCCGAAGGGACGCGAGGCTCGCTTGATCTGGACGCGCGCGAGGACACGCGTACGGCCGACCGGGCGAGGGACCGCGCGCTCGTCCCTCGAGCGGGACGTCCCCCGTTCCATTTCAAGGCATTATCCCTTATATGGACGTAGGGAAACCTGCCGTGTCAATTCCATGGACGTGAACAACGTCTCAGCTCACAAGTAAAAAGCTGGTGCTCAACGTACCAGACGCGGATTTTACGCTTGTACAACAGATAGCAGCTACACATGCACAATGGCAGGACAGCTGATTCCAAACATAATCATAGAAATGAAAACAACGCACCCAAACCGCATTGGACAGATGCTGATTAAGTAATTATCATCCAAAAAGGACGTCTGTGTCTCTTCGTAATTTAACAAGTTTACAGCATGCGTACGTTACAGTGTGCAAATCCAAGTTTACAGCATGCTTCCGTAGTTGCACTGTATCACGCAACTCCACTGAGAGCAATTTTACAAAGTTAGATGTTAAAACATGAGTTCTCACATGAGCGCACATCAACATAGATGGGCGCTCGTAGGTAGAAAACAAGTCACAAAGTTGGGCGAGCCTTGGACACAAAAACGACTTATACAAAAACAACTTAGTGACTTCTCAGGCCAGCGGCCTCAGTACTTTGCAGATTTAGCAAGAAAATCTGAGTACTGTTCAGGCACGAATGATTTCACTCTCAATGCAGCTTTGCCATCTTGACCGGGAGAATATGATTTAACACCGATGATGGTGGCCAATGCTGGAAAAGATTGGAAGTCAAATCAAAGCTGCTTGAGAACTACTAAATATAGTTAAAAAAA
Source organism: Olyra latifolia (assembly GCA_036346145.1). NCBI lineage: Eukaryota > Viridiplantae > Streptophyta > Magnoliopsida > Poales > Poaceae > Olyra > Olyra latifolia. The sequence goes on from CM070523.1 coordinate 34,318,111, forward strand.
AACACTCTCAGTAGCAGCACTTTCTGGTAGAAGTAAATAGAGAGATGCCCAGACAAATAGTTGATCAAGGTACTTACTGTTATGTATACGCCCATATACAAATCTTTCGCCAAGCCAGTGTTGTAAAGGCCTCGATCGTATTCTTGTGCTTCGTCTCACACCTGACTGCCACATATGACCAGCACCTGAATAATAACAGTTCATGAAAACCCTTCTGGTATATTTGTTTGTATTTGTATAAAAAATCCACTGCATGTTGCAAAGTGCAGAAGTAAGACCTGAAAGGCTCGTTCTTCTATCCAATCCCAGCTTCTTGCTTATCCTTTGAGCTTCATTTTGGCCCTTACCTTTCTTTTGGAACCGTGAATTCCTTGTACCAACTGTTTGCTGCTGGAAGTACAAATGAAAATTAATCATCAAAGTTTAATAAGCATGTGCTCAGGGTGTAGGCAATGTGCTCTAAGTTGTGCCTGTCCATCTATCCGTGGCTCTGCATGTAACTTAAAGGTAGACCTACTGAACCAAAAGTGACTACTCATACAATATGGAGTGATCAAGTGCGTCCTATGGGCATGGCTTAAAATATGCTTGCTATGATGAACAGGACATTATTCCTACATTTCTTTCCTTGGCCATTCATATGCTATCCATACTACCTTGTAAACAAAGACAGCCTGATGCTGACTGAATGTAATTTCTAAAAAAATTATTTAGGGCAACAATTTCAGTCTAGAAACTAAAACTTAAGAATGCTTGATGAAAGAACCCTACCTCAACATTTATATCTTGCATATGAGGTTGATTTTCTGGATCAAAATTTGTTGGGGGTATATCCAATGAATGGCTTGGCTCATCTGTGAAGAAAAATGTGCTTCAGAAGTCAGAACTTCACACAGAGCAACAATCTTCACTGCAAGAAATAAATCTTAAGTAATTTAAAGCAGCTAAAAAGTAGATAGAAGTATAATAGAATAACAATATTTACATTTTACAAAGAAATGATGTACAACATAATAACAAAACAAAACTTAATTCAGTTGGCAGAGATATATAAAATTATTTCTAGCATAGTATGGAACAATAACAAACAAGGATTGAATTTATTATAAATTATTAATGAACATGAAAGCATGATCCTCCTTTGGAGGCCTGGTCAGATCTATGGGGGAAGCCAACCCCAGCCAAGAACGATCCTTATAGCCAAAATGACGAATAGTAACTGCATATAAATGCAGAGTAGAGCAGGCAAAAGTAAGACCTGTCGCCCTTTCTCTTCTCTTCAATGGCTCCTTATTTTTCCTTTCTCGGCCTGCTTTTTGCTTATTTGCTTTGGTTGGGGAGAGTGCATTACTTATATCAACTGCCAGTTTCTGAAAGTGCAAAGAAGACAAGCATAAGAACTTTTCTCAAGATCAGACAAGCATGCAGCTTTTTTCTATATTTAAGAAATGTATGGACAGGATGTGCAGGATTCACTGTAGATACTTCTGTTGCTAATACAAGTATATGCATGCGAAGACAATGACAGGAGCATTTGTGATTTAAGTTCACAGCAGCTTTTGTGGCCCGAACAGGCACATCGGTTCATGATGATAAAGTGGTATGTTACATCAGTAAGAATAAAAAAGAACAGAAATATGCTCATTCAATAAGATAATTTACAGCAGAAATTTCAGAGGCTATGACTAAAACACAATAAACAAAACTACCTCGGTGTTTCCATCATGCGCATGAGATTGATTCTGTGGATCAATATCTTCTGCAGGTATTTCCGATGGATGGATGGGCATATCTGTGAAGAAAATATGCTTTACACCTCCACAACGAATAAGAAAGGGAAAATGACCAAAAAAAATAATTACTCTCAATTGTCACTCTGGGTTTAAACCCCTCCTACAACTTATTTTGTGGCATTAACCCCCATATATTTCCTCCGTTTGCAAACTCCCCCCTGATATTACTTTTTCTGTCAATTATAACATTAAAAACTCATAAAAAGAAAATTGGTGAATTAATAGTGTTTGACACACACATATCCCGTTACAATATGACTGCCGATATAACATGCTCTAAGGTTTAAGATAGGAGATGAAGGTGAGAACAGGTAGATTAAAAATAAGTGGAACAAAAGATATGTTATTTAGTAATGAATAACATGTGGACCAGTATGTTAGTGACTGTTTCCTAACTTTTATATTGTTTTTCCTTTAAACTTAGTGAAGAAAGAAGTGCAAAGAAAACTTTTGAGTTGTGTAGGAATGTAGGGGTTTTATGCAATTTTTCCAGTAAGAAACTACAGGGTATGAGATGTGCAAATTGTGAATTTGTGCAACATGTAAGTTAGATAAGCATACTGCATACAAACCCTTATTTTAGTCAAATAAGCATACTGCATACAAACCCTTATTTTAGTCAAATAAGCATACTGCATAGTGCATACAAACTTTGAACAGTAAGTTCCTATGGTTTATACTGTTTATAACATGTACCATTTTCAAAATAGCATCATTCTAGGGAGCTGATATGCCACAACAGTCTATTTCATCATAACAATAATGTACTACCATCTTATTTCCTTAAATAGCTTGGCAGCGACAAAAGCTGCTTTTCAGAATCTTCACAGCATGTCGTTTCTTTAAGCAGTAAAAAGTATTTATGTCGTAAAAACACTGCTAAAAATACAAATGAAAGAATGGCAATGGACTAGGCGGCGAGCAAACAGCTTTTGGACTTTGTCCATTGCTACAACATTTCACAGTAAGGATTTCACAGGATAGCGCTGAAAGGAAAAGATATTAAAGAGCAAAAGTGGCCAAAGGGGTAGAGCAAAAGCATCATTCGAGGTAAAGTAGTGAACTATCTCAACTTCATGAAAAATATTCAAATCAAGTCTAATAAATTTTGTGCAAAGTTTATTGTCGTCGTTGTGCGGTTTGGAGAACAATTTTGCAACTCTATTAAGCAAAAATTTTCTGAATCTCGAGTCCTCAACTCTATTAAGCAAAATTTTGCAACTCTTTTGGAGGCATATGTCAGCTGAAATTTATAGGAAAAATAGTTACCTTGAAGAACCCCTCCAACCACTTCCTGCCATACAATAGGAACCAAGTTCAATAAATATTAAGCATGCTGGGATTTATATTAGACTAACAGTTTGTGCAGGAACTTGCCTGATGATCAAAATTGACATCTCCCTCGTGCGATGGAGAGATGTTTCTACCTGGTGTGCTAGCTAACAGTTCTGTTGAGCCACCATCCAGATGATGAGAAGAAGAAACTTCTGTTTCATGATTACTCTCCTCAACAATTGGGTAATGTATTGGGACATCCTCTTCCTAAAGTACAAAATAAATATAACATATGAAGTAAAGTCAATAAATTCAGAACAAGTTTAGTAATAAACATGTCAAAGTTCAGAACAAGTTCAGTGATAACTACCTCCAATAAAACATTGTGCTTGCTAGATGCATCTTTTTCTTTGACAACCCCACTATCTCTGTACACACCAAGTGGGGAACTTTCTGGTTGCCTTTCATCTATCGTGACACCATTTGGAATATTCAGTTCAGGCTGAAGAACATGATCTGGGGACTGGGCACTTGGACTTGGGGTCTCCCTTGCAGTAGAGGCCTCACTAGTCGTGAAAACCATTAGATCTAAAGAACTGTGCGGCAGTGATTGTTTATGCACCACACTTTCTGGAGATTTGTCAGAGTCATCTTCTTTTGAGAAATCTGCATATCTATTCTTCAGAACATCTCCAACAAAAATACTTTTCTCCAATTGTGAAATTCGAGCAAGGTGGCTCCCTGATACAGGTCTTTCTGGAGTATGACCACCCATTGGATTTTTTTGTAAAGTACCGCTGCTTACAGGCCTATCACCAGGAACATTGAAGTCGGGAAGACAAACTTTTTCTATGTTTATTTCTTTAAGCTGCAAGGTCTCCCGAAGTAGATTTTCCTCTTCAGCTTCATCCAAATTTTTGAATGAGGATAGTAAATAATCCAAGGTGGAGTCTTTATTCTTCCCAGCAAATGATTCTGTGCAGATGAAATTATATTAAACAAATCTAGGTTTAAATAATGAGCTAATGACAACATGTTTCAAAAGAAGATATGGTTAACCTTCTCTCATTGAGACATCTGGTGTAGCATGTTGGCTAGATCTTGAAGGAATAGACTGGTTGGTTCTTTCAGGAACTGAAGCATTCACTTCATCTTGAGTGAACTGAGATTCTGTTATAATTTCTATTTGGGAAGCAGGTGCTTCAGTGGCATCCGGGATATCAACGCTCGCACTAAACTTGTATGAATGGACTGATTTTCTCCTGTTAATTAACAAAAACAAAGCATGGATCAATTCCTTTTTATGATGGATGACTGGATGCTTATAAGAACATGGCAACAGTCAATGCTTTTTGTAGAGGATCATAAATTAGGATAAACTAGCTGCATAAAGTTTTATTCATTTTCTTACACTTTCACTGTTTGCTTCAAACAATGGCAAATGATAAGGATATCAAGCACATCCAAATTAAGGATATCAATACATCCAAATTAATGAAATGCACAGCACAAGTGGTCATAACAAACAAATGGCTATGATTTTCTATGGTCAAATTAAACAACCCCCCTTTCAAAACTGTGCTGTAACTTATCATTTCATCACACATAAATATGAAAAGGAATAAAGATCGTACCTCAACATTCCAGGCCGCATCTTGGGTGGATCAATAGCCCAATGACTGTCTGCCGTTTTGATTGGAGCCTCACCTCGTAGCTTTTTTATTTCCTTGTCAGCTTCTGCAATGATTAACAGGTGTTAGAGCACTGTTAACAATTGCTTCACTTGCAACTACAGTTGGAAGGCAGTAATAGTCGTTACTTTCTAGCTGCTCCAAGGTCAAAAAATATTCCTCCGGATCCTCGATATTCAGTAACTCCGAGAAGTCAACATTTTGCACCAGGTTGCTGAAAAACAACAGCACCAGGTTATTTAAATTGTATTCACAGCTGGCCACAATAGAATGCAAGTGATCAAGCGTATCCTTCCATAAGCTGCCCTTAAATCCATCTACGAAAGTAACAGCATAGAACAAGAAAGTGGCCTGCCTTGTGTCGGACTTGATAGTGAACCGAGACCGCTTGCGGTCCATCGCCGGCCTTCTCCCCTGCTGGTTGTTCTTGCCATTCGCAGCAGCAGCAATTTTACCTCCACCATCCTGATAGAGCTTTCCGATGTCCCCGTGCTCCTTCATTGCCAGCCTAGCCTGTTCCACCAGCTCCTTGGATCCTTTCTGCACCAGACATTGTGCGATAAGTTTGAGCAATCCACAGAAATGTAGAATAGCTTGTAGTTTACTTTCTTCAACGGATTACCCCACGCATTTTTCTCAGAACATATAAGGAAACTAAACCTAAGAAACCCCCAAGCATTAGAAAGAAAAACAAAACCCTCCGTCCCCAGCGAGATTGAGACCACCGGGGGGCGCCGGGGGGGTGGGGGTGGTTGGGGGGCGTCGCGTGTGGCGAGACGGGGGGCGTACCAGGGGTCGGGATATGCTGTCGAGCAGCGCCCCGCGGGCCCTGAAGGGGGACGCGGCGGGGCCGAGGGTTCGGGGGAGAAGCCGCGTCGGCGAGGAGGCGGTGAGGAGGGGGTCGACGGAGGCCATGCGGCGGCGCCTCGATCTCGCCGCCGCGTGGGGCTGGCGACGGGGCGGCCGGCGGGCGTGGGAGGGTGCCGAGAATGGGAATGGGGAAGGGGTCTTCCGGGGCCTCGGCAATGGGAGTTTCAAAAATCGAAACGGGGAGCGGGCGGACGTGTTGAGAGCGACTGGTGGTGGAGTTTGGGTGGGCGTACGTACGAGCGTTGAGCCTTGAGCGGTGCACACGCTCTACCACGGCTGCACGACCTGTTTCAGCATAGAACTGTTTAAAAATAAAAATAATCCTCAAAAAATTTACCAATATGCTCCTATATATAATTAAAAATTATATATTACATTTAAAAAGCTTAATGAATAGATTAAAAAAACTTTTGTCAAATAAGAGGAAAAAGTGTAGCCTCTAGCATGGAGATCTAGATTTTTTTAGAACGAATAATTAATCATTGGTTTTTGAGTTTCATGCTACCGCAAAGTTCTATTTTAGAGATATGGCATTACAAAGTCAAAAATCTGGTTGATGTTATTGCCAAATTACAAAAATAGATAGATGTAATTCTTCAACAATATTGCCCCTCTACCCTATCAAATTTTCACTTATCTACACTTCCCTTTTCTTCTTCTCATTTCCTTCTTTCTTCCTCCATCCTTGATCCATTCTCTTTCCGTAGCCTTCAGTGGTGCCAATGAGATCCCTCCTCCCAACTCGAGCTCTAGTTCTCTCCCTCTCCCTCTCTGAGCTCACCGATGCTACAAAACAATCAGAAAATTGAATTTCAACAAGGAACAACCAAATATATTCAAATTTAGCCAAAATTCATTCAAAATTATATTTTTTTTCACTGATATGTAAATTTATTGAGAGGCACTGATGAGGTCGATAATTGATGATTATCAACCGATAAAGAAAGATCCCGGTCGCTCCCTCTCCTCCCTCTTTCACCCGTCCTGACCTCGTCGGAGGAGGAGGGAGGCTAGGAGTAACTCGATCATCCCGCACGTATCCTCCATACCTCTCTTCACCTCATCGCTCCATGCCCCTGCCCTACACTAGATACACAATCATCACATGCACCCTCCTTCATCCACACAGCCTCGATAGCCCTACCTTTGCAGGATTCGCCACCTCCATGGTCAGAACCGTCTCTACAAGCATAGGCAGTGGTGAGTCATGGCACGGTTGTGGTTGTAGTTGCAATCATGGTATAGCAATAGGTGTGGCTATGGGCATAGTGCGACGACGAGCCATGGAGTGACAAGCCGACTGTGGATAACATGGTCCCTGGGTATCCTGACGAAGACAGTTAGGCGGACTACCTCACGGAGCGGGTCACGCCGACCATGTAGAAGACGGGCATGCCCCGTATGAAGACCTGACTTGTATCACAAGAAAGACATAGTTGTAATCCGGTACGCTTACGTACTCGGCAAGAAAGGATAGAGATAGACTTCCTATCTCTATCCTAGTTTCCATAACCAACTAGGATACTTATCTATAACCCTACCTCTCTCCACTATATAAAGGGAGGCAGGAGCCCCTAGTTCGGCATCTATCTATCTCTCTTCATCCTCGACATAGAGGAGAGTTCACATCGATCCATAGCCATAATACAATCCACGAGCACAGGAGTAGGGTATTACCTCACCTCGAGAGTCTGAACCTGTATAAATCTGTGTTCCTGTGTTACCATCAGGTTTCGGTCTTACACATAGCCCTATAAAGTATATTGCCGACATAATTCATCAACACCGACTGACACCACATCAGAAGTGACTGAATGGGCAAATACTAACTCTTCAGTGGGGAAGAAGCTAAGGAAGGGAGGAAAAAGAAGAGAAAGGGCAATTTGGTCCTAAAAGATTCATAATGGCATTTTTTAGGAATCTCACTCTAAAATGGCATGAACCAAGTTTGTGACCTTTTTAATGACATCTCTAAAATTGGAACTTTGCAATGGCACGAATTTAAAAAGGGAAAAGGTCGACTTGACCTCTGAATTATTGTCCTTCATCTACATAACTCCCTAAACTCAAATACCAGGTATTGTACCACACAAACTATACAAACCCGGACAAATAACACCCTATGATTGTTTTGGAGGTGGTTTTGCCACCGTGATGGGTGACGTGGCAACCTAGCCAGCAGAAGAACAAATATAAATGAACACATTGCCATAGGCCCATATACCAACATGTTCTTCCCATCTCTCCTCTCTTTCCTCTTCTTCAGCAATAGGTCATGACCGACATTGTTGTTGTTGTCGTCGGTCACCACTGGCCTCCTATGCCCCGCACTGAACACCTCATTCTCGTGCCAGCCATCTTCATCCTGCACATCATCCATGCCTTGGCCCGTCGGCACCCAGTCTTGGCTCTGCACCAGTCCACCAGGAGGGAGGTAGTGGTTGGCCCGATTGGAGAAGGCGACAACAGAGGACCCGTTGGTAGACAGATGAGTCACTGAGCGGTGGGAAGCTAGGGTTGCTGGGCCAATATTGTTGTCGTCGGGAGGAGGTAGAGGCTAGAGTGTCGCCCCAGTTAACCGGGGCTCGAGGACGGCACCACGTGTTGGGCGTTGCCTATGTCAGCTGGGGCTCGATGACGGCGATAGTCTCCCCAGTGAAGAGAAGGATGGCGACGAGCTCGACATAGAGGGGGCATTATGGTAGGAGCACAATGGGGAGAAGGATGGTAGGGAGGGCACAACGGGGAGGAGGAGGGGTGGTGGTAGCGCCTCCTCCAGCGGTTGGCAGTGGCAGTCTTTCTCTCCCCATGCTTGGCAACTAGAAGCCATTTAGGACGGGCGCCACCTCTCTAGATTTGGCCACACGGGTAATGAGCTAGGGCGGACGGGGCAGTGCCAGCAAGGCCAAGGAGGTGGCGGCTTAGTGGTTGGCCAGCGAGAGGAGGAGAAAGGTGGCTGGCCACAGTAAGAGGAGGAAGCAACAAGAAGAGAGGGAGAGAGGAGAGGAAGCAGTAGGAAGAAAGTGCCAGAGGTAGAATAGAGGGAAGAGAGGGGAGAAGAAGAGGGTGATATGTGCACATGTAGCGTTGATGTTGCAAAAATTGCGCATGTAGATGGCTTGTGTGGCAAAACCACCTTTAGTGGTTATTTGTCTGGTTTTGTATAGTTCATGTGGTAGAATGCCTCATTTTTTAGTCTAGGGGGTTACGTAGACAAATGACAATAGTTCATGGGTCGAGTAGACTTTTTTATTTTAAAAAACCTTGATCATTAAAGGTGACATTCCATGTGGATGGGGAAAATGAAGTGTTGAATTTTCTACAAAATTCGAACAAGGGTATGTAATACAATTTAAATCTCGCTCACTCAAATATTATTTAATTGCAACGAGGTCCAAGTGTAAATAAACATATATCTTGATGGAGCATTGCATGAATTTTTGTAACACTAAAAGTAGACATTGGGGGGGCGACTAGGTTGACCCTAAACTATCATAGGAGGGAGAACTACACCGCCCCTGCTCATTGCCTTCCTTCCCTTCTACTTTTGCTTGCCTCCTACCGCCCTTGGTTCAAATCATCGTTGCTTTTACTGCGAACAACTAACTCGTGTCGACTCCTGCTCCTGAGCGCCACCATCATCACCCCTCACTAGTCACACGCTAGTTGTCATCATTGATTATCCCAAGTTGTGTAACTGCCTTAGCTCCAGTCTACACAAGGAGAAGCGGGGGGCTAGGGAAGAAGGAAGAGGGTTAGGTGAACAAGAGAAACGAAAGAATGAAAGAAAGAAAAGGGAGGGAATGGGTTTCCATCGTGTCATTTTTTATCGGTACTGATTTCTAGCTATGTTTTCCTTTTTTTCTCCATTTATAACATGATTATGTAGGTATTTTTGAGAGCATGTGCTGCAGCTAGAGTAGCAAATTAGGCCATTAAGTTGTAGTTCCAAGGTGTGTCATATTATAAAATAAATGTTTGTAATTGTTCACGCCGAAATTTGACAGTCGGCTTAAATATAGTGTGGGCTTAAGGTTTTGAAACCTCGTCAGAACCAAAATTTAGGATTGAGGGCATGCCAAAAAGTTTGTTCATGCCAAAAGTTGAATTGGCTAAACACGCTGTGGGCTTAAGGCTTGTGATCCTCGTTAGCACCAAATCTAAGGGTTTATGGTGTGCCAGCCGATTTGACCAAAAATCAACAAGGTAAAGAAAATTAATTAGCTTTAGTTAGCCGATTAAATCCAAGATAGTTAGAAGGATTTGTTAAACCTAAAAACAACGTCATAGGCTCAATAGATTCTGAGGTATCAAGAAATATCAGCTTAAACAAAAGTAGGAAAGGACAGATCTAAAGATAGCAGAAACTATTTGTCGGCGACTAGGAGGCGAGCCCCCGCAGCGCCAATGAGTAAGGAAAGGGGGTGCAAGGCCCGAAGGCGGCCCTGTCCCCCGGACTGAGGCCCGGCCTTGTGGCCGGACGCTGCCGAAGGAAAAGACCTAGTCCCGACGCGGTCGGACGCGTCGAGACCGGATCGCTGGGGACGATGACACGAGTTTTTTATCCTGATTCAGGCCTCCACTGAGGGATAACAGCCCTACGTCCAGTCTTCGTTTAACGCCGAGCTTAAACGAGTACAAAGGGTGAAGTCCGGGCTTTGGGAAGCCCGGCCGAGTCTGATAAGTGCTCAAGGCACCGCGTGTGTGTGCTCCTCAGCACTCGGATGCGAGAATTACCGCCGGAACTAGAGCTCCTACGAGTGCAAGTGCTCTGTTCTACAAGAGCTATTCTCCAAGTGAGTTGTGTGTATGCCGAAGTAAAGTCGTCTCGTTGTTGTGGCTCAGGCGCCTTTTTATAGGCGCCTTTGGCCATCGTAGTTTGCGCCGTCCGCTGAATTAGTCGTTGCCTTTTGCCACACCCAGTAGTGTACCGAATCCACCGTAATCGAGTGCAATCCTCCGATCTCGCTACTGACCGCTAGCGGTCAAGACGTGTCCTACCCATGCGGGCGGTTGACGGATCGCCGCCACCCGCCGAGGTCAGGGCCAGCGCCTCGATGCAGTCTGGCGCATTTAATTCTCAATGACTCGGGGACCCGGCGTATCCCGTTCGCGGCGTGATGATTTGCCTTGGGTCCCGCCCTTCAGACTGGCTTCGGAGGAAGCAAGAGGCCCGAAGCTTCGAGGCGGGAAGCCCTGCTCGAGCTACTAAGCTTCGGCGCGAGCTTGTTGGTCCCGAAGCTTACCTCCTCTCTGGGGTCATGGGTAAGTAAGTGGGCCGAAACTCCATGAGCCACATACTTTCCCCGACAGCTAGTCCCCGAGCCTCAAGCGGGACGGTGACATGCCGCTCAGAGGTTTATCTAGTAACGGCCCTTGGACGAAAAGCTTGGTTTTTTGCGCGCGCGGGGCCCCCACAGCCTTGGCGGGAATCCCAAATCGACGCGGTTTGCGCGCGCCGCTTCCTTCTCCTCGAGTTCCACGTCTTCCGGCGGACAGGTGATGGTTCGTCTCCCCTCGCCGGTTTATATCAGGTGGTTTCTCTTTTCGCCATTTCTTCTCACGCCTTCTTGTGCTATTCGTGTTTCTTGTGCTACTGCGTTCCTCCGCCTTCTTCCTTTATCCCCCTCCGCCATCTTCCTTCCGATCCTTCTCCACCCGATGGCGCTTTTCACGCGAGCCTCCTCACCGAGGACGATCTGAAGAGGCCGAAGCCGCCGGCTTGCCGAGGTCGGCGGTGGAGGCGGCCAGCAGAGAGCGTTCTGCGCCAAGAGCAAGAAGTTCGTTTGCTTTGAGCTTTTTGCGATTCATGGGCTCCGGGTCCCGGAGTCTGATTTCGTCGAATCCGTTCTGGCCCAGTGCGAGATCGAGCTGGTGAACCTCAATCCCAACTCGATCTTGTTCTTGACGATCTTCGCGCACCTCTGCGAAGCATTCGTCGGGGTGGAGCCGACGGTCAGCCTCTTCCTCCACTTCTACGAGCTGACCACGACCGGCGGACACAATGCGGCGAGGCGTGCCTACTTCAAGCTCCGCCGCGACATGAAGTCCTCGTACCTGGTGTTCAAGGCCAAGGAGAACGTCGGGGGGTGGGCGTCGCGGTGGTACTACGCCGAGAAGCCCGACAACTGTCGATTCGGGTTTGCCAACGTGAACCCCGGAAGGTACCGATGCCGACCACGCTAGAGCCGTGAAGTAGCCCCGCGGCTAAGATTCGAGGCTTAGCCCGGGGCTTAACGGCCGACATTGTAGCCGACTTCACCAGCACGGGCGAGCTCACCGAGGAAACGGGTTTGCCCTTTCTTCGAGATCCGCGGTGGGATGACCTCTCCGCCAAGGCACCTCCGTAAGTATTTGTTCTGCTCTTGCACCGCGTTTGCCCGAGCTTCTTCCCAAGTCGTGTTTGTGATGTTCTTCATTCTTTCTTCTCCGCAGCCTTGCCCCAAGACGATGTAGTTCGAGTCGTGGGGCTCCTCTTGCCCGCGAGCCACAACGAGCCTTCAGGCTCGGGTGTTCGCAACATCCTGGACAAGGTACGTGCTTTTACGGGCTTAGGTGCCCTTGGGGCGGTTTTTCTCGTGAGCTGACGCCCCGCGGCCTATTTTTTGCAGGGGGAAGCGAGAGCAGGAATCGGGCCCGCCGTATCCGCGTCGGCGGCGTTTCGGGATCGCCGGTCCGTCGGTACCGGTGGCGACGCGAAGCTTTGTTCTCTTGCCATGAAGGGACGAAGCCCTCCCATCGATAGCTCGAAGAGACCGGCGGTCGCTTCGCTTAAACGCCCGCGTATGGCGGCAAGCGCCTGTGCCCGCCAAGTCCAGTGTCCGACCCAAACCGGCCGAGGTTCCTGCTCGGGATTCGGCCGATGCGCTGGGACACCGGCCGCTACCAAGAGGCGCTTGCTGGTGTTGGGCGACGATGACTTCGGATGACGAGATGAGCGAGGCGACCGTCAGAGCTACACGTAAGTCGCTCGTGCATGCCGCATCCCCGCCCTTCTTCGTTGATTATGGCCCTCGGCCGATCGATTCTAATTCTCCTTGTTTTTTTAGTCGCTATTGTCCCCCTGCGCGGAGCCTATCCCGCGACGAGGCAATGGCCCGAGAATGAGCTCGTTAAGGGCAAACCCGGCTCCGGTTCGAGGCCCTCGTCTTCCGCCGATAAGATATGACGCGTCGCCCTCGGTAGCCGCTTGTGAAGGTGGAAACCGATCTCGACCCGGCGCTGGGCGCCAATCCGCGTCGAGGGAACCTCGACCGTGGCGCCTAATCGACATCCGCGATTCGGAGCTCTTTGCTAGGAGCAACATACCCGTTTCGCTGACGCGAAGCGATACTTTCTTCTTGGTGGGGGCCGCCCGTCCGGTCATCACATTGAAAGCATCGCCCCGGCGGTTATGGGCGGGCTCCGCTGGCCGCCTCGGGATGGATCTCGGCGACGCCATCGTGGGTCGAGTACCACCTTGGGATTGTCACGTGGGGTCACCAAGAGGCCATCCGGCTCCGTCCAGTCCCCGGCCAAACGCTCGAGGAATGGCTGGCGAATCGTTTGGGGAGAGGACCTCCGGTGGATGCCTCGACGCAGATCGACTTCCTCCCGAGCCATGTCTCCAAGCCGCTGATCTTCTGAAGCTTGTGGGGAGACCGCCGAGCCGTCTGGAGGCTTGGTTGTCTTTGGTGGGAGGAGCGGCCGTCCTCAGGACTCGGCCGAACTGCAGGAGGCGGTAGAGCTGCGGAAGACTTCGGCCGAACCCGGGGAGAGGTGGCCGAGCTGCGGGAGGCTTGGCCGAGCTCGCGGGAGGCTTGGCCGAGCCTGGCTGGGAGGCGGCCGAGCTGCGGGAGAGGTGGGGGCCGAGCTTGCTAGGAAGGCGCCGAGCTGCGCAGAGAGGTGGCCGAGGGCCAAGTAGCTCGGGCGACAGCTCGGGCCGCCAGTCATGCGCTCTCTCGCCGCCAGGGGTGTTTCAGACGCTCGCAGACGATGTCGCGGCGTGGCGGTCGCCAAGCGCTGGTAAGTGTCTCCTGCTTGGTTTTTGTTGTCTTGTGTTTTTCCCGCTTGGTCCTTCCTTTCCTTAGTTTATCCTCTGGGTGCAGATCCACCGCGAGCTTGTCGGCATGGCTTGCTCGTTTGAGGCTAAGCACGATGCCGAACGGGAGGCCCTGCGGTCGGAAAGCACGCGGTGGCGACAGGAAGCCAATGCCGCACGCGCCGAGCTTGAGGAAGCTCGCTCAAGCTCATCCAGCGATACCTCTGAGGGTTGGGCGCGGCGGTGAGGCGGCCTTAGCCGGGCGCAGAGGACGCCAAGGAGGTTTCGCGGTCGCCGAGTCCTTAAGGCTGAACGCGACCGCGCCCTTGAGTTCGAGGAGCGTCTCCGGTCGGTGGAGGCGTGCCGTATTGCTGAGTTTGCTCGTGCGGTGAAGGAGCGCGACCTCCTTGCCGCAGAGCTTTCCCGCACGAAGGTCTTTACAGAATCGCGACGGAGGTCTATCAAGACCCACCAGATATCAGGCGAAGTGCCGGAGGTCGCCAATGAAGCCTTACGGGTCAAAATGCAGACCTCCCGGGCGAAAGAGAAGGAGCTCTTCGACCTTCAGGACCAAAACGAGGAGTTGCTGGCCGAGCTTCTGAAGCTCCGGTGCCAGCCTAAGCCGTAGGCCCCCTTTTTTTCTTTTTGTTGGGCGATAATCCGGCCTGCCTTTGTCAATACCTTTGATTAATATAGTTGACTTTCTTCCTTCGTCACTTCTTCAGTCCGCCTTCTCTCCGGAATGCCGAACGTCGTTTTGACTGTCGCGCCGTGTCCCAAGAGACATTCGCTTCGATCTTGAAGCGGTTCCATCGCCGGAATCGCTTCCGACGCCATTACTCCCGGATCGCCGGCTTCCGAATCTCGGCTATAAAAGAGACCAATGTGTTGGTCACTTATCCCTCCGACTCCTTTCTTTCATACCTTTCCCTCTTGCTTTCATGGCTTGTGACCCGAAGTTGGCGGAGCTTTGGGCGGCCTTCGACCTTGCAATGGCCGAGATTGCGGAGGAGGAAGCTCGCGCCCATGACATTGCCAGGGTTGAGGCACTGGTTGAAGTCGTTCCGCGTCTTCGCGGGGCCTTTGATCCGCTCGTGGAGGCGCTGGTCAGTGCCCGTGCCCGCGATGCTGCTGCCGCCGCGGCTTTGGTCGAGGCTGCCCCGGCGCTTGCCGAGGTGGCCGACGTCATTGTCGGGTTTCTGGGACCCTTTCGCTGGGACTAATTGTAATCGGCTTGTGAGCCATCCCATAACCCCTTTTAATAAAGTTGTTGGTGGTTATCGCTGCTTTTTTTTTAAGGAGAAGCTCGGGCGTGGCTTAGAGAAGACCAATTTTTGAAAAATCGACCCTAGTCCCCTGGCCATGTCCGAGCTTCTAAGGAGAAGCTCGGGCGTGGCTTAGAGAAGATCAATTTTTGAAAAATCGACCCCACTTCGAGCCATGTCCGAACTTCTAGGGAGAAGCTCAAGCGTGGCTTAGAGAGGATCAATTTTGAAAAATCGACCCACCTCCGAGCCATGTCCGAAGCTTTTAAGGAGAAGCTCAAGCGTGGCTTATAGAAGATCAATTTTGAAAAATCGACCCGACCCGAGCCATGTCCGAGCTTCTAAGGAGAAGCTCTTGGCCGTGGCTTAGAGAAGACCAATTTTTGAAAAATCAACCCTAGTCCCCAAGCCATGTCCGAGCTTCTAAGGAGAAGCTCGGACGTGGCTTAGAGAAGATCAATTTTTTGAAAAATCGACCCTAATCCCCGAGCCTTGTCCGAGCTTTTGAGGAAAAGCCTGGACGTGGCTTAGAGACCGCACACTTTTTTGAACGAAGCTTGTGGTCCTGGCTCTGTCCCTTTGCGAGAGGCAGATTGTTGGACTCTAGAGGTATCCCGGGCGTGTCGCAGGTGTTATGCGGGCTTAAGGTATAGGGCCGGAAAGCGTGTGCCCGCATGGGATTTTGCGAGGTGCGATGGATATCCGCTTACCCATGTGCAAGGAAATCCCGGGGGTTGGTTTCTGCGTAGCCGCTACCCTGCTGATGTGTACTGGAACGGCCCGGGCTTTCTTCCAAGCCCGATCATAAGTTTTGGGTTGCTGGGGTTAGCTTGAAGCTCTCTTAGGGAATAGTGGGGTGAACAAAAGGAAACAAGATAGGGGGGAACGGAGACTTACGACCTTTTCTCAGGCGTAGAACCTTCGGTTGAGCGATGTTCCAGAGCTGCTGAGGACTCTCCCATCCGGCATAGCCGCCTTCTGACTCTGGGCGTGTGGTCGATACAACCGTGTACGGACCTCCCATCTTGGGGTGAGCTTGTTGGCGTGAGCCGAGTTCAACTCGTCTTAGAACCAGTCGCCCACCGCAGGTCCGGTTCAGCATTTTTGGTCGCGTGCGCCGTGAGGATTCTTTGGTATGTTTGCCGCCGCAGTAGTGCTTGCTCGCGCAGACTCGATAGGTCGACGCCTAGCAACCGCCTCGTCGTTGTCGATCCGCCTCGCAAAATCAATACGAAGCTGAACCAATTCTTAGCTCGGCGGTAGGACCGCCCGAGCCGTATACAAGCCTAAACGGGTTTCGCCAAGAGTCTGATTAGAGGTTGTTCGGCCGCCTAAAGCACGGAGGGTAGTTCTTCTACCCGCTTGTGTCTTTGATTTCGGCGAGAGCGTCGTACACTCGGCGCTGATACCTGCATGATCTGCCCATTCGCGTTGCTCGGCCGCACCATTACTTTGTGGGCGAGCTACGGGCTAGGGCGATTTTCATGCCGAGCTCTTCGCAGTAGTCCTGGAATAGCTCACTTGTGAACTGTGTCCCATTGTCAGCGATCAGCTTACTTGGGACGCCGAACATGGTCACGATATTGTTCCTAAGGAACCTCTTGGCCGTCTGGCCGGATATGCTCGACACTGGTTCGGCCTCGATCCACTTAGTGAAAGTGTCGATGGCGACGAACAGTGTGTGCTGACCCTTTAAGCCTCGGGAACGGACCAAGTATGTCCATCCCCCATATTGAGAATGGCCAGGTTAGCGGGATAGTCTGCAGCTCATATGCGGGCTGGTGGATACCCGAGCGTGATATTGGCAGGCTGGGCAGCGCTTGACGAGCTCTCTTGCGTCGGTCAACGCAGTTGGCCAGTAATACCCCATGCGAAAGGCTTTTCCCATTAGGGTTCTGAAAGAGGCATGGGCCCCACAGATCCCGTCGTGGATGTCTTGGAGGAGAAATTTGCCTTCCTTCTGGGTGACGCACTTGCAAAGTACGCCGTTAGAACCCCTTCAGTACAACAAGCCCCCGAGTAATCGGTAAGGTCGGGCTTGTCTTTGGAACCGGGATTTCTCAGCTGTGTCCTGTGGCAGTGTCCCATGCGTCAAGAACTGGACGAATGGCGTCATCCAGGTGTCGCGCTGCTCTAGGAACGAAACGGTACGGCCGCTTGGGTCGAGGCAACCGCTCTTCTGGGGCCACTTCTCCGAGGAATAGAGGGCTTTAATAGGTGTTTGACGAGCACCCGCCAGTATGGTTTCTTGAGGAGTCAAGCCATGAGCTTATCGGCCAGCTATTAGCCACCTGGGGACGAGCATACTTCAAAGTTCGTGAAGTGCTTCTCCACTTTCTCACCTCTGCCAAGTATCGCGCCATTGAGTCGTCGCAACACCGACATTCCTTGTTTATTTGGCGACGCGACCAACTTCGAATCCCTTTTCGCCGTTAGTCGCTAATGCCGAGCGCGATGCATGCTTGTAGGCCGGCTAGAGGCCTTCAGACTCGCAAAGATTGTTCGTTATGGAAAATGGAGTCAGATTATATGTCAATTTGTTCTCCTTGGGGGGAAACGAGAACAAACCCGCAGCCTGATCGCTCAAATTGGCGCGACCCATCGAATAACATGGTCCAGTGCGCTTCTTGGCTAGCGAGCTTGGGCGAGCCTCCCGAGGGGTTGGCCGGGCCGATCCACTCAGCCAAGAAGTCGGCCACGACTTGGGATTTGATCGCTGTTCGGGGTACGAACTTGATGTCAAATTCACCAAGCTCGACTGCCCATTTTGCGACCCTCCCATTCGCGTCTGGGTTCCGAATGATGTCCTTTAACGGGAAACTTGTCAGGACAGTAATTGGATGGGCTTGGAAATAGTACCGCTCCTTAGGCCCGTGAAGTACCTCACTTATGTAGTAGACGGGTTGTTGCTTGCCTTCGCGTTCGACTGCTAGTACAAAGATTTACAACAAGGGCAACCGCCAAATAGAGGAGTAGAGCTTCCCGAGCTTTGGTGTGGCTAAGACGGAGAAGTGGACAGTAACGCTTAGCTCGCTAAAAGGCCTCGCTTTTTCGTCCATTCGAAACCATCGTGCTTACGCAGATCTTACAAAAGGTGCCGCGCCACGAGACGAGATATGAATCTGCCGAGAGCCGCCATCCGCCGGTGAGGGCTTGCACCTCCTTAGTGCAAAGTTGGCGACCTCATATTCTCGATGGCCTCGATTTTTTGAGGTTTGCCCGACACTTGCCTTTCCTATCACATAGCCAAGCAACATCCCATATCGACACCAAAGACACATTTTTCAGATTCACAAACTCGATGCTTTCTAAGATTAGCAAAAGTTTCACGGGTCGGTCACATGGTCCCGGGACTTTACTTTTTACAACAACATCGCTTACATAGACCTCTCGCTATGCCCTATCGATCAGTGGACCGTCTTACGCATTAGCCGCCGAACGTGGCTCCGCGTTCTTCGCACCGAAAGACATGGTCGTAGTAGCGAAGGTACCAAAAGGTGTTACGGCGCGCTTCTCTTTGTCTTCCGTGCGGCGGATCTGGTGATAACCGGAGTAGGTGTCCAGAAGCTCATGAGCGCCGAGTCCGTGCTTCGCCGACCGCTTGGTCTATCGCGGCGGAAATTGTCCTTAAAGCGGCGGAGGTCGCGATGGTCGCCGCACATTCGCCATTTCCGCCCTTCTTCTTGACGACTAACGGGATTAACTAGCTGCCGGAATGCTCGACTTCTTGGATGAAGCGGCTTGGAGGAGCTTGCTGTTGCTCTGAATGATGTCGGCCTTCCATTTTGGGAACGCCGTAGGCCTGTCTCGACAGCTTTTGTCGTCAATAGCTAGCTCAGGCTCGATGACCTCCTTGGGACTCGGGTATGTCGGACGGTTCCCACGCAAACACGTCTGCGTTAGCCCGAGGAGGAAGGTGACGAGCTCAAGTTCCTATTTGACTCGAGGTTGACCCTACGTGGGCGACCTTGGTGGGTCGCCCTCGGAGAGGAGGATCGCCTTGGTGGGCTCTCAGGGTCGCAGGCCACCTTGGGGCGACGGGTGGCCGCCGGCCTTGGCCGCCACGCCGAAGCTGTCCGACCATGGCTAAGGCGCTCGTCAGAGGCCATTCTGACCTTGTGGATCGCTTCTGATCGTGATGACCCCGTGAGGGCCAAGATCTTCGAGCGATGGTAGCCATGGTGGGTAGCCGCCATGAACTTGGACAAGGCAGGGCGTCCGAGGATGGCGTTAGATAGGAGCTCGAGTCCACCACCTCGGGTGACGTACTCGCCCGTAAGTTCGGGGGTCCCAAACGCCACAGCGGACGACGATTTGCCCGATCGGTCAGAGGGACGACCGGGGACAATGCCGTGGAAGGGATGGCTATGTCCTTGATCTTGGACCGCGGGACTCGCATTCGCCAAGAACTTGAGCGAAGGATTTATGTCGAGGAGCTCCGCCATCTACCAACACGCGATCGACCGCGTGTTTGCCGATGGTGGACGAGCACCGCGGTAGACGCTGGGCTCGGTCATTCCGGGGACAATCATCCCCGGAGAAAGTGATTGATGGTGGGACCACCGCCGGAATGCGTCCCCGCTTACCTTTTTCGAGGTGGTAAACCTCCGTCGTGACCTTAAGCTCACGTCGCGAGCTATAGCGAAGCGCGCCAAGATCACGCGGCGGCGCAGCGCGAAGCCTCTGGAAAGGCGTCGCCATGGGCGCCTGAGGCGCCCGGTCCGTCTGGCAACCCATGATTGGGGAGCTCGGGCATGGGCCCGCCGGCGTAAGTCCTCCAACCGCGGCCCATGTCCCGCCATTACGCAAGTCATGGTCAGATCTGGCGATGGAGGAGGCGATGGCGGTTGTTTGGAGGGTTTGCCCACGGGCTTGGTCGAGGTCGAGGCCGGGAGCTCGCCGCCTTGGCCGCGCTGCGCCCGCCCCCCGCCACCCGCTGTCGGTTGGCCGCGAGGCGGCGCCGCGGGAGGAGGGCCTCTCGGCCTCTACTGCGGGACGAGGCGGGCGGCGAGCTTCTTCTTCTTCTTCTTCTTATCGGCGTCACCCTTCTTGGCATCGGTGCTAGTTCGGACGCCGCCTTCTCCTCCGTTCTTCCTCTCATCGCTCCCACCCTCGGGCGTTGATGTATCCTTTTCGCAAAGACGAAATAAATCGGTGCGGTGTGGACCTGATGGAGCTCAAGGCCCTCGGTAAGCGGGTGTTCCAGACTCCCTCCTTGAAGGCCTCAATGATGGCCTCGTCGGAGATCGACGGAATGGTGTTAAGACTGATCGAACTCATGGACGTAGTCCTGCAGTTCCTCTCCGCCCTTTGGACCACAAGCTTGAGGTCCTGGGCTTCCTGAAGGCACGCGAGCGACCTCGAAGTTTGTCCGAAGCCTCCTGCACTGCTCCCAGTGCAGATCGAACCCTCGCTACTGGTTGAACAAATAAATTGAGCCATTCCCTCCAAGACGGTAGGGAAGTAGTTGACACACACACACACACAAAAGACTATTGTACTTTTAAGAGTACGGAGCCTTTCTATACTCATATTTTTTTAACCACATGATTTAGATTAGATCTAATCCTCATAGCTCCATATGAAAAAAAATCCACGCCACCCTCTTACGCGGCAACATGCATGCAGGATGACATCACCTCTCTTTCTCCTATCCAAGCATGCATTTAATTATTTTTCTTTCATTTTTCACCATATCTTTTGATTAAAAGCTCCAATCATCAAACGGTTTTTGAAAATGGGTTCCTGACATTTTTTGAACAAAACTAGACCACACTTGCTATATAAAATTTTTTAAAAATATTTTCATATTATATATGGTTTACGTATAGTAGCTTTACTATTTTTTAAAAACACAACTTTACTACATTTATAAATACAACTTTATTACATGTTTGTAGTACAATAGTAAATATCTGCAGTAAAGTGTTATATACGAAGTAGTAAAGAAAAATTTATACATTGAGACTGGCCACACAGTGGCTTTACTATTTCAATAACCATAACTTTATTATTTTTATGAATACAGCATCACTATATGTATGTAGTAAAGTGTTATATAAGAAGTAGTAAAGAATAAATTTATATATCGAGACCGGTCTAGTTTTGTTCATAAAAATGTGAGGAACATGTAGGTGAAAACCACTCGTGTGTTTATTGATTAATCCAATGGCTAAAAAATTATATATACGGAAGCCTTCTGTACTCTTAAGAGTACGTTAGTGCTATATATATATATATATATATATATATATATATATATATATATATATATATATATATATATATATATATATATATATATATAGAGAGAGAGAGAGAGAGAGTTGTGCTCCCGTCAATTCTGCGACGTATCCTCTGTCGATCATGACGATTTTAAAAATCGGTGATCGAATTTGTGATCGAGCAATTCTCCTTCGTCTCACTGAAATCTCACTGTCGACAAAATTTCATATTTTTTACTATTTTTCGTATTTTTGAAATCCGAGATTATTGGAGGGTCCACAACTAATTAGATCATGGATTTTCAAAAATATGAAAAAATAGTAAAAAAATTCAAAAAATTAAAATTTTGTCAGTAGTGAGATTTGAGTGAGACAAAGGAGATGGTCGGTTCGGATCATCAAATTCAATCACCGATTTGGCAAAATACGTCGCGACTAACGGGAGGCCCCGTCAGTCGCGATTGACGGGAGCACAACTCTCTCTCTCTCTCTCTATATATATATATAACCAACTTTATTTATAGTTAGGACTCTTTCTAAATAGAAACTTATCTAAAAACGTGTCTAAAATATACTACATAGCTGATCTAGACAACTTTACCATCCAGAACTTTTCTAAATCGGCTTTTAGGTAAGGTTTCCTAATCTAACTTGTTATAGCTAATTAGGACTCCTTGACTCTGGAATCTTCTTCCTTATTTGCCTTGGTAATCTTTTCAATTATACTCTTAACCGATCCTGTCTGATCTGAGCTATTCTAGTATCTTGTTGTAATATCAGCTCCTTGACCAAGTGTCATGGCAGCTTCTAGAAACTTCGGCTATGTCTAAAATTGGGTGTCAATAGCAATGTCCAAAATTTAGATGTGGGGCCAAATCCATTAGAAAGATGTTGTGGGCTTGTCTATAGTCTTTTCGAACACCCCAATTAGAGTCCATATGTAACTTGGGCATCTATTTGAAGTTAAGCTGGTCAGTGATGGCCAAACCAAGCTCACCGACAAGGTGGGCTTGATCATGGGGTTGGACTTGGAGTGTTGTGAGTTGTTAGAACTTAGTCTTGGCTTAAGATAGATGCATGGCTTGTGTAGGTGATTTGAATGGCTCAACAAAAGTGTTTATGTTGACTTATTGTGCTCTTTGATCATCTCGCGACCGATGGCGAAGTAGTACAAGTGGTGGATGGAAAGTTGTTCATATACGTGCTAGCGATGTCCTCATCACCTTACCCCCAACTTCATTATCAGCCTCTCCGTCTTGGCACATTCATGAGAATGGTATCTAGGGAGCTGATGACAACCAATCTCTTCTTCAACTTTTACGGAATATGGAACCGATCCGACAAGAGACGTCCCTTTGGATAGACCATTCTTTGCCTTGGTTCCAAGCTAAAGTCAGTAGTGGTCAGCAGGGAGACATTCCATGTTCCCCTTATCAAGGAGAAGGTTTACCAATGGACTAATCGCTGGCTTTATCTGCCCGTGCCAGTGGAGAACCGACTGGTCTATCTGGGCACGGTGTTAGAGGCAAGGAACATATTGCCCTCGGACTTGACGCATCATGAGGTGTGTATGGTGGCATGGATTGGGCAGATGAGGAATCTTGGCCTGACAAGTTGAGCTATCATTAGGAATTCCTTGAAGAAAAGGATTATCCCGTTAAGGTGGAGGGAGCGTCCATTCTTCGTGGTGAAGAGATGGGAGGACCTAAGTGGAGATAGGAATGCGGGTAAGAATATACCTCTCATTCCCTCTAATTCTTGATGCTTGCTGTGGCTTATAGAGTAATTTTATTTTTGCCCACAACCCCTTCCGATGAGTGGGTAGAGAAGATGATGAGAATCTTGCTGACATTGTTTGGTGATAGTGAAGTGAAGCTACCTGGGCCACCAAATGTCCATGATCGAGAGCCCAAGGTATCACTTTTGAGATTTTCTCAGCAATCTTGCCTTTGGTTGAGTCTTTCTGTGTTGAGGATCATTCTTTTGTTTGCAAGACTTCGACACCATTTTCGGCGATTGGCGGGTATCCTACGTAGTTGATACGGCTCCCTAGGTGTAGAAGAAGCGTGAGGCCATTGCCCTGTCGGTGGCATTAGGCCAGGCCAAACGAGCAACTTCCATTTCTTTATGCCTACAAGCGCGTGTGGGTGCAACCATGAGCTAAGAGGAGATCCAACACATGGCGGTTGTCCTTGGCGTCTGTAAGGTCCAAGTGGAGCACAGGGATGAGCAACTCATAGAAAGGGCGTTCATCGCTCTCTTCAAAGCGGTAAACCTAGATGTCGGCAGGAAGTTTGATGATGCCATCTTTGAGGTGCCAGTGTCACACATTGTGGGCAAATTACAACCCCCAAGACCGTGGAGGGCATTATCGCCTCGAGCATTGGGGCGTTGCCACCGCCTACGATCGAGACAACCTACGGTGTTGCATCGAGGGTCAATGGCTGACGTTCTATTTTGGTGTGAGGAGATGCTCCACAATGGGCGAAGCTCCTCCACCACCTCCGGTTCCAGCGAAGGATTTCCTAGCCGAGGTGGTGCGGGCATGAAGAAAGTCGTGTCTAAGAGAGTGCAATATTCGAAGGTACAACAAAATATGCCAAGGTTGACCATCCGTCGGCAAGTCTTGCATCGACGAATGAGATAGTCGTCGCCGAGAGTGCTAATGATCACTAGCAAGTTAGGACAGGTGGGAGAGAAAGAGAGTATCTACCGCCATCCATGGGCAAGCACGTATTGAGCTTGCAGAGCGGTGGTCTTGCCTGCTGCTAGCAGTGAAACAAGCGCTGGCTTCGAGCAAGGAGTTAGATGTCGGTCATCCCGCAACGAAGGTTGCGGGAAAGGAAGGGGCTCCGGAGGTGCTTGCTTCTTTCAAGGAGAACATCAAGCTCTCTGTGGTTGTCGGTACAGTCATGTCAAGGGAAGGGACCTAAGAGTCATCCGGACAGGGGAAAGTGGCATTCCTGTGTCCAACCTTGAGGTCACAGGCAAAGGTGGTGACGAAGGTCAAGGGACAGTTGAGCAAAAAGGGAGGGGAGCGACATCCCCACATCTGACTTTGCGAACATAGGCTGCGACATCAATCAAGCCCAAGATTGGGCATATCATGGCCAAAGCGACTCTCCTTGGGGCCTAACCCCTATATCCTAGGTAGCGATGGTCAGGAAACAATGCCCACCGCGACTGAGGGTGATTCGGTAGCCATAGAAGATGCCTCAGACCAATCAAACCGTGAATACTGCTTTCCCTACTCCTTATTTGCCTTTTTTGCGGTTTGCTAACGTTGAGTATCCCATTTTTCTCTTTCCTTCCTTTAGAAGGCTATGGTGACATGGTTGAGTCCGCCAAGGAGAAAGCGATCATCTCAGCCATCTTCCCTGTTGTGCGCGCCATAATTCAACGAGCCCATGATGACATGTTGATTAAGCAACATGTTTAGTTTTTTATGAAACCACATATTTGTTGTTGGAGAAAACATGGAAATCACGCCTCTAGAGTCTGACTAAGACAATAGCCAAGAGGATTTCTTGCGATCACTAGAGATTGATCCCCCATGGGGTCTAGCTAATGTGGCGCCTTTGAGGTGGTCGGGCTAGTCAACGACTTAGCCTTTGTTGAAGCAGCTGGCAACCAAGCTCTGACTGAGGTGACCAGTGGCCAAACTTCGGTTGAGGCGACCGATGGTCAACCATTGACTGAGGTGACTGGCTATCAAGCCTTGGCCAAGGTAGCCGAGGATCGAATCTTGGTCGAGACGGTTGGTGCCTAAACAGTGACCGAGACGACTGACGATCAAGCCTCGACTGAGGCGACTAGTGATCAAGCCTTGGCTGAGGCGACCGAAGATCAAACCTTGGTCGAGGTCGTTGAGGCTCCTTCCAAGCTGGCTACAAGAGAACCATCCGACCCTTATGAGCCACTGATCTTAAACAAGGAGTCGGATGAGGACTGGGCAACCAAGCAAACCTCTGACTCTTATAGTTAGAAACAATGTCAGGCATAAGCTCGTTCTTTGCCCACCTGGCCTTATGTGCGTGCATGGATCCCTTTCTTGCCCACATGGCCCCACATGTCGGGCATAAGCTCATACTATGCTTGCTTGGCCTTACATGTTGGGCATGTACCCCCTTTATGCATGCCTGCACGCCCCCACCTACCAAGCATAAAAACTATTCCATGCACCAGCGACCCCTTTGCACGGAGCAAGGGATCAAATCATTCCCACTCTACGAACCGAGAATGATGCTATCCCGCACCTGCCGACACCTGGCTGAGACTACCCTGTCACAGCAATGTGTACCCACCCCCGCGTTGTGGGTAGAGAAGGCCATTGTGTAGGCGATAAGGTACCCCATGCATCTCGCTTATAAGTACAAAGGTAGAGAAGGGGAGACAAAAAGAAGGGACCAAAACACACTCTAGGCTCACAGGCACATGCAACACCACAGGATAGACACACATAAGATAGATAAGGATTAGTCTCTTGTATTCCATTCACGTATAACTACAGGTAAGGCTCAAACTAGAGTAGAGGTATTATCCTTTCTCAAGAAGGCTTGAATTAGTATAAAACCCTTGCTTGAATTAGTGTAAACCCCTTGTCTACCTCCATCTTTATTGCCTCTCTCGCGAGTCGGCACTCGAAAACCCTCTGCTTAGGATGGAGGGGGGTCTTCTTGGTCCCTTCTAACCAAGAAATAAGCTCGATACTAGGGATCCGTTTTCCAACCATCGACAAAGTTCTTTTTGCCAGTTAACTCTAGCCATCCTTCCGTTTTGGTCCTAAATGTAAACCTGTGCACATGGACTGCAATGTTGGTCATGTAATTGTCTGTTACTTTGATGTAATTGTCATGTAATTAGTATAGAAGATTGGTTCTACAGCTCAAGAATTAAAGGGAAAAGAGTTTGTCCTGTATGGCCTAATTAATGGTGTATTAAGCAATAAGGCAGTATGTTCATTTTAGGTGGAGAAAACATATATATCTCTCATCTTCCCTCATGTACAGTACAGAAATTCTCTCTTCGTTTATCTTTTTCTCCCCCATCTTCCTCTCCAAACATGTCGGATCAATCCGATGATTCCTTAGACCCAGCTGATCTATATCCTTATGAAGATTTTGTGGCTGATCAATGTATACTTGGCTCGTTTGGTCGGCGGATTGAAGCGAAGATTAAGGCTTCCTTTGATGATGGGCCATCTAGGCGTCAAAGTGGTCCAAGAAGGTACATCAACAGGGATCATGTAGGAGCTCATGAGCGGCTTGTGGCAGATTATTTTGCTAGTGAGCCTTTCTACATAGATACAATGTTCCGTAGAAGATTTCGGATGAGAAGACCTCTCTTCCTACGGATTGTGAGTGCCCTAAGTGAGAGGTATGATTACTTTAAGATTATAGAGGACTGCACACATCGTGTAGGTTTCTCACCACTGTAGAAGTGCACGGCAACAATCCGGATGCTTGCATATGGGACTGCTGCCGATAGCCTTGATGAGTACTTAAAGATTGCAGAGACAACATCAATGACAACATCAATGGACTGTTTGGAAAAGTTTGTGCAAGGGGTGATTGAGATATTCGAAGGAGAGTATCTACGACGCCCCACAACCGAAGATGTCGAGCGTTTGCTTCAAGTTGGGCAGTCTCGTGGATTTCCTGGTATGGTTGGAAGTATTGATTGCATGCATTGGAGATGGAAAAATTGTCCAACGGCATGGAAGGGACAATTTACACGTGGTGACTATGGAGTTCCAACCATCATCCTTGAAGTGGTAGCTTCATATGACCTTCGCATTTGGCATGTTTTTTTTTGGTGTCGCTGGTTCTAACAACGACATCAACGTTCTTTTTATTGGACTGCATTTGGCATAAGAAATCTGCATGTTCTTTTTATTTACTATTAAGATTATGAGTCTGATGGTATGATGTATGGATTGGTTATGTCTAAGTGTTATCCTTTATGTTGTTGGACTGTTAATATTATTCCTGCTAGGATGTGTCCAGTGACATGCTTGTTCATGCAACGTGCATATATATGCCTGTATGGATTGGTTCTTGAGTGCAGCATGTGGTTGTGTTGCTTGATGTGCCTAATCCTACATATATATGACTGTTCTGGTCAGTGTTTTGGCCTTTAGTCATTTCCTTGTGAATGTGGAATTTATATAACCGAAGCCTGGCACTTGCGTTCTATTTTGAGTACCGAGTGATTGGTATGTTAAGTTCCTATTATGATTTTCACTATAATCACCTGTGCATTACCATGATCTGAAATAGTCTGTCTATAAAAACAATTATTTACAGTACATGAAATGGAGGACATCTAGTGTTGTGAGTTCTAACAGATGCAACTTATCGTGTCTAATATGATCTGGAACATATTGAGCCCACACAAATCAGCCACAAAGATCATGTTTACTATTGATCTTGTCATCCTATTTTCCATACAAGCATTAATAATTGCTATAGCCAACCTTATAGACTATCCATTGGACATGTTGTTGGCTATAATGCTGATGTGGATGGCTCTTATAGCCAACCATTGTCTCTACCATTGGAGATGCTCTTAGCACCATTGGAGATGCTCTGAAAAAGGCCCCTGTCACATTCCACTGCGTTGAATCCTAAGTCTAGTTCTCCGCGAAAAAATCAATAAAGTATTCCAAATTCAAAAATTATTTATAACCAAGGGAACAGTTGTAGTATACGGTACTCCCTATGTCCCACAAAGAATGCATTTCTAGCGTTCAAAATTTGTCCCAGAAAGAATGCATTTGTAACTTTTGGATTTAGATGGGTCCATTTGAGTGATTAATTGCTTTTTTTTTCCATTTCCAATGTGCATGCGTATTTAATTGCTTGTTTTTTTTTCTTTTCAAGATGCATGCGCATTTAATTATCTACTTTTTTCCTTTTCAAGGTGCATGCACATGTTTATTAACCCTTTTAATTAGGGGTAGGTAGATTATTTCTCATGACTACTAATATGTCCTAAAAATTCTAAAAATACACTCTTTGTGGGACGGAGGGAGTATGTCCGGAAAAAAACCGTCTCATTTTCTCTCTTTTCAGCCGGCAACCCAGCTTCAGGTTCCCAGCAACAGGAATACAGGAGAGACGGGTAGGGTTCCTTGCGGCCGAAGCGGCCACGCACGCACGGCCGCACGCCTACCATTACACGGCACCGCACCACCACTAGACAGTCCACCCTCCGCCTCGCGCCTCCAAAACCCTCCCCCTCCTCCCGTCTCCTCCTCCGCCCCCCGCCTCCTAGGGTTCGCGTCGCGTCGCGTCGCCGGGCCGCCGCAGCCATGGGTTCGTCTCTCCCGGCCAAGGAGGCCAACCTCTTCAAAGTCATCGTCGTAAGCACCCCCTCCTCCTGCCCCCTCCCCCCTCGCTCCCCGAATCGATCCGTTCGTGCGCCTAATCCCGCTGTCCCGTGGCCGCGTTCCGCCCGATTCGACGGCCTGGATGCAGCCCTCGATCGGTGCTGCTAGCGGGGAGTGGCCGTACGCTGGGGTTTCGTGGTTTAGGTGACTGCTCGGATCGCCGGGTTTCGTGTACCGGCGGTGGGAAGCGTTGATTTGTGATGGTTGGATCACTGGGTGGCGCCCGGTGAGCTGTAGCTCAGGAGGCAGTGATTTCGATAGTGGAGTGGCTGGTTGCTTTGCGGTGTGGGCCTTGAGCTGTGCATTCTCGTGTATATGAGCTTGGTGGAGTTGCTGGTGCTAAAATGAACAGATGTTGCGTTGCTTGATATTTGCAGTTGAATCGTAGTAACGTGACCTGAGTGGACTCAGTGTCATGCTATATCTAATCTGACATCAAGTCCTTGTGTCATGTGGTATGTTAGCTGTTAAGAAGTGCACTTTTATCTCTGCATTATAGCACAGATGTTGGGTTCGATATAGGGACTTAAATCTTAACAATGTCCATTAGCATTGTGTGATAATACAAAGGTTGCATGTGATCAAAGTTCTTGTATAAGAGCTTGGTTGAAGCTTTTACATTATCACTATGTGGTCCTGGAGGTGAAATACTGAAATGAATATATGGTGTCTTGAGCATTTTTGGAGCATGGAATTCTGCATTAGTGCTTTGCAGATTTGAGGATTTTCTCAAAATGCTTTTTTAGAATTGTTAACGTTACAAAATTTGCAGTCGTGAGCATTCAAAAAATGCTCAAATTTTGAGATGTCTTGCACTTCCGTTTGATGTTCTTATAAGCTGTTTACTTGCAGTGTGTGTATGCATGTTAATGTGTGGCGTGCTGGCATCTTTTGGTAGCACTTCATAATTGAAATTCCTGATGTTTCCAATTTTGCATATACAGAAATCTTATGAGACTAAGCAATATAAGAAGGGGCTGAAATCAGCAGATTCCATATTAAAAAAATTTCCTGAGCATGGAGGTAAGATAGTATTTCAGTTTTGTCAACGCCTCACATGTTATTCTATTCTCTTGCTTCCTGCAATCTCCTGTGACCTTATTCCCACTGTGCCTGGTTTGCTGTAGAAACCTTATCAATGAAAGGTCTGACACTAAATTGCATGGACCGGAAATCCGAAGCATATGAGCTTGTTCGCCGTGGATTGAAGGTTCTTAATTAGTACAAGAGATTTTGGATGATTACAATGATACAACTAAGACAACTAACTTGCAATAAACATCTGCAGAATGATCTGAAGAGTCATGTTTGCTGGCATGTCTATGGTTTACTTTACCGGTCAGACAGAGAATACAGAGAAGCTATAAAATGTTACAGAAATGCTTTGAGGATTGATCCAGATAACATAGAAATTCTACGTGATTTGTCACTTCTCCAGGTTGGTGTAACATACCTTTGTATTTCTCCTTTTTGCGCCAGACAATTTTTGTTTACTTCATGGTTGTCATGGCGTCTTTGGCGACCATGGTGTGATTTGGCTGCTCGTCTCAGCGTCGCCATACCATTGCTGCCTATGGCGTCCGCCAAATGCATATGGCGTCATCATGGCATGATATGCCGTCGGGGATGGTGAGGCGGCCGCCATAGATATGCTCGGGGCCAAAGGTGAACAAGGGCGCAGGGCTACAATTGGGCCACGGGCTCACAACAAAAAAGAGATGCCAGATGGGCGAGAAAAGGGAGGACGAGAGGCGGCGCCGCTGGTTGTCCCGCGCTGCCGCCGCTCGTCACAGGCTCCTCATTGCTCTTCTTCGCCACTGCTCTCTACCCATCTCCTCCTCAGTCCCCAACTCCCCCTCGTAGAAGGCATGGTGGAGCAGTCCACATCTGACCGAGGACCACTGGATTTGTCAGCTTCTCTGTCGCCAGTGGTTGAGGAGGCAGCAGTGTGGTGCTGGTGCTCTTTTTTTTTTCTCTGCTTATGCATGTTGAATGGAGGGGGGCTGGAGAAGAGATGGTTGGCGGCTGTGCTAGGACTTGGGAGTGATGCAATGGGGCTAGGGCAATGCAGAGGAGTGAGAGAGGGCTAGGTGGGTTGGGCTATGTGAGGAAAAGGTGTCAGATGGCCCATGGGCTATGTGAGGCAAAGATGCTCTGATTTTGATTTTATTATTGAGCCATGTAACTAATTGCTAAGTAAATATGCCGCCACAAAATATTCTTCATGTGTCTATGGCGTCGCCTCGCCGCACGGCTTAGTGCCAAAAAGTTATGAAGGTACCTGCACGCCACGCCCTGCCTTACTGCCGTGACAACCATGGTTTACTTTTACCTCCATGAGCTTTCACTGCCTAAGATATGGTTATATTCAAGTTTACCTGTTGCTTATCTAATATAAAACATTTGATATATTTTTCATTATTGACTTGGTCCATAAGCATCTGCATATATATGGATTTGAATTATTTAATTTTGTCAAAAGATTTTAGTAGGGGAGAATTAAACATCAGAGCAAGACAATATGACCGATTATTTTATTTCTTGTAGACTTTCTTGTTGCTTGTGTTGGCAAACTTGACATCATTACATAATATCCCTAAAGAAAGGCTGTTTGATTTTACCAATATTGTTGTTCTAAAGTGTCTCATACTTCTCTAGACACAGTAGGTTTTGTGCCTTTTTATAAATCAATCCTTTTGTCTGTTTCACAGGCACAAATGAGGGACTTGTCTGGCTTTGTTGAGACTAGGCAACAGCTTTTGACATTGAAGCCAAATCACCGCATGAACTGGATTGGTTTTGCTGTAGCGCATCATTTAAATTCCAAGTACACCACTTTCTGAGCAGTTTTGATTTAAATCTAGCTTATACCAGCAAATATAATATGATCTTACACTCTTATAACACCTGCTGCCGTTTTATATGTTAAATGTGGAATGGTGAAAATCTAGTACCACTGTACCAGATATTATTATTCAACATCTTGGTTGAATTCATAGTACGACCTTGCGTGTTAAGCATTTACAATGACCTTGCGTGATAAACATTTACAACATAGTATTGTCGTGTACCAATCTATGGACTTGACTATAATATCATGGCTGACTATGTTGCATGAGCTATCGGGTTGGCTTCTGCAACATCATGGCATCATTTACATGCGCAATGGTGCTCTTCTATTTATATTTATTTTTTCATGTTAGTTTCTGTTTATTTTACGTTCTTGCTTTATCAGATTGAGGCATGGGCGTCATGAGCCTTTATAGTATATAAGAATAAGAAAAATGCATTATTCAGTGAAGTTGGTTCTATTATCTACTTGTAGTTCTTCAAAGGCAATAGAAGTATTGGAGGCATTTGAGGGGACACTTGAAGATGATTATCCTCCAGACAATGAGCGATATGAACACAGTGAAATGCTTTTGTATAAGGTGCATGCCACACTTCTCTTGCATTTCTGGGATAGGATTGTAGTAGCAATGTTATTGTTTTATATTTGTCTTGCACTTTCATGAACAAAGGAGAATATTATCAGGATTCAGGACAGATCAGATATCTGTACAGATTCATAATGTCCATCATAATTTGCCTGTAGTTTTATTGTATGTCATTGTTGGTTTTCCACCATAGTTAATTAAGTCGGTAAGTTGAGTCAGTTGACTAGTTGTCAACTTGCTGCTGAAGGCAGAAGGAGAAGGAGGTAGAGGATGAGAGGGAGTGCTGGCCAGGTGGCAGTGGGCACTTTTGTCTCAGACGCGCAATGCTGGAGATGGAAAACCAAGAAGGAGAGGTGTGAGGGGAGGAGGGAGGGAGGGAGATGGTTATGGTGGCGTCTGAAGGGACCTTGGCGGCATGGTGGCATCCGGAGGACCAAGCCAGCGACTAGCCATCCAGTCAGCTGGCGGCCACCGACTGCCTCCATCAACTTGACTCAATGGCAAGCTGGGTGACTTTCTCTCGATCCCTCCCACCGCTTGGTCTGAATGTGCTGCTACCTCCATCCTGCTGCCATGGAAGGGAGAAGAGGAGGCACTGCTGCCATGGGAGAGGAGGATGAGGAGAATGAGATAGCTAGAGTTGGGGAGGGGAAGAGGAGGAATGGCAGGCGGCGGCTGCTGTGTCAAAGCAACAGGGAGAGATTGAGAGGGAAGGGAAGAGGAAAGGAGCGGCAATGGCTAGATCAGATGTTGAGGGAGATGGATGGTTGGATTTATATCTAGATAGTTGCTCTAGTTTTTTATGATGGGCCTTTTATTGGGCTGGCCTACCTGGCCCAAGTGGCCAAGCCAACTAGGGTTCTTCCTAGCTCCTACCCAGCCATGCAGCCAGCCACCAGCCACTGCCCTCTTTCTTCCTCTTCCCTCCTCCTGCTCCACCTGTACTACCCAGCCATGAGCTGCTATTTTGCTGCTGCTCCTCCTATACTGGCTGCTCCTCTCCCTCCTGTCATCTTCTATTCCTGTGCATCCTTTTCTTCCCCTTTTCCCTCCTTTCATTCTCTACCTCCTTCCCCATAGTTCCTAGCATTATGTTCCTAAGTCGATGGCTAGTCGACTGACTTATTCTCAGTAAGTCAGTCCCTTAGCGACTCGATTCGACTTACCAACTTGATAACTATGGCCGGCGATACAGCGTCAGCATCTAGAACGAGTAAAGGGCTGGAGTGGTTGCCTTATTACCCTAGGGTTTCTTCTTGTTGGGCTAGCCTCCTTGGCCCACATGCCATCTCTACAAGGGTTTCTTCCAATCACCCAATCTCCCACCATGCAGCCGCCAGTATCTTCTTGCTGCTGTCTCCCTCCTCTGCCTTGCCAACTCCAGGGCGGTGATAGAGGAGCAAGTCGTGTGGCTAGCAGCTCCTAGTCGAGGGCTAATCGCGGTGAATTGTTCAATCAATGGCAAGTCTGGTGGCTTGCCTCCAAAGTCGAGTCGATGACTCAAGTTGCGCATCCCCAATTGTCGAGCCAATGGCTCAAGTTTCGCATCCCCAATCGTCTGGCTCGGCTCGCTCGGGCTCGGTCAGGTAGCGAGCCGAGCCAGGCTCGGCTCGGTGATTCAGCGAGCCCGAAAGGGCGGCTCGGCTCGGCTCGTTGGCTCGCCGAGCCAGGCCGTCCAGCACTTCAGCACAAGCACGGCAGCACTCCAGTAGCCATCCAGCAGCCAACATTGATCAATAGGTAACAACAACAGCAAAATAAAGCATAGAAACAATCATGACCATGACCAACCAAGCCATCAAACCCATGATGAATATTTTAGCCTTCAGACAATCCGACAACAACATGCTTTCTGCCGGCTCGTTGGCTCGGCTCGGCTCGCCTAAATTGCGAGCCAGAAAACTGGGCTCGGCTCGGGCTCGCCCCGAGCCACGAGCCAGCGCGAGCCGAGCTACGAGACTCGAGCTTTTTGCCCAGCCCTACAATTAGTTGACGACTTAATAACAGAGTATTTCACAATGCTATCTGCAAATTCTTTGGGAATGGCTTATTCTTTAATCTTGATGTTAGTTGAATATTGGTTGATGTCCATATCTTTTTTGAACTTGCTGAAAGTAAAACATTGTTGTGTTCTTAATTTTATACCATATGGATTCTTTTTGTTTCAATATATGCCATCTGGATTCTTTTTTTTCCAGTATATTACTCATTTTACTTGCTATTATTTGAGTGTAACTTCCTGTTCCATATGTAGTATTTTCATTCCACTATTTCCACTCTCATGCTGTGTGAAGCTTGCGGTGTAAATCAGATACTTATATATTTCTTTTCTAATTTTTCTCTCTTATATGATTTCAGTGTGCATTGTAGTTATCTTTGTCCCATGCTCATATTTTAAAAATTTCTTAAGAAGTTTACCTCATGGTCTGAAAACAACTCATATCATTTTCTGATAATTGTTTTATTCTCTACTTTGTCATGTAATGATGGTATTGTTTTACAGATATCATTGTTTGAGGAATGTGGCATGCTGGACAGAGCCCTTGATGAAATGCACAAGAAGGAGAGCAAAATTGTAGGTCTATCTTCCCATATGTGCAAAGGGAGAAAAAGGATATAATTTTTGAATAGCAGGTTTAAATTATTAGTCTTGTTAGGTTTTAACTTGTGTTAATTCTATCTGCCAGGTTGACAAGCTATCATTCAGAGAACAAATGGCCTGCATTTTGTTGAAACTTGGCCGTTTTGAGGAAGCTGAAAAAATTTATAGGTCCCTGCTATTTATGAATCCTGATAACTACAAGTGAGACACTTGTGCTCTTTATTTCACTTATGTATCTCCATTGATAATTTTGTATCTACATGTACTTATGCTGCTACTTTGTGTGTATCTTATGTTTGTTCTTTATCAGCCTAAATAGGATACCTTTCTTCTTTGTGACCTAGCTAGTGTTCTGTAACTAGATATAACCTTAACCAATCGAGCAATTCAACCAATTACGGTACTTGCATTCTACATTTGATCACAATTGATTGTCTGTCTGCACATACAATGTCCTTGTGGCAAAACTCAGCAGTTGACTTTTGTGCCTTTACCTAAATTTGAACCCTTTTCCGTGGAGCAAGGATTAACTACTAAGTGTTTGTATGGGTTGATGCATCCGGTGCTGTCACAATCCCCCTCTAATGACATTGGAAAAAAATATTTGGCAGATAAACAGCTACAAATTTGGGGTTAAAATAGAAGTATCACAAAAAAAATGTTAAAAATGTTATGTCAACTTAAATTCTGGAACTTCATATGCCAGTAAATATACCATCAGACTCCTTACTTTTTAAGAACTGTGCTGATTGGCATCGTAAACCTACTTGTTGATACTCTAATATTAATTAATTTACTCAGGTACTTCATAGCTGTGCAGAAGTGCCTTGGCTTATACACTGAAAGTGGTCAATATTCCACTGAGGATGTTGAACGGTTAAGTGCATTATATAAATCACTAAAGGAAGAATATGGTTGGTCATCTGCTGTTAAGGTAACTATCTTGAATTGTCATTTTATTTGTATTGATATTTTCTTGTATCCATCATTGAGCCCTATGGGGGCATAAAAATAATGTTCTTTATATCGACTTGCTATATTTTGTTTTAATGCTAGTCTTAAATATATTTTTCCACCCATATTGACTGTAGTCTGTAAGTAGGGCATATACCCGACAAGCTGTGAATCTTAATTTTTCCCATTCCTTATTTGCAACAGCGCATACCTCTTGATTTCCTGGAAGGTGAGAAGTTCCAGGAGGCAGCAGACAATTATGTCAGACCTCTATTGACGAAGGTAAATTTAGTATTCTTTTAATCAATAGTTTTGTTAGTATCTAAAAGGTGTTCCATTTGTGGTCAGTTGTATCTGTACCTTGTTGCCTTAGTTCTGGGATGTCATACTTGATTTTAATGTGTCCCATATTTCCAGGGAGTACCATCATTATTCTCTGATTTAAGCCCATTGTATGAGCATCCTGGCAAGGTAACACAAGTTGCACTAGTCTATGTCATTTTCTGTTCTTGAATTGTTCATGGTACAATTCAGAGGGCCATACCAGATAAAAAATGTCAAAGGGCCAAGTTTGTGATGATGAGTTCTGTTGACAGGCAAACATATTGGAGCAATTATTTCTTAAGCTAGAAGATTCAATTAGGACTTCTGGATGCTTTCCTGGAAGGTAATCCTTTGTGTCAGACTATTATTACCGATGCATCGTGCACCTTCTTTAATCTTATTTCTTATTAGTTCTTCCTAAACTGCAAATTTGATTCTTTTGATTTCATATAACACCTTTTTGGGCAAAACTTGTAGCCAGATTGTAATTTCGTTTACTAGACTAGACTTTTTTTGAATTTTTCTTGGCCAAAAAAGGATATTTTTTGTTAGTAGGATTTCAATACATTTATGTACCTTTACTGCAATATTTTTGGTTTCGTATCTTTTATTTGTTGTCCATTCTGTGACATCTTTCAAAATTCCTGAAATACTTAACTGAAATTCTCTTGGAGGTGATAACAAGAGGGATTTGTTAGCAGGCCTTTGCTGCTTAATGCATGAAAGGCATCTTCCTCAAAGTTTCCTGTACATGGAACAGATATGCATCCTATTCAGAAAATGACAGAATCATGAGATAGCAAAGTTTTCTTGCGAAAATATGCTGAAAATGTGCTAATTATTGATGTTGTCAGAACCCAGGAGTATAAGAGTCACCACAGTTGTCTGTTGTAACACAAGAATTTGTAATTCAAAAGTGTTTTGCCTTTTGACTAAAACCACTTTTTTTCCTGGAATTTAATCAATTTATTGAACTCTTTCTTCTTGCAGTTCACAGGTGGAACCCCCTTCCACACTCATGTGGACACTGTTCTTGATTTCCCAGGTAAGCATTTGATGTAATCTTTATTAATAAACATCTCAATTTTTAAAAAATTGTTCTTGTGAAATCGAAGTCATGTTTCTCACATGTCATATGATGCAGCACTATGACAGAAGGGGCCAGTATGATACCGCTCTAGATAAAATTGACGAGGCTATTTTGCACACACCAACTGTAATTGATTTATACTCGATAAAGGTCTCTCTCTTTCTCTCTGCATTCATGTGTTGCATTTAGTCTATAATGTATTTGTATTAGCGTTTGTCCAACATATTGTTGCCCCTGTAAACTTTACTGTTGATTGAAGCTATAATTGAACCTTGTTTTTAATGGAATAATTTCATTTACTGATTGCGATGTTTCTGTTGTTTTATGAGAAAATTACACTATAGCCCCCTGAACTTGTAGCAAATCTCATATTGACCCAATAATTGTTTTGAAGTTGTTTACCCTTGTTAGGTATCTCTTGCCTTACCTTCCCCATCTATAAATTTTTCTTCTTCAATTTATCAGCCTCGCACATATATTTTGTTCTTCTTACCACATCTTTATTCTGCTGGTTTCAGGATTGTTTTCTTACGTCTGTTTGATTGCACAGTTGGGCTAAATTGATCATGTCATACTAATTTCAAGGATAAAATTTTTGTTTTTAACTCTGCTAGTGCACATACTTTCATTTCAGGGAAAGATATTGCAACATGCTGGCAATTTCTCAGCAGCGGCAGCATTAGCAGATGAAGCTAGGTCCATGGACCTTGCTGATCGTTATTTAAACAGTGAGTGTGTTATGCAGATGCTTCAAGCTGATCAGGTAATAATTTAGATAGAGAGTTCATTCATCTAAATCATCGATGAAGTTTCTTAATATTGCATTTGTGCTTCCTGGCGAACCCCACATTCGCTAACTCTACATCAAACAGCTTGCTTATTTTTGCTACTTGTGAAGGTTGGGTTAGCTGAGAAGACTGCTGTTTTGTTTACAAAAGACGGTGACCAGCACAATAATCTCCATGACATGCAGTGCATGTGGTACGTGCTCTCCGCCCCCTGCCATTTGTCTTGTTCTTTACTTCTCTTTCACACCGTCTCTTAACTCAATGATCGATGCCCTTGAAGGTATGAGCTTGCTTCTGGTGAGAGTTATTATCGTCAAGGTGATCTTGGTAGGGCTCTCAAAAATTTCGTGGCTGTTGAGAAACACTATGCTGATATGACTGAAGATCAATTTGACTTTCATTCATATTGCTTACGAAAAATGACACTAAGGGCGTACGTTTCTATGCTGAAGTTCCAAGATCGTTTGCATGCTCACGAATACTTCCACAAGGCTGCCGCAGGAGCTATCAGGTAACGGGTTACAACTAGTCTTCTCTAACTCATTTAATTATTTTTGCACTCCCATTCATAAATTTGGTAACACTGCTGCACAAACTGTAGGTGTTATATGAAATTACATGATTCTCCATCAAAATCATCTGCTGAGGAGAACGATGAGATGTCAAAATTGCCACCCGCTCAGAGGAAAAAATTGAGGCAAAAGCAGAAAAAGGCGGAAGCTCGTGCTAAAAGGGTAACCTTCAATGCGCAGCTTTGGATCTATAACTGTTAAATATGTCTGATTTTGCCTGCAAACTCGTTCAGGAGGCTGAAGAGAAACAGGAGGATGAAACAATTTCATCTAACAGTTCAAAGTCTGGGAAGAAACAGAATGCAAGACCAGTTGATTTGGATCCATATGGTGAAAAATTAGTCCAGGTATCTAATTTCTATGCCATCAGTTGTGATGCGCCAAGGTGTGGCCTGATCTTCTAGTGAGAACGATACATCGATTTGCGGGGTAGTGTCTGGAACGATTGACTACTAACCAATAAGGACAAGAACCAATCGATCGCAAAAACACAACTCTTAGAGGTATCAACCGCGCCAAGACGTGATTAACCTTTATCCTTGCAAGCAATCAAGAACTAGTAAGAACAAATGAAGAAACAATTCTAAAACTTGATTAATCAACGCATGAACAAAGGTTGAGGTTTTGTACTCGTCTCGATTGGTCTAGCCGACACAAGTGAGATCGAGGAAGGGTCACACACGGGGACAACCAAACTGATCAAAACCTAAGGAGGAACTAAGGAGTTTCGTCTAGAAATAGGGTTAGGGGTGGCGGCCAGGGTTGGCACGCCTCCCTAGGGAGGGTACACGGGCCATGGGCCCAAAAGAAAAAGGTGTCGCAGCACCTTAGCCGAAAACTGGTTCTGTCCATGTCAATGTTTTGATGATTGCTGACAACTCAGGACGAATAAGGCTGGAACCATTGGAAAGCTGACATCGTGTGGGCTTCTCCGTAGTGTACTCAAACACCTCAATTGGAGTCCGTATGTGTCCGTGGCATGTGTTTCCTTTTAGGCTGCTTCGGGATGCTGAGTTGAAGATGTGCTGGTGCTCCCCCTTGGGCCTTTGGCTGGTACTTGATCTGGAGGCTCTCCACTCCCTTGATGATCCACTCCCATACTCCTAAGCACAATAACATCACAAGATAGAGACCCATTCTCTAAATTATAATTGAATGAAGCGAGGAACGAGCTCACCTAGTAATTTAACTGGCGCGCACGAGCTCGAGTGGTTGGACCTTCTTGTAGAGGAGGAAATGATATGTGTGTGTATCCATTTGGGTGCGTTCATCAAGTTGTACATTCATACTCTCATAATCTTTATATCATTTTTTTAGGTACGTTCATCGTTGTTTACCATTTTATTTTTAAGCGTAGTTTTACATCCAAGGCTCCAAGCTAACTCTTTAAGCCAAGCATTCCTAACTTTTCATGCATTTCTGTTCACAGATTGAAGATCCTCTCACAGAAGCAACAAAATATTTGAAGCTTTTGCAGAATAATTCGTCAGATTCATTAGAAACCCATATATTGTCATTTGAACTCAACATGCGAAAGCAAAAGGTTTTACTTGCTTTTCAGGTATGTTTGTTATGATCCATCTGATTATTTTTGGGATATCTGGAGCTTTTGTTCTATTCTTTTTTTTTGGTTGGAAACAAGCTTTATCATAGTAAGATATGACGTTCTCTGAACTGTAACTAAGAAACAAGCTGCGTTTCTTTGCATGTCGATAGGGTGATACTTATAGTTTGTACAACCTGTTTCTCTATGACATAATTTGTAAGAATGCTCTAACAACTTATGTATTGATGTAAATTCAACTGTGCATGGTACACTGTGGCTATCACAATTTATGATTTATGGAGTATATTTACATTATCGAAATGTATAATACCAGAGCAGGGCCTAATGAATTTTTTTTGTTCCTCCTGGCAATGCCATTACAAATAAATACCCCTAACATTTTAGACAGCATGCATACCAATACATCTTGCAATAAATATTTATGCATTTAGCAAATATTATATTATTGAAATACTGCTCGTGTCTTAGCGCTGATGGAGGTGTAGATTCAATCATTTTTGGCTGCTGAGCACATGCTCAGTCGTTGATGATACTTGCTTATTTTGGGGAAAAGAAATGAAAAGTGTGAATTCTATATTAAAAAAAATTTGTCTTTTGCGTATTTAACATTGAGATGCTGCCCAATATACACGTTGGAACTTTTGCTTCTACATCATTATTTTAATAGCTCCCCCCCCCCCAAATCTATCTTTTGTTTCAGGCGGTCACACATCTCATTAAACTGGACGAAAACAATCCAGACAGTCACCGTTGTTTGGTGAGTATCCAAAATTACACGTTGCACTCAGATTGTTCTTTCATATATTATGTGGGATGCCATCCTGCATTATTGCATTTTCTGCTTATTACACCGATGTATCATGCAGTAACCATTTAGATTGTACAAGTCAGGTTTGGCTTTGCACATTTATATACATTCTCTGGACCTGAGATTGACACCATGAGTCTGTCGCATCTTTGTTCAACAAACATCGGTGACTAGGAGTTCATTGTCACTATTCATATAAGTTATAAAACAAACTAAGTATTTTGGTTGAACTTTTGCATAAACTGGAAGTGGAATCCTTCTAGGAAATGGTTGACTAGGAGGTCATTATCACTATCCATGGCAAAGCTGTTACCTTTTGGCTTCAAGTTGTTTATGTTGCCTTTTCAAGATACTGCAATGCTTTCTGAGCATCACTGTTACCATGCTTTGGGTGTACCAGGTTCCCAGGTACTGGCGGTTATTGGCTGGTAATCTCCTGGTTTCGTGGAACTGATGCCCCTCCTGTTCATTTATAAAGACCACTAGTTTATCTCTAAATAATTGACCCTCAAATACAATCAATATGAAATTAGCCGCTACTACATGTTGCACATCATTGTATTTTATTTTATTTTGGTTTTTTTTTGGGGGAGGGGGTGCTTTTATTTGACCCAAATAATCAGAAATTCGTTCAACTTGGTTTCTATGTTTTATCACTGATGTATTGTACATTTTACAGATAAGGTTCTTCCACAAATTAAGCGGTCTTCCTGCTCCAGGGACTGATTCTGAGAAACTAATTTGGAACGTTTTGGAAGCTGAACGACCAGACCTAAGGTTCTAATCCGGTGATTGCTTTATTTCTGTGCACTTGCTTCAGTATATTTGATTAGCAAGTTCTTGCAGGCAGTTACATGGGAAGTCTCTTGTCGAAGTAAACACAAGTTTCCTTGAAAAACATAATGGTGATTATCTTGATTTTAAGTTTGTGGGTTTTTTTTCTTGATCAGGGATTTTAGTGTTCTCAATAATTATTTCCTTTATAGCTTCTTTGACGCATAGAGCAGCAGCAGCTGAAATGATGTACCTCTTGGAGCCAGATAAGAAGCCAGAGGCTATTAAATTAATTGAAGATTCAACAAATATTACATCATCTGGGTAAAGACAAAAAGAAAAGAAAAAACGCCTCTGATTTATTCACCTGTTATGTACGTAGTATTTATATCAGATTGACTTTATGCAGAAACGGTGTGCTTGGTCCTATTAAAGAATGGGGCGTTCAAGATTGTATCAATGTTCATAAGTTGCTGCAGACAGTATTTGCTGATCAGGATGTTGCAAGTAGTAAGTTTCAATACCCTTTTACTCCTGTATAACCAAATAATTGCACCTTACGTTGATGTTTTGCTGGCAATGTGCAAGCATCTTTCTCTTTCTGCTAACCAGTGTGCCATCTGCTATTGCATGTCACTGGGTGCAGGTGGTATGGCAGTCTGTCATCACCATGCTATGTACTGTTTTTACGTCATTTGTCAGGATCTCTGCCAGTGTCATCATTTTGAAAAGGATTATTTATATCATGATTCTTTTGGCTGTTAAACTGAACCATGCCGGATGTTCCCTTGGCATGGCAGCTACTCGTTTATTGTCCCAATAGATTCTGGCTGTTGATAATGTATTGTCAAAATTAACCTTACTATCTCTACAGGGTGGAAGGTACGGTGCGCTGAATATTTTCCATACTCAACCTACTTTGAAGGCGTTAAAAGTGCTGCAGCAGCATATACTGTTGACAGCGGCCTTGAGAATTCACCAGAGAATGGAATTGTACCAAATCCACTAGAGAAAGCAAAGGATGGAGACACACACGCTTTGAATGGGACCGTGCATATTGTGGATGATCTGAGCAGCCTAAGCATTAGGTAATGCATCAGCAAGTATTTGGCTGGTTACAGTTGGAGCAGAGCATATTTTTGGAACTGGAGCCAGTGCCTTATTAACCAAAGTGCACACAGAATACTCTGGTCTAGAGGGGAAGAAAATGTTCATGTGCAATGAGTAACTTCTCGGTGGATTTCGTTTGAAGAGTATATTATTGGTTGGGAGCTGAGATCTCTTCAGTCTCTGGTTATTATCTCAGTTCAAGCTTGTACCTTTTCATTGTCAACCTGTAGATGGTGAAAGGATAACCTTTCATCACAGTTGGTGTGCCGGGGTTTGCTGCCTGGCAGCATCATTGGGGTGTGACATTCTTTTGAAGCAGCGGATGTTGAATTCGTTGCCTGGTTGGTTCTTTTGTCGCAAACTGCTGCTTGCTCACCTCTCCTGTTGGACTACACAAATTTTGGGCATAAAACAGGTGTATAATCTCAAATCTTTTGTGGACCATGAATATGTTCTTTTTAATAGTTGAATGTACGTGGGGTTGCTCTACCCTCTGATTTTGCAACTTTTGATAGTCAGTGTTGTAAATTTAGTTAAGTTTGGTCTTGGACATAGATATCGTGTTTCCATTTGTCCTAACAAATAATGATCAATGTTAACCATGAGTGTTTCGCATGTGAGATGTGATGAGCATGTATTCTTAAAGTTCGACTGTTTTTTGAGGGGAAAACCATTGATATACTGCTGTATTTATTTGATATCTTATGGCCAAATATTATCTCAATGCTGGATTCTGGAACACGAATGGGGTTGCTTGGGTTGTTTTAACTTTTCAGAACACATTGGCGGCGGCCTGCATCAGACACTGCTAGTAAGCTGCCGGGTCAGACTGGAAGCAGATGGGCCAGAAGAACGGCCGAAAAGGGTTGAAGTGAGCATTTTAGGAGACACTTCAAATTTTTTCTCTATAACATTTAATCCATCCTCTAAAATTTCTTTACATTTTACATTACACTGTAAAAGATTTCTTTACCCCAATAGATATTCTATCTTTAAAAAGGTTAAATAAACAGTGTCTCGTGATGCTCTGTTTTTCCTCTTTCAAAGGGTGCCAAAGGACTTGTGACTGCCAAACAAGTCTTTGGCTCTATTAAATGTTTTGTTACCAGTTGGTCCTGCTACTTTGCAGGGTGTCCATACGGGAAGCTACGTACCGTGTACCTTGCTACCGTAATTAATTGGCCGGCCGCAACTACACAACGCTACGGCAATTTCTTCTTTCTATAGAAGCCAAAAGCGTTGCAATTCGAAGTCTCTGTTTATATGTGAAATCCGATAGCGTTGAAAATATTGTTAAGAAATGGTATTGAGACTTATGAGGAGCTGTTTTGACTCTTCAAAAAAGGCTTCCAAATGTGAAAGCATTTGGTTTGTAAAAGGAATAAACTTCTGGATGTGAATTATAATCTGGATTAAATTTGAAGTTAATCTATTGTGCCATAAAATTTTATTACATAATCAACGCTTATTTTAGGAACTAAAAGGGGGGAAAGGGATAAGTTTTAGTAAATAGTAGCTTCATCCTTCTCCTTTCTAACTTCAGGTCTTCTTTTCAGCAGGTTGGTCTCTTTTTATTTCTCAACGTGCATCAAATTTGGTTTTAAAATTTTATGGCTCTATAACCACTTGGATCACTTTTGGAAGAATAGAAAAACCTTGCATCTTTAGAGCATCCGTAGCAGGTATTCTAAAATACTCTAACTTAGGATAGAGTAGGTAGTGTATGAAAGGAATTTTTTAGAGTATAATGTAAAATGTGAATGAATTTAGAGTGTTGGATGGAGGGAGTAGTAAATAGTGTTATACAGTAGAAGAATAGATCAGCTGACGTGGCCACGCATTATGCTCCACTAGCTATGGCAGTAGACCAGCAC
Source organism: Olyra latifolia (assembly GCA_036346145.1). Classification (NCBI taxonomy): domain Eukaryota; kingdom Viridiplantae; phylum Streptophyta; class Magnoliopsida; order Poales; family Poaceae; genus Olyra; species Olyra latifolia. The sequence goes on from CM070523.1 coordinate 34,362,539, forward strand.
GAGCCCCACAGCTGCCTCATGAGTCCTGACGCTGCACCACTTCAGGTTCACATGGCCGGTGGCGCCGTGCGTCGCTCATCAGTCATCACCTTACGTAATTACACCGACTGGACAGAGAGAGCTATATGTATGAGTATGTAGTTCAGGGCATTGGGATGGCAGATGGAGCTGGACACTGGAGTATCAAGCAGAGCGCTGAGCCACTGACTACTGGGTAGATCTACCCATTCAATCACTTGTCTAATCTAGATATTTATAAGATGGTCAATCAACGCATACATATGTATCGTCTTGTTCTTTTTGGTTAAACCAGCAGTAGTTTATAATTTGAGAAACTTGTAGACGCTCCATAAGAAGATTGGAAAGTCTTAACAAATGTAATAAACTATTTTTATGAGCTCTAAGAAGAACCACTAAAAGTTTTAAAAAATGGCTACAAAGTGCGACAACATTTGGCTTATAAAAAAGACAAATTTCTAGTTGTAATTTTAAATTTTAATTTAAGCTGAAAAGAACCAGACGAGTAATAAAATATCTGTTCCGGCTCTGAGCACAGGTGCCCACATACGTACTCAGAGCATTGTGTAGTTGCTCTGCACCGAATGTAGGGCGCGAGCTCGGCGTCCGACTCGGATCCACTTGTAATGTCGGTGCAATTTCCTAGACAACAACTCTGCAAAGACAGCAAACAAAAACAAAAAAAAGGGTAAAGTGAAGATGAAGAAGCGAAGAACCCAAGAGCAGCTCTGACAGAATACCCAAATTCGACCATATATTTGCAAAAAGAAGGGGCTCATGTGTGAAAATAGAGGGCTCTTATTTCACTATGTGCTCTATTAGGGGCATCTTCAGCAGTGTGTCCTATTGGCTATTTGGTATGCCCCGTGTTATAACACTGTAGCAGGTGGATTTTGGGCACACTGTTGGGGAGATGAATAGTGATGAAACAATAAATAGTCAATATAGTTAGTGGACATAGTGATAGAGTTGTTGTTGGGAGGTGAATAGGGGGTAATGAATAGTAAAGGATTGTGCTCCAACATTGTAGATGAATAGTGACAGGACTAGGGCAATAGGGCACATTGCTCGAGATGACCTTAGCACACCTAAATTTCACTCCCTTTTGAATTGTTGTGAGTGTAATCTTTTCAAAAAAAATTTGTTGTGAATGTAACCATGGATTTAAAATTTAACTATTATATTTCAAGGGTATGAAGAGCGACTATTTTCTAACTTTTCAGTTTGAAACGATCATATAGTATATTCAAATTGAAACAATTGTATGCACCAAAATACAACCGGTTTTCTTCTAAAGCAATTGTATTCACTCTTCTTCCATCATTCAACTCAAATCCCTTTTTTTTAGCAAAAAGGCAGCAGTGCTGCCATTTCATTAAAGTGGAAGGAACCAAAAACAGTCCATGTACAGGGTCCTAAAAACAAAAGGGAACGAGGGTCGGGACCCTAGAAACGCTAGGCAACTACTCAAATTCATTTTTTAGTAGAAAATCACTTGTAACATCTTGAAATTTTGGTAAGTTTAAAATTACTTTGTTTTACATTAAATATTAAAGAGAAAATCCTTTTATAATTTTTTCTCCAATTGAAAAAATTAAAAGGGCGATTTTCTAATTAACCTAGAGCTTTAAAACAATTAAATAAGAGAAAATAGAAATGAACAATGCTTGATAAATTTTTCGTAAGTCCTAAATGTTTCAGAGGATTTTTTTAAAAAAATTTTCTTAGAATTTTCCGAAGTGTTTTGGTATTTTTAAACCTAAGAAAACAATAATCAGCTTTTTAGAGAAAGGGAAAAGGGTTTTTCTTTTTCTTTTTCTTTTTCAGAGAGGAGCGACGTGGCGCAATCTGGACTGTTGTTTAGCCCACGTGCGTGATAGCAACCGTTGGATGCCACTTATGCGAGCGAACCGGTATCCTTGGATCTCGGGCGCCCGTTTGTGTGACGTGGCCGCACAGGAGCCGTTGGATCTCATCGCTACCTCAGTCGTCGTCTCTTTGGCCAAGTCAGAGTTGGCCATTGCGCTGCCGTGGGCCAGGCCTTGGCACCCACACCAGCCTAGGGTTCTTGGGGCTATTTAAATCCCCGAGCAGCTGCGCTAGAGTTCGTAGATGCCATAACCGTTGTCGCCTTGATCCGAGTAAGACGGAGTTGTCTTAGAGAGCGTGGGGAAGGATTTGGACAATGGAACTCTGTCGAGCAATTCTGTCCTGGCAAGTGAGTCTTATCCCTCGATCCTTGGTCCAGAGGTGTGTTTCGCTGTTGCGATCCTCTTCATGACATGCTTTTGCCGTAGGGAGTACCGGAGCATCGTTGTCGTTGAGCCCTAGAGCCACCGCTACGGTTGGAGGTCATCGGAGCTAACCGAAGGTCCTCGGAGTCGCACGTTGTTGTGGTAAGGTTCTAGGTAGCCTGTAGAGTTTGAATCTGAGCTTGGTTTAGGGTAGGGAGGTCTATAGCGTCCGGTTGTGTGTAAACCGTAGAGCACTACTGCTTTGCGATAGCCATGTGCCCCAGTGCCTTGGCGAGGTCGAGAGGAACCTGTAGATCCTAGGTACGCGTAAAATGGTGGTCCCTAGCGTAAGATTGAGCTCGCCAGAGTTGTGCCGCCGTGGTAGAGTTGGCCTCTGCCATAGAGCTTGGTCGCCAGGACGGTGCTGTGACGTGGTTTGTCCGTGGTTGCCGGATCTCGATCGGACAGATCAAATTTGAGTGGGATCGGTTCAGTTTGGGCCCGATCGGTTCGGTAGGCCAAGTCCGTGGACCATGTTGCTGACATGCGGGTCCCACATGTCAAGCAGAGGCGGGGTTGACCGTGAGCGCGCGTGGGATGTGTGGGCTGAGTTTGCCGTGGGTCATGAGGCTGATAGATGGGGCCCAATTGTTAGTTCAACATGGGGAATTTCTGAAAATAGAAAATTAATTCTAAAAAATTATTTTAATTGTTTAAAAATAGGATAAAACTTGTAAAATTCGTACCTTTTAATCTAGAAGTCCAAAAATATCCATTCAAGTCTCTAAAAAATCAGAAAAATAAGCCATACCTACTTATGAATTTTATTTAATTTTTTAAAATATATTATTGTTGTTTGGATTTTCATGTGATATTTACTATATTATGTGTAGAAATGATTGCTTTGGAAGGTGTGCAAGGAGAGGATTTTGCTGCAGGTTAAGGGTGGGAGTGGCAAGGCAAGTTACACAAATTCTTTGATCATGTTGCTTCTATCTACAAATAAAATTATTTCGTTTTGAATTATGCATTACCATATTTATTATATTTCAATAGGAATTTAGCTATTCCAAATTGCTTATTATCCTTATTGGAATTATTGTATTACCAATATTCCTTTGTAACCTAGGTTATCATTATTTTAGTTGGAGAGTGATGATATCTATGGGATTAGTTGTCGTTATTAGTTTGCTTAGTCATGCACGTACCCGGGAGGATTAATTAATATTGACTAATGAGATATTCAATTGAGAGTAAAGGCATATATTGCTTTTATGTGAGGAAGACATGTGTTGTTCTTGTGTAGAAGTTGGCATCTGTTGCAAGTTTTTAACAATCTGGGTGGTGTTTTTTTACAATGCAAGTGGATCTGCTATAGGGGTTAGGGATGGCAACGGGGAAATTCCTCGTGGGGAGAGCTACCCTGTAGCTCTCCCCGCGACACAAAAGTTTTCCACAACCTGACCTATCGTCGAAGCCAAGGATGGATTCTCCCCCTCCCCATTTGGGTGACGGGGACCTGTCCCCGGTCAATGCCGAAACCATACAAGAAAAGAGGGTGAAGAGAGTAGAGGTGAGGAAGGACCGCCGCTGCAAGGATAGGAGAGCAGTTGATGCTACGCTGAGGGAAGATGGAGATCCACATGTCGTAGCTGCTTGAGTCGACGCCACTAGCCATAATCGCTCGCATCATCACCGCCCGATACAGCTGTTCACATCACTGCCTCAGCTGCAGCTGCTCACATCGTTGTTGTCCACCATAGCCGCAACGCCTAACGGATGGACTGTTGAGCATAGAGAGGGACCTGAGGCCGACGTCGGTGTTGCGTTATGGCTGGACTTTAGGCAAGTATCGTCAGGTTGAAGGCGTGGTGGAGCTTGACGTCGAGGCCTATGGGAGGGAGCCATGGCGCTGCAAGGGAAAGGAGCCGCGGAAGGAGGAGAGGACGCAGGGAGGCAGGTGTTGGGGGAGCCGACGAGTTGTTGGTTGCTGTTGCTGCATTCTTAGATCGGATTGGGAAGGGAGACAGCTGGTTAGGAGAGAGGAAGAGAGGGGTAGTAGAGGAAGAAAAGGGGTTAGGGTTAGGAGACCATTAGGCTAGGCCAATGGTCCCATAAGTGAGCGCTTGGGCTGGCTGGTCAACTAGGGTCATAGAAAATTAGGCTAGGCTAGAAGTTTCGGGGCCCCACTCTCATCCCTGCGGGGAAAATTGTTCTTCGTCCCAATCCCCGCGGTACTCGATGGGGGACGGATTTCCCCGTTTCCATCCCCACGGGGGACAAACTTCCTTCATCCCCCGTCCCTTAATAGGGGAATTCCCATCAGGGAATAGGGAATGGGCCTCGTTGCCATCCCTAGTGGGGGTGGAGCTTACATGGCTAGGCTATGAGGCAAATTTAGAAGAAAATCTTATCTTAATTACTCTAAGGACTTAATCTTGTACAGCATTGACAAGCTAAAACAGTATAAACCATGAGTTTGACTTCGGTTAAGTCTAGCTATTAAGCTACTAAGTGCTAGCTTGTGGCACCTCAAGGCAAGTTAGGAAATGTGGTCATGCGTTGGGACATTTGGGGAAGATGTGCTGCTTATGAGGGTAATCGTCCAAACGATGATGATATGCTACTACGTGATCCCAGTGATCCAGATGTTTGGCTTTGGGTGGCACAGTAGATATGAAGAGTGCCACATGCTAATGTTTAGTCCCATAACTGTTAAGTTATGAGTGTCTCCTTCCTATCTAGAGGTTGAGATATGAGTATCTTATGGGTAAAGATATGCAACCTTTGCAGGGTGTTTATTAACTATTCGAATAGTCATGCTCGCGATCATGCACAATGCTTGGCTATACTTGGACAAGGTATAATGTTTTAAATGCCAGTGGGTGGTTATCATGTTGGACTGCTGGGTGCAGGTTATTAGGCTTTGTACCAATGCTTATGATCAAATACAAGTTTATCAAATGTTTTATTCAATTGCTTTCGAATCTATTATTCTATTATGTCTTTGTTAAATGTTGATTATGCAAAATAAACATTAGCCATTCTATTGTATAAAGCTTGCATATAAAGGTTAGAATTGCATCACTCCACTGTGTGTGAATTACTGGGTATTCGTGTATACTCATTTTGCAAACTCTGTTTGTGGGCTATCTATTCCATCCGATAGGACAAGAAGCTGAAGAATCCTCACTGTTGTTTGGGAAGGAGTTCATTCAAGATGGTGAGTAGCTGGACGTGCTTCCTAGTCAGAAGCCTCTAGCTTATGATAGGACATTTATTTGAGATTATCTTTATTATTTCTGCTATGCTGCAATAAGTACTATGATGAACTTATTATTTAGCTCTGTGTGGTCTTGCTTCTTATTTGTAAGGATTATAATAATTACTATCACTTTTGCGAAGTATTGTAATGATATACACTGATGATATCACTTGTATGTATTGGAATTGATCCTGGACTAGTGTGGCATGAGGGCCACCGAGTTAAGATGAGACTTGACAATATGCCTTTTTTCAAAAATTTGAGCAAATTTTGTTATTGAGCTCACGAGAAAAGTAGGTTATACCCCTCCCCTCTTGCACCAACATTGGAACGAAGGAGTTAATTTCTGATTTTTTTTTTCCTTCATTGTTCACAGGAAAACAAAGGCTAGGAGGAACTCAGCAAACAAATCAACTTCTTTAGTCAAGGCTGGCCAAGAAGAATATGACCAAATTTGGATGCATAAAAATGCTATTTTAACCATACTTGATGCATAAATATAGATGTGAACTCATTTTGTGCTTTTGTCACTTAATCTAATGTGAAGTATGGAGGTGAACTCATTTATTTTGTGAATTCATAGCTATGTCTCTAGTCAAATGTTATTTTGTATTTTTGAACTGAGCCTACAGTGTTGGTCAAGAGGACAGGGGGTATAAGTGACTTTTCCCATTAGCTTAATGGCAAAGTTTGCTCGAATTTTCGAAAAAAGGCACATTGTCAAGTCTCATCTCAACTTTGAGACAAATAAGCAAATCTAATCAACGTTAGAGCATATAAGCGATTGTCGTTCAACTTTGGGACATATAAGTGATTTCCTTTTTTTAATAACAATTTTCTCTTATTCCAAAACAACTTATTTTCTTCAATAGCTTGTTAGCTGTCACCTTTCTTTCTCTTGAGCACGGGCTATCTGGAATCACTCATCAATTTTTTGCTCTCTCAAAAGCTCAATTTGTTTCCTTTCTTCTTTAAACTTCTGGATCACTTCCATGAATTTCATAGGCGTTGAATTATCCCCAACACGTTCCAAAAGGGCCATTTGTGCCTTCCTACGCTTGGACCTTGCCAAATCAACATTGTCTTCGAGCTCATCTTCTAGGTTTGTAACATCCACACTAGAAGGACTTGATATACCTATCAACAATTTTACATAAGAAATTTCAAAAATGTACACTTCTCAAATTTATTCATTCAAACATGTACATCTACCTTGCCTCGCTCTGTAGCACCACTTTGAGCCCTCTTCTGAACTATATCGAAAGTAACTCCGTAAGGATCTAAAAGGACAAAGGTAAATTGGCAATTTTTATGTTTTTCTTGAATTAAGCAACAAGATTAAGGGCATGTTTGGTTGGTTCCTAAGTTTGTCTTAACTAACTTTAGTCATTTGCTATACGTGTGGCTTGTCTAAGTCTATGGCGATTCTAAAGTGTTTGGTTTGTAGCTGTGTCTGATCTTAGCCATGACAATATTATGTGGCAGGTGTTTGGATTGTTCCTCACTCTACCCCAATGGTAGCCTCTTCCCTAATGTACATGGCTCTCAGTTGCTTGCTTCTTTCCCCTGCTTCTCCAACTATGGAATCCAAGCAAACACAAGTATTTGGAGCCCCTCCTGATATCCTTCTTCCCAAGCAAGTTTGTCCCCTTATGGGCTTCTTCTTACTTCATCAAGCTCCTTCTCCCCATGAACTTCTTGTTCCCCCGACAAGCTTCTTCTGCCTTGGCGGCATGACTCATGAGCTTCTCTCACTGCAAGATACTCCATGCACACACGGATTCCTCCCCCATGAGCTCCTCTAGCCACGACACAAGCACCTACCCCGTCAGCTCCTCCATTGATGGTGGTTGCTCCCTCCTCTACACCATCATGCGCTATCGTAGCGTGCCTCCCTAGGAGGCATCGATGACCCACCCAGCGACTGGTTGATCTGCTAAAATGTGGCGACAACGACTAGCTTGACTGCTTCCTTTCCGCTACAGTGGTGTCTCATCCGAGCTGCGGAGCGACAGAGCTGCGGCGAATTTGTGTGGCGGTCGATTTGGTCATCACAAGGAAGACTAATAGATCATACAACAATCACAAACAAGCACAAGCACAATAAAAACAAGTAAAGGTACAAAAATGTAAATACGGAAAGTAAATGAATAGAGATGCTCAAGAGTTTTTCCTAAGGTTTGGAGAAGATTAACACCATCCTCTATTCCTTGTTTTTTTTAAGAGGAAACCATAAGGAAGAATCCCTATGGTGTAAATAATATAATAGAAAAGTAAAAAACTTTACAAATATTTACAAATGTACAGATCTAAATAAGTTATAAATGGCTATCTCTCTGATTATTGAAAGCAAACTGAGCAGTTGTTTTCATTCTTGGCACATGAAGAATGAGATCCTTTTAAATAGATGTGAACCACATTGTGATATTAGGGCATTCCTGACGAAAATACAGTTGTTGCATTGCTTTCAGATATTCCAAGCCCTAATGATGAAGATTTCAATGATACAACCACTGCTTGAATTCTGCTTTAATGAAGCAATCCTATTGTGAATGTCATTATTAGGTGGCCAAAGGATACCAATTTTTGCCCAACATATTGTACTGAAAGGATATTCACAGAAAAGGTGATTTGTTGTTTCCATGGTATCTAGAGAACAAAGTACATAGTTTCTAGATCCACTGACGTTGAAACATTTTTTCATGAGTAACTCTTGAGTATTAAACCTATTATGTAAAAGTAACCAGGCAAAAGGTCTTGAGTTTAGGTATACAACAACTTTTTCAAATCCATTGAAAGGTTATTGATGTGGTCATTCCCTGAAAGATATGCTTATACACAGTGGTAGATTTAAATATCGAACTATCCCATATATAACTCCAAATGTCAGCTTCCTGAGTTGTTGAGAGATTGATAGGTTCATTTTCCACTTGGATGATCTCTTGATGGGTTGTATTAGATAAAGGTAAATGAAAGTGATCGTATGCCATTCGGCCATCTTGTAGAGAAAGAAGAAGCTCTTTTACTGAGGCTCGAGGATTTTTTTTTGCAAAGGAGAAGAGTCTTGGATATTTACTAGCTCTGATGTGTTGATTCCAGAGAGCTTCCCAAAATTGTACTATTGATCCATCACCAATTGTACAAGATGCTATAACTAGAAAGGGATCTATCAGGGACAGAATATTTCTCCACCAAAATGATCCCTTTTGATGAGATGATTGAGGCAATTTGTCTTGATAATAAGTTGTCCAGATGCATTGTACCCACGGAAGGTGTTCCTTATTGAAGAATTTGTGAAGATATTTCATTTAAAAAAATTTGTTTTGAATTCTGATGTTAATCACCCCAAGCCCTCCTTTATTTTTGGGAAAGGAAACTTGTTTTCAGGATGCTATACATTTGCCTCTAGTGTTTGGTCCCTTGCTACCCCAAAGACATTGCTTTCTAGCCTTATCAATTTGTTTGATCATGGTTGTTGGCAATTTGAGAGTGCACATGTAGTATGTTGGGAATTGGGACAAAATTGAATTTACCAGTGTTCTCCTTCCTCCAAAGGAGAGCAACAAAGTGAAATCATTCAATCTTGCATGAATTTTTGTTATTATGGAGCAAAATCAACAACTTTTGGTTTCCTGACTGAGAGTGGCATACCCAAATAAGTGAAAGGCATTATCGGTGGTTGGGTGTTTGGGGCTCCTAGGTGCCGAGCATACTTGTTGAATTCGGGATCAACGGGCCCCTTTCCGCGCCGGGCGAGGACTTCGGGGATGCACTAGGTTTGCCAGGGTACGGCTTCGGGAGAGATGGAGGCCACCCGAGCAACACTTCGGGCTAGTCGGGTAAGAAAAAGGGTGGTGATGCGGTAGTTTTTTACCCTGATCCGGGCCTCCCACTACCGGGATAACAGCCCTACGTCCAGCCTTGCTTGATAGCAAAAAGAGGGTGTAGAAGGGGAAGCGATTGAGCCACAGGCGGATCAGGCGCACCTAAACTGAGTACAAATTGTGTCTCTAACTACGGATGTTCGTGTGTGCGTGTGTCTTCGTGTGTTTATGAATGTTTTCCAATGCCTGCGAATGTTCATGGATCATCATCCCTTCTCGAATGGTGGCTACGAGCCGCTATTTATACCTGCGTCGGTGGATAACTACTCCCGATTAACCGCTGGCCACACGCGATGGACCACGGGGCATAGCGCCACTGTAGCGTGTCAGGGCTGATGGTAGACCATGCTACTCTCCATGTCGTGACGTCGAAACAGTGCAGACAGGATGGATGCGACAATCGCTTTTGACTTCTGCGCTTTGGGACAAGTCCGCCACGCAGGAAAGTAGGCGCCTGTGACCGTCACGTGTTCATCCGAGCGAAGGACCGCTTGGGGAGGCACCCGAGCAGCGAGGTTGCTTGGGACGAGGCTGTTGAGCCCGAGCCGTGGCTCTTGCTCGCAGCCGAGTAGCCGCGGGTGGTCGGCCCCTGCTAAGAACATGCTTAGGGTCACTCGAGGGTGTTTAATACTAAGGACATAATCCAAAACCCTGATAAATTCAATCCCCCTTAATAGTATGACAAAAGGAGCCGAACATACGTACTCTAGCACTAACTCTACTCGACACCCGAGCTGATGCCTACGCAAGGATCCTTAGCCTTCGCGCTTGATGCCATCGCTTTCCAAAGCTTTTGGGGTTTTGATCGGATAACCATTAACACCCTGTTGTCATCAACACCAAAGTGAAATAAGGGCCTAGATGCTTACAACCACAAAATTTGTTCACTTCTGCCTGTATGACACGAAAACTATGTTGCAAGGAGTTTTGATCTCGCTCAGAAGGAAATGACTTGTTCTCACAATAGAATTCATAAATTCTTCTCCAGTAAGCATTGCCTTTCTCTTGAGTACCAATGACATCATCTAAAGTAACATTAAGCCAGGATTTAACTAGCATAGCATCGTCCTCTGTAGAGAAAATGCTTTGACCATTTATTGAGACTCTATACTTGAGGAGAAGTTTGATACATTGGAGAATACCGATCAAAAGTTGTTCAATATCCTTTGTAGGTGCTCCCTGGCTCATGAGACTAGTGAAATAGCCATTACATTGATGATCCATTTCCAAATTCTCATATAGATGGAAATCCTATGTGTAGGAAGTAGCAAAATATCCAAATCAGTACTCGAGCAAATAATTGATGCAAAGACGGGAGGGTTGAAGAGGTGCAGATGGGATGGTCAATGATGTGGAGGTCGGAGTGGACGGGACGACTGACATCGTTGAACTCAGAGCAAATAGGGTCACATTAACGTATGGGCCAACCATTGGTGGACGTGGCGAGCTAGGCCGAGCGACGGTGCGGAAGAGCTCGTCCACCACTTAGATGAGGAGTAGAGGAATGCAGATCTGTGGAAGCGAGGAGCAAAGCAAACGAGGGGCAAAGAAAAAATGTACTTTATTTTGAGGAGGAGAGGCATCTCATGGGACGATCGTACTAAGGCCCCAAATTTAGGATGAAGATAGGCTGTCTGATGGAGAATGAATTTCAAGCAAAATACCTAAGTATAGGGGAAAGGAAGGAGATAGGGTGATTGCTAGAGTTGCTCTCAGGCCTTGGTCAAGCTGAATTATTAGCTATGAACATAAATGACACAGAAGATGGCCTAATAGCTTAGTAAATTAACCAGCCTTTTATGATAAGTAGCCTCCTAGCCACCTCCACTGTTGATTGTCCAGAACTCTTGGATCTATAAAATGAATAATGACTATCGTCTTATGCATGCATGTGATAGAGATCACCAAATTTTATATATGAGAGAGAGAGAGAGAGATAGATATAGAGAGAGAGAGAGTTGGGCTATGGTGCTTGGCGTCTAGTTTGAAAAATGCGAAACTCAAAAAATACAAAATTTGGTCATATAAAAGATTCCAACGAGAAGATTAAGATTGACGGTTCGGATCGGCCATTTGAGTATCGAATTTTTCAAACTAGACGCGAAGCACGGCGTCATCCGTGCTTTACGAAGCACCGTAGCCCAACTATCTCTCTCTCTCTCTCTATATATATATAATGCTATCGTTAGTCGTGAAGTACAGGCATCTCCGTGCTTCGTGCTGTGTTTTTGAAATCTGAAAACGATCGATTCAAACCGTCCATCTTCTTCGTCTCGTTGAAATGTAGCTATAGAGCAAATTTCATAATTTTTATTTTTTACTATTTATGTCATATTTTTTAAAATAACGATCCAATTAGTTTTGGAGCGTTCAGAAAGGCTGATTTTCAAAATATGAAATAAATAGTAAAAAATTGTAAAAATTACAAAATTTGCTCTATGACCACATTTCAACAAGACGAAGAAGATGGATGGTTCAGATCGATCATTTTTGTCTTGGATTTTGTAAACTCATCGCGAAACACGGAGCGATCCGTGCTTCACGACTGACGGCATGAGAATATGTAGCCATTTTTTAAATTTTACAAAAATATACCCCATTGATAACTAAAATGTCGGCATAGAGAAGCCAATATTTATTTTAGAAGGACATGATGATGCCAATTATATATTAAGATGGAAAGAAACCAATCTATCTTTTCCAAAGCCTAGCCGTCGATGTTGAAGATCATGAGACGATAGACAACCATAGAAGTGAGCACCAAATTTATCGGGACCTGGCCTTACAAATCAATTTCATCTATGCAATCATAATAGTCCCAAAGATCCAGTTGGTACCAAAATATAAACAGGATGATACACAACACCGTATGCTTTATTACATTGAATTAAACATAAAAAGTAGGGTCAAAGTGCACCATTTATGACAACTGATTAAATGATGATTCAAGTGGAAAACAAAATAACTTTCATTGATGCATCCCGTCCATATACGATAGGCATCTATTCGGGAGTCATGACTAGTAGTCTTGGCAAGCAATGTCAAAATCACCCACCTAGATTTCTGCACCATCTTTGGCTCCTTCACCTGCTCATTTGAAAAACAAACTCGCATACATTCGAGGGTGAGTATGTGAATACTCAGCAAGCAAGATCCTTAGTTGAATAATTATGTAGGTTACATGAAAAAGTGTATGGTTATTTTGCATAAAGCCGATTTTATAATTTTTCTATAAGTTGGAGAGTTGTAGTTGACAAATTTACTTTAACTAAAGAATAATTCTTTGTTACACTATTTTAAACAAGATTTGCCCTCACAACTTAAGCCGACAAGGGACTCACTACCTACACTACCCGACAATCCTTGCCACTCTTTGCATCAATTTGTTTATTAAAAGGTGAAACTACATGGTGGAATTGTTCCTCTTCCACTCTTAACCGTGAGCACAACTATCATAATAGTTTTAACTCTGTAGAGTTGGTGCACTTAAGTATGGGATGGAATCATGCATCTGTCTAAGCCTTTACCCAAGTATGTCTAGACTTGGGCCTGACTGCTAATGTTTCACCCATGGAAGTCTCCTACCAAGCAAAAGTGGCTCCTCGTGCACCTTGTAAGTTTCTAGTGATGGCCACCACACCCACACATTCAAATGGCACACCCAAACCAAGTTTTCCAAATTTAACCGTCTAGAGTCTTACCATATTAACACTTATGATTATACTGTTGCGATGGAATAGGTTTTCTAACAATGGACTGGTTCTTAGAACAACTAGGGTGGCTACCACACTCCCAATCAGTGCCTTGCACACTAGTCCTCCAATAATCCACCCTTAGCCAACTCACGCCACGTTCATTTTAGTGGTTTAATTTATTTTCAAAACCCCATCAATATCCCACTCCCTAATCTTTTACCACAACCCAATTGAATGGTGTTACCAGCTAATTACATTCGAGCCACTCTAGCAATTTGAAAGATCAACTTAGGTATAAATAAGGCATAATTAATTTTCCTAGCTAGGGTAACAAAGAATAGCAGTACATGCTAACTGATGATTAACATGCAACTCAGTTTTATTTCAACAATTTAAACAGGTAAAATATTTGTGACAACTAGCATGCAGGTTCAAACATATAGCAAAATCATTCGTAAAGAAGGGTGCAACATGCTTCTAACTTGCTTTCGTCAAAGTATTATGTTTCCTCATAAAGCTTAGCAACACCGTCACCCACTCATTATGTCGAGAAGGTGAGATGGCTCGAGGAAATTCCAAATGTAGGGAAAGCATGTTTGTTGTGCCGAGAAGCCTTCAAGGGTAGAATCTAGATCAATTGTTAAAAGCTAGGATCAATATGTACAACATATTGAAATTTGTGAAACCATGAGAGGTTTGTGTGACCATGTGGAGGTCCTCTCATGCTTGTGATGAGTATATGTGACGTTCAGGCTTGTGCTCTTTGGATGAGAGTTTGTTTTTGTTCAGGCTTGTGCTCTTCGGATAAGAGTCCCCGCGTTGGTTTAGGTTGCAGGTTAGCCTGGTAAAACCTTGATTTGGTTTAGGTTACGGGTTAGCCTATGTTAAAACCCTGGTTTGGTTTAGGTTATGGATTATTCTCTGGGTTAAAACCCTTGGTCGGTCTGTGGTTATTTCTGGATACTCGGTTTTGGTTCTTGTACCCGGAGATCGTGTGCTTGTTTGTTGGTGTGCAGTGACCGTGTTGGAGCGGGTCGGCGATAGAGACCGTGAGGTGGATCGGAGGTTCACGGTCGTGGTCAAGGGTCATGCGGGCCGTTCGAACGGGTCGGCCACAACGGATTCGGCCGGTCGGAAGGGTCAAGAAGGTTGCCTTCATGAGTCGAGGCGGATCGGTTTGGTGGTTGTGGACACAGTGGTGGACTCGGTGCAGCGACGCGGATATGCCTTCGGTCAAAGTGATCGGCGGCTCGGTTGGAGGCCGGGTCGAGTCCGTGGTGAGGAGGATATCGCGTCGGACACGAGAATATCGCGGCGTCTATGGTTCGTACAGGTGCTTCGGAGCGATGCGATCGTTGGAGGCGGTCAAGATTTGCTTGGAGATTCATGCGTGGATTGTCGGGTTTTAGGTGAGCCCGTGTGTGAAAAACCCTAAGTGTGGATTATATAAGTGGGGGTGGAGGCTTAGATGCTAAGTGATCTATCCACCATGTGAAACCCTAGAGGGCATGTGAGAGAGGGGGGAGCCCCTCCCGGTTTGGCCTCCAAGCGTGGAGTGCCGTGTAAGAAATCCCCAAATCAAAGGCTAAAATTTCCAAAAATCGTGTCTTTGTTCTTTGTTTTTGATTCAACCGATCGGAGAGTGAGAGAGATGGGAGAGACTACAGTTAGAGAGTTGAGGAGGAGGCGGTGCCCTGCAATATGGCCGGCCCTGCTGTGACCTTGGCCGGCGCTGGCCATGTGAGGCGATTAGAGAGAGTTGAATAGAGGGATTGAGAGTTCCTTTGTGCAGATCAATCCACTCCTGTCCCAACAGATTCAAAGTGAGAGTGGAGGATTTCTCCCTTTTCTTGGCCGGTGGACAAATCCTCAAGATGGCCACCATGCTTGCCCGTGAGTGAAGAAATCCACCTCATTTGAGAGATTTTGAGCAGCAGGCTCACCACCATGGTGAGAGAGGAAGGAATCGGTGTGAGAGAGAGATTCAAAGGGAAGAGGCGCCCAGTGCCCTGCCGATGGGCACCGGCTGCCTGAATCGGAGGAGGAAGAACCAAGTGGTGGCTGATTCTCGCAAGGAGGAGACTTGGCAAGGGCGGCTCCATGTGCCCTGTCCACGGCAAAGAAGTGCAGCAGCAGCCTGAGGTGCACTCAAAAGCATGCTAATCGCAGCTGCAAGTCGAGAAGCAGCAGCTGCTAGCAGCGGGCAGCAGCTTGCTGCAGCTGCATGCAGCGCTGCACAAGAAGCAAGAGTAGCAGCGAAGAAGCAAGCTAGCAGCAGCGGCTTCAGCGGCAGCAGCAGCGTGGCTTGTACATCCGCAGTACAACAAGCGGCAGTTGGACAGCAAATGCTATGCGGCGTCTCGCCGAGTAGTCAGGCACCTAGAAGGAGCATCACGATGGTAGCTTCGAGGTGAGCTTCAGGTATTCGATTGGTTGCCAGAGAGGCGAGTTTGAGGGGGCTCACCATGTGTTCGATGAAACACCTGCAATGGAATTTTAGTGGTGCACCATAGTTGTTCGAGGGTATGTCCAAAAGGAGTTTTTCAAGGTGCATGTCAAGTGTTCGATCAATTGTTTGTGAAGGAGTCTGGGGTAATGTCGATGAAGAAAAATTATTGTGCTCCTATTCACCCCCCCTCTAGTCGCCGATATCGGTCCTCACAAAATTTGTAACACATGTGTGCATAAGTATGTGAATTTGATCAAAGTGCACATCTTAAATTTTGATTCAACAAGAAGGTCAATATATACTCTATAGGAGAAAGCACTAATAAAATATAAATAAGAGACTTGCACACCTCCACTTTGATTAATTAACTGCCACATATTTATGAGACTAAAAGAAACAACAATAAGTGTTAGCAACAATAAGTGTTAGTCTCAACAATATATGAATATATCATGCATATTGTACATCTTGAATGTTAAGTTTAACAATAATGATGATGATGATGAGGACGACGACGTCGAACAACAACAACAACAATAATAGCAAATTTTAAATAAGAAGCAACTTGAAAAGGCACCTCATGAATTTTGTTTCTAGATAAAAGAAATTTATACAATTTTCTAAAAAAGAAAAACACTTTACAAAAATTCCTTAAATTTATAAAACTACATATGAAAGATGCCGACGAATACAGGTACAAATAGTATCGAATACAAGTAGGGATTGAATATGGGTCAAAATGGATATCATTATGGATATTGATCAAAACATTGAAACCCCACAAAATGTAAGTCCAAAATCAATTATAGCACATAAATGATTGAATTGATTAGAACATTTATAAAATTTATAGAAACATATGTATTTCATCCACTAGCGAGTGCCCTACACATGAATATATGTACACTGTAAAGACATAAGCATAGGACTTCTTCATGACGAAAATAGAAAACTTTTTGGTTACATTAAAGATATGACACATAGAAAATGATATCATCGGTTATTAGAAATGATTAGGGATAAAATGAAAAACAATGAACCTTATCTTCTACCCTCATCCCCACCCCCTCCATTACATGGAAGCAAACTCAAGCTGTAACTCTGCCCCGTCTTACCTCTAAGTCCACCCCTACCTCCAACTCTACCGTCTCCCTCTCTCCTATATCTCTTCCTACCTAGCTACCAGCAGAGCAGTGAGCAGCTGTCGGAGCACCGGTTGTGGTGGCATATGGTAGTAGCAGGTGGGCAGCACTGCATCACCCTCTTCTCCTCCCTCTTTGGGGTACCTCCAATCGACATGTGTTACAACTATCATCTGCTTCCTAGATGTGCCCTGGCCACCAAGTAATCATGATATTTTGATTATGATTTTTTTTTCTCAAAATGAAATTCTAACTCATTTTGTGCTTTTTTTTTCATATTTTTGTACATTTGATGATATTTTACCAATTACCTATCAAAATCTCTAGTCTCCACGACCCATGTAAGTTAGAGGGGAGGGAGAGAAAGGAAAATGGCCTCCACGCCCTAGCCTCAAGGCTTTCCTAGCTCAACAAGAAACAAACTAAAAAAAGGAATCCCAAACTACTTGAGGCCACAGTGAATCAAATCCAAGACCTTATGTTCTAAGGCTGAGACATCTTATCATTGAGATATGCAATACCATGTAGTTGTGTGGCATTCTAAAATATTTTGGGGGTGTTTGGGCATACCTGACACCCCTCCTAAATACACTACTGTCAACATCCGGCCGCCGGGGCCTAAGCTCTCTCATGTTCATCAGTCTCCTCTCCTTACTGGTGTCATCATTCTTGTCCTCTCCACCCACCACCAAGTTCTGCTCAAAGAAGGGTCAAAGGAGTGTGCCGACGATGTTAGTGATATGCCCTAAAGGCAATCATGTAATATGATTGTATCACATCTATGTTTATGTACTCTTGGATAATGTGTTATCAGTTTCATGAATAAACGTCGTTCACATTGTTCATCAAGTACGACTTGATTGTGAGATACATTATTTATATGATTTTATTCTAAATGATCCAGTCTCATATCATTATGTGGGACAGTAATGATTTGATCAGCACATGTATTGATTGATGGTAATGTTTCATATATATCATAGATATAGAGATATCAAATCAATAATATGGACATATGTTAGAGGACATGGTATTGGATAGACCTACTCTGAAATATTGCAGAGATTATTATCTTATATGTGCCATCAGCTTGTAGTTTCGAGTGGTATACCTATATGATCCTTACACCTGAGATTGTCATTGAATCTCAGCATGTGTAGTTGTGCACTTTAGGGTTATCAACCACTACACCGTAACTGGATAATTATAAGGCTAGCTTTCGGGTATGTATGAAACATGTCATGGGGTGTGAGCGATTAAGATGGAATTTGTCTCTCCTTGATAATAGGAGAGATCTTTGCACCCCTCGATGTAATTAGATTGAAAAGTGCATGGCCATGCCAATGTAATTAAAGAGTTAATCACGGTTTAGAATTCATCATAAGATTGAGTGAATGGTCGAGCTATCACAAGGGTGGCACGCATCTCGCCTTGAGCTTGACTGGTATCGTGCGACAAAGGGATCGGTATGTGAGTATATCAAGGTTCAGTCGATATAATCATTCTGTGTTTTTGGGGGTCAATATGTCCTGTTAGGAGCCGCTATTGACTTGTGGTTCGAAAAAGAGTTTTTGGGGGCACGACCACTTGTGCATGAATCTAACGGGTCATACACTTAACGGGTTGGAACATGTCTAATGAATTAAACTCATTAGTGGGTTTCACGGATACTAATCCGTATAGAAATAGTTTCGTGGATATTGATTCTTGTAGGATTAGAGTCATAATGGGCCTCTAATGTAGAAGCCCATTAGTGCGCTCTATATAAGGGGAGACGGTGAGGCGGTGCACACACAAGTTCGCCACCATGTAACTCTTAACTGTCACGCCCCCTGCCAACTCCCAGAAACCCTAGCCACACGTGTGCAGTGCTAGCACACTAGCGCACGACGTTCCTCCCCTGGACGTGTGAATACCATAGAAGTGATGTTGTGGTTGCTGCGGCGCTAATCGGCAACTAGGAGGAGAAGGTCGACGAGATCGACTACTGCCTCTATATAGATAGTACGTACGACATTGCTACGGTGGTGATTGGCAAGGAGGAGACGCTCGACTCAATGTGAACAACTACTCTTTGTACCTCGACGCGCACGATATCGGACTCAGCTATTCTGACTCTCCTTCCTTTGCGACCACGCGTTAAGGGTAACGATCTGTGATCCTTTACTTACATGATGTCCTGGGTGCTCGTGGTAGAAATTTTTAAAATTGCGCTAGCGTAGCCTACTCGTTTCTCTTCAGACGGGAGGCTGGCATCACCGACAGGAGCACACCACCAGGATGAGAACGCCAGCAGGTGGCCCGACGGTGATCTATCTGGCTGTTGGGTTAGCAGTGAATCTGTGATTGGCTATTCGGTGTTGGGTTGGCTAGGCTTGACACTAGAGCACATGGAGTTGGGCTAGGGTAGGTACCTAGATATCTGTCTAAGCATAGTTTCAAATATCCGGATCCATTGGATATCGCCTAAACTGGATCCAGATCTAGATCCGAATAAAATTACCTAGATCTAGATCCAATAATTGGACAAGTCAGATCCAGATGACCAATCGTGTGTATCCGAATCTAGATCCAATCGACCTGAACTGGGATTATTCGGATCTGTTTTCATCCTTAGCTTTGTCTAGAAAATTTTTCGACATGGCTGATCTGATTTGATTTTCTTATTGTCTTATTTGCTGATAAGCTAAACTTCGAGAGCTTTCTAAAGTGTCTTAGGGAGTTCGGCCTACTTCTTTGAATTATTTTCTAGAGCTTTGACCGTGCCTTGAAGATAAAAAAAGGGGCTGAAAATAGCAAAGAGTTTGCGTTTTCCAACCGAAGATAAGCAAATAAGAAGATAAGCTTAATCAAATAAGCCCGGGAAAGGAAACCCTTACCACAATATGCATGGTTTTTAACTTAGGGCAATTTTATAGTACATTGTACCTGATGGTATCTTGAGGTACAATGCATTGAATCATGCATCATGTTAAATCCAACGACTCTTAAAAGATAATAGCTTGCCTTTCATATCTAGAAGTACCAATCCATAAAGGGTACTTTAGTCTTTTCTTGCTCATCTTCATGTACCCTCCTTGCTCTCTTCCTCACCCATGTACTCTCCTTGCTCTCTTCCTCACCAACAGTCAGTCATCAACAACCGTGTCTAAGCACCTCTCCCCTATATCATGTGATGGCTCAATATGCACTGCCATCCCCCATCCATGTTGCAGCTCTGCTGCCACTCCTGCGCACACCATCCTATAAGTTGTTGTTGTTTCCTTGCCTACGATGCGACGGACCTACACACACTGCATCCCACCTACTTACATAGGAACCGCCAACTCATAAGCCTGCCCCCTATTTCTAGCTGAGAGAAGGAGAGAGAGAAGGTAGAGGAGATAGAAACTTTCCGAACCTATCCTAACAAATGAGCGGTTTGATTAGATTGATACCTCTTGGTATCTTCTAAAAGACGACAAAAATCTCTCTTGTACTTAACTATTGATATATCATCGAGCAACAACTACTCAATTTAGTCACAAAATATTTATCGTTTTGGACATTAGCACAGTTTCAAAATGCAACCTTTAATATTAGTTATATTATAATTTATTCATAAGACCTATAGTAAAATTATAATATCACGGAAGTAGTATTTTAGATGAATCTACGTGCTTAATTTTAGTTTACCCAATCTAAATATATAGAACTATATTAATAGTTAAATTTGGTACTTTGATTTGTATGTATATTAGATGACAAACACTTGTGGCCGATACAGCGAAGGCCAATGTTTAAACCCCAGTATACATATAATCCATATAGATTTTTCGAGATTTGATCTGCGCAAACCTACCACATATTAGTTTATTTTTTTTTTACGGGGTGCATGCATGTCACTCTACAATATATAGCAGATCGACCAAGATCGCCGACAAACCTGTCGAGGTTTTTGCCTAAGAACATGCATCAGTTCCAACGCTAGCGTGCTCTATATGTGTAATATACGGCATCGGGTTCCGTGTCGATCACTGTGTCCAAATTTTGGCGAGACCAAGTAGATTATTCTGGTCGTTTAGGATAGGCTACATGTCTCTGATAGCTCTGCGTGTTCTCCTGTGCGTGTACATTGCGTGTGCCGGCCCGTCTCTGTCGCGCGGTGTGCCCTGCCCTTGTCGGGGCTTATCGAGCAGCCTGCATAGTAGCACCCGGCCAAGTGTTTGTCCTCTTTTAATTACAGCATAAGCTAATTAAATTAATCAAATCTTCTTTCTAATGTTCAATAGCTTGCCACAGATGTTGTTGCAAATATAAGGAATCTCTCCGTTGTAAATATAAGCATGTAGCCAGCCAGAGCATTAATTCTAGGCTTTTGTCACGTAGGATTTGCGTTTTCGCTGATGTGCGAAAGAGCGCGAGAAAAAAAGAACGAGCTTGTACATTGATATGCTGTCAAGGAGATGATAATATTATGAACAACCCACGACGTACAATTTGGTTGGATAGGTGGCATTCGGCAATGTCTATCCAGCTATATCATGTGGTTGCATTGCATGGCCAGAATGGGAAGCCAAGGAATTAAGGCATAAACTGGGACTACACGTATCACACATGCAAGTACATGCAACAGCGTCTTTGAGATGGACTTCAGCCTAACCGCGTGTTGGTCATTATCCTCTTGTACATATGCTATATAATGCATGTACAGAACAGCATATCCATCTATTTCATAAACCTATGGATCGGATGATACTAAGAATGCATTTAAACTGGGATTTGTTGAGAGAGAGAGATCTGCCTAACTGTACTAGTAGTCGTTTGTGTCGACTGATAATCAGGTTTCATACGCTTCTAGCTGTACTTAATTAACCATGTTGTGTGTGCCTGTATCCTGGCGCATGCATGCATGGGCGCTAGCAGCTGGTCTAAAAAAACTAGACACCAGGATCCGAGTTGCTTGATTGTGGCCATAAGTTTTCTTTTAAAAAGGCTAGCTATATAACAAATTAACAATACACAAATGGTTTTACATTCATCTTTTTGGCTTATTAGCTTAAAATTATGAACTACAGTTGTTTCTTCGAGTGAATCATTTTAGCTTCAAAGCAAGATGAATCGAAGAACATACCAAACCTCCCGTATTCTCAAAACCACTCCTCAAAACTCTAGATAAAAGTCTAGCTTTCCGGCCTATTACGATGCGCACTGCAATGCAACCACAAATAAACATCGAGATTACGTAGCTACTGCAGGGTGTTGCTATAAATGCATGGAATAATGGAATGCAACAAAATAATGAAGGGCAGAGCTGTCATTTCATAGGTCGTTTTCACCTTATCCACAAAGAGGCCCTACCGCTGGCCCATGCAAACGGCAAGACACGAGGCACGCGATGGATCGAGCAGCTCGGTGGCTACGGCGTCCAGCCGCCAACGTCGTGGACCCTCCTCCATGTACAGCCATCCATCAGGTCGTACGGCCGATTGACGACCTCGGCGGCGTGCCGAAGATTGCCAATCACGACCGGTCTTGGCTTCCTGCAATTAAGCTACCTCGTCATTTTATTATTTTTTGGCCTCCATTTTTCTTTTCAGTCTTAATATGTCTAGGGCAATTGTCTATTGCATTCTTGATCGACCCCACACATCTCTTGTGTGGAAGACCCGGTGGCGGACACATGACCAAATTAAGAGCTTGTTTGGTTGATGTCTAATCTTACCATAAGTTGTCACAACTAACTTGCCAAATGTGTCTAAGGTTGGTTCATAAATTTGCTAACAACACTTTGACAAAAAAAAAAAGAATTTTGCTACACTTTCAACTACCATTGACATATGGGACCCATTTGGTAGGAAAAAATCTTGCCACACTTGTGGCTTTAAGACAAACAACTGGCTAACATAGTTAAACCTATCTAATTTTAGTTACAGTAACTTGTGGCAAGGTTAGGCATTAACCAAACAGGCGTTAAGTCTAGGCAAGCCAACCCTATTTTGTATGGCTATATATAACTGAGCGGTTAAGATGGCATGCGGCTTTGAGAACTCTGGTAATCTAGAGAACTTTTGGCGGCCTCGAGATATTTAAAATAAACTTAAGAAGCTAGAGCGTATGGCTCGGATAACCGACAAAAAAAAATCCATAAGTTGCAAGATAAACCAAACAAGGAGGTACAAGTCAATATATACAAAATTGACAAACACATTAGTTTTAGCTATAGCATCGATTCTAAAAATCAAATAGATGTAAAAGGACCTAGATTAATTCATTTGCTTAATTTATAAAGTAGCCAAATATCAATACGAACTGAAAATTCAAGATGGATCCTAGCGGAAGACTCAAAATTCAAGTCTAAACAACAATGATCCAGCCGGCCCTACCAGCCCTAGTGCTAGGTCCGCCCCTAGGAAGTCCCGCCGAGTCTTTTTGATTCACATAAGGCAAATAATCATGAAATCCTACATCTTCTCAAAGCTATTTTACTAGACTCTCCTAACCTTTTTTCTGAGCTCTCAAACCCCGGTCAAAGCGAACACATACTCCGGCTTCTCAAAAATCAAAATAGGATCCGAGTGGCACATGCGTGTGCATACTTCATGCACACCTCATCCACCAAGATGAAACACAGATCTTATGCGGCACGCGCCAATCCCGTGTGTTGTCTCATTTGGCGCGCGCCGGGTGGTCCAAGGACGCACGGTCGGCTCTAGGGCATTTGGCTCTTCTCTGTGTTTTGATTTGCACAGGAACACACTCTGGGATGCATGCTACCGTCTTGTGATTCAATTCCGTCCTATTGATCTGTATAATTTAAGAGAAAATTAACAAAGATCATTGATAACCAAATAGCCATCGATTGTCGCTTTTCTTCTTCCTCTTACTGTAAGCTAGATCGCGCAATAGTATATAAGTTAACCAAATTTGTTAAAGCAGGTAGTTTATTTTATTTACAGCTAATTAACTAACTGAAACCCTGTTTGATTTCATTAAGTTAAAAGTAGGATTAAGAGGCCAGCTTTTGGGCGGAAAAAAAATTCATTTTCACCGAACTTGCACAAATGTCAAAACACAACCATACCGAATAACAGCTCAATATATATATAGCTATAAGCCTTAACAAAAACGCATATTCACTAACCCAAAAACATATTTAAAAAAATTCAAGATGCAGTATATGTATCAAAATAGTCATTATTTCGAGCATGTCTGCATGTGTGAGGTAGGCCCAACTCGACGTTAAGTTTTACACAGGGCTAAGCTGACCTTGAGTGATCAGCTCAAGCCAACCTACGGGCTCGGTGAACTCATGTATGGTTAAGTTTAACAAAAATCAACTTTTCCTGACCGATTGAAGAAGAAAAGATCTCTCTCCTCTACTACTCAGATTATTAAAATAAATTATTCAGAAGTTGAGAAAGAATATTCCTGATCATCCATTAATTAATCCAGCTCATTCGAGAAAATACTAAAATGAGTGTACCAGACTAGTTGTTTGGTTATACTCACTACCCTTTCCTTTCATCACTGGTGTAATTGACTCTGATTGTGAGTGATCAACGAAGACATTGCCGATCGTCTCTGATATATTTGCATCTAAATGTGAAGGATCAACAACGACATTGCTAGTCGTTATTTTGATGAAGCATAAAGATTCTATTTAGAGACCTGACGGGATCGATGTGCAATCCTTCGATGAATACAGAAAAGCTATAGTAGTGTGCAATTAAGGTGTCCTAAGCTGTCTACAGATCTCCAATGCTCAGTTATCACCTACAACAGCTCTCGATCCACAGTGATGAAACAGTGTGGCTATAAATAATCTATAGGATCCAAAATAGGAGGCTTTTCACAATACTTTATCTCCTGGTACCTCTCGGTGTCTTCAATTAAAGCCATCCATTCGACTCAATCCAATGGCTAACATTAGATGGTCTCAACTTGATCAGATGTTACAATAAAAAAAAACTTGATCAGATGTTAGCTATGCCCTTGCAAGCCTTTCAGGCCATTGTCAATAATCTCAACAACTTGGCCGACCCAGCTCCAATTCAACATCAACATCAGCCTTACCTCTCAGTACCTCTTTCATTTTATAAGGTACTAATGTGTACGTGGAATGGTATTCTCGTATTTCTCTCTACTTCTTCTCTTTGCTCACTTCTTCTCTATGACCTTTGGTAGCCAAGCTCTATATATCGCCGGCTGACCGCATGCCGCCACTGACAGCTCGGCTAAGCACTTCTTCCTTGACTCCTACGGCCCGCCGCCCGCTCGAGTACCTTTGGACCGGATGTCGCCACCATCTTCCCTAGCTATCAAACAGCCCCCTACCGTCTAACTAGACATGCGCTCTATATGTGCACCATCGTCGATCACACGAGAGCCGCTGGATCGCGCGTTTGTCGCCGCCTAGCCATGTGCTACTGGACCTCCTACCATCACCGTTGTCTGCCCTAGCATTGGTGCCTGTCTGAGCCTCACAACTACTAGACCGCCCGATGCCACCATCTACCATAGCGCTAGCGCCCAAGTTCATCCTTGAGAGAGATGAGAGAGAGGAGAGAGAAGAGGAAAAAACAAAAAAAGATTCTAATCCTACCCTTACCGGATGAATGATTGGATTTAGTCGGTACCTCTCCAAGTATCATAAAAAGCCTCTATTAAATTACTCTAGTTTGTTGATATGCGTGCGTTCCAAAAAGCTACTCAATTGGTAAATAAATCGCAGGTATATACACCATCTCCTAACAGCCAACAATAGTTAATTTTCTGTGCAACTATCATTCAAATGTTTTTAGAAAAAACTATCATTCAAAATTTTTACGTCAGATCAAAATCTAACCATCATATCTAAATTTCACTCTTCTCTTTACCACACCTCTTTCACGAACCACACACGAGCCTCTCAATTGGTCTTCCTCCCCCACCCCCTCCACCCTTGTCTTTATCCATGATGCATCATGCCCTCATCTTCAACCTTGTTGTCATCACCTCTGACGCTGGTGACTCTCGGTAGTCATACACCCTCTACACTTTGTTGTCACCCACCTTCTCATCTCCTGATGTTGCTATGGCTAGCTAGCCACCTATCGCACCCTATCTTCTTGGTTGTCTCTAGTAGACACCACCACAGGTATCAGCTAACATTCATCTATTGCTCTTGCCACCCTCCTCCCCATGGCCGGACCTCCGGTCGCCATGGCCTCTCTCTAAATTTGGGTCGAGTGAACCCAAACCCTAACCAATTCAGCTAATTCATCCATGACTCACCAATACTGCCATAGGAGAGAAGATGACTTGGTCAGCTAGAGCACGAATTTCTAAGCAAATTATAATTAAGTTCGAGAAACACTGGAATAGCTTGCACAAAAAGAATATCATTCAATCAGAAGTATAGCAATTCCGTAAGCTTTGTTGCAAGAACACATTCATAGTAGTTTAATCAAAGCCGGCCACTATAATTATCTCAAACACATTTTTGACGAGCTGCAAAAAATATCAATACGAAATTAGCTAGCGGCATTGCTAAATGCAAAATGTTATTATCACGGTCTTTTTTTGATACAGCTAATGTTATGATCTAGGATGAGAATAACAATCAACATCTTCTAATCAATTACAAACCTATCGATCCACAGTAAATCAAGCCTGCTTTGTTCTTGTCTGAACCAGAATATAAATGGTCCACATCTTGAGCAATACCATCTGCCATAGCGCCGGCGCCCAAGTTCATCCGTGAGAGAGATGAGAGAGAGTAGAGAGAAGAGGAAAAGACAAAAGATTCTAATCCTACCCCTACTAGATGAATGGTTGGATTTAGTTAGTACCTCTTCAAGTACTAAGTACTGTAAAAAGCCTCTGTAAAATAACTCTAGTTTGTTGAAAATCGGTAAATAGATCGCAAGTATATATATACATCATCTCCCAACAATTGTTAATTTTCTGTCTAACTACCATTCAAATGTTTTTAGTGAAATATCATATGATGGATCAAAATCTAACCATCACATATGAATTGCACTCTTCTATTTACCACACCCTGTCACGAACCATGCACGAGCCTCTCAATCATCCGCTCCCACCCCCTCATTATAGGAAACGGCCAGAATTTCGACCGCCCATGAATGTCTCGACAGCCAAACAAACGCCGTCGATAATTATTTCTTTTTATCGACGGCCACCCCATAGTCGTCGAGTACTTCTCGTACTCTCGACCACCCAAAATAAACCGTCGAGAGTACAGGCGTCGCGAGGCACATACCGAATGAAGGCGTGACGCCGTGAGTTAGTCTCGACGGCAGCCTCCAAGCCGTCGAGACAGGCCTGTCTCCCGACTTGCCTGAGGACAGTCTATCTCGATGGCTCTTGAAGAAGCCGTCGACAAGTTATTTTTTTTTTCAGGAATGTTGAAAATTAAAATCAATTGCAAAAAAATAGAAATAAATATTCAAATTAGGAAATTCATAAATTTTGCAGCATTATATTAATTGTAAGGACTAACTTATAGAAATGGAAAAAATTGATGGAAATTGACGAAATGCATTTTTGGTTGCGCTAAGATAGTACTCCCTCCATTGGAATTTATAGGGCGTATTACATATTTGGATTTGTTGTTTAATATAGGGCGCACATAATTTTCAATGTTATTTTAGTGAGATCTTTTCTATAGTACCCTCATTTAAAGCATGCATGCATGCGTGTGATTAAGTTCATTTGAAGCATTAATTGCCTCCTCCACCAATTAAGTTCAAGGGTAAATTTGTAACTTGACCATTGCCCTTGGTCTTAGAGCCCATCTCTAATACGCCCTATAAATCCCAACGGAGGGAGTAATAATGCATTAATATTTTTGTATAAAAAATGTTGACTAAAAATCAGGGAAATTTCTAGAAAAATGCGGTGTAATTATATTAGAATGTATAGACAAAATCATGTAAACATTTTGATGTGCCCTGCTCCATTGAACACTTTGTGATGAACCTTCGCAATTTATGCTTTCTATATGCATTTATATGAATCCATGCATTTGTGAATTCTTATTGATGCGTGTTAATATGAAATTGTTTTGATGTGTACTTCTATGACCTCGTGTCATATTTGCAGTTCTGTCAGTTGCCTGGATTGCTTCAAGGAGTTAACTACTGTTCCTCTCATGTTTGTCGTGATTCCTAACTATTCCTCTAATGGTAGTTAGTTCGGTGTCACTGGCAAACAAGAGACGAACAATAGTTCAAAGAGCTCGTCTATTTGCATACGCTCTTTCATCTCTTATAAGGTCAGTTTCTTGATCTCTATCCTTATATGCATGATCTGATTAAACGAGATATATATATATATATATATATATATATATATATATATATATATATATATATATATATATATATATATATATATACATAAGGCTCCATGATTTGATACCACTAGATGTGCCTTGAGATCCGTGTTGTTTGGTTATTATACTTTCATATACCCACTAAAGAAAATATTTGAGACGTCAAACTCCGAAAGAAGTTGAGTTGAAATTCAGTTTGAACTACATTTAACTATACTTCAAACTAGTTTAAACTGAGTTCGAATTTAATTTTTTTTGGAGTTTCATATCTGAGATACTTTTTTAGTGGATATGTGAAGATATACTCGTCAAACATCACGAATCTCAATGCACATCATAGGGTTTTAAATCATGGAGCCCCAAACTGGCTTCCTATATATATATATATATATATATATATGAATGAAATGTGGTTGTATGAGATGAAATGCTTGTCTTATATATGAAATCTGGATGAAAAGTTTGTTTTATAGAGGGCATGAAATTTAGATGAAATGCTTGTCTTATATATGAAATCTAGATGATATTCTAGCAAAACCTAAGGCTAGACAATTTTTCTAGCTATTTTTTTGGCCTATGGAGTCTTATCACTGGCGGTTCTTACAGACATCCGCCAGAGATAAATCTCATCACTAGCGGTTATAAATAAAAACCACCAGTGATATTGTGCCATCACTGGCGGTTGGTGTCTAGAACCGCAAGTGATATGCAATATATAACTGGCGATATGGGACTTTTACTAGCGGTTCATATACGAACCGCCAGTGATATGGACTATCACTGGCGATTCCTAAACTGCCAGTGATAGTCCCCTATATCACTATCGCTTAATCACTGGCGGATCAATAACCGCCGGTGATGATGGTTCCGAACCGCCAATGATGGTGTTTTCTGAGCTAGTGGAATAGTGTAGAGACATTCTTTAAGGTGAAATTTGTTGGTGAGGCTTTTCTTCATGTATAGCGTCTCCTACTTTGTCCACAAAGAGGCGGCAGTCGTCTCATTAATGACTTCACCCAGAACATCTATAGACAAACTGAGTTGTATGACAGACAAAGCTTTCTGATCTATCTCCTCCCATTCATCTGCGGACATAGCCTCTGGTTTTTCAGGAAGTGCTTTTCGGACACCCAGCTGTGTAAGAACGGCCTTCATTTGAATCTGCCAGATAGAAAACTGATGTTGTCATCGAACTTCGCAATGTCAATTTTTGTAGACATAATGGCGAACACAAAAAAATGTAGATCAGCAGTTCAAAGGGATGAAGGTTTCCTGGTACAATCAGTGAGGTTGAGCGTAGCAATTTTTTGACCGAACACTTTTTTCTCTTCCACTCAACCGCACGCACCCCTTTTCTTTTCTCCCATTGCACGCCTCACAGAGAGATAGGGCCGGCGCAGGGCCGTAACCGAGGGGAAGGTCGTGTCGGCAGCAACGGGCGGCGGGAGCCGCCGGGGAAGCACAACGGGGCTAGTGCTCGGCTGGATCCAACGGCGCTGACGGCGGATTCGGTGATGGAGGATCGCGGGAGATGCCGACGAATCACGACGGGGCCGGCGCTCGGCTAGATCCGGCGACGCTGACGGTGGATCAAGTGATCGATGGAGGACGACGAGAGGGTGGCCCGGCGTGGATTTGGCGACCGAGAGCGGCGCGGCGGCAGAGAGCAGTAGGAAGACGGTGCAGAGGGAGGTGAGTCACGACGGGGCGGGCCTGATGGTCGCGCCGCGTCGCATCGGGAGCGGCCGGAGCCAGCATGGATCCGGCGAGGCCGGCGGCGACGGAACTGGTGGCGGTGGGTAGCGGCGACGGGAAACCCAGGTGCGCTCTGATACCACTTGTTAGGTTAGGGTTTCGAGCACACACGCACGCGAGATGAACACCGTGCTTTAACGTGGAAAAAACCTCTCCAATGTGAAGAGAAAAAAAACACAGGGAAAACAATCCACTATGACGGCCTATTTTACACGTACAAGGGGGTGACTATATATAGCCAATTTAGGCATGAAAATAGAGCCCTAATTAGAGTCCTAATCCAATTAGAGTCAAAACCCAACAATTGCAAAAACAGTCAAAGCCGGCCACTATAATTATCTCGAACTCATTTTTGACGTGCTGCAGAAAATATCAACATGAAATTAGCTAGCGGCATTGCTGAATGCACATGTTATTATCACGGTCTTTTTTTGGGATGCAGGTAATGTTATGGTCTAGCATGAGAATAACAATCAACATCTTCTAATCAATCAGAACCCTATCGATCCACAGTAAATCAAGCCTGCTTTGCTCTCATCTGAACCAGAATATAAATGGTCCACATCTTGAGCAGTACCTGAAAAAATGTGGATGGGGAATGAGCAAGCTGGTTAATGTAATATTGACCTAGAAATTAACTAAACTTGGACAAACCACAAGGTTGGTCCTTCTAAAACAAGATACATATCGCCTGCTTTGTTAGTGTAAGCATACATATCAAAGCTAATATCCGAATGTCCATTGACTTAATTATAAGTTTACAAGATCGATACACGTGTCAATGAGTGTACATACATATATTTTAATAAATCTACGGCAATATATCTTGTTGGACTGCTGCAATTTGCAACAATGCTTGGTTTAAGAGTTAAATAAACTTCTTGTGCTTTAAAAGTATTAAAAATAGATCAATTTAAAAAAAATCTTACAATAAGAAATAGAAATATGAGGTCAAAATATCTTGTTCGATCAACATATACTATAAAACAAAATGTCAGAAACATTAACAATCCAAGCCAACAACATGAACAAGTAGTCGTGATCGAATCAAAGTGATGTATGAGTTTTGACAACTATAATGATGCATCCACAGAACACAAAGAAAACCCTTGATTTTTTGTTTCGTTTTGGGGATGAAATGGACGTTACACTGGCGATTATTAGGAAGTAAACGGATTTAACGAACCAGGGGGTCAGCATCGTGTGCGCTGTATTAGTCCCGTAGCTGTCGAGGACAGCTACCCGCTCCAACTTGGGATTAGAACGTACGGTCATCGCCACATCAATCCGATGTCGTCTCGAATTTTGATTCTCTCTTGGCCGTCACATAGATCATGCAGCCCATGTCGTTTAGGATTCTGAGATGATTTTTTTTTTGTTCTTTGGCGGCAGCAATTTTGTGTTAATTAAGAATTAACCTTAATTAGATTAACATAAATAGTAGCACAGTATTATAACCGTGCATATATATATTCTCAACTAAGTAGCCTCAGTATTTTATGCATGTATGACTCAAGTTCAGAGCCAAAAAATGAAGAGAAATACAATAGTAGAGCTGCATATATTCTTAAGTAAAGCTTGATGAATATAATGAACGGCTATGTACGAGTCAGATCTCGTCAATTATATATGAATGTTGCTTAAAATGATTAATTATGAACGATTTGTTAGATCTACCTAATGATCTAATGACAGTAATCTGAGCCTAAACATGATTACCTAGTTCTAGTGCGGAATTAGGTGGTACTGACCGGATGAATTGGAAACCATTATCGCCTCGTAGTCGTAGTCGTTCGGTGATGTAGAGGACGCAGGGAGGTGGACGCCGGCGTCAGATGTAAAGGACGCAGGGAGGTGGACGCCGGCGTCACTGTACAGTCGTCGCCGGTGTTCCGACGATGGGTGGCGGCGGCCTTCGGGACGCCACCTACACTGTCCGTGGATAGCCCTTCGACACTCCTCCAGCGCCGGTGAGGATCGGTAGAAAGTTAGGGTTTTGGGAGAGTCGAATCGTACGTGATATCATCACCTCACGCACTACTAGCTCACCTCTTCCTTTATATATGGCGCTGAGGAGCTCGGGGGCGTGTCCCATTGTATGGAAAGCGCCTCCAATCATGGCGCGTAATTAAGGAATGAGCTAATCACGGGATTAGCGTTTAGTTAGCAAAGTTTTAATTTGGATGGTGACTGTGCGTGCGGGATTTGGGGTGGCAATATCCCACGCAATCAGCCGAGATCAACCAACGTGATATCGTCACCTCACGCACTAGCTCATCAATTATGTTGCTTAACTTTGGTAGATTTGACGACAAAAGAAGGGGATATCACTGTGCCTGTCGAAGAAATTAAGAGAATCAGATCCCTCGATCTCACGTACGGTTGTCGATCGAGTTGATCATGCTATATATCAGCAGAAGCCGTATGGGACCTGTTTACATATGCAAATGCATGTGTCGAGGAAAGCAATGGCTGCATGTATTCATAAAGCTAGCAAAACGTGCATGCGCACTGATTGTTGAGCCCATTTGATTATGTTCTCTCCATTATCTTCCTGCACAAGTCAGGGACGACTTATCCATGTATGTTAACTCCGATATTACTTAGCTCTTCTTTTCTATCTTAAAACAACTTAGTTACTTCTTATACGTCAATGTATAGAGGATGGTGATCCTTCTCTAGAAGTATATATATCTAGGAGGAGGAGGCGAAGAACAAGTAGTAACGTTCCATTAAAAAAAAAAATGTTTTTTCAAGATTATTGTGGAGATCTAACGATTCGGTCCTATAGTTATAAGCCATTCTTAAGTAAGACTCGGATTTTTATTTCCCTTGAACCTGGCGATGGGCTTTACAGGCAATGCATTGCAGCGCTAAATTGACGAGCGAGCTAGCTAGTTAAGCACTCCATGCGTTGTGTCTCGTAGCTCGTACATGTAGTGCAGCTTAACGACAGGTGTTGCGTTCACGTTGGAAAGGATGGATCTCTGACATGTCCATGTTGTGGCTGCATTGCTAGCTTCTGCTAGACTACATGGGCTCGCTGATAAGCAGATCACGACCTGACCAGGCAGGCATGCATCATGCATGCATGCAAAGTAGCCAGGGTACCATATATGCATGCGTAACTATTCTGACCAGAAGTAATTAAGCACCAATAAGCACGCATGCATGGCCATGCAGTGGCGCCACAGCCTAGAGATAGCATGAGCGGCACCATGGCACAGTGACGCCTGACCGCCTCGACGTACGTCGCCAAGAGTTCAGACAGTATATATTACCAACTTGATCAAAGAAGTATCAGGGCATGTGTACGTATGAGATGATATAGACGATCATGGTCTATAACATATATAATCGATGTCATCTATAAATAATATTATAGGCAATTTATAAAATAATATTTTTTTACATTAGTAAACTGCAGCCTGATACTCGAACAATGCTTCTCTCACTTCTCCGCATCATCCATATTATATGAAGTAAAACTTACATACTTTGCACATACATGTCATATTATTATGTGCCACAACCGGCCAAAGGAGTAATCTGGGAGCTTGTCTAATTGCATGATTCAGCTTTGTCTGACATAGCTGAAAAACTGTTGTGGATTGACATATGAAAAGTTGTAGGCTTTAGTTCAGATGTTTAAAGAGACAAAAAAAAAATTTAAAGAGCGAAGAAACAATAATTACATTAAAAAAGATTAGAAAGCACTAAAGTGGCAAAGTGTTTGTCTGGTAGAAAAAGAACAAAATTTTTGCTGTAAACTATAATTTTAATTTAGCCTTATGTGCATGCATGTGCCCGTGATAAAATAAAAGGCTAGCAAAGCTAGAGGCTATAGCATGCAGTGACCACGTGCGCTGTTATCTCTTCTCCCAACCATGACAGGCGATAACAATCCCTCCATTTGCACGATGAGATCGTTGTAATAATAATTAATTTCTTGAATGCAAAAGCAGTATAAATTAATTCGTTATAAAATATTGTTAAAAAAAATATAGTTTAGGTGTACGAATATTGCACAAACAAATATTTGTCGTGACTTATTCTAAAAAAACATTTATATTTGTCGTGACTTAACATTTCTTACGTTACCGACTTACCGGTTCTTTATTTTTGTAAATAAAAAATACTTTAGAGCATCCGTAGCAGAAACTCTATATGTGTATAGAAATAGAGTTTTAGAGATAGAGTTTCTGGTGGAGAGAAGGAATCTTTTAGGGTGTAGTATAAAGTGTGAAGGAATTTTAGAGTAATGAAGAGAGAAAATAGGAATAGAGTTTCTGGCGTGGATGCTCTTACGAACACAAAATTTAGTCTATCCCGATGAAGATTCGGCCTGGACTGGCTGTATACCGTATCTATATATATCCATGTGTCTCTGACAGGACGGGACCGCGCGGCGTAGGGACCTGGACGGCTGGACCGAGATGTCAGACAGGGACCCCGGGGTCGGTCCACGCATCGTGCGCGCATGTGAGGAAGCGCCTCGGGATTCGTGGCACGTAAGTCCATGCAAGATAGGAGTAGCGCGCTGCAGCGGACTGCGTGCATTTGCTGTGCATGCATGGGGAATGCTGCTTCCACTGCACCATTGGATTGGCTATTGATTTATTCATTGGCGTCCGCTGCTACTCGTATGTACCAGCACTAGCAGGGTGCAGGATTTACGTCCTTGCCTTTAGAAATCTCTGTTTTATTCCTATTTAACCATCCATTTTTCGACTAATGAACATCTTCTACTTCTCTCTTTTCTCTCATATCTCCTCCCCCTCACAGAGACGTAACTGTAGAGGATCCGCGTCCTAGGATGCACCCCGGCACGCACCGTCTCCGGCCATACGTGGGCCACGTGTCCCCTCCTTGTCGCATCGGTGAAAATCTAGAAGCCACTTCTTGAAGCTCTCAAAACTAATTAGAAGTAAACATTTCAGTTTCTAGAAACTTTGTTATTTTCCACTTAGACTGGTCGCTTGTTGGCTTGTGATTGTTTTGAAAAAACTAATGATTTGACTTTCCAAACAGGCCGGTTTCTACTGATCTTAAAGTTGCTTCTCAAATTAAGGTTTAAGAAAAGGTTAAACTAAACGAGATCTAGAAGTTGCTTCTCAAAGTTCAGATCTACAACGATTTAATTAGTAACTGCAGTAATTCAGTTCAACCTAAAAGAACAGGGGAGATCACAAAATATTTGCAGGAGATACTTCACATAGCAATTGGCATATCATCTTACATGAATCTTTGCCTGTCTTTGGTAAAACACATTCACCGTCCTATCCTAAGAATGTAAGTGTTTGGGTAAAACATCGTCAGATCAACCCACTGAAGCATGCTACAAGGACATGGAAAAACATAAAATGCCGTACGATACAAAAGTTTTACATGTTTTGATACGCCTCCAGCTTCCTTTTTTTTTTACCAATGCATTAATTGCTTCTCCATCTATGTGGCAGTGCCAAGTGTAAACCAACAAAGTGCAGCCTTCCTTGTGATCCCAGGCCAGGTGCATGCACGTTCTGAAGATATGTCCTCATATGCACCATGCCTCCTCTCCTCTAACCTCATGGAGCCATGGAGGCCATGCATGCTGCATGCATAATTGGCTCCTAGCTACGATCAGCATCATTGATCGAGCTGCAGCTATATATATCTTGGTCGGCCCATGGTTTCAGGCGATATGGACATGGCACAGCAATTAGCGCAGTGATCGGGCATGTAATTAAGGGCACGAAATAAGTCAAAATAAGTCTATTTGACTCTTTTTATTACTTTTTAAATCCTTTTTTTATTTCGTATACGTGTCGACTAAAAGCTCCCTAAATCCTAAAAACCAAGGACATCCGACTCTCGAGGCCACCTCGGAAAATTTTCGAAGTTATGAGATAAGTTAAATAAGCAAATAAGAAATAAGACAGATAAGTTAAAAAGAACAGGCTCTAAGTAAATAAATAAATTGGCTAGACGTGCATGCAGCTAGAGTACTACTACTCCTGCCTCCTGCACACCCGAGGAGTTACAATCGACGTACAGGCCAATAAACGTATTTCCTAGGTCCATTGTTATTTTTTTCTTTACTGAAACAAGGTCGTATGGCGCTGCATGTGCCACTGTAGTATTCATAACTTTACCATAAATCAATTAATGTGTCGCTGACATATAGTCTATTAAGGCCATATGCCAGGGACTCAATGAGTAAAGCCATACATTTTGCAGTGGTACTCCACAACAAATTTTAACTTTATACAAAAGTCCATTATGCATGACTAATAAATAATAATCATTTCAGAGCTATACGTACGTACGTGTGTGGGTTGCATTATGCATATATAAATAATCGCTTCTGTACGTAGCGTACGTGCATTAATATTATCAATTATATATCTCATTTGCGCATGCAGATAAATTAATAGTCCATTTTCTTATTGAGAAGACCATGCTATTGTCATTACGACATTACTAACGTACGATCGACGTGTCTGCAGTGTCAGCATGCGCTGTTGGTGATTAGGAAGGATGAGGATCCCAACAACTGCGGAACCAAGCACAGCTAGCTCGCGCGATCAAGTAAAGGAGAAAAGCGGCTGATGCGTACTGCTAGGAAATGGCCTTCAGTCTCAGTTCGGAACGGGCTTCTGTCCCGTTTCTGAATCGGGACAGCCCATGCGGGACTGATGCCCAACGAGCTGAGACTAATAGTGCTACAAATATTGAAAAATAACTCACGGATATATGAGAGTAGCGGATATATGACTACTCACTCACCCTTCTAGCTAACCCACCCCTCCATGCGCTCTGATATAACTAGAATAGGCATTTCTTTTGAACTTTTCTGAAACGAGGCATCAGTCTCGGTTCGTGTTACGAGCACGAACCGGGACTGATGAGCGTCCATACCAGCTGTTTTGTACCCGCCTGTCAAAGAACTTATTAGTACTGGTTCGTATCATGAACCGGGACTGATATCAGAGCCCAATCGGGATTGAAGCCTTGGGGCCACGAACCGAGAGACTGATGCCACTATCAGTACCGGTTCGTGTCCAACCGGGACTGATGTGCCGGGATTAAAGGCTATTCTCTAGTAGTGGCGCTCTCATTGATCCAATAAAAAAAATTAATGCAATGCATAGTCCATGGCTTGCCAAACTCTAGCTAGCATGCTGATAGATTTTTAGTTGTTAACAAATATAATTAAGATATGAAATTATATAATGACACAAATTAAAACTACTTTTCATGCAGTCATGTTCGTGTGCACGCGCGCTGTAGTTATGTTGTGCTCGATCGATCGACCAGTATTTTGAATGTTACGTAGGTGATTAAAAGTTCAATTATGGATGTGTTTGGTTAGTGGATCCCAGGTTATCTTGTTTCCTATTTGGTTGGAGCAAATGGTGTGGATGGGATGGTTCTAAACATAGAATAGAATATTCCACAGATGGTGTACCAATCTCTCTCTCTCAAAACCATCGGTCGAGACTGTGCTAGATGCATCCTTGCTTGACGGCTTCCCCATCCCGCACAAAGACACCCTCTCATGCGGTCATGCCTCCCTTCCTCTTCTGGCGAATGGTGGTGCGACCTCTTCGCCTTCTTGGCGACTGGCGACCTGCTCCCATGCTTTTTCTCGCTTTGCAGACGACCATTGATGTGGGCTTGCCCCCTCCCCAACACGGGTTGTCCTTCTCCCACGCCTCCATCCCCTCCCTGACGCAGGGTGACCTCTTGCCCCTCCCGGTGATTGGCACGAGCTTGTCCCCTCCTCGTTCCTCCTACACCTTCCTCCCGCTCCCTAGTGATCGATAGGCGCGGCCTCGTGCCTCTCTTTGGCGACCAGTGACATGGTCGTGTGTCCCTTCCGGTGGCTAGCGACCCCTCCCTCACACCAACTTTCCTCCTCTAGTGACCGGTGGCTCCGGATCTAGACCATATCGTCCATGCAACCAAACAAGAATCCACCCAATTCATCTAGGACAAATAAAATCTACCAAACAAGAGAGCAAGATCGGGTCCATCCCTCACCTTCCTATTCGCCTCGTCATCCTATCCTAGTCTAGGGACCTCCAACCAAACACACCCTAGGACATCGGAGTGATCGCAACTACACGGGACGCAGGAGAGAGTGGTGCAGAATAAAAATGCAACAGCTTAAAAGAAAAAATTAATTTGATACCTTTAACTGTTGTACTGTTCAACCATATCGATTTCTTTCATACATGCACAACAAGAGAAAAATTTAACCGGCGACATTGCAAGCTTCAATCAATGGATGTTAAAACCTTATATAGATTAAAATATATATACTTTTGCATAGCTATATTAAATACCAAAAAGAGAAACATCATGTCTGGTCAAGGATTATGTAGTTGAGAAGCAAGGAAAGGGAGGGGAAAAATGAACCAAAAAAAAAAGAGGAATACTTTTTGAAAGGACGGAAAAAAATGATATTTGACTTTTGCTTTTCCGAATAAAGTAGTTGATGGCTATTTAATTAGTTTGCAAGAAAATAAGAATTGAATTGACCCTAACAAATAATTAACTATGAACACCTCACAATTTTCCTGCACAATAAACTAAAGGCAAAATTACATATGAGACATTGCAAATTTATGGCAATTGTTACAGGACTCTTTAACATTTTTTTCATGTGTTTTTCGGACACTAAACTTTGATGGTATAATGTTGTCGGACACCTTAATGATTTAAAATAATATATCAAGGGTTAAAAGAAAATAGAATGGTTGTAGAAAGTCCGTCATACCCCCTGTGGAAAACATGGGCCCTGGGTGTCCGAAGATATACTACAGGACGTACCACCTCCTTAGGCCGAGTCAATTGGGCCTTCCGTATAGCGTGCTTGGAGGACGGTGCGGCGGCATGATCTACAAGGAAACGGATTCGCTTCCTACTCAATACATGGATATAAGTGTAGTGAATCGGTTATATCTCAGATTTCCCATATGCGGATTAGGGATTCTATCTCAACCCGACCCCTGACTATATAAAGGGGGTCCGGGGACCCTAGTTCGGCATCCAATCCCACATCTTACAATCATCATCATCATCCACCATAATACAATCCACGAGCACAGGAGTAGGGTATTACCTCCCCCCGAGGGCCCGAACCTGTATAAATTCAGCTCCCTGTGCTACCATCGTAGTTGTGATCTTTCGCATCGCCCCCTAAAATACATTGCCAACGCAAATCGTTGACACCCCCCAAAACTATCAACATGTAAACCACCCTTGTTTTATCCAAAACTGTACTTATGTGGCCGTCTCCTAGCAACCTACGTCGTCGACGAGAACAAGGATAGCGTTGGGCGCAGTGGACCTTGAGGGTGAAAATGGACACTGAATTGGTTGCTCTCAGGGCACAAAGTTGTCATTGCTAAAATAATCTCTTTTCTCAAACACCCGAAGAAGGTTACTTTGATCATCAAAGTGTCAGACAGCAATATACCACAAAGTTCAATGATCTACGCCATTGATAAAAAAAGTGAGGATCCTACAACAATCACCATAAAATATTTATAATGTCCCACAGCCAAATTACCCCATTCCATATAAAAATTTGGCTACAGGACCCTTTCTTTTCATGCATATATTAAATTACCCCATTACATTTAAAAATATTTCAGGCTTAAGAGGAGAGACAATGCTCACAGGTTAGACCGTTAGAGAATAGTTGGTTGCGGGATCAAAGGCTGGGGCACACGAGTCGGGCTAGGGTTTATTTGGTCATGAAAAGGAGCACAATCACTATTTGGTAAAAAGGGCGGGGAATGTGCATTGCTAGCTCGATGGAAGCACCATATATTATATGTGAAATATTCTCCCTCCTTTGTCTGAAATATTAATACCATTAAAGTTTGGTTAATAAGATATATGCCACTCCAAAGTTTCCCATTACAAAACATGCTATTAAAAAAATCCAAAACCTGTTGAATGCCACTGCTTAGTTGTACTTCTTCGAAATATGTCATTACGGATGTTTTCGGACCAAAATGCCTATGCATCTTCTTCTTCCTCATCTTGTCACCCATATTTCCATCTTCCTTCTTTCACCTCCAACTCCGGCCATGGTCATGGTCGACGGCTTGTCTCTTTGCAGGCCTTCCTCCTCCTTCCATGTATAACTTCGGCGACATCCTCCCACTGGCCACCTCCAAGTTGGCCACCTCCTGTCGTTGACATATCCTCCTGCTAGCCACCTCCTCTCATCGGCCATATCTAGAATTGCATGACCCGACCATGTCAGCGGTAGAGTGGCACAGCTTAGCCATGGTCGTGACGGAGCAAAGAGAAGACAACAAAGCAGCATGGTTGGGCCATGGCAGCGATGGAGTAGATATGGAATCACACGATCGGTCGTGGCAGCAACGGAGCAACAGCATGGTCTGGCAATGGAGCACCAACCCAGCCACCGAATGACCTAGCTCTAGTCACGATTCAAAAGGGGTGATCCCTCACCAACGATGCCTCCACGATGGAGGCAACACTGGATGCACATCGAGGACTCAGTGAGGAACATGGAGACACAAGATGGAACTTGAAGAGGTCGCCGACAACATGCAAACCTAGCAATGATGGCATTAGAGGTGGGTGAAGAGGCCTCCATGGATGACGTGGTGGTGTAGGGGCCTGGCGGGCGGCTGGATGGGTGGATGGGGAGGGAGGACGACCAACGAGGAGTGAGGGAGTGAGGAAGGATAGGGTGATGGAGATGGAGGTAAAAAAATGAAGGGTAGAACCCTTGAAAATCTGAACATGATTGAGAGGCATATTTTGAAGGAATGTCACTCTATAGTGGCATCTCATAGGTTTGGACTTTTCAATGGCACATTTCAAAATGGAAAACTTTGGAGTCGCATGTATTTAATTAACCCTTAATGTTTTAATGTCTATGTCTACAACACGAGCATGGAAGGCGAGTGCTAGTTTGCAATTTGTCAATACCAAAATTGCCTGTAAGGAAAGGTACCTTGCTACACCAAAATTCCATTTGAAATGTCTCTTGGTGAAAGCTATGGCTTCTTAATTTGGTCAAATATACTAGTTTTTGTTTTAATTTCTGGAGTTCGCATGAGAAAGGAGAGCTAATTTCAATACTCACCAAATAAGACCTAATTAACCACATGACTTTTTTCATACAAAGGATATTTACAAAACAAACTAAAAGACAAACAAAGATATTGAGACATTTCGTCATGAATGCCCCAATCAAATATTTTGTTTTCCTATAAAAAAAAAGCACCCTGACTTGTGCCACCTGCTTACATAAAAAGTTGGTAATTGCAATTAAGAAGTAATGTAACACCCTAGCTCAAATTTTTTTAGAGTCTAGCCAGCCCAAGGAGCTAGACCATATATTCATAGCATCTCACTTATACTTTTGGTTTTGCTTTCACCCCAAAAGGGTTAATCCGGGTGCATGTTTGGATCCATTTAGCATTACATGCTAGTAAAACTCTCTGTAAACTAGCAACATGGGACTTTGCACCATCACCAATCCACATGGACACTGGGCCTCACATCACGAGCTGGGGTATTATACTCACCCCTCAAGGTGCTATGTTTGGATACATTTGACATTATATGTTAGTGCAACTCTCTAAACTTGCAAATATGGCTATTTTGCATCACCACCAATCCACATACCTAATCTCATGGTCTGGCAGGTAAAAACTAAACAAACGAGTATGCACTACAATCCTCGTGTATGTCTAAATGACCTTTTTAGTTTTCCTAAAAACTTAATGTTCTAATAAAAAAAGATATTCTCACATTTTACCAGACGCATGCACTATAATTTCATCTTTATAATTGAAAAAATCATTGGCAAAAAAGAAAGAAGCTAAGTATGAATGAAGGTATAAATCCCTGTGTATGCCACGACTCCTTTTGTCCTTCATT
This sequence comes from Olyra latifolia, assembly GCA_036346145.1. Taxonomy (NCBI): domain Eukaryota; kingdom Viridiplantae; phylum Streptophyta; class Magnoliopsida; order Poales; family Poaceae; genus Olyra; species Olyra latifolia. The sequence continues at coordinate 34,404,220 of CM070523.1, forward strand.
TTAAAGTAGCTAGACAACGTATGCATTGCAATCAGCTCTCTTATGCATCCATGCAATTAGTAAATAAAAACCATTAGATATAAATCCAACGAAATACACCAAGAGATGGTATTTTTGTAGAAAAACACCCGCCGCTCAATTCAAATTTGTGAAAAAACCCTTCTCCTTCTTCCTCTCCCTCTCCCTCTTGCTCTTCCTCTTCTCCTATTCCTGTCTCTCACCAAGGCCATGGCGCCACAACCCCACAAGGCCACGACCATGCCACCTCCATCCAACTATCTCCAACAACGGCCACAACACCGCCATCTGTCAATGACCAAGTTCACGTCACAGGGAGACATCGTGTTAGAACTAGATCTAGAGAAAGAGAGAGATAGGGAGAGGGAGAACTGGTTGCCGGCGACGATGCCACAATGAGTCATGTCCTAGGTGGGGGAGGGGAATAGGGCACACTACAAGGAATCATATATATTGCAACGGAAAAATTGCAACGAAATTTTTTTCGTTGCAGTAGTTCATGTTATTGTCACGATTTTTTTTATCGTGGCAATAAGTTTTCTGTATTGCCACAATTTTTTATTGTTGTATTAACTTTTCTTTTTGTTGCAATAAACCATACATATTACAACGAAAAAAAGCATGGAAATAACAAAGTATTATTACAACAAAAAAACAAATCATGGCAATAACAAAGTATTATTGCAACAAAACTATGCCGTTGCCATTTACCTTCTATTGCAATGATATAATATATATCAGCTTAATTTTTCCTCTAAAATAACTTGTTGCCTGCCAAAGTTGTTCTGTTCAGCGAAACTATTTTTTTTCCCACCAAACATTTGTTTGCACAAACTAGGACTTGTTTCCCAAAGAAAAGTCTCTCTATGAAATTGAGATTGTTTCCCTCCGAAATAGAGAAAGTGGGACTCCTTTCCCACCAAAACAAAAAAAATTTTGACGAAATTGAGATTTTCCCACCGAAGCAGTTGTTCTGTAGATAAGTTATTTTCCCCAGAGGAGGACACCTCGTTCTCTATCTGCTAAATAGATCTAAAACTCTAAAGCTGAGGTGAGTTTTCTTCCCATTCTTCCCCCTCTCGATCTCTCTCTATCTCTCGCTGCAAGGGGATCAATGCTGCTTGGGCCCTACAGGCGGCGGCGGTGCTCGGCTACGACACCTCTATGGATGGGCTTCATGGCCAGCGCCGCTGTGCCTGTTTGCCCCTTGGCTGCCTAGGTCACGGGCTGGTCATGGTTGTAGAGAGTGGAGATTTCTAATTTTTCTCTCAATAATCTTTGGTATACATGGTTGCTAATTGCCACATATCTTCCTGCAGTCTCACGTGAGGGATTAGAAGGAGGTTTGTGTGTCCCCAATTCCTGTAGTGTCCAGATCCATTGCGCTTATTACTGTCTTTGCAGACACGTAGCCCTTACCAATCCCTTCACTATGATAATCTCACCATGATTATTTAATTATGTTTGCAAGGTTAATTCATTTGTTAGTCACCATGTTAGTATAGAAAGAAATTGGATATCTAATTAATCTCACATAATAGTTTGGTGCATGAGATGCTTATTTTGGATTTTTGCTAATTTCTTGATTATGGAAATCAATAATGTGATAATTAGATTTGTGCAGATTATGATGCTTTTAACATACATTCCAAGACCTCTGTAAAATTGTGCATATCGCTCCTTTTGTTTTTACAATTTGCTATTGTCTAGCACTATTGGGTAGTGATTTGGTTTGCTTCTTTTTACTGGGATAATACTTCTGTCAACAGTATTGTTAGAGTTTTGTGTGCAACTGTGCATACTGTGTTGATTCCTTCTAGCCATAGAAACCTTTACTATAACATCTATGTTTCTTTTCTTGAAATTTATTTTCATTGTGCTTAAGTTCTGATGAAATGTATTTAGATATGGACTGATGTGATGTCTAGCCAATGTTGGCTAAGCGTAGCCTGCTTTTTTCCATATTAGCTATGTCCTGTATAAGTTTTTTTTTGAAAAAAAAGTAAGCTTAAGTATGTAGATTATTATTTAGGTATTGAACTAATTAAAGTTCATAGCAGGAAGCATATTACATCTTATTTTTAAGTAATTATATTGTGGGTAGAGTTGAGCATTAAGTTTACTGTATTATATTTGCAAATTCAAATATCCATTCTTTTGATGCCAATAAGGTTAATTTTTTCCATTTAGGAATCTGGTAGATGTCTCGAGATAGGAGTTGGATCAATTTGGATAGAGATTCTGAGCAATGGCAATTAGGAATTAAGGAGTTTTTAGATTTTGCTTTTGGTGGCGTTCCAAGAAGATCTAATGTCCCATGTCCATGTAGAAAATGTAAAAATGTTTGTCACAAGACAAGGGATGAAGTCCACATTGACTTGCTGAGGAATGGGATTGATCCAAGTTATACTCGTTGGAAATACCATGGAGAAGAGTCTGACAACGAAACTGCAGAAGAAGGATATGGTAGTGAAGAGGCGAGAGGTGATGACATAGCAGTCCGGGACATGCTCTCTACACTTATTAGGGGTGTCGATCCAGGTAGCACAACTAATCAAGAAGGTGCGAATACTGATCGTGAAGCGATATTGAATGATGGCGCTAATATTTTAGAAGGCAATGCAGAAGGTAATAGTAACCAAGAGCCAAATGGTTGTGCCAAGGCATTTTTTTCTTTATTAAAGGATGCTGAGAAGGAGTTGTACCCTGGCTACATGGAGGTGACAAAACTATCCTTCATTGTTAGGCTATACCAGGTTAAGTGCTTGTATGGGTTGAGCAACAAAGCATGTGAGGCCATACTTCAGTTGTTCTCGCTTGTGCTTCCTGAAGGTCATTGTATTCCTAATTCTCTTGAGAAAGTTCAAAAGGTTATTCGAGATCTTGGGCTAGACTACCAGAAGATACATGCATGCATTAATGATTGTGTTCTGTTTCGAAAGGAGTTTGCTGACTTGGACTACTGTCCAACATGTGGTGAAGCTAGATGGGAAGTTGCTGCCCAAGATGACAGATAAGGCTTTCTTGTTATGTAATGTTTTACATATCTAAAAAATTTATTCTTACTGATATAAATCTGATTTGAGATTTATAAAGTTATCTATTGTATATAGCATACTCAAGGAAAGAATGCCCCAAGAAATGTAAGTGGAAATAGAAACGTGGCACGCTCTCTATTCCAGAACACAAGCATGATTAGTTCTCATCAACTCATGCAAGCAGCAAAAAAACATCGTTCTCCAAGTGATAAGGTATTATCAAGTTCCACTTTCAAATTTTTGTTTAAATTAATGTGCCCTGATATGTACTACTCTTAGATAACATTCATTCATTGTTGTTAATGGAAACCTGATTTTAATGCTGCCATTAAATTTTGCTGAAGATAAACTTGTCAAGGTGTGCCATAGCATGCTAAAATCCCTTCATGTTTTTACTTTGCTTTGCACCTACATTCGTCCACTTAAATTAAGTAATAGTATGTTGGGCTCTACCTCACTATTGTGAGGTCCTTTTCTTGTACAAGGGTGCATAATTTTTAAGTTGTTTATTCTTTTTAAATGAAATTAATTGGTCATCACTAACATGAGTTGATTTTTTTTATTGCAGCTGAGAGAGAGCCAGTCCACTGAAAAGGATGGTCTTCTTTGAGTGAAACGAAGATAGACATATTATAGTTTTATTAGAAATTTAGATTATTTTCTTTTCAATAAAGAATGAACTATGGATAGTTTCGATTGTTCGCATAATATCTATGAATGTTTCAACATCTAAACTTGGATATTTAATTTTAAGTTATGTATGAATGCTTGGATATTATCTTCAAGTACTGTATTAATGCTTCTAAATCTGGTATGGATGTCGATGGTTCACTGCATCATCAATTGGTATTGCAACAAAATTATGTTTGCTGCATTATGTTGTTACCACGAAATCTTGTCTGCTACGTAAAGTAATTGCCACAATCATTTTTGTTGCAGTATGTTGTTGCCACAAAATTGTTTTTGTTGTAGTATGTTGTTGCCACGAAATCCTTTTCGTTGCAGTATGTTGTTGCCACGAAATCCTTTTCGTTGCAGTATGTTGTTGCCACGAAATCCTTTTCGTTGCGTTAAATTATTGCCACAAAATTCATTATGTTGCATTAAATTATTGCCACAAAATTTAAAATTGTGGTATTACATATAAGTTGCAACGATTTTCATTCATCGTAATAGTTCTATATCGCAACGGTGACATCGTTGCAATATAGTAATTTATTGCAACGATTTAATTTTGGTTGCAATGTGCTATTACCACGGTGATTATTGCCACGGCTGGCAACGATTTTAAGTTCGTTGCAATACACACCTATTGCAACAATATTGGGCTTAATACAATAATTAATTTTGTTGCAATAGATAGAATTCCTTGTAGTGACAACCAGGAGGCTACATCGGCCAAGCAACATGATGTAGAGGAGGCGATGGGCGTTGGGGAGCGAAGGACAACGATGGGGAAGGGGGCGAAGGGGTCGTGTGCGGCCTCAACTCACAGATAGGTTGTGGTGGTGTACTGGGTGCCGACAGGGGTGGTTGGGGTGGCGTCGTGGCCTCCATGAAAAGTCAGTAGACAGATGGAGAGGACAAGGGAGAACGGGGAAGGGGGTTTCACAAATTTGGCATTGTGTAGCAGGCGGGCATTTTTAAGCTAAAAAAAGGTCTATTGATGTGTTTCGTTAGATCTAGATCTAATGATTGTGATTTACTAATTGCATTAGTGCATAGGGAAGATGATTGCATTTCGTATGTTGCAAAGTAACTACAGTTATAAGAATTTTAAAAAATATTTCTCACAACTAATTAGACACCTAGATAAACTCTCCATATAAATAAACTACAAACAAGAAAAATAAACAAAATATCGATATGAATAAAGATGATTCTCTCTGTACGCCTACAACAATTTTTTAAAACAAACTCCCACGAAAACTTAGGACTACAAGAAAAGAAACACATATGTTCGTAGGTAATTTCACCTTAAAAGCACAAAAAAAAAGATAGTAAATAAAACCATTCAAAGATAGTAAATCATATCTAATATATGTCTACCAAGTCCGTCATTTCTCCGAAACAATTTGGGCTTTCGGAAAAGCATCTTCTCATAGTAAATCATATTCACAACCTCGATCGATTTGTATATGTACATATCGTTCACCTATGTTTACTTCATTTCTATGCTATATTAGAATCTATTTTTCCCTTTATGTTTTTAGCGGTTCACAAAGCTTTACTTATTTTTCAGACATATACTGAGAAAAGTTCTTTGTTGAGGTTTTCTTCCTAGGGCAAGTAGGATAAGCGGTGATTAGAGCAATAGATCTATAGCAAACAATTCCTAATAAGATCTTTTAATTTTCTCTGGATCTGATCTAATTTACTGAATTTTCTCTAGATCTGATCTAATTTGTTGATTGTTTTGTATGCGGATAAGTTAAACTTTGACAGCTTTTTACAGTGGTATGAAGAATCTAGTCACTTTGTTCAACCTGTTTTTTTGAGAACTTTAAAAAGAAGTTTCAACGTAAAAGAAAAGACTTGCTGAACATGTCTGGGCGCTTCAGCCTTTACATCGCGAGAACAACCAACATAAAAGTATAACTGACGTCCAAAAAAAGGGCAAAAAAAGAAAAGCTAAAATAAAAAAAATGACGAGACGAGACGAGAGAATATAAATAGCCCAAAGCCCTCCTCCCTCTGTTCCCTGCCGGCTCCATTCCCACCATCGCCGCCGTTCTTCCTTCGTTCTCCCCTCCCAAATCCCCCTCTCCTCTTAAAACCTCCTCCTACTCTCCGCCTCCCGCGCGGGCGCTCACAGACGCCAAACTCACCTCGCGCAAGGACTCGCGTGCCAGCCCGGCTGGGCCGGAAAGGTTCAGGCGGCGGCGGCGGCGGCTGGAGATCCCGGCGACATGAAGTACGTGCTGGTCACCGGCGGGGTCGTGAGCGGGCTCGGGAAGGGCGTCACGGCCAGCAGCATCGGCGTTATCCTCAAGTCTTGCGGCCTCCGCATTACGTCCATCAAGATCGGTCCGTGCCCGCCGCCGTGCGGATTTTTTTTTCCTTTTCCCGTTTAAAAATCTTATTTTTCGGGCGGGGTGGCCTGAAAAAAAGGCGCGGCTTGGGAAGTTTATCTGGAGAGGGAGCGGCGGGATGGCTCTGACCCTTGATCCGGTTTCCGGTGAAAGATATGATTTTTGGAGCATTCGTGCGGCTCAAGGCCGGCCGCGGGTGGGAGTAGGTGCAGGGATGCCCCGCCGATTCTTAGTTGGGTTTGGTGGAAAGTCCCTCTTTCGAACCTTCCGCCTAGTGCTCTTGCCGTTCCAGCCCGGGGTTTTAGGGGGCTGTGGTGTAGGAATGGATGTGATGTTGATTAGCCTGCTGATCTTGTCTTACACTCGTGTGAGAGACAGGTTTTCTGATATTTTTCCCCTAGATTGCTTCCTTATTAGAGGATAAGTTGAACTGGTCATTTTGAGGGGCCTGTACGATCTTTTATGTGGTGGTGATTTGGGTATATTTTTATCTAACCATAAAGATTTGGACTCTGAACAATGGTGGTCCATCCAAGATTTGTCTGATGTTCTAGAAGCTTCTGACTTTTACTTCACTGGTTACCACTTATGCTTGAGGTAACTGTAGCCAATATGTTTACCTCAATTTGAGACAACAATTAGTGAAAGTTACTTGGATGAAGTCCCATATATCTGAACAAAATATGCTTTAATTGGATGTTCATAAATTTGCTGCAACTCTCAGTTTTGGGTTATAGTTTTGGTCCTCTATGCTGCGCCCACGGAAACAAGGTGGTTGAAAAATACTAGGTTTTCCCTCCCATCCTTGTCTTTGCCTATCAGATGCCTTATGATGTGGAGGGCTTGCAAATGCTGATATAGGTATCGGGTGAACCATGAATGATGGTTTAGATATCAGCATGTCACAAACCATTGGATGAATGGATGCCACCTTAACACATTGGAATCTTTGACTTAATTCAATGTTAGATTACATGTTTTGTTTGCTCCTAGTTATTCTTATCCAGTAGCACCTAAACCCTGCTTTGTTTTTGCTGTTGTAGCCTTTGACTCTTTGTACTGTTGCTGCACTTGGGCATTATGCCTTGTAGAATTGCTGGTGGCAATCCAGCTAATACTTCGTCGCATGGTCAAGTTGCTTGCTTTTGTCTTCATGAGTTTGACATGTTCCCTTTGCACTATCTGAATATGCAGATCCTTACCTTAACACCGATGCTGGGACTATGTCCCCATTTGAACATGGTGAAGTGTTTGTGTTAGATGATGGTGGCGAGGTACTGATATGTCACCAGTCAAAGTTATCAACGGTTAGCACATATTTGCCCGTCTCATTAAGTGTTGTCTTCTGCATCTTGTAGGTGGACTTGGATCTTGGGAATTATGAGAGGTTTCTTGATATTAAACTAACCCGAGACAATAATATAACCACAGGAAAGATCTACCAGGTAAACAAATTGTTTTTTACTGGACAGAACTTACTTTATATGATGTCAGGTTTGCAAATTGGCACAGTAGATGTATTTAAAGTTTCAACATCAGTTCAATTCATAAATCTTAACTATATGGCAGAGTGGTGCTACATAGCTATATAACAGCATTCATTGACATACAAAATCCAGAACAGTTTTGAAATTATTCAATTGATTGATGTTGACGTTGATATCTTGTACTGCATAGGAAGGAAAAGGATGTCATCATTGTCTTATGTGACTTGAGTACATTAAGAATACAAGAGAATTTGTGTTTAACCGCAAGGGTATATAAGAATGATATCGTGTCAAATATGTGACATCGTAAATGCGGTTGCTGTTTCCTGCATAACAAATTGCTCTGACTTCTTTATTATAATTGTCTATGGTTGATGACAGTCTGTTATTGACAAGGAGAGGAAGGGGGAATACTTGGGAAAGACTGTCCAGGTATGCGGACTTAACTTTGGTTTTTGTCTGTCCTGGTAATTTATAGATGTATGTTTCTTCAAGTGCTGATCGTTGAACCAATTTTGCCTTAAGGTTGTGCCGCACATTACAAATGCCATACAAGAATGGATAGAGCGAGTTGCGATGATACCAGTGGATGGGAAGGATGGACCAGCTGATGTCTGTGTGATAGAACTGGGGGGAACTATAGGTGGGCAGGAGATTACTAGTTGTTTTTAATATTTATTTTGGTTGGCAGCTGTTCCAATAGACAATTTAGAGCTGATTTTCCCGTAGCTTGATTGTGCTGTCACTCCTGTAGGGGATATTGAATCTATGCCATTTATTGAAGCTTTGGGTCAATTCTCTTATCGTGTTGGTAAGTAACTTGCAGGGTTATATTGATACATACACACTGTACTCCCGTTTTTCCTGAGTAAGCAAGTAATGACAATCTCCTTTTGGGCATTACTTTGTTTGGCAGGCCCTGGCAATTTCTGTTTGGTGCATGTCAGTCTTGTTCCAGTTCTGAATGTGGTTGGTGAACAGGTAGCCGGACTTTCTGGATGATTCATTTATTATGATCCACTGTTGATTTCCTTATTATTTTGTTTACATGAAATTATTTGGATAAATCTGTCTAGTTTCATTTACCTAGTATTTATTCTATGTCTGTTATGTCCTCTTGCAGAAAACTAAGCCGACCCAACATAGTGTGCGTGGTTTAAGGGGACTTGGGCTCACCCCAAATATTTTAGCTTGTCGCAGTACAAAGGTTAGTCAACAAATTCATTTATCTATTTATGCTGCATTTTGGTAGATTCTTCACTTTTTTGGGTTTCTTTTTATTACTTTTGATAAACTGCAATCTTATTTAATAGGTATTGGAGGAAAATGTGAAGGAAAAACTCTCTCAGTTTTGTCATGTGCCGGTAATGGAATTGTAAATTTCTGTTGTGACGGGTTGCCTTATTTCCTTCGACAACTATTTGCTCTTGGAAGCTCATGAGTTATTGCATTCTGCAGGCAGCTAACATTGTCACTCTGTATGATGTTTCCAATATTTGGCGCATTCCTTTGTTGCTACGGGTATAGTACATCTCATTTTCTTCGCAGTAAAATTCATATTTGGTGCCCCCCACATTCATATTTAACACTGAATCTCATTTGTGCCCTATAGGACCAAAAGGCACATGAAGCTATTCTAAAAGTTCTGAACCTTGAGAGGTTTGCCTGTGATCTAGTTAATATGCTTTTTCTATGTTGTATTATTTGTGTGTCCGGGCAGTGGATATTTATTCATAACATTTGCAGCTTTGCTCGGGATCCAAAGTTGGATGAATGGGTTGCAAGAGCTACTATATTTGACACCCTCCAGGATACTGTTAGTTTTTTTTTACTGATATTTGCCCTGCAGCCTTTTCATTCTTAGTTCCGAATGACTAATGCTTGTGTTTCAGGTGAGGATTGCTATGGTTGGGAAATACACCGGCTTGTCTGATTCATACCTCTCCGTGTTGAAGGTGGGCTAGATTGCGACGGTGATGATCAGTCTTTACCTTCGAAATTATTTTGCTGATATCTAATATTTGGGTCTATTGCAATAATTTTGTAGGCCCTCTTGCATGCTTCTGTTGACTGCCGCAGGAAGCTTGTTGTTGATAGGGTTGCTTCTACTGATCTTGAGGACTCCACTGCCATTGAGGTTTGGCAGTTTCTTATTACTCCACATGATCAATTTGAGCTGCTTTCTTTTCTTACTTGGCCTTGCTAAATTTTGTAGGCACCTGATGATTACAAAGCAGCATGGAGTTTATTGAAGGTGAGAATTTCCATAACATATATGATTGCCGTAACATATTTTGCTTTCTATCATGTTTGCCTGAGGAGCTTTCATTCAGGGTGCTGATGGCATTTTAGTGCCTGGTGGCTTTGGAGATAGAGGTGTTCAAGGGAAAATTCTGGCAGCTAAGTATGCCCGTGAAAACAATGTCCCATATCTTGGTATATGTCTTGGAATGCAGATTGCTGTTGTAGATTTTGCTCGGCATGTCATGAATCTCTCTGACGCAAACAGCACTGAGTTTGATCCTGACGCCAAGACCAAATGTGTTATTTTTATGCCTGAGGTAATTCTTTTGTAAAGTCGTTTTCAATTTTTATTGTGAATAAAAAATCATACCGGTCGCCATTGAAAATTTAATGGCAAGAGAACAACATTGTCAGCCCCATGCAGATCATCTTGGAATTATAGCTTTATTTTGTTGTAGGGTTCCAAAACACATATGGGTGCCACAATGCGTCTAGGATCAAGGAGGACTTTTTTCAAGGTTGCTGATTGCAAGTCTGCTAAGTTGTGAGTGCATATAGCTCCCTTTTGTATAACTAATCATGGCTATAGAGGCCTTATATTTTTTGGTTATAATTCTTACTAAAGACTTGTTGGCCTCATGCACTAAATATTAGGTATGGCAATGTCAATTATGTAGATGAGAGGCATCGGCACAGATATGAGGTCCGTTTATCAATAATATTTGCCTGTTCATAGATGCTTAATTGCCTATCTAATGCTATTTAACCTGATGTCTATCTTACGGTCTCTTAATCATTTCTTGCATGCTCATTTTATGTACTTATAGTAATGGACTGAAACATCGCCATCTTCACAGGTGAATCCTGAGATGGTGCCAGAACTTGAAAATGCTGGACTTCAGTTTGTTGGCAAAGATGAGTCTGGAAAGAGAATGGAGGTCTGACTAAAGCTGAGGCTTGCTCTTTTTTTTTCATTTCCGCCAAAGCTGCCTGTTGACCAATTTGCTATTTCTAGATAATCGAAATACCCAATCATCGATATTTTGTTGGTGCACAATTCCATCCAGAGTTCAAGTCAAGACCTTCAAAACCTTCTCCACTATTTGTGGGTAAGCTGTTGAATAATCTCCAGCTCACAATTTTGCTATCTGTTTGCTTCTTTAGGAACATTATTGTTGTACTTTGTATTGTGAACAGTTGCTCCAGAAACTACATCTTAATCCTCCATCTGTATTTATGCAGGACTAATTGCTGCCTCATCTGGGCAACTTGATAGGGTGCTACAAGGCTGCTGCAATGGCCATGCAATTCCTGCTAAACATTCTTTAAGCAATGGTTCTTACACATCTACAGTGCACCAAAATGGACATGCAAAGAAGCTTGCCAATGGTCTTTCAAATGGAACATACTATGCAAATGGCAATGGCGTGCATGCCTAGTGCTGGTAGACTATGCCTAGGTCGCCCAAGGATATGCACCCTTTTACATTCTTACTCTTCTATTTTTTTGCATCAGTTTTGTCATGGCTGGTAAACTATCATGGTCGCTCGAGGAAGAAAAAGTTCTTGTGCTCGATGCAGACTGTCTGCAGGGGACGGTGCTCGTTCGGTGGTTTTTTGCGAAGGAACCGAGCTAGATCTCGTTGAAGGCATGAGATAGGTTCGTGTGTTCTCGACCCTTTTCTGTAAGCAAGAGAACAGAACTGGGTAAGGAGAGTTTGCATGCTGTATATCTGAAAAGAAAGGCTGAAGGTTTTGATTATCCTTATTTAAAATATATTTTGAGTGAGTTCTGAAGATGCAGAAAATGTCAAAATGCTGCGATGGGAGAGAATTTCGGTGTTAGGCAGTCTGTAATTGGACACAGTTTTGTGCTTTTGCCTAATAAGTTACATGCTTTGCATGATTGTACCCGTCGCCTTGTGTTATTCTGCATGATGATCAATTACTGTTCCATTTTTCCGGATTCTGAAATTTGCTCTATGATGCCACTTGACTGGCCCATAATTAAATTTCAGCTCAACTTGAATTATCGTTGAATTGCATTTCTAAAAGCCTAGTTTCTAATAAAACGGTGCATTGTTTTTGTTTGCTATAAGCACATTGCGTATTCTAGTGAACTTGGGCGAAATATGCATATAGGCGCAATCTGATTTGGGAAAGCTGATAGTATAGGTAAAAAAACATGGTCAACACACACGGTTTGTCATGACAACACAATACATTGAAGATCATACGAATCCTGATACATTCTCTACGATGTTCGAATGAAAATGGTGAATGAAATTTGAAACGTTTGTATCACTAATCCTAACTACTAAATAAACCACACAAGCAAAGAACGCTTGATTTCTCAGTATTGAAGAGGGCTTGTACCAAAACCGCAAAATGCACACTGATTTTTCTGATCGAAGCCTGCTAAGCCAGTAGGCAAAAGCGTAATACAGCACATGTAATGGAGCGAAAAATTCGAGAAAACAATATTTCGGAATCTAGATCTAAATGAAAATGTGCCAACCAGTCTTGTGAATCTAGTATCGCGGTTCTGTGTCAGCTTAGCCGGAGCTCTGAAGCCTGTACTCTTACTCTTGGAATGCTCTGTTTAAGGAGAAGTCTGTGTTCTTTGCTCTGAAGTCTGAAGAAGACATTAGCCAACACATGGTGAAGCCGCTCATAATACCTCTTTCACATAACATTACTGAAGTACTTGTTTAACATACCATAAGGACTGCTCATTGGTAAAATTCATCCATTTCTGTAAAACCTATAATATGCGCACCTTTCCGACAATATTCAAACATAAGCTATTAAGCTCCAATTCTTCTCTGAATTCAAAGAAATTCTTGGATCACTGATATAAACATTCCAGCGTAGGGCCCCTGAACTCCAATATTGCAACAATATAACATCAAAACCACTTCATGGATGCTATTCCCCTATATATCATGTGCACGCCAATTCAACCAGCAATGATTTTCAACGATTTTACAGTGAATTATGTATGCTTGTATGCGTATGACACTCAATGCTAGCATATTGCTAACTCATCAAATTTGTTGAGAGTACATCCAAACTAACATGAACCAATTCTAGGACAATTTGGAGGGAAAAAGGTTGAAGAAAAAATCTTTTAAATTTCTCACCTTTGCACGATCCAAAGCAGGGAAGTACCAGCCATTTGTTATCCCTCAACGGCTCAGCCTTAGACTTCCCACTCCGCAAGAAGCTTGTCGACCAGCACCACCAGCTTCCCGGGCTCCGGCTGCAGCATCGCCGCCTCCAGCGCCCACGCGTCCTCGATCCTCGCGTCCTGCAGCATCGCATCACGCACCGCCTCCCGCAGCTTCCGCGAGGGCCGGAACCCGTCGGCGGCCAGCTCCCGGAGCGCGACGAGCGCGTTCTTGGGGTCCTCGAGCCGGCAGAGCCCCGCGATGGCGATGGCGTAGGTGGCGCCGTCGGGGCGGTGCGTGGAGTCGGGGCGGCAGAGCCAGCGGAGGACGGAAGCGGCGTCGCGGGCGCGGCGTATGGAGAGGAGGTGGCCGACGAGCGGGGTGGCGAGGGGAAGGGGCGAGGGGCGGACGTGGTGGTGGCGGATGGCGGTGAGAAGGGCGAAGGCCGGGGAGAGGGTGGGCATGGAAGCGAGGTGCGCGGCGAGGGGGGAGAACGGGAGGCGCTCCGGGGAGCCGGGCAGGAGGAGCGCGGCTGAGAGGAGGCGGCCAGCTGCGGGGACGCGACCCTCGGAGATGAGGCGCGGGAGGAGCGCGGAGATGGCGTCGAGTTCGGACGGGGAGAGGGGCTCGGGCTCGGGCTTGGACGGTGGCACGGCTATGCAGAGGCAGCGAAGGACGCGGTGGGGGACGGTGGCATCGGCCCCGGCGAGCGGCGGCGCGAGGCGGAGCGGCAAGCGGGGAAGCATCTTTCGCTTGGGCGAAAATGGCTACCCCTACACCGCAGTTCGTAAATGAACGCAGCCATGTTCATTGCCGTCGGATCAATGGTCGATGTCTCGGATTAAGAATGGAGAGGCTCTGTGGCAACGCAGAGGGGAATAGGAAGTGAGCGACGGTGAGATTTCAAAATCTTACCCTCCTTGGAATTCGTATTTTATGATGTATCACTCTATCCACTGTCAAAGACACATAGGAACCATGTGTCACTACACATGCAATATGCAATTTTGAAGTGTCAAGTCTTGACTTTTCTAGAGTTAAATTCCCTAAGATGACCCAAAAAGTGAATTCCCTCGGTTTAAGATATAAATTATCTTTCACTTCTCCGATTCCTATCAACCAATTAAGAGATTTTACAACTGTGTCTCTCAATTCCCATTCCCTCCAACCAAACATGTTGGACAGATGATTAGGTGCTTTGGTTATAAAGTCCACCGCTAGATTCAAATCCCTAGAGTACAATAAAAAATCTAGGTGCATTATAGCCGCGGACATGCAGTATTCCTCATAACAAAAGAATGGGGAGACTCTAGTTGTTGTCCATTGTAACGAAAATCATAAGTATTTACGTGTACAAATTGTATATCTATATATTTGCAAGCAAACATAAAAATTCTACTACTACATATGTATAAAAAAACAAGTCCATGTTACATGTACCCTTCAACTATTAAAAAAGTTCATTAGACACCCTCAAACTATAAAACCGGTGGTTTAAAACCTTCAACTATCAATACCGGATTATTTAACCCTTGGTGACTTAGGAAGATGGCTTTGATGGGAGAACAATGGTTTTGTCTTCATTTCTTGCACACATCATAGTTACCCTAGTGATTTAGGGGGTGGCTTTGATGACGTGGTAGCGATTTTGTCCACGTTGCTTGCACATATGTCGTAGTTACCCTTGGTAATTTTGGAGGGTGACTTTAATGACGTGACAACGGTTTGGTCCACTTGCTTGCACACATGTTATAGTTAGTGATTTGTGGACTCCAAAAATTCTATAAAAGTTCTCAAAACACTTTGATGCATTAGAATCGCTAGAAAAAATAACAAAATTTTAATGTTCAAATTTCCCTACTAAAATTTAATTAATTCAACCAAAATTACAATAAATTTTAAACATTTTTGAAATTTATATTTCATGATATTTATGCACCAAAGTATTTTTAGAATTTTTATAATTGCTTTAAGTAAAAAATAATTATATCACATGTGCAAGCTAGGTGGACAAAACCGGTAGCCGCATCATTAGAATCATAGAGGATGTTAAATGACCCGGCATTGACAGTTAGGGATGTCAACTAACTGTTTTGTAGTTTAGGATAGACTTTTTTTTTTATAGTTTTTTAGTATAGACTTTTTTATATTCAAGGATGCAATATGTACTTATCTATTGTATAATTAAAACAGGAGCCAATAGAGCCACCACGTTAATCAGAAAAATTCTCACATAAATTGGAAAAAAAGAAAAGATCTGCACCATCAATTATATTGGACCAGATTATCACGTCTTATATCAAAAGAAAGAGTCAATATCAACAACAATAAAAAAATCAAAGTAAAAACTAAAATAAAAAGTTCATGTCAACTACAAAACTAAAAAAAGAGTTCATATCAATTACAGCGAAAAAGTAACAAAGATTTGGAATAAAAACAATAAAAAAAAGAGTCCATATCAACTACAAAACAAGAAAAAAGTGTACACAAAAATTTAAAAATAACTAAATTTTTAGTAATAAATAATAATAAATCTATATAAAAATTAAAAAATTAAAAAATAATACAAAAAGTTCATGTTGACTACAAAACTAAAAAAGTTTATATCAACTGCAACAAGAAATAAAATTAATAGAAAAAGAGTACATATCAACAAAAATAAAAATAAAATAACTAAAATTTTAATAATAAATAAAGAAAATCCATATCAACAACAATACAAGAAAAGGAGTCCATATAAATTATATTAAGATAATAAATCAACTAAATTTTGGAATAGAAAATAACAGAAAAAAGTTCATATAAACTACAACATTATGAAAAGAGTCCATATCAACTAAAAAAAATAAAAACATCTAAAATTAAAATAATAAATGGTAGAAAAGGAGTAAATTAGAGGGAAAAAATATACACTATCAACTATAGTGGGGTAGATTATAACGGTTTATATTTGTCGGGGGTTGACTCATGCCTTCCCTGGGCGGCTTTGTATTAGAAATCATGTATGTATACAGGTGCCTGTAGTGATAGTTGTTCGTCGTCTCCGGTAACTTGCCCGGGCAATGAAGGTCGCTTTAGGAGCCGTGTTTGCCCGGATACCTTGGACGGTCAGGCTTGCACCGGACACCGACGCGTCGGACAGAGGTGATGCCCAGAAGGGTTGCTTGGGCGGCACATTAAAGGGCGCGTGGGCCTGATCTAGTAATGAAGGAAGTTTCCGAGATCGCAGGAGCTAACCGATTTGTAGAGATTTAAGGTATTTATCTATAGTAATATCTATCTTTCCATTGTTATCAACTTAGACATGGTAGTATAAATACCCATGTAATCGCTATAGGGAAGAGGACGGCAATCATCTGGCAGATCGCAACTCGTGCATTGTAATCTGTTCAAACCCTAATCTAAGCACTAGACGTAGGGCTATTATCCCTGATCCCGGGAGGACTGGACCAGGATAAAAATCTTTATGCCCCTTCTTCACAATTCGACACGCCAAAATCTCTTCGACATCTCGGAAGTCCCACCATGGTAGAAAGGGGGCATTCTGGTCCTCATCCAAGAAATAAGCTCGACGGGGAGCCTCGTTCCCACTCGTCGACAATATTAAAACAAAAAATTCCATGACAACTATAATAAAAAAAAATAACATAAAATCAATATTAAAACAATAGCACAATGAGTTTGTGTTGACTAACTAAAAATAGTCCATATCAACTACAACAAAAAGTATAATAAGATAAATTCAAAATAAAAAATAGTAGAAAAAGTTCATATCAACTATGAAACTAGACAAAGAGTTCATGCAAACAATAATAAAAAATAAAAATAACTAAAATATGTAATAATAAAAAATAGAAAGGAGACTATATGAAGTAAAGACAAGAAAAAGGTACATATCTATTATATTAAAATATTAAAACAACTAAATTTTGGAATAGAAAATAACAAAAAAGAGTCCATATAAACTGCAACACTAGAAAAAGGGTCCATATCAACTAGCATTAAAAATAAAAAATCTAAAATTGTAACAAAAAATAGAAAATGAATGCATATCGACTATAATAAATAAATAACATAGCATAGCATAATTTAAAAATAATAAATGGTAATATATCAATATATCTACTATATTATTAAAACAAGAGACAACACATATGCGTGCTAAAGAAGAAGAATCAGGCGCTAGAGTTATGGCTAGCCCGGTGAGTCGACGCCATCACCAACAAAGATGTTGTGGAGACCAAAGAAAATATAGAGATCAAAATAATTACAACGGTGGTAGTGTCGGATGTAATAGTGCATATCTAAGGAGAGATTGAAGTTATTATTTTATCTTTCTAATTAGACTTAAATTATATTAGAGCTTACCATGATTTATATGGCTACACATAAAAAAGAGGTATCCTTCTGATTGGATATAAACTATATTGTTATTTGCATCCATGCCACTATCAAGTTTCAATATAGCAAAAATACCATGAAAAAGTGAGAAGTACCCTGGATGCCATTATAAAGTGGAAATCATTACAAACATGCCATTGTGACCCTAAAATGACCAAAATGCCCCTGATCTCTTCTTCTTACTCCTTCCCCCGCTACCTTCTTCGGCGAGCATGGCAGCAAGGTGGCATCTACCAGCCCAAGACAATGTGGCCAGCCCAAGGCGGTACTGGCGTGGATGGCAGCGTTGGAGGAGGAGGCCACCGGAGTTGGGGGAAAAAGGGGAGAGAGGAGGAAGATGAGGGAGTGACAATTTGACCGTAAATTTAAAGAGTACATGCATCAAGGTAGAAAAGTCGACAGTGGCATGTTTTCAACGATTCTCACTTTATAATGGCATCGGGTATTTCTCATTTTGTAATAACATTTCTTCTACAAGCGAACTTAATAACGGTATGGATGCAATTAACCCTAAACTAGATATTAGAGCTTACATCTACAAAAGGTTCTTGTTTGATAGAAATGCCACTATAAAGTCTGATATCGCAACGATGCCATCATAAAGTGAGATTCCTCACATATATGCATTGAGATGCTCTTATATACATGTAAGTTCAAGTAGTGCTTATGTGGTTTTGGTGATTAATGACAAACAAATTTAATAACAATACATTATTTAGTGCTTGAGTTTATGATATCATCTAATATGCTTATTGTCTTGAGACTAATGTGTTTATTGTGAAGATTTGTTTAGTCTCACCCTATTTAGAGGACAACCCTATATAGATCAAGTGGACAAGCTATCCATCCTAACAAGGTATGCGTTATACTAATCATGTTGTTGAGACTAACACACTTGCTTGTTGATCTTATTTAGTCTCATAAGTACAAGTAGGTTGGATTGCTAATTGAGATATGTCTTAGTTAGAGGTAAACTTCACATTACTATGAATTGGTTTGTGCATGTGTACCTTGTTTATATATCTTCTCATGCACATCTCTTAATGAAGTTTAATCTAGATTGTTCCACAACTTTACTCTTGCTTAAATATGATTTGCACATGTGTAATTCTTGTATATTCTATCATGTGCATTATTAAGTGAAGATTGTGGTACTTGCCATGATTTAGTTGATTCATCTTTCTGACAATCATCTCTTTAGTGCATATAGATTAATTGTATATTCATCGTGGTGCACTTAGTATATATCTTTTCTATGTCAAGTGTTTTCATTTAATATTGTGCTTATTTATATGAAACATTTGACGTACTTTAATTGCTCACAAACATCAACTTCTTCATATCTATTGAGCTTTTAGGACTAATACCTTTCATGAGTGGTTTGGAAAGATTTAGGTCCCGTGAGTATGTGTGATGACCAAGGTATGTTAAAGGATGACAGTTAAGCCAAGGTTAACAAGACGACGGTGTCACCAAGAGTTGAGGACTAAATCAAGATTGACTTGGCGTGGAGATCGTCGGGGAGGATGATCAAGTCAAGGTCGATGGGACGAGAGTCTCATGAGGTGAACCAAGTCAAGGTTGACAAGGTGAAGGCGTCATCAATCATTTGTTGAAGGTCATCACGCACAATGCATCCAAGGAGAAGACGGCATGTGGATTGAATGTAAGACTTAGTTTTCTCGTTTGAATTTGAGTCTAAGGATTACCGTACTATTAAGAGTGATGCAACGTCGAATGACTTAGATATGTCTCAAGTGCTCAAGTGATCTATCTTTGTGAAAGATTGAGAGACACAAATCACATCTTGTACACCTAGGTGTAGGTGGTTTGGTGTGAGCGGGAGAAGGGTTGGTGGTGTCAGAAAGTGAGGATTTTGGGCCTCTCTTGGCTTCCTTGTGGTTTCTGCACTTATCCTTTGGGATTTGGGGAGTGAGACCTAGGTGGTTGTGTAGCCCTTGTTCTTACCTTTCCGTAGAGTCCAAGATCACCCAAAACGGAGTTTGGAGTCAAAAGTTACGCCTGTTTTCGTCGGGCTACGCTGTGGGCTAATTTAGTATCGGACTATCCGATCTAAGTTCCGATCCTCTATCCGATTGACCCCTTTCTGCCATAAAATATCGGATACTCCGATATGGACATCGGATAGTCCGATATGTCGCAGAATGGTCTCAACAACTAGATTTTGGGGTTCTCTATTTAAAACCTCTCCTTCCCCACTTCGTGTAGACTTTTTTGGAGGATATTTCTGGGTGGAATGAGAACTAAACTCTTGTGTTCTTGAGTCCCAAACACCTCTCCACTCTTAGATCTTAGTGATCCCCTTTAAGAGAAGGGTTGGGAAGAGTTGGAGGAGGGAAGTGCTAGGGTTGTGAGAGATTTGATCTAGTGAGCACTTGAGTTCATCTCTAAACTTATTCTTCGTGGCATTTATTACTCTTGGAGGTTGAGGACTCCTAGACGGCTAAGAGGTCGCCTACGAGCCACCGGTGCTTTGTGTGGTTGGCCGTGGGAAGGTTGTGAAGGCCCGGTCTCCGCCTCCGCAAGGAAATGAGCCAAGCGAGTGAAACCAAGGGAGCTTGGTGCGGATCTTGGTGAGGGAAAGAGTTGAAAGAGACCCGGGCTCAAGTGTGACCGAGCCTACCTCAAAGGAGACGTAGGATCCCTCAAGGATCCAAAACTTCGGGAACAAATCGACGCATCTCCTCTTTACTTTGGTTTTACCTCCTTTACTCTCTTACTTAATTCTCTTTGTGATTGAGCTATCATTTTGATTGAGTAGCTTTAGTAGCTCCTTCTACATATTTACATGCTTGAGAATATTTGGTTGTGGGTGGTATACTTGATTGTGAGCAGATTTGAGCATTTCTACTCTGAACATATCGGAGTATCCGATACAGACATCGGATAGTCCAATCCACATCGGAGTATCCGATATCTATATCAGATAGTCCGATATTTATATTTCGCTGCTTAATTGTTTTAAATTTGTAGTCGGCTATTCACCCCCCTCTAGGCGACATCCCGGTCCTTTCAATACACAACTTTTATGACCAAAATTCCCTTACTCCTTCCTGCCCCTTCTTCCCCTTCCATGGCTGGGCATGGTGGTGCCACCTAGCT
This sequence comes from Olyra latifolia, assembly GCA_036346145.1. Classification (NCBI taxonomy): domain Eukaryota; kingdom Viridiplantae; phylum Streptophyta; class Magnoliopsida; order Poales; family Poaceae; genus Olyra; species Olyra latifolia. Next base: position 34,424,732 of record CM070523.1, read on the forward strand.
ACCGGCGTCATGTGGCCGAGCTCCACCACAGTCGCCATAGTCCCCTGTTGCAGTCACTCCTCCTTGGTGCCTGCATTGCTGCCGCCGTGGGCCATCGTCGCCAACGCTCTTCTTCCTCCATGTTGTCGTCACCGTTGCTTTGTTCCCAGCCGCCGCTTGCAGCGTTGCCGCCACCACTAGAGTCCCCATGCCCCATCCTGCTCTGCGCCACTCTCTTGCCGCCCTAGCCATCACGTCAAATCTTGTCGTCACCGCCGCCGCTGCTATATGGGAGAGAAGGATGAGGAGGGGCTGACGGAGGGAGGTGGAAGAGGAGAAGGCTAGCCGAAGGGTCTGAGTGGAGGAGTGGGGAGAAGGGAAGGAAGAGGGAGGAAAGAGATGGATGACATATTTGATTTAAATTTGAAGGGTAGCTAGGGGTAAAAATGTTTGTGATGACATTTCTGTAAGGAATCTTCCTTTATAATGGCATCGTTGTAGTATCGGACTTTATCATGACATTTCTGTCGAATAGGAATTTTGCAGTGGCATGGATATAATTACCCTTTAAATTTTGATATAAATCTAGTTGCGTAAATGTGCGGGACACGCTCGTTCCCATGTATAACAGGGGCAACGAAGTTTGGATATACAATGAATTCCTAACTAAGCGATGCGAATTGCCGTATGTAGATTCAAATTTCAAAACAAAAGGCATCATTGTGCCCATTGTCTTCTTTTCAGTAGTAGGGATTAAAAAATCGCTTGTGGTGAGTGAAGATTAATGTCACACTTTAGTAAAATTACACACCAATATCAATGTATCATTCATTATAACAGATTCATCTTGTGCACTATAATTATCCACTATGCCATCTATCACAGTAGACGTACACCGAAAAGACACTCGTGCGGTCGCTTGCAACGCATCCTGCTGCATGCACATCAAAGCTAAATTTGTACGACCCATTCTCGTAGTTTTAATGGTCGAATTTGAATTTTCTAGCAGCAAAGCAGGGATGTTGGGCTAGTCAATAGCAGAGATTATACTGTGTTCAATTCTACTCGTCATTACTCATTAGCCAAAGAACGCAAGCGCGCTACTCAGCCTCATTTTGTGCATCTCAGCCGAATAGAGTTCGACGTGAACGGTGATCGCTAGCTAAGACGCAAACGCCGGAGGAGCAAGAACATGAAAGATTTCCTTCTTGTCAGTAACGATGTTCTTGTCAGTGGGGAGTGGGGACTGGAAGAGAAGCAAAAGCAAGCCATGCTGGAGCTGGATGCTTTCGAAACTCATGCAAGTATTCGTGGTTAGGGGCTGAAGGTTTTATTTTCCTTCGTGAGAATGTTGGATGCCAGAACCTTAAACACGTCTAAATTGTAATGCCGTCCAAAAGCTGCATCGTGAGATGTATACTGCCAACTGCCAAGATAGAATTGCGATGCATCGCCCAAAAAAGCTATAAACATGTGATCAAGTCACCAATAGATGATGATTACTGTGAAAACAAAGTTAAGCCATCGATCATTACAGTGTGATACCATGTTACATTGGAAAAAGTCGGATGCAATTCGCCAAAGCTGAATTGCCAAAACTAGAGTTGATTGCTTTTGCAACCGGGAAATTTGCGTTATTGATCCTGCAATATAGCCTCTCAATCATCGAACCAAAAAAATCGCCATGCTTTAAATCCTTACCGACTGTAACAGATCACGCAGCTGTCGCCGTCGCCGTCTGCGCCGGCAGCTCGTCGCCGTCGTCCTCATCCTCCTTGCCGCTGGCCGGCAGCCCAGCTGCCTCATTAAGCTCCCACCACGGGCCGCCGAACTGGTCCGGGAACTTCTTGCGCAGCCCGACGACGACCCGCCTCGCCGCCCGCCTCTTGCCGGCCTCCTTGAGCCCGCGCACCAGCGTGCGCACCGTGTCGAGGTCCGCCACCTTCCGGCGTTTTACCCCCTCGTAGAATATGTCCTCCGCCTCCGACCACCTCCCCGCCCCGCAGAGAGCTCCCACCACGCACGTGTACGTCGCGCAGTCGGGCGCCAACTTCGCCTCCGTGCTCCCCTCCCCCTCCTCCTGCAAGCTCCTGTACACCTCCACAGCCTCGTCCACCCTCCCGTGCCGCACCATGGCGCGCATCAGCAAGTTGTAGGAGGCGACGTCCGGCCAGAGCCCCGCGTCCTCGCGCATGGCCCGGATCAGCTCCTTGACCTCCTCCACCGTGCCGTTCCTGGACTTGTAGGTGATCCTGACGTTGTACGCGGCGGCGTCGGGGGTGATGCCGTGGTCGCCGACCATGGCGCGCCAAAGCTCCTCGGCACGGTGGGGCTTGTGCTGCTTGTAGTAGGAGTCGATGAGCGTGGTGTAGAGCTGGAGGGAGGGCGGCGACTGCCCCTGGAGAAGGTGCAGCGCCGAGTCAGCGCCGGAGGTGAGGCAGAGGGACTTGGCGAGGATGCAGTCCGTGACGGCGTCGCGAGGGGCGGACGGGTGCGCGGCAAGGAGGGACGGCACGAGGCGGGCGAGGCGGCGGCGACGGAGAAGCGGGCCCAGGAGGGCGTTGAGGTGCTCGGCGGTGGGCGAGGGGATGGTGGCGAGGATCGAGGAGGCGCGGTCCGGGAGGCCGACTGAGGAGAGCGCGGAGAGGGCGGCCACGTGGTGGGTCGGGAGGAGCGGCGCGAGGGCGGCGTCGATGTCGCCCAGGCGGCCCGCGCGGGCGAGGCTGCGGATGTGGGCGATCGGGACGAGTCCCTCGGTGTTGCCGACCGCGGCGGCGGTAGAGAGCAGGCGGCGACCGGAGGTGGAGAAGGCGGCGGCGGCCATGGCTGCGGCGTGAATCGATCTCAAGCTCCGGTTAGGGTTTAGGAGACGGCTGCGCGTGGAGCGTGGCTTTTGCGGGAATGGGAGTGGGAAGAACAATGCGACATGGGCTGGGAATGGGACACTTTTCGGGCCCAATTCTCCTGGGTTTTTCTCCCAAATTTTTCCTGCGAATGGAATAAATGCAGTGTTTTCTCCTTTTTTTTTACAGCGTAGACAGGTAAAAGAAATTATTAGAGTACATCAAATTCCATTACCAACTCAACCTTGGAATTTATCAAAAAAAAACTCAACCTTCGAAGATAATCTTGATGAATCAGACACTCAATGCACCAACATATTTACTTGGCACCTGGATCTTCTCCCCAGCAATCCAGTGCTACTAGTCAAGAGTTGCCACTGATCAGTGATGGCAGATCGGTATTTGGAATTTCCTGCTGACTTTTTATTCTTGTAATCAAGCCAGTAAAACAGCACGGCATACCTCAATACAAAGCATAGCAATAACGAGCACAACCTCCATATGGAATCACAAGGCTGTAGAAATGATCGACTATCTGGATGATACAAATGCATGGTAGTTTCAATAAATGGATCAGCATTTCTCCAGCTCACTCAAAAAAAAATCAAAGGTAAATTATTCATTGCAAGTACAATTCTCGGCATAGCCAGTGTCATATGCTTCAGGTGACAGGGCAATCTCTTCAAAGATTTCATACAGATCAAACAAACAGAACAAAGACTGACCCAGCAAATGAGACCTTGAATTTCTCTCGTGTATAGGGGACACAATTGCTATTCAGTCAGCAGATGAACTAAAAGCCTGCAGGCGCAACTAATCTCCAGCTTCAGACCGGCAAAGAAAAACATGTACTTCGCATTGAAACTTGTACTACGCCGTCGTGCCAGCCTCCTCTTTCCTTTTGCGAGCCCACCTTGGGCTAACCTCGATAAGCCGGTGTGGCATGAGCTGCCTCTCCTTTCTGGTCAACTTCTTGTAGTTGCTAACTCTGAGTTTTGCGATCTTTGCCTCTTCCTCGGCGGTAGCTTCTCTAACCACCACTGTCAGTCTGCACCTAGGTCTCACCATGACACCACACCTCCCTTTGGCATGGTAAGAAAGTCTCTTCAGGTAAAGTCCTTTCCCCACAAAGGCCTCCTCTGGGGTGTCAAAAAGATAAGACGGGAATGAGATTTGATTTACTACATGAATCGGGGGGAAATATGTGCTTCCTTAAAACCATACCAACAATAAGCTTATCAGGATCCAATCCGTGGTTGTGAGCTGCATTGGCACGAGCAGAATGGATCACCTGAAGTAATTGGGAAGAAATTCTCGTGAGAAATATCAACAGTCAGTGCCCAATCTATCACAGAAAGCAATTGAAGGGGAACAATTTTGCTAGTACAGAACCTGGTACAAAGTTTTCGCGGCCCTTTTAACTGTCACTTGCAGCTGCAATAGAGCATCTTCCACACGCATCCCTCGAACCAGCTTGGCTACCAGGTTCACCTTCTTGGGACTCTAAAATAGCTGGAAAAGTTAGAAAGAATTGGAGAGATAAACATCTGTTGATGGTCCTAGTAAAACATCAAGAGAAGTAAACCAGTTCATGAAGTCTGTGCTGTCTTAATCTCTCAACATGACATGCTAAATATTGCAGTCAACTGAGACATTAACAGCAAAAACAGCTCAGTAAATGCTACAGCTGCGCCAACCATACAAAAATTTAACTATGAATATAAAGCTACAAACACATGCTGAACTGAAGCTAGTGACAAATGCAGCTTGTACCAAAAATAGGAGCTGACTAGGTTTCATCTTTACTAACAGTGTGCTTTGCTACATGGCCATTTAAAACCTCATGAACACATACTTACTTTTGCAGATAATACCAGTGTTCTAAAAATCCAAATTAATCCCCGATTAATCTCTAATCGGTAGTCTTCCGCCCAGCAGCGATTACTGATTAGTCTTGATTAATTCTGATTAGTTCCAATTAATCCATGGATTAATCCCGTCTAATCGCTAATCCCTATCTCACCGATCAATTAGCGATTTCGTGAACGTTGGATAATACATAAGACAGCTTAAAGCAGCTAATGCATGATATCATGCACACTGGAAGTTCCACTGTTCACAAAATACCCAACATAAAATCATTTTCTGTGAAAAATAGCTGCTACTCTGTTGCTGTTTACCTGCTTGATATCCTTCTTGATGGCTTGGACCTTCAGACGCTTAACCACTGCCCCCTTTTTGTCAGTTTCTTCCGCATTCTCCTGTGGAGGTGTCAAAGGAGAAGAAATGGGAACCATAGCATCATCTGCAGCGAGCAAGTTCCTTGTGGTTGATATTCCCTACAATAAAATAACAATTACCCATGTAAATAACTACAACAGTGAGCTAATGTAAATTTCTGCCAAACATAACACAAATAAAAGATATGGCATTATGAGCCCACCAATGTGATCCTATATTCATATGGTGCCAATTTGACATCCACTAAACCAATGACATAAAAGTTGCTACTTGCTGATTATGCAAATGCTTTTCACAACTCCTTGATGTCAAACAGAGGTCATTGCAGAGACATTATTTAAGGTAGTATTAAAAGTAAGTCAGTAGCCCCGGCTGCAATACAAACTGAAGTAGGACAGGAGGAGTGCATACAGCGTTGTGGATCAGCTGGTGGAAGTTCATTGGAATGCCCCTGGAGGCAAAAGCTTGTGCCCTCAAAAAGTGTGTGTATTGGCCTACATGGTTATAAATCACAATCGTTAGAAAGAAATCGAATTAGCAAGACTAAAGTATATTCACTACATTAGCTACAAAAAAAAGAAACAGTTCAAAACAAAAGAACATGGGCAAAGAGTTTGTGAATCCACTTGAGACCAATACTTGGTATAGTGTGGCATAACATCATATACTGCAAGAGTCCATCAAAAGACTTAACACAACCAGAGCTAAAGAGATCATAGTTCCAACGTACGTGCATGATAAGAAAACATGGCTTCATGGGAAAGAAGCCTCAAATGATAACAGAAATGAAAAATTAAAAAAACAAAAGGCTTAATCGTTTAATCTGAATCCCACATTTTCATAATACTAGACAAGCACTTACCTGAATTCTAACAAACCTGGCTACCATGTACTTTAGATGAGCTTCGGAATTTCAGATCATGGCATGGCATACCAATGCAATAACTACTAAAAGAAGCTTAAAATCCTCGGGGCGAACAGGTACACACCCAAGCCAAACGGAGCATGAGTGCTGCTGCTATAGCTGGCCGCGAACACACGGCCATCCTGCTTCGCCGCCGCCAGGCCGAGCTGGCGAAGAACGGCACGAAAGCCCGCCGCCCGCCAGCCCACCATGGCCCCAACTCTCAAGAACCTGCGAGATCGCTCCATACATCGTATAAACGGCATGAGAAGCATCGTGTAATGATGTAAACCATACATAAGGAACAGCCGATGCTATCAAATCTCGCGTCCGCGAGGTGAAGATGCGGCGAGGGGGGAAGACGAACACGCCATCCGTCCTCCAACCCGACATTCTCCTACACGTTGATTAGGGATAAACAGGTTACCTGACTGCCGCGCGCGCCGCAGTCGCTGGGGGAGAAACGAATAAGGCGGCGGCGGCGGCGGAGGAGGAGGAGGAGAGGGACGAGGCACGGTCCGGGAGGCCAAGGAGCTAGGAGAAGACGGCGGGGCCAGTGTGGGTTTCGACAGGGTGGGGGATCGACGACGAACGAGGAGAGGTAATGGGCCTTCATGGTGGCAGGCCAGTAGGGTGCCTGGTAAAGTGGTAGGCAATTTGCTAGGCCTTACCTTCTAGGTTTTTAGGCCTTTGAACGTTCGTTCGCATGGAGCATTTTTTTTCACAAACCAAATAACCTTCTTTGCTCAGTAATAAAAGTTACAAGGCAAATTAAAATATAAATAAATAAGTCTCAGCATTAAGAACCATCAACTTCCACAAGAAACAATGAGAGTATGGTCTTCTAATTTGCTAGCCTCGAAAAAGCTTTACAAAATCATGGTAGGGCATTGGAGACTTTGAGAGTGAGTTTCACTTTGATTTGCATTTATTTATTTTCTATTGATTTGTTTTTAAAAATAAACTATTCCAAGTTTTATCCTTATTCAATTTGTCATCATCCGGAATATTTTACCCATAATGATTTTTCGTACCAATTTAATAGGTGAATATTTGGTGCAAACTCTTCGTTTTGTGCAAACTTTTGTCCTAGTCCCTTGATCACTCTTAGGTGTTTTGGATGCAAAGAGGTGGAACCTCCTCTCCCCCATGAAATCTAGCACAAAAACCCTTGGGTTTTCTCTCTCTCTCTCTCTCATATTCCCCCTCTCGTGCGCCCTGATCCTAAGTCGACCGCGATGCATGGAAATGAATGGGATGTTTTGGTTGCTTGGCCCACTTTAGCCTGGTTCGTACGAGTCACCTAGGCTAGATGGAGCCAGGTAGAGTGTATTTAAGTTCTCATGTTTGATTGTTTAGTCGTGCACAACCAAGCCCACTGAAGCTACTGTTTGGTTACATGTACCCATCGCTCACCCTGTACCCCGGCATTTCGTGGAACGATCTATATGCATTGCTCAAGCCTCCGTAGCACCGCCCTAAGTCACGGTTGTGTCACCCTAAGGCCTAGCTCGCCGCCTTAAGGTCCAGCTCACCACTAGACTCTCCGATCGTGAGTGCTGTCCCAAGCTCCGAAGGGCCCAACCCCAGTCAAATCACGTCAACCCAAGCTTTAGTGCGCTGCCAGCGTGCCACACGTCTCCAGCCACAAGCGTTGCTCCATGACTCGATGTTGCTGTCACAATCTCTAGCATACCGCTACACGTCTTCGGCCATTCCGCTCGAAGCCTCAGCCACGCCGTCCCATGACTCGATGCAGTCATTCTAGCCTCGATGCTGCTTGAAGCATCAACCGCGTCACCCGCGCCTTGGACCCAAGCTCCACCCTCGAGCTCCAACAAGCCCAGATCTAGTGACCTTGAGCCTCTACATGCCTGGATCCAACTGCCCTAAGCTCCCACCACCGATTGCAGCCCATCATCGATGTTAGCTTGAAGCATCCCATGTGCAGCCAGTCGTTGCCGCCGACGTACACAATTGAGCTCTGCCCTCCTCCCTCTGTGCTCTACCTTGCATGCGCATGAGGCCATGAGCTCACTCGAGCCTGGCTCAGTGGAAATGGTCGAATCCTACGTTTCCACCGAACTAGGCTAGTACAGTGAAATTGCATGCCTTCAACTACCTTCTTCGCATCCTGCAAGAAAACAAGGTGGAGTTAAATTGCATGCCACGAGCCAGGCTGGACCAAAAACACCCAACCAAACATGCTAGATGTATCTCACGGCCATGTTCTGTGCCTCGTCTCCATGCATTGCTCCTCACATGGTGTCACCTTTGCCCCCATGATGTTGCCTCCTACCCCTTCTCCTCCTATGGTGTCACCCCTTACCCCTACTCTACCAACGACGTCGCTCCTATTCCTCCCATGGCTTCGCCCCTGGCCCATTTACTCTAACGGCGCCCAGACCTTGATCCTCCCATGGCGCCGTCGCTAGCATTCTCCTCTGAAAGTGCCCAATATGTCCTACTACTCCCATTATGTCCCTCCCCCTCCACTCCATCCCCCCGCTCACGATGTCTTACCAATCTTCTACTCATGTGACGTCTCCCCTCCTTTGGATTATTTAAATCCGGTGTCTCCTACTCGAACCCCCTGCCACTGTCGTACAGAGTCGACATACCTGGAACCGTCCCTGCGACCTTGCCCTAGGGAAGCACACTTTCGTTCTATGTAAGTATTGTGAATTTGAATTGCTAGATCCAAACTGAATGCATTAAGTACGGTCAAAATTGCTTATTATCAATCAGAATACCAATAAGTACCTTGACAATTGTAAACATGTTCTAATTTTAATGCAAGGAAAACACATGCGCATCAAAATTCTCTGTTGACGTGAAACCGGTTGTGGGGATGGAGTTTTCTGATGTGTACTAAGTTGAGAAAATCTACAAAGAATATGCTCATATATCAAGTTTCTAATTAATGGTAGACAAAAAAAGTGGTGGATTGTGAGGTTTTGTGGGAGAGGATCTATTGCTAAAAAGAAGGCTTCAGAAGAAGAATATGCTCATATATCAAGTTTCTAATTCATGGTAGACAAAAAAAAAAAGTGGTGGTTCGTGAGGTTTTGTGGAAGAGGATCTATTGCTAAAAAGAAGGCTTCAGAAGAAAAGGTGAAAACAAGTTGGAGATACACTCTAACTGGATACCAAAAAGAACTTATATGTTCAAAAGCTCACTAGGTGTGGATTTGAGGTCATCATTGCTGTCGAACAAACTAAAAACAATAGATACAAAAATTGAGAAATTCCAATATGTCTATGCACAGAGACTTGTCTCGCATAGTAAGCACTTGATAAGATCAATTAGGCAAATAAGTGAGAAGGTTAGAATAACATTGTTTGATTGCCATAAAGATAGCATTGACACTTCCTTGGCATATAGATATCTTTGGGTTATTTTATTACAGTGGATTACAGAATATAGGATGTACAAAAATAAACTTGCAAAACTCATGCTAACTTGAGAAATGGTATAAAGTCATCGGATGCACAACCATTTTGTTGACAATATTGCTAGAAAGAACTTCATTAACCCTTAATTTTATTTTGAACATGTTTGTCGATGATAAGGATAGGTTGGTACACATATATTGAGTAGATAGTTGAAATACCCCGTCATCTTGATGCGTAATTAACAAAAATAAGTAATCATGGAGTGACCTAAGTCGACAGACATCAGATTTATAATCGAGCCATAAGCCCAAAATATATGGTCTTATTTATAAAATAGTAATCAAGGTACACAAGTGTCATTTTGGATACAAATCACCGGTGAGCTACAAGGCCCACTACTAAACATATCTTGGAAACTTTACAACTCATTACAGCCATCGACTTTCAACAATTACAGGCACATTGTTTTACTTTGATCAATTACATCGCAAGTTCCATGACTTTGCACGGCATGCAACATAGCTTTTCCTTCATGCCACCTTTTCTCTCCCTCCCTGATCAAGCTACCACTGCACATCACCTACACATGTATATATATGTCAGTAGCCAAAGATCTTGAATGCAGGTGGTGACTCAATAAATCTTCCAGTCAAAAGAATCCGAAAATAGACAAACCAGTTACGAATAGGGAGGATTGCTGTTAGAATAACCAGCTGGCCTCCCTCACCGCTACATTCTCCTCATCCAGCAAAAATACAAACCTGAGTTTAAATTTCAAATGGAAATTCCAGCAACACTAGCAGTTTACATCTGCCCAGCAATAAGCACAATATAGGGTAGTAACATACTGCCACTAAGCACAGCCAGGCACACAGGCCGAACCAAGGGCACAGTTAACAAGTCAGCAGCAGCAGCCGCATGGGCCAAAGCTACAGGTCTGCAAATTAGCACCAAGTTCCTATATAGTGGTGCCATACTTCTCCTCCATAAGAGAAAAAGAATCCTGGGCATAGCAAACCAGCACCATGCCCATAGTATCCAAATCAGGAAACCACCCCAAGCTAGAGGATATTTTACCCCAAGCCATGCACCGTGGCAAGCCCCCCCCCCCCCCAGACAGTACACTCCTCAAGCAACACCTCCCACACTTACCATTTCCAGCAAGAGCAACAGAGAAAGGAATGCCGGCCTTCCCATCCGATTTCACCTCACAGTCCACCAAAACTCAAGAGAGGGCAGTCAAAAGATGCCGTAACAGAAGATGGCCACAGCTAGCTAGGAGAAGAAAGTTGTTGTTCCAAACACCCAGGAGCTGAGGAAGGAGGAGAAGGCAATCAACCCAAGCATCCCAAAGCTCGAAGGGGAGGAGCAGGTCGGCCACAAGGGAGCAATCAGGCAGTTGAACAAGATACTCCCCCTAACCTCAACAACTCGACAGCAATACAATACTGTAAGGTCAACATATAATCTTCCAAACTATTCCCTCATGTCATCTATCCACATGCATGTTCAGATCATTCCATCCCCAAATACAAAATCCACATGCACAAGCATTCAGCCCATCCCTACCATCATCTCTACACATGCACTGTATCCTACTATTGGTAGAAGGTAGCAAGGCATTAGTATGGCTCGCCAAATGCTAGGATCGATGGTGCCGCAGGGTGGTTGCCGACATGCGCCCCCAGGTCGCTGCATGCTCCCCGGCACACGAACGACCCCTGGGTACCGACACGATGGCCATCCGACACAAGCACACAACACCATTGACCCTAAGCACATCAATTCCATCCTGAGCACCTCAAGCAATCTAGGGGACCAATAGCACAACACCATCACAATCTTATGCTTATCACCAACCGACTCACTGTATCTCGAATAGATCAAGAAATTAACCACTAATCATGCAAATCAGGGAATGCCGTAAGGGATTAGAAAAGGGCAGTGTTGTAGAATAGGGAGTGGAGATGTGAACCGAGGTAGGGACCGATTTGGGGACGAGTGTGCCGCTGGGTAGCCGCGGGCTATCACTGGACCAAACTAGCAAGGACCACCGACGGCAACCGCGTCTAGCTAGGTGTCGCCGGCTGCCGCCCAAGCCGGATCGAAGCAGCGAGGACTGCCGACAGCAGCTGCATCCCTGGCCACAACTAGGCATCGCTAGCCGTAGCCCAAGTCAGGACACGCCAGATGTGGAGGCGGCCACCCGTCGGGACTGAGGAGGAGAAGCGCTAGGGGCAAAGGTGGGCGGTGACGAGCCCCCGGTAACCGCGCCGTCGCCAAGACGGATTTGAGAGCAAGGTGCCGCCGAAGACCCGAAACCCTAACCGCCTGGCCACGCTACCAGTGAGTCGAGAAAGACAAAGGCGAGGCCGGCGGGTTCTTGGGCCAGAGGAGGAGCGCCGCCGGCCATACGCGGCACGGTAAGGGGTCGCTGAGAGACCAAGAGCGCGAGGAGGAGGTGCGGGGTCGCCAGCGCGGAAAGGAAGAGGGCGCATGGGAGAAGAGAGCAGAGTGAGCCAGAGAAGGAGAGGAGTAGGAATTAGGGGGAAAAGATAATTGGGAAGCCGCGTTGGCTTTGAGCCGGCCGAGGGATGGCTCGGCCCTAGCCAGGCTTGGCTTGATTTTAGTCCGGAACGACTCAAGTTGAATGCAAATCAAATCACCTATAATACAACCATAAATCGACGAGAAATATATCTTTTTTTACCGGTAGTAAAATTTAGCGAAGCTCTAAATCATATTAAATAATTTTTTAGGGATCGATCTAAATTAAGCGATTGAAAGCGAGCAGCCGGACGGTGGCGCTGAATATTTTTATTCAGCTGAAGGCAAGCTTTCCTTTGACCATCTTGAACAATGCATTTTCGAAATACACCTTATTTTGAAATTAACAATTATACCATATATATTACATTCAAATAAAGTTTCTTAAATTTAGTTGTAATAAGAATGAATGGAGTGACGGCCTGATCGATGGAACGATTGAGCCGTTAGGAGTAATTAAGGCGGCTGAAGGGTGCTCTATAAAGGGGTAGGGAAAGGTGAGGCCCTTCACATGGTTGTAAGTTTAAGGTAGCACTTGTGTGTTTTGGTGATTAATGACAAATATAGTTAATGACAAACATGATTAATGACAACACATGATTGATATGAATGCTTGATTTAGTTAGTGCTTAATGACAAACCTCTAATATGTTTATTATCATGAGACTAATGTGTTTATTGATAAGATGGTTCTAGTCTCATCACTTTTAGAGGGAATCATATGGATAAGCTATTCATCCATTACAAGTCTCATCACTTTTAAAGAGAATCATGTGGATAAGCTATTCATCCATTGCAAGGTATGTATCTTGTGAATTCAGTAAATCTTGTGAGACTAATAATTGTGGTTGATTTATCGTCTTAGCCTCACACTTGCAAATAGGATGAATATGCAACATTGAGGTATGTGTTCGGTATTCCACTCCTATGCATAAGTGCATCCCTCTTATACTAGTATATGGTATAGTTGGATTGTATTTATGCTCATTGCTTCATGTCATGTATATTTGAGTATACTTATATTTGGTATATGCCATGGATATAACAATTGCTTATTCTAGGGGATCTTTGCCCTTAAATATGCCATGTATTAGTAATCCCCTAAGTGACTCACTAGATAGACTTTACCATGCTTGATTGGCTATGTGCATATTTGCTATCCATGTTTTGTATAGGGCATTGATTAATTGTCATGAGGCTTGGATCTAATTGTCTATATATTATTGGGTATTGCTCTCTCATGTGCATATACATTCATTGTCCTGTTTTAGATGCACATGTGAGGTTGATCATATGACAAATGTTCCTATGCCTATTGTCATTTATCTATGCAACGCTTGTAGTGCTTAAATGTTTTGGTTATATCAACTTAACTTATTTATGTGGAGAACTAGGGACTAATGTCTTTTATGAGTTGTGAAGAGAATTAGGTCCTGCGGAGGTACATGATGACTGAGGGAGTGTCGAAGGATGATGGCCAAATCGAGGTCAAGAGGACGAGGATTCTCAAGAGATGAGGACGGAGTCAAGATCAATTTGACGGGAGGATTGTCGGGAGGATGATCAAGTTAAAGTCAATAGGATGGAGAGCCTTATGAGGGGATCAAGTCAAGGTTAATGAGACGAAGGCGTCATCGAGATTTGGAGGTCGTCATGTACAAGGAATCGCAAGGCGAAGGTATGACTAGTGTAGGGTTAAGAATTTTTCCTAGTCATTTGCCGGTTTTGGTGATTGGTTGAAAGACCGGGTTGGTAGGATAGCCATCGTACTATTAAGAGCGATCCGAATCAGTGTTGATCAGATAGGTACCTAGCTCTTGGGTGATGCACATTGAGTCTCCTAAACCCTAGTTGAGCCTTATGGGGTGTCAAGGGTGTTAGAGTAGTTTATCTATAGAGAGAGGTGTTTAGGGGGTCAGAGGGTGTAAGATTTGAAAGTGCTTTTGGGTTTCCCTAGGTTTTATACTCATCTCATTTGGGTTTGAGGTAGTGCAACCTTATGGGTTGTGTAGCCCTCGTTCTTAACTTTCCAAAAGCCTAAGATCACCGAGATCGGAGTTTGGAGCTAGAAGTTACAGGCGTTTTAGCGGAAGGCTGCCGGCTGTTAGGGGAAGGCCGGCCGGACGGTCCGGGCCTGATGGAAAAATGCACCCCGGAGGCTGGACGGTCCAACCCAGAGGCCGTACGGTCCGGTCTATACTTCCAAGTTTCTGTTTCGGGGCTGGACGGACCGGCTGGGGTCTGGACGATCTGTGTTTGCCTACGATTTTGAGGATCCGAGCTTCCAACGGTTAGTTTTTCAGATCTAGTCTATTTAAACCCTTGAGTGGCTCCTTTGTGGCTGCAGTTTTGAGGGGGCTCGAGGTGTGGTTTTGGGTGAGATTTGGGTGTGTCCCAAAGTGTGAGAAGTGAGAAAGACGGAGAGCACCATCTTGTGTGGATTTGGTGAAACCCTAGCTAGTTAGAGGAGTAGGTGACCAAGTGTGTCTTGTGTGCATCACTCTTGTGCTTTGATCCGGTGCGATCAAACGGCTTCGGGCTTGTTACTCTTGGTGCTTGCGGGCACCTAGACGGCGTAGGAGGCATCATGCACCGGTGACCTTCTTAAGGAGCTCGTGAGGAGGCCCGGGCAAATCTTGTGAGTAGCGTTGGTGCTTGCCATCTCCGGAGCGGATGAAGTAGCAACCAATAGTAGAGTGGAGGCGGTTGGCTCGAGAAGGAGCCGGTCCTTGTGATGATCAAGCCTCAATGTGGACGTAGGAGTTCGGCTCCGAACCACGGGAAAAATCTTTGTGTCACTTATGGTTTGCCTCTTGTTCTCTCATATTCATTGCCATATTATGAGATGATTATTGTGTTATTTATCCCCATTGACATGTGTTGATTGACACTAGCTCCAAGATTGAACTTGTTCTTATTTATCATTGTGCTAGTAATATTAGTCCTCATAGAATTTACCTTGTGCATTATTGTATATCATGATTGTCTAGTTGTATTTGGTTTACCTCACCTTAGGATTGCTATTATTTTGGCTATTACTTGTGCTTAAAGAATAGCCTTTAGTTTCCGCATTTGTTTAAGTTTTGAACACAAGTGTACTATTGAATAGTAAGCAAAATTTTGAAAAACCCAATTCACCCCTCCCCCTCTTGGGTATCCGGTTACTTACACATGGTATAATAGAAGGATACTTCCTATCACTCAGGTATTGAGCTGTAAATAAAGCGTATCAACCTTGATCTCACATGGCAATCAGAATCGGTGGATCTATGAGGTACACATTGGGTAAGTAGATAACTAGGAGGGGTGGGTGAGCATGCCCAGGGTGAGCGGGCCCATGGTTTTCCCTGACCAAGTGGCTATATTGCGCCAGAAGGTACTCATGGCGTCGGGAATGAGTGGCTGAGGTAGCAAGTTGGTGGGGTCGGGGTTGTGTGTAAGGTGCGTCCTGCCGAGAGCACCACAGCTTGCTAATCATTTGGGCTGGAGATGGAACCCATCAAGTATAATAAACACTCTGAGTCCCAGCTTGTTCGAGACGGCTTTGGAAGTGGTACAAACCTGAGCAGGGTTAAAATCATGAATTCATGCTTGTCTCTTGAACTGGAGGCTACGAAGGCTAAATCCGCCTCATATACGAGTGCTAGTAGATTTAATTAAGTTAAAAAAAACCAACCTTTACAAATCTGTATTTTGCTAAGTAAAGGAGATAGAAGAGAAGGTATATACATGCAGATTAAGAGATGGTTTTTTCTTGTTTTGGTAACGGTTGCTATCATCGCTTGCTAAGTACTTCTGTACTCACTCTTGATAATTAATCTCTTGTTAGATTTTAACCCCGGTGGTGAGCTTGTTGTATGCTATGACACCGTGGAGGGCGAGCATCACGCAGAGGCTGCCGAGTACTCGGAGGGCGGTGATGTCCTGGAGAACTTCATATAGGAGTTCTTATCGTAGAGTGGTGCACTATGACCACCTAATTAAATAATGCACTGTTGGGGAAGAGATAGCATATTGTATTTAAGTTGAACTCTGCTTTTGTGTAAAAAGACTGTTAGCCCTGCGCGACATCAAGATGTAATAAAGCGTGATTACTCTCTAAGTATTGTTCTGCTGCATCACTCTGATCTGAGCATCGCATCCGAAGAGGCATTGCCATGGTTATCAAGTTGATAAGTCGAGTCGAGTCGGTAAGGGGCTGACTTACTGACTAGTCGTTAAGTCAGTCGACTAGTCGTTGACTAACTCAATTTAATGGCTGAGAGGCGGCCAGCGAGAGGTTGGAGGCAGGGGATGGCTGAAAGGCGGCCGGCGAGAGGTGGGATGGCTGGGGATGGTTAAGAGGTGGCCGGTGAGAGGCAGGAGGTGGCCGGCGAGAGGCTAGGAGGCAGGGCGGTGGAAGGTAGGGGATGGCTAGGAGGCAGCCGGCTGGAGCACTGAGCTGGCGCCTCAACGCTTGGCGGTGGTGGTTTGGAGCACTGAGCACAGCTCAGTCAAGGGTAGTAGGGTACTAATAGTTTCTAAAATAGGCTATTGGGCCTTATTTTCCTTGTGCATGTGATACACACTACACTACACAGGTACACAGCACAACTCAAGGAAAGTCAACCGACTAGTATTAGTAAGTCGATGACTAGTCGACTCAAGGTGGCCAATCAAATATAAGTCGGCCGACTAACTTGCTAAGTTGAGTCGCCGACCAAGGATTGCCTGGACGACTAGTCGCCGACTCAATAATAGAGGGCATTGCAGTTGGGATGTCCTTCGGGTGTATAGACCTAAATCCACACAATTACTTCATGATCTTGGTATGATGAGGCCATTAGCATATGGTAATTAGGAGGGTCATCTCAATAGTACCAAAAATAATTATACGTATTTTGGAAATTTGGCATCCTTTGATTCTACATACAATACCATACATACAATACCAATCAATACTACATGATCTTCATACCATTCACAAGAGTGAATCACCATGGTGGATGTTTTTTTAGAGCACCATGATGAATGTATTGTTTTAGGCTACATGGATCTCTAATGAGAAGATGGATTCACACATGTAGTTGTTTGGCACGTACGTCTATACTATTAAAAGTGTCTAATGGTGGTGGTGGTGGTAGGGCCAACTTTCAACCTTAATTAGCCATCCAACCAGCGTCGACGCTTCACACATGCGCGACCACGACCCCGCATTGATTGCCATCACCGCGGTTAGGGTTGCTTGCCCTCTTCTCTCCACCACCACCCCATGCTGTACCCTAGCCACATCCATCGTCCCTGCGTGACCCTCTCCTTCCTTTCCCTAGTCCCGACCCGACCACCATGTGCCGCACTGCCGCTCCATGGCGGCCCCTCCTCCTTCGTTGTGCTGCACCTTCTCCTACCTTCTTCTCCTTTGCGCCGCCATACTTTCCCTTGCCTCACACGCCAGCTCCACTCGAGGCCGAGCTTGCACCCAATGTCTCCTTCATACTCCATGCAGTCGCATCCTGTGCCTCCACCTCCACTTTGATCGATGGGCAGCGGCCGCCTCCTCCTTCATCTACATTCCCGAGTGGCCGAGTGCCTCAACCATCTCCTTCCCGCCCCCATTTCCTCCTTCCTCTTCTATGCAAAATCCCTACACTACTATAGAACACCCCTTCCGTGCAGGCTCGTCACTGCCGGTTTCTAAGTCCCCACGGCCAAGGGAAAACCAGAGCTTATAAGAATCGGCAGTAACAAGGCTTATCACTGCCTGTTCGATCAACCAGCCGGCAGTGATATATCACTGTCGGTTGTAGCTCACAACTGGCAGTGCTAAGCGTCATGTCACTACCGGTTGTAGCACCCAGCCTGCAGTGATACATCACTACCGGTTGTAGCCCATAACTGTCAGTGCTAAGCACCATGTCACTGCCGGTTGTAGCCTTAAACTGGCACTGATAATTTAAAATGGAGCAAAAAAGTAACATCAAACAGAAGATGATGAAACAGATGAAATGATCAAATGACCCAGTGTTTTATGGAGAACATTATAACATTTATAATGTCAGCTATACATAACGGTTAACATATATAACATAATTAACATAAACATTAATTACATAAAAGATGCTCATGTATGGCTGCGCCACATGCGCGACCACTACTCGCCGCTGTTGCCCCAGGGGCCGGAGATAGGGTCGTTGTCGATGGTGTCGACGCTGGAGACGGCACGTGGCTCGTTTCTACTGTCCTCCGATGTCGGAGGAGTGCTCCCCAGCCGATCACGGTGGGCGCCCCATCCTCGTCCTCTTCCTCGTCATCATCCTCCTCCTCCTCATCCTCCTCCTCCTTGTCATCGTCCTCCTCCCTGTTAGGATCCTCTCGTGTGCGCTTGATTCCGTTGGTGGCGGCGCCAGGGGCTGCGGTGGCGCCCGGGGCTGAGGCGGCGGAAGGGACCTGGCACGCTGGGCATTGCAGCGGTAGTCCTTGCGCCTGAAGCCGACGCGCGTGAGCCCGGGGGAGCGCATACATGCTGGGACCGGAGGTTTCGAGAACAAATGGAATGCGGTTGCAGAGCGACGGCGGGGGAGGTGATGGCAGTATTGTTAAGTACCTCGACTCGGCGGAGGAGACAGAGCCCGCGGGAGAAGGAGGAGGCGCCGCTATTCGTTATACATATGCTATGAATGCCAAAAACCTGAATCTTAAATTGAGCATGAAATAAATAATCATTAACCTTAGGTTCCATTGAAAGAGACCATAAGAACCACTCATGTCAGTTAATACTATGATTAAGAATTCAATTTGCTTTCCTATCAGGCCTTGCTGACCAAGCTACAGACTCCACGTAATTTGTGATCAATTGAATGTTTTAAATCAGTGCCTAGCTTGATTATTAAATTATATTTTTTTGTGTAAGTCTAGACCTTGCACCGAGAAGGTAGCGTCTTGTGTGTTTGCAACCGTCGCCTGAGAGCAATCCTTTCATTAAAATTTTGTGGTGTGCTATGCCAATACAATGCATTTTTTTGTGTGTGGGCAACATCATTAGCCCGTTCTTATTTTTTTCGTTTTATGTTATTTCGCAGTCCTTTTTATTCACGTACTTTCTATTTGCTGCTGAGGATGTAGGTATGCACGCAAAAGCAGGTATACATACATATTGTGAAATCAGGTATGGTGAATTTCACCATACAGTTGTAGAAAAAGCAGGTATGCATACATATTGTGCATTTGGATGGTTTCAAATTATGCATTATACATATTGTGTTGTATGGTGAATTTGTACCAGTCATGACATTGATATTAATTTGTATGGGACATTGATCTGTATGGTGAATTTGTACCCGTGATGACATTGATATTTGTGTGGTGAATCTTTTGAAATGCATACCGGTGATGACATTGATCTGTATGATTTATGCAATTTTTTTGAGGGGTGGTTATTTACTAGCCGGTAGTGATATAAATAACACTGCTGGCTCAACGATACACCTAGCAGTGATATGTCCCTATCACTACCAGCTGATGGCATGTGCCGGTAGGGATACATAAATATCGCTGCCGGCTCATGGCCTGAGTCGGTAGTGATAAAGACATATCGCTACCGGTTCCTAGCATGAGGTGGTAGTGAAAAAGCCATATCACTTCCGGTTGGTAGCTTGAACTGGTAGTGATATGGCCCTAGCAGTGCCGGCTCACGCTATGAGCCGGCAGTGATAGTTCTCTATCACTGTCGGTTCTCTACCCGGCAGCGATAAGGTGTCTCATCACTGTCGCTTATTCACTGCCGGAGCCAGAACCGGCAGTGAAGCCTGTTCCGAGCCGGTAGTGACGGGGTGTTCTGTAGTAGTGCTAAATCCCTAACCCTATTCCCAAATTGGCATCGTCTCGTTGTGCTTCTCCTCCTTCTGGCTACCAGCAGCAGCACTACTCCAGGTGGCGATGCATTGTTGTCTCGCAGTGGAATTGACGAGGGCTTGGCTCCTACAAGCTATGACAACGTAGGGTGGAGCACAATGGCGCCAGTGACCCTGATGAGGCTAGCTAGCAGCGAAATTGAGGACGTGCTTGGCTCCAGCAGGCTATGATGATGTAGGGTGACCGACGACCGCGATGTGACCGACGACGGAACACTAAGGTACTCATTCTTTGTCTCTTCTTATTGGATTCATTCTACAAATCTTGTTGCAAGGTCTCATAGGAGCTGTTGGTGGGCATCTTCGTGCATTGGGATGAACTCGCGCTGGAAGAGCACGACCTCCTCGCCTGAGACATTGAGGTGCGCATGATCAGACTAGCTTGAAGAGCTGTCAAAGATCTTACATATGGACATGATGCTCTTAGACCCACTTGTTGCCTGAGTTTTTCCAGATTGCAACTATGCACGAAATTTGAAATCCTAGCAAGTTAGTTTCACATTGGACGTGTTTTTCCATGATACAATGCTGATTGCTAACCGATGTTTATGTTTCTAATAAAGTAGAGAAGTCTTGACCACAAGCCCCCAAGCTGCATATTTTAATGGTAATTTGTACACTTGTGTATATGCACTGCATTCATTTATTTTTCTCTCTGATTAACTGAACAAGCAAAGGAGTCTTGACCACTTATTCTTCTCAACTCATAGCTAGCTAAGATCCATTTGTTGCCTCGATTTTCATCATAAATTTATTCCATTCTTTGTAAACTTATTGTTCTAAGAATGTACTATACCACTGTTACTTCTCAACTCTCGATGTAGGTAAGATTCATTTTTTGCCTGAGTTTTCTTGATACAGTTATTCTGTTATTTGTAATTTTTTTTCCTCTAGGTAATTGAACTAATGGTATTCACTTCAACTATATGTAAGCAACACAATTATTTGAAAAATAATATTCTCTACAGAACTGTAAGAATTCAATATGTCTTTTCATTTTTATCAACATTTCAGTTGATTTAATGGGCAGTCGACATGTATTCTTCAATTTTCCATATTTTTTTTGTTGGTTTTGTTTCATTTTTTGGCCATCCAACATCAAGATCTAGCATGTTGCCAAGCTTCTTGACAAGCATAGCATTGAGTTGACAACAACCACATTGTTTCAGTAAGATCCATGAACTTGTGCAAAGTCAACAACCGTGGCAGGTGAGCTTAATTATTGTTGTATATCACCTAATTTTGCATATTCTATCTGTTTATAACATAATGAATTGTGAAAATTTATTAGGTGACGTTTGCATTTCCATGCAACACATTTTGTTTGCCATATATTTGTTGGAGTTCTTTCAGCATTGTGAAAGTTTATCTGTTTGCCATATAAAATCAATGCATGCCAACTCATCGGACTAAGTTTTTTTAGCATTGCAATATATCATTTTGTTAATGTGGGGGAGTGTAGCTTGTAGTTGTACTTGAACAGTAATTTCTCGGTGACACTTTTCCACCCCTTTAATGCTGAAATATGGATTGATTTTCATAGACTTCCTTTTAGGTTTTTTATTAGTTGTTGCTATGTGAATCTATATGATTTCACTGGTGCCAGGTTCTAGCCTTGGCATGTTAATTATTTTAGGTATGTCTTAGGGCCTAACTTTCTTAACTTAACATTGTGATGTTATGCTTTGTAGGTGTGACAAAAAATTCCACAAAGTGGCAAAACTGAGTTAAATTTAAGTCTAGGCTTGGAGGACCCTGATGATTACATTATGTTTATTTGAGCACAGAGAAGCAGTACTAATTTCTTGTATGGCCTATCATGCTGCCTTTAGTAATATGGATTTTTATTTGGTGTCATACCATGTTAGTACATTCATCTGCCTGAATGCTATTATTCTAGAATTTGTATGGTTGGAGCTACCATAATATGGAAATGCACATGGATTGATGTACCATTGTGAACAAGTTTATTTGAATTCTAGGGGATTAAATTTGTTATTCCTGCACTGATTATCTTTTTATCCACTTTGATGCAATATATATATATATATATATATATATATATATATATATATATATATATATATATATATATTAGTAGCGTTATGATTTTTGAACATCTTACAATAAATTTCTGTCTTGAAATAGGGAAATGAGCTTCTAGGGTTTCAAAAGAACTAGATATTCATAAGTACAAATAGCAAATAGAGGCCAACGTTTTGCATTTTTATGGGTCCAAGAGAACGATTTTAGTACAAGACTAACTCATACAACATTTTAAGCTGCAAAAATGTTTGGATAGAACCAAATTTTAAGCTATGGATCCATGCCCACTGCAATCCATGCTTTGCTGCTTGCCTTTCTTTTCTTTCCACCTTTTTGTTGTCCCTATGAAATCTTCTAACCAAATAATCTCCAGTGGCTTTGGCATGATGGAAGGAGGATGCAAAGAAGCTAGTGGCCATGCGTAACATATTTCAATTTTGTTGAGACAACTAGGAAGAACATGATGTACAAACATACACCACTGAAAGATGTATTCTGTCTATTAATGTTGGATGAAAAAACAAAATAGAACATCTGCACATAGTTTTTATTTAGTAATTTTTAGAGATATTTTTTGCTTGATTTGTTTGTATAGGAATTTGATTACCGCTCAATTTAAGATCTTGTGAGCTATTATATAATTACTCTCTGAGGTTCCGTTGCAACGCACGAACATTAGACTAGTTCTTAAAAGAAAAGGGAGGGGCTACAACTAGGTTTATCATTACCGATAAAGATGGTAGCATGAAGGTAGCAATTGTCAATGTCTGCCTAGCAAGCAAGCATAGATTATGTATGTGGCACATTTAGAGGAAGCTTCTAGAAAATGTATGTCCATCTAAGGGAAATCAAGTATTTTACAAGTGTGTGAATTTATGTGTATATTCATTAGAAATTGTGAGGAGTTTTGAGTCAGGGTGAGCTTCAGTTATTGTTGATTTCAACTTGGAAGGTAATGAATGGTTGGCTAACCAATACCACATTCATGAGTGTTGGATATCGACTTACTTTTTTTTGAGAAAGGATATCAGTTTACTACAGAGACATATTTTTGGGAGGGATTCTTAGAGTAACCTAAAGGTCAGAGATTACATACTCTTCTTTAGTCATTTGACTGGTTACAAGAATGCTTTGGTTAAGTTATGGATTCGTTTCGACACTACGGTAGAAAAACAAAGAGAAGAGTTAAACGGTGACAACAATAACCTCCCTACATTTCCTCTCTTTGTAGACAAGGATGGAAACATAGAAGTGAAGTTTTGCACAAACCAAAATTTGCAGAAGTTTAGAATCAAGTTCTTGCTAGAAGGGACCATTGTAGTGTTGGTAGTATAAATAAAGCGGATACTTTAAAAAATTATGCATAATAGATGATAGCTACAAGATAAGTGAAATCTGTTTTGATACTAGCACGATGATTGAACTTGCTCTTGCATGTTTTGTGAAATACATGGAATCCCTTACTACATAATTATTCATGTATTACGAGGTGCAAAGTTGAATGAACTACCTGGTCACTATATTTTGCATAGGTGTACTAAAATTTACAAGAGAGAAACCATATTTGATTAAGATAGACATGTGGTGGAAGAATTTGGAAGTCTTCATTAGAGTAAAAAGATTAAAAATGTGTGTTCGAAGATACAAGGACATGAAAGACATCATTCAACAAGCTGGGCATTCCATGGACACCATGCAAATCATGGCGGGCCGCATTGTCGATAGCATCGACAAGCAAATGGTCGTGACGAGCATGGGCATAAAAATTTGCCCGACGAAGACAGTCCTCCCTACTGTGCGTCGTTGCCCCCATTACGCTGTCTTGCTCATTATCACCATCACACATCTTCATCATTGCTATCCCTACCACGTCGTACCAACCATCCCCTTTGTTGCACGTCGTCACCCATGACCATCCTTGCTGAGAAGCTCTTCCTAGTCATCGCCCCGGCACCTCTTGATCAGCGAGCCG
This sequence comes from Olyra latifolia, assembly GCA_036346145.1. NCBI lineage: Eukaryota > Viridiplantae > Streptophyta > Magnoliopsida > Poales > Poaceae > Olyra > Olyra latifolia. Next base: position 34,448,549 of record CM070523.1, read on the forward strand.
TGCCTCAACTCTCATTCCTCCTATGAGTTAGATTTGTGGGAAATGTCCAAAATTTACGTATCTCTAGAGCCATACTCAGTTGGTGCATTTGCATCCCATCGAACAAGCTTAGATCCATATATAGACGACCAAACACTAGCTCATTGCATGTCGTGAGGCTCACCAGGCCATATACTGCCAACCAAACAAGACCCCAATAATTGATCTAATTGCTAAGAAATCAAGCAATGCATTGATCTCACGAAGATCAATTCATTAAATGTGTTGTAGCATAACCATTGCCGTAGAAATCAATCCATTCATTAACGTGATTGTCTATGTATCACTACGTTATAGTAGGGACGAAGCCCAATTTTATAGATACCTAAGGGTGCATTTGGTCGATGGTACGAGATGGGATGGAACGGGGCCAAAAATGATGGGATGGAACATAATTTCCGTTTGACAAAAAAAAACTCGAATCATGCCGTACATGATAAAGAGGAATCTAAATTTGAATCATCATGTATCATCACATTCATCCCATCCCACCAACCAAAGACATACATAAGGAATTGTATCATCCATCTTGCCAACCAAATGCATACATATAAGGAATTATGCCACATCATCCTACCAATCAAATAACTGAACCACGAATCGTACATCCCATAATACCTCATTCAGCCAACCAAATTGCCACCTTTTAAAGAGAGAAGTCTCCGGTTATAACCGTGTTTAAGGGGTGGGAAATGGATACAAATAATCCGTATTATCCTGTATCCATATTCGAAAAACAGATTATTCGTATTTGGATTATTCATATCCGAATACAGCACAAATATGGATATGAACAATATCAAAAAATTTCTATCGGATATGTACGAATACGGTATGGCAAAATAGGACTGATACGGATACGAATATAGATACAATCTGGATTCAGAGTAGAGGTTAGCTCATCATACCTTGTTCTGTGGTGCCTAGCCCATCACCCATTGGCGGCTTATGCTATTCCTAGCCCATCAATCTCCGTATCCGACCGAATTAAGAAGATATCTTATTCATATTCTTTACACTATCCGATTCAATTTGTATCCGTAATAGTTAAAAAAAAAGGGATATGAATACTATAATCCGTTTCCACCCCTAATTTTGCTTAGTTATTTTCTATTTGCCCACATGATTTAAATTGTGTCAATGATAGGTAAAATGTAAGTAAACATGGATGGGGCTAAGAGCAAGTCCAGCAGGTGCTCTATATCCATTTTCTATCACTATTGCTACTCAGATCGCTTTATATCCATCCAAATAGAGTCTCTATGTCGGTCCTCTAAATTTGAGATTCTCTCCCAGTCTCTATATTTAAAGACTCTCTCTCTTGTCTCTATAACTTTTCGAGGATAGAGACTCTGCTGGATAGAATGAAAATATAGGGAATGAATAGTGGTTTAGAAAAGAGATATAGAGATCCGAATTTAGAGAAGCTGCTGGTGATACCCTAAGTGAACACGAAGTTCATCTAAAAAAGTGAAAAAGGAAGTTTTTATTATTTTTTGTAGAAAAAAGGGCAGAAAGTACAAGAAACCTTTGGTTACATTCGCAATTACCGTGCTCACGCAAACCTAAATAGCATTCCAACTGAAGGCGGCCGCCTCCCCTTCCCCCTCACTGCGACTCGCGCGAAACCCTAGCCGCATCCGGTGGACGCCGACGATGTCGAACCCATACTACGCATACGGCGGCGGCGGCGCAGGCAACGAAGCGGCGGGGTACTCGTCCTACGAGATCGACCTCATCGCGGCCCGCTACGCCGGCGACCCGCCCCCCTACCACTCCTCCGCCTTCGATGCGCAGGTCGGCGCGAGGCGATCCGCTGAAGGTGAGAACAGCTCGTCCCCTGTTCGCGTTGCTGGCGGGGTTCTCTTGCCTTTGTTTGATAATGCCACTGGTTTGTACTGGATACATGAGCGCGTAAGCGTATTGGTTTTGAAACAAACGTTGATTGCGTTCGATATTACTGCTTGTTTGCTTGGGTGTATGAGATTTAGTAAACAATTAGTAATAGGCTGTGACATTTAGCGCATATGAGCATGCTAGAGAGCATAGTTTGTGGTTGGATGATGCTACTGTTAGTCTACTTTATATTCTATTTCAATATTTATAGCATTGATGAACATATTGCTGCTTCGCGAACAGGGCCAGTCTAAAGATTTTGGGGCCCAGGGCAAGCAAAAGCATTTGGCCCTTTTATTAGCTAGCATGGTTATTGCAGATAAAAGATCAAATATATCATAAAGTTGACAAAGAGAATAAGTCATAACCAAAACATAGTTTAAATAAAGCAAACTCATATACTACTATCTCTAGATGGTCCGTACAACTCAAACACTGCTAAATCCAGTGTCATTGCTAGCGAACTAAATTGAGCTCTAAGATGCACCTCCATGTCCATCCGATGCATAGCAGCTGCTGGTGTCGACTGCCTACTCTGCCACTTGCCTCGAACCCTCGACGCGACAACACCTCGTAGCCCTCGTTAATACGCTGCCGAAGCAGGCGATTGATCTGCAGAAAACGAAACGACTACTAGTACTAATACTAGCTTCTGCCTTCCTGATTTTAATCCTGTTTTTAATGGGCTGGCTGCAGGCTACAGTAATAACTAGTTTAATGGGCCATCTTGGGCTGGGTGCTGGGCATCCTAATACTAGTATACTTCTAATACTTGAAAACTATATGGGCTGGGACACCCCAAAGTTGGGGGCCCCTGACTGTTGCACCAGCTGCCCCCCTTTGGACTGGGCCTGTTCGCGAATTTACGTAAATCATGCAGCTGTGTAATTCTATATGATATCGATTAAACGCACTAGTGACAAGATAACGAGAAAGCCAACATAGTTTAGTGTCGACAGTGCCGGTAGCTTGTACTCATGCCTGTCTTACGGTCGGTTGTTGACTTTTTCCTAACCTTTGACACGAGTGAGATGTGCAGCGAAGCTAGGAAAATTCACGTACCTTTCTTGTGCACTGGCCTCTCAGTTAGAGATGCTTCTTTAGGTTTTTATTGGGTAGCTCAAGCTCCATTGTCATATACATTGAAGTAATGAGCATGCTTCTTGGGCTTGTCAAGTTGGAGGAAATTATGTGGCAGTCTTTTGGACTTGGAAGGATTTCTAGCGGTAAAAATTTCATACACTTTGTGGAGCTTTCGTCTTTTACTCTTTTCAAACATGTCAAAATCTTGTTCATACGGTAAGCTTAAAAAAAGCATCATTAGAATTTTGAAATGGGAAAAACGTTACAACTGTACAAGAAAGCTGGAAGTTTGGATGTTACAAAATTTACATCTTGAAAAGGAGGATTCATTAAACCTCCTAATGATTTTCTGATAAAGTTGTTATTGCTTATCACATAAGTTAACTTATTGATTGTTGTGTCATGTTAGGGAATTTCTTCTTGAGTCTTGGATGACCAGACTTGCCTTTTTATATATATAGCGTGATGTAGAATGTGAAACTGTTTTGTTTGTTTTCCATAGAAAGCAAAATGCAAGTCTATTTTTAAGATATTTATAGATAGCTCCCATGATGTTCTGTAGATACTAAATATGCTTATGCAAGTCTATTCTTGAGGTGTTCAAGATAGCTTCCATGATGTTGACTTAATTCTCTCCATGCTTCTGTGAAGAAACATACAATTCACATTAGTGCTGAAGTGAGGAGCATGAAAGGTGCTCAGACAGCTTGATATTTTTTTGACCCTGTAAATATTCTTATAGTACTACTATTTTTAGTTTGATATTAATTATCCACCATCGTTTCATTATATTATGATTAATAATTACTATTTTCAGTATATGGTTATATAATACAGCTAGCTTACATACCTTTTTTTTTTTTGTATATCTACTATAGTTCTCTATCATCAGTCTATTATGGGAGGTCATAGTACTTTTGGGCAGACTGAGGCTTTATATTCTTCAGTTACTATGGCTAAACGCCCTAGGCTTGAAGGCAGCCTTCCTATATATCCACAGCGGCCTGGGGAAAAGGACTGTGCCTTCTATATGATGACCAGAACCTGTAAGTATGGAGATGCCTGCAAATTTGACCATCCACAATGGGTTCCAGAGGGTGGGATTCCAGATTGGAAAGAGGTGATTATCTGTCATTTTTATTATTTCTAGAGGTCTATATATTCTATGGTAATTCATAGTAAGTTTCTTTGAAGATGTATATGCTATTTCAAAAACCATAATTGTATATTTGTACTACCGTAATTATTTGTAGCAGTGAATTAACAGATAGTACTAATGATGCTAGTTCTGTGTATCAACTTGGCAATAAGAACAAAAAATGTCAAGTTTCCAATAATGGGATCGCATCTTGGTGAAAACAGTAGCCACAGGATTAATTCTCATGTTGATGCTAGGGTAGCAATGCACCCTTCCTCCCGTGAGGTGCCGATAAGGCGTTGTTCAGGTTGTGATAAATAAAACAGCATTTCTCCTACTTCAAGAAGTACAAAGCAGTTACTCTGTACCCATGCATATTGGCTCAAATTTATTTAAGGGTAACTTATATCTGTCATATCCACCTGGGTCTTGTGCTGCTACAATTAACAATATCATTGCTTAGCTTACGTGCTCCTATTGCTTTATCTCATTATTCTGTTGATTGAAGCATTGTCCAATGTTCCAATCTTGTATGGGCTATATTCGCATACATACACGTCATAGTTTTTTGTGCTTGTGCCATGACTATATTGTAAACGCTATTAATTTACAACTCAGACAAGTTCTGGGAATAGGAATGTCCCAAGAGTGAATCTCATATTAAAGAAATACTATCTATCACGCTTAATAAATCATGTGGCTTATATCTGTGAGCTTATGATGGCTCTTGTTCTTGTATATATCAATGTAGCATGCACTTGGTTAATGTCAAATGTATAGTTTCATCAGTGGCTTTATTACTGGTGTACACATTTTTGCTTATTGTGCTTTTATGGGGGAATCTCTAGTGATTTAACGGTGAATAATCACTGTTCCAATTATGATTAGTAACTGGGGGTGCATTTGGCATTGCTGTGGTTTTTTATAAGAACAACTATTTTGCTGCTTTTGGGCATATCAAGTACTCCCTCCTTCCAAGTTTATAAGGCTTATTTTTTGAATGATCTTGTTCAGAAATATAAGGTCTATTGCATACTCCAATGCAAAATAAGTGTGTTCTTCCCTCTATGCCCCTAAACATTCAACTTTATTTTGAATTATCTGCGTACATGCATTGGAACTAGTACTTAGAGATGATAAATATGGGTAGTATAGTCATTTCAATGTTTTCTTGATCTATGTGCAAACCAAAATATGCCTTATAACTTGGACAGGGACTTGGTTCCATAGCACAGCACATCAATGCAAAGAAGGCCCTAGAAATGGTCTGCTATACATGTATCTTTTACTAGTTAGCTTTTCAGTTTGAATGTAGTTTTCTAATAGTAAAAACTAAAAAGTAAGTTTCCTTTTGAGGGTAAGAAGCCTCTGTTAGATCTTAGATGGTGCTTCTTTCTAGCTATGTAATAAGATCTACCCATAGTTTTTAGTCACGCCTCCTTCTGAACATGCTTTTCTATGTTTGATTCAGATTTTTCTTTTCCTTTTTTTAAAAATTATTTCGAAAATATAAGGGTAATGCAGTCTTAAATTTTTTTTCTTTGGGTATTTTTGTTAATCGACTACCTTTTTGTAACTTTTTTCTCTCTGGTGTCGGAACTTTTTTCCTCTCTGATTTGGATTGGCTTATTGGATTTGGTGTTTTTTAGTCTGCTGAAATAAGGTTTGTAATGCTATGCTGTTGTACCTTCTGCCTTGCAATCTTCTTTTCTCTTGCTTGCTTAAAACTCTTTTTGCAGGTTCCAAAAATTGAAGAATCTCATCCTGTACGGACAGGGGAACCAGATTGTCCTGTAAGCATTTCATAGCCCTGTTTTAGAATCTAGTAGACCAATTTGTTGATAATAATGTTCTTGATGACACAGTATTTTATGAAGACTAGTAAGTGTAAGTTTGGACCGAAATGCAAATTCAATCATCCTGAGGAAAAGGCCAATGCATCAGTGGATGGAACAGGCGATGTAGTAAGTTATTTCCATTCGCTTACTATCCTTCATGGTCTTAAGTCTTAATGCATTCGTTTTTCTTTGATCACAGGAGTCTCTAATTGCTGATAGATCTATCTTACCAGTGAGGCCTTCTGAGCCACTTTGTTCAGTAAGACTATTTTATTGCTCCCTGGCTCCTCCCATATTGTATGATATAATGCTTAAGTTCGATTTTCAATTGTGGCTTGTTCTGTCAGTTCTATGCAAAAACAGCTAAATGCAAATTTGGCGCAAACTGCAAGTTCAACCATCCAAAGGATATTGAGATACCTTTGAGTGGAAAGGAATCAGACAATACATCAACTGTTGAAGCAGCAGGGCACATTGGTGAAGCAGATGGTTCAGTTTCAGCAAATATGTTTCCACCGGCTGCTGCTGCTCAGCCAGCTCAGGAGCATAACTCAAAGGGGCTGCCTATAAGACCAGTATGTGTTTATGAAGTGGCTGTTTTCTTTTGTCTAACTGTAGTAAATTTTTGTTCTACACCAAATACCTGTCTTCATTTGTAAAACATACCAGCAGGCATGCAACTTCTGTAATTAAACTTATTAAAATACTGCGACATCTTGTCATAGATATATTGAGAGTTTGAGGTACTACATTTTCTGCTAGCTGGATCCAACTGAAAAGCATCAGTTATCTTGTTGAATACATTTTCTTTCCTGTATTGTAGGGTGAAGTTGATTGCCCATTTTATATGAAGACGGGCAGGTACCCTTTTCTCTTGCAGAATACTTCTATTTTAAGTTGACTTTGGCCCCTTTTATTCACATGAATTTAGAGGCATCTCAGGTCTCACATCTCCTTTTGGCCCTCTACAGCTGCAAGTATGGCTCTAAATGTCGGTTCAACCATCCTGATCGAAATCTTCCAGGTTAGTTCGCGTACAGTCACCACCAATCATTAAGTTAGCATGTATGAAGTATTCTTAAAGCAAAGCTTAATCCACAACCTGGGTATCTTTAAAAGTTCTGAAAACTTATTATTGATTAATATCCGTCCATTATCTGGTTTTTCTTGATTTGGAACCCATTTTCGTACCTTGACGGATACAAATACGGATAATTATCCCCTTTTTTTAACGGATGCGGCTTGAGAGCTATCCGGCGGATACCCATATCTGCTGGACTTTATCCGGATATTGGATACCACCTATCCGGATATCCGGTTGCACAGCGGACTCTTAACCCATTTCGAGTATAGATTGCAAGGCAAAACCTGTGAACCTCTCTTCAATATATAGCCACCCAAACCATTGTTTACTTCCTTAGGCGAGGTGGTACTAAATAAGCACCCTGCGCTGCTGCAGCATAGGCCTCTGCATGCTTGGGCCACCGCTGCTGCCATGGGCCACAAACTGCTGCTTGCTGGCTGCTGCAAGTCGCTGCTGCGTGGGCCACTGCTGCCAGTTGCACACACAAGTTCATCTCTTTCCTTGTTTGTTGTATTATATGTAAGCACATAGTGTTGTCTGATAAAAGAAAAGTACAAAGTGTTGTATTATGTGTAATGGATGCCTGATATTCATCGTATGAATACCAATTTTGACGAGCAGCTAATAAAATATGATAAAACCCGGTTTCGTATTTGTATTCGATCCTTATTCAAATTTGTATCTGATTAAAAATACAGATATGGATACAAAACCAGTGTTCGATCTATATCCGGTCCGTTTTCATCCCTATTATTGATGCACAAAAGGGGGAGCATGAAGCTACTTATGTCTGACGTACAAATTTTCTGAAACCTGAATCTGGTTTTATTTAAATTTCTTATGGTTTTCAGGATACTGACATAGCCTCTCGTTGATCATGACCCTTCTCTTTTAGCTGCTTTGCAATCCCATGCTACATCTTCTCTAATCTTTTCAAAATATTGACCAAGCAAGCAGCAAGTAGCCAGAGATGGCAGTGGCACTCTTGGATCATTTCTGTTTTTGCACTTAAACAAATCCTTAATTTTGATCACACTTTACACATTGGATTTTTTCCTACTTTGCTTGTCTTTGTGATGGTATTTTTCTGTGCTCAATCCAGTTCTGAATTTCCCACTGGTGGCTCCACTGGACCAATCTATCCTTTCTACTGCAACAACCGCTGTCCCTTCCACGGTGTTAGATCCAGCTGCAAACTTTTTTCAAAGCTTCGATTTTCATGCAGCCCAGCTGCCGGTAAGGGCAATAAAAGGAATTAAAAATTGGAAATTAGTGATGTGGAATACACAAAATGATACGCTTTCTCTCGTGAAATACAGGTTGAACCTGACCCTATCATCTATCCTCAGAGGCCTGGAGAAACTGTGTGTGATGTATGTCACCCAACTATCTACTTACCAATTACTTGCATTAGATGTTTGTGTGTGCCTGTACGATTTCTTTTTTCTCATTTACTTGTTTGGTGCAGTTCTACATGAAGACAGGATTTTGCAAGTATTCTGAAAGATGCAAGTTTCACCATCCAATTAATCGCGCTGCACCTGATCCGATTACTCAAGCTGTGACACTTACTCTTGCTGGCCTCCCAAGGAGAGAGGTAACATAAAAAAATCGTACTAGCTTGTTAATAAGTTAGAATAGCTAATTTATACAATGGTGTTTTCTATCAGTGAGCATCATTCCTGCCACCAGCAGATCTAATGTTCTCAATTGCTATCAACAAACTAAATCCGTGTATTCCATTACTACGAGCTTTTATGGCATAGGTCGCATTTTAGTTGGACCTGCTTGATCTGTCTGTTTATTCTTGTTTTTCTTATGTTCACCCTATCTTCAATGAGCCACCTAGCTGCAGCTGATAGCTAAAGGAGGACAAGTAACAGTGAATGCATGTCCGCTCATACGTTAATGCGAGCTGGCTGACGCTCAAGTGATGCTTATGCAGGATGCCGAGGTGTGCGCCTTCTACATGAAGACCGGCACATGCAAGTTCGGTGTGCACTGCAAGTTCGACCACCCACCCCCTGGGGAGGCCATCGCCAAGGTGTCGTCGAAGAAGAAAGGCAAGAAGAAAGGTGAAAGCAAGGTGCAGGGCTGAGCAACCTCCTTTGAGACGACTAGCAACCATTTGGTTAACCAAACGTCGTGAAGTACGCGACGTGCACTGTTTCGTCGTCGTTTTTTTCCCACCGTGGGTTTTATGTGACCTCGTGATACAGCAGCACCCAGTGTTTGTGACTTGCGACATATTTTGGACTCTGTTCTTTGGCTGCTTGCGCTTGCATCAGTGCAGTGGTGCCATGCTGCGTGCGTAGGGCGGCCGGTGGCGGTAGGCCTCGACGCACTGCCGCGTCCGTGTATCATGTTTGTATTGATGATGGCCGCGAGCAGTGTAGCGGCGTCGCCGAAGGCGGCAACCACGGCCATGTGGTGGTGTACTGTCTCTCCTACACGAGTGGCGAGGGTGGCTTTCACGTAGGGCCAGGTGGCGCTCTGGACAGCCAAAGGGTTTAGATTATCTTCAACCATTTCCTTTTTATTTTCTTTCTTTTTTATTTTATTTATCGTATTTGTTTTCTTTATTTTTCACGTCTCTAACAGCATCTATATAAAAAGGAGAGAGAATCTATTTCTAAAAGGAATGGATAAGAATTCTTTTCAGAAGGGTGGAGAAAATCTATTGTAACCACATAGAGAACAGGATTTTCTTTGTGAGGAAAAAGAGGCCTGGTAAGGAAAGCCTCGAGGGTAGTCTTAGCAGAAGCTACACAGGATGATGATGGCGACGACCATGTGCGGCCTACAGTTAATCGCATGGCAGGCTGCAAGTCGTCGAACCCGGTTTGCCTGCTTTGTCGCTTGCGCTGCGTCCTCCGGTCGGTATTTACCTGACCCTTGCGACATGCTGTGGGCGTTCCTTTTGTTTTACGGAGGACGAGGCGGTACCCTTTTTTATTTGGCAACAATCGTGTGAGATTTTCGTCGTCCATCGTGCTGTTCCAGTCAGAAAAAAATGGGTGATTAGCGGGATCCCTTGGACAGGTAACTTCTAAGGGTATCCCCTCAGGAAACTCCGCGCTAACCACAAGGGAAACACGGATACAGGCCTTGCACAAGCACAATGTTGGTATTTTCTTTCTTTGTTTTTCCTTCGATGTCCTCCGAGAGGGAGAGATCTCTCTCAACAGAGTGGTCATGCTTATTAGGAAACCTATTCGGTTACGGGCTGGCCAAGCCGTATCCGGATAGGTCTATCCGTGGACCTGCCAAACTCTATGAACCAAAGACTATATAAATAGGAGAGATCCATCCATTGTATACACACCGAAAGCAATAAAGAATCTGTTCTCTCCTACATCTGTGTTTCATCTACTTGTGCATCTGTCGATCTTGTTCTCCGCTCACGTCTTGCGTCTAATCGACAACCTCGGACTACACCCTAGCGTGGTTGCTCAACACGCTATCGCACGACATGCTCGGAAGGAGGAACCGCAAGCACGAGGAGATCGATCGACTACTACCGCTCGTCTACACCGTTTTCAAAGATCGAATCATCGCCACGCCGGCAGTTCAGACAGATCACCGATCCGTCCCTGCGACGATCGTCGAATCCCCGCTTCTTTCACACGATCGAAGGTATTGCATCAAATCTAATTCGAATTAGTAAATCGATCCGATTTAGAAAGAATTAGGGATTCTTGTTTTGAATCTGAATTAGCCCGTGTTCGCCCTAGCCGAACCGAAGCGGCCACCGCCTCATTGCCGTCCCCATTGTGCACAATGACCTCGCCAATCACGCTGCGTTTATGGCGTCGCGCCTTGCTGCCATGAATCGACCTCGGCTTTGGCGCCATTTGAACCGCCACCGCCTCACCGCCATCATCCGCCACCACCACCACTGCGTCATTTCGTTTCGTCTTGCGTCCGTGAAGCCTTTGTCGCCAGATCATGCCGCGATCCGCAGTGTCGCAAGACGGCGTGCCGGTATTGTGAGGCAACGCCGCCACACGCCCCTCGATGCGCGATCCGGGCCCACGCTCCAAGCGAACCCGGCGCCGTGACATGTGAGCATGCCTCACCGTGAGCCACCGCCACCGTGAGACACCGCCGCTGACCCATTGCGGCGGCTAGAAACCCTAGCCGTCCCTGGGAAAGTAAAAAGGAAGTCAGCTGGTGAGGAGCAAGCCTGGTGGGCCTCGGCCCGATCCAAGAAAAGAATAGGGAAAGGTAAGCCGGCCGGAAAAATTGAAAGGAGAAAAGAAGGAGGCAGGCTGGGCTGATAGCTGGCTGGGCCGAGTAGGCCTAGGGGAGAAAGGAAAAAGGGCTATGAGTGGAGATTTTGCAAAGAAGCCCTTGAAAAATTAAGAATTTATTTCTAAGGCTCTAAAATTCCTCTGGAGACACCGAAAATTTCACAGAAGTCCCTGGTGACACTGAAATTTTCATAGAAGTCCCTGAAATAAGCAAAAATCATAGAAAAGTATATTCGGGCATAAAAGCATCTCGAAATTCTGAATTTTTATTTTATCCCTGATAATTTTTTTCATGCTATTATATGATGAATTAGCTATTATAATTATCAGTTTATGCCTGTTTATGAATAGAATTTATGCATATGAATTATGAATGTGAATTTCTGATTAATTGTGGTGTTCGTTCATTACATTTAATCTATGAATTGAAAATCGCATGTTGAATAGTAGAAAACCTAGAATTTTATTGAAGAATTATAAGAATATATGCAGATTACATATAGTAGTCATGAATCAATATTGCTATCATAGAAATTGGGCTTGAATTTCGCAGAAAAGCCCTGAAACCTTTGGGAATTATCTGAAAATTCACCAAAATTAAGAATTTTTGCATAGAAAGCCCCGAAAATTAAGAATTTACTAAATGTTTATATTCTGGCATAGAATTATTCCATGAAATTGCTATTATAATTCTTATAATAATTATTTTGGTATGTTTATACTGGAAATTCCGAGAATTTATGAATAGATCCATGTCACGCAACACACACTATGATACCCACAGTATCTTATGCAAAAAATTTGAATTATGCAAAATGTTTGGCATCGTGAGTCATGAATTTGATGAATTCCGGCTACGCACATGAAGCTCCCCGCACCGCCATTGGCATTGTAGCGAGGGGCAATACCCGAGCACGGAATAATCAAGCATTGCATTTCTTTAAGCACACATGTTCAATACTTTAAAGAATGAATACATAGCAATGGAAAGTGCTATTGATCTTTGGGCCGCACTTAAGAAGCGGTTCGGAAAGCTCAAACACACTATCCTGCCATAAGCACAGTAGGACTGGACAAACCTAAGATATGCAGAAGCTACTAAAGAAGATGATGCCATTATAGAAAAAGAAATTGCGACAATCAGAGAAGTCTATTTTACGAATTTATTTAGTGCATACATAGCAAAGACTAGTCGACCTTTTAGTGTGGTTGCATTAGCAGACATTTGTGATCTCATCATGAATGAAGAATTGTGAGCTCCAGGGGGAGCAAACCTTTAATTCTCGTGATCGAATATGCATTTTATTCCCAGTATATTTGTGTGAATGCTTGCAATATGAATGATAGCCTAATTGAAATTATATGAATTTATGAAGCGCCCATATAAAAGAGATATGCATTGTTGATAGCAGAATAGCATCTTAAGAGAGACAAAGTATTTTTATTAAGAAGAAAACCGGCAGTATAACCACAATTGTAGGAAGTGGTTCATGCATAGTAGGCTCTGGTCAAGCCACAATCATACAGCCTATGGGTACTTCACTGAAAACTGATAAAGCTTTGTTGTACCCTGAATCCACTAGATCTCTCTTAAGTTTTAAAGACATCCGTACAACGGTTTCCACGTTGAAACCATCAAGAAAATGGCAAAGAATTCACATGCATTATGAAGCACGACGGATGTGGAAAAAGAATTTTAGAAAAATTTCCTTCATTTGAAACTGGCTATACCATACAAGAATCAAAGCACCGACAACTATACTTCTCTAAAAACTTCTTTTAGGAGTGCTGAACTCTTCTCTCTTTGGCATAGTAGACTTGGTCATCCAAAGCTACGAATGATGAGAAATGTAATTAACAACTCTCGGGGCCATGGAATTAGTGTAAAGAATTTCCCTAATCAAGAAGACTTCATATGTCGGGCATGCGCCATCGGGAAAATGATCACTAGGCCCTCGACCATGAAGGTGCAAGATGAAATCCCGCGCTCCTTGAGCGCATCCAGGATATTTGCGCCCCATTTAACCCCTATCAGTCCTTTTAGGTACTTCATGGTGCTCATTGATGCTTCCTCGAAGTGGTCAAACGTGAGTTTACTCGACAAGAAACCACGATTCGCAAAGTCGATCTCTCGGATCATAAGAATTAAGAATGCATTCCGGATCATCGCGTGAAGTCCATTCGCTGGACAATGCCGCGAATTCACTTCGAAGGCATTTGATGATTACTTGTATGGCATCGAGAATCAAAGTAGAGCACTCGATGCCACATGTCCACACTCGAATGGACTAGCGAATAATCGATTAAAAGGATCAAATTCATAGCAAAGCCGCTCTTGCGAGGTTGTAATTTACCGAACACGTGTTGGGGCCACGCCGTCCTACACGCAGCAAAGATTATTGAACTATAGACCGTCAACAGACAACATCCAATCACCAATGCAACTAGTTCGGGATCACACCAAAATTTCCCATTTAAGAAAACTTGGATGTATGGTGTATGTACCGATACCATCACCATAACAAACAAACTATGGGCCCTCTCCGAGGCCGGGATATACGTTGGTTATGAGACGTTGTCCATAATCAAGTATTTAGAACCCTCGACCGTAATTTGCATACCGCCTGCTTTATTGATTGCATCTTTGACGAGGATAATTTCCGTCATTAGGGGAGATAAAAACCCTTATGAGAAAAATGCCGTGAAATCATCGGCAATCCACCGCATTGCCGCACATGATCCCCGCATAGAGAAGCAAACGAAGAGGTCCGAAAATCCTCGATTTACGAAATTAGAAAATGAACTGCCCGATCACTTTTGTGATTTGAAGGTGTGATCAAGTCGCATTACTCCTAGTAATGCATCAGAGAGGGTTTGAAATACCATAGAAGGTATCCTCATCCTGCTCCGAGGCCTCGAGAAAAGGACAGAAATCGGTTACTCGAATCCCAAGTATCTGGGGACGTCTGGAGAAAAGTGGATAAGAGAGCTTATCACAACCGGTCACGAAAGTGCCCCGAAAGAAAAAGAAGGGGAGCCAGTTGAGTCCTGGCAACTCTGGTGAGAAGCAGCTTGCTAGCGAGGCGCTCCCAGATTTGAAAATACCGGTAATAGAAGTAGAAGCCGAAAGAAATACGTGTGCGCACATCGGCAACAATAAGCTAAAGGAACTTGCTCCCGTGATGGGAAATATCGGTAAAGAGCAAGAAGAAATGCACGAAGCACCCCATGACGAAATGGCCATAAACTTTACAGAATCAGGGGAAATGATGAATAGAGCAACAGCCAATGTCGGCATATACTTTGCTAAAATGATTGCCAAGCGAATAGATCCCGATCTAGAGCCAGATCTCTTCGAGTGTAAGCACCGACCAGATTAGGCGGAATGGAAGAAGGCAATCACCATGAACTAATCTCATTGAACAAAAGAGAAGTGTTTGGACCTGTGTGCCTTACACCCTCCATATATGTCCTGTGGGCTATAAATGGGTTTTTGTTTGGAAGAGAAATGAAAATAATGAAGTGGTACGGTACAAAGCAAGGCTGGTAGCTCAAGGATTCACTCAATACCAGCGTTGATTATGAAGAAACCTATTCCCTGGTCATGGGTGGTATAACCTTTAGATATCTAATCTCAATGGCAGTGAATATGAACTTAAGAATGAAATTGATGGATGTGGTCACAGCTTATCTTTACGGTAACCTGGACTCTGAATTGTACATGAAAGTACCTGACGACATGTCAACCCCGAATAAAGAGAAGAAAGAATTATATTGTGTAAAATTGCAGAAATCCTTATATGGATTAAAGCAGTCAGGAAGAATGTGGTATAATCGCTTGAGCGAGTCCTTGAGCAAGAAAGGCTATACGAATAATGAAGATTGTCCATGCGTTTTTATACAACGATCACAAGATGGTTTTTGTATAATTTCGGTTTACGTGGATGATTTGAACATCATTGGCACTAATGATGAAATTGAAGAAGTAAGCTCATATTTGAAATCTGAATTTGAAATGAAAGATTTGGGTAAAACCAAATTTTGCTTAGGCCTTCAGCTTGAGCATATGCCAGATGGAATACTTGTACGCATCAAGAACCCCGATGGTCGGAAGGTCATTACAAGCAGACCAAGACCCACATCGACCTAGAAAAGAGGGGGAGGAAGTCCTGGGATCGGAATTCCCATACTTAAGTGCCATAGAAGTGCTCATGTACCTAGCAAACAGTACACGGCCTGACATTGCGTTCGCTGTAAACTTATTAGCAAGGTATAGTGCAGAGCCAACGAAAAGGCATTGGAAAGGGGTAAAGGACATCTTCCGCTACCTACGGGGAACAGTCGATCTTGGACTATTTTATAGAAGGAACCAAGATATGACTTTGGTCGGCTATGCAGATGCGGTTATCTTCGAGATCCGCACACCCAGAAGTCCCAGATAGGATATGTCTTTACGTGTGGAGGAACCACAAGATCATGGAAGTCGCCAAAGCGCATACACTTGTGTCAACATCGACTAACCATTCGTAAATCATTGCATTGTATGAGGCAACACATGAATGTGCATGGCTTCAAGAATGGCATTTCACATTCTCCACCATGTGGATTGCAAATAGAACAAACCCCACTATCATTTATGAAGATAATGCAAGATGTGTCGCACAAGTACAATTTGGATATGTGAAGAGCAACCTCACTAAGCATATAAACCCCAAGTATTTTTATGCACATGAGATGCATAAGATTAATGAAATCAATATTCAGCACACTAAGTCGTGCAAAAACCTCGCAGATTTATTCACTAAGTCCCTACCTGCATCTACCTTTGAAAGATGCATTAAAGGCATAGGAATGATGAGACTTAGAGAAGTGCAGAATTCAGGGGGGAGAAACTTCACATATTTTGAATTAAATCTTGAACCAGAAGTTCAAGTACCCAACTGTTACATTGAAGTAATAAAGCAATGTTGGGTGGATTTGTACTCTTTTTCCCTTAAGTGAGTTTTCAAGGAAGTTTCTCACATAAGGCTTTTAACGAGGCATACCCGTGTGCACAGCAAGCGTATGCTATGTACTCTTTCTCCAAGAATTTTTTTCACTGGGTTTTTATGGAGTTTTGATGAGGCATATGCATTACGCAAAGAAGGTCCAAGGAGTATTAGGAAACCTATTCTTCTGGTGGCCAAGCCATATCCGGATAGGTCTATCCGTGGACTCGCCAAACTCTATGAACCAGCACTATAAATAGGAGAGAGATCCATCCATTGTATACACACCTGAAAGCAATAAAGAATCTGTTCTCTCCCTACATCTGTGTTTCATCTACTTGTGCATCTGTCGATCTTGTTCTCCGTCTACGTCTTGCGTACGAATCAGCAACCTCGGACTACACCCAGTAGCGTGGTTGCTCAACAATGCTTACCCCTGTTTACAGGGAACAAATGATCTAATCTTTGCCAAAAGACTCTAATGCCCTTGTCGCTGCGTAGAGGCTAGGGTTTTAAAAACCGACAAAAAACCGGTAAAACCCGGGGTTTCTCGCCGAACCGCTGTGCAGCGGTTTGAGAAACCGCCGGTTTTTCCCTGGTCCAATTCAAAATTTTGAATTTGAATTTAATTTTTTTAAAAAAAATTAAAAAATCTTATAAAAAAAAACTAGATGCTGAGTAGAACAATTTGTATGAAACAAAATTTTGATTTTTCCTATTTTTTATATTTTTTTCAGACCTCTTTTTATTTTTCCCATTTTCCATGGTTTTTCTGGTTTTTAGTGGTTTTTCGCTAAAAACCGCCGAGAAACCGATAAAACCGGCGGTTTTTCGGTAAAAACCGTCGAGAACCGGTGGCTCGCGCGCTTCGTTTGAATTTAAATTTGAGCGGTTTTTACCGGTTTCTAGCGGTTTTTTTTTAAAAAAACGGGCCCGGTGGGTCAGTGGTTTCGGGTTTTAAAACACTGGTAGAGGCTAAGAAGTCTTTTGCCTAATTGCTTCCGGTAAGTCTTCTTTGCCTCCGCAGCCAGGCTCGAACAAGGGGCTAAGAAGTCTTTTTGCCTCTCTCTAACATTTGGCGGATTCTACACTGCTCGGTTGATACAGATCTAACTTGATCACCAAGTTGATCTCTTATGGCTTTGTCACACTGTTTCCAACGGCATCCTGGGCGGCGCAGCTCCAACGGCATCCCTTCGGCGATGGGAATCTGGTCCGATTGGAGAGAGAATCCCGGGGGAGGGAGTTTCCCTCACGGATCCCTTCGCGTGCGCAGGTCGGGGCGAGGAGCAACCGACTGGGCTTCGCGCGCTGCGGCGGAAAGGGCGAGAGGCGGGAGGTTGCTCGGAGGAAGGGGATCCGGCGGGGCGTTCATCTACGCGCAAGGCGGAGGCAGAGGGGAGCGGGTATCCGCGTCGGCGAGACAGGCGGCAGGGGTGAAGAACGGCGACGGCGAGCAGCGGCGGACCAGGAGCGGCAGCTTGAGGTAAAAAAATTTCCCCCAAATGTTGCTTCGAATTGTGGAGATCTCTTGATTTGTGCTTGGGGAAGGTGGGATGGTAGTGTAGCAGCCCCGATCTTACCGTGGGAACCATGGATTTGGACCAATTTGTGCACATATTGTCATCCCCCGTCGATTTGGGAAAAAAACCAGGCGAGGAACGAGAGGAGGCGACGGCGGTGGTTACCACGGGGTCGGGGGCGTCGTCCTGCTTGCACATGACCCACGGCACGCCGGCGTTGGTGGCGACGGCCATCTTCACCGCCCAGTTCGCGTACGGCTTCGCGCCGCTGCCCATCACCGAGTCCATCGGCCCGTACTCGTTCTCCACCTGGATTGGACGCGCCATTTGCAGACATCAAGTCGCAGGACCAAGATGACTGATCACCGATCAGTGTGCTCACCGAGTGCAAGGGGGAAAAAAGATGGGATTTTTACCTGCGCGAGGATGACCGGACCGCCCTGCCACTGGAAGAGGCCCCCTTACTTCATCATTGACATGATCTTCTCCATGAATTTCTGCATCGCCGCTGGTATATGTTTTTCATCTGGTATATGTTTTGTCCTATTTCCACAAATCAGGTGCTTGCTTCATAGTTAAGGTAGCAAGGATGAAATGTTCTTTGACTCCCGAGCATTGTTGGATTCTGACTGCGAGGATGACTTTTGCAGTGTGAATGGAGGTAATCAAATAGTTAAGGCATGTTTATTTACTGGCTAAGGGAATTTTGGTTTAGTTCTATAGATTTCTTCTATTGTTGTGTGCAATTATTTTGGCCGTTCATAATGACATTACTGTAGTGCCAATGATTTGGCTTATGCTCCTTCCTTTATTAGTCTGTTCTATTAATATATCAGTAATAAGTAGTATGAGCTGCTTGTTCCATCTGCTAACTCCAATCAGTGCATGAGTGCGCGTTATCATAAGATATGCTCTCTGTCTGCAGATTTCAATCCATCTCGTGGCAGCACTCCAAACTATCAACCCAGAACACAAACAGTGATGAGCAATGCCTTTCTGCCTGATAATGTACATAACTCCAAATCATCATAGCCTTCTCCAAATCATAACCTAACCTTAGATGACAGGAGGCACAAGATGAGCCCTGGACCTTGTGCTGTTTATCAATGCTGCTCCAGTTCTCCCTCTCTAAGCTGTATCTGCAATACTTTACTACAAAAGAGGCAAGTGTTGAGAGTACTATTTCCTTGTAATAATAATCAAGGCGAGTAGTTACTCCGAGGATTTCATGTGCTGTATTCATGTGAATCAATTGCAAGTAGATATAATCAAGCTCAAGAAATGCTCCAGTTTGTGCATATATGAATGAATCTTCATGGATATATTATTTTCAGTTGCCAACAGTTAGTCAGAATGGGTGCATGTGGCATGTGGGATTCCATGCTTATTTCCAAGTTTCAATGGTTTGCAATTAGAGTAATTGGCGAATTGTGACGACCTTCTTGCGCTAAATTGATTGACGCCGGACAAATGGATTGCTCTATCCGGTACATTTAATATATACATTTATTATATTCATTATATAAATTGAATTTTGCAGCAAATCATATTACAAATTCATTATTTAATTTAATATATACATTTTTTATATGTAAGTATGTGTCATCGTATTTATTTACAAATATTCATTTTGTTATTTACAAATACAGCTTCGTACGTACGTCGCATGTCAAATGGTTGTTATGTATGAATGATTAAAATATTAAGTTTGGGAAGGGAAGGGAATGGGGGAAGGGATGCTGTCGGAGTGCATGGATGGGAAGGGAATGAAATCTGGAAAGGGATTCCCGTCAGGGGTTGGGAAGGGAATGGAAGCGTGGGAAACGGTTGGAGATAGTCTCACTCCCTTCACTTTCGCCCGCCTTGGATCTTGGGGATGGACCAGCGAAGCCCTTCTTGGCAAAGCTGGCAAGGGCTACTCGAAGCTTAGCGAAGCTCTTCTCGTCAAAGTTGGCGAAGACCATCTAAAGCTTAGACTATCTCCAACCCTTTTTCTTCTTATCCTCAATTTCCGTCGCGAAGGGATTTCCGTTTTCTTCAGCGTTCCAACAGATTCCTTTTAACGATCCCTTCACTAAGGGATTTCCCTCTCCATTTCCTCTAGGAAGGGATTCTCTCTCCTTTTCCTATATCATTCCCTTCGAAGAGATGCTGTTGGAGATGGTGGGAAATAAAGAGAACGAATATGGGAAGGGAATGAGGAAGTGAAGGAAATGAAGGAAAAATAGTTGGAGATAGTCTAAATAAAACTCTCTAGCTCAAAGCTTAGCGAAGCTTTTCTCGACTAAGGGTTGTTCTTTTCAGATTATTTGCTTATTTTATCTACTTATTTCTGAATCAAAACTCCAAATGTTTTGAGTTTTGAAGTTTGTTTTTTTTATCTCAAAATCATGTCTTAGATAAACAAGTCAAATGAAATGAAGGAAATCGGACTTTTCAATCTACCTCGATAAATAAACTATCAAAGTTTTGTTTATAAGTAAATAACAGCCCGTAAGTTGGAGGTTGTTTTCCTAGTTCGCGTATTCTCTGTCTGTACGGCAAAGACAGAGGCACATAGTATTTTGTGAAAGGAACGGCAGAGACAATAAAAAAAAATACTGTAACATCATTCACTGTAGCTATCAATATCTTTTTACTGCACAAGTTATTGTTTATTATTATAGTTACAGTGCCTATTAGATGAACTGCAGAGGTAGTAGCTCTCTGCCGTTGTATAGGATACGCTTTCGCTTTCCTATGTTATACAGGATGGGCGTACCGTTCCTTTTTTAAATAACTCGTAGCAGTAGACGAGGAGTACGGTAGCAGACCCCGAGACATGTAATTCTGCGTATCTGTGGCTTTGTCTTTGGTCCTAGCCGTCGAGCCCGAAACGAACGGTGCAGATTAGTTACTACAGGATAAACGCCGCGGCTGGTGCAATGGCCTGACTCAAATCTCGCAGCATTCTCGCTTCATCCAAGGGCTAAAATTATACCACCGTGTATCTACCGATGCAAAATGCAAATTCACCAAACTGAGGCAGATTCTCTGCCTCGAGTTTGCATCATTTGCATGCAAAATGGAAGGTGTTTGCCGTCGTGGCAGAGACGCTGCGTGTGAACGCCCCAGGCGGCCAGCATCCTTCCCTCTATTCCTGCCGGGAAAACCTGCCATTCTGTGCGCGCCTGCACCTGATACTACGCTAACAGCAAGCACCTGCTTTCGCCGTGGACAAGAATACCGCAAGTCTAAAAATCTTTAATTTTTTTTAAGAATTTGCCGCTTTGAGGATTGTAAATTATTAATTATTTCGTTTTTTTTATCTCATTAGCTTTTGGTCTAGATGTATCGATTCTATCTTGTTAAACAACAACACTACCAAGTGTAGTCCGAGATAGTAGATTCAAGTGTAAGCATAGACGAGAAAAAATACAACACACAAAGTAGACAAAATACATGATGTAAAGAGAGAATAATTCTTTATTACTTTTTTACTCATCTGTATAATATGAATCCCTTCCTTAATTTATAGCGCTGATTTATAGAATTCGATAGATCCACGAGTAGACCCACCCGGAACCATGGCCCAGGCGGAGCTGTATCCGGTCGGTTCCCAGCAGCGCTTTCCGGCCTCGGAGACGTTGGAGCAGAAAAAAGAGACGTTGGAGCGGGAAAAAAAATACAATATTTGCGATTGCAGGGGTGATGGGCCACTGCATGGTACTGCAGTGCACATTAGGGACAGATTAGACGTACGTCAGCAGTAGTTGAGATGGGAAAGTAATAAAATAATAAAGCCAGTGATGCATCAGAGGACAGAGCTTACTTTTTTTGGAGGTGAGAGTGTAGATGGTGACAGGTGATCTAAGATTTGCTGCACATTAGCGTGCGGTGATCTAAGATTTGCTGCACGAGACGTCATGTCAGTCTGGGCGACTGCCTTTCGCAAACAGGACAGAAGTGAGGCTTTCGAGCTTATTTGGCCCTGACAAGTGACGCATGATTAGCTTAGCACGACCCTGCTTCACAGTAATGTAGCTTTTTACATCGGTAAAATATTACCGCCGGTATTTATTGGGCACAAGAAAAACTGTTGAAATTTCTTCCATGTTTAGATAGAAGAGGATCCGTACCGAAAACCCTATACTGTAGCGCTAACTTGGTGAGGATAGGATTTCTGATAAAGTAAAGAAATCTTTTAGAATATAGTGTAAAATATGAAGAATTTTAGAGAATTGAATAAAGTTATGATGAATAGTATTTTAGAGTAGTGGAGATAAAATTTCTGATGAAGACGCTCTAAAATACAAGCCTTCAGTTACAAGCCCAAGCCAGAGGCAAAGCTGCGCTGCCTTCTTCAGGCCAGAGGCGTCGCTGAGACGCTGACCGCACGCGCTCAGGCCACCAGGCCCCCATTCTCACTTTGCGGAGAAGGGAAAAGCGCCCGGTTCAGAGGAAGGAAAGCGGTTCTATGGTAGTAATGCGGTTCATTTAATTTAACTCATTCGTGAGTTTGATCTTAAATTCCAATACAATGTTCGGAGAGCATTTCGCTAGCCTTGATCTACTTCACTGGAGCAGCGCTAGAGCATCTCTCCAGCAGAGCTTATAAAATAGAATCTTTTCTATATTTAGAGTCTCTCGTCCTTCAGCAAAATCTCTATCTCAGTCTCTAAATTTAGAGTTTCTCTCTTCCAACATCTAAATTTAAAGACTCTCTGTATCAATCTCTATAGTTTCTTTGGACAGAGGTTTTGCTGGAGAGGATAAAAATATAGAGAACGAATAGTCTCGATTGGGTTCTTATCCAGCTTATTTGGCTTTTCTCGTAGCTTCAAAAAATTTTCTAGATAGTCTCGAGATCTGGTTGACCTTTGTGTTTAGGGTTTAGAGAGTTTTTAGACACGCCTACGAGATAAAAAAAAGAACATACTAAAAAATTAATAAAAAGTGAGATAAGTCAAATAAGACACGAGATAAGTCAAATAAGCTGACCTATCTCATGTCTTATTTGACTTATCTCATATTTTTTATTAATTTTTGAGTTCGTTCTTTTTTTATCTCATAGGCTTGTCTAAAAGTCCCCTAAACCCTAAACACAAAGGCCAACCGACTCTCAAGTCTATCTCAGAAAATTTTCGAACCTACAAGATAAGTCAAATAAGCTAAATAAGATAAGGTAAAAAGAACCCACCCGGAGATGCTACGAAGAAGCAGTGCTTGCTTTTCTTTTGTCTCGCAAGCGCCTCCGCTTCACTGCCTTGGGCGGCGTTCTTGCCATCATCCGGTCGCCGCCGATGCCAACCAGCTCGCCTGCTCTGCCCTCCTCTGCTTCTACGATGCCCAATGCCATTAATTTCATCTTTTTCTTCTTGTTTCTCTCATCCTCTTGTTCTATTTCCCCGAAGCAGTTCATCTCACATTTTTCTGGGTTTGGTTTGTGTTCCAATGCTTCTGAATTTGCCAGATCTGGCGCAGCCCAGCCAAGCGGGCTTCCTAGCTTAACACCGAAAAAAATTCTGGTCCTATGTTTTTACACCGGTTTTTGGCCGGCCATCCAAGCAAGACCTAAAAGGAAAAAAAATATTGATTGCCTGTGTGTTTCCCGTGATAAAGTTCTGGTAAAACCATTTTTTTCAGCAATACGGAATTTGTCTACAGTATGCCCTCGAAAGATGGTGCTGATGCCCAAACATTTGCTAACATGAATCCATCGATGAAAAATACTGATGGACGGCTTAGTAGTCCAAAAAGGAAATCCAACATGCCCATCGTTAAAGCACCAGGAACAACCTCACAGTGAAAGCCATTCTGAATTTGACCATTCACAGTGAAACAAATGTTACTGCTCCACTTAGAGTTCCTGTGAGACCCTCTTTTTCCAGGGAACTCCATACATCTGCACTAGTCCAGTATCTATCTTGCTAGCGTTGTACGAGTTACAAACCGCTAGAATCATCTCATACAAGCACGTTTATTATACAATCATAAAGGTTCAAATACATACAGGTTCAAGTTTATAGGGCCGAACTGCGCAAATATTACAATACCAAAATGGAGCTCTTTAATTTGAGTTCGGGAATGCAGAAACGAAGCTAGATTTGGGTTCCAAGGGCTATGCCATCCACCCGACAGGCAAGCGACTGAGTCCCACCTAACACCTGTCCTGCGCGTCAGCTCCCTTCGCTTCCTCGTCGTCATAGCAGTCATATGGGTTTTCTTCTTCTCCATCTTAACCTAAAAGAGTGAGTGGGTGCGATGGTGAGCGCGCAATCAAACCGCGCTTGCGAGCCAAAACCCCGCCTAATGCACATAGTGGTATAGGCCATCTGGTGCGGCTAGGGTTTATTTTATTTGCATAAATGCCAAGGTTATAATCATAATAGTGAAGGCCTATGATTTAGCCTAGTTAACAAAACAAAGACATATGCTGCTTATATACGCAAATTGATCATAACTGGGGTTTATCTCAACATCCAAAACTCGGCTATCCCAACGATTCCAAAAGACTCACAGCATGCAATTTTATAAACATCCGTCTCGGAATCATCCATCACGGATAGATACTTCCACGGTATTATCCATCGTGGACAATATAATTTCCATTGTGGAACGACATGCCATTCGCGGTGTCATGTAGAAAATATGATTTCATACCAGACTAAAATATGCCCATCGTGGTACACAAACCCTTCTCGATATCGATTCTCAAATTCAGGGAAAAGATTGATTCAGAGACACTTCGCACTCGGGCAGTAAGGGGCACCCAAGTGCATGAGTTTTCATCGTTTTAAAGACATATACGTTGATAGTCAGGAATTGCGAACAATCCGTCATCCTATATCCGTATCCGTAGATAACAGGGGTTCGACCCATTCGAATCTAGATTTAGCCATTGCTAAGCATTCGCCAAAGACTTACTAGTCCAAGAGATGTTAATTAAGTTCTTAGTGTTGCCAAGTGACAGGGTAGGAATCATATCAAGAATAAGGGTTGTGCTTATTAACACATGTAACAATTTTGGGTTATATCTAGACCAGCTCTATCAGCTTTGTATTTGACAACATATTATAATAAAAGAACATAGAGCATGCAAGTTCATAATTTAAATCAACATAAATTAAGTAAAACTGGGTTAGAAGAATGATTCCAGAGATAATGACTCGCCTGGACCGAGCGTGTTGGGATCCTGATCCTCGGGCTCTTCTTCCGGGTCTTCCGGATCTATCGTGAACAATCTAAATAAGACAAAAGCATTTAGAAATATGCTAGAGCATGATGCATGATATGCAATGACCTATAAACCTCATGGTGCTTCAAATGAAACCATATTCCACTTATTCTTGTTAAGATAGACTCACACAAAATGATAACCCTTATGTAAATATGCATGAATGTATGTGAAAGCATGATATACATGAAGTCTACCCATACTACCTTTGGAGAGTGATGTTCACAA
Source organism: Olyra latifolia (assembly GCA_036346145.1). Classification (NCBI taxonomy): domain Eukaryota; kingdom Viridiplantae; phylum Streptophyta; class Magnoliopsida; order Poales; family Poaceae; genus Olyra; species Olyra latifolia. The sequence goes on from CM070523.1 coordinate 34,473,835, forward strand.
ATACAGTACAAGCACTAAGCATAAATATATCTCATATGGAAAATGTTTAATACAAATATAATCATTTATAAGCTAAAATAGCCTATTCAAATATTTTTGAGAAATAATATATGGGCACATGTGCAAATATTAATTTTCCTAAGATACAGACACTTTAAAGTGTCTCCAGAAAAATATTCATAATTATTGGAGGTCATCTAGCGTTTTTAATTAAAGGGAAGACCTTTACTGGATTTTCTGCATAAAAGAAATAGTTAGAAGAGGGCTATTAATATTTTATAGAGAATTATATTAGTTGAATATGCAAAGTAATATTTTTCCTAGGTTCCAAAAGCATTCTAGTATTTTACATAATTGTTCCAGGATTTTTAGAGATCTCTAAGTATTTATAATAAACCGTAATCATTTTCTGGGATTCCCTAAAAAGATAAACCTCTGGAAAATCATACAAACAGTATTGGGCCAACACTCTTACTGTGCGGCCCAAACGGGTCCAACCCATGCGTGGAGCGGCCCCAGCGCGGCCTAGGAGGTGAAGACGTAATACAAAACAACAACTCTACTTATCCTGACCGGTGGGTCTAGCGGGCCCACTTGTCAGTAACAGGGGGGATATCCTGTAGGATTTTAAAAATAGCGGGCCCGCCTGTCAGCGAGTCAACGTGCACAGCACGTTAGAACATGACGCCATGCTGGCGTCGACAAGCTCGTTTCTCCGGTCGAAATTCCGGTGGTCTCTCGGCGGAGCTACGGGGCACGAAATGAGTGTTGTTGGTTTCTACGGGTTCGCGGGAAGAATACCTAGGACGTCCCGCCAGGGTTTCACCGGCGGCGAGCTCTAGCGGCAACGCCATGAGCAGGGGCGGAGGAGGGCCACGGCAAGCAACTGTGGCGGTGTTTCGTGAGGTTTGGAGCAAGGACAAGCTACCCTAGAGCATCGAGGGGCTACTGAGATGATTACCTCGGGGTTGGTTGTGCCCGGGAAGGACTGGAATTAGCCGGCGACATGAAGGCCAGGCGGAGCCGAAATAGAGGAGATGGCGCCCGGGCGTTGCGGCGATTCTCTAGCCGATTGCGTCGCAGGTGAGGTAGAGGGGGTCACTTGCGCGGTGTACCCGGTGGAGGGTCCCGATGCTGCCGCCGGCGAGAAATCAAGAAAGGGGAGAAGTTCCGTGGCGGCAGCAATGGAGCTCTCCTGCGAGCCACAAAGGAGCAAACTCCAATTAAAGTGGAGGAGAGCAAGAGGGGATGAGGGCGAGTAGGTGGAGGTGGTTGCCCTAGTCGGGACTCACTGTATTGGGCTTGCGACGGTGCGGTGTCTTTGCCCGAGCGGGGCGGTGAAATGAGGAAGGAGAGCGGGAGCTCGGCTGGGCTTTTATAGGTGCAGGGAGCAGAGGTGAGAGCAGAGGGAAGGACAGCGCGCACGTAAGCGACGTCCTCACGCGACATTCTTTTAGGGACGGAGGTACCGTTCGGTACTGTCCTTGTCAATGATCACCCAATGACGGGGCGCGACGGCTCCGGGATTTCGTGGGAGAAGGACGGCACGGACCAGGGCCACGGCATAGCGCCAGTACTGGCGACGTGGGGTGGTCGGCGGCCAATGGTGGGGCGTGGCCAAGACAATGTGGGGGCGGCGCGTCAGCGAGCAAGAAGCAAAGAGCAGGCAGAGCTGAGAGAAGAGCCAGGGAAGGAGAGGTTCGGCTGGGCCTTGCTGGGTCACGGCCGGGAGAGGAGAAGGGGAATGGGCCAAGCCCGGGGGTGAAACAGGCCGAGGGAGAGAGGAAAAAACCCAGTGAGAATTGTGCATAGAAACAAGGAAGAGAGAAAATAGGGAATTTTGGGACCGAGGGCAAAATGGTCATTTCCCATCAAATTCAAAATTTGGGTATAAAAATGATAAAAATAGATCAAATATGTTTTGAAACCTAGCTTCCCAAAAAGGGTATAGTTGAGAATTACTATTCATTATATGAAATTTCCATAATTTCAAGTATTTTTGATAAATACATTCACAATGTAAATATAATCTAAGCAATATATTGAAAATCAAATTTTGGGGGAAATTACTATTCATGATTTGAAAATATGGACGTACCAAAGATAATATTCACACACACATATATATGTGTATATTTGTTTCATGGAGTCAAAAATAATATATTTTAGATATAATCCTTCCAAAACATCAAGAGCATTATTAATATTTGAAATTTTCAAAAATTTTGCAAATCCCCCCCAAAAAAAGGGATGTTACAGTTCTTCTCGTACCTTGTCGCCATTTACTAGCCATCGTTGAAGCATCGGGAACAACCTCGCCGTGCATCAGCGATGGTGGGGAGGGGACGTGGCCTCCTGACAATGAAGAACCAGTGGTGGGGTGGCGACATCCTACATCCTAGGGTGTGAGTGGGTTGCCAACAATCGATGGCGTAGGTGGGTGGTGCTGCACCGAGGGAGGAACAAGTGAGGCAACGGGACAGTAGGCAGGCGACGCCGCGCCAAGAGAGGAATGGCAATGTAAGGGCATATCCAACGGATGCTCTAAAATTAAGGCTCTATATATCCTCTCTAAATTAATATTCGTTCTCTATATTTTTATCTTCTCTAGCAAAATCTTTATTCAGAGAAACTATAGAGGCTGAGAGAGATCTCCAAATTTAAAGGCTAAAATAGAAACTGCTGGAGAACAAGAGACTCTAGATATAGAAAAAATTATGTTTTAAAGACTCTGCTGAAGATGCTCTGAGAAGGATCAAGAACCGTCAACATGTTGCAGGTGGAACGACGACCAGACAGAGAGATTGAGGGAAGAGTGACTAATTGAGAGGGGTAGCGATTGAGAGAGGAATTTCTCGGGGGAGAGAAGGGCAACACTATGGGTTTTCGAGAAAAAACCTCGCTGGTAAGTGCTACTGGCAGCCGTCTTTTTTTTTTTTTTTGCAAATTTGTCATCCCTGCTGGTTTGATCGAATATAAGTGCACGACTGTGTTGACTGCACAACTTTTATGCCTCTAAGATGCATATTTGTTGGTTACTTTTATGTATCTATTATATTACAATGTACTAATAAATTGTAATACAATAAATATAATGGTTTGTTGGTGGTGTACCAAATCCGAAAGGTTCTCAATTTTTTATGATCGACATTTTAGAATGTTTAATGGCACACATTCGTAGACTATAAGGGTCTGTTCTCCTCAGCTTATTTATCTTAAACTTATTTGCTTATTTAATTTATCTTGTAACTTCGAGAATTTTCCGACGTGGTCTCGAGAGCCGGATGTCCTTGGTTTTTAAGGTGTACGGAGCTTTTAGATACTCCTATAAGATAAAAAAGATTCAAAAAATAATAAAAAAAAGTCAAATAGGTCGAAATAAGTTAGATAAGACGTGGCTTATGTTGACTTATTTGACTTATTTATTATTTTTAAATCCTTTTTTTATCTCGTAGGCATCTCTAAAAACTCTATAAACCCTAAAAACCAAGGGCATCCGGCTCTCGCGACCACCTCGGAAAATTCTCGAAATTACGAGATAAGTCAAATAGGCAGATAAGTTTAAAACAAATAAGATGTGGAGAACAGGTTCTAAATAAAAAATAATTGAATGAGTAGTCACGCAACAAATCTCTCACGAGAGCGGCCAACAACGGTGGGTCAGTGGTTGTGAGGGGAGAAGTGGAGAATGGGCAAACAATTACTATGATTTAGACGCCGAGGAAATGGAGATTAGAGATTAGCCTTGGGGCCTTGGTGGCTTAGGGCCGTCACGATAGGTCCCGGGTCACTGGGTGACAGGTATGCTAGGTCTATACACCCAATGGCTAAGATGGGTCAATCTTTGACATGAAGCAGCTCCGTTGGAACTAAGACCATCTCTGGCCATTTTCTCTTTATTTTGTTCCTTTTCTATTTTCTTCTCCATATTTGTTTATTTTATTTTCCACTATTTCTAACAACATCCCTTCGAAAGGAATGATATAAAGAAAGGAGAGAGAATCCCTTACTGAAGCGAATAGAAAAGAATTCCTTCGGAAAGAAAACAGTGAAGGAAATCTATTCGAGCATTGAAAGAAACGAGATTTCCTTCGTGACAGGAACGGGACAAGAGACAGGACTCTCTTGGAGATGGTCTAATGCCCAAATCGGTTCACCCTAGCAGCGACGTGTTCAGTCGGGTTGGGTAGAGAACTAGGATGTGTTTGGTTCATCCATCCATGACCATCCAGGATGGAATTTGAGGATGGATGGAATGGTGATGCATGAAATCATCCTAATAGCTTGCTTGGTTGTGTTTAGATGAATTGGTCTTGGACCATTCCGGACTAACCACTACCCCCTCTCTTCTAAGCTCGGCAGCCACCATGAGCGCAGTTGCTTCAGTCGACTCTTCTTTGTGGGTGAGATGTTATTCAATTCCTCGCATTTGAACAAAACTCGCAAGACATCTGTAAGTACATCCCTTCCCTACTCTCGTTTCTATCAGGAGATAATCTCGTTCCCTTAAACACTCTAACAGATTTTCTCACCATTCTTTTTTAAAAGTGATTCTCTTTTCCAATCTTTTCAGAAAGAGATTCTCTCTTTTTTCTCTATATCATTCTTTTCAAAAAGACGCTGTTAGAGATGGTGAAAAATAAAGAAAAAAAATATGGTATAGAGAATACTGAAGAAAACAAATTGAAGGAAAAAATGGGCAGAGAGATTGCCTAACTCCCCTCTACACTTCCCCATGTTTAATTTCTAAACTAATTAGCACCACGACCACCACATCCCTTCTTCTCCACCGGTTCTCCTTGTCAGGCCATCCCAGCCCAAATCAAGGTCTAAGAGTATCCACATCAGTTACTTCAAATTTCTACTCTATAACATTATTTCCTACACACTCTATCCATCCCTCTAAAATTTCTTCATACTTTATACTACGCTATGAAGATTTATTTTCTCTAACAACTAGTCTATTCAGATAAACAGTATTATAGAATGTCTGCTACAGATGTTCTAAGGCCGCAATGCCTAGAGTTCCTCGGGATGCTGCTAGTTGCTGTCGCCGGTGACCGCCGCCAGGCCGCTTGTCCTACTGCCACCGCGGACATGGTCCACCGTAGTTGTTGATGGCACCGCCATCGGGTTCCTTGGAGGCGGGGGAACCAATTCTGACCACCATGCGGCGAGGAACTCAGGCAACCGCTGGGAGCACGGCTCACCATGGACGAGCCCCTTTCAATGTTTTGAGCTGGACAGGATGGACCAGCATCTAAAGGGAATATTCCAGTTTTGGGATCACTCCATCCTGGATGGTTCGGTCTCTCAGAACTTAACCAGACGGCAAAATGTCCTCATCCGAATACATCCTACAACTAGTGATCATGGTACGAACAAAGTATTTCATTTGTTAAGCTGGTTTTTTTTTTCTTTCGAATTTTTTCAACGCATCCAGCTGCAGCAGGATTTAATTTAAAAAAGTTGTAGGTCTGATGCAACAGGGTTTAATATAAAAAGTTAAGTTGTCGGTTTTTGTTAAACTGCTTCGAGAGTCCGGACATCGTATTTCTTGGACACCCCGTTGGTCGTATCCTACGGGCACGTAGGAGCTGCTCGGAAACGCGTAAATCTTCCCCAGAATTTCAAAGGAAACTGTTAGACAACCACGCTACCGGGTGTAGTTCGAGGTTGCCGATTCACATGCAAGACAAACACAGGTCAACACAGATGTGGGAGGGGAACGATTCTTTATTGCTTTTCATGTGTGTACAATAGAGAAAACCCCTCCTCCTTATATAGAGCACTTCTAGAGTTTCAAGATGGGCTAATCTGCACGGTCTTCGTGGGCGGTCGGTTTTCAACACTCCTTTTGGCCTTTGCTTGCGAGATACATATGCCTCATTAAAACTCCATAAAAACCCAGTGGGAAAAATTTGGAGAAAGAGTACATAGCATACGCCTTGTGCTGCACGAATTGCCTCATTAAAAACCTTATGTGAGAAACTTCTGTGAAAACTCACTAAGGGAAAAAGAGTACAATTCACCCAATTTTCAAGTCGTCTTCGTGACATTCCTTTGGGGTACTTAGACTACATGTCTAAGATTTACTTTGGAGTATGTGAAGATTCTCCTCCTGAAATCTGCACTTCTCTAAGCCTTTTCATCCCAATTCCCTTCACGCACCTTTCGAAAGTAGATGCTAGGAGAGACTTAGTGAATAAATCAGCTAAATTCTCGCATGACTTAGTATGCAATATCTTAATCTCGTTCGTCTTATGCATTTCATGAGCATAGAAGAACTTGGGGTTAATATGCTTTGTCAGGTTGCTTTTCACATAGCCATTTGCATTTGAGCAACACAAGCTGCATTATCTTCATAGATTATTGTAGGGGTTTGCTCAATATTCAGTCCACATGACTTTTGGATGTGGTGAGCCATTCTTCGAAGCCAAGCATATTCACGAGAGGCTTCATACAGCGCAATTATTTCCGAGTGGTTTGTAGAAGTTGACACAAGTGTCTGTTTGGACGACCTCCATGAAATGGCTGTCCCACCACAAAGGAAAACATACCCGGTTTGTGACTTGCCAGTATGCGGGTCAGACAGGTACCTGCATCTGCATAGCCAACTAGATTCAATTCTTGATTTCTTCCATAAAACAAGCCAAGATCCTTACTTCCTTAAAGGTATCTGAAGATGTCCTTGATCCCCTTCCAATGTCTTTTGGTTGGCTCAGACTGCATCGAGCCAAAGAAATTCACTCATGAACGCAATGTCCGGCCTAGTGCTGTTTGCGAGGTACATGAGCGCACCAATTGCACTTAAATATGGGGTTTCTGATCCTAGAACTTTCTCCCCCTCTTCTCTAGGCCTGTATGGGTCTTGGTCTGCTTGCAGTGACCTTCCAACCATTGGGGTTTTCGCGGGATACGCCTTTTCAAATCCAAATCTCTCTAACACCTTCTGGGTGTAGGATGATTGGTGTACCAAGATTCCACCTTGGACATGCTTGAGCTGCAGGCCCAAGCAAAATTTAGTTGTTCCCAGGTCTTTCATTTGAAACTCAGACTTCAAGTATGAGCAGGCTTCTTCTATCTCTTTCTTTGTCCCGATGATGTTCAAGTCATCTACGTAGACAGAGATTATACAGAATCCATTCGGGGATCTCTGTATGAATACACAGGGACAATCTTCATTGTTTGTGTAGCCTTTTCGCAGAGAAATTCACTAAAGCGATTATACCACATTCTTCCTGACTGCTTGAGTCCATACAGTGATTTCTCAAGTTTCACACTGTATAGATTTCTATTTGCTCTATCTTAGTTTGGGACAGGGATACCTTCTGGGACTTTCATGTATATGTCCGAATCCAAGCTTCCATAAAGATATGCCATTACAACATCCATCAATTTCATTTTCAACTTCAAGTTGACTGCCATTGAGATCAAGTATCTAAAGGTTATTCCGCCCATGACCGGGGAGTAGGTTTCTTCATAATCAACTCCAGGACGTTGAGTGAAACCTTGAGCAACCAGCCTTGCTTTGTACCTTACAATTTCATTCTTTTCATTCCTCTTCCGAACAAAGACCCATTTATGACTTACGGGGTGAATATGGGGAGGTGTGCGGCATATAGGCCCAAACACCTCTCTTTTGTTCAGAGAGATCAATTCAGCAGATATTGCCTTCTTCCATTCTTCCCAGTCCGGCTTTTCTTGCATTCTGCCAGAGATTCAGGCTTAGGATCGTGGTCGATGATGGTGGCAATTTTCTTTGCAAAATATGCATCTACATTGGCTGTTGCTCTATTCATAGATTCTCCCGTTAATACATAATTTATGGCCATTTCATCATGGGGTGCTTCTTCATGCACTTCTACTTGCCTTCCTCCGCTATTTCCCATCACGGAAGCAAGTTCCTTTAGCTTTTCTTCGCCTATGTGTGCGCACACATTTTCGCCGGCGACTTCCTTCGGTGGAAGATTCAAGTCCGGTATTGCCCTTTCTTCGGGCTTCTTCCTAGTGCCAGGTCTCAACTGGCTCCCCTTTTTTCTTTGGGGCATTTTTGTGATAGGCTGTGGTAAGTCCCCTTGCCTTTCTTTCCCCGGACGTCTCTGAGTATTTCGGGTTTGAGGAGCCAGAGTTCCCATTCTTTTATTTTTGTTTGGAGGCCTCTGAACGGGATTCGGGGTACCTTCTATTTTCTTTGGTACTTCAACCCTCTCTGGTGCATTTCGAGCAGGTACATGCGACTTGACCACGCTCTTGGATCACAAAATGATCAGCAGTTCATTTGCTAGGTTTTGCAAATCAATTATCTTCTGGACTTCTTGATTTGCTTCATTAGTGCAGGGATCATGTGCGGGGATACCAGTGGAATGCCATATGATTTCTTGACATTTTTCATCCAAAGGTTGATTTCCTCCCCCTAATGACGGGAAATTATCCTCGTCAAAAATGCAATCAGCGAACCGGGCCGTATGCAAGTCCTCGGACATAGGTTCCAAGTATCGGATGATAGATGCACTTTCAAATCCGACATATATCCCATGTTTACGGAGTGGGCCCATGGCAGTCCGCTGTGGAGCTGGTATTGGTACATATACCATGCATCCAAACCTTCTAAGATGGGAAATTTTCGGTATGACCCCTTGCACTAGTTGCATTGGTGAATGGATGTTGTAGGCTGATGGTCGGAGATTGATGAATGCTGCTGCGTCAGATCAAGCGTGTCCCCAACAGTCTTTGGGCAAGTTACAACTCTGCAAAAGCGGCCGGGAAATGAACTTAATTCTCTTGATCAAAGCCTCTGCTAGCCCATTTTGCGTGTGGAACATGAGGTACAGAATGCTCAACTGCGATGCCTAGTGCTGTGCAATAATCATCAAATGTCTTTGAAGTAAATTCTTCGGCATTGTCCATTCTAATGGACTTCACGCGATGATCGGGGAAGGTATTCTTAATTCTAATGATCTGCGAGATCAGTTTTGCAAAGGCATGATTTCTGGTGGACAATAAGTAGACGTGCGACCACTTTGAGGACGCATCAATGAGCACCATGAAGTACCTAAATGGTCCTTATAAGGGCTGAATTGGACCGCAAATATCCCCTTGGATGCGTTCTAGGAATGCAGGGATTTCATCTCTTACTTTCATAATGGATGACCGAGTTATTAATTTTCCGGTGGCACATGCGGGGCACACAAAATCTTCTTGATTTGGGAAATTTTTAACATTCAAGTTATGGCCTTGCAAGTTGTTTAATATATTCCTCATCATTCTAAGACCAGGGTGGCCTAGACGGCAATGCCAAAGGAAAAACAATTCAGAGCTTCTAAATGCAGTTTTCAGAGAAGTATACACTACGGGTGCATTTATTCTTGTGTAGTACAACCCAGTTTCATATGAGGGAAATTTCTCTGCTACCATCTTTTCACATCCTGCATACTTCATGATGTATAGATATTCTTTGCCATTTTCTTCAGATGTTTCTACGTGAAACCCATTGGCACGGATGTGTTTGAAGGTTAAGAGAGTTCTTGTAGATTCTAGGTACAAGAGTGCTTCTTCAATATTCAGGTAGTACCCATAGGCAATGTAATTGTGGCTCTTTCGGAGCCTATTATACACGGATTCCTGCCTGCAATTGTAGTAATACTTCCAGTGTTCTTTGTGATCGACTGGAAGTACTTGGTCTCTCTCAAGATGGTGTTTATCGTGCCACTATCGACAATACAAATTTCCTCCATTGGGCGCTACACTAGTTCTAGTAAGATACAATACAATTCTAATCAAAACAGTGGCATAATTATTACTTGCAAAAATAGAGTACTGAAAAATAGACTGCATGTCCAATCATGAAAAAATAATAGTTTGCTCTTCTAGAGCTTACAATTCATTATTCAAATGTTCATAAATGACTACCACCATCCAAAATAAAAGTACTAGAAAGTGCTATTCATGCACTAAATTGATTCGATGAAGAGGGCGTCCACTTCTGCCTCTATGTCATCAAGAGATGTCTTCTCCCCTTCATTAATTGGGGTTATGGTGTCAGGGGCATCCAAGGCGTCATCGTCGTCTGCCATGGCGAAGTGTGTCTCGGCTTGCATTTTGCCCTTCTCCTTCTTCTTAGCTTGGAATGCAGCGACGACATCCTTGGGTTCCCGGCAAATCTTCGACCGGTGTCCCCAAGTGCCACAACGCAAGCACGTCGTTCTGTTTCCCGTCGGCTTGACCGGTGGCTTCTCCTTTTCATTAGACTTCCTTGGGCATTAGGCTTTTTGGGTGAATTTTTTTCCTCCTTTTCCTCCTTTTTGCCCTCTTCCTTTGATTGGGCTTTTTATTTTGTAGCTATTGGCATTGACTTCGTGCCATTGCCCTTTCTCGTTCTTGAGACAAAGTTCTTGCGAAGAACTTCGCCCCACGATTCATAACTTGCATCACATCGATCGATTCGCTATACTCCTTGTATCGCCCCGTCGATAGCGAAGGCAACCTGGATAGCACTAGGGTGGAAAGTAGAGAAAGTTTTCTCAATCTTTTCATCGTCTGTGATCTTCTTGTCACAAAGAGTGAGATTGGTACAAATCCTATGCAAAGCGGAGTTGTACTCAGCCACAGTCTTATAGTCTGCAAACCTCAAGCGGCTCCAATCTGCTTGTGCAGTGCGAGATAGTGTACTTGAGCTTTTCAAATCGCTTCTGGAGTGCGTTCCATAGCTCAAGTGCACTCCCCTTAGCCATATATTCATTCTTCAGAGTGGCTGAGAGGTCGTGCTTAAGAAAATGCAAAGCCTGATCGTTCTGCTCCGGCGTAGGTTGCTCGTCCTTCGAGGACCCTAGGCCGATGGCAGATCGGAGCTTCTTGCTTCCGAGTACGATCTTTACATCAGATGCCCACGTGAGATAATTCTGACCATGCGGGGCCAGTTCCTGAAACTCACGGTTCACGATGCCTGTCATCTGTATGTTCATTAAATTCTTTTATTAGATTACTGCGTGTAATCCGGATGATAGTCGTCAAATTTTAATTTTCTCATGGATTTCAGTAAACTAAAGCAATAAATTCATGCAATCATGTCAAAATTCATAAAATAGGCATGAAAGCAGTAAAAGAGAGCTTCAAATTCAAAAACGGGACTAAAATTCAAAATCCCGAGGCCCTTTTATGTTAGGAAATGTATTTTCTATAATTTCCAGTAATTTTCAGGGGGTTTCTGTAATTTTTAGTATTTACAGAAAAATTCCATGTATAATTCTTTATATTTTAGGGGCCTAAATGCAAAAATGAAGGCCCACTATTTTTCTTTTCTTTTCTTCTCCACTGATTTTCTCCGCTGTTGCCCACCCTTTTGATGGGCGTCCCCACGCCCGCTTGGCCCGCCTGCTTCTTCCTCACCCAGATGTATGGTGCAAGGCCGACCACTACCACCGTGGCCTTCTTTCTTCATCGGCTCGCAAGGCCCGCCCATGCCATGACCCTTTTCTTTTCCATCGCCTACTTGGCCCAAATTTCACCACGGCCGTTTTCTCCTTCTATCGGCCTGCGTCGACCTTCATGGCCCAAATTTCAGTGGTGTGAGGATTTAGAGGGCGAAGAGGTTTCCTCATCGCCGCCGGCGATGGCGCGTCACACGAGAGGACTGCACTAACAGAATAACACCCATTTTTGCTTTTGATTAAAATATTAATAAATTACCAGTTAATATATTACTGGAAATAAAATTTGAATAATTCAAAGAAATTTTATATAAACAAACTTGTATAAAGAATATATTCTTATAACTATTTCTAAAAGTTCGGCTTTAACTTTAATACACAAGTATAAATATAAATTACATGTGAAAAATATATATATACACACACAAATAAACAAGTCTATGACTAAAATCATAGGTTTCTCATATAAACTATACACAATTATGTGCATAGCTTTTCTTAGAATTAATTCAACTTTATACAAAATGAAATTAATAAAATGCCCTTGGGCTTAATCTCTCCTCCCAAATTCATTTTTTCTCTTTTTGCCTGAAATGGGTAGGCCTCCTCACTTTTCACTTCGCTCAGCCCAAGCCGCCAGAAGGCCCAACCTGTTCCCTCTCATCCTCCTCTCTTTTCTCCCCTCGCTTGTAGTCTTGCTTCATGGCCGAGCCAGAGCTCGCCACCACGCTCTGCTCAACGCAGCCTTGCGCCCTGCTGCCTTGCTTTTTGCAGGTGTGCCCATTGAGCTAGCTTGCCCGAGTCCGACACGCTCGGCCGCCACCAGACCCGTCCCGGCCAAGCCCGAGTCACCACCGTGAGGTGTCACAAAGGACACCCAAGCCATGCAACAATGCCACGTGCTACTTCTAATGGCCACGCGTCTGTCTTCCCTTCGCCTATCCACGACGACCCAAACCTATATAAGGCCACCCGAGCTCAAATGCCCGTATCCTCTTGTTCGGTTTTCGCCGCCATGCTTCGGCGATGCAATTCGCCATCACTAAGCCTCGTGGCTTGAAATTGCGACCACGCCTCCTCACCACCTCCTCTCCAACGCCCCGAAGAATCGGCCTAAGACGCTACGGAGGTCGAGAGCGATGGAAGCTCTTCTCCGTGGCCATTCCACCCCTTCACCCTTCCTACCACAAAGGAATACTTTCCAATTCCCCGCACCTAGAGCATCCATGAGAGGCCCCCAACCTTCCCCAAAGCTTGCCCAAGCTCGTTGGCAACCGGAGCTCGCCCGCGACATGAAGCCGCCGCCCTCCCCTGTTTGGCTCCCACGTCACCGGACCACCACGGACCATCTCCATCCCTAGAAACTACACGGTAAGCTCCCACAACCCCTACCGATGCTCACACACCATAAATTCCCCCTCGAAGCCCTTTGTATCGCCGCCGCCATGTCCTCCCAAATCCGTCGCCGCCTTCACATGTAGCGCCGCCCCGTCGGTCCACCTCCGATCGTGCTATAAGCACCCACGGGTGCGCGGTATCACGACGATTCCAACGAGCCCAAGAACTCCCAGAACGGTGCCCGGAATCGCCGGCAATCGCCGTTGCAAGCTCGCAGTTGGAGGATGAAGAAGGATGACGTCATGAAACAAATCACTGTGCACCTGAGACGCTGACCGGTGGGTCCAGACCAATTAGGAGCCGTTAACCTCACGGGATTCTTCTTCACTGGCTGACGCGTAGGCCCCACGGTCCCACCTGTAAGAATAAGTGGAAGCGTAGTTTGAAGTTTACATCTTCGCGTTGAGGAAGCGCCTTCTTGCAGAGCTGAGCTCTCGCGGGCTTCGTGGGCCGCACAACGCCCACGCGAACCACACAGCGATGGGCCTAGCCCATTACTGTACACCGTAGATTTTCTAGTGTTTTCCTATTTTAGATAATCCCAGAAAATAAAATGAATTCTTATAAATACTTAGAGACCACCTAAAACCGTGGGAAAATTCTATAAAATACTAGATGACATATTAGACCCAGGAAAAATATAATTTTGCACCCTTCACTGTTTAATGTCTCTGCAATATTATAATAACCCTTTCCTAACTTTTATTTGAAAATAAAAATAACCCAATTAAGCTTTGTAGTTTATTTAAAATAGTAAATGATTTCAAATAATCCTATAAATATTCACAGAAATATCACAGGACATTTGGAGTCTAAGAAAAATAATAGTTTATATTTTGCACTATTTCTACTCTTTACAATATTACTAATAGCCCTTTTCTAGTTACTTCTTTTATAAAGAAATTCCAGGAAAATATTTTCTATTTGTTAATACTTGTGGACCTCCAATAAACATGAAAATAGAAATGTGATACACATATTTTCCTAAATATGATAAACTATAATTTGGGTTACAATATATGGGTAGAATCCATATGCATACATTCATATATAACGTATAACCCCTACACGCGATCTTTATGAGTAAGATTTCTTATCGATAGCTCATGGAACTTTCTCGATAAGAAACTTACTTAAAAGAAGGTTATACCGTAGCCTCGGTGAATAGTGTCACCATCAACTTCGTGGATATCATTTATCATGCATTATGCATATTTTATCATCCATGTCTTTATCGCTGTTTTATGATCTTATGCGATAGATTCGGAAGACACAGAAGGACAGCCTGAGGATCGACGACAAGACAATCGACACGCTCGGTCCAGGCGAGCCAAAATCTCTTGATCATTCTCCTTTACCTAGTTTTGTCTAAATTATGTTGATTTTGATTTCAAATGATAGATTGCATGCAAATATGAATTTCTCAAATATTATATTTTGGTATTAAAAGCTAATAGAGCAAGTCTAGTTATTCCTATTTATATATGCAGTGTTAATAAACACAAACCTCTCCTTGACATTTTCCTATCCTGTCCATTGATAACCTAAGGTTTAGAAATTAAATTCCTTGACTAGTAAGTCATTGATATGGCTTAGACCTGCTTAAGTCTAGAGTCCATGGGTTAATTCTTAGTCATCAACGATACGGTTCTAGGATGACGGTCGGTTTATGTAACGACATAGCCCGCTATCAACGGTCTGAAAACAACGGTATAGCTCGCTATCAACGGTGCAAGTGCAACGACATAGCACGCTATCAACGGTACTACGACCTCGACAAACACCGTATCTTGAACAAGTATCTCTATGGTACGGTCCCATCATCTCCATGATGTGTATCACGACGGAATCATTATTCCTTTGAACAAGACTACAACATTGTAGCATCTGAATGGCTTATTTGTTGGACAGTCTAATCCTTGAGAATATCCTGAGTACATAGTTATGGAAATGTGTTGTGCCCTGTTCCCGAGTATTCCTTGCACTCGACAGACTAAAGAGATAGTCCATACACTCGGGTACCTGCAAAACCTGAGTGTGAATAAAGTCAATACATCTATGATTCTGTTGATTAGGATCTGCGGATCCTGGCCTTTGTTGAGCTCAAGGGGATCACACCTCTTGGCGAAGAGGGTGAGTCCATCGCCACTACCTGGGAAACGTGCACCAATTGTGTATGGGCATGGGTTCGCCAGAAGATGGGAATCGTGCTCCTGTGTAATATGGACACGGATTCGCCATAACATCGGAGGTAGCTCACCATGGCGATGGGAGCTAGGCTGCCGATTGTGGAGACCATAACCATGGCGATGGTATGGATCTGCCACGTGGGACACGTATTCCTTGGCTAAGGTTACGATATCGCCACTGAAAGACCTCGGTGTGATAACCAGATGGCATATATATATAGCCCAGTACGTCTTTGCTTTGTGAAAAGCATAAGTCTTGAGTTATTTTAATCTAAAAATATAGCATCTTTGATTTTAAGCTAATAAAAGGAAAACCCAGCTTCCACCAAAAAGCCCTGCATATCTGATTTGCATTCCGCAAGGTTTTGGTTCGCGAGTGCGGTTGAATGAGCGCTCATACTCGCACCCACTCACCTTTTTAGGTGGCATTGAGGTGGAGCCTGGCCTGGACGACATCGACAAGAAGAGAAAGAGCCTGAAGAATGACGTATAGGCCGAGGGTTAGGTGGGACTCCAGTCACTTGCCTGATTAGGTTGGGCACAGCCTTGAGACCCTACTCTTCCTACTATTTCCGCTATGCTGAACTCTGGTAAGAGTTCATTTTTGTTTGGTATATTTGGCCTTTTCGGCCTGCAAAAACGAGCCATACTATGATTGAACACTATTGTATTGATAATTTTTATCGCAGGTATGTGATGATTCCAGTATTTTGAAAAAGGTGTCGTGCTAGCAAGACAAGATCCTGGGCTAGCATAGGTGCACCGGTTCCTGCTGAATCGGGCCCACAACGGTTGCATCGCGCGTCCGGAAAAGCTACCTGTTCGGGTGGACGTGTTTTGCCCGCAGTACGCCGCGGCCGCACACGCCCGGCGGGCGGCGCGACCCGAGGTGCGCGTGTGCGCGCACACTTCGCTGCGGCGGCGATCGCCGTTGCTGACGCGTGAAAGCGGGATAGAGGCGCTTCGGTGGCGATCGCGTGGGGCGGACCACGCTACAGCGCATGCGCGGCGTGCGGGAGTCGCGTTGGCGTGGCGGCGTTATTTGTCTTGGCGCGCGTCGCAGCGTCTTGCGGCGTTAGCGGCTAACGTCGCAAGAAGCCGACGGTTCTAGCCAATTCGTGGCGTTCGATCTACTGAAATACATCTACTAAATACAGATTCAACTTCCGTAGATTCGATTTCCTTTTACCTTCGTTCTTCGTGAATCGAAATAGGGAGTCGACGACTGTCGCGTAGGACAGATCGGCTGGCCCTGTCTAGACCTGCCGGCGTGATGGCGATTCGATGCCGATAGTACGTCGACGTCGTCGTTCGATCCCCCGACGTCTTGCGATCCTCGAGCGTTCGTGCTGATAACGTGTTAGACAACCACGCTACCCGGTGTAGTCCGAGGTTGCCGATTCACACTCAAGACAAACACAGATCAACACAGATGTGGGATGGGAACGATTCTTTATTACTTTTCATGTGTACAATAGGGAAACCCCTCCTCCTTATATAGAGCACTTTTAGGGTTTCGGCATGGGTCAATACCGGGCCTTCGTGGGCCGGTCGGTTTCTCAACAGAAACAACGAGCAGAAACACCAGAGCAAACTACCGGGGACTTGGGAAACCATGAAATTAGGCGGTAGCAAAAACCCCAGGCTGCCCTTGCGGTTCTCTCTAGCAGAGAGAGTGAGAAGAGACCCACAAGTAGGGATAGAACTGATACGGATATTTTTTGACCGACCGACCGAATTGATTTGGATGATGATTTGGATAGTTTCACAGATATCCAGTTAATTTCTCGGATAAGGATATGGGTACAGATAATTTATATGGATACGGATACGGTACGGAACACTGATTATCCGATGGATACGGAATATACGAGTTTGTTTGGATAATATCCAAATATGACATACGGATATTATCCGAATAACACATATCAGAGGCGGACTGGTGGAAAGGCGAACCACGGCATTGAGCACGCACAAATGCATCGTCCACTTGATTTTTTTTGTTTGTAATTTATTTTTAAATATCGGTCGGAATTTAAATGAAATTCTCAAAATTTTGATTGATCTTTCTCCTAATTTTCAATTTAAATTTAGAAATTTTGAATTTGTACTGTTTTAATAATATTTGTGCACAACTTTTTTAATTTTTGACATTTTCTTATTTTTCAAAATTCCTAATTTTGAATTTAAATTTGGACCGATTTTGGAAAAAAATAAAATTGGATTTTAAATTATCCGATTAATATTATTCGTATCCATGTCAATTCCGATCCGTATTTGATCTGTATTCATAACCGATATTATCCAGTATAATTCATATTCGATTCTGTATTTGGCACTATTCGTATTCGATGAAAAATATGGATATGGATACGAATAGGACGATATCCGACCATATCCGATCCGATCACATCCCTACCCACAAGGGCAGTCTCGAAATCTTTTTGACTTCTGGCTACCTCAGAAGCACAGGCTAAGACCATCTCCACCACCAGGTACTCTATCCTCTCTATATTCACCACTCTCTCTCACCAACACTCTAAATTTCCTTCACACTTTACACTACACTATCCCAAGCTACTCTTTCCTGTACCAGCTACTCTATCCCAAGCTACAGTATTATAGATTACCTGCTCCAGATGCTCTAAGGCATGCTCCAGATGCTCTAAGGCAGTGTTCTTTCAGCTTATAAGCTGCGTTTGTTTATAAACTGAAAATTTATTATTTTCGTACAAGTCAAATGTTTTGACGATTGGTAACCAATTTTTGTAAGTCTTACTATTTCTTCTCAAAACTCTCTAAACCATTTTTTCTATAATTTTTTTATCTCTATATCCTTTTCGAGAAGCTACAAATTTTGAGTTTATAAACAAACGCAGCTTATAAGGTAAAAGAACACTGCCTAAACAGAATGCTAGCAGGCTTTTATTGCCCTTAAATATATGGCATAAAAGGCTTAAGTACTGTGTGTATTGAGAGAGGGGGGGGGTAGAATGGTTGTACTTGTCCTAGTAGTATTTCAAAGCAATGAATGAGCCAACTACCCCCATTCAAAAGGGCCCAGCTCTGCCAGGGTAGGAGGAACTTGGCCCTGGGGTCCAAATCATTACCAGCTGGTGGGGCCTGGGGCTCCTCCCAGATCCGATCACCACAAAACAAAAACAAGAGAGAGAGAGGCCCTAGAGAGAGAGAGAAAGGAGGGGCAGCCACAAAGAGGAAAAAGTCTCTTCTTTCTCTCACTCCTAAGCACATTGGGAGATGTGACACGCCGAGTGTTGTGTTCCTCTCGCCAGTCACATATACACGCACAGACAGGAGCAGTGCTGATGTTGCCATCATCTGCACTCCCAAGAACTGATCTCATGCTCTCACATGCCAGCCAGCTGGTTTGCTCAGCTCGTAAGTCATAACGCATAAACGCAAACCTGCTGATGCTTAAAACAAATCCTGCAAAGAGATGCTCATGCATTTGTAGAATCCTAGAGTAGAGATTACAGTATGGAAAAGAGGCTCATCATCACAGGAAGAGCTGAGAGATCACACCCACCAGCGCAGTAAAAGAAAGAATGTTGTTGGATTGCTTTATTCATGGAAATGGTAGCATGTGGTGCATCAGCACCACAAACCAGCAGAAGCAGCAAAATGACATCCATTAACACCAACCTTCCCCCCTCATTGCACCAACTACCACTTATATCTCTGTTGATCTCCAAAACAATCACTAGCACTGTACCTTCCTCCAAACAAAATTTTTACACCGCCATTTCCCCAGGGAACCAATCTTCCAATGGATTCTGATGTTTCCTATATGGTATGTACATGTAAGAAAATCTCATCCAGCATTCCCCTCCCTACCTCCCTCCCATCTACACTCCCCACTCTCTCTTATGATATGCTAATCTAAACAACATTACAACCATTGCCCTCCTTGAGAGGAAGGGTTGCTGGTCTATGGACTGTGAGGTAAAGCAAAATGTATCAAATACAAGAGGTGAAAGTGCCCAAAAGATGAAAGAATTGAATGGGGTTGGCATATGAACGGTAAAAGGAGAGCAATGAGGGAAATGGGAAAAAAAATGGGGGAGGCTCTTCCACATACCAATCTTAGCTTGATACGTTCATGTCGATGGGGGAATTATTGAGCAGCTGGTGAAATACTGTGGAGGCTGGTATTGATGCAAGCTTGATAGTAACAGGCAGGGGAAAAGGGCAGCCCTATGCAGCAATGGTATTGGGAAATTGGGCTACTGGCACTGAAAGCTTTTCAAGAGCTGGATACAGCATAGTGTCTCACCGAGTAGCGCAAGACATGCAAGCTAGGGCAGATCATCTCCTTCACTCTCACCCCATCTTTGTATATCTTGAATGTCGGCACAATCCGCACGTTCTCAGCCTTTGCTACCATAGGAGTATCTTCAACGTTTACCTGTTAGTTTGCATAAAAATGCGGATTTGTTAGTGATTTTGAAATGCTTGCTGAACGCAATTGATTGCCAGAGTTAAGGCATATCAAGTAGCTTGCCTTTAGAAAATTCACTGAGGGGCATTCACTGCAAAGAGAGTCCACTGAAGGCGTAATTTGTGTACATTGCAGATTCATCGTTGACATGAAGTAAACGACAGATACCCCTGAAGAAACAGTACATTGAATATGATATACAAACGAAATTGTAATGCAGGCAAGTCTAATATGCTTTAAAACTAGTCAAATTTATCCTAATTTAAGAACATGAAGAAGGTATTAGTTACCATTATTCATGATACACAGATACACACTTGAATTCATATTTAGGTATGAGAAATATATTAGAAATAACTAGTAGAGTAGCTCACCAGGTGAACCTATGGCAGCATGGAGTTGCTCTACAGCAGTTACCATCTCAACCTCACCTCCAAACTTCATATTTGATACATCCTCACCACGAGTTGTCTTCAAGGCAACTTGAGCACGGAACAATGCTTCCTCAACCTCTGTATCTCCAGGAAGCTCTTTCCGGAGCACCTCATAGTCCCTCACGCAATCAGCCCAATGCTCGAGCTGATTAGAAGTTAACAAGATCAACACAACAGTACTTGTAAGTGCCAAAAACATCTCAATGCATGCCCAATTGCTTGTTTCTTACCTTAAAATAGGACATTGCTCGCCTTAAGAGAGCCTTTGTATAATTTGGCTGTATCCTCAGTGCCTCATTACAGTCATCAATGGCTTTATCCCACCGGTCTAGCTTCCACCAACAAGCTGCTCGATTGCAGTAGAGCACTGGATTTGAGGGCTCATACTTGAGCCCTTCACCATAGGCTATAGACGCATCAGAGAACTTGGCAGCCTTGAAGAGCTCATTTCCTTGGGCTCGAGCTCTTGCAACTAATTTCACATTATTTAGGATCATTCCGACTTCTGCATTCCCAGGATCAATAAGTCTAGCCTTTTCAGCTGCTGCAACAGCAGCATCAAACCTGCAGAAATCAATCCCAACTTCAAAACTAATCTGCTTTGACTGCAATGTGGAAAATTGAGCATTACTCCAGGGTTAGACGATCATACCTTCCCATGGCCATATCAACCTGGGCTTGGACAATGTGTACATATGACTCGGCTAGCATGCCTGAGAGTCTGGCTGTTGTCAAAGACAGTAACACATTGTCCAATTTCAGCAAGGTTGTAAGAGTCGAGTTTGCCTCCTCTAGCTTGTGGAGCCGGAGAAGTGCTTCTGACCTCAAGGCAAGAAGCTGTGTCAAAAGCACAACGCCAGTATGAATTCAACCACAAAGCACCATCATAGCACTATTTCCAATATTTCAGCCAAAAAAATCACAAGCTATGAGGAAGAGGTTTACCAACTTGAGAGGAAGAGGTTTACCAACTGAGAGGAGTCAGCTCCCGCAACAATAGCAGCGTCGGCTTCCCGCAACACGTTCTTCCAATCTCCGACTTTCCTGGCATCTGTGCTTCTTCCCAGATGCACCTCCACCTTCTGCAGCTTCTCCCAGTCTGTTGGGTCGGATTGATGAAGATGCCCCGCCTGCGTGAAGTGCCTACTCGCTTTGTCAATCATCCCCAGCCTGCAACAATGCAAATCCCAAGCCATTTCAGCAACAATTCAACAAATCACAACACACTGGCTGTCCAAATATTAACACCAAATTCCTGGCAAGTCAGGACAGTCCACTGTTTGAACGAAATTAGGAATTTAAAAAATTCAGGACCCAGCTCATCAGCATTGTGTGGTCAAAAGCCCGTAGTACCTAAAGAAATTGCCACCAAGCATGCTTACAAAGCAATACAGCTAAGCAACCCCTTTCATCAGCATTGTGTGATGGGAACCACTTTAACACCACATTTACTCCATGGCCAAAACATAAACCAAGACACGATTTTAGCTTTCCTCACTCATGAATCCACCGAAAACAACTAACTCACTGTGCTGATGTGCTTAGAAAGATCAATTTTTTTTCACCAGATAGAACGTAAAAAAATTATAGACAGTGACGATCAACCAGTCCACACCAGGCAGTAGCAATCCCAAATCAAAATCAGACAACCTAAACGAAAAGGAATAGGAAAGGCGCAACAATCATGTTGCTTTCCTCATGGGCTCGCTTCACAGGAAAAGCCAGGCATCCACATCCAAGAAAGCAACAGCCAGGCAACAGCAACATGCAAACATGAACACTTGAAGGGAATCGAAGCAAGAAGTGGCAGGGATCTGTGCATCGGCTTGGAAGCTAATACGTTGCGATGCAGAGCAGCGAATGCTGCTCGCGGAGACGCACGGAGATGAGAAGAAGAAGCTCACCGGAGGCACAGACCGGCGAGGCGGCTGTGGGCACGGCCGCTGGCCGGATCGAGCCGGACGGCCTCCTCGCATTCGCGGAGGGCGTCAGCGAGACGGCCGAGGCCTATGAGCGCGGCGGCGCGGTTGCCGCGGCACGCGGCGCTCTCGGGACACAGAGACACTGCACGGTCGTAGTGCCGCAGCGCCTCCCCGTACTTCCCCTTCTTGTAACACTCGTTGCCTAAGCGAGTCACCTCCTGTAGGCTTCCGCCGCTCCCCGGCGCCAGAGGGGAGCTCGCCGCAGACCTTGAGGGGTGCCCAAGAAACGACGAGTCAATGCTGTTCCTGGCGGGGGCGATGCCGGCGCCGCGCATGATGCTCCCGTGGCCGTAATGGCCAGTGCCGGATCCGAGCACGTCCGGGCGGGAGCGCGGCTGGGGCGGCGCGGCCGCCGCCCCAGACACGCACCCGGACGGACAAATATTCCCGGCAGGGAGCGCATTCGTCATCGACGAGCTCGCCGTGCTCCCACGGTCTCCACCGCCTCCGCCGCTCCCTCCACTGCTGCTGCCGCCGGAGAATATGAGCGGGCCAGATCCGCAGCGCCGGTGCCCCAGCAGCCGTGGCGGGTTGCTCTCCGCTACCAGCTCGCCGGAGTGGCTCCTCCCGCCTGCAACTCCCAGCGCCCGAGCATTTGACTGCGCCGGCGACTTGGCCGACCCGGACGAGGAGGAGGAGGACGTCGTCACGCTCGTCCGCGCCCGCAACGGCGACACCGGCGAGCCAAGATCGGCGAACACGTCGGCCTTGGCGTCCGG
Organism: Olyra latifolia; assembly: GCA_036346145.1. Taxonomy (NCBI): domain Eukaryota; kingdom Viridiplantae; phylum Streptophyta; class Magnoliopsida; order Poales; family Poaceae; genus Olyra; species Olyra latifolia. The sequence continues at coordinate 34,496,445 of CM070523.1, forward strand.
CTTGTCCTGCACACCGCTGCCGTCCAGCGCCAGCGCCGCCGCTCGTAGTCTTATCCGGTCGGCCTCTGACATCGCCGGATATCCCCGCAACGCCTCACCAATGCCGCCAACTACACCCCTCAAATCCACCTCCTCTCCCAACCAAACAAGCAGGCATAGGACCACGCACACAAGAACAGCTCGTTCTTGCGCGCGCGGCGTGCAGGTGGAGCAGGACTACCCAGCAAGAACCCCGAGAAATAAATCGCGGAGCAAAAGAGCGAGCGGATTTCTCGTGAGGCAGAGAAATGGAGGCAGCAAGCGCCGACGAAAGAGGGGAGAAGAAGAAGAAGGAAGAAGAAAGGGGATGGAGGGGTAGTCTTGAGAGAGTGTGAGTATTTCAGGGGCAAAAGTGCAAAACGGTTTTTCCTTTTTAGGTGGGTTTTGTGGTTTTAGTTTCTAGTGTCTTTGAGTTTAGGGTTTTTGTGTTATTTTCATCTTTTGGGTTTTTGGATGCTGGGGTTTTCCATTCGCTCTTACTAGTACTTCATTATAGCTTTATTTATGAAAGGGCGTGCTTTGGCTTTAAAGTAACCTCTATTTCTGTTTTTGTCTTTTTAATTTACTCTCATGACATTTTCATGCTTCATTGTTTTTTAAAACAAAAAGTATTCCGTAATTTAATTTTACTAATATATGTTTCTTTACAATTGGTGTAATTGAAGAGAGAATGTGTTATTGGAATTTAACTCATAATTGTTTTTTAAGACCTACGCCTTCATGCTAAAAAATTGCACATGTCGTATCCATGTAAATATCATTTGGTTCTAAATATACTACAAATAAGCCTATTCTCTCTAATTGTTGTACACTTTCTCTAAATAGAATTTTGAGTTTAATTGATCGCATGACATAGCAATAACCCTTTTGCACATATATGCAACTCCTTTATCTTGGACAACCAATTTTTTTTTATCTTTATATAATAAAAAAAACCTCACCAAAATTTGGCCACAATTTAATAGTAGAAACGATTTGACATCAAACTTTTGGAAATCAAGAGCATGTTTATTTCAACTTGGCTTATGCTTAAAGCTTAAGTCTAATTGAATTGAAAAGTTAAACGCTTTCGCTTTTTTAGTTCAACTCTTTTTATTATGAGGCCACCTCTAGAGGCTCTTAAAAATAACATAACCGAAGCGAACCAGCTCCAAGAAACACATTTAAGAACCTCTCGAAGTCTGCTTAACATTCACCTCAGTCACTCTGAATTCTCTAACATTCATTAACATCTCTAGAGAAAACACCTACTTTTGTTTTCACAAATTCCCTTGAATATGAATTTTTGTACACATATTGGAAATCTTTAAAGAGAATGGAATTTTAATATAGTGTTTATTGAAAATGTGTTTCACAAATGTTACAAAAAAAATTCCATATGACTACAAAATCGTAGAGAGATTGTAGTGATTCCATATTTGTTTTAAATCAGCGTAAGCTCTACAAAGTTGAGTTTGATTTTGTGCAATATTTCGTAAGCATATAACATGTCTGAAGTCTTATTGATTGCACGAGATAGTGATGAACCTTCTATTTGTATATGCATCTCCTTTATTATGCACAACCATTGATTTCTATAGCTATTTAATAAGATGGCATATACAAAACTAGTGTAATCACTTGAAAGGTTGTCATAGGCATTATATATCACCTCATAAGCCTAAGTGCATAACGTACAAGTATGTACATCTCCTTTATTGATTAAACCATGTAACAAAAAAGTCATCCATGCATATATATATCTTTTACGTACATACATATTTAATAGCACTAGACAAAAAAATTAATAACATAAATGATTCATATCAAACATTTAAAATTTAATAGTGATAAGTATGAAAATATATCTTTTACGCGTCTATTTAATAACACCGCACCTCTATATGTCAGTGAAACATTAATCTCAAAAATTAATTCCCACTAGAATTTTCAAATTTTAGTATTTCCAAATGTGAAATCATGTCTTTTGAAATATATAAATAGCATTGCATCTCCATATATCAACAAACTATTAACATCATAAATGATGTCATGCCAATCTTTTAAATTAATATTGGTAAATGAAACCATATTATTTATGTGTCTATTTAATAAGCCCTCAACTCAAGAAATCAACAGAAATTTGACATCGCGGATGATTTCAAAATAAACTTTTCAAAATTAATATCTGTAAATATGAATGGAGTATAGGTTTACCTTTTATTTTACATTTGTTTCTGAAATTTATGTTGCTTGAGACAATTGAATGAACTTTGAAAATGTGTTTGACTAGCATTGTTTGTAAAAAAACCATTCACATCTGGCTACTAGAAGTAATATGTCACGGATTGGATAATTTTCATAAAGCCCTTGATGTCCTTGACAGTTAGATCCAAAATTTCCCAATCACCCATATAATTCGATGTACAAATTTATTCCAGATGAGCCTAATCAATTCGTGAATCGTGGATAGGGAACAATTATCTTATAATCATATAACACAAGTTTAAGTCTTGTTTGGTTTCAAAAAAAGGTTTAAGATTTATTAGTTCGACTACATAGTGATTAATAGTTCCAAACATCTCCTTTGTTGTGCAACACCATATATTTTCTATATTTGCTTTATAACACAAAATATGTGGGAGTGGGAAAAGGTTTAATAGAGTAAAGAATCAGTTCTTATTTCACTCTTTGTTTTTTAGAAGCAATTTTTCTTAAAGCTAATTGGATTTACAATGGGGAATATTTTTAATACATTATTAAAATGAACTTTTAAAATTTGTTTGCAGGTTTCATTGGTACCAAAAACCAACATGTGGCTACCAGAACCTTGCATATGTTATTGTATGAGTTATTGATTTACTGCATATAAGCCTAGTACTCTTTACTGATGGCAACTACAGTTTTTGTCTCTCTTTCGTAATACAAATCTTCATAATTCGATGTCATAAAAATTAGTTTGCGCCAAACACTTGAAGTTTAATATTCTTAGATATGCATGGAACAAAAGTTAATTTACATTTTTTTAACAAAAGTTGATATGACATTCTAAAATATCATTAATCAACTCTTTAGTGATATTGTAAATTATCTATTTCCTATAGCTGTAAGGAATAACGCATCGCCAGGGAGTCCACGTCGTCGTTTGCAGCCGCTGCCCTTCGTTCCAATCTGTCGACGGTAGGATTTTGGTCCACACAGCGCGACTTCCTCCGCTCTTGGTTGCTTCGATGTGCGTGTCCATTATGCAGGATTTTTCGTACCCAGGTGCTCTTGCACTTAAGCCCCATGTTGTTTGTGTATTTCCTTTGATGTCCGTCTATACGCTCCGTATACGGCTGGCTTGTGCTGTGCGTCGCTTTCTCTCCACTTCGATGCGTTCAGACCCTTGCAATTCCTGTAATTCTATTCTTCCTTTGCTTGCGTACGTGCTTCGTTGAGCCCGATGGGGGTCCTTCGTTTTCCTGGACGGTCTCACCGTATCATCTAGTGACGTACATAGGTCTTTAGTAGGTCTTTAGTATTATTGGTACCAGGAGGCACCAAAATATCATTCAAGCGCTTGCATGTCTCTTTTTATTGCATGCCTTAAAATATTTTTCTTATTTAATAACATGATATCTTCGGGAACTAAATAAAATTTGATTGCCTCCATGGTTTTCATCAATTTTGTGAATTTGTGTTCGTCTTTTTCAATATGTGGACCGATTAGTCTCAAAAGTGTGGCAAGATATTTTTTTTTACGGAGACCATATTGGTTGCCACACTTATGAAAAGTTGTTTAGAAAATACATGTGACACATAGGCATTTTTTATTACCACAAATATTTTCCCAAACATGTCAACTTATTGCCGATCTAATATTTAATGTATAATGGAATGAATAATATTTATCTGATTTCCATCCAAAAAAATGTAAACAATGTTTCATCTCTCGATATATATATATTTAGTGTTTGATCAAGCGTTTCTTATATGAGAATCTAGTTTTTGTCACACCATTGGGTGAGTGATAATATTTGGGTGAGTGATAATATTTAAGCATACCCCTGAGTCTTTATCGTTAGCTTACTTTGCAAAATGTATTTGTAAGCCAAACTTTATCTTGATGGTCACTTATTTATCTTTTGTTGCTACACTATTATGGCAGGTTGAGCAACATTATAATTTGACATAATAAATTCCATTTTATAAAAAAAATATTTCACCGATAACTTAAAATTTCAATATTTCAATAGGATTGCCTTGTTCGTTCTAGCTTAAATTCATGTTATAATCTACAACAGGATATTTTTTTAACAGGCCAAATGCATTGTCGCTATGTAGGCATTTTTTGAATATCTTAGTATTTCTTCTTGAAGCTTTCTAAACCAATTTTAACCTTTTTTGTCTCTCTAAACCCACCACTGAGCAACTTTTTAAATTATAATCCACATCAATTTTTAAGACGAAAACATCTCATATCGGCCCCTATGACAAATTCCTGATTTCGCCCTGACAATAATGATTATGAAACAAAACATTGAGATGAAAAGTATCGTTATTGCATAAAGCACCCTTTTTTCATACATTTTCACCGGATCAAAATTTTACTCTCGATTACATGTTCTTTTGAAAAAAGAAAATACCTTGTCCCTAGAGAAATAAGCTGATAAACTGCACACCAAAAATTGAATAGTAAAATTTCACAATTATTCAAAAATCGCGCTGTTTCATGCCTGTTGGACATCACAATTATCGAGGCAGCTAAGAGTTTCTTTTCTACGAAGAGGCAGCAAGAGAAAGATGGGGTTGGGCTTGATTTTGAAGTTTCTCGACCCCTCTCGCTATTCCTACGCAAACCAAAAATAAGAGGGACAGAGCTGGGTACCATAGAATTCCAGTAGAGCCAAAAATGCAGCCGAGCCTCTCTGCCGTAACTGTCAGCCACTGCCATGTGGGACTGGGCCTACACAGCAGCGGCTGTAACTGCACCCAAAAATGACCATGGTGCCCCCTCAACAACACACTATTTTTTAGTCTCCATGTTTCTTTTTGCCAATGGCCCACTCCAGTCCAGACTCCATATACCATCATTTCCTACCAGCATTATCTAGCTACACATATTTCTTTTTCAAAATGCAGGATTAAAGAATAATTACAATCACCTGAAATTTAGAAGATCTAAACGATGCAACGTAGATAGCTTTGCACATATAACAAAAGGACGTCTATTTTTCCACCGTCATGTTCATACTTCTTTTCTTGTGGTGCCATTTCTTGTTTAAAATAGGAAGAGATCTATTTACCCTTAAGTATTGAACTAGGTGCACTTAATACTCTAATATGAGAAATTAAATATTCAACCTCACAAAATATTAAAACCGGTGCACATAACCTCTTGTAGTGGTTTTGCCATGTGGACAGCACATGTGACGTTTTATAATCCATTATTACATGGGTTCCACATATCAACCATCATTTCTCTCCTAGTTGGCCCCTATCTCTCTCCCAATCTCTCCTTCCTCTCCCTCCCACCCAATTGGACTTGTATCATAGGAGTATGCATCGCAATCCCCTCTCCCCACACACGTTAGGGTCAACCGCCTTGGCCACCATTTTGTCCTTCCAACACGGTGTCCCTCCTATGGCGGCCCTCCTCCCCTGCGTCCTTCTTCCTCACGTCATAGCACACATCATAGCCCACAACTGCTCTATCCTTCACTGCTTCACTGCCTCAACATGTCTTGGACCGATCCGAGCCAACCACAAGCTCCCTCTGGCCACTCTCCACCTCCACCACCACTCACTGAGGTCATAGTGCCTCTTCATGCCACACCGTCGTGCCCTACTAAGCCACCGCCAGAGCCGCATGCTCACCCCACCTGCCCCTCACGACCATGCCGCCTTGGGCCGCCCCAGATTGATTCAAGCCGATCAGGAGCTCCCTCTAGCCACCCCCTTGTCGGGACCCGGTCAACGAGACCGAACCCCTCTGTGCATCCCGTACTAGTCCCAAGGATCAACAGCTAGTACGCACAGTTCAAACAGAATGATACATCACCAACTGAAATAAAATATTACATAGCAGGGGCATAACCCCAGTCTCATACAAACATGGCGACACGCAGGTCGCGAATCAGAGTTTAGCGGAATACAACATAGAGTCCACATACACTGGCATACGCATGCCACTAGACAGCCTACTACTATTCTCCACAGTGCAGGCAGTGCAGTAGTGGCCCTAGTCTTCGAAGTCCTCGTAATCACCCGCCTCGTAGTCAGCACCGGCGTCGTCGAACTGCGGGTCCTCTGCGAACTGTCCCTCGACTAAAGTTTAGAAAAGAAACAAGGAGATGATAGCAAGGGTGAGTACAATTGTACTCCGCAAGTCAGGGGGATGAGTGCAAAATGGGGTTCAGTACAATGGAGAGTTTGGAAAAAATTTGCAGAAAGCCAGTTTTCCAAATTTTATCCTAAGAGGGAAAAGCGCTTTTGAAACCATTGTCGTAAACCAAACCATTTGAAAGAGTTTTTCCTTTGCCAATCCAGTTTTGCAATTCCGTCTCGCAAAATCCTTACTCACACCAAAACCTGTTTTAAAAGAAGGATCTACCATATGATCACCTTCAAGATGCTCTTGACCGTGAGCACGGCTATCATGATAGTTTTAACTCTGCAGAGTGGGTACACTTTACCCTCGAGGTAACACACCGGCGGTGCGTACATCAAAAAGCCATTTTGGGCCAAAAGCCCTAGTAGCACTTGCTCGTGAATCATTCCTAGGCACCCCTGGGATCGCCCACGCCCAAGTCTTCACGTTGTACAAGAAGGCCGAGAAACAAGGTCCAAGGCGCCGTGACAGGATACATCTTCCTGGTTCAGACAACCCGGATGTTCTACAAGGGACATCACCACCGCAAGTGGCTACTAGAGATTTAAGCTTAATAGGCCAGTCCGTCCCATAACAGAACACCGAGGTCAGATTGTGAGGCTCGGTTCATAGGATCACAGAAAACAGTCCTTAGACTAGGGAGGAGCACTAACACAAACCCGAAACTGCATCACTGCACCATACCGCAACCCGGTCCTCCCTAGGCAGAGCATTTTAAGGCGAGTAGAAACACACCCCAATCCTCGGCATCTACCCCGATGTCAGATTTTACTAAAACACACAGCTTGCAACCATGTGAAATCATGGTGAAATCCTATAATCATGTATAGCATTTTTATCCTATTACCGAAATTTATAAGCAATGTAGTTATAGATATCCTAAGGTTCAAAGTTCATAAAGGGCAGAACAACATTTTATTTTCCGGTGGTAACTAAGTTCTACTAATTACTCATTTTATAAGTAGCATGCGCTTTTTCTAAATACTACCAAAACTTTTAAATAAGACAAGGGTTCATTCAATATGCATCAAGAGACTTGCCTTGGTCGAACTCTGGTGCGGGTAAGCGTCCTCGGTGGGGTCTCCACGAACTCCTCGATCTATCCTCGACAAGCATCACACCAAAAATTAAATTTTTGAAATACTTTTCTCGAAAAGAATTTTTATAGTTCATATATATAGAATGTAAAGGTTTCCATTTTGAGTCATTCCAAAAAGGGTTATTTAATGTTTAAACATTAACAATCTTACTGAAGTGCTAGGTTTGTTATTTTTATAGAATCATGAAACATCTCCAGGATTTTATAGAATTTTCCTTAGAATTTTTCAGATTAACGATACAAAGGTTTTGCATGCGTTTAGAAATTCATTCTATAGCCCTTAAAGAGCTACTGGATTTTTAAATACATTTATTATTACTTTTAACAGGTGGAGTATTTTTCCGTGTCTTAAATGCTACTTGAAAGCTATACAAAAGTTTCATAATTGTTTGATTTCATTTGCTATGTTTGCTAATGGGTAGAAGTTACCGGCTAACGAGTAACCGAACAGCTATACTAAGGTTGAAAGCGTATTTTGCATAATACGTTTCCACTTACTAGCTAGTGGGACCGGGCCTACCAGCGACCACAAACCACCAACAAGCAATACCTATATGTCGCCCACATGTCATAGGTTGCAAGGGTGACAACTCGGTAAACACTAACGGTGCATGCTATCAGGTCGCTTCTTCTTCAACCTCACGATATGAAGTTGGTCGCAGCCATGGATGTCCAAAGCAAGCTTTGGCACCGCACTAGAGGGCTTAAATCCAAGAACTAATTATAGAAATGGGTTCCTCACGCCCTAACGCCTCGCAGTACTCTCGGTTTCGATTTACGATCGACGACTCGCACCGACGACACTTTGCTACTAGTTCTATACGTGGTTATGTCATAAGAAACCAACTACACAAGCCTAAGCTAAGCAAAACAAACAAAGCGGCGAATGGCCGCAGCAAGAAAGAAAAGCGGCGGCGGCTCGCTTAGCAAAGCAAAGGCGAAGCGGCTAAGCGGCGCTTAGCGGCTCTAGCTAGCGGCGAAGAAAAGCTCCAGAAGGCTTGGAGCTCACCCGAACGTTCTTTGCGGGTGGTGGTGCAGATCGGAGGTTCCCAAGACCTTCAACCTCACCGGCGAGACTGCACTGCACACGGCGGCGGGGTTAAGGAATTAGAAACCGTTACGAGTGCTTGGGTTTGGACTTCGGCAGCCACCGCAGATGGCGAATTGAAACGGCCGCGGCGACGACGCCGAAGGGCAAGGCGCGACAAGATCGACCTTTAAAGCCGAACACCGGCGAGAACATGGCGAGGCCAAAGGTGGAGGGTTCGGCATTAAACCGCTTTGGACGGAGGTTGGTGCACTCGGTCATGGCGACGAGCGCCGACGACGAACCGGTCGAGACGTCAAGCCGCTGGCGCCGCGTCGCGTCGCTGACGCCGACGCCGCACCACGCACCGCTCGGAGGACCGTGCCGTGCACGAGCACGATTGATTTTCTTTTCATTTTCTTGTTTTTCTTTTTGTCTTTTCTTTCTATTTTTATTTATCCTATTAAAGAAAAGGGTGCTAGGGGTAGAAAATATTTTAAATTTTCTAAAGTAGTATCCTATTAGAGTGCAACTTCTAATTGTCACTTTTAAGCGTCTTTTAAATTTTTAAATATTGAATTCCTTCTGCTTTATTTATTTATTTATTTAAAACTCATTTCTTTTATTTTCATTTTTAAACAATCCAAGTTTTATTCCTTTTTAATAAAAATTGGAATGTTACACCCCTCCCCCTTCATCACTTGTTCAAGGTTGTCGCGCCTTCGGTCGCCGCCGCCTTTGCTCATATTTCAGCCCTTGGGTGTCTCCGCCCTCCATGTCGGAGTAGCTCTAAAGTTCCCCATGGATTGCCGTCTCTCCCAACCGCACTGTCGTGCCCTATCGTTGTGTTCCCCACCAGTGAGCCCTGTCGCCTCACCCTCTGATCTCTCAACTCACTCACTCTCTCCCCTTCTACCAAGCGGATCCATGATTGAAAATTGATTCTAGAAAAGTGAAAATGCCACATATACATCCTACGTGGCGACACTATCCACGTGGAAATGTAGTTCAATAGTTAAAGGGGTAAAGTAAACTTTTTTCTTTAAAATATCTCTAATGATTCTTCAAATAGGCATGACCTATATGAACCAATAATGGTAGCAATACATTTAAGATTACATGCGGAGAAATACATACTTCAGACAACCACGAAACTCGTGTGATAAAGAAAAACCAAGTCCATAATCTTTGATTTATTTTTTGTCCAGAGATAACAGGAACACCGACTGGCCCTGTTTTCAACGGCTAAAAAGCTATGTGTAATCTAAAAAGTAGGGGGTTTGGAGAGATAAAAAAAATTATTAAAATTTTGTTTTAAGAGCTTAGAGCATCTCCAATGGTGGAGCCAACTATTAGCTATAAAAAGTGTCCATGTCATCTATAAATAGCAAAAAGACGACATTTTCAATGGATTAGCTACAGTATAATCTCTATACTTATTATAGGCCCACATGTAATAGTGAGCATGCACCTTAGAATCAGTTATAGACTGACTCTTGTTAAAGAGCTGGTCTATATCTTTTTCCGCCTTCTCTCCTCCACATAAACAAAAAGCTGATTTAGCACTCTTATAACTAGCTGAAGTGATACTATTGGAGATGCTCTTAAAGAAGAAGCACTGATGTCTTTAAAAACACCTACAAATTCATAAAGCATTTAATTTATAAAAAAGTAAAATCAGCTGTAATTCAAATTTAAGCTGAAAAGATTCAGACAGGATCTAGCATACTCCGTAGCTAGCGCTAGCACTCTAGCAGCGTGGAGACCGGAGACAAGCGGCCAAAAAACGAGGAGAGGAAAAAACGGGGCAGCGGCTTCGCCCCGGCAGGACGTCAGCACGGTAAATTGGCGTTCTCCCGAGGATCTGCTCTGACAGCTGGGCGGCATGTGCCGCCAGCTGGCCTGCCAGCTAAGCTCCACCCCGAGTCCACGGAGATTCCCGCCGAATATCCTGTCCGACGTGGTCTCAATCAATACGGGCCGCGGTGCCGCTTCGTTGATTGGTTTTTTGCATCGCCAAACCGAGCGGGGAGCAGAGCACGGAGCTATCTGCAGTAGCTGCAGAAACCTGTTTATCGGATAATACTATTCATCTGTTTTTTTTAAGAATAGAGAATATACCGGAGGAAATAAATCTTTTAGAGTGCAGTGTAATGTGTGAAGAAATTTTTGAAGATAAATAGAGTAGGTAGGAAATAGTGTTATAGAGAAGAAATTTAAAATGTTCGATAAAGATGGTCTAACTCTCCAATCTCACAAATGGCTCCTCTAATTTTCCTTCAGAAACTTTGGGAAGAGATCAGTTTCACAATCTTTCGGTACGTTTTTAGTACTTGGCCAGATGTTGCCTATCGATGCAAAATAGGCCGGCACGAATCTATATTATTGTCTTTTAGAAAAATGCACTATAGTTCTTTGTACTTATAGAGAATCTCATTTAGCTCCTAAGCTAAAGTTTACTTCTTTTGCTCATATTAAACTTGTGTTCCGTTTGCATCCTAACTTCAAATCCATTAGTTTTTCGGTTAAGTGATGAGTTAGCTGCCACATATGTGCATGAATATTTTTTTCATAATGCCACGTAGTCATAGTGCGAGAAAGGAGGAGGAAGAGTGATTTGGCAGGACAACAGATGCCACATATTGTTCATGCGCACACGTGGTGGCTATCTCATCCCTTAACTAGAAAATTAATAGATTTGGGGTATAAGCTTAAGGGTTATAAAAGTAAACTTAAAATTGAGGAGGTTAAACAAGATTCGCTACAAGTGTAATGAACTGTAATATACTTTTCACTTTTTCCTCCGCCTAAACAAAGTTTGTCTTACCCAATGCAGACCGTTCATCGCGGAACCAACAGCCAACTACCAAGGCTACAAGTTTTTTCGCGTCGCGTCGTTTTCCATAAGACTGAATTAATTTGGCCTCCTAGGTGTTGATTCTGCAACGAGCTGTTAAGGCTCCGTTTGGCATAGTTTTAGCTCATAGATATAGAGTTTGTAGGTTAAAATAAAGTGATTTAAATTTATATTTTTAGTTTAAAATGCAAATAAGATAACTCATCTAAATATCCTTAATATACCCACAACTCCAGTTCCATGAATTTCTGTAGTTAGAAATAAATAGGGTGCTTCACCAACTCCACCAATTATGGTGGAGTTGGAGCTGTGCTAAACGGGGTCTAGAATTGGTTGCGGAGTGAAGGAAAAAAATTGAAATGAAATAAATAAAGAAAAAAGAGGAGAGGGAAAATAGTCGAACGAAGAAGCAAACTCAGTAATTTTGTTTGCAGACGATATACGTTGGCGTGTGCGTGGGCCGTGGCACAGCCGAAAGCGAGACGTAGAGGCACTGAAGCTACTCATCTCCGAACGGTAAATTCCTGGAAGAAAAATACAGTTTTAGGTACAGTAGGTGAAACGCTGCTTTCACTGGAAGATCAGAGCATTTGACGGAGACTAAAAGATCTCGCGAGGATCAATTAAAAAAACTATCGCGAGGATTGGTCGATGCATGTGTTCAGGACACTCAATCCTAGCCGTATCACACACTCAAAAGCAAGCCTGTAGAGTATTAACACTGCAAAGGATAATGTTACTTGCGTGCATCAACTAGATTAATTAGGACCGGCTTTGTCCTAACTAACGATCTAATTAGTTTGGCAACGCGGGGCAGGGAATGTCTGTGACTGGGGTTTCACTTCTTGTTTTACCTTCGGAAATCTCAACTCCATCGATAGCGATAATCATAGAAATCGCACCAAATTGGCAATCCAAAATTTGAAACTTGTGGCCAAAATTCAACGTTTTTTAGCTGGAAAAAAATGGTGACATGGATTCGAACTGTGATACCCATGAATGCCCGCTCCGTTACGTCTTAAAGTTCTCTCTGTTTGCATTCTATCCAAAAACCATTATGTCTTTCGTTACACACGGATGTCATGAGTACGTTAAATGTTGACATGTACTCCACCTCAATAAATGTTGATGTGGCTAGCCACATGTCTCTCTCTCCCTCCCTTCTCTCTCCACGTCATCTTTATCTTCCTCCTCTCTCTCAATCGCTCTCCCTCCCTCTCCGTGTCAATGAGGCTAGCGTCGTCGGCTGGCTAATCGTCGAAGCCCCCTCCTCCTCCTTGCTCGCCAGAGCCTCCTCCTCGTCCCGGCTGCCAATCATGATGTCATACACCTAGTTATGTGTGCCAGAGCCGGTGTGGGTTCTAGAGCCCACCTTAAGAAGGTATTGGTAGAAAGTAGTGGCTAGGCTAGCCTGTACGATTGTAGAAACTGAAGAAAGCACAAGTAATCTCCAATTTGGCTGGAGACCAACTGAATATCATTATTCCTGTAAGGAATCGGATGTCTAAGAATGGGTGAATTGGGTTTTTTAAATTTTAAACCTGATTACTAAATTGTGAACTTGTGTTCAAAACCTAGAAGATGTGCGGAAGCTAAGTGAAAAGGTTTAGAACATAAGAGCTCTAAATTAACTAAGTTAGTTTATTAAACCAACAACGTAAGTCTAATTAGAGGTTTGCAATTCTAGGGTAACAGTCAAACAATTCATTTTTAGGAATGTAATTGAAAGGAAGTAAATTGCTCAAAGTAATTAGGCACAATAAAGCAAACTATAAATGACACAAGCACTTTTTACCGTGGTGCTCGAAGACTTGCTGGTTTCCTCTAATTCACGTTGAGGCTGATCCAACCAACTCGAACCGGCTCCCTTTCGGGCCAACCACCTCAATTCCACTAGTAGTCGCTACTTCCTCCGTCCTAGAGGTGGTAAGCACCAACACCACGCAAAAGTTTATCCAGGCCTCCTCACAACCTCCTTTGAGAAGATCACTAGCACACGACGCCTTCCATGCTATCTAGGTACCGACAAGCACCAAGAGTAATAAGATCGAGATAGATCGGTCACTCTGGATTAATCCAAACCTTGAAGCACACTCTTAAGGAGAAAATGGATATCTAGGATTACGGGCTACAAGAACACTCCTCTTATCTCAAAGCACCCTCTTACACCCTCTGGACTCAAATCTAAGCAAATAGGCGAGTCATCCTGAAAAGAACTAGCCCAACGACTTCAATAGCGCTCCACTGAAAAATTAGCCGTTGAGACTAGCCGGATTGCTCTGGGTGGCACAGATCACACCGGTCCGACGACATAATCTCTTCATGGCCGGACCGGCCCGGTTCGGTGGCATACATGCTGCCCTTATGCGGCAGCACGTATGCAGGCCGTGGTGCCAGCCGTCCGGTCACATAAGGGCAGCACGTATGCCGGCATACGTGCTGCCCTTATGTGACTGGACGGCTAGCACCACGGCCTGACCACGCCGGTCCGACGGCATAGGGACCGGTCCAGCGGCATAGCTACTCTCGCACCCTTTCCGGACCTTGGTCCGGCACCCAGACCACCGAGGTTCGGCGGCAAGGGGCCGGTCTGACAGCATAGGGGCTCCGCGAAACCACTTCTAAAACAAGGTCCGGCCCACCTGGACCACCGAGTTCCGATGGCATAAGCATGGTCTAGCCGCACATTGCCACCACAACACTTACACAGGTGACCAACTAAAAAGATTTTAGGAGTGTGCAGCTTGGTGGAGAAAAATCTGAGGTGATCCAAACATCTTTATCCCTTCTTAATAGTACGTCAGTTTATCCTACCAATCCGGTCTTTCAATCAACACCGAGACCGGTAAAAGACTAGAAAAAAATTCTTAGTCCTATATTAGCCATACCTTCCCACAACATATCCTTTTCTTGATGACGTTTGACACACAATGATGCATTCGTTTAATCAACCTTGACTATGACCAATTCTTGATGACTCATCCATCTTGTCGACCTTGACTTAACCATCCACCAGATGATCCTCTTATTCTATTGATTTTAACTTGAGATCATCAACCTTTGGCGACTTCTATCTTGTTGGCATTGACTTGGCCATCTCACTTATTCTTCATTCACCTTCATGGGATCTAATTCTCTTCACATCACTCATAAAAGTTATTAGTCCCAAAAACAGAATAGAAGATGGGTAAGTTTGATAGGCTTTACCATTTAAGCACTGCAAGTGTTTCGAAATAAAGATCATCATGCATGGAAAACACTTGTTATAGTATAAGACCATAAATGAGTGTATCTTATGAATAGAACACTATATCATAATGCACAAGATAGGAACATGCCAAAATATGTTTATATTATAATCCAATACATATAGATACCGATTTTAGTCATATTAATTTCAACTTGATCCACATTAGTCTAAAAACCACCTATGCTACCACAAAGCATCAATGAATCAACAATAAGTAAGTTAGTCGCATATGGATATTTTTTAGTAATCCAGCACTAAATCAAGCATTCAAAACATTTACAATCCATGCCTTGCTTGGATGAAGAATTCTTTATATCTAAATAGAGACTAAAGAAATAGCATCAAATAAGACATATTAGTCTCAAAAGGATTGATTAATAAATGTTTGTTATAAAACAATATTTGTTATTAATTAGTATTTGTTATTAATCACCAAAATCACACAAGAACTACCTTGAACTTATAGTCCCCTTCCTCCTCCCTTTACACACTCCAACAAGCAATTGTTACGGTACCAATCATCCCATGCCACACCACAACCATGGTTAGCATCTTCATGGCCCATGGATACTAGTGGTACCACCCATTTGCCAGAGCCTCGTTGTATCGCCATGCCACGATAAGCTTCGCCGCCTAGCTCACTATTATGTAGGTGTTTGATCATGGATAACCTAAGTACTAGCTTTGTTGAGACCTCAGGAGCTTGGAACCATAGACCACGATGTTGGGAGAGCTTTGCCACCGGGGGACTTGTGTTCCGTTTGCATCATAACTCCAAATCTATTAGTTTTTCGGTTAAGTGATGAGTTAGCTGCCACATATGCGCATGAATATTTTTTTTTCATAATGCCACGTAATCACAGTGCGAGAGAGGAGGACGAAGAGTGATTTGGCAGGACGACAGATGCCACATATTGTTCATGCGCACACGTGGCGGCTAACTCGTCCGTTAACTGGAAAATTAATAGATTTGGGGTACAAGCTTAAGGGTTATAAAAGTAAATTTAAAATTGAGGAGGTTAAACAAGGTTCACTACAAGTTTAATGAACTATAATATACTTTTCACTTTTTCCTCAGCCTAAACCAAGTTTGTCTTACCTAATGCGGACCGTTCGTCGCGGAAGCAACAGCTAGCTACCAAGGCTACAAGTTTTTTCGCGTCGCGTCGTTTTCCATAAGACTGAATTAATTTGGCCTTCTAGGTGTTGACTCTGCGACGAGCTGTTAATGCCTCGTTTGGCACAGCTCTATCTCCTAATTCCACCTCAAATATGGAGTTTGTAGGTTAAAATAAAGTGACTTAAGTTTATATTTTTTAGTTTAAAATGTAAATAAGATGGCTCACCTAAATATCCTCAATAGACTCACAACTCCAGTTTAATGAATTTCTGTAATTAGGAATATGATGCTCCACCAGCTCCACCAATTTTGGTGAAACTAGAGTTGTGCCAAATAGAACCTAAAATTGGTTGCAGAGTGAGGAAAGAAAAAATTGAAATCAAATAAATACAGGAAGAGAGGGGGGGAAGGAATAGTCGAACGGAGAAGCAAACTCACTAATTTTGTTTGTAGACGATATACGTTGCGTGTGCGTGGCACTGCCGAAAGCGAGACGTAGAGGCACTAAAGCTACTCATCTCCGAACGTTAAATTCCTGGAAGAAAAATACAGTGTTTGGTACAGTAGGTGAACCGCTGCTTTCACTGGAAGATCAGAGCATTTGACGGAGACTAAAAGATCTCGCGAGGATCAATTAAAAAAACTTGTGTACGCCGGAGAAAAAGAACATGGAAAAAGGAATGGAGAAGGCAGATGGACTGCTGTACGAGGACGCAATGGTTGGGAGGGATGAGGGATAGGAGACTTCGGCGGCTGGGAGATAGGAAGAGGGAGCTTCGACAGCCGGTTGGCATGCAGATGGGGACGCTGGGCTCCATGCAATGGACAAAGAGAGAGGGACATGTGGACAGCCACGTTAGCATTTAACGACAATGTGGAGTACATATCAACGTTTAACACACACATAAGCATCAACATCAATGTTTAATGGAAAGCATGACGGTTTTAGGGATGTGATGCAAACGAAGATAACTTTAAGGGCCAAAAAAGTAATTTTCAACATCTCAAAACTAAGTGAGATTTAGATATAACATTAAGAGAGCAAAATGTACTTTAGAGCATCTCCAATATGTTCTCCATAATTCCATTCTTTATAACACTATTTACCGCATTCCCTAAAAGATTCTCTCTATTCTCTGAAATTTCTTCACACTTTACATTATATTCCTCCAAAACATTTATTCCGGTAGCTTCACTATTCCTAAAAAGCCAATAGTAAAATGAGGATCCTGGGATGCTCTTAGGGTGTGTTTGGTTGGGTGGATGCGGGTGGATGGAACCATCCCATCCAGTTTTTTGATCTGTTTGGTTTGGGGACAAGGGTGGATGGAACCATCCCACCACAAGAATATTCCCTTGAGATGCTAGATGGAGCGGTACGCCAAAAACCCACGTACGCAGCCATCCATGTTCTGCGCCGCACCTCTTCTCTCCAGCCAGTAGCGTTCTCCCTCCTCCGCCGGTCTCCTGCAGGCAGATCCTCCACCGCCACTGCCTCCGCTCTCCGCCGCCCGCCTCCTCCACGTCCTCCGTTGCCGCCGGCTTGTCTCCGTGTCCTCCGCCCGCCACTGTCTCCGTGTCCTCCGCCACTGCCTCCACGCTCCTCCACTGCCGCCGCTCGCCTCCTCAGATCTAGCCTGGCGAGCTTCATGGGTCCCGCCGCTTCCTGCTGCGTCCCTCGCCGGCTTCGCCTGGCGTCCTCCGCCGCCCGCCAGTCTGCGTCCTGCCGTCGCCGATGCAAGACGGCCGGCTCGTCTCTCCCCCAGATCTAGCTGCCGAGGAGCTCGCCGGTGCTCTGCCGCCGCTTCTTCTTGGCGTCCCTCGCCGCCACCGTAGTGTCGTCTCGCCGTCGCCGGCCGCCTCCTCCTAGATGTGGTCGCGGTGTAGATTTGTTGCCATGGCCATTGCTATCCAAATACCATCCAAATTTACCAAACAAAAAAAAAAATTCATCCCATCCACCCAACCAAACAGGCTGTTTGGATGGTCCCATCCCAGAAACTTATGGATGGGATGATCCCATCCACCTTTGTCTTCAAACCAAACACACTCACTCTTTGATCTACACCCCTTGTTCTTTGCAACAGCAGAGTCTTCTCCCTACATTGATGTGACGTGTAATTTTATAGCAGCTAGTGCCTAGCCTAGCTTCCATTTCACTACCAATTTTTTATTATCTGAAGGTTCCAATTCCAGTGTTAATCAAACAAGCACCCCCTCCCCTAACAGATTCTCCATAATTCCATTCTCTATAATATTATTCACCACATTCCCTAAAATATTCCCTCCATTCTCTAAAATAAACCATAAAACTATGTAATGATATCGATTATTTTTTAGCATTTTTCATGGATTTCTGCTAATTACTTTTTTTGTCTACTGGCCATATCATAATTACAGTAATGTAGAAAAACAATTACCTTATAACTTAATGTCAGAAAGTAAACCCATTAATATGAAGCTTCCAAAGTGGGCTATGTCTAAGATTTTGCAAGTTATGGAAGCCCATATACCTAAAATCAATTTCTAGGATTTAATGTTAATTTTTAGAATTAACAAAGGATATTACATAATGCTGCAGTAAATATCAAGGACTATACTGCAAGATTTGCTAATAATGCAATGTTTCCGTAATTACCTAAAACTAAAGGGCCAGTAATAGAAATTTTCCATAGAAATCCGTTCATGTAATTATAGTGCCTTTCAGGGACAATTAAAAAACCTCGTATCATTTGCAAATTTTCTGAAGTTAACTGAGAATTCTTGTACTGTTTGCAATTTACCAAACTTCAGGGCCCTAATTGCAAACCTTCCGAGTCATATTGAGTTTGGACCAATTTGCCCAAGAGGCAAGGCAGCTGCTGGCTAGCCGTCTCCACTTTCTTAGCCGAGGCGGAGCGCTCGACGTCGCTGCAGTCGGCGTCGCCTATCTGCTCGGTGGCGAGGAGGCCAACGGTGTCTAGAGATGCGGCACCGCTACGTGGACAACCCAGCGGGGCAGAGACCGATGTCGTTGCCGCGAGGACCCATGCTTCGAGCATGGGTGGGCGAGGGCACGAGCGGGGCGGCCGGGTGACGTTGGGATCGGTTTGTCTAGGCGGCTTCTGGCGCCCGCTCGGTTGGTGCTATCACGGCAGTGACACGGTGCACGCCCTGGGTGCAAATGTTGCCAGTGGGGCGCGTCTTCTGGCGCAGATACGTGGGGCCATCAGGGGCGTGCCCGTTCGGACGCGCTCGCGACTGGGCGTGAACCGCAGCGCCGGATGGCTGGGCTTTGGGCACAACAGTGCTACTTCGGGGCTGTCGACGAAGTGGCCCAAAGAGGATCGGTGCAGCGGGGCCGCACACGCGGGTGCTCTACTGCTCCA
The DNA here is from genome assembly GCA_036346145.1 of Olyra latifolia. Lineage (NCBI taxonomy): Eukaryota > Viridiplantae > Streptophyta > Magnoliopsida > Poales > Poaceae > Olyra > Olyra latifolia. Next base: position 34,515,557 of record CM070523.1, read on the forward strand.
CAGATCATGCTGATAACGCTGATAGTGTCGAGAAATCAGTACTTGTTGCATTGCTATAGATCAATTCATAATATGAACCATCACAAGAACACAAAGACACGGTGTATGGAGAGAGGTATCATTTTTATTCATCAATCTCTTTTTCTCATGCACAATAGATGTCATATATATAGCCCTTTCTACGGTTTCAAATTCGCCCATAAACTCTAGGAGATGGAGTCTGTCTGGTATACGACTCTAACAGGTAGAGTTTATAACAAAAGTCTCGAGCAGTTGGCTTCTTTCCTGATCCGTTCGACCGGACCCCCTACATGGCTTCTCCATGTCATGTGATTAATTATGTAAACATACAATATATATTTCTTTCGATCGCAAATATCTATTGCCGTTTGAAGAATAAGTGAGTTAAAGTTTTGGAACTTTGATTATAAATATTTTTCAAACTATTTAGATTGAGTACATAAAAATTCACATAGTGATCAAAGATGCATTCCGCCAATCACGGCAATACCCAAAACAATAGTTATTTGTGACCCATAGAAGCAGTAATCATGTAGCTGGTGGCAAGCATGGTGTAAGAGCATCTGGAGCAGGTACTCTATAATACTGTGGCTCGGGATAGAGTAGCTGGCGTAGGGAAGGAATCTTTTAGAGTGTAGTGTAAAGTGTGAAGGAAATTTAGCGTGTTGGATAGAGAGAGTAGTGAATAGTATCACCGAGTGAGAGGATAGAGTAGCCGGTGAAGATGCTCTAAATGTGCCAAGGCCAATTGGATGACGCACACATGAAAAGTAATATTAGACCATGTAGCAGAGTAACACATATATGAAGAATCATTTTATGCTGTCACAGGCTCCTTGCTCTGGCCTATACCATGCACTGTAGTTCCAGCTCACCGGTTGAGCCCAGCCCTAATTAAGTAAAACCATTTATGCTTAAGGGAAAAAAAAAAAACAACAGCCGCCCGATTTTCAGCAGTAGCTCGGAAAAAAACAAACATTTCAGTCTATTTATCACAGCCGTCCGATTTCCGCTCACTGCTATAGAACATGTCATCAGTGCATGTTACAAGCGATCATCGGTACCGGTTTCTAAACCGGAACCGGCACAAAACAACCGGCACTGATGTGGTTGGTCATCTGTGCCGGTTTAGGACCAGCACAGATGATCCATTCTCTGTGCCGGTTTATGGATAGAACTGGCACGGATATATTTAAATATTTAAAATATTTTTATCTAGTCTAGCTAGCACTACATCGGTGCTAGTCAGCCTGTTACTATATATATATATATATATATAGGAATAATACATAAGGCTCCATGGAGCCTAGGCTCCATGATTCGTTACCACTAGATATACTTTGAGATTCGTGTTGTTTAATATTTGTACTTTCATATACTCACTAAAGAAAATATTTGAGACATCAAACTCCGAAAAAAGTTAAGTTAAACTTCAGTTTGAACTACTTTTAAAATATAATTCAAACTAGTTCAAACTATACTTCAAACTAGTTTAAACTAAGTTTGAAATTAATTTTTTTCAGAGTTTGATATCTTAAATATTTTTTTAGAGAGTATGTGAAGATATATACGTCAAACATCACGAATCTAAATGCACATCATATGTATTTGAATCATAGAGCCTAGGCTCTATGGAGCCCCAAACTCTCTCTCTCTCTCTCTCTCTCTCTATATATATATATATATATATATATATATATATATATATATATATATATATATATATACACACACACTGTACAACCCTAACTAGCTAGCTAGCTACATGAAGGCGTCGTCGTTGCTCGCTGCCTCGAGGTTGAAGTAGCGGCTGACGTCGTCATGGCCCGCCACCTCCGCGCCATCCTGGTTCGGCTAGTTTTTGGGGAAGGTGTCCTCATCGTCAGACCCTCAGGCGCCCCATCCGCCGGTCGTCTCTTTCGACGACTCCACCTCTGACATGGGGGTGACCTCCTCCTCCGACTCCCCCTCCACTGCCGCCTCACCGATGGAGCCGCACACCGAAGGATCCGAAAACGAATCCAGCGATGTGACCCACTGCCGCTTGGGTGCAGGCTCCTCATCGTGGGGCCCATGGTCGGTGGGCTCCTCCTCGCGGGGTGCCGGATCACTGGTAGACCATGGTGAGGTCGGCCGCAGCGGCAAGGAGGGTGGAGAGGGCATTGGTTGCGGCGACGAGGCGGGTGAAGAGTGCTGCGATAGCGAGGTGGGCGAAGAGGGCATCGATGACAAAGGGGAATAAAGGGATTGGACCATGGCGATCATCGAGAGGAATGAGGATCAAAGATGTCAACGGAGATCGAAATGGGGGGAAGGGAGACGATTGATCAGATAAATTATATATAGATAGATATGTACAGGGAAAAATTTTCCCGCTAAACATCTCGAGAGACAAAACGTTATATGTGCTAGTTCTAATTTCCCTCTCGGGAGACAAAACGTTATATGCTCCGGTTCTAATTTCTAATCACCACATTACCACATATTACTATGACGTGACACGCCTCTTCAGTTGACACATGGGAAAAGCTTTATATGTGTCGGTTCTAATTTGCAACCGCCACATATATACAGATTACATGTTTCGGTTTGTTATACGAACCGGTACTGATATATTTGTGCCGGTTGTTAATCAAAATCGGCACATATAATCCGTAATCTGTGCCGGTTAGTAATTAGCACCGGCACATGAAAGCTTTCGCTGTGTGTCCGCCGAATAAACGACACTACTAACCTTATTTATACTAGTTCTAACTGAACCGATACAAATACACACACACACACATATATATATATATATATATAAAAATATAATATGACATGTTTTGGTGTAATGCCTCCTCCTCCTATACTTATCTCTCCTTCAACGCCTCCCACATCCATCTGGCCGCCATTGCGCCATCTTCTTGTCTCCTCTGATTGCGTGCCACTTACCGGTGCTCTACCATCGTCGCACCCTTCTTCTTCCTCCGCAGCCATTCTCTCTGCTTTGCCACCTCTTCATCCTCTTGGGCACCTCTCCTCTCCGCCCCGCTATCCTTCCTCGTCTTCTACGGCCACCGATGCCAGATCCATCGCCAACCACCCGCTGTCTCCTAATGACCCTTGGCCTGGTCATCAACCAACTTCATCCATGTACTCCGTCCACCTTGCGGCTTTCTGTTGACTGACCGACGATCGCCCGACCTGAATAGATAGAAGTTAGATCCAAGAAGCAGCGGCGTTATGCAAAGCCAAATCATCTGTTTTTTTCAACTGGACTTTTCACCGGCGACAAGGAGCACATAGCACGTAGATGGATGGTTACATCATATAGTACGTAGGAGCTACAGTAAAGCTTTTCACTAGATCCGTAGTGGAGTGTAGCCGTGTAGGGCCGAGAAAGGGCACACGTACGTCACTCAAGGTAGTGTTGATTTTCTTATCTAGGTTCAATTAAGCTTAAACACACACGCGGACAAGCATTAATTCAGCACGCAAATATAATTACTCCCCTGATGCGCATCAAGATCCATGATGTTGGGTATATACACCTACTCGCAAATACACTTTTGCTGGGGAATAGTACATGGAGAGTACAACTAGTGTAATTATTCCTTCATGCTACTCCGTCAAGCCGATAGGAGTAAATAATTGAAGATACCGAAAGCTAATCACAAGCTTATTTTTATTAAGCACATTCTGTGCTTAGAGCATCCGCATCAGCTACTTCAAATTTTTACTCTACAATACTGTTTCCTATACACTCTATCCCTCCCTCTAAAATTCATTCACACTTTACACTACACTCTAAAAGATTTCTTCCCTCCCGCAGCTACTCTATCCAGATAAACAGTGTTACAGAGTGCCTGCCACGGATATCAGATACTTTAAATTTCTACTCTATAATACTATTCCCTACACACTCTATCCATTCCTTTAAAATTCCTTCATACTTTACGTTATATTCTATCCAGATGAACAGTATTATACAGCGTCTGCTACGGACGCTCTACGGACGCTCTTACGCGCGAGAGAGATGATGGCGCACATTATGATGATCGATATCAGGTGATAGGGCCGGAGAATAGACAGAGAGAATGGCACTTGAAAGTTGGAATCAGTGAGGTCACATTGGTCATGTGCTTCAGTGAGAGGTACCCTCCCTCTCTCTAGCCATGAATGCGCACCATGCATCTGATGATATGGCGGCATCGCCTCGCACGGAAAACGCTTTGGCTACACGGGTGTGCCCCTTTTAGCGGTTTGGCTGGCCAGGCCACGACACTTCGACGCCAGCCCAGCACCCGGTTTCTTCTTTTTTTTTTTCTTTTTTTTTTGACCTTCTTTCTATCTTTCTTGTAGCTGTAGGGCTCGAAAGCAGATCCTCTGCCGCAGTGTCCCTGTAGTTGTGCCACTGACATATGGGCTCCACCAGCAACGGGCCCATAAGTCAGTGGCAGAACTGTTCTCTACAGTACGGCAAAGGTAGGGCTCGACCATCATGCGTAGGTGTACGTCCCGTGTGTAGCCAAGCCACTTCCTACCGGCATACTTGCCGTCACACTCACGCTAACCAGAAGCCATCCAATTCCGAGCGAAGCAGCTAGCGTCGCGCATCGTCGATGGTACGGTGCCATGATTCGTTTGCGTTGATTCTGGAGGAGGACATGCCAGGCATCCCGGTCTCGATCGATATACCGCCGCCGTCTGATGGGCAACGGATGGTGTAGATGAAGCGTGAGCGGTTGTTTGGGATTTTGTTGCCTTGGGTTGATTTGGGCGCATGGGATGTATGTCCTCCAAATTTGAGTGGAGGATGGGTTTCGTATTTTTGACAACCATTTATCTGTCTATCTTACGCAGTAAATGAGAAAAGATTGCCAAAATACATGCATCTGGAGAGACGCGTGACTAGTTGGAACATATTGCAAGAGTCAATGAATAACAAATCATATAAGATGACGACAATAATGTTGCTCGACTTGGCTATATTAATAGCGCTAAAACAGGTCGTGGTTGTAATTACGACGATCAAGACGTCTAGTCACTTCTAGGAGTTGGGTGCATATGGAGCGTAGTTGTTGGCAGTGACTCATCCTACCATCATGGTTTTCGCCCAACGGCGTGTGAAAAAATGGATGTTTATCTCAGGGACAAAATATCTCACGTCTTATAGTATCTACAGCAGAGACTTAAAAACAGAATCTTCTCTATATTTAGAGTCTCTCGTTCTCCAGCAGAGCATCTATCTCAGCATCTAAATTTAGAGTTTCTCTCTCCCAACCTCTAAATTTAGAGGATCTTTATATCAATCTCTATAATTTTTCTGGATAGAGGCTCTGCTGGAGAGGATGGAAATATAAAGAGCGAATAATGATTTAGAGGGGTGTATAGAGACCCGATTTTAGAGTTTCTGCTAGAGATGCCCTAATTATCTATCTATTGCATATGGACCTATGGTAAAATACCAAAAAACCATTGATGGGTCGGGTGAGCGGGTCATTTTTTTAAGTACAAAACGGACAAACTCGTATCATACCACATGCACATACAAGTGTCAATGGGACACATATCCTCTGACGTACGTTAGAGTGACTTCGGGTCACTGACATGTCACTCTGATGTACGTCAAAGCATACACAATCATGTCATTGGTTGAACCTTTTGACTGGTATTTAATAAACAACTTATTATATGAGAGAGCCATATAACTCTCCAACTAGGTGTATACTCTTGAGGCTATTAATAGACAATCATCGCTGAGCTAGCACGATGAATGATGTGCATAAAACTGCACAATGACATAGGGTGCTGAGTCTTTGATTCAGCTAATATTTAGTAATTTTCACCCAGATTTGGCAACATGACCGCTTACCGCTACAGTCAACTTGTACCTTGTAGCCCTCGATCACAATGGCAATCAGCATGTTCGCGCAAGAGAAAGAAAAGAACACTATTTCAGAAGATATAGGGTCTGTTTGGTTCGTTGCCTAAGCGAGTCACAACTAATCTTAGACGCGCCACACTCGCTTAGGTGTGCGTTTGGTTCATGACTAAGCTTAGACTTGCCACAGTTCCTTAGCCAAGTTTTGTTCTTTTGCCCTACAATTTTCTTTCGTAAGCTTAGGCGGTAAAAACGAGCGCCTCAACTTAGGCGCGACCTCGTCAGATAAGCTTGCATACGCCGACGATATCGTGTTGAAGCCCGTCCGTATGCTTATAAGATGCTTATGATACGCCGACGATACATGTTGAAGCCCGTCAGATATGCTTACAGATGTTATGCATATACGTCACCGCCACGACATACACCGATACGTCCGTGTTGAAGCCGTTAGTCGTCAGAGTTCACGATATCTTTGTACGTCAGATACAGATACTTTGAGGCTCTCGTGCAGAGGAAAAAAAGACGAGCACAATAACTTAGGCAATTTTTACTCTCGCAACCAAACACTCGCTATAAGTTTTTGCCTAGCCTAACATTAGTTGTGGCATGAACCAAACACCACTTAACTTTAAATGAAGTTAGCCAAATTAATCGTCTTTAAGTTTACTAAACTTAAGCTGAAATCCAATAACACGAACCAAACAGGCCCCTAAACCAGATGGGCTCAATGGGCTAATGGCCCAAACGACATCGATCGAGGCCGGCTGTGCTGACGCAAGGCTGGGACCACCAAAACCAAAATTCCCTGGTCCAAGGATGACGTGTGGGCGTGTGGCTCTCTCTACTCTACACTCTACAGTCTTACCTTACCTATTGTTTACTGGGAATTTCAGATCCGACATGATACGAGAGAATTAAGAGATTAAAGATTCCAGTTTATACGTCTGTACGCTGTGTTCTTCACTTAATTTTATCCCCTTGTGCATGATTGTATTTATTTTTTAGCGTCACATTTATATTTACATAAATAAATACTTCAGAACATTGCATTGTTAGAACGGTATAGTAAGTATCATCGAGGTTATGAGTTTCACACTTATAATACTATATGATACTTGTGGTATAGTAAGTTGCAGTGATACTCAATGATAACTTGCTATACTGTTTTAATGATATACCGTTATGATCTACTCCCTTATAGGGTGTTCTCTAGTAGTGAAATTACATGATTATATGTAGAAATTGAGTTTTGACTGTTTTGAACAATGGTTTCGAAAAGTCAAAAATAAAAATCAAAGTCGGATTTGAGAATGTTTCATTTATAACTTTGAGATCTTCGAGCATCAAAAAGTCAAAGCTCTAAAAAAAGGTAATCAAATAATTTAAGAAAATAATATATTAAGAACCGGCTAACATGTTATCAACACAAATTGCTCTTCCAGATCCTATAGAACAGGTCGTTGAGGCACTGATATAATTGGGCATGGGAGCTCTGACATTGATCTTGGCGGAGATGGTGAGGAAGGACATAGACAGGCATTTAGCAACATTTTGTTATCTCTAGTATTGGTATTGATATTACTCATATGAGATGCAATATCATTGAACCACTGTCAAAGCATTCTAGGTATGTTTGAAATGTTTTTAACAGGGTTCGATCATAGTAGAGGTCCTGACAGGAGTCAATTCTCTTATATTTAACACATGCCACCCGCTGACACCGAAGGCCAGAAGAGGACGAAGGGTCCATCCGGGCCACTCATCATTCGGCAGTGGCGTGCCATCGGCGCGCATCTGCAGTGGCCGTGACGACGAATGCCTAAAGGTCGCGCGTGCCATAGCGGCCTTCGGTCTCGCAATGGACGACGCCGGATGTCGCTGTGGGCTCCAGAGAAGACTGGAAACGTTCACCGGCTAGGAGTAGGACGCGGGGCGGGGGCTCCTGCTGCTCAGCCAATTCTGGTAGCTAGCTAGCTAGCCTTCTTTCCTTTTGCTTTTTCTTTTTCCCCATTCTATCTCGTTTTGCTTGGCATGATAAGCGGCTCGCACAAGGACATGTCTCCCAATTTACAGTATTTCAGAAGGTATAAACTAGGTAAAAAAATGATGGTGCCTAAATGGCAGACACGTCAATATGGAACATATTGGTTCACCACCACCTCATTTGTTACGGTTAAAAATATAAAATTAATACAACGCAAGGGCGATTTTCACTCATCAAATTCGAGGGATCATTCTAAACATCCTCTTTGCCTATGTAGGCAGCCATGGCGTGCCAACCGCCCAAGCCATGATGGCCTCCGAGGCTCCGAGATGGTAGCCGGCCGTCGGCACGGCGACATCACGCATGCCCCACCTCTAAAACAGCAAAACAACAGACTATCTCCGGTCTCTCTCTGTATGGTAGACAGATCTTCATCGATCTTCTCGGTTGCTGCTGAGTTGCGAAGATGGCCGAGTTGAAATATATTATTATCCGTCTTTCTCCATCAGTTTGAGCTTTTTGTGAATTGATCAATGTATGCAATTCAATATGGTATCAGAACCAAAAGATCTAGAGTTCAAGACCCGGCTCATGCATTATTAAAAAAAAATATTTGCGGCTCACTTCAAATCCACGTCTAAGGCCTAGAGGAGCCTAGATGTGACGGGGAATGTTAAAATATATTACCCGCTTTTCTCCCTAAACATGACCGGGAATGTTGAAATATATTACCCGTCTTTCTCCATCAACTTGGCTTTTGGGTGAATTAGTCGGTGCATGCAATTCAATAAACGAGGAGAGTGTATTTACTAGTTGGTTGCTTGGGCTGAATTCGAGCCGATCCTAAGTGAGCCTATGTTGCATGGACTCGGGCTTAGCTTGTATTGCGTTTGAGCTTGGAGAGAGGCTCGAACTCAGGATCGAGGAAAGCTCGATATAGCTTGAGTTCGGTTCGATTGGGCTCGATAGACAAAAAAAAAATCATTGGGCGCAAAGGAACCAGCATCATCACCGTTATCGTAAAGGGTTGATTGTCGCCAACGTCACCATGAGGCAGGAGAGGTCAAAGTTGTAGACCTGTCGATTTGGAGTTTGAGGGATGGAGGTGATTGAGAACGAGGGATGTCGGCAACGCTGTGTGGAGTGCAAGGAGGCAGGAGAGGTCAAAGTTGTAGACCTGACGAATCGGAGTTTGAGGGATGGAGGTGATCGAGAACGAGGGATGTCGGCAACGCTGTGTGGAGTGCAACGATACTCAGGGTCTAACCGTCAAGGAATGGGAGCAATGCTCCTTGTGGACGAGGCGCCGGGAGGGAGGTACGAGAGGGGAGTGACAGGGCCTGGCAGTGTGGATATGGTTGTTGGTGGCATCAATACATGTAGCAGTGGGGTATGGCGGTGTGGGCTGGGTACATGCGTGTGTAGGCCTGCCAATTGGTTGGATGGTTTGGGTTTCAGTTTGGATTTGCTTTGGGTGGGTGGAAATGGACTGAGACAGCATACAGGTTGGGTTGGTTTGGGTTTGAAAAAAAAAAGGGTTTGTTTTGCTATGGACTTGAAAATTTTGGGTTCAATCGGGTTGAACCCATGGGTTCGGATGAATGGGTTGGCAATTGGTTTGGTTGGAGATAGGTTGTGAGGCCCTGTCTTCCTCGGGGCCGAGACTGCAACGACGCAGCAACAAGCTCCGCTTTCGCCGATCAGCAGCGATGGCTGCAATGCAAGGTTTGAAAAATCGTTTTACATGTAAAAATTGCTCGGGTCGATTTTTGGTTTGCCACAGCAAATTGCAGAAAATCTACCAAAATTTTGGATTTAAATTTTGAATCACAAATTGGTTGCCGAAATATAAAAATGGACCCTTTTTTTTTCGAAAAATCGAGCGATTTTTGCGGCAAATCGACCGATAAATGCGGCAAATCGTGGTGAATCGAGGAAAGGGAAAATCGATCGATTTTGCTGGCAAATCAAGCGATTTTGCCATCGAACCGATTTATGTGTTCCAAAAATCGATTTGGAAGTATAAGGTGCGGAAAAATGGTAAAATTTTATTTAAAATTATGTAAATGGTAGGCATGACTTTTGGTGATTATTTAACATTTAGGCAACATTTAAAATTATTTCAAAAATCGATTTGGAACTTTATATGGTGCGGAAAAATGGTAAAAATTTATTTAAAATTATGTAAATGGTAGGCATGACTTTCTAACACAGTCTAACACTAACTAACTAATGTCTAACACTAACTAACTAACTAACTAACTAATGTCTAACACTAACTAACTAATTAATGTCTAACACTAACTAACTAACTAACTAACTAATTTCTAACACTAACTAACTAACTAACTAACTAACTAATGTCTAACACTAACTAACTAACACTGTCTAAACCATAAACCTTAAATTATTGCTCACCGAGAAAACACGACTCATGGACCGTCGATTTGCCGCGGAGACAGCTCGGATTGTCTCCGCTTAACCTCGATTTGCCGCGCTGACAGCTTGGATTGCCGCTGCTGGAACTTCGATTTGCTGCTCCGTCAGTACGGATTGCCGCTGCTAACCTTCGATTTGCCGTGTCGCTCGTGTTGGCCCGCTCCGCTGGTGCGTTGCCGCTCCACTGCAGCGCCGTGCGTTTCCCCGTGCCGCTTTGCCGCTTCCTCGCGCCACCTTGCTTCGCGCCTTCGCTGGACCTTCGAGTTGCCGCCTGACCCCTCGATTTGCCGCCGTTAGCGTGCGATTTGCCGCTGCGACGCACAGTTTGCCGCTTCCCGCGCTGGCCGCTTGCCCCCGTCGGCTTGCCAAGCCGTATGCCTCGAGTTGCCGAGTTAACAAGCGGATTTACCGGCGAGCTCGCGCGAGAGCGGCTAGATTTGAGCGAGTACAGTGGAGGAGGGGAAAGGCACCGGCGCGGACAGTGGAGGAGAGCATGCAATAATGCAGACACAGGTAGTACACAGCATGCAATAATGGAGCTTTTGGGCCAAGTCTATGAACAATATCTTTCCTAATTTTTCACAACTTAAATTCAAAATTTCACGCGATTCCGATGTTGTTTTTTATTTTTTTTCAGCATTGCCTTTATACACGCTTCTAGAATTTTTGAGAATTTTTTGGGATTTGTTTTTAAATTTTTCAAATTTAAATCAAATTTTGAATATAATTGTCGGTTTACCGTTATCGATCTCCCCCGATACCTCGATTTGCCGTGGCAAATCGCAGCTTGTCGACGATAAATGGAACCTTGATGCAATGACGCCAAGATCAGCCACCAAGAATAGCAAGGAGCAGAGGGCGAGCCAACTGTTCATCAGCAGGAGCACGACGTCGCCAACCCATTAGAGGTGGCCAAATGGCCAGTTCAGGTGGGATGAACCGGACCGGTCTATATTGTTCACCAAACCGAGCCAGCCCAGTTCGTTCAAACGAATTGAATCTAGGTCGAGACCTCGGCCCGTCGGGCCAGCCTGGTTCGGTTCGTATAATGGTGGTCCGGCCCGATTCGGTTCGGTTCAGTACTGTAGCCTACATATTTAATTAAATATATATTTATATGTTTATTTCCTTATGATATATAATTTATTTCTTCATTTTATAACACATATTTATTAAATATAATTATTTCTTTATTTTTATATATTATTTTTTGGCTAAAATGGGTTGGCCCGCTTGTAACCGGTCTGGTCCGAGTTACTGTGTGAACCGTGCTTGGGCCAAGACCCCGACTGTTAGCTCGTTAGGCCTGGTTCGTAAAGTAAACCGGGCCAAATAGGCCCGAACCAGGCTGGCCTGGTTGTTTGTTGTCCACCTCTACAACCCACGTGGTCTCTATGGAGTGCTCATCGCTGCCGCCGCGACCTCGTCCCTATACTCCAATTGTCGACACGGCCTTGTCCCTATCGTCTAGGTTAGGATATACTAGCTGTTCGTGTGGGTATGGGGTGGATATTGTGTGGGTTTCAGACCATTACCAGGTCTATGCGTGTGTTAGCGTTTGGGACGCCTTGGTACCTTAGTGGGCTCAGAAGATGGGTGATGCTTGGGCTTGACGAGCTACTTAGGATTGGCTTAGGCTCGGCTCGAGACAAGTTGAGCTCGAGCTAAGCTTGTTTGGCTTTTGAGCTCTATCCAATCTTGATGCGATCCCGAATAACTCGTCGAGTCCCTACTTGTATGCCTAGCTCAGGCTGACCTAGATCGATCCGTTCATCGACTCGATCGGCGTCGCCCTTTCCCGATCCGGGAGAGATCGAGGGACGGCGTGCACTTGCCGGCTGCGTGCGTGCACGTATGCCATGTACCGCGCGAAGTCACCAAGCAATTGCCGAAAGGTTGCTTTGGATGTATCCCATCCCGGCTGGCTAACACCATCCACCAGGAACTTCAAGGCAAAATCATGGGTCATAGTGCGCGAGTGTCGATTCCAAGTTTACTTAATTTGAAGACCATCAATGTTTTGGTTGATTGTATATATACATATAAGTCTGTCGTTGAAAAGAGCTTAGCAGACGCGCGGCGTGGTGGTAAGTTACCTCTAGTTCTAAATGGGTTAATTACACCCATGGTATTATTCAATATCGATACTGCCAAAATGCCATTATAAAATAGAAAATTGCTCACATGTTATTATAAAGTAGAAATCATTTCAAACATGCTATTACGACCCTAAAATAACCAAAATGTCCTTTATCTCTTCTTCTTCCTCCACTTCTTCATCCATCTTCTCCGATGAGGCTAGAGGGCGGCAGTGTCGGGGAGAGTAGGGGACAACAGCTTCGAGCCAAGCAAGGGGAGGCACTGAGGCAGCAACGCGTCAGGGCAAGCAGGCGACGACAGTGCTCCAGGGCAAGCAAGGGACGGCGGTGTCAGGGCGAGCAGGCGGCAATGCGTCGGGGCAAGCAAGGGGTGGCAGCAGCACGTCGAGGTGAGCAAGGGACGATGATGCCTCTGGTGAAGTCCACGGTGGTAGTAATTGCCCGATGGAGCCGCAGAGCAGGCGAGGAAGAGGCGGCGACTCCTGGCCATTATCTAGCGAAATTGATGGGTCGTAATACACGTGAAGGTGCACTTGAGCACACCGGAATAGTTGGACAAAGTTGAAAGCGGCCAGAGTGAGCTAGTCTTGATGGCGGAGGTTGGACAAGGTTCGCCAATCGTGCGGCGGAGCTACGGTGCTACTGGGCTCCAAAGGTTGGTATCTTGTGCATCTTCATTACCTAGTGAAGCTCGTGAGACCTCAGTTTGGGTTGTGATGGCCCGAGGTGTGCTGGCCATGAGAGGGCAGCAAGTTCGAGCGGTGACGCTCATGACCTCGATGGAGAGAGCTAAAAATAGTGCATACACATGCTCTAAGATGCTCTAGCTAGGTCCTTCGGTGCATGTAAAAGCTAATGGAGACATGAAATCGAAGCGTGAGCAATACATGACATAATTTTACAAATTTATGGTTTCAGTTGAAATTAAGGAAAAGTTGGAATTGTGCTCACCAGTGGCGAGAGCGGGGGTTGTGGTGGGTCAGCGAGCCGCAGGGTAGTGCGGTGAGGCCGGGTGTTGGGGAGAAGGAGGTGGCCGCCGGAGTTGGCCAAGGCACCATTGGAGTTGGGAGAGAAGGGAGATAGAGAGGAGGTTGAGGAGGAAGATAAGAGGAGAGGCAATTTGACTATAAATTCAAAGAGGACACAACGGTAGAAAAGTGCACAATGGCATGGATTAAACAACATGCAGTATATAATGGCATAGAGCAATTTCCCACATTATAATGATATTTCTGTGATATCGATACTTAGTAATGACATAGATGCAATTAACCTATTTTTAAATACCCCTAACCCACTGAAGTTGCCCTACAGGACCCTCTCATGTCGCCATGCCACAAAACTCCAATCCTTCACATCACCGCCTACAGTGGTAGCCCTAGCAGCACCTACTATACTGGACATAGTGCCTGGCTGGTACTTCAACTTCATTTAAGCCAAACGCTTTGAAGTTGCTTCTTAAAAACTGAAAGCTACTTTTCGTAGCTTTCAAAGCTAAATCGAACCAAGCATTTTAATTTCTCCATGCTTTTAAAGTTTAGCTTTTCAATTGTTCGACCATTAGAGCATCTACGGTATAGCCTAGCACTCTTTCTCCTACTAGAGGCTGCCTCCAATCTAAGCATTTCATCCATGAAAGCCCCCACATGTAAGCTAAAGTAGATGTTGAATTTTATTTTTATTAATAAGGACGATGGGTTCCATCTTAGAGATTTTATCTGTCTCTAAGAGCATCCGTAGCAGAAACCCTATAACACTGTAGCGCTGACTTGTTGAGGATAGAGTTTCTGGCGGAGTGAATGAATCTTTTAGAGTATAGTGTAAAGTGTGAATGAATTTTAGGGGATGGATAGAATAGTGGTAAATAGTGTTTTAGAGTAGTGGGGATAGAGTTTCTGGTGTGGATGCTCTTAGCTATGTAGAAATGGTCTACAAGCACTACAGTCTAGTCGTAGGTTCTAGCTTAGAGATATTATTGGTTCTAAGTACCGTGGATTGCTCTTAGCTAAACAAAATAGGAAGAGAAAAAAAATATTCAGGTGAGTACTACGAAAGAGGTTTCGCCAATATGTTTGATTTCTCCCAAGATGTTGCAGGATTGCAGCCTCCCGACTTTTTTTAACAGGAATAATTCAAACTTGTAGACCAAACCATTAAGAGCACGACACGTTTACTTCCCTCAAAACATAAGCACAAGCAATTCCCACGGGCCACGGGTGTTATGTACGAAGGTAACACTAATGACTAATTTAAGCATCTGGGAAGCCTTTCCGGTTTGGTTTCCAGCCATATCTGTGTGCTTATTTTTTTTAATAATGAAAAAACTTTCGGTCTCTACACCAACTAGGGATACATACAACCATTACAAACGCTTATTATAAAGCTTAAAATCAAAGCGAAATGATAAACAATTATCACGCTAAGGCAAGCAATAAAAAGAAAATAAAAAAGAAACGAGCTTTTGGCTTATAACAACCAGACAACCCTAACATCATGTCGGTTATAGTTCCGAATATCCTCACATTGAAGATGATCACCGACCTTCAAGAGATTCCTCTGCGATTTCATAAGAACAGTCCAATAACACCAATTGAAAAATCCTCTCACATCACTCAGAAGGATTTAGCGAGGAAGAGGGCAACAGCTAAATTAACCAATCTTAAATAGTAATGCTGACCAGTCGAAACCAAGTGCAATAACTAAAAATTCACCGCAAAGCCGCCTATTAAAGCAACAATCCAAGAGACAATTCAAATGTATAGAAAGACACATGCCCCTCAACGGCGCCTATAGCAAGATAACGATACCCATAGGCATCACCGTCCTTGAATCTGGCTAAAAAGACAGAAAATGAGATTTCTTCTAGCATTAGCACTTCAACACCCTTTTGCCACTCACTGTCGTGGCAGAGCTTGCCACCATAGGTCACCGTCCGGCCGCCATTGGAGCTAACTATAGGTGGCCAATTGGGCCGGGCCCAATGGGCGGCACGGCACAAAGACGCCCGATGGGAGGCGGGCTCGGCCGCAGATCGCCGATGTCGCGTCGTGTGCTGGCCGTGGCCTCACCATGGGCCGGCACGGGCACGGCCCGTGTAAGCCATCGGGCCTGCCAGGCCCGCCTCCCATCGGCCTTCCGCGCCTCCACGGTTTCGCTTCCAGTTCCGGCCTTCCCCGGTTCCCACTTCCCACTTCCCATGGTTAATAAACCCTTCTACTGCTCGCCATCGCCATTTCGCCTGCTTCCCGAAATCCGAATCCCGCTCCCACTTCCCGCTCCGTCGACGGTCGACCGCCGACCCCATCCAGGCATCCACCGGCCACCGCATCGGCGCATCGCTACCTCGCCACTAGGCGGCGGCCGCCAAGGCGCCACGCCGCCACCGCGCGTGTCCTCTCCGGTTCTCCATCTCCTCTCTCCTACTCTCTCGCAGTCCTACCGCCAAGAACCCTAGCGGCTCACCGGCCCTTCGTTCCTCTCTCCGGTTCTCCGCCTCCCCCTCCCTGATGGCTTCTTGACTTCTTCTCGCCTAGATCTGGCTTCCCTTCGTTCCCATGTCGTGGTTTCTCGTCGTCGTCCCGTCTTGGCTTAGGTGGATCAGCTGTTCTTGGACTCCGGTTACGCAGGTATGTGTTCTTCCGCGGTTCCGCCTCTGTTCTATTCTTGCTCTTGGCCTCTTGCTTGTATAGATCTAACCCGTGCCCTGTCTTCTCGTAGGTATCTTGGCGATGCCGAAGCGTGGCCGTCGAGTTACCGGAGCAGCTGAGCCCCGAGCTGACGAGGCAGCGACGATGGAGGAGGATCTTGATCCGACCTCCATCGACCACGATCTGAGACTTCTAGGGGAAACCAGAGAAGATGACATGGGTCACGACGATTTGTTCGGGAGCAGCCAAGCCGGTGGCGATGCCGAGGGCAATGACGGCGATCCTTCGGCTGCCGCTGGCGTGGCTGGCTCGACAAGTCAGTTGCAGGAGGATGCTAGTGCTAGTCCAGCGAGCACGGGCACGGGTCACACGGCCAAGAGGAACAGAGCTTCTACCTCTGATGTGTGGAAGGACTTTGAGGAGATTTTCGAAAATATAAATGGTAGGAAGGTAAGGGTCTCTGCTAAGTGCTACATTTGCAAAGCCATTCTCTCTGCTCGTTCTAAAGGCGGTATTGGTCACTTGGGCCGGCACCATGATTCATGCAAGTTGAAAGCCTCTAAATCTGCTAGGGTTCAATCCATGCTTCAGTTCAATCCTGATGGCTCTGTTCGCCAATGGGATTATAGCCCTGATGTAGCTCGTACTGAACTTTGTCGCTTGATTGCTAGAGAAGATTTACCTCTTAGCTTTGGTCAATCTGTTGCTTTTGAGGAATACATTAAGCGTGCTCATAATCCTAGGTTTTCTAGTGTTTCTAGGCAAACCACCACTAGAGATTTGGAGAAATATTTTAAAGAATGTCGTGGTAAACTTAAGGAAACTTTGCAATCGTCTGTTTCATCTATTGCTCTTACTTCTGATATTTGGTCTAGTAATGCTAAGGAAGATTACCTGTCTGTGGTTGGTCATTATGTTAATTTAGATTGGCAATTAGAGAAAAGGGTTATAGGGCTTTGTTTGATTGATGTTTCACATTCTGGTCAGAATATAGCAGATCGTGTGTTCACTATGGTTAATGAGTTTGGTTTGTCTGATAAAGTTTTCTCTATTACTTTGGACAATGCTTCGCTATCTCGCTGCCATGGATAAGCTCACACCTTTGCTTAGTGGTTATGTTGGCTCTATTTTCATGCATCAGCGTTGTGCTTGCCATATAATAAATCTTATTGTGAAATCTGGTTTAAAAAGGCTTAAGCCTTATGTTGATGCTTTCAGAACAGCAATTTCTTTCTTGAATTCTTCAAACCAACGTATTGCTGCATTTAAAATCTATTGCATTGCTACTGGTGTACGTCCTCGTAAGTTTGGTCTGGACATGGATGTTAGATGGAATTCCACATATCTAATGCTCAAGCACCTCATTCCATATAGAAGTTCTTTCTGTCTTTATACAAACTCACTATCATTGTAATGGGGGGCAGCCACTGCTCACTGATGCACATTGGCATGTTGGTGAAAAAATTCTTGAATTTCTGCAGTTGTTTTATGATTCTACTTGTGTTCTGTCCGGTGTTTATTACCCTACATCACCATTGATGATGCATCACATTCTTGAAATAGCTACACATCTTAGCTCATGTGAGAATGACCCTTTGCTTAGAGAATTTGTTGTTCCTATAAAATCTAAATTTCTAAAATATTGGAGGACTATACCAATGCTATATGCCTTTGCATTTGTCTTGGATCCTAGAGCTAAGATTAGAGGTTTCTCTAATGTGCTTATGCTTTTATCTACCCTCACTGGTACTGATTACTCTGATTACTTAATTGTAATCGTTGTAAGGAATGAGTTGAATAGTACCTTTCTCAAATATGAATCTAAGTTTGGTGCAGTAAGATTGCAGAGACCATCACAGCCAACCAGTACTACTGGTAAAAAGAAAATGGTTTGGGGAAAAATTTTTGGTGCAGGTTCTGGTTCTGGACCTTCTGGTTCAGAGCATTCCCAACCTGGTGCTGGTGCATCATCTTATGGTTCATCTCGTCCACCTTTGCCAGGGAGATCAACTGCAGCCTTTGTCGTTCCTCCATCTGCTTACGAGTTGTCATCTTACCTCGACAGCGACAATGTCGCTCACGACGACGAAGAGTTTGACATTTTGCATTGGTGGCATGAGCACAAACTTACTTATCCTATTCTATCCATACTTGCTAAAGATGTTATGACTGTACCTGTTTCAACTATTTCTTCGGAATCTACCTTTAGTCTTACTGGCAGGGTGATCGAGGAGCGGCGACAACGTTTGAACTCTGACATGGTGGAGATGCTCACCTGCATCAAGGATTGGGAGCTAGGAGAAGCTAGAGCTCAGCACAATGTGGAGGACAAGGATATTGCACATTCTTTCGAGGAGATGTTCCTTGATGAAGCTCAAGCTCCTGAACCACCACTACCAGCCAGTGCCAGTGAGCCACCAGTGATCAATCTGTAGACTATAGTAAATCTGTTTCTCTATTTCTGTTCTGATGTTATCTGGATTCTGGACTGTAATATGCTAATAGCTGCTTAAACCCTAAAGTTCTAAACTGCAGAGGCTAGAGCTGGGCTGTACTCTTTTCCTTTCTAGGGTTTTATCTCACGAGGTGTGAGTTTTACCTAGAAAGGTTTTTAATGAGGCAGCCACCAAAAACAGCTCAAAAATATAATTCAACTTTTGAAATGTTGTGCTTGTGTAGTTGTGTACTTGTGTCAGTTGACAGTTGTGTGCTTATGTAGTTATGTGCTCATGTGCTCTTCTAATCTGTAGTTGTGTACTCTATGTACTGGGCCACGGGCCGGCACGGGCACGACGGGCTCACGGGCTTGTTAGGCGGCCAAGACGCGGTTATATGCTACTCGTGCGTGCGTTCGGCTCGACCTTAGGCACGTGGTCAAGACGCAAGACGCAAGACGCACGACAGTGTCTATCGTCTTTGTCCCCGCCTCACGCATCCACAAAGGACACCCACCGGAGCTTCATGGCTCTGTCAACATGCCAGATACGTCCGCCACCACACCAAATCCCATAGCCATGCAAGACGACGACCTCAGACACAGAGATGCAGCATGTCCCCTATGGACGAAGCATGCCCAAAGGAAGAGCAGAGCTAGCCAAGCGGAGGCTCCCAAATCGTGGAGCTCCCCACTAGCGGCTAGCCGACCACCCTCCTCTCGGCGCCGAGAAGGAAGCCGGAGTCGCAGGGATCAGCCAGATCTAGATCTAGATCTAGATCCGAGGTTATGTGCTTAGGAGATTATGGAGGGGGAGGGAGAGGGAAAGGGAGTGAGAAAGGGATGGTGGAGGAGCACGGGTCCTCTCTCTCTCCTCGCTAGAGAGGAAGTGGGCGGGACCAAGGGAGAGGTTGCTGGGAGACTAGTTATCAGCCACACATCTCTCTGTGTGCTGATAGCCAAGTTGCCCAGGGTTCAAGCACTAGCTTGTTTCTCTAATTTAAAGCTTAACAACTACTCTCTTCTTCTTCAATTTTTATAGGGCGTATTTTGATTTGAGAAAGTTTTTAGATAGACTTTGACTGTTCAATTTCTCTTATTGTATATTGCCAATTGCCACAAAATAACATTGTATCAAAAGCAATTTGAAATATGAATATATTGATACAACTTTATATACTAACAATACATATAATTTGACTAATTATTAGTCAAAAACTTATGAAGTTTGACTTTTCTAAGTCAGAATACGCCATATAAAAATGGACAGAGGGAGTAATTAAGTAGTAGCCAAGTACTAAAGTTGGCATAGTTTGTACGTGTTAGCCAGCTAGTTCCCGGCATTATCCTCAGGAGTCGGATCACTGAGCTGCAGTCCTCACGCCAGACGCCTTCCACGACCGTCCGATCACTCTTGTTCGTTTGGTTGCAAAATCTAGAACCGTCCGAGACAGTTTAAGTGGGATAGGATATATTGTGAGTCATGATTAAATCATTTGGTGATCTAGATCATTCGGGATGAGCATAACTCAAGTTTTTGCTATGAAATGAGTTGGATAGAAATCTTTAGCTAATATACTTCTATTAGAACATTTATCTGTTGTTAATCACCAACTAAATTTGTCTCCAAGAACCCGAGTGAAATGGTTAGGGTTTAGGATAGTGCAACCAAACACATCCTAGGTGTCGTGATCGAATGGAGGATTGCCCTACGCAAGCCATGGAGAAAAGGCAATAAACTATCTAATCCAGGCACAGTATAATTAGTGCCAGCCAGTACGTACACGTACTTTTTCGTCTTCCAATCCAATGACCATATATGTATGTGTAACGTGTTTTGAAAAGAGGAGACAGGTTCTTAATTTCAAGCCCTAAACTACCCCTTTCGGTGTGGTCGGTTGCTTGTTACAATGAACATTGCGGCTTAATTAACCCTCCATTAGCAAGGCAGCATTAACCTAATTCCCTCCTGGCTCCAAACTGGACACCAAGATGGAATATCACAGGCAAGATCAGTGGCGCATGTGCCGTCCAGCTGCTGCTTCTTGCCAGGCGCATTAGTTAAAACAGGCACGAGATGCATGCATCATGCATGCTTGATGGATTAGTAGGTTAATTAGGGCTGCTTCCTGGCAGTTAATTGAGCTGCGTGGACGATCCGGCGCCGTCTGATGGCTCACCGGGATTCGTGCCGGCTGCCACATCGACGTCGATCCCTTGGAAGATCGCAAGAGCCAAGGGCTACTATATGCACGAGAGGATCATGCGTGGGAGTGCGTTTCAGCGTCTTTTTAATTTGATTCGATGGAATTTTGAAGGAGGAACGGAGGAATCCAATGCAAAGAAAAAAAAAAAATCTTATAGAGATGTTTGATTTGAAAGATTACATCAAAGGAATTTTATTGGAAATGAAAATTTCCTCAAAATTTTGTAGGATTTCAAGCCTGAGGTTTACCTCTTTTTTTCATTCCTTTGGAAATTCCAATGCTACTTTCTCTCTTATTCTCTCCATTCTCTATGTACTCGGCTAGCATTTTAATTTTAAGCTTATTGTATTTTGCCTATGATAAAATCAAACCTTGAACCATTCATGTCGATTTCAATTATGCCGGATTAAATATGCCTCCCAATCCCGCTTTTTTTTTTATCCATATATTTTTATAATCCTGTAAATCAAAGAGGCCTCAGCTTTGTTTCCTATGTTTAGATTATTCATGAATGTCACCTGCACAAACTTGTGCCGTTTAGTTAATTGGCTCCTTTCATTAGCGAGCAAAACTTGTTTCACCATGTTAACCCATGCGATCCTTTTACAAAAAAAATGATCAACTACTATCATAGTATCATACTACATGGCGTAAAACAAAAACAAAATGCAGATCACCCCTCCATTTTCCACCACGGCTACTTAGCTTTTCGAGTGCCTGTAGCTAGTGACTTCGAGTTGTCTCTGAGCTGTGAGCATGATCTGAAAGCTAGACCTCGGGTTAATTAACTAACCAAGACAAGACAGTATATTAGTTCTAGGACATGTTGGGCACGAAGCAATTCAGCATGGGAGTGGCAAGCCGTGCCTGCAAGATTTGCAAGGCTTTAACAATTAGATTTGATCCCAGAGAGGCCATGTGCAGGCTGTCAGGCAAGGGCCTCATCCTGCGCACTTTTACCAGAACTGAGACCTCCGTAGATTCCATTTCACTGTACTGAAGCAAGAAAGAGAGAGAGAGAGAGACAGAGGGAAAGAACTTCTGTCTTGACAAACGAAACAGAGTTGTTCCTCTGCAGACAGTGGCTGCCTGACTCAAGAGCTGCTTAAACTATGAGAAAGAGGGTGATTATAGTAGGGCATTACTTGGGAAACTGCTGTTTGAGAGGACAGGATCTCTGTTTGACATGCACAAGAAGGAAAAAAAAAGGATTTCCCCTCTCACTCTTCAGTCTTTAGAGCTTTTCATGTGAAGGTAATGTATGCGAAGGAGCTCTTTTTTTGAGCCCCCAGTTGGTCAGAGCATGTTTATAGTTTACTACTGCTATGGCCTGCTTCTGCATGTGCATGACTGCATGCATGAATTGAAAGGTTAAAGCATCACCTTAATCATTGGATCCTGTTATTATAAGAGACCTGAAGAAACCATTGCGGTTTTGGGGGCTTGCAGAGGGGAAGTTGAGCAGCCACTGGGTTCAGTGTCAGGTAGCACAAAAGGTGAATCAGCTGAAGCATGGCAACAGAAAGCACACCAGTAGGAAGCCAGTCTGCTTGGCCCAGATTTAGATTCAAGGCCATGGTAGAAGAAAAATCTATCTACCCCAGTATGCATCATCCATGGTAATGGCATGCCAATAAAAGTTTTCATGAGATGCAGGGATGTTTATAGCCATGGTGGTGGTTGCAGAAGAGGCAAACAGCCCAGCATGTGAGCTGAGTGGCTAAGGCATAAATGCTGGTGAAGGAGGGGGCCATGCAAATGCAAACCACTCCTGTGAACCACAAGAACTAAAGAGTGGAGAGAAAGGTAGATGAGCCCAAATTAATGCAGATCACCCCCAACTTGTGAATCTGATGCATGGCAACCAAAAGAAACCCTGTTTACTTCCTCCCTTCCCTGATGACCAGAGTCCAGAGATCATCATCAGATGCTTCACCCAGCCACATCTTGAAAGTTCAATGAATGGATGGCCTGTTACATAGCAGTACACTGCTGCTGCACCCCCCACATTGCCCCTCTTTTCCTCTGATCTGATCTGATCTGATCTGGCCTTGCAATTCAAACAAACTGGCTCTGTACTTTGTGAATTGTGATGCTTGCTCTCCAGCTCCAACAAGTCCAACAACTACCTCCCCCCTGCATGCCGACCTCGAATCATACATTGCGTAAACAAATCACACAAGGTTGCTTCAGATTAACTTAACCGAACCTCCTGTGTCTTTTTCTTTCTTTCTGAGCAAAAATGTCGATTGCTTGTTACCTGCTTCGTTTGTTCAGGCATGCATGGCTGCCTCGAGATGGAGCTTACTAATTAAGCTAGGGTCAAATGTTGCGATGCCTCAAGATCCCAAAGCATGAATTGTTATAGCCATCCCTATATGGCAGCGAGTAACTAACTAGGTTTGGTCTAAAGAGATGTGCCAGACCAACGTGGGTAAGGATCCAATGAAACAGTAAATACGGCACCCCTCTCTCTCTCTCTCTCTCTCTTAAATCTTGCCCGTGAAGAGCAAGTGAGATAAGCATGTGAAACAGTTAAAATTGTTTGACCGTACTGTTGTTGTTCATGGTGATGGAAACCTTGCAGGATTGGAGGAGGGAGGTAGGGGATGGAATGGATAGATCTTGCATGGCAAGGAGTAGTACTTGTTGATTGGTCTATGTTAGATCGGGATTGAGTAGTTACATACTGTCTCATGGTCATGGACCAGGCTAACCAAAGTGTCCATTTTTTCTCTCTCTTAATTTGTTCAGAGTCTTCGCCTTGAGATATGCATGGATTGTAGTTGAATGCAAGCAATGCTGATTGGTTATTATTTTATTTAAGGGACCTGTCCCATTGTTCTTTTAGAAGAAGCATATATTTTTATTTATTTTGAAGTTTTCAGGGATAAAACCATGGTTAAGGGTATGTTTAATGGTGGTCCTATTTTTTTTACTATAGCTGACCCTATTATTTTGGAAATGAGGTTGTAAGTAGTGAAAATAGGGTTGGAAATAAAATACAAGAGAGATATGTAGGGATTGAAAAATAGGACCAGGATTGTGGATCTGATCAGGTAAGGAGGTGAATAGTAAATTAGGGTCAAAATAGAGCCAGCATTGCACATGGCCTAACAAGCATATCTTCGAGCTTTTCAAGAAAAGAAAAAACCATCATCGGCTTGGTTAATTTTTGGCGTAATAGAATCATACATCTTGTTCAAATTATTGAAATGCACGCACACAAATTGTCTGTGAGAGATAGTTTGCTTTTTCTGTGAGAATTTAGTCTTTTCAGAGTATAGATTCAGTACTTGCGTAGCTCATCTATTGTATAGCCTCTCTTTCTTGGTGGTGTTAGGAGGACTGAATTAATAACAACAAAAGGGAACCCTGGTAAGAACAAAAGGATTACAACAAGCAAAAGATCATTAGGTGAGGCCAGGCCAGCTACAAATCTACTTGTACCAAGATCCAATTCAATGGTGCCTTTACTGACTCTCTTTACTGGCCTCCTCTCCTCTGATCCCAAGCCTTGGTAAGTATAGTACGGCACAATTATACTACATCTAAATTACGTCAGAATGCATTAGGTATATGCAATAGTATAGACAATCACTGTCTATAAAGAGTTTCATGCCATCTATAAACAACACAAATATAACCCATACAATAAGTTATCTATTTGTATGTCACTATAAGTAGCTCAATCCTATACATTTTTTTTGTTCTCATGTTACCGCCGCCTATAACATAAAAAATAGTATGCTCGCTTCTCTTCTCTACATCATCTCACATCCTACATAGCAAGACATATAGACGGCTCATGCTTGGGCCGTTGTACATGCTTGGCAGACAGGCACAATACTTCCCCTCTCTGTCCCAACCCAACTTAATTAATGGCTCCTTTGGTGAGTGAGCGCCACTGTTTGCTCTTAATGGCGCCACTAAACTAGGCTGTACTGCTATGTGGCCTGTGGGGGGAGAAAAAGGCTGCGGCCTTTCATGAAAGCGCACCCATTGCAAGCTTTTCAGGTGGCTAGCTAGAGACTAGAGAGCATCTCGCAGGTCCATCAATGGCGAGAAATGTGGCCCTGTTTGTTTGAAGAGAGCGGATAGAGGATGGAGGAACATGAGCTCCGGCCCAACCACCCAGAGTTAAAGGTTTGCTCGTGCATGGCGACTAGTGCCTTGATCGCTTCCCCTTGACATGTACCGTGCCATGCAATATGGGGCTTATCGGAAAGCTGCTGCTGCTGCTGCCTCCCCCGTGGATCTGATGGAAGTGTTGTGGTCACACGGCGGGACAGGGCATGGCATCGCATTCATGAGATTGTTTTTGCGAGGTCCTTTTGATCCCTAGTCTCCCAAGAAATGTTCTCTTAATTACTCCCTCCACCCAAGAATATACTGTAAGATGTATTTTTTCATATACTTGTCTATCAATATAGGGTGTATTTCATATTCTAATGTAAAATAAACGTGATGTTTCCTTGATACCCTAATTAAATACTTAGTTTTAGCTTTTATTCCCTATGTGCATGTATTAAATAGAATACATAGAGATAATAGCTAGGGGTATTATAATGAATATCTCCTCGGTCTATGTGCAAACAAAAATATATATTTTTTTAAGTGATAGCAACATGTTTTATCTCATACTCCCAAACAAAGCAGATTGGCTTAGCCCAACCTTCCATGGCTCGTTACAACGATAACCACCCCTAAACCACCCCAAGCCCCTAGTGAGAGGGCTCCTTAGGGTCGATAGGTAGCCATCATCACTACTGCTCTACGTCATAGACAAGAAGGCCTCAGCGCCATCGGTAAGCCTTCTACGCTGAACAAGCCCAAGGACTCGAGGAGCCTAGTCCTCAAGACCCCAAATTTCCCACCCGTTGGTCGTCATTGTCGCATTACCCTCCTTTGGCTCTAGGACCGAGCAGGCGAGTGCAGAATCATTAGCGACAAGTATGGCTCCCATGACTTGGGTGAGGCTGCAACCACAACTAATCCGTCTCTAGGTGCACTAAGACAATAAGAACAGCTCTAGGAACTCATGTTGGATCATCTTGGTGGGAAGTGGTGTCCATTATAGTTCGTTTTGCTAGAGTCGCTCTCCTCTAGTTCTTTGTAACCAATGCTATCCCCTCCCTCAACTTGTGTTATGAGTTGCAACCCAGTTAACCGAGAAAATGGATTGATTATTAAATTGGTGCTTATTTTTCTCAGAAAATTTCAGCCATTTTCTAAAATCAAATTATTGTAGGACATATAAACTTACCTTTTTCCAAAAAAATACATTAGGAACTTTTGTACAAATTAAATTATTTTAAAACAGGATACATTAAACTGACAAAACTGAAAAAAAAAGAAATATCCACTCCAAGAAAATCAGGTAATAGGCCGCAAAAGAGGCAGGCTCGTGAGTTGTGAAGACCGAAGAACAGTGACTGACTTTGCGAGCAGGAGCGCAGGCGAGTGTGGCCGCGGGAAGTGGGGGAGATCGGACACCGAAGAACGTACGTGTGAATGTGATGGATTGGTGGCAGGGTAAAGGAAGACAGGCCCAGCAAGGCCCATGTGTCTCTCGGCCCACAATGTCCTCTGTCGCACTGCAACTGTAGCTCCTTTACCCTCCACCAAACGTCACTCGGGAGCACTGCCTGCTGCTTCCGAATTTGTATCTTCACACAGATCACTGTAGCTACAGTTGAGCAGTAACTTACACAGTAAACTGTTTGCTCTGTTTGCTACAATGCTATACCGTTCAACTCACAAAACACTATGTAGCTCTGACTTTACTATACCAAAGAGAGAGGATGCGCTTCCCCTTCGCACTCGCTTGCATCTTCTTTCCACCAAACAAACCCCCGCTATTCTGTTTGCTCTCTCTCTCTTCCTTTTTGCTGCACTGCCAGGAATCCCAAGATAGTCCAGCATCACCATGAAACAACGCACAACATCACGCGGGCTAAGCTGAGAGCAGAGGAGGTGGCGCGTGAAATACCGTTCGGTTACATGCGTGTGTCGTGGCGGCCATCTCCCAAGAACGTCGATATAGGGTGTGTTTGGTTGCCGCATGAACTCAACCAGACTGGTGGGAGCCAGACTGAGGTGTTGCAAGGGGATGTTGTTTAGTTGATTGTATAAGATCGAACAGGCTGCGTAGAGATGTTGTTTGGTTGGCTACACTAGAAGAGGAATGGGATGGATAAATTCAAAAGAGGGAAATCCAAAACAAAGAAAATAAATTCAAAAGCAAAAATAAAAAATAAAAAAATTTGAAAAATATTGGAACAAAAATAAATTCAAAAATAAAAATAAAATTCAAAAATAGAAAATCAATAAATTTGAAAACAAAAATAAAAATCTAAAAAATCTAAAATTTTTTCAATATCTTGTACTTGAACCTACGGTTCTATTTATTTTGTCTCACTGAATTTGGATGTCATTTTAATTTTAAATATTGTTGCAATTTTGAAAGGAACTGCTGTTAGTAGGCTGCTATTTGCTGTTAGTAGTCATTGGCACTCGAGCCAGGCTCCACAGAAACGACCAGCCTCGTCGTTTCTAGCAGGCCAGGCCGAGGCAGTCCTTTTGCATCCTGGGGGGCAGGTTAGGGGACCCAAATAGACAACCAAACACCCATTCTATTGCTCCCACGAGCATGGCTGAACCATATGTGGGCAACCAAATACACCCATATACCGTCGTCGTTAGAGACAAGCACGAGAATGATCACTCTGTATCCACCGGTAACAGCTAGTACGTCTCCAAGGCTCCGGAGTGCACTGCACGTACGTACAAGCTACTACTTATCCATTCGTGGATTATTAAGTTCCATAAATGTTTCATCTCCTGCAAATCGGGGGCTTGTGTTGGACGAAACAAAGGCCTCTAGCTATAGGCAGTGTGCGAAAAAAAAATCCCTGGAGAGTTCTACAGTAAGATGGGATGGGCGACTCGGGTCCGGTGGCTCGGGACGCGAGTTCCGAGGTCGGCCATGGCTACCTTCCTGATGGGTCGCGCCCAGGTGAGATGTCTGTTCTACCTTCCGGTGTTCGTTGTGGGGTTGGTCGGTGCAGTGAGGGGACTTTTCTGCCCTCGTGCCCGAGTCTTAAGGTTTTGTTTGGCCACTTTTGGGCGAGATCTGAATCGCTCACTGCATCCTCTTTCGTTCTGCCGTCTTTCCACCTCCCAAACCCTAAGTCTTCTTGGGTCGATTCGAGATCTTTCGTGGAGGTTGTGAAGTTTGGAGCGCAGAGCATGGCCGGAAGACAGGGAGGGTGGGGGCAATCTGGTGGTCGTGGGCCTCAAGGTTCCTATTGGCGTGGGAGATTTGCGAATCGGGGGCGGTTTTCTTGGAGTCAGGTTCAACCTCCTAGATCTGAGCAAGAATTGCCACTTGTGGAGGAACATGATGGGGTGCAACATCCTGTTGATGTGGGGGGTTCATCGTAGGCTAGCCCGGTTCTCGATCCGGGGGTGGCGATTGGTTTGGAGGTGAACTGTGGTCGAGATCGTCCAGTTCAGGCTCCGGACAAACTCGCCGACGGGGAAGTCAAGAAGAGGATGATACCTGAAAGGGTTTCTTCTGAAAAGGAGCGATGGGCTCCAAGAACAGAAGCCAACCCTAATCTGGAGAAGGTGGTTTGGGGTAAGAATCTTGATGCTTCTTCCAAAGTAGGAATAGGTGCTGAGGCCTTTCCGAATCGTACCTTTAAGACTGGGGAAAAAGAAATTGGTCCATGTTTTCGCTGTAAAAGAATGGGACATTTTGCTGTTGATTGTCCGTTATCCCGATCTTGTTGTCGTTGTGCTGTTGAGGGGCATCTGGCTTGGGGGTGTTCTTCTTGGAAGCTCTATGATGCTGCTCCGCAGCTTTGTGGGTTTGCTGGAGAAGGGCAAGGCTTCTTTCGGATTGAAGATGTTCCTTCAGATTTTAACATTAAAGAAATCTCTTCCACTGTGGTGATTTCAGTGGTTAGAGGTTTTGCTAATGCTAGGGACATTGAGACCGATCTGAGCACGATCTTGGGAGCACCATGGAGGTGTACGGCGAGACAAATTGGAGATGGGAAATTTCTGATGCGTTTTCCAAATGCTAAAAAAGTTGAGGAGCTAGAGCAATATAAGGAGATGAATATGAGACTTGTGAACGCAGTTATTAAAGTTTCTGCATGGAAAGATGAAATTGGTGCGAAGGGAGTCCTATGTGAAGTTTGGGTCAGGATTAAGAACATCCCTCTATATAAGAGATCCTTGGAGGTTGTTGCTGGTGTGGCTTGCCTTGTTGGGGCACCTATTGAAATTGACAAAGGTAGCCTAGCTAAGTTAGAATATGTCAGGGTCAAGATTGAATGTAGAGATCCTGTTGCTGTTTTTGGGGTGGTTGAAGGTGCTATTGGATCCCTGCTTTATGATTTCTTTTTTGAAGTCGAAGGGTTGGGTGAGATAAATAAAAACAAAAAAACAATTGAAGGAGTTGCTATTGGGGATAAGGAGCAACAAGGTGGGCCTGCTAAAAAACTTAGGATGTGCGGTGGTGTTGAAAAGGACTTATCTAGCAAAACTGGCTTTTCTGCATCCTCTAAGTCTGCTGGGGAGAAAGGGAAAAAACCAGTTGAAGAAAAAGACTTTGATATCCAGTTTGATGATTCTCAAGAATCCTTGAGTGATGATGAGGATGGGGTGATGGCTAAAGTCTTAGCTGTTTCCAAGATGAATCAAATGGGTGAATTGGCTAAGGATTTTGGAGGCTCTGCTGGCCCTAGTAGTGGCAACAATATGTGGCTTGTAAGATGCTCTGGAATTAATCTTCATAAAATGCCTGTGATATCTGAATGTGGGTCTTTCTTGCATGAGAAATCTAATGTGGTTCTGGAAGAGATCAGTGAAACTCACCAGGATAAGATGGAATCCAATGCTGAAGAGGATGGGAAGGAGACTGAGCAAACTTTGGGCAATGAAAAAGGAAAATCCACTTCCAAATGTCTTAATAAGAAGATTCCAGTCAGAAGAAGTTCAAGACTTCAAAATACTAACATCTCGGTGAAAGAAAAGGCCATGAATCTGCAGAAGAAAAGAAATCTTGAAGGTACTTCTAATCATTACTCTAATTTGTTTTCTATCTTGAGTTCTGATGAGATTAGTGCTCTGGCTGTTGATATGGGGATACATATCCCTGAAAGAGAGTTAGATAAAGTGAATTTGATTAAGAATCTGGAACATGCAAGGAGGGAACCGCATCAAAAAAATGAATGACAAATTGAAAACTAGTGAGGAAAGAGAAGAATCTAGTGATAATACTAATGATAAAGTCCTTCTGTTGAATTGGGTTACTGAGGATAAGGATAGTGAAAGTGGGGAAGATTTTACACTTGTTGTTAGCAGAAAAATAAAAAAGAATTGAAGTCCAGCTTAGAGGTCTAGCTAGGAAAAACATTTCTCACTCTGTTCAGAGGTCTGGCAGAGTGAGAAATGTTAAGGGAGGCAAATAATTTTCTTTTTTTTTTATGAAAGGTCTTATTTGGAATTGTAGAGGTGTTGGGAAGAAAGGTGTCTGTCTCCTGCTTAGGGATAAGATGAAAGACATGGCCCTAGACTTTTTAGGTCTAGTGGAAACCCATAAGTCAAAGTATGATGACAAGTTTTTTTAGGAGGCTTGATCCTGATGGTTGCTTTATTTGGAAGTGGATTCCTTCGGAGGGGAGATCTGGTGGTATCCTTGTAGGGGTGACAATGGCTAGCTTTGACCTTTGTAGTGTGAAGGAAGAGAATCATTCTATCCTTTTGTCTTTATGGGACAAAGGAAAGAAGTGTAGATGGAGCTTGCTGGTGGTGTATGGTCCTGCTCATTATGAGAGCAAGATGGAGATTTTACAGGAGTTAGCAAATTTTTGTGCAGTGGTTGATACCCCAATGTTAATTGGTAGAGATTTTAATATCCTTCTAAGTGTGAATGATAAAAACTGTAGCTGGAGGGCTAATAGATACTCTGAGATTTTAAACCAAATCATCAATACTTATGCCCTGAGAGAAGTGAACATGGGTTGTGGTAAGTATACTTGGTCTAATAATCATGTTTACCCCACCCTTGAGAAGTTGGATAGATTCTTTATGACTACTGATTGGGAATGGTTGTTTCCTTTATGTAATGTGAATAAGCTTCCTAGAATCCTCTCTGATCATAATCCAGCTGTGATTAGTGATGGAGTTGGTAGAATCAAAAATAAAAATAAGTTCTGATTTTGTTTAACCTGGTTAGATCATCCTAATTTCTTGCCTCAGGTGGATAAATCTTGGAATATGCTAGTTTATTATCCTGACAGCTTATCTGTGTTGCTCATAAAAATTAAGGTTGGGTTCTTTTCAGCTTTTCTTATCTACTTATCTCGTGTAACCTCGTCACTTCGAGATTTTTTCGAGATAGACTCGAGAGGCGGTTGGCCTCCAATTTTAGGGTTTAGAGAGCTTATAGACACGCCTACGAGATAAAAAAAACCGACTCAAAAAGTAATAAAAAATATGAGATAAGTCAAATAAGACACGAGATAAGTAGGATATGGGAGAATATGCCATAAGTAGGATATGGGTATTATCCCGAATAACTAACACAAATCACAAAATTACTATTATTTTATCTTATGGCAAATATTATTTTATCCATGACACCATAAAATATTATTACTATAATCCCATAAAATAATATTTGGGTATTATCCCGAATATGGAAAATATTATTTTATCCATGACACCATCATCTTTCACATCTCTCGATCGAGTCGCTAGGGATCAAGAGCACACATATGGGAGGAGTGGTCATGCGGACGCATCGCCGCCGGCTTGGCAACCGGTGGCCCACAGCCGCTCGAACCTCTCATTCCCCATCTCTTCTCTCTCTCTTCCTAATCTCTCTCATCTCCCATGTAGCATGTCTAGCAAGCATAGGGGACATGAGGACAGAGCGTCCCCGCTTGCTGGCGCACTGCTTAGCCCTCTCCTTCCCCTCCCCCCCCCCCCCCCTCATCTCTCTCATCTCTGTCGTAGCAAATCTAGCAAGTAGAGAAGGATGAGGCTGGCCAGGGGAGAGTAGACCTGATCATTTCTTGAGCCGGCACTACTACAAAGCAGATCATCAATGCTGGTTTTTGAACTGGGACAAAGCAACAAGCACTAATGTGGCCAGTTATCTGTGTTGGTTGGTACCGACATAGATGACCCATTCTCTGTGCTAGTTTATGGTTAGAACCGGCACAGAGACATTTTCAAATATTTTTTATTAGTAGTGCTAGATTGCTACTACTGCCTACATACTGTACAACCCTAGCTAGCTAGCTATCTACATGTTGTCATCGTCATCATCACTCATCGACTCAGGGTTGGAGTAACGGCCAACGTCGTCATCGTTGTGGCCCGCCGCCTCCTCACCACCCTGGTCCGACCAGTTTTCAGGGGAGGTGTCCCTGTCGTCGGACCCTCGGATGCCCCATCCGTCGGTCGCCTCCTCCGATGACTCCTCCTCCAACGAGGACTCCTCCACCGTCTCGCCAACGGGGACACACACCGAAGGATCCAAAGACGGATTTGACGATGTGACCCATTGCCGTTTGGGTGGCGGCTCCTCATCGTGGGGCTCTTGGTCGACAGGCTCCTCCTCACGAGGCACCGAATCGCTAGCAAGCCATGGTGACCATGGCGAGGTCGGTAGAAAGGGCATCGGATGCAGTAGCAAGGCGAGTGGAGAGTGCTGCTGCGGCGAGACGGGTGGAGAGATCTTCAGCAATGAGGGGAGAGAAGAGGAATTGACCATGGCGGACATCGAGAGGAATGAAGATCGAAGAGGCCGACAAAAATTAGAACGGGGGACGATCGATTGGATAGATTATATAGATGTGCGCGGGAAAAATTTGCCCATGAAACGCCTCAGGAGACAAAATGTTATATGTGCCAATTCTAATTTCCAGCTGCCACATATTATTACGAAGCAATGCGTCTATTTAGCTGACACGCGGAAAAAGCTTAATTAGTCGTGGAGCATCAAAAAACTGATTTTAGAAAATACGAAACAAATAGTAAACAAATTCAAAAAATATGAAACTTGGTCGCTAGTTACATTTCAATAAGATGAACAAGATCAATGATTCGGATTAGTCGTTAAAAATCTCAAATTTCGTAAACCCATCAAGAGTACGGAGTCCGTACTCTCGAGAGAACACTAGCCATATATATTTATTTTGCATTAGAATATGAAATACGTCTGTCTTATACTCCCTCCGTTCCTGTATGTTGGGCGCATAAGTTTTTTGGATCTATTCCACTTTGTTGGGCGCATGGATTGGATTTCCTCTAATACCCCTGCACTAATTACTCCATGCATGGCCACGCGTAGCACCGCTTCGTTCTCCTGCATGGCCACGCGCAGCACTATTAACTCCGCATGCATGCAGGTCATTTTCCGTGCTAATTAATTCGGCGCTTCATTCTCCGCATGCATGCCGTTGCAAGCAAAGCTGAGTGCGCATATATATGGATGCCATTGTTGGCCATTGAGGGAATAGAGTTGTTCTCAATGTCGTCGCCACCGCCACGGTATGCTTTGCCGTCGCGCTCGCCTATACTGACCCAAATCGCCACCACCGTCCTCGCCGGAGTGGGCGCCGTCGCCGTGGTACAGACATGAAGAATCAATCGAACCTGAAGAATCTGTCGCCACCGGCGCCGCCGTAGAAGAAACCATTGATGGTGATTCTGACCAAGACTTGATCATGCATGAAGCTGTCGAAGAATTGGTGGAGCATGAAGCTGTCGAAGACTTCAATGAGACTTGCTTGCCGGATGGGTTTGATGAGTGGCCCGTTTGGCAGCAACGCATCGCTAAGTTCTTCTATAAGCTTCGTATGCCTCATTTTTTGTAAGTTCCTGTAAGTGATTGTGTGTTTGGTGGATAGTTAGATTAAGTGCTTGCAAGTGCATGCGCCGGTGAAGTGGTGAGACAATTAGTGCTTGCCGGATGTTAAGATTAGTGCTTGGCAGATGAGTAGTTAGATTAAATGCTTGCACCGATAATTCTTAAAAATGCTTGTAGGTGCACCTGATGATATGAACTTAGTTATCATAAGAACATTGTTCCTTGCCATGATGAAAATCACATTACAATATCAGTAGGGAAACAACACCATTCTTCCTCGCCATGATCGGAAGAACATTGTTTCTTCAATCTCACTAACCGATGTACTCCAATGCATCGTTCACAATTTCTCTGTCACATTGCAACATAATCGGAAGAGCATTGTTTCTCTGTAGTGACTGCTTCTTTTGATGTGGAGTACGGTAGTGCTGCCCCCCTTTTTCTTTCAAAATCTCTATCATGCATGATTGAAGAGTGAGAAAAATGTGGTTGCTCCTCTCCACCGGATACTCATCATATGCTTGTTTCACCTTCGCAACAATTTCCTCAACATTACTTGGAGATGACTTTTGAAATGATGCTTGAAGTGCTGCAAAAAAGCCTAGGTCCAAAATATTTAGATCGGGGGAGTTTGGTGGTTGACACATTAGCCTTATGTCAAAACCATCAGCCATTGCCGCATTACAAAAAACAGCATCATCAACTGGAATATGTGTCTTGGCATTGTCCTGCTGTATGAATATAGGGGTACCATGTTCATTTGCAGGCCATTTTCCTTGATGGCGGGTAGCACCTTATTTACAATATACTCACGACTAACATCCTTCGTGACCGACGGCAACACCTTGGTTACCAATGTACCGGCAGGCCTATTCACACTAGTCCTTTTCGCCGGCTCTACGAAAGTGAATGGAAATATCCCAATTTTTCCTGAAAATGTGACATTTCCATCACCATCAAACCTTGGTCTCGCAATTGCTGCAAGGAACATGACCTTCTCAATGTTCTTTCTTTGTGTTGTCCTTTCCGGATCCTCCTTGTCTGGCGCCAGGTAGTAGTTCTGACTCTGCCTCGTACGATAGAACCACTTTTCATCTATGTATACGATGTTGTACATACCATGAAATGTTGGTTCTTGCGGCAAGCTAATTGGGTCAATCATTGATAGACAGAAACGAACCCTAGCTTTTTTGTTAGCTTCGCTCAACGTAAATTTTATCGCATTCGAGTGCCGCCTTAACTTGCCTTCTTTCATCCGCTTAAACAAAGTGGTCTTCGACACTTGTAGCTCATTAGCTAGATCTTTGAGAGTCGTTCTACTGCGCAACGGCACTTGTCTAATGGCTTCAGGATCAACCTCTATTTTCTTGCGGCCACAATTCTTTGGCCTCTTGCTCAACACTCCGTTCAATCCACCACCCTGCTTTCCATGGTACCATATCCTCTGAACAACTCTCAACGGCATGCCCGTTTCATCAGCAACAGCCTTAGTGACACCATGTTTTAATATGCCAAAGCTTGTTCTTTCTAGAAGCATGGTATAAACCATCTGTCTCTCTTCATCGGTGTTTTGTTTCCTCCTACCTTCATTTGGATTAAAAAAAAGTGAATTACATTATCATTCAACAACTAGAATTAGAACTAGAATATGACTTACTCGTGCTATGGCCATCCTGTTGGGCAACACCTTCCTCGTCGGCATGGGTGTCACCCCCTACCTCGCCATGCACGGCATCACCAATCAGCTCGCCATGCACGACATCACCAATCAGCTCGCCATGCACAGCATTCCTGTCGGTGCCCATGGCCGTTGTTGCCGAGATCTCTTCCCCGATCTAGCACACAAACATGCGCTCGTCAACACATGTACGTGCAATCATATGAGTAATTTGTGTACATACAAGCATATGAGCAGTTTGTGTACGTACAAGCATACGAGTATATCTGAGTACATGCATGGAGCATGGTACATACCAGATCAAAGGAGCCAGCGTCGATGGTGCCCTCTGCTTCTATATCCATGATGTTGTACTCTCCGGCATCGTCATCTCCACCGAGCACGGCGTGACAACTACCTGCGAGCCCGAGCCTGCCATGGCCGACGTTGAAACTAGCACCGCGCCCACGTCCAGTGAGCCCCAGCCGAGCGCGTCGGCGACCAGCAAGCCCACGGCCTACGTCGAATGTAGCACCGCGACCGCAACCCGCGAGCCCTAGCCTGCTGTGGCCATGACTCATGGGAAGACCGGTACCTGTGACGAAACCATCAGCATGGCTGAGCACAGCTTGTGCAGCTTGCTCTTCTCTTTCTGTTCGTGCAAGCAAAAGAAGCAAACGGTGAGCACCGTGGCCAAGAACTTAAAAGAAATTTGTATGGGCAAAAACACACCTTCGCTGCTAGGATCATCAGACACTAGATTAGAGTTTAAGTCGATGAATGGACGACTCTCGTGCTCGGTGTTTTCCTCCCAAATTATCGGTTCATTTAGGTCAATATTCTCCATAGAAGAAGAGAAGAGGAGGCAGCATTATCGATCAAGAGTATCTTCTCTTTATACTCGATTTTTTGGGCGCCAAGAATGACATCAAATTGAATTTTGAACCTTCGTGATTTTTTACAAGGCGCCAGCGGGGAAATTGTGCTAGTGAATTTGCAAGTTTCAAGTTTTTGTATGCAGCGCCATGAGAGCCAAATCGAGCTCTAATGCGCGCGCCATCTTGTGAGAACAAAGGCATGCAATGGGAGGCGTCTGTGGCCAGCATGCAAGTGTCGATCCGCATTTATCGCGTGCATAGAGTACTGCGCATGAAACAGAACGTCATTAGCCTTAATTACTACCGATTAATTAGGGGTAAATCTGGAAAACTACTCATCTGCTCAACTTTCCTTGGTCTTTGCAAAAAATTCTATGCGCCTAACATACAGGAACGGAGGGAGTATTAATGGACAAGTCCCTTTAAAAAATATTACTTATATATTTGGAGGGAGGGAGTAGTATACACGTAATTCCGTGCATGCTAGGGTGGCTAGAGCTAGCTAGGGTGCCCGGTGCCGCAACTTGTGCCAATAAATACCTGCTTGCCAATAAATACCTGCAGATACCAACCATAATCGAAGACTCACTCACCCCTGAACAAAATCCTCCATACTATGCTCCAGATCAATAGCACATAAGAGCATCCACACCAGAAACTCTATCTCTATTTTCTTTCTCTTCTACTCTATTTTCTCTCTTCATTACTCTAAAATTCCTTCACACTTTACACTACACCTTAAAAGATTTCTTCCCTCCACCAGAAACTCTATCTCTAAAACTCTATTTCTATACCCATATAGGGTTTCTGCTATGGATGCTCTAAGTAGCTAGCTAGGGTCCGTCGCGGCATGGCGATGGCCGCCTCCCGTTCTGCAGCGTCCACGCTGGCCCTCTCCCTCGCCGTGATTATCGTCTTCCTTGCCTTCGGCGCCGACAGCGCAAGGCCTGCGCCCACGGCACCGGCGCCAGCGCCGCCGCCGGCCGCCGGCAGCTACCCGCTGGGCACGCCTGACCACACGCAGCCCACGTCCAATGCGCTGCTCACAGTTCAATCCATCGACGCAGCCACTTACATCGGCCCTAGTTGCTTGGACGTCGGCGGCTTCGTGGGGGAAGATCTGCCTTTATGGTATAGGCGCACCTACACCATAAACACCGAATCATCTGTCGAGTATCTATGTGTCCGTGTATGTTGTCTACGTATGCGGAAGCTGTCATAAATAAAAGCAAAAAATTGTTCGTGGAACACTATAAATTACTATATAATTTTGCTCATAAACTCACCGATATGTAACCATAGAAATCAGTTACACATTCAGTGTAGTGTCCAATAGTAAAGCCAAAACATTGACAGTATTTCACCACCTCGTATAAATAAAACAAATCTACACATGTAACATATTATACTATATATATAGTATTGTTGTTCCAAGTGCTATATGCCACAAAAGTAGCAAATGCCTGTGTTTAATTGCGTGCCAGTAGTACATGTAAAATGGTTGCATTTCTTAATCTGAAGCTCTACTTCATGCCAGTTGTACATGTAATTGTGTAATTTTACTCGGCAATGCTAGGCTTACCGTGGGTGGCCGATGGGCCAGTAAAAATTGGGAGACGACGCCAATGACCGATGAGACAGCGAATCAATGGGGAACAAGGGATACAGAGAAGTGGGAAGGTGGCGCTGACGAGGTGATTAACCTATGAATGGTAGGGATCGAAGGCACTCTAGAGAACGAGGGGTGAAAGGATTGATAGGCTAAAAAAGGGTTGAATTGGTTAACCATAAATTTAAGATTTTTTAGATTTTAGTTGAATCAGTAAGCAAGATTAAAATTTTCTACTACTAGATGCTGGATACAAGTTAGAACATAACTAATCAAGCAAGAGCACAAGCAATTTAGAGAATTAACAACAAGTGCGAAAACATAAATACGGAAAGTAAAAGAGAAAGGGCCACTCAAATTTTCCCAAGGTTCATGGAAGACTTTCCCTTCTCCTACTCACTACCACGGATTGAGCCTTCAATCCCGGTTCCAAACCAGCATCAATCCCGGTTTTGGAACCGGGATAGGCAATTCGGGACTGAAGCCATCAGTCCCGGTTGCTCTCAACCCGGGATAGATGTTAGAAATATATTTAAAAATATAATACGCACATATGGCTTCTGCGGGACTCGAACCCGAGATCTCGTGACTCCCCACTCACCCTTCTAACCAACTCACCCACCCACGCGTTCTGATATAACTAGGATATGCATTCTTTTTAAAGATTCCTTAGATGAGGCTTTAGTCCCGGTTCATAACACGAACAGGGACTAAAGGCCTACTTTCAGTCCCGGTTGGTAATACCAACCGGGACTGATGAGCTTCCATGCCAGCTGGGTTGTACTAGTCTGTATGGGAGGAGCATCAATCCCGGTTGGTATTACCAACCGGGACTAATGTGAGCGACGAACCGGGATTGAAGCCTTGGAACTACGAACCGGGACTGATGCTACTATTAATGCCGGTTCGTATCTTACCGGGACTGATAAGCCGGTATGGAAGGCTGTTTCTCTAGTAGTGACTCCTTGTTTAAACACTTTTCACAGAGAGGAGTATTGCTCTAGCTTGCTCTTGCTCGACTATCAAGCTCAAGTCATCCACTCATAGTAGTCTTTCACTAGCTCTGACAAGGTGGACTCCAGAACCTTGTACACCTTTTAATGACCATGAGTGCCTCCAAGGAAGCTCACCAAGTCGAACACTTCTAAGATGACTAAGAGACTTAAAGCTCTACGAGTAACAAGTCCAAGTAGAGCCTTCATCACACCGGATCAAAACTCTAGAGTGATGCACACAAGCCTTAGGCACAAGATTCACCAAGATGAGCTAGCTATTAAAGTGGTGCTCTCCCCCACAATGACTCAAGGATATGATATGGAGTCTCTCTCACAGGATTCCTAGAAAAGGCCATTTAAATAGCCTCCCAAGGAAAACTAGTCGTTAGATACTGGCTGACAAAACTGTGAAGGAGACAGACCGGTTGTGACACATGGGAACCACCTGACTTGGCACTAACTGTTGGGTGAGATAGACCGATCCGTCACCTGATGGACCAGTCCATGACCTCCACGAGCTAGGCCACCTAACACACACGGACTAGGCTGGGACACACATCCCAACATGTGACGAACCGTTTCGCCACACACATGGAGGACTCGAACTCACCTTGCTCTGACAAAATAGTCCACCAAAGTTGAACCTCCTCCCCAGACCCCTGTGACGAATAGGTCTGTCTCCACATGGACTGGTCTGCTACAGTTGGAAAGCCTAGGATCAGTGGCGTATCCAGAAACTTGAAAGGGGGGGGGCTAAACTTAAGACATCTAGCAAGCGAGGCGGCAAATGAACCGACGCACGCTGCGGGCATCGGCTCCAGCCTCCAGTGCTCGGTGCTCCATGGGCCACGGCCGCTTGGCTTGGACAGTTGGGCCTAGTTCTGGGGGGTATGAGCAGACTTTTGGCCCACGGGGAGGGGCTGAAGCCCACCCAAGCCCCCCCTTTGGATACGCCACTGCCTAGGATACTAAGACACGGATCGATACGTCTCTTCACGGACTATTCGTGACACACTAAAGGGCTCAAAAACACCTTGCTGAGAAAAAGTGGTCTGCGACACACAGACCATGACCCGGACAAGTTTGCGATTAGCAGAAAACTACTCGAATACCCTAGAACCTCTCTAGACGCCCACACAAGATTGTCTCTCTAAGATAAATGACCTAGAGTGCATCACAATAAGGTTAAGTCACTATCCGATCAACATATCAACTCGGACCCACTTGATAGTTCGGCCAACAAGAATAAAAAATCCTATTTGAAAGATAGCTCTACTCGACTTCCGAGCTAACTTCTAAATACGAATCTTTAATATTCTCATCTCGGTGCCGCTGCAAGAAATCCGGGGTTCTGAGATTCTATAAATACCCTATTTATGGACATACACCAAACATATCATCATCGCCAAAACCACCAAATATGATCACCATGAACATAAGGGGCCAAGATCTCCACAGGAGGCAAGTGTGACGACCCATGTTATTGTTACCTTGGATAATGATACTCGTCCATGGCTTATCACTCGACAAACACTTTTTGTCCAATGATAAGTCATGCCAGAGATTGCAACAGAATAATAGCTGGAGTACAATAATATTACAATACCAGGCCAAACAGGGCTTAATGAGTCTTAAGTTGGGCTTCACAAAGTTTGTCGCTTATTACAACATCTCACAGTTGAGATGCCAATTTAAGCTAAATAACTTAGCTCCTATTTTCATAAGATGACTTGATTTGGGTGATTTTGGTGGGTGTACGTGAATGATCTGAAAATGATGGAATGTAGGATGCACCTTCTTCCTGCTGCCTTTTGCTCTGCGGCTTTTCACCTGGTTGCCGACCTGTCCCTTCTACGGCTTATTCCTTTTGTTGGCCAAACAATAATCCCTCTCCTTCCTTCTACCCCTGCCCCCACGACCTCCAGTCACCATCCCGCTATTGATTTCTCCAGGGTTTTGTTGGTGTGGATTGGAAGGTGAGACATAGAAGGGGACTTGGCTATAGTTCCTTATTACTGGGAGATAATGGCTGTGAAATGAATTCTTGCTCTCTCTCTCGGCTTATTCCTTCTTATCCTTCTCCTTATCCTTCTCCCATGAATCTGGTATTGCATCACTTGGTCATGTTTTTCCTTCAAGCTATTGTTAGGGGTCACTACCTTTGAACTTGGTATGCTTATATGTAAGCAATCCATTGCTCAGGAGTGGCTGCCCATACCTCTTCTGGCACTGTTCCATGGTTGACCAAGAGGAATTTTCTATGGTTTTATGCTAAGCTGGTGCTATTGTGGCTATGAGGTGGCTTGAAGTGAATTGCTCAAAGAATGATCTTACGATGGTTTAGTTGTCCCTAAGGTTGGCTTCAAATCAGCGGCGGAGTCAGAAAATTCCAGAGAGGAGGACTAAGCTTGCTCTAAAATATTTATCAGTAATTTAGCTTGGACATTTCGAAAAGCTAAACGCTTTGACTTCTCGACCTGTTTGTCTAAAATATTGAAGTTGCTTCTCAGAGTTCTAAAAACAAGTTGAACCAAATGAGACAACTTTTCAACACTGCCTCTATAAGTTCTAAGCTTTTGAAGTACAACTTTTAGGAATTTAGCTCAGTATTTTAGAACCCGATGTAAATAGCGAAACTCTAAGACTCAAGCACTAACTACATCAAATTATTATGGATGATCTAGATAGATGCCACTGCAGCATTGCAAGTTTAGAAATTTGTTATTCGTGTGTCCATGACATGTGGGACCTAGACCTACATGTTATTGATACATAGAGTGACAAATCTCTAATTTCAGAACTCTGTAGTGGCATATATCTAATTAACCCAATTATGAAACTATAGTATTATATTGTAGTTATACCACATCATGGAACATGATAATATACAAATACAAACAACTATTAAGGGCACTCTCAGTGCATCAGCCGTTTCTATAGTTGTCACTTAAGACGGATTGCTGAGATAGAGGGTAACTAAAGAAAAGAGAGAGAGCAATGTCGTTTCTTATAAGAAATGGTCTCTATCTTAGAAACAAAGGAATGATCAAACATAAGAAATCCTTATTGGGGGCGTTAGGTCATTTGTTTCTATAGGGCTAATAAATAGGAAGAAAAAATAAATTACTAGATACAGACAATACAATGCGTTAGAAGGATTGTATCTAAAGTCGTTTCTATACGATGTGACATATTTAGAAACAATTTATACAAATAATGCACCAAGAGTGTTTTAATGGTTCAATTGATTTAAATCTAATCACAAAATGAGAACGGAACCTTAAATCTATAAATAAAATGTGGTCGTTGACTATTACTTACAGGCAAATGGACTACATACATTCACTTGCTGGCGGCCAACGACCGGGGTTAAAACCCCGTTGCGTCCCGGCGGGAGCTCCGCCGCCACTGCTTGAAATAAAATGGGGCGATTAGCGAGACGATGATACCGAGATTGGTGAGAGGTGCCTGCCGACCGCTAATGGTCTTGGTACCTTGATGAGCTAAAAGGACAGATACTACACTACGGGTCTAAAGACAAATGCTTGGGTTGAACATATTTGAACTCGAATTTTTTTAATACACACCAACGCAACTCAATCTGTCTCTACTTCAAATCCATCTGAACCCCAACCCATTAGCTATATCAATCTATTCCCACCCATCCAAAGCCAAACCCAGATTAAAACTCAACCCTTTTAACCCATTTTAATCAAGGGTTCGACTAAGAACAAGTTGCCTGATAATAAAATAAGTGTCAGTCAATTATTAATAAAATTGCACTATAACTATACTAAAATTGCACATTATAAATAAGTGCAAATTTAATTTTACCAGTGTGCAATTTTAGATTGACTGAAACAAACATGATAGCTTGAAACATAGGAAAAGAAAAGTATGTAAACACGTGTATTTGATAGATTTATGTATCAATAAAGCATAGAAATCAATGAATAAAACTGATGATTGATAAGTAGCAATTTTGATACTAAAATGGCACCTTTGTAAGCCGTGTAATTTTAGTCTTACTAGAGTATAATTTTAGAATGACTGATAGTTAAGAAAATTTCAGTTGTTTGAGAATTAGCAATTCTATTTAATCAAACCCATTATACCACCCATAACACGGATGGAGCCACTTGATCTGCAAGTAAGGCGGTCGTGATTTCATGTACGTACGGTATGGCCAGAGCAAAACATCAGCCGAGCTAGCTATTCCTATCCTGCTCCTGTTGTGATCGATGCTGTTACAGTTGCGTGCGCATGGCAGCGAACGAAGCATCTCATCAGGCATGCACCATGGGAAGACTATTAGAAATAGTCCCACATTGGTTATAGGAGGGGTTCAGCATAGTTTATAAGGATGAGCGAGTACTTCTCATTAAGCTAGCTTTTTTTTTTGGGGGAGATGGCCAAGAGACCTTGGCCATTGCTTTCTGGTTGGGTCATGAAAATCTGCATGACCCAACAAATGAATCTGGGTGTGAGGCCTGGCTGACAAGTGGTATCAGAGCCTAGGTTATTGGTTCCAGACAAGTCTCGGCCTATGTGTGAGGGGGAGATTGTTGGGAATAGTCCCACATTGGTTGTGAGGAGGGCTTCAGTATGGTTTATAAGGGTGAAGCCTGGTTTATAAGGATGAGGGAGTACTTTTTATTGAGCTAGCTTTTTGGGGGTTGGGTCTGCGAAGGTACTGCAGCCCAATGGCCTTAGGTCCAGGTGTGAAGCCCGGCTGACAATAAAGACACCTCTCGTGCATGATCCCATGATTGACTGATCCCATCTCATCCGTTCGGCATACACAAACAGATACCACTACGAGTGAATATGTGATCTCACATGGCAATGGCACCCTATTGTCGTTGATCCACGACCCATCCGTCCGTCCACATGCGGCTGCGTGCACACTAGGGCAGTGCTCTTTGCCCCCCAACGCACCATGCGCGCGCGGAGCTCATGCGGAACGAGAGAAGCTGCATCAACATGCCCATTCTTGAGCTCCCCAGTTCCCTTCATGAGCGTGGGTGTGGCAGTGGTTCTGACCGGAGATCGATGGGGGCATCGCGGTGAAGGCCAGCTTGCCGTTTTTCTGGGCCATTTGTCTCCCGGTGCTCATCGAACTGGCATGGAGCTGAAACATTCCTGCCAGTGCCATCTCGACAATGATTTCACATTACAGAAGGCCACAGAAGGGCTTGGCGAATTCAGATACAAAGGCGTTCTCCAGTAATCCAATGCATGGGTCACAGAAAGTCAGGAACACTGCAGCTGGCTGCAATTCGGTACGAGGCAACAGCTAGTGCCATCAGAGTTGTCGTATAATTATATAAGCATTCCAACCATGCAAGAACAGTTTTGTCCACAATCCACATGGTCACATGGATTTTCAGATCAGGCTGACGAAAGACGTCACAGAACCACCAAAAGTAGTGGATGTTTGGTCTAATGCCAAACATTGCCACAACCACGGGCGAGTGGCTTTGATCGAACATGGCTAACAATTTGTTTGATGCCACAATTACAACATAGAACACTTTCTCTGGCCCGTATGTCAACCACACATTTCTACGCTAAAATTTGCTCTAGCTATGATCAATGATTTATCAGCCACGAAAACTACAAGATTCCACATAATTGGGCAGAGTGAAGTTTAAGCCAAAGTGGAAACATGTGTATTCAGTTGAAGTTTAAATAGTTGC
This sequence comes from Olyra latifolia, assembly GCA_036346145.1. Taxonomy (NCBI): domain Eukaryota; kingdom Viridiplantae; phylum Streptophyta; class Magnoliopsida; order Poales; family Poaceae; genus Olyra; species Olyra latifolia. The sequence goes on from CM070523.1 coordinate 34,559,990, forward strand.
TGTCACGACAGACATGGATGGTTTATCAATGAATGGCAGATGGGCCTATATTTGACGAGTACACGACAGGACCCTTCCCAAAAGGAATAAATTACAGTGTGGGAGACTACTGAGTAATACCTGGGTCCATCTGCACAAGGCCCATTAAACCTGGAGTGGTGATACACGCAGGATTCAAAATTTCACATCCCAACAAACATGTTGACTGTATTCATGAACTCTACAATCTACAACCGAGTTTGCACAGAGATATTATACACAAATGAATTTATCCTGTTTCGCCAATCCAAAGAGGGCCTCAGTGCTGAGATTAAAAAAAAGCCCTAAGCAAGAGAACAGTCTGTAACCTCTGGAAGGATCCGAAGTAGCTTCTTTGGGACTACTATCAACTAAGGCCGTCCAGTTTCAAACTGACAAGAAAATACATTATCGCTGCAAGCAGGTTTGAGAAAAGTGTGATGCTCACCGTACCGAAGGCTTCAATGATGAGAACCATCCACTGCCATTTCAAAAAGGATGAACAGAAGCACTCCTCTCTTGCTACAGTAAATCTAGCAGAGGTGGTTGTTCTGATGAAGCATTGGAATGAGGGGTCCGCGATGCTCGGGAGAGTGCTGATTGCCCTTGATTTCTACCACGACCTCTACCAACAGCAGCGGACGGTGGAGGGGCAAGTTTGGGCGGGCCGTGTGCAGAATTCGTAGAATTCATCGACAGTGATGGTGATCCAAAATCAGAATTTGGTCGCAGGATGCTCTGGCTTGCACTGGAACTACTTGGATTGAAGAGAACTGTGTTCAGCCCTCCAATTGGATTTCCAAATCCCAGAGCTGAGTTGCCCTGGTTCAAATAGCTGCCGGTTGAGTGGTTGCCCACTAAATTGGCACTGTTTGGTTTTGCTGACCAGCTAACTTGGTTGGTTTTCATTTGGCCCAGAGAATTGTTGCTTCCACCAAAGCTTATGGTTCCTGTGTTCAATCCAGAAATACTTTGGTTTGTGCTTGGTAGGTGCTCAGCTGCCGAAGTGCCAGCTACATTGCTTGGCTTGGGGGGCCAGTTGGCAAAAGGATCAATATCATCAAGTCCATCACTAGACAGTCCTCCAGATTTAGTCTCATTAAAAGATGATGCTGGATTAGAGTCAGATGATGTGCTTTTTCGAGGAGGCCACTCGATTGCAACAGGAACACATGAACCCGAAGTTTGCGATCCTGAACTGGGTGCAAGAGATTGCAACGATGGAAGTGGTTGTGAAGGTAGGATTTTAGATGCTGCAACCTGAGAGACCGTGGATGGTTGCTTTGTTTGAGTACTGAAATCGAAAGGAAGTCTCGAGGATTGCTTTGTTTGAGTACTGAAATTAAAAGGGTCTGCTGATGGTTGCTTTGTTTGTGCACTGGAATCAAAAGAAAGTGATGGAGTGCTGGTTTTCTTAGTAGGGCCCCAGTCTTCGTCCCATGCAGGAGTGCTCTTTGCAGCTAGTATTTGTCCAGCTTGTCCTATGCCTCCTGACATTGCTTCAGAATGATTCCCATTTGGCAATGAAGGTGATACTTTTACCTCTGTATTCCCATTATCGGTAACAGTAACACCACGTTTCTCTTCTATCTTGCTGTAGAAGTAGACAATGGTTTAGTTCACAGACCAATTGATTCATAAAGCATCATGTCATGGGAGATAAAAGTTACCTTGTGATATCCTTGACAAATAGGATGTACTTGGCAAATTGCTGTACATTCAGTTGCTGTGCTGTGAGCAACGGGAAGATGAGAGGAATAACATGTTCCGCAGCAAATTCAACACCACACTGGATCATTAACAAATGAATTACATATGGTACTAGTAAAGGTAAATCAGTCGGCATAGAAAACAGTGTGCTCAAAATTCATAAATACAAAAGTATCAAGAATAAACCTGTTTAAAAATTGCATTAGCAACTCCAAGTGTGCACATAAGGGTTGGCGCAGAATGGTCAACAGCTGTGCAACGCCGCAGTGTCTGCAAGATCTCCAGTATACCTACTTTATCCAAGGATGGAACAAGATCTCCTAAACAGCGCAATGCATTTACTCGCACCTATATTTGCAGGGAACAATTAAGATCATAAGAAAGCAATAAAAAATTATGGAGCAATATGAAGTACAGAAAATGCTGACTTCCTGAAAGGGAGGTGGAATTACTAAAGCCTGTAGCAGATATTCAGAAAAATTGAGTATCACTACTACTAAGAAGCCTCTAGTGGCGATGAGTGATGTCCTAACATTATATTTTACATTTTGCCCATTCTGTTTTTTTGGTTTTGTGCCTCTCATAATAAGTGATGGGTTCACCACACATTTCATGTTTTGCCCCTCAGGTTGCCCCAGTTTTTAAACGTTTTGACCCTTATGTTTCTCGACTTCTTGCACATGCCCATATTTTTAACGTTTTGCTCCACCAAGTTTCCTGGTTTCGCTTTTTTCGTAGCGAAGCATGGGCACCTGACTATTACAGAGAGATACATCAATATAATGATAGAACAGTAACATCAATTAAAAACTAAGGCTCAACAGATGCACTACCACACTACAGCATTGCCATTAAGATTTACACAAGAAAATTACTACTAGGCCTATCCTAAGGCTGGGTTTTTAATCTCGTAGGCGTGTCTATAAGCTCCCTAAACCCCCAAAATTGAGAGAAAATTGTCTTAGTGACACTCAATTCGAGTGTCTTGGTACGTACGACACTCCAATTCGTTCGTCTCAGTAAAATGACACTGGGGCAACGAATTTCCTAGTCTCATAACACTCTGGCCAGTTTTGACTCATTTTCAACCCTTGAATTCAAATTCAAACCAGTTTTGACTGGTCAAACCAGTTTTGTTTCAAAACTGGTGAGTCAAACTAGTCAAAACTGGTGACTAGTTTGACTCACCAGTTTTGAAACAAAATTGGTTTGACCAGTCAAAACTGGTTTGAATTTGAATTCAAGTGTTGAAAACGAGTCAAACACAGTCAAACCAGTCAAACACAACCCGAATTTGAATTCAAGGGTTGAAAACGAGTCAAAACTGGTGACTGGTTTGACCAGTTTTGAAACAAAAGATCAGAAAAGAAACACAAGATCTAACAAACCACACAATAAAGTGCATAACTACACAAGAATATAATATATTCAACATCACATGGTCCTTATCCTTTTCTTTTATTTGGTGTGCAATATGCCTGCTAGAACAGGAAAGAACACAGCAGTTTTCCATTTATCCATTTGTACAAACTAGCCCCTTATGTCATATATGTTGTTTTAATATTTTAATACATATGCATATTGATATAATTGACAAAAATTACCAAAATTTAAAATTAAATCATATATCATGCATACCGCAGCAACTGTCGTTTTTAGAGCTAATCCATGTACACGTGGCAGAACAGCTTGTTTCAGTAGCTGCAAGAAGAAACCATTGAGTGAATACACAATGTGGATGCTTTATTCATACGCTAAGTTCATTTCTCAAGCAAGTAATCTTTTGAACAATTAATTTAGCAAAAAAGTACACAACATTTTTTATTCATGGTGAAGGGGGAAACGTAATCAAATGGTTACTATTCATTTCAGGAAAAAAAAATCAAGGGTGACCTTCATGTCAAGCTGACGAGACAATGGCACCGTTCGTCGCAGAACTTCTTCCTGTAGCCGGGGATCAGTGTCATCAAAGGCCCGTACCAGCATCGGAAGAACATGCGATATCAAATGCTCCTGTGTGGCCTGCAAGGGGAACACAAATCTCAAACAAAAATAGAAATAATGGCAAAGTCCAATAACAAAACTATTTGTTAGAGATTATTGTTTCATTCATTCATACAGAAAAGGCAATGACAATGTTAAATAGAATCAGTTCAACATTTTACAAAATAAATCATAATTACCTTAGTAATAATGAGATCAGCATGCTTCACGAGCAAAAGAAGTGTTTCACCTGATGCTGAAGTAAATACTGGAACAAGTGCAGGCAGTGTTGAAAGCTCAAAATCACCTTTATCCTGCAAGGAAGACAAAAACAATCAACTTTTCAGAAGTCAACTTAAACAAAGAAATCATGAATGACATAACTTGAAATGCACTTTGCATTCACAAACTTATGGCTTACAGAAATTGAAGTGTCATAATGGAATACAATAATTCATTGCTGGCAGGGTTAATTGGTATTGCAATAAGTAATACCTAAGCCCCTGAAATGAGGACTTACTCTAGTAAAAAAATATGATAATTGCTAGCATGATAAGCAGCTACTGAGATTATGCAAAGTGCTAGAGAACTATAACATTTTTCCACTGGCCAATAATCAGATCACGAAGTATGGAAGTTAATATTATTTGTCGAACAAAGAATTACAATTCAAGTATTTGAAAAAGCTATAATTAGGAAACAAGGAAGATGACCTGAGACTCCGCTATTGTCAGAACCATGGGCAAAATCATTGGCTGCATAACCATGTTGCGCAGCTCAGCACAAAGAGGTGGAAGGACCTGCTTACAAAATGTGAATTAGCTTACAAAGAACCAATAGATCAATAACAATGTGAAGCAGTTTTTTTCTCGACAAAAAAAGGTTCAATCGCACATGTGGAAACATAAGTCAGTCATCAATATATTAATTAAAACTGTAAACCAGAAAAACAAGAGAATGCTGCTAGAATGGATCAACAAATAAAGCGATTCAGTTCAGCAATAAAGAATTAAAAGTCAGGAAGTTCAGGTGCAGACATTTTTTGTCTGTTTTCCATAAACTTTCAGTTGCCAGACTCTCGACATTTTTTACAATAACTAGAACTCCCTAAAACTTAGCTATTTGGTCTTGGTCAGAACTTCATAGCAATGGGGAAAGTTGAGCATTGGACAGTGGATTGACACGAAAAGTTTATAGAGCATGAATATTTAATGGATGTTCACTAATAAATCTATATATCAGGCAACTGGAAATAAGACGTCAAAAACATCTGCACATTCAATTGACCATAAGCATGTTACAAACTTACAGGAGCTCCTATGAAACATTACACTGACAAAACAAATGGTGCTCAGAGTTTGATGAGACTAGACTCTTCTGGAAACAGCATAGATTTTTTTTAGGGCAAGCACCATGGATTAGAACAAAGTACAAAGAATGGATTGCACTTACTTTATAGCGAAGAACTCGGGAATCAAAGTCCTTCCACATATCCGATAATGCCTTCAAAAACTCTGTCTTCTGCATATTATCTCTCTCCTGAAAAAGATGATGTGTTAAATCAGAACCATCTGTAGCTACCAAATTTTTCTGTTGTCTCTTTAAAACAAAACAGTATTATAGGGGATAATGACCCTGGTGCTGTCTTGCCAGGTATAACTGAAGCTTCAACTGGTCAAATTGTGATTCGCAGACTACAAAGATGCTTGCTTGATATGCATAACAATGAAACTACAAACAAATTTACCTAGCAAAGGAATTGCAGGAATGATAAACACATACAAGCAAATGGTCAAGGAAACGAAGAGCGCGCAACCTCGTATCATCCCGGAAGAAAGAAGAGCCTATCAGACAAACAAGGCAATGTTTAAAAAGCATTTCAAACCAACTACTAGTACTGTCTGTGATTAGCGCCATAAGTAGGACCACCCAAAAACTCCATTCTATAAAATCTTATGTTTAAAATAAGGAGGATGATACTTTACCTGTAAAGGCCATAGCGCCAGGGCGTGATACTGCATCAACTGACAACATCCTTTGTAAATCCACCACCAAATCAGCAGGAATACTAGAGAAGGCTTCACTTGTTAAATATGTCAAGGAATTCATGTACTGCAAGAACAGGGGGGAGCTTCAGAATATTTCTATATATATGCAACTGTAGCAGATGTCAATTTCATAATTGATAATTAGAAGAAAAGACATGTAAGTATGTAACATATGCAGTTCAGACCATTGATACAAAAAGAATACTTAGAATGGGTAAATGTCATCAACCAGATTAAATACATACCATTTTAACATTGTTATGGCAGTCGAGAAGTGGTCTACGAGCAACCAGGTGGTAAGCCAGACATCCAAAACTAAACATGTCACAGGCAGAGCTAACTTTAGAATCTCCACTTCGTACCAATTCTGGTGCAGTATAATTCAGAGATGGTTGAAGAGGTAAAGCTGTATCCTCAACATCATAGTCCTAAAGAGAAGTCAAAAGGACAAAAAGGTCATAATTCAAAACATGAAAATGCTAAAACCATCAAGGTTAGAAAGCATGTTCTAATTTTGTTGCCAACTACCTCAACAATGTCAGCAAAAAATAATTGGTGTGCAGAGCAAATGATTAGTTGCAAAGGATGTTCATTTTTTTATTAATACTTAGTTCTTGAGTAATATAATAAAATTGAAGGACGGCACTATGGTCCTGCATTGCAGAATCTAGTTGACAGCATCTTTGCCAATTCCAGTATAATATTTCTGCAATGGCTCTAAGAAAGAAGAATATCAGTATAACATTTCTACAATATAAGCAACCAGAATGTCAAACTAATGTTAATTACTTACTAACCGAATAATGGAATTGCTGTGATGATGTCAAACCACCTGTGGATTGGTCAACAGAAACAGCAAAACCAAATCCACCAAGCTTCCAAGATCCACTAGAAGTTATAAATACTGTCTGCAAAGGAGACCAAATAATTAGAGTGCAGAACTTAAGACATGACACAATGAATGTCAACTATACCACACTCATATGCAGCAGCATCGAATTCATGACACTGTTTGTGAGTCGCTCGACTAGTCGTGACTAGTCGACGACTAGCCGACAAGTCGGTACTTCAAACCGAGTCGGTGCCACCGACTCGACTCACGCGGCGAGTCGGGCGACTCGACGGCTAGTCGCCCACTAGCCACGGCTAGGCGCGGCATGCAAGTCGCCCGACTCAATTAGAAGTCAGGTGCCCACTGCCCAGCTCATGTCGAGTAAACCCACGAGGCCACGAGGCAAACCCTAGGCTCGGGCGCTCGGGCTCAGCCACTGCCGCCGCCGCCTTCATCGCGCCGCCGAAGCAGCCTTCACCACGCCGCCGCCGCCTTCACCGCCGCCGCCATCGCTTTCATCGCGCCGCCGGTTTCCATCTTGCTTGCCGCCGCCGCCATTTCGCATCGCCGCCGCCTGCAGATACATCGCCGCCGCCGCCTCTGCTGCTGCATCTCCGTCGCCGCCTTCACTAGTAAACTATTCTCTGCTAGCCTACTCTCCCTTCTCTCCCGATCTGCTCTGCTTCCAGCCTTTCTCGTGCTACCTTCCTCTCCCTTCTCTCTCGCTCTACTCTGCTGTTTGCTCTCCTTCCTCCCCTGGCAGCCCCCTCTCTGCCAAAGTACTTTGAAGCAGGTGTTGTGCCACTAATCCCCTGGCGGCCTGGGGAGGTGGAGGCCATGGTCTTTGGCTGCGATTGGTGCACCTCCAGGTTTCTATCCACCTCTCTAGCTTTGTATTTATTACTACAGTAGCTTATATTTATATATAAAGTATAGTCAACGACTAGTAGTCGACTAGTCACGACTAGTCTACAAGTCGGTACCCTACCGACTCGACTCGACTTTACGACTCGTAAACCTTGATTCATGATGCAGCAGGATACAGATTAAAACAATGTAGGTATTTTGCAGAATCATTTGCCGGCATTATAAGATTTTGTGTGCTAGCAAGCTATCCGTTCAGAGAGTGACATTCATTAATTACTTCCATAAAAAGAATTTGTAGGAATCAAATATGAGAAAGATCAAAATTGAGAATGTTTGGTACTAAGTGCAATTGCAAAGCAGCAATAATGGGCAGCTAGCCTGGAACACAGTATGGCCGTAAACAAGCCGAGCTCAAGAAAGAGTGTCCTGCAAGGCTTGAGCCGAGCTCAAGTCGAGGCTAGAACCTAGACCTAGGCTCGAGCTTAGCTCGAACAAAGATCAAGCTTGGCTCATGCAAATGCAGTAACATATAAGTTCCTTAAAGAACAAGCAAAAATCAAACAAAGATCAAGTAAGCTCAGACTCATGTAGACTTGGTAAAACATGATTTTATCAATAAAGAAACAAAGTTCAAATAGGCTCAACAAAGCTTGAGCAGGCTCTGACTAGGATCCAGGCTCGCAAGCATAAATTCAAGCTTGATCTTTGCTCGTTTGAAGATCAAACCTAGAGTGAGCAGAGTTTGAGCCTTTTCTTTTCAGCCCTACACCACAGCATGGTACGGATGACATTGACTTTACATTACATAGCTTAACAATTACCTAAAGCGGAATCAATTTATTACATAGTTTAACAATTACCTAAAATAAAACCAGCAAAACGAAAGAGGATTATAATGAGCACATAACAATGCATGTCAACTTGTCAGCAGAAAACAACTATGCAGAAACTATGAAGAAAGATGCTGCATTCCAACCTCAGGTGATATAGCTCGATGGGCAAGATAGGCATTGTTATGAAGAAAATCCAAAGTTTCTGAGACTTGCAGCAATCCATGTTTGATCTCCAGTAGCCCCATTTCCTGGAATACAACCAAAACTAAGTAAACCATATTACAACTGAAACACATGATCATGGTTTGGATATTCAACCAATTGTCCCGCACCATTGAACACACAAAACGGTAGGCAAGATAAAATCTACAAGCAATTCCTGAATTACTCAGAGAGCTGGAAATATTTCTCCATCAACAGTCAATATTCAACAGATCATTACTTGGCAAACTTAGTCAATTGCAATCCAACTCCCTGAAATACCGCATGAAACTAAGAATTTTACAATGGAAAATATCGCTACTATCTAATTCAAACCCAATGTTTGGAAAGTCAATCTTTTTTGTGTCCCATAGTCCCACCAAATGGCAATGGCTGAACCACTAGAGATGAAATAACCCCACACTATTTTTACAAATCAATGAAGTAATCTCTACTAATAAAAAGTCTCTTATGGTGAGTGATGGTGGTCATGTGGTGCGTCATTCATCTCCGACATCCAATCTCCAATCAACGCCTTAAATCAACCATCCTCCTCAGCGCGAGTCAAATCAAATCAATATCATCTCTTTCCTAATTTTCACAAAGCGAATGCATTAAAATCAAATCAAGATCGTTCTTTCCTATTCTATGAATTCATATTTTAGGAAGGTTCATATCCACAATGATGTTTCCTGTAGATTTGGTTTGTTTTCCTATTTAAGTGTGTTTGTATTTTAGGAAGGTTTCGATCACGATCAGGACATATAAGATGAACCTACCGATGATCTATAGGTGCATGTGTGCACTGATATTAGCTTTATATCCCGTTCACATTATATATAAAAGAATAAAAATAGACAGAGCCTAGGTATAGAGATAGGACGCAGTCGAGCATAGAGCATAGATAAATGCATGTGTTAAATACGTTGATCACAACATGGTATAAGACGACATCTGATCTTATTTTTGCTGTAGCAAAGCACGGGCTCTCGGCTAGTTGATTATATAACACTTACAAAACTTCCCAAATTTTGACAGATCACCTTTGAAGGCTCCGTTTGACATTGTGGTGGATTATGACAATCCAGCTTGCTGGAACCGCTTTCAGTGGTGTTTGGTTAACTGCTTTTTTCTAAACCAAGTTGCAAAAGGTGATATTGTTGTGTTCCAAATAACATAAAATATGTGACTAGTTACTAAAGAATAACATGACACTGCAAATTTCTGCATTAGAAACATAGATGTTGTCTCCATACTGGCGAACTGACAAATCTATGGGATGTTAATTAATGGTCCGGTTTAGGTACAATTGACAGTTTGACACTCTCGCCAATATGAAAACAACACTAACAACACTCAACTCGATGGTTGGTTGTGAGTGGTAGGACTGGTCGCTAGTAAGTATGTTAACAATGCCCAAACTGATACTTGTAGTATTCTTCAATGAAATCGCCAATTTCCCCAGCTCTAGACTTTGTAGCGGCAATTAATTTACGAAGGTCCAACCTAAAACATCCACGCACACGCCGTAAAGCAAACAAAAGCATGAGACATGATTCCGTACCATGCCCTTGAGCTCCTTGGGCACCTTGCCCACGTTGTCGAGGCATCCGAGCGCGTTGGCGACGGACGCGAACACCGGCTCGGTGGCCATGGCCATGGCAGCCTTGGTCTCGTCCAGCGCCTGCACGACGTGGAGCACGCCCGGGTGACGCAGGCGCACGAGGCGCGCGGCGTCGGCGCGGGCGAGGTCGAGGAAGGCGTCCTCCGCCGCCTTGGAGAGGCCCGCCCTCGTCCGGGCCTCGGAGAGCGCGCGCTTGTCGAGCACCCAGACGGAGACGACGGGGTAGGGCGCGGAGGGCGCCCCCTCCCGCGGCCGCGCCGTGTAGATCCGCCACGCGAGGCCCGGGCCCCCCGACCCGGCCTGGTCGAGCAGCTCGTAGTCCTGCAGCGGCCGCGGGCCGGTCACCTCCTGCACCGTCGTCGTCACCGTCTTCTCGATTACCGCCGACGCCTTCGCCAGCGCCTGTGTCAGCGTCTTCATGTTCAGCGCCATCGCCCCCGCCTCCGCCGGTGCCCGCGCCGGCGAGATCTGCGAGTCCCCCTCCGCTGCTGTTACCGCCGGAGCTCCCGGTGGATTCGATGGGGTCGGCGGCTCGATCGATCGATCCGTCGGTCGGTGGCAGCGCGTGTTTGGCAATTCTTATTTCTCGAATTTTTAATCGATTTTTAGGGGGGGACGGGGGAGGCGACTCACGCGAGTGAGGGAGACCGCAACTGGCTCCGCAAGGACGCCGAGGAGGATGCTTCGCTCCGAAGGGGAGGGGATCGGGGATTGCTGTGCTGATCTCGGCCGTTGGTTCGGCGGGTGGATGGTACGGAGGGGTGAGATTCGTCGGTTCCATGTAGGACGGGAGGTTGGTGCGGCGTCGTGGTCCGGTCGGGGGGCTTCGTCAATACGTTTTGTAACGGGGCTGAATTAAGAGCACCGTTTCGTAAATTTCAGGTGCACAAAATGTGGACATATATGGGGTAGTCGTCGCTCCTCATTTACGTACGCGATGTTTGAAGCCGTAAAGAGCGGGCTCCGCTTTCTTCCTTCATTTTAGAATTTGAGAGAGAGAGAAAAATAGAGAGATTTGCTCAAAAAAATAACAGGGAGGTACTATGTGTCGGCGACTGGGAGACGAGCCCCCGCAGCGCCAATAAGCAAGGAAAAGGGGTGCAAGGCTGAAAGCGCCCCGTCCTCGACCGAGGTCCGGCCGCTTTGCCGGACGCCGGAAGAAAAGACCTTGGTCCCGACACGCGGTGGCGCAAGACCGAATGGATGGGAACGATGACACGAGTGTTTTATCTGGTTCGAGCCTCCATCGGGATAACACTTTACGTCCGGTCTTCGTTTAATGCCGAGCTTAAACGAGTATAGCGGTGAAGTCAAGTCCGCCTTAGGAAGCCGGGCCGAGTGCGATAAGTGCTCAAAGCACTGCGTGTGTGCTTCCTCTGATTACTTGGATGCGGAGAACTACCGCCGAACTAGAGCTCTACGAGGTACAAGTGCTCTGTTCTACCGTAGCTATTCTCCAAGTGAGTTGTGTGTCGACGTGAAGCCCTCGTTGTTGTGGCTGCGCCCTTTTATAAGCGCCCGCCACCGTAGCTTGCTTGTTGGTCCGTTGAATTAGTCGTTGTCTTTTTCCATGCTTGGTAGCGTCTCAATCCACCGCAATCGAGTGCAATCTTGATCACCGTGCTGCACCGCCACGGCCAAGACGTGTCTTTACCCATGCGGGCGGTTGACGGACCGGCCGCCACCCGTCGAAGTCATGCGCCAGCGCTCCTCGATGCAATACAAGCATCTAATTCTTGATGACTCGGGACTGGCGATCCCGCCTGTGGCGCTGATGATTTGCTCGGGTCCTATCCTTCGTACCTTAAAGCTCGGAGGAAGTAAGAGGCCCGAGCTTAGGACGGGAAGCGGGCTCGAGCTTATCAAGCTTCGGCGCGGGCTTGCCGGGTCCCGAGCTTACCTCCCGTGGGTGCGGGTAAGTAAGTGGGCGAAACTCCATGAGCCACATATTTTTCCCAACAAATAGTCCCGAGCCTCGAGCGGACGGTGACGTGCCACTCGAGAGGTTTATCTAGTAATGCCCTTGGGCGAAAAGCAGTTTTTTCACACGAGGCCCCACAACCTCGGCGGGAATCCCAATCGGCGCGGTTCGCGCGCCGCTTCTCTCCTCGAGTTCCACGTCTTCCAATGACAGTGATGGTTCGCCTCCCTCACGGTTTATATCGGTGGTTTCCTTTTCGCCATTTCTTCCCACGTCTTCTTGTGCTATTCGTGTTTCTTGTGCTACTGCGTTCCTTCGTCTTCTTCCTTTATCTGCCTCTCCGCCATCTTCCCTTCCGATCCTTTTTGGTCCGCCTTCTCCCTGGGATGCCGAACGTCGTTTTGACTGTCACGCCGTGTCCCAAAGAGACATTCGTGATCGCCTTGAAGCGGTTCCACGCCGGGCGCTTCCGACGCCATTACTCCTGGGATTGCCTCGGCTTCCCGAATCCTGGCTATAAAAAGAGACCAATGCGTCGGTCACTTCTTATCCCAGACTTCTTTCTTCTGTACCTTTCCCTCTTGCTTCCATGGCGTATGACCCGGAGTTGGCAGAGCTTTGGGCGGACTTCGACCTTGCAATGGCCGAGATTGCGGAGGAGGAGGCGCGCGCCCGTGACGTCGCCAGGGTCGAGGCACTGGTTGAAGTCGTTCCGCGTCTTCGCGGGGCCTTTGATCCGCTCGTGGAGGCGCTGGTCGGTGCCCGTGCCCGCGATGCTACTGCCGCCGCGGCCTTGGTCGAGACTGCCCCGGCGCTTACCGAGGTGGCCGACGTCATTATCGGGTTTCTGGGACCCTTTGGCTGGGGCTAAGTGTAACCGTCTTGTGGGTCATCCCAGAACCCTTTCTTAATAAAATTGTTGGTGGTTGTCGCTGCTTCTCTTTTGTTTTCTGTTGTTTTTCCTACATGCAAACGAGCGCTAGTAGTCGTATGGGCAAGAAAGGGTTGAAAACGTAGTATAGTCCTACCGATCCTATCCCCCGAACCATGTCCGAGCTTCTGAGGAGAAGCTCGGACGTGGCTTAGAGGAGATCGGGAGTCTTTTGATTGGGAATTTGATCTTGGAAAATCAACTTTTTAAGAAATCGACCCTTAGAAAAAATCGACCTTAAAAAATCGATCCCAGCCCCCGAGCCATGTCCGAACTTCTGAGGAGAAGCCCGGGCGTGGCTTAGAGAAGATCGCAATTTTAGAAAAAATCGACCCTAGTCCCCGAGCCATGTCCGAGCTTCTGAGGAGAAGCATGGGCGTGGCTTAGAGAAGATCAATTTTTGAAAAATCGACCCTAGTCCCCAAGCCATGTCCGAGCTTCTGAGGAGAAGCTCGGGCGTGGCTTAGAGAAGATCAATTTTTGAAAAATCGACCCTAGTCCCCGAGCCATGTCCGAGCTTCTGAGGAGAAGCTCGGGCGTGGCTTAGAGAAGATCAATTTTGAAAAATCGACCCTAGTCCTCGAGCCATGTCCGAAGCTTCGAGGAGAAGCTCGGGTCTTAGAGAAGATCAATTTTGAACAATCGACCCTAGTCCTCGAGCCATGTCCGAAGCTTCGAGGAAGCTCGGACGTGGCTTAGAGACCGTGACGCTTCTTGTACTGGCTTGTGGTCTGCTCTGTCCCTTTGCGAGAGGCGATTGTTGGACTCTAGAGGTATCCGGGCCTGTCGCGAGTTTTATTCGGGCTTATGGTATAGGGTCGGAAGCGTGTCCCATGACGGGATTTTGCGAGTGCGATGGATATCGGCTTACCGTGTGCAAGGGAATCCGGGGTTGGCCTGCGTAGTCACTATCCCGCCGATGTGTCTTTGAACGCGGCGGGCTTTCTCCCAAGCCCGATCATAAGTTTGGGTCATCAAGGTTAGTTTGGGGCTCTCTAGGAATAGTGGGATGAACAAAAGGAAACAAAGACAGGGGGAATGGAGACTTACGACCTTTTCTCGGCGAGAACCTCCAAAGTTGAGCGATGTTCCAGAGCTGTTGAGGACTCTCCCATCCGGCATAGCCGATCTTCTGACTCCGGGTGTCTGGTGATCTGACCGTGTCTGAGACCTTCCCATCTTAGGGTGAGCTTGTTGGCGTGAGCGAGTTCTCAACTCGTCTTAGAACCAGTCGCCCACTTGCGGTCCGGTTCAGATTTTTTGCTGCGTCAGCGCAGCAGGATTCTTGGTATCTTGCCACTCGCAGAGTGTTTGCTCGCATGGCAGACTCGAGATAGGTCGAGGTCCAAAGAATCGCCTCGTCGTTGTCGATTTGCCTGCAAAATCAATACGAGCTGAACAAATTCTTAGCTCGGCGGGTAGGACCGCCTCCGAGCCGTATACAAGTCTAAACGGGGTTTCGCCAGTAGCACGATTAGAGGTTGTTCGGGCTGCCCAAAGCACGGAGGGTAGTTCTTATACCCAGTTGTGTCTTTGCTCGGCGAGAGCGTCGTACACTCGGCGCTTAATACCCTGCATGATCTGCCCATTCTCGCTTTCGGCTGCACCATTACTTTGTGGGTGGGCTACCGAAGCTAGGGCGACCTTCATGCCGAGCTCTTCGCAGTAGTCCTGGAATAGCTCACTTGTGAACTGTGTCCCATTGTCGTGATCGGCTTACTTGGGACGCCGAACTGATCACGATATTGTTCCTAAGGAACCTCTTGGCCGTCTGGGCGGATATGCTCGACACTGGTTCGGCCTCGATCCACTTAGTGAAAGTGTCGATGGCGAAGAACAGGTATGTGCAGCCCTTTAAGCCTCTGGGAAACGGACCAAGTATCTCCATCCCCCATGTTGGGAATGGTCAGGTTAGCGGGATAGTCTGCAGCTCATATGCGGGCTGGTGGGATACCCGAGTGATATTGGCGGTAAGGCGGCGTTTCTGAGCTCTCTTGCGTCGGTCAACGCAGTTGGCCAGTAATACCCCATGCGAAAGGCTTTTCCCACTAGGGTTCTGAAAGAGGCATGGGCCTCGCAGATCCCGTCGTGGATGTCTTGGAGGAGAAATTTGCCTTCCTCCTGGGTCACGCACTTACAAAGTACACCGTTAGAACCCTTCGCAGACAACAAGCCCCGAGTGTCGGTAAGGTCGGGCTTGTCTTTAGAGCCGGATTCTCACCAGATCCTGTGGCGGTGTCCCATGCGTCAAGAACCGGACGAATGGCGTCATCCAGTGTCATGCTGCTCTAGAAACGCAACGGTACCGGCGTTTGGGTCAAAACAACCGTCTTCTCGGGGCCTCTTCTCCGGAGGAATAGAGGGCTTTAGTAGGTCTTTGACGAGCACCACGGGCGGTTTCTTGTGAGAGCTAAGCCATGAGCTTATCGGCGGGCTATTAGCCATCCGGGGCGTAGCATACTTGAAGTTCGTGAAGTGCTTCTCCACTTTCTCACCTCTGCCAAGTATCGCGCCATTAAGTCGTCGCAACACCGATACTCCTTGTTTACTTGGCGACGACCAACTTCAATCCCCTTCGCCGTTAGTCGCTAATGCCGAGCGCGATGCATGCTCGTAAGCCGCTAGAGGCCTTCAGTACTCCTGACATTGTTTGTTCGTCATGGAAAAATGGAGTCAGACTATATGCTGAATTTGTTCTCCTTGGGGGGAAACGAGAATAAACCCGCAGCCTGATCGCTCGAATTGGCGCAACCCATCGAATAACATGGTCCAGTGGGCTTCTTGGCTAGCGAGTTTGGGCGAGCCTTCCGAGGGGTTGGCCGGGCCGGTCCACTCAGTCAAGAAGTCGGCCACGATTTGGGATTTGATCGCTGTTCGGGGTACGAACTTGATGTCAAATTCACCAAGCTCGACTGCCCACTTTGCGACTCTTCCGTTCACGTCTAGGTTCTGAATGATGTCCTTTAACGGGAAACTCGTCGGGACAGTAATTGGATGGGCTTGGAAATAGTGACGCAACTTTCGCGAGGCCATAAGCAAGGCGTACAAGAGTTCCTGAACCTCAGGGTACCGCTCCTTAGGCCCGTGAAGTACCTCACTTACGTAGTAGACGTGTTGTTGCTTGACTTCGCGTTCGACTGCTAGTACAGCACTTACAGCCTGCGGGGCAACCGCCAAATAGAGGAGTAGAGCTTCCCCGAGCTTTGGCGTGGCTAAGACGGGAGACGTGGACAGGTAACGCTTTAGCTCGCTAAAAGCGGCCTTGGCTTCTTCCGTCCATTCGAAACCATCGTGCTTACGCAGGATCTTACAAAAAGGTGCACTGCGCTCGCCGAGACGAGATATGAATCTACTGAGAGCCGCCATCTGCCCGGTGAGGGTTTGCACCTCCTTGGTGCAAGTTGGCGACCTCATATTCTCGATGGCCTCGATTTTCTCGGGGTTTGCCCCGATACTTGCCTTTCCTATCACATAGCCAAGCAGCATCCCAGATCGGACACCAAAGACACATTTTTTCAGAATTCAGCTTTACTCGATGCTTTCTAAGATTAGCAAAAGTTTCCTGAAGGTCGGTCACATGGTCCCGTGGGACTTTGCTTTTTACAACAACATCGTCTACATAGACCTCTACGTTCGCCCTATCGATCGTGGACCGTCTTACGCATTAGTCATTTGGGCGTGGCCCCGCGTTCTTGAGACCGAAAGACATGGTCGTAGTAGCGAAGGTACTAAAAGGTGTTCTGGCGATCTTCTCTTCGTCTTCCGTGCAGCCTTGATCCGGTGATAGCCGAGTAGGCGTCGAGGAAGCTCATGAGCGCCGAGTCCGCCGCTCGTCGACCGGTTGGTCTATCTTGCCGCGGGAAATTGTCCTTGGGGCATGCGGCGTTGAGGTCGCGATGGTCGACACACATTCGCCATTTCCCGCCCTTCTTCTTGACGACGACCGGATTAGCTAGTCAGTCGGAATGCTCGACTTCTCGGATGAAGCCGGCTTGGAGGAGCTTGCCAAGTTGCTCCTGGATGATGTCGGCCTTCCATTTTGGGAAACGCCGTAAGGCCTGTCTGACAGGCTTTTTGTCAGTCAATGAGCAGCTCTTTGTGCTCGATGACCTCCCTTGAGACTTCGGGCATGTCGGACGGTTCCCACGCGAACATGTCTGCGTTAGCGCGGAGGAAGGTGACGAGCTCGAGTTCCTATTTGGACTCGAGGTTGACCCTCGTGGGCGACCTTGGCTGGGTCGTCCTCGGAGAGGGGGACTACCTTGGTGGGCTCTGAGGTCGCAAGGCCACCTTAGGGCGGACGGGTGGCCGCTCGGCCTTGGCCGCCACGCTGGGAAGCTGTCAGACCATGGCCAAGGCGCTCGTCGCAGCCATTCATGACCTTGTGGATCGCCCTTGATCGTGATGACCCCATGAGGGCCCATCTTCAGCGATGGTAGCCATGGTGGGTAGCCGCCATGAACTTGGACGGCCAAGGCGTCCGAGGATGGCGTTATATGGGAGCTAGGAGTCCACTACCTCGAAGGTGGCGTACTCGTCCGGAAGTTCTGGGGTCCCAAGCGTCCACAGCGGCCGATTTGCCCGTCGGTCAGAGAGGCGACCTAGGGACAATGCCGTGGAAAGGGATGGCTATGTCCTTGATCTTGGACCGCGGGACTGCATCCGCCAAGAACTTGAGCGATGGCGATGTCGAGGAGCTCCGCCATCTACCAACACGCGATCGACCGCGTGTTGCTGATGGTGGGACAGAGCACCAGCGGTAGACGCTGGGGCTTGGTCATTCCGGGGATAATCATCCGAAAGAAAGTGATTGATGGTGGGACCACCGCAGGGTGCGTCCCCTGCTTACCTTCTCGGTGGTAAACCTCCCGGCGTGATCTTAAGCTCGCGTCGAAGCTATAAGCGGCGCCGCCAAGATCACGGCGGCGTGTCGCGAGCCTCTGGAAGCGTCGCCATGGGCGCCTGGCGCCCGGCGTCCGGCACCCATGGTCGGGAGCTCGGGCATGGGCCCGTCGGCGTGAAGTCCTCCAACCGCGCGCCCACGTCCCGCCATATTCGCAGATCATGGTCAGATCTCTGCCGATGGAGGAGGCGATGCGGTTGTTCGGAGGTTAGCCTGGGCGGTCGAGGTTGAGGCTAGGGAGCTCGCCGCCTGGCCTGGCGCGCCCGTTCCCGCCACTGCCGGTCGGCCGGGCCATGAGGCGGCCGCTTCAGGAGGAGCGGGCCTCTCGGGCTCTGCATGCGGCGTAAGGCGGAGCGGCGGGCTCTTCTTCTTCTTCTTCTTCTTCTTCTTCTTCTTCTTCTTCGTCGTCCTTCTTGGCATCGGTGCGGTCCGCCGCCGCCTTCTCCTCCGTTCTCCTCTCTTGTGCTCCACCGCCTCGGCGTTGATGTATCCTTCCGCAAAGACGAAATAAATCGGTGCGGTGTGGACCGGATGGAGCTCAAGGTCCTCGGTGAACGCAGGTGTTCGCGACTCCTCCTTGAAGGCCTCAACGATGGCCTCGCCGAGATTGACGGAATGGTGTTGCGCGCTGGGCGAACTTATGGCGTAGTCCTGCGAGCCCTCTCCCGCCCTTTGGACCACAAGCTTGAGGTCCTGGGGCTTCCTAGGGCGCGCGTAGCACCCCTGAAAGTTTGTCCGGAGCGCCTCCTGCAGCTGTTCCCAGTACAGCGTGTCAACCCCGGCCCGGTTGAACAGACAGGTTCGGGCCATTCCCTCCAAGACGGTAGGGAAGTAGTTGACCATTACGGCCTCATTACCGCCTGCGGCCAGGATGGCGGTAGTATACACGGCGAGATATTCGTCGGGATTCTTGCTCCCGTCGAACTTTTCAATGCTCCCGAGCTTAAACTTGCGGGGCCAGGGGGCCTCGCAGAAGCTTCGGAGAAAGCGAATCCGGGCGGCCCGTTATTCCCAATGAGCTCTCCCGCTGAAGCGGCCGAGGCGGAAAAAACTCCGCCCGTGTCTTGCCGAGGAGCGCTGTCATTGTGGGCGTGGGCGCCACGGCGATCAACGCTCGGCAGCGCCGCCTCGAGGAGCCATTGGTGTCGATCGGGCTCGAGGTACTCGCCAAGATCCCAGCGAGCTCCTCTAGGCCGTCGACAACCGCGCGCGCCTAGATCGCCATAGTGAACCCTCGCGGGTCCTTCTCCAGTCACGCGTGACTGGCATCGCCTTAACCCTCTGGCGATCGCGGACCGGGTTGGTGGCGGTAGTGGTGGCGAATCGCGACGCGTGTATCGCCTGCGGCGGCGCGCGGGCCAACGAACTGCGACGGATATCCGCCAGGTTCGCCCAACCGACCCAAAGAAAGAGGCTTCGGCGGTCTCCGCCGCCGGTGTTTTTCGCTGGTCAAGACGCGGGTGGTGCGGGTCACCCCGCCGACGCCGCAAAAGACATGACGTGAGGCAGCTCCTTGAAGGGACATGTCGGTGTCACCCACGGAGGCGGTGCCCAAGGCTTTCAACCGCCATGGGCTCACGCTGGTCCGCCGCCGGCCTCGGCAGGCGGCGCGCCATTCGTGCGGCACAGATCGGGTCCTCTCTTTAGGCGTGGCCACGAATGCGCGCGGTCCGCCCGGATATGGCACTGGTGGCGGTGCCTCTAACCCCTCCATGAGGGTTTCGCTGACGTGAGTCATCGAAGTGCCGAGCAAAGCTAGGGAGCGGACAGCTACTCCTGAGGCGGGCATTGCCTCCACCTCCATCTCGTCGGACTGAGCTCCGGCGAGGATACCAGGCGGCCATTCCTCATACGACTCGTCGACATCGTCGAGATCGTCGCAATTGTCGAAGTTGAGGTCCACAGTATCAATGTCGTCGTAAGACAACAAGGCCATCCTCGACTCGATCGAGGGGAGAGGACCGAAATCGGGCCCCACGGTGGGCGCCAGCTATCGGCGACTGGGAGGCGAGCCCCCGCAGCGCCAATAAGCAAGGAAAAGGGGTGCGAGGCCCGAGCGGCCTGCCCGGACCGCCCGCGCTACCGCCGGACGCCGCCGAAGAAAGATTTTGGTCCCGACGCGGGCGCGCGTCAAGACCGGATGGATGGGAACGATGACACGAGTGTTTTATCTGGTTCAGCCTCCATGCGGGATAACGATTACTCGTCGATCTTCGTTTAATGCCGAAGTTTAAACGAGTACAAGGGGTGAAGTCCGCCTTGGGAAGCCGGGCCGAGTCTGATAAGTGCTCAAGGCAATCGCGTGTGTGTCTCTGATTACTTGGATGCGGAGAACTACCGCCGAGAACTAGAGCTCTACGAGGGTGGAAGTGCTCTGTTCTCCGTAGCTATTCTCCAAGTGAGTTGTGTGTCGACGTGAAGCCCTCGTTGTTGTGGCTCGTCGCCTTTTATAGGCGTCCTCCGCCACCGTAGCTTGCGCCGTCCGTTGAATTAGTCGTTGCCTTTTTCCCATGCCAGAGCGTCATCAATCCACCGGCAATCGAGTGCAATCCTTTGATCACCGTCTTGGGACCGCTACGGCCGACGTGTCTTGCCCATGCGCGATTAACGGACCGGCCGCCACCGTCGAAGCTGCGGCGGCGCTCCTCGAGACAAATACAAGATTTAATTCTTGATGACTCTGGGGACGGCGTATCCCGCCTGTGGCGCTGATGATTTACTCTGGGTCCTGTCCCTTCGTACCTCAGAAGCTCGGAGGAAGCAAGAGGCCCGAGCTTCCGAGGCGGGGAAGCCCGGGCGCGAGCTTACCAAGCTCGGGCGCGGGCTTGCTGGTCCCGAGCTTACCTCCTGTGGGGCCGCGGGTAAGTAAGTGGGCTGAAACTCCATGAGCCACATATTTTCCCCAACACTATGCGACGTCCCTCGCAGGCCCAAAGTTCGTACCATATGCTCGAAACATTGTTGAAGTTTTAATAAAACATTTATAGTTAATGTATGAAACATATGTTTCAAACGTTTATGAAACATGTTTAAACAATTATTCAAAAACGTTTCAATCCATATACAAGCAATGTTTCGTAATAGAAAAAAATGTTTGATGGGAGCAAAACAAAATGTGTCAATCGTTATTCAAAGATATTCCAATCTGACACGAGCAATGTTTCGCAAGAGGAAACAAAAATGTTTTCATGTATTTTAGTGAGTATTTCACAGGGGAAAACAAAATGTTTTACTAGGGCAAATAAAATGTTCCAGAACAAAATCAAGATGTTTCAACTCATCCGAACACATGTTTCACAAGAGCAAACGAAATTGTTTCATATATGCATGGGTAATGTTTCAAGCCAAATTCAACAGCGCTTTTTCTCCACGTTGATGCTATTGCAGAGCTTGGCCTCACCGGCAGCGGCGACCTTCTTGCCACCACCATGGAGCACTCTGGGTCGAGTTGAGGCAGCGTGGAGCTAGAGATCAGCGTGACAACTTGCTCTTAACGTCGAGCTCGCCGTCAATAAGGCCAAGCCTAGCGGCCACCGCATCCATCCGAGTGTTGCAGGATGAGGAAGAAGAACACCGAGCTCTCGCGCATGCACGCAATTGTAGGGACTCCTCGGGGTGGGGGTGGCGCCGGAAGGACGTAGCCCGCACTCACAGTGGGGGAGGAGACAAGAGGGAGGGAGGACAAGGGAAGAGTGGCATGGGCAGAGGAGGAGTGGAAGGAGGGAAGAGGAGCTCGGGAAAGAAGGCAACGTGGGTGGAGATGAGGATAAAGTGAGAAGGGCACGAGGAAGAGGAGCTAGGGAGAGATGACCGTGTGGGAGGAGATGAGGTAAGGTTAGGAAGGTTGAGTGATGGGGGCGTTCGATGGCCATGTACATATAAGTTATTTCGAAAATACTAAGAATGAGGTCACTCCAAATTCCAAAGTGAAATCTAGCTTTCTTAGTTACCTTTCCTTTGGACCAAGATTCAACGCAAGAGTTTCCCAGCTTCATTTATCTTTGAAACAGGACCAAAGTGCTGCGAATCATCTGGAGGAAGGTAGCCGAAATAGCATGAAGAGTTTTATTCTGGTCAGCAATTACAGGCCTCATTTTATCCAAATGGGCAGCCCGGTACATCCTATCATGGGCCCTTGAGACACAATTCGTTTCGTCGTAGCCGATAAATAAAATGAGCTGTGCTGGCTCGTGGGCTCAGCTGTCTGGCCCAAGCATGCCATCGAGGTAAATTTCCAATTAGCTACCTTTTTAGCCCTGTTTTGGCCTAGAAATTTTGAAACACTGCACAGTTTATAAGTCATCTAAATTTAAAGCGAATATCACTTAGCACATTAAACTTAAACTTTACACTTTCGACCTCTTAAACTTGTATCTGTTCGCACGCGAGCCCCAAAACTGATAGGGCTAGCTACCGTTAAATGCTGAGGGTTGCCGTTAAATATGACATGGCTAGCTACATCTACAATTATATGACATCCACCTCACCTTCTTCCTCCTCCTCTCTCCCTTTCTCTCTCTCAATCCATGAACGTGCTGCCTCCCTACCCGGGCGCTGGACCTGTCTCCAGTGCTCCACCATCGTTAACAGTGACCAACTCCCTGCATCGTGCATCATCTCCTTCATCCTTGTTGCCCTTCATGCATGGCCTCGTGTTGGCATGTTCAGGGGCTGCTAACGGTGAGGCCAGAGCTCCGGCGAGCCCTCCACCACGCTCCTCTGCTCTAGTCCCATCTCCCCATAGAGACCCACCCCAGCGCTCCAGTTCCACCTGCCTCTCCACCCCCTTCCTCCTTCCTGACGGAGATGGTGAGGGAGTAGGAAGAGGAAGAGGTTGCACCTTCATGCGCCTAGCTGGCGCCCAGCCGCCGAGCTCCGCCGCTAGTTGCCTCTTGATGGCTGCGTCTAGCCGTTGCAGAGCGCCAAGCATGCTGAGAAACAGAAGGTCAAGCTGAAGAGCGAGAATGGCAATTGGGCCTTTTGTTGTGCAAAAGCAGCAGCTGAGCGAGCTCAGGCTAAGGAGTGAGGTGGGGTCAGCTGCGGAGGGGTGGGCTTGCTTGGGGAGGTCACCGGCAGAAGGTCCAGCTTGAGCTGTCGCCAGAGCTCGTCCTCCCGGCATCTCCGGTCATGGAGGAGGGGAATGGGCTCGAGCCATGGAGATTGGGGGGGGGGGGTGGTGGGTTGGGGAGATTGAGTGGGAGATGGAGGAAGATGAAACTGACATGGAGGTTTCGATGATTAACCGCATTGGTATTAACAAATGTGTCAGTGTTTAATGAAAACCCTAATGGTTTGAGGGCTGGGATGTAAACGGATACAAGTTTAAATGATCAAAAAAGTAAATTTCAAGTTCGGGGACTAAATGAGATTCGATACAAGTTCATGGGGGCAATAGTGTAAATTTCTCATTTATAAATATAGAAAAATGTATAATTGAAAAATAAAATGCTAAAAATTGATTATATACCATACAATGGACAACATATTAAAAATTGAGATTTTTTTTAAAATATTCTAATTTTTGAAACAGGAATAAATGATAAATGGCTTGTACCAAGCTAATCGGTCATGGCATGCCCACGACCCGAACACAGTGCAATCAATCGGGCCATCCGGCGAACCCGTGTAGGTTGTGGACCTTGCCAAGTTGCCATGCATGCCTTCGTGCTAGTAGGCCTAACTTTTCTCCACTGTAAACAATAATAAATGGAATAATGAAAAACAAAGTAAGGGCCCAGACATGAAACAGCCAGTTGGACTTGGACCAGACTATGCTATATATCCGTGCTCTACCAGCAACATGCGGGTGAAGTACACCTGAATCCTGATCCTCATTTGCGGCTTCAATTCTCAAGAGTTTCTGCAAACATGGAGGGCGGCGAAACTTTGTTCTCTTGCAAGGCAGAGCCCCCAATTCCCAAACCCAAAGCCTTTTTCTGATGAAATCCGGTGCACGTACGCCAGTCGACTCACCTGCATGCATGCAATATACTCGACCTGCAGCCGCACCCGGCACAGCCAGCTTGCACAAGCCTTTGCCATTGCCTGCACGTCTGGGCATGCATGCATGCATGTACCCAAACTACCGTGAGAGTAGTCATCCTGATCCTTGGAAGAAAAACGTAGCGCTGGAGCGATCGATGCGTCCATCTATTCTAAGACGAGCTGTTGCTTGCAGAGCCGTGTGCCCTTGTTCCATCTCTCGCACAAGAAATCAATGTTCGGTCGTTCTCGCGATTCTTCTGGCTAAACTAGGCCTACCCTTCTCTGCTGTCACCAGGCTGAAACTAAGGTTCCCTGACTCAGTCGAGTCTAATAAAAACCGCCGTCCAACGGTTTACCGGTTGACAAAAAAAACCGAGCGGTTAACCGCAGTCAGCCGAAACGGCCGCCGGTCTTGCAACCATCACCTATTATTGACTCCGTCCTTAGCTCGGTTAGAGCATCCGTAGCAGAAACCCTATAAACACTGTATTGTTGACGTGATGAGGATAAAACTTCTGGTAGAATGAAGAAATCTTTTATGGTATAGTATAAAGTGTGAAGAAATTTTAGGAGGATGGATAGAGTTATGATGAATAGTATTTTATTAGAGTAGTGGGGATAAGGTTTATGGTGTGGATGCTCTTATTCTGCCTTCTGCGCGCTGCATACTGAGATGATTATTATATATATACACATCATTGTACATGGCCATGCAACGCATTCGTTGTGAGTTTGGACTACCCTACGGATCGACGGAGATTCTTCATGCCAGCATCTTGCAGGACGGATGCATGCAGCATGGCTAGCTAGTGTGCTGGATGCAGGGCGTTTGGTGTTGACTAGGTATATGCATGGAAAGTTCAGGACCGCGCGTACTTGCTCCAGTGCCTGGCTACTCGACCGTCATCGTCATTGACGTGTGAGTGTGGTACTGCATGAGATCGATCGATCGTCTCCTAGACTGATGCCGTTTGCTTTTGGAAGAGAGAGCATTCCTCGCGCACTGCCTGCGCCGTGTACCCATCCAACCAAATCTGCATGCTGCGGTGCTGGCTGTTTACGTCTTATCTGCTTATTTGTTTATCTTCGTTTTTAAAATACAAATGGTTAGATTTTTGAATTTGTTCTTTTATTTTTAACTTGAAGGTGCATCTCAGACCTCTAAAAAAGTCAAACAAACTAGACCCGACTCTTGAAGTCACCTTAAAAAGCTTTCAAAATTTAGGAGATAAAGATAAACAAGTAATTAAGTAGGAAAGACTAGAGCAGGGAGTTGGGCCAGGCTGGGCCAGCATGGCACGGCCCGTCGTGTCTCGGGCCACTGCGAAACGAGCCGGCATGGCACGACAAGTTCTCAAGCCCGGCCCGGCATGCCATTCGGGCCGTGTCAGCCCAGTCCATTTTTTTTCGGGTCATGCAATGTTTTGTGCTGCATTATTCGGGCCGTGCCTGGGCCAGCCCAGTCAGCCCAGCCCATACTCCCAGCTCTAGGTAAGACATAAATAGATAAGTTGTAAAGAACACTATGTGATCCTAGCGATATACTGAAGCAAGCAACCTCCAAATCACTTGAGTTTTTTTTTTGCAAATACCAAGCAGATCACAAGCTAACAAGATAGGAGCGAAAAGTTTCAAACATGCTTTTGTTTTCGGAAAAACTCTCCCACTTATACAAAGATATCCCTGTGTAAGGGTATCTCCCTGGTATCCAGAATCGATTCAGATAGGAGAGCTGCCTCTGTCAGCCAGTCGTAGAATAATCAGCTTGCCCCTGTTTCTCCGAGAAGATGCTCACCTGAAAACCAAACCGGCGAACCGTAGACACCTGCTGCCTGTCCTACGATTAGTTACACCTTGCTCTTGTTTACCTTTGAACCTGTACGGCTGGCTGGCTTGAGAGGCGCCATGGTAGTGAGGCCAACTCCAACCAACTGGTGTGTGAGCCGCGGTCAATGGTGCAGCTCATCAGAAAAGCCTCCTCCTCCCACGCATGCAGGTTTCTTGCCCCGCGCTGCTGGCTTACCGTGTGGCCAAGCCGCGCACCAACCAGGCGTTAATTAGGTCACCAGTGGATCCGTCCGTCCGGTGAGCTCGAGCAAGTTCTTCAGCCTCGGGCATGGACGACCTGGGTCAGACCCTGGCCGGGTGATCTGTTCTGGAGTGTGCATGGCAAACTGACAGTGACATGTTCAGAAAAAATAAACTCAGATTCAGAGACCGGCGCTTGTTTATAATTACAGAAGAACAGTTGGTGAAAGGACGCATGCTTATGTGGGAAATGGCTCTGGTACAGGCAGCTTTTAGCGACGAGAAGGTTTTCGAAGTTGAAAATGATAAGGTGCAGGTGTTTTTGTTGTCCTATGTCACGCGGATGAAGCACTCTGGCATGTCGAATTCATTCGTCAGCCTTGTTTCTGTCTTCAACTACTGTACATATATACACGAAGATTATCTCTACTCCTAAAAAGACTATTGTGGTGATGAGTGATGGCTCGTCAAAGCAATCTGAACCATTTAATTTAATTTAACGGCTGCCCACACCCCAATCCGTATCCTCCTCTCCACCAATCCACACGCGAGCGCGTCGACCCCCGCCCGTCTACGTCCCACCAATCCATGCCTCCTCCTCTTCCACCAATCCACGCGCGAAGCACGGCCCTCAACTAGTCGGGGAAAAAACAGCAAGTACACAGTGCGAGGGCCACAATGAGTAAAGCAAACTCATCACTGCCCATCTATTATCTATTATTACGTGTACATGAGCCGACAGAGACATCATATTCGCTCTAAAATACTACGTAGTGACCAGAGAAAAAAATGGAAAAGATCAACACCATCAATTATAGTGAGGACTAGATTGTAACGGTATGAATATGTTCGATAATAAAAAAGTAAAGTTTGCTTAGTATAAAAAAAGACTTATTGCTTCGAAAACTAATCTTATCTCCAAGGGATTTTGTCGGATTGCCCTATATCTCCATGACTCCTATTGGATTGGATTATATCTCTCCACCTTCTCTAGTCTCTCTGCACTATATAAAAAGAATCATAAAGCCAACTGTCAATCTTGCGCTCTTGCCAGGATCGATCTAGAGACCCGTGAAGCCGATGCGTCTGCTCTGAATTGGTGGAGCCATCGGAAACCATCGAGAATCAAGACATGCTTCGACGATCATTTTCATGCCCCGGTGAGCAATAACCAAG
Organism: Olyra latifolia; assembly: GCA_036346145.1. NCBI lineage: Eukaryota > Viridiplantae > Streptophyta > Magnoliopsida > Poales > Poaceae > Olyra > Olyra latifolia. Next base: position 34,587,050 of record CM070523.1, read on the forward strand.
ATTAAGAAATAGCGGGTTAAAACATCAATACATACAAACACAAACAGGAGTCCACCGGATGATACGCACAAACACAACACGAATGTACTTGAGGAGTAGTCAAGTTAGGCCTCTAACCAACTCACCCTGGCCCACTCCGTGCCCTCCATGCCCTGCCCTTACCCATCCTACCCTAGGATCAAGAACCACTTTGGATTGCCCCGACCCAAACCTGTCCTACCCCACCAGTGCCTCGCCCTACCATGGCTATCATAAGGAGGGAGACAAGGAAGGCATCTCTATGGAGGGGACGCCATGCAGAAAGTTGCCGTCGTGCTCCCGCCTCTGTTTTGCGTCACTGTCGTGTCGCGAGAGAAGGTAAAAGGATGAGGCCGGAGGGAGAGGAGGCAATGAGAGCACCGTTGCAGATAGTCACCGAGAGGAAGGTCGCTATCATTCTCCACATTTCATCACATCGTCTTCGTGCCATGGGAGAAGCTAAGAGGATGGCAAAGGGACAAGAGGGCCGCATCATTCTCAAGCCTTGAAGAGGAGGGAGAGGGAGAGGAGAAGCAAAAAGGAAGGCATCGTCGCCTGGGACAGGAGGGCCACTAGCTAGCCAACTGGTGGGCAGTGGCACATAGGATTGGGGGATGGGAGATGGGATAGAAGGACATATATAATAATAAAAGCTACAGCTCAAAAATTATTATTTTTATACAAGCCAAACGTTGTAACATTTTGTAGCCATTTCTTAAGGCCTTTTGTGGTTCTTCTTAGAGATCCAAAAACCATTTTTTTAAAAAAAAATTTGGACTCTCCAAGCCCCCTATCGAGGGTTCACAACTTTTCCAGATTATAATCTAATGCTGGATTAAGATGTAAATAACAAGGCTGGGTTGAGGGCTGTGGTGGCTAGGGAATTGAGGGTGGGGTTTAAGGAGTGATGATTAGGGTTTAGACTTGAATGGAGCTGGGAGATTGGATCCTCGCCGTTGGAGTTTTGATCCTATGGTTGATAGGTATTCGGGCCTGGTCAGGACAGGGTGGCCTTGTACTTGGACCTGGACTTGACTCGACCAGATTTTCTCCACCGAGTTTAAAAGCAGAACAAACCCAACCCGACTCGGCCGAGTTAGTTTGGGACCTGACAGGTTGGGTACAAATTCAGAAATTTATCCAAGGAGCTTACCATGGCCAACACGACTACAATTTTTTCAAACCAAGGGCAGGAGCTCTGCCGATTCATTAAGATTTAAGGAGTAAAATAAATACACAAAGCCACGACCCATCCAAATGGACGGTTTTCTACCAAAAAATGAGAAAGCCTATCTTGTCGCGCCAAAAGCCATGACGCTACAACCAAACCTGTGATTAGCAGGCAAAGCCGCTAACCCTGAAATAGACTGACGAGAAAGAACTTGAACGAGGTACAAAGCTTCTAACCGGCCCCTAAGCACAACCGTACCAACCTACAACAACAAGGACCGAGCACTAAGCGGGCCTGACCATCCAAAACCACCTAGGCACCGCTGCAACCGATGAACACCTTACCCTGGCTTGTAGCCAACTACCGAACGCCCGAAGTCAAGTGGCAAGAACCGTCTCCACCACACATGCATGACAATGGCAGCAACATCTCTCCTCCATCGTGAGCTTCATTCGATCTCGGACCCTGCCCACGCACGTCGCCACCATCGTTTCTGATATGTATTGAAAGCAAATTTATCTATACTCGACTTGCGACACGGACTATATTAGTGCTTATCACGATAAATACGAGTATCTCTACTAATAAAAAGTCTCTTATGGTGAATGATGGTGGTGATGTGGTACATCATTTGTCTTTGTCATGCGATCTCCAATCAACCATCCTCCTTAGTGCACGCAAGTCAAATTAAATCAAGATCATTTCTTTCCTTCTTCACAAAGTGAATGCACTAAAAATTAAATCGGGGTCATTTCTTTCATATTTTATAAATACATATTTTATGAAGTTTCATATTCGCTAGGATGTTTTCTATAAATTTGGTTTCTTTTCCTATTTAAGTGTGTTTGCATATTTCAGACAGTTTTCGATCACGTTCAAGATTTATAAGATGAACCTATCTATAATCTATAGGTGCATATGTGCATGGTACTAGCTTTATATCTCGGTCACATTATATATAGAAGAATAAAAAAGACGTAGCCTAGGTATAGATGTAGGACATAGTCGAGCATAGAACAGAGATAAATGCATATGTTAGATACGTTGATGACTTCTAAAAAAAGTTGATCACAACATGGTATAAGACAATATCTGATCTTATTTTTATTGCATCAATGCACGGACTCCTAGCTAGTGATCTCTATGGGTCTATTTGGTTGCCCGCACGAAGCCGAGCTCAGCTCGCGGCGGCAAGCGACGACGCTTGGTTGCTGTCTGACGGCGCTCGAGCCAGTACTGCGATGCAAAAACACTTATCTTGCTGCTCGGCTCATGAACGCTGGCTCGGCCGCTTCTAGCGAGCCAGCCAAGATAGATCGCGTGCGCTAGCATACAGACACGCCGACACGGAACGACTAACAACTCCAGTGAGTTACATGCACTTCGTTCCTTCATTCTTTGAAAAAATTTTAAAAATTCAAACAACATCCAAATTCAATGAAACAAAAAAAATGGAACTGTAGATTCAAGTACAAGGTAATGAAAAAATTTCAGAATTTTTTGAATTTTTATTTTTGTTTTCGAATTTATTAATTTTGTAGCATTTGTTTTTTTGAATTTTTATTTTTTGTTTTTGAATTTATTTTTGTTCCAGTATTTTTTAAAATTTTTTATTTTCACTTTTGAATTTATTTTCTTTATTTTTGATTTTCCTCTTCTAAATTTGTCCATTCCACTCCCCTCCTAATGCAGTCAACCAAACAACATCTCTGCGCAGCCTGTTCAATCTCATACAACCAACCAAACAACATCTCCTTGCATCACCTCAGCCTGGCTGAGATGATACGGCAACCAAACAGCCCCTATATATGCAAAGGTCTTAAACCTTGGCATAAATCTAGCGCGCAAAAGCAAGGAACACCTTGCTTTTTCAAAATTATTAGCTGATCTTCATGCGCAATAGGGGCTCGGTATTTAGATCAAGATATGATCGTGATTTAGAAAAAATAACTAATCAAACGGTCACCGCGACCGGATTAAGCGCCCAAAAAAAAAGAGAAGAAAAGGAGGCTCCTGTGTTTGCTCGCAGTAGGACAGCCAAAACACTTCATCTCTGTTCGTTTCACTAGCACAAGCCAGCATAGCAACCCAACTAACTGCATGTAAACACACTACACCATGACAAGATCCCTAGCCAGTTTCGTGAACAATGCAAACATGCCCGCACCCTTGACAGGGAAGAAGAAGAAGAAATTTTAATATTTGCTACTCTTAGGCCCTTTCTCTTCAATTTATCTACTTATCTTAACAACTTATTCACTTAGTCAAAGTAGTCACACCTAAAAGTCAATGCGTTCATACCTAAAAGTTAAAATAAGTTGTTAAGATAAGTTGAAAATAACCATAGCTTAGACATTGACAAGTATTTGACATTTATGAGTCAATGACAGGTGGCCTCATATATTGACACGAATGTGATAAATCCTTAATTACCAATCTTTAAATGGCAAATTTTAAATTAATCCAGAAAAAAAATAGGCGAGTGTGTTGAACAGTCCCCAGTACACCAAGCTTGGACGTCAGTGCCAAACCGGGCACGTCCACCGGGATCACAAGCAAACGCCATTTCGGGCGAAACGGAGGCGCGCGCACGGAAAATAAAAACGTTAAAAACGCCCGTGCGGTAGCGCCGCGGACCGACGGCGTCGCACCTCGCGTCGTGTTAAGAGCGCCCCGCGCGCGAAACCGCGCAATGCAAACACACGCATACATAAGGCGCGGCAGGGGTTGGTGCTGGTAGCTCAACGAGACTCTCCTACCTTGCCTTCCCTGGCTTACACTCCTGCTCCTCTTCTCCCCTACCACCACCCCGAGGAGGACTATACAGCTCCCGCCCCAATGGCGTCTCCGAGGGAGACGGCGGCGCCGTCGATGTTGTCGCCTGGGAAGGCCGGCGGCGCGCGACGGAGGCTGAGGTACCGTCTTGAGACGAGGGCACTGTCGTACGTGCTCCCGGCGCGCGCCGGCACGGGGTTCTTGTGGGGCGGCAAGGGGGGAGGCGGCGGCGGCGGGCGGCTACTGCTGAGGGGCGTGACCTGCGAGGCGCCGCCCGGGGAGCTGGTGGCGATCGTTGGGCCGAGTGGCGCGGGGAAGACGACGCTGCTGTCCGTGCTGGCCGGGTCGGCGGACCCGGGCAGGGTGGCGTCCGGGCAGGTGCTGGTGAACGGGCTCGCCATGGACGCTGCGCGGTTCCGGCGGGTGTCCGGCTACGTGCCGCAGGACGACGCGCTGTTCCCGATGCTGACGGTGGAGGAGTCGCTGGTGTACAGCGCGCGGCTGCGGCTGCGCGGCGCGGCGGGCGCCGCGGAGGCGCGGGCGAGGGAGCTGATGGCCGAGCTCGGGCTGCGGCACGTCGCGGGGTCGAGGGTCGCGAGCGTGTCCGGCGGAGAGCGGCGCCGGGTGTCCATCGGGGTCGACCTCGTGCATGACCCGGCTGTGCTGCTGCTGGACGAGCCCACCTCGGGGCTCGACTCCGGCTCCGCGCTCCACATTGTCAAGATGCTTAGGGACATGGCCGCCGCGCACGGGAAGACCGTTGTGCTCACCATCCACCAGCCCGGCTTCCGCATCCTTCAGCTGCTCGATCGCGTCGTCCTCCTCGCCGACGGCGCCGTCCGGCACCACGGCTCCCTCGCCTTCCTCGAGGTCCGCCTCGCTGCCTCCGGCCACGTCATCCCCGCCCACGTCAACGTCCTCGAGTACGCCATGGAGACCATCGACACCCTTAAGCCCGACGTCGTCATCACCAAGGTCACGACCGCGCCCACAAGCCAGGAAGACGCCGATCCGGTGCCCGCGTCCTCGTCCGCGCGCCGCGCGGCGTACGCGAACTCGCCGGTGGCGGAGGTGCGCATCCTGGCGGGGCGGTTCGTGAAGACGGTGCTGCGGACGCCGCAGCTATTCGCGGCGCGAATGGTGCAGTCGGCGGTGGCCGGCGCGTTCCTCGGCTCCATCTTCCTGGGCACCACCGACCTGCAGTCTCGGCTGGGCTTCTTCGCCTTCAGCCTCACCTTCATCCTCTCCTCCACCACCGAGGGCCTCCCGGTGTTCCTCCAGGAGCGCCGCACCCTGGAGCGCGAGACCTCCCGGGGCGCGTACCGCGTGTCCTCCTACGTCGCCTCCAATGCCGCCGTCTTCCTCCCCTTCCTCCTCGTCGCGGCGCTCCTCTACGCGGCGCCGGTGTACTGGCTCGTCGGTCTCGCGCGCGACCCCGCTCGCTTCGCCTACTTCTCCCTCGTCGTCTGGATCGTCATGCTCACGGCCAACTCCTTCGTGTCCTGCCTCAGCGCGCTGGCGCCCAACTACATCGTCGGCAACTCCGTCATCGCCGGCTTCATCGGCTGCTTCTTCCTCTTCTCCGGCTACTTCGTCGCGAGCAAGAATATCCCGCGGTACTGGGTGTTCATGCACTACATCAGCCTGTTCAAGTACCCCTTCGAGGCCTTCGTCGTCAACGAGTACGGCGGCGCGCGCGGCAGCCGGGAGTGCCTCGCCGAGGCCCCCGGCGGAGGGCTCTGCGTCCTCGACGGCGCCATGCTGCTGCGGCAGCAGGGCATGAAGGAGAGCATGCGGTGGAGCAACCTCGGCGTCATGCTCGGGTTCGTGGTCGGGTACAGGGTGCTCTGCTTCGTCTTCCTCTGGTTCAGGTGCCACCGCATGAGGAGGTGAGGAGGCGCATGCAGAGCAGAGGTTGGAAACCAACTCCATTGCCATTGGCACGCATGCAAATACAATCGCTCATCCAAAATTTGATCTTTTTGTTGTGTCCCCCCCCCCCCTTCTCCTCTGAGACATTTTAATCTTTGTTTCGGTTAGGTTGATACGAGCATATGTACATGTTTGGCAGATATTGATCAAGTTATAGTGGAATTGGATGTTCTTGTGTACCAACAACAGTGGGGTTCAAGGGAGATAATTTGATGATCAGGAGGCTATTTAGCTACCGTTTTGTCTCCGTTTCTTTCCAAATCACTTGGAAAGTGTTGCATTCGTGTTGGATTTGCTATTTTGGTAGTCCATTTGGTCGTCTCTGTGGCAAGGAGGTAGCTGAGTAAAGCAGGATAGTTGCCAATCATACGAGGTGAGACAGTGATGACTGATGACAGAAGACCGTGCAGCAGGTTGGATCCATGCCTAATTTGTATCTGTATCGGAGAAAGAAAAAATGCACAATTTTTTTTCTGGAATTGACCGAATTGACATCTATTACATTGATTAAGTTAAGGCTTCGATATTAACAAGACAATTAAGTGTGGTTCAAATGTTTGTAAGACAACAATTCCTTTGACTCGTTTCTGCTGCTAGATTGTGCCCGGTCGGAGAATGTTATGAATGAAATCAAGCTAGCTCTGGTCGAGCTTAACTAAAAAAGGGAAAACAGCATTTGGTCTAAAGAAATCATTTTTCTCCTCATGTTTTACTAGTAAAGTGTGATGCCCCTTGGGCCTTTAGCCCGGCCCGGCCCACCTAGTCCTTCATTTGGCATCGTGAGGGGAGGGGCAGACCAAAGCCCTAGCCACCTCCCCTGCCTTTCCCAACCGCTGCCCTCTAGGAGAGCTGCCCGCCGCCGAAGTGACATCACCAAGCCCACGCCGGAGCAATCGGGATCCTCTGCCTTTGCACTGTGCCGAAGGCAAAAATGCAGAGAGCACTGTAGCAAAGACGACAAAAAATGCAGAGGGTACTGTAGCAAACAGTACCGGAGGACACTAGTCATCGGGTATTGCAACATTAAACAGTGTTTTAGGTGCTGTTCATCGTATAGTGTAGCAATAAACAGTGCTTCCACAAGTCAAAATGCACAATCACTATTTGTTCTCTGCCTTTTGAACCAAAGGCAGAGGATCCCGATTGCACGCCGGAGCGTCGCCGTCCTCGCAGAAGCTCTTGTTTTGTCGTCCCTCGTCTCCATCTGTTGGGGACTGGTGGAGAGGAGGCAAGAACCGGCCAAGAGAGAGAAGGGGAAGAGGAAGAGGAAGAAGGTAGGAAAGACCTAGGGTTTGAGCTGTTTGGTTCGTGACCTTCGTTGGCCTTACCAAGCATTGGCGTGCCTTGGTGATTTGGCTATCGTTTGGTTTATAGCCAATAAATGGCACGTCTTCGAAAAATTTGGCTACACATGAATCGGTGCCCAGGCAAGGGCGCCCAATTCTCACGCCAATGAATGGCGAGCCAATGGCTAGAGTGCTGGGACACCCTGTCAGCGGCACATGCAGGACCTAGCCAGCTAAAGCAACGTTCTTTATTTCAAAATTTGATTTTTATGATTTTTATATCTATTTCATATGGTGTCCAAATTGTATGAAATAAATTTCATAATTCATCTAAAATCCTAAGCAACCCATTTTAAATACTTTTAATTTTTATGAAATTTAATTTAATTTTCATTTTTATTGGTTATTCTTCGAAGGCTAGGAACCAAACACCTGTTTTTTTGCCCTTAAAAGGTCATGCCCTGGATTGGCATGACCTTTGCATTGGCAAGGCAAATGAGGGCTATGATCCAAACATGCAAGTATTCTTGTTCGATTTGCTCTCGTTCTGACCGCGTGTAATGGGATTAGATGTGTTCTATTGAAATTGCCCCTAGATTAGATGATAATTTTTCTAAATAATTGGCAGGTTCGATTGAGGTTTCAGCTATATTAGGATGTGAGTTAGAACTTGGTCCTATAACGGAAGTTGTGCGTTTTGGTCTTAGCTTTCTTTTGAATGCAAGAACATGAAAAAGGATTAGCGTTTTCAAAGTTATGACTATTTGAAGCTTGCTGTCTAGAAAATCAAATCGTCGGTTTTCGGAGTTATGATGGTTGAGAAGGTTTTTGGGCGGTGGGAGAGAGTTCGTAGGTGCGAAGTAACTTTCCTTTATCTTCTGAAGTGGGGAAGCATTCTTTGTAGGAGTGAGAATGGAATCGGCGTGGGCCATACATCACTCTTACTTCCGTGGTTAGAAAGGCATGTATATGTTAATCAAAGGTTTGACAGGTGGTGAATGTTTATTTGCAATGCTTATGTTTTGATGCCATGCAAGTTTTACTTTTACACACTTGTCGATGAGATTGTTTATTAAATAGTGGCATTATCGCATTGCACTCATATTAACAGGACCTACCTTAGGTAAGCATGCCACATATGTGGGAGGAAAAGTCCTACTTTTATAGGCACTCCATGGGAGTGGAGTAATTGATCTATGCCTGAAATAGCATAGGCTGGGTGTTGCACCGATGGGTGGCACTCTAGATATATCGATATGAGCTCACAGTACAAACGCATATTGAGTTGCATTGGATATGAAAAATGGAAGTTGGAACAGATGGTATGACAGTCGTGTTATAAGTTAGAGATTTCCTATTGATTTTAATATGTTCTCTTTGTTTTAATATATACTTGTGTTGACACCTAATTCTGGAAATAGCCGATACTCTGAAAACTTCTAGAAATCGGCTTGGGCCTAATGGAAATACGAGTCGAAAACAGATGCAAAAGGAAGTCCAAATCGGCCAGAACAGATATGGCAAGAAGAGTCCCAGTCGGATTGATGAAGAGTTCAAGTCGGCTTAGTACAGATATATTAGGAAGTATTAGATATAGATAAGATATGAAGTCGAGCTTGAGAACATGAGGGTAAAGAGTCTTAATCGGATTGAGTCTAAGGTCTATGCAAATACCTAGCCCTTGGGCGTGTAAATCATCATAAGATCAATTAAATACATCTACTTTTTACCTGTCTTTACGTTTTGTCGTAATTAGAGTAGTTTTGTCGTATTTTGTCATCGATCGACTTGTTGCGCATCATTTTTCGATTAGCTTCAAGATACACCCCAAAAGCTGCGTGCAGGTAAGTACTGTTTTGATTAAGTTTGATATATAGGCTTGCATCGGCTTTTGGTTGAAATATTATCTTAGTTGATATTGCTGCACATTACCGTTTCAACTAAGGGTTAGGTTTCACCCTCTTTCTACTGATCAACACATTCGTTGGCAGTAGACTATTTACCCTTTGTTCTATCGGCTTATAGCTTACTATTTATCGATAGTCTGTTAACCTGATTCTATTGGTTTGGTTAACTTGTTAATCTGGCCGATAGTTTGTTTATCTTTCATTCTGTTAACTGAACGATCTAAACGGCTAGTTGATAGTTTGTTTACCCTCTTTCTGCTACCCTGTTGATTTCAATGACTTAGTGGTAGACTGTTTACCTTGCTGAATATATTGGTTTAGATCCAATCTAAGCAGATAGTTTCATTACCTTTTACCCTATTTGGATCTGCTTCTAAGTGTTGCGGGTTCGTGACATTGTAGATTCAATCGGCTATCTGAAAGCTGATTGTGTCTTCTCTTGCCGATCATAGATCAAATCGGCTGGCACGCATTGAACCCTGCTTTCGGTATTGTTGGGATCCAACTCCCTAAGCTCACATGTGTTAGCGCTGCAATCAACTTTCTGCGTTAACAACTTGCTGAGTCGTGGACTCACTCTTACTTATTTTGATTTTTAGGTGATCGTTGATAGCGACATGCATGGGATAGGCTTAGCACTAGACCTGATCATGGGCAGCCTCGCCCGGTGACCCGGCCCGAACCGGGCTCGGGCCGAAAACCAAGCCCGTCGGGCCGGGCTCGGGCTCGCAGGAAAACAAAAACCCAGTGCAAAGTTAGGCTTTGGGTTGGGCCAAAAAATTTTTTGGGCCAGGCCGGGCTCGGGCTTAGGTCGAAGTGACCGGGCTTTTCTAAGCCCGGCCCTGCCCGGAGCATGATCAGGTCTACTTAGCACCCCTTTTGTTGGCACGAGAGCACATAATTTATCATATCTTAGTTAGGTTCATTTAATTTAGATGCATTTGCAATTTAGGTCAATTTTGAGAACAAATTAGAATGAAAGTCTAAGTTAGGATTTGTATGTATTATTTTCTTATGAGGAGTTTTGCTTAATGTCATAATTGCCTTCGTCATTGTTAAAGGTAACAAAGGTGAGTAATGGTTGCAATGGGTTTCTGTTGAGGTGGAGCCAATGTTTAGCCTACGGAGGCTTGAATCTGGTTGAAACTGGTTATACGGTGGAGATTATGATTATTTACAATGTTTATGTTTATGTTTGTCATCCAGGCCTGGCCTGGTTTGGTTACAAAACGAACCGACCCGCCGATGCGCTTTAACAAACCATGCCCGGCCTAACCTCTCGGCGTTGGTCAAGACGGTTCGATTCGCATAATGTAACGGTTTCGTTACTATGCGAATTGGGCCGGCCTGATTCGGTTCGTTTGGCCCAATTCACTGTACTAGTTCGAATTTCGAACTCCAGCACGCCTGCACCTACGGGCATGTGTCAGCCGCTCCGTGGGCCACGCGGCACACGCACAAGCTCCCACGTGTGCTAGCTGGATGCGCCATGAGGCGGGCACTGACAGGCCGGCTGTGCCACACACGCGAAGAGGGCCGACCTAGATAGTTCAGTTCGTCCTTTAACCGTTTGGATGAATATAGCCGTTTTGAGCTCTGAAAATTCATTAAAAATAGGAAAAAATCTCAGATTTTTTTTTGTATAAATTGGCATGCATCCCCTCCCTATCCAGCCACACTTCCAACTCCATCTCTTCTCTGGATTGTGAGCTAAAAATTTAGTTGTTCTTTGTGAATTTGGGCAAAGTTTGAAATGTTTTGCAAAAAAAATATTTCCAATTTCCAATTTAATAGCGTGAGGTTTCTATGGTTATATCACAACAATATTTTTTTCGTTGTATTTTCATTCTCTAATTAATTTGTTAAATTGTTTTGCAGTTGCAGCTATTCAAAATGTCCGATGGAAATTTTCTGTACGATAAATTTTATCTTAGCCAGTTCGGTTGAAGACCAGAGGACTATGAAGCGATTGACCATAGTTTGACGGATCTAGATGACCAACCAGGAACATAAGGAACAGAGGAAGTACCATACGGATCTTTCGATTCAACCTGTGCTTCGAGCTCCGATACCATCGGATCAAAGCGAGCCTGAGTGAACCGGTCGAAGGTGTGGGAGGACTTCGACGAGCTGAAACAACTTGTCTACGGATGGGAAACGAGGTATGCAGCTAGATGTAAAATTTGTTAACAGAAATTATCGGTGGTGACAGGCTCAGGCATGGGACACTTGAAGAGGCACGCCGCGACGTGTAAGAATAGAAAGGCGTTCAAATGAGGCAACGGCAATTGAACTTTGACCCTGACAGTATAGTAAGTAATTAGGACTGCAATCCTGAAGTAGCTAGAGAGGCTTTATGTCGTCTAATTTCTTTCGAAGATTTACCTTTAGGATTTGGCGAATCTCATGCTTTTCAAGAATAAATTAAAATTGCTCATAATCCTAGATTTACTAGTGTTTTCCGTCAGATAACAACTAGAGATTTTAAAAAAATTATAACACCAACAAGTCGAAATTAAAAAAACAGTTTAAAACTTGCACATTTTCTATTTTGTTAACCTCGAACATCTGGGCTGGTAAGGCTAGGGAAGATTATTATAAGTGTTGTTGATAATTATGTTAACAAAATTTGGGAAATAGAGAAAAATAATCGCCCTTAGACTTATAGATGTTAATCACATAGGTGAGAATATAGCTGATAGCATTATGAATGTTATTTAGGATTTTGAAATAACAGAAAAGATTTTTTTCTATTATCTTAGATAATGCATCAGCTAATAGCCTAATACTAGTGCTATGAATATTTTGATACCTCTGCTAGCTACATATGCTGATTCTTTCTTAATGCATCAATGTTGTGCATGTCATATTATTAATTTAATTGTTAAATGTGGCTTAAAAAGATTGCAACCTTACCTTCAAACCATTTGGGATGTCATCTCATTTTTAAATAGTTCTAATGTAAGAATTTCTGCATAAAAGAACTATTGTCATGCCTTATGGGTACAACCTAGGAAATTTGGTTTAGATATGTCTGCTATGTGGAATTCCACCTACCTTATGTTCCAGCATATATTACCATACAAGCAAGTTTTTAAAGTTTTTATTAACACACAATATCAAAATCGTGATGACACGCCACTTCTGACTCCACAGGTTTGGCAAGTACTTACTCATTTACATTCATTTTTAGAGGTTTTCATAAAGCCACCCTCACTACTTCTGCTGTGTATGAACCTACGTCTTGTTCTATTATTCAGTGCATTTATCATATCGCTAATCATTTATAGAGATATGAAAATGATGTTGTTTTATTTAATGCAGTTAGCCATATGAAAGCTAAATATCTAAAATATTGAAGAGAACTTCCATATTTATATATTGTTTTGTTTTTTTGTTAGATCCTAGGGCCAAACTTCTAGGACTAACTAATGTTTTAACACAACTTGATGCTGCTATTGGAATAGATTATTCTAATTATTTTCATCAGGTTAGAAGTAGACTAAATGATTTGTATGGAAAATATGAAGAAAAGTATGGAGGAGTTGTCGACGAATTATGTCGGCAATATACTTTATGGGGCTATGCGTAAGACGGAAACCCGATGGTAACACAGGAGACAGATTTATACAGGTTCGGGCCCTCGAGGTGAGATAATACCCTACTCCTGTGCTCGTGGATTGTATTGGGGTTGATCTCGACGGATCAATGTTGAGGATGGTTATGGATCGATGTGATCCCTCCTACCGATGTGATCCCGGATGTTCTACCATGCCGAACTAGGGGCCCCTGCCTCCCTTTATATAGTGGAAGGAGGTAGGGTTACAGATAAGTACATATCCTAGTTGGTTATGGAAACTGTGGATAGAGATAGGAAGTCTATCTCTATCCTTTCTTCTTGAATGCGTAATGTACCGGATTACAACTGTGCCTTCCTTGTGATACAAGTCGGGTCTTCATGCGGGGCAGGCCCGTCTTCTAGATGGTAGGCGTGACCCTGCTCCGTGAGGTGGTCCGCCTAATTTGTCTTCATGAGATATCCGGGGACCATGTTAACCACAGGAGTTCAGCCACAACAATTGCTACAAGTTTAACAAACAAGCAGAAAGATGTTCTTTTGAAAATCTGTCATGGATAAGGACAGGTCAACTTCTTCAAGCACGACACCTCAGACTGCACTTGCACCATCACGCGGATTTGTTGGTGAGCTTGCCTCGTACCTAACGAAGGACATCGTCGACTTCCAGGAAGAGGAGTTCAGTATTCTCACATGGTGGTAGCAGCATAGCGGAACATATCTAGTGCAATCCATCCTAGCACAGGATATGTCAACTGTTTCAGTCTCCACGGTTTCCTCAGAGTCTGCTTTCAGTCTCGCGAGGAGAAAACTTGGGGATAGGCGATCTTCCCTCAATAACGACATAGTAGAAATACTAGTGAGCACGAAGGACTGAGCGCTAGCAGAAAGATGACTTCAGAGCCTTGCTGCTGCGAGACATAATCTAGAATTGGCGACTGCATTCGGAGGCCTAGAGCTTGATGAAGAAGGCTCTTGAAACATTTGTATTTGCAATCTAGAGGTTTAGCTGTACTCTTTTTTCTTTGTCAAGGTTTTCTCAACTTTGAGTTTTTACTTGGCAGAGTTTTTAACGAGGCAACCATGTATTATATCTGTAATAATAAAGTTCTTCGGTGCATTCTAAATATTTTTTTCCTATTTTTAGAATTTTTTAATCATTTTCATTGCCATTTTAAAATTCCCTTAATTTATCTAAATGTTTTCAAATATTTTTCTAGAAGCGGACTAACTAACACCAAAGGGGCCAGCCAAGCCAAATAGAAACCGGCCCGGTTCGTTAGGTTTTGTCTGCGAACCGAACTTGGGCTTAGACCCCGGCCCGTTAGCCCGGTTGGTCCGGTTCGCATAGTAACTGGGCCCAAAACGAATCTGGCCGAAACGAACCGGGCCCGAACCGTGCCGAACTAGGCCAGCTCTGGTTATGTGTGAATTTATAGAATTTATGGGGAGATGCTATTGAATTTTCTATGTTTTTGAAGTGTTGGTAGCATCGTGAATCCTAGTTGGGTGGTGGTGTTACATTTTTTTGATAATGGAATAAAATTTAAGCCTTTGCACCCCGGGGGGATATATGCGGCCATCAAACCACATGCTGTCTTACAAAGTGCAATAAAACTCCTTATCAAGAGGAAAAAGAGAGAACTTAAACATCACCAATCCTGTTACAAAATTTCTATCTATGATTAGCAAAGATGGTTATGCCAATAATCTCCAAAGCTTGGCACACCTTGATGAATTCCTCCTTTCATTCTCATGTTGCAATAGTGCTCAATGTCGTAACTAGTAAGCTCATCAGGTTGGGGTGTTACATAAAGTGGAAATATATCATGCACTAATAAATTTGTACAATTGTATAGGTGATATCAAGTACATTACTTTCCACAATCAAACCTATCCTTGGTCACGACCACCTACCTCTATCTCCGCTATCTAAGCAAATTTTGCGTATCATTGGCTCATTGCTAGTAAAAAAGAAGGCGGCAAAACTAGTCCAACGCTCATTCCAAATAAGAAACGGAGAAGCGTAAATTACCACCGTTTGCTAATGGAAGCAAATCAACACCTCGGCTCAATTGAGGTCTATCTACTTACTGTAAAGTGTAAACCTCAATCCTTAGAAATTTCATTTTGAAAATTGAGATGCATAGAAGAGGCAACATATACGAGGAACACTTTTGATTCTTGGCGGTCAAAAGCGCAATTTTCCTAAAAAACCTAATTGTGTCGCTGAGATGGTGCGCTTGGACAGCAGTTGTCATTGTCACTACATTGGTATGCTGTTGTATTTGAACATTTTGAGTGATACAATTTTAAAAAAACATTAGTCATATTTTAAGGCATTAGCGAAGGCTAGTACCTTGTAACTGGTTTAAAATTTGAACTAATAGCCTAGCTGGTAGTAGCAGATGGACTATCATCGCCGATCGCCTCATTTTTTATAACCAGACAAGTCCATATTACATCCCACGATTATCAAAAAGTGCACTTGACAACCTAAACTATAAAACCGGTTATGTAACACCCTTATATATTAATCCTATGTTATTTAACATCGTCGATGGTTTATGATGGTGATTTTAGTGACATGGCACACAATATTAACCAGGTCTTTTGCACACGTCATAGTTAGTAATTTTCACCCCAAAAATTTCTATAAAAATTCTTAAAAATACCTTGGTGCATAAGGTCACAAGAAAAATATTTTTAGAAAATTTGAAGTTTCAAAATCTTAATCTATTTTTAAAATTATGGTTCAATTAAATAAATAAATTTAATTTCAAAATTTTTAACTTTGAAAATTTTTAAATGTTTTTCCCCGTAAAATACTTATGCACCAGAGTATTTGAGATTTTTGTTTATGATTTTTTAGAACATTTTGTTTATGATTTTTGGAGTCCAAAAATCACTAACTATATCATGCATGCACGCGACATCACCAAAATCAGATGTCACGCCACTAAAATCACTATCCTAAAACAACGAGGATGCTAAATGATTTGGTAGTGATAGATGGGGTGTTAAGTAACCGGTTTTATAGTTTATTGCGTGGAATGAACTTTTAAAATAGTCGAGGATGCAACACATAATTTAGTATTTTAATGGTAATAATGTTGGATGTTTATCAACTAGTACGATGCAATCCTAGCCTAGCTAGACAAGCGTACATGGTTACATACCCAATCCATCTTTCCCCTGTCAAATAAAAACATTAAACATGCCAGCTTTCTATCCAGAAATCAACACCCGCGGTAACAAGACATGTGCTCGAGAACTCAACCTGCCCAAAATTTCCCTGCAATACCCAGCTAATCGCATCCTGAGAGCAGCTTCATCTCCAGCGCGGCGGCGCATGCACAACAATCCAGCCGACTGCCGAGCACTGATCAGTGGCAGTGCCGGTCGCTCTCCACATAAACAAGGAACCACCAGGCTGAAGTCAAGCCATGGACCGATTGGCCGGCTTGCTCGTGTCGCGTGCATGCCACCAGTAGTGGCTCGCCGGCCGGTAAAATGCCGGCGGTTCGTGCGCCGACTGATCGACCGGCCAATGCCCAATGGCATGGGCGCGGCCGGACGGATGGAGGACGACGGGTCAGGAGATATTTCGCTCGCAGCGCGTCGCCGATTCGTTCGCTTTGGCTTTGCGGCGGTGCTCGCGAGTGTCCGCCACTACGGCGTGCTGCTGCACAGCACTGCATGCGCCTGGGTGTGCGTAGGTTGGTCACCGCGGTCGGCACGCGCGCAACACACAGTAGGAGGGGCGGCGGCGGCAGCGTGCAGATTTATACGCAGGGATTGATCGGGAACGGGGACGGACGACGCTAATGCACGTCGCCGTCGAGCTAACTAGAAAGATTAGCCGAAACATCCCTTCTTTCAGGCTCGTATGGTGTAATTTATATCTACGGGACATGACTAGGAATGCTCCTTCTCAAAACTAGCACATCAGACTCCCAGGTCTTGGCCACAGCTTAACCGCCGATCACCCCTACGTGCTCTGCGCTATGTAGCAGTCCGCGCCAATCTGAACTACAACACGGAGGCACATATTTAAAGCCTGATTTATACTCTATATCATCCGTCTAATACAATTCAGAGTACTAACTTAACCCTAACTTGATTCGGCAACATACATATATCATCCTCGATTTCGCCGGAGCAAATGATCAACATACATACGCTGAATGCCAGCCACCACTCGCAGTCTAGCCATCGATCAGCCCACTCGCTTTACTTTACTGCTCGCACATGAGTGCATATCATATCCGATTCCCAACCCAGAGCTCGATCCTAGCGAGTGCTCCTGAACTGCCGGCTGAGCGCCGGTGCGTTGCATGGCATTCAGGTCAAAAGCTGCGCCAGGGACATGGAGATTACGCTGTGGGCGCACTCGGGGAAAAGAACAGACCAGATCCGTCGCGCTTTTGCGCTTTTTGTGACCGGTGGAGTGCCAAGAAAGGCTTCACCCGTTCTAGTCGGCACTGGCATATACTAGTACAACTCTAGGACCGAACAGACTGAGCGTGAATAAACGTCTCATTGATTTTAGATTTTTTTCCATGAACTTATCTTAAAATTGGATTTAGATTAGCTATTAGGGCTATCATTCTATCAAGACACTACCAATGGAGTGTCTAAGTTCATGTCCATAGAATTAAATACTTGTCCACGTAGGATTTTCGCTGAGGTATACACTCGTTTAAAGAAGGAAAAAATTGACATTCTATCACTCCTTACAGTGTTCTTTGCTATTTTGCCATGCAACCTGTTGAGCTGTTATTAAAGCAGATGACCCCACATATTAATGAGAAGGGATCACATATTGATGAGAAGGGATGACAAATAAACGAGCTACAATATTAAGAGTAGTAAAATGTCAAATCCCCTTTAAAGAAGGAGAACAAAAGAATGGTGTCTTGAAGGAGTGTAACAGCCCATTTTGAGTTTTTTTTTTTGAAAATTCCAAATTTAAATTCAAATGCATTTTGGTAATTACTATTCATCGTCTAAAAATGTTTAAAGTTTAAAATTTCAATTCAAACCTATTTCAAAATTTTATCTAAATTCCTAAAAATCTAAATCTTCCTTAGTTGGGCTTGGCCCATCTTCCCAGCCCTGGCCCATCCGCCCAAACCCATCCAGCCCACCCCTAACTCCTTCTCCCTCTTTCTCCGAGGGGCAGCACACGCTCCCACGCGTGCTGGACGTGTCGCACGTGTCCCATCCCACCGTCCGCGCCAACCCAGCCTCGTACACTACCCCTTTGCCTCTATCACCGCCCACCCCGCGACGCGTCTTGTGGCGCCAAGAATAGCCAGCATCATCATCGCAATGGCAGCGCCGCTTGGCCGCCTCAGTGCCGCTCGGTCATGCCTCACGTCCACACCTTCGCCTTGGTTGCAGTGCCCCCACCGTACCTGAAATAATTGCTGAGCCGCATGCTCCGTGCCGCACCATCCCGTCGCCGCTCCTCTCTTGAGCCTCTCACCACGGGACGCGTCTCTCCCTCCCCGCGGACCCTCCTTCACCTATTTGAGCCCCTGGCTCAGCCCCGTTCGTCCCCCTTTCGCCATTTCCACCGCCGAGCCACTTCCTCCCCCCTTTTTGTCCCACTGGCGCCTCGGTAAGCCAACGGCCAATTCCTCATGCCCTAGCTTCTGTAGGTGCAACCCCTCATGATCCTGCCTTCAATGTTGGCTAGGAATCACTGGAGCTACCGGGCGACGTGACCCCTGTTTCAGCTGCTGCCTCCTCCATGGTGACAGCTCGCCTCCGCCCTTCTCCGAGCTTGGCACCATCTTAGGTAGCTCCCTGGTAATCCCTAGATGCTTCCAACGCCGGCGAACTGGCTGCCACCCCCACCTTTTACCGTATAAACTTGTTCCCGTAACATTCCGCCGCCCGTGCCTATGGCGCCACCATTTTGGATTGTCGCCGGTGATGCTCCAGCCAGCACGTCCTAGGTCTCCCCTAGCTAAACCCATTCCGATCATGAACCAGTAGGATGGTGGATCGTAGCGCCGCCAGTCCCTCATTGAGGTTTCGCCAGAGTTCGGCCAGAGCCAAGGGAGATCCGTCGTCTGGCTGACATCACCCCAACGTCGGCCGCGAGGCGGAGTCGCTGACATGTGGGACCCACGTTAATAGTGTTTAGTATTTAAATCTCCCGCGTTTAGCCCTATTAGCCATTGACATGTGGGCCCGTGGCCCCACCTATCAAGATAGCGAGGCGTTCTCGGTTTCACGCCTACGCCTCGTGGGCCTCGGTCGGTTTGTTTTTTGCTCGCGGACCGAACCACCCCTAGGCCGCAAAGTGTTAGTTTCAGCCCATTCTTGTTTAGGAATTTCTAGCCTTTTTCTTATTTTAATAATTCCAATAAGTATTAATGATTTTCTAAAAATAGTTAAACACCTCCCAAAATATTGGAAAATTTATGATAAATACTAGGTTGCAGGCTGGATCTAATAAAATTATAAACTTCACAATAATATATTTTTTGCCCTTTTGAAATAGCAGTAACCCTGGTTTAGTCATTTTTTTAGAAAAATCATTTTAATCCAATCTATTTATTTAAATTATTTTATGGCTTCCAAAAATCTTGATAAAATTCTAGACAATAATATATGTAGTATTGGACCTAGGAAAATTATTTGTACAGATTTTAATAATTTCTTGTGTGTTAGAAATTTAATAGGAGCTATTTAAACCTTTTTCGTTTAGTATTATTATTGCTAGAAATCTGTTAGGTTTATTTAAAATACCTTTTGAGCTATCAAAATTTCCAAATTTTCACATAAACTTTTTAACACAAGAACAACTTAAGAAAAATATTTAACCTAATTAAATTCTTTCAAAAAGTAGCAAAATAAAAGAAAACCCATAAAGGCTTTATAGAATTAATATCTTAATAACTTTAATAATTTCCAAAAATTATTTTCCAACAAGGGTATAAGTGCTTAAGGGTATTTAAGACATACTCATACATATCATACGATGACATGTAGGATCTTCGCTACCTTATTTAGAAAACGGTACGCTAGATGTCGATACTGGTATCATTTTCGTGCATCCATGCATCATTCCTTTTTGCATATGTTTATGTGTTGCCTTTATTTTTTCCCGATTAGGCGTCAAGGATCCAGAAGGAAGATTTGAAGACACCAAAGAAGAGTACCACGCCTCAGGACAAGGTGAGTTAACATTCTTAGTTCTTATCTTACCCAGTTTTATTTAAATTATTTTTATTCAACTTAGAAAATTGCATGCTCTATGATTTGTGGAAATACCCAGCTTGTTAATCATGTTATACACATGCCATGACTCTTGATAAGTTTACTTACCATGCTATGGTTGTCTTAAATATTATGCTATGACTGTCTTGATAGTCATATCCTTTGCCACCAATAAACAAGCCAAACTTTTGGACTCATAGTCCCTAGATAAAAACTTGCTTAGACATGTTTAGATCTAATCAATGATTTGTTACGAGGTGTAACTGTCTCATAATGGTGAACAATAACTCACCACTATAACTACTCATACCATAATATGATTTGGTATATAAATTGGTATGGGATATAGGTCTGTTTTTGAGTGGTCTCAAGATGTAAGCCGGTTAGGTGCAGACACGGGTTGAGACCCAGTGAATGTGTTGGTTGTCTAGAGTTGGATCTAGACTTGGAGGTTGAGGACCTGTTGAGATTGGGGCAGGGAGCGAAGTGTAGGATTTTCGGCACTCGGGCCATGAGAAGCAGGACTAGAAGAGGACCCTTGATTATTTTAGTGTTGGATGTGGTTCGACACAACATGTGGGCATCACGTGGTAGTGCGGGTGTGTAGTCCAGTGGCATGCTCCGAGGAGACCCTGGAAGAAACTCCAGCCCGAGACGAAGGCGAAAGGGTGCCGTCACCGAGGGTGATGTAGATCATGTGCTCGCTGGACCGCAATCCAGGAGCGATAATCCACAACAGGATTGCCAAATCCCGAAATATGATGGCAGGTGAAAGGAGGAAGGATAGGTCTCATATCTCAGGTTCTCATTGTCTCAAGTCATCATCTCAATATAGTTCTCATCCTCATCCTTGTTCATAATGAATCATCTAGCAACGGCACGCTGCCAAAAAAACCTTATTCAAGTCAAATTAATTAAGGTGTAGCTACGATGTGAAAACCATCAAGATGCTCATAACCGGGAGCACGGCCATTCGAATGGGTTTACACTCTTCAGAAGTTTTACGCTTTCCCAGCAAGATATGATACTCTCCCGTCGGAAAGCATCATAACAAAATCCATTAGAAAATCAACCCTGAGTTTGTCACGGTCATACATGATATTACACACAAATACCCAGGGGCTTCGACCATACCTGATATTACACACAAGTACCCCGAAGTTACATCACCTAGGCTATACACCAGCAATGATGCATCCCTCAGGACCTCACCTACGGTGCAAGCAAGGCAGCAACCCCAACGTTACTCTCCCTTTAAATCAGGCCCGTCCCATACCTGGCTTGCGTTCGCACGATAAATTCTCAGTTAAATCCATCACGATTGTCAGTCCTTAAGGACCGAAGCTTCGATTCAAGTCACCCGCTCTGAGTCAAATTATTAGTTGGTAAAATTTAATTAATGAGGGAGCAATCCCACCATAAACCCCTAGTTCTCATGTCTCATGCTCAGATACTCCACATTCTCATATTAAAGTGTTTTAATGATGATCATATAAGAGGGAATCACTCCTTGATGACTATCTACGCAATGCTAAGCCAACTAATGATTAAAAAGAGTAGCAAATTACATAATAATATTGTCCTAAGGTTTGTCATGATATTGGGTGCAAATCATATAAATAAATGACATGCGCTAGGAATTGTTATGACAAATACGTATAATTTAATGAAATAGCAATTTTGGCAAAATTTAGAAAATTAGGATTCTAAGGGAAAGACTTGCCTTCCTACTCTTCTTAAACTTGTGGAACGTCGGTGGCGTCAACGAACTCTTCTTCATCACCCACGTGATCTATCGCACGCAAAACGAGAAAAACAACAATAAGTACCAGAAACAGTAAATAAATTGAAAACTTATATAAAACTTACAGTAAGTAGATATGAATTTTATGGATTTTTAAAAACTGGAATCGCCGGATTTGGACCTCGGATGAATCCACAGCAAAATAGTGAAGAAGCACTATTCACTGTAATTTAGGAAATAAGAAAATTGCTCTGTAGCAGTAGACTGACTACTGTGCAAATTAGCCCACGAGCAAGAGGATAAGATGACGCTGCAGTGCATCTATGGCTGGAAACTGAGAGAGAGAGAGAGAGAGAGTGAGTGAGTGAGGGAGACCGGCGGCGGGCGGCTCCGGCGAGGGTTGGCACGAGCGGCGACGGTGGTGGCTTGGCCTGGTGATGGCGACAGCGTCGCGAGGCAGCCTCTGCAGCGTTAGCGAAGCAACGGCAAAGACGCTGGCAGCCACAATGGCGGCGGCATCGAAGCGGCTGCGGCGACGCAAGAAACGGCAATGGCGGCCGAGACGGCAAGCAGATGGCAGCGCTGTGGTGGCGAGGGCTAATGGGCGGCGCGATAGCGAGACGGCGGTGCAACACGGTGGCGCGGCGTCGGCCTGGCCTTGCATGCTAACTGGCGGTGTCGCGGTGGAGTCGGCGACCGGCCCGGTGCGCGGTACATGGCGGTGGCGTGGTGGCGGCTAGGGCTAAGCTCGGTGGCGCGGCAGTGGCGACGTCGACCAGTGAGGTGGCAGCTACATTGACGACATCAACGATGGCGGCTCCGACAGGCACGGCAACGACGACGACGATGGCAGGGCGATGGGTAGCACGACGGCAGCATGACAATAGATTGGTTTTGGGGGTTGATTAGGGTGGGATTAGGGTTTATATAGAGAGGGTTAGGGATGAGCTCGGGTTGGGCTAGGCCCAATCCGCGAAGGATTTGGTTAAACCTAATTGCTTTAAGATTCAAAACGAAAATTAAGAGAACTAATTTCTGGTAATTTTTAGGGTGTCACATTCTGCCTCGAACCTCTCTGATTTTACTGACTGATTTATATTCTTATATAACAAATCTACCTCTTCTTTAGTATAATCACTATTTTTGCTAATTTTATTTTGTTCTAACTATTGGTGGTGTTACCGCGACCGGCGGCGGCAGGCGCACCTCTAAGGACCCCTCCACATGCATGGGGGCTTAGCCTTCCTCGTCCTGCACCTGCAAGCGACTGCGCGTCTGGCTCCTCAGCGACCTCCCTGACTCCCTACCAGCAGGTCCTGTGGTAGCCCCCTGAGACGGGGCCGCGGTCCTCCTCTTCGGTGGCATGATCGTCGGCGATTCTTCGTCAAATCAGCTCAAAAGCGACAGCTTTCTCAAGCAATCATTCCCCACGGACGACACCACTGTTGTGGGTATAACCCCACGAACAGAAAAAAGGGCTGTCCCTGATGCGCGATCTCGCACACCCAAGACAGCTTAATGAAACTCTCGCGCTCTCACAGGTCACGCTCGTGGATGGAAGGAACGCAACACTTGGAAAGAAAGAGTCTATCTATTACAGATGTCGCCCTCCCCTTCTTATAGGGGCGGGATTGTACAGCGCCATGCAACGGCGGCCTCCTCTCCGACCGGCCCTGACCGGGGGCCCGCGGGTCATTTCTCTATCGCTTTACATGTCTTACCCTCCACCTGCCCCCGTATCAAGGGCACCGGGGTCATTTCATAGTGTTTTGGCCATACCCTTTACAATTATGCCCTCCTAATCGGCCCCCACGTAGGGTTACATGGGGAATTACGCTCACGCGACGGTTACAAGCCGGCCCACCCTAGCCTGGCACCTACTCGAGTGCTCTGACAAGGTGGTAGGCCTGACCGCATGGCCGGTCTGCTAGGCCTCGCTTCGGGCAGGGATACCCACTTCGTCATCCTCCAAGCCGCTCCGATTCATCTTCCCGCCCTCCGCGCTTTAGCTCCGATGGACTTCGTGCAAGCCTCCCGTCTTGAGCTTGCGTCTCGCCCCTCCCCCTTTGCTCCGCTAAGCCTCTCTTGTGCTCCGCGCTTCGTCCGTTTCCTTCACAGCTCCGCTCTCGGCCTCGCCGGGCCCCGCGTATGCTCCGCCTCCTCACGTTCCGCCTCCGCGCCTCCTCCTTTATACTTCGGTTGGCCTGGGAATAAGGAAACGGTGCGGAGGTCCAGAAAAGACGGGGCCGCACCCTCGCTCCAAAGTTCAAGGGGGGTGCCAGGCTGGGTGGGCCGCTTTTAACCGTCGCGCTGGCGTAATTCCCTACGTAACCCTGCGTGGGGTGCCAATTAGGAGGGCATAATTGTAAAGGGTATGGTCAAAACACTATGAAATAACCCCGGTGCCCTTGATACGGGGGCAGGTGGAGGGTAAGACATGTAAAGCGATAGAGAAATGACTACAGTTCCTTGGCCAGGCCGGTTGGAGAGGAGGCCGCCGTGGCATGGCGCTGTACAATCCCGCCCCTATAAGAAGGGGAGGGTGACATCTGTAATAGACAGACTCTTTCTTCCCAAGTGTTGCGTTCCTTTCATCCACGAGCATGACCTGTGAGAGCGCGAGACTTTCATTGAGCTGTCTTGGGTGTGCGAGATCGCGCGTCAAGGACAGCCCTGTTTTCTATTCGTGGGGTTATGCCCACAACACTAACTTACCTTCTTTCAAAATCTATAATGTTAAATTTATATTGTTAGTCAAGAGAGAATATTGTTCTTCAAGTAACTTCTATTCCTTACACAATCTTTCTAATTTTATATCGAGTTCTTCCTGTCTCTTAGCCCAAGTTATATAAAAAAAATATATAAGAGATCAACAATTAAATTTAATTGGCTCTGGGAAGTATGCCAACTATGTTGTTCGGTGGAATTTAACCTGCACTTGATGTCTATATTATCTTTCGTACAAACAGTCTTACCGATATAAACTTCTAAATTAAGATACTTTAATTTTTCTATGATGGAAACCTTGCTCTGATACCAATATCTAAACAGACCGATATTTAAACATCGATACTAAGATTAGAATGATGTAGATTTGGATATAATTGATCACCAATATTCAGCAATGTTTTGCACTATTGGAGTATGAGAGGTAGTGAACTACTTTTCTTTTACTATTCTTTCCACTACTAAAGTCTTTACAATTTATTATGGCACTATGTTCTTTACTATTTTTCCCACTATGAGTATGCCTTTATTAAAATTTCAGATTCTTGACTTTGCTAATTGGTTTTTAATTATAATGCAGCGCTTAGAAATTATGCTAAAAATAGGATCTTGCGGGTTGGCGATATTTATTACTAATTTGTTTTAGCTAATTCTTTCCCTATCTGTCCTTAGTTCTAGTTATATGGGATAATTTCTTATCGTCTTCCCAGTCAGTTCCACCCGAAGGAAACACTTCTCTACGGTCTCATTTGCTCTCTCTCAATCTGCCTCATGCAGAGATCAACTGAGAGCTACCAAAAGTTTTTCTCCTATAGGATAGAACCGAACTGGCAAAATAGAGGGATCTTCAAAGAGAAAACTATTTTATTTCACAAATTAGCTTACATATAGTTTTCCTTTCGGAAACCCCCGAAGGTTAATACACCGAAAGAAAAATTACCTTACAACGGGTGTTTATACTGGCCTTCTTACAATATGTTATTTTATAGGAGGCCTATTACAAATGGTACTACTAGGATGGGAATGCTCTCAGGGAGGCTGAACGCTCTTGGCTAGCTCTGGTCTGGTAGGTTTCTCTCTGTTTGTGTGTCTGTCTGTGTTGAGCCTTCAGCTGAGAGTCGCCTTTTATAGAGCTCCGGAAGTACGCTCCCGTCGTTTATTTTGTGCACTACCTAATAGCACGATGTGTGTAATATCATCATGCGGTTACTTTATGTCTTCTTTTCTTCTTGGTGGGTTTGGTGGATGGTGGTGGATGTGTGCCTTCATGATGGCTTGTATGTCTTCATGGGCCTTCATGATGCCTTCACGTGGGTCGGTCTTTCATGCGCGAATATTTGATAGTACCCTATTAATATAGGTTTCTCGAATATACTCTGCCGGTACACATCATATCATTCCCTTTAAACAATAATATATATATATATATATATATATATATATATATATATATATATATATATATATATATATATATATATAGCAACATATCTAGTGCTAATGCCCATTGAGTGCTAACATGCTAACATTAAATCTGGGCTATCAGATACACGATGAATGGCTCAAATATGGAGAGATGAAAACCCTATTAATTACTTCATTTCTCACTTAAATGCTTTCACATAACCCTCCTTAACTTTGTAAGTAGGAAAGAGATCTCCACCTCTCCATATCTAAGCTACTCCTCTTGGATCTGATGGTACAGATTTGATGTTAGCATATTAACACCCAATGAGTGTTAGCACTAGATATGTTACCATATATATATATATATATATATATAGGAAAGCAGTTCAAGGCTCCATAGAGCCTATGCTCCATGATTGAATACCCAATGTTGTGCTTTGAGATTCATGTTGTTTGATGTATACATCTTTACATATCTACTAATTAAAATATTTGAGATGCCAAACTCCAAAAACATTAAATTCATCTTCAGTTTGAACTAGTTTAAACTAGTTTGAACTATATTTATCTTAAATTTAAAAGTAGTTTAAACTAGAGTTAAATTTAATTTTTTTTGGAATTTGATGTCTCAAATATTTTTTGGTGGGTATATAAATATACAAATACCAAACATCACGCATCTGGTGATAATGGATCATGGAGCCTAGGTGCTTCGTGAAGCACGGATCTCTCCGTGCTTTGCGTCGTGTTTGAAAAATCTTAAATCAAAATTGTCGATCCGAACCGGTCTTCTTGTTCACCTCGTTAAAATCTCACTACCCACAAAATTTTACATTTTTTGATTTTTTACTATTTGTTTCATATTTTTCAAGATTAGCATTATTGGAGGCTCCATAACTATTTAGATCATGGATTTTGAAAAATATGAAACAAATAGTAAAAAAAAAAGTACTCCCTCCGATTGGAAATGTAAGGAGTTTTAGGTCTCCATACTATTTGTAAAATATAAGGGGTTCTAGTATTACAAGGCTAAATTTAGCCCATTTCTTCCAGTTTTGCCCTTGTTCCATTTACTGCCCTTATACAATTTTCCATGTCTCTTTTTTTGTGGATGGAATGCAGATTGTACTTTTATGAACAATAACTAAGGGTATTTTAGCCTATTCACCAAGCTTCTTAGTATGTGTGCACAAGGCTAAAACCCCTTACATTTCCAATCGGAGGGAGTAAATTTTGTGGGTAGTGAGATTTCTAGAGATGAACAAAATGATCGGTTTGGATCGACGATTTTGATTTCAAATTTTTCAAACACGACGCGAAGCATGGAGGATCCGTGCTTAGCGAAGCACCATAGCCCAACTATATATATATATATATATATATATATATATATATATATATATATATATATATATATATATATATATATATATATATTGCTCTGACCCCACCTGGCGGAGGTGAGGTCCCACCTGCTTTTACATGCTAGTCCTCGGATCAAGAGCTAGCACACACAGACACTACGAATTTGCATCACAACCATGACGATTAATTTACATAAACTTTACATCGAGCGCTTTATGGCGTGGTTACATAGTTTGGCACGAAGGCCTTACAAAAGCGGAAGTTCTTATATTACAACCGAAAACTCCAAAAGAAGAAAGCCGAGGCAAATCCTCACAGCAGAGCCGAGGAACGCAATCCTAGGCGCCGAGGTACTCTTCAGATTGATCCCGGCGAATCCTTCGTCGTGGTACATCTCCTCCTGGGGTTCCATTGTTGTTAGCCTCCCCGTTGGAATGAGTAGCCCGCAGATAAAGGCGAGGGTGAGTATACTTTATACTCAACAAGCAAGGTGACTACCATGCATCTAAGGCTTGACAAAGGAGAGTTAGGGTTCTTTTTGCATAAAGCCGCTTTACAAAATTTTATCTAAGGTTTTATAAAATGATTTTAAAACGTGTTAAGGAACACAAATGTTTGAATCAATTTTTTGAAGTTCCGCACCCACCGGTTTTGCCCAACTGCTACACACGGCACCCACCGCGGACACATTCTCATCGCCACAAAGACTCCATCGTGAGGAGAAAAGACAAAACACACGACCGCAATCGTGGTTTTTCTTTGAAACACCATTTTGAAAACAAATAGAGAAGAAGTACCATGAGGCAGCTCCCCGTCGTCCGTCCTTGACCGTGGACACGGCTATCATGATAGTTTTATACTCTGCAGAGATCGCATGCTTTACCCATGAGAGGTGAGTTCTCCTAGGAATCACCCAAAGGAAAATGATCACCACAAGGTCTTTCACCACAACCTTCCCTTAGTCCGGTATTCCCACTAAGGTTTCCACACCAATGCCCCTCTTGTGCCGATAGGTTCCCTCTATGGACACACCTGGATACCCACTCCCAACCACACAGGAAGGTTCGACTCTATGGACGTATCCAGATGCCCACTCCCTATTCCACCTGGAATGCCTGACTAGGAGTCCGAAGGGTACTCAACCAGGGCCCACCCATATAGGCACTCATGGCCGCATCACAGTACTTAGCTCGTCTACCTCAAGGAATCGGTCCTAGAGACCGTGGTGGTTCCTACACCGGGCCCGCATCTCGTGCTTATCGCACCCACCGACAACCATCCACCCCGATCGTTTACGCAAAACATTTTCACCCGATAGCACCTACTATCTTAACTACACCCATGACAAAGACTCCATCGCTTTTTTAAATCAATCATTTAAACAAGCATTTGATAATTGCAGATATCAAGAATGAACAACGACTTAGCACTGAGCATTTCTAAGCATTATTGCAAAACCTAATTCAAGGGTGAAGTTTTAATATT
This sequence comes from Olyra latifolia, assembly GCA_036346145.1. Lineage (NCBI taxonomy): Eukaryota > Viridiplantae > Streptophyta > Magnoliopsida > Poales > Poaceae > Olyra > Olyra latifolia. Next base: position 34,615,680 of record CM070523.1, read on the forward strand.
AGCAATTTTAATAACCTAAGGTAGCAAGGAGTATTTTACCAGAATAATTATTGATTGGGTGTTAACTAAGCAGCTAAGTGATTAGCATTTTTAGTTTTGAATATAACATGCATTTTGCAAACTTCTAAGAAATTTAGTTTCGAAACCATAGGACACAAGTTTCAGCACTTGCCTTGCTCAGCAAATTCCTGGTGATCCTCCGGGGGATTGATCTCCAAACCATCGTCGTTACGGCCTAACAAATAAAACAACCAAAATAAACATAATACCAAAAATTAAATATGAAATGTATGCATGTGAATGGATTATGCATAAATATGATGAAGATACTTTAATCTTAAAGTTGTATAAATTTTACTTGACTTCCTTTATAAATTTTGGAAACTCTTATATATGGAACTTAATTAAAGTACATATGTAACAACATATTTCTTTTAATTGAGAAATGAAGAAAATAAACTAATTCCTTAAAATAAATGTTTATGTTATCATACTCCACCATTTTAAATTGCCAACTTATTTTTATTTATCAAAATCATTTAAGGTTAATTAATTTATGTATTTACCTTTATAAAACTAAAACTAAATCTAAATCATGTGTTAATATGCATCAAATTATTTTAGTAATATTTTTAAATTAAAGGTCACATTTATGTGAGCTTTTAGAACTTTATTGCATAATTTTTGAATTTATATTTTTAAAGATAGGGTTTTTACAATTTTCTATTTGATTTTAAATTGGAGAAGGAAAACCCAAAGGGTTTGATCGTGGCGGCAAGACGGCACACACATGCTGTCATGGACGCATGCGGGGTCTGGCTCATGTCTGACCACACGCTGGCTGCTGACATGGCTGCATGATGTGCACATGCATGCACACCACCATGGCGAGCCCAATGGAGAGACGATGGCACGGCCAATGCCAAGACGTGGAGGAGAGGGGTGGTCGACGGGTGGGCTCCACCCGTCAACGACAAAGAAGAGTAACGAGGACGGCTCGGCGGAGCAATCCGATGGTCTGGCACGTGAAGTGAGGAAAGAGAGAGAGGAAAAGGGAAGAGAGAGAAGGAAGGGAGGTTAAAGGGGTCGAGAGGAAAGAGGCCATGGTGAGGTTGGCATGCGGCGGGCGGCAAGAGCGCGGATATGCTGAGCGAGATGAGGGCCTACCAAGGCAGTGAGTAGAGGTGGGCGACGGCATGGCGCCTGCAGTGTTCGAGCGAGGATGCTGGGGCGAGGAAATGTCCGTAGGGGCCTAGGGAGGGAGGAAGTAGAGGAGGCGGCACCTCTCGAGAGATCAGAGCATGGCGCGAGACGGCGGCAGGGGAGTTCCGGCGTCAGAGGCAACACGCGACGGAAAGGTCCGTAGGGGCCTAGGGAGGGGGAGGGAAGTAGGAGGGAGAGGACTCACCTCTCGGAGGAGACCAATTGGAGCAGAGGGCGTGCGGCGCCGGCGAGGAGGAGCTTCGGCTTGGCGATGAAATCCGGCGGCCTTCGACGATGGTGGCGGCGGCGAGCGGGTGAAATGGAACCTGCGAGGTGAGGGGAGGGACGTGTCCGAGGGGGAAGGGGCGGGGAGGAGCTGCCTAGGTGAATGGAGGGAGACAGTGGGGAGTGAGTGGGAGGAGAGTCTGAGAGAGAGTTATCAGAGAGAGAGAGAGAGAGAGAGAGAGGGTGGCGTGGGGATGAGGCTAGGGGTGAGGTGGCAGGTTGAGAGGAGGGGTGAGGTGGCAGGTTGAGAGAGGAGTGGGCCCCACATGTAAGAGAGAGAGAAAATGGAGAGAGGAAAAATAGGTAGGTGAATTAGGAATTTGTTTTACTTAACCTATTTAACTTGCAATTTTTAAAACCTTATTTGAACCAAATTCAAATTGATGTTTTCAAAATGTAATTTTTGAATTTATACATTTTTAAATTATTGTAATAAGTCCTTAGCAAACACTTTTGCATTTTGAAATATTGTGAATGCAAAATTTTAATTATGCCTTTTATTTGAAATGATGATCTCAAAAATTATTTTCTTTAGGGGAATTAAGGTATTCTTAAAACTTAACATAAATTATCTTATCTCGATAATTCAATTTATTGAAGGTTTTGCTTTTGCAAGATCTTAAATTTTATTTAAAACAAATATCTTTGCTACTAAATTTGTTTTAAAAGCCAAGAAATCTCATTTAAACATCTTCTTTATTTAGACAACCAAGTTATTTGATTAATAAGATAAAAATCTAACGTAACATACTTATTTTCAAAAAGTTTTAAATTTTAGCTTAAATTCATTAAAATGTAATTACATGATGCATGATGATTTTCAGTTTTTGAAAATAGGATGTTATATATATATATATATATATATATATATATATATATATATATATATATATATATATATATATATATATATATATATATATATATATATGAGTTGGTATGGAAGACGCCGTGCTTCACGTCTAGTTTGAAAAATCCGAGATTCAAATGGCCGATCTGAACCATCCATCTTAATCTTCTTGTCGAAATCTCTTAGACGACCAAATTTTGTTTTTTTAATTTTTTTGCTATTTATTTTGTATTTTTGAAAATCACCGATCTAATTAGTTGTGAAGCGTCCAATTTGCTGGTTTTCAAAAATACAAAACAAATAGCAAAAAATTCAAAAAAATACGAAATTTGGTTGTCTAAGAGATTTCAACGAGAAGATTAAGATGGACATTTCGGATCGGCCATTTGAGTGTCAGATTTTTCAAACTAGACGCAAAGCATGGTATCTTCCATGCTTCGCAAAGCATCGTAGCCCAACTCTATATATATAGAGAGAGAGATTTGCTAGTGAGCTATGGACAGCACGGATTTCTCCGTGCTATCTACGGGGTTTGCAAATTCTAAGACCAAAATAGACGATCTGAACCGTCCATCTTGTTTATCTCGATGAAATCTCGCTACACACCCAATTTCAATTTTTTTTGAATTTTTTACTATTTGTTTCGTATTTTTAAAAACTGGACTTATTGAAGGGTTCACAGCTAATTAGATCAGCGATTTTCAAAAATACGAAACAAATAGTAAAAAAATTTTAAAAAAAATAAAATTTGGTGTGTAGTGAGATTTCATCGAGATGAATAAGATAGAAGGTTCGGATCGTCTGTTTCAATCTTAGAATTTATAAAACCCAGTGGATAGTACGAAAGAGCTATGCTATGGATAGCACAATAGCAATTCTCTTTCTCTCTCTCTCTCTAGATATGTATGTGTATATATATATATACATACATATCTATATACATATATATATATATATATATATATATATATATATATGTGTGTGTGTGTGTGTGTGTGTATATATATGGCTTGTCACACACAAGACAATGTAACCTTTTTGTCATTGCATCAGTATAATGCGGCAATCCAAGACCGTCATGACAAATGGGTATTTGTGCGAAAGATGAAAAATGTGGGTATTTCCATATTTATAATTTTTTGGGGCAAAATTTCTTTTCTTTTCTTTCTCATATCTTCTCTCTTCTTCCTCCCTCTCTTTCTTTCTTTCCTTCTGTCCATAGGCTGCCTGTCACCCATGTCCAAGGCGATCACCCCTTCTACGGGTGACAATCACCCCGCCGTTACACTCAGTAATGGCGAGAGCTCTTATCGCCCAGTGTATCACCTGTACACCGAGCGACGGGTGTCCATTTCCACAAATTTGTAACAAAGACGATCATTTCTGAAAAAGATTAAAAATAAATATAAATTAAAAAAATTCATTCACCTTGGACGACAATGTCTTTCGTCGTTTACCTGAAGCAAGCCCAAGCAGCCCACGCCAGCAAGGGTGCATGGAGTAGCAAAGATCGTGCACGAGCTTGAGCCCATAGCCGACGCCAAGACGCGCCACGCTGCGTTCACATTATACGATGTAACGGTATACATCGGAATATGGGCTTGGCTCAAGGAGCAAAAAAAACTCATACGATCTGATTAATGACATGAAATTCAACTCCACGACGGCACATAGGTAGCTCAATGCATATTGGTCGCCATCCTATCGCGCGCTAAGATCCGTGTAGTAACCCTATCATTTCACATAGTGTATTTTACAGAAAGGCCTCTCTTATCCTTTGAGTTATTGCTGGAGATCCTTCTTCCTCCTCTTCCTGGCTGCTCTCTGACCCATCCACTGTCAACGACCTCCGCTCGATCCGTCCCACCACTACCCACCACTTTCGGCTCCTAGCTCCGGTCCTATGTGCTGCTCCCACGCTATCCTACTGTCAACGACAACTGCCCCTGCAGCTGCGACCATGGGGTCAGTCGCTCAAGACAGCTTGGGCGTCTCGAGCAGCTGACCTCGTAGTCGCAAGCGCAAGGGCGATGATCACCGGTGGTGGAGTGGAGCGGGGAGCGGTCAATCGAGCCAGAGCCAGAGAGGAAGAGCCGAAGGGGGAGGAAAGAGAGGAGTAAGAAGAAGGAACATTGCATGACATTTCCAATTCATGGGGGGTACTTTTGCAAAATCGCATGAGAGAGGAGGTGTGAGCCCTGCACGCATCTTATCGCGAATTGAACAATGACCAATATGCTAGGAACTCCACATTGTTGTGGAAAATTCATGTTCCATGTACAACACAGGTGGTTAAAAATAGAGAAAATTGACGATTTGCCATAAAGTTGATGGACAATTGATAACATGCCATAAATTTTGTTGTGTTCGATGATTTGCCATAAAGTTAGTTGATCCCTTGATAATATATCACATTTCGAATGTTTCGACAAAATTTGGCAAATACGCAAACTGAAATGACCATATTACCTCTGGCCAGCCCAAAGCAGTGGCGGATCTAGAAAAAAGTATCATTGGGGTCGTTGGGGTCATTGTGAACCCAAAACACTAGTTTTTAGCTGGTAATAATAGATTTTTATGTTTATATACTAATGAGATACTAATAAATCATGTGGATTGATCCAAAGGGCACCGGGGTCGCTTGACACCGGTGCCAGCACTGTAGATCCGCCCCTGGCCCAAAGGGATACAATTCTGTGCTAGTAGCTTCTAGTGGCGGTCCGAAGAGATGTATTTTGGCGCTAGTTGCTTCCGGTCAATGCAAGGGCAGCATGCGTGCAGCTATTAGTAGATTTTGGTCCGAAGGAGCTAGCGCAAAAGTACGACCCTTTGGGCCGGTCAGGGGTAATATGGTTATTTTAGCTTTGCATATTTTTCAAAATCTGCCTAAACATTTAGAATGTGACATATTATCCAGGATCAATCAACTTTGTGACAAATCATCAAACACAACCAATTTTATGGCATATTATCATTTGGTGACAAATCATCAAACACAACCAATTTTATGGCATATTATCCAAACGTATATTATTTGTATATTGAAAGTTTAGCTATAAGCCATCTATGATCCACTTCTTCGGTAGGCTCGGCCCAATTCAATCAGCTTATACATGTATTTTGTATGCTTCTATCATTTTGTAAGATTTTGTGGATGTTGTATTGTTGTACAACTAGGCATGCATGAGTCATATGTATTAGCGTATGGTTTTATTGGTCTCAAACACTCAACATCTTGTATAATTTAGATTTGTTGGTTTGTCACCCCCCCCCCCCCCACAATATTTATTTTAGCTTGTCAATCAGTTTGTGGTTACACATATTATCCGAAAAAATATCGGTTGCGATAACTATCCAAACATATGTTATCCATATTTGTTCAAATATTATCTATATTTGTATCCGATATTTCCTGTGTCCGAAACTGTATCCAACATTATCTAATTATCCGTGTCCGAATTCATATATGACAAAACTTATTGATACAAGTACAATATAAGTAAGGCAACATATCTAGTGCTAACGGGCAATTAGGTACTAACATGATAACTCTGATTTTAAGCATTTGGATCTTGTTTCTACGGTAGGATCAAGAATGATAGAAGCCTCAGATCCCACTTTGGGCTTGTTTGGGAGGTAGGGAAATTTTATTCCCAGAGCTAGAATTCCCGGATGGGATTTTTTGCCATATGCCATCCCAGCGATCGCTATAAGTGGTGGAACCGAGCCAAGCTTGGGCGAGCCGGGCATGTTTGGGCTCGGGCTCGTTTTGCGAGCGAGCTGGCTCGGCTCAGCTCGCTCGGATGGCCGAGCTGAAAAACCTGTTTGGCTCGGGCTCGGAAAAGCTCGCGAGCAGCTCGTGAGCGCTCGTGGCTTGTTGGCTGGAAGACCAAATGGAGGGGGCGGTGATGGCTGGAGGTGGAGAGGGAGGGGGCAGGGACGGCCACAGGTGGATATGGAGTGTTGGTCGGAGGTGGAGATGGAGGGTCGGGGAGCGGCCAGAGGTGAAGATGAAGGGGGCGGCGCCGGTCCACCCCCGACCCAGTCAAAGAGAGAGCTTACAAAGAAGGTCTAGATGCACACTGCCATCGCCGCCGACGAAGCCGCCACCGCACAGGCCGCCGTGGGGAGTCGCTATCGCAGCCACGCCGCGCCGCTGGGGGAGCCGGAGCCACCGCCGCCGCCGCCGTTGCCGCCGCTGTGGGAGCCCGCTATTGCCGCCAGCGTGAAGGAGGCACGGAGCCGCGCCGTCGCCGTGTCGTTGCCGCGCCATTGCCGCGTGTGGTCGCCGCGCCGTCATCGCGTGAGAGAGAGATGAGGTGAGGGACTGAGGGGACGGGGGATTGGGGGCTGCGCCGCGTGAGAGAGAGGTGAGGTGAGGGACTACGGGGACGGGGGAATGAGGGATTAGGGGCTCGGGTCGGATACTGCTATTCATCTCTCTGTGTAATATGTGAACGAGCCGTGAGACTTGGCTTGGCTCGTGCTTATTTTTTGAACGAGCTAAAAAATGTGTTCGGCTCGTGCTCGTTTGTAAACGAGCTAAGCCCGAGCCCGAGCTTTTTCCGAGCCGAGCCTGAGCTGCTCGCGAGCCCAGCTAAAGTTCCAACCCTAGCTATACCCCTACCAAACTATCCAAACTCCAGGGCCAGCCAGCCTAGGGAAACAATCCACGGCAGATATTCCTCGTTGCCCTTCGTTCTTGTTGGCTTCGTTCTTTCATCCCTCGTCAAACAAAAAACCTTAGCTGCTAGAGAGCCAGTGGCTCAGCGCCGATGTGGATCCCGCTACCCCGTCGTCCTCCTCCGCCTTGCCACCTCCTCCATCGCGCATTTAGAGCATGCCATCCTCATCCACCTCCGAGCTCACGCCTCTTCCTCGATTTTAAGGCCAGCGCCGCCACCCACCTTCTTATTTTAGCATCCGCACCATGGCAGCTTCCCTCCGGTTCTTGTCGCTGCCTCCTACCTCCGTCCATCGCCTCGAGCCTCCGGCAGCCGCAAGGTTTGGGTGCAACTTCAAATCTAATGGTGCTGTTGCAAATCGAAGCGTCGCGGGCGAGGACATAAGAAGATCAAGGCACAACGACGTGGGCACCACCGAGAGGTGCGGCCGGCGAGAAGATGAGGAGACTGATCAAGGTGCGGTGAGACGAGCAACACCAAGTGGCATCGGCGTTTCACGGTCAGACGTAGATTTTTTTTTCATGAGACGTAGATTTTTTTTCACGGTGAGACGTAGGTTTTTTCATGAGACGTAGATATTTTTTCACGGTGAGACGTAGATTTTTTTTTTTCATGTAATTTTTAACCTGGGAATATGGCTGGGTTGGGGTGGGATTTCTCTATCCCATTCTCCCCGAATGCATATCTGAATCTCCCAAGAAAAGTTTGCCATGAAAAATTTTTCCCCAGAATTGGCGGATATCCCGCCGGAATTGGGACACCCAAACAAGCCTTATACAGTTTTTTTCGAAAAACCCTCACCGTTTCTTTTTTTTTTCCTGACGAAAAGGTCCATCACAACTTAATCCTCTGCATCCATCTCTCTGGTCTCCACTTTGCACTCATCGCTGCCATCAACCCCGCGCCCGACAAGGCTCCAGATCATTAAAAACATTCCAATTCATGAACAAATGGAGGACTTCCTTGCATGGAGCCTTGACAGAAGAGGTAATTTCTCAGTAAAATCTACTTACAAACTCTACATGAATAACTTGAATCTAGACAAGGGACAACAAGAAAGTTCAAATGGCTTGCACTCAATTTTTAACTAGAGCAAACTGTGGAAGATGGTGATTCCTAATAAGGTTAGTGTGTTCCTTTGGAGATTTGCACACAACAGCTTGCCACTTAAATGCAATATTAAAAGAAGAGGAATTAGCATTGATACAATCTGCATTATTTGTAATAGATTTAATGAAGATGGCGGACACCTATTTTTTAAATGCAAAAGAGTAAAGCAACTATGGAGATTGTTGGGGCTGGAAAAACTGAGAACTAATTTGTGTGATTCTCATGACCCAAAGCAGATTCTGGAATTCATTTGGGATCAAGAAGAAGGGCAGCAAAATGAAGTGATTGCATTCTTATGGCTCTGGTGGTTCTACAGAAATAAAGTATCCCAAGGAAATAGTAAGAACCCTCCAGAAATAACAGTGCATCAAGTCATCACAACTGCCCAAGAATGGGATGAACTAAAGACTGCCAAGTCTAGCTACACAATCTCAACAGAAACGCACAACTGGAAACCCCCGAGGAGGGATATGTCAAGTTTAATTCTGATGGTCCGTTCATGCCTCTCCAGGGTATTGGTGGGTGGGGTGTAGTTGCAAGAGATAGGCAGGGAGATATCATTGCAATGGCCGCTGGTAAAATTGAAAATTGTTTGAATGTTGAACAAGCAGAAGCGATTACTTGCATCCATGCTCTTAATTTAGCTCAAAATCTTGGTTGTTCACAGATCATTCTAGAGATTGATGCTCTAGGTGTTGTCCAGCGGATGAAGATGGATACCCCTTCTAAAAGCAACAATGCAGTAATCACGAGGGAAATGAAATACTGTTAACCCAATTTAATTCTATTGCTTTGATGTATTGCAAGAGGGAGTGTAATTCAGTAGCTGTTGGTTTAGCTAAACTGGGAGCAACTTTTTTGTCTGAAACTCAGATAATGTGGGTTGAAAATTTCCCGGTGAAAATTTGTAATCTAGCTGCTGGAGACATTAATCAGCTCGTCCCATGAGTCGGGCTGGATTGTTCTTTTTTTTAAAAAAAAAAAACCGCGCCCAACGATGGTCTCCTCCCTACACCCGGCGATAGTCTCGACCCCATGTCCAGGTTTGTGATCCTCACTGCGCCCCTCCACCCCGCGCCTGGCAAGGTCGTCATCCTGGCCGCCCCGGTCCCCGGTCCGCGCACCTGACGCCCCCTCATCCTCGGTAGCCTTGATCTCGCGCCTGACTGTTGAAAGATTTGGTTTTTCTAGCTTGTGCCTGTTTTTTTTACCACATTTGTTTTCTTATAACAGGAATAGAAGCCGCTTTATAAGAAGCAGGAACAGAAGCAGAGGATGATTTAGCCCTAAATGCATATTCTCCGACTTGAGTTCTATGGCTTCTGCTTGCTTGTTTTGCCCGCGTGGTTGACATGGCCAGCTCAAATGAGTCGAAGGTAGGAGGTGACAATGGATGAAGCATACATGTAGAGTCGTAGAAGACTTGAGCAGTGAGGATTTGCACCGATTTGCAGGAGCGTCCACAGTGTACTCAATTTTCATATAAATTATTGTCATATATGTATGTAATTGGAATGATTCATTTATCACATATGTACGTAACTGGGAACACTGTTTTCAAGTCCTCCTCTAGTCACCGATTAGCCGGTGTTCAATTGTCCCGTTGGTAACTAGGGTCCGACTAACTGCCTCGACTCAACTGGGCAAGCTATTCCACGACCGGATGGCTAACCATCATCTAATCACGACTATTTGTCCAATATTAGCCGTCCTAATCGTGGACAGGCAGCTCACATCCCTATTTTTGCCATTGCTGAGCCCTAGAGGCAACAAGAAGAGGCAGGGTGAGAGTTAGAGGAAGGAAAGGAGGAGCAGCGGCATTGGTGGCAGCGAGAGGAGGAAGAGGAAGGGGGAGAGGAGCAGCTGTGCTAGAGGAAGGGAAAGGGTAGGAGCGGTGGCAGATGCAATTGCAATTATGCAGGGAGTGACGAGGCTGAGGGAATATGAGTCACTAGAGTAAGATAAGCTAGGGTAAGTTTGTTGGCCAGGTGTGTACAAATGACAAGTCTATTGGGCTGCTATTGGTTTGGAATTCTTGGCCCACACTCTTTTTATTTCCTTCTTCCTCTATTCATCCGTCCATATAGCTAATCTAGTTGGCTCCCCATGCAACTCGACTCGACTATATGACTTAAAAACCTTGACTGGGAATGACTCAGTTCATTTTTCCTCAAATGCAGAGTTTCACATATTTGCTCAATGCGCAATGGACATTGTGTTTTTGCTACTTTTTTAATAGTCTAGTTCAAAGAATGCGAGCACAGGATTTTAAGTTGTGGACATGTAATTTTAAGGTTTTCCCAAACAGAGTGCTGCTGTTTTCAGGTTGACAAACATATAATATATATTATTTTCCCACATCAATGCTGCTGATTTCCATTGGAATATTAGTAACCACCAATAAACTTGGCACGTTGCAATACTACTAACAATAAAAAATATGGACTAAACAAATGTTTCAGGAGTATCATCCATCACAAATCAACTCTATTTTTTATTGCATCAGTCACTTTATATATAATTGATTACAAGGATATCCCTAACACATATACATGACAGAAATTACCATTAGACTTGCTACAATACAATGGACACTTGAAGATCTCTAGATACATTCACTCAATTCAACTCAGTTTCAATTGTCAGCTTCGCATACACACATACACCACACTTAAGAATCTCCAGTCATTGCCATGCCATTGCCTTGATCCATTCTAGCCATTGCTTTAATCCAATCCAGGCGCTATTGAGAAATGTTTGCCATTTTCTGCCGGCAAAATAATGAGAAATAGCTTCCAGATAGTTGTTTAGCTTGCATAGATAAGTTTGCCATGCAAAATAGAAATGGTCAAAGATCACAATCTGGGTTTATGCCATGCAAATGCTCAAATTGTCCGAGCAATTCATATGTATCCAGAACCTGAACAAAAGTTACATTTCAGAAACTGAACAAGTAAGCTTATCCGATTTCAATTACTGTATTAATTTGTGCAATAAGGGACAAATATAACTAGAGGTATAGAACACTGTGCAATTTACGTTAAAATGACCAATCTTATATAGTACTAACCTGCTTCAATAAGGGCATTTAGAAAACCACAAATAAGATGAGGAGAGAGCCCGGGGCTTCCAATAGAGGTATCATTCTCAATCTATTCCAATATTTCGAATGCTTCATCATCCTTCTAGCTATTCCCCAACCCTTCAATGAATAGAAAACCTAACGCATTAATACTTGTGTCACAATATTCTCCAATTGAAATAAGCAATCGGTGGAAACCACTTGACTGAAAGGATGGCGGCACCGCGCACGGGTAGGAGGCGGCAGCCATGCGTGGGGATGAGTCCGGCGCTAGGCGGAGATGCGGGAGAGGAGGGAGGAGAGCGGGGCCGGCTTCAAGTAGAGGTGACCATGTGGGTCCAACCAAGCAAACTGAACTGGGTGGCATGTTACTGTTCACTAGGCTGGTTCGGCCTAGTTCGGTTACAAAACGAACCGGGCGGCATGTTACTTTTAACTAGGCCAGTCCGGCCCGGTTCGGTTACAAAACGAACCAGACCGACCCGGATCGGTTCGGCGAATCGTGCTTGTCCCTGACCCTCGGCCCGTCATTCCGGCAAGGTTCGGTTTGCATAGTAGCACCCCGATTCGTTACTATGCGAACTGGGCTGGTCCGGTTTGGTTCGTTTGGCCCAATCTACTGTAATAATTCCCCCACACCACGCTCGTGGCCACACGCCCGCCTGCCCGGCTATGCCTTCGGGCCCGCGCCAACGCCCATGCTTGGCCACCTGCACCACGCGGCGGACGCTGAGTCGCCGACTACGCGCGCGGCACATCTCGCTGCACCGACAGGCCGACACGTGGCTACGCCACGTGAGCGACGTGGGTCGGCCCGGCTCGCTCGATTCATTCAATTTATTTTAAGAAAAATATACCGATGGATGAATATAGTCTTTTTTTGACCATTTGGACCTTTAAAAATTCATTAAAAATAGAAGAAAATCCAAACAATCTTAGATTTTTCTATAAATAGACATGCATCCCCTCCCCCATCGAGACACACTTTCAACCCCATTCTCTTCTCTTGAGTGCGAGCTAAAAGTTTAGTTGCTCTTTACGGATTTTGCCAAATTTTGAAATATTTTGCATAAAAATATTCACAATTTCTAGATTCGGTAGCATGAGGTTTGTATGATTGTATCGCAACAATATTTTTCATTGTATTTTTCATTCTTCCATTTATTTGTTCAATTATTTTGCAGTTGCGGCTATTCGAAATGGCCGATGAAAATTCTCCATATGATTTATTTCATCTTAGCCAGTTCGGTTTAAGACCGGAGGACTATGAACCGATTAGTCATAGTGTACCAGATTCGGATGACGAAACAAAAACATAAGGAATCGGGGAAATATCCTACGGATTTTTCTGTTCAACATGTGCTTTGAGCTCTAATACCGTCGGATTGAAGTGGGCCCGAGTGAACCGGTCGGAGGTGTGAGAGGACTTCGACGAGTTAAAGCACCTTGTCAATGGGCGGCAAGTGAGGTATGCAGTTAGATGTAAAATTTGTTAACTGTAGTTATCGGCTGTGACAGGCTCAGGCATGGGACACTTGAAGAGGCACGCCGCGGCGTGTAAGAAGAGAAAAGACGTTTAAATAAGTCAGCAACAATTGAACTACAACCCTGATGGTACTGTAAGTAATTGGGACTACAACCCCGAAGTAGCTGGAGAGGCTTGTGTCATCTAATTGTTTTCGAAGATTTATCGTTAAGATTTGGTGAATTTTCTGCTTTTCAATAATATATTAAAACTACTCATAATCCTAGATTTACTAGTGTTTTCCATCAAACAACAACTAGAGATTTGAAAAAATTATATAACACCAACAAGTTAAAATTAAAAGAACAGTTTAAAACTTGCACATTTTCTATTTCGTTAACCGCTCACATCTGGGCTAGTAGGGTTAGGGTTAGGAAAGATTATTTAAGTATTGTTGCTCATTATGTTAACCAAAATTAGGAAATAGAGAAAAAAAGCAATCGCCCTAAGACTTATAGATGTTAATCACACAGGTGAGAATATAGCTAATAGCATTATGAATGTTGTTCAAGAATTTGACATAACAAATAAGATTTTTTCCTATTACCTTAGATAATGCATGAGCTAATATTAGTGCTATGAACATTTTGACACCTTTGCTAGCTATATATGCTGATTCTTTATTAATGCATTAATGTTGTGCATGTCATATTATTAATCTAATTATAAAAAGTGGCTTAAAAAGATTACAACCTTTCCTTCAAACCATTCAGGATGTCATCTCATTTTCAAATAACTCTAATGTAAAAATTGCTGCATGGACAAACTATTGTCATGTCTCACAAGTACAGCCTAGAGAATCTGGTTTAGACATGTCTATTAGGTGGAATTTCACCTACCATATGCTTCAGCATGTAATACCATATAGATAAGTTTTTGAAGTTTTTATTAACACACAATATCAAACTCGTGATGGCACGCTACTTCTGACTCTATAGGTTTTGCACGTACTTACCTATTTACACTTATTTTTAGAGGTTTTTCATGAAGCTACCCTTACTACTTCTCCTGTGTATGAACCTACGTCTTGTTCTATTATTCAATGCATTTATCATATTGCTAATTATTTGAAGAGATTTGAAAATGATGTTTTATATGATGCAATTAGCCATACAAAAGCCAAATACCTAAAAGAGAACTTCCATTTTTTATATTATTTTGTTTTTTTGTTAGACCTTAGGGTCAAACTTCCAGCACTAATTAATGTTCTAACACAACTGGGTGCTGCTACTGGTATAGATTACTCTAATTATTTTTATAACGTTAGAAGTAGACTAAATGATTTGTATAGAAAATACGAAAAAAAAAGTATGCATGAGTTTGTCCACAACGATCGCCACCAATTCAACAGATAGGCAGTAAGATGTTCTTTTGGAAATCTAACATAGGCAAGGACAATTCAAGTTTTTCGAGCACAACACCTCAAACCGTACATGCACCATCACGCGGATCTGTTGGTAAGCTTGCCTCGTACCTAGCGAAGGACACCGTCGACTTACAGCAAGAGGAGTTCAATATTCTCACATGGTAGTAGCAGCATTGTAGAACATATCTAGTGCTATCCATCCTAGCACGCGATGCGTTAACTGTTTTAGTCTCCACGGTTTCCTCAGTCTGGTTTCTGTCTTACGGGAGAATACTTGAGAATAGACGAACTTCCCTCTATAGCGACATGGTTGAAATACTATTGAGCGCGAAGGACTAGCGCTAGCAGAAAGACGACTTCAATCTCCTCGTCAAGAGGCATAATAAAAAATTAACGGCTGCATTCGAAGGACTAGAACTTGATGAAGAAGGCTCTTGAAGTATTTGTATTTGTATTGTAAAGCTTTAGGTTGTACTCTCCTTTTTTTCCAAGATTTTATCAGCTTTAAGTTTTTACTTGGTAGAGTTTTTAACAAGACAACTATGTACTACATCTATAAATAAAGTTGTTCCGTGTATTTCAAATATTTTTTTCCTATTTCTTGGATTTTTAATCATTTTTATAATTTTTCGTTGCTATTTTTAAATTCTCCTAATTTTTATAAATTTTTTAAAGTATTTTTCTCAAAACGGGCTAGCTAGAACCAAAGCACCAACTGGACTAAATATGAACCAGACCGGCCCAGTTCGATTAGTTCTTTATTCAAACTGTAACCAGGCAAAGTGAACCCAACCAAACCGGGCCGCCCGTTGGCCACCTCTGGATTGAAGTGGGTGGATCCGTCTGATCCTTAGAATTTTATTTTATTTTTATATTTAATTATTTTCGGAAATAAATAAATGATATTCAGTTTTAAGAAAATAAATAAATAGACTCCCGTCGCCAGCCCGTTGGGCGGGAAGTTTGAACCGCCCTCCGGCGGACGAGATATAAAAATCCGCCCAACGGAGGCGACCTTTGCTCGCGCGCCCCACGCAGAGGTGGAGCAAATTCGCCTGGAAGGGCTAACTTTGACGCGCTGAAAAATCCGCCCATTCAAAGGGCGAGATATGACTGCGGGAAAAAATCCGCCCGTCTAACGGGCGAGTTTTGAAGGGCGGTCAAATCCCGCCCGCCCAACGGGCGAAATTTTGCCTTTTTAAGCCGCGCGCCGCCCGCGGTGCGCCGCACTGTTCCCATTTCACACAGGAGAGGGAGAGCGAGAGAGGAAGTGAGGAGAGAAGAGAAGCACAGAGCAGTTCTTCGATTTCGCAGGTATTTTTATTATGTAGTAAAAAATTTATTTGATAAAACTTGGTAGGATAGTCATATGAATTTAGTGTATGTTACATTGTGTGTAGAGCAGGGTAATATTTAGACTAGGGTTTAGGCTAAAAATAGTCGTGTAATATTTAGGCTAGGATTAGGGTTTAGGCAAATAGCATAGTTATATTTATGCCTGTGTTAAGGTATTACACTGGCTAAAAATAGGCGCCTAATATTTAGGCTAGGATTAGGGTTTTGGTTACAAATAGCACGGTAATATTTAGAGTTTAGATTTAAATAGTATAGTCAATAAATTGTACGATTCTGTGGTATGTTTCGAACATGGTAGGGTTAGGATTTAGATAAGGAATAGAAGGGTAATATGTAGTATTTACATTGAAAATAGTATAGTACTTTACTAATTTATTAGATGTTGAAGAGTATTTTATTTGTAGAGATAATGAATAAGATGTTAGCCGATATTTTGGCTGTAGTAATATTGTTAAAAAATAGATGTAGAAAAAGGATATTGACGTATAATAATCAATGTGCGAAATTTGTTGGGCAAGGTATATGACAGACAAGGTCAATTTTCAGATCCATTATGGGGAAGGAGAGATTGTGCAAGGTCCTTATGGGGTAGATTTATCAATGTTCCAATCATGTACATTAGGGATATCAAGACCCACCGAAAGGTCATTTAGTGGGCTACAACATTGGTTATTACGGACGTTTCAACTCAACAAAGAAGAACATGTCATGAGAGTTCAGGCATTGGTGAGCCGTGCTGCTGAAGGTTTTTTTGGGGAGTTGATAGCTATATCGAGTACTCGAAATTGGAGACGCTACGTTGAGATTGCAATCGAACGGTGCCTTCCTCTAGTTCTCTTAGTCCAGGCCGAGTACAAGCAAGATTTCGGCAGAGGTGACGAATACGGTGAAGAGCCAGGGGAGACTAGTGGTGCTGGAGTGGAAGAGGAGGTGGAAGCTGTAGGGAACACGGAGGTGACAGAGGACGTGAGAGAAGCGTATGCGAAGACAGATATAGGGGAAGAAGGCAATGAAACAATTGAAGAGGCGACCGGGACGGCCGATGAAGGGGAACGAATCGAATCAATAGTTGCTGAAATGGCAGCTGAGGATGCAGAGCATGAGGAAGTCCCTGATGAAGATACGTCAGACGAGGAGAGAAGTATTTCTGATCGACCGGTGCCTGTAGAGTGGAATACTTACAACTTCCAAAATTTATCTGTACATGAAGGCACACACACAACATGGGATTACCACGAGAATGAGGTAACTCAGGGAGCCATGTACCCGACTAAGGAAGCTGTATTGGATGCCGTGAAGTATTGGTCATTATCTCTGAGGAGGGAGTTCAGGGTAGTGAAGTCGAGTAAAAGCGTCTACGATGTGATGTGTGTTGTTCCTGGTTGCTCGTGGCGTGTACATGCATTTAAAGGCAAGTGGGTGGATTACTGGGTGTGTTCAATTGTAACGAAGGACAACTGTCAGTTAGAAAATGCACAACAAAGGCACAGAAATCTGACATCAACATTTGTTGTAGTTGTAATGTACTCACAAATTGTTCAGAACTTAAGATATGAGCCTCGATCCATTATACGGGCCATTGAGGAACAATTCCAGTACACCATCAAGTATCCCACTGCCTGGAGAGCTAAACAAAAGGCTTTAAAAATGCGGTTCGGGACATATGAAGCATCGTATGCAAATATGTCCCAACTTCTGCAGACGATTAGTAGAAGAAATCCTGGAACGCATTATGACATGAAGGAGTATCACGCTTCGCCGCCGACACCGCAAGTGGGTTCTGCACGGTATTCTTTGCATTGGGTCCGTGCATAAGAGCCTTCACATATTGTCCACATTGCTCTGTGTAGATGGAACCTTCCTCACTGGCAAGTATAAGGGGCAAATATTGACAGCAATTGCCGTGGATGGCAACAATCAGATTTTACCAGTGGCATTTGCATTTGTGGAGGGAGAGAACACAGATAGCTGGTACTGGTTCCTAGAGCGTGTCAAACATGCTGTTGTCACAGGGAGACCAAATGTGTGTGTCATTCATGATAGACATGCAGGCTTACTGCGTGCGATTGATGAGATTACAAATGGCTCCGACAACCGAGGGGGTGCCCAATGGAGTGATATGCAAAGCGGTGGTGCATGAGGCATATGGGAGCAAATTTTTAGTCACTTTAAGAATAAACACTGCATGAACCTATTCAAGAGGTTGTGCAAGCGAAATCAAGAAAGAAAATTCAACAAATTATGGAAAACACTCGATGAGATGACCACAAAGCGTAGCTGTGAACTACGAGACAAAGGCAGAAGCGAGGCGACACGAGCCGTCCGTGAGATGCTTCTCGATTGGATTAAGGATGATCCAAAAGAGAAGTGGGCTTTCCGTATGATCTTGAAGGGCTAGATACGGAATAATGACGACAAATCTGGCAGAGGTGTACAATTGGGTCATGCGAGGATGAGGGCATTGCCTCTGGTTGCAATTGTGGAGGAATTCTTCACGGTACATGCAAGTACTTCATGGATCGTTATCGTGCGCGTCTCTTGCTATGGTGACGATAAACTTGCTATACTCATTCTTTGTTACAAAGTATATGGCCGAGAAGATAGGTAAGGTCGAAGACATCGCATGACGGCGATGGGGACAGATCATCTCGGTACCACATAATCAGAGGGATAGAGGCGTCGTGGCGATGGCGTGAGCGGTTACGCAGAGTGCATACTACGTGATCATACATGCACATGCTCATGCCACAAGCCGAAGCTTCTTCACAAGCCATGCTCTCATGTACTTGCGGCAGCTTCAATGACAAATCATCCTACTTTTTCATTTGTGTCCGAATATTTCAGAAAGGAAACAATCCAAAATACATGGCATGGAGAGATATATGGGTATGCAATTTTCGATACATTTACTGATCCACCTGGTCCGAATAGCTGTCACGTACCGGCTAGGGAATTGCTGAAGTGTGATCTTGGTCATCGCCGACACCGTCGCATTCGGAACGACATGGATCAGTCGGAGGCTGGAAGCGTTGAGAAGAGATGCAGTAGGTGCAATGAGGACGGTCACACTTATGTGAACTGTGACAAGCCGAGTGCATTTAGGTCCTACGATTTGGATGCTGGGCCGTCCGGGTCGGGGGCGGATGGACGACGACCGTTCGGTTGAAAATGTATCGATGAAACCTTAATCGAACTACTAGATATTTGTAATTTAGATTTGTAATATTCGCATCAATGTAATATGCTGACTTACTGGTGGCAATGTAATATGATGACTTATTTATGTTGATGTAATATGTTATGTTTGCTTCATATGTAGTGTTTGTTGATGACATTATCTTTTTGTACATACGTATTTTTTTTTATTAATTAGTACTGCTTGAATCGAAATAAATAACCCATACTTCCTTATCTCGCAGGGTGACGTGACGATGGCCGACGAGATGGGCCATCCGGAGCCGGCGCCACAGCAGCAGCAGCAGGGGGCCCTGCTCGACCCCTCCCTTGACCGTAGGCATCGGGCCTACCTCGGTCAGATGGAGGCGGTCGCTAGGTGTCTTTCGACTAGGACACCGCCGAGTTGCTCACTCTAGACGACGTTGGGTTGAGAGGTACATCGTATAAGACTAACCTTCCCTACTTTCGCTTTTTATAATTTAGCTTTACTTACGTACTCAATGCTTCATTTTTCTCGCAGTCGCGCCTCTCGCCTCCTCCCGCCGTCTCGGATGCTCGAGGCTACTACCAGCGTTCGTTGGAGACCCGCCCGGCAGATCGTCGAGGCGCTTCGGTTTTGATAGGTCCTCCTTGCAAAGACTTGTCGATCGATGGAGGCCCGAGACACAGACTTTTCACCTCCCGTGCGGGGAGATGGCGCCGACTCTCCAGGACGTCTCGTTCCTTCTGGGGCTTCCGTGCGCCGGTGCACCGGTCGTGGCGGTGGACGTCTCACCTGCCTGGCGTGTCGACCTGCTAGGCCGGTTCGCCGGGGTAGTGCGTGCACCAAGCGCAGAAGTGTACCGGCCTTTCCCTCAGGTGGAGACACGTGGTCCGCCGAAGAGGTGGCTTCTGCAGTTCACGGTAAGAACTAACGAGCAGACTTGTCCTTTCTTAAATTACCTGCTAACATTGTTACTTGCAAACATTGACAGGCGGAGCACATCCACCCTCAGGCCGATGAGGCTATTGTGTCTCGACACCTTGAGGCGTACCTGCTTTGGCTGTTCGGCTGGGTGATGTTCACCAGTACGGACGGCCATTGCGTCGACAAGCACCTTCTCGAGTACGCTAGGGAGATCGCCGACGCCCCTCCCTACGAGGTCCCCCAGTACAGTTGGGCTTCCGCTGTCCTTGCGGGGACGTACAGAGGTTTGTGCGACGCCGTCCTGAAAACGGATGCACAGCCGATCCTCGGTGGCTGCCCCCTTCTGCTTCAGCTGTGGTCGTATGAGCGGATCGCCATTGGGCGTCCACTCATGGATCACAGTCCTTACGAGATGGCGTATTACCACGACACACCAGAGGATAGGCCCACCATGGGCTTCCTTTGGTTTCACGAGGAGGGTACGTCTTCGTTAAATCATGATTTATGCATTATTTACGTAACATAGGACTAACTACGCTTGTTTTCTCCTTTTGCGACCACGTGGGCCCACGTTCAGCGCACAAGGACTACCCAGAGTACGTGAGGCGGTTGGGCGAGGTACGCGAGGGGATGTCGTTTGGACACCCTACGATCAGACCGATCGCTTGCTCGCTACCACGGGTTATCGCCGCTTATGCGGCGACGCGAGTTGTATCTTGCTTTCGACCCGACCGCTGCTCTTCGACATCTTCGTTGAGGAGTACTCACGCAGCGGTGTCTTGCGGCGATTCTCCACCAGAGTTCCTGCACCGCTTGTCCACATCGTCCCGCGTCAGGCTCACCAGTACGATCTTTTCCATTAAGCTCTAATTTCTATTTCGATCATCCGCCTTATAAGTGTCACACGATGTCTGCTGCAGATCCACTAGACGTGGCCACACCGCTGGCTATTTGTGGGCCCCTGTGATGGAGCCTTAGGTAGCACAGTGGGAGGACGCTCTAGATAAGCGGGTCGAGGAGGACCGGCCGTACGACGCCACGTCAGATCCGGCGTCGACGGTGATGCAGGCGTCTCGAGACACGGTGGGTCACACCCTTCCACCGAGATCGCCCACGTCGCGCGAGCCACCGACATCGCACTCCGCACCGCGACGCCGCCTTGTCGCCTACCAAAGCGGTACAGATCTTTACCCTCGCTTAATTTCTATTTTTATCAAGATACACCGCTTGATTGCTATGGGCCTATATACTGATCGACATTCTTCGTGAGTGCAACGCCGATGCACGCCACGGTTGCCGAGCGCATGCAAAGACGGTATTCGGATGACCGGAGGAGAGATACTCGCGACCTTCCAGAGGCTCTACGAGAAGACAACGCGAGCTATCGCCTCACGTCTTTGCAGCCTCCCTGGGCGCCTCACACCGCACCGAGGGTATGAACTTTATTGCCCTTCTCCACCCTACATTCATTAAAATTTATAATGTGACACTACCTTAATATGTAGGATTGTACGGAGCGACGACGCAGTTTGGCGAGGCTGGCACGTCGGCCCAGGGGCCACCACTGTCCTCCTTGAGGGTACCGTCAGGAGGCCTTCGGCCGTCCTCGCAGTGGCCGCCCCAGGGAGGGTGGAGGCAGCAGTTCGCCGAGGCCGGGACGTCTTCCTCTGCCGCCGCGTCGTCTGTCCAGACCGTCGCGCCGTCCACACCCTACGGTGCTTCGTGGCACCACCACGTGGTCGCAGCCGCGCACTACGCCCACCGCGCCTCCTCATTACAGTGCGACTCACTTTTGTGGTCGAGCACTTCAATTTCATATATTTATGATTTGTCGTTTAGTAACGTAGACATTGCATGGATTAGGTCCTATCTTCACAGAGTGGCACAGTCCGGTCGGTCAAGCAGTGGACGACCAGGGCTTGGACGACCTCGACGTGGACCAATACTTCGTCCGGCACGACGAGGTTGGAGGCTCACAGTTGTCAGGGGCGCCTCCTGCACCGACACAGCCGTCACAGGCTGACTTGGCGACGCCTGCACCACAGCCTCGTCCTCACCGGGACGTTCACCCGCCGGACCGCTTCACCTTCCCTACCACACGGCTAGGGCGTGGCGCAAACCACGACTAGAGGATCGATCATGGGTCAAGCCCAAGCGGGGACGGCAGTAGTTTTTGTTCTTTGCATGTATCTTTGTACCTTCTGTTGTATACATTCAGTAGTTGTATGAACATTTTCGCCATTTATCATTTTCAGCTTTATAGGTTTTCTGATTTATGCCATCTATCGCTCATGATTTTTTTTCGTATTTTCTGGACCTACTGAGTTGGGCCCCGCGAGGCTACGGAAACCATTAAATGGCCACAATTTAAGACTTTTCTGGCCGCGAGTGGCTGCTCCGAGTGTGTGCCGATGAGGCTGACCTACAGTACCGCTTTTCAGCGTCCAGTCAAATCACCTACAGCATCAGCACTCGGGAGGGATGCGTACGCTTCCATGAACTCCTTCCATGCACCGAACAAACTTCCCTATAAAAACCTTCGTGCCTTCCCTCTGAAACTCACATATTACTCTAGCCCATACACATCTCCACATTTTTCCATGGTGAGTAGGGGAGCCTCTTCACGGCTATATGTGCCTGATGCATGGTGGGAGTCCTTTGGCCCTGGAGACCATGCTCGTCCTCCTTCGGAGGATATGCAGGTCATACAATATGGGGACTGGAGAGATGGCCCTCCTTTGTTACGGGATAGTCACTTTCCGTCAATTTTTGATCGGCCGACATGCATCGTGGGAACCCCGCAGCTTGTGCAATGGTTTGACCACGTGCGAGGGTTCATCGGTCGCAGGTTCTACCGATGCGCAGATTACAACGTAAGTTCCCTCCTATTTACACTATGGTACCGTGCATACAACTTACTTATCACTTCTCTTATCTCCAGATACCAGACGTCACATGCGGTTGGACTCGATGGATGGATGAGCCATACCCGGCAGCAGCGTACACATACATAACATACCTGCACGCAAGAATCGATCGCCTGCAGGCTAGAGTGGATGCTAGAGGAGGGCTGGCGCAGTCAGAAGGCCGGCGGAGGTCCGCGCGGCCTTCCCGGCCTCCTAGGCAATCCATGCCGGCACGTCAATCGCACAACCAGGCAGTGCTGGACCAATACTATCAGCCGAATCAATCATGTCAGGACCATGCATGTCTATGCAGATGCCACTACCCCGGCACACCCAACGCTGAAGTCCTACGTCGAAGAGCCATCATGCAAGAGACTTACCCCGTGTACTACGACACGGAGCGGAAGCGATCGCTTTCGGTGTCGCCACATGGTGTTCATGCCAATGCCACAACCCTTTCACCCGTCCGTGGTGACCACCCATGCAGGCCATCGCACCCTGTATGTAATCCAGCTTTCCGAATAAAAAACCGCTAGGTTATGCTTTTGTTCTTTTCTTCTTTATCTTGTAGGCCATCTTATCACATCGCTTTCATGTCACATCGCTGTCATTGCTTGCTGACTCGCCACGGGTTGCCCGTGACCTCCAACAATTTGTACATGCCTTGTCCATCTCTGTGCTTATTCAGCGAATGTTCTGTTTAGACGTGTTACGTGTAACCCGTGAGGGAATGGTGTCTAACTGCATACAGGCTATAATTATTGACTATAATTAGGGATGTATCCGTGAGGGCATCCGCTCAACGCCGTGAACCCAATTGAAAATATGAAACGCATTACATGGTAGTAATCCACGTAGACCGAAACTTGATGCAAATTACATGAAATAAACCCCTACTGTAGTAGGGACGCTAGGTCTAGTGCCATCCATGGAACGGTTCCACACGGGTATACACGTTGTAGGCCCGAGTAGCAAAGTCAACTCGCTCCTCAAGCCGGGAGATTCTTGCGTGAAGATGTTCGATGTAACTAAACGCGGCTATTGGAAAGTGGTCGTCCATCCATTTGGTGAAGCCGCAGTCATCCGTCTACATTTCGAAATGAGAAAAAGGTGAGATGAAAAATGTGTTCAACCCTTGACCGTTGTCGGGCTGGTTACTCACAGCGAAGTACGCGCAGCGGTAGAAACGTCGGCCAGTCCATCCTTCGACAACCTGGTTAAAAGTTTGTATAACTGTGTCCACTCCATGCGCACAACGTGGCCATCCCCTGTAGAAGTTTGGGTCTCTTATCATTGTTGGCTCTGTATTATAGCTAACTCTCGTCCGAATAGGCAGGTCGTCGCTTGATAGACGGGCTTGAGATCCAGGACCATTTGACGTCCACTAGGCTTGTCGGATCCAGCCGTTCGGTGTGGGTCGTGAAGCCATATGTGCAATATGGTATATCTATCTCTACTCACCTCCCTCCTATGAAGCCAATCCTAGCAGGGAGTTTACACACAGAGTAAGAGTGAGAGTGAGGGTGGGAGTGAGAGGGCGCCAACTCGCCTCCCATTATATAGGCCGAGGAGTACTTAACGAATTGGATTAATAAGTTGTTCATTATACTTATCGACATCGCATACTAAATAAACACATGCTACCAAGGCCCTACATCCGCCTATATCAATGCGCCCGCTCATTTCGTCGGTGCATTCATCGTTAACAAGGCATGCCACCGATCGCTTTCCACCGCCTGCTCACATCAATAATTGCGGGCATCTGCGACCAACAATACTACCGACACGGGTCACATCAATAATTGCGGGCATCACGACCAACAAGACTACCGACACGGGTCACATCAATAATTGCGCGACATGGCGACCAACATGCCGCCGACACGGTCACATCAATAATTGCGCGGCACTGCTGACCTACAGTACCTGCCCGACACCGGTCACATCAATAATTGCGCGACATCGCTGACCTCCATAAGACTACCGACACCGGCCACATCAATAATTGCGCGCATGGCGACCAACGATCCCGCCGACACCGCCGAACACATCAAATGCAAAGACACTAGGGAGGGATTCGTGCGGTTCCATGAACTCGGTCCATGCACCGAACAAACTTCGCTATATATTTCCCTCCTGCCTCCGAGTCCTCTGCGCTGCAACTTTCCTCTCAAACTCACATATTACTCCGGCCCTTACACTCCACAAATCTCATTGTAATGAGCAATGGCAGCCTCCGGCTCTGAGCCCTGTCCGCGAAGCAAGTTTAACACCACCGTGCCAGAAGGGGTCAATGTTCCAATGTGCTTCTGCGGTGACCTGTGCAACTTTGTTCAATCCGACGAAGGTTTCTCATATACTTACGGAAGGAGGTTCTTCATGTGTGCGAACTACGAGTACGATCCACCCAAAGCTGCCTTTGGCGAACGTCCAAAGGTACTTGCTCACCCTATCCTGCATGATTATATCTACCTACATGGCACATGTGATCTGTACTGACTTATGTTCTTCTGTTTAACATATAGTCTCCCCCACCTCTCTGCGATTTCTGGCAGTGGCTAGACACGGAGCAATCGGAGGAAGACAAGAAACACATCGAGCGTGAGGTCCGTTGGAAGAGGCGATGGTTCAGCAAATACCAATATGAGGAGGAGCAGAGGAGGAGAAGCGGCGTTCGCGGGAGAGTACCGGAGCGACAAGAGGACGCCGAACGTCAAGCTGCTGAGGCACGAGAGGCTGAAAGGGAGAGAAAGCGCGAGAGGGCACGTCGTGCAAGGGAGGCTGGACCTGATGCTATCAGTAAGGGGAAATATCCCCGTTGTACTCAGTAGGAACATCCTTGTAATCCTGAGAATAAAAATTTCCTGAGAGTGCTCTTTCTTCAACGCTGCATGTGAGGGTTTATGATTAAATCTTGCCCAACCGCATACAGGTTTATTGTTCTATCTATTTATTTAATTTTCAATAATTATTAATATAAAAAGTCTGCTGAAACTTATTCATTATTTCCATATTATTATTTTTAAAGATTACATAGACCAAATAACGTGCCATATATCTTGATAATATATATACTTTTATATATAATATATATCATACATATGTTATATATTAACTATTATTATATATAACATATATAATATATTATATACATGTTATATATGGCATATATAATATATAATATATTATATAGTTATATATGCCGATCTTAGTGCTACCAAACCATGCGGTGGAGGGTATTATTGTCTTTGGGTTACAACAATGGGCATTTTATATTTGCAAATTTTTTTTGGGTAAGCAAAAAAATTTTGGCTCGATCTGGCGCACCTATTATGACTTACATTTTGAAACGATGCCGGGACTCCATTTATTTAGTTTTATTTTTATGATACATCACTTATTTTATTCTAAAGTCATATAATTTATTTTTTCCTGAAAATTCCAAAAAAATTGTAGAATCTCGCCCTATTGGCGGGCGGACTATACTTATCGCCCGTTGGGAGGGCGATTTTGGGCCGACCGCACCGCTCGGTTGGTGGGAGCAAAGCCCGCCCGTTGAACGGGCGGTTCATTTATCTCGCCGTTCCATCGGGCGGACTTTGCTCCACCTCGCCAGGCTTAGGCGAGGTCAAGGTCGCCTCCGTTGGGCGATTTTTTATATCTCGCCCGACCGGAGGGCGGTTCAAACTTCCCGCCCGACGGGCTGGCGACAGAAGTCTATTTATTTATTTTTTTAAAACTGAATATCATTTATTTATTTCCGAAAATAATTAAATATAAAAAAAAATAAAATTCCTGATCCTTAACCGTGACACGGCAGCTACAAGAACCAGGTTGTTGGTCATTGGTCAACCACCACCTTAAAGCCGTAACTGGACACCACTCCGGGACTCCCGCACCAAACTCATCGTCCATTCCTCCCGCGTCACACACGCTCAGACGCTCTCCCTCCTCCCAGCCTCCGGGCGATCCATCCCGGACTGCCGCCGCCGCATCTCCATGGCCCCTACCGTCACCAAGTCGGTGCCAGCCCTGATCCCGCCGGCGGGCCCCACCCCGAGCGGCTCCCTCCCGCTCTCCTCCATCGACAAGACCGCTGCCGTCCGCGTGTTCGTCGACTTCATCCAGGTCTTCCCCGCGCCCGCCGCTCCCCGGGATCAGCACGCCTCCGTCGCCGCCATGCGCGAGGGCTTCGCCAGGGCGCTCGTGCACTACTACCCCGTCGCCGGCCGCATCGCGGAGCCGGTCCCGGGGGAGCCGGAGATCGAGTGCACGAGGGAAGGGGTGTGGTTCGTGGAGGCCGAGGCGAGCTGCGGGCTCGAGGAGGCGCGCAACCTCGAGCGCCCGCTCTGCATCCCCAAGGAGGAGCTGCTCCCGCGCCCGCCGCCCGAGGTGCGCGTCGAGGACACCGTGCTCCTCGCGCAGGTACAGATTCCTCCACCTGCAGGTTCAGTGGCATTGCTTGAGCTAAATTCGGAGTTCGATTTTGGTTTGGATCTGAGTCCTGAGGAGGTTGGGGCCTTGGGGGGTTTTGGATCTCTGGGGAGCGGAGGCTGGTGACTAACGTTGACTAGGAAATCTGGGAATGGCAAATTGACAACGTCAATGAGAAATGGTAATGGCGTACAAAAGCAGCCCTAGCTAGATTTCTAGTTCGACTATAACTGATCGGAGCACCAAAATTTTCATCTAACTGCTGCTCACGAACGGTCAGCTTCAAGATTGAGTAGGGTGGTCTGGCAAGCCAAGGGCTGCAAGGCCAATCCAAATTTCCAAAGGTGCATGCGAAGACTGACATGAATTGCTTGGGCTGTTCTAAGCTGCTAGTTGTTGAGATCCAACACCTCATAAATCATTGCCATGATTCTCTTTAAAGTTAGTAGGGAGCTTTTTGCAAGATTGTACTGGGAGCAGGCAGGATAAGGGTCACATTCATGCTGCCTGCCTTGTTGACTTGTAGCACATCCTGCAAGATTTCTGGTTTTCATCACTGACTGTAACAAGCCCTTGACAAAACGACCAAAATAACAGCCTTATTTAACATTAGAATAAACACAGTTTAAAATACAAACATGCATTTACTATGGACTCTAGAGCATCTAAAAATTGAATGACGATCCGAGAATCTAGGATCATGTAATATATTCCACTGTCAATTTTCTTGCTCCTTGGATATTATCATGCTTCAGCAGCTGGACAGTGGCCGGTAACTGGTAGGTCAGGAGGTGGAGTTGCCCCTCAGCATGACCTGGTTTGAATCCTCAGACTCGGTGGGTGCCTTCCCCTTTTTAGTGCAGCCAGAGCACCTGGCTGGCTAGCACTCTAATAAAAATAACACAATGCTTAAGTATGACAGGTTTTCGTTTATTTCAATTTTCACATGACACATACCTCTAGATAAAATAAATCTGCTTAATCAATTTATTGTGACCGCTTGACCAGAGTGGAAATTGACCACATTGGAGGCAAGGGGGGCAGAAAATCAGTGAACTTTATGTAAATAACTACATACATATTATTTGATCACGCCACACATCCTTGGTTTCAGTATTTCCCCATCTCTACAGTCTTATCTTAATGCTCTAATAAGTTGCATATTTGTCACATGATCTGTGTTATGAACAATTAGACTAATTAGTACTGATTGTGTAGTTACTCAGAATGATCAATTTTTTCTTCTATTTTCTATATGTTCAGATTACAAAGTTCACCTGCGGTGGATTAGCTGTGGGCATTTGCTTCAGTCACTTGGTGTTTGACGGACAAGGTGCAGCACAGTTTCTAAAAGCAGTTGGTGAAATGGCACGAGGACTCCCTGAGCCGTCACTGAAGCCAATCTGGGCCCGTGATGCCATTCCCAGCCCTCCTAAGCCACCGCGCGGGCCGCCGCCGTCATTCACGGCATTCAACTTTGAGAAGTCAGTTGTTGAGATCTCTCTCGACAGCATCAAGCGCATCAAGGATCAGGTCACAAGTGAGACCAGCCAGAAGTGCTCCACCTTCGATGTGGTCACCGCCATGATCTTCAAATGCCGTGCCTTGGCCATTGGGTTTGCTCCTGATGCTGAGGTTCGCCTGGGTTTCGCGGCCAGCACACGCCACCTGCTGAGCAATGTGCTGCCCTCAGTGGAAGGCTACTACGGAAACTGCGTCTACCCAGGGGGTCTCACCAAGACCAGTCAGGAGGTCAAGGACGCGTCACTAGTTGAGATCGTGACAGCGATCAGGGAAGCCAAGGATGCGCTGTCAACAAGGTTCCTCGATTGGATGAGCGGCGGTGCCAAGGAGAACCACTACAATGTGTCGCTGGATTACGGCACGCTGGTCGTCACAGACTGGAGCCATGTCGGGTTCAACGAGGTGGACTACGGGTTCGGCGAGCCAAGCTATGTCTTCACCCTGAACGACGATGTGAACATCGTTCCTTCCGTCGTCTACCTGAAGCCGCCCAAACCGAAGCAGGGCATCAGGCTGGTGCTGCAGTGCGTGGAGGAGCCGCACTCCGCTGTGTTCAGCGAGGCACTGCTGAAGCTTGCATAGAGGTGGTCTTCCATAGTGTTTCTACGTCCACACTTTACAGGGTTGGGAATTGTTGTATTGTGTTGTGTTGAATTGTTTCTTCCAGAATTTGTTTGCAATAAAGGGTTGATCCCGTGTGTAATCTGTACTATATCAGTGATGATTATCACCGTGTTTTACATTATACAACCCAACTCCAAGCCGTAGTGTGAAATCCCAACCAAAATCTCAACCAGATTACTTCGATTCGCTTCTGACGTGTATTGACATTGCTGACAAAATAGTGTTTCAGTTGAGAACAGATGATTCCATTACACTTCTCTAAGAAACTGCGATTGGCTTACAGTAGTCATACGGACTTTCAATTTTTAGGTTAATTATATTTATGCCACTGCGAAGTTCCTGGTTATAGAAATGTTATTATAAAGTCAGTATTCGCAAGCATGCTATTATAAAGTGAGATTCCTCACGTATATACTATTCGACGATCTTACATAATTTTTAGAACCAAAATGACTTCACATTCTCCTTCTCTCTCACTAGTCCCGGCCAAACTCACTGCAGCGCCAGCCCGAGCAGAGGCTAGGGGGAGAGGCGCTGCTCGGGCAGTGGGCACCAGCACCAGTATCGGATTTGCAAATTTTGTAGCTTGCATATAGTGGTGCCCTGTTCTGTACAGCTTAAAATCAGATTTTAATCTATAACTTGAAATTTGTCAATTTTGTATGAGACAAACGCATTGACACTTTGTAACCATTTTTTAAGGCTTTTAGTGGTGTCGGGGATTGGATAAGATATCTCGACTGTTAGGTTTCATGTGAAATATGTCCTTTGAGTGTGTACCTAGAGAGAATGAACGGAGTATAATAAGACTATCTCCAATGGCTTCCCTTCCCAGGCGGGATTTCCATCGCGAAAGGAATTCCGTTCCTTTCGTGGCTCCAACAGATTTCCTTCACTGTTCCCTTTCAGAAGGGATTCTCTTTTCTATTCCCTTCAGGAAGGGATTATCTCATTTCCCTATATTATTCTCTTCGAAGGGATGCTATTGGAGATGATGAAAAATGAAACGAACGAATATGGGGGAAGAAATGGGAATGGAACGAAATGAAGGAAAAATGGTTGGAGATAGTCTAAACTCAAACTAATACCCGGTCAAACATAATAAAAATCAGAATTGCTTTAAAAAAATGCAGATAGCCGTAGCTAAACAAAGGAAGGTTCCAAATGGTTACCCGACTAATGATTTTTTGTGCCGTCACCTATTTTTCCCTAGTTTCAATAATTCTCATTTGACAAAAATCTTAACATGAATTAAGGAGAAATTACATATAATAGTTTTTTTTATTAGAGGAAGAAATGATAGCATGACTGTAACCTATCTATTTTTCAGTCCATTGACATCAAGATTTTAACGAGGCAGATTTCAATCAGCGAACCTAAAATTAAACCTTGAACATGGCATTCTCGGAAGGTGTGAGGTAGCCAGGTAGGTGGACCCGTTGGTGTGCATTTGCATGCAGAAAATGCACAGTGGCTGCAAACTCTTTTTTTGCAAAATCTTGCAAACTGAATTCATAAATTAAGATCACATAAAACCTACAGACACTTTGGGTGCACTTCTAACCAGGAAGACAATTCTATCATGCCCTTGATAGACAGCCCATAAAACATAATTTGATTGTAGCACGAAAGAGCATTTTCAGCACATAACACACACATAGCAAGCGAGAAACATGCAATCGACCAGAGTGTCCTCTGCAGTGCACCATATATTGCATTGTACCATATAACATGTTAATAGTAACAGCTCATACCGCATGAATGCTTCAGCTTTATATAAGATGCTACTCAAATTTCGGGTTCTTGAATAGTATACTTTCAATAGCTGAAGATGCCTAAAATCTGAAACAACGGGAAATGCCTAAAATAAACCAAACATCCTATGCCACTCAAGAGAACCTCCAACCATGGGAGAAGGTAGGAGAGAGCCATGCTAACATGACCCATGAGGTCGATGTTGCATCAAATCGAGTCATCGAGATACTAAAAAGGAGCAAAAAACACAGATAATTCAATTCAATGTCGTGCAGGGGAAGAAAGCGGCTAGGGCTGGAAGCGAGCGGAGTGGAGGAAGGCTAGCATTGGAGGCGAACGGAGCAAAGGAGGAAGCATAGGGTAATAGAAGGACCGTGGGCTAAGTACGGTAAAAGTTAGGGGTGTAGAGAAAAAACCACTAGATGTGCAGCCATTGGATCGACGAACGAACGGACTTAGAGAAAGAATGAACGCGTGTCTAAAAACAGGAAAAGGATGGGTTACTAGGCATAAGCACATGAGGTGGGAGGACCGGATGGCCGGATCAACATTGACGGCGCGATCGGACGAACTCGTTTTCCTGTAGACGTGGACAGTGCGAGAGCCCTTACTGATTGCGCGGTATATGGAGGCAGTAATGCTGCGTTGAATTGTTTCTTCCAGAATTTGTCTGCAATAAAGGGTTGTTCGTGTGTGTACTCTGTACTATTACTATTACCAGTGATGGTTATCACCGAGCTACGTTGGTACATGTGTGGACATTGTTGACAGAAACTACGATTGTCTTCTGTAGCCATACGGACCATTCATTTTCCCCACAAATACGAGCACAGATCACACGTTGTAAATCAGGCTTAAAATGATGTATCTGCCATTGAATATGTATCAAGAAAAATCCTGAAGAAGTAAACATGTGTGACGAAAGAAGAAACCTATCAATTGGAGCTGCCTTAAAGTATCCGTAGCAGAAAGCTATAGTGGTATAGAAATAGAGTTTTAGAGATAAAGTTTCTGGTGGGAAAGAAATCTTTTAGGATATAATGTAAAGTGTGAAGAAATTTTAGAGTAATGAAGAGAGAAAATAGAGTGAAAGAGAGAGAAAATAGGGATAGAGCTTCTAACGTGGATGCCTAGAGGACGGTGCATTGGTGTCAGCCATGTGAAGTGCACCAATCTTCCACAGTCCACACACCAAAGTGCTACTACCAAACCACTTGCTTCGCTTGCATACAGATCAGATCTGCCTAATCAAATGCCTGAAGGTTCGCAGTTCGCACTGAGAAAAAGGCAAGTCAACAACTTTAAGCAGCCGGCAGCGACAACACAACGCTTCAGAAATTCGTTGGGAGCGAAAGCGGCAAGCGGCAACCCGATCCACTAGCACTGCCTTCATCATTTCTCGGATCCCACCCACCGCTCCACCACCAAGCGACGACGAGGCCATGGCCGCCGCGCCCGCCGTCGCCAAGTCGCCGCCGTCGCTCATCCCGCCGGTGGGGCCCACCCCCGGCGGCGCCCTCCCGCTGTCGTCCATTGACAAGACCGCTGCCGTCCGCGTCTCCGTCGACTTCATCCAGGTCTTCCCCTCGGCCGCTGGTGGCGGGGACCAGGACGCCGCCGTGGCCGCCTTGCGCGACGGGTTCGCGAGGGCGCTGGTGCCATACTACCCCGTAGCCGGCCGCATCGCGGAGCCGGCCCCCGGCGACCTCGTGGTGGACTGCACCGGCGAGGGCGTCTGGTTCGTGGAGGCCGCCGCGAGTTGCTCTCTGGCTGACGTGAACGGCCTCGAGCGCCCGCTGCTCATCCCCAAGGAGCAGCTACTCCCCCGCCCTCCCCACGACGAGAAGCTTGAGGACCTCATCCTCATGGCTCAGGTTCGAACGCTACTAATCAGACCTCGCCGCCTCCCGATCCAATCCAAGAAAGAACCAGACGCTTGATTGCTGAGCTCATCGAGAAATTAAGCTGTTGGAATTGGGCGCTGATGCAGGTGACGAAATTCAGTTGCGGGGGGTTCGCCGTCGGGATCTGCTTCAGCCACCTGGTGTTCGACGGGCAGGGCGCGGCGCAGTTCCTGAAGGCGGCGGGCGAGCTGGCGCGGGGGCTCCCGGCGCCGTCGCTGGCGCCGGTTTGGGACCGCGACGCGATCCCGGACCCGCCCAAGCAGCCGCGCGGGCCGCCGCCGTCGTTCACGGCGTTCAGCTTCGTGACCCAGGTGGCCGAGATCTCCCCGGAGAGCATCGCGCGCATCAAAGACGAGTTCAAGGCCGCGACGGACGGGCAGACCTGCTCCACCTTCGACGCGGTGACGGCCGTGGTGTTCAAGTGCCGCGCGCTGGCGATGGCGCTCCCCGACTCCGCCGAGGTCCGGCTCGGGTTCGCCGCCAGCACGCGGCACCTCCTCAACGGCGTGCTGCCAACGGTGGACGGCTACTACGGCAACTGCGTGTACCCGGTGGGGATCACCCGGACCAGCAAGGCCATCCGGGAGGCGCCGCTGGCGGAGGTGGTGGGCGTGATGCGAGAGGCGAAGGAGGCCCTCGCCGTGCGGTTCGTGGACTGGATGCGCGGGGGCGCCAAGGACGACCACTACAACGTGCCGCTGGACTACGGCACGGTGACGGTGTCGGACTGGAGCCGCGTGGGGTTCAACGAGGTGGACTACGGCTTCGGCGAGCCGGGTTACGTGTTCACGCTCAACGACGACGTCAACATCGTCGCGTCCGTGATCTACCTCCGGCCGCCGGCGCCCAAGCGTGGCATCCGGCTCATGCTCCGCTGCGTCGAGGAGCCGCACGCCGCAGCTTTCGCCGACGAGCTCGCCAAGTTCGCGTAGATGGTTATTCTTGGCCACCGCGAGATAGTCTGTGTAATGGTACTGTATTATGTACGTCTCAGTGTTGCTACGTGCTTTACACGAGATTGTGTCTGTCTCTGCAATGTTCATCTGGGTCATAAACGTCTTGTGCACGGCCAAAATCCTTTGTGGATCATTCTTTCTAAGAGCATCACCAGCAGCTTCCCTAAATTTAGATCTCTATATCTTTTCTCTAAACCATTATGTATTCCCTATATTTTCATTCTATCCAGTAGAGTCTCTATCCTTGAAAAAATATAGGGACAAGAGAGAGAATCTCTAAATATAGAGACTCGGGGAGAGAGTCTCTAAATTTAGAGACTGACATAGAGACTCTGCTGGATGGATATAGAGACTGATGCAGAGTAGCAACAGTGATAGAGCATAGAGATAGAGCACCTGCTGGACTTACTCTAATGCGGGGACGGTTGCATCGGCAGCCAACCAGAGGAAATAACTGTACTAGATTGATTATGTCAAAATAATAATGTTAGAATTGAAAGAAATACTTCTGCAAAACTATGGTAGCACAATATTTTATAAATATAATGGTCTAAAATGAACGACTAAAGTTTAGAAAAAGAGTCTACTTTGCACTATTAAGTATGGAGATTCCTCTACTTTACCATAAACTAATTAAAAACAATGTATTCTACCCCTAACTAGTTAAATCGGTGCAAATAAACCCCTAGGGTTTGTTTCAGAGATGGTATTGACAACATGGCTTGCCATGACATGGCAGCGCTGTCAACAAATAACAAATATATATTGTTTGATGTTCTCTAGAGTTTAACTTATTTTTTTATAAGCTGAACTTTGAGAGCTTCCCGAAACAGATCGGAGAATTCGATTTGTTTCGGTTGACTTGTTTTGGAGAGCTTTGAGACATGGTTTCACAATAAAAAAGACTAAAAAAATCAAAACCATGTGACTTTTTTTTTATAAGGAGATAAACAAATAAGTAGATAAGACATAAGTAAATAAGACGTAAAGAAAATCCCAACGTTCTTACCATGTCACCTAAGTAGATCCAACATTCTTACTACCCTTCTCCTCTCTTTCTCACTCTCTTTGTCTCTTTCTTGGTTTCAGTCGAGGTGGGCTTGCCACCCTGTGCCCATGAACGTTCCCTAGGAACGGATGCACCGGCCATGATTGTGTGGCCAAGGCAGAGGGACGGCGACGACACCTCCAAGTGGGAGCAAGGCCAACGATGCTGGATCCAGGTAGGGGCAATGACGGCAGCGTCGGATCTGGCAACATGGAGGAGTTACGACGGACATGATGATGGCGGCACCGTCAAGTGATGGGGCGATGTCCTAGAGCTCCACCAACAACAGAGTTGTGATGGTGACAACGCAAGAGGTATGTCCACTAAGAGCATTTCTAGTAGTTTGCCCCATTTCTCTTTTGCCCTATCACTATTCACATGCCACCTCACCAATGGAGCTGTCCCATCCCTATTCACCTCCCCATCAGTAGCTCCATCACTATTTCTACACTCTACTTTCACTATTCACTGTCCCATTGTCCCATTCCTCGCCCCACCTCTATTTGCTACAGTGATGGGGCAAGGGGCTGCTAGAGATGCCCTAAGAGACCGGGGATGCGATGATGGCGAACCACAGGGAAGACATGGACAAGCTTGCATGTGATATGGTGAAGCACGGGGGCATGGTTGTGCAGCTCAACATGGCATGGACGAGCACAAGGGAGACATGGACAAGCACAAGGGTGCCGCAGGGATGAGGCTGAATGGCTAGGGTGCGATCGGAGCGCGACCGACGTGGGAAGGGCACACCTAGAGTGCGACCGGAGTGACACCTCCATGGTGCTCAAACAAATGCCTTGCGCTTGGCTCAGCTCAATTAGGGGACAACCAAACACGTGTTTTCACCAACCGAGCTCAACTAAACACACGCACATGCATGAGCTCAACTTGGCTCCCTCCAGTCTGACTAGCTCATACAGGCTGAGCTTGACCTGGATGGAAACCAAACATGCCCTATATGGCTCGCCTCAATTCTAGCAACGATGTTGTTTGGCCACATCTATGCCCCAATGGCCCCACATTCTTGTAGCTACAACTCCTCCCAAGGTTCTTAATCATATGTCATTACCTTGCCTCCTTCCCAACTCATATCCATTTGCAAGTGGAGAGTCTCGCAGGGTGGCAATGGTGGATCGATGAACGAGAGGAGTATTGAGGCTACATGGAGGCATTGGATGTTTGTGTGGTAATGTGCAACTCCTATTTACATCATTTGGGCTCCATTTTAGCCATAATATCACCTACAACATTGCTTCTATATATAGTTGGCTGAAAATGAGGTTGTTTGCAATATTATAGAACTTTATGGGCTTTTCTGCAAATATGTCATTTTAAGCCTCTCCCCAACACGAGAGTAATCAATTTGACTTTGTTCTTTTGAGTGAGAACTAGGGTCAGAGGAGAGGAAAAGAGGAGAGATTGATTCTACTAAATCTAACCATCAGAGAGTAAAATTTGTTTGAGAGGATGGAGCCCCCTTTCTTGTTGGCTCTCATCTCTTGTATTGGCTTCATCTTCATGATGGATTGCTCGTCTCGCGCGTCACCCTTGGTTTTTTTTTCTTTTCTAAAAGCGGTTTTCACATAAATCTTTTTTTCTACTTTTGATTCAGTATTTTCCTTTGTCATATACATCAAGTTCATGTTGTATGGCGAGTTGGCATATAAGACATAAGGGTTCTTTGCTATGTTAATGCTAGTGTTGGGATATTGATTATCTAGTGTGTTAATTCATGCGATTATATTGTTTTTGCGAAAATTTGAGACATCTTATTTTGTGTAGGCTTGAAGCAAATGTTGCCCTTTTGTTATACACACAAGGTGTCTGAGAATAGTTGTGAAACATTAACTTGGTATTTTGACACATCTTTTGATGCCCCTTTGCACCCATAGTCTGGAATATGGTAAGAATCTACATAGGTAAGTTAGAGAAAATGAATCAAACCTTCACCCTTGTGGTGTTCGCTAGTGTAGACCATCAAAGGGAAGCGACATCAGCGTGATAAAGGCCAAAGCCTAGGGTGGGGACGAGCTCAGGCCTCAGGGAGAGATTAGGAAAGTAGCAGGGGTGCTATTATTAGGGTGCAACTGAAAGGGATATTTTGACTGGCTGAATCATTTTAGACAGTGATTCGGGTGGTTTTTTGGATATTTGAATGGTTTTTTTATAAGGATAATGTATCTTGGTTATGGATACAGATACAGAGCATAGATATCTACATGAATATCCGAGTTTTTGATCTGATACTATTTAAATATGGAATACGAGTATTATCCAAATAAAACCTCCGTAGACGACACACCTTTCGTTTTTTTCTTTCACCTACCTAGGTGGGTGGCCAAAACTGAAGGCGACAAGGCTTGATTTGGTCATGAATGCAAGGCCTAATTGGTCATTAATGCAAAACAAGGCAACAAGATCACATTTGTCCAACAACACAAGTTTGATTATTAGTCATATGTTTATAATATATTGCTAATATGTTATATATCTATCATAAATTATATTTATTTTCACGTGTTATCTGTCTAAAAATATTTGTATCTCATCCGTATCCGCTCCGCATTTGTAACTGATATTATCTTCGATTATTCATATTTTTATTCTTATCCAACACTATCTGTATTCGTTAAAGAATGGATACAAATATGAAATAAGTGCTATACAATCATATCCAATCCGTTTATATCCCTAGCGAGAATGATAGAGCTATGGCATGGGCACAAAGAGGATGTAGTGGCGGCAATGGTTTGATGTGGGGATTCTTGTCCTTTTGAGTTGAAAGCTAGCCGTAGATTATAATATGAAAAGTTGTGAATTCTTGATAGGAGGCTTAGAGAGGCCTTAAAAAATGTAAAAAATTTAGTTTTCAGAGCTTTGAGAAGAAGTATTAAGATCTTCAAAAAATAATTATAAATCGCTCAAGAATTTGGTTAGTAAAAAAAATTGCTAGCTGTTTATTAAATTTTGAATTTAAGCCAGAAAGAATAAGGAACGCAAATGCAACAAGACAACCATGACCCTCTCCTCCCTCACCGCATCATGCACGTCCCAAATTACCATGACTTACTATTCTGCAAGTGAAACCAAACATTTCGACTTTTCAAACCTCTCGAAGTTCAGATTATAATCCGTACTCACATGGTCAGTCATCATTCATGACAACGGCACCAAGGATTAATTAGATACATGCCACTACAAATATGGAAAGTGGTGAAATCAGATATACCGCTCCATATGTCAATGACACATTGTAATACCCTAACCCCTTGAGATCTGCGTGGCCTATATGGATTGGTTGTGGTGGAATAGTAGCACTTTGCTTCTCTAAAGAGAGTTGCATTAGAATATAATACCAGATGAACCCAAACATAGCACCCCGGTTTAACCCTTTAGGGCAAAGCGAAACCGAAAGTCTAAGTGAGGTGTTATGCATACGTACGCTAGCCCCTTGCGTGGGCTAGACTCTAAGCAGATTTTGGCCAAGGTGTTACAGATGCTATCAAAGCATCAACCCTTGTGGTGCGGACGTGTGTGGCCTTAGTAGCACGGGCATATGGTGCATGGCGTGTGTAGGCCTATAGTGGTCACACGACATGGCATATAGGCCACACACAGTCGATACCGAGGAGAGATTATGTACATTTGCTGTGTATGCAGCATGCTGACGAAGGCATCAACCCATTAAAGAGATGAGTGTAATACCTGGTTTTGAGATGTTGAGGACTGTGTGGCCCATATGGATTGATTATGGTGGAATAGTGACACCTTACCTCTCTAGAGAGAGTTGCACTACCATGTAATATGTAATAGACCCAAACATAGCATCATGGGTTAACCCTTTTATGCAAAGCGAGGCCAAAAGTCTAAGTGAGGTGCTATGCATGCATGGGCCAACCTCTTAGGTGGGCTAGGCTCTAAGCAGATTTAGGCCAGGGTGTGTACACAAATAGAGTGCTAAACCAACATGTCATTGACCTATGGAATGATAAATCTCTAAACTTGTAACTTTAAGGTGGCATGTATCTAAATAATCCTAAAACCAGTTATTCTCTCCAATTCTCGAAAACATGACGTTTGATATACATATAAGTCAAAGTTTTAAAACTTTATCTATCAAAATCTTTTGAACTTTAAAACTTTATCTATGAAAATCTTTTGAACTATTTAGATTGAGCATATGAAAATCATATATATAGATTCATCTTGAAGCGCACTTCCAAAAATATCATAATTTTATTAGATGTTATAAATAAATTACAGTAATAATTAATGGCCAAAGTTGCATTTCTGAGATTATCGATGTCCAACATAAAATTTTTATGAACTAGAGGGAGTTGATACACAGTTTAATTTGTAGCATCACCTAGACATAAATTTGCTTTTGGTTTCAAGGTTAAGGGATTAACCCACCAAACACTCTAAGTTAAGCATGATTAAATTAATCCAGTCAATGTTATTTAACCTCACTAATCCAATATTAGCTAAGTTAGCAAAAGGGTGGGATAAGTTATCCCTCTCCAACTCCACTATCCTGCCAAATGCATTAGATTAACTAAATTAGTTGCCAAACGTAGAACTTGGGTTAAACTAGTTAAACTAATTTAGTTTGGTTAAAGTTAGCTACTAGCAAATCTAATCCCAAACAAAACCCTGCCCGTGCAAGAGAGAACGTATAGGACATACTACTTATTTACTAACTTGTTAATCCCTTATTGTTGTTAGCATAGCTAGCACGCTTTAATTTTACTAGTACAATGCCCGTGCTTTGCAACGAAACTATAAAGAGAAGAAAAAAACATAAATTAGAGCAACATATATTATAAATGGATTAAAAATTGCACAAGTGATATGTATCTCGCATATGTTACTACATGATCGGCGACAGATCTTAAAAGAATAGCAACATGTATCTCGCATATGTTATGTTCCTCTCAACAAAAAAGAAATAATTTATTGAGCAAATCAGATAAGCATCTGAGTAAAGATATTTTATTGAGCACACAAATAGAAGAATCAACTAAATAAGTTTGTACGATGATAAAATATGGATTCCTCTAGTGCTTCTCTAAAGATGAGATGATTTCAATCATCTCAACATGTGGAGCAACGATTTAAGAGCCTTAATGGAAAATTGTGCATGATTGCTATTTTAAGTGTTGCCTTGAGTTACTGGCATGTCACATCTGAGAAAATAGAAATGTTTCACCGCCATAATCCAAAAAATGTTTATGCAGATATAGGGTAACAATTGTTCAGTCACGCCACATGCAGATTCAATGCAGATATGTAGATTGATCCAAGATAAAACAATCATCCAAGTCTAGGCCATTTGAAGCACCATAAGGTGTTCATTGCCACATACAAAACAACACCACAAAGGTGTCCACATACACTTACAAGATGTTTACATCACAAATAAAAATGCAGATGGAGAATTCATTTGTTACATGTTGTTCATTTAAGATTCGAGTTACACATATTCGAAATTGAAAAGCGCATTGCACCTCTCTTTATGAATCTAAGGCATCTTCCATGTCTTCTTCCTCACTTCCTTCTCCGTGGTAATGCAATTTTGCTCAAATCTAGGAATGAAAAAACTGCAAGTAAATAAAGTGTTGCCTCTCAGTGAAAAACATGGAGGGGGGACAGCATGTACACTATATAAGCAAACATTTAGATTTTTCTTCTGTGCAACTTCTCAAATAAACAGCCATCTCCCCATTGGAACCTACACAAACAGGTTATTCTATCAGTTAGAAGCAAAAGAGTTTCTATCATTTCCTCACGCTAAAGGAATACATGGCAGACTTTTGCGAGCTATGAAGCACGTAAAAAAAAGTAATATTTCAAAGGACTTCACTTTCTATCAAAATTATGCAACATAAGTATAAAAGGCCTGAAACTACACATTGCTAACGCCAAATATCTTCAGCTATAAAAGTCATCCTTGATCCAAATCTCCAATAATGTAACAACTGGTCAATTAAGTTTGTTTGGCCCATCCAAAGAAAATACATCATTTGTTATATTTACCTTCAGCGAGATTGTGAGAGGTTGATCTCATGGAAATAATGAATAGCCGAATCGCTAGAGAAGTTTAACGAGCAATGCATTTCTTTGTTTCTATAATCTCTCTTCCTGCACCACGTAATATATTAGTCCCTCTCCATAAATTAGTAGACAAACTTAAGTATACAAGGCCAAAAACTACAAATTTTGTTAGCTTAGATGGATAATAAATTATGTAACATTATATCACGTCTAGGTGAAAAAGTAAAATACTAATAAATGCAAATATAGAAGTTAGCACAAACCTTAGCTAGTATTATGACTACCAAATTGTGGGTCAGGTGTCACTTTGGTCACCACTTTGACATCAAGATAGCAATCAAGTTTAGCAAGCTCAAGTTCTCATACATTACTATATTAGAAACATAAGTACCAGGTTTCAAAGTTAGTGTCGAAGATGTTGTATAGCTTCTATCTCATGGCTAGCCAAATCAATTGATCTTGGCATCTTGCAGGCTTTCTATAACTATTTTAATATATCTTTCTTTTAGAATCTAGAATAAAACCAATCAAATGATGGAAGAAGAGCATGTACAAGGGACCTTCATATTTACTCCGGAATCTTTAGTTTTGCTCTTTTCAAGCTTGTCTAATGTGCATGTCAAATGTAAAAAATGATTGGTCAGGGCGTGAAGGTATATCTAAAAAAATGAGCATTAAGTTTACATATCTTTTTCAGTTATACATCATTTACATGACAAACCTAATTTGGTACTCGGTCAAAGAGGAGACCTGAATATTTGCTTTGGGGGTGGGGTGGGGTGGGGGTGGGGGGAGGAGTTTACTTCAATTCAAATATAAATAAAACAATCTTAACCATCTCTACTATTAAAAAGCACACATTGGACTCATGGTGTTATGTCAATTCCAATTAAGCAAACTTTGACCATATTGACACACACAAGTTATGGTGCCTAAATTGCTATTCCCAAGTTCAAGAATCCAACTGACATATCCATGCAAGTTTAGGGTCCATGATGCACTCTAATCCAAACTCTATGTATATAACAGGCATGTATACCAAAGTATTACATTAAAAATTATATTTAAATTACGAAATACAATGGATAATGATACGCTAACGCCTTTACAATGGATAATGATACGCTGACGCCTTACCTAACATCCAATAGACATAATTAGAGCAAAGAACATGCACTATCCTGCTATTCGTGTAGGAGTTCTTAGCATTGGATTATCCTACAATATGGTCATATGAGTCATTTTCTTACAGATAAATGTAGATATACTTCAAAGTCAAGAACCAAGATTGACTGAAACTACCTGCAACATTGGGTGCTGGTAAATCCACTGAATCCAAACCTATGAAGATCTGCCAGCACTTGAAAAGGACGTTGATAGTTGTATATGGAAAAGATAAAAATGGAATAGAACAATGATTATAAAAAAAACTACTTTTTTAAAAACTGGAACTTTTAATATAGACGTTGAATTTCAGTAAACTTTTGACACTATACAGGTTAACATGCACAAAATCTAAATGTTTTGACAAAAATGGATGCACTCGGGCTTATTATCAAGAACCCCAACCCCAGAATCAAATAGAATACAACATTATTTAGAATATCCAGTACATTTTAATGCTTCCCTCTAACTGGGTTTAGATATCCTTTTTACCATCGATTCATGCGGCGATCGCTATTTTTCAGTTTCATTTGGCATAAGCTAAATCAGCTATTTTCATCTCCAAGAATATGTCTTTGCTTGCATAGGGAAAAAAAATTCTATGTAGCTACAAGCCTTACAAATCTAAGTTGTTGAATCAGCTAAGCTAAGAGCCAACATACCTCTGAATCCTTGTGTACTTCACCGTATCGCATTCATCCAATTCATTATGCACCAACAAAGAGCCCCAAATTCAAATCAAATCGACATTACCTTGGGCACTCAAGAATGAAATCTTGCAGATCCACCACCGAGTCTGCTGAAGGTAGAGGAGGATTGGAGCGAGGACGATCATATGATTTTGACATGGAGGAGCGATCAAGCGGGGAGGAGGACTTCGGCGTCGATCGCTTGTGCGGCATCAAGCGGGGTGTGGGGCGCGATGATGGGAGGAAGCGAGGAATGGAGGTGGCGGATCGAGCCGACGGCATCGAGCGGGAGGGGGCCGGCGGCTCCATTGAGCCTTGGCGCGCGGGCCGAGGTGGGAGGAGGAGAACTGGGCGCGCGTGATGGGAGGAGTAGGTGGAGGTGGCGGACCGAAGCCGTGACATCGAGCGGGAGGGTGGGCGGCACGCCATCGAGCGAGTGTGGTCACGAGGATGGGAGGTGGGCGGCGGGAGATGGGAGGAGGGCTGCGGGGTGCGGTGATGGGAGGGAGTAGGGCTAGAGGTGGCGGACCGAGCCGGGCGCGATGAGGGAGGTGGGGCAGCCATGTCAGGCGAGGTGTGGGGCACGAGGGATGGGAGGTGGGCCAGCGGCGGCGGGGATGGGAGGGAGGGCTTGCGGGGTGCGGTGATGAGAGGAGCGGGGATGCAGGTGGCGGATCAGTGGCGGCGACATCGGCGCGAGTGGGGCGGAAGGGCGGGGAGGCTAGGGTTAGGGTGCGTGGGGAACGTGAGCCATCAGATGGAGGTGAACGGTGGAGATTGTATATTGGTGAAACCACCACCACCACCACCACCACAAGAGCCTTTTTAATAGTAGAGATATATATAATGAACGTGTTTGCTATTTGTAAGTTGTTTAAACTTTTCAATATAAGTAGAATTTTCAGATATTTGGATTTGATTTGATGGATAAGAAAAGACAAGTCAGTAAGTCACCTTATAACAACAAACATCCTTCATTATTGGACATTATATTTTACCTAAGCCTGTTGCTAAACGTAAAATCAATTTGATCTTACACTACTTATATTTAAGCAAAATTTAGCTGACAAACATGGGATAAAAAAAGCTAGCGTTATTCTTTTGGAATAAAAAAACTAGTGTTATTTCACGGTGTCTTGCACGAAACGATACTCGTACCAGTCATACACACGCCAAAGCAAGCTTCCACGTAAGGGGATATCCAGTATTATACACACGCCAACGCCAAAGCAATCTTCCAAACGTGTTTGGCTCTATTGTCCAGAACGAGGTGGTCCCGGATCCCTCCGTGGACTTTTTTTCCTTGTGCTTGAGCCAGTGCCGGACGACATACTCCGGGATGGCATGATCCTCCCGAGGGGATATTCTTCCTTAATTCGGGTCCAGCTCGTCTGGAACGTGAAGTGGAGTGGAGCTCGTCCCGGACCAGCCTCGCGTGAAAACAGAAAAGAGATCTCGGTGACACGGTGGCCTCCCGCGGTCCCGCCTCGATCCTTCCCCCAACTTGTGTGTGTCTCCTGGTCGCCTCATCCTCCCGCGCCGCTACCTCCCCCGAGGTCCGGCGCCGCCGCCTCCCCAAGATCCCTGCACGGCTCCTTCCTCATCCCGTGGC
This sequence comes from Olyra latifolia, assembly GCA_036346145.1. Lineage (NCBI taxonomy): Eukaryota > Viridiplantae > Streptophyta > Magnoliopsida > Poales > Poaceae > Olyra > Olyra latifolia. The sequence goes on from CM070523.1 coordinate 34,659,896, forward strand.
TCCCAAAGTCACGTGTCACCGCCTCTCGAGTTCCTCCGCACGGCTCCAGCTCCGGCCTGCTCCCGGAGATCCAGCATCACGGGCGCGGGTGAGGAAGGCTAGGTGCGTGAGGCAGCTCGCCGGCGCTGGGTTGCGGGGTCGCCGAAGTCGGGAGGCGGTTTGCCGTGGCGGAGTGGTCACGGAGGCCACTGTTCGTCCGAAGGCAGACCAACCCAACATAAACCCGCACCATTGCATCCTAAACAACCAAACACCCGGACGAAAAAGGACCTATCCATCCCTCATATCCCATCCCTATATACAGTCCTGAATCGTCCGTCACTGTGCCACCGGAGAGGAGACGAAGGGCCGCTCGCCGTGCCGCCGGAGAGGAGACGAGACAAGATGGCGACGGCGGCGGAGGCGAAGGTGCTGCCGCGGCCGCTGACGGTGGAGGCAATCAGGAGCTGCGTCGAGGCGGGGTTTGGTGACGCCCTCCGCCGCCTCAAGCTGGACGTCCTCGGCACCGACGACTCCCCCATCCCCATCACAGGTCGGGATCCTCTCTCTCCCCCTCGCTTCCGTCCTCTTCGAATTCCGTGGAACCCCTGCCCGGCTGGTTCACGGGAGCAGCTGCCCGGGTTAGATGAGGTGTGCTCCTGGATTCTGCGATTTCGTCGGAACTGGCAGTTCGTGGAGCAATGTTGTTCAGGTTTTGCGTCGCCGCGAGGTTATGCTTGGACGGCTACTTTGAGTGGGTGGTCTGTGTCCTAATCGCTGGCATTAGTGTCGATGCTGATTGTTCTTCACTCTGCTGTTAGAAACCTTACACTGAAGCTGTGATTTCGAGAACCAACTTTTGAGATTCCTCAGAAGAAGTGGCAAAATAGAACTCCAATTTTGTGAGGCTTTTTGTTTCTATGCCTCGTGCTTAGCTAGAAATTTTTTCATAGCGTTAGCTAGATGTTTTTCAATGTGCTAAACAAGTTTGTTTCAACTTTATGCTAGGTTATTATACTCCATGCACACATCCGAAAGTTGCAGGCCTCTTCAGGCTGTGCCCAGAATCGATAGCACTGCCATCTGACAATTCCTTTGGCTCTAGGAACAATTGTCCAGTTCCAGGGACCCTCCTGAACACTAACAACATGCGGGGGTTCCAAAACCTAGATGCGGCGCTTCTACTGAGAGCAGAAGCAAAGAAGGTGCATGTTTGACATGGAACTTAATAGGTCTTACACTAACAGATTTTTTTATTAAAAAATACTATGTTGTATCTGTGGCACCAGATCTTGCATGACATTATGTCCGGCAAAGTTGAAGAGGATCCTGCTCTGCTACTGAGGTTCCTTATGATATCATTTGCCGATCTGAAGAATTGGAAAGTATATTACAAGGTTGCATTCCCATCATTGATTTTCAACTCTGAAATGGCTTTGCTCTGCCTGCATAGTGCCTCACAGGTTCTCAGCAAAGAAGAGGTCATGCTACTGTTTACCAATGTTAGTTTTCTTGTTTATATATCTTTTTATCTGATTGGCACTGAAGGCTGTTGATTTGCTCCTGCAGGCAGTATCCTTGTTTAAATCATTGAGAGAATGGCGTAGATCAAGTGAAACAACAGGTCAGAGAATCATGCCTAACTGTGGTTGCAGTTGCTTGGCATTGCTGTTAGCTGTTTATGTTGACCTGATTTGCTATTTCTTTTGTTGTATTGGATCAAAATCCTGCAGTTATACCATTTTTTTTGGTCAAGATATCCTCGGATTCCTGTGCTACTATAATGCAATTAAAGGAATGGAAAGATTGCCAGGACAGTGGTCAAAAGGTCTGTTTGAGTCATTCATTTGATCATTTCAGTATTTCATGAGCTCAGTTTTGACCAGTGATTTTTACCTACTATTCTTCATGTATATGTTTTCTTTTGTGTAAATGCATTGATTTGCTGATGCAGCTGCTGTTTGGGTTTTATGATCATGGCTATAAAGTGTACCCTGGCTGGGCTCTTAGAAACTACATTACATTCCTGAGCCTGCGTTGGAAGATTGATAAAGTGCACTTCTTCTGCTACCGAGAGAAACAAGGGGCACCTGATCTAGCGAAGTCCCTTATTGGCAAAGCATCATTTCAGGCACCCCATGGTACCATACTGGATTACAAGATTTAGATAAAATGCTTCTAACCAGCACTTTCAATGGTAATCTCAATGTTTGTAACATTGGTTGTGATTACAGGATGGGAGGACCCTGATTATATGCCTGAAGCTATTGGATGGGAAGGAGAAATGCCTGGGAAGGAAACAAAAGAAAAGAAACCAAAAGAAATCAATCTTGAATCAATGAATCCAGCAAGGTAGATGAACAGTATTTATCTAAGCAAATAATCAACAATAAATGTAATTGTATTGATTATTTATAGTATGCACAGCCAGGATGAAGAAAAGCAACTGATGCACTTGAAGCTTATGGGATGGCGCCACTTCCCTGTGAATTTAGACAAATTATCTCGTGTTCGATGTCTTCTATTGGGTGCTGGAGCTCTTGGATGTGAAGTTGCTCGCCTACTTATGGTTAGCGCTTTGAGCTGCTACTAGATTTCTGTTCACATTTAACAAAATCGTAACAAACTATACACTAACATATATCTTTTTAACCTTTTTATTTATGATCTTTGTGGAAACCAATTTTTCAGACCTGGGGTGTACGGAAACTAACAGTGATTGACAGTGGTTGTGTTGCGATATCTGATCTAGTCAAACAATCACTCTACATAGATAAGGACTATGGTGTCCCAAGGGCGTCTGCAATAGTTCCACATCTAAAAGAAAGATGTCCTGCAGTGGTGAGTCTTGGCCACCTTTCCTTAAAACCTATGCTTTCTACATATCTCTCGTTGATAACGACTGTTGTCATGTAGGAGGTCGAAGGCATCCAAATGGAAATACCAATGCCTGGGCATCCTGTTTCTTCCAGTAAAATTGCAAGTGTGCTTGATGATTGCAAGCGTCTACAATCATTAGTGGCTTCCAATGATGCTGTCTTCTTGTTGACTGACACATGGGAGAGCAGATGGCTTCCAACTCTTCTTTCTGCAAATGAAAACAAGGTAAATCTTGAATACATTATTCTGCTCCAGAGGATTGACCTTTGCAATACTTTTCAGTATTAAGAACTTCAAATACTTGTGTCTAGAGTATGGAATCTATGTAGACAGGTCATGCAATTAAGTTGAAAATGTATCCTTTCTCATCTTTCCATTTTCATCAGTGAGAGTGTGATCTTGGGAACTAAAAGTGCTGTGTCAACACTCTTCCCTGCAGATTGCTATAACTGCAGTATTAGGATATGACAATTACCTTGTCATGCGACACGGCGCTGGTCTGGGATCAAGAAGAGATACAGATGATGTGATTTCTCAGATAGAGAATTTGTCCACCGAAGATGCTCTTAGTCGCCAAAGATTGGGCTGTTGTTTCTGCAATGATACTGCTTCCCTTGACAATGTATACCAGGTGAAGGCTTAGGGCATCTACAGCAGAAGCTCTAAAATCGGGCCTTTATACACCCCCTTCTAAATCACTATTCGCTCTCTATATTTTCATCCTTTCCAGCAGAGTCTCTATCCAGAAAAACTATAGAGATTGATATAGAGAGCCTCCAAATTTAGAGGCTGGGAAAGAGAAATTCTAAATTTAGAGCCTGAGATAGAGACTCTGTTGAAGGATAAGAAACTCTAAATGTAGAAAAGATTCTGTTTTAGAGGTTGTGCTGAAGATGCTCTTACATTTGTGGAAATGTTATCATTTGTATTTATTTTATTCTTATAATATTGACACTAGTTCCTTAGTTTCATCTTGCATAATCTTATTATTTTGCAGTCAGTCCTTAATGGAACACTGGAACAGCAATGTACAGCAGCACTACCTGGTCTGACCTCGATTGCATCAGGAAAAGTAGTTGAGCTATTTGCTAGGATGTTACATCATCCAGATGGGTAGGCTACTAGATACCGAAAAAATAGCTGAAAGGTCTAACTTGTGTTTGTGGAGCATTGATATCTGTGAAGAATAGTTCATTGAGCTTGTTATGGGAGAACTGGAAAAACTAATCGGTGTAACTACATGGTGCCTTAAGAATAATATTATTCTTGCAGGATACATGCTTCAGGAGATATTGCTGGTATGGACACTGAGCATCAGCTTGGTCTGTTACCACATCAGATGCGAGGATCACTCCCAAAGTGTATTTTATCTACTGTTGTAGGCAATTCCTCAAGCAATTGTGCTGCATGTTCCAATGCTGTAAGTAAAGTATAGCACACATGGAACTACATTCTCAAAATTTTGCTGGTTTTGATGTTTCTTCATGCTAAACATTCCAGGTATTGTCTGAATATAGAAGGAGGGGGTTGGATTTTATTATGCAGACCATCAACAGTCCAACGTATCTAAAAGACTTTACAGGCATTTCTGATTTGATAAAGCCAGATGCTTTTTCTAAAATGCCGGCCAGCTTTCCTGTGAATTCCAAGAAGTTGTGTAGTGTACGATGCCTACTTTTAGGTGCTGGAACTCTTGGATGTGATGTTGCTCGTATTCTTATGGTTAGTGTTATGTGTTCTTTTTTTTGAGAAATATGGTTAGTGTTATGTTTGATGCTACTTTTATGTTGAACTACAAACATATACTCACAAAACATATATTTAATCATGGTGGATTTCAATTTTACAGGACTATGGTGTACGGAAGCTAACAGTGGTTGACAGTGGCCGCGTTGTCGTGTCAAATTTTGCAAGACAATCACTCTACACATCTGATGATCGCGATGCCCCAAAAGCGACAGCAATACTCAGGCATCTTGAAGAGAGGTGTCCGTCAGTGGTGAGTCTTCACTCCTTTCCTTCAAAATAGTACTTCCAATTTTTTATAATTTTTTCATCTCTAGAAGTTTCTGCATTGAAGGATGCAAAAGGAATTCAAATGGAAATACCGATGCCAGGGCATCCTGTGTCTTCTAATGAAGTTGATGGTGTGCTTGAAGATTGCAAGCACCTCCAGGAGTTAGTAACTTCCCATGATGCTGTCTTCTTGTTGACTGACACAAGGGAAAGTAGGTGGCTTCCGACGCTTATCTGTGCAAACGAAAACAAGGTAAACCACCTGCATTTTTTGGGTAATGTACACCATTGGAGGTGTTATATGCTAATGTCTCATTACACTGCAGATTGCTATTACTGCAGCATTAGGGTATGATAGTTACCTTGTGATGCGGCATGGGGCTGGTCCTTGCACAAATTTTGAAGGTTCTAATGTGGTTGCTGCCATGAATAAGCTGTCTACAGAAGATGCTCTTGGTCGTCAAAGACTGGGGTGTTATTTCTGCAACGATGTTATTGCTCCTGTCGATGTAATGTTGCCTACAATTTTGGAAACTATACCCATTTGCTCAATATATTACCTCCTGCAACTATCACATATCATTTTCTTACAATCTTTTGGTGCAGTCGGTCTCCAATCGCACACTGGATCAACAGTGTACAGTTACACGACCTGGACTAGCCTCCATTGCATCTGGCTGTGCCGCAGACCTTTTCACAAGAATGTTACATCATCCAGATGGGTAAGCAACTGGAGACCTGGAACAACACCTGCCTTCTAGAGATGAGAAAGCAAGGACCACTAACAGTTGATTTACCCATTTTGTAGGATACATGCTCCAGGTGAGATTGCTGGCACCAGCAGTGAGCATCCGTTTGGCCTATTGCCACACCAGATACGGGGATCTCTCTCTCAGTACAACTTATTAACCCTCTTGGGCTATTCCTCGAGCAATTGCACCGCATGCTCCAACGCAGTAAGTAAACATTTATAGTTGCATGATTTGAATTAATTTTTTTTCAAAACTGTCAGATATTTTTCTGGCCTGTTTGGTTTGAGGATCCACCCCATCCTAGATCCCATGAACAAGTGATTTGGCCAATTCATCATCCTATTCCTCATGTTCACTGATATTTCGTTCAAAATATCACAGGTATTGTCTGAATACCGGAGGAGAGGATTGGATTTTGTGATGCAGGTGATCAACGAACCACCCTATCTGGAGGACCTTACTGGCCTGACCGACTTGATGAAATCGGCGTCTTATTCTCAAGTTGATTGGGTAGATGAAGCAGATGATGAGGAGATTGTCGATATCTGACGTGCCATTTAATTTAATGATCATAACAGGTACCAATATCAGAAAAATAGAATGACATTTCTTGAGTAGTTCTCGTTTCTCAGCAATGCGAGCAACCACCTTGTAAACACTAGTAAATTCTAGTTCTTAAAAAAACGCTAGTAAATTCTGATGCAATAAACACTTGTAACTGTGAAAGAAAAATCCGCGTGAAATATTTGCTACAATTTAAGGTTAGTTTTTTTATTCTCCTAGCCCTAGCCATAGTCTAAAATGTTGGACTGGACCAGCGGTTAAATCAGGAAAAACAAGAATCATCGGTTTGCTTCAAAGACAGCTCTTGCCATTGAACAAAAAAAGCCAGCTGCTCAGGTGCCCAGTCGCGCGTGAAATGGGAATCAATAGCCTATCGCTACAGATCGATATCCATTCGTTGTTTGTTCCTTGTGTCCCCTAAAGCACAGATGGAATTCTATCTGAATGTTTGGTTCCACTGGACTCTTAAGGGATTTAAGAACTCTTAAGAGATTTAAGAAGTACCTTCACAGCATTCAAGAAATGGCTTCAACAAATCGGCAGTAGTGGGTTTTGCGGATATCCACAGATTTACAGTCCTAATGGATTTCTAATATAGAAGCTTATTGGTACGCTTCATAAAAGGGCCAGCATGGGGTTGCGTGTCTAGCCAAGTGATTCGAGCCACCACAAGACCCTAGCTGTCGCCCCTCTCGACTTCCTAGAAATCTTGACAACATATTTTGGAGCAAGCATGCCGGACCGCACGCCATTCCTCTCCTAGATGTGTGGATACCATAAAGGTATTGTTGTGATTTCTACGGTGCTGATCGGATGAGAAGATGGTCGGTGAGAACGACTGCATCTTCTACATCAGTATGTGATGTTGCGGTGGCGAATGACTTGGAGGAGGCATTCGACCGTTCGATGCATGCAATGTTGTAATCGGCTACTCCAAGAAATTCGTATTTTCTCTTTATTATATAAAATATCTAAAATCAAATTCAAACTCTTCTTCTGTTGTGGTTGTGCATCAAGGATAATAATCCATGATCTGTTCGCATTAATTCCTAGGTGATCGTGGTAAAAAATTTTGATCTATACTAGTGTAGCCTACCAGTTCCCTATAGTGGGTCCACATGGCAATGGATAAAAAAGAGCAATGGCTAGAAGGGATTAGATGCGCAGAGACAAAATAGCCTTATCTTAGCCTTCTAGCGGCTTGACCGTGTAAAAGCAGTCAACAATGGCATACAGACCAGGTGTTAGTAAGCAATGACATGTAAGGAAGAATCCAACTCTGTAGTGATATAGAATTTCCTAGTTGTTGTTTGGACTTTGGGTTATGGTTATGGATCGAAACTTGGGCTATTAACAATTTGACAGTATGTCTCCGTTTTCTCTTGGACATCTTTCTCTCTTGTTTTTCACATACCTAACTATATAGGTCTCGTTTGGAACAGCTCTAGCTCCACCAAAATTGGTGGAGTTGGTGGAGCACTCTATTCCTTGCTCTAGAAATTTATGAAGCTGGAGTTGTGGGTACATTGAGAATCTTTAGGTGAGTCATCTTATTTACATTTTAAACTAAAAATATAAACTTAAGTCACTTTATTTTAACCTACAAACTCCATATATATGGTAGAGCTGGGAGCTGAAGCTGTGCCAAACGGAACCATACAATATAAATGTATTTTTGGAGTAAAATAATTCCAAACTGATAAAGTATAAAGGGTCATAGCCCTTTGTACAAAAATCTTATTTAGCCTCCTAAATCTTCAAAATTATTTTCTCACCCTCTTAAAGTAAAAGTCGTTTGCATCACAAGCCTAATCTGTTAGTCATCCGTTGAGGTGTTTGTTAGTTCCTTTGTTATTTGTTGAAGTGACTGCCACGTATGCGCATAAAAATTATGTAGGTGCCACCTAAGTACCTAACCTCCTTCCTTGTCTTATATATCTTCCTTTCCGTCACTCTCTAGGGAGGAGTCGCAGTGGAGGACGCCGAGCCGAACATGCTCTTGCTCGCTGCTGCTGCTGCTGACCTTGCCACCACCACCAGTCCCAGCAACTGATTAGGGTGCGTATTAGGCGTGGCGGGCGGTGATGGAGATGGTGATGAGCAGACCGATGCGGAGGTATATAGTGACCGGACGTCGAGGTGAAACAGAGCGCTCGCTGGCAGCGCCGAGCCGAGCTATGGGTCGCGGATGCCGGCGTGCTGGCTGTAGTGAGGTGCGGAGTCGAGGACCGGCGAGGTGGACGGCGTCGGGCCGACCACAGATCGAGGTTGGACGGCAGTGAACGGCAGCCGCTCAGGGTCGTGCTGGCACAACGGAGTGGAGGTGACGCGGGCGGCGCGCCAGCGAGCTCGAGGCCAGGGCCGGCGACGGCACCACGTACGCGCGCCCAGACCAGACGCCTTCTTCCCTCTGCCTGCTCCGGCGGCGCTGCCATGGAAGGAGCAGCGCTGGGCCGTGCATCGTGTCGAACAGGGTGGCCCTAGAGGGAGGGAACGGTGCTGGGCCATGTGACCATGTCGTGTCGAACGGGGTGGCCCTGGAGGTCGGCGGCTGCTGTTGAAGCTGGAGCGCGGCGGCGCCATGGATGAAACGACGGCGGCCTCGTGTTGTTCTACAGAGGGAGATGAGATCCACACAGAAATGAGATGAGATGAACCGACGGACGGCTGCTCCTCCGTCGTATCGCAGAGGCAGAACAGCCGAGATAGGGTTGGCTTGGGCAGCGCGTTAGTATCTTTATGTATTGTTCTGAATAGACCAAGTTCGAGTCGGATTGCTCGCTGAGCTCTCCACGGATTCGGGAGCAGAATTAGTACACATGTTCTGGACAGGAGACTCCGGCATGCAACTGCGAACGAGAAGGTACATTGGGTGTGTTTGGTTGGGTGTATAGAGGAAGATTTGGCTCCAGAGATGCAATTTTCGTATGTTTGGTTAGCTGTATCGTGTTCTCGGCCAGGCCCCGTCCATGCAAATAGTACCCCGCAGCCTGGCCCGCGGGAAACAAAAATATCGGTCGTTTCCGGCGGGCCTGGCTCCACGGCTGCGCGCGCGCGTACTTTGGGCTGGCTCAATCGATGCAAGTGCTACCGATAGTATTACCTCCCCATTTGTTCCCCACCGTCTAGGGTTACCACCATTCGTCCCGTCTCCCGGCGGCCCCTCCACGCCGCGCCATCATCGCCTGCCCTCAACGCAGTCCGTCCGCGGTCCTTCTCCCGTGCGTCCCGGCGTCACCGCAGGTCCTCTACGCCGGCCGTACGTCCCCGCCGTCCCCGCGCTCACCGCCGGTCCTCCACGGCGCTCTACCTCGTGGCCGGCCGCGCCATCACCGCCTGCCCTCAACGCAGCCCATCCGTCTCCGCCGTCACCGCAAGTCTCTGCGCCGGTCGTACGTCCCCGCCGTCCCAGCGCTCACCGCCGGTCCTCCACGCCAGGTATCCCCGCCGCCCCTCCATCCCCAGCGCTCCTCCAACACCGCCATCTTCGTCTTCTAATCCATTCCACCGCGTATAGTTTGCGAATCCATTCCAATCATAGATATGTTTGAGATTGTTGGCATGATGTCAAGTTCCTATGCATTTTATTTGTTTCAGATATTGCAATTTTCCCTGAAATCCAGGTTTGAGATTGCACAAATGATGTGAAGTTCCTATACATAATAAACCTAAAATAGGTGTGCCCATTGTCACTGATCTGTTCCTATGCACTTCACTGGAATTTTCACATAATTCGAAGATTACAAAATAAAACTAAAATGGGTCTGTCCAATGTACTGTTCTGTTCCTATCATGGTATTTTTTCTTAATGGGATTAAGGTCTTTTGGTCAGCTATCATGGTTATTGCTAAGGAATAAAGTTCATGTCATCATGTGTAGTGGTTACTAATCTGTTCCTATCATGATTGTTTGTTTTTAGATGGATATCCAAAGTCGAAGACAAAAACTTATTATTCAGGCAGCTGCTCTTGTTACTGTCATGCATGCATTCGTTGTTAGTAGGTTAAGGTTAGCTAGAATGTCACGACCATAATAACCTATAGCCCCATGTGCAATAGAGATATTGAGCGCCAAGCCAACCTAAATCTAATTTTCAATTGTAACGATATCGAATGTGTGAACATGCTGCGCATGAGGAGAGCCCCATTCTTTCACCTATGCCAACTATGCAGGGATAGGAACTTGTTACGAGATAGAATGCACACCTCTATAGAAGAACAAGTGGCAATGTTTCTCCATGTAGTAGGACATAACCAAAGATTTAGAGTCATCCATCAAACATTTAGACGGTCCATAGAAACAGTGAGTCGGTACTTCAAGGAAGTCTTATATGCCATTGGTGAGCTCCGAAATGAGATGATTAGGCTTCGCTCCAATGACACACCCGTAAAGATCAGCTCAAGTTCGAGATGGTATCCGTATTTTCAGGTAATAAACATTACATTTTGGGTTTGGGGGTCTTTTTCCATGTATGGTTGGAAATAATGGTTTACGATTGATATAGGATTGCATTGGTGCAATTGATGGAACTCATGTGCATGCTAGAGTTCCAAGGGCAAATGTTGCAGCATTTAGGGGTAGAAAGCACTACCCCACCCAAAATGTGCTAGCGGCAGTTGACTTTAATCTAAGGTTCACATATGTGTTAGCTGGTTGGGAGGGGTCGGCACATGATGCTCTCATACTTGCCTATGCATTAGAAAGACATGATGGGTTACGGGTTGCACCAGGTAATTGTTTGTATGACCTACTAGATTTATATAATGATATATTTGTATAAACCCTACAACTAATTTATTATATGAATTGATAGGTAAATGGTACTTAGTTGATGCCGGATATGCGTGTCGTCCTGGTTTTCTACCACCTTATCGGGCTACTAGGTACCATTTGAACGAGTATGACGGAAGGAACTATCCAACTAATGCAAAAGAGTTATTTAACTTGAGACATTCGAGCCTACAGGTGACAGTTGAGAGGGCTTTTGGGGCATTGAAGTGTCGATTTCGTATTCTTGACAACAAGCCATTCCACCCATACAAGACACAAGTCAAGTTAGTTCTTGCTTGCTGCATTATACATAATTGGATTCTTGAGCATGGTGAAGATGAGATCATTCCAAGAGAGGAGGATTGGGTACCCAACAATAGTGGTAATGCTACTGAAAATTCAGAAGATTGTGTGCCCAATAACTCTGTTTGGGCAGCCCAGAGGGACGAGTGGGCTAATGCCATGTGGGTTAATAGAGGCAATTCTCGTGTGTGAAAGACCGCTGTAATAATTATGCATATTGTTGTATGCTGTATGGGGCAGCTAAGAACTAAGGTGTTCTATGCCTTTAATTATGCGTAGTGTTGTATGATCTCTCCAAGAGCAAACAAGGATTGTTGATGTCCAATCTATACAATTCAGTGTGTGTGCATTTCTCGTATTATGTCCAATTTCTTTGCTGTTTTTCATATTCTGTCATGCTGTGCACAAATGTTTCAGACTATGCCTGTCGATGTGATTGATATTGGGGGAAGTGCGGAGGACAATGGAGGAAAGAATGCAAGGGTTGCAATGAGGTGGACAAATGTAATGTCTTCATTTGTCCTCCGCTGTATGTGCGAACTTGTGGCATCAGGGGTTAGAACTGAGAAGGGGTTCAAAGAAGTACACGTGAACAAAGTTGCAAAAGATCTTCGGGAATTCATCGGCAATGATGTTACTGGCACACAAGTCTACAACCACCTTCGTAAGTGGCGCCAGGGGTGGATAAAGGTAAGTAAGCTGAGGGACTTGAGTGGAGCACTATGGGATGAGGACAACCACATGATAGTGCTAGACGAGGAGCATTACATGGGCCACATTAAGGTATTTATTTCACATTAGGGTATTTTGTTCACATGCATTGCAGCCTTCAATGTGTAAAGGCATGGTATACTTATGGACTGTTGCACCATGCATATGCTAGGCACACCCAAAGGACGAGGAGTACCTAAACAAACCCATCGAGAACTACATGCAAATGCTGACCATCTTTGGTAGTGGTATGGCTACAGAGAAGTTTGCTATGGGTTCTAATGAACCGCTTGGTGACCCTTCCGAATTCTTGGATAGTTATGTGAAAGATGAGCCAATTGAAGTTGAAACAGTGGTCGTCGATGAAACCCAAGAGGAATCGACCAAAAAGAAGCCACAAACAGCTGATGCCACTAGTGCATCAAAAGTGAGCAAGAAAAGGAAGAGATCATTTTTGAATGAGGAGGAAAGCCTAGTGCTGTCCGGCATGACGGAGGCTATCAATAACGTTGCTGCAGCTATTCGAGAGACGGCAGTACATGAGGTGCATCCGGACCTCTATGGTGCCATTATGAACATGACTGGATTTCCTGAGGAAGTTTTATTTGTGGCATTCACCTACCTGGTGGACAACAAGGCGCAAGGTGCTGCTTTTGTGGGAATGAAGGAGAACCACCGTGTCATGTGGCTAAAGACCTTCTGTGCAAAGAATAACATGTGAAAAAGCTGTTGGCATTCCATGTTTTGGAGTCATAAAGAAGTAGAAGAAGAGTCCTGCTTTTGCTCAAGGACATGGATGGAGCCGGTTGTATTGGAAGGGCCTTCTGCCAATAGTCCTCCTTTTGTTCCAATGGATGGAATTTTGTACATCTTCCTGCTATAGTAGGATGCCAACTTGTTGCTTTTATTTGTAACATAACCCTAATTATATGTAGGACTGCCATAGTGCTCTGACCAACTGGATATGGCTCAAACTTGGATGCCTTTTTGTAAAAATAGTAATTGATCGTATTATGAATGGTCCCTATTCTCGCAATGATCACTCTATTGCTAAATAAGACATGTTTGGATATATTAGTTATATGTGAATGGTTTCTGCGTGTAATGTCTAACTGTATTGTAAATGTTGTTTGACAATGTGGGTGATCAACTACCACAAGTTTCATGTCGAATTCATTACAAGGTAAGAAAAATATTTCTTTATGCTCCTAGTTTAGTTTGGTTTATGCTCTTTCTTTACTGATGCTTCAATTTGATGCCCGTGCTTGTGCTCCTGCCATGTACTTTCTGCAGGAAACGTATAATCATCGTGATCTGGTGTTAACCATTGATTTAGTGGCATAAATCTGCTATTTTTTAGTCAATTACTCATATATTTCAGGTCTGAACTCGGCCGACATGGTGGCGGTTCCAGCATTAGGTCTTCAGGGTAAAACTTCTCACAATATGAACTTCTTTTATCTGTGAAATCTATCGTGTAACAGATTAGGTAGCATCAATTATGGTCTTTATTGGCTTGTTTAATTTCCTAGTGCATGCTTTATCATTGTGCTACCGTATTTACAATGAAGCGATTGATTTTATTGCTAGCTTTTAGATGTTTGGCTCCTTTCTGGGAAAAGATACTCATTACGCATTTCATATGTTTATATTAATTTTTTTGCTGGTTCTGTCCACAACTTGTTATATTAATAGTGAGAAACATCTTGGCTTATTTATATAAATAAACATTTCGTGCACAAAGTTCAGAATTGGGACTGAACCACTCATGCTTCCACTTGTTCCTGCCAAAGGACAAATTTTGCTGGCTGAGTCGTGAATATAGATGTCTGAAACAAAAAGAGAAAAAAGGATGTTGCTTTTCAATGATTATTTGTCTTTTAAATTGGTTTAAGACTTGGCAGTATATGTTAACAGGTCACCTGACAAGCTGTGTTTTATTTGAGTTGATGCCCTAAACATTTGAAAAATGATTTGAATCTCCACTTACGTTCTTCTTTATTTTTTTGCTGAACTGTCATTCCCAATGTGCCATTCCAGTAATTCCAGCAGCAGATGGAACCGTGGTGCTTTCCAAGCTGGACACCGCGGTGCTTTTCAAGCCGGACGAGGTGGCGCTTTCCAAGCTGGACGAGGCCGAGGCAGGGGCCGCACCCCATTCCAGGCCTAGTTTCATGGAAGAGGCAGGGGCCGTGGTCAGTTCCAGGGCCGTGGTCGGGGAACGAAGCAAGCTGCGAAGACTGCACATGAGCTGGACAAAGACCTGGAAACTTATCATGCTGAGGCAATGAAGAGTGAAGACAGACTTACCGTGGCTGTGTTGTGAGGGCTCCTCTTTGCACCCGCATCATGATTATATTATGATAGGTTGTGCCAGTTTGAGATGTCATATTTCTGGGAGCAGAGAACAGTTTGCTGTTTTGCTTTCCAAAAACAACTTCGCATCAATTATCTATTAGTTTTGAAAGACAGGCTTGGTGTGTAGTGTTTATCTGGAATTTGCAACCTCGGGTGTTAATTGTACTGGTTGCTCTAATGATTATCGTGTTTAAGCTGCAAAAGAAGAAATCAATCTATAGATGACTTGTGTAGTTGTGTATTATGCGAGCAGCGTCACCATTAACATCTAGTCTATTATTACTCGTCTTGGTTTCTCCTTACGCCATTGTGCTCGTCTACCGTGGTTTTGTGCAAAATCTAGTGGTTGTTTCTTCGCTGTTGCACCATCACTTTGCGCTGTGCGATCTGCATCCTTATCTGGAAATGAAACTATTACAGCAAAAGACGAAACCAAAAAAACCGAAGCGAGGAACCAAAAGCCAAACAAGCATGGATTGGAGGTATGTTTACCACCATGCTATTGGAGGTAATTACACTCATTCTTTTGCACCCAACCAAACACCATCTCCTCTGATTCACCCAGCAATTTCACTTCTAATACGGCCATCCAAACATCTTCTTCTCACAGTCAGGTTCAGCTTGCACAGACAACCAAACACCATCTCTTGCATCTCCTCAGTCTGTCTCAAACCAGCCTGGCTCAACTCGTACGAGTACGAGCCAGGTTGAGTTGAGAAGACAACCAAACACACCCATTATGTATCCATTACTCCATGTATTTGTATGACTTCTGACATGATAGCGCTCTCTATACAGCAACAGGTGTGCCGGCAAATGTCACAGCTGATGGAATAGGAAACAACATGATGTATGTTTTTTATGTACACGATACATGATTCACCCAGCAGCCTGGAAGTCCCCGAAGTCATCATCCACGCTTTCTTGGTTAGCCTTCTCTGCTGCAGCTGGCTGCTCCTGTGAAGGAGCATCTGCTTTGGTAGGGGAAGCGCCAGCGGCATCAGTGCCCGGCTGTTCTTGAGAAGGGAATTGCACTTGGAAAGAAGGGGCGGCAGCTCCAGTATCCGCAGGTGGTTGTTCTTGAGAAGGGAATTCAGCTTTGAAAGGGGAAGCGGCAACTCCAGCGTCGGTTGGAGAGACGGGTGATGGTGGAGGTGGGGGGAGTTTGAGGGAGACTGTGCCCTCCTTGGTGTTTGCCTTTTCATTAAAGGAGAGCTTGTTTAGGCCTTGCTCAAAAAATGCAGATTTTGTCTTGGTGCCAGTTTCTTTCTGCATAAAACAAAAGCAACCAAGCATTGAGCAGATGCTACATAAAGAAGATTTATGACTATGAAAAATAAAAAAGGAGCCAAGAATTTAGTTAATCAAAGACACACGTAAAAATTTGTGAGTTTCACACAATCTATCCAACAGTCACTTTTATCAAAAATTCTTCAATGCAAATCAGTAAGGCTCAAATGCCATAAGAGAATGACAATGCATGATAAGGGACAGAAAGTTCAACCTCATAAGCATCGTATATTAGCTCTATAAAATCAAATATTGTAAACTAGTACGAATGTACTATGCCAATGCCAATAGATGTTGAAAATTAATATTTTAAATCCAACTCACTTTGTCAATAAAATTTTTCAGCAAAGTGTCATATCAACATATCCACATGATGCCGTACTGGTGTCATGTGTCAGTGCTTAAGCATTAAGCAACCTAGGGTACTATATTGAGCTCGTAAGAAATTGAAGACCTTCAAAAACATTTCCCCGTCGCCAAACTCTATTAGTTCATTTTCAGATTTTTTTTTTCTCCTAGAAAAACAGGTCTAATTAAAACTTACATTTTTTAGCTGAAGAACCAAAGTTTCCCCTTCTTTGAGGCTGTAATCCACTGATGATGCCTTCTCATGATGCTGCACCATCTCTTCAGCAGTCTTCTTCTTGTTTAGATATCTTTAATAATGTAAAATAACAACAAAATCATATTGGAATTGGTCCATCAAATAAGTAAGTTATTGCATAACCATAGCATCATACACAACTACAATTACATGGAAAAAATCCTTATGGCCAAATACAGAAATAATTCATATAACTTGAAAGAAAACATGTTTGCCAACTGCAAGTGCATCCAAGGATCTGTTTGCATTGCTAGAGGATCTGATTGGGTTCATTTAATAAAGCCCTTTTATAATGAAATGGTTGAAGATTTAAAACAATAATCTGCCACATATATGTGTTAAATAAAAATTATTGATCATATTAGACTAGTTTAATGTTATTTATTTGAAAAGGTCGAATTTCACATACATAATCCCTAGTCATAGAGTAATCCCTAGTAACTGAGTGAACGCATGGCAAAATATTCATGTGACCTTACAAATTACAGGCTATATATCATGTTTCAAGTAATGAACACAAGGATACTTCATATGGTCATGTAGAGCAGCTTGGAAGTCATATGCTTGAGGTCTTTCCCGGAAGCCTAAACCTATAAAAGCATGACGCTGACGCCCATCTGCAGCCCATAGTAAGAATTGTTATGCTTCTATATATCAACCATTGGTATATCTTAGAACTCAAGAGAAAGACAGCTTATCACCTATATTCTCTTCGACGCGAAGTACAAAATATCTGCAAGCACAATGGTGAAGAAATAAGAATCATTCCAGGTTCTGCTTATACAATCCTCTATGCAGAATTTTATGAAGAATAGAACTAGAAAGGCACACATATCACCATACAATCAGACTGCCCTGTGTCAGTAGTAAGTACAGACCTGCTGCTATCAATTACAGGTTCCACCGGATGTGGTTCACCTTCTCTGAGAAATGCCCTAGCGTACAGCTCCCCTGAAATGCATCGGAGGAATTAATATTACAAATGCTACAAGCACTGGCCAACAGCTCTAAGGAGATTACTGTACCAGTGTTCTTATCTTCCAATTTGATAATGCATTCTTCTCCCTTGTTGACAACCTTAAGTGCCCCTTCCCAAGCCCATTTGTTAACGTTCCACTCATCAGCCCTGGATGTCACTAATGTCACAGACCATTTTCGTTCAACAAGGCATGTTTGGTTTCAAGAATGAATTAGTCTTATGATTGATCAGTATTTTGTCGATGATTTTTGTGAGATGGCCCCATTACTCGTTTTTCTATTGGTTATGAAGAATGAGGTGGTGACGGAACATTCATTTCATTCATAAAAAAACCAAATGAAAAGATGCATCAACCCATTCATCAAACCACTTATACTGGATCAGAACAGAACAAGTATAATCATGAGGTGAAACAATCCATGATCTTTGCATTCAGGCAGCGCAAACAAATGGAGCCAAGAATTGCTGAAACAGCGCAACCTCTAGCAAATTCAGATTTAGTTGCCCTAGGTCCTTGCATTATTCATGGAAACATATATACAGTTAAAATAAAAGATTGCAAATTCTACCAACTCCACTACCAGATTAAAGAGGTAGGAGTACCTATAAGAGGCAGCCGTCTTCCTAGGAGGTATCTGCAAAACGAAGCCCCAATCATCAGGTCGTCATCAGCGCACATAGCCACACCATGCGCTCGACGAAGTGCCCGCCAAAGCAAAGCAGGTAGGGGGCACAATGGCACAGGACACATTCCCAAATCACCAAAGAAATCAAGAAGGGGAGCAAGGGCACACCAGGTAGACGTAGCACTCGGCGACCTGGAACAGCACGAGCTCCAGCGCCTCGGTCTCCGCCTGAGCTTGCTCGCCGCCGCTCGCCATGGCCACGGACCGCGCACCAGGTACCGCGCTGGGCCTTGACCAGGCGAGGCAAGGGCGAATCCCACCTAGCCGAGCGAAGCAGGATCGGGTCGGGATCGGTGGTGACCGGATCCGAGCCCCAACCGCAGCGAGGAGGAATGAGAAGAGGAAGAATTCTCGGGGGAGGGGGAGAGAGTGACGCGACGAAGGTGGGATCGGACTCGAGTTCGGCTCGCTAGCGAGAGCAACACTCGTCTATGGGTTTGCTGCCTTCTCTCGCCGTCGCCGCATCCGGGGAGGTATATCCTCTCGTCAGTCTTGGGCTAACCTCGAGAAGTTCCATAAAAAAAAAATAATAAAATCTGAAGATAGGAAAAGAAGGTCCTCCTCAACAATCAACAGATAGACCAGATCGCAGCACGCCGTGCCCAATGTTTTAAGTTGTTTACCTAGACTATTGCACAATATGGGCAGACCCAACGGCTGCTATATTTTTCACTCTAAAAAATAGTATTACGTCTCTACCTATCACTATTTAGCACCCAATTTCTCCACCCTGACCAACAACAATCCATATTTCCTACGCAATTTTTTCTCTCTCCCATATTTTACTCGAAAATACCATCCGTCGTTCCAATCTCCGTACAGGTTGTATGTAAAATTTGTCTGCGTATTTTCTATGCGATGTATAATACGGTGAAGCGGGAATAGAATTAACTAGTGGAGGAAAATGGTACGCTCTAATTTTTGTTGCGAAGAAATTTACTTTTTTCGGGGTGTTAGAAGGTTGGATGGGCTGCCATTGTCCTAGGGCCCTTTCTCTTTGGCTTATTTGCCTACTTATTTGTCACTTCGAGAATTTTTCGAGATAGCCTTGAGAGCCGGTTGGCCTCTAATTTTGGGGTTTAGAGAGCTTATAGACACGCCTACGAGATAAAAAAACGACTCAAAAAGTAATAAAAAAAGTGAGATAAGTCAAATAAGACACGAGATAAGTAGGATAAGCTGAGCCTCCAATTTTGGGGTTTAGAGACTTATCCTACTTATCTCGTGTCTTATTTGACTTATCTCACTCTTTTATTACTTTTGAGTCGGTTTTTTTTATCTCGTAGGCGTGTCTATAAGCTCTCTAAACCCCAAAATTGGAGGCCAACCGGTTCTCGAGGTTATCTCAAAAAATTCTCGAAGTGACGAGGTTACACGAGATAAGTAGATAAGAAAAGCTGAAAAGAATCCACCCTTAGCCTAGAGGCTTGCCACCAAGAAGCTTAAAGAGGAAGGAATGGACATGGCTTACTCCGAAAGCCACCGTTTTGTTGCTTCCTCGAGAAGTCTCCTTGCACCAGCCCATATCTGTCGTCCTATAGAGACGAGGAGAGGCACCGCACATCCACAATGCACTCACTCTTCTCGGGAACTCATCCCATAGACATCAGCAGTTCTTCATCGGAGGATGATTTCCTCGATGAGGTAGTCATCGATATGGCCCTTGCCTGGCTAATTGTGAGCTTGGAGCCCTCCCCTACCAGCTGGGGTGGTTCCGCCCCTAGTCGACGCTACATCAACCAAGGCCATGCTAATAGGCATAAGCAGTTGTTCTTGAATTACTTTGTGAATCAGCCCATGTACGATGAGGGGACTTTCTGGCGAAGATAAACTAATTTGTCCCTGCTGTTATGAAATGCTTCCCGACTACAAATGATGGCAGTTGTGAAAACTCTATCTCACGCAGGTTTAGGATAAGGAGGCCGCTATTCCTAAGGATCATGCGTGCCATTGAGGGGCACAATCCCTTCTTTTGGCAGCGATCCAATGTCGTCGTGCGTCATACCTGTCAGTTCACTAGAAGGTGACGATGGCCATACGCATGCTGACGTGCAGCGCTCCCGTGGACTCTCTAGACAACTACCTCCGCTTGGGGTGTGAGCACAGCGTTGAAGAGCCTTGAGGAGTTCTATACAAGTGTTGTGGACCTATTCTACAACGAGTACCTGTGCGCCCCAACCCTAGAGGACATGCCTCATGTTCTTGCCGTCGATGAGCTGCGAGGCTAGCCCAGTATGTTGGGAAGCGTTGACTGCATGTACTGGGAGTGGAAGAATTGTCCCACGGCTTAGCCTGGTTCTTTTGCATGACTTACTGGGCCCCGACAATCATCTTGGAAGCTATCGCCTCATACTACCTATGGATATGGCACGCCTTCTTTGGCCTTCCTGGATCGACGAACGACATCAATGTTCTGTATCGCTCGAACCACTTCCAGCGCCTTACGGAGGAACGTGCATCGGAGGTAAACTACTCAGTCAATGATCATGACTACCACATGGGTTACTACATTGTAGATGGTATTTATCCTGAGTGTGCAACTCACTATCCCCCACCCTCTTGGATGCAAGAGGCAGCACATCGTAGGGATGCACGAGTTGACCCGCAAGGACGTCGAGTGGACCTTCGGAGTTCTTTAGGCCCGCTTTGCCATCGTCCGAGGACGGGCCCTTGGTTGAAGCCATGAGAACCTGAAGAAGATAATGACAACGTACATTATCCTACACAACATAATTGTGGAGGACGAGCGGCCAAACCGGCTGCAGTACAACGGTTCCTATGATGCCACAAAGAGGAGGCTTCACCAAGCCATGTCTCCGCTCTAGAATTTGAAGAGTTCGTAGTGAGGCACCTAGCCATCCAGAGCAGGCTTGGACACCATCAACTTCAACAAGACCTTGTTGAGCACCACTAGAACATCCATGGAGGCAAGTAGTTTGGGTTTTGTGTTTGCCCAGACCTCGTTTAGCCTATCCCGTCCACACCACCTGTTCGTCCAATGTTCTGTGTTTGTTAGTCTGAGAGTCGTATGGTTCATGCTACCTCCATCCGTGGTAAGTGTAATCTGTGGTTGTCCAGTGTGTCCCATTATGTCTGATGCTGGATGTTATATAATGCAATAAAGCGGTGTGAGAGTGTTTTTTTTTATAGGAAAGGGCATTTATATTAAGCGAGAAGATATTACAAACACTTTTACAAACAAGACCCCAAACAGAAAGACATTACATAGAACTCCTCTGTTGGACCCATCTGAAAAAGCGATCGAACTGCTCGAGTCTGGATCGCCGCCCCTCGCCGGAGAAGAGGCCGATGCGCACCAGATCTGTCACTGGAACAGGATCCACCAGCCGTGACCCTCACAATGGGGTTGAAATTGTCGTGGCATGCCAAAACCACACACCCTTACCGCATCGGATTGATTAAACCTACGAATCTATAGCTTTAGAGCCGCTCTGCCGTGGCTTGAAAGAGAACGAGGCCATTGCCATCGGCAGGAAAGGCTAAACCTCCACGCCCACCTGAAGAGGCCGTATCGACAACATCGGCCATCCCAGAACACCCATGGAGGAGCAAAATCGCCACCATCTCGGAGAACCGAGGCGACGCCAAAACCCTACTCTATGCAACCCTCGCCATATCCACGAACGTCGGGGCAATCCGCAGCGATGGGGCGATCGGAACAGCAAAAGACCGCCGGAACTAACCCTGACGAGAAAACCAAAACGGCTAGACCTAAAGACCTACCTTTGTACTGATCCCGACGCAGCCCCGTCATCTCTCCCGCTCCAACGACCCGAGGGCCACCAGAGAGTGAGGATTCGGCCGGAGCTGCGCCGGATTCACGAGCTGCCTCTGGGTCACCCTGTGCGCTCTCCGTCTGAGAGGATGAGGGCGAGACGTGTTCGAGAAAAGCTAGCTGAGGAGTATACTCAGTGTGTTTCCTACTGATTGCCTAGTCGTGTGGGAGTGTTCGATGTCCATAATGTGCTGAAATGGTAAAAACATGTAGTATGATAGTTCTGAAAGCCAACCAAGGTACAAGTGCCAAACACAAGTCATTCGATCCAAAGGTTGACACGTTGGAAACACAAGCCATGAAACCAAAGACTGAAACATAGTTCACGGGAGATTTCTACATATGGCACTCTTTAAAATTTGTATTTCAACATATGACATCCTGGTCCACTATCATTGACTCAGATGGTCCCACATGTCATAGACACATTCGTTGGGACATGCTAATTGAATGTCATTTGGTGAATTTTCCCATAGTTCACGCACCAAGGTACGCTGTAGGTTCAAGTTCGCACACCACATAGGCATAGTGCGCACACCATTGAAACCATACCACAGGTAGAAGACCTAAACATAGTTCACACACCAAATAGAAACTAGGCAAAATTGCACTCATGCCATTATAAAGTATCATTATAAAGTTGATGTTTACAAAAAAAATCACTCTATATGACAATAACATGTAACTTTTATACCCACATGTCATAAACACATGAGTGACATTTTACAAATTAAAAACTTCATAATGACATGATTGCAATTCGTCCAATAAGCTGTGCTTCATGGCCGACCCCACGAATGGAGATTACTAATGGCCACCGTCCTCGATCCAAATGAGCTCCCACCGCCTAACTACCGAGCTAGAATCTGCTACGGCATCACCTGGAAATACATCTCTTGCTCCTCATCTGGGAGGGTAGAAAGGTCCATTAGCATGTTCTCTTCAGTTTATCTATTTATCTCTAAATCAAAAAGTTAAACATTTTGTCTTTTATGGTCTGTTGTTTTTTAATCTCGAAACCACGTCTCAGAACTCTTAGATATAAGTCAAATAAGACGTACTAGACTTTTCAACCTATCTCGAGAAGCTCTGAAAGTTTAGCCTATAAGTAAATAAGAAGATAAGAAAATAAGATAAACCGAAGAGAAGACTCTAATCTCCTCTATCTTGGCCTTCCTCGTCGCACTCTCCATCTTCTCTCAACGGTGCACTTTCTGCTCTCTCTCCACCTCGGCTCTAACCTCGCGCCACCATGCAAGCTCAGCCGGGCCCTCGGGATTGCCAACTAGCTGTGACTCCCCCACGCCGCCCGCCTTGCTTTCACCTTCTTTCGTCCCATGGGTCTAGCAATCGGATCACCGCCGATGCTCGGTGACTCATCCGCGAGGGACATCCCCTAGGAACCGATCGGCCCAGTAGATGTCCCAGGGCTAGCCGAGGCCGAGCAACGTTGCTTCTTCGTGGCTGCCATGGTAGCCACCTTGTCCGACCACCTGACATCGTCCTCCAGCAGTCTCCAACTGTGATGAAACTTGAAGTCCTTCCCCTCAATTCCTTTGTACATCTTGTCGGCCTTCGCTGTCTGCAGAAGACATATCGCATGCACTAAACATGTGTGTCGGTTGCATAATTAAGTCATGGTACAAAGCGAAAGAACACCCCAGCTTACATCGTCATCGGGTGTCCTCCCACTGTGTTGCCTCTTTCTTGCGTTGTAATGGTACGACTAGTATTTGCTCACCTTGCTTGCGATGTGCTGGAAGCGCTTCTGAAGCGAATTCCCTTTGCCAGCGCCAGGAGGCCGTGTTCTAATTCTTTTTTTTAAAAAAAAAGTGGCTTTAGAGTTGTTTCTTTTTTTGTTGAACCTCGATTAGGAGTACCAAAGAAAAAATTCCCATAGTCACATGACCCATGAATTTTTTCTCATAGTGTTTTCACTAAAGATATATGCTATTGTCTCGAGAATGATTCATAGATGATCTTATTTTTTGAGAGTCACTTGCTCATGTCTATCCTTCTCTTGATTTTTGAGATGCATTGCTGAAGAAAACATCAAGATTTTAGCGTCTATTCAACCTTCTACCCGTGTAGACTGGTCTTACACAGAATACTTCACCAGATTGGTCCTTCTCCACCACGGGATCATGGTTGATCTTCAGCCATGCCTGCACCACTATCATGTCCTCCGTGCCGGTGTAGCCGCCACCTCGACCCACCCCTAGAGGATGAGGGTGAGACATCGCTGACAACCGGTACGTCGGTGTCGAACTCCATGCCATGGTCTTCGTTAGCCCCGGTTGTGTCACGACCGTCGGTGTCCTGGGTAGGCAAGCCGGCCCCCAAGCTGTCGTGCGTATAGCTCTCCCCGGCCTGTGAGCTTAGCCATGGGAACTCCCCGTCACCGAGATGATGATATCACCGATAATCATCACGGCCGTCCATGGACGACCTGCAGGCAATCAACGACTCAGCCATGGACAGTAATAATGCATAAAACTCGAGTATGATGACTCACTGATTCACGTACGTAGCAGCATGCAATAAATTCGAAACGAGCAAACGGATGATAACACAGGGACTACATAGCCAAATTCATGTAACAAACGGTCAGTAATAGATCGTCCACGAGCTCAATAGAAGAACCATTACTAACACACATTACATCTTGGTGACAACATATCGCACAAGTACTTATACTAAGGACAAGCACACTAACAGCCCCTGACAACGGACCACATAAGTACTTATACCGACTACCATACTAAGGCCCTGTTTGGAAGCAAGATTTTTCAATACTATGGTTTTGCAATACATAGGTTTGCCCATTGTTTTAGCATAAATACCATGGTTTTATCTAACTCCATTAAAACCATGATATTTCTTAGAACTACAAACTGTTTGGCTACAAAGTTTTTTGAATGACATACCATGGTTTTGCTAAGTTTTTTGCTAGCGCGCAATGAAAACTTTAGCTTAGACTGAAGTTTACAATACTCCAAAAAACCATAGTATTGACAAAACCATGGTTTTCAATGCAGAGTTTTTTTGGAAGTAACCAAACACCTCATGGTATAAAATACCATGGTATTCTCTTAAACCATGGTATTGCTTAGAAACTATAAAAATACCATGCTTCCAAACAGGGCCTAAGAGCTTCTCCAAGGGCTTCCCCTCCCTTCCTCCATTCCCACCGTGAAGGGAATCCCACTCCCTTCATGGCTCTAATAGATTTTCTTTATCGTTCTCTTCTAGAAAGGATGCTCTTTTTCGTTCCCTTCGGGAAGTGATTCTCTTCTTTCTCTATATCATTTCCTTCAAAGAGATATTAATGGAGATAGTGGAAAATGTAGAAAACGAATAAGGAGAAGGGAACGAAATAAAGGAAACATGATTGGAAATGGTCTAGCAGCCCCCTGGACTGATTGATGTGATAATCGATCCCATTCTCCTCGCACCTGTCCTAGAAACACGTGTCATCGACGTAGTCGTCGGGATTGGAGGCCGCAGGTATCGGATTTGTATCCTCTGCCTTTGACTCTCTCTGTCGTTCACCTCATATATCACTGTAGCTAACTTTGAACAGTAGAAAAGATACTGTTTGATGCTGCTGTCCATGAGCGCAACCTTGGCTCAAAGTTGTCCAACGCTATCTTCCGGAGGTACAAAGTGGCTTGCTCCACAAGGACATGGTCGAGAGTTAGCCTCAGCAGCGTGGCCACTTTGACAGCATATCGGTCGCCATCTACGGCCAACGACACGAAAGAAATTATGCTTTGGAGACTACCCAACATGTGTCATCTACATACATTCCATGGGATGGCACATCCACATTCTCTGTACTGAAACTTCCGTTGTTCTACTGTATGTGGAAGCAAAACATTCAAGTTTATTCCATTCCGATGGAAAAATGCTACGAACTAGCACTACTGAGCTTGGATGTTCCATCCAAAACAAGCTGATTTTAGCTAAAACACGTATGGTAAGGGTACTGCTGTCATGGTTTTTACAATTGAAGAATAAAAAATTTCCGGGTCTTTGCTGCCAGGTTTTATTTGCAGATCGACAATTGCTCCTTGCAGATCAACTGGAATGCATCGCCGACTTGCTGCAAAACCCTATCCCTGAACAAATCTAGCGCACCCACCCGGGCGACGGCCCTCGAGCCTCTTCACCGATTCGGTCTGGCACCAATTTCTGTCATGCCCAACCTAACCGGACTGTTGGAGAAGGGGGGACGGGCGAGGAGGGAAAGGAAAGGGGCCGGGGATGGGGAAGGGGGCAAACTGGGACGAGAAGGGCGAGCTCTTGACGGACAGTGGCGACGAGGCAGAGCAGCACGACGGAGGACCCGACCTCTCCGCAGGCGGATCTGGCAGGGCAGGCCCGGACGGGCTCCTGTCTCGTGGAGAGTCGGCCGAGGATTGTTGGCTCGTTTTAAACCTGACAACAGAGCGTGAGTTTTTCAGTTGTTTTGTGCATGGACTTGTTGTTTTGCCTGGTCGCATTGGTTACGTCAAGGCCCCTGGAGTTGCGGTGCATGATCGGCATGTTGTTAGTGGCTGAATTAGCATGCAGCGCATGGCCGGCGTGTGTGTGTGGTGTGGCGTTAAGCTCGGGCAGTTTGTTGCTTCGAGAGCGTGCGTTTGTGTTGCTGAATAAAAGGGAAAGAAAACCAGAAAATGCTGCGGTTGTTTGGCAGCACCAAAATACTCTGTTTTCCTCTGTTCTGAGCGTGTAGTCTGAACTCCGCTGTTCGCTCTTCAGAGTAATCCTTGCCGGATTCACTGCAGTGCTCGCGTGTGTAGTTTGCAGGTTCCAACAAGTGGTATCAGAGCCTTGTGCTCAGTTCTTGGTGCTATGGTGTCAGGTGGAGGTAGTGACAAGGAGACGGGCCAGTCGACGCCGAAAGGGTCACCGAATAAGACTCCACCGCAGGTGCGTTTGACGGACGACGGCGACAACAGCGGGGCTGTTGTGGTGCATCGTGTCGTCAAGGAGGCCAGTGGCTCGGTTGTCTACCCTACATTGACGCGCACGAACTACACCGAGTGGGCTCTGGTGATGCGGGTGAACCTACAAGCCCAGGGCCTGTGGGAGGCGATCGATCCCGGCACCAGCGACTACCGCAACGATCGGTTTGCGTTCTCGGTGATCCTACAAGCGGTGTCGACGGAGATGCTGTCGACGTTGGCGGTGAAGGATTCGGCGAAGGCATCATGGGACACCATCAAGAAGATGCGGGTGGGCGTCGAGCGCGTGCGCGAAGCCACTGCCCAGAGGCTCCGCACTGAGTTCGAGTCCATCGTCTTCAAGGATGGAGAGTCCGTGGACGATTTCTCCATGCGTCTATCGGGCCTCGTCAACAACCTGCGGACATTGGATGACGAGATGGCAGAGGAGAAGTGCCGGCCCAGTACACGCAGGTGGCGATCTCGATTGAGACCATGCTCGATCTGAGCACGCTCTCAATCGAAGAGCTGACCGGGCAGCTGCGTTCAGTTGAAGACCGCTATGACCTCGGCAACGGCGGCGACAAAGGTGGGCGCCTCCTTCTGACTGAGGAAGAGTGGCTCGCGAGGTCGAAGAAGAAGGAGCTGGGTGAGGGCTCCTCTGGTGGCGACAAGGGCAAGCCCGCGTAGAAGCTGAAGGATCAGAAGCCGAAGAACAAGAACCAAGGTGGATCTCAGAATGGCAAGAAGAAGGGTAAGTGCCATAACTGTGGGAAATATGGGCACTGGGCCAGGGATTGCAAGCAACCATGGCGGGAGTGCCAAGATGAGGCTCACCTTGCTCAAGGAGTCAAGGTGATGAGCAACTTGCACTGCTTCTTGCCAAGACTTGTGCTGTCCAGCCAAATGCTACTGAGACAGTACTTCTCAACGAGCAGCGTGTCATTCCTCGTGATGGGGATGATGGAGAGTGGTACTTAGACACCGGTGCTAGCAACCATATGACAGGTGACAAGCACCTCCTCTCTTCTCTTGATGAGTCAGTTAGAGGCAGTGTGAAGTTTGGTGATGGTTCTGTAGTGCAGATCTGTGGCAGAGGTGCTGTTACATTTGAGTGCAGGAACAAGGAACATCGGGGCACTGACAAATGTATATTACATACCAAGTCTGCGCAGCAACATCGTTAGCCTCGGCTAGCTAGATGAAGGAGGTTGCAAGATTGCCATTCAGGATGGAGTGCTCTCTGTATTTGATGCTGAGCGCACACTTCTAGCTCGGGTGGAACGCACTGGCAATCGACTGTATAAGGTGCAGCTGCGTCATATTGAGCCGGTGTGTTTACTGTCTAGGATGGAGGACAAGGCTTGGTTGTGGCATGGGAGATATGGCCATATGAACTTCAGAGCTCTTCAAGATCTGGCGAGGAAGTAGATGGTTGAAGGAGTTCTTGTAATTGATCATCCTGAAGAATTCTGCAGAGGTTGTGCTCTAGGGAAGCAGCACAGGAAACCATTTCCTCGAGCATCTGCATATCGTGCTGAGAAAGCATTGGAGCTGCTACATGGTGACCTTTGTGGTCAGATAACACCATCCACACCTAGAGGCAAGAAGTATTTTCTTCTCATCATTGATGATCACGGCAGGTACATGTGGGTAGAGATGCTGTCAACCAAAGACGAAGCCTTGCGCTGCTTTAAGAGCATCAAGTCCCTAGCCGAAAAGAAGTACAACTTGACTGTGAAGGCATTTCGTACTGACAGAGGTGGTGAGTTTCTTTCAACAGAATTTGGAGATTATTGTGATGTAGAAGGCATTGCAAGAAACACCACATCACCGTATTCCCCACAGCAGAATGGTGTTGTCGAGAGGCGAAATCAAACCGTGGTGGAGATGGCAAGATGTCTGCTGAAGTCAATGAGGATGCCGGCACACTTTTGGGGTGAGCCAGTCCGGACAGCAGTCTATTTGCTCAATCGAGCCCCAACTAAGAGTTTGAATGGAAAGACGCCTTATGAAATGTTGCACAAGAAGAAGCCCAATGTGCATCACTTGAGGGTTTTTGGATGCACTGCTCATCTGAAGAAGTTAGGGCCCGGGATGAACAAGCTGTCAGATTGGTCTGTCCTAGTTGTTTTCTTGGGCTATGAAGAGGGAGCCAAGGCTTACAAACTCTATGATCCAGTGAAGGAGAAAGTGTATGTGTCAAGGGATGTTGTGTTTGAGGAGAAGAAGCCCTGGGATTGGGAGGCAGTGAATGGGACAGCACCCAGTTCAGCAACATTCACAGTGCAGTACATAAGTGAATACTCGGCACCGACAGACATCAATGAACCAATGCTGGGATCTCCTGGGTTTGTTTCAACGCCGTTGAGCTCCACATCATCACCTGCTACTGAAGAACCAGTCAAATTTGTGACACCACCACCAAATGCTACACCAAACACACAAGGTCAGGTACCCCGGCATCATATGTTTTAGAATATTTATGACACAACCGAAGATATCTCTGAGTGGCACTATAGCGGCTTGTGCTTGATTGCTGTTGAAGAGCCTGCTAGTGTTGAGGAGGCACTGGAGCAGGAGCCTTGGAAGTTAGCCATGGAAGCAGAGATGGAGTCTGTCGACGGTTGGGAGTATGGAGCTCCCACGTGCCGAGCTTATTTGTTGAGTGTAAGGATCAACCGACCTCTTCCCTACAGCTTCGGGGGCGTTTGGGAAAGCGAACTCGATCAAGCAGCCGCAAACAGGGAAGCAAAGGATTTTAGCCTGGTTCGGGCCCCTCAGGGAGAGGTAATAGCCCTACGTCTAGTGATCTGTATTTAGAGGGACACAGGAAAAGATTACAAAGGGAGCCCCGAGCCTCCTTGGTAAAGGGGGGGGGGCTCGGGCTTCTTAGGAGGAAGACGGGGACTTTGACTTGCTCTTGCCTCAGCCGAAGCTCTCGTATGTGTATAGTGTCTAACAGCTAACCTCCCTCTTCTATGACAGCAATGTGGCCTATTTATACATGAATATGAACAATATACTAATGAGCATACGGTCCAATATCCAGCGGTCCGAAGGCCGTCCTTGGGCACGCCGTACTGGAGCCGTCTTCGCCGTCATTCATGATGACGGAAGGGCGGAACGGAGACAGTGAAACAAGACCCCGGCAGGTAGCCACGGTCTCCGATATGTCGGACGGGACGTTACAGTCGTGAGGGTGTCAGAGCATTTATTACAGCGGGTAGAAAGATGCATGTAATCGTTGCTTAGCCGGAAAAGGGATGACCCGAGCCTCTTCCTGGGCAAGATAGGATCTTTCCTGGGCCCGGGGCAAGGATGGCGTGCTCGGGGGGATCGGCATCCTGCCCCAAAAAAAAGAACAAGGGGATATCCCGGACATCCCTCCAAACCCCGTCAGAGTCTATAGTTGAAAATGAAACATGGGTGTTGTCGGATTTGCCACAGGAACATAAGGCCATAGGTCTGAAATGGGTGTTCAAGGTCGAAAAGGACCCGGATGGCAATGTGGTTAAGTACAAGGCACGTTTGGTCGCAAAAGTTTATGCACCGCAAAAGGGGGTTGATTTTGATGAGGTTTATGCCCCAGTTGCAAGGATAGAATCCATCAAGTTTCTTATTGCACTAGCTGCACATGGTGGATGGCAGGTCCATCATATGGATGTTAGATTAGCTTTTTTAAATGGTGGTTTGGAAGAGGAGGTCTATGTGCAACAGCCACCATGTTTTGTTGATCCTCTTCAGGGTAAAAAGGTATACAAACCGAGAAAAGCCTTGTATGGTTTGTGCAAGCGCTGAGGGCTTGGAATGCAAAGTTGCATGAGGCACTTGTCTTACTGTCTTACAGACAGATCATAGTGGAACAAGCAGTGTATCGCCGTGAAACTGAAGGGAGAGTGCTGCTGATTGCTGCATATGTTGATGATCTCATTATTACAGGGTCACAAGTTGGAGACATTTGTGACTTTAAGGAGGAGATGAAGCAAATGTTCAGCATGACAGACTTAGGCCTGTTGACATACTATTTGGGTATTCAGGTTCAACAGAAGAATGGGGAGATCACCCTGTGCCAAAGTTCATATGCTGATAAGGTGGTCAAGAAGGCTGGTTTGGGGGGTGCAATCCATGTGCCACTCCAATGGAACCTCGACTCAAACTTAGCAAGAATCAACCTGGTGCAGCAGTTGATCCTACTGAGTTCAGAAGTGTGGTAGGCAGTCTTCGATACCTTGTCAATACTAGACTTGATATTGCATATGATGTGGCCATAGTAAATCGATATATGGAAGCACCAACAGTTGAGCATTGGAGGGCAGTGAAGCAATTGCTCAGATATGTGTGCGGGACACTAAATTATGGCTGTTGTTATAGGTTTGGAGGGACTGCAGAAGCTGAATTGACAGGCTATAGCGATAGCGATCTTGCCGGAGACCTTGATGATCGCAAGAGCACATCGGGAGTGGCCTTTTTCCTTGGACAGAGCCTGATCACATGGGGATCTTTCAAGCAGAAGGTAGTGGCTCTTTCGTCTTGAGAAGCTGAATTTGTGGCTGCGGCTTCAGTAGCTTGTCAAGTAGTCTGGTTAAGCAAGTTCATGGGAGAATTGTTGGGGGTTCAACCACCTCGTGTGCTGCTGCGAGTTGATAACAAATCGGCAATTGCTTTATGCAAGAACCCAGTTCTCCATGAAAGAAGCAAACACATCGACACCGTTACCATTATATCAGGGAGTGTGTTGAGGAGGGCAGGATACAGGTTGATCATATACGAACTGAAGGTCAGCTAGCCTGATATCCTCACCAAGGCGCTCGGGCGAAACAAGTTCATCGAGATGCACCTTAAGCTGGGCGTTGTTGAAGTTGTATAGATTGTTGTCAGGCTTAGGAGGGGTGTCTCTTGGCTCGTTTTAAACCTGACAATAGAGCGTGAGTTTTTCAGTTGTTTTGAGCATGGACTTGTTGCTTTGCCTGGTTGCATTGGTTGCGTCAAGGCCCCTGGAGTTGCGGTGCATGATCGGCATGTTGTTAGTGGCTGAATTAGCATGCAGTGCATGGCCGGCGTGGGTGTGTGGTGTGGCGTTAAGCTCGGGCAGTTTGTTGCTTCAAGAGCGTGCGTTTATGTTGCTGTGAATAAAAGGGAAAGAAAATCAGAAAATGCTGCGGTTGTTTGGCAGCACCAAAATACTCTGTTTTCCTCTGTTCTTGAGCGTGTAGTTTGAACTCCGCTGTTCGCTCTTCAGAGTAATCCTTGCCGGATTCGCTACAGTGCTCGCGTGTCTAGTTTGCAGGTTCCAATAAGGATGTCATCGAGTCGCCTCCGAGCGTGCGTCTTGGCCCGCACGCCACCGACACCGTGGCCAGCTTCGCTGCCGCACCGTGGGGAAGCAGTGGACCCAGCCCGCCCTCCGCTGCCAGAGCGCCTGGATGAGCTTCCCCTTCTTCCGTGCGAGCGCGCGCAGGGCCAACAGTTGGAAGAAGGACGGAGTGATTGCGAAATAGGGTGGCACTATTTCCACCACTAATTTGGAGCGGAGGAGCTCGCCCGCTATCCCTGTAGATGAAGATAGGGTGGCTGCTGGGTGCCATCTCCGGGCATTTCTGCTACCATGAAAGCCTGAAAGGTTGGGGCGAATATAGGGTCATTGTTGGGGCTGTCCTAAGACATAGGATAATCAAATATCCTTACATAACTCGATAGTTCTTGAAATGTTTAGAACATTTTTCAAGAATTATCAAATTGCCTTAGAACCCAAGAACTCAATACAAAATGGCTCAGACAATTTCCATAATACTTGGTAAAAGTTCTCACATTCTAACCGCTGCCATAGTTACTCAAAGATTTGTCATGTTTGGAACGGCTTAATTTTACCCGCTTTTGGTTTCAACAAAATAAAAGGCTTCTTCTCCTAATTAAACGCTCTCTCTTTTAGAACCTACTTCTTGAAACTTTCAAGGGCATGTTTGGTTGGGTGGTCAGACCTAAACTAGGCCCGCTAGAGCCACCCGTCCGCTATTTGGTTGCCTAAGCGACTAACAGAGAGAGCTCAGCGCAATCTCCTTATGAAGGCCTGGCCCTAGAGAAACGTGGGAGTTAGTCGTTTCCTCAAAGCCAGACTCGAGGTGGTGCATTGTTTGCGAAGGCGCTGGATGACAAGACACGACATGGGAGAAGTGGCACGTCAACGGGGAGGCTTCGACTATGATAGAAACAAGACGATGGCGCATAAGGAGGAGACGACAAAGCATTGGGAGGATGAATCAAATTGCAACGATGTCGACAATGTGCGAGGAGTCGGCAAATAACCTCGAGTGGCTAGATCCTATTGAGGTGCCAACTATAGAGCTTAGGGATGCTAGGTCCGATCGAGGCGACACATAGGGAGAGCTCATCGACGGTCTTGGCAAGCTCGAAGCACAAGGGCGTGACGATGAGGACATATGGGTTGCGCTCCAGTCAGCATCAGGGCGTATGAGGACATATGTTGAATTCAGATTAATATCTAAAAACATGAGATTTTTTAAATTTTGAATTTCATATGTTGAATTGTCGAGTCAAGAATTTGAAGTTTGAATTCAAGTGTATTTGGTACCTAAAAACTTATAAGATTTTTTTTTGTTTGTTATGCATTTTGTAAATTTTTTTGAATGTTTCTAAATATTTTTTTTGGATTTTTTCTGATTAGTTTTGTATTTGTTTTGAAAATTTTAATTGACGACAACATACAAAAATGTGTTAGGAAAAATGTCCACTAAATAAAATTATCTCATGGCCTAGGTGTGAAAAGATAGTGGCTAGGAGCTCTGATTGCTGAATTGCAGTGTCATGCAACCAATTTTGGCAAACATTATTGAAGATAGCTAAAAGGTTTGGTCCAGAATCCAGATATACCAGATTGCAACACGTCGTGCTCTACCTAATGTTTATGAATAATTCAAGATTTATCACTCTAAAAATTATCATTTAAGAATTCGCCACTTGCCATTGACTCATAAGTGGCAAATCCTTAATCGCCACCTAGAGCAGCAAATCTTTAAGTGCCCTATTTATGAAGAATTTGGTACAGCTTATTTAAGCCATTTATGTACGACCATTGCACCCTAAAAAGTAGCTTCTTCGAACTAAAATGTGTTGGCTTCTCATAGACCTTGAAGTTGTTTTTCAAAGTTCTTGAAGAAGAGGTAAGTCAAATGGAAAGTTGGCGTCAGTAAACTATAAATATGGTGCCTATGCTGTTTCTTTGATAATTCAAAGCTATGTTATAGGACACTACAAATTGGGATATTTAGCGTCAGGGCACTACAAGTTCCGTCCTTTGTGATCAATTCTCTTCTAAGCATAAATTTTAAGTGCTACTATAGCTTGTTCATGATTTTTTTTAGTAGTTCAATAGATCTAACATAAAAAAATCTCATTTCGGCATGTGCAACTGTTCATCAAAATTATGTACAACTTGCACTGATGGAACCATCTTCGAAGACTTTAAAATGTCAACAATACTATTTTTTTTTTTAGCAAACAGCCCCGTTTGGAATGGTTGGGTCTGAGAAAAGTTTAGTTGGTCTTTGACAGCCTTTAGAAGCTTCAAAAGTCAGAGTGTTTGGTTAGTAAAAAGGGACGCGGGGCCGTCCGACGGGCGTCGGACGAGCTCCCGTCCGATGGCTGACGCTGGCCGTTGGACGATAGATTTAGATGAAAACTTTGTTATTTTATTTTACCTATGAAAAATTCTTTTAAAAATCTGTAAAAATCGTAAATATTAACTAATCTGTGTCAAGTTTAACATATATTTTTAGTATATATTTATATTAAAGTTTCTAGATCTAGTTATGTTTTAGTACATTTATGAAAATGAATATTGATCATAAAAATATGAAAATAATATATGTTAAACCTGACATGGATTAGTTAATATTTAAAATTTTTACAGATTTTTAAAAAAATTTCGTAGGTAAAATAAAAATAACAAAGTTTTCATCTAGATCTATCGCTGGCCGTTGGATGGAGCCAACGTCGGCCATCGGACGGGAGCTCGTCCGACGGCCCCGCGTCCAGTAAAAAGGGCTAAAATTAGACTGTTCCAAATAGGGCAGAATATATCTTTGAGTAACCAAAGAATGGTTAGAAAATGAGAATTTTTTTACCAAATATTATGGAAATTGATTGAATCGATTATTCTCCACATCAAATTCTCGAATTCTAACATAATTAGATAATTTAAAATTTAAAATGTTGAACATTTCAAGAACGTATTGCGATTTCCGAGTTAAGTAAGGGTATTTTAACACAAGATATTGAAATACAAGAGCAAATTGCGAAACAAAATATTTCATTTAACACAAGCAGATAAGGGGGAAAAGGGAAAAAAATAAAATAATCAAAAACTAAAAAACACTGCACCAGCCGGGAATCGAACCCGGGTCTGTACCGTGGCAGGGTACTATTCTACCACTAGACCACTGGTGCGTCTTGTTTATGTTTTAGTAATAAAATGTTCTATTTAGCAGTCAGAGAATCAGGCCATGTTGCTGGTCGCTGCTGGCTAATCGCGTTGATCAGCTTGTCCGCGCAGTTCACACACTTCAGAGCCAGATCGTGAGCCGTCACCTTTTGAGTCTGCACTAGTTTAGCAGTTCACACACTTCAGAGGCAGAGCGTGAGCCCCCACCTTTGAGTCGTATGAAATTTTCTGCACTAGTTTATGAATCAGTAGACTAGTGTACATTATTACATAGTCGGATCAATTACATATAAACGTGATAGAGCTTATTTAAATAATTAGTTGAAATAGCAACTTTTTGAGAATAGTTTATAACAGGGCTGACTAGGCCAAATGACATAGTACATTACAAATGAGGGAGTTCAGAGTACAAAACTAGTGTGGAAAGCTTAAAGACAATAAAAGATCATCCAGTGGCTATGCAATCTTGCAAACGACTGAAGGGACACCCTAAACATCAGCCTGGCCGTCGTAGACTAGATTTTCATCTTCATGACACTCATAAGGATTCTCAGGTTGATCTCCAACAAAAGAGTGAGTAAGTGTGAGAGTAAGTGCGCAATCAAATCGCACTCGCATGATAAGGGCTCCAAAGGAAGGCTCAAGGCACTATGTGTGTTCCTAAAGTGACTAAACACGAAGAACTATCACCTAGAATTAGAGATCCTACGCAGGTATAAGTGCTCCTGTTCTATGGTGGCTGGATACTGTTGCTCAGCGCGTCTGCCTCTCTTCCTTGGTTGTGGCCTGTGCCCTCCTTTTATAGGCGGTTCCTGGCCACTGTAGTCTAACTTTGGTTCGTTGTGAAGCACCGTATTACCTTCCAGTCACTTGGTCGTGTTCTCCCGTCTTGCTGGTTTGCGGTGTGGCGGATCAGTAGGGTCTACCGGACATTTAGACGTGCGTTCCTAACTCGCTGGGATCAGCGTTCTGAAAGCTACACAACAATACGTGTCTTCTCCTTGGGGGCGAACGGGCAAGCTGATCATTGACACGACCGACCACCAACCCGTCAGCGGCTGTGGCAGGCGTGCATCGATACTGCGGTCACATTTAACTCGCGTGACATACGGGGCCCACGGTGTCCTATGCACGGTGCGGCACATTCTGCGTTGGGGCCTGAGCTCCGCCCCGAGCTTTGGAAGCTCGGGGAGCTAAGAGGCCCAGGGCTCTAGAGTGGGAAAGCTCGGACGCGAGCTTACGAAGCTTGTGCGGGCCTTTCGCTGGGCCAAAGGTAGGTAAATGGGCCGTGTACTTTTCCCGACAACATTTTTAAAATTTTGAAATTTGCCCCCACAATGGGCTGTTACACAGAGTTACCTCGGTTCTCATAAAATAATCATTTCAAGCTTTGTGCAACTTCAGTTACAACGAGCTTGGTGTGTGGGGTGTGCCGAAGGGGGATTAAGAAGAATGGAAATGGAAATTGAGAGACAATGGTTTGTAGAGCCTTTGATTGGTTAAAATGAAATTAAGAGTGTGAATAGAAATTCATCACTTAAGAAAGGAATTTTCTTTTCATTCCCTTCTATTGCCCGATCACACCATTACAAAGCATATGTAACCTAGTTGTGTTGAGGAATAGTGGCTTATCCAAAAGGTTTTTTTTTTACATTTATACCATTGCAAAGTTTTGAGTTTATTGAAATGCCATTAGAAAGTTTGATATTGCACATATGCCATTATAAAGTGTAATTCCTCACAAATATGGCATTACGAAGACGATCCGAATTTTTTAGGACCAAACTGCCCTCTCCTTCTTATTTCTCCTTCTAGCAGCTAATGCTGCCTAGATCGGCCGCTACCAGCTTTCTTCTCCCCTCTCCCTCATCCATCGCCTCTCCTCCAGTTTGTGGTAGCTGCTAGAACCACCACAACACATCGTCAACGCCTAAAGGAAAGCAGTCTGGAGCCCCCACCATCCACATCTTGACCTGCTTCATCAAGTTGTACGCTGCAACGCGCCATCGCCGCCTAAACAAAGTTGCATAGAGCCTCGTCATCCATCCCTCGACATGATCCAGATCCCCTATGGTACAACGGATCCTAATCTTGGAAAAGATCTTGAGAAGATGACCCCTATTCGTCATTTAAAGGCCACACTGAGCTAATTCGAACCCACTACCATGCTCCCCTAGTCATGTTGCCACACTGCTCAGCTACTTTCCCGCTTGCCGCAACCCGATTGTAGCCCGCATCCTCTCGAGCGTGTCATTGTTGTGATGCCCAGTGCCGCCCTAGGTGAAGGACCTATGGCGGTTCATTGAGCTACCTCTAATAGCCGCCGTAAAAACTGGAGCGTAGAGGCGGTGGAAGAGAGAAGGCATCAATGACGTGCCACGACAGGTCAAGGCGGTATGGTGTGTCCAAGCGCGTGGTGGCCGACTAGGCGGATATATAACACAAGCTCTAGGAGGTGGGTGCTTGAGCAGTGGCCAGCGAGACCTTGGAGGATCGAAGAAGAGGGAGACGTTAAGAAGGAGCCCTTTGGTCCGTGCTATATGATTTTTTTTTTCAAATAGTGATGCAATATTTTTTTAAAACATGTGGCACCTAATATTTTTTAGGCTAGCAAATCGTTGTACACAACCACAGAAATTTTAGGTGCACGTGTTCTACGTGTAAACCACATGGCTAACAAAGTGTGGCACACCACAACAATAGCATTGAACCAAACATGAGCCTAACTTCTTAATATAATTACAACAATGTTTGACATTTGCTTATATCGTCACTTGTATATCCTAGCCAGTGGCATTGCCTATGTCAGCGGGTAGAAAAATAAATTAATCTATTCTAAATGTACATAATTTTTATGACTAATATTAATAGATGCATTCGTCTGCCCCTCTGTTGTCGAGTACCACTCACTAACTCACCAAACCTATCTAGAGTTCTAGATTTAGACCCAAGTCCCTACCCAACTCGGTCACATTGTGTCGGGTTTTTTCTTCATTTTATCCGCCGAGTTAAAACTAGGTTAGGGCACTAGGTCTGGTCGATTCAGATTTGGGTTTTCTTCTGCCCAACCCAACTCGTCTAGGATACCAGTTGAAGTGCACCAAAGATCAAATCCAAGGGTCAAACTAGCAGGTCCCAACCCACTAATCCTAGATTTCCACTGCCACTCTCTATCTCCCTTAGACATCACCACCACCACAATCTCATAGCCTTATCCTCTCTAGTCGAGATCGACGCCGCCACCTCCTCCCTTTCTTCTTAATTTTTCAAACGGTGGCAAAGCCGGAGTAAAGTTGTGGCCCGATGGTACTACTCCGCTAGGCTCTGGTCTGATGGTGGCCCTTCAGCCTCCTCCTCAGCTTGCTGTCTCCTTCCTTCTCTTAATTTTTCCTGTGCCGGCAAGGCCGGAGCACGGTGGCGCGACCGAAGCAAGGGCTGCGACCTGTGGCTCTGTTCCGCTGGGCTCTTCTCTGACAGCGAGCGGCAGCTCCATCCTCCTCCTCTCAATTTCTCCCATGGCAGCCCTCCTGGTCTCCCTACTTCACGGAGAGTCGGAGACCAAGCGGTACCCAAGACCTATCAAAATAACAAAATATCACAGATTTCCGACTTAGAGAAATCCTGCGGCCTTCTGGGCCTGGTCGATAAAACCCACTTAACCCGATCGACCCCATCCCACAAGTCGCGTCGAAGTCTCCCCTCCCAATCTCGGCCGCCGCCAAGCCCTAGCTAGGGTTTTGTACGTCCCTCCCCTCCCTTCCACTCCTACCCGCGCCTCCCATGGATCCCTACACCAAGAAGCGCAAGCCCGACGAGAACGGCGCGGCCGCCGCCTCCCCCGCCTCTGGCGCCGCTGGTCTGGGGCTCACCCGCGACGATCTCCTCCGCCTCCTCGAGCCGCTCTCCCGCGACCAGCTCGCTGACATCGTCGCCTCCGCGGCGCTCGCCTCCGGAGTCGCGCTCGACGCCGTGCGCGCCGCCGCCGACCGTGACCCGGCCCTCCGCAAGCTATTTGTGCGCGGCCTCGGCTGGGAGACAAACTCCGACTCGCTCCGCACCATCTTCTCCGGCTACGGCGACCTCGAGGAGGCCGTCGTCATCAGTGACAAGTCCACCGGCCGCTCTAAGGGGTATGGTTTCGTCACCTTCCGCCACGCTGACTCCGCCATCCTCGCCCTGAAGGAGCCGTCTAAGAAGATTGACGGACGCATGACCGTCACGCAGCTCGCCGCCGCCGGCGCGGCCGGCGGAGCATCCGGCGGGGTTGCTGGCGCCGGTGGCGCCCCTGCGGCCGACGTCTCCCTCCGGAAGATCTTTGTTGGGAATGTCCCTGCTGATATGCCATCCGAGCGCCTCCTCGCGCACTTCGCTGCCTATGGTGAGATTGAGGAGGGGCCGCTGGGGTTCGACAAGCAGACGGGCAAGTTCCGAGGCTTTGCGCTCTTCGTGTACAAGACGCCTGAGGGTGCGCAGGCCTCACTGGTCGATTCGGTGAAGGTGATTGATGGGCACCAGCTTGTGTGCAAGCTCGCCATTGAGGGGAAGAAGGGGAAGCAGTCACAGCAGCAGCAATCTGGGCCTGCAGTGCCACAGCAACAGATGATGTTACAAGGTGGCCCAGGGCCGCAGGACATGCCGGGTTCTGGGCTTGGGCTTGGTGGCCCTCAGCTGGGTGCACAGTATGGTGGCCCTGGGAGTGGCCTTTCTTCGTATGGTGCATTTGGTGGTGGTGTTGGTGCCGGGATTGGTGGTGCCAACCCATATGGAAACTTGCCATCTTCCATGGGTGGCGGTGGTCCAACTGGTTTGGGGTCATTAGGAAGCCAGGTGCCTTCCGGGCTGGGTGCTGCTGGGGCTGGTGCCTACGGCGCTGGGGGAATGGGTGGTGGTTCATTTGGGGGCTCATCTCAATTTGGTGCTGCTGGGATGGGGGCTTATGGGGGTCTAGGGATGAGCGGAGCCTCATCACTGTACCGTATGCAACAGGGCTCAGGTGGACTGCTCTCGGGTGGCTATGGTGAGGGTGGGAACTACCCTCTTCCAGGGTCTGGTTTTCGGGGTCAGGACCCTCAAGGTGGGATGTCACCTGGACCAGGTGGTAGGGCTCCTCCTATGTACCCGAATGTGCCGCCTTATTTCTAAGGTAATTCTATTTCTAGCCCCTCTCCCCATAGGTATTACTTGAATTTTTCTAGCTGACTGTTGATTACATTTGTTATATGCTTGTGTGGAAGTGGTATAGTGTTGTGAAACTTTTAGTTCTTGATGTATCCCATGCCTTAGAACTTCCTTTGAAATACATCATATTGCTGTATGAATGAACTTGCCTTCTGTGTTTGCAAATTATCCTTGATGCATGCCGTGTTTGCTTTTATGTGAATGTGTGATGTGACTGAAATGCAAGATCCCTTACGGTTTAAGACTTTTAAGTTTTGCCAATTTATAAGGGAACTGAGGCAGTGTTATACTAGAAAGTGGTGATTACTGAGTATGCAGTGTATATTTAAAGAATACCTTACATAACAGATAATACCCATGTATTTCATACTCTTATTACTAATTAGTTTTGATGTGTGATTTCCTGTTCTGAAAGGTTTTCATTGGGTGTATCCTTGTTTTTCTTTGGTAGCATCAAGGTTACTCCAGAGTATGGTAATATGGTGGTCTGAGACATCCCGCCCCTTCCATTGTTTTTTTGTTTGTATTTGTGTTGTCATAGTCGATTTCTCTGCCGTGTGCTACTTCCATTGCATGCCAAAGTAATGTTGGTTTTTATTTGTTGCCAAGGCGTCTGCCTTGAGATATCCAAGCTTTGCCCTTTTTTGTTACTTTGTTATAATGAAAGATCTTTGGTGTCTGTATGGGGATTTA
The DNA here is from genome assembly GCA_036346145.1 of Olyra latifolia. Taxonomy (NCBI): domain Eukaryota; kingdom Viridiplantae; phylum Streptophyta; class Magnoliopsida; order Poales; family Poaceae; genus Olyra; species Olyra latifolia. The sequence continues at coordinate 34,700,865 of CM070523.1, forward strand.
CTTGATTGTAGTGCTTCAAAGTTGAAGTGATTGCGGTTATCTTTTATCCAAACAATTTGAGCAAATCCTGATATTTACTGAGTGCCGTGTAATGGCTTCATGCTAATTTATTTGGCTATGCTAGAGGTATTTGGGACTAACTAAAAATTTGATATTGATGTGCTGATTTGCTGAGAGTTTACATAGATTGGAGCGAGTAATAAAGAAATGCTATTGGCTGGTGGTAATTGGATCTCGCTGTTCATTTTTTTAGAAGAGCCCTTAGTTCATCTGAATTGCCTTCTCAGTTCTCAGCTAGTTTGGTTGCAATCACATTGAATCTGTAACCCTGGCTTGATGGCTTCCAATGCAACCATTGTCATTTTGAGTTTGAAAGCCAGGTACTAAAAGTTAAGACCATAATAAGTTATTTGTGAAATGCATTAAGTGTGTGCTTAATATTTTCCATGCTCAGATCCAATTATTTCCCCTGCTGATACACACTGTAGTTTATATCTCTTTGGCCAGAGCATCGACACATTTTGTTTAAGTTGATTCCTTATCTTATCATGCATATAGTATTTCCCAAAAGGTATTGACCTCAAATTTGATATTTCAGTATTTTTACACAAAATATAAATATCAGTTGCCTATTCCCTGTTCTTGCATGTTTGGTTAAATAATGCTAAAAATGCTGGCTTCTTGATCAATTAGATTTTACATGGGTATGCATATTTGTTTCAGTTATATGCCATGCTTGGCTATTGTTTCTGTTCTATCTGGCATTTGTGTAAAATATACTTTACAACTACTTAGTACAGCTTTGACAAATCTGTCCCTGTTGCATTTTCTTCTGCTACTAAGTCATTAATTTGTTCATTATGTGCATATGCATGGAGGGCAATAGGGCATCTCCACTGGTATTCGACTCGCTTCATCTCATTGTTTTTTGGGTGAATCACTGTTTCATGAGAAGCTGTTTACGTTTACAGCTTGCTATTATCATGTGTTGATAATGATCGTGGAACTCAGAGTATGTAAAGCTGGAAGTGAAATATGGGCACATTAAACTCTGGTCATTTACTGTAGGCAGAGGAGAATAATCATCCGATATACTTTTACCAAAAGCTCTTAAATTACTGTTATGATTTTAGAATTGTCTACTAGATTGCATTTGCCATCTGGATTTACTGTTTATCTTTTTTTTGTTTTGCCATTTTCATGCTCTACAGAATACATTTAATATATGTTTACTAAAAAGCTCTTTGAGATTAGTGTATAGTATTCAAAGTTGTCAAACTTGATTGCATTGTTGTTTCTGCATTGTGTTCACATGTTAGGACCTAGTATTAGGCTGCATTTGTTAGGAGCTTGATGAATTAATCATTATATTTTCCCCCATATCTTTAATGTTACATACCTGTATTTTGTCTGTATATTTGTGCTCAGCTGAACTATTGATTGAATTCTAGTGAATGTGTGATTCAGGTGTTTGACTACTGTTGGGAGCATATGCTTTGAATGGTTGTGCTGAATTCAGAAGTGTTGTCTGCTTACATGGATGTCTTGCATATTCTGGCTGCCTCTGATCTGGAAATCAGTTTTTGCTCTCAGTTTTCTCCGTTAAGAGATAAATCAAGCTAGCTTAGTGTTTTCTCAGAACTCTTTATTAGACATGTACTTGCTTATGACTGCTTTGCAGTTTTCTATTCTCATAAATATGAGAGGTATTGCTTTACATTGTTGTGTATTTCTCTTCTTATTTTCTTATGATATTGAATTTATGATTATATATGTTGCTTTGTTTAATTGTGTGGTCTGTTATTAGTGGAATCTTGTTTGGTGAACCGTGGAATGTTGACATGTATGGTTGATGATTTGTAATATGTTCATTAGAATTGTTTTAATATATATTATATCCCGGGTGTAGTTACTCCCTATGGTAGTATCTCACAAAGTAGGGAGTATATTGAGTAACGGAGGATATGTAGATGTAGTATATGAGTATACAAGATACTTCAATATAACCACATGAAAAAACTGGAAGGAATTCCATATTTTTTAGCATATCTTGTATATGCCGTCATATACATACATAAAAGGAGTACGTCTAAAATAATATACATACCACCTGAAAAAATTGTAGATAAACCTAGATGACCTTTAACATTTGAATTCTACATGTACATACCCTCTGTAACGCGAGATACTCCTTTGTATGATACACTACCATATGGAGTAGCTACACTTAGAAGTAGAAAAGAGGGAAAATCCTTTCTACTTCTAGGGGTAATTACTCCTTATGGTACTATCTCAAAAAGTAGGGAGTATACCGAATAATGGAGGGTATGTACTTGTATCATATGAGTATATACAAGATATTGCAATGTGAACCACATGAAAAAAATTGGAAGGAATTCCATAGTTTTTAGCATATCTTTTATATGCCATCATATTCATATGTAAAAGGAGTATGTCTAAAATAATATACATACCACATGAAAATATTGTAGATACTAACCTAGATGGTCTTATATACTCGTAGACAACTGCAACTATACTATTAAAAAAATCCATATTATAGTTGCATTTTTGTGCCTTCAGGTGCAGATAGTTGTGGATTTCTATTCACTTATCCACTTCCACTGCTAACTTGTCCAACATCTGTAATTGAAATGAGCTAGCCTAGCTAAGGGCATTTCTGGTTCTCTTGCCGCTACCCTTGCCTAGCAAGGTTTCTGGGCAAGAAGGCATGTTCCCTTGCTTTTGAGGGTGAACCAAATTGACTCTCCTCTGCTACAACTATCTGCTACAGCTACAAGGATTTCCATTCTCTAGTCAAGAACCAAACATGTCCTTATTTACCTCTTTTTTTGGGGTCTGAGATATTTAATTTAGCATTGATGAGAATTTCTTCTCCAAATCAAGTGTGTTAACTGCATGTTTTTGTTCTGATCCAGTGACTTTCTCAATCAGTTTTCATGGATCTCATTTACATGTTAGTGTTTGGTAGTTCTACATTTATAAAATATCTTCAAGTTTGAAGCATAGAGGGACATGTTTGTGTTGGCTGAAAGTTGAACCAAGGAGCCTTGTTGGTTCCATCTGTTAAAAATTTACAAATGTATTTCTGTTTACTTATTTATGCTTATGTATTATTTACCTCTGAGCTTAACACAATTTCCATGGGTTGTGTTAAGTATACACATTGCACTGCTGTTTCTTACACATGAATTTGTGTTTCAACACTGCTGTTTGTCACACAAGAATGTGAACCTGGTCATGCTCCACGTATCCCACACAGGGGTTCTTGTTTGCTGTGGCCTGTGGGAGTGGATCTTTCTGTAGTTGAATGATTTGTGAACTAATTTTGGCCCTACTGTTTGACCACTGTACCTATTCTAGTGGTGTGGTTTGCTGATAGTATCCATATTGCCCAGTGTGACTTCTCTCGCGGTCAAATCTTCCATGTAAGAAACTGGCTGTCTTTATGAGTAATATATTTCCTATACCGTTTGTTTCGTGTGCTGTGCCATTCACTCCCAGGTAAGGGGAAGGTACAAAATGTTTCTTTATCCTAGCAAGTGTACATTAGGTGGGGGTCTCAGCAAGGAGGCGAGCAAAAGTACATTCCAGGTATCAGGTAGCCCCGGTAGGCACCAATGGCTGCAGTCAGCATATCTGATTGGCTGTTGCCGTTGCACCACGCTCAAGGGCTCCCCATCCCTGGTGATGGTGTACACTGACGGATGGGCGTCGATCCGAAGCTCAGAAAGATGGGTGATGTTCAGATACGTGACAGGCGTCCTCATGCTCTGTATGTTCCTCGCGACAGTTGATATCAGGCTTCTCGGGAACCATGGAAGGATCGCTTTATTTGTGATCAGCGACGTCTGATTGTAGCACCAGTTTGCGCTGCCGTTGCATTTGAAAATCAGTCAGTAGTGTCCCATCAATATGTGCCTGGATGGTTGCCAGAAATGTACCTCTTGTGTTCAGGGGAGACGCTTCGGAAGAAGACCCTAGTTTTGGTTGAGTCTACATTGTGGTCGATCCATCTCGCCCATGTCCTCAGTGCTCTGTCGAAGGCTTCCTTTCCGTCCATCTCGACCAGCCTCCCATTCCTCTCGAGGTGGTCCCACCTGCAGTCAGACACTCAAGCTAGCTGCCCATTTAAATGAAAAATTAGTAATATATGCTGAGTCGAGTATACTTACGCCCTGAACCTGCCGGTGTGAGTCCACCAGTGGCCGGTATTGAACACCAGGACGTCCGCGCCGAGCACCTGCTGCAGCGCCGCCGGGAGCTGGTCCAGCTTGAGCGCCCTCGTCCGGTCTCGCTTGGTCTCAAGCTTCACCAGGAACGGGCTCCAGAAGAACTCCACCGAGCAATTGTAGTCCTGTTTTTTTTTTCATGATGTAGTGGTGATAAGGATGCTATGTAGGTGAAAAGAGTGCTGTATGCCTTAGATGCTATAAATGGAACGAATTTGAATCTCAATACGAAAGATCTGTTGGCCAGGCATGTTTGGTTGGTTTGGCACATTAGCACGCCTAGTTGTGGCTTGTCGCCTTTTTAGCCAATGAATTGGCCGACTAGGGGAAAAGAAATGAACTAAGATGACCAACAAATTGGCCGACCAGGGGAAAAGAAATAACTAAGACGATAAAAGTTGGCAACGAGAGGACGATAAAAGTTGGCAACGAGAGGAGGAATGTTGCCAGTTAACTAGCAATCCAAACAAGCTAAATTTAGTAACACTACCAACAATTTGTACATTGACTACAAACCAAACTCGGAAGATATTAACTATAAACCAAACATACCCACGGTTGCTAATGCAAATATGTGTTGGCCATAATACCCTAGGCAATTTTGGGCAAAGGAATGGATCTGGACTGCAAGGCTAAGAGATTATGGCACATCAAAATTGTGGATACTGGAATCAAACAACTATTACCAAACATTAGCGCTAAGTTCGGTTGCAAACCAAGCAACTCGCGGCTGACACGAACCATATGGAGTTAGTAATTTAGTAAACGCCCTTAAGGACAGACAAAATTCTAATCAAGAATTTCTATTTTTTTTATCAAAAGTATTATTCAACAGTCTATCATGAGCCATGCAACGTGGAGTAGGTTGCAAGAAATATGAGCAATTTTTTCAACGTAGCTAGCGAGCTGATGGCCGCACTGATTTAGGGGGACGTCTGTCCAAAGAAAACGCCATCCGGGATTTCTGGGCGATCGATGGGAACGCCGACAATATGCAAACAGCATGCCAGGCACAGAAAAACACCACAATTTTGTGGTGAGACTTGGAATTTAGTAGTAAGGATTTACTGTTTAAGGAAGAGGTGAATGACACACGCACGCGTACCATGGCGCGGAAGATCCTGTACTCGGAGGAGACGACGTCGATGCGCGTCCGCGAGCGATCGGGCACGGCCGTGTAGAGGATGCAGGCGAGCGACTCCCACATGTTGCGGTTCAGCGAGTCGCCGACGAACGCCACCCGCCGGTTGAGGCACTGCTCCAGCGCCTCCGCGCCGCGCACCCTGCTTGGATAATCGATCACAGGCCGATTCATGGAGGGACATCAATGGCAGAAGGATTAGACAAGCGGCATGCACGCACGCACGCGCAGATGCCGACGCTAGCTTGTAACGTCACCAACCTCGCGCCGCCGCACCCTCTGGGCTGCCACCGCCACTGCTCGTAGCCGGAGTCCGGGCGGCCGTTCCTCCGGCACGCCACCTGGTCGCTCAGGAACGGGCACTCCGCCGCCTCGTACAGCGGGTACCCCGCCGGGTCGTGCACCCACCTCCCCTCGAACAACTCGCACTCCTCCTCCTCCGCCTCCCCCGCCGGCGCAGGGCTGCAGGCACCCCTCTCCTCGTCCTCCCCGTCCGCATCCGGCGCCGGCGCAGGCGATAATGCTGCATCCCCAGCAGCGTCGTGATCATCCCCACCCGGCGGTGGCGGCCGCGCCAGCTTGGAGTAGGGCTCCGCGAAGGACGCCGCGCGGAACGGGCGGGGGCCGAGGAGGAGGGCGGCGGACAGGAGGGAGACGCAGAAGAGGGTGGAGCAGAAGAAGGCGGAGCTGGCGCGCCTCCGGGACGACGACGACGACTCCAGCGAGGGCTTAACGGAATCCATTAGCCGCTGGGTAATTACTCGACGCGTTTGCTTAGTAGCTCGATTTTCGCGAAGCCTTGGGTGTTAATAAATTGTGAATCAATCGATCACCTAGCCAGAGTCCAGAGCACAGCGCGGGGCAAGGTGAGGAAAGCATGGAGTTGGCTGCAGCTGCAGCGCGGGCTGAGGGGGTGGTTTCCGTTGCCTGCTTCTTGGTGAGGAGGGGTTGGGGTTTTGGTCTGGAGGCATGCACGCCACGGTGTCTTCCATGTGGTTGCCGGTAAAGCTTGCTATGTAGTATGTACCCGCCCTGGCCAAGGATAAACTTTGGTGAATTGGCATGGCTCCTAAACTTTGACCACCACTTATTGTTTGTTTATAAAACCCAATAAGACCATAAAATTATAGGTTTTTTTTCAAAACGAAACAACATGGATGATTTTTGGGCTTGTTTGGTTGCAGGATGAATCCAGCCTGGCCTGGCCGAGGCATGCAGGCTCGCCGGAGCCTAGCTGAGCTCGTGCGGGTTGTCGTGTTTGGTTGAGTTACATCTACCAAGCCCGAGGCATAGCAACCCATATTTGCTTGCCCACATGTAGCCTGTGCCCCTGGTCCCGAGCCCACTGCCGGCTTGCCTTGATGCATAGCCTATATTCGTTGCCGTTGTGTCCTCTACCAGCCGGATTGGATGTCGCCGAGCCTCTCCTTGGATGGATCTGACGGCACTGCACCCTCCATCGCCTGAATCCGTTGCCGCCGTGTCTGGATCTATGCTCGTTGGAGCTTCCCATGCATGGATTTGTGCTCGTTGGAGCCCTTCGTGCCTGGTGCTCCATCCTCGTTGGAGCCCCCACGCCCGGATCTATTCTCGTCTGAGCGCCCTGTTGTCGCTGCCATCTTCCCTGTGCGTCAACCCTGTTCTCCAACACTGCCACGCAGTCGGTCCTGCTGCGCACTATGCAAACATGGCCAGAGGAAATGGCCGTTGTGGCCTTTTCCTTGGAGCCAAGCCCACACAATGCTTTTGCAACACCAGGGCATGGCTCCGGCGTCTGTACAGACATCTAAACAGGCCAATCCTACACCGTGCGAGCCTGTTAGCCTTGGTGCGAGCAACCAAACACGCCCTTTATGCATCTTATCCAAGTATATAAAGAAACATACTCCATCTAGTCACAAATACTAGCTGTTTTGGACATCAACACGATATCCAAAATGCACCTTTGACTACTATTTACCGTTACAATTCACTTATAATACCCACTAATATTATAATATAGTGGAAATATTCTTTGAGACAAATCCACACATATGAATTTCATGTATTGAATATAAATAGTTTTAAAGATATTCGTTCATAGATAAAGTTTCAAAACTTTGACTTGCATATGCTCCAAACGATATATATTTATGAAAGGAGGGATATAGCTAAGGTTTTAAAGGTTTGACGACTCTTACTAAAAAACGATAGTTTTTCATGACTAGGGCACCTAGGGACGGCCTAAGGCTTGTGCGGGCTGTGCGCCGCATAGGGCCCCCAAATTTTTAGGGTCCACAAAGCCAGGCCCGGCCCATAGAGGGGGGCAGCCAGTGCGACCGCCAGGGGCCCCTAATTTTGGGGGGCCCTAGCTCATATAGTGTGTAGTAGGTATTAAAGGTATTAGGATTTTTAATCGTGTAGGATAAAAGAAGCCCAACAGGTAGCGTTCAGCTCAAGATACAAGATGGCATACATTAAATTAGCTCACAGCCCGTTGTGGCAGCTAGCCCAATAGCAATATCCACCGTTATACGTAAGCTATTGATAATTGATGCAGTCGTTTCATATTCCATTGACCCTGGATATATATCATGTGACGCCCGCCGGCGCGGCCGTTTGCTTCGCCCTTTTGTTTTCCAACGCCTCACTAGGTTCTTCCTCCCGAAAGCACCTCCCTACCACCGAGCAGCTTTTGCCTCACATCTAGCTTCCGGTCGCACCATGCCGCATAACCTCCTCGGCCACCTGGTTGCACCTCCCTCCAAAGCCGCCCTGCTTTGCCGGCGTCTACCCGACGAAGCTCTCCATGAATTGGTACGCACATCGTTCTAATTATCAGTTTCCTGCTCGTCGGTTCAAATGTATCCCCGTTCTTTCATAAAAAATTGTCTTAATTGGTTTTGTTTGGTTCAAATTAATTGTTCCTTCTAGACTCTAAACTGGTATCCATATTTATTCTCATTTCGCTGCTCTTTAGTTCAGGCATGCCTCAATTCTTTTCTAAAAAAACAGGGCCTCATTTGGTCATGTTTAATTAAGATGAATTGTTGCTTGCACATGTATTTTTGGATTTAGCTAAACCTGGCCTATAGCCTCATGCAGACCAGTTTTAGATTTGTGAGAGCTAGACAAGGTAACTGTAGATGAGTGAAGTGTAATTTCTTATTCTTTCACTACTGTGCAGTACCCATGAACTGTTCAATTGTATCTTCCTTCTTTTACAGAAAAAAAAGGTCTCAATTGATTTTGTTTAGTAACGATACTATGGTAAGGATGGGCATGGAGGTGCAACTTGGAGCTTATTACTCTACTTCGCTACTCGTTAGCAATGAGGAGGATTGAGGGCACTAGATTTAGCGATGACTGAGTTATATGGGTCAGTAATACTAATATATGAGATTAACTTTATTTAAACTATGTTTTGGTAATGACTTATTCTCTCTATTAATTTTATGATACAAGAACATATTCATTTTTATCTGTAGTAACTATGCTAGTCAATAAAAGGGTCTCGTGGTTTTGCTCACCCCGGGCCTCCCGAAAACTTTGGACCGGTCCTACACAAAACCTATCATATAAACACAAAATAGTATATCTTTGGCCCATCCCCTACACCTTAAATATAAATTGTTAGTCTAGACTGTCCCGCTTACACATCATTTAAATTTTTTCCTTACGTTCTCTCTATTTTAAGTCTCGTTTGATATTTGAGTATCTTATAATATTATATTTTAGAGCTCATTTGAAACTTTATCTTACATTAGCACCAGAGCCTCACAATGCTAACAAGGGACCTAGGGCACCGCGGGGTGCACCGTGTACTTTGCAAAATTCGTTGGCGCCAAACATAAGTCGTGCCTAGGTAAGTGGACCTGAATGATAGCATCAGCAGCTGATCTGTCTACGAGAAAGGTACTTTTCGCTAGCTGAATGGGCACTGGGACTACAATATTGCAGTGGCAATTTCCATCAACACCAACCCATGCGACGAGATGCAGCATGCATGATGCCTTCCTGACTTTGGCACGTTGATGCTACGAGTTTTCTAAGACGCCGGCCGGCCGGCCGGCCGGCTGGATGCGCACGATGATGCGGCGCATGTGGGGAATGTCTCCGGCCGGGCGCTGGAAAGGCGAGTGTCTCGCCGCGAGACCGATCGCGAGCGAACGTGCGTGCGTGCGTGGCCCGGTGGCCGTCGCTTAAAGAATCGGTAATGTCTCGTGTGTGGGGGCGCTGGTGATCGCGAGGGGCCGGCACGGGAGGAGAGCGCCGGAGCGAGCAGCTGCTCGATGGAGTGGGCGTCCATCATGCCGTCGCCTTTGCAGGTGGCTAGGTTCACAAGCAGCCTCGATCGCGAATGATTTGAAGTCACGAAATGAAATTCCACGGTGTAAGTCCTAACCATCCGATGGTGTTTCAAGATTCGTGCTGTGTTTCTATTCCTTGCGAAAGAAGCTTGAGCGCGCACCAGCGTGGTCATGGCCAAGGAGGGTGGTGATCGCTAGTGGGGAGCATGTAGAGGGCCGCTGGCTTAGGCCGGGCTAGAGGGGAGAGGAACAATCAAAACCCAAAATCAATAGAATTAACCGCATGATCTTGTCAAAACATTGAACTAGTAAGACATTGAAAGAAAGATTTTATCCTCTATTAAAAACACTCAAATGCCAAAATGAACAGGTTCCATTAAATTTCACTAAGGCTAAAAAAAAGAATGGTTTCAATCACGATGGCAAAATTGTGAGGGAGAGGAGGAAAAGAAAGGCCCGATTGTTTTTTTTTTGAAATCTTTTTTTTGCAAAAGTACACATGAGGGGGAGTGGGTTCAGAGCCAATTTAGTCGTCGCGACCATGCTTGCGGCCATAGGGCTATGCCAAAAATCCGCTCCCTTTCGAGTCCCCTATTAGCCATTTTGGCAAATATCAGTTGAAAAATTGCTAGAAATCATGAAAATTTCATTTGTCTTCAAAATTTGGATGCAGACATCGAAAAGTTCTTATTTTTAATATGATGATCGACCAGTCGATATTCATTTAAAATCGGTCAAGTTGAAAAGAAAGCAATCCGAACTAGCTCATAGTTGAAAGTCGATCACCTCCCTCTAACCTAAAATCGATTAGCCCCTCCATGCCGTCGCCACACATCCTCTATCCATCCCTATGATAATTGTTGATTCTTACTCAAGATCCTCGCGTGGCAGCCTCTCTCCATATCTAGCCCGCAACCAAATGCAAATCTAGGCGAGGATGGTGATGTCATGGTCAGGGACTATGTGATGAGTATTTCTCAACATTTGTCTTAGTGTTTGAGTTTGTGGTTGAATAAGTTTGATATTCAGAAAATTGTCAAAGAGCCTAAAAAAGTCACACCTTTAGCCGGATAGTCCAGCATACCATCCAGCGGACCATCATATTGAAATAGAAACATTAACAGTAGTTGTTTTGGCGAGCCATACCATTCGGTTCGAGCCAGACTGTCTAGCAGGCCGTACTGTCCGGCCCACCATTCGGCATGCCGTCCTAATTTCACAGAAACAGTACGGAGAGGTATTTTTGTGAGCCGTACTTTCCGGGTTGAGCCGGACTGTCCACCATCCTGTCCTATTGGGGTTGTAGAGAATCTTGGGACGCATATTTTTCGTTTGATAAGTTTTCCATTTGAGCAACGTATGAATTTATAAAAACTATTTTGTGCTATGTTGTCTTGGACGTGATAGTGCGAAAGCTTAATTGTGGAGAGTTGCTTAATCATCTCGTACTGTTTTGAGTAAATGTGCTGATCTCATGATGTCTTTAGGTAGTATAAGTGTTTATGACCTAATATGAATCAAGTTGAGATATACTTGTTTCTAAAAAATGGTTTGCTCATCTAGTATGCGCAAGTGATCAGAATGAATTAATATCGGCAAAGGGGATCGAGAACGTGGATGGATGATCCACAATCCAAATGATCAAGAGTTCACCTGAATTGATCGGACTCGGTCTAGGCACGTGGATAGTGGTGATTAGCAATGAAAGCCTTCAAGGTGTCTAAGGCCAAACCGGTCCAAGGGGAGTTGGACGCGTGACGAACTTGGTGGCCTAGGAAGCGAAGAACGCAATTTTAGAGAAACTGTGTCACAAGGATAAGTGGTTTAGCTCATTGTTGCAGATCAAGGTGGATCAAAACGGGTTACCTAATCGTTATTTATGAACCGCTTTGAGAAGCGTGTAGTGAGTGAGAAAACCCGGTGTCTTATCGGGTTTCGGGTGAGCCCATATATAAGGGTAGGTGAAACCCTAACAGGATGACTAGCGGAGCCGACCTATATAAGGACCTCATTAGTTAAAGATAAGGTTGAACACTTTAGAGGCTTTGGTGAGGGTTTGAGGGAGATAGGTTTGGCTAAATCACTCAAGGGTTGTTAGAGATGTGTTTGTGTTGATCCTCCCTAATCATTCCGCTATAATGATTCCTCCTTAATCATTGAGCAAGCTTCAAATCATGGTTTGAATTTCGTGCTTCCTTTCTTCGGTTTGATTTTTGCCTTGTTCTTAAGTATTCTTAGCTTAAATTTTAGCAAATCTTATTCCTCTTGTTTTAGCTGGGTTGCCCCTACGTTTTAGGATCATAAAACATGTAGGAACATATATAGGTTCACCTTATACAAGTTACTCAAAAATTTTGGTCATGGATTGAAATTCAGTGTTTTGCTTAGTTTGTGACCTAGAATGGATAGGACCTAAAATGGTTGAATCTTTGCGGTCTATAACTTCAATTCTTGGTTGGACTAGGTGCTACATATCTTAAGGTAGTTGTGTTTTAAATTTGGGACCGATCCGATGTTCCAATCAAGAGTTGAGTCAAGTTTGGTTTTTGCTCGAAGTGCAGTTTTCAGGACTTGTGTGATGTGGAGAGTCCGACATCCCCATATCATCCGACGCACCGGACCATCAGGCTTGTGTCATACCATCCGACATACCCAAGATCATTCGTCATATATTGAGTGGTGCTTTGTTGGATTGGCTTGATTCTTTGTTTTCCTTATGTCTTGGTAGCTTCTATCGTTAGTTGAGACACGACTAGGTATATGAGGAAGATCAATAATGTGTTGTGAAGAAAGGGTGAAAATTAATTTAGCTTGTATTCACTCCCTCTAGTCGCCTATATCCTAATTTTTACTAAATAAGAAAAATAGAAATGTTTTAAATTTTAAAAATATTATAATAAACTAGAAATGGAAAAGCAAGAAATAAAAACCCATAAGCACACAAAAATTAATATTTTCAAAATATAAAATTAAACCAGATTTTAAACTACTTTTAAAAACCCTTAAACCCCTAATCTTTTTTAATATAAATGAATTAAAGAAAAGAAGAAAGAAAAGAGAAAAGAGAAAAGGGAATGGGAAAAGAAAATCAAAATCAAAATCAAATCAAAACCCTTGGCCTAGCCCTCTCTTCTCGCTTGGTCCGCTCTCCCTCTCTCGGCCCGGCCTTCTTTCCCCCGGTCGACTCCCTCCTCCTTCCCCGGCCGCCTCCCCACGCCTAGCCTAGATGGCTCGCTCTCTGCCTCCTCTCTCTCGCCCTCTCTCGAGCGACCTCCTCAAGCCGCCCACCGAGCCAAGAACCCGGCTTTTGGCCTTACTGGTCGCCTGTCTACCTCTCTCTGTCGCTGCCTTTCGCCACGCCCGCTCCCGAGCCTGTGTGTGCACGCTCTCGACAAAGACATTGCGACCTGGCCCTCTCGGTGCGCGCGACAGACCAATGGGCGCACACGCATGGCCTGGCTGACGTGACCGCAAGTCACCTCCTTGTTTTCGCCTTGGTTGACCTCCTGCACCATCGCCACGCCCTTAATGCCGCCTCAACGCCTCTGTGCCCCCTCCCTAAGGCCACGCCGTGCAAAGCGATGTGACACGGCGTCGTTCCTTGCCGGCCGGTCACACCACGTCTTTACTCACGCCAACGTCCCTGGCCTAGCTCAGCTCCTCAGCTAACCAGCGACAAGACATCAATGTCGCGGTGTCAAGCACCTTCGTTGTCGTCCTCGACCTTCCTTGACCGCCCAGACCCGCAGGCAAGCTCCCTGAGCTGTCGCCTGTGCCGTCAACCCATCCTCGAGTAGTATAAAGCCCTAAGTCCCTCTCTTGTCATTTTCTCCTCTTGATTGATTCCGCAGCCGTACTCCAGCACCACCTCATGTCTCCTCTAGTGAGCAATCTCGCCCAAACTTAAGCTCGGACGAGAGTTCTCCATCTCCTCTACACCGTCCTCTCGCTAATCGGGTTATCTTGCCATGTAGCTCACAATTCCATGCTCTGGAAGCTTCCTTGGGGTGTCGCCCTCACCCTCCTAGATCTCGCCGGAGCTCGCTGTCGACGAAGGCCATGTTTTGGGCGCCACTGACCTCCGCGACGCCAGAGCTTTCCAGACCTCTTCCATCCTCGCCGTCACTACGATAACTCCTCAACCCTCTCTAGTAGCTTCTGCGCCCTTTGCGGGCGTTCCAGAGCCCTTTGTTAGCCGTCGCCACGGTGAACTGTGATCGTCGCCGCTTGTGCTCATCGCATCACTGCTACAGGCCGCCTCTAGTGACGCTGTCACACCCCGTAGGTTCGTGATAGGCTATAGAACCTTAGCCTTGGCGCTCGTGAGTTGCGGCGGCCCAAGTCATTGGCGCATCGTCGCTTCCTCCCTCCCGGTCGCGAACGGGTGGAGGAAGTAGACAATGACGCGTGATGGCGTCATGGTTCTCCGGTCGTCTCGCTGACCAGTAGGCTTGCATGTTCAGCCGTTAAATAACGGTTAAGGCTAATCCGTCGCAGACAAGCAGGCCCTGCCAAGTTTAAACTTGAGGTTAACCCACTCAACGTAGTGCCGCTGCTGGTGGGTGGGATCGAGGACCCACCCATCAGGTTTAGTGAAGCCTCCCCCGGCCTGGGCGCTGTGCCGGCCCTCTCGCGCGGTATTGGGCCAGGCCTTGTATTGTGCTGAGCGATTTTCGAGCCTTTAGCTAATTTATAAACTCAGAAATGGCAAATGGATTTATTAAAAATAGCAAATGACCTGAAAAAATTCTTAAAATTTTTTGTAAAATACTAGATACATTTTTGGACATAGGAAAAATGTTGCACCTCTACTCCAGTAGATATTATTGTATTTAAAAATCTAGAACCTGGCTATAGGCTAGTAAATAAATGCTAAGGGACATTTTATAAATTCTAAAAATGGTAAAAACCCTTCACATACTTATTTATGAATTCAAAAACTATATTAATTTCAGTTTTTGATATTTTGCTATTGTTTGGTGTATTGTTGTATACGATGGTATGACCCAAAGAGTTCGTGGAACCTCCTGCCGACGAAGATTACTTTTCCCCAGACTTCGACCAAGGCAAGTCCCTTAACGCATGTTGATTGAATTCTTGTCTAATTTAAAGGTTTTTAGTAGAGTTTCCAAACATGTATGCTACTTATAAAATAAGTAATTTCTAGAGCTTAGCTACAACCAGAAAATAAAAATGTGTTCATGACCCTAATAACTGTAACATCCCTATTTTCAAAAATGTATAAATGCATCATCATGGCATGTAGTTTGAGGCATGACAACAAGAAAATCATCAAAACAAAAAGAATTTTTGAAAATGTGCATATTACTGTATTTAATTTCCTAAAACCCAAATTAAGAGTTTAGCTTTTGCAATATTTAATTTCAAAATGTTTAATTGCTAAAAACCTACTTTATCAATTTATAGATTTATAATTTCATTTTGAGTTAGAAAATATCAAAATTTGAACTCAAATTAAATAAAATTGGTATCAAATTAAATTAAGTAGATTTAGCAAAAATCTAATCTATGATTAGGCCATAGTCCTAATCCCCTCTTTCTCATATCTCCATGACATGTGGGTCCCACTTGTCATTTGTTTCCCAATTGGGACCTTCCCTTTTTGCCTTTCCCAATTTGGGCATTACCCAAATTGCCTCTTTCCATTTCTACCCCTTCCCTATCCCTACTTAAGCCTTTTCCGGGTTTTCCCCCCTTAAGCCACTCTCTCACTCCTGGCTCCCTCCCCATCGAATAGACCGAGGTAGCCTCCTCTCCCTTTCCCCACTGCCTCCCCTCTAACTCCGGCAAGGTGAGCACCTCCCTGCCCGATCCCCGCCGCCACCTTCCTCTCCTCGCTCCCCTTTCCGATCCACGCGGCCGAGCCACCGCCCCCTTCCCCGCCGTTGGGTCGAGCCGACTGGCCCATTAGTTCCTTTTTCCCTTTTCTAATTAATTCTAGGATAGTAAAATTTGTTATTTTTATATCTTTGAAAATATAAATCCAATTCCAGTAAAATAAATTTCTAAAAAGCATAAAAATGCACTGATCATTTTAAAAATATAATTTACATAATTTCATGAATATTAATGCATGGTTTATAAATACAATTACATGCATTAATTAATTTTAATTAATTATAAAAATAAAAATAAATTAATAATTTATGAAATTGTTAAAGAGAATAAAATAAATATTTATTCTATGAAATTAGTTTATTTTCTACATCTTCCCTTTTAAAAAGAAACATTTTGCCACATATGTTTATTAGCTAAATTCCATGAGGAATAGAATTTTTGAAATTATAAAATAAAGTAAATAAAATTTCCCAAGATTTCAATTTGAATGCCACCATCATGTTTATATATCCATTTGCATGCATGATTTCATTTTATTCTTTGTTTTAAATGTGTGTTGTCTGCCATCGTTAGATTCGATTTCGATCGGATCCGTGCCTGGAACAGAAGATCATGCCGGGCAGGAATACAATTTCAACCAAGGCAATTCATTGTTGACAATCCCCTCCCCCCTAACTGCCTTCGATCATATTGAAATCTAGTTTTGCAAATGCTTTCTGAGATGTTTATTAAATGTGCATGGCTAAGTTAATTAAACACTGTAATTTTGTTAGGAGTTTAATTAAAAACCTAATACACTTTAGTTATGTTATTAATCCTCATTCTTGATAACCTTAGGCTAATTAATTCCTAATTACTTGCCAATCCTTGATTAGCTTAAACAATTTTGCTTAGTCAGACTACTAGTCCTTAATAGTTGTTCTGCTACGTGATTAATAAACCACCCTTGATTTAATATATGTTTCAATTCAAAGTACCTCTCTGTTTGCAAATGCTTGTTTGATCAGCAGTAGCAGAGTGCTACTGTGGGAAAACTGTTAGTGCTAGGTGGCGGGTATGTCACCTGGGGGTTTATGAAAATGTTTGTAAAACTCGATTGGGGTGGATGGATTGATTGGCTAGTGTGGTGAGCACGAGACTTGGGTCCAGTGTGGGAACCACCCCAGTTCTTAAGGACTGCGACCTTGTAGTTGTCAAGACTAAGTACAACAGTGCGACCATGAGTGCTTGTATGGGCGGGCCCTGGCTGAGTAGCCTTCGAACTCTTAGTTTGGACATCCCGTGTGGTGGAGTAGGAGCGAAGCTATCGCTGACGTACCAGGTCCAAGAGGGGGCTTCAGCTAACTAGGGATACCAGCGATGCGGTGGAAACCTTAGAGGGGATGCCAAGCTAAGAGAGCTAGATTGTCAAAGGTCTTGTGGTGATTATTTTTCTTTGGGTGATTCCTAGAAAAAATCACCTCTCATGGTAAAGCGTGCAATCTCTGCAGAGTGAGAAACTTTCTAGAAAGCCATGCTCACGGTTAAGGGCAGACGACGGTGGCGCTGCCACAATGGTAGCTTTCTTCCCTCTCTTTCTCAATGTTTTAAAGGAGAAAACCGACAGGTGCCGTGTTTGTTTTGGGAGCCTACGGTGGTTAACAATGAGGAGATGACCTTTGGTGGTTTAGCCAACGTTTGGGATTTGTCCCTATGGTGGTTAACCGTTGAGAGGGAACGGTCCTTCGGTGGATTAGCCGTAAGGAAAATGTTTTGGATGAAAACCACGATTTGCATCATGTGAGCCAGCCTTTGGGCATGAGCCGGCTGAGGCCAGATGATTTAAATGTTTTATCAATTGATCTGACTACTTCACTTCTTTCCTAAATTGCTTTAAAAACCTTAGGCGAACTATTTCAAAATTTGCTTTCCGCAACTAAGCCCTACCCCCTTGTCTAAGCCATGCATGTTCATATGTCAATTGACTTGCGATTATTTGCACCAATACTCACCCTCGCGTTTTATCGCGGGGATGCGCATTCTAACGCGTAGGTTCGGAGTACCATTGTAACCCAGAAGATGGCGACCCTGAAGCCTACGACTTCGCCGATGGGTCCAGGACGAGTACACCAACGCCTAGGACTACATTCCTCTAGCTCTGCCTGTGGGGATTGTCTTGGTTTATCTCTTTTGGAGTTGCAATTGTATAATTTAGACTTCCGCTTTTATAAGGCCATCAAGCCAAACTACTGTAACCACGCCTTTTGGCGCACTCTGATGTAATATGTAAATTAATCGTCATGGCTGTGATCCAAGTTCTGGAATCTGTGTGTACTAGCTACTTGATCCAGGGACTAGTACAGGTAAAGCACAGAAGGGGCCCGACTCCGCTAGGAGGGTCCCGACAATAACGTTGAATCTTAGGACTAAATATAATGTACCTTCACTATATGATCTCCTTGAAAATAGGATGAAAATACTTTAAACGATGACCCCATAATTTCACATTATTAAAATGGTTGCAACTGTGTGGTTTGGTGAAATAAGGCATTAGGTGTAAATGTCGGGATTGGAGTTTTATATCCCCCTTAAATGCTTCTGACCAGGGAGGATCCGGATGACGGTATAGTGCAGAGTATGCATGGTTTTGAGTTTGTGCTGTTACTTCTCCCCTAGTCTAAGAACTGCTTATCCTATGAATCAACAAACTTAGTCTCATAGCACAACCTTAGGTTCCATTATGAGACGGATCTGGCCTGTTAAGCTCTAGGCTCTGGTAGCAACTTACTGGTGGAGATATCATTCATAGACATCTGGGTTCTACGGACATGGACCGTTTTTCCATGTTCATCGGCGCCTTGGACCCTTTTTCCTTCCTGTACAACGTGAGTACTAGGCCGTTGCACCAATCCTCCACGGGTCCCCAGGGATGACTCACGGAGCGATTGCTATTAAAGCTTACTGCCCAAACGGCTTGATGATTCACACCTCGGTGTGTAATCTAGTGAGGGTAAAGTGTACCCGCTCTATAGAGTGAAAAACTATCATGATAGTCGTGCTCACGGTTAAGAGCATGCGAAGGGAGTGTTTATGTGGTAGACTTTTCTTTTCTAAAACAAGATCTTGGAGGAATGGTTTTAAAAAAGGTTATTTGACAAAGGAAAAGTCTAAATAAATGATTTTGATTGTATTCAAATTGTTTCAAAAACTACTTTCCTTCCACTTAGGAGAAATCTTAAAAACTTGCTTTTCGCAAAAAGACCTAAGTCTCCTCTTGTACTAAACCCCATATTGCATCATCTCATAAACTTGCAGAGTACAGTTATACCCACACTTATTATTTGCCCTTTTACTTTTGTAACCTCAGTCAAGGAGCAGCAGGCCTACGATGAACAGTTCGACGCCGCTGACTACGAGGAGGGAGGTTGCGACTTGCGAGGACATCCCAGAAGACTAGGGCACGTTCTACTGTCTTTTGCCTATGGGAATAGAGTAGTTGTACTATTGCTTAAAGTACTATGTTTTGTAAGCTACCAGACTCTGTTTTTTGGTCTGCACGCCCACATGTGTGTACGGTATTGGGCTACTCCTGAGTTATATAATAATTTATTTCTGATGGTAATGTATCACTCTGTTTCTCACTGTATGTACTAGCTGTGATCCTTAGAATTAGTACAGAATACACAAAAGAGTTTGGTCCTGTTGGTCGGGTCCTGACATCTTTACTCACTCTCTTTCTGCATTTTCCAATTTTTAAGCCCGAGGTTGGTAAAATACAATATGAATAATTTGTTTTAAACTTTTCTTATGCCTAACGCTTCAAACACACTCCTAATATTTTTAGGGATTCTACGGATAGTTTTTCCTATTTTGCATTTTAATTTGAACCATTTTAAATCCTAAATTGATCATTTCTACTTTTTTTAAGACCTTACCTAGTGATATAGGCCTTGTTTTTCGAGGAAATTGATGGTTTGTTCCAAAGTAATTTGGCAATTGGTAATATGTCTCAGAGTACTTTGATCTTGACGATATGCGTCAAAGTACCTGAGCCAATTGATGTTTTGTCCCTTTTTGAATATTTGGCCATGTTTTGTCAAGCAAAGGGGATGAAAAGACGTCCATGCCCCTCCCTCTCTGTACTGTGACCAATATTCAAGTCCGAGCCACCGCCGCTAGCGTCTGGCCCCAAGCGTTAATA
Source organism: Olyra latifolia (assembly GCA_036346145.1). Lineage (NCBI taxonomy): Eukaryota > Viridiplantae > Streptophyta > Magnoliopsida > Poales > Poaceae > Olyra > Olyra latifolia. The sequence goes on from CM070523.1 coordinate 34,720,587, forward strand.
CATATATAAACAAGTACATATATAAATAATAGGAGACTTTATGAATATCTAGGGTCTGAATGAGCCTCGTTTTCCTTTCTTGTTTTCCTCATTTTGTAATTATTTGTACATATTCTTTTAAAAAAGTAAGAACCTCTCTTCTTGTGATACGGTCATATCTAGGAGCAGCCACACCGGATGTGAAATAGGAAAGAGGGGAGAGAGCAGCGATGGTCTCCTCTTCTGTTCATTGTGAAGAGAGGAGCATTGATGTTTCTCATCCCCTTTGATTGGCAAAATATGGCCAAATATTAAAAAAAGGCAAAATATCAATTGGCTCAAGTACTTTAAGGCATATCATCAAGATCAAAATTCTTTGGGATAAATCATCAATTTTCTCTTGTTCCTTTCAGCTAATTTGAAAAGTTGTGGCTCTCAATAGGGGGTTCAAGAGCCAAAAAATTGTAAAAAATGATTTAGAGAGTTTTGAGAAAAACCATTAAAAACCTTACAAAAATAGTTACAAAATGCTACAACGTTTTGCCTATACAGAAGTACTCCTAATATTTTTAGGGATTCTATGGATTTTTTTTCCTATTTTCATTTTAATTTGAGCCACTTTAAATCCTGAATCGATCCGTTCTACTTTTTTTTTAAGACCTTACCCATTGATAGTTGAAAATCACCATAATGAAGCGACGATTTTTCCAACCCTGGTCCGTGAGAGCCATGCCACGGGAATTTTTTATTTTTATACTTTTTATTATTCCGAAATAAATAATATTCTGTATAATTTTATTTAAAAAATAGACGTCCGTCACTCTTTGGTTGGGTGAGACTGAAATCCCGCCCGACCAGAAGGCGGGTCTTATATAATTCGCCCAATCAAAAGGCGGATAGAGCATGTTTTCACGTAGTCGGGCTAGTAGGGTAAATCCTGCTCGTCGGTTAGGCGAGACAGAAAACCTGCCCTTTGGTTGGTTCGACAGGATTTCAATCTTGCCCAGTTGACGGGCGGTATTTACCCTACCAGCCCGGCTACGTGGAAAAATGCCCAATTTGCCCTTTGGTGAGCGGATTATATAAAACTCGTCCTTTGGTCGAGTAGGATTTTAGTCTTGCCTAACCAAAGGGTAAATGCGTCTATTTTTTAATAAAATTATACGGAATATTATTTATTTATTTTAGAATAATAAAAAAAAATAAAAATACAAAAATTCATGCGACGCAGCCTTGGCCAATCGACAATCGGCGATGGGGGATCACCGCTTCTCGACAAGAAAGCGAATTTTATTTTTTATATTTAAAAATAATTAGAAATAAATAAATAATATTCCATTTAATAAAAATAAATAAATAGCCTCCGTCGCCACCCCATACGGCGGGAAAGATAAATCGCCATATCAAACGGCGATTTTATAAAAATCGCCATTTGGTTGGGCGATTTATATAAATCGCCATTTGGAATGGCGATATTTGCCCACTGCCAAGGTGGTCGTGGTGGGTTATAATCGCCATTTGGTTTGGCAAAAATTTAAATCGCCTGCTTGAAAGGGCGATGTTTGTCTAAAATTTTGTTTTCATTATTAAATATTAAGTGTTTATCGAATAAATCATCGGAAAGGCGACAAGAGTGGGCCTTAACCGTCCCCGACCATGTGTGGGGAAAGAGCGACTTGCCTCGGATGTAGTGGGCGACAGCCTCAGCACAGTAATAATTCATTTGAAGTACATATGATATATATTACATATGAAAGTATATATATTATCATTTTTTGTGGCCTAAACAAATGCCTCCTATCGAACGAGCTTTATTTTATATTCTCATGGCCATGACCTAAAAGTCACGGATGAAGGGCGAGGTTTGCTAAATTTTGCCTCATTGTTGGGCGATATTTAGAATATGGTCCTCCTCAAGTGATTCTCCATTCTTTTCTATTATTAGATTTAAAAAGAAAAAATGTCCGTATTGTCACAAAGCATTCATCGCATGGCGGCAGATATAGCGTTGAAAGTAGAGTGCTCTTCGAAATTTTTATTGTCGATTACAAGGAAGTTTCTCTCGAGTACAACGGGGATATTTCCCCTTCCTGGTAGCGTCAGGTCCAGCCTCCTTTGCGCGACGTGCCCTCTCGCGCTTTCTCTCCCTGTCAGCCTCTCGTGCCTCAGCAGCCTGACGTTCGGCGTCCTCTTGTTGCTTGTGGTACTCCTCTAGCTAACGCTATGCTTTCTCCTCTTGCTCCTCCTCATACAGGCGCTGCCTAAACCACTCCCTCTTCCAACGGACCTCACGCTCGATGTGTTTCTTGTCATCCTCCGATTGCTCCGTGTCTAGCCACTGCTAGAAATCGCAGAGAGGTGGGGGAGACTAATTGTTCAACAGAAGTTAGTACAGCTCACATGCGCTATGTACGTATATGTAATTATGCAGGTTAGGGTGAGCAAGTACCTTTGGACGCTCGCCAAAGGCAACCTTGGGTGGATCGTACTCGTAGTTCGCACACATGAAGAACCTCCTTCCGTAAGTGTATGAGAAATCTTCGTTGGATTGAACAAACTTGCACAGGTCACCGCAGAAGCACATTGGAACATTGACCCCTTCCGCACGGTGGTCTTAAACTTGCTCATGGAGGGTCTCAGAGCGGAGGCTGCCATTGCTTGTTATGGGGAGATTTGTGGAGTGTATGCTTGGAGGAGTATGGGACTTGCGAGAGGAAGTTGCGGCCTGAGAGGACCCGAATGGAGGTGGGTATTTATAGCGAAGTTTGTTCGGTGCATGGACGGAGTTCATGGAAGCGCATTTATCCTCCCGAGTTCTTGATGCGCTTGATGTGATTGACGCCGAAAAGCGGTACCGCTTGGTCGCCAGATGCCCTTCATTATTCTTTGGATGCCGATGCGATTGATGTGACCGACGACGACGAGGAACTGTTGGTCGTGAGCGCCCTTCATTATTGATGGATGCTGGTGCGATTGATGTGACCGACGAAAAAAGAGGAGATAGAGTAGATTACTTATTGGCCTACAAGATAAAGAAGAAAAGAACATCAAGTATGAAAACCAGAATTGTGCTCACTTATGGGTTTCGTAGGGTCACCAGCCCACCCGATGTCTCCAAAAAATTATGGCAAAATCAGACCGGACGTCGCAACGCCGCCTACCACATTTATGTGGACGTCCCGCCTCGACGGTGTATGCCCCCGGTGCGAAAATCGGAAAAGCTTAACTTTGTGTTAAAAAACCAGGAATTGTGCTCACTTATGGGTTTCCGTAGGGTCACCAGCCCACCCGATGTCTCCAAAAAATTATGGCAAAAATCAGGGGACGTCGCAACGCTGCCTACCACATTTATGTGGACGTCCGCCTCGACGGTGTATGCCCCAGCGTCGCGTAAAATCGGAAAAGCTTAACTTTGTGTTAAAAACCAGAATTGTGCTCATTTATGGGTTTCGTAGGGTCACCAGCCCACCCGATGTCTCCGAAAAATTATGGCAAAATCAGGGGGCGTCGCAACGCCGCCTACCATATTTATGTGGACGTCCCTCCCGACGGTATGCCCCCAGCGTCGTGAAATCGGAAAAGCATAACTGTGAAAATCGGAAGACATACGCAAGGAAGAACAGAACAAGTGAACAAAACATATAGAAGCAAATGCCCAACAAGGTCGAAATACAAGGGTCAAACTAAATTAGTACTAGGGCCCTACTAATCTATACATCACGACCCCTCTTGGGCGAACCCCTCGACCGACCCTCTCGGCCAGGCTTGCGACCCGTCAAGTTGCCCACTAGGGAAGGTAAGGCGGTCCGGAGGGTGCAAGTCCCGATCTTGGCGCTCGGGCGGGGCCAGTGTGGCTGCTCACATTCGCGACGTCTGAGTCGGTGGAGGGGTGGCTCGGTCTGCGAGAGGCGCGAGCTCGTCGGGCGAGGCGAAGAAGGAGTCCACGTCGTAGTAGGCGTGGCCCAGTCCGCCTCGGAGGTAGCGTCTGGCTGTCCCATCCGTCGGTGAGACGACGATAGTACTGAACAGCTAAATTTCAATTGAAATCACGTACAAAAATTATAAAGCGACAGGAGGGTTCTAACCTCGCACATCTACCCGGGGTAGGGACGAATCGAGACGCAGCCTCACGGAGGATGGCCCAGCCTCACGGAGGACGGGCAGCTCAGAGTCTCAAGTCCACCGCGGTCTCTGTGGTGGGACTGTGAGGACGCCCCACCTCGAGGCCGGAAGTCCACGACGCTCAGTGCGGGCCTGTGTGCCCATCCCAGTTCGTGGGAGTCGACCTCGAGTCGGAAGCGAGGGCCGCGTGGCCTGGTACATAGTTGAACACCGTGTTATTGTACGAACGATATATGACAATTTTAAATCTCAGATATTACTGCCGTCTTTGGAAGAAGGGCCGGACGTGGGGAATCTGAGGCCTCTCACCGAAGCGGGTGGGCGCTCGACGAACGACGCAGAAGTAAGGCTCAACGAACGCAGGTCTTGTCACGAATCGACAAAGGTGTCCAGATCTCCGTCGGGGTCATCTGTACCCTCCTCGCAACGCATCACCGCGCTCTCGGCGTCGGCGACGGGACTCGCGCACAAGATCGTCTTGAAAGTAAGGACAAATGCATTGCATGTTGAAAATGCCCATTTTACGAATGTAAGCACCGTAAGAACATAAGGACAAAGGCAAAGAATCGTCGAGAAAGGTAGTACCGCAAGGTAGGCCGACTGAGCTCGGTGAAGTGGGTGCGATGTCGGTCACGGCCGCCACGCGGGCGACCTCGGCCCGTGGGGTGTGACCAACGCGTCCGAAGTCGCGCGGCGATACCGGCAAGCAAGTAGGCTGGAGTGAGGGCGGGTCGTACTCTCCGTCCTCCTCGACGCGATCTGCGCGTCCGTCTTCACGACGGCGTCACAGAGCCTCAGACGCGTGCCGCGAGGACAGCGGAGGCCCAACAGATCATGCGGAATCGCGTCATTGCGGGTCGCGATCTCCCTCAGCGTGGGGAGGAGGTGCTGTCGACCAGCGTGGCCGTCGTGCGGTGAACATTACCCACCAACAACCACGGAGGTACGCCGAGGTGCCTCGCCACCATCCCTCGTCCGCCTCGGGTGGATGAGCTCCGCTGTTCAAGAGAAGTGGAAAACGATGTTAGATCTAAACTTGCGCCAAGGAGAACCGAGGAGAGCAATTTGACGGTTGCATCGTGAACTGGAGAATCCACCTCTTGGCGGGCGTGTGTCTCGGGATCGGGAAGGGCTCAGAGACCCCAAAGACCGGGGCTCGGACGATCGCCCGGCGATCCAGAGCTCCGGCGCCACTCGTGGAGACGCCCACGGCGACGACGCGCCCGCCAAGACACGGCAGCCCAGCGAAGGACACATCTGCGGGGTCGGCGCCATCTCCCACATGGGAGATGGAACGTGTCGTCTCCGGTCTCCACTGTCGACCGTGAGCCGCCAGAGGACTTGTCGGTAGAAGCGCCTCGTCGCCTCCTCGCCACCGTCGCCTCGATCATCCGGCTAAGGGTAGTAGGCCGACAGCGCAACTCAGGAAAACTTCAGATTTAGCGAGTGGTAATATTACAAAATATCTACGCGACAGAGTTAATGGAGCACGTACCTCTCAACCCGGTGGGCGTCAAGCTCGAGGTGCTCGGACGGCGTCTGGTGCGAACACGCCGAGCATCGCACCTCCTCCGCAGAAAGGTAGGAGCGGTGCGGCGGTCCAGCGTGGCGGAGAAGCTCACGCGGCGGCGGTGGTGTGCACCCGGTCGGCCATCTGTCGTGTTCTGCAAAAAATAATGGTTAGGGCGATTACGGTTTGAGATAGAATGTGGATAGTGATGTTAAAAATTGAAAAATTACTACGAATGAACATTGAAGTATAACATACCATATGCCAAACCATATTGAAACATACTGAAATTACGGTTCATATTACGCACTATATTACAAACCGTGAAAATACAAAGGACGACATAGTTCCATACAACATTGAATTGAGCGTGCCATATTACATAGCATATTACAACAATGCGCATTATGCAAGACGACTTGAACTACAACATACCATATTACATATGAACTAACATTTCATTGGGCCGAGTACCATCACATCAAGAATAACCATCGTGCCCCGCCCATCCGCTACCGACCGGAAGGTCCGGATCCAAGTCATACAACACGGATCCAATCCGTGTGTTGCGATTGATGTATGTGTGACTGTTTCATTGCACTCGCCGCATCTGGTATCAACTCTCCCACCTCGATCGATCCATATCGTTACGGATCTGCGATCTTTGTCGACGCCAAGATCACACTTCAATTTTTCCTGTCGGTACATGTCGGGTGCGCGCCCGGGGGATCCGTAAATGTCCCGAACGTGGCATGCAGTAAATCTCTGCATGCCATGTGTTCGGGATGGATTGTTTCAAATAATATTCGATGACATACGGCAAAGTTGGATGATCGCTTATACTAGCGGCGGCAAGTACATGGGAGCATGGCTTGTGCAAGAGCAGAGGCTTGCGGCATGAGCAAATGCACTTGTCTTCACGAGTACGACTCTGCTTTGCCCTATGATTTATGACCGCTACGGCGGCCTCTATCCTCGCATATAATCTCATACCGAAGCTCGGCGGTACCCATCGGTGTAACTACGTGTCTCTGTGCCTTCGTAATCTTTTCTTCAATGTACTTTGTCATGGCGGTGCAAGATAGCAATCGATGGTCCCCATTGCAATGGAGGCTACCCGGTGTCGATCCATGAAGTATTTGCATGTACGGTGCGAAATTCCCTCGACAATTGCGACAAGAGGCAAAGCCCTCATCCCTCGCATCACCCAGCTTGTATACCTCTGCTAAATTTGTGGTCATGGTTCCATATCTAGCTCCGTCTTTATCGTATAACAGGACCACTTTTCCTTTGGATCATCCTTAATCCAATCTGAGAAGCATCTCGATACTAGAGTTTGTTTGTACTCCTTGCTGCCGTGCGGTGGATGTTTCTGCGATCGCTTCATTGTTAGCTCGTCAAGGGTCTTCCATAATTTATTAAATTTTCTTTGTTGATTCTGTTTGCCTGACCTTTTGAAGAGATTCATGAGGTGCTTATTCTTGAAGTGACTTAAAAATTGGCTCCCATGTGTCTCATGCACCACCGCTTTGTATGTCCATCCATTGTGCATTACCACGGTCGTCGAACCATTCTGATTTCTTCAATTGCTCGCAAAGAAACTCGCATGCTGTCATGTATAACGCAAACATTTGGTCTCCCAAAGACGATTGCATGTTTCACACGCCTAGAAACCAAGATTACCGACTATCGTTGTTCTCCTCCACAAATGCAAACGCTACCGCAATATCTGGTTATTGCCATCCATGCCAATAGCCGTCAATATTTGGCCCTTGTATTTTCGGTTAGGAATGTACCATCCACACAGAGGACAGGGGACAAGACGCAGGAAGGCTCGTATGCATGGTCCCAAAGCGAAGAACGCCGCTCGTAACCATCTTCCCGGTGTCCACCCCAATCGCAAAGATACTCCTTGATATCGTAGTATGTACCAGGTTTCTTACATCGATGGTCTGCATGAGCGCAGAAGGTTGGCATATGAGGCTTCAGATGTACCAAACCTCCTCTCCAAAGCCTTCGCTTTGCCCTCCAAGCTGTGGCATACTTTATCTTGTAATTGAAATTGTTCTTCAATTGCCCGAATTATCGGCATCGTGGCTCATAACTTATGTTGTCTACTATCTCGTGAATACATCACCACTCCAACAAAAGTGGAACTTAGGTTCCGGTGTTCTTGTCAGCGTTGTTCCAACCGACAGCTTGTGCTCCATCACAATCGAACACATCCAAGAATCGACCCACTTTCCCTTGAATGCATGTATCCTCCAAGGACATCCGGGACGACGACCAACATCATACTGACTTTTATCGACTTGACAACACGGAATTCCCTCCTAAGAGATAATGCCCAATACTTCACCGCATCCATAACGGCCTCCTTACTAGGGTACATTGATCCTGTGTCACTTCGCTCGATCGTAATTCCATGAAGTCCTGCTACTTTGGTTCACACATAAATCTTGAAGTTGTACGAGTTCCACTCACTGACCGGACGATCTCCAAAACTTGCCTCATCGCTTGAGATGTCCTCGTCGGCACTTGCTCGTGCGCCTCATCCTCTGCCTCCATCAGCTTGTACTAGCACTTCAATTTCTTCCCTCATCTACGACACGGTCGCCTCATCTCTTCTGGGGTGCTCAGTGCCAACCTCCTCCGTCCCCGCCATCTCCGCCTATATCTTCCCTCCTCCTCCGTGCTCCCCCCTCTTCACCCTCCTCTGCCCTTCTTGACCAGGTGGTAGGCAATGTCTCTTGCACCTGTGTCTCGCTTGAGTCACCGGTTGGTTTGAACTCTGCCGAGCAAGCAAAGACTAGAGGAAAGCCGCTTCAATTCCTATCTCAACATACCGCCTCCAACTCCGTGTACACAATATCAAGATCAACTCCCAAAAGAAACCGCCCCTAGCACGGGTGACCACGGCCCTAACCTTCATCACATGTTCTTCGAAGTTAAGCCGAACGTCCGTAATAACCAGCTTTTGTAAACCCCAAACGTTTCTGGTGGGCCTCGATATCCCTAGTGTTACCGATTCCAAATTACTAAGATCCACCCCGTTTGGACCATACATAACCTCTCCGTCCCCATAGTGAATCAAAATATAACTTCTCGACATTTGTCCCAGAAATAAACCATCCAACGCAAATTATTACACGTGGGTCTCAATATTAAGTCGTCTATATTTTTCCTCATCTAAAGCTCGCCGGAGGAGGATCAAACCTACGCTTGTATGACCTCAAGAATTCAGGGCAAAGCTATCATTTTAACTCGATATTTTTGTATGTACTAATTACATCCGAGCGTAAATCCCACCATCAATAGACCCTTATCTTAATCTATAAATACCCTACCAACCCCAAACCCATAGCCCTACAAATAACAAATTTCATTCCTAAAATTACCGTAAACATACCGTACTCATAATCTATACATACACTACGACATATGTAAACCCTACCCCTACCGATATCAAATTCCACCCTAAAAATACCGTAAACAAACCCTAACAATACTCAGAATATCATACTGAAGCAAGAAACCCTAGCCCCATATATATCAAATCCTCGCTCTAAAAAGGCCAAGAATATACCCTACCCTCATCGATAATCTATACATACCCTAAAAACCCCTAAACTCTATTCCTACAAATATCCTAAATATCCCTTTTACTATCTACTTACTACTAATTTTTAACATTCATATTGCTATCCTACCATGTTTTGAATAAAACAATAATACAAGATATAGAAAATTTACTCGATAACGTAGATGGCGTGATTTTCCTTCCTCTCTTCCACTTCCTCTCCTCTCTTTTTTTTCTCTTCCTCACCTCTTCCTTTTTTTTTCTCCCATTCGCTTGCCTCGAGCAAAGAAGATCGCCATTGGCAATGCATACATGCACGGATGGATATGGGCGATAGTTCGCCACCCCATTTGGCGATTTAAACCCGCGCCAAAATTTCGCCAATCCAACTGGCGGTTTTTTAAAATATCGCCATTTGGGGTGGCGATCTATCGCCCTAGCGCCGCCTGCATGACTTAATCCCGCTAAAATGGGGTGGCGAATTTCAAAATTTCGCCTTTTGATATGGCGATTTATCTTTCCCGCCGTATGGGGTGGCGACGGGAGGCTATTTATTTATTTTTATTAAATGGAATATTATTTATTTATTTCGAATTATTTTTAAATATAAAAAAAAATAAAATTCCAAGAAGGCGCAGGTCATTGGATGCCCTCTAAAAGGTTGCCCAAACGGCCCATGGCCTGGGTCGACACGCCACCATGTGATATTATTCTTTATCGAGCTCAGAGCCCATGCGCAGACAGCCCACGACCATCTCGTACAGGCACACCATTGGTGAGTTGCGCGGCTGCCACGTCGGCCCGCCCAATCCCCGAAACGCCCAGTCTGCGAGGCGACCACGAGGCAGCAGCAGCTGCGGCACGCAGCGCAGCCACAGCCCTCAGGGAGGAGAGAGCGGCCGGAGTCGGAGTGGTGGTGGTGGCCGCTTGTTTGATGCGGTGCGGGCGGCTGCTTCCTTCGTCCACCCGATGGCGCTCCTCGCCACCCCGCCCTATATAACCACGCCCGCCTCCTCCTCCTCCTCCTCCAGAAGCTGCTCCCTCCGCGCCCCGAGATCCGCTGTGCCCCAGGGCATCCGCGCCATGGCCGCCTCGGGAGCTGACGCCTCCGCCGCCGCCTCCGCCGCACCGGCTGCTGCTGGCCCCGCTGATCCCCCGTCCCTGCTCGTCTTCTCAGGTGAGCTCTCTACCTCTCTTACCAGCTCTCACAACGAGCGTCGCTGCAATTGGCGGAGCTGGGCGGGGATCCGCAGAAATGGGTCGTTCCGAGCCCGCGCGGGCGTGCGGTGCTCGGCAATTTGGGCACTCGGTGACGCGATGGATTAGGACAAATCGCGCGTGCCAGTCTGCTGTGGATTGGTGGTGGAATTGTTCGAGGAAGTACATGTGATTGGGTGAGTCCGTGCGTGTACAATTGGAGAGATTTGGGGGAGATTGCGGTGCCTGATATCCCGGGATTTACTGTACCTGGGACATGGATCTTCCAAATAGTGTTTGTCTTGGGGTAATTATATAACTTGTCGTACAGTAATGTATCTCCACTCCATGCAGTGTTGGATGACATGTAAATTGGGTTTGTATGGTCTGGTTGGATGATAGAGGGTATGCAGTGCTTCTGTTCCCCCCTTTTAGCTCATCTGTAGAGTGTAGCGCTAGAACTACCATGACTTGGCCGTTATAGCATGTGCGCATGTTAACAGACAAGTGAAACTTCTGTTTGTTTTTCCATGCCTGCCATGGATATAATTATATAGGCACCTCTTGGTTTAAAAAAATTTATAAAGGTACCTCTCGGCATTTACAAAAAGAATAGAGAAGGAAAAGGAAATTAGGAAGCTGTTGCATTTAGAACACAAAAAGAACAGAGAAGGAAAAGGACAATTAGGAAAATACGAAGCCGTTGCACTTAGAATGATTTTGTTGTCACAATTTTCTAGTATCTCACAGTCATTTTGATGGTTCATAGGTTCCTGTTCTCATCTGGCGGCTGTGAAACTTGTTTCCTGTTCATAATGATTTTGGAAAGTGGGGCGTGCCCCCTTTTCAACCCAAAAAAAAATCCTGCTCTCAAATAAACCTGACAGTCTCTAGCTGTGGTCATGAGTACCCAACATACTATCTCACATTCTCACTAATGTAGGATGGGTTTGGATTTTTTTAAGATGCACCCAGACTATTGTGGGCCATCATTTTACGTGATCTATTGGCCCCTTGATCTCTTACTCACTTAGGGGGTAAGGTGATGAGTATATCCGGACCATACATGCTTGATCCAACAGTATATTGAACTCTTACCCCCTGGTGGTGTACCGTAGAAGTTCTCTTCAGTATAACTGATTTATCTTTTTAGGAAAGTATTCTTTGTTGGTAAATGCTCGATGAATACTTTTAGAAGTTCATCTCATACAAGTACTGGTCATTCACTGCGGAATTTCAGCACTCTGTTTCCTTTGGTCATCTTATTAATATAATTTCCAGTTTATTTTTAACCATCTGAGAAGATTTGTTCAAATCAGTTATATTGTGTGTCCACAAATGATATGTATTTTATCAACATCCTTGGATTACATTTTTTAATGCACTAGGCATTTGTGGTTGTCTGTGTGGCTTCTAAACTGTTTGTTTTGGTTCTTTTCTGTTGGCTCTCGCCTTATAGGATGAGGGCATGCACTTATGTTACTTAGTCTAGAATTTCTGAGTTTGATTCAGGAGGAACAGCATTTAATGGTGTTGTGGAAGAGTTAAAGAGAGTGACTACTCGAGTTGCGCATGTTCTCCCAGTTTCTGATGATGGTGGAAGCACAGCTGAGATTGTTCGCGTGCTAGGTAGGTTGAAATTTCCTACAACACCATTTGCTTTCTTCTTATTTGAAATAATAGATTAAAGCTTAACAGTGGGAATCCAATCTGTTCTGATGATGAATGTTAGCCTTTATGTCTTAGGTGGACCTGCCGTGGGGGACATAAGATCAAGATGCTTGCGATTATCTGATGAAAGCACCTCAGAAGCCCTTTCCGTACGAAGATTGCTTGGGCACCGTTTGTCTCTTGATCCTTCAGAAGCAAAGCTGGAGTGGTACTGTGGTAGCAATGGGTCCCTCTAATGCAGATTAAAACATACCTTTCCTTCATAGCTAATTAGTTCTGGATAGTTGTTTAACTAATGTTCTGCTCTGTGTGAACAAGTGATGTTAAGTTGTGGATTTGACAGGTACCAGATTGTGGAAGGAGAGCACTCTTTATGGGATGGTGTCTCTCGTCCATACAGGGAAACAATCCGTGCATTTCTGGTCTACTTTCATAATGAGGTCCGCTCCTCTATAATTTATTTTCATACCATATTGTCTGTGAAAAAAATACTAGTGTAATTCAGAGGTGGTGATTGACCAATGAATATCCTGTCGTGTTTGTGAGATATAACAGCACCAATATGTTTCATGCAGATCCTTCGACGACCAGTTGAAATGTTTTGCTTCACCAATGGCAGGTGATTCTTCTAAGGTGAAATTTTGCAGTAAATTATGTTCTTGCCATTGTTTTCCCACATGAAACCTTTTCTGGCCTCTTGCAACTTTCTCTGTATTCTGTGGTATGATGCACATAACATAATCATAATGTCTCTTGTCACCTTATTTTTTGCATGGGAAGGTCAACCTATTAATACTCCCAGCTCGCCTGGAATTTATTTTTTCCTGACTAGTTTAATTTGTTATTGCAGCATTGGGAATTTCTTTTTTGCTGGGGCACGCATATTCTTCCAGTCTTTGGATGCTGCGATTTTTTTGTTTTCACGTGTATCGCAAATCCCTGCTGAAAGTCTTGTGCTACCAGTGATATCCACAAATGACAGGCTTACTCTGGGATGTGAACTATGGGTAATCTCACCAAAGATTCTCACAGTATACAAGCTGCAAAAGTAACATTTTTTGGTTCCCTTGTTACCAGCCCTTATGCTGGGGACAATTTTGCCAGATCGTTTTTAGTTTATTTAAGATAATTCCTTTTAATTGTTGCAATGATCTTCGTACTAGACTTCTTCCAATTAGGTAAATACACATTTTTAAATCTTTCATATATTGTTTTTTAGCGACAATCTTTCACTTTTTATTATATCTGGATTTTTGAAACTGACTTGGCTGTCTTTATTTGTAAATATTATTAATATGAATTAGCAAATTCCTTGGTTATAAAACCATAAAAGCCACCTTATTATTTTTTTAGCATGCATTTATTATTTTGAAAATTCTTCCTTTTTCAGGATGGAACTATCATTCGTGGCCAAAATGAAATATCACACCCAAGCAATGGATGCAGAGAGGTCGTTAACAAGGTACTCCAAAGAGTATGCTTTTTTCAGGCTTAATACCGCCAATAGTAGCCAAGTTGTTTTAGACAACTGGGTCTAAGGTTTCTTTCGGGGCCTCTTCCACATATTTATGGAACCATATTTTCCCCTTTTTTTACCTTAAAATATAAACATAGATAAGTGATCTTTACTTCACTCGTTTAAGTTTTTGTCGCCATACTATCTAACTTAGCGTGCCTGGTCGCTACTGATCCTTAACAATAAAGCATGCAATAAGTTACTTGTTGTGACGTATCATTGCAGCTGACTGCATGTATTATGTTAGTTGGGGAGATGTCTTGTAAATAATACATGGTGATGGTGTACTATCTGGACTTAATGATTTCATGCTTTATTCAGTATTTTAATTCTGTTCTGACAGAAGTATATATTACACATCTGCTTTGTTAGACATACATAAAGGAAAAGGAGTGAAAAGACACTCTTATTTTCTCTATACAAATACAACGTAAATTTGATCAGTGCCATTTTCAAGTTCACATCTGCATTAATGTCTAAGTGGATACTCCCTTCTGTAGACATTGTGCAGCCAACCCTGTACTGTAATGAACTCTTGGATTTATAACTGCCATTGGCTGTTGGGAAAAAAAATGTGCCACACAGTTCGATCTGTCAACCTACAATCAATCAGACCCCACATCCCCTGCATCCACCATAGCATAAACAAAAAAGGGAAAATGGAAAAAAGGAAGCACCCCTAAATTGTTGTATTGAATGAAAGTTACCTGAATCTTTGCCTGCTTGTGTATTTTCATTTATGTCAGATTTATTGGCTTAAATATTTTAAAGACAATTGAAGTGGTTCAGTCTTCATAAATTATTCAGCTCTGCCAATAAACTAAGCCATCGCTACAATGGCATTTCGGTTTCATTTCATCTATGGTTAGTTATCTTCGGCTTAAAAATTGAAGTATGATTAGCTAAAACAAACATTGATGTAATTCAATTTGAGCCTGAATCTCTTTGTGCTTAGTCCACAGCTCCAAGATGTGGCGATAATGTTGATGTCTATGTTTTTACTTCAGTTTCTCGTGTCGATGGAATGCTTTTATCTGATTTATATGACATCTGTGATCTTCATTTCCTCATTTATCTATGTATGCTTGTTGATTTCTCACTAGGCTTGTTAAGTTCTCACTCATTTATTGTTTACTTTTGTTTTCCTTTTCTGGGAAGGACTGTAATTCATGCACTGCACTTCCTTCAAAGATCAAGCGTGTGTTTTACATGTCAAGTGAAGGTAGCAACCTGTTGCACGAGGTTAGTACATTCATTCTATTTTGCCTAGTTCTACTTGCGTCTGCTTTGTATATCAATTATGAATGCTTTGTTGAATATTGACAACACTCTTGAAATTTATTTAACAAAATATCATAAGTACCTACGGTAAATGATTCAACAGGTCAACTTAATTTAATGGATCTTAAACTCCATGTTTTAAATAATAGTTGGAACTTATGTCGGGACCCGGCTTTGCAAAAACGATCGTTGTGCTTTTAGTACTAGTCCCAAGGAATCATAGGTAGTACACAGTTTAAACAGATGATTAAACCATACACTTTATTAATTTGAAATAAACATAAGGTATAGTGGACCCAATGCTACTTATTACAATATCAGAGTATTAATAGCAAGCAGAAGAACATAAGTAACCGCGTTGGTGATGTTCTGTCAAATTGTCACAGGCATCTGACCGGAGATGCACCTCTAGTAGTCTGGATTGCCTCTGTCTACATCTCCTTCGTAGTCAGCGTATTCCTCGGGACCTTCACCTGCTCGTTGGTTTGAATAGCCAAAGAAATTGCAAGGGCGAGTATGAGACATACATACTTAGCAAGCGTTCGTCCTTAGATATGAATGCAATCTTACAAAGGAATCAGGGATTGTTATTTTGCATAAAGAGCAATTTAAGAAATTTCTATTAGTTGTAAAGCATAATTTACAAAGAATAATAATAAGTAAAATTCATTTCTTTCCGTATGTTTTCGCAACGCCCTAATATTGCCTTCTCAGCACGAGACCGAGATGACATTCATTGTCAACTCTACACGATACTACATGGCATTATCTGCTCGGCATTTGCTGCCTGACATTCTCTGCCCTATCTCTACACCAGATTAATTATTAAAAAGATGGGATTAACATTGTAGAGCTGTCTAAGCCTGCTCTTGACCGTGAGCATGACTATAATATAGTTTTAACTTTGCACATTGTGTACACTTTAGCTACTGGACTTGCCCAAGAGTAAGACGAAGTTGTTACCTAGGTATGTCTAGACTTGAGAATGCCTCACTAAGATTTCACCCTGGCAGCTTCCTCGCCAAGCCAGAGGTCCCCTCGTGCGCCAGATGGGCCTTCGGTGCTGATCAATCACACCCACACTGCCAGGACAGACCAAAATTAGATTTTCTAGAGTAACAAGCTAAGATTTTGCCATTATTAGCGCCCATAGCTGTACGGTTGTGATTGGCTAGATCATCCACTATGTTTAGTCCTTATGTAGATCGAGGTGGCTACCATGGAACCATACAACCACCATACAAGCCATCATCTCGTGTCTATTCACACCACATTGATTTTAATTTGATTAATTTAACCAAAACCACAGAGTAGAAAGTAGATTCTCTCTACCAATAATTTAAATGACTTCCCCATCATAATAGTTCTACAAATTTCCATTGTAGCAATTCTAAGCATCTAGCATAAGTAAACACAAGGATGGCTTAAATTAAATACAGAAATAACTCATACTAGGCACAATGGATAGTTAACCATGTTAATTAATGACTAACAAGGCATGGGCATTAACTAGACCTAATAAAGTAAAATATTATTATCAATAGCATGCAGATTCAAAATCTATAAAACGATTAATAAATTTGGGACCAACATGTAACTAGCTTGCCTTGGTCCGAGTACTGAACTTCTCCCTGGAAGTCATCGGTAGTCTCCACTTTGGCGTCGTCGATGATGTCTACATGCAATTTGAAGCTCAATAAATAAACGAAATTCCAAAAAAATAAGAAAAATATGAGAAAAATATAGGAGGTAGATTAGAATAAAATAAGAATTATAAAATCAGTTGGGAGAGATTTGGATTCATAGATCTTGAGATACAAAATTGGGAAGGAATACTATTCATAGAAGGAAAAGGAAAAAGGGTACTGTTCACCATGGGCCGCCACAGTGCAGCCCAGTTTGGCCGGATAAGGGCATGGGCTGGCTCAGCTTCTCCCACAGAAGAGAAGAGAGAGAAAGAGAGAAAGGGGAGGGGGAGAGGGGCGGTAGCATTGCTTGGGTTGGGGTTGGTGGCGGCGGACGGCGATGACCTGGCGGCGGCTCGGCCAGTGGCGGAGGTAGGGCACAGAGGCAGTGGCACGATGACTAGCGGCACGGTGCGGCAACGTGGCTACTAGGGAGGAAGCAGCAACGGGCTGCGGCTTGTGGCGGCACGGTGACGACGACTAGGGTTGGCGGCGGCGTCGCGGGAGGAGATGGTGACGGCGTGGTGCAAAGCGCAGAGGAGATGTTTGGAGATGGCGTACGGCCGAGAACATGGCGGCTTCGGCAAAGAGGAAGGGAACGAGGACGGCTACCTATTCGTCAATGGCTCTGGATCGGTCTGCTCCGCGATGGCGTTAGCAGGTGAGTTGCCGCGACTCGAGGCTAGGGTTTCGTGTCGGATTTCGAGGGAGGGTTTGGGGTTTATATAGGGGTGGGTTAGGTCGGTTCGTGCTAGGGATAATCCAATTTGGGAACAAATTGGTTAGGATTAGAGATAGGATTCGGTTTGGATAGGATTTGGATGAAAATCGGTTGGAGATAAAAATTTGGTCGAGGTTTATTTAGGAAATTTGGATAACGGGTTTAATTAAGGGATAAAGGCCATCGGTTATAGGAGTTGAATCAGTGGAGAAATAGAGATAGCAAAGGAATTTCGAAATTCAGAAATTTATTTGAATTTTTGAAAATCGAAATTTCCAGGATGTCACAACTTAATGATCAGATATTGTTATCTATATTTTGGTTGCTCCTCATGCAACCAGTCTCACTATGTCACAAAGTACAACAGTGCTAGAAGCCAAGAATAACACGATCCAGTAGTGTTTTTGCAGCCCTGCGCTAACATATCCATTACACGAACACTTGATTCCTTCCACTCTCAGTAAGGTGATCTCATCTGAAAGCAGAGACACAATGTTGATGCAAACCCATGTACTGAAAAATTTGTTTAAACCTTTTTCCAGGAATTCTGTTACATTAATATGTAGTGTTATATTATAAATATCATGGACTTACAAGGATTTGTAGTTGCTCATTACCGTGAAAACTCAATAAGCTCTGACATGCTATTGATGTCTACCATTTGTTTAGAACTTCTAAGTTCTAATGTAGCTACTGACCTTTCTTTGTAGGTTTTTCCTGAAGCTAACCATACAGTTTTGGAGCAGTTAAATAAGGTGGACTACATTGTCTATGCTATGGGATCGCTCTTTACATCAGTCTGTCCATCTCTGGTAATCAATCATTTACTTAATAATCTGGAACATACAGATATCTTCATTAACTCACAACCTCTGCATCTTTGTATTTGTTGTTTGACTTGTGTTGAGGTCATATAACTATATTACCATGTAGTTTGACTTGTAATACTTATTGCAGCAAGACATCCATGAACATTCAGTTTACTAGCATTGGCTTTATGACTTTTAGTATTCCTTTTTTTTGCATCAACCTTCCTTCTGATATTAAATAGTTATACAGGTTTTGCGTGGCATAGGTGAGACTATAGCATCAAGATCCATTCCCAAGGTAACTATGCTCCAAGTTAAAAGCCATATTTTCTTGCTTTGCAATGTTTGATTGCAGTATTCTTTTGATTCCTTTTGTCATGGTTTCAATGTCTATGTTTTCTTACCCGCATACAAATCATACTGTTGCCAAGACCTGAATAACATGCCACTTGGTAGGTTAACTGCCCTGAATTTATAGTAACGTGTTTGATAGCGGCCTTAAGAGATATATTAATTGGCTGATTCACCTAATTCATAGTCAGGGGTTTAATTGGTGGTTGAATAGAAAATAAAATGATGAACTGATGATGGGCTGTTGCTTTTCTTGGCTTCTTGTATTGTTATTGTTTGTGGCTATAGGTGCTTTCACTAAAATTTCTCTCTGACTGAATTTAGGTACTTCTTTTAAATGGATCACATGACAGAGAAAGTACTGGGTTGTCTGCTTCAGGCTTTGTGACTGCAATTACTGATTCCCTAAATCGGACATATGGAGATCCTGACAGAAGTCTGAAGTATCATGTAAGTTTGGTGAATATGCCTATGAAAAATCTTTTCAGCTAATGATTGCTGGAATCATGCATCATGCCATTTGCTAGCTATAGGGGATGTATTGTGAATGCAGAAGTCTATTGTGAAATCTTAACACTATTTGTGCCAATATCTCCCCATTCATTGTTTCTTTCTTGTTATGTGCAGCCCAAGGACTATGTGAATGCCTTATTGGTTCCTAAAGGAGGTCAAATTCCTTTAGATGTTGAAAATTTGGCTTGTCAAGGCATTTTTCATGTGGTATGTAGTTCTTTTCTATTGGCTAGAATGGTGTGTTTTGATTTTATGAAGGAACACATTACTGTTTCAGAGAACACTTTTCTCGCACATATATATGGACGTACTATCCTATCAAATGTGCCTCGAAATTGGTGCAAACATTCAAAATTCAAACTAACATCCCATCTTGTAATAGTTTATTTGTCTTTGAACAAATGTTGCATCATTTTGAATGGATAGGAAAATGTATGGGCATCCAATGTATGTGGAGTTGCTTTTCCCATGTTTTTAGTATAGTTTTTGTTATTCTGGAATCAACTATCTTGTCATGCCCCCACTAGTTTTGCTTTGATTCATCTTCCTTTACTGTTCGATTGAAGGTACGCTAGCTCGTTAATTGTCTCTTCTTAGTTGGGCTTTTCATTATACGACTGTTTGGCATTTCCTCTTTCCATCCCCATTACCATAAAGGAAATCAAGCGTGGCATCATAAGGTGCAAATTGTGGTACTTGGAGATTTTGATAGAAAGCTTGGTTAAACAAGCTTACATTCCGTTCAGAATATGGAATTTTTACCCATTTCTACGGGAATTAAACTGTTTCCAATGAAATTCCTGCCCTCCAAACGGGCCCTTTGCTATGGTTAGGCTTTTTTAAAAAAATTGTTGCTTCAGAATGACGTCATTGCTTTGCTAATTCATATATATATTTTAGTGAAACCTTAGACCAGTTAGACCTTACCTTAGTCATGTGACCCTTGACCAGTAGCATTGGTTACAAGCTTCTAATTAAGCTTTTGCTGAACAGTCGTTTTAGTGCGTTAATGTTTTTTTTTGGGTTCGCTACTGTGCATTGCAGGTTACTGTGGAGTCTGTACATGATGCAAAGGTGGGCGTTATATTTGATCCGCAGTCCCTAATCCAGGCTCTGACGAGTCTGATATCTGATCGCATTGATGTGCGCCTCTCCAAACCTCATCATGTAACTGTAACAGAAAATGCGGAGTCTGTATATTGAACTACGAAGTTTGCACGTCCTAGCTATTCTTTTGATGCTTTACATCCATCCATTTGAGCTGTGAGTGGTCCTATTCCATCTAGCATTACTGTTGCAGTTTTGCAAGAAATGGCATGGTTGAAACTTGAAAAAGTAGTACACTAGTACACAACAGATGCATAGAATCATCAGTCTGACGTGTGTCGATCGGGTTTAGGACTTGCCTGGTTACGAGTACTGTACGTTTGTTGTCAGCTACTCAGCTATGCACACATGCTTTAGGGGGGAAAGGTGTCCGCAGGGTGCAAAACTTACATACTGTAATTATGCAGGCAGGATGCAATTGTACTTAAGGGGGAAAAGTGTAGCTGTGTACAAATGTACTTGTTTCGAAGATCAACGCTGAAACCCTCCCAAACATCCAAACAGGTAGGATGCAAAACTTACTAGTTTATGCGGGTTAGCCGGTATCACCATTTGGGGTATACAAAGCTAGCAAATCACCATAGGCGCATCGGCTATCTTTATCTTTATCTTTACTGCTTAAAAAAGACTAGTGCTGGTGAGTGGTGAGATGACATATCACTCATCAATAACCTTGAAGTTGGCGAAAACGACTCACCACCACCTTACCAATTGATGTCTTTCAAGTTGCAAAACCTACCGGATGCTATCACCACTTTGTTCTATTTTACACTCTTAGACCCTGTTCTCATCAGCTTATCTGACTTATTTGTCTTATTTTACTTTTTTTTTCTAACTTTGAGTGCTTCCCGAGGTAGTTTTGAGAGTCGGATCCGCTTCATTCGACTTATGTTTTAAAGGTTTTAGATAAATCTTTGAGATAGAAAAAAGGGATTCAAAAAACAAATCGTTCTTATTTTAAAAGAAAATAAGCCCTAACCTCCCAAATAAGACAAATAACACCTTATAAACCGACAAGAACATGGCCTAAATTAATATTATTGTAACGTTAACATCTAATTATAACATCAACATCTAAAATATAGCTTATATTATATTTTTTGAAATTCATTGCAACACACCGACAATCAATTAAATCAAATTCTATTGATTAAGAAATCAAAGGACATGCATATAACCTGTTGCGACGGGCACATGGCTAGTTACTATAAATAAAACTCCTTATACTCATATCAACGAGACACATGAAACTCCTTATAGTCTAGCTGTAACATCTCAAAATTTTGGATTTTTAAAAACTTTTTATTAAAATAGCTCCTTGAAAATTTTTCCATAAAATATCCAAAATTTTCAATTTCCAATAAAAGATCTGTTTTAATTTTCTAAACCTTGGCAACATTTTTTGTGGGAGACAGGGCCTCTAACTAATAAAATTAAGTTTTATAAATGCTATTTGAGCCCTAAAGGTTTTACTCTTATTTTCAATTACTTTCCTAAAAGCTATTTTCTTATAAGATGTGATTTATTTGAGTTTTCAAATAAATCATATGAGTAAAAGAAGAATAAAATTTCCAAGTATTTTGTGCTTATCTTGCTCTAAAATATTTTCTAGATTTTCCTTGTAATTTCTAGAAGTCAAATTGTTATTTTCTCTATTTACTTGAGCTTTAAAAATACTTGATTTGACCAAAATAAATATTAAAATTGGGCAAAAACTATTTTTCATGTGCCCTCTATGTTTCAAAGTATTTTCTGGAAGTTTGGTGGATTTTTAGAAATCTATTTGCTATTTAAACTAAACTAGTTTACTTTCTAGCATTTTCTGAAATTAATATATCCATTTAATTTTGGAAATAATTTGGGCCATCTCCTTTTCTTCCCCAGCCCGCCCATCTCCTCCTCTCTTCCTTTCGATCCGAACCGGCCTATTTTCTTTCTCATTCCCCTCTTTTGGGCCGCTCCCCTCCTCTCTCTTGACCCAACTAAGCCAGGCTAGCCCAGCTCCTCTCCGGCTCCTCTGTGCACGCACCAGAGAGAGGCCTAGCCAGCCAGCCCTAGCACCACCGCTCAAAGCCACCACCCCTTTCTCTCTCTTCTTCGAGATTCCTGTTGTGTTTGATTCCTCTACCCTATAAAATGGTACGTCCTCTGCCTCTCCTCCGTAACCCTAGCCACCACTCACCCCAAAGCCGTCGCCACCTCTTGGAAACAGCGTGTGACGCTGCTGTTCATGCCCGCCACCGTGCACTGCCTCTTTGTCACGATCCTCGCTAGTCTGGAGATGCAATCCAAAATCCATTTGCGTCGCTTTGATCTATTCATCATCTTCTACTTTTTTACTGAAGGAAATTGCCACAGGATTTCTGGACAATCAGATCAAGCCATGCCAAGTTACCGGCTTCATTTGTAGATCCATTCTTCTTCGGGCGCGATTTGTCAGCAAGAACTTTGAAAATGGATTTGTATGATGTTGTTATACACCGTGCTCACCATATCCCATGTACAGGTCGGCTGAAATCTTGCTGTCCTTGTGCCGTGGCCTCGTTAACAGGTCGGCTGAAATCTTGCTGTCTTTGCACCCGTGCCGCGGCCTGTTTTGGCATCGCGTTTCTCGCTGCCATTGTGAGATTTTGGTAAAACCTCTCGCGTCACACTGTGCTCCATATGTTCATCTAGTTGTACACCGATTTTCGTGAATTATCACTCACTGAGCTAGTCAGTACAACCCACGCAAGATCACCGCCCTATAAGCTTTCTTGACCATTTTTGCCACCTTATGTCGATGCTTTGCACCAAAACATTTTTTTTGAGATGTACTCGACGTGTTCTACATGTTGGTCATACTATTCAAACTTTTTTATGGTTGGGAATCATCACCTCATATTTAAGCCATGGCTGCCAACTCCTCTCTTGTGCCATCGGCCACTGTGTATATTTTCTATGAAATCCAATCATGCTATTGTGTTCGCATCGTCATTACCATTCCGTTGTGATACTTTACAAACCTTAGCCACATTATTTGTGCCCTTGCCATCCTAGTCGTTTCCTTTCCAATTGTACCATTGATCCCATGTACTCTACCATAGCGTTGGTGCCATGGTTACTTTATATATTGCTCCACTATGATGTCATTATCTATTCAACCATGCTAAGATGACATACTTATCAATTTTCTTTGCTATAACAGTTCGTTATGACATGACAAGTATGTCATTACGTTGTTTCCATAACCTAATCACTTTATTGAAATTGTCATGACCTTGCATGACCTTGCACTCTTAGTTATTCGGTTGACATATAACCTAGATGTTTTACCATGTTATTAATTCTATATGTCATGGTTAATAGCTTTATTTACGGAAGTCTTCCGTTGGGAGAAAGTTGAGTCCATTGGGCCATTGTTCATCTATAAACCATAATCAGTTTCAGTTCGTGAATTTAATTCACTTGAATCTAGTTTATGACATGAGAACCCAAGTGTCATGAAATTTTCCATTGATCTATTCTAGAATATTTCTAATGTTGTCATCCGCTATCTAATTCGTTGATTAATCAATCCAAGGAATATTCTATAGAATATATTTTGTGCTATCCTTTGCCCGATCCATCTTTTTCGTCGAACTCCTATTCACCATAGCCTTTTTATTCAGATTAAGTCTATTAAGCCCAAATTATTATAAAGTTATGAACTATTTTTCACTAAGTTTATTTGACTTTATAGATTGTTTGTATCGCTGTTTGGAATTATTTGGCTCTTTGTCCTTATTTGTGTTACTAATTACCGTACTACCAGATCATCAACAAAGAAGACGAGTTTCAAATCATGAACCAGATCAAGTATATGAAATGTCTCTGCAAGACAAGCCATACATAGTCATTGATCATATTGATCCTATTTGCAAATAAAATGAGTGTTTAAAAACATGCATTGCTATATTTACTGTTATTTAAATGGAAAATTAGTTATGCCAATTTGATTGTCATCCATCCTTTGAAATATTGTATTACTAATTATTCCTTTGTACACTAGCTTATCATTATTTTAGTTGAACAATGATAATATCATTGGAATGGTAGTCGTTATTAGCTTTCTTAGTCATGCACGTATTTGAGAAGGTTTAATTAATATTCACTAGAGAGAGATATGCAACTGATTGTAAATGCATATGTTGCTTTTATGTAAGGAAGGCATGTTGCTCCTTCTGGATAAGCATGTGTTGCTTTTGTGTAGAAGTTGGCATGTGTTGCAATTTGTTAATAACCTGGGTGGTGATTTTGATTGCAATTTGTTAATAACCTGGGTGGTGATTTTGACTAAGGCGGGTAGATCTGCTGGGGGGTGAAGTTTGTGTGGCTAGACTATGAGGCAAATTTAGAAGAAAGTCATGTCTTAGTCCCCCTAAAGACTTTTAAGCCCCCTTCTCTTCAGCTTATCTTCTTATCTTATGTACTTATATTTGAATTGAAAAGTCGAATGGTTTGACTTTTACGGTTTATTTTTTTTCTATCTTGAACCCACATCTTAGAGCTCTGAGAAATAAGTCAAATAAAGCTCACTAGACTTTTCAAGTTACCTCGGAAAGCTCTCGAAGTTCAGCTTATAAGCAAATAAGAAGATAAGTAAATAAGATAAGCTGAAAAGAAGGGGGCCTTAATCTTGTAAAAGTATTTCTAGGCCAAACCAGTACAAACCATGAGGATGACTTCGATTATGTCCAGTAGTTAAGTTACTAAGTGTTAGCTTGTGGTATCTTAAGGCAAGTTAGAAAATATGATCATGCGTTGGGACATTTGAGGGAGATGTGCTGCTTATGAGGGCTATCGTCCAAGCGATGATGCTATGCTGCTATGTGAGCCCAGTGATCTAGATGTTTGGCTCTGGGTGACATAGTAGGTATCGAAAGGGTTGTTTGCTAATGTTTAGTCTTGTGACTGTTAGGTTACAAGTGTCTCCGTCCTGATCAGGCATTGAGATATGTGTATCTTATGGATAAAGATGTGCAACCTCTACAGAGTGTTAAAAACTATTCGAATAGTCGTGTTTGCAGTTATGGACAATGCTTGGTTATACTTAAGCAGAGTATAATGTTTTTTAGATGCAAAGAGTTGGTTATCACTGTGGAAACTTTTGGGTGTAAGCTGTTAGGCTGTGTGCTATTGCTTATGGAATTAAATATTGTTTATGAAATATTTACTTACTTGTTTTTGAATCTATTATCTTATTACATCTTTGTTAAATACTGTTTACCGCAAAATAACCATGTACCTTATCCTTTATACTAAGCTTGCATATAATGATAGAGATGTATTATCTCACTATATGCGATTTGCTGGGTATTTGTCTATACTCACTCTTGCAAATTTTATTTGTAAGCTGTCTATTCCATCTGGTACTATCAAGACCTTGCAAAGAAAAGCTAACTTTTAATAAGAAATTCTACAATAAAGGCGAGGACTAGATTGCCCTACCCTAGTCGATTGTCTGTGGGCATATGGTTTGGCTTTATCGAAGATGTTTCTTTTCCGCTGCAGTTTATTGAAGATTTTAACTTAAGATACTTAAATGTAAGATTTGATCATAAAATCGCTACTATGATAGTTAATAATACTTGTTACTTTCATAGTTAATTTTGACCCGAATTTAATATTTCACCAATGACGTTGTTGTGGCACTAACGTGATCCTAGACTAGTGCAGAATACACAGGAGTTTCTGAATTGTAAATTTGGGTCTCCACACTAGTCTTGTTTGGGAAGACCGATTCCAGACGTGATCTGTACAAACTGGTGGGGAATCTGAACTACTACACCAATCCCTAGGATCCCATTAGGATTAACCATTCCGGGCGTTGGGGATCTGTGGCGCGCTGCCCCCACGCGCAGGCAACACGTCGATTTGAACCATCCGGAGCAGTGGCCAGTAGTGCGACGGGCGCCATCTATGCAGTATGCACGGCACTCCAGGCGTCAGACCTTCACCTGCTTGTTTCCATCTGCACGCGCACACGGCGGAGACCGGTTCCATGCTCCGCCACCACCTGCGTACGGCATGTTTACCAGCACGTAGTGGCGTAGGGCCAAATCGGGCCCTACTCCCGCGGAGGCAGAACGACGACTGGCCCAGAGCTCCCCCTCTTTGTACCTGCCCGAGACTAGAGCGTCTAGATTCAGCCATGCCCTTTGGGTCCTTTGCATTTTTTTTTTCCACGCTAGTTATACTTGCATAGTTACATGTCAATTCGACTTCTGGCTTTATTCGGCAAGATACATACACGCACGACTTAGGTTTGAGAAGACCGTTTACCATTGACCCTGACCATGAGAGAGTGCTATACGTCACACCTCACTTGACCTCACTGGCTCACTGCATACTTCCCCGCTGTATGGTCGGAGCGCGCCTATAAAAAGGCCGGAGCTATCCTGCATGCATCAACCCAGCAAACTAACCAACACGCAGAGGCGCCAGAGACACTCGGATCAAGATTTATGGCCTCCGCAGCTCGCCGCTGTCTCTGCCTCTGCCTGACGATCGCCGCGGCGGCTGCCTTGTCGGCCGTCTCCGCGGCGGCGTTGCCGTCCAGTCCGGACGACGACCCGGCCATGCCGATGGCCGAGCGGCACCGGTGCTGGATGGCCAGGGTCGGCCGCGCCTACGCGGACGCCGCCGAGGAGGCGCGGCGCCTCGAGGTGTTCAAGGCCAACGCGGAGCGCATCGACGCGGCCAACCGCGGGGCCAACCTCACGTACACGCTCGGTCTCACCCCGTTCGCCGACCTCACCGCCGACGAGTTCCGGGCCAGGCATCTCATGCCGGACGTCGTCGATGTCGACGTCGGTTTCGAGGATCTGGTGGCGGCGCAGGCGGCCACCGCGAGGAAGCTGGCAGAGGGGAAGAAGCAGCACCTACCGAAAGCCGGACCTCCTGCTGAGTGGGGCAGCATGGACTGGCGAAACCTAGGCGCCGTCACCGAAGTCAAGGACCAAAACCTTAACCAACTGAAGTGCAGTAAGCAGCGGCTGATAACATCACATGCATACATATGATATATAGTTATATAGGAGTACATCCCTGCATGCACACAGATTAATTCTGATACCTCACGTGATCATGTCGAAATCTGGAAGCTTTGTTACTGTTTTAATTAGCTATGTCTATCAATTAGCTCATATCAATCATATTGATCACGGCGTGGCCGGCGTACGTACGTATGTGCAGACAGCTGCTGGGCGTTCGCGGCGGTGGCGGCGACGGAGGGCCTGCTCAAGATCGCCACCACCAAGCTGCCGTCGTCCCTGTCGGCGCAGCAGGTTCTGGACTGCACCGGCGGGGAGAACACGTGCGAGGGAGGCCACATCCACGAGGCCCTGCGCTACATCGCCTCCGTCGGCGGCGAGCTGAGCACCGACATCGCCTACCCGTACGAGGGATTCAAGGGAACCTGCAGCACCAGATCTCCGGTCGGTGCAGGTGCGGCGACGGCCGTCGTCACCGGCGTCCAGAAGGTGACGCCGCACGACAAGAACGCGCTGCGGGCCGCCGTGGAGAAGCAGCCGGTGGCGGCGGACATGGACTCCAGCGACGACCCCTTCCGGTTTTACAAGGGAGGCATCTACAGAGGGAGCAGCAGCTGCGGGGAGAAGAGGAACCACGCGGTGGCGGTGGTCGGGTACGGCACGGCGAGCGACGGGACCAAGTACTGGCTGCTCAAGAATTCGTGGGGCACGTCGTGGGGGGAGGGCGGCTACATGCGCATCGCCGTCGACGCCGACTGCGGCGTCTCCGACCGCCCCGCCTACCCCTTCGTTCACTAAGCTTCCATTATATGCATGATCGAGCTTGATCGATCGTGCCGTCGTCTCCATGCATCCATGTTTAATCACATACCACCATGAAGTATATTTTTGATCGTCCATATGAGTCCATCCGTGCATATGCAGTACTGCATATACACATGCATTATAAGATTCATAACACAAAGCGTACTAGCTGTCTAAGAGTCATTGAACGCAATTGTATATGCGATGCATGTATCCATTGTATCGTTCGGTTCCCTTCCCTACCATATACATATTCGTGCTGATGATTCATCATTCATGAATGGATCCATATGCTGTTATATGTTTTTACAACTGTTTAATGATTAGTAAGGGTAATAACGGATCTTCCTAGTTAGGCACTTAGGCTACAAATAATAGTGGTGAGAAATACGTGCAACTGAAAGTTTTGTAACTTTAGCTATCAATATCTTTTTAACTATTTAAATTGGGTATATGAAAGTCATATGCGTAGATTCTTCTCAAAATAGTTTCATAATACTATGATTTTAGTGGATTTTTATATATAAATGCGACAGTAGTGGTTGGATTTCTAACCCAGATCATTGCTAAGTTTGCTTGTGTTTTTAAGTGGAACATTGCTAATAGATTGGCTTTGAACAGTTGAATCAACGCAAGAAAGAAAAACTGCAGAGCACACAGATTTGTGTCGCCAACGTGCTACATCAGCCAGAGGCTTCTTTTGTTAGCAAATCCAATCTTAGACAAACTTAGGCCCTGTTCTGCCCAGTTTATCTGTCTCATTCTAATCTGCTAATTTGGCTTATCTCGTAACTTTGAGAATTTTCCAAGGTGCCCTCGAGAGTCAGATGCTCTTGGTTTTTAGGATTTAGGGAGCTTTTAGACATGTATACGAGATTAAAAAAAGATTTAAAAATAATAAAAAGTCAAATAAGTCAATATAAGTCAAATAAGACACGAAATAAGTCAGATAAGACGTGGCTTATATTGACTTTTTTTATTACTTTTTAAATCCGTTTTATTTTTATCTTGTAGGCGTGTCTAAAAGCTCCTTAAATCCTAAAAACTAAGGGTATCCGACTCTCAAGGCCCCTCGGAAAATTCTCGAAGTTAATTACGAGATAAGTCAAATTAGCAGATTAGAATGAGACATATAAGCTGGGGAGAACAAAGCTTCAGCTAAACATGGGAATTATCACTAACTTTAGACACATGATCTCTCACTAGCTTATCCTCTAAACGGATTAAGATTTACATACTTTGGAGACTAACCAAACAACGCACACACACGTGACATCGGCGCACAAACGTATGGGAGACAATTTGCTTAACACAGCCTTCACCTCCGTAAGCTAATTGTGTCTTGGTGATTTTTTCTTGGATATAGAAAAACTTGAGTCTTCCAAGAGGCTTCGTTAGGATGTCTGCCAATTGATCATGAGTACTCACATACTCTAGTCAATCTTTCTTTGCTCAACAGCTTCTCTTATAAAGTAAAACCTGATATCGATATGCTTGCTTCTATCATGATGTACTAGTTTTTCTTACAAAGTGCTGTGGTGGACTTGTTATCAACATTGAGCAACACCATCTGGTAGTTTTGACCTGCCAAATCCGCTAGGAGACGTCCGAGCCATACTCCATGGCACGCTGCAGAGACTGCGGCTATATACTCGCTTTCGCATGAAGATAATGCCACAACTTTATGCTCTTGAGACATCAAGCTGATCACATTAGCTCCTAGGAAAAACACTGCACCTGTTGTGCTTTTCCTATCATCAGCGTCTCCCGCTATATCGTTGTCACTATAGGCAATAAAACATGGCTCTTCTCCTTCCTTCTTCTTCACATAGCAACACCCAAGGTTCAGAGTACCCTTGACATATCTCAAAATATGTTTCACTGCCGCCATGTGCTCAGTCATTGGAGCTTCCATATATATACCAGCTCACTATACCCATGGAATACACCAAATCTAGTATGGTATTTGTAAGGTATCCCAAGCTTCAAACAACACTTCTGTAGAGAGTTTGATCTACCAGGGGTGCCGAACTGTTCTTCCTTAATTTCAGCCGAGCTTCTGTAGGACTTCATGTAGGATTATGATCCTCTAAGACATTGCCTTCTAAGATCCTATTTGCATAAGATTCTTGACACAAAGTGATAATACCCAGTTTTTGTTTCACTTTGATATCCAGATAGTAACTCCGAGTCCAAGATCACTCAAGCTAAAGGCCTCCTTCATCGCTTGGGTTTTTCTCTCTCTTCCTTGCATGCTCCTGTTATTATCAAGTCATCAACATATATCCCTATTAGAGCCTTTTTTCTCCACTTCTCTTATTGTAGACAGCATGCTCAAATGAACTTTTTTGAAAACCGAGCAAATTCAGGGTCTTATCCAATTTAGAGTTCCAAGCACTAGTTGCTTGTCTCAGCCCGTATAGCGCCTTATGTAGCTTTAGGACCTTGTGTTCGCTTCCCTTCATCACAAAACCTTGTGGTTGAGATATATAGACCTCCTCTAGATCACCATTCAAGAATGATGTCCTTACATCCATATGATGCAATTCCCATCTCTCCTATGCTGCAAGGGCTACAAGTAACTTTACCGTGTCTATCCTTTCAACCAGAGCAAACACTTCCTCAAAGTTGATACCTTGTTTCTACACGTAGGCTTTAGCGACCAGTCAAGCCTTATGTTTGATTACAATGCCATGTGAGTCCTTTTTCACCTAAAAGACCCACTTCAACCCAATAGCTCGTTGTCCGACTAGAAGGTCAACCAAACTCCACGTATTGCTCTCAATCAAGTTCATCTCTTCTTCTATGGCATCCCTCCAGCTCTCCTCCTTCTGTGACTCCTCAACAGACACAGGTTCTTCTACAGCTAGTAGGCAAAGACCCAAATATTCCATGTGAACCGAATGATTCACATGGTAGATGTCGGGTACCTCTCGTAGACACATCGGCTCCTCCCAAGACAGCTCGTTATCCTCATCAAGAGCAGGTACCGCCGCTGGTGTGCATGCCGATGGTGGCGATGCGCAACCACCGGCCTATCCTCCTCCTCGCGCACCGGACATGGATGTGGCAAAGTGTTGAGCTCCTTTCTGGCCGTTCTTACCTGTGCAGTGCCTCCTCCCAAACCTGCCTGTGCAACACCTCCCTGGTTTGTGGCCTCCATGAAACTTGGGGCATGACTGGTTCGGCCACTTCTGGATGATCAACACCGTCATCGCTCTCCGGGTGATTAGAACTGTCATTATCGTCTCCTTCGTGTACACCTGTGTCCACAAGGTCATTAAAGATTACATGAAACAGCTCTCGGACACAACAGCTCCTGTTTTTGTTTAAACGCCCTAGTTCCAGCTCGATTCCTCCTTGAACACCACGTCACATCATACGATGATACGATCACCTTCCTTGCAGCCCGATCAAACAAACCAGTATGCCTTCGAGCTTGTTCGTAGGCGATGGACACCATTCGTGTGCTGCAATCTTCAAGCTTCCTGATGTGATCACCGATCTTCTTCACATGTGTAATACACCCGTATGTGCACAAGTGATGCACTGTTGGCTTCCGACCACACCATGCTTCATACGGTGTTTTTGCCACAATGCTCTTAGTCAGAGAACACGATTTAGTATATACACCACAGTTGTCAACGCTTCTCCCTACCTCTCTCTAGGCATGTTTTTACTCTTCAACAAGCTTCGAACCATGGCCACTACGGTCTGGTTCCTCCGTTCCACCATGCCATTCTGCTGGAGTGTATGGTGCCATCATGTACTTCTTGATGTTGTTCTCCTCTTAGAAGCTCGTGAATTCCTTTGACTTGAATTCACCTCCCCAATCTGTTCGGAGCGTCTTCACCTTATTTTCGGATTCAAGTTCAGCGGCAGCTTTGATTCTTTTGAAGGCTTGAAAAGCTTCGCCTCTGGCCTTGAGCAAAACAATCCACATGAATCTGCTATGATCATCAACCAACAGTAAGAATACTTATTTTCTGTGGGTGTCACCAGAGTTATGGGACCGCATAGGTCCCCATGGAGAAACTCGAGCACCCCCTGTGCACTGAACTTCGCCTCCTGTGGGGAAGGAGGATTCTTCGTTGCTTGCGGACCAAGCAACCGTTGCACACTGCTCCACATACTCCAGCACCGGCATACCATCGACCAATCCTTCCTTCTTGTGTTTGTGTAACGTCTGGAAGTTGAGATGATCAAAGCGAGCATGCCACCTCCATGCATCATCTTCGAACCAAGCCATCACTCGGTTTTGACAGGGCTAGGTTGAGCACATACAACCTGTTCCGTGTGCGCTCGAGTTCTCAACGCAGATGAGTAGGTGTCCTTCACGATCATAAACTCTCAGGTGACCTTCCATCATAACTCAGCACCCACGCTCCTCAAGATGCCCTAAGCTTATGATATTGCTCATTAATTTTGGGATATAATATACATCTGTTAGGGCCTTGTGTCCACCGGTGCAACCTTCGATATTCACAGTCCCTCGACCACTGATTTGCACCTTGGATCCATCACCAAATCTCACCGTTCCCGCTACTGAAGTATCGAGCTCGGTGAACTACCTCCTGCAGCCGGTCATGTTGATTACTAGCCCTTGTGTTAAGGTACCAAACGTTAGTATCTTGTTGTCCATTCAATCTGGGGTGGAGTTGAATGTTTTCTTCTACTAGTGACTCCTCTTTGGAACCTGCATCCTTCCCCTCCATGATCTTGCAAGCTTCGAGCATCAATAGAGCAGGACCTTCATCACCCTTGACAGCCACAAGCGCCTTCTCCATCTTCGTCTTGCGACACTTGGATGCAAAGTGCCCAAAGATACCATAATTGAAACACTATATCTTCTTCTTGTCTAATTTCGGTTTTGATTCACCTTTGCCGCGCTCCACCTTCTTAGGGTTTTCATGTCCATCTCCATGACTACCGCTCCCAAACTTCTTTCTGCCATAGAACAATGAACCCTCTTCACCTTTCTTTGATTTTGCCAACAGAGTCTACCACTATGCCCTAATGAGCATTACATGCTCACTAACCTTCACATCTCCATAGCTGCTGCGGAGTCTTTCATAATAGGCATTGTAGTGGCCTACTAGATCATCCACAATCAGCGTTTTCAGATCGACACACGTCACCAGCTACAAATAGCGTGCTGGTGCTGCGCGGAGAAAGTATCGGACAACATCGATCTCTTCCAGCTTCTGCTCCTTCTCCTCAAGGCAGCGAATGCCGTTCAGTAGTGTCGAAACCTTGGCTATGAACGCATCTACCGCCTTGTCGTCATGCATCTTTCTTGTACGCTGCACCTCCTAGATCAACAGCTTCCCACACCTCCTATGCCAGCAAGACCACACGCATATTCATTGCCCAGATGGAGTAGTTTCTGTAGCCGAGCTAAGGGTAGATCACCGATGACTGCCCTTCCTTTCGAGCCTCTGATGTCCCCTCGAGATCAGACATTGATGACATGGTCTACCAAGATGAAGAACAACAATCAAGGCTCTGATATCAAATGTTGGATTTCAGACCCAGATCATTGCTAAGTTTGCTTGTGTTTTGATTGGGGCATTGCTAATAGATTGGTTTTGAACAGTTGAATCAACGCAAGAAAGAACAACGTGCAGAGCACAAAGATTTGTGTCGCCAACGTGCGACATTACCAGCCAGGGGCCTCCTTTTGTTAGCAAATCCAAACCTGGAAAAACTTAGCTAAACATGGGAATTATCTCTAACTTTAGGCACCCGAACTCTTACTAGCTTATCCTCTGAAAGGATTAAGCTTTACATAATTTGGACTCTGACCAACCGACGCACACAAACGTGACATCGGTGCACACACGTACATGACACAATTTAATTAACACAGCAGTAGGCTGTGGCCAAAGTTACATTTTGAAGACCATGTTAATGTCCAAAACATTTGTTATTTGTAACTGGAGGGGGTATGTTTGTTTTATGTGTCGAAAACACACATTTAAAAATAAAAAAAAATCAAGAGAAACTGCATTTCATTGTATTGGAGAGAAAATAGTGAATCCTATAATGTCCGGGCTTCATGGAAGCAACTAATAACAATCAGCATTAATTCTTGCTATAGTTGAAAGAGTGCAATTTTTTTCTATTTGTTCATTACACCAAAACATGTCATATATAACTGTACATTTCTACCTGTTCAATTGGAACCGGCACAAATAAGGTTACTAGTGCCGATTCTTCAGTGGACACGCAGCAAAAGCTTTCAGATACTGGTGCTAATTACTGACCGGCATAGATTAAAAACTATATATACTGGTTCTGATGACCAATTGACACAGATATATATGTGTTGGTTCGTATAGTGACTCAAAACATATAATCTGTATATATGTGCCAGTTGGAAATTAGAACCGGTACACATAAAGATTTTCCCGCGTCACTTTGTTTCATATGCACCGGTTCGTAATTACAACCGATACATATAACGTTTCAGCTCCTGAGACATTTTGCGGGCATTATTTTTCTCATACACATCTATATAATCTTATATCTTCGATCGATCCCTCCATTCCGATCAATCTATCTGTCAGTTCTCACTCCTAGATCTCCATCTCCCCCCACTCCGCCATGGCCTAATCACCTTCTTCACCCTTGTCACTGATGCCCCCACTAGCCTCGTTGCCACAACTGCCTTCTCCAGCACCAGCCTCACCGCTGCAGTTCTCTTCAACACCCCTTTCACTGCCACAACCCCGTCTACCCGTCTTACCACTGCAGCTGATGCCCTCTCCACCTACCTCGCCGCTGTAGCTAGGCATGCCATGGTCACCATGGCCTACTGGTGATCCGGTGCCCCGAGAGGTGAGCTGCGGCTGGCTTCGCCATGGTCAGCATGGCTTGCCAGCGATTCGACGCCTTGCGAGGAGGAGCCCACCGGCGAGGAGCCCCGTGAGGAGGAGCCATAGGCTGGCAAGAAGTAGGGGTGAAAACGGGTCGGATATTTCCCGGTTCGGACCGGTCAAATCCGGATCCGGATATCTTCGGGTCGGATATTTTCGGATCCGGATCCAGATCCGGATATTTTTATACGGATACGGGACCAGATACGGGATGGCGGATCCCGACGGATCCGGATACGGATCCAGGTATCCGGTACTGTTCATATTCATATCCTTATTCGGATCTCAGCCTATCAGCCAATACAAAAGCCCAACAGGCAAATATGAATTATAAAGGGGATATTTAGTTATTTAGACCCATAGCCAACAAGCCCATAACCTACCGGCCTAGTCATTTAGGTCCATAGCCAACATGCAAGTGTAAATTATAATAATGTTTTAATTAATTGAGCCATTTATGTGTTGTAGTAGGTTTTGTAGCGTACAATTTATATGGTTTAAATGTTTCGATCAGTATTCGTAATCGTATTCGATCCGATCCAATCCATATTCGATATGTATTCGTATCCGACAATATCCGTTCCCGTATTCATATCTGTGCTATCCGTATCCGGATTCGGATCCGAAAAATAATATGGATACGAATATGGTTCAGCCATTATCCGATCCAATCCGACCCGTTTTCACCCCTAGCAAGAAGCCCCGAGATGAGGAGCCAACACCCAAGCGGCGGCGGCCACATCGCTGCATCCGTCTTCAGATTCAGTGTGCAGCCCCACCGGTGAGGTGCCAGAGGAGAAGGAGGAGGAGAGGGAGAAAGAGGACGATAAAGAGCTCACCCCATCGTGTCGTCCGAGGAGAAGTCGGAGGAGGAGGCGGTCGGATGGGCCTGATGGTCGTCTGACGATGGGGACACCTCCTCTGATCCTCCGGACAGCCCTATCCTGCTTGGTGACTGGGACGACTTCTCCTCCAACTACCCTGAAGCGGCGGGCGGCTGCTGCGACGACTACGACAACTGGTAGATGTAAGATAGTGCGCTATAGGGTATGTAGTGTACAAGTGCAGTTAGCCTAGTTAGCACGGTGCTAGCTAGGCTAGCTATTTTAAAAATATTTAAAAATATATTTGTGTCGGTTCTAGCCATAAACCAATGCAGTTGACCAGGCACATCTGTGCCTACTGTATTGTGCTAGCATAAAAACTGGCACTATTGCTAGTTTAGAACCGACACTGATGGCCATTTCCATTAGTAGTGGTTCAAGCCTTTAAGGATATCCTTGTACACCCCACATTCTAGAATGGTGCTTTGAGATATGTGCATCCACCTTACTCCTCTCTCTTCATATTTTGTAAAAAAAATCCCCTTAGTCAAACCAATTTCATGCAATAATCCTTCTCCCTCCTCTCTCTTCCTCTCCCTTTGTCTTCCCTAGTTCCATTCGGTGGTCCATGCCAGCAACACTGTCCTTACCCCCCTGTTGACACCCAATTTTGAAAAAGCCGATTTGGCTAGAAGGTTCTAGAATCGGTTAAGATGGGCTAGTTTCTCCGTATTTAGTCTAGTTTCGCCGTATTTTGGTTTCGATCGACTTGTTCTGTATCGCCTTCTCGATCGACTTCAGGATACAAACCTAGGTGAGTATTGTCTCGGTTTAGTTCGATCTTCTCGCCTAGTATATTGGAACACTATCTTGGTTGACATTGTTGTGCATTGCCATTTCAACTAAGAGTTAGGTTTTATCCTCGTTCTATTGGCTAGTTTGGATCTATAATTTAGTTGATAGTTTGTTTCCCTTCGTTCTATCGACTTGTAGCTTCCTATTCGCCGATAGTCTATTTATCCTTCATTTTGTTGACTTGATCAACTCGTTTATTATGTTGGTACTTTTTGCTACTTTGTTGATCCCATCGGCTTAGCAGTAGATTGTTTACCTCTTTGAACTTATTAGTTTAGATCTGATCTAAGCCGATAGCTTTGTTACTCTAAATTTGTTACTCCTTTTGATTGTCCTATAAGTATTGCAGGTTCACACTATTTTAATATCTAATTGGCTATCTAAAACTGATTATGTCTCTTCCTGCCGATTGTAGGATTAAATCGGCTGGCACGCTCTAAGCCCTATATTTCGATGTTGACGGAGATCCTAAACCCTGAGCCCACTTGTGTTTAATCGATACAACTTTCGTGCGAACACCCCCATCCTAAGCATGGCGGTGTTGAAACACCAAAATAGGCCTACCACTTCTCCACGGCCCAACTACTAAGCAATGTGACACAACGCAGTGATGGTTAGAGCTCCATCCACCGTGCTCAGGACGGGCTAACGCGAGGCCCGAGCCAGGTGTGGTGCTGTTAGGCAGGAGCTAGGTGAGGTCGGAGAAGGCCGACGACGTGCTCGAACCAGGAAAGAAGAGAAGAGAGATGAAAAGGAAGGGACGAGGGATTTGTTTGCGGGAATTTAAAGTACTGGGTGGTGGCTTTTCTACAAAATGTGAAGAAAGAGAGAACTAGTCGACACGGATCTAAGTGCAAATCCTGTGGCTGCAGGGGTGGCAGGATCTCCTTGTACTAAGTGGTTTGGTTTTTCCGTGTTGAAAAGTGTACACTTAGGGTGTGTTTGGTTTGAAGACAAGGGTGGATGGGATCGTCCCATCCATGTGTTTCTGGGATGGGACGATCCGAGCAGCCTGTTTGGTTGGTTGGGATGGGATGAGCCAGTTTTTTTGTTTGGTAGGCTGGATGAGTGTTGGATGGGATGAGGGTGGAGGGAAAGCGCGGGGAGGGGAGCAGCGGTCGGGGAGGGGAAGAGCAGCGGCGGGGGAGGGGAAGAGCGGCGGCCGGGGAGAGGGAAGAGCAGCGGTGGCAAGAGGGTAAGGGCGGCGGCGGGGAAGAGGAAGAGCAGCGGGCAGGGACGAGGAGAGGGAAGAGCGGCTGCGGGGGAGGGAGAGAACGGCGGCGGGGAGGGGAAGGGCGGCCGGGGAGGAGGAGAGTGGAGGCGGTAGGAGGGGAAGGGCGGTGACCGAGGACGGGCGGCGGGACGGGAGGCACAGCAAGATGGGCGGTGGCGGCGCGACAAGACGGGCGGTGGGACGGGCGGCGCGGCAAGACGGACGTGGGTGAGGCGCGCGGGAGAAAGGAGGAGTGGAGTAAAAAGTTGGATGGCTCCGTACATGAGATTTTGGCGTACCCCTCCATCCAGGATCTGGGAGGAATATTTCCATCCTGGGATGGTTCCATTCACCCTGCTCCTCAAACCAAACAGTCCAAAAATCTAGATGGGATGGTCCTATCTATCCTCATCCACCCAACCAAATAGATCCCCAGTCATATGTTCTATGCATGTACTCATGTTTTCTTGACTAATAATTTGTCTACGCTTGCAACATAAGGTCATTGTGCTATCTGAACTGTCCATCGTGCATCAGGATTCATGCAGAGTTTGCAAATTACCCCTCCCAAGTCTCCTTTCTCTCTCTCTGCCCTTCTCTTTGCTCAGCCTGAGCACGGCTTCGATGGGTGCACTGTTCCAGCCTCGGCCACAAGTCGCAGCCTGGCGACGGTGTGGCTTGGTCGGGTGCAATGCAAGGTTAAAGACCCAGCTAGGAAGCTGTGTGGAGCCGAAGCTGTGAGCTCGAGAGGAAAAAGAAGAGGGAGTGCAGGAAAGAAGAAGGAAAAAGAGGATGACCTTTTTGCAAATTTTTGCTTTGTAATTGCTGCACAATAGAGGGAGGGTATAGATAGTGAGCAACTCCATGTGCAAGCGTGAAAGCCACACTCTTCCTCGACAACCAAATATCACAATAATTTTTAAGACGACATCAATATTATAGCTGTAATATATTTTCGCAAATATATCAGAATATAAATTCGAGATGAAATTTGTTTTTGAAGACTAATAGTATCTAATGGTGTAGTTATTTAACGACGTTCAGTCTCACGGGTCTTAATATTTTCAGAAAAACCCCACCTACGGAACAACCAATTTTTTGGTGATTATGTTTACTTCTTTTGAATTTTAATTTCAGATTTTGAATTTTGAGCGGTTTTAAATTCGTGATTTCGACCCGTTCCGTAGCCGTTTAGCGATTTGCTGCGCGTACACCGATTCAATTCCACGAGCATAGCAGTGCAGCTACTCACTGGGCAAGTGACGGTGCACGCCGATCGCTCATCCGCCGCTCCATTCCCATCGACGATCCATCGGACAGCAACTCGTCAAAGTCACCCACCTTTGCGAATTGCGATGCACCCATTCGGCGCAGCCGCCGCAACCGGATCATGCGCGCCGTCGTGCCGTCGTCTTGCCTAGTGGCAGACAAAGACGGCAGCCGGCCGGCAGCACGCAATCTCTACCATAATTCAGTGCCTTCTTCAAAATTCTACTCTATAGTACTATTCTCTGCAAACTCTATCCATCCTCTCAAATTCCTTCACACTTTACACTACACTCTAAAAGATTCCTTCCCTCCGGCATCTACTCTATCCCTAAAAAATTAGATAAACAGTGTTATACAGTACCTGATAGAGATGCTCAGTATTGATCTTCCGAGAAGAACACGCCCAGATGGGAAATTGGGGATGCATCATACCGTCTCCTTTTCTGTGGCTTTGTCACTGGGCTTAGCGGTGCTTGGTGTTAGCTAATACTCTATTCATTGGAAAATATGAGGCATGGTGCACGGTTTTCAAAACTATACTTTGATTCCTAATTTCTTCTATATAGTATGTCGTTCATATTAACAAAATTATGATCATTGCAACATACTTTCAAATACGAATTTAATGGTACCATTTCTAAATCACAAAATCTATGTATTGTGCAAATTATTGATCAAAGATTACGAAGTTTGAATCTTGAAATGCATGGGAGTCTTATAAAAAACAAGGGAGTAACTTCTTTGTTTTGTTGGCTACAGTAGGGAGCTTGGAGGGGTGAGTCTCCCTTCTCCTCCTTACCACTTGTATTGGACGTGCTCACACTTCATGTTGTTTTGCTTTCGTTTATGATGGAATGAGCAGGGTGTCCTATGCATTTGTGCAGCTAAGTTTGTATCAGATTTTAAGAGAAATTTATATGTATAAAGATTCATACTTGTGTTGATCACGGCAAATCCTCGATCTTATTACAAATTTCTATTTTTTATTTTTAATATAGTTGATATATACTTTTTATTCTAGTAGTTGATACGAACTCATTTTCTATTATTTTCTATTTTGAATTTTATTTATTTTTTTTGTAGTTGATGTGGACTTCTTTTCTAGCCTTGCAGTTGATACAAAAAAATTTTCTATTATTTTTATTTTGAATTTAAATTTCTTCTATATTATTATTGTAGTCAGTACTCTTTCTTTTAAATCTAACTCATTATAATCTGGTCGCACTATAATTAATGGTAT
Organism: Olyra latifolia; assembly: GCA_036346145.1. Taxonomy (NCBI): domain Eukaryota; kingdom Viridiplantae; phylum Streptophyta; class Magnoliopsida; order Poales; family Poaceae; genus Olyra; species Olyra latifolia. The sequence goes on from CM070523.1 coordinate 34,760,725, forward strand.
ATATCTTTTTTTGTCTAATTTATGTCGGTTCTCTAATTAATGTGATGTCTCTGTTGGCTTCTGTTTTAATTAATTAGATAATAGATGGAAGTGGGGTAGCACCTTTTGCAAAAGAAAAAAGGAAGATGGGGATGCACCAGCTATTCAGCTGGATGCATGGCGCTCGCATCATCTTCGATTGATTCTGCGTGTCCATCGTGAGAATGGACGGCATATTGGGGACGTTACCGTTTGCACTGTCAGATCCTACCTCAAGACGGATGGTTTCTGCACATGAAACATTTCATTTTCCTAGCTATATCAAGCTGATAGCTAGCGTGCCTACGGCGCATGCATGCGCTCTGCAGTCTGCAATGAGCTGCACGCCGAGAGATAGTGGGATCCATCGAGCGTCAACCAGCAAAAACGACGTTCCCGATCTCCCACGACCGCGAATCGGCAGCATGATCAGGCTCGTGCTCGTGCTCGTGCGTGTATAAATAGGCCAGGACGCATGCGGCATGAGTCGCTCCAGTGTTAGCTCAGTAGCTCGTGAGCCGTAAGCAAACGAGATATATATGGCACCGGTTCATCCCAGCACACGCCGCATCCGCGCCGCCGCGTTGCTTGCGCTGGTGGCGGCCACTGCCGCCGTCGCCGCCGCGGCGCGCGGGGAAGGCAGGGCGCCGAGCCGTGGCGTGGTGCCTGCCATGGTCGCCCGGCACGAGCGGTGGATGGCCAGGTTTGGGCGCTCGTACGCTGACGCTGACGAGAAGGCGCGCAGGCTGGACGTGTTCAGGGCCAATGTGGAGCACGTCGACGCCGTCAACCGCGCTGGCAACTGCACGTACACGCTCGGCCTCAACCAGTTCTCCGACCTCACCGACGGCGAGTTCGTGGAGGCGCACCTCGGGTACCGGCATCGGCACGGCATTCATCCCGAGGAGGAGGACATGGCGGCGATGTCCAAGGGCGCAACCATGGACGACCTGCCGGACAGCGTGGACTGGAGGGCTCAGGGCGCCGTCACGGGAGTCAAGAACCAACGCTACTGCGGTAACAAGAGCGCAATGCATGGGCCATGCATGGCACAGGCCGCATAGCCATAGCTCATACATATGTGCATGTTTACACGTGCGTGCAGGGAGTTGCTGGGCGTTTGGGGCGGTGGCGGCGACGGAGGGGCTCGTGCAGATCACCACCAGCGAGCTCGCCTCGCTCTCGGAGCAGCAGGTGCTCGATTGCACGGGCAGCGCCGACACCTGCGACGGCGGCGACGTCTCCGCCGCGCTGCGCTACATCGCCATGAGCGGCGGGCTGCAGCCGGAGGCGGCCTACCCGTACATGGCGCAGCAGGGCGCGTGCCGCGGCGGCTCCATGGCGCCGAACTCTGCCGCCTCCGTCGGCGGCTTCCGGTGGGCGCGCCTCTACGGCGATGAGGACGCGCTGCAGGAGCTCGTGGCCAGCCAGCCGGTGGCCGTCGTCGTGGAGGCCTCCGACCCGGACTTCCGGCACTACCGGAGCGGCGTGTACACCGGGAGCGCGACGTGCGGGCAGCAGCTGAACCACGCCGTCACGGTGGTGGGCTACGGCGAAACCGCGGCGGCGGAGGGCGGGGAGGGGTACTGGGTGGTGAAGAACCAGTGGGGGACGTGGTGGGGCGAGGGGGGCTACATCCGTATCGCGCGCGGGAACGGAGCCAACTGCGGCATCGCCACCTACGCCTACTACCCCATCATGAACAACTGAGCAATCCTGATACACGGCAAGTGTGATTCGGCAGCTATATTTGATATGTATGGCTTCTGAATAATAAGATGCAAGCTAGCAGCATGGATCGGTCGTAAGAACGATCCATTTGCATAATATAGGCTCACACGAAAATGATCATGAAACCATATCAACAGTGGAAGTGTGGAACACGTACAAGCAAGAAGATATATGCATTCAGGACAGTTACATGCTTACTACTATTTATTATTGCCCACCAAAACAAATGAAGCATTTCCGGTTTTAGACTATTCCAAGACAAACAAATTCTTCTGACATTAATAACCAACGTAAACTGCAGCGTTCACTATGTAGCAATCATCATTTTTATCCCCCATTGCTTCCAGGCATACGCCACTTGAACAGATCATCCCACCGTCAACAACCTCAAAGCTAATAATCTTGCCACTGCAAACAATGACAAAATCAGTATATAAAGAATTACGGTTGGAAGTTGCCACTCGGCACACACTGTACTACGAGCATGTACATCGTAGCAACAGTCCATGTCAACTGTGGAGAAAAGAGGGAGCATAGAGAATTGAGCTGTTCCTCATGCAGTCATGATGCAGTCAGCTGTATCATGATTCATGAGTATCATAAGAAACAAACAAAAAATATATACGAATGAGCTGTCTACGTTGAAATAATAATATAACCTATTGTATGGCTTGTCCCTACAGTTATTTATAGATGACATGAAGCTTATTATAGTCTATAGATAACAAATTAACAATTGTCTATACTATTGGACATGCCATGATAGATATCCTCAATGAATGAATTCCACTGAATTGAAGCCTACTCATAAGACATCTAACTATCTGAGGCACGGTAATACTCAATCATGGTGAGATTTTATTGTCAATCATGATTGCAATAATATTTCTGAATACCTATAAAACAATTGGTCAATTCCTTCACTTAAAGAAAGGAGCAAGTAGGCTCTGCATCTCCAATCTTTGCAAGATGCAACCATGACTAAAGGTGTACATAAACTGTCCGAGTACTCTACAATATTATTCAACTCTTGCAAGATTATTTTCTCAATGAGCTATGTAAATCACACTATTCCGTTACGTAGTATTGTCATGTTGAACATTTACAGATCACACACTCTTTTGTTGTGCTGCTGGATAGAACAATTTGGCAGCTTCAGCTAAGGTGGTGTGATCCCTTGAATGGAAGTTCCCTATGAATATTTCAAATCTTTGTAAAGGATAGCGCTGCTGATGGGGTGATCTCTTACAGAAAATTTGTAGAAGCTTCATTGATGAGAGACCATCAGGTGGTGATAGCCATACTATAGGGTCTAGTTTACTGCATAAAATCCAATCTCGCACTACTAATACACGAAGACAAAAAAATTCAGGGTACTGTTGTAGGGGCGATACATCCACCCCCTGCGACATGATGGTTGTGAAGCCTTAGGAGTCCTAGAGTAAGGGCGTGGTGAACCGACATACCCAAGATCAACTTGGGGGTTAAGTTGGCTTAGGAGACAAATAGTTCAGAAGGGCCCACCTAGGTCTCGGGATAAGTATCAATAGAACCCTCCTAGAGGGGACAATTTTGTAACCGCTCTCACGAGGTAAAAGACCCCCTCATCCCTGCTTTATTATAAAGGTAGGAGGGCATCCAGGTCTTTTTTCCTTAGGGACCACTGGTTCAAAGTGACTGCTTTGACCCTGCTTTAGCAAGGGGGCAGGGGCAAGTGTGGTCATTCGGGTTCAGCCCTTCCCTCTATAAATAGAGAGGATCAATGTACAATTAAGGGCCACACAAAGAAATAAAAAAGATCCTCGATACTGTTCCAAGGAGCTCTAACGTTATGTCCTTGTTGACCCCTTGTGCACCTTCACGACCGCTTCGCTAGGCATGGAGGTGCAAGTAGGGGTGCCTCCAAAATTGCCTGTCGGGGGTAGCCCGACAACATGTACCCAGTCACCCAAAACTGCCACCTATAGTTTAGGGCAACTGAGCCAGACCCTTATATAACAATCAGAACAAATCAAACAAAACATTTGTGATCTCGAATCAAAGCCCATGACTGTGCCTCAGGGTTCTAAGGACTCCCTCTACCAGATAATTAACTTCTACTAAAGAGGATCACAGTACTCCATAGATGCAACATAATACCATATGTTATGAGCACCACCTGACCACCTCAAGAACCATTTTCCTGATCTGCTCAATGAGCAGGGTTCATACAGACACACATGCCAAACATAATCGATGGCTCATTTTCCTGTATCCCGCTAATTTTCCAAGTTGGAAGATTTAATAGGCACAAAGAAAATAGCAGGGAGAATGCTCACTACGGGAAGACGGCCTTGACTCTCTCAGCGTCCAGCAGATGCTGCGTCGGCCTCGGCACACCGAGCCTGATCTGGAGCTTCATCTGCTCAGTGTTTACCCCGGGTATCGACCCTGCGCACACAATATACGCCCAACCCAGCTCAATCCACCAACGATCGAGGAACACAGCTCATGATCCCAGAAGCAGACAAGAGCGGGAAGCCACTGTCGTGCGGGCAAGGTGCTCGACGAAATGGCCGAGAGACAGACAGGGGAAAGACCAGGTTACCGCGGCGGAAGGCGGGGATGGAGTTGGAGGAGATGGCATCCTTGCAGGCGCGCACGGCGGCAGCGGTGATGTCCTGGCCGTGCTGGTCGTAGCCGACCCCCATCTCCACGAACAGCAGCTTCATGGCCTCCCCCGCGCCTTCCTCCTGGCCACCGCGCGTCTGGGGCTGGGCCGCCGCCATGGAGGAGAAGGCGGGGGCCCTCGTAGCTCCGGGCGCTAGCTTCTCGGGCTTGGGGGATCGGGTTCGGAGGCGGAGGCGGGAGCGAGATGGCGGAGAGGAGGAGAAGCGGGGCGGTGGTGCTGTAGGTTTGGTCGGGCAGGGGAGGCTGCAGGGCAATGGCAATGGCAATGGCAATGCTGATGCCACCATCTTTGCTCTGATTTGGTGGGACAGAAATGCCAATTTATTGAGACTTCGGTGGGTTGTTTTCAGCTTTTCTTATCTACTTATTTGTCTTATTTCAGTACTTCGAGAATTTTTCGAGATAGCCTCGAGAGCCGGTTGGCCTTTAATTTTGGGATTTAGGGAGTTTATAGACATGCCTACGAGATAAAAAAAACGACTTAAAAAGTAATTAAAAAGTAAGATAAGTTAAATAAGACACGAGATAAGTAGGATAAAATTTTCGAAGTTACGAGATAAGGCAAATAAGTGGGATAAGATAAGCTGAAAAAAACCTAGCCGGTCTTATGCCACTTTAAAGCACGTGCTGCACCCATATATGTGACACGGAGAGTGGTATATAATGGATTGCACATTTTTGAAGTGATAAATTGTAATTATTCCCAATTTATTTTAGGGGATTATTGTCATGTTAGCAAAGGGAGAATCGATCATGTTGTTACTGTTAGCTACTTCGTTGAATGTCTCGCCTACTGTTTTCCTAAAAAAACTTTATTTTGCTCCGATTACGTCACTAGTTAATGTATTGTGTGATTTTTATGTTTTATTCCATGGTAATTGCACAAATTGTAAATGGATAAGGTCCATTTTACACGCTTAACTATAGCAATAGTTCAGAAAAACAATAATAAACTATAAAGACAAAAATCTAATTTTGGCCCAACTATGGTTGTTGATCGTTTTGCTCTTTAAACTATAATACCATGTTAATTGAAGTGGTCCATCAACACTGAAAACCACTCACTATTGACCATTCGACTGAGTCAATGGTGATCTGACTGAAGAGTTACGAATATTTTTTTAACATAAAAAGTATTACACAGAATCTAAAATCCAAAATAAAGTGTATATTTGAGATCTTATGATTATCTAATATGATAAAATTTTTCCATGATTTATATTTGTAAAGATTATATCCAATTGACTAATTCAGATTCTTATGTACAATTTGTATAATTATGATGGTTGAAGCCCAAATTTGATGCTCTTGGCTCTTTTCATGTTGTCATGCATAGATTAATAAATATATTGCACTAGTTATTATTGAAGCTTGGATAAATCATTGCTTTCTTTGGTGTCTACAGGTGAATCATACAAATATCAATTTCATTTTTATTAGATCAAGAAAATTTATGATGAAGGGGCAAAACTACAGATCCAATGCCAATTTCATAAAAAAAAATGATTCCTATATATTGTGCCGTTGCTTCTATATATTGTAGACTGGAATAACATATATGCTGAATTAATGATCCATTTTGCATTTGAGTATTTGTATGGTGGTGTACTGGTGTAAGTTGGAGACTTGGAGTTCCAAAAAAGAATGACTCGGGTTCAGTATGTAGAATGCATTGTGGTTGTTAAAAATTTTGATATAATTATACAATTGGTGAAACATATATATCGGGGGGAGAACATGCATATATTACGCATGCATGTTCATGGTTACCAGCGTGCATGCATCTTTGCATGCATTATTACATGTGTTTAACATCAAACACTCACGAACACATATTTAATTAGCTGACATTAAAGTAGATTAATAGTGTTTGTTCCGAAATTCTTTGTTCGAGATGAACGCAGATGATCAAGAGTCCCAGATAGGCCCAAACGCCGGAATGCCGGCCTCCTTGCACCTCCTCACGACGTCCCTGCTCCCCTCCGGGTTGCTCGTCACCACCACCACCTCCGCGTTCCACCGCCGCGCCGCGCCGACGGCCAGCTCCGCGACGTTCGGTCGCCCCATGACGGCGGTGTCATGCACAACGACCCGCCCTGCAAGGTTCTTGCTGCTCGCCACCACCGCCTTCATTTCCTTGCCGTAGTTGGCCTCAATCCCCTTGGCCACCCACACCAGCGACACCTCCGCCGCGCTCGGCTGCATCAGGAACGACATGAATACGCATATCCCGGATCCCGTTGCGACCATGGTCGCTCTCCGGTACATGCTGATGAGGTAAGGCAGACCGGCGAAATGGACGCCGCGAACCCAGAGGCTGCGCGGCGGGTCCGAGACGAGGCCTCGGGTGAAGTCGCCGACGGCGCCGGCCAGCATCGCGTGCGTGTCCCCTCCGTCGGAGATGATGCCGAATGCGTGCCACTCGGAGAGCGGCGAGCGGCTGATGCGCCCGAGCAGGCCGGCCTTGATGCCACCTTGGAAGGTTATGATCGACGCGTGGTTGGACGGCGCGGTGACCGTGACCGGCACGCGCCGCACGGTGAGCCACGGGAGGAAAGTGAAGAAGGTAATGGCGGCTGTGAGCCAGAGCTCCTGGCGCTTCGCGAGGGCGGCGCCGGCGAGCCTAGCGTAGGATCTGGTCGCCGGGTCGTAGCCGGCAGAGAGCACGATGAAGGCCCAGAGCAGCGCGAGAGCGCTCCAGCCGGCGAACCGGTGCGTGCGCTCGAACACGTTGTGGTGGAGGTGGCGCACGAGCGGGAAGGCCGCCAAGCACGAGAGCGCTAGCAAGCCTAGTATGGCGGACGCGACCGCGACGATCGCCGGGGGCGTCACGTCGCGGCTCTTGAGCGCCTGGAAGAGCGCGTACACCAGCCATGCAACCGACGACACGCCGCAGCCGCTGTGGATGCCCCCGAGGGACTGGAGGATCGCCGTGACGCTGGTCTTCACGGCGACCGGTACCCACGGCCGGCCGAGGAGTGCGACGGCGAGCCAGAAGACGACCCGGAGAACAGCCTCAGATCGGCACAGCGTGAGCGCCAGGATGTTGCCCATGGAGAAGACGGCGGCGTGCTGCTTGGCGTAAGGGAAGTGCCCCGCCGCCGCGAGCGCGAGCCCCACCGCATTCAGCACGACGCACAGCGCAAACAGGCGCTTGTACACGGTGAACAGGCCCTGGTCGAGCAGTATGACGCCGAGCCTCGAGTGCGCGGCCGACGCCGGCGCTGCCACAGGCTTAGTCGGCGGTACTTCGGAAACGGCCGCAGCTGTCGCGTCAACAGCCATCTCCTCGTCGTCGCTGGCCTGAATGTCCTCGCCGTCGACGGCGACGTCGAGGTCGCAGAAGTGGCTGCTCGCGCGGCTCCCCGACCTGGCAATTACGCGCGACCCCAGCGCATCAGGAAAGATCCTGGAGGAGGATCCACGACTGAACAGCGCCAGAGGGAGCCAGACCCATCGGCCGGCCCCGGGGACAGCCGGCGGCCGCCTCTCGACAGCGCAGGCTTCGGAATCAAGGAGGGTCGTGGGGCTGGCTGGCGATGGCTTGGGCTCGAAGGAGACGCCACGGCAGCTCAAGAACTTGACCTCGATGGGCTTTCTCGCTGCAGGTCCTCGCGAATCCATGGCGCAGGCAGTGACTCACTGCAACAAGCTAGGGTTTGAGAGGACAAAATATAGAGCGTACAGGCCAGCAATATCAATGCGTGTCCTACGCTTGTTGATCTATTACTCCTATGCGCGCGTATTTATAGGCAGCCAGCTAGCTGTATGCATCGATGGACCGCGATGGGAATGCCTAGTCATCATGCGTTCAAGTGTTTTCCAGCCCACTGATCATTGCATTTTTGTGACCGTCCCGTGAAAATCCAATGCTTAATCCCTATATGCAGCCCAAGGTTGTAACTACAGCGCTAGGACGTGTATCCTCTGCCTTAACGCAAAGTGGCACTTCCTATCCCAACCATCCATTGGAAAGCCCACGGTGCACCATTTTCTTTCTCTCTCCTCTCTCTTCACCACTCACATAGTCATGACATGGCCCAACTGTCCTCTACTGTATCTCTTCCCCACAGCTAACATCCTAACTAGCCATGCATTTGCCAAAAATATTGCTTTTGCAATAGTTTTGAAACCATCCGGCTAGCATCTTTTCCTCGATCGTCATTTGGCTGAAAGCTGCTCTTGCTTAACATACACCCCCTGACTTTATTCAGATAATAGGAGATTGTTTTTTGGGGTACAACTAAAAGACTAAGAAATTAATTTGAGTTGGTATTACAACTATCTTTTGGGTAATTTGGATTTGTTGGAATGATATTGTCTTTGATAAAATAAAAAAATATCACTTTTATGTAAGTTCTCGTTTAGGTACTAGGTACTAGGCTTCACTGCAACAGGATGAGGGTAAACAAAGCATCATAAAGACATGCCAAGCAATGGAGGTTGTGACCTTGATCTTCGATCTTTTTCAATCATGGATGGTGTTTTATCAATAGGATTGAGGATGGCTAAATACAGCTTGTACTCTTACATTTATCCTATGGCAACAGATTAACCGTCTTTTCTTCCATTATCTCTACTATTAAAAGTCTTTAGTGGTGAGTGGTGAATGACAGTACATCATCCATCTCCACTATCCATCATTCATCTAACGGACAAGACATCATAAGCATACTTTCTATTTATTTGGCTTACTTTCTTATTTTACTACGTTGTATTTTAAGAAGTTCTTGATCAGCTCAATATATACCAAATTATCCTATTTATCTAGCTTGCTTATTTTAGCACGTTGTGTTTTAGGAAATTTTCCATTAATTTAAGATGTACAAGGGTGCGGAATTATGAAATAGTTGAGCACAAAAATAGAGCGGAGTGTATGAAAGCATGATGCAATCAAGTGTGAAAAGCTGAAAGTGGTACTAAAGGCATGAGTCAAATAAATCAAATATAACGCGGTAGAAAGATATTTGTTCGTAGCAAAGCACGTGCTTTTGTTTAGTCTTAAAAATAAACCTGATGCTGGTGCAGCCCGCCAGCATTGCCCCTATGCCACCAATGTGGTGTTGTTGCCTCCTCTTCCTTAGGGATGCAATGGGTAGGGTCGGCCCCTTGGTCCTCTGGACCGGCCACGAAATTCTGGCCCTAAAGGGTCTACGGGTCAGATTAAAAACATTAGGGGCCAAAATTTGTAATTCAAAATTTGAGTCGAACGGAAGAAACCCAAAATAAGAAATCGCTAGAGTTTACCAAGAAATCAAATAAAATCTATGGAAAATCGTGGGAAATCCTGAACTTTTTCTGGAAAACAGATCAGTTTAGTCAAGAAACCGAATGGTTTCCTCGAGGAACCGATCACACAGAATATATCCATCCCCAAGTTGGCTCTTGTCTCACCCGTTTCTTTGGTCTCTCCCTCTTCCTCTTGAGAAACCCTGGCTCTCTCTCCTCCGACCTCTACCCTTCCTTCCCTCTGCTCCTTAGCATGGTCCTGCATGCGCGGGCACGGAGGGCGCGACACAGTGCGGGGACAGCACGATCGTTAGAGCATGAAATGAGTGAGCGGGAGCTCGGCCAAGACGTGTCCACAGGGTGTTAGACGGAATATTGCCTAAACTGATCCTACACCAGTAATCTCAAAATCCGCATGAAAATTTAGTTTTTTCAAAAGTTTCTTGCGTCATACCATTTAAACATGTTAATACTATTTTTAGGAATATTGTATATTTTTTACCTGATTATGAATTTTAATTTGAAATTTTGAATTCGAGCGATTTTGTCAAGGAGCAATTTCACGATTTCCCACGAGAAATGGAATTTAAAACTTTGCGAACTGCCCTCTACTATATCTCTTCCGCACCGCTAACGCCCTAGCTAGCTATGGCATCTGCTTTATTTGCGAAGCTCCTGTAGCTAGAAATTGTAATTCTTCTGTTTTACTCGAGAAAATCCAGAATTTTGATTAACATTCTTGCTAGGTGGTTAAAAGGATACATTGTCCCTGCGCCACCAATGTGGTGTTGTTGCCTCCTCTTCCTTAGCCAGGGATGCAATGGGGGTGGGGTCGACCCTAGGTACCAGTCGAGAGACTCAAGATTGATTGTATCCTCCTGCCACCTGGAGGAGTCACAAGAGGCTCTCGCCGCCTCGCTGTCAAGCACCGCCACCGGCCGCCCTTCCTCACCTCTTCCTCATGTCGCCTCGCGCCGGCGCCGGCATCACTTCGCGCCTAGCAACCGCCGCCGCCCATGGTGCGTGCCTGCTGTCGCTTGCCCGCAACTCTGTCTTGTCGCTTTCCGCTGGACTCTTGCTGCCGTCGGCCGCTTCCCCGCCGCGTCTGCCGTTCTTGCTTCCCACCTGCCGGCGCGCCACCGCTGCTCGCTTGCCGGCGACAATGTGGAGCACACATTCCAGCCCTTCTTCCCTCTCGCTCGAGATATATGCATGGCCGTCATCTCTTCCTCTCCTCTTTGTCCTATTACTCATGGCTGCAGGTCCGCGATAGCAAATGCCACGCGTGCCTCGATCTCCCGCCGCCGCCTTTTCTTTTTTTCTAGCTCGATCGTCTCCAGCACCTACACCATTGGGCATCGGATCTAAGCACCACCCCTTGCTAGCTAGTTGTTTCCTGTCACCTTCGCCGACCTGATGCAACGAAGCCCTGCCTTAATTTGTCGCCACTGACGTCGGAGAAGACAAACTTGTCGTGAACCAGGCAACCTGCTCCAAGCAACGGGCAAGTTCAAATATTCAAATGATATGCAAATCATTGGACACGCAGTGTTTCATATACCTGTTAATTTACTTTAAAATTCACGACGTTTGACACATTTAATTATATCTTTACATGTAAGCTAGAAAAAGGTGAGATAAAACAAATAAATTCGTCTTATCGCTACAACGAAACTAGCTCAAACTAGTTAAATTGGACACGGCGCTGATTTAACGTTTTCAAAGTTTGGTACATCAATTAAATTTTCCATTGGATATATAAAACGAGAAAGCTCAAAGCTACGTTGTTACCGGGCCCCTGCACTTTAGTGAAATCTTATTTAGCCCTCGAGTTTGAACTTTACTTTTCAGCCTTATATCTATTTGTGCCCTAACCTCAAAATAGTTAGCAATTCTATTAAACAACGAGATGACATTTACGTGTGTTCCACATCACTATTAAGTGCTGATTATGTTGTCCATGCGTGTGGATGCCATGTCATCTTTTCTAAATTCTCAAGAAAAAAGTACATTGTAGCTTTGAACTTGCAGCAAATTTCACTTAGCTCATCTTGCTTGAATTTACTTTTTTGCCCCTTAAACTTGTATTTGTTTGCATCCCAACCTCAAAACCATTAGGTCTTCCGTTAGACGCCAAGGTGGCTGTCCATGTATCTATTAAATGCGGTTCGGGATTAGGGAGGAAGGATGAGGTAGAGCTGGCAATATTGGCCGAATCAAATGGGCCGAACCGGGTGGCCTATTACTGTTCACCAATTAAGTCGGCCTAACCCGGTTTGGTTCGGTTATGAAATCGTGCTTGAACCATGCTTAGGCGAACTGTGTGCGGTAATCGTTGTTAATTGATTAACCGTATTTCACTGTTACCTGATATACCGGGTGCGGTGAACCGTGCTTGGGCTTGACCCTCGGGCCCATCGGGCTGGCATGGTTTGGTTCACATAGTAGCAACCCGGTTCGTTACTATGCGAACCAGGCCAACCCGGTTCGGTTCGTTTAGCTCGATCTACTATAGCAGCAGATTAAAAAATTTAGCCTGCACCCCCTGCCGCCACGCGTCGCCCATGTGTTGGCCCGCCGCTGCCTCGCACTGCGTACGCCACCACGCGTCTGCACGCGGAAAGTTGCCACTCGGCACACGCGCGCCTGGCACTGCTAGGTTGTCACGCGGACGCGGTGGGCTCCGCACTATTGCATCGATTAGGCACCGGGCGGGCCTGGCCCGCTCGATTGGTTCGGTTCGTTTTTCAAATCGCAGCTGACTGCGGGATGAATATAGATGTTTTTGACCATTTGATCCTTTGAAAATTCATAAAAATAGAAGAAAATTTTAAAAAAATCTTAGATTTTTCCTACAAATAGGCATAGTCCCCCTCCCCATCCAGCCACACTTCCAACCCCATTCCCTTCTCTGGATTGCGAGCTAAAAATTTAGTTGTTCTTTGCTTATTTGGGCAAAGTTTGAAATATTTTGCAAAAATATTTCCAATTTCCAGATTCGGTATGATTATATCATTGCAATTTTTTTATATTTTTCATTCTCTAATTTATTTGTTTAATTGTTTTATAGTTATAGCTATTCGAAATGACCGATGGAAATTCTCCATACAATTAATTCATCTTAGCTAGTTCGGTTTAAGACCGGAGGACTATGAACCGATTAGTCATAGTGTGTCATATCCGGATGATGAAACAAGAACACATGGAACCGGGGAATTACCCTATGGATCTTCCGGTTTAACTTGTGCTTCAGGCTCCAATACTGTCGGATCGAAGCAGACCCGAGTGAACTGGTTGGAGTTGTGGTACAACTTCGACGAGTTGAAGCACCTTGTCAACAGGCGGCAAGTGAGGTATGCAGTTAGATGTAAAATTTGTTTATAGGAGTTATCGGCGGTGACAGGCTCGGGCATGGGACACTTGAAGAGGCACGCCACAGTGTGTAAGAAGAGGAAAGACGTTCAAATGAGGAAACAGCAATTGAACTACAACCCTGACGATACTATAAGTAATTGGGACTACAATCCCAAAGTAGCTAGAAAGGCTTTGTACCATCTAATTGCTTTCAAAAGATTTACCATTAGAATTTGGTGAATCTCTTGCCTTTCAAGATTATGTTAAAACTACTCATAATCCTAGATTTGCTAGTGTTTCCCATCAGGCAACAACTAGGGATTTGAAAAATTGTATAACACCAACAAGTCAAAATTAAAAGAATAGTTTAAAACTTGCCCATTTTCTATTTTGTTAACCTCGGACATCTGGGCTATGTGTTGCTGCTCATTATGTTAACCGAAATTGGAAAATAGAGAAAAAATAATTGCCCTAAGACTTATAGATGTTAATCACATAGGTGAGAATATAGTTGATAGCATTATGAATGTTGTTCAGGAATTTGACATAACAAATTAGATTTTTTTTTCTATTACCTTAGATAATACATTAGCTAATACCAGTGCCATGAACATTTTGACACCTCTGCTAGCTACACATGTTGATTCTTTCTTAATGCATCAACGCTATGCATGCCATATTATTAATCTAATTTTTAAAATTGGCTTGAAAAGATTGCAACCTTATCTTCAGACTATTCAATCTACCATCTCATTTTTAAATAGTGCTAATGTAAGGATTGCTGCATAGAAGAACTATTGTTGTGTATCATAAGTATAACCTAGGAAATTTGGTTTAGACATGTCTCATAGGTGGAATTCCACCAACCTTATGTTTCAACATGTATTACCATACATGCACATTTTTGAAGTTTTTATTAACACATAATATCAAACTCATGATGGCACTCCACTTCTGACTCCATAAATTTGACAGGTACTTATCCATTTATATTCATTTTTAGAGATTTTCCATGAAGCCAACCTCACTGCTTCTGCTGTGTATGAACCTACGTCTTGTTCTATTATTCAATGAATTTTATCATATCGCTAATCATTTGAAGCGATTTAAAAATGATGTTGTTTTATTTTATACACTTAGCCATATGAAAGCCAAATATCTAAAATATTAGAGAGAACTTTGATTTTTATTTTTTTTTGGTTAGACCCTACGACCAAACTTTCAGGTCTAACTAATGTTCTAATGCAACTTGGTGCTGCTACTAGCATAGATTATTCTAATTATTTTCATGAGGTTAGAAGTAGACTAAATGATTTGTATAGAAAATATGAATAAAAGTATGCAAGAGTTCATACACAACAACCGCCACCAGTTGAACAAATAGGCAAGAAGATGTTCTTTTGGAAATCTGTTATGGGTAATTAAAGATAGTTGAAGTTCTTCAAGCACAACCCCTCAGACCGCGCAGGCACCATCACACGGATCTATTGGTGAGCTTGCCTCGTACCTAGCGAAGGACACCGTCGATTTCCAGGAAGAGGAGTTCAATATTCTCACATGGTGGTAGCAGCTTAGTGGAACATATCCAGTGCTATCCATCCTAACACGGGATGTGTTGTCGGGACCCGCAAAACGGAGTCGAATCCCTGCTGTGCTTTACCTGTACTAGTCTCTGGATCAAGTAACTAGTACATATAGATATACAATTTGGATCATCACCATTCATCGAAAAGTAAATTATTACAACAGAGTCGCTTTATTATTACAAAGTTTAGGCTCTAAGGCCTAGCAGCAGAAATTCAAATAATAGTTTAACTCAAATGGAAACCCAACACAACTCCACAGGCATGTCCGAAGAATGCGTTCCTAGACGTCAGAGTAGTCTTCATACTAAGCTCCTTCAGCGAAGTCCTCGTCCCGATACACCTCCTCTTCGGAGTCGCATCCTGCTCGTTGGAATGGATAGCCCCGCATGAAAGACGAGGATGAGTATACTTTATACTCAACAGGTAAGGCTGACTATATGCAACTAAGGCTAACAAGGGAAGAGAAGGAAAGGGGGTTCTTTTGCATAAAGCTAGTTTTGCTAGTTTTTTCTAAGATTTTATAAAATGATTTTGAAAAGCGTTGTGGAAAATAAATATCTAAATTATTTTCTTTGAAATTCCGGCCTCGACCGGTTTTACCCGAACCTGGATACTCACGGCACCCACCATGCAATTACCCCCATCGCTCATAGGACCAACTATGAGAAGAAAACCAAAACACACGACTCCGATCGTGGTTTTCCTTTAAAACACCATTTAAAAAACAACATGTAAGAAGTACCAATGAGGCAGCTCCCCGTCGTCCGTCCTTGACCGTGGACACGACTATCATGATAGTTTTACACTCTGTAGAGGTTGCACGCTTTACCCACGAGAGGTGATTTTTCCTAGGAATCACCCAAAGAAAAAGAACACCACAAGGTCTTTAACCAACATTCCCCTAGCCTGGCACTCTCTCTAAGGATCCCACCGCAGCGCTAGTTACTCTAGTTGGCTAAAGCCCCCTCTTGAGCCTGCAGAACAGCACCAACTGCCTACTCCACCAACTGAAATGTCAAAACTAGGAGTCCGAAGGATACTCAACCAGGGCTTGTGTAAGTGCATCTAGGCCGTTAAAATGATTTTGGTGGTTTATGACAGTCAATTAAAGATCTAACGAATGCTTGAGAGAAAATTGCAGGTTACAGGACATGTTAATCATTTCGACTCTACGACGTAAGGGTGATAATACTATGTAATTTCTAGTTTTGAGTCGTAAGGAAGTTTTTGCCGTACTATTAAGAGGGATTCGACGAGAAAGTGTCTCTAGGTGTCTAAAGTGCTCATTAGATAAGATTCACAATAGTTTATAGACACCAGGTTCATCCCACAAAATTTCCAGGAATTTTATTGATCTTGTACACCGGACTATCCGGTGTACCAGTCCGGACTATCCGGTGTCCACCGGACTGTCCGCTCTGTCTCTCCACCCGTGTTTTCTAGAACCAATTCATATTTAACCAGATTATTCGGTAGTTCAGTCCGGACTATCCGGTCGCCCTCGGAAAGTCCGATCCTATCGTCCACTCAATGCTTCTGCTCAAGAAATATTTAACCGGACTATCCATTTGCACTGTCCGGACTATCTCACACCGGATTGTCCGATCCTGTTGGCCACTCGAGCTTCCTGTCTGAGAAATAATTAACCGGATTATCTGGTGTTTTGTACCGGATTATCCGGACTTACTCAACTATGAACCTGTGTATTCCAAGTCATCCGGAGTATCCGGTCTTTCCTACCGGACTGTCCGGTACATTCTTTCGAAAATTGTGGCTAGGGTTGTGAGGACCTATATATACCTATTCACTGCCTCCCTAGCTTCATTTGCCCGTTGGAACACCTGCTCTTTCACTCACACACTCTCTCACACTTGTTCTTGCTTCCAAGCACCTCCCCTCTCTAGATCTGAGTGATTCCTATGGCTAGAGGGTTGAGGAGCTAGGATCTGGTGCTAGATCTGTGTTGGTCTCATCTAGTGAGCACTAGGGCCACCTTCAAGTTCAATTTCTCGCCGGATTTGTTACTCTTGGAGGTTGAGGACTCCTAGACGGCTAGGGGTCACCGAGGAGCTCCCAAATCTGTGTGTGGTGAGCCCTCGGAGTCTGTGAAGGTTGGATTCCACCTCCTCTTGGAAAGGAATCAAGGTGTAAACCCGGTGAGTGCTTTGTGCAACGCCGGTGAGGAAAGGGTTGAAAAAGACCCCAGCTTAAGTGTGACTAAGCTGCCTCAACAGAGACGTAGGATCCCCTCAAGGATCTGAACTTCAGGATAAATTTCTTCTCGTCTTCGGTTTGCTCTCTTTTTAACCCTAATCTTCTAAATCTTACGATACTTTTGAAAAAGCTGCTTGTGAAACTTGATAACTGCCTCTAAGCTTATTGTGCTAGCTAATCTACTTCTTGAGGTGATTTTTCGGCTTGTGGAGACGTGCTTGTGCTGCTGCTGCAGGTTGACTGAGCAAGCACCGGACTATCCGGTAGAGGATACCGGACTGTCCGGTGTGCTTCGGATTATCCGGTACAACACCCCGGATAATCCGGTGTTTCTTCCGCAAAATTAACTCTGTTTTTATTTAGATTGCCTATTCACCCTCCTCTAGGCGACATATTGATCCTTTCAATTGGTATCAGAGCCTAATCTTCTGATTTGGCTTAACCTCTTGGAGAATTAATATGTCGACAGAGAATCAAAGCGGCATTACGGGTGAACTCGAAGAGAACCCTCGTAATGCCGGAGGGGCACAAATTCCTTTTACTTATCCCAATCCCACATCCTCATCTCATGTCACCATTCCGACGGGGCGTGCTCCTCAATTCGATGGCACATATTACCCTCAATGGCGACATAAGATGAAGATGTATTTGATATCTCTTCATCCTTCTATTTGGAGAATTGTAGAAACAGGTTACAATCCAAGTGATTCGGAAAATCTCACACCCGTCGATGAGCAAAACTTCTACCGCAACTATCAAGCCGTCAACGCCTTGCTCGGGGTACTTAGCCCAAGTGAATTCAACCGGGTTGACGGGCTCGAGGATGCCAAGAAGATTTGGGACACCCTCAAAATTGCTCATGAGGGAACTTCAAGCGTAAAGGAGACAAAAATTGAGCTTATCTACGGGAAGTTGGGGAGATTTATCTTGGAGGATGGGGAGAGTTACAAGGATATGTTTGACCGGCTCATGGTTTTAGTGAATGAAGCTAAGAGACTTGAATGCAAGGACCTTACCGATCATGCCGTTGTCAAAATTCTCCTTAGGGCCATCACACCGACCAACCATCATTTGGTCCAATTGATTAGAGAAAGGGATAACTATCACTCACTCACTCCACATGATGTCCTTGGTAGATTATTGAGTGATGAGATGATGGTTAAGGAGGCAAAGGACATTGAAGAGCTTGCTCGGTCTAGCAAGAAAAAGAACATTGCCTTGAAAGCCGGTAAAAAGATCAAGGAGCAAGAGGATAGTTTTAGTAATGATGGGGAAGAAGGACCCATGAGCTTGGAAGAGATGTATCTTTTTGTGAGGAGATTCAATAAGTTCCTCAAAAGAAGCGGATACAAGGGAGACAAGAGTAAGAAAGGGTCAAGATCAAGAGGAAGACATTCTAGAAGATCTTGCTATGAGTATGGTGAAACCGGTCACTTCATTGCCGAGTGTCCGAACAAGAAGAGCAAAGACAAAGAAGAAAAGAAGAAGGACAAGCATGTCAAGAAGGACAAGGAGAAGGAGAAGAGCAAAGGCCATAAGAAGTTCTCAAAGGGACACGCTCATATCGGAGAAGAATGGGATTTAAACACTGATTCCGACTCTAACTCCGACTCCGATTCCGAGGAAGAAGGCATTGCATGCCTTGGACTTGCTTCCACAACAACCACTACCCCACCATCACAAAAGTCACTTTTTGGTGACTTAAGTGATGAAGATGATGAGGATACTCCACATTGCTTTATGGCCAAGGGCCGTAAGGTATCTTCTAAACCCATTATCATTAACCCTTATAACGAAGATAGTGATAGTGAATTTGACATGAGCCATGGTAATATGCTAAGAATGCTTAGAAAATTTGACGTGGGTAAAATGAAAGAGCTTATGGAACGGATTGAGCAACAAGAAGAACTACTAGAGAAAGGAGAAGATTTGCTCATCCGAGAAAAGGAGAGAAACCTCCAACTCGAAGAGGATCTAGTAAAGGAGAAGCAAAGAGTGGAGGAATTGGCAAATGAGCTTGCTAAAGCCGAGTCTAAGGTAGTCTCTCTAGAGATCAACAATGTTTCACTTAAAGAGGACCTCATTGGAGCAAAGGAAGCTTATGAGACTCTTGTAGTGAAGTTTGATGATCTTTTGAAGAGCTCCTCCACCTCTCCCATTGCAACTTGTAACTCAATCCCTTCCACAAGCAATGGTTGTGCAAAATGTTATAATATTGATATAAATGCTTGTGTCACTAACTTTGCTACCATGAAGGATCTAGCAAGCGAAAATGAGAAACTTAAGAGCTTTCTCCATGATGGACTACAAAGGTCCTACAAGGCAAGCAAAGGCCTTAAAGAATTTTTGGGAGAAAGTAAAGGAAACTACAAGAAAGCCGAGCTTGGGTATAAACCTCCAAAGGTCAATAAGGGCCACATAGTGGCAGCCCCGGCATCAAAACCAATTCACTTTGTTAGGGAAAAGGGAGCTACTAGATACATGACTCACTCTACTTTTAATGCATCATATATACTTAAGAGGAATGATGTTGGTAGGGTGTTAGCTTATCATGTTGAAACTAGAAGTAGACATATGCCTTTGGTGAGATTCATTTGGGTCCCAAAAGCCCTTGTCACTAACTTGAGAGGACCTAATCAAACTTGGGTACCTAAAATAAAAGCATGACTTTGTAGGAGTATCTCTCCGGTGGACCAAGTTGGGTGCTTGATAGTGGTTGCAGCCTTTAGGGGGCGTTTTAAGGGTAGGCTTTATCTTGTGGATTTCTCCATAGATAAACCCAACTCTGGGATATGTCTAATGGCTAAATCTAGCATGGGTTGGATTTGGCATCGTCGACTAGCCCATGTTGGTATGAGAAACCTTCACAAACTCACTAAAAGCAATCACATCATCAGACTAACAAATGTGAAGTTTGAAAAAGATAGGGTATGTAGTGCTTGCTAAGCTGGGAAACAAAAGGGGACACCTCATCCCGCCAAGAACGTGATGACCACCACAAGACCTCTAGAACTTCTACACATGGACCTCTTTGGACCCATCGCTTATATAAGCATAGGAGGTAACAAATACGGTCTAGTGGTTGTAGATGATTATTCTCGCTTCACTTGGGTGTTTTTCCTTCATGATAAGACATAAACTCAAGGAGAGCTAAAAAAGTTTATGAGAAGGGCTCAAAATGAGTTTGATGTCAAGATAAAGAAGATAAGAAGCGACAATGGGACAGAGTTCAAGAACACTGGCGTGGAAGAATATCTTGATGAGGAAGGAATCAAGCATGAATTCTCGGCACCCTATTCTCCTCAACAGAATGGGGTTGTCGAGAGGAAGAATAGAACCCTCATTGAGATGGCAAGAACAATGCTTGATGAGTACAAAGTCCCAGACATCTTCTGGGCAGAGGCCATCAACACAGCTTGCCATGCCACAAACCGGTTGTATCTTCATAAGTTGTTAAAGAAGACCTCATATGAGCTACTAACCGTAACAAGCCAAACATTTCTTACTTTAGAGTCTTTGGAAGTAAGTGATTTATTTTAAATAAGAAATCTAAATCTTCTATGTTCGCACCTAAGGTAGATGAGGGTTTCTTACTTGGTTATGGGTCAAATGCCTACGCATACCGAGTTTTCAACAACACCACCGGTGCCGTTGAGATCTCGCGTGATGTGACATTTGATGAGACTAATAGCTCCCAAAAGGAGCAAGCTGATTCACATGTGTTAGACAGCGAAGAACCTCCTTGTGAGGCAATAGGAAGGATGGCCATTGGAGATGTTCGACCACAAGAAGGAATGGTGGACAATGATGAGCCATCATCAACTCAACCGGAGCCACCAACATCCACACAACAGGAAGATCAAGAAAAAGAAGATCAAGATGAAGGCAATATTCAACCACCACCAACGTCACACCCAAAAGTTCACCAAAGTGTACAAAGAGATCATCCCATCGACAACATCTTGGGTGATATTAATAAGGGAGTATCCACTAGATCCCGACTTTCAAATTTCTGTGAATTTTACTCTTTTATCTCTTCTCTTGAGCCAACAAAGATAGAACAAGCTCTCGAAGACCCCGATTGGATAGTTTCTTCCGCAAAATTAACTCTGTTTTTATTTAGATTGCCTATTCACCCCCCTCTAAGCGACATATTGATCCTTTCAGCTTGTCCATACAAGAACTCAATGGTCGCACTATTATACTTAGCTCGTCTACCTCAAGGAATCGGTTCTTAAAGATCAGGGTGGGTCCCACACTGGACCCGAATCTCGTGCATGATGCACCATCCTTGCAACCGTCTACCCCGATCAAGTTTTACAAAACAGTTTTTTCGATAGCACCCACTATCAACCAGCCCATTTGCAAACAAATGACAACACCGATTGTCATCTAAAAATCACAGGGTAAATTGATAAATAATGGTGACAAGCATATGATTAAATGTTCTATAATGAGCATCACTAAGCAGATGTAAAACTTAGACAAGGGTATGGCGATATTTAATCAAAGTTAATAACCTATGGCAGCAAGAAATATTTTATGAGAATTAATTTTTGATGGGGATTTAGTTAGGCAATTTTAGGTATTTAGCATTTTTATATTAAACATACATGCTAGTGTTCAAACTCTACAAATCATGTTTGCAAAACATGGGATCAGAGGTTTCAGCACTTGCCTTAATCGACGAAGTGAGTAGGATCCTCCGCTGCGTCCGAAATAAAACCCTCGGGGTCTGAATCTAACCCAACGAAATTAAATAAATAAATACAATGCAGAAATAAATAATAGGAATAAAATCTATGCCAATGCACATGAAATTTTATAAAACAGTAGGCAATGATTTTACGAACATTTTAAAATTTGATTCATAATTTTTTGAATTATAAAAGTAAAGATACATAATTATTAAGGTTCTGTCTTAATTTTAACAAAGAAAAGGAAATCTCCTCGGGTTGGGCCAAAGTCCGGCCCATGCCGAGTCACTGTGGGCGTCTTGGCGGCTGGCCCGCTCACCCGCCACTGCTTTGGCGCAACGCGGCGCGTCTTCATGGCGGCTGCCCACGCGTCGGATCTGGCCGTGGTGGTCCAATCTTGAGGGTAAGAGGGTGCGACTAGGCCTTGAAGGCCGCCCAATATGAGGTGATGGTGCGGCCCGACGGGAGAGGGCGCACGAGGTTGGGCGGCCTGGTCCAATGCGACCCGACGGGTAGCCGATAGGTGGGACCCACTTGTCGGTGACCCAGAACAAGGCATACACCACCGCGGCTCGGGCTGCACACGGCGGCGACGACGGACGGCGCGGCAGCGGCTGGCGGTAGGAGGGAAAGGGAGAGGAAGGGGCTGCGGTTCTTGTGGCGGTGGCTCGCTGGAAGGTGGTTAGTGATGACGGATCTGGCGGCAATAGCGGCGGCGGCGACGACGTGGCGTGGCGGCAAGCAAGACGGCGACGACGATCGGCGACCGGCGATAGGGCGGTGAGGAGGCGGTGGCGTGGGGGAGGTAGGGGTGAGCTCCCCATGGCGCGGCGGCAGCCGGCGTGCTCTGGCGGCATGGCCGGCCACGGAAAAGGGGAGGCCTGCGGCGGTGGTGGCGGCCAGCGGTGCTTCGGCCGAATTGGTCGGGGGAGTAGGGTCCAGGGACCTTAGGGAGGCTAGGGGAAGAGGGAGGAGGGGAGATTACCGGCGGCGGCAACGAATTCGTGAAAATCGGCGACAGCGACGGCGAGGACAGCAACACTAACAGCTCTTACCGATGAGCCTGTGGCGGCACAGAGTGTGCTATGGGAAGAGGAAACTGTTGAAGCAGCCTGAACTAGCGCATCACCTGATGGGGCGAGTACTCCTCGACGAAGATGTCGAAGAGTACTGGCTTTCTTGTAAGGCAGTAAGCAGTGTCACGGTCGCACAGCGAGGACAGACCGGTGGTGCACGAGCATGCACGCGGTCCACGCTGTTTGGGGTCCACAAGATGTCCTCCTCATGGTGGTCATCGAACTGTCGCACGTAGTCACGGTAGTTCTTGTGCGACTGCACGTGGGCCCACGTAGGCTGCAAAAACCAGGTCATAACGTTGGTTCAACTTACTGAACTAAACTATAGGTAAACAGAAATAGTAGTCAAGGATACGTACCCGGCGACAAAACCAAAGAAAACCTATCGTCGGTGCGTTCTCTGGACTGTCGTGGTGGAAGGCGACCTCATAGGGTCTGTGATCCATAAGAGGCCGCCCAATGGCAATCCTCTCGTAGGACCACAGCTGGAGAAGAAGGGGGCACCCACCAAGCAAGGGCTGTGTCTCCTTGGTGCAGGCGTCGCACAACCCTCTGTACATCGCCGCCAAGACCGCCGAGGCCCAACTGTTCATTGGTACCTCGTACAGATGGGCGTTCGCAACCTCCTTGACCTACTGGACAAGCATCTTGTCCACCATGTGGCCCTCCGTGCTCATGAACACCACCCACCCGATGAGCCACAGCAGGTAAGCCTCGAGGTGTCTCAAGACGGTGGCATCATTCACCTTAGGGTGGATGTGCTCAGCCTGTTCAAAGAAAGAATAAAGACACGTTAGCATAATTTCTGGAAAGTATGTACAAAGGTCAACATTTCTTACTGTGAACTGTATTATCCACCTCTTGGCCGAACCACACATCTCGACCCGCGAAAAGGGCCTACACACGTTGGAACCTGGGTGCCGGACGATGCCGCCAAAACGGCCAAGTAGCTACTCACGTCAAGCTGGGGAGACGTTGATAGCTACCACTAGTGCACCAGCACATGGCAGGCCAAGCAGGAACGACACGTCCTACAGTGTTGGTGCCATGAATGTCGGGTCTCCACCCGGTCGACGAGGGCAGCAAGCAGGTCCCGGTCATACTAGAAGTGCCTCTCCGCGTCACGCCTAGCAGGCTCCCCGACCAACCCCTGTGTAGTGGCCTCGATCATCCGGCAAAGTGGAAGCAAGCCGGAGTGCTGCAACCTGCAATATAATTCAAGTTAGTTTGAAGCACATAATCATGTCACACAAAATGTGAAAATAGTGTTTACCTCTCCACCCAATGGGGGTCCAGGGTGAGTAACTCGTTCGGGGTCCTCGTGCGAAACAGCCCTAGCTCGACGTTGGACACGGCACTCATGTATGATCGGTGCTGTGCATCGAGGGAGGGGTCCAGAAGCTCCTGCTGTCTGGCTCCTACTGCTCGTTGTCCCCGTTTGCCATAATTGCTAGAACTTGTAATATAATATTGTTAGTACCATTTCTTACACATATGGCGACAAACGGTTAAAAAATAGACCGTTAGTAACTTGAACCGATGAAATATTAATACATCCATCACATAAATAATTACATGCTGGAAGGAGCAAATACATGCATAAATATACAGCACAACATGGGTAAATAAATACAACATCTCCATCGAAAAATGTGTTACAGCGTTACTTATAAAAAAAAGGAATCATAATTTTTCCATACATTTCAAAATATAACGCGAAAGATCAACAGTCATACGGACACCGCCCGTCTGCCTCAGAATCAGAAGGACTCGCATGTAGATCTAAATACCCTGCTCCAGTTAGCTTATCGCAGTTCTTGTACATGTGTCCTAACTCATTGCACCTGCTACATCTCTTCACTTCCCGCCCAGCCTCGGATTGATCCATATCGTTTCGAATCCGATGGTGCCGTCGCTAGCTTAGATTGCACTTCATCAATTGCCTATCCAGGACATGGCGACATTCTGCACCTAGTGGTTCCTTAAATGTGCCAAAAATGGCGTACCCAACATGTACGGTACAGTGGAATGATTTGTCATGAAAGCAGCAGTAAGTACATAGGAGGCTCACGTACGATGCTTCGTACGTGCCAAATCACATCTCCAAGGCATTTTGCTTTGCCATCCATGCTGTTGGATATTTGATTTTGTACTGAAATTGTTCCTCCATGGCTCTGATTATGGAACGAGGCTTATAGTTGTTGTTCTCCACTATTTGCGAATACATGACCACTGCTATTAAGGTTGAATTTAGGTTTCTATGCCTTTGCTGCGCTTGTTTCAACTGACAGTTGTGCTCTGTCACTATGGAACACATTCAGTAATCCACCCACTTGTCTTTGAAGGCATGAACCCGCCAAGGGCAGCTGGGCACTACGCAGTTCACATCGTACACGCTCCTGCTGGACTTCTGCACCCTAAATTCCCTTCTAAGTGACGGTGCTCGGTACTTTACAGCATCCATAACAGCTTCCTTGTTGGGGGTATATGGATCCTTACGACACCTCGTTCTAGTGGTACTCCCATGTCTTGTTCGTACTTTCATCAACATGTAAATCTTCAAAGTTGTAGGAGTTCCACTCACCCGGCACAACATTTTGTCCAGCAACTGCCTCATTGTCTGACATGTCCTCATCGGGGACCTGCTCATGCTTTGCATCCTCCGTCTCCATCTGTTGTACTGTTGTCTCAATTTCTTCCCTTCATCTGCCACACCCGTCACCTCGTGTGATGTTCCGCGCATACCCTCTACATCCGCTGTATCCCAACATTACCCTACATCTTGTGACATGATCTCCACACCCTCTGCGCTATCTGCCTCCTCTACTGTAGGGACCCGTCAAACGGAGTCGAGTCCCTTCTGTGCTTTAACTGTACTAGTCCCTGGATCAGTAGGTAGTACACACAGTTGAACAGTTTGGATCATTGCCATTGAACGTAAAAGTATAGATTACATCAGAGTGCGCCAAGCATGACGTTAAACAACAGAGGGTTCATTGGCCTTACAGGGGTGAGACTAAAAGTATCAAAACTCAAAAGAAGACCCAAAACAACTCCACAAGCACGGCCGAAGTAGAGCTCCTAAATGTCGGAGTAATCCTCATCTTGAAAACTTGCGATGGGGCCTTCATCTTCATACGTCTCCACCTTAGGGTTCTGCTGATTGCAACCTGCTCGTTGGAATGAGCAGCCCCGCATAAAAGGCGAGGGTGAGTATACAACATACTCAACAAGCAAGGCTGACTAAATGAATCTAAGGTTTACAAAGGAAGGTTATGGTTCTTTTGTATAAAGCCAGTTTTGCAAGTTTTTCCCTATAGTTCAAAAGGATTTAAAAGGAGTTAAGGGAAAACAAATATTTGAATCATTTCCTTTTGAAACTCCGGCCTCAACCGGTTTTGCCCAACCTGGCTACTCACGGCACCCACCGTGCAACACCCTCATCGCTCACAACACCCACTGTGAGGAGAGAAAACAAAACTCACGACGGCGGTCGCGGTTTTCTTTTAAAACACCATTTTGAAAACAAATAGATAAGAAGTACCATGAGGCAGCTCCCCGTCGTCCGTCCTTGACCGCGGACACGGCTATCATAATAGTTGTACACTCTGCAGAGGTTGCACGCTTTACCCATGCGAGGTGGTTCTTCCTCAGGTGCCCCCAAAGAAAAATGGTCACCACAAGGCCTTTCTCCAACCTTCCCCTAGCTAGGACATTCCCGCTGAGGTTTCCACTGCAATGCCCCTCTTGCGCCTGCAGGACAACACCGATTGCCTACTCCACCGACTGGAATGCCCTAACTAGAAGTCCGAAGGATACTAGACTAGGGCCCGCCCATACAGGCACACATGGTCGCACTGTTAAACTTAGCTCGTCTACCTCAAGGAATAGGTCCTTAGGGACCAGGGTGGTTCCCGCACTGGACCCAAGTCTCGTGCTTACTGCACCAACCTTGCAACCAGCCACCCCGATCAGGTTTTATAAAACATTTTACCCGATAGCACCCACTATCAACTACACCCATTTGCAAACACGACAGCACCCACTATCTTTTAAAATCATTGATGAAATAAGCATTGAGATTATCATGTCCAAGTTCCATGTGATTGCAACTAAGCATAACTAACATGATTAAAAACTAGTTCAAGGGGGTGAAGGCAATATTAAACAATATAATATTAACCTAGGGTGGCATAGAAGGTGTTTATACTGATATTGTTAGTTGGGGTGTTTAGCTAGCATCTAACCAATTAGCAGTTTTAATTTTTAACATAGCATGCAGTTTTAAATATCTAATAAAACCATTTAAAAACATAGGACCAAGATTCAGCACTTGCCTTGACCAAAGAGAAACCCTAAGTCTTCCACGCGATGTCGGTCACGATCTCCTGAGTCGCACGCTCCTAATCGCGGAAATAACGATAAATGAAACAATAAACACCATGCGGAAATATGGATGCACATGCATGAAAATGCTCAAGTAAAGTGTACAGGGCAGCAAAAAGGTGGTTTAAAACTAAATAAGCCACTGTACATTTTTCTGGAATTTAAATGGAAATATTATGCAGTTAAACTAATTAATTTGCTAACCAAAAATCTAAAACAGTGGGTAAAATAGTTATAAAAAATCTCATGGAAATTACAGATGCAAGGTAAACATTTTAAAGTCGTTTTAAAATTGGTTTGACAATTTTTGGACAAGTAAATCTCCCTAGATAATTAAAACAATGCTTAGGGATATTTAAATAATTCAAAACAATTTACAACATTAAAAGTAGATAAAATTACATAATTAAATAGGTTTTAATTTTGTGAGTCTAACAAAACTAGTTTGGGGATTTTTGGATTTTTCTACAATTAGATATGAATTTTGGAAGTTAGGGGATAAAATATGAAAAGGGGAAATAGGGGAATGGCTTGGCTCGGGCGCTGGCTTGGCTCGGCTTGAGCCGGGCCTACGCGGCAGCGAGGAAAGAGGGAGCCGGGGGCGGGCGGCTCGGCTCGGGCCTCCGACGGGCGGGGCCCATTGTCGGTGAGAGGGAGCAGGGAGGCGGCGGGGCCGGGCATGGCATGGCGGCGGCGCCATTGGCATGGCAAGGCAAGGGGGAAAGGAAGAGGGCCTCGGGGATGCGGTGGCGGGTCACCAAGGAGCGGGCCGGCGAGAAACAAGGCGCGAGAGAGGCGGCGGCGGCCAGCTAGCGGCATGCGAGGCCACAATGGAGGCATGGCGTGAGGGCCGGAGCTTCACGGGCGAGAGAAGCTCGAGGCGGCGGCCGGGCCGGTGGCAACGGCACATGACGTCTGGCCGAGGGGAAGGAGAAGGCGGCGGCGGCGCGGCAAGGCTGGCTGGGGGACGGCGTGGTCTAGGAGGATTGGGAAGCACGGGAGCCCGTGGGGTGGTCTATCTGGCGCTGGGAGGAGCGGCGCGGTCGGGCGACGAGGCGGCCGGCGGGAGGAGGGAGCACGCCGCAAGCGAGCTACGGCCGTCCTAGGGCTAAATTGGCCGGGAAAAAAACTTCGCCTAGTCCTAGGGGAGCTCTAGGGAGAAGAAGAGGGAGAGTCACCGCGAGAATCGCCGGAATTCGTAGTCGAGGCAGTGGCGCGGCGAGGAGACCGTCATGGCGTCGGCAGTGAAATCCGTCGCCTCCCATGCGATTTAAACCTGAAATTGATCGAGGGAAAAGGTGAGAGAATGGCCGGGGAACACCGCCCTCGAAGGATTCGCGCGGAAACGGCTTACCCGAGCCAAATCGGAAGGAGAAGCGAAGGGGGAGAATGGAGCTCGGGCAGGGGTTTTGTGGGCTGCCAGGGAGATGAAGGGGGGCGCATTAGTGGTGTTAATCACCACTAATCGCGAACCGGCCGCCATTAGGGAGGTTTAATGGCCACCCAAGCTAGTGGAGAAGATGAAGGATCAAGGAGGGGAATTCCTGCGTGAACAGGAAAGAAAGGGAAGAGAAGAAGAAGGAAGAAGAAGAAAGAAAGGGAGAGGATGGCAGGTGGGGCCCACATGTCATAGAGAGGGAAAAAATGGAATGGGATAAGATTAATAAATTGAAATTGAATTTGGCTTGGGAGGAAATTCAAAATGGAATTTGAATTCGTGGTTAGGATAAATGGAATCAATTTGAAATTGATTTAAATTTAAAATATGGTGACGTAAACATTTTCAAAAATCGCTTTGGTTGGAAAATTATGCAGAGGTGCTCATGATGTATGTGATGCACATGTTTTGATTTTTGAAAATGGGGATGTCACAAATCATATTTGAATTTTGAATTTAATTGTCAAATTAAAACATTAGAGAAAGGATTTTATTTAAATTTGAATATCACTTGGGGAAAATCAAAGTTTTGTTGCTTGGGTTCAAAACCAAATATGAGTTGGGAAATAAAACATTTCCTTTAATAAGTGAAATCCTTTTAGAGGTTTGAATCCAAACAGCATTTAAAATTAAACATTTAGAGCTTTATGTAAACCACATTCAAATCATGTTTGAAAGGGGATTTTAGTTTTGTTTAATCGGGTACAAAATCAAATACCACACAAAGGGGGGTTTTGGGCTTGCAATAAATTGGAGGTTGAAATCTATTTCAAAACCCATTTATTTAAGTAACATAATCGTTTCCAATTGTTTTTGAATTTAAAAGAGTTTCGAGAGTTGCAGTACCAAAGTGTTTATTAAACCAAAACTTAAAGGATAATATCATTTGTTTATAAAATATTTGCTCCCTTAGAAATTTAAATCTCTTTGAAAAGGGTTTTATTGAAATTCAAAATATACAAAACGGGGCTTTTAATTTTATTTGCTTGAACTCAAAATCTGAACAAGATACAATATAATTTGTTTATTTTGAATCCAAAACG
Source organism: Olyra latifolia (assembly GCA_036346145.1). Classification (NCBI taxonomy): domain Eukaryota; kingdom Viridiplantae; phylum Streptophyta; class Magnoliopsida; order Poales; family Poaceae; genus Olyra; species Olyra latifolia. Next base: position 34,790,167 of record CM070523.1, read on the forward strand.
ATACGGCAAAGCTTTTAGGTTTTATAAAGCTCAAGGGTTAAAATAATTATTTTAAGGAGTTAAATATTTTCCTTATTGAACATTGAAAAACAAAATTGCTCCTTTTTGGAATTTCAAATTCCTTTGGAGAGATAGCTTTAAAGGTTTAATTGTTTGGGCTCAAAACCAAACAAAGCTTAATTTAAGCTTCGCGAAAATAAAAACCCAAACACTTTTCTTTTAGAGCTGAAACCATTTTCTTGTAAAGTAGTTGAAAACAAACTTTTGTTTTCATTAAAAATCAACTTTTGTATTATTTGTGAAAGTTCAAAAATATATTTTAAAGGAACATATAGTCTCTCTTTATTGAATTTAAAGTTGGCAAAGTACAAGTGTAGGTTGATAATCCAAAACCTAAAACAAGAACTTAAGGAGTAAAAGCCTTTAGGACTTTTCAGAAATAAATAGTTTTTCCACGTATTCTTTTAAGATAATTGAAAATGAAATTCTTTTGTTGGTAAATCAAATTACTTTATATTAAAAACCTTAGTGTTTTCATATTGAAGTTCAAACCAAACATTTATTAGTTTATGAATACAAATCTTTTTAAAGCAACCATTTAGGAAGTGAAATTATTTTTCCTCCTTTGAAAATCAACCAAAACAATAAATATTTTGGCAAGGCATTTTGTTTGAAAACAAATGCTCTGTTTATTTGGAATTCAAATTACTTAGAATGGAAATTATAAAGATCGATATTGAAAGTCAAATAGGATCATTGGTTTAGAAAACCACTACTTAAAATGATCATTTTTATGAAAATGAAATCCTTGGGGGTTTGATATTAAAATCAAATCAAACATTTTTAGGTTTATAAGACCACCCTTAAATCATTTAGTTTAATAAAATGAAATTATGTTATATTTTATTCGAAGGAAAACCACATTTGAACTCAATTCATTTTATAACCCACAACAGTTATCCTCTTTTGAAAACTCAAGCATTTACAAAGGTGTTTTATTTTCAATCAAAACACTAGTGAAACCAAATTAGTTTTCACAATTTAAATGTTTTTCAATAGTAATATACTCATTTTCAAATGTTTTAAATTTTAGGGATTTTAATAACATGTCATGACATGATGCACATGAGTTTTAGCTTTTGAAAATGAGGATGTTACATCTACCAACTCTGTCCCCTTCACCCCCTCTGCTTCCTCTGCCCCTTCCTCACCGATCTCATTTGACGCAACTCCTAGTTTCAGCTCCTCCTGAGCAAACAACGCTAGGGGAAGACCGCGTGTGGTCACAATCTCCACATAGTGTCTCCAGTTCCCGGTAGACCTGATCGAAAGTAGCTCCGAAAAAACTCTCTTCCCTAGCATGACTAACCACTGCACTGTTGTTGATCACATGTTCGTCCGGGTTCAATTCTAACGTCCTTACTAGCTAGTTATGCAACCCGCCAAATGTCCTTTCCCTCGGCCTCGATATCCCTAGAGTAACTGACCGAAACATACTTAGATCTATCCCACTTGGTCATGCATAACCTCTCCCTCTCCATAATAAATCTTGAAAAATAATTTCTACGATATTCTTCCTAGACAAAACACATCCGGTACAAATTATTACAACATGAACAATTTGACACATATACTGTAATATATAATTTTATTAACATATTACCCTAAATATAGGAGTAACCGAACTAACCCTAAACATATCTAAATATAATGTCATCAACATATTACCCTAATTAATGTCCTATAAATTATCCCAAACGTCTTGTCTAAAAAATATCGTATATAATGCCGCCAACCCTAAACCCTAAAAAATTACGGATATAATGCCCTAAATATTATGCTAAAATCCTACCCTAAATAATTCCGTAGCAATCTACCGTTAATAATAACCTAAATCATGCCCTAACAACCGACCCTACATAATGCCTAATTAATTCGCATTTCTAATTCCCATCAATAATATCGCCAACAATATCCTAAACTAATTAACCTACAAATAAATAATATTATCCATATGGCTAGCCTACCAGGTTTTAAATTATTCTAAATTACAAAATTTAGAAAATAATTTACCTTTTCTTCTTCTTTTTCTCTCTCCCTTCCTTTCTCTCTCTTTCCCCCTTCCTCTCCTCTCTTTCTTTCCCTTCCTCCTGATCTCCCTTCCCTTGTTCTCAATCAGCGCAGGGCTGCGAGGGAGTAGCCGCGCGCCTTATATGGCCCTAAAACCCAGCCGTTGATCGGGCGGGATTTCCCACACTCAAATCCCGCCCGATTATCGGGCGAATTTTTTGTATTCCCGCCGGACCATTGGGTGGGATTCCCCCGCCGCATTAATTGTCCAACGGTCAGGAAAAAATTTATTACTGGAAGGCTCCTTTTTAATTTTTTAATCAGTGTATTAATTTTAAATTTGAATTAAATTAAATATAAAAATTCCGTCATCTAGTGCCTCGCCTGGACATGACGCGCCTTGCCATTGTTCTGCTTGGCCCACTATGCTGCCCAACTCTACCCAGCTCCCTGGTTCGCCTGCTGCCCCTCACCGTCATCCCGCGTGGATCCTACTCGCCTACCCGCATGGTCATCTTGCATCTCTTGGTCACCTGCATGCCTTGCGTGAAGGATCTATCGAGATTTGGTTTAGGCACCACATTCGTTCTGCTGGGGTGCACTTCGCCACCAATCACATCTTCGATATAGCACCGCCTGCACGAGACCTGCCACACTATCTAGGTCATACTGTCTCACATATGACTCTAGATTCGTATCCAACCTCGAGCCCTCCTACACGCTATCCACACGCCACCACACACTCATCCGTGCTCGATCATGCCTCACCCTAGCCATGCATTTACAACATGATACCACCAGCAGTAGATATAGTTTCAAAATCTTTGATACAATTATGCGACGTTGCTACACATCATACGACCGACTCGAGCCCAAAAAATAAGACCCTACAGTGCTACACTAGGAACATCGTCAGAGCAAGAAACATCGTGGAAATACTAGTGAAACATTTGTGGTAAACGTGTGAAACATATGTTTCACATGTTATCAATAGATGCTTCAGCAATTATTTGAAGGTGTTTCAATCCATACGAGCAATGTTTCACAAACAAACAAAATGTTTTAGGCATTTTTGCGGGTGGTTTGAAGGAGCAAACAGTATATTTCATGAGGATAAACACAATGTTTCATAAGAGTAAATAAAATATTTCAGTAATAAAACATGAACAAAAAAGAATGTTTCAGAAGAACAAATTCAATGTTTCATAAAGAGCAATAAAATGTTTCAATAGTTATTTCAAGATGTTTCTATCTCATATGAGCAATATTTCACATAAACAAAAAAATATTTCATAAGAGTAAACAAGATGTTTCACAAGAGAAATAAGATGTTTCATATGTACATGGTAATGTTTCAAGAAAAATTTGGCGGTGCTCCCTTCTCCTGTCAACACCACTGTGGAGCTCGGCATTGCCGGTAACAGGATAACAGCGGCCTTCGCACTACCACCATGGAGCACCTCTGGCCAGGTTGAGGCGGCCTGGGGCTCGAGGCTGCCAGCTTCGTCGATCACTAGGGAGGGAGAGCTAGACGGATAGAGGGAAGAAGAAAGAGGAAGAAGGTAGAGAGATGCAGCTCCTCCCCTTTTAGAGAGAAGGAGAGAAGAGGGATTACGGGGAGAGGCAGCAACATATGAGGATGACATAGAGAGGAAAAGAATGGAGAGGAGGCGGAGAGAGGTGTTGGCCTAGACACTCCTAGAGTGAACGCATACATAACTCTCTTGAGTACACACTCGAGAAGATGAACACAAGAACACGAGAATTAGCCCAGCGGTGCAACTCGGTCAAAAAGCAGGGGCTGAGAGAGATTGGAGATCGGAGGAAAAAGAGAGAAGATGGCAGGAGTGACTCCCATTATCTTTTTTTTCTTCTCGACAGTCTTGCTTGCTGTGGAGATTGGACTGTATTCACTAAAAGTTGTAGGTCGGTTTAGACATAACATAATGTTAGTTTAGGGTTTTGGAACTCTGTCAGCACCAAGTTTAGGGTTCAGGATATGCAAATCGATTTGACTAATAATTGACAAGGTAAAGAAATTAATCAGCTTAGATTAACCGATTAAATCCAAGAATATAAAAATAACCTATCGAGCTTAAAGACAAGATCAAAATATCAATATATCCAAAAGGAGAAAGAACTATTTTCTTAAATAGAGACTTAATCTGATAGATGTAAAAGTACCAAAAACTGTATCTAAACAGAAGTTCAAACTAATAGATTCAAAGGGTAAACAATCTACTAATAAGCTGGTGGGATCAACTAAATAGTAGATCGATAGGTAAATAGACTATCAACTAGCCGATAGAATGAAAGAATAAACAGACTATCGGCTAGATTAACAAGTTAATCAAACCAGTAGAACGAGAGTAAACAAACTATCGGCTAAATAGCAAGTTACAAGTCGATAGAATAAGGTAGAACCTAACCCTTTGCACAAAACGGCGATGCGCAACAATATTGACAAAGATAGTATTATGATAAACCAAGCGAGAAGATCGGACTTAACCGATACGGTACTCAGGGTTGTACCTTGAAGTCGATCGAAAAGGCAATACGCAACAAGTCAATCGAAAGCAAAATACGGAGAAACTAAGTTACTGCTACTCCTAGAAATTGGAAAGACGACTGCATTGAAATAGTAGATTGATTGGTCAGAGACCCTTTCCACGTTACATAGGCTAGGTATTTATACCCAAAACATGGACTTGATACTATACAACTCGAACTCTCAAACTTACTATAGATAACCTAACCGACTCAATATATAACTAGGACTCTCTCTAAATAGAAACTTATATAAATATATGCCTAAAATATACTACGTAGCTGATTCGGACACTGCCTTCTAGTTGCTTCCTAAACCGGCCTCATCGCATAAGGTTTCTAATTCTAACTTGCCGTAACTGATTAGAAATCTTCTTTCTTATTAGGACTCTTAGCTGATCATGTCTATCTAAACTTCTACAATCTTCTTTTATATCGGCTCCTTAACTAAGTATTCTGATAGTTTCTATTAGTTTTGGCTATATTCAAATTTAGGTGTCAATAGACTGGCTCGGGCTTATTTGACGTGTCTCTGCCACAGCAGCTTTGGGAGCGCTGGGGACAGGTTGGGAGATTGAGAATCGGACGTTCGTCTCACAGCATTACCGTATAATTATACAACTGGTGAAACATATATATCGGGCGGACAACATGCATATATTTAACATGTTCATGGTTACCGGCGTGCATGCATCTTTGCTTGCACTGTTACATGTTTAACATCAAACACAGATGAACACAAACTTATATATATAATTACCTAGCTAGCTCCGTGGCACAAGAATCTAATGAGCGACATTAAAATAGATTAATAGTAGTGTTTGTTCCGAAATTCTTGTGTTCGAGATGAACGCATATCAAGAATCCCAGATAGGGCCAAACGCCGGGATGCCGGCCTCCTTGCACCTCCTCACGACGTCCCTGCTCCCCTCCGGGTTGCTCGTCACCACCACCACCTCTGCGTTCCACCGCCGCGCCGCGCCGACGGCCAGCTCCGCGACGTTCGGCCGCCCCATGACGGCGGTGTCGTGCATGACCACCCGCCCTGCAAGGTTCTTGCTGCTCGCCACTGCCGCCTTCATTTCCTCGCCGTAGTTGGCCTCGATCCCCTTGGCCACCCACACCAGCGACACCTCCGCCGCGCTCGGCTGCATCAGGAACGACATGAACACGCAGATTCCGGATCCAGTCGCGACCATGGTCGCTCTCCGGTACATGCTGATGAGGTAAGGTAGGCCGGCAAAGTGGACGCCGCGAACCCAGAGGCTGGTCGGCGGGTCCGAGACGAGGCCTCGGGTGAAGTCGCCGACGGCGCCGGCCAGCATCGCGTGCGTCTCCCCTCCGTCGGAGATGATGCCGAATGCGTGCCACTCGGAGAGCGGCGAGCGGCTGATGCGCCCGAGCAGGCCGGCCTTGATGCCACCTTGGAAGGTTATGATCGACGCGTGGCTGGAAGGCGCGGTGACCGTGACCGGCACGCGCCGCACGGTGAGCCACGGGAGGAAAGTGAAAAAGGTAATGGCTGCTGTGAGCCAGAGCTCCGGGTCCTTCGGGAGGGCAGCGCCGGCGAGCCTAGCGTAGGATCTGGTCGCCGGGTCGTAGCCGGCAGAGAGCACGACGAAGGCCCAGAGCAGCGCGAGAGCGCTCCAGCCGGCGAACCGGTGCGTGCGCTCGAACACGTTGTGGTGGAGGTGGCGCACGAGCGGGAACGCCGCCAAGCACGAGAGCGCTAGCAGGCCGAGTATGGCGGACGCGACCGCGACGATCTCTGGGGGCGTCACGTCGCGGCTCCCGAGCGCCTGCACGATCGCGTACACCAGCCATGCAACCGACGACACGCCGCAGCCGCTGTGGATGCCCCCGAGGGACTGGAGGATCGCCATGACCATGGTCTTCACGGCGACCGGCACCCACGGCCGGCCGAGGAGCGCGACGGCGAGCCAGAAGACGACCCGGAGAACAGCCTCAGATCGGCATAGCGTGAGCGCCAGGATGTTGCCCATGGAGAAGACGGCGGCGTGCTGCTTGGCGTAAGGGAAGTGCCCCGCTGCCGCGAGCGCGAGGCCCGCCGCATTCAGCACGACGCACAGCGTAAACAGGCACTTGTACACGGTGAACAGGCCCTGGTCGAGCAGTATGACGCCGAGCCTTGAGTGCGCAACCGACGCCGGCGCAGGCTTAGCCGACGAGCTCGGCACTTCGGAAACGGCCGCAGCTGCCGCGACAACAGCCATCTCCTCGTCAGCGCCGGCCTGAACGTCCTCGCTATCAACGGCGACGTCGAGGTCGCAGAAGTGGCTGCTCGCGTGGCTCTGGGACCTGCCAACGATGAGTGACCCCAGCGCATTAGGAAAGATCCTGGAGGAGGACTCACGGCTGATCGGCCGAGGGAGCCAGACCCATTGTCCGGCCCCGGGGACGGCCGGCGGTGGCGGCTTCTCGACAGCACAGGCTTCGGAATCGAGGAGGGCCGACGGCTTGAGCTCGAAGGAGACGCCACGGCAGCTCGAGAACTTGACCTCGATGGGCTTTGCCGCTGCAGTGTCTCGCGAATCCATAGCGCCGGCAATTCCCAGGCAGCCACTTACTGCAACTAGCTAGCTAGGGTTTGAGAGGACAAAATGTAGAGCGTAAGGCCAGCAATGTCAATGCATGCTCTACGCCTGCTGATCTATTACTCCAATAGTCACGTATATATGCGCGCGTATTTATAGGCACGAAGCTGCCTGTATGCGCACATCAATGGATGGCGATGGGAATGCCTAGTCATCTCATCGTTCAAGTGCTTTCCAGCGCACAGATCATTGGATTGTTACGACCGTCCGATGAAAATCCAATGCTCGCTCCCTAGATACATCCCAACGCTGCGAAAAAAATTTTATTTTAACCTTTTTTAAATAATTATTTTAATATTAACCCTCGCGAAAAAATATTTTCACATCTAATCCCTTTCGCCGTGCCATTTCGTCTGGCGCGGCCAGTAGGCCTTGACGCGCCACATGCACTAGCGCGGCAGAGGTGCCATGCTAGCACCCGCGGCCGACGTCTGGCCAGCGTGGCAATTGCGGGACCCACCTGCCGAGTCAAGGTCTAGCCGCGCCATCCTGTCTGGCGCGTCAAGGCCGCACTGGGCTAGGGCGTGGGTCTGGCCTTGCTGTGCCAACCCGCCTGGCGCGGCAAGGCCACATATAGAGCCGACCTGAGCCCTTTCCCGAGCATTTGTCTCCTCTCTCCCTTCAACACCGACGCCGCCCAGCCGCCGCCCGCCCGTCTCCGGCCGAATCAAGTAGGAAAAATTATTTCCCACCCTCCTAGCAAGGTAATGCCCCTCTCCACTTGAGCTATTTCTCACCCGATCCATTGCATTTGCTAGTTGTTTGACAATTCGGGTTTGAGTTATAATTTCGATTTAGGTTCGATTTGATGTTGTTTAGTTTAATCTGAGTATCGTGGGGTACGCAACGGATCTTCTGTCCGTATTATTAACGTGTAAAATTTGTTGCATGTATCGATTTGGCCTTCAAGTTTAGGTGTAGCTATATACAAATAGTGAGTTAGCTATATCCACGATGGGAAAAATCAGAGGTGAAGGTACATATTTATCCAAAACTAATGACAGAAGCTAGATTTAACATATTTATCCTACAACTTAATTTGGTATTTTCAAGAAATAACATAAAAGTTAAAACACTTAATGAAGATGGCTAAATCAAATAATTTATGAAAAATATTGTACAACATACTTTTGTCGATTCTTATCTAGGTCATTTTTCGATACAATAAGGTAAAAGCATTTTGCACCGTTCGATCGGTATATACGGTTTATAGGTATTCAATATTCTCTCATTGTGCAACCCCCCAACACACATACGCACACATCCATTCCAGCATCCGCCTATAGCTAGCTCCACCAACCAACATATATTTCTGCCTTTTTCACCAACGTCCACGCATGCATGGATATCTTTGCATCTTAGGGCTAATCAGCTTTATCTGTTGTATAAATTTTGTAGATGGATTGTTTAGTCCGATTGTTTTATGGGGGAACCGTTAGAGCAAACGGGGAGTTTGAGAATATGAAGGAGGTTGTGTTGTTTAATAGGACCCCAAGCTATGCTGATTTAGTGTCCCGATGTTGGTCTGTGATGAGGTGTGGTGTTGGTGAAGGTGAATTGGTCTTGCATGGCAGATTTGATTGTGGGAAGGCTAGGGCTCACTACGTGATGTTGAATATTTCATCGGAGTCGGATTGGAGTAACTATAAGGAGGTTGTGAAAAATTCCAACGTCAGTTGTTGGGAGGTGGTGGTTGATATTTGTCGTGTGCAAGCCGTGCAAAGAGTTCAGGAGGAAGAAGAGCCTGTAGAGCACTTGACCCAGGAGGTGGGCATAGATGTCAAAACCCAGGTCATATCTCAAGCATTTCTTGCGGAGGCGGCCGGAGAACCTTGTTTTAACTTCGGTAGTAACTTTATCATGGATGAGTTCGATGATGGATTATTTGAAGAGGAAGAACATGACGTGGATGTTGATCAAATCTCTCTCTGATCGGAGGATGAATCCGCGGATGAGGAGGCCATAGAAGACGAGGAGGTACAAGGCGAAGAAGATGAGGTGGAGGAGGAAGATGCGGTGGAGGTTGTAGATGAACCGGACGAAGCCGCGGTGGAGGTTCCTAGCCTAGCCGTGGTGGATAGACGGCAAGCATTGCACACATTGTTTGCGGAGGAGAGGAGGCAGCTAAAGGCAGTTCATGTCGACGTGCCGACCGTGGGCACCTTTGAGGACCTAAGCCGAACTCACATGGCAATATGTGAGAGTGGCTTGTTGTCAACCGAGGTCCTGCCGGATGCTGAGAATTTGGAGAACCGAAAGGGCATGACATTCGACACGTTGCAGCACTTGCAGTACTTCCTGATGGACTATGCGGTGAGGCATCATAGGCTCTACACAGTGACTCATTCGGATGTCAAAGTCAGATACACTGTGAACTGCAAGCAAGGATGCCTGTGGGGCGTGTGGGCTCGGCTGGACAAGTATAGTCGGAGATGGAAGATTACTCGTGTCAGGCAACCTTACACCTGTGGCTTGTCGAAGACAAAGAGGGTGCATGCTCAAAACACGGCCAAGTACCTAGGCCGTCGTATCGCTGGCATTGTCGCGGCGGATAGCGACGTGTCAATTGCCTCATTGATAGAATCCATATTTGCATTCACCGGGTACCGGGTGAAATACTCAAAGGCATGGCGGGCAAAGCAACACGCCACGCAGATGCTATATGGGGACTGGAAGGAGGCCTACAACATGGTGCCTAGGATCTTGAGTGCAATTAAACATTTCAACCTAGGTACAAAGTTCTATACTTACATGGGTGATAGTTCTTTGGCCGATGAGAATGGCAATACGCGGTACGTGCTTCGGCGTGTCTTTTGGTGCTTCAAGCAGTGCGCGGAGGCTTTCGAGTATTGTCGGCCGGTCATACTCGTTGACACCACCTTTCTTACCGGCAAATATAAGGGTGTGTTGATGACGGCCGTTGCGGTTTGCTCCGGAGGATCAATTGGTGCCTCTTGCATTTGCCTTGGCCGAGAGCGAGAACAACTGAGCTAGGCATGGTTCATGATGATTGTAAGGCGCGAGGTTCTCGGCAAGGGCAGAAAGGTTTGCATGATCTCCGATCGTCACCAAGGCCTTATAAATGCGGTTAGGGAAGACATCGATGGATTTTTACCTCTTGAGCACAGGTGGTGCATGAGGCACTTTGTGGCAAATATATGGGGAAGACAGAAGAAGAAGGAGGTGGTGTCGAAGCTGAAGCGGGTATGTTGCGCTAGAGAAGAGAAATATTTTGAGAAGAACTTGAAAGAGGTAGATAAGATGTTGAATGACCGGGCGAGGGCATGGATGGCGGAACAGCTTGTGAGCAAGAGCAAGTGGGCGCTTGCTTTCGACGAAGGTGGTTCTCGTTACGGCATCATGACGACAAACGGCGCAGAGTCATGGAACAATGTGTTCAAAGGGATTCGTGCCTTGCCGGTTTCTGGAATAGTACAATACTCTTCCCAAAAGTGCAACAGGTACTTTGTTAATCGTGGTTTGGCAAAGAATGCTATTGATGAAAGGGCAGAGTGGGGGAAGTAGGTGCCGCTCATTTGGAGTAGGAGGAGAAGTTGGCTCTAAACCACATGGCAGAAGCACACGGCCCGAATAGAGTGGTGTATACTGTTAAGTCTCATGGGGAGGGGGACTAATCCCGGGTGAGCGTTTGCAACTGTAACTTCAAAGTTGATATCGACAAACCGGAGTGCACGTGCAATGTTCCGCAACTTCTTCATGCCCCATGTTCGCATTTGATCACCGCTTGCTCCGCAGGAGGCGTCGACCACAAAGCTACCAAATACATGTCCCCTCTATATCTTAAGGTATACACACTCAAGATTTGGGAACCTACATTCGAGCCTTACCTTGATCCCACGCAATGGCCTGAGTATAGTGGTTTCGATTATGTGCTCGATCTTGCCCTCCTAATGAATAAGAAAGGACGGCGAAAGAAGAAGAGGCTTCGAGGGGACAAGGACTAGACGAATGGGTACAGGGATGATAGATATGGAACCAGTGATTTTGACGAGGTTTGTGGGGAGGTCCGATCCCTCGGTATGTTGCAATTCCATTATCGTCAGTACGAAGATCCTTGATGCATAATAAAGCGAAGTTATTGGTTGATTCATGCTATGTATAGAAATAAATACACAACAGCAGTGAGCAAGGCATAAGAAACAGTAGTGACCAGTGAGCAACAGCCCATTTGCAGACCGTGACAGTCAGGAGCTAGACAAGTTCTGGGTGCTGAGGACCTGCCGCGCCAGACTGACCGGCGCGTGAGGAATGAACTGCCGCGCCAAGAGGGTTAGCGCGGCAGTCCATACGTCCCACTGGCAGGGAGACGAGTCTTGCCGCGCTGTTCCCTGTGGCGGGTCACGGCTGGGCTACCGTGTCGGCCGGAAACGCAGTCCAGAGAGCTCTAGTTTCCGGGCGTGGCCCGGGGCACCAGGCGCAGGAGCCCAATTACGACGCGCCAGCGGAATGGTACGACAAAGCTTGGCTACCGCGTTGTGCTCCGCCACGGCCGAATGTGTTTCTCGCATTGCGCCGCTCCAGCGCGTGAGCCCGCCACACGCCAATCCGCTGGGCGCGGCGTATGGGCTCACGCGCCCGAGCCGCCGCAATGCGTAGAGCTCGGGTTTCCGGTTTGGCCCGGGCACCAAAGGGAGCCCGCCACGACGTGCGCTGGGGGTGGCGCGACAAAGCTTGGCTGCTGTGCCAGGTGCTCTAGGCCACGGCCCGATTGTGTTGCTCTCTGCATTGTGCTGGCTTCGGGCCCGTGAGCCGAGATCTGCCGCGCCAGTCCGCCTGGCATGGCAGGGCACAAACCAGAGCAATCTAGTTTCAGGCCCTCTTCTATAGATGGCCTCAAGAAAAGGGGGTATCGAAGATATAAATATTAGTAAGCTAAATGTCAAGAGTGACAAAAATTTTGGGACGGATGAAGTATATATAGAAACCTTACATACACTATCTATATTGTTGGCAGAATGTAAATCATCTGACATACCTAAACAAATTTGATCTAATTTTCATAATCCGAAACTAAAGTGTTCACATGGCACTCAGCATAGTACAATCAAAGGGAACTTAACATACTAAGTATCACATGGTACATTGACATAAATATAAGTTCAACATCATATTAAATAAAGACATCCAACAGACACGGTCTCACTCCTCGCGGTCGTCGTCATCATCCGGCAAGACAATAGGCAAGTTACCAACAAGAGCCCTCATGGTCTCCATCTCCACCTTCCTCCTCGTATTGTTGCACTGCAGCGTTTGTAAATGTGCCTCCCACGAATTAGGTGGGTAATTGGCCTCGAGGTCAATGAGTGAACCCTCTGCCATCTTCTTCCTGTTCTCCTCAAGCTCACGCTCCTTCTCCATCTGCCTCAGATGCCTCTGCACCTGTCTTTCGAACTTTACCTCTCTTGGATCAACACCGGGTGGGTACCTCCCCCTACGCCTCCTCCAATATTCCAATGTTTCTGAAGCGGTGAAATATCCACGTTGTGGCACCCCACACTCCCTCATCATGTCGTCCAACACCTTCCTTTTGTCCTCGGTAGACGGCATCAGCACACCATGCTCATGCCTTATTTTTTTCTTTCCTCTTCTCCACTTTCCTGGCTCGTTCCTGTTCACAATAATTGAAAATCTCGGCTTCGAAAGCTTGTTGTCCCATATATGTCTCCCAATCACATGTCCATCCCTCCTACAAGATTTAGCATAACGGTTATCAAGCTCAACATGCACTGTAGTAAAGGCAGAAATAAAAGAGATGTCAATAAACCGTACCCAAAAATCACCATAAGAGTTGTCACAATACCAGCCGTACCCAAGCTCCGATGGCACAACACCTGTACGAGCCAGTATCCCGCACTTACAAGTAGCGGGTGGATATTTCTCAAATGGCCAATTCTTCTCTCCAGATTTGAAGGCCTCCACTTCCTCACTAGATGGCCAATAAGACTTGGGTCCATAAATGTACTCCTGAAAATCACAGAGAGACATCCATCCTAGAAAAAAGAGACATTGTTATCGAATTTACTTCAAAATAACAATATTATCATAGAGACTAGAAATGCGTACACTTACTCGATCATTGCGCGAGCAACGAAAGAAGGGGGTAAAGTCTACCCCTCAGTTAGGCATTATTAAGATCGACTGTACATTGCAATGACATACAGGAGGGTTTGCTACCTAGTTAGCACTTGCCACCGCCTTCTCCTCATCTGTCACTTCCAGTGGGTTTGCCGAAGGAGGAACCCAACGTCTAAAATACTAAATTGGCTTGGTGTCCATGGACCGCCATGGGAACAGCCGAATCCTCGGATCATACATTTCTGGTCCATCAATCCACTCGAAGAACCAACACGGCTCAATATGGCACCGCAAATTGTAATTGTCCTTCACACGACAAGTGTAGAAGGCTCTACCGGCAGTATCAGGGTCCTTGGACTGTTGAACCTCCGCAGGAAGCCCGTGCTCACAAATTGGAATCGGAAACGCGGAGGACTGAATTGGAGCATCCTTACCCCTAGGGTAATCCTCATATTTGAGCCTTGGCTTCGCCGTGTAGGAAACGTTTCCTACATTATATTGCAGAAACCCGTGGGAAAAAAATTTCTAACAAAGCGTACTCCACATAAATTCAATATATATTTCAACATACTTTCTACATATAATACAACTTACACACACATGACACGGATTAAAATTAGCACTAAATTAAATATTATCAAATAAATTCACTACACAATCTATGCATCACGTGGTCATCAATGGAGACAAATCCACTACGCAATCCATACATCTCGATGCTAAGCCTAACTAACACCCTAACCCTAACTCTAAATCAAGTGAAAGTTTGACATAATCCATCTAAAATGCACCAGTGGAGAGGGGTTCACCTGCCATGATGAAGTGGAGGCTCACCAACAGATCCCACGGATGGAGCTCAAGAATCTTGGCAATGGAGGAGGAGGACAATGGTTAGAGAAGAGGGGAAGGGAAGGGGAAATGAGAGAAATGGAAGAAGAGGGGAGGAAAAAGGAGCCAGCGGGGCTCTGTACCAACTTGCCGCGCTAGGCGGCCTGGCGCGACAGGGTAGGCCCCATGTGGCAGCCCCGCCCGTGAGACCAGAGCGACCTGCCGGGACCACGTGCCAGACCTTGACGCGCCATATGAACCGGCGCGGTAGGGTGGGCCCCGCACTTGCCACGCCGGCCGGCGTTCCTCGATGCAGTGTCACCCCGCCGCACCACATGCACCGGCGCCGTCGAGGACATTAGCCGCTAACCACAAAGGGCGCGCCAAAAGGGTTAGATGTGAAAATATTTTTTCGTGAGGGTTAATATTAAAATAATTATTTAAAAAGGGATAAAAATAAAAAAAATTCCAACGCTGCAGCGCTAACGTGCTCAATCCTAACGCCCGCCGCCACTCCACAGTCCACACACACCACCCCAGTTCATTGTGCATTCCCTCCGCTCCCTAGCTAGCCATGGCAATGGCTTTATTTACAAAATTCCTATATATATCCCTTTGGAAAGTTATAATTATTTTATTTTATTTGAAAAAATCCGAATTTTAATTAATTAAATTTCTACTAACTAAAAAAGTACTCCATCAACCCTTGACGATGCTGGTGCAGCCTGCCGGCATATATTACCCCTTTGGCTGTGTGGCACCGACGTGGTCTTATGAATTGCCTCCTCTTCATACGTACCAATGCCAGGCACCTCTCCCATCGTCACCTTCTTTCTTACCAATGGTGCATGTAAAGTTAGCCTCCTTTTACCAATGGGGCAGCGACACCACCACCATGGTGCACCCCATCGCTACCGCCGAGCTGCCCCTTATGGTTGATCCTTCGTGAACCTGAGCCCTAATGCGACGACGAACCCTTGTTTTAACTTGTCGCCGTTGTTAGAATAGACAAACTTGGCTTCGGAGCATGGATTAGCTCCAAGCAACTCACAAGTTCGAACATCCACATGATATGCAAATCATTCAACATGTAGTGTTCTATACTCCTTGCTGCCTAGCCACCCAATTAAATTAAATACCGAAATAATTGATGAGATCTGTTAATGCTCATACTTTAAATTTCACAAGGTTTGACACATAGTATCTTTACATGTAAGAAAAGTGCACGTGAGATATTAAACTTGAAAAAAAGGGAAACTCTTACCTATAGACGTCCGATGTGTCGGACGCCACCCACATCCCCGCGAGCGCGCACACGCTGTCCCTCAAGGCAGATGAAACACCCCTGCTTTCTGAATTGGCCTCACGCAGGGGGACCCGCCACTGTCTCCCACCCCCACTTTTTTCCATGCCGCTCCTCACATGAATGATTGCTTCTCGGTGGTTTCGTTTGCCCCTTTGCTCACCACTCACAAGCACAGCCACCTCCTTATCCCTCTCTCTGCCTCTCTTCAATCTCTCTCACCTTCCGTGCTGCTCCTCTCGCCGTCTGGCTCCCTTGGCCACCACCTACACCTTGCCACCCTCCCAGCGCCGCTCAGCCCTGAGACACAGTAGTGACCGCAATGGCTGGCCAGCGTAACTCTCGAGCGCAGGGGCGAAACGGTGGCGTGGAGTTAAACCATTGCCGAGAGAGAGGGATAGAAAGAGAAAGAGGGGAACAGGGGAGCGCACCGGGGCAGCGCTGGGGTTGGTCAACCGCGCGTTTCGCGCGCGGTCATGAGCAAAAGCGAGGAAATGTGGTGGTCACTGGTGGTGAAGCCCGCTGTGAGGAGCGGCGACAATCGGAGCAGGGCGACTTGAGCGCGACCGGGGCGGCTCGGTGAAGCTTTAGCATTGAAGGCGGCGCACTCAGGGAAGACGACGTTGAGCTCGAGCGGCTATTGGCCGGTGCGCTGACGGTGCGGCCGGTGTGAGGGCGCGCCGGATTTAGAGAAGATAAAGACTAGAAGGAGGTGTACCCCTATTTTTTGCCACAAAACATGAGACATGTACGTATGAAACTTGGGGATCCACCGGCACTTCTTCATGTTTCATCAATATATAAGCCAAGTTTCATTGTTCTTTCTTCAAGTTTCATATTAACTTCTTCAAGTTTCAACAGTATTTAGCCAAGTTTCATTGTATTTCTTTAAGTTCCATCAATAATTTTTTCAAGTTTCATTGGTCTTCTTGAAGTTTCAATGGTATTGTATACAAGTTTTATTAGTATATTTTTCAAGTTTAAGTAGTTATTTTCGCAAGTTTATCGGTATTGTAGCGAAGTTTCCTTAGTATTTCTTCAAGTTTCATCAGTATTTGTAACCAAGTTTCATTAGTACATTTTTTAAATTTTAGTAGTTATTTTCCTAAGTTCCTGTGATGACATCACCATGACATCATGCGTCTAATCCAATGGACGACCCACACGTGGCGCCCGCCAAAAAAAAAAAGATAAACTCATCTTCAGTTGTATACTATGGAGCTGGCTCGACCAGACTAATTAAACCGAAAGTGGATTTAATTTTTTTCAAATATTGGTATATCTCAAATAAATTTTCCATGGCCTGCATGGTGTACGATTAGCTTGGGTGCCTAGGCACACAAGAGGCATCAATACATTCTGCTAAACTAACCAATTACCGTACATTAATCAATAGGCTATGCATGCATGCATGCGTATCGATCTACACGTACGGGACAACCTGAGCAAGTTGATGCACGCACGCGCAGGGGCATGCATGTCGGCAACGTACGTGCGTGCACACATATGCCACTGCATGCGCGGGGTGGAGAGAAGTCTACCACACGTACGAACCTACTAGGGCTACTTGCATGCATGCACATGCACGCGATGCGATGGAAGGTGCAGCGCCGCCAGCGTGCACGTACGTACGTGTACGGCGCCGTGCACTGTGTCAGTAGCGTGTGTGTTCGATCATTGCATTCTTTCCTTCTTCTGGTCCTGATCCGCGATCAGATGTACATATATATGGTACGTATATATGTACGGATATTAGTTGCATGCCTATGCGAGATAATGTAACGTAGTCTAGCATACATGCTCCCGGCCATCGATCACGTGCAACACTTGACCTCCAAATTTCATGAAACGAAGCTATCTAGCGGCTTCCTGCTTCCATGCATGTAAGACAAGCAAATTAATTCCATGCACACTCACCTCTGGCAGGTTAACTAACTAGCTAAATAAATAAAGAATGTAAATAATAAAGAAAATATGGTCCAATCATGAACCCTTATAT
Organism: Olyra latifolia; assembly: GCA_036346145.1. Taxonomy (NCBI): domain Eukaryota; kingdom Viridiplantae; phylum Streptophyta; class Magnoliopsida; order Poales; family Poaceae; genus Olyra; species Olyra latifolia. The sequence continues at coordinate 34,807,625 of CM070523.1, forward strand.
CTATATCTTCAAAGATTGGGATAACGTACGTCTATTATCATGTATAGAGGACTTCAAAGATTGGGATAACGTACATATATTATCGTGTATAGAGGTCCAATACTGGGGGAAAAAAATAAAGAAATTCTGCCCTAGCTCCAAAAGGCACGAATTTTAATAGTAGCCACACTTAAGTACTCCTCGATCCAGCAACTTTGCACTTTGCATCTATTCCTTAATTTGTGTTTTTTTGGACAATTTTGCTTGCACTTTGCATCATAATTGTTATGGCACACCATACTTAATTTTAGTAACAGTAAATATACTAGACGGGTAGTATAATTCAGATATAACCGTTTGCTCATAGATCTAGCTTTCACACAAAATATACCATCATTGTAGTATAAATACTACCATAGTAGTACAAAAAAACTAAAATCAATTCGAGCCGTTAGATCGAGAGGAATAGATGGATCGTATTCATTTTTGTGTACGTAAAATTTCTCTAATTTTATGAAGCCCTATACCATTGGTCATAGAAATGCATGTGCTGTCGCTAAATTTGCAATAGTTGCGATTTCCAAATTTGCCATCTCAGGAAATGTGAATTGCCAGCTTTGTCACCCTTGATTATGGGTGTACTCGCAGACAGATAGTTCTCAACCGACGCAAGAGCGAATTCAGGAAAAAAAAAATTGTTGTCTAGACGTTTTCAGCGATTCGAGAAAAAAAAAAAGGGTGTATAACCGCTTCAGATAGTTCTCAACCGATACAAACACGGGAATGTCTTAATTAATTAGTTTTCTTACGGGATAATATTCGTTCACAAAATCATATATCACTGAGTAAATTACTAATTGTGTATAGACAGGGATATATCCGAGAGGTGGCCAGTCGGCCGCGCGACCACATGGAATGATCCTATATATAGTCCAGTTAATCCTTGCGTGCGCCGTTACGCCGTGCACACAGCAACCAAAAGTTAATTAGTCGTAGGCTCTAGATGCTTATGAATCATGGCTGCCAAGTGACCAGCTGCAATGTTTTGAAGAACACAACGAAAAATTATGTCTTCTTCTACGAAACGAAAGTTTATTCTTGTCTTAAAAGATTCATGATTGCATTTTGACGTCTAATCATTAATTTTGGAGCTCAGATATGTGGGGTGATATATAGACCACTGTTATGTGTGTGTGTGAGACCACGTGGAGATACTCCATGTTTTGTGATGAGTATATTTGGTTTAGATTTTATTTGGTTGATGAGTTTGGTTTTGAGACTTGATTTAAGCCGGTTTGGCCTTCTATGATAGACTGCAGTAGATTTTATTTTTGGAGGTCTTTCCGTTCTCAAAAAATTATGTGTTGTACACTAAAGTTGTAGAGAATTTCGATATGCTTTTTTTTTTTGTGTTGACAACTCTTTCATTTGAGTAACCAAAAAATTCATAAAAATTTGGGAGTTTTCTGCTATGCTAATCATGTTTTTAAGCCCTTTTTGAAATGTATTGTGATGCTTTATTTTTCATTAATCCCAATGACGATCATGTTGTGTTTTTGGGCTAACCCCGGACCAAGTATGTCGATGCTTAGGTCCGGTTCATGGATCGGTCTCGTCTTTGTGGATGCAGGTGCGGAGGTGGCGAATAAGTCTTTGACGGGCGTTAAGGCAGTCCGGGGTGGGTCCGGACGGGCAAAAGCGCGGTGGAGGAGATTATCAGCATGGACACGAGATATCGAGGAGATGGAGTCTTCGAGGCGAAGAAACCACGGGGAGGTGATTGGATTTGCTTCAAGATCCATGCGACAGTGTGTGTGTTGAAAAAACCCGTGTTCGGTTAGGTTTTAGGTTAGCCCATGTGTGGCCCATATTGGGCTGAGTGTTGTGTGGGTTTAGACCCATGTAAGTGGCTGGTTGAGTGGGTGAATCATAGTCCTTGATTTGATTGTTTAGGGTTGAGCTAAGAAATCAATGGTTGTGGTTCACCCGGGGGCTCTATAAAAGAAGGGGTGGAGGGGACTGCCTTCACCAAGTCTTGGGCAGAGGTTTGGGCGTTGTATTCTGCTTATTTGAGCTTTGCCCACCTAGGTGTGGATGTGGAAAAAGCCTCTCAAGCAATAGAAACTAGTTCCTCCAAAACTATGGCTTTGTTCTTGTCTCATTCTTGTGTTTGATCTTGTTTCTTTGGTGCTTTTTGTTGCAACTTATTTATTTGCCTCACCTCTTTCTAAATGCTGCTGATCTATGATGCCTTGAGGTTGCTTATATCATCTTAGGGCTTTGGCAATCTATGAGAGGCTAGAGATCAAGTTCTTGCACTTATTGCTCTTCTTGGCAGAAAGTTGTTCTTGCGCAGCTTGTAGAGTAGGATTTTTAGAAAAAACCTTTTTGAGTTTTTTCAGTGGGAAAAGTTGCCTGACTTCTATATCTATCTGTGGAAAAATTTTGAAGTCGTTTGAGCAAATCCTTTGGGTGCTATAAGGTGAATACCGAGCCCCAAAATTTCTGTGCGAAGTTCCTGGCAGACCGTGGTGCAAGGATTTTCATTTTTTTTTGCAAGGAGTTTTGCGCTGAAATTTGGTGGATTGTTGCATAACTCACTCATCTACTTGGAGAAAAATCTACAAAAGTTTTGGAAGCTCAGAAAGGCAGCAACAACCTCTTGTCCCAAGGCAACTTTCTGTTGAAAACCACTTTCACTTTTTCTAAAGCACATTTGGTTGTTGGGCTGTTTTGTCTTATGCCTAACCTCTTTTGGTTTTGTGCGCTTTTATTTGAACTCTCAAACAACCAGAAATGTGGCTACAAAATCCTCATATGTTGGCATGAATTTCATCTGTGCATACTTGAGGTACACACAGTGTTGAGTGTTCTTGTTTTTAGAGGGTTGGTGGGTTCGAGGAGGACTAGTTCAAAGAAAAATCTTTAAATCTCCCATTCATCCCCCTCTAGTCGCAGTAGTCGTGCTTTCAATGTGTGTGTGTATATATATATATATATATATATATATATATATATATATATATATAGAGAGAGAGAGAGAGAGAGAGAGAGAGAGAATAGCTAGTGTGCTATGGATAGCACGGAGAGATCCGTGCTATCCACGGGTTTTGGAAATTTTGAAATGGAAATAGACGATCCAAACCGTCCATCTTGTTCATCTCGATGAAATCTCACTACACACCAAATTTCAAAATTTTTGAATTTTTTACTATTTATTTCGTATTTTGAAAATCGCTGATCTAATTAGTCAGGACCCTACAATAAGTCCAGTTTTCAAAAATATGAAACAAATATTAAAAACATTCAAAAAATTTGAAATTTGGTGTGTAGTGATTTCATTGATATGAACAAGATGGACGGTTCGATCGCCTATTTCGTCTCGAATTTGCAAACTCGTGGATAGCATGGAGAGATCCGTATATCCATAGCACACTAGCAAATCTCTCTCTCTATATATATATATATATATATATATATATATATGTTAGAAAAAAATATCCGTTAGGATATCGAAACTGATCTATATTCGTTACATATGTACTCGTGATCTATACCATCTGCATTTGTATTTGTATATTGCACTATATTCAATTTTGACTTAATTTGAATGATATAAAATAAAATACAAAATAAGTGATAGTCATCTGTGCCTAGCTGCTCTGATTATACCCTACCGATGGTAAAGTGTGGCTTCGATGACTGATGCAAAATCTATAATTAATTTGGTCACTTTGGCCTACCGACGATTCGGTGTCTCGTGAGGAGGAGCCGGCGGCCGGTGAGGAGCCCTACGAGCTGCAACCCTATCTACCCGCCTCGTCGCTACATCTAGCCTCACCGTGGTCACTATAGCCTACTGGCAATCTATCAGGACCCGGCTGAAAGGACCGAACCCCTCTGCGTATTATGTGTACTAGCCCAAGGATCACAACTAGTATACAGTTTAAAATAGAGTGATACATTACCAGTGAAAATAAATTATTACATAACTGGGGAATAACCCCGATATAGAGATAGTACGCAGGTCGTGATACAGAGTCTGGTAGCTTACAACACATAGAGCCTAATGTAATAATACTAATCCTTTTATTCCCACAGGAAACGAGAAAGTAGGAAGCACCCTGATCTTTCAGGAAATCCTTGTAATCTTCGTCTTCAAAGTCATCATCAGCGTCATCAAACGGCGAGTCGTAGGTTGGCTGCTCTTGACTGGGGTTCAAAATAGAAGAAAAAACAAGTGTGGGTACAATTGTACTCCGCTAGCCTAGGAGATTATGCAGTATGTAGCTTAGTACAAGAGGAGGCTTAGGTCATTTTACGAAAGTGCCAATTTTCAAGATTTTTGCCTAAGCGGGGAGAAAGCATTTTTTAAAACCAATCTAGGGTAAATGAAATCCTTTGCTTTGATTTTTCCTTTGTCAAGCATCCTTTTCAAAACCATTTTTTTCCCCAAAGATCGGGGTTTTAGAAAAGAAGAGTCTACCATATGAATATTCCCTTCACATGCTCTTAACCGTGAGCATAACTATCATAATAGTTTTAACTCTGCAGAGTAGGTACACCTTACCTTCAGGGGATCACGCACCAAAGTGCGAATCACAAAATCGTTTGGGCCATAAGATCTAGTAGCACTTACTCTATGAGTCATCCCGGACACACATGGAAAATCGGTACAGCGGCCCTAGTCCTCACGTTATACAAGAAGGCCTAGGAAGAACGGTCAAAAGCACTGACGAACATGAAAGAACAGTTCATGCCAGTACAACACAGACGTCTACGAAGGACATGTCCCCCCGCAAGTTGCTATTAGAGCCTAGGGCTTAACAAGCTAGGCTCGTCCCACAAAAGATCCAAGACCTTACAGTAGCATAGTTTCATAGGATGAGCGGTCCTTAGACTAGGAAGGAATGCTAACACAAATCTGAAACCGTACATATCCTGTACCATACCAATAATCGGTTCCTCCCTAGTCAGAAGCATTAAGGGGGAGATAGAAAATCCAATCTCGACATTATACCCAATGTCTTATTTCACCAAATCACACATTTGCAATAATATTCACAATACACAAAATCATAGTGTAATCATCTAAGCATATAAAGCATTTTTTATCTTATTTCAAGAAAATCACATAATTAATGTACTCATATTTATTCCTGTGGTTCAAACTTACTAAGGTCATGAACAACATTTTACTTTTCAATTGTAGCTAAGCTTTATAAATTACTCATTTTATAAATAACATGCATGCTTGAACATTCTATCAGACAAGGGTTTAGTCAATATGCGTCAATGGACTTGCCTCGTTCGTAGTCCTGGTGCGGTTAATCTTCCTTAGTAGGCCGGTCTAAGAACTCGCCCGGTTCTACTCTCGAACAAGTAACCATGCACACAAAAATAACACAATATCACAAACTAGCATTAAAATAGTTTTTAAGAATTTATAGATTAAAATATCAATCATTTTGCAATCATTAGAGTTTATTTAATAGCTCTAGAAGGCTTCTGGGTTTTAAATATATTTACAACTACTGTGACATAGGGTTTGATAGTTAACGTGCGGTCCAGAAAGGTGTCTAGTATTTTACAAAATTTTTAGAATTTTTAGAAAGTCATTTGCTATTTTTAATAAATTGTTATTTATTTATTGGATTTATAATATAGAAGAGTATTGGGCCTGGCCCATTACCGCGCGAAGTGGGCGGGCGTTGCGTGGCCCTGACAGGGGCACGGAGGCAAGGTGCACCAATGCTAACAGAAGGCGTAGTCCTCTGAATGTGCCTCCACTAAACTTGACATTTGGGTCCAAAGGTCCCATATATCAATGACGAAGCTAAGGGTGGAGGGATAGCTGCTAGTTTAAACTAAGGTGGGTCTCACTCGTTTGCGACTCAGAGTCTAAAACAAATTGTTAATCAAATTTTATAATCCTACCGGGCCCATTGGTCAGCGACATAGCTACACCGTGAGTTGGAACAATGACGCCATGCTGGCGTCATCATCTTCCTACTCTGGTTGGACGCGACCGCATGGACGAAAATGATGGCGCGCCGGCGGCTCAGGCCATGGCAGCCCATGAGCGTCTAGACTAAGGTCATAGGCACTACAGCGAACCTATAGGTGGTGATGGCATTGCTGGCAGTGGCCAATAGTGACGTCGGTCACGGCTAACTGTGGCACCGGCGACCTAAAGGTTCTAGGGCACGCACGAGCGGTGCAGAAGCTACTAGGGAGAGCATTGGTGCTACCTGCGGTGATGGCGAATTAAGATGGAGGAGGGCTGGTTCAATCTGGCATTGTGGAGGTCCACGGTGGTCGAAGCAGGGCCCTCGATGGCAACACGCTCCAGCAAGTCCTAGGCCAAGAGCGAGACATGACGATGAGAGAGAGGTCCCACAGATGCTCATGAAGCAAGGTATTTGGATGGGACTCACCGGCGGTGAAGAGAATGATTCTTAGCAGGTGGCACTCTACAGACGCTCCAATAAGTTACAAGGCAAAATGGCCAAATTAGAGAGAGGGCTTTGGAGAGAAGAGGGAGAACTTCGACTTGAGCCCAAGTTCAGGCAAGATGGCTCACTGCTGGATGTAGAGGCAGTGCTAGAACATGGCGGTGAAATGGGTTAGGAGGAGGGAAAAGAGGAAGAGGTTGCCTCGGGTTTTATAGATCTCATAGGCGGGTCAAGGCAACAGGCGGTGGTGCGGGGTGCTACTAGCGGGGCCGGGTGATTTAGGGTAGCTGTGGGTGGCGATAGCGGGTGAGCGAGGCCGTAGCATTGATGCCTTGTTGTCGGGTGGTTGAGTGGCAACGCCAACAATGGTGAGGAGGGGGAGGAGCAATGGCGGCGTGGCTCTAGGGTGGCGAGGCGAGGCGTTGCGTTACATCGTGTCGCATGCGTCCCAGCGTGACGGTCCCATGTCGTGCGCGGCCAGTGCGTGCATCACGTTGTGCTACGTCGCATCGCCTCGAGGAGGTGAGTTGAGAGAGAGGGTGGTATGGGGAGCATGGCGACGTAGGTTGCACAGCACGATGGGCAGTGATGGATGGCATGTCCCGTCAGCATGGTGTCATGCGTGGCGTGCTCTGCCTTGGCGCTGCGTGCATGTGAGCGCCGCGTGGGGTGGTATGGCGCCATGGCGCATCCAATGGTGGCGAGCACAAATAGGGTGTGAGAGAGAACGAATCTAAGGAGGGAGAGAGAGAGCTGAGAGAGAGGAGCAGAGAGAGAGAGAGAGCCAAGAGAAAGAGGGGGGAAGGAGGGAATAGGCCGACTAGGCTAAGGTAGGCTAGAAGGAGGAAGGGGGAATAGCCAGGTTGGCCTAGGCTGGACCTAGGGTCAAGTTGGGTCAGGGAGGAGATGGTGAGAAGGAGGCCGAGGTGGGCTAGCCACGGGCGAGAGGGAAAAATGGGCTAAGCCTACTAGGGATTTAAAAATTAATAGGGGTTAAATTAGTTAGGATTTAGCATTAATTTAAAATTTGAAAATTGCAATTGAAATTCCTTTGGCTTTTAAATCCTAATAACATTTTGTTTTTGAATTTTTAAAAATTTAGAACATTCCAAGATTTTAATTATTTAACAAAAATTGGGATGTTACACAATCCGGCGCCCCGCTAAGAGGAGCCGGCCACCAACGAGGAGCCCTGGGAGGAGGAGCTAGCACCTAAGCGGCAGCGGGCCACATCGCCACCGGATCCGTCATTGGATTCTTCGGTGTGAGGCCTCGCCGGCGAGGAAGAGGAGGGCAACGAAGAGGAGGCACCGGAGGACGATGACAATGATGACGATGAAGAGCTCACCACCGCCGGCTCCTTCGAGGAGGAGTCGGTCGCCTGAGGATTCTGAGGAGGCGGTAGACCACGACGACGACATCGACGGCTACTCCGACTCTGAGCTGGCGAGTAGCGGTGACGGCGACGATGATGACAACAACGCCTTCATGTAGATAGCTATTCAGCTAGGGTTATACAGTAGGATGTAAGTAGTAGTAGCAATCTACCTAGCATCGGTATGATGCTATCTAGGCTAGATAAAAAAATATTTTAAAATTTATCAGTGCCGATTCTAACTATAAACCGGCATAACCGGCACAGATGACCGGCGACATCAAGCACTAACTGTTGTTTTGTGCCGGTTCAAAACTGGCACTGATGATCGTTTGGAACTGGCATTGATGATGTGTTCTATAGCAGTGTATATATTGGAGATTTTGGAGGTGATCTAAAATTACTTGGGGATGCTCTCTATGGAAAAATGTGCCAAACTAATGAAGTTGAGCTCGTAAAAAGAGTTTCTTAAACAACACATTTCGAGCAGTAATTTAATTCACAACCAATGCATGTTAAGAGAAAAAATTCAATGCAAGAATCGGTCTTCTTTGGTAAAAAAATATATATCAAAGCATGCAGACAATTTAGCCTTCCATCACACAATGACAAGGTCTTGTGATCCTAACCCTGTTAATCCTTGCGCCTCATTGCCGTATACTGATGGTTAATTACCATTTACCACATGTGGATAACATGGTCCCCGGGTATCTCACGGAGACAAATTAGACGGACCACCTCACGGAGCAGGATCACGCCTACCATCTAGAAGACGGGCTTGTCCCGTATGAAGACCCGACTTGTATCACAAGAAAGGCACAGTTGTAATCCGGTACTTACGTACTCGGCATGAAAGAATAGAGATAGACTTCCTATCTCTATCCCCAGTTTCCATAACCAACTAGAACACTTATCTGTAACCCTACCTCCCTCCACTATATAAAAGGAGGCAGGGACCCCTAGTTCGGCATGAAGAGATGAGGAGAGGAGAGATCACATCGATCTATAGCCATCCTCAACATTGATCCATCGAGATCAACTCCAATACAATCCACGAGCATAGGAGTAGGGTATTACCTCTACCGCAGAGGGCCCGAACCTGTACAAATCAGTCTCCTGTGTTACCATCGGGTTTCGGTCTTACGCATAGCCCCATAAAGTATATTGCCGATATAATTCGTCGACACCACATACAAATGACACACACTGACAAAGTGACACACAACAAAGAGTTGGTCCTAGAGACTTGTAGCCAGTGGTTCATGAACCATGACTTTGCCAAAATGCGCTGCAATATTTGAAGAACACAAACTCCAGCAGACCAGGAATTAAGCAATGGCTTTTCTAGCCATCTAAAATTTCTTTCTAAAAATTTTCCTGCTTAGGAGGAATTTGGGTTCATACGGCCGGCCTTACATTAATAGCTGGACAGATACATCTGGGAACTTTACGCCCGTAAAAAGTCCAGCAGGAGGCTCAAATATATATATCTACCACACGTACGGGACGACTGACACAACGAATTAATTGATGCAGTCCGGAACATATTTTTGGAAAAACTTGGTGTGGATCACTGCAAACTACTCCCTCCATCCATATTTGATCGTCGTTTTAGCCTACTGCACCGAGACCAAGAACGATTTAATCGCCTTCCCACCTCCTTGCTCTGTGCGTCCTCGCTTCTGCAGCGGCAATTTAATCGGCATGCATGAAGGCTCTAGGTGTAAATACATGCATGAAAGCATGCATGCACGCGCGTTCATTGGGTCACTAACATATGGTCCTATCACTGCTATAGATTACCCCTTCCATGCTGGCTTTTCAGTGCCGGTTTGCTCAGAAACGACAGGGATAACTTATCACTACCGGTTTCTAAGTTCCACGGCCAAGAAAAAACTAGAGGCCGTAAGAACTGGCAGTAATAAGACTTATCACTGCCGGTTCTAGAACCCAGCCAGCAGTGATACATCACTGCTGGTTCTAGCCCACACCCGACAGTGGTAAGCCTGATATCACTGTCGGTTCTAGCCCACAACGGGCAGTGGTAAGCCTCATATCACTGCCGGTTCTAGCACCTAGCCGACAGTGGCGGTTCGCGCATAGAACCGCTAGTGATAATTCAAAATTGAGAAAAAAAGTAACAATAACATATCAAATAGAAGCAGATGAAATGATTAAATGATCCAGCAATTTTGTACTACTGTATCTATGTGTGTATGAAATGATCCAGCATTTTTGTAATTTGTGCCGTGCTAGTAAGACAGATCCTAAACTAGCATAGAGTGCATGGAGGCTTCAGGTTGCCAGAAAACGTAGGGCCCACACTTATGCTCTGTTGTTTTACCTAGCAGTGATAGAATACATGCCAAACCTAGCTAGCAAATTCACCATCTTTATTTTGCTGCAAATATCCATTTCTCAACTTGAGTTAGCTAGCTTCACATTGCATGCTCGCAACCTGCTACCTGTCCTGAGTGCCATCTCACAAGTGTTTCCAACATATTGACCAAGATGTTGCATGTGAAATATTTTAGCATTCAGCTATACTATCAATCATCACAGAGGACATTATAACATTTGACTATACATAACGATTAACATAACATAATGTTTTATAAAAGTGGTGAACATTAACATAATTAAGCATCATTTGAGACATTAACATTAACATTAACATTAATGGTTTACAAAAGTGGCGTGCACGATCACCACTCGCTACTCATGGCCGTGCCGCATGCATGACCACCACTCGCTGCTGCTGCCCAAGACGCCGGAGATGGGGTCATCGTTGCTGGTGTGGACACTGGAGGCGGCACATGGCTCGTTGCTACTGTCCTCCGATGTGGAAGGAGAGCTCCTTTAGCCAACAGTGGCCCTATCCTCGTCCTCCTCCTCCTATTCCTCGTCTTCCTCTGTATCCTCCTCCGTACCGTCCTCCTCTCACGCGTGCTTCATTCTAGCGATGAAGGTGCCAGGGGCTGCGGTGGTAGTGGAGGCGCCTGGGGCTGAGGCGGCGGGAGTGACTGGATGGCACGCTGAGCATTGCTACGGTAATCTGCGTGCCTCAAGCTATGTTAATGGTTGCTTTAATATTTTAGTTCTAACTATAATTGGGCCTACACAATTTAAGATTTAAAATTTATTTAAAATGTACATCCAATTTAAGTTTTGAAATTTATTTCAATTGTAGAAGTAGCTATGTTAATGGTTGCTTTAAAATTTTATTTACAACTATAATTGGCACTACACAATTGAAGTTTAGGTTGTTCTCATTAATAAGGGGATTTTTTTATATTGTTCATATAGCTTACAAGTAGCTATAGTAATGGTTGTTTTAATATTTTAGTTCTAACTATAATTGGCACTACACAATTGAAATTTAGCTTGTTCTCGTTAATTGTAGATGGACCGAAGATAGATGTACGATGCGGACCGTATAAGTCTAAAGTTTATTAATGGCGTGGACGATTTCTGAGGACCGCTAAGGCGTACAAGTCAAACAATTTACTGTACACATATATGGGTCAGATTTCTTTATTTTAGACCATGGTATTTATTCAGCAGCTTTTAAAGGTGCCATGGTGGAACTCAAATGATTATAGAAAAATGGTATTTATTCAGCAGCTTTTATTCTAAGTTCACGTTTTTCTGTAACAGGAAAATGGTACATGTGAAAGAAATATTAGATCAGGGAAATACTTATATGGATGGCTATTGGTGAATTGGTACATGTGAAAGAAACATGAGATGGCCAGAACTAGTAATTATTTAATATATTCTTGATATTTGATACTATCTTTTCACTACTATGCACAAATCAGTAGAATATACAATATAAATAACTGAAACCGAATTCGCGGTGAGTGCTATGCCAATACAATGCATTTTTTTTGTGTGTGGGCAACATCCTTAGCCCATTCTTTTTTTTTTGTTTTATGTTATTTGGCAGTGCCTTTTAAATTTCACTGACTTTCAATGTGCTGCTTAGGATGTAGGTTTAGGGACCCAAAAGAATGAAATCTCTACATCTATAGCACTAGTTTAATTTTACCAAGGAGTTGCAGAAAAAGTATGTATGCACCATGGGCTGCATATATTTCTTGTACAAATCTTGAGTACTTTGGTAATATTGTACCTTGGTAATTGGTTGAGTAACACTAGTTCAATAAGAATGAAACCTGTGCATTTTGAGTACCTTGGTAATCTTTTGGAATCATTTTGGCAGATGAGTTTGGGGTTATCACTGTCTGTGCGCATACATATTGTGTTGGTTTGAAACGTGTGCATACATACATATTGTGCATCTGGTTGGTTTCAAACTAATATGAGTTGTGCATCTGGTTGGTCTGAAACCTGTGCTTGCATACATATTGTGTTGTATGGTGAATTTATACTGGTAATGACATTGATATTTGTATGGTGAATTTATACTGGTAATTTGTATGGTGATTTGTATGGTGACATTGATTTGTATGGTGATTTGTATGGTAAATCTATGCATGCATACTGGTAATTGATTTATGTAATTTTTTTTGTTTGGAGGAGGGGGTATCACTGCCGGCTCATGGCTAGAGCTGGCAGTGATAGACAATATCACTCCTGGCTTATGGCTAGAGCCGGCTGTGATAGAGCATTATCACTACCGGCTCAAGCCATGAGCCGGCAGTGATAGAGCAATATCACTGCCGGTCCTTCACCACTAGTCGGTAGTGATATGGCTTCGGTAGTGCTGGTTCTTGCCATGAGCCGGCAGTGATATTGCTCTATCACCGCTGGTTTCCTAGCCTACAGTGATAAGGTGACTCATCACTACCACTTATTCACTGCTGGAGTCAGGATCGGCAGTGAAGCACATTCCAAGCCAACAGTGAAGGGGTGTCTTGTACTAGTGTATGGCCCGCATGTCATTGACACATCCAATGGTTTAAAGCAAAACCGTAAATTATACAATGATACAACGCTAATTGCCTTTGTTTATTGGGAGAAGTATCTATTTGGTCCCTTAACTATGGCTAATGGACCAAATTGGTCCCTAAAGTAGAAAACTAGGTTAACTCAATCCCTGAACTACTAAAATCATGCTAGTTTGGTCCCTTGACTATTAGGCGGGTGGTTTTAGTCTAGATGGCGTCCATGTAAGTGGTTTTCGCTAATGTGACATCCACTTGTACGACATGCGGCATGTGGCATGTGACTTGTCACTCTTTTTTCTTGCCCTTTTTCTCCAATCTCTCTCTAACTCTCAATCACCCTCTCCCGCTCTCTGGACAAGGACCAAATGGCCGCAACATCCTCCAACGAGTAGGGAGGAGGCCGTCGGAGGTGGTGGCGGGCATCTCTCCCTCTCTCTCATCTGTCTCGCTAGCAATGAGAAGAGGATACAGAGGAGGTCGTCGAAGGTGGCAGCAGGCGGCAGCATCATCTCTCTCCTAGTGGCCTGATCTGCTCTCTTTCCCTCCCCGTCGATGCTTGGGGCGTGGCTTGGGGTTGGGACGACATGGAGTAAGGTGGGCTGGGTTGGGGCAGCGCGACCAGTGAGATGAGGACAACGAGGACAGCGGCAAAGTGGCGTGGGGCTAGGGAGGTGTGCTGCGACGGGGGCGGCACAGCATGTGGAGTAGGGTAAAGTCGGGCTAGGGCGACGCTACTGACGAGAGGAGGACAACGAGGGTAGGAGTGCAGCGATGTAGGGATAGGGAGGCATGCCACAGTTGGGGCAACGTGGCTTGGAGTTGTGGAGATACAGAGCAGGGCCGGCCTGGAGTGACGCAGTCGGCAAGAGAAGGACAACAAGGGTAGGGGCGACGTGGGCGTGGGGCTAGGGAGGTTTACCACGTCAAGAGCTAGGGCAGCGCAGCCGTGAGAGGAGGAGGACGGGGAGGGCGAGAGTGGCCAGCGGCGACGTGGGGAGGATGAGAAGGTTGCTAGAGGCAACATCATGCACATAGAGCAAAAGAGAGGAGAGAGAGTGAAAAGATGGAGAGGAGAGAGGAAGAAGAGAGGGATGGGGAAGATGAGGCTGACATGTGAGCCCGCCCACGTAAGCAACAAGTCATGGCCACATGCACTGCCACGTGAGAAAAAAACCACCTCAAATCACCCTTTGACCGGTCAAGGGACCAAATCGTATGGTTTTGGCAGTTTGAGGACCAAGTTCACCCGGTATTTGATATCAAAGACCAAATTGGTATCTGGAGCATAGTTTAAAGACCAAATATGTACTTTTCCTTTTTATTTATGAGGAAGACTTACACTAGCAGTGTTAAAGCATCTGTAGCAGAAACCCTATAAACATTGTAGCGCTGATTTGGCGAGGATAGAGTTTCTGGTGGAGTGAAGGAATCTTTTAGGGTATAGTGTAAAGTGTGAAGGAATTTTAGAGAGATAGATAGAGTTATGGTGAATAGTATTTTAGAGTAGTAGGAATAATATTTCTGGTATGATGCTCTTAACATAGAAGCGCGCAGTCGTGCGCATGCTGGTGCCTGGTTGTTTCCTCTTCTCTTAGTCTTGACTCTTGACCGGGATCTGCATATATGCTTGCGTAACGGATTATGGACGTACGTACTCGAGAGTGATGCAGTGTACATGCTCTTACATGCATGCATCCATGCTTCCAGCTAGTACGTACGCGTGCATTACGTACATGCTTGGCGTCCAAATCTTATGGAATATTGGAGTTAATTCCATCACTACTACAGAAATGGCCTTTCATACCGGCACATCAATGCCGGTTATGCATGAACCGGGATAGCTTACATCACCCCGGTTCAACGGTTCATCGTCCGAGGGGAACATCAAGACGGGTGAAGACACCAACCGGTACTAAGCAAAGCTAGTCGGCGAGTTCGCTTAGTACGGTTGCTTACACCAACCTGTCTCGATGCTCTAAACATCGAGACAGTTGGTGTAACCAACCGGTACTAAGCAAAGTAGGCGGCCGGTTCGCTTAGTACGGTTGGTTACACTAACCTGCATCGATGCTCTAACATCGATGAAGTTGGTGCAACCAACCCAGTATTAATTTGAACCCCGCCTACTCGGCTAGCGGCTAGCCCCACACTCTTCTTCTTCCTAGCTCTCACCTCGGCTTCAGTTCATCCCTGGTTTCTTCAGTTCCTAAACTTTTGCAGTTCCTTGGTTTTCCTTCGGTTCATTATAACTTGTTTTTATTGATTTCGCATTGGATTTTGCAGTTCTGCATTGGAATTTGCTTTGTGTGTTTAATCGATCACATTTGACTGCGGCATTGGAATTTGCTGTGTGTTTAATGGATCCGACCTTCTATCTTCCCCTTCCCTATATTTTTTCCCTCCATCCACATGGAGAACAGTACCGCACCATTTCGATCTTCTCTCCTCTGGCGCAACCGCCCGCTTTTCCTCCGCCATGGTTCGCCGCCTCAAGACCTGCCGGGCGACTTGCAATCCCCATCCTCCGCTGCAACATCCCGCCGCCAGCGCAGGCCCATCCACCTCCACCGCTAGAGCAGGCCAGTCCACCTCCTCCGCCGCAACCGCCCGCGCCGCCCCACCCACCTCCGCCGCAACCTCGACGCCGCCCGCTCACCTCCGCCGCAACCTTCGGCGCCGCACCAACTCGAGGAGGCATGGAGGGCCTTCGCCACCGGCGCCCATCTATGGGCGCCACCATATCAACCTCGCACTGGGAGAAATCGGGCTGCTTGCCGCCGCCGCTGCCACCGCCAAGCTTCGAGATCGGATGCACATGGAGGTGGGGATCCCACGCCGCGTCTTGCCGCTCGTCTCACCCTGCGCCTCGTCCTCGGGTCGATTTATGACGAATCGATCGGGAGGCGCTGATGGCGGAGGAGGATGACTAAAATATAGTTGATGTTTAGTTTAATTATGTATGTAGTTTAGTTATTATGTATGTATGTAGTTTAATTATGTAGTATGTGATGAACTATTTTGTGATGGAATCAATGAGATCAGTGTTTAATTATGTATGTATGTGATGAATCTGTGAATCAATGAGTACAAGTATGAATCTGTGAATCAATGAGTACAAGTATGAATCTGTGAAATGGGATCTGTGCAATGGAATGAGTTATGGTGAAATGGTGATATGTGCAATGAATTGTTGATATGTGCAAAATGTTCATCAACAAATGAGTACAAGTATGAATCGTGAAATGGTGATCTCGTGCAATGAATTGGTGATCTGTGCAAATGTTCATCAAATGAGTTATGGTTCGGTGTTAAGTCTTTTTCTTCAATTTGAAATTGTGATTTGTGCAAAGAATTGGTGATATATATGTGCAAATGCCGATCTGTATTGACATGGACCGGCCGAAGAAACTAACTCGGCCTGCTTAATACCGGTTGGTTACAAGAACCGGGACCGATGTTAGAGAATCAGTACAGGCCTTCCATAACATGGACCGGCTGAAGAAACCAACCGGTACTGATTCTCTAATATCAGTACCGGTTGGTTACACCAACCGGAACTCGGGCTGCTTAATACCGGTTGGTTACAAGAACCGGAACCGATGTTACAGCATCAGTACAGGCTGGTATCTTAAACCGGTACTAAGCAGCCTTATTTGAACAGTCCTCTTCCCCGCCTCCTCCCCACACACTGCCAGATCAAGAACATCACCGGCTAAGAGCTTCAAGAAAGGGGGAGGGGTGCTGCCAAAATTTTGGTCATTTTACTCCCAGCCAAGTTAACCAAGGTTAGTAACGGTTCCTCACTACATTTGGTGTAAAATGGAGCTTCTTCTTTGCTTGAAATGTGAAGAAAATTTGATCTTTTCTTATGATCGATCAAGAACAGTGCAGCGCCGGCCAAGAGATTCAAGAAAGGGGGAGGTGCTGCCAAAATTTGGTCATTTTACTCCCAGCCAAGTTAACCAATGTTAGTAACATCGTTTCTCAATACATTTGGTGTAAAATGGAGCTTCTTCTTTGCTTGAAATGTGAAGAAAATTTGATCTTTTCTCATGATCGATCAAGAACAAAGGCAAATACGCCAAGAGCTTCAAAAAGGGGAGGTGTTGCCAAAATTTTGGTCATTTTACTCCCACCAAGTTAACCAAGGTTAGTAACATCGCTTTCACTACATTTGGTGTAAAATGGAGCTTCTTCTTTGCTTGAAATGTGAAGAAAATTTGAGCTTTCCTCATGATTGCTGAAAGATTATGAATGTAGAGAGCTAGCTCGATCTTTTCATGTAGGTTGCAATAACTTGTTGTGTAAGTTTGGAATTTGCTTGGATTAGATGTAGCTCGCGTTGAATGTGTGGATCTAGCACAAATTTAGGTTTTGGTTCCATCGATCGATGAAGAATTTTGAATCTAGACTTTGATCTACCAAGTCTTTCTTGTTAGGTGTGGATCTAGCTCAAATTTAGGTTTTGGTTCCATCGATCGATGCAGAATTTTCAAATAAATTTAATATTGGTTTAATTTCAAATTTGCGAAATGTTAAAAAATTCATTATTGGAAAATGAGCTAATAGCTGCCTTGATGTAACATAATGTAGATAGACTGGCGATGGATGTACATGGACCGACGCACCCCGGAGTTCTTGCAGGGTTTGCAAACTTTTCTTCATACGGCCGATGCATACACGAAGTCAGGCTACATATGTTGTCCATGCATAGACTGCAAGAATGAGAAGGAGTGGCCAAAATCCAGCCACCTTCACTTCCATTTGCTCTCAAGAGGTTTCATGCCAAACTATACCTGTTGGACCAAGCATGGTGAAGAAGAGACTATACGAGAAGATGTTGAAGAAGAAGAAGAGCAGGAGGACAACAATATCCCCGATGTTGGCCAACACGGTTCTTTCGAAGATACATTGGGGGAGTTTGGCGATGATGACCTAGAACAGATGCTGCTTGATGGAGAGGGAGAATACACCGATGAAAGACATTACGAAAAGTTTCAGCACCTATGGGAGGACCACAGAACACTATTGTACCTAAACTGCCGACAAGGCCACAAAAAATTGCGTACCACGCTATAACTCATGCGGTGGAAGGCGACTAATGGATTGTCTGATAAGGGATTCGACGAGTTGTTATGCCTCATAAAGAAGTTGCTTCCAGAGGGTAACAAACTGCCTGAAACTACGTACGAGGCCAAGCAAGTTGTCTGCCCTTTGGGGTTGAAGGGACAAAAGATGCATGCATGCCGGAACGATTGTATCCTGTATCGCAATGAGTACGAGGATTTGGAAGCTTGTCCGGTGTGCAGAACTTCGAGGTATAAAACTAGGCGTGATGACCGAGGCGAGAAAGAGGGGCAGCGTCAGAAGAAGAGACCCCCCCGTTAAGGTGGTCTAGTATTTTCCTATAATCCCCCGGTTGAAGCGTTTATTTGCGAGCAAAGCGCATGCCCAGATGATGCGCTGGCACAAAGAAGATCGTAAGGACGACGGAAGGCTAAGGCACCCCGCTGATGGCTCCCAGTGGAGGAAAGTCGATAGAAAATACCCGGACTTTGCTGAGGATGCAAGAAATATAAGGTTTGGGTTGAGTACGGATGGGATGAACCCGTTCGGCGAGATGAGCGGCGATCCACAAAGACTTGGCCCGTGACTCTATGTATCTACAACCTTCCTCCTTGGCTGTGTATGAAGCGAAAGTACATTATGATGCCGTTACTTATCCAAGGGCCGAAGCAACTTGGAAACGACATCGACGTGTACCTCAAACCGTTGGTGGAAAATCTGTTAACGCTGTGGACCGATGGTGTACGTGTATGGGATGAGTACAAAAGAGAGCACTTCACCCTACGTGCATTGCTATTCGTAACCATCAACGACTGGCCTGCACTTGGCCCGTGATGGGTTGAGTACGGATGGGATGAACCCGTTCGGCGAGATGAGCAGCAGTCACAGCACTTGGCCCGTGACTCTATGTATCTACAACCTTCCTCCTTGGCTGTGTATGAAGCGAAAGTACATTATGATGCCGTTGCTTATCCAAGGGCCGAAGCAACCTGGAAACGACATCGACGTGTACGTCAAACCGTTGGTGGAAGACACCGCTAACGCCAGGACCGATGGTGTACGTGTATGGGATGAGTACAAAGAGAGCACTTCACCCTACGTGCATTGCTATTCGTGAATCGCTCAACGATCGCCTGCACTTGGTAACCTGTCAGGCCTATCTATCAAAGGATATAAAGCCTGCATCCAGTGCTTAGAGGATACGGACAGCAAGTATCTGAAAAACTCCCGAAAGGTCATGTATATGGGCCACCGTAGGTTCCTCCATTTGAAGCACCCGTTACGACGGAAGAGTGAGAATTTCGATGGGACAGAAGAGAAACGTAAGAAGCCCCTGCATCGCAGTGGGACACTTGTATTTTCTCTGGTAAAGGATTTGAAAGTAGTATTTGGAAAGGGTCCTGGTAGCAAATCTGTCCCGACTGAACCATGTCATACGAAGCCCATTTGGAAGAAGAAGTCAATATTTTGGAATTTACCTTACTGGAAAGACTTAGAGGTCCTCCACTCACTGGACTTCATGCATATCACGAAGAATGTCTGCGTGAACCTGCTAGGCTTCCTAGATATGTACGGTAAATCAAAAGATACACTTCAAACACGAAAGGACCTGCATCTCATCGGGACTCGTGAACGACCTACATCCGAAAAAGAGAGCGAAAGGACAACATTACCTCCACCTGCGAGCTACACTTTGAGCAAGGAAGAGAAAAAACATGATTAAGTTCTTGAACAAAGGTGAAGGTCTCTTCCGATACTCCTCGAACATAAGGAGACTCATCAACACGAAAGAGAATAAGATAGTACACCAAATCACATGACCGTCACATGTTGATGACACAGCTTGCTCCAGTGGCGCCGAGAGGTATTCTCGCGAACCGGGTACGAGGACAATCGTAAAGTCTGTGCTCGTTCTTCAACGCGTGTCGCAGAAGGTCATCGAACCACGGAACTTATCTAAGCCGCAGGATGATGTGGTCGATAGTCCGGTCACCTTGAGATGATCTTCCTCCGTCCTTTTTTGATATTATGGTCCATCTCATGGTCCACATTGTCAAAGAGATAGAAATTCTCGGACCCGTGTTCTGCATAGTATGTTCCCTTCGAGAGGTACATGGGTGTTCTAAAGAAATATGTTCGGAACCGGTCTCGTCCAGAAGGCTGCATTGCACAGGGTGTTGGCACAGAGGAGGTGATTGAGTTCTGTGTCGACTACATTGATGAGCTAAATCCGATTAGCGTCCCTGTTTCACGCCATGAGGGGAGGCTACGGGGAAAAGGAACTCTAGGGAGAAGAGAGTTCTTTAGCGATGATCTACTTTTATTTAAACAAGCACATTTCACAGTCTTTAAACAAGCAACTGTAGTGGCTGAGTTTATCCATGAACATGAGATGATTCTCGCGACCAAGACCTGAGAAGTCGAGAAAAGTGGATCGCACTAGAGCAAATGGATAGTTTCGTGGTTGGTTACAAAAGAAACCGATGGGCTCCTGACGGACAATGAACAGTTGAAACTCTTGGCTCGGGGACCATCCATGACAATCGATCATTCCATGGGTATGAGATAAATGGGTACACATTTTACACGATCGCCTCAGATAGCAAGAGCACCAACCAAAACAATGGTGTCCGTATAGATGCCTTGGACAAAATGGAAAGATGGACACCTACTATGGTTACATAGAAGATATCCGGGAGCTTGAGTATGGACCTTTAAAAATCCTCTGTTTGGTGCCAATGGGTCAAATTGACACCGTTGAGATCGACGAGTACGGTATGACAACCGTGGACCTCAAGCAAGTGGCCTATAGGACGAACCGTTCGTGCTTTCGCAAATGATGTGACACAGTATTCTACGTGATGGACATGAACAATGAGACCGAAAAAAGCGAAGGACAAGCCTACTAAAAGCAAGAAGCGTATGACAAGCCTACCAAGATAACAAGCGTATGTAAGACTAGCGATCAGCCAAGGCACCACGTATTCTTCCAGGTAAAAGAAGGATCGTCGGAGTTGAGGGAGTTACAGATGAAGAAGAGTACAATCAGTTCAACGATCTACCTCCTTTTATGGTGGACGTAGACATTACTATCTTCAATGATATAGAGGAATCTCCCTATGTACGACACGATCATAATGAAGGATCACTTGTAAAAACAAAGTATGTTAGCAAATAAGTCGAACCGTGTTATATAAACCCGTGTATGAATGATGATTTTTTATTAAGCAAGGAAGCAACAATTGAATTTATATAACAAGGTGAAAATCAGATAATAAGTATGATTTGTTGGAAAATAATAATGTAAAGAATATATGAATTTTTAATTTATTTTATTTTTTGAAAATCATTTTAGTGTGGAATAAGTATGAGTTATTATTTTTAGTAAGCAATGAATCAATAATTGAATTTATATAAAATGTGAAAATTTATAATAAAATTTGAAAAATTAAAGAGATTTCAAGGCTCCCAATAGTTTTCTATAATTTTCGAGAAATTAATGGCAAATTAGTACCAATGACATGTGGGAACTACCAGAGAAGGGCCCACATGTCAATGAGATGATCCCTATCTCCTAAGAAGGGTACAAAAAAGATTCGTGCCGAGAACAACCGATCAAAACCCCCTCCTCTCCCCTGGCTAGCAGCGTGCGCTTGAGCGTGGGCTCCCCGGTGCAATCACGGGTTCGAGCCACTTCATGCTGTATTCTTTTTTTATTTTGGTGTAATCTGTCGGGACTAAGTGAGCATTCAGTCCCGGTTTGTTACACCAACCGGGATTGATATGAACAACCAGTCCCCGTGTAATAAACCAACCGGGACTGATGTGATGTTAGTCCCGGTGTATGACACCAACGGGACTGATTCCCTCGTCATATAAATTCGAAAGGGAGAAGTTCCGGTGTATTACAGCAACCTCCAATGTGATTTTCTTTAGTATCAGAATTTATAGTTTATACAGAATGTTTTATACTTTTGATTTTTAATTTATGGTACATGAATGTATTTGTGAATAAATGTATAAAAATTTGTAGAAAAATAGTAATAGGCTCAAAAAATGTGACGACAAATCTTATGGGTCCAAAAACAACATATATTATAGGAAATGTACATATATTATATCATTATAATAATTTACAAATAATGGTACCCTGTACAATGTCCCACGGGTTACCACAAAAGATGCTAAAAGCTAATTTCTAATAATATACTAATTAACTAATAATTAATTTCTATTATTAATAACTAATCGTCGTCTTCGTCGTCCTCCTCCTCCTCGTCGGCGTCGACGCCATCGTCGGAGGCGTCATCGTCGTCGTCCTCCTCCTCCTCTTCCTCCGGCTCGTCGTCCTCCTCCTCCTCGTCCTCGTCATCCTCCACGACGACGTCCTCATCGTCGAAGTCCTCCTCATCCTCGTCGTCGTCGGACAACTCGTCCGACATCGACAACTCCGCCGGGTAGAAGACGGACTCTTCCTCGGCCGGTTGCGGCGAATGCGCTTCGAGGGGACTCTCGCCCTCGGAAGACGGCGGCGGTGGAGGCAGACCAGCAGCATCGGTGATGGTGGTGGGGTGGAGTTAGAGGAACAGGAAGAGGCAGAGGAAGACGCCATTGATCGAAGAGGCAGAGGAAGACGGTTAATTAGGCAGAGGAAGATCGTCGGTTTTATAGAAGAGGCCTCTTGGCAGAGGCAGAGGAAGAGGCAGAGGAAGAGGCAGAGGCGGCTCCTCGGTTCGCGCCAACATTGCGTCGTTTCGAATTCCCACATAGTCCCGGTTAGAGACACCAATCGGGATTTACGTAGTCCCGGTTGGAGACACCAACAGGGATTAAATCCCCCAAAATGGAGATCACGGACTTGTGGTTCCCACATGTCAGTGGTAGTAATTTGCCATAAATTACACAATATGTTAGCAATTAAACCCGTGTATGAATTATGATTTTTTATTAAGGAAGGAAGCAATAATTGAATTTATATAAAAAGGTGAAAATCTGTATTAAGATGGTTGGAAAATTAAATTGTAAAGAATATGTGAATTATTAATTTATTTTATTTTTTGAAATCAGTTTAGTGTGAAATAAGTATGATTTATTATTTTTTAGTAAGCAATGAAGCAATAATTGAATTTATATGAAAGGTGAAAATTTATACTAAAATTTGATAAATTAAAGAGAAAAATCAAGCCTTCTTACAGTTTTCTATAATTTCTGAGATATTAATAGCAAATTAGTACCAACGACAGTGGGACCCACGAAGATGGGCCCACAAGCCGTGAGGTCGCTAGCAGCGCGCTGAGCTGCTCGGCTCGCGCCTTTTTAACAAATCAGTCCCGGTTGGTGTAATTAACCCGGACTAAGGGAGATTCCGTCCCGGTTGGTCTCCTCAACCGGGACTAAGGGAGCATTCCATCCCGGTTTATGATACCAACCGGGACTGATGGTTCCTAGGGCACCACCTGATGCGGGCGTTGGTCCCGGTTGGTTACACCAATCGGGACTGATGTGTGGTCAGTCCCGGTGGATGATACCAACCGGGACTGATGCCACCATCATATAAATTGTAAAGCGAGAGAGGTTGGAGGCATAACTGTTTTATTGTCTCCAACCTTTCTCGCCGACGCCGCCTTCAACCCCCACCGTCGACGACCCACGCGCGCCACCGTCCTCCCTGTCACCGACGACCCCGCGCGCGCCGCCGTCCTCCCCGTCACCGACGACCCCGCGCGTGCTGCCGTCTTCCTCGCCTCCGACGACCCCCCTAGCAAGGTGCTCCTTGTGCTCCTCTCTCCTTCCCTTCCCTCGCTCCTCAGCAAGGTGCAGGCCGGCAGAGCATGGGACAGTGAGTGCGGGCTCGGGCAAGCATGACGGAGGCGTGACACCGGCGGGCACGACCGACAGGAGCACAATCACGGTGCGCCCAGAGTGTTCGATTTAAATGCCCAAACCTCGCAGCGATGAGCCAGATTTCAAATCGGAGAGTAAAGTAGTTAAATTGCCAAATAATTGGTCCAAGATATAAATTCTTACATGAAAAAAAAACATAGCATGAATAAAACGA
Source organism: Olyra latifolia (assembly GCA_036346145.1). Taxonomy (NCBI): domain Eukaryota; kingdom Viridiplantae; phylum Streptophyta; class Magnoliopsida; order Poales; family Poaceae; genus Olyra; species Olyra latifolia. Next base: position 34,831,472 of record CM070523.1, read on the forward strand.
GCATGGAATGATGAAAATAGTACCTTATAATATTATTTTAGGGTCTTTATCATTTGGAAACGCTCTATTTTAGCATCATTGGTAACCTTGGAGAAGATATCCCGCTCAATAAATGTGATCGAATAGTGTATCTTGTATCTTATTTGTATGTACTAGTTTTTAGATAATGGAAGACTTTCTAACCTCTGTATCTTATTTATATGAATTTTGAGATGTATATGTATATGCCAATTTTGTAGCAAATTTGAATTCTGAGTTGTATGTCAATTAATTGTGAAATGTAATGTATATACCGTCCTCGTCGCTGTCGCCCGTCCTCATCTACCTCATCTTCCCCACCGCCCTCCTCGTTGTCACCCGTTTATGTACAAGTATATGTGAAATGTATAAGTATATGTGAAATGTGCAAGAATACTTTTGTTAATCTTTTTTCGTTAATTTTCAATGCCTTCTTATAGACTACGAAACTACGATGGCGGGAGAAGGGTTTGATGGAGATGAGTTCATGAGAAGTTTGATTTCGGAAGAAGATGGTTACGAGCTCGATGATTCCATCGAGGCCGCAAGTCCTGTCGTGGACTTAAGGCTCGTCGAGACCGATGAGGCTCCCGAGGCCGCTGAGACGACCATGGTAATTAGATCGAATGTGTATATGCCGGTTCCACCATCATGCTAAGCCAACATTCTAACACGTAGACATTATTGTACCATATTTTCAGATCACTCAATCGAGTAGCCAATCACGTCAGCGAGGTTCAAACAAGAAGTCGAAGGCAAGACATGTTATCACCGAAGTCGGCGATAGCGGCCAACCTCTTGCACCCCTAGGGGCGCTTGGGCCGTTCAATTCGGCATGCAGCGTCCACGTCAAGGACCATGTGCCAATTAGCATCGTGAGATGGGATAATGTCCCTGAAGATACGAAGAACATGATCTGGACCGACCTGAAGAGACATTCACCTTCCCCCAAGGGACCGAAGAGAAGGTGAAGAGTTACACGTTGAAGAAGATGGCCATCGCATTCCAAACATATAAAAAGAAGTTGAACACGGAGTACGTCAAGAAGAACCGAATTCCTGACTTCAACAAGTACCCAAAGTTGCAGAATCACTAGGATGCGTTCGTGAACTATAAGAATTCGAATGAAGGTCAAAGTCTGACCGAAAGGAACAGCCAGAATGCTCAGAAGAAGCAATACCACCACCACCTCGGCCTTGGTGGTTACCACCAGGCGATGCACAGATGGGAGAAGAGGGAACAGGAACTGCTGGCAAAGGGTGTCGCACCCGCGATAATGGAATGGCCAGACAGAGCGAAGAGCTGGTTCTATGCTCACGGCGACGGCCTTGACGATGATGGAAACACGGTGTTCGGGAATGTGCTGACAGATGTGGCCAGAAGACTTGTAAAGTCGATCGAGAAATCTTCCCAGGGCACCTTCGTGCCAAACAGGGAGAACGACGAGCTTATAAGGGCCCTACAAAACCCGGATCACCCTGGACGTACACGAGGCGTTGGCGTCGTTCCGTGGAAGATTGGGTTCGCTAAGGACGCCGATACCTATAGGAGTCGGGTGAGAAGCAAGTCTCGACAGGCACAACAGCTCCTAATGCTTGAAGAACGCCTGAATCAAACACAACAGAGCATGAAAGAAGAGATCCAAAGACAGGTACAGTTAGCCTTGAGCCAACAGCTAGATGCGGGCCAGGAACCTCCTGCTAATCCGGACCTCATTAGTCCCTCAAGGCGGCGAAGTAGCTGTGCTTCCGGTGGGTTGCCCGAAGCGGACTTGGGCCACTGGCCTGTGGACGACATCACGCAGCGGACACCTTGTGAGCTGCACGTCCAAGTGAGGAACATCTCTTTCAAGACGGCTCACGGCATGGCTGACCCGGTGGAGCCAGGGCTGGTCATTCATGGCCAACAGATAATGTCGGGCTACTCCAGGGTCTCGGTGGAGGAGGTATGCCCAGGTGCGAGGACTGACCTCGATATTCCGGAGGTGACGGGACTACGGGTTAGGAGAGGCGATCCACAATTTCATCCAATGCCAGAAGTACATTATTTTTCGAGATCACATGGACGTGTCCTCTCCAACACCTTCATCACCTCCGGCACACATAATCGGTCCGTCATCACCTCCATCGTCACCTAAGGAGATGCCTCCCAAAAGAAGCCCGTCTCCTGCACCAAGCCTCGCACGCGAAACTCCAACTCCAACATCGTCGCCCAAGATAAACAAACCAGCTCGCCCAGCAGCTCGCAAGAGGATGAGGTCCACCCAACCCAAGAAGCTGGCTGCACTTGCAAAGCGGGCGTACGATATGACGGAGCAGGAGACCGAGAAAGTAGTCAGAGCCGAGGTCACTAAATTTTTTAAACCCAAGTCACCAGAGAAGAAGGTTCAGCCTGGTACGGAAGAATTTCTAAAAGGCTTGAGGACAGTGAAAAATTTGAAGGACAAAAAGGAAAAACCTCGTGTATCTGACTACGAGCGCACATTGGTTAAGGAAAGGTCCAAGAAAAAGACGTCAAAGAAGACGGCGTCATCAGCTAATCAGAAGGCCAAGGAGATGCAAAAATTCATCGGAAAAACTGGTCTTCACCCAGAGCAAATATTAGGCGACATGCAGATTGAAGCTGCAGAAGTCAGATGGCAATTTACACCGGGCGCTTCCTTGGTCAGGCGTGAGGAGATTGGCCAGCTACCAACTAGGATGCGCCAATTCCATGAATGGTACCTGGATGCGTTTAAGCATGGCCTACCGTCATTTGCCGTCAAGTACAAGGAAGAACATTTTTTTCACGACGACGGTGAATTTTATGTCCAATGGCCAGTAATGTACGAGCTATACCAGTCAGACGCCAACGACGTGGCCATGTTGAGTTGCTGGACTCTGTAAGTGTCTTATTTAATTGCAAAAATCCACCATGCGGGCCCTTGCACTATACTAACTTGCAAGCCTAACTAATTTTTTCTTATGTAGAATGGAGATAGAAAGATGCAAAAATGTTTCTACTCTCAACACAGGCTTCCTTGACCCTTTAGTTATCAATGAGACAAATGTTCGACTATCCCCTGCCGATACAGAGACCAACATATACAATGGGCTAATAGGTCAAAAATATTATTCAAAGATACTTTTACCCTACAACTTTGAGTAAGTGTTTTCGTACCGCCTCGTTCTAATCTTTTTCCACAACACGATGTTAGAACTAATTAGTTACCTATGTTGCCATATATATGTACAGCTTTCACTGGATTCTTCTCATTATCGAGCTAGATCGTAGTATGATCACAGTTATAGACTCGCTCAGGAGACCAGTTGAAAAGTACCAAAACTTGATCGACATTCTCAACCGGTATTCTTGTTCTTTCCATTATTGTGCTCGTTCTACTCCTTTTTAAACAAATTCTAATCATGTTCAATTTGCAATCACGTGTGTAGTGCATTCGCATGGTTCCGTACTGAAACCGTGGGCGAATTCAACGAGGAATTCGATATTACACTTGCCTCTCGAGTATGTATGCTATCAGGGTAGCTTTTGAGTTAGTTAACTTCATTTCCATGCATCCATTTCACGCTGTTAGCTTTTTTCACCACAGGTCTGGCGTCAGCCGTTGGGCACCAATTTATGCGGCTACTATGTGTGCCATATTATGCACATCCTGTCCGGATGTGATAGCGACTTGCAATGTGTGTCCAATTTCTCGCCGGCGACCGTGACAGCGATCCAAAAACAACTCGTCGGCTGGATTTTCGATAAGGTCGTCAATCCAAGAGGCGAGTTTCACGCTCCAATGCAAATAGGTGGGGCCCTTCGATAAAGACCGTGAACTGCCGGGTCGACATCTCTGACTACCAAGAGCGATGCACATAAAAGATCACGATGAATGTTCTGTAATTAAAGTTGTAATTAATGTTATGTGAACTGTATGTGTACTATATATAGGCATGATTGATTCATTGTGATACCTAATAGTTGTAATTAAAGTTGTTAATAAAAGTTCTGTGATTTAATTATCAGTTAATTATGCATGATTGATTATATGTGCTTTAATTAATTATGACTTAGCACACACACACACATATATATATATATAATATTAGACTTAACACACACAGACACATATATAATATATATTACCTCACACGCATATATATATATTATTTATAGGTCAGGTGGTGCTCGTTAATACCGGTTGGAGGAACCAACCGGATCGAATAACAGACCTATCGATACCAGTTGGTGCCTCCAACCGTCTTGACCAGGGCTTGGCGAGGCACGGGCTAAAGCCACGTGTGCTCGCCGAGACGGTTGGAGGAATCAACCGACCGAATAAAGAATTTATTAGTACCAGTTGGTGTTTCCAACCGATACTGACTGGGGCTTCGGCGAGGCACAGGCTAAAGCCACGTGTGGCCTCCAACCGTTATTGATACTATATCAGCACCGGGTGAGGGAACCGTGAGGGAACCAGAACTGATGCCATGGGGCATCAGTCCCGGATGGCCTGTACCGGTTCAAAAACCGGTACTGATGGCCATTATGAACCGGTACTGACAGCCACATCTGTAGCAGTGCATGCACGTAGTGGAAGCAAATTAACGGCCGAATACTGTACGAAATTCACTCTCTTTACTTCCCTTAGCTGAGGAGGTAACTATTTGGATAATACTACAACAGCAAGTAAAGCGAGTTACAACCCCATTATAGCCCCTAAAAAAAATGGTAACCCCAGGCCGTCTCGGAAAAAATAAAATCTACGTTGTAGACTGTAGACTGCGATGATTTTATCCAATATTTTCTTCAGATACACATAAGGTGTGGTTTGATTTTACCATAGTCTTACATTGCTGGAATTCTGTGTTTGGAATGTCTTCGGGTCGACTCAGCATATATATGCTTGCTCTAGCTAGTGGTTATACCCAAAAGCATAAATTAATTACAGGATGCAAGTAGCAGCTGAGAAAAGATCCGATCATATCATCATAATATATCTAACTTCAAATATCGATCTCATTTGAGAGAGAGTTTCCATCACCTTTCTTCATGCAGATAATTATTTTGTTGACCGGCTAGCTTCAACTCTGTGGAAGATTTGAAACTCTTGTCAACTTCTAACAAGAGAGTCTTTTGGTTCTAGAATTTTAAGTGCTTATGGTTATCCATCGTCCTAATTAAGAGGAAGTAGTATCATTCCTTCATTGTTGTAAACCGGTTTAATAGTCTATTTTAGCATTTTTCTTCTTTTCAAGTATATATCCTTGTAAATACTCTTCCTCTAATTTAATTTTACGGTGGACAGCTTGCTCACTGTATTCTTGTTAAAAAAAACTCAAATATCTAAAAAAAGGACAACAATATCATGGATATCTATTATATTATTAAAACAGGAGCTGCCATTTTAGTCAAACAAATTCTTAGTAAATCAGAGAAAAATAAAAAAATCTACACCATCGATTATAGTGAGGTCAGATTATAAAGACTTGAATTAAAAGAAAAGGTTCATATAACTATATAAAAATAAAAATAACAAAAAGAAAAAAGAAAAAACTCCATGTCAATTACAAAACTAGAAATGGAATCCTTATCAATACAAAAAAAAATAAAAAAAATAAAATTCCAAATAAAAATAATAGAAAAGTTCATATCAACTATAAACTAAAAAAATCCATATCAACAACACTAAGAAATAAAAATAACTGACAAAGCCGCCAGAGAAATTCCCACGTAAGTAAGAAAAAGAAAATATCTACATTATTGATTATAGTGGGCTAGATTATAACGACTTAGATTAAAAAAAGAGTTTATATCAACTACAATAAAAAATAAAAATAAATGAAATTCAGAATAAAAATAATAAAAAACGTGTTCATGTCAACTACAAAACAAAAAACAAGTCCTTATCAACTACAATAAAAAATAATAATAATAAAGTTTGGAATAAAATAATATTAAAAATTCCATATCAACTACAAAATTAGAAAAATAGTCCATATCAACAACACTAAAAATAATTAAATTTTTAATAAAAAATTGATAAAGAGTTCGTATCAACTACTACACTAAAAGAAAAAGTTCATATCAATTAAAATTTAAAATAAAAACATCTAAAATTAAAATAAAACATGATAAAAAGGAGTCCATATAAACCATAAATAAATAAAATAATTTTGAAATAAAAAGTAATTAATCTATCTACTATATTATTACAACAGGAGCCAACAGAGCCATCACGTATGCGAACTAAAGTAGAAGAACCAAACACTAGAGTTGCGTCTAGTAAAGTGAGTTGGCTTTATTACCAACAAAAATGATGTGGAGACCAACAAGAAGGTAGAGATCGAGATAACTATAATGATAGTGTCACTATAATGGTGTACATCTAATGGGATTGGAGTTATTAATGATTCAATATGTCTTCTAGATTAGACTTACATTATATTAACACTTACCATGATCTATATGGCTACACATCACAAAAGAATCAACCTTGTGATTGGATATGAACATGTTTACATCTAGAAAAGGTTTTTAATTTTTGGCACAAATCCAACAGCGCAAGTGTGCAGGACACGCTGCTAGTTCAAATAATAGGAAATAAATTTGATTTTGTCGATAGGTAGGATTGCCGCGTATAGATGCTAAGCTTATGACTCATGCTATATGGATCATTGTTGTTTCTCTGAGCTATTTCACGAACCTCTCAAAACTCTTAGAGCATAATTGAGTCAAATATTCTTCCTTTTTGAATATCTCGAAGCCTAGCCGTACAGAACATATTGATCAAAGTATGATTTAGTAATGTTGGGCACAGACACATACTGCTACCTAAATCTACCTAATCAAGTTGTGATCAACAAACATGATGGCACAAGAAAAGTGACTTTAATACAAACAACCCCTAAGTGACGAAAGAATTAATGAAGAATTCCTTGATGGCTCGTAATTATCGAATATCGATTGCCCAGAGCTTTTTAGTTACAGAATTTCGCAAGCATGCATGGCATAACACATTGCATTGGTTGTACGTAATCTAAATTTATTTAAGAGGAAAGCACCATTGTCCAAACTAATGAATACGACTGAGCTTTCTTTCTCTCTTTTTGGCAAGCACGTAATGAAGGGTTCTTTGACCTTTTGAAACGCCACTAAGATAACAGTCCATTTGAATCAGTAGAAAAAAAAAAAGAAGCTAGGCAAGAATTGATCGTTCTAAGGTAAAGAAGATCAAAACCGAGATGGATGAAAGTTTTTTAGCACATAATGACAAGGTCTTGTTCTCAACAATAGAATGATCCTTGTCCAGTTAATCCTTGCGCCGTGACGCCGTATACTGATAGTTACAATTTAATTACCACATACTCATTCAACAAGAAGTTAGTCCTATGCTCCTAGTTGCTTATGAATCATGACTCTTGAAAGTGATCAGCTATTCAGCTGCAATGTTTGAAGAACACAACGACAAATTGTAACTTTTTCTGCGTAACGAAAATTTCTTATCTAATTAAAAGGATTCATGCTTAGCAAGAAACTCCGGTTCATACAGTGGTAAATATCTCGAAATATTCTGAAGAATTAGTTGGATGGATAGATATAAAATGGAACTTTTGTGTCCACAAAAAGTCAGGCCAGAAGTCCAATCCTAGCACAAATTCAGAGTTCAGCAGCCATACATGGCAGAAAGTCAATTGTACCAGCTTGTAGTACGTCAAATGTTGATGTCCTGCATGAGAGAACATGACCCCAGTAGGTGTGTTCCCGGCGAATTCAAACCCTAGATTGTAATGCATCAACTTACTATATATATAGGCTGTTTAGTTGGTAACCGCGACGGTGAAATCAGATGAAATGATCGGTCTGAAATAGTTTTTATGCATCTTAAAAATCCTGACAAAGTGAAATAACATGAAATACGAAGCATGAGCATTTTAAGTATTATTCATAATTTTCAACGTCAAAAATCTCAATTATGTTTATCCACTTATTCAAAAATAATAATAAACAAAAACATCTTCAACTAATCAGGCCAATAGACTAGTTCTTGCCGGCCGTTCATACTCCATGCACACTGCAATGAATGGTTGCACGGTTATGTAGCGCCTTTGTCAACACGTAGATTACTTGCTACTCTCTCACTCTCTTTGCTTTAATTTCAAACAGATTTGTCACACACACACCAAGTTGAAGCTGCTGAAGATCTTTCCTCATCTGCTCATGTGACAGTCTTGCTTCATTGAACTTTTCCATGTTCTGACCAAACCAATTTCGCCACCATCTTGTATTGTCAGCTGCCATGTTACTCAGGGCAGGAGAGTTCTTTGCTGAAAAGGAATCAGTCACTGAAACTTTACCCATTAAACGCACTGTGCAAAATGCATAAATCCACATGTGATTGACTTCTACATATCATAGAAGATCAACCTTCCAATGAGCTCCTTATGGGTAAGAAGTCGGCGACGCATATTTGGCGTAGCTTCTCTTCTTATCCGACCATTTCAGCAGATGCTAGGATGATCTCAGCCAGAACTCAAAACTAGATTTTGCATAGCAGAGTGAATCATCCTTTGACATGTCAGGGACAAAATGTTATACTTTCTGAACTGTTCCAGTATTCCATAGGCCACTCGACAAAGTCGTTAGGGGTTTGAAACTTTTGATTGTATTATCTCGAATGGTTCGTTTGTTGCCAGGTAGTTAAGTTGGTCACAATTTCCTGTTCTAGATCAACTAACTGTAGATGAATGAATCAACTCTGAACTCTTGCAGATAGTAGGTCGCAAGAGCGTAAATGAATGGCACTAACATGTTAGCTGTAAGGAACTGACTTGGCAATTTGTAGTGAATTTTTGCAGTGGACATCAGACTGGAGATCCCAGCCTTGATCCAATCAAGAGCATGAACATGACATGATAATCATATTCAGCAGAATGCTGAACACAAGACAGGCTTCAAGAGGTATGTGCATTCTTTTATCTGTAACGAGGCAATGAAGCCATTAGTACTGAATACACTGCCCTCAGGAGCTGAATCACAAATCTAGTTTCCTATATAACATGGCCACCTGAACAGACTGAAGTACAATCTGTAGAGACCACATAGTCCTTCCGATTTCTGTTGCAGTAAGTTGCTAAGTAAAAGAGCTGAGCAAGGCAATGGCTCAACAATTGCAAGTTTCTGCTCTAAAAAATCCCTCCTCCATATAGCAGCAAAATGGATTGGAGAAGTACAGGACTTCCCATCGTTGCTCTTCTCGACTTTGAGAAGTGTCTAAGGTGATGGGACCTGTGACATCTGTATTGCTCCTTAGAAACTCTACATGTACTAGAGCTCAGTATATCAAATAAAAGAGCTCATAGCATCATATGTTACAGTGTTTGTTGGGTTATCTGTACATTGATGAAGTTGAGATACTCTGTATTCTCCACCCTTACAAGTTTCTGAAAGAGGAGGAATGGCATAAGACCCTAGCACTCCTTGAATGATAACTTTGTATGTTGCCTCTGTGAAGTGTAGACCATCCCACGAGATGTACTTTGATGGGTCAGGGCACACCACAGATCCAGGGTTTCCACACAATATCAATGGGGAACAATTATACGGAGCATCACTTCCACAACAAGAGTTCAGTGGGACAGTGAATCCTGCAATACCATCAGTCTTAGCTTAGTTGAACATTTATGAAATAGAAAAAATAAAGAAGATAGAACAGCATAGTTTCTTTTATTGGTTTTTGTGCTTCTCTGTATTCTTCCATCTGCTGTAGGTGCTCTAGTTGAAAAGAATGAACTTCTGTGAGTTAGCTGAATTTGTCTCACCTGCAAATGCTGATCCATGCTCAGCCGGCTAATCATGACACTAAAAGGTTGGAATTTAGGTTATTATATCACAATGGATTGCTCATTCTGGTGTGTGGGTAAGCTAAACAGATTTTAAGACACTTTTTTTTGACGATTTTAATTTTGGGATATAAACTAGATGCAAATTGCAATTTACAAGCCTTTTGTATAGAAGTTACGAGGACCCTGCTTTGAAATGCTAATGAATATGCAGAACAGTGCTAGGTTGATTTGAGATCTTTTGCATTTAGGAGACTGGATTGCATCATCAGGATCATAAGTTCATAACAAGCTAAAGACAAACCAAGGAGAAGGAAAATAGGCCATTGCAATCTCACCTTACTGCCAGGCTCATGTTTTAAAAAAAGAGACTACTTCCTATTGTGTCATCCTATCATATATTGGATATGGTACTGTGTCTAGGATCATAAAGTAGTTAAAAAATGAACACAAGATTACTCTGTATTAGAAACCATTTAGTTATCGCACTTTCTCAATCTGCTATCCAGTATCCGCTACCTCAATTTAGCTTAAAATAGATGCTAGCCACCTAGCCCACTAATTATGTAACTCAGGTAGTTAGTGATTCTTCATATTCAACAAGTCATGTATATCACTGCAAGCCCTCTTTACATAAAGACTAAACTGTGATCAATTCAGACTTTACATATCTAGGAAAACATGCTTTGTCAGATACAATTCAATAAAGCCTGAATATCACTGAAGGCCAATACAAGCTACAGCCTATCAATATAGGTCTAAATGTTAAGTAATACCAGTACCATAGCCATATATTATTGGATCTAGCTTGCCTATAACCATCAGCATTTCCCTAACTGAAGTTTATTCATGAAGCGAATGTAATGCAATCCAGCTTTGATTTTTTTTCTTGCAAAAATAAAAAGGCATGCTTGACCTGCTAAAAAATTCTTACAACTTCAGACTGTGCTTGCGGTTTTTAAAATTTTAAATTTGGAAGTGGAACTCACCAAACTGGAGTGGGGCACGATATATGTTCAATGCAGCACCATAATAATCAGCATAAATGACAGATACATCAGGGTGAAGTTCCCTGAGCTTCTCCAGCTCCTCCTGAAGCAACCGATTATGGTACACAGTAAATTCATTCAGCCACTTAATGCACCCTGTTTGTTCATCATAGTAGTCCTCCTTTTCACTTGGAAAGATGGCCAGATACAATGGGACACACCCTATTGGGAAATTTCCAGGAACAACTAATTTTTTTGCTCCAAGATTTATAAGATCCTGCAAAACATATAAACCGTGAATCCAAAAACGTAAACACTCTCATAGAACCTCAGACAAAAGGCAGGCACATATACATACCATGATAGCAGAACTAATGGCACCAACAACATTAGGAACAAGCTCATGTAGCTCGTCAAGAGATTTCCCCCTGACAATTAGATGGTTGTAATCGTTTCCACCAACCTCTCCCATGAGAAAAAGTGACTTGGACGTTATATCATTGCGCTCTGCATGCATCCACACAATTTAATGGATTTAGTGTTTTGAGATTTCACAAATTGGGAATAACTTAGTTTTGCACTACAAATTGAACAGGCCAAAATTATGTTCATGATATTTGATTAAGAACTATTTTGGTGACTTCAGAAATGGAATAGTATAGGGAATTAGGGATTTTACTATCAACTTGCAAGGAAGTTTTATACGTCTTCATCATGCATATAATTCACTGTCACTGACTTTGTAAACTCATTAAACATTTCTTAGCATGTGCATGTTGTCATGCTGATTCAAACATAGCTTTCACCCATGTGCCTGAAATAACTCCACAGGGAGCTCTGAAACTATCAAATAGTAGGAAATGTACCCTGTTTGAAATGGCTGCGGCTGAACAGCTGGACTACAAAGGTTTTGAGGCCGGAGCGTTTGGTTCATCTGAGCCTTGAGAGTTTCAAGAAGCGGCTTTTAAAAGATTGCAAGAAGCTGGAGTGTATGGTTTGGTTTTGCAGCTTTTTACTGAGCAAAAGCTAGAAGCGGCTGAAATTAAGCTGTTCCAAACGAAGAAGGTTGGACCTCATCACAAGGCTCAACGTAGTAAATTTTGTGGCACTTTTTCTCAGTTGAATTTTCCATTCATGAATCAATTAAAAAAGTATAACCGCTATTAACTGCAACACAGGCAAAGCACAGTGTTTGCTTGCAAGTTACAAACTGTATAACCGCTATTAACCGCTAAATGCAACAATTTGCTCTCAGTGAACAGACATGCAAGTCAGTGATTGGCCAGCTAGCCAGCACGGTTTTCAGCATATCTGACACTATTTGACCATCTCCATTGGCCCGCCACGGTCACATGTTTCCTTGATATCTATTGCTAAACCTGCTAGAAGTTAACAGTTGACCACACTCGGGCATTTCATTTCATCAAACACCTTGCTGGAATTAAACTGTTTCCAATCAGATGACACAGAACAAAAAACTCAGGAAGGCGCATACCAGACTCTGACGAGGCGATGGACGGGAGCAACTTCTTGAACCACTGCATTTGCTCATCAAGGGAGTGTGGTGTCCATGTAGGTTCCACACCACGCTCCCGGAAGAATGAGCCATTGAGGGCAGTGGCCCCACCGACCGCAAAGTTTGCGCCATGCTGAAAGTCACCGCCTCCAAGGTATGGTGCTATGAACGGCAACCCAAACGCTTCCGCTGGTCATGACAAGAAAACAAACACATCAAGAAACCAGCCAGTGAGGAGCGCTGATAAGAAATAAGATGAAGAGACGTCAAGAAGCCCCAAAAAGACAAACAAAAACACTGATGAAGAAGTGTTGACCACGTGTTAATGTGAATGCCAAATTGCCAATTCAATGGTAGTTGCAGCTACCAATTCCTGTTCAAGGAGCTGATGCCATGATGGTCCAGTGGTTGGGGAGAACTGGGGAAGAGGGCCATTTTTTGCGGATACGCCCTGTGTAAGCTGGGCAATCGCATCTACTTTGATTCTCCCCCGCGTCTTTAGAACTCATGATTTCGTTCTGTGTTGCACTTGCACTAGAAAAAATCCAAGACATGGTCGCAGCTACTCATAAACTGTATATGCATAAAAATAATAATCTACTGTGCTACACGTGTATTCCAAATTGCAACAAGCAAATACGGCTTGCGGAAATTCTGAAGTTGGTAAATTTGCAAGCCTTTGGAGTTGGAAACACGTTCTTGTTCGAGACAGACACACAAAAGTAGCAGAATTGGGCATGCTATATAGTCTATATCGTGTCCACACTGCGTGTGGCGGCCTCTAAAGAGAAACGATGATGAGTCCACTCCTTCAAGAGAAATCAAGCACGTAGCGAATCGAAGATTCCCACACCATCACACAATGGATGCGCGGGGTATTCAGGAAGGGCACATGTGAGAAGAAACAGATCGATACACTCGCGCAGCAGAGGCGTTGCAAGCAAGAAACGCACCTATCAGGCTATCGCCTTTGTCATTATAGAGTAAATAAAAACCACCTCAGTAATTTGGTATCAAAGATTACCAAATTTATTCATCAAAGATTACGATATTTCGCTCTGCTTAGCAATCAACCATTCGGATTTCGGTCGCCATTATCTCAACTCTATCAAGGGAGGAGGACCCAAAACCAGCAGAATGAACGAGCCATAAAAAATCAAGAAGAGAAACAAGGAAACAAGCAGTATTAACGCAGTATTAATTTTTTTCTTGTACCGAAGAAGTCGAGGAGGTTGCGGCCGTCGGAGTAGCGGCCGGCGGGGTAGCCGAAGAAGGTCCGGCCGTAGGGGAGGCTGCGCGCGGGGTCCGGGAAGTCCTCCGGCACGGAGCGCAGGAAGTTGCCGGTGTCCGTGAGCGAGTCCCCGAAGCTGAACATCCGCTCGAAGCACACCCCTCCCGCCTCCGCCGCTGCTTGCCGTGGCAACATCACCACCACCGCCACGCCGGCGAGGAGGGCGGCGGCCACGAGCCGCGCTTCCCGGGCGGCGAATGCCATGGCCAAGGGGAAGAAGAAGGGGGAGGAGGCAATCGATTAATCTCTCTCTCTCTAGAAGAGGCGGCGGAGGGGAGGGGGGCGCGCTGGCCGTTGACGTCGGGGGGGAGAGAGCCAGAGGGGCTGAAGCGAGGTGGTCGCCGTTTTAAAACGGATCCTGCCCAAACGCTTTCTTGCCCTCGTCGATTTGGAAATTTTTTTAAAAATAAGTAAGATTTCTAGACGACATATCCAATGTACACGCCGTTTTCGTATAAACATCGTATACATCAACTAATAAAAGTATAAAAAAATTCTGAAAAAATTTGTATATATACTCTTAAACTTACTCTACCTATGTATGAAGTTTTAAGATCAAATTCATTCTATATTAAGAGTTATAAAAAAGAGAAAATTATGATAAATTTGAAGAGTTCAAAATTGATATAATTTGAGACTTTGGGTTACTTCCACTATACGGTTTGGAATTTTTTAAAAAATAATGAATATTTCTATGAGCCTTTGGGCTTGTTTTCCCTGTTCGATTTGAAACTCTTTTTAAAATAATGAAGGTTTCTAGGAGACGAGGATTTGGATTTTTTTTAATTCGCCATTTTAAAGCGGATCCAGCCAAACGCATTCTTGCTCTCTCCTTGCGCTTTTGGATTTGGAATTCTTTTTTAAAAAATAATGAAGAGTTTTAGGAGCCTCTGGGCACGCACTCTTCGATTTGGATTTTTTGCAAAATAATGAAGATTTTTTAGGGGAAGAGGTTTTGAATTTTTTATCCGTGGACCCACCCACCTGGCTCCTCCTTTCCGCCCAGTTGCGTGGTGCGGGGTGGTTGGGCGGCTCGCTCCGCGGCCGCGCCAACTGGAATCGACACTGGTCGGGTTCGTCTCGCTGACGGCGGTTTCCGCCATGTTTTGGCGGCTTTTCAGGCGTTCGTGTGTGCACTGCACGCGGCCCGCGAGCCACCGGCCACGGCCGTCGCCCGTCACATGGACGGATCCGGTTATTTGTTCTCTTTCTTGGAGAGGAGCCGGAGCGATTTGTTTGGCGTCTCTCGTTCGGCGCTTCCATCCGGGGGTGGGGCATCGTCCATTCGTCCGTCCCTCGAGGCTCCACAGCCCAAAGCGCCTTCGTTCCGGCCGGATCTTGGAGCGTCACCAAGGAAGGACACGGCCTTGCCTTATGTCATTGTGTGTGTCTCGGCTCCTCCCTCCTCCTGGTTTGCGTGCGTCGTTAGGCAGACCGGCATCTCTGCTCAACCTTAACGCCGCGCCCTGGTTGCAGAATGTAGGTACCAGGGTTCACAAACCCGTTTCGGGATCCGAAACCGGCGTTTGGACGGGCCGGTTTTTCACCAAAAACAGGTAAAAATCGATAAAAATCGTTCAAATTCAAATTCAAACTGTCGGGAAGCAGCTGACGAGCAGGACGGTTTTTGGAGTGGTTTTTGGCGAGAAACCGCCGGTTTTAGCGAGAAACCAGTGGAGAAATCAGGGGAAACGTGAAAAATAAAAAAAATAAAAAGAGGTCTGGAAATTTTTTAAAAAATTGGAAAAATCATAGATGGATGGTATATATGTGTTGATAATTTGTTTAATCATGGAGAAAATTTGGAAGAACTTTTGATAAATATGTGAGATCTGGAACATATCAATATCAAGTCAATAATCCGACATTGGGTACATCAATTTAATGAGACGGACCTTGTACATATTTTGCTCCTTCATTGTGGCTATATGTTCCTTTAATTTTATAGAGGCATGACACTTGTTTTGACACATTTTTTGGTATAGTTTGTGATATGCATGATAGTTTTCAACAAAAACATATATTTGAACAAGGAAAAAATTTGGCATACCCTTTGCTAAATATTTGAGAGTTGAAATATATCAACACCAAGTGAATTGCATACATACATATATTGCATTTCATATGATGATAGATATATCCAATGTTTGACAAGGAATGACATTTTGTTCGACAAAACTAAGTGATTAGGCAAAACTAGTGTGACTCCACGTCCATGACTCCATGCTAATTGAGTCATACATGGTAACTAGTGATTAGGCAAAACTAGTGTCAAAAAGGAATAGAAATCAAGGTTTGGAAAAATATTTGGTGACCCAAAACCTGTGATTCACGGTAGTAAAACAAGCAGAAAAACGACCATCAATCAGTGAGTTTGGTGAGGTGGTCATGACAAAAGAAAAAAGAGCAGAGCAACCAGTTAGTAAGTGTACAGACCAGGTCTTCTAGAAACCAGTCTAATTTTTTAAAAATGGTTTTTCACTTTTGCACAACTTTCTTCGCATAAAATACTATGACAATAATCTCAATTTCAAATTTTGCTTTGTACAGAATGTTCTAAAAAACTTCTAGTTTTTTATAAGATTTTTTTTCAAATATTAAATTCAAATTTAAAATTTCAAAATGGACAGGTAAAAACCGGTGATTTCTCGCCAAACCGCCACAACGGCGTACCCTTTTTGCCGGTTTTTTGAACCCTGGTAGGTACACAGTACGCACCTATGACCAATGTATTGCTCTATATGTCAATATAACTTGTGGTTCTACTTAGCTAGCCTAAAAAATTTACATGCTAACGCAATGTGCAACTTTGGTCCTATTTTCTAGTCCTATTTCACTATTCATTTCCTATTCACAACCCTATTTAACTATTCACCTCGGCAAGTTTGGCTCTATTTTCTCAATATCTACATATCTCTCTATTATTTTTTATTCACAACCATTTCTACGGTAAAAGGTATAGGGCCAAATGCCCTAAGTTGCTAGCGGCCCTTAGATGTTGCTTCGGCTGAAACTAAAAAAACATATATATCAACATATCTATTCTTGAAAAGATTTTGAGCAAATCCAATAACTCCCTTAAATTACATTCCCTAAAGTCAAATTTAGGGGCCTATAAGCTATTTTACTCCAATAATCATCCTCTAAACTTTTATCCCTAAATGGAGAGAGAGCCCATACGGAAGTGAGAGAAAGTAGATTAGGGGATAGAATAAGGGGAAAAAAAATTTTACCCAAAAAAATTCACAAATAAGAAAATGCCCATGTTTTTAACCCAATTTCAAAAATACCCCATTGCGGCGTGGGATCATGACCTTGCCTATGCCAGTGTCATTTGTCTTATCTTCTTGACAAAGGATATGCCATATATGGTGCGACACAGGCTATGCCATTGTACCCACAAATATCTTGACAATGCTCGTGCTTGCAGATCATAGTCTTGCAATACCTTATATATAACATATATATAATATGTATATATATTATTTATAATCTCGATATATATTATGTATTATATGTTATCAGTTAAATGCAATAGTTATAACAAATATAACTAAATAAATGGTTATAACAAATATGAAAATTATTAGTATATATGGCCTATTATTTGGACTATTAAATCTTAAAAAAAAAATAATATGGAAATAATGGATAAGTTTCAGCAGAGTTTTTTTATGTTAATAATTATTTGGGAAAATTAAAAAATAGCTAGAAGAATAAACTGCCCTCTGCTCGGGCGAGATTTAATCATAAACATTTATATGCCGCGCTGAAGGTAAAGTGCTCTTAGGGAAATTTTATTATCAGGGTTAGAAGAAAGTTCCTACTGAGTACAACGGGGATATTTCTCCTTGTCGGTAGCATCAGGTCCAGCCTCCTTTGCACGATGTGCTCTCTCGCGCTTTCTCTCCCTTTCAGCCTCTCGGGCCTCAGCAGCCTGACGTTCGGCGTCCTCTTGTCGCTTTCGGTACTCCTCCTGTGAACGCTTGCGCTTCTCCTCTTGCTCCTCCTCATACTGGTGCTGTCTGAACCACTGTCTCTTCCAACGGACCTCACGCTCGATGTGTTTCTTGTCTGCCTCCGATTGCTCCGTGTCTAGCCACGACCAGAAATCGCATAGAGGTGGGGGAGACTATTTGTTCAACATAAGTCAGTACAAATCACATGTGCCATGTAGGTAGATATAATCATGCAGGATAAGGTGAGCAAGTACCTTTGAAAGCTCGCCAAAGGCAACCTTGGGTGGATCGTACTCGTAGTTTGCACACATGAAGAACCTCCTTCCGTAAGTATATGAGAAACCTTCGTCGGATTGAACAAATTTGCAAAGGTCACCGCAGAAGTACATTGCAACATTGACCCCTTCTGGCACGGTGGTGTTAAACTTGCTTCGCGGACGGGGCTCAGAGCCGGAAGCTGCCATTGCTCGTTACAATGAGATTTGTGGAGTGTATGGGCCGGAGTAATATGTGAGTTTGAGAGGAAAGTTGCAGCGCAGAGGACTCGGAGGCAGGAGGGAAATAAATAGCGAAGTTTGTTCGGTTCATGGACCGAGTTCATGGAACGGCACGCATCCCTCCCGCAATTATTGATGTGACCGGTGTCGGCGGATCTTGTTGGTCGTGATGCCCGCAATTATTGATGTGACCGGTGTCGGCAGATCGCTGTTCGTCGGCGATGCCCGCAATTATTGATGTGACCGGTGTCAGGCGGTACTGTTCGTCAGCAGTGCCCCGCAATTATTGATGTGACCGGTGTCAGACGGTACTGTTCGTTAGCAGTGCCACGCAATTATTGATGTGACCGGACGGTGGAAAGCGATCAGCTGGAATGCACTGGTAACAGTGAATGCACTGCAGTACCAATGAAATGAACGGGCCGAATTGATATAAGCAGATGTAGGGCACTGGTAGCATGTGTTTAATTAGTAAACGATGTCAGTAAGCATAATGAACAACTTATTAATCCAATTCGTTAAGTACTCCTCGGCCTATATAATGGGAGGCAGAGTTGGCGTCCCTCTCACTCCACCCTCACTCTCACTCTGACTCTGTGTGTGTAAACTCCCTACTAGGGTTGGCTTTGTAGGAGGAAGACGAGTAGAGATAGACATACCACATTGCACATATGGCTTCACGACACACACCGAACGGTTGGATCCGACAAGCCTGGTGGACGTCAAATGGTCCTGGATCTGAAGCCCATCTACCAAGCGACGACCTGCCTATTCGGACAAGAGCAAGCTATAACACAGAGCCAACAATGATAAGAGACCCAAACTTCTACAGGGGATGGCCACGTTGTGCGCATGGAGTGGACACAGTTGTATAAACTTTTGACCAGGTTGTCGAAGGATAGACTGGCCGACGTTTCTACCGCTGCGCGTACTTCACTGTGAGTAACCAGCCCGACAACGGCCAAGGGTTTAATACATTTTCCATCTCACCTTTTTCTCATTTTCAAATGTAGACCGATGACTGCGGCTTCAACAAATGGATGGACGACCCATTCCCAATGGCCGCTAACAGTTACATCGAACATCTTCATGCAAGAATCTCCCGGCTTGAGGAGCGAGTTACATTTGCTACTCGCTTGAACAATGTATATACCCGTGTGGAACCGTTCCATGGATGGCACTAAACCTAGCGTCCCTACTACAATAGGGGTTTATTTCATGTAATTTGCATCAAGTTTCGGTCTACGTGGATTACTATCATGTAATGCGTTTCATATTTTCAATGTCATCGAAGCACCATCTTCATTTCGTTCATATCATGCGTACCATAATCTCAAACCCTTGAGCGGTCCAGATCCATTGGTTTCACGGCGTTATGCGGATGCCCTCATGGATACATCCCTAATTATAGCTATCGTGGTGGAGAGATGGATGAGGCAGGTATGAAATAGTGGAGTTCACGGACTGCTCATGGTGCCTCAGCAGGCGATGATGGGAGGGAATAAAATAGTGGAGTTCACGGGCGGCCGTGGTGCCTCGTAGCAATGACAAATATGGGAGCGAAATTGAGAGACAGTAAACTACTTATTAGCCTACAAGATAAAGAAGAAAAGAACATGAAGTGGCTAATTCGCCACGGCAGCCGCATTCCAAGCGATGTGCTTGGCGGCCCTCATACGTGTATGGCCACCTAGGGATTGGCGTAGGGTGGCGGGGCCCACCGGTAGCGTCCAAAAAATTGCGAAAAAAATGACGGTGGCCTACGCAACGCTGGCTACCACTTGTGTGTGGACCACCCCTCGGACGGTGTTTGTCGAGCAAGCTGCGTAAATCGGAAAAGCCCCCCGTGGGCACGAAATTTCACGGGAAGCCAACGTTTGCTAGCCTAGCATGTACGGACTGTCGCGATTTTAGAACTGAAAAAACCATAATTGTCCAAGTAATAACATAGTGTAGGTACACATCGAAAGAGTTCTACAAGAGCGACGAGAAAGGTAGTCTACCCACGTCGTCCCCGTTTAGGGACTCGATGAGCTGCGACAGGACGCGGTCTGGCACCCGAAGGGTTGAAACTGTCGGGAGGGTGTGTCTCTCGTCGAGGTCATCCGTCGTCAGTCCCCTGGGTAGGTGGCGGGGGTGGAGTGTCTAGCTGGGAGTGCTGAAAGGCCCCGCCATACGCCTGGTCGACCGCCTTTGTACTGAAGATATCTCCCATCTCGGGGTACATGTCGGGTGGGGCGAGCCCTGCAACACCTACAATGACCATAAATAGATATAATATTGAATTAATAGTACTTTGTACGAAATGCAAATATGGGAGGAATCTCAAAAGATGGACTGCTTACCGGAAGGAAGACCTGCAGCCGAGGTGGACGTGCCCTGCTAGAAGGGAGAGTCAGCTGCTTGTTGCGTGAGGCGAACCCGGCAGAGGAGTGTGTAGTCGATGGGAAGACGAATCTTGGAGAGTCTGAGTATAGAAGAATCGCCGAGGCGTCCTGACCGCTCAGGGGCACCGCGAAGCTAGGTGGTGCCCGTGGAACGTCCTCAGGGGCATCTGGCCCTTCACTCTGCTCTTTCTTGCCATGAGCTCTCGCTGTCAACCGGCGGGCCACATGACTGGGGGGCCTTGCCGTCGGCCGTGAGGGTAGGCGCTGGGCCAAGGCGTGGCTCTACATCCACGCTCTGCGGGCGCGTCTTGCAACAACGATGCGGGACCTCTGCACGGTAGTGCGCACGAACTCTGAGAGCTGGACGTAGGTAACCTCCAGACCGTTGGCCATCCGACCCAACAATGTCGTACCATCCCGGATCGTCGTCATGTGGGCGTCTATCTGCATGGAGAAGAAAGTAAGTCAGTACAACCATGTAGCACAAAATTCATAACGGTAAAGGAACGCCATAATTTTGCGTACCGAGACATGTAGCGAGGACCCGTGTCTGGAGGAGTACGTCTCATCTCCAGTCGGCTGGGCGGGAACCAGAGGGTGGCGAACGTCACGAAGTAGTCGTACACGTGTGCGTCTCGTGTACCAACTGAGGTACTCCGTGAAGTCCAGCTCCGTGTGTGGCCTCGCCTCGACCACACAGTCCTGCGCAGCCTCCAGCCACTGAGCAACCTAGGTGTGCATCCGCGAATCCCAGATATGTCGCGGAGTGGGCCCACGATATTTGTGCTCGCAATGGAGTACCTGACTTATTACGTGCGTAAACATATCGAAAAGCACAGAACAGAAACCCTAATCTTCATGTATTTTTAACTATTAACATTGTCGGCAACTGGGAGGCGAGCCCCCGCAGGGCCAATAAGCAAGGAAAAGGGGGTGCGAGGCCCGAAAGCGGCCCTGTCCCCCGGACCGAGGCCCAGCCTTGTGGCCGGACGCCGCCGAAGGAAAAGACCTTGGTCCCGACGCGGCTGGCGCGCCAAGACCAGATGGATGGGAACGATGACACGAGTGTTTTATCCTGGTTCAGGCCTCCACTGCGGGATAATAGCCCTACGTCCAGTCTTCGTTTAATGCCAAGCTTAAACGAGTACAAGGGGGTGAAGTCCGGGCTTTGGGAAGCCCAGGCTTCGAGTACAGTAAGTGCTCAAGGCACTGTGTGTGTGTGCTCCTACAGTTACCTGGATGCGGAGAACTACCGCCGAAAACTAGAGCTCCTACGAGAGTGCAAGTGCTCCTGTTCTACAGTAGCTATTCTCCAAATGAGTTGTGTGTCGAAGTGAAGCTCTCCTTGCTTTGTTGCGGCTTGTGCGCCCCTTTTATAGGCGCCCTTCGACCACTGTAGCTTGTGCTGGTCCGTTGAATTAGTCATTGCCTTTTTGCCACACCGGTAGTGTACCGAATCCACCGGGTAATCGAGTGCAATCCTCCGATCCCCGCGCTAGACTGCTAGCGGTAAGCACGTGTCCTTACCCATGCGGGCGGTTGACGGGACTGGCCGCCTACCCGTCAGAGGCTGCGGCCAGGCGCTCCTCGGTACAGTGCGCGCATTTAATTCTCGTTGACTCTGGGGACCCGAAGCATATCTGTCATGGCGTGATGATCTGCCTTGGTCCCTGTCCTCGTACCTCGAAGCTTCGGAGGAAGCAAGAGGCCCGAGCCGGGCCGGGAAGCCGGGCTCGAGCTTACCAAGCTCGGGCGCGAGCTTGCTGGTCCCGAGCTTACCTCCTGTAGGGCCGCGGGTAAGTAAGTGGGCCGAAACTCCATGAGCCACATACTTTCCCTAACAGCTAGTCCCGAGCCTCGGCGGGGCGGTGGCGTCCGCTCGAGAGGTTTATCTAGCAACCGCCTTGGGCTAAAAGCTTGGTTTTTCGGCAGGGCCCCACACCTCGGCGGGAATCCCAAATCGGCGCGATTCGCGCGCGCCGCTTCCTTCTCCTCGAGTTCCACGTCTTCCGGCGGACAGGTGATGGTTCGCCTCTCCTTGCCGGTTTATATCAGGTGGTTTCTCTTTTCGCCATTTCTTCTCACGCCTTCTTGTGCTATTCGTGTTTATCCGTCTTCCTTTATCTGCCCCTCCGCCATCTTCCCTTCCGATCCTTCTCCTCCTGATGGCGCCTTTCACGCGGAGCCTCCTCACTGAGGACGATCTGAAGGGGCTGGAAGCCGCCGGCTTCGTCGAGATCGGCGGGTCGAGGGCGGCCGGTAGAGAGGCGGTTCCCGCGCCCAAGAGCAAGGAGTTTGTTTGCTTTGAGCTTTTTGCGATTCATGGGCTCCGGGTCCCGGAGTCTGATTTCGTCGAATCCGTTCTGGCCCAGTGCGGGATCGAGCTGGTGAACCTCAATCCCAACTCGATCCTGTTCTTGACGATCTTCGTGTACCTCTGCGAAGCATTCGTCAGGGTGGAGCCGACGGTCAGCCTCTTCCTCCACTTCTACGGTGACCACGACCGGCGGACACAATCGCGCGGGTGTGCCTACTTCAAGCTCGCGACATGAAGTCCTCATACCGGTGTTCAAGGCCAAGGAGAACGTCGGGGGTGGGCGTCAGCGGTGGTACTACGCGAGAAAGCCCGACAACCGCCGTTTCTGGTTTGCCAACGTGAACCCCGGGAAGGTGCCGATGCCCCGGCCTACGCTAGAGCCGGCGGAGGTAGCCCTGGCGGCCAGGATTTGAGACTTGGCCGGCCGGGGGCTCAACGCCTTCGACATTGTGGCCGACTTCACCAGGCACCGGGTGAGCCCACTGAGGAAGCGGGTTTGCCCTTTCTTTGAGATCCGCGGGTGGGATGACCTCTCCCGCGAAGGCACTTCCCGTAAGTATTTGTTTTTG
Source organism: Olyra latifolia (assembly GCA_036346145.1). Classification (NCBI taxonomy): domain Eukaryota; kingdom Viridiplantae; phylum Streptophyta; class Magnoliopsida; order Poales; family Poaceae; genus Olyra; species Olyra latifolia. The sequence goes on from CM070523.1 coordinate 34,854,842, forward strand.
ATCTTGCAGTTGTTTTGTCCGAGCTTCTTCCCAAGTCGTGTTTGTGATGTTCTTCATTTTTTTTCTTCTTCGCAGCCTTACCTCAAGACGATGTGGTTGGGTCGTGGGGCTCCTCTTGCCCGAGCCTGGCAGCCATCGAGCTCGAGGCGTTATAACGTCTGGGCGAGTGCGTGCCTCTGGCTTAGGCGCCTGGGGCGGTTTTCTCGTGTTGGACGCCCGCGCCTATTTTCCGCAGAGGAAACAGGCGGAGCGGACTCTTGCATCTGCGCCGGTGGGCGCCTCGGGCCGCTGTCCCGACGGCCGTGCGGTGACGCGAAGCTTGGCCTGGTGCGGAAAGGACGAGCCGTGGGCAAGCGATCGCCCGGAAGACACCGGCCGGTCGCTTCCGAGCAAAACGCTTCGCCCGGCGGCATGCGCCTCGGCCAGCGATTCGTCCCGACCTAGCCCGCCGGAGGTTCCCGGGCTCGGGATTCGGCCGGCGTGCCGGGCATCCAGCCGGCGCCGAAGAGGCGTCGGTTGGTGTTGAACGACGACGACTCGGACGACGAGATGACCGAGGAGGCCGTCGCGGCTGCACGTAAGTTGCTCGTGCTAACTGGTTTTTCTCGTTTCCTTTCTTCTGTCGACTATGGCCCTCGGGCCGATCGTGTTCTAATTCTCCCTTGTTTCTTGATCGCTTTGTCCCCCAGCGAGAGCCTATCCCGGCGTGACGGGCGAGGGCCGAAGAATGAGCCTGTCAAGGGCAAACCCGGGCTCCGGGGTTCGAGGCCCTTCGTCCTCCCGCTGGTAGCGCACAAGGACGTGTGCCCTCAGGCCGTGCTTGTGAAGGTGGAAACCGATCTCGGCCCCGCGTCGAGGGGCGAACCTCGACCGGGTGGCGCCCGATCGACATCCGCCGCATTCGGGAGCTTTTTGCTAGGAGCAACATACCCGTTCCCCCGCTGGACGCGAGCGACACTCTTCTTCTTGGCTGGGACTGGCCAGTCCGGGTCATCACGGCTGCGAGCATCGTCTCGGTGCGGTTATGGAGCGTGGCTCCGTTGACCGTCTCGGGGTGGATCTCGGCGATGCCATCGTGGGTCGAGCACCACCTTGGGATCGCCACATGGAGTCACCAAGAGGCCATCCGGCTCCGGCCAGTCCCTGGCCAAACGCTCGAGGAATGGCTGGCGAACCGTCTGGGGAGAGGACCTCCGGTGGATGCCTGGACGCAGACTGACTTCCCTCCCGAGCCGTGTCCTCATGCGGTTGATGCTACCGAGCCTGTGGGGGAGGTCACCGAGCCGACGGGAGGCCTCGTCGTACTAGCGGGAGGAGCGGCCGTCCCTGTGGACTCGGCCGAACCTGCAGGAAGGGCGGTAGAGTCTGCGGAAGACTTGGCCGAACCTGCAGGAGAAATGGCCGAGCTTGCCGGGGAGGCGGCCGAGCTCGGGAGGCTGGCAGACCTCTGGGAGAGGTGGCCGAGCCTGCGGGAGGCTTGGTCGAGCTCGCTGGTGAGGCGGCCGAGCCTGCAGGAGAGATGGCCGAGGGGCCAAGCATCTCGGGCGACAGCTCGGGCCGCCAGGTCGCGGCGCTCTCCTCGCCCAGGGGTGTTTCGCATGCTTGGTATGATGTCGCGATCGTGGCGGTCGCCAAGCGGGTAAGTGTCTCCGGGCTTGGTTTTTGTTGTCTTGTGTTTTTCCTGCTTTGGTCCTCCACTTCCTCAGTCTGTCTTCCGGGTGCAGATCTCCCGCGAACTTGTCGATATGGCTCGCTCGTTTGAGGCTAAGCATGCGAGCGAAGGCCTGCGAGATCGGAAGGTGCGCGGTGGCAATAAAATAACGCCCGCCTGTAGCAAAGCTTGAGAAGCTTCGTTCGAGCTCGATCGGCGGTAGCTCTGGGGCGAACCCAGGTGGCGGCCTTAGGCGTGGCGCGGATGGCGCCAAGGAGGTTTCTGCTGCCGGTCATTGGAGGCCCTTAAGGCGAATCGACCTTGAGTTCGAGCAGCCTCCGGTCGATGGGCGTCTTGTGTCGCGAAGGTTGCTCGTGCGGTGGAGGCGCGACCTCCTTGCGAGGAGCTTTCCCGAACGAGGGCGCAGATGACGCCACGGAGGTCTCGAAGACCCACCGGTATGCGTCTTAAGGCTGGAGGCTGCCAATGAAACCTTGAGGTCAAAATCACAGACCTCCGGGCGAAAGAAAAGGTCCTCGACCTTGAGGCCAAAACAACGAGTTCTCGGCGAGCATGGAGGGTGTCGGCCGCCCTCCTTTTTCTTTTGTTGGGTGAGGCTAAGCTCCTCCGACCGAGGCAGCGCTTGAGTCGCCAGACTGAAAAGGGCTCCTCAAGACCCACCAAGATGTAAAGCCGGAGGTCGCCAATGAAGCCTTTGAAAAGGAGCTCTCGACCTTCGAGTTGTCGTCGAGCATCTAAGCTCCTGTACCAAGCCGAGGCCCTCCTTTTTTTTCTTTTTGTTGGGTGATAATCCGGCCGCCTTTGTAAATACCTTTGATTAATATAGTTGATTTGTTTTGACTTCTTTCCTTCACACTCTTTGGTCCGCCTTCTCTTGAATGCCGAGCGTCGTTTTGATCGTCGCGCCGTGTCCCAAGAGACATTAGCGTTCGATCTTGAAGCGGTTCCATGTCGAATCGCTTCCGACGCCATTACTCACAGGATCGCTTCGGCTTCCGGATCCAGCTATAAAAAGAGACCAACGCGTTGGTCACTTCTTATCCGGACTCCTTTCTTTCATACCTTTCCTCTTGCTTTCATGGCTTGTGACCCGAGTTGGCGGAGGCTTGGGCGACCTTCGACTTTGCAATGGCCGAGATTGCGGAGGAGGCGCGCTACCGACATTGCGTGGTTGAGGCCTTGGTTGAAGTCGTTCAGCGTCTTCGCGGGCCTTTGATCCGCTTCGTGGGCGCTGGTCGATGCCGTGCCCACGATCTTTCTTGCCGCCATGCTTTTGGTCGAGGTCGCCCCGTGCTTGCCGAGGTGGCGGCGTCATTGTCGGGTTTCGGGACCCTTCTGCTGGGACTAATTGTAATCGGCTTGAGCCATTCGAACTCCTTTTAATAAAGTTGTTGGTGGTTATCGCTGCTTCTTTTTTGTTTTCTGTTGTTTTTCCTGTATGCAAACGAACGCTAGTAGTCGTAAAGGCAAGAAAGGATTGAAAACGTAGTATAGTCCTACCGATCCTAACCCCCGAGCCATGTCCGAGCTTCTGAGGAGAAGCTCGGACGTGGCTTAGAGGAGATCGGAAGTCTTTTGATTGGGAATTTGATCTTGGAAAATCAGTTTTTTTAAGAAATCGACCCTTAGAAAAAAAATCGACCCTTAAAAAATCGACCCTAGCCCCCGAGCCATGTCCGAGCTTCTAAGGGGAAGCTCGGGCGTGGCTTAGAGAAGACCAATTTTTGAAAAATCGACCCTAGTCCCTGAGCCATGTCCGAGCTTCTAAGGAGAAGCTCGGGCGTGGCTTAGAGAAGACCAATTTTTGAAAAATCGACACTAGTCCCCGAGCCATGTCCGAGTTTCTGAGGAGAAGCTCGGCAGTGGCTTAAAGAAGATCAATTTTTGAAAAATCGACCCTAGTCCCCGAGCCATGTCCGAGCTTCTAAGGAGAAGCTCGGGCGTGGCTTAGAGAAGATCAATTTTTGAAAAATCGACCCTAGTCCCCGAGCCATGTCCGAGCTTCTAAGGAGAAGTTCGGACGTGGCTTAGAGACCGCACACTTTTTTGAACGAAACTTGTGGTCTTGGCTCTTTCCCTTTGCGAGAGGCAGATTGTTGGACTCTAGAGGTATCCCGGGCTTGTCGCAGGTGTTATGTGGGCTTAAGGTATAGGGCCGGAAGCGTGTCTTGAGACGGATTTTTCGAGGTGCGATGGATATCGGCTTACCCGTGTGCAAGGAATCCGGGGTTGGCCACAGAGCCGCTACCCCGCCGATGTATCTTTGAAGCAGCTCGGGCTTTCTCCCAAGCCCGATCATAAGTTTTGGGTCGCTGGGGTTAGCTTGAGGCTCTCTTAGGGAATAGTGGGGTGAACAAAAGGAAACAAGATAGGGGGGAATGGAGACTTACGACATTTTCTCAGGTGTAGAACCTTCGAAGTTGAGCGATGTTCTAGGAGCTGTTGAGGACTCTCCCATCCGGCATAGCCAGTCTTACAGCTCCCGGGCGTGCGGCTGATACAACCGTGTACGGACCCTCCCATCTTGGGATAAGCTTGTTGGCGTGAGCTAGGTTCTGAACTCGTCTTACAACCAGGTCAACCACTGCGGGCCCGGTCTGCAGACCTTTTTGGTCACGTGCCACCGCAGGATTCTTTGGTATCTTGCCACTGCAGATAGTGCTTGCTCGCATGGCAGACTCGAGATAGGTCGAGGTCCAGCAACCGCTCCTCGTCGTTTTCGATTTGCGAGCTTCGGCGAGCCTCCCGAAGGGTTGGCCGGGCCGGTCCACTCAGCCAAGAAGTCAGCCACGATTTGGGATTTGATCGCTGTTCGGGGTACGAACTTGATGTCAAATTCACCAAGCTCGACTGCCTACTTTGCGACCCTCCCGTTCGCGTCTGGGTTCCGAATGATGTCCTTTAACGGGAAACTCGTTGGGACCGTAATTGGATGGGCTTGGAAATAGTGACGCAACTTTCGCGAGGCCATAAGCAAGGCGTACAAGAGCTTCTGAACCTCAGGGTACCGCTCCTTAGGCCCGTGAAGTACCTCACTTACGTAGTAGACGGGTTGTTGCTTGCCTTCGCGTTCGACTGCTAGTACAGCGCTCACAGCCTGCGGGGCAACCCCCAAATAGAGGAGTAGAGCTTCCCCGAGCTTTGGCGTGGCTAAGACGGGAGACGTGGACAGGTAACGCTTTAGCTCGCTAAAAGCGGCCTCAGCTTCTTCCGTCCATTCGAAACCATCGTGCTTACGCAGGATCTTACAAAAAGGTGCACTGCGCTCGCCGAGACGAGATATGAATCTGTTGAGAGCCGCCATCCGCCCGGTGAGGGCTTGCACCTCCTTGCTGCAAGTTAGCGACCTCATATTCTTGATGGCCTCGATTTTCTCGGGGTTTGCCCCGATACTTGCCTTTCCTATCACATAGCCAAGCAACATCCCAAATCGGACACCAAAGACACATTTTTCAGAATTCAGCTTAACTCGATGTTTTCTAAGATTAGCAAAAGTTTCCTGAAGGTCGGTCACATGGTCCCGTGGGACTTTGCCTTTTACAACAACATCGTCTACATAGACCTCTACGTTGCGCCCTATTTGATTAGGGACCGTCTTCTGCATTAGCCGCAGGAACGTGGCTCCCGCGTTCTTCAGACCGAAAGACATGGTCGTGTAGCAGAAGGTACCAAAAGGTGTTCTGGCGATCTTCTCTTCGTCTTCTGCGCCGTATGAATCGGTGATAGCCGGAGTAGGCGTCCAGGAATCTCATGAGCGCCGAGTCCGCCGTTGCGTCGACCAGTTGGTCTATGCGCGGCAGGGGGAAATTGTCCTTGGGGCAGGCGGCGTTGAGGTCGCGATAGTCGACGCACATTCGCCATTTCCCGTCCTTCTTCTTGACGACGACCGGATTAGCGAGCCAGTCGGAATGCTCGACTTCTCGGATGAAGCCGGCTTGGAGGAGCTTGCCAAGTTGCTCCTGGATGATGTCGGCCTTCCATTTTGGGAAACACCGTAGGGCCTGTCTGACAGGCTTTTTGTTAGGCTGAACCGCTAGCCTGTGCTCGATGACCTCCCTTGGGACTCCGGGCATGTCGGACGGTTCCTACGCGAACACGTCTGCGTTAGCCCGGAGGAAGGTGACGAGCTCGAATTCCTATTTGGACTCGAGGTTGACCCCTACGTGGATGACCTTGGCTGGGTCGTCCTCGGAGAGGGGGACTGACTTGGTGGGCTCCTGCGGCTGCAGGGCCACCTTGGGGCGGACGGGTGGCCGCTCGGCCTTGGCTGGGTCACGCTCGGGAAGCTGTCCGACCATGGCCAAGGCGCTCTCGTCGCAGGCCATTGCGGCCTTGTTACTGCCTTTGATCGTGATGACCCCATGAGGGGCCGACATCTTCAGGCAGTGGTAGCCATAGTGGGTAGCCGCCATGAACTTGGACAGCGCGGGGCGTCCGAGGATGGCGTTGTATGGGAGCTCGGAGTTCACCACCTCGAGGGTGACGTACTCCGTCCGGAAGTTCTAGGGGGTCCCAAACGTCACAGGCAGCACGATTTGCCCGATCGGTTGTAGGGACGACCCAGGGACAATGCCGTGGAAGGGGATGGCTATGTCCTTAATCTTGGATCATGGGACTGCATCGCTCAAGAACTTGAGCGGCGGCGATGTCGAGGAGCTCCCGCCATCTACCAACACGCGATCGACCCGCGTGTTGCTGATGGTGGGACAAAGCACCAGCCGTAGACTCTGGGGCTGGTCATTCCGGGGACAATCATCCCCGGAGAAAGTGATTGATTGGTGGGACCACCGCAGGGTGCGTCCCTGGCTTACCTTTCTCGAGGTGGTAAACCTCGGCGTGACCTTAAGCTCACGTCGCGAGCTATAGGCGAAGCGCCCCGAATATCACGGCGGCGTGTGCGCGAGCCTCGAGAAGGCGTCGCCATGGGCGCCTGAGGCGCCCGTCGTCCGAGAACCCATGATCGGGAGTTCGGGCATGGGCCCACGCCGTAGAAGTCCTCTAACCGCTGCCCACGTCCTGCGATTCGCGAGTCATGGCCGATCGCTGGCGGAGGAGGCGATGGCGGTTGTTCGGAGGGTTATCCCCGGGCGGTCGAGGTCGAGGCCTTCGCCCGCCGCTTAGGCGCGCCCGGCCGTTCCGCCACCGCCGGTCGGTGGCCGCAGAGGCGGCCGCCAGAGGGGCGGGCCTCTCGAGCTCTACGGCGTGACGTGGCGGGGACGGCGGGCTCCTTCTTCTTCTTCTTCTTCTTCTCGGCGTCACCCTTCTTGGCATCGGTGCTAGTTCGGGCCGCCGCCTTCTCCTCCGTTCTTCCTCTCATGCGCTCCACGGCCTCGGAGGCGTTGATGTATCCTTCCGCAGCACGAAATAAATCGGCTGCGGTGTGGGCCGGATGGAGCTCAAGGTCCTCGGTGAAGCAGGTGTTACAGACTCCTCCTTGAAGGCCTCAATGATGGCCTCGTCGGAGATCGGCGGAATGGTGTTATGACTGGACAAACTGCGGGCGTAGTCCTGCAGGCCCTCTCCGCCCTTTGGACCACAAGCTTGAGGTCTGGGGGCTTCCAGGCTCGCGTAGAAGCCATGGAAGTTTGTCCGGGCGCCTCTTGCGGTTGTTCCCGGTGCGTGATCGAACCTCGGCTGGTTGAGCAGTCGGGTTTGGGCCATTCCTCCAAGGCGGTAGGGAAGTAGTTGATCATTACGGCCTCATTACGCTGCGGCAGGATGGCGGTAGTATAAACGGCGAGATATTCGCCGGGATTCTTGCTCCGTCGAACTTCTCAATGCTCTGAGCTTAAACTTGCGGGGCCAAGGACCGCGTAAGCTTCGGAGAAAGCCGCATCGAGGCGGCCCGTTATTCCCGGCGGGAGCTCTCCGCCTAAAGCGGCGAGGCGGAAAAAACTCCGTCCGGTGTCTTGTTGAGCGCCGTTATTTGTGGGCGTGGGCGCTGCGCGACGCACCGAACGCTCGCCGCAGCGCCCGAGGAGCCAGCGGTGCGATCGGGCACAGAGGTGCTCGCCGAGATCCCCAGCGAGCTCCTCTAGGCCGTCGACAACCGCGCGCCTAGATCGCCATAGTGAACCCTCGCGGGTCCTTCTCCAGTCACGCGTGACTGGCATCGCCTTAACCTTTGCCGATCGCGCGGCCACGGGGTTGGTAGACGGTAGTGGTGGGTGAACACGCGTGTAGCCTTGCGGCGGCGTTAGGCCGCGACAGCTGCGGCGGATATCCGCCAAGGTTCGCCAACCGACCCGAAAAGAGGCTTTGGCGGCCTCACGCCGCCGGTGCTCTTCGCTAGGGCGGCACGTTCTTTGGTCGCGGGTCGCCTACCGACGCCAAGAAAAACATGACGCGAGGCGGTTCCGCGAAGGGACATGTCGGTGTCACCCACGGAGGCGGTGCCCTCGTCACCCTCAACCGCCATGGGCTCGCGCTGGTCTACTGCCGGCCTCGATGGGCCGGCGCGCCAGTTGCGCGCGCAGAACTGTCCCTCCTCTTCGGACGTATCCGTGAATGCGCGCGGTCCGTCCGGATGCGGCACTGGTGGCGGCACCTCTAGTCCCGCCATGAGGGTTTCGCTGACGTGAGTCAGCGAAGTGCCGAGCAAAGCTGGGGAGCGAACAGCTACTCCTGAGGCGGGCGTTGCCTCCACCTCCATCTCGTCGGACTGAGCTCCGGCGAGGATACCAGCCTGCCACTCCTCATACGACTCGTCGACGTCGTCGAGATCATCGCAATCGTCGTAGTTGAGGTCCACAGTATCATTGTCGTCGTAAGACAACAAGGCCATCCTCGACTCGATCGAGGGGAGAGGACTGAAATCGGGCCCCACGGTGGGTGCCAACTGTCGGCGACTGGGAGGCGAGCCCCCGCAGCGCCAATAAGCATGGAAAAGGGGGTGCGAGGCCCGAAAGTGGCCCTGTCCCCCGGACCGAGGCCCAGCCTTGTGGCCGGAAGCCGCCGAAAGAAAAGACCTTGGTCCCGACACGGCTGGCGCGCCAAGACCGGATGGATGGGAACGATGACACGAGTGTTTTATCCTGGTTCAGGCCTTCACTGCGGGATAATAGCCCTACGTCCAGTCTTCGTTTAATGCCGAGCTTAAACGAGTACAAGGGGGTGAAGTCCGGGCTTTGGGAAGCCCGGGTTTCGAGTACAGTAAGTGCTCAAGGCACTGTGTGTGTGTGCTCCTACAGTTACCTGGATGTGGAGAACTACCGCCGGAAACTAGAGCTCCTACGAGAGTCGTAACTAAACCCTAAATATAAGACCTACATATTTTCCCTAATTACATTGAGTCGTAAATCTATCCATCAAACAAAAACCCTAACCCTAATCTGTTTGTATTATTTTCTAACTACGTAATGCGTGTAAAAACGTCAATTAAAAAGATCTACCTTATTTTTAATCATATTATATATAAAAATTATTAACAACCAACCCTACTTACTAGATCTTATATGAAAAATTGCTAACCTACCATGTTTTCTTATAACTATAAAATAACCCTAAACCCTAATATATCAAACAAATTGTTAACCTACCATGTTGTCTTATAACTATAAATAACTTATTACGTGCACAAAACATATCGAAAAGATAAAGATGATACAAACATTCACAATTTACGTGCGATTATGCGTACGCTAGGGGGACAGTGAAACCTCACGGCACTTTGGGTGAACTGGAGCGGCCCGACGCCGCATCACATGGTGCGGGGGGTGGTCCTCGACGAACACGTCAAACACAAGCTTCCGGCGGGTGAGCCAGTAAGCCTGGTCACGAAAGCACAGAGAGGACAGGCCCCCCGGGGCTCGGTCGTACGCCATACCCGGCAAAGGTATGGCTCCACCGACCTCCGTGTCGTCGGTGGTTGAAACTCGTGAAGCTCTCGTAGCGACCCCTTACCGCCAACCGAGTCCATCAGAAGCGCAATGTGCAACAAACAAAATGATGTTGCACTGAAGAAGTCGTAATTATGGAAAAATATAAACAAGCACACGAATATTATCATACCCGCCGCCGAGTCCAAAGAGAGCCGACCGTCGGTTGATCGACGTCGTCAGCACCGTAGAAGGAGTCCCCGTAAGGTGCGGTGTCCACGTACGGGCGACCAACAGCAAACCGCTCCAGGGACCAAAGTACCAAGAAGACGGGCAACCGCCGAATCGAGCTCGGCGGTTCGCGAGTCTGCTTGTCGCCTGGGCCACGAAGGTCGCGACAAGACACCGCGGAGCCCCAACTCAACTGCGGGATGCAGTCGAAATTGCCATCAGCAATGGCACGGGCTAAAGGCACAAACCGGGCGTCCACTGAGTTGTTGTGGGGGCTGGTGAACAACACCCAGCCAAACATCCACAGCAAGTAAGCCTCAAGGTGCCGTGCCTCCTGGTAGGGGGTGGGATCCTCCACCATGTTGCTAACCTACATAGAAACGCGATAATTATATACGTAAACACATTCAATGACATATGCGATACGACAAATAGAAGGAGTAAGATCGGAAAGTGATAAACACTTGTACCTCGAATCGCCGCAACCACCCGAAGCGAGGATCGTGCATTGCTGTCTCGCTCGCACCGCGCTCCTCGCCGTCGCCGAGGTGGAAATACGCCCTCAGCGATGTCGAAGGTCGCCGACCGGTGGCCTCTAGCGGAGGCAATCGAACCGCCTCCCAACGATGGCGATCAAAGAACATCGCCCGTCTGTAGCGTCGGCGCCACCTCACCACACGGGAGGTGGAACATGTGGGTCTCGGTCGCCACCGATCCTGGCGCCAGAACAGGAGTGGTCCATCGAACCGGCGAGACCGCTCCAAGGGAACAACACCTCCGTCCTCTCCCTCGTCGTCATCTCCCTCGTCCCCTCCCTCGTCTTCATCCTTGGCCTGGAGCATCCGAGCGAGGGGAAGCAGTCTAGCGACGTGAAGCCTACACAACGACAATGCAATATTACTAATGTTGCATATTAGAGAGTTATGTCAAATCCGTAGGGTCGTAAGCACGCACCTGTCCACCCAGCGGTGGTCTAGCCCCATGGGCGGCAAGGAGTGCGAGTCATGAAGATCGCCATCTCCGTGGGTGGGTCCTGCAACCGTATGATGGAACGGTGGGTCCGGTAGGCGACGTTATCGACGAGCATCTCCGTAGCCACGGTCTCCATACCTATATTGCAATGACCAAGTGAAACAATTTGTTAGTCAACTCTGTAAAGAAAACATATTCATAATTAAATAAAAAATGCAATGTTTAGAGAAAGTTGTATTGAAACAAATATAATACTGTCATACAATACTGCCATACGTATTACACAAATTATGCATTCAATTAAAAATAAGAAATACAATCCAACATATTACATGAACATTGCACAGAATAGAAACGACCAAATTAGTTGTTACACACTGAAACACATGTTCGCTCAATTAATACGAGCACATATAGCAAACTAAGATACATTGCAATTGACTGTATTACAACCAATTTACTACTGAACCATCTATTCATTACTCAGGGGGAACTTCACACTGTGGACATTTATTTCTCCGATGACCTTCGGCCCCGCATAGTCCGCATCGTTGCGCTCTTCCTCCTCGCTGTGACTCGTCCATCTCATTGCGAAAACGGCGAGTGTGACGACGGCCCCTCTTACCGTGGAGTAGAGTGCTACAAGGTATCCATGTACGGTGGTCTCCCCTATCCTCCGTGAAGTTTCCGAAGCGGCGAAATCCGAAAATATTACCTGTCCAGGTAGCAATAATCGCCTGCTTGAAGAAGTATGGAGACACATACCGCGATGCATCCAATCTGTTGGTTGCACACGCGGCCAAAATATGGGAGCAGGGGCGGCGGGGAAGCAATGGTTTGTTGCAGGAGCATATGGTGGCAAGGTCTTGTGACCCCAGATCAACCTCATGGGCGAGCCGCATGTTTGCTCTACCATGGCCATCTTTCGATGTAATCCATATCTGATAAAGATGTCGTCCACTGCCTGTGTTTAAGGCCGTGTGGCATTGCGTCTTGAAGCTTTTTTCTTCCATGTACGCTGTCATCATTGCGCCAAACATTATGCCAACTCTGGAAGCATGCAGCACGGCCTTCTCATGCCTTTCACCGAGATACCTCATGATGCCATGCATTATGCCCTCGACGATGGCTACTAAAGGGAGGGGTCGCAATCCTTTAATCACCCAGTTGTACACTTCTGCGAGGTTAGTCGTCATTACCCCGAACCTTGCACCACCCTCGTTATGCAGCAATGACCATTTCTCTCGTGGTTCTGACTCAATCCAGTGTGAGAAACACCTTATGTTCCTTCCGGATCGGCGAACCAAGGCGGGGAATCTACCTCCCATTAGCGGAGGAAGATGTTCTATCGGCTCTGTTGTGCTTCCTCCGCTGCGTGCTCATCTATCGTCTGTTGCTCTTCGTGAGGTCATCGAGCACCTTCCATATTGCATCGAACTTACGCCGCTGGTTACGCTTGCCTGAACACTTGAACAAAGTTTTCTTATTTTTAAACTGTCTGTGAAAATTTGCAGTCAGGTGGCGAATGCACCACCTACTTCGCATGTCCGGCCAGTGGAAAGGGTGCTTAGAGTCTTCCTGCATTGTCTTTATGGCTTTGCATAGTCCTGCATGTCGGTCATGGATTACGCACATATCAGGCCGGTCCTCCACAACTCCGCACTTCAGCTGCGTCAGGAACCATAGCCAACTCTCATAGTTCTCACTTTTCACAAATGCAAAGGCGATAGGGAGCAGCTGATCATTTCCATCCAGGCCTACTGCCGTCATAATTGTTCCCTGGTACTTTCCAGTAAGAAATGTCCCATCCACACATAACACGGGTCTACAATTTTTTAGACCCTCGACACGCACACCGAACGCAAAAAACGCCCGGTTCAAAACCCTATAACCTTTCGGGTTCACCGACAGAGAGTCTTGCACAGCGACATAGGTACCCGGGTTTCTCTCCTTGAGAAGTTGCAGCACACGCGGGAGGTTGTCATACGAGGCTTCGAAAGACCCGAATCCCATCTCTAGTGCCTTCTGTTTCGCTCTCCATGTTTTTCCATAATCTATTTCATACTTAAACCGTTGTTGCACTGTCAATATTATGTATAGAACAGCCATGTCCTTCTTCTCAACAATCTCTCTGTATAGTTTGTTTGCGATGAAAGTGGAAGTGAGATTGAGATGCTTCGCCAAGGTATTTGTTAGCACACATGTGTGGGGTTCAACGCTCAAAACTTTCCACTTCATGGCAAACCTAGACTTGCTGTCATGTATACGAAACATGCAGTCCTCTCTCTCACACCTGACTGTATATCTGGATTTATCTGACTTTTCCACCCTGAATGGTCGTTGCATTGTCATGGACCAGACCTTAACTGCATTTTGCAAAACAACCTTGTTAGCATACATTTGCTTTGCTCGGACTTCATCTACGCCGTAAATGCACGACGAGCCATGACTATCATCCACTACAAGTTGGCTAGACTCTCCTCTGTTCCATTCTCCTGGGATGACTATGTCCTCTTCATGTTCGTCGTCACCGGAACTGTCATCTGCATGCTCTTCCTCCTCCATTGCCCTTTCATCGTCATGCTCCATGGCTTCGACGATATCCTCGTTAATCTCTCCAGCATCCGCAAAAAAATTTCCACCCACCCCTTCATCCTGTTGTACGTCTTCCACATCCTCGTTCCTCCCGGTGACAACTTAGGGCTCTTCATGCACCGCAGCACTACATTGTCCAAATTCTTCAGCATTTCCCTGTCCAGCACTTGTTTCCCTGACCCGGGCTTGCACAAAGATAACCGCATAACAGTTACGACGCCTACATCCACCAATAAATCTAGACAGACCCATCTATGTGTTCAAATTAATCAACTGGAATTTAGGAACTTCTACACTTTTGCTCCATAGAGCACGACCACACTTCATGTTCTGTCGTTCCACCAACAACATATTGCACATCCATAAGTAAAGTTCCTCAATTTACAAATTTTCTGGGTCGGGATGTCTAATTATTGTGCTCCTAAATTCACTAAGATTTATCCCATTAGGCCCTTCTCTTATGTTACCATCACCATAATATACAGTAAACCAAAACTCTGTCATAGCTGTAATACAAAAGGTACCGTTCATTAATCCTATCAAAATCCTATATGCCATGTGGAAATTACATGTTAACAGCTAATCATCCTTACTCGCTAATTACAACGACACAACCCTAATTTAAATATGCACTAACAAACGTAGCTTTTAACGCTAACTAGAATTCCTAAATATTTTTCACTGCCAAATCCCTAAATTTTTTCCCTAATCAAACTAAGAATTAAATCTATCCATCGAACAGAAACCCTAATCTTCATGTATTTTTAACTATCAACATATTTTTCACTAATTACATTGAGTCGTAAATCTATCCATCAAACAAAAACCCTAACCCTAATCTGTTTGTATTATTTTCTAACTACGTAATGCGTGTAAAAACGTCAATTACAAAGATCTACCTTATTTTTAATCATATTATATATAAAAATTGCTAACAACCAACCCTATTTACTAGATCTTATATAAAAATTGCTAACCTACCATGTTTTCTTATAACTATAAAATAACCATAAACCCTAATATATCAAACAAATTGCTAACCTACCATGTTGTCTTACAACTATAAACCCTACTGTATCAAAAAAAAATTAACCTTAAATTACTCACCAGATTTAGAAATATTTCTTTTCTCCTCTCCTCTCCTCTCCTCTCTCCTCTCTCCTCTCTCCTCCCCTCCCCTCCCTCCCTCCCCCCTTGGCTCTCTCTCCTCTCTCCTCCTCCTTTCTCTCTCTCTCCTCTCTGCTCTCTGCTCTCTGCTGCATGCAGTGCCGTCTTGAATGAGCAACAATGTCAGTCGCGTTTATATGGGGGCCAATGCATGCATGGTGGTGGCGATTAGCTTTGCTGCTTACACGGCACCGTGGCGGTAGGGTATTTCTGCATTTCTTTCAAAATCATGGTATTTGCATATTTGCAATTTTTTGGGTAAAAAAAAATTATCAAATAAGGGATCCTAAATATGAGCGATCAAAACCCCTTCTAAGTTTAGGGGATGGGATGGGAGACCTCTTGGATGCATATTTTTCACATTGATCTCCTAGATTTAGGAGAAGTTTTAGGGAATCTGCTGGACTCTAAAATAGATATGGACTCCAACTATATGGATGGCTATCTATATATTTTGAGTGGCTATCTGAAGAGGATACAAATTAGTGTGAAGGTTTGGCGGAATTCTGCTCACAGATGGAAGCAAATTATCTAACTTTGCAATTTAAAGGTACAGAGCACTGTTGAATTGGTGCCATTCCTATGATTTCTACTGTCAGATCATAAATCAACGGACCAGATCACTCTGTAGAGCGCACATGCAATAGTACAAAGCTGCTACAGTACCACCTCATCATGTGCGCTAGCAGAAACCCTATACTGGTATACAAATAGAGTTTTAGAGATAGAGTTTCTGATGGATGAAAGAAATCTTTTAGGGTGTAGTGTAAAGTGTGAAGAAATTTTAGAGTAATAATAAAAGAAAATAGAGTAGAAGAGAGAGAAAATAGGAATATAGCTTCTGGTGTAGATGCTCTAACGGTAAGAAAAAGTAATGACATTGTCGCTTTAAAATGCAAAGTACGGAGTGCTTCCCAAACAAACATGGTCTTACTAGAAAGAGAAAGTTGATGATATGGGTCCAATTGGAAAGATAGTAATGGCATATACAATAGTATAGACAGCTGCTGTCTATAACAGGTTGACATATTATTTATAAACAGCGTTATAGATAACTCATACAACGATATAGACAGCTTATTTATAAGTAGACAACTTTTTTCTACATACAAACTATCTTGGTTTTCATGTTAGAGTCGACTCTAGATTAAGAGACAGCTCAACTCTCTATACACCCCTCTGTCTCATTCACATTATTTTTTGTCCTACATAGTAAGGCTTAAAAACAGCTGACATGACCATGTACAATGCTCTTAGGTGGCTAAATGGTGCTTTGAATGCTTTAAGAAAACAGCTTGAATCTAGTTTAACTAGGCTTTAAGTAGACGGAACATTTGATTCGGCTCTACTGCTTATAAATGCATAGAACCTGAAAGTTATCCAAATTAACACATGAAAGTTAGTGAAATTGAACTATTAATATACAAACATATGTACGTAGGTCCTTGTGGCACAATTATTTTTCCTTTCTTTGAGTGAAAGCTGTCTCTTTCCTCCTTTTCGTTATCATGATCTATTGATCTGTGGACAATAAATCCATAGAGTATACCATATTTCTGATTTCACTTTCAATATAATAACGTTAATTGTTGCTATAGCTATCACGTAAGACGGATTGCTAAGGTGAAAGATAATTAATGAGGAAAGGAGACTGTCTATTCTATGAATAAGAGAAAAAACAATAAGAAATCCATACTGTGAGCAACGAATATTTTGCAGAGGGGGTTGCAATTCATAGCCGTCTCGATATGGCTTAATATTTTTAGAAACGATTCGATCAATCCATGCACAGGGAGTGCCCTGTATTTTCACCCTGCGAGATAAACGGAGACTAACTAAACTGTCTATACACCATTATCGTTATATCTTTACTAGTTTTCGCTGTAATATATTTGTAGAATCTAGCAAGTTTGTGATATTAGAAAAAAAATAGTGATTTGTTTAAGTATGTGTATCCAACGTGAATATTAATGGAAGTTTAGAAAGCTAGCTTAGTTATGCACTTCTGAATGTTAACTGTTTTGTGACGTACCTGTGCACAAATCAGATCATCATTCATCAGTAGTATGCATCGCACAGTGAAAACATTCACTCCCCCGGCCTGTCGATCGAGAAGTGTAGAAAAGAACCCGCTCCGGATAAGAAACGAATGGTGAGCGTTGGGCAACGTAACCGGCGCTACTGTGGCTGACTAAATGGATTCTGCCATTCTGGTTTTGATTGCGATTTGGAGACGAACGGGAGCAGATTCGCGTCCCGTGTACCATGTACGACGTCTCACAGTACTGTTCCTAAGTCCTACTTTAGAGCCTCTCAGCGGGTCCCGTGTACCATGTACGACGTCTCACACTACTGTTCCTATGTCCTGCTTTTAGAGCCTCTCAGCGGGTCCTACGAAACATTGTTTATTTGATCTTTTATGCATAGGGAAGCTGTTTGAGGAACAAATATTTTGAAAAATATAGTATTATTAACATTAAATTTTGGACATAGACGAAGTTTCTATAAACTGTTAGAATACTTGATCAAAAGCCGATATAAAAGAAGATATAAAAGAAGATTCTGAAGGCAACAAGTTCTAATCATATACAAAGAGTTAGATTAGAAAACCTTACAAAAATCGATTTAGAAAAATTATGAAAGGTAATGTTGTTCAGATCGACTACGTAGTATATCTTACACAAGTCTTTATATAAGTTTCTATTTAGAAAAAATCATAGTTATATATTAAGTCGGTTAAATTATATATACTAAGTTTGAGAGTTCGATTCATACTGTATCGAGTCTATGTATCGGGTATAAATACCCAACCCATATATCGGGAAAAGAGTTTTGACCAATCAATCTACCATTTCAATACAATCGTCCTTTCAATTCCTAGGAGTAGCAGTAATTTAGTTTCATCGTATTTTGTTCTTAATCAACTTGTTATGTATCACCTTTCCATCAACTACACGATACAAAACAGGAGCTTCTTGCGAGTAAATACTATCTCAATTAGATCATCTACGAGCTTGCATCGGCTTTTATTTTATTAGAATACTATCTTAGCCAATATTCTTACGTATCACCTTTTCAACTAGCGTTTAGGTTTAACCTTCATTTTATGGACTAGCACATTTGTTGGCGGTAGTCTGTTTACCCTTATTCTACTGGCTAGATTCCCTTTACAGATTGGCTGATAGTCTGTTTATCCGTCGCTCTATCATCTAGACGATTTAATCGATTAGTTGATAGTCTGTTTACCCTCTTTCTGCTACTTTGTTGATTTTATCGGCTTAGTAGTAGTCTGTTTACCTCTCGCTCTACTACATGGTTAATTACATCGGCTTAGTAGTAGTTTGTTACCCTTCGAATCTATTGGTTTGAACTTCTGTTTAGATTAATAATTTTTGCTACCTTTAGATCCATTGGTTTGAATCTCTATTTAAGCTGATAGTTCTCGCTCCCTTTGGATCTATCGAACTTTTGAGTTTGTCATTAAGCTTGATAGGTTGTTCTAAATTGGATTTAATCCACTTATTAAAGTTGATTAATTTATGTATCTTACCAATTAACAGTCAAATTGGCTGGCATACCAATTAACAGTCAAATTGGCTGGCATACCAATTAACAGTCAAATTGGCTAGCACACCTTCAACCCTACAATTGGTGCTGATGAGGTTCCAATATCCTAAACCCATGTTTGTTTAGCCGATTCAACTTTTAGCATGAACACTTTTTCGCATGTCCGGTGGGACCAGATCGGACAATATGGTCGATCGTTCCGATGTCTATGAGGAAAAAACGTCCTTACCATAACTGACACTGATCTTACTAAGAAACAACGTCAAGATATGACAGCTTGTATAGAGAAAGTAAGATTTGCTTATCTTGGCTCGTTCCAAAGAAGCCGACATGGTGCTCCTGTCCAGAAGACCAGCTTTCCAATGATTACTCAGGACACATCCACTAACCAATATCAAATTGCGTCCGATGAAATATCGATTATAATTAATCTATCTCTCCATCATACTTTGACAAATCAGTCATCGGCTTTTATGACTACCTTAAAACTGATGATTGCCAGCAGTGTGAAGGACATAGCACAAGGACTCATGTTGACTAGGAATCTGCTAAGTCTGGCAACAGCTTTATCAACTTATCCTGTCAATCAACATCATGTGGTTTAGCCGATGTTAAACTCATGGACAACAATTCCACAAACATTAGCTAATTGGGCTTTTTCGACGTGACAGGTTGCATTGCAAGTCAATCAACTTAGAACCGATGTTCAAACGTTTGGTTTAATGGCTCCAACAATGACAACTACTCAGTCGACATACACTTTGATTAACTTGACGGTGCCTATACTCCATGGCGGCCCTCAAGCGCAAACTATAGGGAATACTATCTAGATGTTGTGGCTATCAGCCTCACAGCCAATCCAATTTGTTCCACAGTCGACTTATACATCATATAGAATGCCAATTGTCCAGCCGATCAGTTTGACACAAACATGGCCTACATCTGAGTATATGCCCGGGGGGCATGCCAACTATTACCATAATTATCAGTCATCGCACACATTGGCTACTGCATCATCAGCTATGCTGATGAGCCAAGTTCTACCACTCCTTGCTCAATTGGGGTCTGAAATGCAAGCCTTGCACACATTGACTCTAGCTCCACCAGCTGCTCAGCCGACGTATAATCCTGTTAAGTCAGTTACCCCTACACCCAACTATACTCCATACAGAAGATCGTGTCATACCCTAGATTCGCTTAGCAGCTCCACGATGCAGACCTAAGTATGCACCTGGGGGGCAAGTCGGCTATGACTTTCATTATGAGATGTAGACTACAGGAGGAATTATACTAGTGCATATGCAATCGGCTTTACAGCTGATGCAATTTACTTCACAGACAATTTATACACTAAACAAAATCATCTGTTGTCCAACTGGTCGGTTTGGAATAAATGCAAGCAACGCCTGAGTATATGCCCAGGAGGCAAGCCAATAGCGAGTACCATTATCGGCCCAACAATCGGATAGTATGACTAATCATATTGCCATAGTTTTGAGGGATCAATTTGGCATTTAGCCTAAAGACATATCATCAGCTATAAGAAGCCTTATCCTGAACACTTAGATCGAGTTCCATATCCAGTGGGCTTTGAGGTTCTTGATTTCACTAGGTTCTCAGGAAAAGAATCAGCTACTACAATAGAACATGTAGGTCAATTCTTGGCACAACGCGGCGAGGCTAGTCAATGTGATGCATTCAGGATCAGGTTGTTTCCTTTATCTCTCTCTGGTCCTGTATTTACATTGTTCATTTTACTCCTTGCCAACTCGATCAACGCTTGGGCAAATCTTGAAAGCCGATTTCATGAGTATTTCTTCTCTGGTGGCTCAGAATTAATGATATCGAATTTAAGTGATGTCTAACAGAAATTCAGGGAATCGGTCAACAATCATATTAGGTGATTCAAAGATGTGCGAAATCGATATTATAATGTGACTTTACATAGTAGTCAACTAACTGATTTGACATATTAGGGATTGTTGCCCTAGATCAGGAAGAAGTTTAGCGGCCAAGAGTTTACTGATCTAGGTCATTTGGTCCAATGCGTGATGGCTCATGAGATCCAATCTACCGCGGATAAGGACGACTTTGTTCTGTTGGATGAAGAAACTATACAAGCCAATGCATACCCGTTCCCAGTCAATATGGTAGATTGCTCGAGAGGGAGGGGCAACGTCAAGGAAAAGGAGAAAGCTGATAATGTCGAATATGACAAAGAGTACGGAGAAAATGGTGAAATGCCTTTGAATATCATGATTGGCTGAATACAAATAGAGGCCAAGTATGAAACAGGTTAAAAGATTATGAAACCAAATGGATGCCCAGAAATCAGCAAAATGGTACAAAGTAGAAAAAGACAAATTGCCTTCGAGGTTTATGCATGAACCAAAGGTACCATTTGCACAATTGATGGAGAAAGTTAGGAGCTTCATAAAGTCAAGCTTTAAGCCAATGGGTTGGTCCTGACATGGCTCATTGGGGGATGTTTGTTTTTTCAATTCTGCTGGAAAAACATCATGACACTAACATCGACTTGGGATTGTCCTATACAACACTTTAAACATCATCAGAAGAATAATTGGAATAGAAGCCCAAGTGTAAAGCAAAGAGTGTCGACCATGGATAATTTATCAGGGCCGACAGGATCAAGGAAAGCACGCAAGGATGAGGGTAAGACTTCAAGTGAGAATATGGAAGGTAACATAAGATGGTCGATTGAGTCAAAGCTGAGTTGGTGTCCTGAAGGTCTATCCAAGTCTCAGAGAAGAAGGTTGCAAAGATTGAGGACCCAAGAGAAACGTGAAGCCGATGGGAAACGTCAAAGGAATAAGATATCCAACAAGGGTTGTCTTATTGGCAAAAGCATTAAAACAATTATGGTACTGTAAAGAAAAAGATAGTGCTGCACATATGTGCTTAGGATTCCATGCAAGAAGAGAAAGTAAAAAGCAATTAAGCAAATTTCTTAGAGGACGCGCAAAAGATGATATGAGCTATAAAAGATTTGGCAGGAAGATCAAAATCCGATGGTCAAGATTTTTGAACACAATCCTCATATTCCAAAAATAGGGTGTATATGTTGACACCCAATTTTGGATATAGTTGAAGTTTCTAGAAGCTGCCATGATACTTGTCAAGAAGCTGAGATAAAAAAAAAGATTCTAGAGTCAATAAGTTCTAATTGG
This sequence comes from Olyra latifolia, assembly GCA_036346145.1. Classification (NCBI taxonomy): domain Eukaryota; kingdom Viridiplantae; phylum Streptophyta; class Magnoliopsida; order Poales; family Poaceae; genus Olyra; species Olyra latifolia. The sequence continues at coordinate 34,876,051 of CM070523.1, forward strand.
CTACAAAGAGTTAGATTAGGAAACCTTGTCAAAAAGGTGATTTAGGAAAGTTCTGAAAAGTAATGTTGTCCAGATCAGCTATATAGTATATCTTAGGCAAGTCTTTAGATAAATTTTTATTTAGAAAGAGTCCTAGTTATAGATAAGTTTGAGAGTTCGAGTTATATTGTAATGAGTTCATTTATCAAATATAAATACCCAACCTATGTATCAAGAAAAGAGTCCGACCAATCAATCTACTATTTCAATTCAATCGTCCTTTCAATTTCTAGGAGTAGCAATAACTTAGTTTCATCGTATTTTGTTCTTGATCGACTTGTTGCGCATCGTTTTTAATCAACTACACGATACAATCTAGGAGTTGCTTGTAAGTAAGTTCTGTCTCCAATCAATTCAATCTAAGGGCTTTTTTTGGCTTTTGGTTTTATCAAAATGCTATCTTATTTGATATTGTTGCGCATCGCTATTTTGACTAAGGGTTAGGTTTCACCCTCATTTTGTTGACTAACACATTCGTTGGCGGTAGTCTGTTTACCTTCATTCTACCGGTTAGATTGGCTTTACAGATCAACCGATAGTTTGTTTATCCGTCACTCTATCAGTTAGACGATTTAATCGATTAGTCAATAGTCTGTTTATTCTCTTTCTACTACTTTGTTGATTTTCTCGGTTTAGTAGTAGTCTGTTTACCCCTCGCTCTACTACATGGTTGATTACGTTGGCTTAATAGTAGATTATTGACCCTTTGAATCTATTAGTTTGAACTTCTATTTAGACCAATAGTTTCTGCTACCTTTTGGATCTATTGGTTTGAATCGCTATTTAAGCCTATAGTTCTCGCTATCTTTGAATCTGTCGAACTTTTGACCTTATCATTAAGCTTGATAGGTTATTCTAAGTATGTTGGATTTAATCGACTAACTAAAGCTGATTGATTTCTTTATTTTACTGATTAACGGTCAAATTGGCTGGTACGTCTTGAATCCTAAATTTGGTGCTGAGAGGGTTCCAAAATCCTAAGCCATCATGTGTTTAACCAATCCAACTTTTGGTTTGAACAAATGTGAAGTGTAAAGAAATTTTAGAGGATGGAAGGAATCTTTTAGACAATGTGGTGAATAGTTTAAAAGTGAATCTGGGATGCTCTTACACTATAAATCTGATGGTGTATGGACCACGACTTTCACTTGCGAGCATGTTTCTTTTTAAAAAAAAAGCGATGTTTGAGATACAAGTAAGTCAAATTTTTAAAACTTTATCTATTAATATCTTTTGAACTATTAATGGCTAAAGCTGTATTTCTGATATCATGACGGTGCGTAAAACTTCAAATTTTTTTAAACTAAGAGTGAGTAGCAAGTAGAGGTTGTCAGTCGTTCTAAATTTTACTCGGCAAAAAACATACCCGTCGCCTTAGTAAAAGACATGATGCGTGGTTTGTTGAATTATGGCGCGAGCAAAGAAATCGTTCGGCTGCAAAGCTGGAATTTTACAAGAAAAAATTGAAAAATTTTTGCATAAAATAATTCAATTTCTATACTATTTTTGCATAAAAAAATTGAAAAAGTTAGGACTAGGAGTAGAAGCTTAGAATATTTTTTTTTTGGTTTCCAAGCTGGTCCTAGTCCTAACTGACGTATTGTTTCTTTCAGCGTTTGCGTTTGCGTTTGTTTATGAGCTGAAAATTTGTTATTTTTGTACAAGTCAAACGCTTTGACGTTTGGTAGCCAATTTGTGTAGGTCTTACTATTTCTTCTCAAAGCTCTCAAACCTATTTTTTCTATAATTTTTGATCCCTCGGATGTCCCTATCAAGAAGTTATAAATTTCCAGCTTATAAGCAAACGCAACCACAACCGCTGAAAGAAACACTACCTGAGCTTGAATAGAAAATAAACCTTTAGGCTAGCTCCTAAAGAGTAGAAATGAGCATAGCTTTTCGGCTGGTAGATTTTTTTCTATTTTAAGAATTCTAAAGATTAGAAATAACCGGTTATCGTAGCCGTCCCAAAATTCAACCGGAATTAAATCCTTCGCGACGTCTCATGGTGCGGAAAATTCCGCCCCCCTTGTTGTACGGAGAAGCCAACCGCCAGCACGTTCCATCCTGTCAGACCATCAAGCCTCGTCAATAGGCCCGTAAAAATGTAGGTGCTTGGAAAAAACATATGTTTTTCTTTTTCATGTAGAATGAATATAAAATTATATGAAATCTTAGAGGATAAATATGAAACCTAGAAGAAAAACATGGGATTATAGAGGACCAATATAGGACGAGAGGAAGACTCCAAGGATGAATATGGGAGCCTAGAAAGCAAATATAGGATCTCACATGACAAATGTACAATTCTAGAGAGGAAGAGACAGAAGATGATGCGGACGTAGGGATGACCGGTGTTCGGAAATTATTGATTTAAACAGTTTGAATTACGGTTTTTATATAGGGTTTGACAAAGAACTAAACGAAATTTGTGAAAAACAATTTGGTTTGAATCAAAAACCGAGCTAGGACCAAATTCGGTTGGTTGTTACAAGAAATTGCTAGGTTTCTTAGAGAAACCAAGTGGGCGTGGGTGTGGCTGAGGCATCGCATGCGGAAGTGGGAGAAGTGGGGTAGCGGTTGTACACAGAGTGTTTGACGAATTGCCTATAGAGGAGGAGTGTGTAATATAAAAAAACACAAAAATATTCATGTCAACATTTCAAACAGGTTGATATTATTTTTAGTAGTTTTGGTTTTTTTCGATTTTAAATTTGGGCCGGTTTTATCAAACGATTTTTCATGCCGTTCCATAACAGTATGGTAGAATTTACAGCAATCGTGAACCCTCGGTGATTGCATGACAAGCAAAAATTAGCGAGAATTTTTTTTCAATTGAGATTAATTGTATATGCTTATACGCGTGCGAACAAAGTAATCAAACAATCTAAACACTTCCATAGACTTGATTTTATTAAAAGAGAGGTGTTAACACAACGTTTATTTATTGTTATGGCATGCAGTACTCTATCTCCTTTAGCACCGGTACAAAAGTCATCACTTTACGTCATATATTTGACCACATGAAAGGAGACAAGATCATAGGCAGGCTCACCGGCCCGTCAAGCTTAATTAAGAGGCTCGAGCCAAAGCCGTCGGCCGGAATATGGCTACATGGCTAAAAGGCTAAAATTAATGATGGGTTTTGAGAAGCCGAAACACCCGGGTTAGAGCACTCCTAATGGGTTGTTACTACACTTATTACTAAGTGTATTAATTATAAGATAAGAAACTAGGACTACAATGGGTTGTTACTATAGCTGTTATTAAAATTAATTAGGTTGTTTCATACTTAAACAAATCTATGGATCTTCTATATCATGGTTATGAAATATATATAGGATTAGCCTCACTCATTGCCACACTGGATCACTAGTAACGGAGATGAACTCCCCAATGCACATTTCATCCTTTTCTAGCGCCTAGGATACTGTGAAGTGGTGGTTACTTAAACCAGTAACAAGCCCCCTCTGTCTCTACTTTAATTAGCTTTCACATTAGCTTCATATCAGCTTAGTAACAAGCTTAGTAACCTCATTGAAAGTGCCCTTAAACAACAACTTTGAAAAGCGAAAACATCTAGCTCAAAAGTAACCATAAAAGGCCATTCAATACATCGTTTGTATGAGTTATTTCTATACATGTCATGTTGTAAAGAAACAAACATCGATATATACTTCCCAACATATCATTTGTACTGATTAATGTCTTCTTTTTCTTCTTTCTTTATATTTTCCAAATAAAAACAACGTATTACTTTCGTTGAGATTTTTTTGTTCTATGTCTAGCATAGAAACTATTTCTTATATAAGAAACAATCATGATCTCTCTTCATTAATTATCCTTCGCTTTAACAATCCAATTTATGTGATAACCGTAGAAACAGCTAGTATCATTGTACTACGAGTGCTCTAAGGCCATCTTCAATAGCCACCCTATTTCTCAACCCTATCACTCTTATGGTTCTTCACTGTCACTGTTCACCTTCCCATTTCTCAAACCTATCGAACAACAATTCCTATCCTATCTCCTATATTCTTTCTCCTATACCTTATATCTTCATCCTATCACCATTAATCTTTCTATTTCAAAACTCAACCCAACAGCCACCCTAAATGGCTTAATCCTATACACTATAAAATGGGAATAGGGTGAGAAATGGGACCATTGCTAGACATGCCCTACGGTACTATAGGCTGTAAGCCCAAACAAAAAATCTGGTGCACCGGTGCCCGTGGGGAGAAACACGCCCAAAATGCCGGAAACATATCCAATCACACGGCAGCCGCTCGTGCCGTGGCACTTTCGCTCGGAGTCGGGTGGTGCATACGCACGATATGTATCCAGTGGATTGGATAGTCAGAGCACAAAGCAGAGTTCACATCAAGAATCTTCAAACGCGCACCAGAGATCGATACGGTGGACTAGCTAGCAGGCGTCATTCCATCACAAAAACGTGTGTAGGATAGGACCACTTGGGATTTGGACCTCCCAATGTTGGCCTAGCTGGGGACTCGAAAGAGAAGAGAGTCTCCATCGGGTAGCAGGAGGCGAGGCACAAGAACAGGCACGGAGTCATCCTAGCAATCATGCACCGTTCCATCGCAAAAAGGGTGAGGCACCCAGAATCTTGGCCATGGCCCATGGAACGTCGCGTTAGAGCGAGTCCAGCAGAGTCTCTATTTGCATACTCTACCACTGTTCTTATTCTGCCTCAGTCTCTATATCGATCTAGCAGAGTCTCTATTTCAGTTTCTAAATTTAAAAATTCTCTCTTCAGGTCTCTATATTTAGAGATTCTCTCTTGTCTCTATATTTTTTCGAGAATAGAGACTCTGCTGGATAGAATGAAAATATAGGAAATGAATAGTGGTTTAGAAAAGGGATATAGAGATCCGAATTTAGGGAAGCTGCTGGCGATGGTTCCAAGCTAGGGAATGGGTTGATTTTGTTAGTAGAAGTAATCAGGCCCAGCGAGACGGGATGCTTGTCTCCCTACCATACAGATCACACGGTTTCGTTTTCTGGACTGCCGTGCTTCTTGCTGAGCGTTGCCTGACAATGGCTTCGTATGGGTTGCTCATTGCTACTCTGCAGATGCCTGCAGCAATGGTCCAAGAGACTGTGACTACAACCGTTTCCCCTCCCCGAAGTCAATATTAGAATGCATGGTCCATATATCAATGACATTTGAGATAAGAGGATTCCAAATCTGGAGTTGGGACGGACCCTTCTCTCTACTTCCATCTTGATTGGTCCCCCATGTCTCGCAGGGTCGCCTCATCTCATGCCTATGTACCCCCACGTTTCATAAGGCTTCATTGATTTAAAGAAAAAATAGATCAGGACTCTAATCTTGTGGAACAATTTACTATTGGTGGTGTTTCATTTGTAGATTTTTTTGAAAAGGAATTTCATAGGATCAAAAATATCTTCAAATTTTAGAGGATTTCTAACATCAGGTCTAACCTTGTGTTAGGACTTCCTTTTAAGAGTTCCAATTTCTCTCTCTGTTCATTCTCTAGCTAATCAACTGATATTTAATTTAAAAATTCCCACGTTTTTTCGTGAGGCGATAACATACAGATGATACATTCTCTATCTGTGAGGACTTATTTGACTTTTTTTTATTAATTTTTGAATCCGTTTTTTTAATCTCGAAGACATGTCTAAAAGCTCTCTAAAACAAGTCATACAAAGAGCACCCGACTCTCGAGGCTATTTCGAAAAATTCTCGAAGTTACGAGATAAGCCAAATAAGTGGATGAGAAAAGCTGAAGAGAACCAAGCCTAAGCATTTCTTACATACAAAGATTCACATGTAAGGTAAAGTAGATGATACAATTTTGTTATTAATCATAGTGACCATAGTGGTGGGTCTCATCCTAGAGGTTGTACCTCCCTCCAAGCACTACGGAACGGTGTCTAGGCCTTAAGCCAGTTGTGGGCTCTAACTTAGAGGCCAACTTAGAGGCAATATGTACCTAGATGCTCAATGGTTATAGGCTACTTGGGTGCAATTGGAATGGACAATGGATATTTTCTTACAAATGGAATCAATTCGAATAGTGATTTCGATAGTTTTTCGATACCCGGATGTTTTTGTCAGATATAGATACGGATAGTTCTCGAATATGAATAGATAGAGTAGATATTTGTCAGATATGAATAATATCCAAAGCCAGGATCACATATGAAATGAGAGGATCTCAATCTCAGAGTTGGGATTAACCCTTCTCTCTGCCTCCATCTTGATTGGTCCCGCATGTCTCGCTGGCCGCTCATCTGATCATCTCATGCCTACGTACCCCACATTTCATCAGGCTTCTTTGATTTAAAGAAAAAATAGATAAGAGTCTAATCTCGCGGAACAATTTTTTATTAGTGATGTTTCATTTGTAAATTATTTAAAGGAATTTCACAGGATAAAAAATTCCTTCAAATTTTAGAGGATTTCTAACATGAGGTCTAACCTGGCGTTAGGAATTCTTTTAAGAATCTCAATCACTCTTACTCGTAATTCTCTATCTAATCAACTGATATTTACTTTCTCAAAAAAAAGAACTGATATTTAATTTTAATATTCCTAAATTTTTTCTGTGAGACGACAACATACATTTTAAACAACTATATATTTTGTTTCTTGCGGGATCTATTCTTGTGTTTTTAGATCCCGCGAATCAAAGGGACTCTTATCTGATGACCATGACTAAATATCAGCTCCTAACATCTCTTGCTTCCATCTTGTTATCAACGACGCCAACACCTGCCACCGCCATGCTTCAGCGACTTTGGCCTGCGGTGAACCCAAACCTTAATGCACCATTATGTCTCTATTTTTTAGGCATGTGTTTAGAGACAATTTTATCTGTAAGTTGGGGCCCACAACTAAGGCTGTTTGAAAGCATGGTATTTTTATGGTTTCTAAGCAATACCATGGTTTAAGAGAATACTATGGTATTTTATACCATAAGGTGTTTGGTACTATGGTATTTTATACCATGAGGTGTTTGGTTACTCCAAAAAAACTTTGCATTGAAAACCATGGTTTTGCCAATACTATGATTTTTTGGAGTATTGTAAACTTCAGTCTGAGCTAAAGTTTTCACTTCGCGCTGGCAAAAGACTTGGCAAAACCATGGTATGTCATCCAAAAAACTTTGTAGCCAAACAGTTTATAGTTCTAAGAAATACCATGGTTTCAATGGAGTTAGATAAAACTATGGTATTTATACTAAAACAATTGGTAAGTCTATGTATTGCAAAACCATGGTATTAAAAAAACTTGCTTCCAAACAGGGCCTAACCTTTAAAATCTAGCGTCATTTATTGTAGTGCTTAAAGCATGCTATAATATTTAAGATGGAAGTCATAGCTATGATTGAAAAAAATAAAAATTATTGCTATTTTTTTAACAATAAGTGATTACAACTATTTTTATGTTCGGAAAAAAACGACTAAGGAGCTCATAAGAGCATTACATGTTCAGAGTGGTTGAACTGAATGAATAAACTGGCTGAAGTCAGCTGAATGTTAAGCTGGATTTTGATAGATTCTTGAATCTGTTTCTCGAAGTTAGTCCGTTTCGCTTATGTTATTATTGAGAGCTTTTAGAGGTGAATTCATGATTAAAAAAATAGACTAAAAAAGCCAAATTAATTTTTTAGCCAAATAAGTTTAAGCCACTCCAAACATGTTGCTATCTCTAAGCATCCTCTCTCCTACTTAAAGGCTAGCTCCATAGTGTCTAGAGGTTGCCTACCATATTAGAGGCAATATCTAAACATTTCTTTTGTGCAAAGCTCTATATGTAAGTTAAAGTAGATGATACATTTTAATTTTTTTTATTAATCATAGTGGGATACCAACTCTATCGGGACCTGTGGAACGGAGACAGTCCCCTGCTATGTATTACCTATACTGGTCCCTAGATCAAGTAGTTAGTACACACAATTTCACCGTTTTAATCATAACTATCATGAATAAAACATTTATTACACCAGAGTATTTGCCGACACGACACTTATTACAATAGTTTGACTCAACGGCCTTACATCAATGAAAGATAAATAACCAAGTTCAACTTCAAAAGAAAGACCAATCACACTCCACAAGTAAGACTACAAGAACGCGCTCCTAGACGTCGGAATAGTCTTCATCTTAGACTCCACCTACGAAGTCGTCCTCCTAGAACTCCTTATCCTCGGGATAGAAGTTCTGTGGATCACGGTCTGCTTGTTGGAATGAGTAACCCTGCATCATACGTGAGGGTAAGTATGCTTCATACTCGGCAAACCAAACTGACAGATGCAAATGTAGGCTTAGCAAGTAAGGAATACGGTTTATTTGCTAAATGCCAATTTGCAAAAGTTTACTCATGTCTTTGAAAGCATTTGTGGAAAGAGTGAAAACTTTGCAATATTTTTCTTTTGCAAACTTCGGCTCCCCACTAGGTTTAACCCAATCTGGCTCTCCACCAGTTTTTCCATCAAAACTCCCATTTTCCTCTCAGCCCTGTTGTGAGTCTCAAGAAAACAAAACTCATGAATCCGGTCATAGTTTTCTCTTGAAAACACCATTTTGAAATCAAAGAGGTGAGAAAACTACCAATGTGATCATGCCCCGTTGTCCATCCTTGACCATGGGCACGACTATACTGACAGTTATACACTCTATAGAGATGACATGCATTACCCATGAGAGATGAAACAAAAGAGAATCATTATAAGGCCTTTGTCCATCTAGCTCTTAGTTCAGGCATCCTGGCTAAGGATTTCACCACTATGCTGGTCACTCCGGTTGACAAAAGCCCCCTCCCCCATGTGCCAATAGGTTCATACGGTTGCCCCGTCCTCCACCAGATGGAATGCTTGATCCAAGAGTTCAAAGGGTACTCAGTCAGGCCCTACCCATAATAGGGACTTATAGCCGCACCGTTGTACTTAAGATTGACAACCACAAGGTATCAATCCTTAAGGATTGAGGTGGTTCCCACGCTGGGTCCGAATTTCGTGCTTGCTATACCCGCCTTGCAACCATCCACCCCAATAAAGGTTTTACAAAACCGGAGCCCTCTCGTAGCACCGGCTACTCAAATCTAACCCTTTTATGAAAAATGGCAGCACTGGCAGCCCTTGCAAAACACAATTATAAAACGAGCATTGATATGATGAGGATCACAATGATAATATCACCTACGTACTAGTAGCAATGCTAAGTAGTAAACCATCTAAACTAAACAAGTGAATGATGGAAATAATATAGCAAGTTAATATCTTAGTGCATCCAAAGATCAAGTTTAAGAAGGATAGTATTTAATTGGGATTTTTAGCTAACAGCCTATTCATGATTAAAATTATTAATTAACATAGCATGCATATTCGTAGCACTAGAAAACATTTGCAAAATTGTAGGTACGATATGGTAAACAATGACTTGTCTTGATCGGTAAAAAAAACGCTCTCCCCTGCTGGATCAGCAACCATGTCTGTAGCACCCGAATCTAAAGCACGAATTACGACAATAATTACAACACAAAAAATAGCAGAAAGTATGGTAAATGCACATGCATGTGAAAAATTACAAAACAACAGATTTTATTTTCTGAACATTTAGAAATTTGTTTCATAATTTTTGCAGCCGAAGAATTGAAGATATAAAATAAACGAGGTTTATTGTTTAATAAAAATTATAAAAGATTTTTTGCCTTGGAAAGCATAGTGTGGCTGAGCAGTGTATGGCCTGACAGGCTCAGCGCACAGGCGTGAGGCCCAGCCTGGCACGGCTCGTGGGGCGGCATCGACCCAGATCAACGCGACCCAGCATGGCGGCGCACGCGGATGCACGGGCCGGCTCAGCTCGGTGCAACCCGCACAGCGCCGCACGTGGATGCACGACCTGCTGGCTCGTCCGACAGGCGAGACCTGCCCGTCGGTGGCAAAGAGAAGGGATGCAGGAGACAGCAAACGGCAGAGTTGTGGCTCCGGTGAAGAGGAGGGAAGGGTGTGGCTGCTCGCGGCGGACCTCTAGGTGGGATCGGCTTGCCGGGAGGGGGATGGCGACGACGGGAACGATGGAGGTGGTTGGGGCTCACGGCGGCACATGACCACCGACAGGAAAATAGGGGCGACGGCGAGGCTCTCTAGCATTATGAGGCCACGTTGATGTCGAAAGGAGCACGCTCATGAGGGAAGGTGGTCGGCAACGACGAAGCGACGTTGCTGGCGTCACCAGCGATAGGGAAGGTGGAGGTGCATGGCTGCAGTGTCGTGCGGCCTAGCTCCTGCCAAATTGGCCCTAGGGATGACTACTACTACACCTAGAGACGCTCTAGGAGCAAAGAAGAGGGAAGATTATCGAGTGATAGGGACAAGGTAGTGGTAGCACCAATGAGGAAGACAATGACTTCGGCTCTAAAATCTGACAACTCTAGAAAAGCTTTCATGGATGCGATGGCAAAAACAGGTCACGGAGATGCCAACACATAGGGTGATCGAAGGGAAAGGGCAAAGGAAGAAAGAAGGGTCGGTAGGGGTTAAATAAGAGAGGGAGAGGGAAAATAGGAAAGATTGGCACGAAATTCGATAGGGAAACGATCTCAGTGATCAAGGAATTCAATGGCATTGAAGGAGAACATAAATTTGGGAGAATTTCCTTATCTTGGTTGCTCCCTGCGCAAGAAAAGAGAGGAGACAGAGAGGGGCCAATAGGGAGGGAGAAAAGAAGGAAGGAGAGAAAAAAAGATGACAGTGGGCCTTAGGTTAAGAAAATAAAAAGAAAAGAGAAAAGACTAGGGACCAAAATGCAAATAAATTGGTAAATAATAATTTGGTAAGAAATATAAAAATACATATTTACTCTTAACTTTATTTCCACAAAATTTTTTAGAGACAATAATATTAAAGTAACATTCTTATTTTTTAAAAAAGTTATCCTTATAGATTTTTTGAAAAGAATGCAAATGCATGAGAATGAGGATGTTACATTAGTCTCATCGTAGAGGTTGTATCTCTCTCCAAACACTAAGGGGCAGTCTCTAAATCTTAGAGACTAGTTATGAGCCTAGCTTAGAGGCAATATGCACGGTAGATGCTCTAACGGTTGGACGCTACCTCCAAGCACTCTGCCTTCAATCAGCTTGATCCATAGCATGAGGAAGCACATCACGAAGTTGCTTTGCAATAGACTGGTCCCGCATCTCGACCGCTTGATAGCTAGAGCATGTTCATAAAGAGACGCCGCATCTAGGACAATTTCTTGTATATGCAGAATGTGCTTCGTGACCTCTACCAACATAAAAGCCCAATCCTGTTTCTCAAGCTGGATTTTGAGAAAGCTTTCAACTTAGTCCACTGGGATACCTACTGGAACTATTGGAGAGATTGGGATTCAACCCTAGGTGGAGAAGCTAGATCGCTATCTTGCTTAGCTCCAGTTCATCCTCAATCCTTCTCAACGGAGTCCCAAGACCCAAAATCTATCACAAAAGGGGGTCCACCAGGGTGCAAGGTAGTTAAAGTCGCGATCCTACTCGTAGAGTCGTGCGATTCTACGATCCTATGGAAGCATGTCGATCTGAGTCGCTTAGTGAATCGGGATCACATAGGATCGGAGTAGGATCACGATCTAAATCGTAGAATCGTGTAGAATCGCGATCCTACTCCAGATAAGGTTTAGAAGCTATTTTTGATAATTGACAGCAATCATAATATTAATTAGTGTGTGATTCAATCGAATCATGATATATCCATCTTGATCTTCTCATTGAAATCTCTTACATGACCAAATTTCGTAATTTTTTGAATTTTTTGCTATTTGTTTTGTATTTTTGAACATCACCGATCTAATTAGTTATGGAGTGTCCAAATTTTCTGGTTTTCAAAAATACAAAACAAATAGCAAAAAAATTCAAAAAAAATACGAAATTTGGTCATGTAAAAGATTTCAACGAGAAGATCAAGATGGATGGTTCGGATTGTCCATTTTGAGTCTCGGATTTTATAAACTAGGCATAAAGCACGGCGTCTTGATTGCTTTGCAAAGCACCGAGCTCAACTATATATATATAATATAAAAGTACAGTGGAGAACAAAAAAATATATTTATTTTACAAGTTAGATAGAATCCTCGATTTTACGATTGGATACTACGATTCGATTCTTTCCAGAGAAAATCGATCCAACTTAGAATCCCGACTCTGACTACCTTGCCAGGGTGACCCCATATCTCTCATGGCTTCAAAAGGGGCTCCCTACGCACTTCGCTCTATGCGGATGATGTTGTCATCTTCCTAAACCTTGTAAATAGTAGATTGCGGTAGTCAAGAGAACCCTAGAGGCGTTTGGAATTGCCTTAGGACTGCGCTCCAACCTCAACAAATGCACAATCTTTCCCAATCAACTGTCAACAAGTAGATTTTGACGACATTCTAAGCTCCTTTCTAGGCCTTTAGGGTAACTTTCTATGTCGATACTTGGGCCTTCCTTTCCACCCTGTAGTCTCAAGATAGTGCACTTCCTCTCCTTCATAGAGAAAATGAGAGCAAGGAGACCCACCTAGAAAGGGCATCTCTTTTGAAGGTTGACCACCTAAATTTGTTCAACGTAGTTCTCTCCACCCTCCCGATCTACTTCATCATTGCATTCTAACTACCAAAATGGGTCACCAAAAGAATGGGCAAGATCTGGTTCTTTGGCAGGGAGAAGAAGATGCCCTTAGCGGTCACTCCCTAGTCAATTAGGACATCGTGTGCCAACCGAAGGGCCTAGGAGTCCTCAATCTCTTCAAATTTGGTAGATTGTTGCATCTCTAGTGTCTCTAGCACGAATGGAAATCACCCAGCAAGCCCTGGGTCAAGACAACTACGCCTTGCGACGAAGTTGATAAAGACCTCTTTCATGCTTCCACGGTGGTCGCCATCGGCAATGGAAGGAAGGCCGACTTTTGGCACGATAGATGTCTCCAAGGTTTAAGCTCTTGCCAAACCTAGCCCTGAATTTCTACAAGATTGCCAGGGACAAGCATCACACCCTGGTAGAGCAACTCCTCAACACCAACTGGATTCGTGCAGTGCGTTATATCATCAATATACTGCAACTTTAGGAGTTCATCGTCCTTCTACAGTGCATACACCAAGTCACCCTCAACCCGACCGCTACTGACAATATAATCTGGACCCCCTCTACCTCTAGTTCCTACTCTTCTAGGTCTACCTACAACCTCCAATTCCTTGGAAAGCGTATACGGAAAACAAGTATAAATTCAGGCATGGACCCTTGGGCACGACAAGATCCACACGATCGACGTTCTTGGAAGGAAAGGCTAGCAACACCTGACATTTTGTTGCCACTGGGCAGCCTTACAAGAAACGATTAACCACCTTTGCTATCATATCAGTTTATATTGATGATTTAAATATCATCATAACCACAAAGGATATAAAGGAAGCAAACAACCATCTTGTGACAGAATTTGAAATGAAGGATTTGGATAAAAACCAATTTTTCTTAGATTTACAACTTGAGCATATTCATGATGGAATATTAGTACATCAATCGGCCTATGCCTAAAAGATATTTAAAAAATTCAATATGGATAAGGCATATCCATCTAAAACCCTTATGGTCGTGAGATCCCTTTATAGGGATAAAGACCTATTTAGACCAAAGAGTGAAAATAAAGACATTTTGGGATGAAACCAGAAGTCCCATATTTTAGTGCCATTAGAGCATTAATGTATTTAGTAAATTGCACCAGGCCTGATGTTGAATTCGCAGTCAATTTATTTGGCTAGATTTAGTGCTGCACCAACAATGAGACATTGGAGTGGTATTAAAATATCTTTAGATATCTTAAAAGTACGCAAGATTTTGGATTATTTTATAAAAAACCAAGATATGACATGATAAGATATACGGAGGCTGGCTATCTATCTGATCCCCACAGTGTTAGATCTTTGACTGGATTTGTATTTCTTTATGGTGGTACAACCTTGCATGGAAGTTTAACAAATAGACTTTAGTGGCCACTTACACTAATCATTCTAAAATAATCGCATTATATGAAACATCACGTGAGTGTGCATGGCTTCGCATAATGATTAGCCGCATTCAAAAATAACTGTTAGGAGTAGTTTTGGCAGTTTGCTCTTTCCAGAAGAGACACCTTTTTCTCATCTGCAAACTTCCACCTTTTCATGTATCATAAAAGGGCATTGCCTTACAATGTACAGGGCGATAGAAAACAGCAAAACATTTACTTTGTCTCAGATCTCTCTCGGTTCCTACTTTGCTAATAGTGGTTTAACGGAAGAAAACCACTTTTTATCACTTCTATACGTTGGTTTTGGTGTGGAAGCAGTCGTCCCAGTATACACATGCTATCTAAATGAGCAATAGATGTCCCTGTACTGTCAAAAAGCTTCTTGCATTAGATTTTTTTTCCTTTTTCTGATTAATTTTTCCTCCACATCAGATTTTGATCAGTTGGTATCTATAGAAAAAGGTGATGTCACTGAATTGGAAAGTGCCCTAATCCCCCTTTGATATCTTAATAGACAGAAAAATCATAGGATGCCTAACCTATCCTGCACGTTCAGAGTTAAGACACATCTGAATTCTGAGTTTCGCTTTCGTCTAGAGCGTGGGTGTTTTGTTCCTCACCGGAGAGCGCTTTCCGGGCTGGCAAGATGCTAATTTTCCTCTCCAAAACATACTCAAAAGTAATCAAGGCGATAAACACGACGCCATGACAGGAGCGTTACGACAGCGTTGAAGTTCAAGATCACAAAGCTTGATCTCTTCTTTGAATTATTATGTGGGTTGCTTTCAGAACCTGCACACAGAGGGGAGAGCCTCTCTCTCTCTCTCCCCCCCCTTCAGTGACTGGGAGTTGGCCACCTCATGAGGTAGGAGCACTTGTCTGCCTGCTAGCTTGTTTCTTTTTATATTTTTTTCAAGAGACAACAATGCCTACCAATGACAATGTTCCTGCCATGTTTTACAGAGAACGCTCTCTCTTCGGTTCCCTTCAGCAGCACATGGGGTTCACAGGGCAAGTAGATGATAAAGAAGAAGGGGAGCTTTCCGCAACTACAAACCATATGACGTCTTTTTCCGGCTCAGATCAGGTTGGCATATTTAAGCGCCATTGGCTCTGGTTGCACGCCTTGAGAAGACAATACATGGGGACACATGGCGTTTTAGGGAGAGTGTTTCAAGATATGCACACTTGGCAGATGCCAAAATAGTTTGTCAGTTCTTGCAAGATTGTAGGTCCAATGGTCGTTGTAGTTGCCTGCAGGATACAGTGCATACAAGTCAGGCCAACTTGAAGCAGTGTCATACAAAATACAACATGTAGGGCAAGGAGGTTACATTGGACACGTTTTGATGTCACTAGTTGGTAGGTCAACTGCTTAACTGCACTATACAAAACCTTATCGACCAACTTAACGAACAACTGCAAGACTGAATAATACAAGGCATGTGCATGCCAAATTAGATCAGGCCGTCCACATTGGAGGGTGTGTGTGTGTTGTGCCACATTTATGCAAGAGAAAATTTTTATTCATTTTCTTTTTATGATATTTTTTAGAACGACACATGTTGATATCACATAATACTGGTTGACACCTTTACTCAATGATCCCTGGATACTCGGCGATACACGATAATTGACGATACTCGATTATACTATGATACTAAGATGCCATGATTCTAGATGGTGTCATGGTATTTGACGATTCCATAACACCATGATGCCATGACACTATGATCGATGGTATCACGATACTAAGTGATATCATGATGCTTAGTGATACCACGAATACTCGACGACACCATGATACTCAGCGATATCATAGATACTTAATGGTACCATGATATTCGGCAATATCCATGATACTCAATGATATCACAATACTTGACGATATCATGATACTCAATAGTTAATGATACCACGATACTTAATGATATCAAGACACACTCAATGCTACTTGATACCATGCGATACTCGGTGGTACCAAGAACTCGGCAATACTATGATACTGGTATCACAATGCTCAATATCTAAAACATGTGAAGAAATTATTTTTTAACTTGTTTTTATCTAAAATGTTTAAAAAAAATAAAAGAAGCAAAAGGCTTGTAGCCCACGTACGTCAGCCTAAGAGCCTAGCGTGTAGGGTGCGCGGGGCATGCAGAACCAAGGCTGTGCAGGCTTGTTCTCTAGTTGTTAGCTGTCCCGTCCAAAAGGCTCTTGACGGTGTAGCGTTAGCGACAATGGCCCTCAAAATTAAAAACTATTACCGGACTATGTTTGTGCTTGTGCGTTGCAATTGGTTGGTTGCGGCACGCCCGGGCCAGTCGGCGACGGCGGCGCGGGCGCCTGCGTTTGAGCAAGTGCGGGGTTTCAAATTAGCAAAATAATAACAAGAATACTACCGTTTCTACCACTAGCAACGGTATACAAAAATACCAAAAAAATCTCGCTCCACGCGGCTGGCTTCCTCACGTTGCACCTTTTTGGTACGCGCTTCACTTGTACACGCTCGAGTTCATCAGCTCCCATGTTTTGCGTGCTCGTATTAGTCTGCGTTGCTCGTGTCCGTGCTAGTGCGTGCCACCACAACACATGAGCCCACCATATGACATAAAAGGAGTACTAGTTGTTGTGTTGCACACATTGATAATTCTTTTCATAAATTTATTAAAAATTCATATGATCTCCAAATTTAGCGAATCACACAGCAAAAATCTTATAAAATTGAAAACTAGCTACTGATAAAATTTCATTATTTTTTGAGGTTATGTAATTTTTTATTTTACTAATTTATTTCACGAGCATTATTTTTGAACTTGAGTGAAATTTGCATTTTCATAACTTTATGGATTTATTTTCCTTTTTTATTCATTTGTTGTCGACAACCTGATGCTCGATGATACACCAAATACACCCTATATTTAAGGATATACTGATACTTGACCCGATGCTCAATGACACATACCATGGGTGAGCCCTATTTATACATGATGATTCACCACGATACACCATGATTCCCTTTTAGATGCCGTGGCCATCTAAATTATATGACACCTTGACACAGTGATTTACAACGATATAACACGAGACACTATAATTTTAGTTACAATTTAGATCAAGTTGCTTTAGGGTACTAGGTACATCATAATTTGTCCGGGTACATCATGACGTATTATGAAATACTATGATTCACCTGACACATTATGATTCACAAATATAGTTCATCCTAACACACATACCTGAGACACCATAGTATAGAAAAAGACAAAAGTGGTTCAATCCAAGGCACCATGGTTCACACCTAAGACACCATGATTTACCTCTCGAAACACTATGATTCACATCTGAGATACCATAGTTCACCTCTCGACACACCATGGTTCACACCTAAGACACCGTGGTTCGCCCTAGCACATTATGGTTCACCAACATGGTTCATCCTGACACATCATGGTTCACCCCTAACACACCATGGTTCACCTGACACTTTATTGTTCACAAACATGATTCACCTTTATCCAAGTTATTTCCCTCCGATTTACTTGTGAATTCACTCGTGGTTTACCCTGATTCACCTGTGATTCATCCATGATTCACCTATGGTTCAACCATGATTCACTGGTTCATCTATAGTTCACCCACATTGGTTCACCCATAGTTCACTAATTCACTCAAACCGATTTACCTATGGTTCACTTCATTTTGTCTTATTATATACAGTAACTATGCCAGGGGACGGTATACCATTACCATCCCCTAATGGCTTCCTTTATGCAATGCATCGTAGACAGAAAACAGCTAATGTCAGGCATGAAGAATTACATGTATCAACATTTTCTTGTGCTGAATAAAATAGGAGACAATTCAGCACCATGACCAAAATGAAAGAGAATATCAAGATAACATCTCCAACATTGTTACAACAGACAGTGAACATATTAGACCATCTCCAACTATTTTCACTTTATTTCGTTCCCTTCCCAATTTCCTTTCTCATATTCGTTCCCTATTTTCCACCATCTCCAACAGTATCCCCTCAAAGGAAATAATATAAACAAAGAAGAGAGAATGCCTTTCTAAAAAGAATAAAAAAGAGAATCCCTTCCGAAAGAGAAGGGTGAAGGGAATCTATTGGAGCCACGAAGGGAACGAAATTCCCTTCACAACGGGAAGAAGGGAATGGGAGGGGAAGCCCTTGGAGAAGTCTTAGCATCAACAGCTGCTTATGAAACAACTGTGAATTAGAGCATTATGAGGTTATCTCGTAGTCTGGAAGCATACACAAATTTGCAGCTAACGTGTCTCATCCCAAATCACCGGAAACCCAGAAATGTCCCAAACGGCTCAGGCTGAAATGCAGTAACTGACCATGTTTGTTTCTCAAAAGTGTATGATATAATCGAAATATTCACAACCAGTTTTACATTCTTCGTCGAGTGCCCATGCTTTGCTATGCAAAATACAGAAAACTCAAGGGAGTAAAACGCTAAAAACAGAGATCCTGCGCATGAAACCGGGAAACCCAAAGGGTAAAATGCTTCAAATGGGGGATGCGTACAGACCAGAAAACCTTAAGGGTCGAAATGCTTAAAAACAGGGACCTGCATACAACAACATAAAATGAGAGGTGAGTTCATCACTCATCACTCACCATAAGACATTTTAAAAGTAAAAAAAATGGCTCAAGATCATAGTATCATACACCACATATAACTTTGTTCAAGGAACAATTGTGCCAAGGTCTATATTGAACTACTGATGTCCCTTTTAAGACTAGTAAGCTTCAAAACAAGCCATCAGGTAAGTATCAGGGGTAGTTGAAGAGCTACAGCATACTTCATTTTCCTTCATTATGTCAGCATCCATATTTTAGAGATGGGCCCTTAGTCCTTACTGATTCACATCAGACTTGGACCTAAGTGACCTAATCGCTCAACGACAGACACATTCTGATTTTTCTAAGAATGAGAAAATAAAATATCTAGCCATCAACAATTCAGCATAGTATGGTTTCATGTCATCAACAAGACAATTCATGTGGAGAGTGAATGACCAACCTAGTCCTGACAGCCACACACGGTCAGAAGCACAAAACAATCAAGAGGAGCAAGGTTGTATTCAAACCAATCATCCAACTCACCGTCTACATCATTGGGTTGCAATATATTTCATGCTATCTTTTTCTTTGTTGAGCTGCATTTTTCACATGCTACCTCAAATAATATGTTTAGAATAATGTTCCCAATTTCAGTTTATACTAAAAGTAAAAAACAATCAGTTGGACGAGCCATGCTTATAGCAGAGTTCCATAATCTGAAAACTCAATGAACTAGACAAATTATCTCTAAGAAAACATCCAAGGAGCGCTATGAACAACTCAAAAAAAAGGTCAATTTTACAGCTTGTACATTGAACTGGACGAATTATTTTAGTTTGTGCCTTGGAATTTGATTTTGGTTTAAACCTTAAATCCCTATTTTACAGTTCTCATGAGTAATTCCTTGTTACAAACCATGCAGTTCAATCATCAGTCACCCACCATTGGCATTCCATCAGAAAAATAATCAGGTCTCCTTTTGTCAACACCTAAAGCTCCCTCCTTAAAGAGTACACACCTCAGCTGAAGCAAGAGCACAAACTGACCGTGCAAAAAGCCCACTCATGAACAAACACCGAGGTGGACGACTTTTTCAAGCATAGCCTTTCCCCAGGCAGTTCAAGCAGCGCTGCACCCTAAAGATAGAAACAAATCAAGCATCCATGGCAAGATAAGATTACAACAGCCATGAACAAGAACGATCTGTAAAAGATGGCCAACCTAGTTCCATCACAAGTAGGGCAGAGGCACGGGTTGACGAACACCGGGTCGTAGAGCGGAGACCACTCGATCGTCGACCTGCCCCCGCAGAGCCTGCACGCGTAGGTCCCCTTCCCCTCGCAGGCGCCGCACGGCACCGCAAACTTCCTCTGGGAACAGCACACTATAGGTTGGACCCTACGCGAGTCGGGGGAGCAGCGGGACATGGAGTGTCTTGACCTAGCAGCGAGGAGATGTGGGTGGGTGGGGGTAGGGTACCTACCTGGTTGGCGTCGGAGAGGGAGCGGAGGGAGCGCACGGCGACGTTAGACGCCGCGGAGAGGAAGAGGAAGCCGCCGCCGAGGTACGCCGCGACGCGCCCCACCGCCTGCAGCTGCCGGCGGACGCGGGGCCCGCCGTCTCGTCCTCCGCCACCCAGCTCCATGGGCGAGGAGGGGAGTGGAGTCGTGTGAATTTTCCGGCCGCACGTCGCCGAGGTAGCCTAGCCTGCGTCAGCCGCCCAGAGCTGGGCCTCCACAATGTCAAGCCCATCAATAAATTCAGCCCAGTTTAAGGACCCTCCCATTTTAGCTTCTGACCGTAGTAGCATCGGTAACCATATAAAAGTACAGTGTTGGACATCCTCTGGAGCAGTGCAACTCGTTAAGCACTATTGCTGGCTTCATCATCCAGAACCTGGAGATCATAAGCTGGTGGAAAGTTACCTCAACGTTTCAGTTTACAGTGTAAAAAAGGCTTAAACTTCACTGATGATTCCAAAGATTCACAAACTATCCGGGGCTGAACCTTTGGATAGCTTTGAACTGAACCTGAAGCCGGAGCTTTTGCAGGCAGCTTATTTTCAGAGCCTTCCATAGAGGAAGAGCGAATGTTCAGAACTGGCTCTAGGATTTTAGCTTCTAAACCCATAAGCTTCCTCTTGATAAAGATGGCAATGCATCTGCTGTCATTCTTGCTACTCATTTTTTTCTCCACAACGAGCATATACTAGATCGGATTTTGAACGAAACTTTGCATGATTCCTGCACGAGCTATGAAGCAACGATGGCCTGTCAGAAACCAATCATGATAGCAGCAGCGATTGTTTTCAACAGTCACAGGGAGAAACATGATGGGCACAACGAAAGAATCATCTGAAACCACTGTGCCACCATTCATACTCACCCACGCCAGCTCCAGATCCAGTCGAGCTGACAAGCTCGCCTTTCCTCTACACAATAATGTGGCTGCAAAATGCTACCTTTTTACAGTTTGGATTTTGGTCACACTGTCCTAGTTTTTTTTAACAAAATCCCCACACTACAGGCTAGTTGTGAACTCTGTATCTCTCCATAAGGAAAAAAATGGACATCCCAACGGCCGGAATACTAGTGAGTTATCCATGGCTGTGTTTGAAGCTTTATGGTATTACAGGAGTCAACTAGGCATACGCAAGACCAAAATTGATTAGGTTTGACCTAGCATTGGTGAGTCAACTCTGCTGGGTGAGGTGAGGCAACCTGCTCAACTGACATTCGAGGACGAACATTGCGCTCCTGGAACAAAGAAACTGAGAGAGATCAATGCATTGACAAGCGTTAAAACAATAAGGATGGCAGACAATGAATGCTTTAGCTATCAAAGTGGAGGCACAGGCAGACAGTTTCTAGTGCTCTAGATCTATCACGGTGCGCAGCATGATTATTTTAGATGAGGAGAGAGGAGAAAAGCTTCATATGCTGCCATGGATTCAAAGATGTTTATTAAAGAAGCTGGCACTGAAAGGTTTGTGAAAGGATTTTAGAGTTCTCTTAAGCACATATAGGAAGCAAATCATGTGACAAGTCATTGGTTCACTTACTCCAATTTCAGTGATGAAAAGACACAAGGAACACTTAACAGCAGGAGCCCCAAAAGGGTACATCAACAATGTTTCACATCGTCCACAGTTCACCTTACCAACTTCATGCGCTGCAACAAAAATAGAAGGTAAGACACCCAGGGAAGGATAAGTTGGTGTACAGATGAACTCAGGATTACATCAGTATTTTGTAAAAGCTATTATCCATGGAAACAGAAAGGATTTCCATATTACAAGCCCTTGGAAGGATAAGAAGGTGCACAAACAAATCCAGGATTACGTCAGTATTTTGTAAAAGCTATTATCCATGGAAACATAAGGAATTTCCATATTTCAAGACCTTGGAAGGATAGGCAGGTACACAGCCATGATTACATCATTATTTTTCAAAAGCTAGCATCCATGGAAACAATAAGCATGTTCATATTTCAAATGGAAAAGTTGTGATAAAATGGCAAGATATAGGGAAAGCGCACAAGCTGTTGAACAAACTAGAAATAGTTCGCACCTTCCAAGACAAGGTTTATTGTCCAACAGCC
The DNA here is from genome assembly GCA_036346145.1 of Olyra latifolia. NCBI lineage: Eukaryota > Viridiplantae > Streptophyta > Magnoliopsida > Poales > Poaceae > Olyra > Olyra latifolia. Next base: position 34,898,327 of record CM070523.1, read on the forward strand.
AGCACACTGAACATGAGCAGCGCCTCTAGGATATGCAAGAAGCTCCCGACAGCTTCCACATACCAATTGAGCCATTTCTGTACAAGTCAGCAACGGAGTTAAAAACTTCCAAAAGGCACCCCCAACACACGCACACACCCAACACTCTATTAAACATATGGTCCCTTCGTACAACAGCCACAGCCCCTAATATTAACTTATTTAGCTCAGAACTTATTGTGAATTGCTATACATAATGGTTCAGATGAGTGTTTTGTTAAAATTTATAGCCTAGTGTCTGGATATTAAGCATAACGATGAAGGCACGCAAGTCTGGACCAAACTCTAATAGGCTAATAACAAAAAGCTACTGTATGACAGACCTTCTTCCTTCTATTAACTGTTCATAAAGAAGTATGTCATAGCTTTTGTTTCCAATTGTAATCAAATGACACAAGGACACAACTCCGATTGGTGGGCATTGTGCAATACCATCTTTTCCATCATGTGTGTGGCCTCCTCTCTCTGTTTTTTTTTTAAGAGCTAAAAAGTAAATCTGAGTATTAACATGTTATCCCAAGAGGTACATATGTCTAACCCATTTAACTTCAAACTTATCATAACACAAACTAATATTTATTTCTGCTGTCTCCCAAGGAGCTGTGCAGCAACTGATCAAGAGCTTCACGGATGCCACGGCTATCTCACTCTAAACAACCTCAGGAGTCCGGAGAAAGTTCTCAGGGGATTCTCTTGGGATGCAATGTTGTGAACCACTAAACCCACCCAGCCAAGGCCAAGTCTCACTTTTACTTTAAATTTGAAGTGAGGTGGGAATAAGTCTTATCCTGTCACAATCATCAATCTGCCCATTAACCACTGATCCTAAGGGTTTATGGGCTTTATGCACACAAGCTGTCTCATGACTCGTTGGCTCTTCATGCAGTTTTTCACCTTGCTTTGCATGGTAAAGGTTAGTCATTGCACAGCATCTTTTTAATACAAATAGATATGTTTGACATGCAGTTAAGCTAATTAATTGCCTTTGTCGAGTGCATCCTTGTTCAGTGAAACTGTATAGGAACAATTATATATATAGATGAATAGAGCAATAAGATAGCACATAAAATGCTTGTTGCATGCTAAGGCATTTATGGCAATTCTCTTTTGTAGTCCCATCAAATTTATATCTGCTAGCCCATGCAGGTGCGCACTGAGCTCAAGAAAATGCGAACATTGGAATGTGGAAGCATATTGAAGTACTGTCTGGCACTAATCATGGTAAGGAACTTAGTGCACAGAGATTCTAACTATTGCCACACAGACATGCTACCATAGTCCTTTGCAGGGCACTGAGGAATAACAAAACACTAGAGACTGAAAAATGTAACCAGACCACCTTTTTGTACTGAATCAGTTTGGCATACAATAACCCAAGTATTTGCAAAAACAGCTTTGGACATATTTTACAACTACAGCCCAGGCTTTTGTCATACGCAACATAAGTCCTTCATGGTTATTATGCTAGATTTTAATGAGGAATTATGATCACCATATAAAGTCTTCAAGGGCACTCAGTTTTCTGGAAACCATAAACCAAGCCTGAATCGACAGCTGTTTCAACAGTGTAGTCTCACCCCCCTGCAGCTCGCGGCGAAAATCCGTGAGGACATCGCCCTCTGGGGCCGGTCAGTTGCCTTCAGAGCAACAACAACGCGTAGCTTTTAGCTTCCAGGCCCTTCCTTACCCAACCCCTGTTTCCTCTCTTCTACAGTGTACAGTTCTCTCCTACTTTAATGAAATGACAGTGCTCCTTTCCGTTTGCTCAAAAAATAAACCAAGCCTGACAATCACAGAAAAAAAAGCTAATTTTTTGCACAAATCATAGCAACCTTGTCTTGAATCTAAGATGGGCATGTGATCATATATCATTGTTCATTATACAGCAACTGTGTCAAGAACTCCAGAGATGGCCACCAATTACTAAACCAACACAAACAATAGTAATTTTGTAAATAATATGACACAGCAAAGAAAATGGAATATTACTAACCTTTGTCCAGGCAAGGAGGCGGTGGTGGTGGCAGCAGTTGCGAAGAGTCCAGCGAACAATGTGCAGCGTGCACAGTGGGAGAAGATGACTGATGCTGTGGCTGCGCCGATGGCCCCTCTGCTCCACTCTCCAATAGCAGCAGCACAGCAGTTGCGCTGTCCATGGATGTATCAGTTGCCTGCAATGCAGGTGCTGGATGAATCATTTCCTCTGACATCACAGCCAGAGACTTTGTGGTAGATGCATCTGGCAGGGTGTCCACAGCCTTCTCCATAGGAGAATGCACTTGTGACTCTACCTGTGGCTGTGACAATGATCCCTCAGAACCACTCTCTAGCGATAGTGGCAGAATGGGCAATGTAACCTCTTCCGTTGTGCTTGTTACAGGAGGTGGATGACACACTTCTTCCAATGCCACTGTGACTACTGTGGCAGCCACATCGGCCAACGCATCTGGGGTCTGAACTGGAGGAAGAAGAGTTGGCTGTGTCGGCAGCTGTGAGGACTCTAAATTCTCATACCCTGAGGACACCATATCTGGTGAGCAGGATGTACTCTTCTCCATAGGAGAAGGCAGCCGGGGAAGTTGCTGTGGCAATGCCCCTTCTGCTCCACTTTCTGATGATGGCAGCAGTGCAGATGCCGTGTCCATGTTCATTTCCATTGCCTCCAATGAAGGTGTTGCCCGAGGGGCTTCCTCTGTCACAGACAGAGCTTCAGTGGTGGCCAGATCCTGCAAGGTGTATGCAGTCTGCACCAGAGATGGAGAGGGGAGAAGTGGCTGTGATGACTTAAAATTTTCAAACCCTGGTGGTGCCAAATCCGCAGAACAGGGTGCAGCTTGCATCGTGGGAGAAGATGGTCTAGTCAGTGGCTCTTGGAACAGCCCCTCCACTCCACTCTCCAATGGTGGCCGTATAGGATGTGTGGAATTCATGTCCACATCCATTGCCTCCAATGCAGGTGGTGACTCAGCTGCCTTCTCCAGTGTCACAGGTAAAGCCTCAGTGGCTACTGCATCTGGCAATACATGTGGGGGCAGTGGCGGCCATGATGACTTGAAATTCTCAAACCCTGGAGGTGCCATCTCTGGTGAACAGGGTGCAGACTGTGCCATTGAAGAAGATAGTCCATCCACCCTGCTCTCCAATGGTGGCAGCAGGCTTTGTGCTGCATCTGTCTCCGTATCCATCGCCTCCAATGGCAGCACTGGCTGAGCTGCTTCATCACCTGTCACTGCCACTGCCTTGGTGGCAGCTACATCTGGCAAGGCATATGTGGTTTCAGCCGGGGGAGGAAGAGTAGGTAGCAGCAACCATGAAGACTTAAAATTCTCAAACCCTGGAGGTGGCGTATCAGGTGAACAGGGCTCAGCTTGTGTTATGGGAGAACGTGGCTTCGGCAGTGGCTGTTGCAATGGCCTCTCTGATGATGGCAATGGCAAACTAGGCGTGGTGTTTGTGTTCGTATCCATAGCCTCCAATGCAGGCAGTGATCCAGCTGCTTCTTGTGGCATCACAATCACAGCGTTGGTGACAGCCGCATCAAGCAAGAAGTGCGTCGATTCAGCTGGCAGGGTACAAGGGGGTAGTGGCAACCATGAAGACTTGAAATTCTCAAACCCCGGTGGTGCCATCTCCGGCGAACGGGTCTCAGCTTCCATTGTGGGAGAAGGTGGTCTCTGTACTGGTTCTTGCAATGACCCCTGTGCATCACTCTTCAACTCCGGCGAAACACCAAGTGTGTTGCCTGTCTTCCCATTCGTTTCCTCCAATGCACGCGGTGATCCAGCAGCTTCTACTGACGTTACTGTAGCTGCATCGGTGTCGGCCTCGTCAGGCAAGACGTGTGCGGTTTCAGCCGGAGGAGGGGGAGGAGGCAGCAGCTCTAGAGTCTCGGAATTTTCACATCCCGGAGGCGCTGTTTTCAGGGACGAAAGTGGCGGCTGTTGCTGTGGCAACAAACCCTCTGCCTCTGGTCCTCCTTCCAATGGCGACGCCGGCGGCGCTGGTGCGCTGTGCGGGTCCGTGTCCATCGATTCGGGCGCAGGGGGTGGCCCTTGGGCTTCCTCGGACCCCATTGGCACCGCATCAGTCAAGGACGCATCGAGACAGGCGCCTGAGGTCGGAGCCGAAGGAGTAGGTGGGGGCGACAGCGGCGGAGCATCCTCCGGCAAGGCCTCCGCGATTTGGGGTGAGGGAGGAAGCGATGGCACGGCGGTCGTCGCCATGGGGGAGACCTCTGCCGCGTCCGACGGAGTTGGCGGCGAAGCCGATGTGGGCTCCTTCAAAGAGGCAGCTTCGAGCGCAGGTGACGCCGAGGCAACGAGCTCCTGAGAGAGCGAAGGCGACGGGCCTGCCCCGTCGCAAGTCCCGTCTATCGGCGGCGTCAGCGGCTCGTCCGCATCCGGCGGCTTCTCGGTATCTTGTTCTGGAGGCGGCGGTGGGGTCAGGGTAGCGTGATCGGGTGGGGCTGGCACCGGTTGAGCGGCGGTGGTCACGTAGGGGTTTCCATGGAGATGGGAAGAAGAAGGGGATGGTGGTGGTGAACTCGTGGCTATGTTCTCCGGTGGCGAGCCTGCCTCCGGCGAGCTCGCCATGGATAGGTACGGCGCGTCGCCGTCGGCGGCGGAGGCCACCGGGAAGGAGAAATGCACGAGTAACAATTACTACCAGGGTTAGCCAAACGCCGAATTCAAATCCTAGCCGTCAAGACTCAAGACGCCGGAGTAAGACAATCTCCCAGGGATTTCCTTCACGCGCGGGCGGGATTTTTTTTTTTTTTTTTGAGAGGATACAACACGAACATACACTCGTACCACACGCACACGCACACGCACCTGCACGTCTAAGATACACGCCGAACCAGGATGAGAGGCCCGAAACCTCTTTTACACGGACACGCGTAGTCCCACTGAATGCGCACGCGTGTATAATCTAGGATATAATCCCGGGGCTATACCCGAACCCCAGGATTAAATCCTAGGAAAACGCTTGACATAACGCGAGTCCAAAGACTTCGAGCGCATCTTGGCGCGATTATACAATACGCTACCATCGAGCTACTGGCTCGATCCGTACTGGCAGATTCCGTCTAAGGGATTTCCTTCGCGGATGGGATTTCCGTCGCAAAGTAACCAACAGATTTCCTTCATCTTTTCTCTTTTCTATTCCTTTTAGAAAGGGATTCTCTCTAATTTCCCTATATTATTCCATTCGAATGGATGCTGTTGAAGATGGTGGGAAATAAAGAGAACAAATATGGAGAATGGAAGAAAATAAATGAAAAATGGTTGGAGATAGTCTAATTCCTATCTCTACTATTAAAAGTCTCTACGATGGTCATTGGTTCCAATGAGTAATGTGTTGTCTCACTAAATTAGATATTATGTCATTAGTTGTAATAAATATATCCTATATACTAAGGCATTGTTTGTTTTGACTTCTAACTAGCCTTTAGACTATAGAAGTCAGAAGTCTAAATAAAGAGTCAGCTTTTGGACTTTGCTTCTCCAAAAATTAACCATCCAAAACCAGCGTTACAACTGGGATTTAGAAACCCAGTTCCACTAGCTTTTGTGGGTTGAACTTACAACATTGCCATCATAATTGGTAAGAAATTGTGCACCAATGCCATCATATAAAGGTTCCCACCGCCCCCACACTAGTGTCCCTCCCCCTACCGCTAACCGCGCTCGTCCGCTGCCTCTGGCGACTAGGGTTCTCCCTCCACGTCACCGTCGCCTCCTCCTCTTTCCACGTCGCCGCCCCCACCTCCTCCCTCCATGCCGCTGCCGCAATTCGCTGCTTGCTCCTGCCTCGTCTCCGTCCGGCCGCACCACGTCTCCGGCGCCCAAGTCCTCGAACAGGTCGGCCAACACAGAATGATTATGACTTGACTTTTTAGTATGTTTGAAAGGAAAAATTAGTTTAGTAACACTGAAAAGATATGTAAATTGGAAATACCATCATAGGAAAAACTGACAATTGGACCCTGGGCATCCACCATTACTTATAATGGAGTGCTAAAGGTCTGATATTAGTGGGATTTCTGCAGCAGATCCAAATTTCATGTTACTAATGCAAGAATCTGAGCATAAGGCTCAGGAATTTTATCCGTGGAAATTAGGAATCAGCTGCTGATTACTAAAATGTTTTTATGCAATTTCTTTTGCATTTTTTTCAATCACTAAAGCCCTATTGTAGTAAATTATGGTGCAACTCAGGCATCTATTATGGAGTAGTTCAATTAGTTGTCTTGCTTCTCAGATCAAATATCAGAGAACTGACTTATTTCTGGTGTTAATTGCCTTGACCTATCTGGGTTTTTTTTTTACATAATTGATCTTATGATTCTCTCAGGCTTATGTGGCTAAACTGGATACTTCATTATCTATTGTTGGTAGCAACCTTGAGTTAAAACTTTATGGTTACAACAAAAAGTTTCCCATCCTGCTGTCCATCGTCTTGGCTGCTTCTCAATCCTTTTCTTCAAAGATAGATAGGTTTGAGGTAATGCATCCTTATGTCAAACACATTATGGATTCTTTTGAAATTTAGCTCTGATAATGTAAAAATATTTCTGATACTATGCTTGGAAGTCTGAATTTTGTTTTTTATACTTTTTTCCTTACTTTCCGCAACAACAATGGATGACTTTATTGATGGTCATGTAAATATCGACGTAAGCAGATTAGAAAATATTTATTGTTCTGTACCCACTGTAGATTTTTATGTAGCTAGAAGGTGCTACTTTGTAGTACTGTGAGTCCTAGGAGAATGCGCTTATTTGCTTATCTCGTTTGTGAAGTTGCTTATTTACTTATCTCGTTTGCTTATTTGATTTATCGGGATTTTTTTAAATTTTTGGATTCTTTTTTTTCTATCTCGAAGGGATGTATAAAAGCTCTCTAACACAAGTCGAATGAAGCGGATCCGACTCTGGAGACCACGTCAGGAAGCAAATAAGCAAACAAAATAAACAAATGAGATAAGTTGAAAAGAACCACACCTAGCTATTGCTTTCCACCATGCTGTTGGTGTAGTGTATATGCGTATGTTTTCGTTTGCATAGCAGTTGCGATCGGATGACATGGTCGTTTCTCGTGTTAGGATTGAATTCGAGTATTTTATTTTTTTAGTGATCATATCATAACATACTTGTTACTAGCCAAACCAACTTGTTACATAAGATAACTGTCAGTGTATTCCACACCGGGGTGTCCTCTCCATCACTGTCATGTGGGACCACATGTACGGGAGTCAGAAAGAGGTGTTCATTACCCGTAGCTTGTCGCCCGGTGCGCGGGCCCCATCATCGGGCGGTAGGTAGGGCACTGGCAGCCGGCGGCGAAGACGTCGATCCCGCGTTAGGCGACGAACGCGTGTTTGCCGGTGGCAAAGAACAATCAGCCCCACGCCGAGCGAGCGTCGACATGTGGTCGGTTGACGAGGCTGGAGGGCATCCGGGCCCCTCCTGTCAGTCAGTTTCGAGGGTGCATACCGAAGAAAAAGGGAAGGCTTCCTCTCTAAGCTTTTCCCCCAATCGCACCGGATCAGGGCCATTAAATGCGAATGACCGGGCGTGGCCAGGCGCAAGAGACCCCCCGCAGCATGATTGCTCATGTTCCGTTTGCACTGCCCAAGGCAAAGCGCGAGCGCTACATCAGCGCCCATTATCATGCCCATGTTGCCCTTCAGACGGACGAGGCGGCGGCGAGCAAGATGCATTTAAAAAACCGAGGAAGAATAGCGGCTACAGTAGCCCGTGCCATTAATATAACCATCCCCACACCACTTGCCTGAGCCAATCCCGGGGTATATAAGGGGAGTTCACGTGCATGGGTAGGGGGTTCGGAAAAACACACACTTGCCCTTTAGCAGCAAGAACTCAAGCAGAACATAGGGCTGTTACCCGCCTCGGGGGCTTGAACCTGGGTAAACCTTACTTATTCTGGAGTGTTCTTGGACAGTTCTTCCAGGGTAAGGAAAAAGAGAGGTGCGCTAGCTACACAAACCCCCTCTACCGAATACTGGACTACCCTCTAGGACAAATCTGCCAGCTGAAATACGCCGACAATAACAGACTCGAATAAATGAATTTCAATCCGCTAGATCCTCCAAACAGTTAGGAGCATTATAGACATTATTATAGGGTGGGTTTTTTTTAGCTTTTCTTATCTGTTTATTTATCTGGATCCCGTCACTTCGAGAATTTTTCGAGGTAGCCTCGAGAGCCGGTTGACCTTCAATTTTAGGGTTTAGAGAGCTTATAGACACGCCTATGAGATAAAAAAAATTCTGACTCAAAAGTAATAAAAAAGTGAGATAAGTCAAATAAGACACGAGATTCCTACTTATCTCGTGTCTTATTTGATTTATCTCACTTTTTTATCTTTTGCTACTTCTCTCGTAATTCTCAAATGACGAGATCTCGAGGCTACAAATAAGTAGATAAGAAAAGCTGAAAAGAACCCACCCTATACTCTTCATTCAGCTCAAAGCCACTAGAGAGCAGAACCAAAAACTGGATTGCCAAACAGATATAGCTTCTTCAAAAGTGGCTCTTTAGAGTTAAAATCCAGAAGCGACTTTTAGAGAAGCCATAGCTCAAATAAACAGCCTAAAATTACTCATCATATCATCTGTTGTACCAAATCCGTCTTATCTGATTTAACTCCCCAAAATTCTCACAGTGGGTACATGAAAGTGCATCTAGGCCCCACATTGTTTTGGTGATTAATGACAAGCAATTAAGAACTAATGCACTGCAATGAGTAATGAACAGATACTTAATCCAAATGAAGATTCTCGAGAAGATTGTGGACCCCTCAAGAAACTTAATCAACATCCATCGGCAACATTCCTAATCATGTACCTTTATCCGTTTTATTGAGTCTAAGGACAGCCGTGCTATTAAGAGGGATGCGACCGATTATGACTATTAGAGGGTCTAGTGCTTTAAATTGAAATCTTGCAATAGAGAGAGACACGTCACACTCCATTTTCTCACAGGATGCTTTTTCACTTAGTGGCAACCGAGTATCCGGTAGTTACCACCGGAGCATCCGGTACCTTTGAATTGGAATGTCCGGAAAATCCGAGTTTTGATCTCACTGTTTGGATTGCCATTTTTAACCGGAGTATCCGGTACATCCACCGGAATGCCTGATACCATGTGGACCGGAGTGTCCGAAATTTCAAAGTCTGGGTTTCTCTATTTAATTAGGGCTTCTGCACCGGACTATCCGGTCCCTGGACCAGACTATCCGATGTAAGTGGCAGTTTCAGCCTCAAACGGCTAGTTTTTGGGCTCTCCTATGTAAGCCCTACGTTGACCTCCTAGCTAGTGTTAGCCATTCCACTCAGATTCAAACGCATCCCTAGATTGTTCTTAAGATCCCAAACCTCTCCCCTCTCTAGATTCCCTCGATTCACCACTTGGGAAGGGTTGAGAGGTAAGATTCGAGTACTCTAGGTAGCAAGATTTCATCTTCAAGCACTTGACTCCATCTTCAAGCTCATACTCCACCGGATTTGTTACTCTTGGAGGTTGAGGACTCCTAGACGGCTAGGAGTTGCCTTCGAGCCACCGATGCTTGGTGTGGTGGCTGTGGGAAGTTTGTGAAGGCCGGTTCCGCCTCCGCAAGGGAAGGAACAAGGAGTGAAGCCAATAAGTTCTTTATGCAACCTTAGGAGGAAAAGGGTTGAAAGAGACCCCGGCTCAAGTGTGACTGAGCCGCCTCAACGGAGACGTAGGATCCCCTCAAGGATCCGAACTTCGAGAAAACATCGTCAAGTGTCTCCTCTTCATCTTCGGTTTTCTTCCTCTTTGTGCCTTTTTGATTTGCTTGGGATTAACTATTTCTGTTATGGACTTAGTTCCTAGTAGCTCCTGTAGCCTATACTTGCTTTCTCTAACTACTTAGTGCAGGTGGATTTACTAGATCTAAGTTTGTGAAGGTGATTTGAGCTAACCCTAATTTTTGGATCGGATTGTCCGATATCAGCATCGGATACTCCGGTATCAATCGAAGTATCCGGGCCTAACCACCGGACTATCCGGTACCCTTTCATTTTCCGCAATTTAATTTGTTCAAATTTGTTAACGCCTATTCATCCCTCCCCTAGGCGACATCTCGATCCTTCAATTGGTATCAGAGCCTAATCTCTTATGGTAAGCTTAACTGTTTAGAGACAAAGGATGTCGGACGGTGATAAGGGTAAAACCGGTGTATCTATTCTATTTGATTATTCCGGCATGAATAGCTCATCATCTTCATATTATGCCTCTATTCCATCTGGTCGAGCGCTTTACTTTGATGGCACTTACTATGCAGCATGGAGACATAAAATGAAAATGTACTTGAGATCACTTCACACATCTATTTGGCGTATTGTTGAGACAGGTTTTAAACCTAAAGATCCGGAGAAGCTCACATCCAAAGAAGAGCAAGACTAACACCGCAATGATCAAACCGCCAATGCTTTACTCGGAGCCTTGAGCCTAAGTGAGTTCAACCGTGTTGATGGACTTGAGGTTACCAAGGAGATCTGGGATACTCTCAAGGTCACACATAAGGGTACCTCAAGTGTCCGTGAATCCAAGATTGAGTTGATAGCCGGCAAGCTGAGTCGGTTTGTGCTGGAGGATAGTGAGAGTTACAAGGAGATGTATGATCAATTAATGCTCCTCGTGAATGAAGCCAAAGGACTTGTGAGCAAGGAGATAACCGACTCCTATGTGGTCAAGCTTATGCTAAGGGTGATCACGCCAAGGTATCCAACCTTGGTGACACTCATACGTGAGCGGGACAACTTCGACAAGCTCACCCCTCATGATGTGCTTGGAAGGATTCTTGCACATGAATTGATACATCAAGAATCCAAGGAAGTGAAAGAGCTCATGCAATCAAGCTGCAAGAAGAAGAACATCGCCTTGAAAGTGAGCAAAGAAGAAGAAGCTTACTCTAGCGGAGATGATAGCGATGGCTCCATGGACCTTGAAGAGATGGCTCTTTTTGTGAGGAAATTCAATAAATTCCGCAAAAAGAATGGCTTCAACAAGGGAGACCGTCACAAGAAGAACTTTGGGAAGTCAAAAGGAAGACACTCCAAGAGGGCGTGCTATGAGTGTGGGGACACCGGCCATTTCATTGCCGAATGCCCACAAAAGAAGAACAAGGAAGGCGAAGAGAAGAAGAAGGACAAGCACTACAAGAAGAAGAAGAGCAAGAACTATAAGAAAAACTCCAAGGGACATGTTCACATTGGAGAGAAGTGGGACTCAAATGACTCCGCCTCCGACACACAGTACCACTTGCCTTAGTCAAAACACCCTCCAGGTTGTTAACAATTTGCAACACATGCAACGATCACATAAGAGCAACACATGTCTCCCTTACGTAAAAGCAACACATGCCTTTACTCTCAATTTCATATCTCTCTTTAGTCAATATTAATTAAACCAAACCCAGGTAACGTATATACCTAAGCAAATTAGATTCGACTACCATCCCACATAGTATCATCACTATCTAACTAAAAATGATGAGTAATACAACATTTAAAATGAAGGATATAATTCAAATTGGAATAACTAGATCCCTAATAAAATAAATTAAACATAACAATGCAATATTTAAATCAAACTCATTTTATTTGCAAATGGGATCAACATGGTCAAGGACTATGTGTAACTTGCCTTGTTGCCACTCCCACTCTGGTCCTGTACCAAAGTCTTCTACTGAACACTTTTAGAAATTCATGTTTCTACACAACAGAATAATAAAGAAAATCTAAATAAATAAAACAGTATAATAAAATATCTTAAAAATCAATTAAAATTCATAAATAAATAGATTTTATTTTTCTGAATTTTTAGAGACTCGAGTGGTAATATTTGGACTTCTGGATCAAAAGATATGAATTTTACAAGTTTAAATCAATTTATAAACTAATTAAGCAATTTCCAGAATTAATTCCCTATTTAATATTCCATCGCGCACCGCTCTAACCAGTGGGCCTCGCACGCCAGCCTCACGACCCATGGTGAACTCGGCCCACATGGCCAGTGCACGCATCCTCTCTCTCAACCCCTACTGACATGTAGACCCCACTGACATGTGGACCCCATGTGTTAGCGTCTCTCTCTCAAACAAATCTGATTCCACCCGGATCTGAACCGCTCAGCCCAGATCTGAACCGCACAGCTCGGATCCCGCTGCTAGGGTGCAACCATGTCGATCCTCCTCCTCGATGACCTTGGTACATGGCGGTGCCCACTCCAGCACGGCAGCGACCTCGCTGAACTTGGCCGTCCAGGCGTTCCCGACTTCCTTTCTTCATGTTTTTGGGGTCTATAGAGAGCTCTTGCTCTCGCGAGCATGATAGGACCACGACTCCTCGCCGGCAACCATCAACGACGAGCTACAGTAGTGAAAAGAGGCAGCGCACGCTCAGGATCACGCAACACTAGGCTACGGCCCTTCCTAATCCAATCTAAGCTTAGCTCTAACTTCTACGAAAAACAAAGAACCTTACTAACGCAGGCAATGAGCTCGAGGACCCTCGGTTGAGCTCAACGATGTGCAAAGGAGACGGCGGTGCAAACCTCAACAGTGACGACTCTTCGGTGCCCAACTGGCCTAACCAAGCCCACGATAAGCATCGCGGCGACGAGTTATAACTACTGGCCAAAAATCAAAGGCTAGAACTCACCGGCGATGGCGCAATTCGTTACCGGAGTTCAAGATCCCAATTCGCCCCCCTTCTCGATTCTCGGCAGCTCCGACCTCCTTAGTTTGATTCGACGGCGACGGTGGCTCCTATGAACCCTAGTGCAGCCGTCCCGACCTTTATATAGGGTCGAGGTGGCCTAGGGTGGCACGGACGCCTAGGCCTGGCCAGCGGTGGTGTGGCCTCCTAGTTCGATTCTGGAGCAGTGTCGAAGACGATGACTACGAGATCCGACAGCCCACAAGCTGCCACGTCGGTCCATCGGACGTATGCAACTCACGCGTACCCCTTCGCGCGGATAAGTGGCATCCGACGCCCTGCAATGCGCATGCGCATGCGATAGCGGCTTGGATTAAGCCATGTCACTCTTTATCCTGAAAAGAATTAAAATTCTGATTATCTATTTATAGCTTTGTTGTTTAATGATCTCTATTTATTAAAATTACTAAATTACTTTAGAAAAAACTGGAAAAAATTCTGTAGAGCATTTGGAACCTAGGAAAATTTTAATAAGCATTGTTCACCATTATATTATTCTATTGAAATGTTTTAGCGCTCTATGTTAATTATAAAAATGATTTTTAGGGGTTTTTGATTATGAAAAAAATCATAGAATGGATTTTCACTATTAATTAGGTTAAAACAAAATATTTGGGGCTTACCAAAAATCAGTATGTTGCAACTAAGAAAGACACTCACGATGTGTCGCGCCGCACAAACATGCACGGCAAAGCCGAAGATGTATGACTCGTTCGCTCATTATCTCAATGACGGAATTTGAATTTTCTCGTAGCGAAGCACGTATACTCAACTAGTTTAATATAAAGTTCATCTCCAAAACATGTTTTAATCCTCACATAGGAATGCAATTCCATAAGATTTTAGGGTCTTCAGCATTTAGTGGACTAAGGTCTTTTCAAAATTATTATGGGAGAAGATCTATCACCGTATTCGGAGAAAATCTTATCACCGTGGTGAAATACATCTCTACTATTAAAAAGAGGCTAACGGTGGTTGTCATCAATCTAAATCATCCAACTTCTCCACCAATGACGTAGATTTCTCAAATATGGTTTCTATTGATTTAATTTTCTTTCAACTTCTCCACCAATGACGTAGATTTCTCAAATATGGTTTCTATTGATTTGATTTTCTTTCATACTTGAGTGTGTCCATATTTTAGGAATGTTTTGATTAGCAAGAACATTTCCTATTCTGTTTGCTTTTCTATTTTAGTTGGTTTGCTTTTCTTTATTAGATGTGTTCATATTTTTGAAAGGTGTTGATTACACCTATGACATATTAAATAACCATCTCTCATGTGCATCATATATCATATATAAATAAAACACGTGGAAGATATATGATATCCTAAATTTTCCTAAGCTAAAAAGCAATTATTTCGAAAAATTATCTTCTGATCTTTAGCTAATTCCTTCTTATATTTAACCCTGTCAGATTTTATTCCTCAAATCCAAACCAAATTCGGTTATCCCCAAAACCCTAAGACTTAAATTGATTTGAGATCGGTTTGTATCCTAACCAAATTTATGTATCTCTAGCCATCGTTAATCTTAATCCAATCTGAGCCCTATCCTCGATTGAGCTAGTCCCGAGTGGGCTAGACTCCCCTCTAGCTGCCCTATAAAAACCCAGAGACCTCCCTCGAATCCCACCAAACCCCCAAACTCGAGAGCGAGATTTCACCTCAAAGCCAATGACATAGTAGATTGGAAGGCCACCACCGACGATGAGGAGAGGTAGCTGCTGCCACCACCGTCACCTTCCTTGTCGACTCCTATCTACCACGCCTCTCCCCGAGTGGCCCTGCCGCTTGCGCTGCCTCATGCAGCTCACCACCGCTGCCTTCCCTAGTGCCTCCACACCCCCATCTTGCGCCGCCACCACCTATCTGCCGCTCTGCTTATTGCTTCACCCTAGCCACTATCACCACCCTCGGCCGCCGCTGTTGCACCGGTGCGCCACTATCGCCATCGCCCCCGTTTTTACCGGTTCGCCGCCGCCACCATGCTGACCCGAGCCACTGCCACCCCTATCTCTCTCTCTCTCTCTCTCTCTATGTGTGTGTGTGTATGTGTTGGATCCCCAACCTAGCCTATGCTGGCCTGCTCTTTTAACCTGAGCCGGTTTGGGCCGCACAATGGCCCAAATCTAATGAACAGTACCTTTCCTATTTTTCTATCTCGAGATCCATAGATTCGAATTCCTTCCAGCAAATTTCTAAATTCATATTTTATTCCAATCTACTTATTGTATTTTTCTTGTATTTTCCTTGTTTTTAAATTTTTTGGGATTTATTGCTTCTTGATTTGCGTGTGGACATTGTTGACAACGCCGGAGCGGAGATTGCCGATGACTTCTCAGGAGACGTGCAGTACTAGGATCAAGACAAGCTAGTTACATGTTAATCTTATATTTATTAATCATTTTCTAAATTTTGAATATGCATGCTACTGATAAGGTTGATAAGGTTATTTACCTTATTAGGTCATAGTTAATGTTCATGTTGTGTTAGTCATTAATTAACATGGACAATTATCCATTGATGCCTAGTATGATTTAATTCTGTATTTAAGTCATCCCTATGTTTACTTACGCTAGATGCTTAGTATTACTACGATGGGAATTTGTAGATCTTTCATGGTGGGAAATCATTCAAATTCTTGTAGAGAGAATCTACTATGTTGTTTTGGTTTGACTTAATCAAACTAAAATCAACATGGCGTGAGTAGACACACAAGGTGGTGGCTTGTATGGTTCCATGGTAGCCACCTCAGTCGACATGAGGACCGAACATAGTAGATAATCTAGCCAAACACAACCGCATAGCCATGGGTGCTAATAATGGCAAGGCCTTAGAATACTAAATTAGGAAATATAGTTTTGGGTTACTTTTGGTGGTGTGGGTGTGGCTTGCAACCACCGAAGACCCACCTGGCACACGAGGGGACCTCTGACTTGTTGAGGAATTTGCTAGGGTAAATCCTTAGTGAGGCATTCTCAACTCTAGACGTACCTGGGTAACAGCTTCGTCTCACTTTCAGGTGAGTCCCATGGATAAAGTGTACACACTCTGTATAGTTAAAACTATCATGATAGTCGTGCTCACAGTAAAGAGCAGGCTTAAGCAGCTCTACAATGTTATCTCACCATTTTAGTAATTAATCTAGTGTAGAGATAGGACATGGAATGTCAGAAAATGAATGTCAGGTAGCAAATGCCATGCAGGGATTGTTGTGTAGAGCTGGCAGCAAATGTCATCTCAGTTTCGTGCTAAGAAGGCAACATTAATGTGCTGAGAAAACATGAGTTTTACTTATCATTTATCTTTGTAATGCAAATTAACCATCTCTAATTTCTTTGTTAAGCTTCATTCATATCTAAGGATGAACTCTTGCTGAGTTTGTATGTCTCATACTCACCCTTGCATATTTTCAGTTGTTTAGACCAGCGAGCAGGTGAAGGTGCCGAGGAGTATGCTGATTACGAGGCCAAGTTTGACAGAAGTGACCCTGACTAGTTGGTGTATTCCTAGTGATATACCTTTGGTGTATGGATAGGTCTACTTTGCCACGTGTTTATTTTTTTCTTCTGCATGCTACCATTATTAAGACAATTATTGTAATAACTACCATGTTGCCAAATATTTTTATGTTAAGTTGTTAAATATAGCAAACGGTGTGATTCATTTTTGTTTGTCTGTGCATACTAGGTATGATCCGTTGGGACTAGTACTGTAAAGCTCAGGGGAGTCGGTTTGGCACAACCAGGTCCTAATAGAGTTGGTATTAGAGTCGCATTGATCATAGGATGCGCTACTTAGTTATGGAAAGCCTTAAGGACTTTTATTTTTAAAAAACTATATTTTATTTTTATCATGCTTTTTCTTCCTTTCCTATGCTCATTATTAACAGTTCTAATTTAGCTTAAATTTTAATTTTAGATGTCTTTCCTCACCAATTTTGGACTGGAAGAAGGAGGCCATGTCAATTGTTGTGGGACATGCTGCAACAACTAGGATATACCAAAAGCCTAGAGTACGTCTGTGATGTCATAGTCCACAACGTGATGGAATAGTGGGTCACCGTTTGTCACTGTCTGTTCCCGAGAGGGCAAGTCAAGCTCCCAAGAGGTTTATGTTCCTCATGACAGGGCAGCGTGACGTATTATTGTTGGATAATAATGAGCCCAAAGACTATATGGAAGCAATGGTGGGACTGGACTCTGAGAAATGGCTAGAAGCCATGAGATCCGAAATAAAATCCATGTATGATAATTAAGTTTGGAACTTGGCTGATATGCCCAATGGTGTAAAAACCATTGAGTGCAAATGTGTCTTTAAAAAAAAGATAGACATGGATGGAAATGTTCACATACGTAAGGCACGATCGATAACGAAAGGTTTTAAGCAGATTTAAGGTGTTGATTATGATGAGACCTACTCGCCCGTCACTATGCTAAAGTCTATTCGGATCATGCAAGCAATTGCTACATTTTATAATTATGAGATAGGACAAATGGATGTCAGAACGGCTTTCCAAAGTGAAAACCTAAATAAGGATGTGTATATGACACAGCCCGAAGATTTTATCAATCTAAAAATGCTAACAAGGTATGCAAGCTTCGAAAATCCATTTATGGACTCAAGCAAACATCTCGGAGTTGAAACCCTCGATTTGATGAAGTTGTCAAAGAATTTGGCTTCATCAAGAATGTAGAAGAGCATTGTATTTACAAGAAAATTAGTGGGAGCACACTTGTATTTCTAGTCTTATATGTGGATGACATATTATTATCGTTAATGATATTCTAATGCTTGAAGTTGTTTAATTCTATTTGAGAAAAAAGTTTTTTGATGAAAGATCTAAGAGAAGCAGCTTACATATTGGGCATAAAAATCAATAGAGATAGATCGAGTAGGCTACTTGGATTAAACCAAAGCACGTACATTGATAAGATATTGAAGCGGTTCAATATGCAGGATTCCAAGAAGAGTTTCTTACCAATGTCACATGGTATTAATCTTGGCAAGATTTAGTGTGTTTTGACACCTGATGAGCAAAAGAAAACAAGTGTGATTTCATATGCCTCCGCTATTGGATCCATCATGTATACCATGTTGTGTACAAGTCTAGATGTCTCATATGCTCTAAGTGTTATGAGCAGGTATCAATCGAGCCCCCGTGAAAGTCACTAGGCAGCCGTAAAGAACATTCTCAAATACATATGAAGGATTAAGGACATGTTTTTTTGGTCTCTGAAGGTGAGGAAGAGCTCATCGTAAAAGGTTACGCCGATCCTAGCTTCCAAACTGATAGAGATGATTGTCGATCGCAATCCAGTTTTATATTCTGACTCAATGGCGAGGCAATGAGCTAGAAAGTTTCAAGCAAGAGATAGTAGCTGATTCCACGACGGAGGTCGAGTATATTGCGGCTTCTAAAGCTGCAAAGGAGGCTATTTGGATCATAAATTTTGTTTCTAAGTTAAGAGTGGTCGCTAGAGCATCAAGTCTAGTGGACCTCTATTATGACAATAGTGGTGCTATTGCACAAGTAAAGGAGCTTAGGTCTCACCAAAAATCCAAACATATACTTAAGCGTTATCACCTCATTCAAGCGATCATTGATGGAGATGATATGAAGTTTTGCAAGGTGCACACAGATCTGAACATCACTGATTCACTGACAAAACCTTTTCCACAGCCAAAGCACGAGGCGCACACAAGAGCAATTGGTATTCGATACTTGCATAATTGACTCTAGTATAAGTGGGAGACTATTAATGATATCCCTAGAGGCGATCATGGAGATGATTATATCATGCTATGTTTATGTATTATTAAATAATGTGTTATCAATACCATGAATAAATATCATTTACATTATTCATCGAGTACGACTTGGTCGTGAGACACATTGTTTATGTGATGTTATTCTAAATGACTTCTGGTCTCATATCATTATGTGGGACAGTAATGATTTGACTAGCATATGTATTTATTGATGGTATTGTTTCACATACCGTAGATATAGAGATATCAAATCAATAATGTGGACACATATTAGAGAACATGATGTTGGATAGACCTACTCCAAGACAATGCTGGGATTGTTTTCTTACATGTGCCATCAGTGTGTCTTAAGTAGTTTATCTATATGATCCTTAGATCATTGAGTCCTAGCATGCATAGTTATATACTTTGAGGTTATCAACTACTATGCCTTAATAGGATAGCTATAAAGATAGGTTTCGGGTATGCTATGAAACATAAACAGGGGTGGAAGCGATCAAAATGGTATTTGCCCTTCCTTGATAACGAGAGAGATATCGCTAGCCCCTCGATATAGTTGGATTGGAAAGTATATGGTCGTGCCAATGTAATTAAAGAGTTAATCACGGTTTTAGTATCCACTATAAGATCGAGTGAATGGTTGAGCTATCCTAAGGGTCGCACGCATCTCATCTTGAGCTTGACTGGTATCGTGCGGCAAAGGGATCGGTATATGAGTATATCAAGGTTCAGCCGATATGATCATTCTGTGTATTCAGGGGTTAGTATGTCTTGCTAGTAACAACTATTGACTTGTGGTTCGAAAAAGAGTTTTTAAGATCATGACCGCTTGCGCATAAACTTAATGAGTCACACACTTAATAGGTTGGAACGTATCAAAAGTTGGAACGTATCAAATGGATTGGAATTATTAGTGGATTTCGTGGATATTGATCAACGTAGGATTAAAGTGCTAATAGGCCTCTAGCGTAGAAGCCCATTAGCATGCTCTATATAAGGGGAAGTGTAGGGCGACGCGGCTATGCCAAAACGAGTTTGCCACGAGGAATGCTAGTTGCCATGCCCTATCCTTCTCCTTAAAACCCTAGCTGCACGTGACGATGCTATCACATCAGCGCATGGCGTTCCGTCCCTGGACATATGAATACTATGGAGGCACTGCTGCGGTTGTTGTGGCACTGATCAATGACAAGGAGAAGACGGTCGGTGAGATTGACTACGTCTTCTACGGTAGTACGTGCAACATTGTTGTAGTGGTGATCAACGAGGAGGTGTTTGGCTTGGCATGAATGACTACTTCCTGTACCTCGACGTGTGCGACATTTGAACTTGCTACTCCAACTCTTCTTCCATTGTAGCTAAGCGTAAAGGGTAACGATCCATGATCTTCTACTCGCATGATATTCTAGGTGATCATGATAGAAATTTTTAAAATTGCGCTAGCATAGCCTACCTGTTTTTCTTCAGTTTACACCTTTTCCTTTCTCAAATTTATAGTCATTCTATCCCCTCTCATTTCTTCTTCTTTCATCCTCCACTCCCTCCTCCCTTCCCTCATGACTAACAGAGCCAAGGATAGGTGCGACAAGCCAAGGATAGGCATGACGAGCTTCAGGGCATTTGTGAGCTCCTGCCAGTACCAACGAGCCTCCTCTCCCTCCTCTAGCTCCCTCTCACCCCTTTCTCTCACTCCTTGTCCTCCAACCTCTTCCCCCTCCTCTTGGCTTGTGTCTTCCGTCCCACATTAAGATATGGAAATCTTTAGCCTCAAGTACTTCTTTTCTACCAAGCTCATGGTCTCATCGATCTAGTGCCACCACCGTCGATGCATCTTGTTGCCATAGCCTCTTCCCCCATCGAAGGCCCTAGTGGCGCAACTAGGGACTTGGCAGCGTTGGCAACACAACGTTGTCAGAATACTGTCGACACATAGTCAAGGTCCTACTCCTCCTCACTTCCCATCGCCCCTATTTTAAGTTCTTGCTCCTCCTCGCATCCCTTCGCACCATTATGCCCCTCCATATTCGGGTCAGGGTTGTGTCCCTTGTTAGATTTAGGAGCCCAACACCTGTCCAATCTAGGAGGCCATTGACACTAGGGGAGAAGGCCATGTAGGGGCAGGGACTCTAGGGGTGCCGCCAACATCATCGTCAAGTGCAGGTTGTGTCAAGTGGGGATTAGTGGAGAGAGCAAAGGTAACTACATTGTTGCCTCCTCTTTGGCCGTTAGATTGGAGTGTTATGGGCCTTATGGCCATCTCTGGGGAGCCACAACATGATGGCCACCATTGGAGCAAGAGGATGGAGGTGGAGAGGAAGAAGGGCGAGGAGGAAGAAGAAGTGAGGGATATAATAGTCTTCAAATTTTTATAATGGCTTATGTACACTTTTTGTAACTTTGCTACAATGGTTTTATTAATCCTGACTTTGTAGTAGCAATTCTCAAATATGACAGCTCTGTTTTGACATGTATCTAAGTAAATCTAATACATAACACATACAAATTCGAGCACTACTTAAAAAAAACTACGATTGGCTGTTCATTGGGCTACAGTTCTTTTGTGTGTTGCTACCTCTTCTAGTTTGGTCAAGTTCCTTAGACTTAAGGATGTATTCTTCATGCTTGTTTGATTAGTTTTATCAACTTATTTGCTTATCTCTAGTTGAGAAAATGCAAACATTTTGGTATTTTAATTCTTTTTTATCCCAAAGGCACGTGTGAAAGTTCTAAAAACATGTCAATAAAATGGATTGAACTTTCTAATCCGTTTCGAAAAGCTTTCAGAGTTCAACTTATCAATAAATAAAATAATCAACAAATCAGCTCTAAAGACAATCTAGAACAACTCTTGCCCGTTACACGCAGGCCTCAAGTAGCCATTGCTGGGCAGTGGCAAACACGCTGCGCCATAAACGAGACCCTTATGGCACCTTTTAAGAGCATGTCCAGTAGGGTCTCTAAAAAAGATTCTTCTCTATATTTAGAGACTTTTAGTCCCTATATCATTCCAGCAGAGTCTATGTAAAGTCTCTAAATTTAGAGATTCTCTCTCTGAGTCTCTATATTTAGAAATTCTCTCTCCTGTCTCTATATCTTTTCGAGAATAGAGACTCTGCTGGAGATGATGAAAAATTTAGGGAACAAATAGTGGTTTAGAGAAGAGGATATAGAGATCCGAATTTAGAGACGCTGCTAAAGATGCTCTAACATCCAAGCCCTACAGGCTGACCTTGAGTTGCATTCGGGATCGAGCGGAGGGTGGAGCTCCACGATGACACGTGGATAAATGGGTTGAGCCTTCCTCATGTTGAATACACTCATAACGAAAACCTTGCCTCTTGCCCTAGCATTCTAAGAGCATCTTTGGCATAGCTAGAAAATACCGTTCATTTGACTTGCAGAGATAGAGGAGCCGCCAGAGGAAAGAAATCTTTTAGAACATAGTGTAAAGTGTAAAGAAATTTTGGAAGGCAGATAGAGTGCATAGAGAATAATATTATGAGGAGAAATTTAAAGTGTTTGTTGAAGATGATCTGATCATCGGTGGAGTTTGGAGTTTTGACCTTATGAGTAAATGAAACTTACCAACCTAAAAAGGTGGACTTTCTGGATAAAGGCCTTTTGCAACTAGAAAATGAGAATACAACCTTCCACAACGGGTCGGGTAGGGGATGAAAAGCAATTTCATGACAGTTTTTTAGTGTTTCATCAGCATATATTGCAAGTAGTTAAACAGAGATATAGCATAGTACATAGCAAAGATATAGATCAAGAAGAGAAATGCACAGCCATGTCTAATGGATACAAAATCTATGGAACATGGTTCGCAATCCATAGCATGTCTAAAAATAGCAAACCCTGTCAGATTCTTTGATTCACCTAGCACACTGCAAATCGAACCAAAGCACAATTGCTTGAAATTAGAAGCATGAATTAGTAGAAGTATCCATGTCTTGCGTAAGAGTGGCTGAAGCAACAGAAGAAGGGGAAAACTCAGGAGGAGGGAGGTTGTGCGTGCCTCGTTGTAACAGCCGGATAGGGACAACGTGGTGGGCAGAGAGCCATGAGGAAGAGGACCTACGGTGACGGCGTGGAGCATCGGCGTCTGCGAGCTTGGGGAAGGGGAGGGAGCACCTTGTAGGGTTGCCTGGGAGGCCAAGATCAACCATTCAGTCCTAAGACCATCTCTAACCCATTTTCGTTCTGGCTCCCATTCCCGCCACGAAGGGAATCTCGTTCTCTTGAACGCTCCAATAGATTTCTTTTACTTCCCTTTCGGAAGAGATTCTTTTCCATTCCCTTCGATGCTGTTGGAGATGGTAGAAAATAAAGGGAATGAATATGAGAAAGGAAATGGGTAAGGAAACAAAATGAAGAAAAAATGGTTGGAGATGGTCTAAGACGCTGATTTCAAGGCGAGAGGAGGTTAGCACGGCGTAGCCAAAGGGGCGAAGGAGTAGCAACGCCATAAATATGGGTCACGAGATTGGGGGCGAGGAGCCATGACGGCGTGGAGACGGGGCGTCGGGCCGAGGGGAGGCAAGGATTAGGGTAGGAGGTGACGTCTATGCGTCAGGGTGAAGAGGCGTGCAACGCTGAGCCGATTGATCCGCAACAGAATACGGCTGGAATGCAAGAAGCATCCATCAAATGGCTACAGGCAAAATGGAGCGAGTAAAATAGAGACGCTGGCATATGTGTGACATGAGAACCGAAGCAAAGGCATGGTAGAGTCGTACACTATTTGAGCAGGGAAGCACTATCTACACTCGTACAGGTATTAATGGATAAAAAAGAGCAGATTACTATTTGGTTAGATTTAAAATATACTACATCACATACTACCACAGCCGTGCACCATAAAATTGCTCATATAAAAATATAAATTATTTGTGTAAAGTATTTACACCCTATAAAAAATGGTTCTACTAATATCTCTATACATGTATGAAAGACATCTTATACAAAATAAATAGGGACCGACTACCCAATAGTCGACTGCCCACTCCTCCTCCTCTTCCTCATCTCCGGCGCTGCCTACTCTCCTTCTTCCTCTCCCACACTACCTCTCCCCCTCTCCTTCTTCCTCTCGGATGCCACCCCTCGCCTCCATAGTGCTCCGCGCACCTCCACCGCCACCCTCGCCTCCGTCGGCTACCACTCGTGGCCAGCGGCACCCTCTTAACCTCACCACTCTGTCCCCTTCCTTCCACCGTCACACAACCCCACCATCCTAACTCTAGCCGCGTGTGCTGAACCCCCTTCCCTCCGGCACCACCGCCTCCTCGCTCCCATGCCACCGCCAGGCCTCTGTTCCCTGGCCTCCCTTTAACTCTCTAAGCCCTAAAGCACAGGTGAGCCCCACTTCTAACTTGAACTCTAAACCTAACCCGAATGGTAGCGGAGCTCCAACGAGAGGTGGCAATGCAGGATGGAGGAGGAACTGGAGAGAGGGGGGAGGGTAGGGGAGGAAGATACGACAAGGGCAGTTGTGGTAGCATGCAGCAGCGAGGGAGAAGACAAAGCACTGAGATAGAGTGGAAAAGGAAGAGATGAGGAACGCACGATGAGAATCAAACGGACATCCTCTTCGATTGAGATTTGGGGGTGTGATGACTAACCGTTCGGATCGTGCAGCCGAGGAGAAGACATCTTATGCAAGCAAATAACCCCATCATGGTCAGCCGAGGATCAGAAGAAAAAAAAACGGCTATTCTATGAGAGTGGTAGAAAAAGCCAAACAAAATTCCTCTTTACAGTACGCCTGTGACAACTATCGATGTGTTCTTTCCTGTGCCTCTGCTATTTGGTCTCACGTGCAGTATTCACTAGTTCTTTTCTTCTTTGAAACGATATTCATTAGTTCATGGCATGGCACAACTGACCAGTCACTCTGGGAAAAAAAAATAATAATTAGGTGATACAATCCACCTTGTGCTTTGAATCTTCTATATCTATCCTTTTCTCTCTCCAAGTGACTGATTTGGTACTCTCTTCGTTGAGATTTATAGGGCGTATTAGATATGAGAACAAAGGCAAGAGACGATGGTCGAGTTCTGAAATGTATCCTTGAACTTAATTGGTGGAGGAGGCAATTAATGCTTCAAATGAACTTAATCACATGCATGCATGCATGCTTTAAATGAGGATACTATAGGAAAGATCTTACTAAAATAA
Organism: Olyra latifolia; assembly: GCA_036346145.1. Lineage (NCBI taxonomy): Eukaryota > Viridiplantae > Streptophyta > Magnoliopsida > Poales > Poaceae > Olyra > Olyra latifolia. Next base: position 34,923,087 of record CM070523.1, read on the forward strand.
CATTAGAAATTGTGTGTGCCCTATATTAAACAACAAATCCAAATCTCTAATACGTCCTATAAATCCCAACGGAGGGAGTATATTTTAAGTCCTGTTTAACACAGGAACAAATAGGAATCACTAACAATCTCGAAAAAAAATGCATTCCATTTGGGTGGTAGTTAAAATAAGGATAGCTAATTATATCGGACGAGAATCGAAGAGTCCAACTGGCAAGTCGCCGATTCGAGATCCTATGATTATGCACAGACGGCAACTGTTCCAGCATGTATATGAAATTCATCAACCCCTGCTGTCTTCTGCATCATTATTTCCTGAGCTGTTGCTCCATTCAGCTAAAGAAAGAAAGAATGAAAAAAAGAAAGGATGAAAGTCAGGCTAAACGGATGGTCGCCAGCAGCCAGCAGGTGGCAAGCGGACCGGCAACCATTACTGCACGCATTTTTTTCTCTTTCCTTTTTAATAAAAAAGTGTATATTATATATATATATATATATATATATATATATATATATATATATAGAGAGAGAGAGTTAAGCTCCGGTGCTTTGAGACACCGTGCTTTGCATCTAGTTTATAAAATCCGAGACTCAAATGGACAATTCAAACCGTCCATCTTAATCTTTTCGTTAAAATCTCTTATAGGACCAAATTACGTATTTTTAATTTTTTACTATTTATTTTGTATTTTTAAAATCACCGATCTAATTAGTTACGGAGCGTCCAAATTTGTTGGTTTTAAAAAATATAAAACAAATAGTAAATTTTTTTAAAAAATACGAAATTTGGTCATATAAAAGATTTCAATGAGAAGATCAAGATGGACTATTCGGATCGTTTATTTTAAGTCTCGGATTTTATAAACTAGACGCAAAGCATGGCGTCTCTTGTGCTTTGTAAAGCACCGGAGCACAATTCTCTCTCTCTATATTTGCTGAACTTGACCAAAAGGAACGGAGGAAAAAATAAAAATAAAAGGGCGGAGTGGAAGCGGCGGGGAAATTTTGAACGGAGCAAGTGGGTGGCTTTGGAAATTTTTGGAAGTTTCGCCTTCATTTCCAGGAAAACTTTCGGGCATGCGATGCAAGACCGGACCTGCGCATGAGTAAATGCCGGGCGGACGTACGACCCCACGGCACGACACGTTATTAGCACCACCGCGAAGTAAAAATACATCAAATTTTACACCCCAAAACACACACGAGTAAAAAGGGAAAGAATTAGGGGTTAGTACTCATTGCCATGTAAAATTCTCTACTAGCCAAAAGTAGAAAAAATATTATTGCTAGCCTTCCAAAACGGATTGGGGTGCCAACGTACCTTGTGTGGTTTTCAAACTTGGAAATTTAAATTTCGAACGCCGGCCTCAACTTTCGCCCAAACTCCGAGGCAGAAGCAAAGCATCCGAGGGAGGCCAGGCACCTCATCGGTGTCGGAGCAAGTTAAAATAATAAATTAATGCGCCTACGTACTACGTGCTCTCATCTCCCATGGGCCCACCAGATTATTCCCACCCACGCCTACGCACACCCGCTCCGCGCACCCACCGCACAATGATACCTTTCCAGTGATGGTCCCACCTGTCATGCACCTCTTATCGTCGCTGCGTCTGCAACACGGAGCAAAAAAAGCAGCCCTCCGCATCGCATTACCGTCCTGGGCGCTGACGTGGCGCGGGTCGCGTACCTTCGCGGTCACACCACGTGAGCCGTCCCGGTTCGAACCCCACCCGTCAGCCGCACTGGCCACCTTACCCCGCGTCGCCGACGGGTGGGGCCCACGGGTCCGCGGCTCGCGCAGCGCCGAGGAGGGACCGACGCGTGGGGCCGGGATGCCGGAGAGGAGGGCGGTGCACGGTGAGGCTGGTTCACGCGAGGCGGCGCGCTGGCCGACGGGGTGGATGGAGCCGCCTCGGCGTCGCGGACGGCGCGAGAGAACCCTAGCCAACCACGTCACTGTCCATGTCACGGCCACCTATAAAGCAGCAAGGCCAACACCCATTCGGCCCCGTCGGCACCGTCTCCTTTACCTTCCTCACCTTAGCGTCTCCTCGCCGCGACCCCCGACGAATCCGAGGGCTCGCCGCCGACGATCGCCGGCGGACGCGGCGAACCGGTACCCCCGACTGGCTGGCCGGCGCCGGTAAGGCTTTTCGTCCCCCCACCCCCCGCGCTTCCGTTGGAGCCCGATTTCGCCGGCGCCGATCTGGCTCCTGCCGCCGTTGACCCCGCCCGATTCGGGTCGGCCGGGCGGCCCATGTCACCGAGCGCGTTTCGTGAAAAGATTTTTACTCTGTGTTGGGTTCTTCTACTGGATCGATTGAGGGGGTGGTTTCCTGTGAGATGATTTTGGGTGTGGCTGCTCGGTGTACTTGGGACATGAACTAGCTATGGTTTGCCAGATATGTAGGGTCTGGAACTCACTGAGCTCTTCTGCTTACGATTCCTGCGGGAATCTGGACGGGATTTTGCTATGCCCGATCGCAAAAACGTAGATTTTTGGGAGGTGAGGAGTTCGCTTCCGGTCTGTTTTTTTTTTTATATATAATATAAAAATAAGATCAGAGTTAGTTCTCGTGACGGATTCGGCGTTTATTTCTTGTTTGGAAAGATGAAAACATGTTTGGTCGGAACGGTGTACCCATCCATCCATCCATGTCTATATCTATATATATCTATATGTGTATATCTATATGTGTATATCTATGTGTATATGTGTATAAATATATATGTATATATATAGAGCCTCCTGTGTTTCGTGCGATCTGATTACAACTATTTTTTTTTCTTCTTGCTGTGTTTCTCTTTCAGAGTTTGAAGTTGGAATTAAAGAAATCAACCTTGCATCTGTGTTCTCTGTAGCGATTTCATCTGGGTTGCAGAGAATTTTTAAACCAACCATCAATCCCCTTGCACCTGATTGACTGACTTGAGGTAATATGCCAAAGGGCAGGAGCTCCCGTTCAGTCTCGTACGAGCGCTGCCGATCTCGTCTTTCGCCGTACTCCTCGCATGGGAGGAGCTGTTCTCACCGGCTGGAGGAGTCTGCTGTGGCTGCGGCGAAGCAGACCGCGGAATGGGAGGAGGTCCGCTGCCCAGTGTGCATGGATCACCCGCACAACGCGGTTCTGCTCATCTGTTCGTCGCACGAGAAGGGCTGCCGCCCTTTCATGTGTGACACAAGCTACCGGCACTCGAATTGCCTTGATCAGTACCGCAAGGCCTGTAAGGAGTCCACCAAGGATTTGGGTACGGCTGCAGCCGCAGAATGCGGCGAGCACCAGCAGCCGGTGAAACTGTCATGCCCATTATGTCGTGGGCCGGTCAGCGATTGGACCAAGGATTATGATGCGCGGAAGTACATGAATTTGAAGGTTCGAGCATGCACCATGGAAAATTGTGAGTTCAGGGGGGCATACAACCAGCTGAGGAAGCATGCCAGGGAGGACCATCCTACTGTGAGACCAATGCAGGTGGATCCTGAACGGCAGCGAGACTGGCATAGGATGGAGCAACAGCGTGATCTTGGGGACCTGTTCAGCATGCTCCGTTCTGGATTCAGTGGTAGGGAGGGTGGAGTTGGAATCAGCGAGGGTGAAGAGGATATCAATGAGAGGGTGTTACATCATGGCCCATCCATAACGATGATCTTCATCCAATACAGAAGGAGCTCTGATGAAGAGCACCCGGGCCATCGAAGAAGTACGTTATTTCTGGTTAGGGAAGCCCTCGCTGGTGCACTCTCCCCAGGTGGAGCAAGCGGCAGTGGTGTCGCTGATGCCACTGCTCCTGACAACGAGGAAGCTGATGACATGGCACTGTCCACAGAGGCATCTGCCGGTTCTCAGCACGATGGAGAAGTTGATGATGATAACCCCACACAGTGACGCAGCTGGTGGGATCCGGCATAGCGTGCCCTTGGACCGAAAAGCCCAATCAGCAAACCATCTACCAGGTTCATGGGTCATCGAAGGACTCTTGTGGTGCTTGCTGGAAGAGAACATGGGTGTTTCAGCGTAGTCAGGGCAGTCTGCCTACGCCGCAAGAAGAATTCAGAGGGAATTAGCAATGCAAAAGCTGAGAGGCTCCCTTTTCAATATATTTCCTGGGATCTGTAGCGAATAGAAACCATCAACAGGTGGTGCTGTATTTATCTTGTCCGCGGTCTGGACATTGCTAAATTCAGTTGGCAGCGTTGTAATTCTCTCTGAGAACAGATTCTTTCTGCATTGAAGAATTCTATCCTGTTTACAGTGAGATTCTGTTGGGTGGCGTTTAGGTTCTCTCCCCGCGTCGACAATTCTGATCTTGTTGCTGCGTGGAAATTATGTCGTATGGCGTTTAGGTTCTTTACGCGTTGAAGAGATTGATCATATTTGCTACTCTCTGATATCTGTTATTCGTGATGCGTATGCATAAAGGGTTTTGCTGCTCGTGCTAATGCACATTCGCTCAGTGAGTATTATACGGTGTGGAACTCCATGTACTCCATACTCTTAAAACATGTCTTAATACCATCCATACCCGGTGCTTTAACGCCAATGCCACTTCTAGGACTGCAAATTAATCTGGCCAATCTCTTACGCCGCACGTGATGCAGGAGTCCAATAGACAACATCAGATTGGTCAAATCACATGATGCATTCATCTGCACAATTCAGATCAAGTTCATGTTTGTTCCTGTGTGTGGGGCGGCAAATCCTGAATGTCGCCTTGATCGCATTGTAGCTACTGCGAGTGCTTCAGCTCCAGGTGGTTTTGCTCCGAGGACTGCTCTGCCAGGGCTGCCGAAACACCAAAGACAACGAAGACGAGGTGGAAGAGCGCGCCGGAATCATACTGAAGAAAAAGCCTGAAGCCTTCAAGCCAAAGATCATCGATGGTACTGCCAACTCCGGCATGGTAGCGATACACTGTTTTTACCAACATTAATTACTGCCTTTAGATGTCTTTGATGAGCTCAAGTTGAGCTGCTCAACTGTTCTTTGGATGAACACCAGGGACAAGAGTGTGGCATCCTAAAAATTTAAAAAGTTAAATTCGAATTTATTTGGAAGCCAACATGTGAAATTCAAAATTCTGATCCAAATTTAGATCCAATTTCAAATCTTGCAACTCCTCAAATTTCTAAACTTTTCCTCTTTTACTTTTTCTCTCCTTTCTATTTTTGTTTCCTCCCCTCCTTTTCCGTTATAGTTGTTTACCGTGGTTTCTTTTCTCTGCCATGGCTTCGAGGCTCCGTGCCGCTAGGCTATGGCTTCGAGGCTCGTGCTGCTAGGCTGAGCCCGCACCCCACGCCGAGGCCCCTGCCACATCGGACCGTCACCGCGCCGTCACCGTTGCCCGCCGCTCTCTCTCTCTCTCTCTGCCCTCTCTCCTCAAATCTCCTCTCTCCCTCTCAATTTCTCTCACTCCCCCACTCTCACCGGTGGTCAGCCAGGCACCCTTTCTTATCCTTTCATAAGGCACCCATGAGCTACAGCAACAACCCGCTGCTACAGTACTTTTCTGGTTTTTTGATTTTTGGTGAATAGTATTCTTTCGCTATTTTGCTGAGAATTCATCGTAGCTCCAAATCTGGTGATTCTAGTTTCTAAAAATCTATAAAATTTGTATCTACTCACTGTAATCTTACGATTTAGTTGTTGTTTCTCGTATTTATTGTCTTTTTTTTTGCTTTGCGTGCGCTAGATCACATGGGCGATGTAGGAGAGTCCCTCCACGCCGCCGAAGTCCTGCTCAAAAGATCAGCAAGGCAAGTCTTTCCTCTAGAATACTAATTTCTAGATTTTACCAAAACTGCTATTTATTTAAATTGTGCGTATTTGCTTTAGAAGTTCGTTGTGCATGTTGTTTATTTATATAATATGCACCATTACCATGAAACGCCTTAGGATAACATTATTATATAATTTCCTACTGTTTGTCATGTATTAGATGGCTTAGCATTGCTTAGATAGTTCGAGGAGTGATCCACTCCTATGATTATCGTTAAAGAACCCAATTATGAGATAACCGAGTATGAGAATGGAGAACTTAGCGTTTATGGTGGGATTATTCACTCATTAATTAAAACTTGACCAACTAATATTTGACTCGGAGCGGGTGACCTGAGTCAATGCTCCAGGCCCTAAGGATCGAGGATCGTGATAGATTTAAATGAGAATTTATCGTGCGACTGCAAGCCCGGTATGGGACGTGGCTTAATATAGATGGAGAATAATGTCGGGATTGTCATCGTATTTGCACTGTAGGTGGAGTCCTAAGAGATGCATCATCGCTGGTGTATTGCCTAGAAGGAGTTCTGGGGTATTTGTGTGAATATCATGTATGACCGTGACAAGTTCAGGGTTAGTCTTCTAATAGGTTTTGTTATGATGCTTTCTAACGGGAGAGTATCATATCTTGTCGGAAAAGTGTATAACCTCTACAAAGTGTAAGGCCATTCAAATGGCCGTGCTTCTGGTTATGAACATCTTGGTGATTTTTCACATCATAGCTCTCTTAATTAATGACTTGGGTAAAGTTTTTCAGTCGTGTGCCGCTGCTACATGATCTATGATGATGAGAATGAGATGAGACAATGAGACAATGAGAATTTGAGACATGAGACACTGAGATTGAGAATTATAACATGTTAATGTTACCGTTAAGATTAATCATGAGAACTACTTATTATTTATTTATTATTTTTTAAATACTTTTATACTGATAGTAAAATACTTTTATGTAAATAAACCATTACCTTTTGTACGATGAGCCTTAACCTAGCCCTTCTTAGAAAAGACTTACTAGCATTCGTATGCTAACCTTAGCTTTCATTTAGAGCTGTTTATTCCATAAGCAGGATAGAAGTACGATTATGAGCAGGAGTACGTTGCTGACGTTTTGGAGGGTGCCCTGGACTACTATTCGCTTTCCATTCAGTGTGTGCTTGTGGCCATGATAAGACACTATCTTTATTTGCTTTGAATTTGTATTAGTCAGGACTTGATGTTATGAACTATTGTAATAACTAGCTTCACCGTACTCTAATTTTTTTATTAGTTAATGTAGTGTTGACATTGCTACTTTATTTTTATTATACTGTGGGTATGAGCACTGATCCTTATGGCTCATACTGTTAACACGAGGTTTGGTTTAGTAAAACCGGGTCCTGACAAAAGGCCAAGGAGGCATGTAAACGGATGTACGTACATGTGAAGTCTGAATGCAAGAAGCGGTACTGCGAGTGCTTCAAGGTACCAAAGTGACCGCCCTTTGCTATTAGACCATCTCCAACCGTGTCCCATCCCGTCCCCCATTCCGTCACGAAGGGAATCCGTTCCCTTCATGGCTCCAATAGATTCCCTTCATCTTCCTTTCTGGAAGAGATTTTCTTTTCTATTTCTTTCAGGAAGGGATTCTCTCTCCTTTCCCTATATCATTTTCTTTGGAGGGATGCTGTTGAAGATGGTGGGAATGAAGGGAACGAATATGGGAAAGGGGATGGGGAAGGGAAGTAAATGAAGGAAAAATAGTTGGAGATGGTCTTAATCCATGACGATCGTGTTGCTTAGTGGCAGAGCCACCACCCAGCGAGCGCAGGCGTTATTGGGCGACTCCTAGTAGAGCCACGGCACCACGGCCCATTTTTCGTGCTGCCCAGTTGGCCAGCTAGGTTCTAACCTTTACGACTTTCGTCTCAAACCGGACGAGGCGATGAGCCCATACAGATCAAACCGCCGCGCAAAGTTCTTGAGGTATCGAGCACCTCCTCATGGCCTGGGGAACCTGCGGGCTGTCGTGCCGGCTGTGAGTGTCGACGGAGCCTAGCACCGTAGCGGTGAAGGGGAAGTCGATGAAGCCCATGACCTCTCGGTCCCAGGACAGGTTAGTGTGGAGCAAGGCGTAGAGGCTGGAGTGCGTGATGGCGGCGGCGGCGTTGAGCGGGGGTGGCGGTAGGGGTGGCGACGCCGAGCGGGTCGCCAGCCGCGGCGGCTTGAAGACGACGGGAACGTGGCCCTCCCAAGTCCCGACGGAGCTGCTGCGCTGCCACAAGGTCGGCCGTGCCCACACCGACGACAGCGAGGCGGAGTGAGGGGCCGAGGACGATGGCATCGGAGGGCGGACTGGCGAAGGACAGGAGGAGCAAGCAACGGCGCAGAGCAGAGACAAAGAGACGTATGGGACTACTGGCCTATTGGGTAATGGCGTAATGCCGTAATGGCCTAATGGGGTTGTCGTGTATGATTAATTGATTACAAATTTACTAATGTTTGATTTTTTTTTCTACAATCTACAGATTCTACACTTCTACAGGAAGCATTAGGCACCAGTAGTGACTTGGTGTAGCACAAGGACAACACTCTTTTGCTGAATCTTGAACTTGTTGAATTGTAAAATTGTTGAAATTTGAAACATAAGGTGAACTGTAAATTATTGCTTCATTGATTGGCAGATTCATTTGTTATTGATTGTTATGATTTATTATGTTTGTCTGCTTGATATTCATTTCAGAAATGAGAAGATATTTGATTTCCACTGGGAGTAGGTTACCTCAACCTCAAGGTGAACGACAAAATGAACAAGGGCAGCATAACCAAGTAAATGCATAAGACGATCAAGGGCAACATGATAGTGGTAATGTTGTCCATGAGTTCAACTTGAATGAAATCACAAGTGATCCTGTACTTAGAAAACAAATTCATGAATTTGCTCCTGAAGTTAGAGACCAAGTTAGGAGAGCATACATATAAAAGGGACCAACCCAACCTATTGGATTTTCCTCTCAGACAATTTGATAATTGTAGAAAAGCTTTTTCGTAATCATGGTATAAGAAATATAATTGGATATAATATAGTGAGTACAAGGATGCAACATATTGCTTCTATTGTTTTCTCTTTAAGCAACCGGGAAGATCATGCCATTGAATTAATTCAAGATGTTAAAGATCAACTCATTACCATGAGAGATAGTGGTTGGGAGGACTTTTTGATGAGGTCAAACAATTTTATGATGCCAAGCTAATCCCGGTGCCAAATATGTTCGATGAAATGCCAATTTGAGGCCGCTCAAGGCGTCATCGCTTATCTACTACTTATCTCCACCATTATCGTCTTGAGATTTTCTATGTTGCTATTGATAAAATTTGTGTTGAGATGAACCATCGATTTGGTGAATTAACTACGGAGATACTATTATGCTTCTCATGTCTTGATCAGAAGAACAATTTCATCAAGTTTGACACTAATAAGCTCATCCAAGTTGCCAAAATTTATAATGTGGATTTCTCTAGCAGTGACCAAGCAATAATGTAACATTCCAATTTTTATTAAAAGAAATAAAACTTGTATTGTTTAAAAATTTTAAAATAAAAGGAGATGAGTTATTAAAATGTAAAGCATAGGGAATTTAACTTTCCAAAAACTTAGAATACCGATAAAAGTGTTAGTCATAGACTCTAATAGGGCATTATTTTAGAATTTATAAAATATTTTCTACCCCAAGAACTTATTTCTAAATAGGATAAACAAAAAGAAAAAGAAAAGACAAAAGAGAAAAACAAGAAAAGAATAAATAAATTATAATTCAATTTCTAAATATTTTCTAGATGTTATAAGTTAATTAAACTCAGTTTCCTAGTTAAATCCATCACTAAAAGCACTTGTTAATTTATAAAAGCAATTTAATTCGTCCAGCGCTCTGCGTACTCGACGCCGAGGCAAGCCGTGCGCACTTGCACCCGCCATGGTGATGAGACTGTCATTACTCGCTGCTCGCTTGACCTCCCACTTCGTCGTCTTCTCCACGCAACCCACCCCCTCCCCTGCAGCTGCGTGCGACACGAGGCGACTTGAGCGCCAGCCGCTCGGCGACGAGGCGTCTAACCACACCATTACTTCCCTCGGCGCACACGCTCAATGTCGGTATTGTGAGCAAGGTTGCTATCCTACTTAGCGCCAAGCTCATTGAATGCTAATGGCCCCTCACTTGCCCTCTGCAGCCTTCAAGAACCGAGCTCTTTCCCCTCATCATTTCCTTTAGCCTCCATTGCCAAGCACCACTGCACATCGTGGCCGCCCACGCTCGCTGAAAAGCTCGCAAGGCACCGCAGGCTTGCTCGTCGCCAGGCTTCTCTGTGCCTTCTCCACCCGCAACGACACCCAGGTAAGCTCCACACGTCCTTCCTATACTCCTAGGTTAGTACCTTCAATGTAAAAAGGAAAACTCAGCTCGTTGTACCATGCAAAGCTACATGGCAACCTGTAGCTAGTCGTCGTGCCGTCGCTATAGGTCACTGTTGGCCACGCCGTCTGCGCCATTGGGTGCGCAGGGTCATGGAGAACCCATTTTGGTAGTATGTTTGTGTAGCCGCGACCTTCCGAACCGGTGCCGAGCTCAGCCTAAGTCAGCCATGGCTGCTCTGTACGCATCAACTAGAGGTTGAAGACAACCTGTAACTAGTCGTCGTGGCGATGCTATAGGTCACCGTTGGCAATGCCGTCTGTGCCATTGGGTGCGTAGGGTCGTGGAGAACCCATTTTGGTGGTTTGTTGGTGCAGCCGTGACCTTTCGATCCAGCGCTGAGATCAGCCGGAGCTGTGCATGGCCGCCCTGTATGTACAGCTAGTTGAGGTTGAAGACAACCTGCAGCTCAGCTTGTGTATGTGAATGTCAAGTGGGCCTAGAATTTAACATGTGTTTAAATCCTCAACTTTTGGCTGAGTCAATGACACGTGGACCCGTGGATCCACCTGTTAATAAGTGGAAACGTATACGCTTTTGATTATGGGAAGCGCCCAGTCCGTTTATAGCTGACGGCTCTAGTATTTAAATAACACTAGGAAGCTTATACCCCGCGTTGGTAAACATAGCAAATCAAGTCCAAAAATTATGAAACTTTTTGTATAGCTTTCCAAAAGTATTTAAGACGTAAGAAAAATATTGCACCTGTTAAAAAGTAATAATAAATATATTTAAAAATCCAGTAGTACTTTAAGGGCTATAAAATGAATTTCTAAATGCAAAATCTTTGTATCTTCAATCTGAAAAATTCTAAGAAAATTCTGTAAAATCATAGAGATGATTCATGATTTTATAAAAACAACAAACCTAGCACTTCAGTAAGATTGTTAGTGTTTAAAAATCAAATAACCCTTTTGGAATCGCCCAAAATGGAAACCTTTACATTCTATATATAAAAATTATAAAAATTCTTTTCAGAAAAGTTTTTCAAAAATTTGATTTTTTGGTGTGATGCCTGTGCGAGGATAGATCCCAAAGAGTTCGTGGAGACCCCTCGCCGAAGACGTTTACCCGCACCAGGAGTTCGACCAAGGCAAGTCCCTTGATGCATATTGAATGAACTACTGTCTTATTTAAAGGTTTTGGTAGGATTTAGAAAAACTGCATGCTACTTATAAAATAAGTAATTAGTAGAGCTTAGTTATCACCAGAAATTAAAATGTTGTTCTGTCCCTTTATAAATTTTGAACCCTAGGAATATCTATAACTACATTGCTTACAAATTTCCTTGCTATAGGATGAACATGCTATACATGATTGTAGGATTTTGCCACAATTTCACATGATTGCAACTGTGCGGTTTGGTAAAATACGGCATCGGGTAGATGCCAGGGATTGGGATGTGTTTATACTCTCCTCTTAAAATGCTCTGACTAGGGAGGACCGGTTCTTAGGAATAGTGCGAGTAATGCAGTTTGAGTTTGTGTTAGTACTCCTCCCCTAGTCTAAGGACTGCTTTACCTATGATCCTATGAACTGAGCCTTACAGTACAATCTCAGGTTCTGTTATGGGACAGACCTGGCCTATTAAGTTTAAATCTCTAGTAGCCGCTTGCAGGTGGTGATGTCCCTTGTAGACATCTAGGTTGTACGGATAGGGAGGATGTATCCCTGTTCGTCGACGCCTTGGACCTCGTTTCCTCGGCCTTCTTATACAACGTGAAGACTTGGGCCGTGGGCCGATCCTCCACAGGGTGCCTAGGAATGATTCACAGAGCAAGTGCTATTAGGGCTTTTGGCCCAAAACGGCTTTGTGGTACACACCGTTGGTGTGTTACCTCCTGAGGGTAAAGTATATCCACTCTATAGAGTTAAAACTATTATGATAGCCGTGCTCACGGTCAACAGCATGCGAAGGGACTGATCATATGGTAGATCCTTCTTTTCAAAACTGGTTTTGGTGTGAGTAAGGATTTTGCATACGGAATTACAAAACTGGACTGGTAAAGGAAAAACTCTTTCAAATGGTTTGGTTTACCACAACAGTTTCAAAAACCGCGTTTCCCTCTCTTAGGATAAAAATTTGGAAAAACTGGCTTTCTACAAATTTTCCCAAACCTACCTTTGTACTGAACCCCATTCTGCACTTATCTTCCTGACTTGCGGAGTACAATTGTACTCACCCTTGCTATTTCCCTATTTCTTTTTCTAAACTTCAGTCGAGGGACAGCTCGTGGAGGACCCGTAGTTCGGTGATGCCGTTGCTGACTACGAGGCGGGTGATTACAAGGACTTCCTGGAAGACTAGGGCCATTTCCTACCGCCTGTCTGCCTATGGAGAAATAGTAGTAGCTGTCTAGTGGCACGTGTGTGTTAGTGCATATGGACCCTATGTTGTATTCCGCTAAACTCTGATTCGCGACCTGCGTGTCGCCATGTTTGTACTGGACTGGGGTTGTGCCCCCTGTTATGTAATAATTTATTTCAGTTGGTGATGTATCACTCTGTTTGAATTGTGCGTACTAGTTATTGATCCTTGGGACTAGTACGGAATGTACAGAGAGGTTCGGTCCCTTTGACCGGGTCCCGACAAATAATTCGACAACAACTTGACACTTATGTTCTTCATGTGAGACGACATGCCGCCTTCTCTACTTACAATGATCTTGAAAGTGTGGCTTCCAAGATGGTTGAAACAGAAAAACATTTGGTCTTTACATTGGTCTATAGACTAATTGAGTTAGCATTGATATTGCCTGTGCCATGCCAACGGCATCTATTGAAAGAGCCTTTTCGGCAATGAAGATCATCAAAACTAAGTTACGCAACAAGATGAGAGATGACTGGTTCAACCACTTGATGGTGTGCTACATTGAGAGAGAGATATTTAAAAGCCATGATAATGATACGATCATGCGACGCTTCCAAAACATAAAGACTCGGAAAATGAGTTTGCCTCGTGCTCGTGGTGCACATGTGTAGCACATTTGTGGTATGTGATGCATTTATCATTATGCTAATTTGAATACATGTTTATACTATATTTTGTGCTAATTAATATATTCTTATCTTGTAGAGTTTCCGACGGACGCTTCGACTTTTGTATGTAGCCATATTTAGGTGTTTCTATCATCGTACACTCTAGTGAGGTATTTATCGTACCTTTCTGCCTTTGTTTATTTTCAATTTCAGTCCAAATTATCAACAATTGTATTTGACAATGATTTTAGAGAAAAAACTATTGATGGGTCTTAATTTTGTGTGTATTATGTATACATAGCATTATTAGTGGTAACTAGTAGTTATTGCGCCAGCGTCTTTGCGCCCAGGCTACCCAAAACTCTTGGCTCTGCCACCGGTGTTGCTCAATCTTATGCTTGCTATGCGATTTCGAGAATGAGGTTGGGTGCACTGCTAGATGCCAATGCAAGGAGTGCAGCAATAGTTACAGAGCAAAGGCAGTGAGTGGATCGGTGTTGTGTGTGTGCTATGCATGTGTTCCTCTTCTTTCACTCTTCTTCGCTGGTTGATGCTTCAAGTTGTTTTTTGTTCTTGTGACGAAAACGGATGCACAACGATTTGATGAAAATGGCAATTTTAAGGGAACAGTATCGGTTACGGACAACAAGATGGCTCGGCCAACACAATAGCAGAAGCATGAACAACAACAATTACAAACGATGATATGCAAGTATCAGATATGGAGAACGGGCTAACAAAAGCAGAAGCAGAAGCATGCACGGTAGAAAATTTTGAGGCATTAGTGTATCTCTAGTAGATGCTCTAAAATCAGGTCTCTTTACATCTCATCTAAATCACTATTCGCTTTCTATATTTTTATCATTTTCAGCAGAATCTCTATCCAAAGAAACTATAGAGGTTGATATAGAGCGTCTCCAAATTTAGAGGCTGAGAGAGAGAAACTCCAAATTTAGAGGCTGAGATAGACACTCTGCTGCTGGAGGACGAGTGACTCTAAATATAGTGAAGATTCTGTTTCAGAGGCTCTACCGAAGATGCTCTTACGAAATAATTGCGATGTTGACCAATATCTTTAACCCTTGGGGTAAGTTTTTGGTCTTGAACATTGGTGTGAAAAGTGATGTGCTCCTGTGCTATTCAAAAAATAAGAAATGTGATTTTGAATTAGTTTTGATTTCGGTAGCTAAAACAACACCAGATTAGTTATCCCATTAGAATATAGTAAATAATTAAATGACAGCTAGCTATATTTAAGATAAAAAAAATATTTTGATGGTGTGTTCTTTTATGCAGGGATGGTGGCGATGAGAACATGTTTAGTACAACATTGCGGCAGAGGTGGAGATTACTTTCTAAACAATGTCCGTCCCCAAACACATGAGCGGTTTGTGCAGTCTGATAGTACACAAGTGGTTTGAGCAGTCTGATGGTGGAGATTACTTCATGAACAATGTCCATCCCCAAGCACATGAGTTGTTTGCCCGAACACATGCGTGGTTTGTGCAACCTGATGGTAGAGATTGCCATGAGCGGTTTATAAAGACCAATGAATTACCATGGAATAAGGAAAATTCAATGCTACAGGGCCCCTCAAACGATGACAATTTAATGTCAACAATGATAGCCAAAGCTGATGAACCTAATCAACTTCAGAAACATGGGTATGCAGCTGTGAGGTACAGTTAGTAAGTAGAGATACACTTTATTGACTTATTCAAAAACCTTAGTTTTTGAGCTAATCAATGTAATCATGTCTTCTGAATTTTGATGTTTCATGAAATCTGATTATACGATATATAATAAAAAGGGATAAAATCTTGTATGCTACTCATTATAATAAGCTTTCTACAATCTCATATGCTACTACTGCGTAGATATCCTTACACCCTCCCCACCCCCCAAATCTCTCGCTCCCCAGTTTCCCCTCTTGTACCATATATGGTGCTTTGTTCTCAATCTTATGGTAGAGCGCCTAAACCCTTGCTCAAAGAACAAAAAAACTACAATCACTTAGGGACCTAACTATCAATGTCATTACACTCATTATTTATCCCCTTCCATGCTATTCCTGTCAACGTCCGTTAGTTTTCACTGTTACAAACACCTATAATGTCCAAAATACCCTCCATCGTCATGTGCATAACAAATGGGACCTACAAGCAGTCTCTTCTCTATCCCCTTCTCTCGCATCTCCCTCTCTCAAATGGGGCCCACATGGCAGCCCATCACCCCTCTTCTCCCCCTTCATCTTCTCTATCTCCGACTCCTCCCCTTCTCCCGATCACTCTCTATCTCTTGCAATGCCCCTACCCCTCTGGCTGCCCCCTCCCCTCCTACTAATCCTCCTCCCCTCTCCCTCAGCGAGGGAGTTGCACGGGGAGGACCTTGTGCCTCGAGGAGCACAACGGCAAGCTAGCATGGCTCTAGGAAAACACGACGGCGAGTAGGACGCCAACACAAAGGAGCTAGAAGGAGGCGCAAACAGCTTGGCCGCCAAAGATTTTGGGCGACGCATCCTTGGTCACAGATAGTGGCGGCTCAGGCTCAACGCTGCAAACAACGACAATGAGGGGTGGTGGGTGGAAGAGGTGGAGGGAAATGCGGGGGTGCCTATGATGCAACTAGTTTGACTAACGATGTAGTGACAAAAGAGGCGGCGATTCTCTGGTTGGGCAGCACTCCGATGGCTGGTTAGCACAGACGCGAAGTGGAGAAGGTCCGAGGAGGTAGGGGCATCCCATGTTGGGTTCATATTAGGCTAGGGTGGCCTAGCGGTTAGTCGGCACGACTGAGAGGTGGGGAAGCTTGCATTGTTCTCTCTTATCTCTTTCTCTCTCTCTTCCTGACCAAAGGACAAGGCGGTGTCAGCCAAGGCAGCATGGGGCTTGTTGGCAAGCCAAAGTTGTAGCTCACGAATTGGGACAAGCAGTAGCTAACAGTGCCGGCCAACAACAAAGGCACCTTCTTCTCCTCCGCTTCGGTGGATAGCCCCTTTCTTAGCTTCTCTCATTGGGCTGTGTGTGAGTGGTTTAGGCCCATGTAAGTGGCTGGTTGAGTGGGTGAATCCTAACCCTTGATGAGGCTACTTGGAAGCCAAGGAAGCAATCGAGAGTGAAAGTTCACCCGGTTGCCCTATAAAAGAAGGGGTGGAGGGGACTGCCTCCACCAAGTCTGAGGCTGAGGTTTTGTGGTTTTGATTCTGCTCTTTTGAGCTTTTGCCCACCTAGGTGTGGCTATGAACAAACCCTCTCAAGAAATAGAAATTAGTTTCTCATATCATGACATTATTCTTGTCTAGTTCTTGTGTTTGATCTCTTTTCTTTGGTGCTTTTTGTTGCAACCTGTTTATTTGCCTCCTCTTCTTCCACATGCTGCTGATCTATGATGTTTTGAGGTTGTACACAGATTTGAGACCTTTGGCAGCCTGTGATAAATAAGAGATCAAGTTCTTGTCTTTCTTGTTCTTGAAGGCATGAAGGTTTTACTCGTGCAGTAGTTGGTCTAGGAATTTTAGAGAAATCAAGAAAAATCCTTTTTGAGTGATTCCAGTGGGAGAAGGTCCGTGACTTCCATATCTACTCGTGAAAACATTTTGGAGTCATTTGGATTCTTCGTTTGGGAGCTATGAGGTGAATACTGAGCCCTAAATTTTTTGTGTGCAAGTTCCAGACAGTTCTTGGTTCACGATTTTTAGAGCCTAAGAAAACCAGCAACCACTCTTGTAATCAGAATTGATTTCCGCTGGAATATTCCTGCGTGTTTTTCTTAAAGCACCTTTTTAGTTGGAGTGTTTTGTCTTTGAGTGCAACCATTTTGGACTAAGATTACTTTTGTTTGAGCACTTAACAACCAGAAATATGGCTTTTCTTATGGGATCTCATCTTTGAAAATTTATTTGGCTCCTATTCACCCCCCTCTAGTTGCCAGGTTCGGTATTTCAGATTATATGTTAGAATTATGAAGTGCTATCTCTAGCTCAGGGCAGAGGAGGGAGGAAGTTAATGGTTTGTGAACAGTGGTGTGATTGTGATCGTTCCCTACTTGGAACCTTTGAGAATTCACTTTTTTGGAATAGTGTTGTTGTGGAGTTCCTACCCAAAGCATATAAGGATACTATTCTTTTGCTACTGTAATGTAATATAATTTCGCCCAACCATGCGACCGAGAAATCGAACTTAGATGTGCTCCATACCGTTATTACGATGTTTTCGCATGAGGAGGTGTGCAGTCGCTGAGCAATCCTGTGCTGGATATACCCCGGGTAACTATCAGTCAACTAGATGAATAGTAGATCCCCTTTATAACACTACGACCAATCGGCTTGCTATTATGGGCAAGTTTCGTAGTAGTAGAGGGGCCAAGAGTACTGAGCGGAAACTAGGGTGATGGCGTAGTGTCGTATCCTTGGTGTATCGACACTGATCATGTTGAGGCATCATTTGGGTAAAGCTGGGCAAGTTCTACAGAACTCAGTCAAATAAAACATTGATGGACCGTGCTTCCTGTATATGAAGATGTGTTAATGGGTGATTCCAGACAGCAGGGCTTAAGTAGACTCTCTTTCTCACCCTCACCTTTTCTCATCTCATTCATCTCCAACTTACTCGTTATATCTTCTTTACTCCTATTGCAATTGTTACCGTGCCATGTATTAATTAAAATTGTAAATTGTTTAGAATTGTTTTTCCTATTATAATTAATCTTGATTACTAGTCATAACCTTAATCCTTTAAAATTGGAAAACTACAATCAAATAAAATATTGGGGTTTTGCAATAAGTGATCAACCACCTAGGAATCTTGGTTCATGATTTTGAAAGGGTGATTGTCGTTGTGATTTGCTGAGTACTTACGTACTCACCCGTCTTTCATGTGGGTTACCTATTCAACACGCAGTCTTGAGTTAGGGAACCATATTGGAGGAGGTACTGGAGAGCAATAATGAATAATGAAGAAGGTGCAGAAGAAAGGAGTGTTGTCTAGGTCATCCCTACGCTCAGGCCCTACCTATGTAATGGGTTGCGAATTCTGGTTGGAATATAAATAAATGTAGCCCTTGTAAAGCAGAGTCTGTAAAACTTGGCCAGCAGGCCGTACTTTTAATGTAAAAGTATTTATGTTGTGTAATTTCGCGTTGCAGGATGATGCTACACCTGTGCATAACTGAAATGCTGGACAATTGTGTATTATGGATCACCGACATCTTATGTCCAAAATCGATCCCCCACAGCCGATCCTCCACAGGGTGCCCGGGAATGACTCACGGAGCGAGTGCTATTAGGGCTTTTAGCTTAAACGGCTTTGTGGTTCGCATCGTTGGTGTGATATCTCCCAAGGGTAAAGTGCACCCACTCTGCAGAGTTAAAACTATCATAATAACCGTGCTCACGGTTAAGAGCATGTGAAGGGAGTGTTCATATGGTAGGCCTTCTTTTCAAAAGAAAAGGGATTTATTTTGGAAAGGATTAAATGGTTTGCAAATGAAAATGCAAATGGCCTGGACGAAGGATAGTTCACGGCTGAGAAAAATTATATTTCACCACCAGAAAAGTTTCTTTTCAAAACCCGCCTTTCCTTACTTAGGAATAAAACTTAGAAAATTGGCTTTCCGCATACTAAGCCTCCCCTTGTACTAAGCCTCATACTACACCTTTTTTCCCGACTTGCAGAGTACAATTATACTCACCCTTGCCATTTTCCCTTCCCTTTCTAAACTCCAGTCAAGGGACAGTTCGTGGAAGACCCGCAGTACGACGACGCTGCTGCTGACTACGAGGCGGATGACTACGAGGACTTCCCGAAAGACTAGGGCCGCTTCCTACTATCTTAGTGCCTGTGGAACCTAGTAGTAGTAGTATTGTTGTGTCCTATTGTGTGGGTCCATGTGTTGTATTCTGCGGTACTTTGTTCCACGGCATGCGTGTCGCCATGTATGCACTGTATTAGGGCTCTGCCCCTATTATGTAATATTTTATTTTTGCTCGTAAAGTAAGAGTTTGAACTGTGTAGTTGATCCTTGGAACTACTAGTATGGGATGCATAAGAGGATTCGATCTTTTCGGCTGGGTCCCGACAAAATCCGGCTGCTCCACGCCTGCTCTATGCTCCAAGATGTGCTGCTCGGTTCGGCCGCCGTGCGGTCCGGCCGCACCATGCGGTCCGGCCACTACTTGATCCAGCCATGGCGCTGTCCGGCCACAGCGTGCGATCCGACCGTAGCCCAT
This sequence comes from Olyra latifolia, assembly GCA_036346145.1. NCBI lineage: Eukaryota > Viridiplantae > Streptophyta > Magnoliopsida > Poales > Poaceae > Olyra > Olyra latifolia. The sequence continues at coordinate 34,942,519 of CM070523.1, forward strand.
GGTTCGGCCGTTGGCCTGATCTCAGGAGGCAGCAATCTCTCTCTTCTCTTATTGCTGCCTTGTCCTTCTTTTCCAGAAGCTTCAACCCGTGGCCATGGCTGCCTTCTAGCTCTTAATTTCTCTTCTTGATCTGAATGATTTGGTTTTCTTCCACTAAATTTCTTCCACCAAATTAATCCCCTCATCGTCCTCCTCCATTTTTCATTGTCCATTTTCCTCGGGAGGCTCCGTTTCGGACGGATTTGTTGTCTCTCACAGGCACCTCACCTTCACCGGGTTTGAGTCTACGGTGCTCCTCCGCCGGTCAGGGGTCTACGAGCTCATCGCTAAGGTTGGGTAAGTCGCATTCTTGTGGCTTAAATTTCCCGATATCATCTCTCCATTGATCATGAAACCCCAACCTTAGGTAGCACTTAATTGTGTTTAACTCTTAGTTCTAAGCTCGTATCTATGCTTAGGTGGTCAGTGGTTCCCGCCTTATTCACTTGGCAGATGTGGATGACTCAAATTGTCAACTCTAAATCTCTGAGCAGTGATGTAGATTATTTGTCTTGTATATTTGTGAGGGGTACTCGCTGCAAATGTGCTTGTTGATTATATGAGTCAGAAGTTGCTATGTCTGTGGAGTGGCCTTCTGTGACAGAGCGATAGTGATTTTCTCATTGCTAGCTGTGTCTGCTTGCCAAAATGCCAAAGAACACACTTCTTGGGCTTGCTAAGAAAATTACAGGAAAAGGGAAGAAACAAGATCAGGTTTCTGGGTCATCATCAAAACAGAAGAAGCCATCTTCCAGACAGTGTACAACAAATGCATCTCACTCCCCACCATCCTCAAGTGGAAATGAATATGATAGTCAAGGTGAGGGCTTTATTGCTGATTATGATGATATGGAGCCTGAAGAGTACATTCGGACGACTAGAGTTTCTACAGCAATGTCAATGGGACTTGGTACATTCTAGAGGAGTGATAATATGGATATTGATGAACGAAACCAAAGCGGTTTTTAGCTGAATGATCAAGAGGGTCTTGCAACTCAACCAAATATAAACTATTTGGCAGCCAGGGAGAATCTAAGGGACATCAGGAAAATTGTTTTCGAAGACTAGTTTCCAAATACATCTTCTATCAATGATCCTTGTTTTAGCACTCAACTTCAACTAGATCTTTATTTGACTTATGTCAAGACATCAATTTTCAAACAACAATATGTATCATGGAATCCTGTTGAGAGTGCCACAGGTGGTTCTGAAATAAAAGACGGCTTTGATGCTACCCTAGGATTTAGTGCCTTTCTTGCTGATGATCAGTTTATCAGGTCTGAACCCATGGTGCATGAATTCTATGCCACTCTATGGATACCACCTAGTCGCAGTATGTTGTTCTTCCAAATTAGGGGCAAAAGAGTTCGATTTGAAAGAGAGAATGTGCTTGAGGTGTTCAACATCTCATGTACCGGGGTTCGCATCCATTCCTTATTATATGAAGGTCTTAATATTTGATCCACGAGTGAAAATTCTCCTCCGTTGGAAGAGTGTGAGCATATATATGAAGACATTACAATTCCCAAGTTCGAAATAGGGAAGATGAAATTTCTCTCTCCTTAGGATGCCACGGTAAAATATTATTCGACACACCTTGATGTCTCGTAAAGGTTACAAGGATGGTCTTAACAATCCGATGATGTGGTTCATTCACTTTATTTTATCCAAAACTCAAATTGATCTTGTTGACTTCATATTCTGTGAGATGGATGAGGCCATTGGGAGAGAAATGACTCGAGTGTTACCTTTTGGCTTCTTGTTATGAGACATGCTTTCCAGACTTGAGATCCTGAGCTCTATCGTGGACAATAACTACAGGTTTACTCACAAGATAGATGCCTACATTATACCTGAGGGTCATAGATTCAAGCCTTCTAAGTCCACTACTCGAGCACTACGAAAGAGTCGTTCATCAGTCATCAGAAGAATTAATGAGACTCAGGTAGAAGAGTTGACTCGAAACTCCTCCTTTGGTTCTGAATCTTTTGGTGATAGTCAACCCTTTCCTCCTGCATAGAATGATCATGAAGCTGGAGGTTCTTCCGTTGTTCCTCCATCACAATGTGTTCCACCATCTTCATCCTATGAAATTCTTGGTTTTCAAGATTTTGTAACTCAGTAGAGTGCCTTGTTTGGAAAACTTTCTTCATTCATAGATTAGCATAAGATAGTGGTACATGCATGACATGCTCAGTATGAGACTTGGCATAATCACAGTGTCTAGCGGATGACTAATGTTGACTCTTGAAGGGCTAGCGTTGACACTAACTTAAATGCCCTCTCCTCTCAGCATGAGACTTTTCGGGCTGACACTTGGCCTCAACTCTCCAATTTTCATGGTTGCGTGGAGCTCCTTGGCAATTAGTTCTAGATGTAGCTTTGGATCCATCTATTTATCCCACTTAGGAAGAAGCTCGTATTTCTGACAGTCCTCCTGCTGCCACATCTTCACATCCACAAGGTCCCTTAATGACAAAGAAGTCGCTTCAATATTTTAGACAGCATACCACTCCAAAATAACCTCCTTCCCAGTGTCTATCAAGGCTAGGGCCCCTTGTTGGCGCTTGATGCCAAAGGGGGAGAAGAGTAAGGATCTCTCTTAGCTATTAGTAGTTTGCATCTTTTTCTATGCCGATAGGCTTGTCTTGTGTTATGACCGTGCCTTGTTAATTTGCTTGCTTGCATGAACCTATGTATCTCATTGTTAATTAGCTTGCTTGCATAAATTCTTTTTCTAAGCTATGTCATGGGATATTTGCTAAATTGTACTGTTATGGCCAAGGGCGTTCTACTTCATGCATAGACTTAGGGGGAGCTATATTGATAATTTGCATTTGCTATCCTCGTATGTTTAGACATTATCATTGTTCACCACTTGTGATTTATCTTCACTCTATGCAAATCTAATATCTTTTTAAGTGGTGTTGTCATCAATCACCAAAAAGAGGGAGATTGTAAGCATATAGGCCCTCTAATTCGAGGATTATCAATTATGGTGTGGTTTTGATGTTGATGATGGAAGCGATCAATAATGGGGCAATTCATGGTTTTCTAAGAACTCATGAATGATTTATTGGTATGGCATCAAGTGCAGAAGATGGGAACCCATATTTAATTTGGCTCAGGCGTTAAGTTGGGTCAAAGGTAGATATAGTCTTTTTAAATTTTTTATTCACCGCACTATTAAGAGGGGATCGAGGGATTTTTGATCACCTCGGATCTTTCTCCACCAAGTTGCACACTCCTATAAAATCACTCAAAAAAGAGTTGGTCTCATGTCAATGTTCTTGGTGGGCATTGTGCCGCCGACCCAGACCTTTGCCGCTGGACCTCCATGGTCCGGTCGGTCGGATCAAGGTCCAGTAACATTGCGTAGAGAGGATTTGCTGCGCGGACAGAGTGGTATGCCACCGGACCTCCACGGTTCGGCCGGCTGGACCGAAGTCCAATAGTTGCACGGAGAACGGTGCCACCGGGTTGGCGTATGCCGTCGGACTAGCACGGTTCGACCGTAGGGACGGTCCGGTCTCCCATTGCGCAGTCCGGTGCCACGCGGTCTAGCTGCATCAGCCGCGGTCCAGCCACATGGTAGTGCCGCCAGACCGGCGTGGTCCAGCCTTGGTGAGATTGTCTGGCCTTTGGCCCGGCTGTGGAGACTCTGTGTCGCCGGACCGGTGTGGTCCGGGCCACCCGGACCAGTTCACCTGGCCATAATGACTAGTTTGCAACTTAGGCTTTTTAAAAGCCTCCAGTAGTGTGGTTTTCATGGTATGACTCCCATTTGCTGATTTCCTGAGCCCCCTATGGTTTGAATAGTCTAGAGAGCTGAGAGGTAATGTGTTAGAGCCTTAACCCTAAAATCCCAATTTGTCCAAGACTGTGCTTCAAGGTGGAAATTGATCCGGTGTGATTGATATTTTTCGCTCTTATTACTCTTGGAGGCTGGTGACTCCTAGACAGCTAGGAGGTGGTACCGGTCAGACCTTCCAAGGAGGAGGACTTGTGGAAGGCCACAGGATTGTGTGAGGTTTGGGGTTCACCTCACCGGAATGGTAAAGAACCACCATGAGTGGAGGACTTGGGCAAATGAATTTGCTTAAGTCGGAGTGACACTCTTGAGGAGAGAGTGCTCTAACGAGGACTAGTGGGAGGCGCCAACCTTCCGATACCTCGGGAAAAACCTCTCAAGCATTTCTTTCTCTCACTCTTTACGTTTCTATATTTAATTTCTGCATGTTCTTATATTGATTGCTTGGTGACTACTTGTAATTGTTATTATTGTAACTTAGGTCTTATCTTGCTTGATTCATTCAAAGAAAAATCTTAAAAATTAAAATAGACTTATTCACCCCCTTCTAGGCCTTAATATCCTTTCATGGACGTTCGACACTACCAGATTCATAGAAGAAGACGACCAAGAAGCTAACAGTGCGGATCAATGCAAATGTTGTTCTTGTTTGTTGCAAAAGGCATTTTGTTGTTGTATCTACTTCTGTTTTCTTGTTGCATTTTTATTCTTTCAATTAGTTTTCTCAAATGGTGCATAAGACTAAACTTTTTTCTTGGCCATTTGTACCCATTAGGAATCCTATGTTGATGTCGTCTTCCTCTTGGCCGAACCTACCATCCATGACTATAAAATTTACATCGAGCAAGCTCGGCATTCCCCACAATACCTACTCTTCCCCTTCACTCTTGCTACCAAGCTCGAGCTCAAATCCGTCATGGGAGCCCCTTTCTTCCCCAACTCTATCGAAGCTTTGCCATGGTAATTATTTATGTCCGTCTATGCATTGCTTGAGCCTTCCCCGACCATCAATTCCAGCAAAGTATCGCCACCACAGTCATGCATCTCCGCTATCTCGAGTAACTGTCACTAGCTCGAATCCTTGACATCTTTGTCCTTCGTTTCGTAATCCCCATAGCCTATAACTGCTTTCCCTTCCATCAATTTGGTCCAAACCCATCACCACCATTCGTTGTATTTGCCGTTGTTGTGACCTCGCTGCTAGCCAAAATTTGTAGTCACCGATAACTACAACCACCTCCCCTAGACATGTCATGGTCCCTTCTCTCTAGGCTGACCATCGACACCCCCTGTAGCCACTAGCCATTGTCGAACCACCCCTTTGCCCTAAGTGAGTGAGTCCCACTCATCAGTTCTCTCCTCCTTTTCAGACTTGTCCTCCAATTACTGACATGTTGGCCCTACATGTCAAATTTTATTTAAAATCTGGATTTTGAAAATGTTGTCACTGACAGGCCCCAACAGTCCGTCTCTTTCTCTTTCACCATGTTCTGCTAACATCCCGGCTACATTTGTCATCTCCTTGTCCTGAGGATCTCGTTGACCGTATGTTGCTGACACGTGGGATCGTAAGCTCCTAAGCAGTGCCATTTTGTTTTTTCAAGAACTATTCATACCGAGCCACTTTGAAGGCTTAGAACTTCCTCATTTCAAATCTGTTTAACCTGGTTCTTGTTTTTAAATTTATCTAAGTTCAACACCTTTCAGCTAAAACTGGCTTAGTAATTAATTTTTGGAATTTATTTATGTCGAGTCGATTTATCATGTAGATGTAAGAAAGTAGGAAACGCACGAAGTTGAACCCAAGCAGGTCCAAGCAGTCAGCGAACAAGGCAAACACCCTCTTTTGATCATCTCAATCATAGTTTTAGAAAACTCTATTTGTGCATTATGATATATTATGCATGTTTAAGTTACCTATTTGTTGATTATATTGCCTTTGATGTTGCCACTACCTTGCCATTGCCATCTATAGTGACTATTACTCAAACTATGTTTTGGGGGTTACAAAATTCAAACTTTGGTGTGTGTATTTTGGAAAACTTGGAAAATGGAAACAATGGTTGGACTCAAGAGTGGATGGTTTCAAATCTTTGTTGGGCTGATGGAAAGTATAGCTTGAGTCTGTGAAGGTTCGAAGTATTGATCGTGCACTGCGTGCCCTGTGGTGTGGTCAGCCGTTGCCCGACGTTGGCAGAGTGCAAGGTGGCCAATGCCAAGATGGCCGGTGGAGGGTTGGAGTGCTAGACCGTCGGTTGTCATGGGTTGCTAGACTGTGTTTTTGGTTGAGACCTACCATTTGGTTAGGGCGTATTCTACTCCCCCTCCCACTTCTCTCTCTCTCTCTCCTCCCCTTCTATCCCTCCGAGTGTTTATTGTGCAGTTTTTCCTTCTTAAATGAAATGACAATGTTTCTATCCTTTGTGTTAAAAAAAAACTTGCGGACGTTAAAATGCTAGAAACGACTTAATTCATTGTGTTATCCATGCTAATGAGATTGTCGGGTAGAGAACCAGAGAGAAGTCGGCTGAGATAAGTGATCCTCGGGTTTCTCATACCTGAATTTCAAAACCTAAAACGGGTATAGATGAGCATGCTTAATTTTCCACAAGATCACATCCTCTTTCATTTTTCTAAAGTTTAGATGAGCTAACATCATGTTACATGTCTAATGTTAAGTGTCAACCATTGTAGCTGAAGGTACAAGTTGCGCTTGACGAAGCAGCTCAACTTTGAAACAGCAAATGTATGTTAGCAGCTGGCCAGCTATGAGCTTTGCTCCACTTGGTACATAGTGATACAGTTCCACTGGTTGTGAGCTTTGCTCAATGTTTTTGTATTTTTGAATTGAAAACTGTTGGCAAGTTTTTCTCAATGTTGGACTTGATCAAAACCTTGAAGATGTGATATATTATGTTTTGAATCACCCATCTTGTCTTTAGATGTTCTGGGAAACTTGATGATATGACATGCAATAAAAAATGTACATTAACTGATCTAGAGCACTTGTATATAACTGCAAGGTTGATGAGATTCAATAGTATTGTTACTAATTTAGTCAAACAAACAATACAATACTAAATTATGTCCATCCTTTTTGCTGATAACAAGGTATATTACTAGTGAACTACTACTGTAATACAAAACACAGTCGTGAGGAAAGCACATATTTTTACAAGCTATCATACCATGACAGTCACAATTCAGATAAGCTATTTTCTCATGTAAATTGTCAATACCTCTTTTTTATATGTCACTACCGAAGCCCTTCCACTGTGTGCATATCTTTGATTCAGCCGCGAGATCGATCAAGTCCCAGCATTGAACTGAGCCATTTGCAGACATCGTCCATTTCTTCAGGGATAGTATAATGGCCCAGTCTGCATAAATGACATGATGTTGGTTGTTCTGAATTTTTAGAAAAATGAAATATGAAGTGATCATGCGGAAAATTAAGCATGTTCATTGATACCCGTTGTAGCTTTTGAAATTCAGATATGGGAAACCCGAGGATAGCAGAACCTGAGCTGACCTGTCACCGTTTCTGTATTTTACCACCTCATCAGCTGCAAGAACACAATGAAACAAGCCATTTTTTTAGAGTTCTACAATTTGCAAGAAATTTAACATATATTAACACATGTACTGCAAAACACTAGCAGCGTTTTAAGCCGTCAACCTTTTCCATGGCTGAGCAAGATTGGCAAGGCAGCAGCTCTTCTAAGAGCAGGCTGTGAGCTCTCCATCCTGCTCCTCAGGGACCTAATTAAACAAGATTACATCAGCAACATCAAACGCAAGGACATCAAAGGCAAACTATCAATTAACAATGCTATTTTTTTTCTTAAAAATATCAGAGAATCAGACCTTGAGCATGGAAGCCAGCCACTTAAACCGACGACAGCACTGAGGGTAATCGGGTACGCAGCGCCACTTGTGAATCTCCCATGAGCATAGCATGCAGCAGAGTGGAGGGCAGCGGCCGCACCCATGCTGAAACCGCCTATCCCAAGCCTCACTGAAATTGGAAATTTTCACCAGCAAGACAGGCTAATGAGGACAGACGTTTGATACTATTATGATGGCCTGCACACATTTATCTTCTTGGCGAAGTATTTAACTATTTATATACTCAACTGAACAGAAAATTGATTATCTTTCAAAGCAAATAATATATCAACTGTGTAATTCAGAAATGAGTACCATCAGATGGCTCGGAGGACAGTAGGTTTGCGACATGCGCAGCTGAAGCATCCAGCCCTTCGATGTCATCACGCCCATCCATCGAAGTTTCCTCCACATCAAACCCTGTTTTCATTTCAGCAGAAAAAAACAGGAATAAAATATTTCTCCAAAAATAAAAAGAATAGCAATATCACTTTGTCTCAGAATCTGTAGCCAAGTTGCAGCAAAGAAACAGCCTAGAAACTTAGGAAAGCAAAGTTGCAGGCCTTGTAGCCAACTCATATGTAGTTCAGAAACCCACATGCAGTGCAAGGGAATCCACCGAAAGCTACGACAGGCCGTGTTGGCGCAGTAGGGCAAATCCATTTGATCTGCACGACGATGAGATAAGCTTCAGAGCCAATAAACTTAGAACTAGCATGGTACAGTGCTATGGCTAACCTTGTGATTAGATAAGCTTCAATAATCTGAAGATAACAAGCAGATATACATATACAATTGTACTCAGGGAACTAGGAATAGGATTGTAGATGGCTGTATTATTTTTTTTGAGAGATAGATGGCTGTATTATTGACCCAACTGCAAAGTTATAGTGTAGTACGGTTTCTTACATTAGGCAGTGGAAGAGAATCCAGAACCTGGGACCAGCTGCAGAAGACAAAAAAAAAACATAAACTGATTAGGTCAGTGTTTCAAGAAAACGTATTACAACTAGTCAGCAACTGGTGCAGATATTTTTGTTCTAGCTTCTCATAGAAATTATTACTGCTTACATTACCATGTCGACAGCGCTTGTTATCATAAGCCATTGGTGAATAAGAGAAATAAAGAACAAGGAGGAAATAACAGAGCTTGACTTATGAGATATGATAAACTTGTTCTATTACTGCAGCTACTGAGGCTATAGGAGCGTATGTGTGTATAACTTATAGTTTATCTGAAATTTCATAGCCTATCATCAGGTAGTAAAACAGTTTCCTTACTAATGAAACATGCCATTTAGATAGAGTATACATTGGAAAATGAGTGGGAAGAGAATAACTGAAGCTGACAATTGACAATTGACACATGCATATTGAACTCAGAAAAAAAGCAAATTCATGCCAGGCATATTCTTTGCTTTGCTCCCAAAACTCGTAGAGGTGTAAAAGGCCAAGAAAAAACTCTTTAATTTAATGCCCTGTCACAAAAAATGAGGTGCTCCATGCATTCTTGTTGGCAGACAGAACCTTGCATGAGCTAACCCACAGTTTTGCAATATCTAATCAGCACTATTAAACCTCCAACAAAAGCCCTTGACATTCTTCGAGTGCGTAATTTCACGCTCACTACTTGTTAAAACACTGCACAAACCTTGAATCAACTGCGAGGCAGGCATGCATTAAGTTGTAAGAAAAACATCGGCTATATCAATATTCTACGACATCTTCTATAGGGTATGCGCAGTTTTCTTTTCAGAAAGCACGGAGCTATCCGCAACGCTTCCCCATGGCTTCTTTCCTTGTACTACAGGAAAGCGAAGGCGCGCCTCCATTCCATGGTTGTTCGTTAGGTGGCGAACAGGAGTCGATGATCAGGACAAGGAGATTATCAACTTTGGAGTAAAAGCCATACTAGGAATATATGCAGAGACAGAAATGGTGAGGCCGCATCAATCATTTGTACCAAAGTTCAGGCTTGGGAGAATAAAGCGTTCGAGTGCATCAACGTCGTCTTGACAGCCTAATCTAGGTCTCCCATGCCATCTCATCCTCACCCCATACCGTGCCGCGCATGTCTATCTAGGTTGCATTCAGATTTCAGACTAGCACCAGCTGCTAGCTTAGTTCTGAATCCTGATGTCTATCTATCTAGAAGTGCTTAATTTGCAGTTTGTGAGCTTCTGAAGGATAGTATGATCTTGGCGAGTAGAAGAAAGAAGTGTAGCAGCATCATGTTGGTGATTGGTGAGTTACCTTGCACCATTGTCGCCTAGGCCGTGGAGCCACACAATGGTGGCCTGGTGCCTCCCCTTGGGCCTTACCACGTAGGTCCTGCCGTACTCAACTCGTCGGCTGCCGCGCGCGCCTGCATTGATCGATCCTAGTTCATGGTGTGCAAATGGTCTCGGTAGAAGAGAGAGCAAGCAAAGACACAGACCAGTAGAGCTGCTCCCATAGCTCATGGTGTGTGCTGCCGCAAGAAGCTAGCTGGTTGCCTTGTGCAAGCAAGAACTGAAGAAGGTGATGAGGTGGCTCAGCTCAGCTGCTGCTGCAAGTGTAGAGGCAGCCTTGCTGTGTAGCTGTGTGCAGGCAAGCACTGGAAACCTGTGGAAGTACGAAGTGCACAGCCCCAACCGACCTGTATTTGTAGTGTGAGCTCGGGGGGAATATGAACAGCCCCACGGCTGAATCCGCATCCGGTAACAGTCTGCGGCTCCGCGCCCGCCATGCGTCGCTGCAAGCTGTCATCACAAGAGAATCCAGGAGCGTGGAAAGGGAAAGCCAAGATGTCTTAGCTCAAGCTAAGGAGAGGTGAGGACATAGCATGGGATAAAAAGATTGGGGGCTTTGGCTCAAGGCAGAAGAATATTTATTAATCTTTCTAGTGTGGATGAAGGCTTGCATAGGCACAAGCTAGCAGGCAGAGTGGGCGCTGGTGTACATGTCACAAGGCTTGGCCATTTCCATGCAGAGGAGGAGCATGGCAATGGCAATGGCAATGGCAATGGCATGGCATGGCTAGCACTTGCTTGGGCTGAGAATAGATGCATCCTTCGCAGTGGAGAAGGAACCGAAATATACAAGTATTACTTAGGACCCCCCCTTTTGGGGAATTCCTAACCACCCAAAATTCCCATCTTGGTGATCTTGATGAGGTTCTAATGCCCACTAGTTCCGCATCGCGATTAATCCCTAACATAATATATATGTAAACCTTAATCGAAGTGACAAGGAATGCGCATAAATAGATTTTTTTTTCATCTGGAGACAGAAAATAGAATAATAAAGGAAGTGAATATCTCGCTGTCTCTGAGCTGAGGGAAGGTTCCTCTGAACAACAGCCCATATTTAGCATGAAAAGACAAGAGCACTTGTTACCTTTTCTTGTAGAATGTTTGTAGGCCTGTTTGTTTCATACCTCTTCCTATCATGCTGTGATCAATTTGGCGTTTAATACAAATTGCTTTTGGTTTAAATCCTCCGAGGAGCTGTAATCATATGTCGGAGAGTTGGCTTAGGGGAAATTTGACTAAACACAAAAATCTTGTTATGGTTGGTGCTGCCACTTTACTATGGTGTACTTGGCTTTGTCAAAACGATATTGTAATATAAAGATAGTTTTTTTGCACAGGCTACTTTTGGGAGATCATACTGGTCGCGCCATTGGGCGTTGCTTCTAAAGGAGGATGAACCAAAGATGATCGTTGCACCATGCTATTCTTTGGAGGTGGTAGCATGTCTTTCTTGGCCAAAAATGGGTGAGCATGTTCGTTTCAGCTAGGCTTGAGCTTAAAACTTAAGTTCAACTGAATTGAAAAGCTAAATGCTTCGGCTTTTCTAGGGTAACTTTTTCTTTATTACGAAGCCATCTGTAAAAGCTCTTAAAAAAATATAAACAAAACGGATCAGCTTTGAGAAGCAGAATTAAAAACCTCCCAAAGTCTAGTTTAACATTCAACTCAGTAAGCTTATTTATTCAGTTCGGCCACTCCGAACATTCTATGATCAAATCTGCTTTGTGCTCGTTGAACTTTCGGACTATTTTTTTTTTACCGTGGATGTTAAATCAGCTTTATCTAATGTTTGTCTATGATGGTCATAAATGTCTTCTGATGTAGATCTAAAAAATCATACTGTGATCAAAAGCACCAATGAATGAAAATGCACAACAGAACGAGTATTAATCAATTCTTGCAGGAAATATTGATAGTGTCTGTAGTGATTAAAGCGCAATTCGACACAGAACCGAAACTCTATGAGCTCTGGATATGACACTGTTTGTTATGCTAGACACGTACACCGAAGAATTCTGCGGCAAGGAAGATTCCAGAAATATCTCGAAGGTGTCGACACTGACACTGTGACACAACACAGATTTCAGGCCAACTTGGTATAATTGCATCTTCATGAAGCAATTGATACTGCAGTGCAGCAAATATTCCTGATTAGTGCTCGTCATGAAGCATATGCATTTACAAAGATAGTAACACTTAACTGTAAAATTGACGGTTGACACTACTAGGGAACCGGTATTACAACCGGTTACAAACCCCCTTCACAACCGGTTTTGGAACCGGTTGTAAGCCACCAGGAGTAATACTCCCGGATATCACAGCCAGGTCCACGAACCGGTAGTGGTGTTAGCAAAAGTTAGAAATATATTGGGAGAAGTGGGATTTGAACCCAGGACCTCACACTCCTCCTCGTGACCCACGTCTCACCCTTCTAGCCAATTCACCCACGCGTGCTCTCTAATGAGAATAGGACAAGCATTTCTTTTAGCATTTCGAAAATAGAGCTTCTACAACCGGTTGGGAAAATGAACCGGTTGTAGAACCCAATTTCTACAACCGGTTCGTGTCTTCAACCGGTTGTAAAAGTTCACAACCGGTTGGGGACATGAACCGGTTGTAGAAATTGGGCTCTACAACCGGTTCGTGTCCCAAACCGGTTGTAGAAACCCTTTTCTGGCTCCTGGTTTAACAAACCGGTACCGGTGCATCATCATAACGGATTCGAAATAAATCGGTTGTGATGGGGTTTTTGAGACCGGTTGTGATACCCATTTATCTGGTAGTGTGAGGGGAGCTACAAGAACCTATCACGTATAATTTTGTACACTTCACTGCTAATCTTTTGTGGTACGTACATCTCCGTTATAAATCTCATCACGTTTACATCGAAGATCAGCCAAAATATTCCTCAGTAACATTCATAAATGCCCTGTTTCTCCTTTGAGGTGAGCTTTTTTTTTTTATAACAGACTGCTATTCTGAGGTTCGGCTTCCGAAGAAAGTGATTCAGCTTTTCTTTTTCAAATGCTTTTCAGAATGGTGGTAGGCTTTGATCCCCTCTCGACGATGCAAATTTAAAAGGGATTAAACAAAGGCCTAAGTCAAATCTAAACTAACCCCTATGTGATAGAAGAATAATGCAAAGGATTACACCGAGTTTTTCTTGTGTCAGCCCCACTACAAACAGCAAGAATCATATGCACGCCAACCCTGCATTTTCTATTCATTGATATAAACAATATGGGGGGCAGGTCAGGCTAAATTATGTGGGCTACATATGGTTTTTGTCCCTATCTTGGATTGTGAGAATGGAGGCTGCATAGGGGGTAGATGAAGTTTCTCATAGAGATTATTAACTACATAATCTTTACTCCTTGCTAGACATTATAGGCCATGATTGTGTTGTTTCATAGGGCTTGGGGCCTGCATATTCCTTATTTAGCATAGTTTTATTCTAGTTGCATATGCTCCTACGAAATGTTAAGCATCCATGAAGTTTATATATAATATATATACACACTGAAAATGGTTCCATAAGTGAAATGTCTAGCAATTGTTGTTAGCGAAAAGCTTACCGTTTGTCGGCTACTAGGAACAGGAGAAAATTTTAAAAAGACAAATCAAATCAAATCAAATCAAACTGATTGTTTGCTTATTTTTTTATCAATGGTTCAGTACAAGGGGCTCATGAATTAACGGGTTCAAAATCCCATCTACGAAGAGTGTTCTGTAAACCTTAAGCATCCTGTAAGTATTTTGTTTTCAAGAACATACGGGAGAATTGTGTGCCATTCTATTACGAAGAAAAGGTCCTAATACAAACTTGCAGTCGTCTTGCCAATAGCAGGGCTAACATATTATGATAAAAGGATTGCAAAAGGATTCCTAAGTAGCTAATTAGAATTCTTACTTCTCTCTGGAGTAGAATTCCTATTTCATTTTGGAGGATTAGGGAGGTTACATAAACCCATGAGAGGTGGCTATGAAGAAACTAAGCCACAAATCAGCTCATCTAAAGCAATAAATATTTGTATTGCGTAAGAATCAGACGGTTAGAACGTCATCATGCCTCTTCAGACTCCTCTCAACAGCCTTTGTAGGAAATCACGAATTAGAACATTTGCTCTTACCTCAGCCAGGGAAGCACGAGCCTCCTCTTTTCCTTCTTTTTTCCAATTCACTACTAAGCAAGTTCAAACAAATTGACTATTAGTGTGATAAATTTTTTAACTTGCTATTTTCATGAGATAAAATTAACAAGTTGAAATTGGAGATTATCCTTTTCTTGCAAGAGATCCAGTGGGAAAAGTGTTGCTAAATTTCTCCCTTCATCCATTTCATATGCAACTACAGGTCGAATCGAAACAAAATACTTTTCCTTGCTCTTGAGAATTTTTCCTCTTTTTATAATTCCTTTCCATAAGCACCTTACTGATTGTCTGGCAGATGCTTTAGCTGCCTTTCTTTAGAACATAAGGCGGCAGATTGCCGAAATCCTCTTCCTTGTTTTCACCGATGGAGCTTTGGGGACTACGCTCGTTGGTCATCAAAATGATTGCCAATGTGATCCCCTTGCTACTCCTTTGCCATCAGTGCATGCTCCAACACTACATCGTTAATGTAGAGCTTTTTTTTCCACCCCTAAGTGGACGCATATTCTCTCACATTAAGTTTCTACCGTCTGTGCCACTAACGTGTGGGCTTTGTGCTGGTGGGCCCACAAGTCAGTGACACAAAGTCAGAGAAATTAATGTCAGAGTGAGTGTATCTAGGCACATAAGTGATTTTAGTGATTAATGACAAACACATATAATGACAATTATTAGTAAATGTATAAATGCTTGAGTTATTGCTTGCCTAATGTCAAACCTCTAGTAAGTATTTATTTATCTTGTGAGACTAACAAGTTTGTTGATAAGATCATTTTAGTCTCATCTAAATGGAGGAATTCTTTAAGTCAAGTGAATAAGCAAAGATGAGGTATACAATCTCGGTATCCTTTCTATATTTATTATTGCATTCCTTTTGTACGAATGCATATTGAACTTCATGTAACATATTGCTTATATATATGCACATTGGTTCATGTTATATCAATTTATGCATATATATTCACTTGAGTTCAATATGTGGCTTGTTTCTAGTATATTAGTCTTAATTAGAGTTAAACTTCATATTGTTATAAATTGATTTGGTGCATACTTGTCTTGTTTATATATCTTCTCATGCACATCACTTAGTAAAGTTAGAGGGACTTCTTATATTTATTTTAAAAATAAATCGAGTAATCCTCCACGAGTTTCGGATTCGGCATTTGATGGTGAGGCCTATGATGTGCAGTAGGGCGGAGCCCGATTAGCTGCTTCCAGCATAACAGGAAGATATCTTCCACATATCATAGTTTTATCCTGCAAACACGGGAATCATCGACTGTGCCATACTGGCGCCAACACCTGAAGCCATCGAATCAAGTGGCTTCAAACTTCACGAACGCGACTCGCTACTTCGCACTTTCGTTTTTGTTTCTAGCCCAGAGAGAGGGGCCTCCGCTTTTATCTAATACGAGTTGGGATGACCAGCGACGTCAAGAGGGACAAAGCAAAACTCAATAAAACAATTTTTTTCTTTTTAGAAAAGAAATCGAAATTCTAATATAGATTGTTCCACAACTTCACTCTAGCTTGAATATTATTTGCACATGTGTAATTCTTGTATATTTTATCATGTGGATCATTAAGTGAAGATTGTGGTCCTTGCCATGGTTTAATTGCTTCATCATATTGGCAATTATCTCTCTAGTGCATCTAGCTCCATTACATATTCATCATGTTGCACTTAGTGGAGAATCTTTCTCTTATCAAGTGTTTCCACTCATATTGTGCATATTTATATGAAACACTTGTTGTACTTAATTACTCACAAATATCAACTTATTCATATCCATTGAGCTTTTGGGACTAATGCCTTTCATGAGTGGTTTGGAAAGAATTAGGTCCCGTGAGTGTGTGATGATCAAGGTATGTTAAAGGATGACGGTCAAGCCGAGGTCAACAAGACGATGGTGTCACCAAGAGTTGAGAACTAAGTCAGGATCGACTTGGCGTGGAGATCGTCGGGGAGGATGATCAAGTCAAGGTCGATGGGACGAGAGTCTCATGAGATAAACCGAGTCAAGTTGGATAAGACGAAGGCTTCATCAATCCTGTGGTGAAGGTCATCGTGCAAAATGAAGAAAGAAAACGACAAGTGATTATCCTAGACTTGTATTATCTTTGATTTAATTTGAGTCTAAGGATTGTCGTACTATTAAGAGGGATGCGATGGAGAATGACTTCTAGATGTGTCAAGTGCTCAAGTGATCCATCCTTGTGAAATCTAGAGAGAGTGTGGTGTTGGTGGTGTCGAAAAGTGAGAGTTGTAGGTCTCCTTTGTCTTCTTTGTGAGTTCTGTATTTATCCCTTAGGATTTGAGGTGTGAGACCTTGTTGGTTGTGTAGCTCTCGTTCTTAGCTTTCCGTAGAGCCGAAGTTCACCCAAAACGAAGTCCGGAGTCAAAAGTTACGGCCGTTTTCGTCGGACTGTGCTAGTCCTAATTTTAGGACCGGACTATCCGGTCCGGAACACCGGTCTTTCGGACAGTCCGGACCAAATCTGACACTGACTCTCTGCTTCTTAGTTGCTGCTAACCGGATAGTCCGGTGTTAGGGTCCGGATAGTCTGGTCCGGCGCAGACCTGCAGCCAACGGCTAGTTTTTGGGAGACTCTATTTAAACCCCTCTCTCTCCACACTTGAAAATAGCCGTTGTACCACCATTCCTTGAGTTATCCCATTGTTCTTGAGTCTCAAAGCACCCCTCCACTCTAGATCTTTGTGATCCCTTTTGGAGAAGGGTTTGGAAGAGTTGGGAGGAGGGTTTGAGTGAGAATTAGAAGAAGGGTTTGGAGATGATTCCTTTATGGAATTAGTGTGTTCTTGAGCCCTAGTGACCCCTCCACTCTTCGATCTAGGTGATCCCCTTTGGAAGAAGGGTTGGGAAGAGTTGGGAGGATGATTGAGTGCAAATTGAGCAAATTTTGGATCTTTGAGCACTTGTGGTCATCTCCAAGTTCATTCTTCGTAGACATTTGTTACTCTTGGAGGTTGAGGACTCCTAGACGGTTAGGAGTTGGACACGAGCCACCAAGCATTGTATGGTGCGCCGTGTCAAGGTTGTGAAGGCTCGATTTCGCCTCCGCAAGGAAAGAAATCAAAGGAGTGAAGCCGGCGAGTGTATTGTGCAACACCGGTGAGGGCACCGGTGAGGGAAGGGTTGAAAGAGACCCCGGCTCAAGTATGACCGAGCCGCCTCAACGGAGACGTAGGATCCTCTCAAGGATCCGAACTTCGGAAACAAACATCTTCACGTCTCCATCTTCATTTCGGTTTTATCCCTTTCACTCTCTAGCTTGAATTACTTGTTTATTTTGCTATTGAGTTATTGTCTTGCCTTGTGTCATACTCCTACATATATTTGCCTGTGAATTATCTTTGGTGTAGGTTGTGTCCTTGAAGATTGTGAAATTTGTTTTAAAATTCAAAGTCCCCTATTTTTGTGTAGACCGGACAATCCGGTAGTTGCACCCGGATAGTCCGGTACCTATCGGACTATCCGGTCCTGGCCACCGAACTGTCCGGTTAAGCTTTCGCATTTAACTCTGAATTATTGTTTTAAATTTTAAAATCACCTATTCACCCTCCCCCTCTCTAGGTGATATCCCGGTCCTTTCACAGAGGATCTGCGTCCCCTCTAAGGTGAATGCAGGGGCCTTTCAAGGAAAGAATGAAGCCTCCTTCATAAGGTGCATGGTGATTGTGTCTTTTGATGCAACTTATTCGTTGATTGTTGTAGCAAATGTTGCTTATGTTATTTGTGAGAAACTCCCCATCCTACTCGCTGCCCTCACTATAGAGATCTTCTCAAGTGAGTGCATCAGTGAGGGCCTTGTTGTTTGCCTCGATCTCTCCGACTGACATTGTGAATCCTTGCCCTCATTCTGTGGAGTCGGCATCACCTTTACTGGAGGATGAGCTGAACCTACCTTCAGTTGATACGCTCTTATAGTCTTATGCGATTCATAGGCGGGCAATCCAAGAGTTATGGAAGGTGCTCCCATTCTAGAGCTCAAAATACCCATCCAGTATGGCAAACCGAAGGAGTTGGGCATGCACAAGGAGCAAGCATCCGAGCAACCTAAGCCACCACAGCTAACGCCTTCATCCTAGGAGGTTTCCTAGTAAACGTCTTTCTCACGCCCGGCTTCAAAAGCTACAACTAGGAAGAGCAACGTGAAGCTGCTAAAGAGCTTGGGCATTATTAGAAGGGATGGAGAGATCGATGTGTTTGCAATCGAGGGTTACGTGAATTACTTGAGGGGATGCTCTCTCACTCCTTTTTGCAGCTGCTCGCACACTTAGATAGTGCCTTGTGGAATATTGTTGCTAGCTTACCTAAGGTGTTCGCTTAATCCTTTTTCTTAGGAGCTTTTTTACAGTACTTGAGAAGGTACCACAATTTATAAGGTACCACAGTTTCTAGTATAAATATGGTACCTTATAAATTGTGGTATTTCTCGGTACCTCCTCAGTGTTAAGATATCAGGAGGTACCATAAATTAACACTAAAAATTATGGTACCTCCCGGTACCTCCTTAAGAACCGTAAAATATCTCTTTCCTTAGTTGTAGTCACTGATTTTAGAGAGTAATTTTTTGGTGTGCTTGCCCCTTGGAGTATGGTGAAGCACAACTGGTGATGTAGATCTTCTTTGTTTGAGTTCTTCCCATTGGTTGGGCTAAACTTGTGTTGTCTACTATCTAATAGTTGGTGATATGGGAGTTGTATTCTATTCTTCTATAGTGAAATTGTGAAGCTCATGCCCCTTTGCTTAAAAAAAAGAATATGAGGGCCTAAAAAGGTTTCATAGGGTAGTGATAGTCCCTTCTACAATCTTAAGGTTGTGTTTAAGGAATTTGCGGTTAGCCTCGTCAAATCTTTCCATTCCATCGTGAAATTTTGTCATCGTTATTTTGATTATCTACCAGGTTCATGTACTTCATCCTGGGCATCGTGCATGCCCGTAGAATATATATCTTGTAACTCTAATATGATCTAGGGGATGTTAGACATGTATCAGAGTATAACAAAAAGGAAATAGGAACACCTGATGATTTGCAGACAAGAACCAGGGTTAGAAATAAAGTTGCATTTGGAGCTCCATAGGAGGCATTTTGTTGGAACATCCTACTTGCATATGTCGATGTAGATCTATCTTGAGATGATATGCTACATGTCTCTATAAACATTATTATTTTCAAAAGATTCAAATTTGTCGGGGCTTGCTTGTTTAAAATCATAGGTATCGGTAGTACACGTCAGTATGCCCAGCTGCTCACGCAACCCGTCCCCCCCCGCCGCCGCCGCCGCCGCCGCCGCCGCCGCGCCACCACCACCACGCCTCGCCTCGCCCCCTACTCCTCCCCGCCTCCCCGCCGCTCAAGCCCTACCTCCGCCCACGACTCCTCCTTTGGTTGCTCTCGGGACCCATGACACCGCCGGCCACCCGACACACGCCGGCGCCGCCTCTCGCCTCCGTCGCCGCCGCCGCCTCCTCCACCACCCGCCAGCCACCACGACTCCTCGCCAGATCTGCGCCAACCGACCCGGAGGCTTGTCCGCTTCGCCACCCCGACCCTTCCTTCAAGTCCGGCCCACCTCCATCTGTTCCCCAACGACCCGGCCGACGACTTCCCCTGCATTCACTCCTCACCGACTTTACCTGGCGGCGGGTTGGTGGTGGCGAGAACCACCATTTGCCTCCCCAGCCACGCCGACCTCCGCCGCTCCTCTTTCCTTCGCCTCGGTAACGCGCGCGCCTCCTCGGGAGCATGGCCGTCTTCAATCCTCAGCGATCCTCAACCAGCGGCGTCACATCGCCTTCACTCCGACCACCTCACGCTGCTCACTGCCTCGGGCGACCACTTCGTGGCGCTGCAGGACCCCTCATTGCCGACGCTGCTCAAGAACGGGCATAAAGAGGCCGCCTGTCGCTCCTCTCCCCAGTCCCCTCTCGCTTCTCCGCCACCCACTCCTCCGACCCATGCCGCCCACGGCGACCCCACGTCGCCCCGGCGGCAAAGATCATTGCCGAGACGGCGGACATGCGCGAGGACCTCGAGCATATCCACGCGCGTTGGGCCTTGGTCCTGCTTCATGGCGGACGCCACCACAACTCGGAGCGCACTTTGGAGGACGTCCACATGGCCGCGGTCGCCGCCTCGGGGGCCAACTGGGAGTCCCTCTCCGTGAGCCGCCACCACCCCGAAGACTTCTTGGTCCGCTTCCCCAATGCCGAAGCGACGCCAGCCATTGCCGCCGATCATGGCCGCTTCTCCTGTGGCGCTTGAGCTCGAATTCAAGCCATGGCGCCCCCGGCCTGCCGACGACCCCGCACCGCTGCGGTTCCGCGTCCGTCTCTGCCTCGAGAACATTCCCCTGCATGCTTGGGGGGAGAGGACGGTGATCAGTGTCATCGGCGCTGCTTGCGCCTTCCAATGCGTCGAGGAGGACTGCACCAGCCGCAGGGTGACCGCGACGCTCAACGTCTGGGCCTGGTCGGCGAACCCCGACGACATTGACAAGGTCCATTACCTCAGCATCGTGGAGAACCCCGGCAGTGACGGCGCCCGCTTCAGGAAGGTGGCAGTCCCCTACAGGATCCTTGTGCACCTCGACACCATTGAAGATCATTCCACAGGCCCCCACGCTGCACCTCGGGTGACCCAACGCAATGGTCCTCGGCAAGGTTGATGGTGAAGCCATCCGGGACCTCTTCACCAAAGACCCGGCCGGAGGTCAGACTCCGACGCGGATGATGACAGGGGTCGCCGTCGGAGAAGATCACGCTCCCGCACCTCCCGGGTGGTGAGCTCGGTGCTTCGGAGCCTCTCGGCCGTGGGCAGGGGCCGCTCTCGGTCGGCCCCCCGTCACCGCGAGGACTCCCGCTCAGGCCGCCGACAGCGTCGGTCCTCCCCTCCCCCGGTGACTGCCAGGGACTGGCGTCTCGTTGGTTCACCCCCCTGCATGGACCGACGCCGACGCCGCCTCCGTCCCTGCACCAAGCCCCCCTCCGCCGCCTCAAGGTCAGGGCCCCCCCATCCCGTTCCTCCTCACCTGGGATTTTGGGTGCCGCCCCTACCTTACCTCCTCTCGCGAGCCTCTCGCCCGGCCCCCAGCTGGCTCCTGCGTCGAGCCGCCCTGCGCAACGCCTCGCGCCGTCTTGATCGTCCCACAACGGCCCTGTGGCGCCGGCGCTGACCCCATCTCATGAGGTCCTCCCCCCGCAGGCGCTGTCGTCCGGAGACCTGACGCCACCGCCCCGCCTCAGAGCTTCACCGCCCACTCTTGCTCTGTCCCTCTGCGCAGGCTCAGTCTGCGCCTCCGCCCAAGGCAGACAGCCCTCATCTCGCTTCCCCGCCGAGGTACCCTCCAACCGCCCACCTCCCCGCCTCGCTCTCGCCTTCGGCGCTTATCGTCATCCCCGCCAAACCGCCTATTCTCCAGGTGTTCAAGCGACGGGCTCCCCGCGCGGTCCCTACTTCGGCAGCCACCAGGGAGCGACGCAGTTTGAGGCTTGCGGCAAAGGACCAGCCGAAGCTGCCGGCGGAAGACAAGGCTCGACGGCTCATCGCCAAGAAGCTGGCGCCTTGGCTGGGCTCCCGGATCAAGCCGGCCGAGGAACTGCCCGCCCTCAAGAACCTCCTTTGCGCTCCGCTACCGGACGATGCAGTGCTGGCCCTGACCGAGCTGCTGGGTGGTCGCTCCCAGGCCACTGATGCCTCCACCGGCCCGGTGCCCCTGGAGCGGGCGGCGCCCGACCTTGCCCCATGAAGACGCCTCTCCCTCATAACAGCGGCTCGCTGGGGGCACCGGCGAGCTCTTTTGCCCCAAGTCGGCGTCACTGCCATCAAGATCAAGCCGCTTCCACTCCGGTCTCCCTCTCGGCACTCTCCCGGAAGATCGGCTCGGCGGCATGTCGGCGCAGATGGCCAAGAATCCCACTCGACCCCGAGACCCTCTGTTTTTCTCTAGGCTTGCTCAAGCGCCTCTGCGGCTTGTACCAAGAACCTGCCCTACTTGGGTTTTACTTGAGTAGACTCTTGGCTTTGTGTGTCTCTGTTTGGGCCTTCCTACTGCGTCGCCCCATCTTTTAATGTCGATTCAGAGCTCCGCCTCGCTTGGAATGTCAGGGCTCAACTCAGTGCTCGTCAGGCGGCCCTCCGCGACCTCGTGTCCTCCACGCGCAACGAACGATCGCTCGCTTGCAAGAAACCAAACTGCAGCGGTCACACCCAAACACCGCCAATGCGCCGCCGTGACTTCGACGATGGGTTTGCCTTCCTCCCGGCCTCGCACCATGAGGCATCCTCGTCTTGGCAAACAAAAACTTCTTTACCCTAGACTCCGTCCAAATCGCCAGCCACAGCCTCACCCTCAGAGTGCACTCCTCCTCCTCAGGTCTTTACTGGCAGCTCACGGTGGTCTATGGACCGCAGGTCCGCGCGGATAAGCTCCTCTTCCTCAATGAGCTCATCAATTGTGCGCCGACTGACCCGGATCTCCCCTGGCTTGTAGTCGGCGACTTTAACCTCATCTACCAGGCAGCTGACAAGAGCAACAGCAACGTGGACATTACCCTCATGAATGCCTTCAGAAACACGCTCAACTCGCTGACCCTCCGAGAATTGAGCCTCCTAGGCCGCCGCTTCACCTGGAGAAATGAAAGGGCCTCACCAACCCTTTCCCGTATTGATCGCATGTTCTGCTCTACCGCCTGGGACCTCCGCTTCTCTACTGCCACCCTGCAAGCCCTCCCCTCCCTCATCTCGGATCACTGCCCCCTTCTCCTCTTAGGCGACCCAGGTCACCGTGTCCGGCGACAATTTCGCTTCGAGAACTTTTGGCCCTCTTTGCCTGGCTTTCACCAGACTGTCCAAAACGCTTGGAGTGGGGAGATTGTTAATCTCAACCCTTCCGCCGCCCACACCAAGCTCTCTCGATCGCAAAGCTCTCTTCTGGGCCAAGGAGAAGATTGGCAATCTTGCAATCCAGCTGGCCTTAGTCAAAGCGATCACTTCGCTTCGATCGCGCCAAGAGATCCGCCTCACCGACCGAACGAGCTTGTCTTCGCCAAGTCTCGTTGTCTCGGTCTTGCCTCGCTGAAAGGCAACAGATCCGACAGAGAGCCCGGACCATTGGATCGAGAGGCGACGCCAACACCAAGTTCTTCCATCTTCAAGCGAGTCACCGACGTCGAAGAAGTTCATTCACTCATTGCAAACCCTCCGCCCTGTTTTCTGAGGTCGGCAAGATGGTCGAATCGCCTCGCTTTTTTTCCGAGCACCTCGCCCCCCTAACCGTCCTTGGTCCTCGGATCGGACCGCTTTGTTTCGCTTCACTCACTCGACCTCACTGAAGACCCTTCTCGAGGAAGAAATTGGTCAGGTTTTCGCCTTCCTAAGGACAAGGCGCCAGTTCTGATGGCTTCACCGCGACCTTCTTCCAATGTCTTTGGGACATCATCCGGCTTGACCTTCTAGCCATCTTCCAGCGTCTCTACGAGCAAGACCGATCTTGTTTCTCTCTCTCAACACCTCCAACATCGTCCTTCTCCCCAAGAAGGCCGATCGCCAAGATCTCTGGACTTTCGCCCCATCACCGATCCATAGTGTGGGTAAAATCTTCGAAAGCTCCTCGCCAACAGTGGCCCCGTTCTTGGGCGGGCCGGGTCTCCTGCAGCCAGAGCGCGCTTATCAAGAGGAGATGTATCCAGGACAACTTCCTCTATGTCCAGACCGTCGTCAAGGACTTACACAAACGCAAAATCCCGTCCCTCTTCCTCAAGCTCGACTTCGCCAAAGCCTTCGACTCTTTACACTGGGGTTACCTCCTGGAGCTTCTCTCTAAGCTCGGGTTTGGGCAGCGTTGGTTGAATTGGATTGCTATTCTGCTCGGCACTTCCTCTTCCGCCGTCCTTCTCAATGGTACTCCAGGCCCTCGCCTTGTTCATCACAGGGGAGTCAGGCAAGGTGATCCCATCTCCCCTATGTTGTTCATTCTAGCCATCGACCCCATCCAACAAGATCCTTCAATTGGCGGTCGAGGAAGGCATTCTTTCGCCCATCAATTGCAACACCCTGAAGCCCCGCACCTCCCTTTTCGCGGACGATGCTGCCCTCTTCCTCAGCCCCACGAGAGCGGATTTGCAGGCCACCCTTCTTCTCCTGGACGCCTTCGGTCAGGCCTCAGGTCTGCAAGTCAACCCCGCTAAGTGCGCGGTTTACCCAATCAACTGCGATGAAACCGCTCATAGTTACCCCGCAGACTTCCCGCTCTAGAGCGTTTTTTCCTTGCCGCTACCTCGGGCTCCTCTCAGATCGGGCGTAAGCTTGGCCGTAGCCTCTGGATGCCGCCGTTGACAAGATCCGAGACAGATTGCCCCTGTGGCAAGGCGGCTCCTTTCAAGGGGTCGCCTCACCCTTGTCAAGGCGGTGCTCACGGCGATCCCCACCTTTTTCGCCGCCTCTTCCATCTTCCAAAATGGGTGATCAAGAAGATTGACCGCCTCGGAAGATCTTTCCTTTGGGGCGTTCAGACGCCCAGAGGTCGCTCTCGTTAATCGGGGTCAGTCTGCCGCCCCTTAGTCTGGGGGCCTTGGGGTGCTTGACCTACCCTCCTTCGCAGGCCTTGCGGCTCTGCTGGCTGTGGTTGGCTTGGATCGCCTCAAGCCGTGGGCTGGTTGCCCTATCCTCGCGACGACTCGGACCGCTCCCTCTTCCGCTGCCACCTTGTGGTTACCCTAGGGAACAAACCGACTTGCAGATTTTTGGCATGACAAGTGGCTTCATGGTCAGGCCCCGTGCCACCTCGTGCCCCACCTCTTTCGTGCCGTCCGAGTCAGGCACAAGTCTGTGGCACACCAGCTGGCTGACCAGCGCTGGGCCCGTGTCGTCCATCACATTGCCTCCCCCGAGCAGCTGCTTGACTTTGCCCGCCTTTGGACGGCTCTCCAATCCGTCGCCCTTGATCCTCTAAACAGATGAGGTCGTTCGACTCGACAACAAGGGCGCACTCTTCTAGCTCGGCCACAAGGCTCATTTCTTCGACTCCATCCTTTTGACCAGCCGCCGTGATCCGAAGGCCCATATCGAGAACAAATGCAAATTCTTCGCTCGTCCTGCAGCCTTGGGAAGATTAACACGGCCGACGCCCTGCTTGGCCAAAGGTTGGCGAGTAATCCCATCTGCCGACTGTGTCACCTCCACCCAGAGACGGCGGATCACCTGTGTTCCTGGTGCCCCTTCTCTAGGCTGGTCTGGAAAGAGCTCTTCTCCCCGGCTTCCTCCGTGCACAGCATCGGACCTCGGGAGTTCCTCAACTGGTGGTCCCTCTCCTCTCGCTCCCTCCCCGCCAGCCAGCGCCGCGAGTTTAATGGCCTCATCATCTATACCATCTGGAACATTTGGAAGGAACGCAATAGGCGTATCTTCCAGAACTCGGGCCTCTCCCCCTCGCGTGTCGTTGAGCGTATTCGTGAGGATGTTCTGTTGTGGGGTCACGCGGAGGGCCCGCAAGCCTCCGCATAGTTCCCCGCCTTGTAGTTGGTCCTCTTTTTCTCCTCCTTTTTCTTTCCCCCCCTAACTCACTCTCCCTGTAAATTTGTACAAATTCTTTCCCCTTAATGAAAATTGGCAGAGCGCCTGCCTCTCGGTTCGAAAAAAAAATTTGTCGGTTTGAAGTAAAGATTAGCTGTTGCAAGAACACAATGGCTTCGCTAGTACACGATGGCCTCCTGCAAAACCCCTCTATTTTCAGTTGAGATGAAGCAATTGAAACGGAGAGGATGTGAAGTATTTCAGCCCTAAAGGCTTTTTGGGACCCACGAATTCTGCATGAACCTTTGCACAGCACTATATATACTGTTTGAATTGTTTATGTGGATCTGAAATAAATAACCGTGCACTATATTCTCACAGAGTCACATTTCAACACGGTTCCATGTATAGACTTCTTTCTTTTCTAACATGGAATACTTCAGAGTTCTGATTGCAGTATGCTGCAAGCAAGCTTCTGATTGCCTATGTCGTTAGGTACGGTGCCCTGAATTCATCATCTCCCATCGAATAAAATAACTGAAAGATGACTATACTGTATGATTTGAGTCCACATCAAGGCCTAATTAGCACAAGTCAACCATCAAAATGCAACAAGGAATGATGCAAAATAAAAAGAGAAATTTCAGGCCACCATCGTCTGAAGAAAGAATAATGCCATCCAAAGGCTCCAAATCCTCCTGCCGGCTGCAATTTGCACGATCTCACCTGAAAATTCCTGAGTAAAGCCTGCTTCCGTACTTTCTTTCACTTCTTAATTGTGCAGTTTTTATTTTATGTATACAGTTTGTCCTTTTTATTCAGTGCAATTTGATACCTGTTTTTGGACGAAAAAAGATATTTAAAGTGATTTTTAGTGAAGAACTTATCCTCTGATCAACCTTTCAATAATCCAGAAAAAAAAAAAGTAGCTCTGTTTTTCTGGCTGCTCCTTAGTTGTGTGATAAATGTTCTTGCATGTGAAGAAAAAAATTTTATTGCCTTATGGATTTTTCTTTACCTCCCTTCAGTTAGATTAAAGCTGAATTATTGTAACTTTACCTGTTAATTGTGTACATCTTACAACGAGGCCGGAACTTGTTCCATTATTAAAAAATGTGAACAAAAATGGAATACTACATTAAAAGCTAAAAAAATAATATTTTCGACTTTAACTCAAGCTTTCACATGAGCACACATCATAAAGTTTCAAAAAATTGGATTTTATTCCATCCATGGGTGCAGCCATCCTATGTGCTCCTTTGGCGCCACATTTTTGTAAGCATTCCCATGAGTTTTAAGCTACAGAAACCTACCATTGCAAGTTTCATTTGTGCTTGCAGTAACTCTGTGTCTGGGTGCAATGAATTGGCAAAAAAGACCAAACAGAATATGATGATGCATGTATAATAATTGCTAAGCTTATCTTCACCTGAAAGAAACTATGCATGGTGCACACTTCATTAACTAGAATATCATCCAAAAAAAGAAAAAAAGGAATTTATCTCACTTACCACTTAAGTTTCTGGTAAGCCTTCTCTCCCCCCAAAAGAAAAAGGCCTCTTGTTGTAAATGTGAAGCACTGGTAAAAGCCACAGAAGCATACGCGAGACATGCCTGAAAGTGCCATGAGATGAGATTTGGGGAGGGGCGTGTCAGCATCATCCAATTAAGCTATGTCGCCACGAGATGCCGTGGGAATTTCTCGTGTTCTTGGTGCCCTTCTTTTCATGTCTATTTGCTACTATTCTCTCTCACTGAGAGTCACACCAGCTCGAAGCTTATGGAACCGGGGAATCCAAGCACAACAATGTTCTCTCTTTGTTTCTTCCCTCTCCCTCTCTTCAAAACTCAGACAGCGGCATCGATCGTGTAAATGTCAGTGCATATACATAGTACTGCAAAGATCTCGGTGATCACAAAAGTCCAGTACATACTACAGAAGCTGAAAAGGGAGGCCTGAGATGGATGGATGGATAGATAGCAAGAACATCAAACAGCTAGACAGCACTATTTTTTTTTTTAACGAACGAGCTACAAAGCACTCCAGATTCTACTTTCAGGCTTGAGATGAGGCCACCTACGTAGGCAGGAATCCGATCTTCTTCATACTGAAAATTATGCGTGCGTGCGTGTCGCCTTCGCCGTCGATCTCTCCTCCGGCCAGAGGTTTAGCACGGCACAGCACTGCCCCGTCTACCATCTACGGCCCCAGTTTGCCTAGGGCGTATTTTCCTTTTAACAGGAAGCAAGTACACACCACTAGAACTCCTAAATTCAGGGACCTTGTCACACTCATCCTGTCCAAGAACACCACCCACTCGGCAATCGGCATCACCTCACCTCACCTCACCAGCATGGTGGAATCCTCTCCCTCTCCTTTTTTCCCTGAGATCTTCCGTTGCGCAAGGAATATCGCAGCGCGATCGGCGCCCTCGAAACTTCGCCCATTGGTGGAAGAATTAGATGTGGGTAGGTAGTAGCATTTGCATTTGCGCATATACTTGTTGCAGTGTGATGCATAGTTGGTAGCTGGCTTCTTCATGAGATGATTTCTGCTCTGTTCAAAAGAACAAAAAAAGGGAGGGAAATGAGCTGGTGTTTCTGTGGTTCGAAATGCAGGGAATTCAGAGAAGCGTGTGTTTCTCTTTTGCTTTTGGGGTGGGGTGGCCGGCTGGCTTGGGGAGCTGTAACCAATTGACCAGGCATAGCAACTCAAATCGGCTACCACAACCAGCGAAAGGAGAAAAGAATTAGACCATATTGTCGTTCACATTACGCTACTAGAAAAACGGGTTTTAGTCCCGGTTGGAAACAGGCTTTTCGGGTTCCGAACCGGAACAGGCCATCCGAGACTAAAGATCACATACCTTTAGTCCCGATTCCCCTAACCGGTACTAAAGCGTAGAAAATATCTAAAAAATAAGACGAACCCAAAACTTGAATATGAGACCTCATGCCACCACATGACTCCCCACTCACTCTTCTAACCAACCCATCCACCCACACGTATTTAATAAACTAGAATATGCATTCCTTTTGAAGTATGCTGGAATGAGCCTTTAGTACCGGTTCGTAACACGAACAGGGACTAATATATGTCTGTGCCAGCTAGTATGTATCCGCTTGCCAAAGCCACCTTTAGTACCGGTTCGTATTCGTGTTACGAACCGGGACTAATGTGAGCGAAAAATCATGCTTTTAGTCCTGTAACCACGAACCGGGACTATTGCCACATCAGTCCTGGTTTATAGCCAACCGAGACTGATGTGCCGGTATGGAAGGCCATTTCTCTAATAATGTTATTTCGAAAAAAAAAAAAACTGTATTGCCGTTCACATCAGACCATGATGAAAGAAAGGACTTTTTTTCTTCTTTCTTTGCAGGAATGGAAAAGGTGACGAAAAGGATGGAACAAAGATAAGCAAATTATACTCCAAACTTTTCAAGGGGCGTTCATTCGTTGGAACTTGAAGCCGAGATTGGCATGCCACCCATGGCTGCACGACAGGTGATTAGACGGGGAACAAGCAGTACACAACCTCTGGGTGACTGACACTGTTGTCAAAGGGTTCTCGGCTTGTTCTCGATGTAGCAAGTGTTGTCGAGCACTGCTGGCATCCTATTCCTATCCAAGGGTTCTATTACACCAGCATATGAGCTGGACCTGGCCATCTCCCTAGCAGCCATGTTACCATGGGTTAGGGTGAATCGCTGAAACACTGGGCTTCGATAAGCCGACCTACTTTGTTCGGCTTTTGTTTTTAAAAGATTTAAGAAGTGATTTCAACATTTCAAACAAACTGAGAAGAAGTCGAAGCATTCGGCTTTTGAAAATGGCGATAAGCTAATAGATTGTTGATCAGAAAAATTACACGTCATCTTTCCCTCTGATACACAGGACTCTGTGGAACTGAGCAAGCTGAAGCCAAAGGGACGCTTGTGCTGTTCTTGATTGAAGTCAAGAACCAAGCCATTGTGCGTCATTGAATTAATATCGCCCCAGATGCTTGCGACGGAACGCACAGGTAAGGCCATCTTACGAACCAACGGTAGCATGACTACATGCTGAACGGTACAGATGGCTCGCTGTCTCATTGGCACTAGGAAAAATGACCTAATGCAGACCTGTCGGAAGATACTGGAATCAGAAAGAAAACCAAATATGTGAACCAAATTATAGTTCAACATTCATGAAATTGCAAGTAGGAGCTTCCATAGTCATCACATGATCAACAAGGCTTGGAGAAGAAGCTAGTAAGAAGGTTTAGCAGGCGGCTTTGTAAACTGCATGTCACACTAGGCAGCAAAAATATAGATTGCTGCATGATTGAATATATCAGGTCCATCACACCCGATGGCCACTTGGTAGCAAAAGGAGGCACATCTGATGCAGTCATCTTTTATTCGATGATGCTCTTAAAGAAATGCACAGGTCAAATCTCAAAAAAGTTTTTGTTTGGACAAAATCCCTAGGCAACAACTACCACCGGCTTGATGGCCAAATGTATACATGTTCATAAACAGGAACGCCGTAGAGCAGGCTGGTGCTAAAAAGTGTAAATTAAATCATATGTGCCTCATCAAATTCTTATTTTTCAGAACCACGAGGCGCTCTTAGTGGTGATGATCGTCATCGTCATCATGCCCATCTGGATTTCCACCATCACCGACGACCTTAAGCTGAATAAAGCCAGCAATAAAACGTATTTCATTGAACAGTTAAAAACTACAATATCAACACAGCTTGGGGGCATGTTCTATGTTCTCTGAAGAAAATGATCATTCATGCATAAATTTGATAAACCAGTTTCAATTACCACAAAGTATTGTGAGCAGACTGGGCACTCATGTGGCTCATCTTTTTTCAACCAAAACCACACAAGATCATGCTCATCCTCTGAAAATAAACCAGTGAAAAAAACACATTAATTCTTATACAAGTCTGGTGATATCCAGTTTTTAAGCATTAAGATTAGCCAGTTTAACAGTGGCTTACCTCCTTCACCACCAGGGCAGCCAACTATCCTCTTGTCATAGTAGGACTCAATGACAGCTGGTGCCTCCTGCAGGAAAGCATCAAGATGATTGATGAATAATATGATACTTACAAGCTGGTACTAGTTAAAGAAAGAAAAAATATATCAATTGTGCAGGCTCAGTACCAAAAAACATTCACTTTTACAGAACAAAGCACAAGTCAAAATCATAATGGAAACTGTAAATTGAAATTGCTGGGCAGTACATACACACAAGCACACGCAAAAAAATATAAAGAAAAGTCGGCATTAGCTTATTTTCGTGTCTCCTGTCATGTTGGGAAAATTATTTTTTATCAAAGCGGACAATTTGGGATGTTATGTTGTTCTTTTCAGGCAGCCTCCTGTTACTTCTTTACTAAAAAATTATTGCCTGTTCTTCGCTTCAAACTGGACCCCACCTTTGAGGCACCTGCACCACTCATATAGGCACACCTTCGCACCTGGATATGCATCCCCAAGCCGACCTTGCTCAAAATCCCTAATTGTCGTCTCAAAGAGGAGCCATGAAATCACGCTTTCTCCGCTGTGTTCATCAGCTTGTCACGTTGATGAGCTCCAGACCAAGCCATCATCACCTTCAAGATCGCTTCGTCATCCTCCACCTTGCTCCCACTTGGTTTTGGTTGCAGCATGCTGGATCTACGTCACCATCAAGACCATAGTAGTCGCTGCTCAACCTTGCTGCCGGCCATCTCCATCGAACATAGGTTGCCATAGCCCGCTCATTGAGATCACCATCATCTCTTCTGGATGCCCTGCTTCGTGTTCCCAACATTGGTGTCATTCATCCATTAGTGTCATCGCCACCTACCGAAACTCTAGGTCTCTCTACGTCACCACTGCCATAGCCGATGCCACGTCAACAGCCACACCAACACCATCAAAGCTGTTGTTGTCCTTGTCAAAACCGCATTAGGTGCCATGCGTGTCCAAACTGTATACACAATCTCAATGACATGATCCACCATGAACCAATCCACTGACGCGTGAGCCCCTTTTGTCAGCCACTGTTCCATAGACCCTGTTCAATGTGAATCATAGCCTGAGCACATGGTTCCAGTCCAAAGACCATAGGACCCATTTATCAGCCTGTCTATTTCCCACAAATCCACAAAGGAACGATTCCCAAGCATACTCCTTGGCCCCACCCAGCCTCTGAAGATTATTATTTGAACTATTCAAAAGACCATGTTCACGGTAATGAACATGCTCAGGGATTTGACAAAGGAGTGTATTTTTAATTTTTAAATAAAGCAAAGGAAAGTGGAAGTATTGGACTAGATGATCTCTGTGATCAATGAATTTCCTTTTTTATTTATGATTACTATCTCTAAAATGTGCTTTCGATCAATATACTGTATTTAAATGGAATCCTCGATTTATACAAAACAAGTCAGGACTGCCAACTCCTGTGTAAATAAGGGTTTATAACGCCATGCACCTATATACTTGCATTATGTGCACAACTTGCTGAGTATTCTATACTTACCCTTGCAATAAACAACAGTACAGTACATCACTCAGTTCCTAGAGATGAGGAATCTCCACCACTACCTGAGGAGTACTACAAAGAGGTTGATGGCAGTTTCACTTACCTAGTCAAAATGTCAAATGCATGTGCCATAAGAATGCGTCATTGCCTAGTGTTGCTTTTGTTTTCCACTGCTAGTTTACTTTTTCTAGTGCTTAAGCCTTACATGGCTAAGTAATTGTGAACTTGACCATGAGGTTGCAATTATTATTCCTTATAAAATATTGGTACTTTATTAGTTGTTCGTTGCGTATGGAATGATGAGTCATCAATGTTTCCACTGTGTGCACTAGCATGGTCCTGAACAGATGCAGTAAATATAGGGAGTCTAGATTTGCGTATTCAGATCCTAACAAACAACAGGGAGTAAAAATAATGGAGTTAGCTAGAAGAGACTAAAAGAATGCTTTACATAACACGCCCCCTCCCTCACACCCATCAATTATGTAGTGGATTCATGAAAAGCGTCTAAATATGTGAAAATACAAATATTTAGTGACCTTTGAACCGACGAATACGGATTTGCAGAAATGATATAATTGAAAAATATTAATTCCTCCCCAAGTTATTCAAATGTCTCCAGTTTTGTAATGCTCTAATGATCGCATCACTTGCTCTCCATAAATTGCATGACCACTTGTCCAGCTACCAAAGTTATATACAATCTGTGATATTGACAACTGTTATCAAAATAGATAAGATAATTACTTTCCTTAATATAACTAACATAAAAAAAGAGTAAATTACACCGCAAGTCCTTAAAGTTATCCTGCGTTTTCGCTTAGGTCTAAAATTTCCAAAACTGGAAATTTTGGTACAAGAAGTAGCCTTACCGTTTCAGCTAGGTCCAAAGAGGTATGGAAAATGTGGTTTTGATGATATGGGATGCCTAGTCACCATAATATGTGGTAAAACAAGGCCACCTGTTATCCTAAATCAATAAAAAATGAATTCAAATTGAAAATTCGTAAAAAATCCTAAAATTCTACAAAAACTCTAAAAAGCCTCTAAAATCCTTTAAAAATCTTTTAAAAATCCTACAATCTGTAAAAAAATTTAAAATGCGTAAAAAATTAAAAAATTTCTAAAACTCGTTTAAAAAAGAAAATTCTAAGAAACCTTAAAAATTTTCTAAAATTCATAAAATATAAAATATAAATAAAATCCCAAATCTCCTCCATTGCTCTCTCTCTATATATATATTTTATATTTTTTACGAATTTTAGAAAAGTTTTAAGGTTTCTTAAGATTTTCTAAGTTTTTTAAACGAGTTTTAGAATTTATTTCTTTTTTTACGAACTTTAGGATTTTTAAAATTTTTAGAGAATTTTAGACCTTTTTTAGAATTTTAAAGTTTTTTATGAATTTTCAATTTGAATCAATTTTTTATTGATTTAGGATGATAAGTGGCCATTTTTGGGCACGACACATATTATGCTGACAGGACAGCCTATGTTATCAAAACCACATTTTTCATACCACTTTGGACCTAGTTGAAACGGTAAGGCAACTTTGTGTACCCAAATATCCGTTTTTGGAAATTTGGACCTAAGCGAAAACGCGGGACAACTTTAAGGACATATGGTGCAATTTACTCTAAAAAAACATGACGAAGGGAAACAAAAGAACAAGTCATTCAAAGAAGGGAAAAAAACTCAGCTGCAAATGAGAGTTAGGCTGCCATATGCTCCAAGAGTTATGCATGATGTTCATTCTTTTCGGTGCCATTATTTTGGGCAGATGGTAAATGAAATATTTCAGTATAAAAAATACAGCAAGGGGACTAGCCATAAAAAATACAGCAAGGGGACTAGCCACTACTGATAATTTAAATTTACCCCAGGTACTAAAAAATTGAAATAATGGTGAAATAAAATAAAATGCCGCAGCTTAGAGAACAGAATGATGAATCAGTGCTTTTTTAGCTAGAGATAAACAAGGACATTACACAACAGAAAACCAGAATGTTTTGTTCATAGTTACCGGATTTGCGGCAACCACCGTCGAACCCCAATCCTGATCGCGCGAACCAGATCGGGATTCGAACGCGATCTGATTCATGACAATTCGCTGCCCAGTTCATCAAAAGGAGGCGAATCGAGTGTTAGGGACTTCGGGGTGAGAGGGGAGGAAAGGGACAGCTAAGAGCCACCTCAGTCGCCACCCTTGCTTCCCATCGTCGCTACCGCCATTGCTGTGGTCGTCGGCCGCTAGTGCTGTGGTCGCCGCTCCCTCCACCATGGATCGTCGCCGACCTCCAGTCATGCTTCACCCCCATGCCATCCTCCACGGTCGCCCCACTTCGCCTTTGCGTCGACCTCTGGTTCCATCCCGGGAGGAGCAGCGGCTGAGAGATGCGCAGGGGTGAGGTGGAGGACTAGAGGGAGCAAAAGCGATGGCGGCTGGGTAAGGAAGAGGTGGGAGAGGATTAGGGCAGAGTCTCAGAGAGGTGGTAGGGTGTGAGTGCATGGGGCCATGAGGGAGAGCTGTAGATGTGGACGCGTGGCTGGCAGGCTAGGTGCTGGAGTGGACCTTGAGGTGGCCCATCAGCCCATCAGATGATTTTCTTTTATATTTTAATTTATTACTGTTCAATTAGGATCTTCTACGGCTGTTTTCTGTGGCTGCACATCTAAGGATCTGTACTGATATGCATACCATATTCCCAATTCGCCGCGTCCCCGATTCACGAACCGGAGAAGTATACCCCTTAATGAACCCTACTTCTATGAAGTAGCGAACCTGAATCGTGAACCCAATGAACCACGAATCTGGTAACTATGGTTTTGCTTCTAAAAACAGGTTGGCATAATAAAGCTGATCTACAGATCAAAAACAAGACAACAATAAATGTAAACTTACACCAGCTAGGAGGGTTCTGAAGAATGAATCAGCCAATCAAAGCTAAAAGCCTTCGCATTACACTGCTTAAGTATGTGAACATATCAAGTTTGTAGTCCATTGCATAATATATTAGTATGAATCGACAAAATAAAGAAAACAGGCACACAGCCAGACATTACTTACAAACAGTTAAAACTTACAGGTATCAATGCGACAAATGGCTCTAGAAAAAGGCAGGCCCATGGCCAGCCTTAGTCATAGTATCACAGTTTAACAAGGGAAAATGAATTATTTGTACCAACAGCATTAACAATCATTTAATGACAGACGCAATAACATGGAACAACCACTGATGCTATGGTGTGCAGGCAACACAAACGGATACAAACACATCCTCACCAGCAACGAGGTGCGCAAGTTTCTACAAATAATGACTTTTTGATAATTAATAAATATCAGATACATATGATCTCCAAAATGCATCAGAGTATCATATAATTAGACAAAACAGTACATGATTACTGGCAAGACAACTGCATTTTTTATAGTTCGTGCCAATGTCAATTGGTTGCACCACAATACAAATCAAGTTCCGTGTAATTTACTGAAGTATCAGGAATTGTAAACTATACATTCAACTAATTTCATTAAATATCAAAGATAGAGGCACCAAAGTACTCAAACAAACCAAATGTATATAACCAGCAAATCGGCATGTGTGATCCGGATCTCAGATTCAGAACAATGGAAACAACAAGACAGACTGCGAATATGACCACCACCTTACCTTGGTACCGAAGGGACCCACGGAAGGATCCATGTCAAAGCGCTTCTCCCCCTGCCAAACCACAACCAGATCAAGAAATCATAACCCAATCCATGGTACCAAACCAAACCAAACGCGATCGTCAAAAAAAAAAAAAAAAAACCAAACCAAACGCGCGGTTAAACCCAAAGCTCCAAACCCCAAGGCCAAGTCTATCTCACCTTGAGCTCCGCCGCGAGCTCCTCGCGCTCCAGCCCCGTGGCGATGGGCATGACGTCCTCCACCGTCGTCGCCGCCGGCTTGTCCTCTGCAGCGCACGCCGAATCCACCAACCGGTCAGCGCCCGAAACCGTCAGGCAGACGAGATCTGATGACGAGGGGTGAGAGCTTACCGGAGAGGAGCGGGCTGGTGCGGCGGAAGGCGGCGGCCGCCGCGGAGAGCGGGGCTGCGCGGGCGGTGGTGATGGGGGAGGGAGCCCCGCCGGCTGCCGCCGCCGCGCGGCGCAGAGCGGGGGCTAGGGTCTGGACGCGGCGCCACATGGTGGTGGTGGTGGTGCTCTCAGGTCGCGGCGGCGGCGCCCTTGGGGGCCAATGGAGTGGAGACGCGAGCGAGATGGGCTCGATTTGATTTGACCCAGACGGGGGACGGAGATGGGGACGGCGGGGGCGGAGGCCAAGAAGAGGTGGCCAGGTGGGGCCGCGGGGGAATGATGAGTCGCGAGCGTGCGTCGAGGTTCGTGCGGGGGCGATGGACGGACGGGATCAAGCTTGAAGTGAGGTCACGCGAGGTGGGGGAGTGCGGCAAGTGGCTGAGGTCATGCGCGCGTATGAGGTGGCAGAAGATGTTGGTCCGATCGGGCCGGCGGCGCAAATATAACATGAAGCGGACTGGTTTCCCAAAATAGATTAAAAAACCTATCAAAGTCCAGTTTAACATTTATCTCACTTCGATTCAGCCAATTTATTTATTTAAATCAACCACTCTAAATAGGATAAATTACATACGTGCCATTATTAAACGTCGATATCGCAGAAATGCTATTATAAAACCCCGATATTATTTAGATACCATTACAAATCTGAGTTGATTTCAAAACTGCCATTACGAATATTTTCTTGCATATACGAGCTCAAAATACATCCTAAAATACCTATGATAGGTGGGTCCCACCTGTCATTCACTCCTCTTTTCTTCCTCCCTTCTTCCTTCCTCCTCCTCTTCTTCTTCTCTTTCTTTCTTCCTCCCATCGCTCACACGTCTCCTCAACTCCGCCAATCGCTGCTGCCGCTGCCACGGAGTCATTCGGAGCTCATTGCCCATTCTTCTTTGCCAGCTCTCGACGCCTCTGAAGCTGCATGTAGCCTCATTGTCCCCGTGTGCCGAGCTCCAGCAGCTTTACTCGGTGAGGAGGAGAAGAAGAGTCGGAGGAAGAAGATCGAAGAGAAGAAGAAGAGTTTGTGAGAAGGGCGACATGAGAGAGGCAAGGCGAGATGATGGAGAGCGGCGGCGGCGGCAAGGACGCGATGCGATCGATGACAAGGAGAGCGACGAGTGATCTTGGATCTTGAGCGCGGCGACGGCGAGCTTCGGCGTGGGGACGACTGAAGAGCTCAGCGCGAGCGATGACGAGGCGCGCGTGGGGCTCGAGATGGGCGGCAAGAAGAAGCGAGCTCTGGCAGAAGAGAAGGAGGAAGGAGGAAGGGAGGAAGAAAAGAGGAGTGAATGACAGGTGGGACCCACCTGTCATAGGTATTTTAGGATGTATTTTGAGCTCTTATATGCAAGAAAGTGTTCGTAATGGCAGTTTTAAAATCAACTCAAACTTGTAATGGCATCTAAATAATATCGGGTTTTGTAATGGCATTTCTGCGATATCGACGTTTAATAATGACACGTATGCAATTTACCCCTCTAAATATAGTATTAATCTATTTGCGCTCCTCCGCATCGTTTCACTAGTTGCCGCCCCGCTCCACTCCTTGCTTGCATTCTGGTCCGCTACTTCGCTCCCTCACTCTCCTTCACTCGTTGTGCTATTGCTATATGATGATAGGCCCAAAGCCCAGCATATTGCAGTAACAAAGTGGCCCACAAAGAAATAACACATCTAACTACTCTGTCTACAACACGATTGATGGAGTATTACGCCATCATTGATCTTCATTTCACGACACATACGATACACAAGAATGAGAAAAACTGCTTGATCTTGTTAGTATATATATGAACAACAAGGCTACGAAGGAAGAGAATTTGTCATTATGGAGAATGCCTCATGCGTGAGGTTTAGCTAGGTGAGATAGAGATGCTCAACAAGGATACCTGATACTCGATGATATCTAATACATGATATACCTGATAATCGATGATATATAAAACTTGATGGTACCCGATACTCAATTTGGTATCCGATAATCAAAGATACCCCATACTC
The DNA here is from genome assembly GCA_036346145.1 of Olyra latifolia. Classification (NCBI taxonomy): domain Eukaryota; kingdom Viridiplantae; phylum Streptophyta; class Magnoliopsida; order Poales; family Poaceae; genus Olyra; species Olyra latifolia. The sequence continues at coordinate 34,980,855 of CM070523.1, forward strand.
AACGACACCCGATACTAACAATACTCGATACTCGCGACACCCGACAATACCCGATACTCAACAAACTCGTTGCTTGTTGATACCTAATACTTGTTAAGATCTGATACTCGATGGTACCCGTTGACCAATGGCACTTGATAGACAATGCACGACACTCGATGATATCTGATACTCGACAATACCTCACGATGATATATGATACTTGACACTTGACGATACCTAATGCTTGACGGTACCCAATATTTAACGATAATTGATACTTAATGATACATGGTACTCGACAATATATGATACTCGACGAATACCCAATACTCCAGATACCTAAAACTGGATGGTGCCAAATGCTCGACGATACTTGATTATACTTGATACTTGACGTTATATAATACTCGACACTCGCCATGATACTTAGGATTAAATGATAATCGATATTTGGCGATACCTGATACACAAAAGTCGATGATATCCAGCACGTGATGATTACTCCATACTCAACAATATATGATACTCAATGATATATGTGATGGGGAACGGGTAGGCTATGCTAGTGCAAATCAAAATTTACCACCGCGATTACCCAATATATCATACGAGTAGAAGATCATGGATCATCACCTTTGACACACAGTCATGGTGGAACGAGAGTTAGAGTAGCTGGTTTCAATGTCGCGCATGGTGAGGTACAAGAAGTAGTCATTCATGCCAAGCCAAACGACTCCTCGTCGATCACCACTGCAACACGTTGCATATACTACCGTAGAGGAAGTAATCGATCTCGCCGACCTTCTCCTCATCGCTGATCAATGCCACATCAACCGCAACAACGCATCTACGGTATCCACACGATCAGGGACGGAATGTCATGTGTTGGTCTGCTGGCACCGCAGCACATAGCTAGGGTTTGTACGAGGTCAATGGGGTGCAACGACTAGGGTTTTTCATGGTGGCAAACTAGCTTGGCCACACCGTCCCACACCTCCTCTTATATAGAACGTGCTAATAGGCTTTTACGTTAGAAACCTATCAGTACTCTAATCCTACACGGACCAGTATCTGCAAAACCCACTAACAAATCCAATCCATTAGGTATGTCCCAACCCGTTAAGTGTGTGACTCGTTAGGTTCATGCGCAAGAGGTTGTGGTCCCGGAAACTCTTTTCTAAACAAGACAATAGCGATTCCTAGTAGGACATATTGACTCCAAATGCACAAAATGATCATATCGATTGAATACTCATATACTGATCCCTTTGTCGCATGATACCAGTCAAGCTCAAGGCGAGATCCGTGCCACCCTTGTGATAGTTCGGCCATTCACTCGATCTAGTGATGGATTCTAAACCGTGATTAACTTTTTAATCACATTGGCATGACCATGCCCTTTTCTATCCAATCACATCGACAGGCACGAAGATAACTCCCCCGTTATCAAGAATGGGCAAATTCCATCTTAATCGCTCACACCCTACGCCATGTTATAGCATACCCGAAAACTATCTTTATAACTACCTAGTTACGGTATAGCGGTTAACAACCCCAAAGTATACGACTACGCATGTTGGAACTCAATAAAGATCTTAGGTCTAAGAATCATATAGGTATACCACTCGACACACACTGATGGCATATGCAAGATAGCAACCCTAGCAGTATCTTGGGGTAGGTCTATCCAACACCTTGTTCCCTAGCATGTGTCCATATTATTGATTTGATCTCTTTATATCTATGGTTTGTGAAACATTACCATCAATCAATACATGTACTGGTCAAATCATTATTGCTCCACATAATGATATGAGACCAAGGATCATTTAGAATAATACTCCCTCCATTTCTTTTTATAAGACGCGCACATATTTTGAGATTCAAACTTCATAATCTTTGACTAGTGATTTGTCTAACAATATATAGATTTTTGTGATACAAAAATGGTACCATTAAATTTGTATTGGAAAGTATTTTCTAACGATCATAGTTTTGTTACTATACATAATATAGGATAAAAGAAATCAAGTGTCAAAGTATAGTATGGTGGATCGTGCCAAGTCAAACCATGCCTTATATTTTGAAACAGGGGAATATCACATAAACAAAGTGTTTCACAACCAAGTTGTACTTCATGATCAATGCGAACGATGTTTATTCATGTAACTAATAACACATTATTCAAGAATACATAAAACATAGATATGATACCATCATCTCCATGATCGTCTCTAAGGCATATCACTAACAATATGATACTCGATGATACACAATATTCGATGATACCTAATATTCTATGATGCATGATACTTGATGACACCTGATACTCGACGATACATGATATTCGATGATACCTGAAACTGGATGATGCCAAATGCTCAGCAATACTTGATACTTGATGATACCTTATACCTGACAGTACCTTTTTCGATACTTGATGATGCTCAATGATACCTACCTCATACTTGATGATACTCAACGATACTTACCTAATGCTTGATGATACCTATTGCGTGATAATACTAAAAATCTGATGACTCGTTGTGGAAAACATAGGCCCCGGGTATCCGGAGATATACTATTGGACGTACCACCTCCTTGGGCCGAGTGAATTGGGCCTTCTAGAAGATGGGCTTGGAGGCTAGCGCGGCCCGACTTGATCTACAAGGAAACGAACTCGTCTCCTACTCGAATACATAGATATAGGCGTAACCAAATCGGTTATATATGTATCTTCCATACGTGGATTATGGATTCTATCTGTAACCCGGCCCCTTGCACTATATAAAGGGGGTCCGGGGCCCCTAGTTCGACATCTAATCCCACATCCTACAATCATTATCAGCATCCACCATAATACAATCCACGAGCATAGGAGTAGGGTATTATCTCGCCCCGAGGGCCCGAACCTGTATAAATTCGGCTCCCTGTGTTATCATCGTAGTTGTGATCTCTCGCATTGCCCCATAAAATACATTGCCGACACAAATCGTCGACAGTTGGCGCGCCAGGTAGGGGCCTGCGTCACGATATATCAACTACATCGACTCCGATGGCTTCCATTGGCGGATTCGTCTTCACCTACGCTCCCGGCCAACGCTTCATCTTCGGAGATCTCGGCTTCATCGCCGGTGACTTGAGGAACTTTGTTGTGTGGTTTAACCGTTCGATCCGCCACGACACGGAAAGGTGGTACGCGACTCCGACCGAGCCTCACCACTTTGGGATCTCTCCCCTGGATTCCGATCCAGAAGAGCTAGGTCGATTCCTGGGGAGAGCTCTGCGACCAATTCGTTGCCAACTTCCAGGGCACGTACGAGAAGCCTGGAACCCAGTGGGACCTTTATCAGATTCATCAGAAAAAAGATGAGTCGTTCAGGGATTTCATTCGACGTTTCACCAAGAAGAAGAACACAATCCAGGAGATCTCAGAGGTGGTCGTCGTCGCAGCCTTCGAGAAAGGAGTTCGCGACCCCGATCTAATCAAGAAGATGTCTCAGAAGCCTCCGACTACCGTTAAGGAGATGTTCGCCTTGGCGGATCGATATGCTACCGCCTCGGATGCTCTCGCTGAGCATCAAGAGGATCACCCGAGCAAACATGAAGGCAAGAAGGACAAGAAGCGCAAGGGTGAAGAGATGGTAGCCGTCGCGGATCAGGGTCGGCAGAGGCCACCTCGGCCCACCGACTACAACAAAGTCATGGAGGCGCCGTGTCCTTTCCATCCAAACGGAAAGCATGAGGCCAAGAACTGCAACATCTTGAAGAAGTTCGCTGAGGAGCACAACAGCGACGTTCCGAGAAATGCTAAGCAAGACGACAAGCGTGACCCTCCTCAGGGCGACGCTTACCAAGAAACCGAGCGAGAGCTCAACTACATATTCGGGGGATCGGATGCATATGAGTCCAAGCGTAAGCAAAAGCTTACCGATCGGGAAATCAATGCAGCTATTCCGGTGACCCCCGAGTATCTCCGGTGGTCTGAAGTTCCGATCATATTTGATCGCTCAGATCACCCGGACCACGTCCCTTGCCCAGGAAGATATCTACTCATCCTGGATCCTGTGGTACGGGGCGTCCGACTGTGCAAGGTCCTGGTTGACGGCGGAAGTGGATTGAATATCCTTTTCGCTAAGATTTGGGCGAGATGCAGATCCCAAGGACGGCGCTCTAGCAAACAGACGCACCGTTTCATGGCATAATTCCGGGAACATCATCAGTGCCGATCGGGAAAATCACTCTTCCTGTCACCTTTGACACTCGGGATAACTACCGGACGGAGAACCTCAGCTTTGAGGTGGCCGATTTCGAGACTGCGTATCACGCGATCTTGGGAAGGCCGGGCCTGGCCAAATTCATGGCCATCCCACACTACACCTATCTGGTTATGAAGATGCCAGGTCCACAGGGCGTAATCACGATCTGTGAAGATGTCAAGTTTTTCCACCTCTTTGATAGGGAGAGCTGCGACTTCCCGATCGGTTGAAACAATTTGCCGAAGTTGGACGAGATCCGTGAGCGCCACCACTCTCCGCGACGAAGGCGATCTACCGAACAAGAAGCCATCCAAATCAGGCATCAAACCTGATGAAGATGTCAAGCGTATTTCGCTCGACCCGTCCGATTCAACCAAAACGGCTCTAATCGGGACAGGGCTCGATTCAAAACAGGAAGACGCGCTCGTCACCTTCCTCCAAGAGAATCGAGGCATCTTCGCCTGGAAACCATCAGATATGCTAGGCGTCCCGAGGGAGGTGATCGAGCACTCCCTGAACGTAGACAATAAGGCCAAGCCGGTAAAACCGCGGCTGCGCCGATTCGCACAAGATCGGAAAGAAGCCATCAAGACGGAGATCACCAAACTTTTGGCCGCCGGCTTCATAAGGGAGGTGCTCCACCCCGATTGGCTGGCAAATCCGGTACTTATGCAAAAGAAGAATGGAACTTGGTGCATATGTGTCGACTACACCGACTTAAATAAAGCATGTCCCAAGAACCCATTCGGACTTCCTCGCATCGACCAGGTGGTTGATTCCACTGCCGGTTGCGAGCTCTTGAGCTTTCTGGATGCCTACTCAGGCTATCACCAGATTAGCTTAAAGGAAGAAGATTGCATCAAGACTTCATTCATCACTCCGTTTGGGGCCTTCTGTTACGTCACAATGCCCTTCGGACTGAAGAACGTCGGCGCAACGTACCAGCGTTGCATTCAGCGATGCTTCCACAACCAGCTTGGGTGCAACGTGGAGGCATACGTTGATGATGTCGTCGTCAAGTCTCGGGTAACCTCTGACTTGGTCACTGACCTATCGGAGACATTCGAGAGCCTTTCGGCGTATCACATGAAGTTGAACCCGGAGAAGTGCGTCTTCGAGGTCCCTTCGGGAAAGCTTCTCGGATTCGTGGTGTCTCACCGCGGAATCGAGGCTAAACCGGAAAAGATCAAGGCGATCATGGAGATGGCACCCCCAATGTGCCAAAGGGACGTCCAGCGTCTTAGTGGGTGTATGGTTGCACTCGGTCGATTCATCTCGCGACTCGGCGAGCGTGGATCGGCCTTCTTCAAGCTATTGAAGAAGCAACACGACAAGTTTGTCTGGACACCTGAGGCACAGAAGGCCTTTGAGGATCTCAAGTCATTCCTCACCTCGCCACCTGTCTTGGCATCTCCCCTGCCACAGGAACCGCTTCTGCTATACATTGCGGCCACCACTCATGTAGTGAGTACTGCAGTGGTAGTGGAACAGGAAGAAGAAGGACGCGTCTACAAGGCTCAACGCCCGGTCTACTTCGTCAGCAAAGTATTGGGCGAGACCAAGGTACGCTATCCACAGGTGCAGAAGCTTCTGTATGCGGTCCTGATCGCCTCTCGAAAGCTGAAACATTACTTTCAAGAACATCCAATTTCGGTGGTCACCTCCTTCCCTATTAGTGAAATTCTCCATAATCGAGAAGCCACTGGGAGGATCGCAAAATGGTCGGTGGAACTCGGGGCTTTCGAGCTCTCATTTAAGCCACGCAGCGCCATTAAGTCACAAACACTCGCTGACTTTCTCGCCGAGTGGACGGAGATGCAGACTCCCCCAGCCGCTGAAGAGGCCGAGTACTGGAACATGTACTTCGACGGATCTCTCCGACGACAGGGCGCGGGGGCTGGCATCGTTCTCATATCACCTGGAGGCAAGCGGCTCAAGTACGTCCTCTAGATCCATTTTCCAGCTTCAAACAACGCAGCCGAGTACGAGGCGCTCATCCACGGCATCCGACGATTGGTGGTTCGCGGAGATTCCCAGCTTGTGGTAAGCCAAGTGCAGAAGGACTGGTCTTGTGTCAACGACAACATGACCGCCTATTGTCAGGAGGTCAGGAAGTTGGAAGATAAGTTCGATGGGTTGGAGCTCATACATGTCCTGCGATGAGACAATGAGGCGGCGGATGAACTCGCAAACCTGGGCTCCAGTCGGGCGCCAGTTCCGGCTGGGATCTTCGTCCAGGAGCTCCACGCCCCCTCCATCACCCCGCAGGAGCAACTACCCCAACCAGACGAGCAGCAATCCGAGACAGAGGTGCTTGCCCTCAACTTGGATTGGATGAAGCCTTACCTGGAATACCTGCAGGAAGAGAAGCTTCCCGATAACCGGGGGACTGCTGAGCAAATCCAACATCAGAGTCACACCTACGTGGTGCATGAAGGGATCTTGTACCGACGAAGCGTCTCCGGCATACTTCAAAAGTGCATATCCGAGTCTGAAGGACGCGCCCTGTTGCACGAAATTCACTCGGGCATGTGCGGCCATCACGTTGCTTCCGCTACATTGGTAGGAAAAGCCTTCCGACAAGGGTTTTACTGGCCGACCGCGGTCTCCGACTAAAAGGAGATCGTCCGCAAGTGCGAGGGTTGTCAGTTCTTCGCCCGGCAGATTCATGTGCCGGCTCAGGAACTACAGACGATTCCCATCACCTGGCCGTTTGCAGTCTGGGGGCTTGACATTTCGGACCCTTCAAGAAAGCCCCAGGTGGTTTTGAGCACATCTTCGTTGCCATCAACAAGTTCACCAAATGGATTGAGGCCAAGCCTGTGACCAAGATTACGGGGGCCAAGGCCACCGAGTTCTTCCAGGAGATCATCAGTCGGTTTGGCGTACCATCTCGGATCATTACGGATAACGGCTCTCAGTTCAAAAGTGACGAATTTCAAAGTTGGTGCGAAGATGCGGGCATAAAGATCTGCTTTGCTTCAGTGGCACACCCGCGAAGTAACGGGCAGGTCGAGCATGCAAACGGCATGCTTCTACAAGGTGTCAAGGCGCACATCTTCGATCAGCTCAAACCGTATGCGGCCAAGTGGATGAAGGAATTTTCTGCCGTACTCTGGGGGCTTCGTACAAGCCCAGTCGAGCTACGGGGCAGTCACCCTTTTTCCTCGTATATGGGTCTGAGGCGGTCCTTCCGACGGAGCTGCAGTTCGGATCGCCCCGAGTACAGAGGTTCAACGAGAACGAGTCAGAGGCTAGTCGGATTGACGATCTCGACCGACTGGAGGAAGCTCGGGACGTTGCCACGATTCAGTCGGCCAAATACCTCCAGGGTTTGCGTCGCTATCACGATCGCAATGTGCGGGATCGAGTCTTTTCGATTGGAGATTTGGTCCTTTGAGTCAATCAATCGAGTGGCCACAAACTTTCTCCACGCTGGGAAGGACCGTACATCGTCGACTCAGTGACACGTCCGGGGGCTTACCGACTAAGGCGAGAAGACAGCGCTCTCCTGGACAACTCATGGAACATCGAGCAATTACGTTGGTTCTATACCTGATAACTATTGTAACCTATGTTTACAATCAGATAAAGATAAGTTTTCGCTCACATTGTTTTTTACGCTTGTGCAATTCAGTTTCTGACTTGCTACTTATTTGAATATCAATTAAGTAGTAAGTTGGGGCTACACCTAATTAGGTGCGTAATCGCGCACCTAATCTTTTACCTAGAATTTAACTTGACTTGCTCCTTAGTCAGGTTCTGACTAGCCAGTAAGTCGGGGGCTACACCTAATTAGGTGCCCACCCGCGCACCCTTTTTCTTGTTTAAGATTGACTTACTCATCGGTCGGATTCCGATTGATTCGTAAGTTGGGGGTTATGCCTGATTAGGGGTAGTCTCCACAACTGAATTTATTTTACAATCAATTGACCTTTTTTCGTTTTCAAGTTTATGATGAGCTTAAGCGTTAGTCGTCCTGAGTAACGAAACTCTTGTTTCCTGGCAGCACTCATACTTCTTGATCGCATTATTGGAGATAGAGCTCTGCGCCAACTCCTAATGCTAAGGAACTTGATGCGCTGGGCAGAGTGCTTAGTAAAAGGGACCTAATTCGCTTGAGCGCAATGCATAACTCGAATCGAGAAAAAGTCGATCAGCTTGTGCTAAGATCTAAAAAAAACACACACACAGAAGAGACCGGAGGCCAAATAGACAATTTTATTAATATTTACAATGGCTCGCAAGCCAATTACAGGATATGGCGGCAAGCGTGGGCCTGCGCCCTGATGATCAGGTCCGTCACCCTAGCGAGGCCTGGGGCGGCGTCGATCAGGGCTTCGGCGATGGCGGCATCGCGGGCACGGGCGCGGACCAGCGCTTCCATGATCACATCGGCCACCTCGGCAAGGGCTGGGGCGACCTCGATCAGAACCGCGATGGAGGTGACGTCGCGGGCTCGGGCCTCCTCTTCGGCGACCTCGGCGAGCACGAGGTCGTACTGCGCCAGAGCTCCGCCAACCCTTCATCAGCCATTGGAGCAGGAGGGGATGGAGGGATTCAAGAAGGAGTCTGGGTGAGGAGAGGCTGCTGTGCCGGCCTCTCTTTATATCCGAAATCGGGAAAGTCGAAGCGGTTTCGGGGAATAATGGCATTGGGAAGCAGCCCCGATGAGAACTGTTCCCAGGATTTGATGTGGAGGTCTCTGGGAACACGGCGCAACATTCAAAGCGGCTTTTGGTCTTCCAACAAAGTGGCGTTGGGATGACCCGTGGCAGCAAGGAATAGCGCGCATTTATCAAAGAACCGCGGGCGACGTTTTGGCTTCGCACTGGGCGGGAAGAAACGAAGCCCTGGATCTGCTATTGCAATATTCGGGCCTAGACTTAGGTTCCAGAAGGCACGTTCCATGTGGGCCGTAAGCTGTACGTTGCTCACATGCGGGTGCTGATTGGACCGAGCCTAGTTGGAAAAAAGGGCACGCCCCCGGTAGAGCCCTATGCCAGTCATCAATCCTTTGAGGGCTGGGCGCTTCCCGGGTAATTAACTCAGCTCTTGGCGTACCTCCTGGGGTCAACGGCTGGTCTGATTTTATAATCGGCTTAAGCGTCAAAGAGTTACCTCTTCAGTTGGGTCTCAGTGGCACATCTCCGGATTGTTTGTCGCCAAGACAAACACCACTAGGAGGACCTCAACTTGGAGGCGGGCGTATTCCTCTGGGAATCAGTAGCTTGACTCCGCACTAGTCGGGTCAGGGCGCCTGAATACCCTACGCAAGTTGTGGCATATCCCATGATGGATCGAATGTCAAGCACTGCAAGTCAGGCTTGAATGTCATAAGTTGTAACAGGGAGGATAACGCTGGGTGGCACTGCTCACTCGGCAACATCCACCTTTCTGGTATGCCTCTCCGCGGGGCCACAAGCCGGCATACCGACTAGTTGGGCTGGGTACCAGACATCTTTTAATGACTTGAGAATTTTCTCGAGTTCTTGACAACTGTGTTGTTTGATCAGCAGGTTACTCGGCGAGCAGACTCCATCAGCAAGACGAAGAGTGACGTCACTCGGGTAACATCTGAAGGACTGCAAGCTGAACGCCGAATCAAGACAACCCTGCCGCGAAGCACTCGGGGGCTACTGTGGAAAACATGGGCCCCGGGTATCCGGAGATATACTATTAGACGTACCACCTCCTTAGGCCGAGTGAATTGGGCCTTCCAGAAGATGGGCTTGGAGGCTGGCGCGGCCCGACATGATCTACAAGAAACGAACTCGTCTCCTACTCGAATACATAGATATAGGCGTAACCAAATCAGTTATATTTGTATCTTCCATACGCAGATTAGGGATTCTATCTGTAACCCGGCCCCTTGCACTATATAAAGGGGGTCCGGGGCCCCTAGTTCGACATCCAATCCCACATCCTACAATCATCATCAGCATCCACCATAATACAATCAACGAGCACAGGAGTAGGGTATTACCTCGCCCCGAGGGCCCGAACCTGTATAAATTTGGCTCCCTGTGCTACCATCGTAGTTGTGATCTCTCGCATTGCCCCATAAAATACATTGCCAACACAAATCGTCGACACTCGTAAAACATGTAAAACAAAAAAGAAAAGAAAAAACCAAAAAGGTACGGCCATGTTGACCAAACACCCGCATTCCTGCCTAGCAACGAGGAGCAGTTCATTTTTGCATCGGTGGAGAGCAACGTGGGCACATACATGCTATACCATAGGAAGCTCACTGAATGGTATAGTGCTTCCTAGCCACGTCCAATAAATATTGGTGGCTTGATTTTTAGAATGGTTAATTAGATAGATGGAAACATATCCATGCACATGCACACGCTCATTATAGTGCACTAGATCTCAATCCAACGATGCACACGAGGACTACGACAATTCTGCAATTTAACGTCCACCTTCTTTCCCTTGTAAGCTGAGCAATTTGTGAAAACCTCCCTCCATCCTCTTTCTCTTATATTTTCCTCCTGTCACGGTCTCTCACTGACCACGATATGGCTTCCCCGTGTTGGCTCTGCCATCAGTGCCTAAGGCCCTTCTGTCGCCGCTCAAGGCCCTTCCGCTACCATCTAGGGCCTCCATATCTATTGTTGTCACGCTCCTCGTTCCCTTCCCCGCATCATCTATGCCCTGCAGAGTGCCCCTCCCCCTTTCCTCTCTTGCCGTAAACCCTAGATTGAGTCGTTTCTGCCCCCCTTCTCAATTGCTTGGCATGATTAATACACAGATATATTTTGCATTTTTCTTCTTCCATCAAGCTTTTTGAATCTACATGGTTGTGTTAGTTGGTGTTCGATTGTTCGTGTTGTTGCTCCATTCCTGATACATCACCCCGAGATGAGCCCTGTTGTGAAGATTGAACAGTCGCTACATCCGTTGTTGTGACTTCTCTGGATGAATGAGATTCTCGGTAATGTGGTTTTATTCACAAGGAAACCACTGACATGTCTAGAATTGCATATTGCTTAGTGAATCAATGTGAATTTTTCTTTTCCATCAATCTTTGTAAATCTGCATTATGTAGTTCATATGTATTTAGGTCATATAAAGGAACTTAGTGTTAATTTTGTATTATTTTGTCAGTTCATTTAGGAATGTAAGGTATGCAGATTGATAAATATCTAGAAATTGTATATTAGCTCTTTTAGATACTTGCCAAATTGATCAAGTTGTATAACTTTTGGAACTTTATGCCAAGAACATCATGACCTGAAGATTACAAACTTAGCTAATGTGATTCTTGACAATTTTATAGATTCTGGATAGTTGCATAACTTTTGAATGAAGATTGGACAAATGTCAGGAACCGAAGTATCGGGATTGGATAGAATACCCTGATGTCTAGGCCCCATACACAACATACCCCTAGAGTGCGTACCCAGGAAGGATAAGCCAAATATGGCAAACTCGGGCTGATACCTCGACGATTGGTGTTTGGGAGTGGGTCTCTTTGCTCATGAGTCATTGTGCAGGTCATCTTGGGCGATTGTCCTAGCGTCCTTATCCACCTTAAGAGTCTTTCCATATCTAGAGCTCGAAACCTTCCAGATATGGATATTTCTTGGAGCACAAGTTAGCATGTTTATAGAATATATATGTAAGTTTGGTAGGATTATAGGTTATCTAGATGTTTTTCCAAGTAGTGTAGGACCCTGACTATGTCTACCTTGTACTATAAATACCCCCATGGGAGGGGAGGGCATAGACATCGACATCGACATTGGCATCTAATCTCCTCGCATTAACACAAATGCACACGTGCGACTGGAATACGATTATTACCACTTTTCGAGAGGCCCAAACCAGGATAAATCTTTGTATCTGATCTACCTTTCATCTCGGCGAATCCGTGCATCTACGACAAAAACGCTTTGGCGGGAAGGGGTTGTTTGGTCCCTCAATAAACAAGTAAGATCGGCTGGGAATCTGTTTCCCAATCGTCGACAGTTGGCGCCGTCCGTGAAAATCAACAGATCCTTTGCCGAAGGAATCCTGTATATGTCGGACATTGAGCGTTCACTGCCTTGCCAGAACAAGTTTCTCCCATGTTCGATGGGGACGATGATGAGCTCTATGCTGGGCTGGATATCTCGGATCACATAGAACTCAAAGACGAGTTGCGTCATATGGAAGCTCGATGATGACCATCTCGTACCCCTCTATTGGCGGATGCGTCAACATGGCTACCCAGAGCAATCGCTAGCTTGAGGGAGAAGCTTCTGAAGCGGCCTCGCAATGCGCAGCGACATCGCCCGAGCTCGCAAGCAAACCCAGACAAGAAAGGCTACGAGCACAAGCGGTGGTCATGCGCGAGCTCGCAAACGATCCTAGACAGGAAAACCAGGGAGTCATGGGCATCGTTGTCATGGAAGATCTCGGGAAGCTAGCCACTGATTTAGCCCCATCGGCACTACCTGAGCAAAGTGACGTTCTCGGGAGTGCCCTCAAGGAGGGTTGTCTGGCTCTTGCAGTGGCAAATCTCGGTGCATTACTTAAGAAAGCTACGACCATCGTCGCTGGCACCACGACCTAGCAGGAGGCCATAGAGAAGAAAGCTCCGGGGGCCGCAGCCAGCGAGAACGTAGTTTCACCACCGTGCGCTCCCCACGCCACAACCGAGAAGTGTTCTCTTACCTCAGTCCTCACCCATACGACCAACGACCTCGTGATAGTCGGGATCGCCTCGATTGATCTGAACGTTGCAATTCTGTGGCTTACGGATGTCAGGCTTTCTCCGCCGCTCTTCGCGATATCATCTGGCTGACCAAGTTCAAGCCTGAAGACATCAAAAGGTTCAACGGGACTCAAAACCCCAACGAGTTTCTCTCAATCTATACGATCGCCATCTTGACAGCCGAAGGGGACGTGGGCATAATGACTAATTACCTGTTCACCGTTCACGACGGGGCAGCGCAAACTCGGCTCTTCAATTAGAGGGAGGGATTTGTCCGCTCCTGGAAGCATCTTAGTGAAGCGCTTCGATATCTTTTTGGTACAACCTCCAAGAATTTAGATATTGTGTTGGTCTTGTTTCTCTCTTGCCTTGAAAACCTTAAGAAACAACCATAAGATATTGTCCATTGGAGAGGATTTTCTATGCAATATCTTATTGCTCTCTTGGTGATGTGGTGACCTAGGAAATTGCAATAAGAAATTGTGCACTAGGAGTAGTTATAGAAAGAGATCTCGAGCATATAATCTAGATCGAAGGGGACTCCCTACGCGACTTTGCCTAGAGGTTAATCAAGGTCCGTAATTCGAGTCCAAACGTTTCGGACGAGTTAGTTATACGGGCATTCAAGTTCGGGGTTAGGGATGTTCGGTTCACTCAGGATCTGGAAATCCACCCAAACCTATCGGCAAGCAAGCTTTTCCGCATGGCCGACCGCTATGTGGATGCTTACATGATAGTCAAATGGAAGAAGATGCTCGATGAGGGGAAGTTGTCGAACCAGCCAGGCCTCTAGGTCTCTAAAAAGGTGAAAACCTCCTCGCTTGAGAAGAAGATCAGAAAAAAAAGAAACAGTCCTCCTTGAGCATCATTGCTGCGATCGAGCAATGAATCGAGCATCAGGCTAGCGGTTCAGCTTGACAAGAAGCCGGTGCGATAAAAAATCAAAACCATTCTCCCTCGAGAAGCAGGCAATAATAATAGAGCAACTCGAAGGGGACTTCCTGTGTGACTTTGTTTAGAGGTTCATTAAGGTCCGTAATTCGAGTCTAAACATTTCAGACAAGTTATTTATACGGGCATTCCAGTTCGGGGTCAGGGATGTTCGGTTCACTCAGGATCTAGAAATCCACCCAAACCTATCGGCCAGCGAGCTTTTCCGCATGGCCGACTGTAAGTTCAAGGTAGCCTTTGTGTGATTTTGGTGATTAATGACAAACGCATTTAATAACAATATTTGTTGTAGTGCTTGATTTATGTCAAACCTCTAATATACTTATTGCTATGAGGCTAATGTGTTTATTGTTAGGATTACTCTAGTCTCATCCTTCTAGGGGAAATCTTGTATGTCAAGTGAATTAGCTATTCATCTATTGCAAGGTACGTCTATTGGTATCCATGAATCTTGTGAAGCTAACAATTGTGGTTGAATTATTCTTTTAGCTTCACACTTGCAAATAGGATGTATATGTGAAGTCGAGGTATGTATTTTGGCTTCCCACTCATATCTATTAGTTTATATCTCTTATGCAAGCTCATGCTATTATTTAATTGAATTTATGCTCTTTGCCTCATGCCATGTCTAGTTGAGCATAAATATTTTGTGAATTCATTAAATACTTTGCTTACTTGCACTTAGGGATCCTTGCTCTTATATATCATATATTTAGTGATCCCTTAGTTGCTTTACTAGAAAGACTTCACTGTGTTTAATTGGCTATGTGCATATATGCTATCCATGAATATTCTCATCATGCACGTGTTTTGTGGAGTCTAATTTTGTAGAATGTATTGTCTCCTATATTGATCCATGTCTTTATTTGCTTCTTATTTATTGGATCGGTATCTTCGCTCGTCTCTTATCTTATACGTGCATGTGTCTTTCCAGTATATTATGTCATGTATTCATACTGTGAAGATTGAAGATTAATTATATGGAATGTCTATCATATGCCTAGAATTGATTGTTCATATATCTTTTGACATTTCCTTCTCTCATATGCATATGGATCCATTGCTTCCTTATAAATGCATTTTTGAGAGGCATTAGATGACAAGTGTTTCTATGCTAGATGTTATCTATTTGTGAAACACTTGTGGTACTTAACTGTTCATGAATATATCAAAACTTAATCATCTTTGTAGAGCGTTAGGGACTAATGTTTCTATTGAGTGATGACAAGAAAATTAGGTCCCACGGAGGTACACAACAACAAATGGCATGTTGAAAGATAATGGCTAAGTCAAGGTCAACTAGACAAAGGTTCACCAAGAGTTGAAGACAGAGTCAAGATCGATTTGATGAAGGATCGTCAGGAGGATGATCGAGTCAAAGTCGATATGACGTGAGAACCTGAAAGGACTGGGATGTCGCCCAGAGGGGGGTGAATAGGCGATATCAAATTTTTAAAACAATAAACAAAGTTAATTGCGGAAGCTATATCGGACAGTCCGATGGTACAGGGTCGGACAGTCCGATGTATCGGACTGTCCGAGGCAAGTATCGGACTGTCCGGTCTACACAGAAAACAGAGGACTTTGGATTCAATTCAAATCTCACAAATTCAAGGATATCACCTGCACAAAGATAGTTCACAAGCAAGTATAGGTGTAGTAGTACCATACAAGACAAGATAATCAATTCAATTGTAAAATAAGCAAGTAAATCAAACTTGAGAATAGAAATGAATAACCACGAGTGGAGAGGAGACGCGTCGATGTTTGTTTCTGAAATTCGGATCCTTGAGGGGATCCTACGTCTCCGTTGAGGCGACTCGGTCACACTTGAGCTGGGGTCTTTTTCAATCCTAATCCTCTCCAAGGTGCACACCAAGCTCCCTTGGAATCCACTAGTTGACTCCTTTTCTTGCGGAGGCGGAATCCGGCCTTCACAAATTTGACACGGCACACCAAACAAAGCTTGGTGGCTCGTGACCAACTCCTAGCCGTCTAGGAGTCCTCAACCTCCAAGAGTAACAAATGCCACGAAGAACGAACTTGGAGATGAACTCAAGTGCTCAAAGATCCAATCTTGCCCAATCCCTCCTCCCAACTCTTCTTAACCCTTCTCACTAAGAGGATCACTTAGATCAAGGAGTGAAGAGGTCACTAGGGCTCAAGAACACACTAAATCCACAAAGGAATCACCTCCCTACCCCTTTTCAATTCTCACTCAATCCTTCCTCCCAACTCTTTCCAACCCTTTTTCAAAAGGGGATCACTAAGATCTAGAGTGGAGGAGTGCTATGGGGGATCAGTAACAAGGGGAGATCCTTCACACAGCCTTGGCACACAGCCTTCACAATGGCTACTTGGAGAGGGGGTGGCTAAAATAGGAGTTTCCACGAATCTGACCGTTACAGACAGTTCTGCGCAATATCGGACAGTCCGATGGTCAAAGTTCGGACAGTCAAAACTAAATAGTAAGTCGGGACAGAGAACCCCAAATTCTGGAAGTTCGGACAGTCTGATTTAGGGTATATCGGACAATCCGATACAAAACATCGGATAGTCCGACGCCTGAAAACAGCCACTTCATGCCCGGACGAAAACGGGCATAACTTTTGATTCCGGACTCCGTTTTGGGTGATCTTGGGCTCTACGGAAAGCTAAGAACGAGAGCTACACAACCAATAAGGTCTCACTTCTCAAATCCCAAAGTATAAATACAGAATTCACAGGGAAGGCAAGGAAAACTTACAACTCTCACTTTCCGACACCGCCAACACCACTCTCCAACTAAGTTTCACAAGGATGGATCACTTGAGCACTAGACACATCTAGAAGTCATTTTTCATCGCATCCCTCTTAATAGTACGGCAATTCTTAGAATCAAATTAAATCGAAGATAATACAAGTCTAGTATAGTCACTTGCCGTCTTTTTCTTCATTATGCATGATGACCTTCACCAAAAGATTGATGACGTCTTCACATTGTCCAACTTGACTCGATGCACCTCATGAGACTCTTATCCTATCAACTTGACTTGATCATCCTTTCCGATGATCTCCACGCCAAATTGATCTTGACTTAGTCTTCAACTCTTGGTGGCACCACCGTCTTATTGACCTCGGCTTAACCGTCATCCTTTAACATACATTGGTCATCACACATACTCACGAGACCTAATTCTTTCCAAACCACTCATGAAAGATATTAGTCAAAAAGCTCAATAGATATGAATAGATTGATGTTTGTGAGCAATTAAGTACAACAAGTGTTTCATATAAATAAGCACAATATTAAACGAAAACACTTGACATGGAAAAGATCTCTACTAAGTGCATCATGATAAATATGTAATGGAGCTAGATGCACTAGGAAAATGATTGCCAATAAGATAAATCAACTAAACCATGGCAAGTACCACAATCTTCACTAAAATGGAGCACATAATAGAATATACAAGAATTACACATGTGCAAATAATATTCAAGCTAGAGTGAAGTTGTGGAACAATCTAGATTAAACTTCACTAAGTGATGTGCATAAGAAGATATACAAACAAGGCAAGCATGCACCAAGTCAATTTATAGCAATGTGGAGTTTAATTCTAATTAAGACATACATACTAGAAGCAAGATACATAT
This sequence comes from Olyra latifolia, assembly GCA_036346145.1. Lineage (NCBI taxonomy): Eukaryota > Viridiplantae > Streptophyta > Magnoliopsida > Poales > Poaceae > Olyra > Olyra latifolia. The sequence goes on from CM070523.1 coordinate 34,998,390, forward strand.
TGAACTCAAGTGAGTATATATGCACAAATAGATATGAAATGAACCAATTTGCATATATAGGCAATATGTTACTTAGAGCTCACTATGCATTTACAAAAGAGGAACGTAATAATAAATATAGAAGGGATACCGAGATTGCATACCTCATCTTTGCTTACCCATCCCATTTGTATATGTGAGACTTACCTCGCTAGGATGGCTAGATTGTTCACTTGGCATATATGATTTTCTCTAAATAGATGAGACTAATATTCAACTTGGCAATAAACATGTAAGTTTCATAGCAACACAATCATATTAGAGGTTTGTCACTAGGCAATTACTTAGCCAAGCATTTACACAAATTTATCATTTATAAATAGTTGTCATTATATGTGTTTATCATTAATCACCAAAATCACTGAAGTGTCTCGATGCACTTTCAGAACCTCATAAGGTGATCAAGTCGAGGTTGATGAGACGAAGGCGTCATCAAAAATTAAAGTTTGTCGTGTACAACGCATCAAAGGCGGATGATTGGAAATGCAAGGTAAAAGTATGGCTAGTGTAGGGTTCAGGTTTTTTTAAATCTTTTACCGGTCTCAGCGTTGGTTGGGAGACCGGATTGATAGGATAGATCATTGTACTATTAAGAGGGGGTCGAGATGTTTGGATCACCTCAGGTCACCTACACAGGGTTGCACACTCTCTAGGTCTTCCTTGTCGATTTCATGTGAGAGTGGTGAGATGTCTAGATGTTGGTAGCGTGTATCAAGAAAGAGAAGTGTCGGCGGCGTCAGATAGTGTAAGAAATGGGTCTCCTTTGGATTCCTTGCTTTTCCTAGACCTATCCTTTGGGCTTGAGGTGGTGAGACTTTATAGGTTGAATAGCCCTCGTTCTTAGCTTTTCGAAAAGCCCAAGATCACCGAAATCAGAGTTAGGAGCTAGAAGTTACGGACGTTTTAGCGGAAGGCTGTTGGGCTGTCAAGGGGAGGTCGAACGGTCCGGGTTTGGGTCCGGACGGTCCGGAATCCATTGGTTCCGCTCTGTTCGAAATTAATTTTTTTGGGGCGGATTGTGGCTGTGTAGGCTAGACCGTTCGGGCTGGTGGCCGGACGGTCCGTGCTTTGAGTGCTCAGGGTGGATCTACATCTAGATTCGGGCCGGACCTTACGGACTGAGGTATGGACCGTCCGAACTTTGTAGCAGTGTGTCCCCCACAGTGGATTTTAGACCATCCGGACTGATTTTAGGATGGGTGTGATTTAGTGTAAATTGGTCCAACGGCTAGTTTTCTTTCTAGGGAGCTCATTTTTAGCCGTTAGGGAGGCTTTTGAGAGGAGTATCTCTCCTATTTGGCAAGTTTGATATCCCTAGAATTGAGAGGGTGTGAGAGAGGGCTTTGGGGTGAATTAGAGGTGTGTCCTTTAGCCACTAAGCCCTAGTTATCCAATTAAATCCTTCAGAGTGTGTTTTAAGGTGTGGATTGATCCGGAGTGACCAATTCATCTCGGTCTTGTTGCTCTTGGTGCTTGCGGGCTTCTAGACGGTGTGGGAGACGTCGTGTGCCGGTGACCTTCTTAAGGAGCTTGTGAGGAGGCCCGAGCAAATCTTATGAGTGGTGTTAGTGC